>OX439348.1:22087333-24909509 GCA_949319445.1 Mythimna lalbum | reverse complement strand
CTAACCTAACCTAACCTAACCTAACCTAACCTAACCTAACCTAACCTAACCTAACCTAACCTAACCTAACCTAACCTAACCTAACCTAACCTAACCTAACCTAACCTAACCTAACCTAACCTAACCTAACCTAACCTAACCTAACCTAACCTAACCTAACCTAACCTAACCTAACCTAACCTAACCTAACCTAACCTAACCTAACCTAACCTAACCTAACCTAACCTAACCTAACCTAACCTAACCTAACCTAACCTAACCTAACCTAACCTAACCTAACCTAACCTAACCTAACCTAACCTAACCTAACCTAACCTAACCTAACCTAACCTAACCTAACCTAACCTAACCTAACCTAACCTAACCTAACCTAACCTAACCTAACCTAACCTAACCTAACCTAACCTAACCTAACCTAACCTAACCTAACCTAACCTAACCTAACCTAACCTAACCTAACCTAACCTAACCTAACCTAACCTAACCTAACCTAACCTAACCTAACCTAACCTAACCTAACCTAACCTAACCTAACCTAACCTAACCTAACCTAACCTAACCTAACCTAACCTAACCTAACCTAACCTAACCTAACCTAACCTAACCTAACCTAACCTAACCTAACCTAACCTAACCTAACCTAACCTAACCTAACCTAACCTAACCTAACCTAACCTAACCTAACCTAACCTAACCTAACCTAACCTAACCTAACCTAACCTAACCTAACCTAACCTAACCTAACCTAACCTAACCTAACCTAACCTAACCTAACCTAACCTAACCTAACCTAACCTAACCTAACCTAACCTAACCTAACCTAACCTAACCTAACCTAACCTAACCTAACCTAACCTAACCTAACCTAACCTAACCTAACCTAACCTAACCTAACCTACCTAACCTAACCTAACCTAACCTAACCTAACCTAACCTAACCTAACCTAACCTAACCTAACCTAACCTAACCTAACCTAACCTAACCTAACCTAACCTAACCTAACCTAACCTAACCTAACCTAACCTAACCTAACCTAACCTAACCTAACCTAACCTAACCTAACCTAACCTAACCTAACCTAACCTAACCTAACCTAACCTAACCTAACCTAACCTAACCTAACCTAACCTAACCTAACCTAACCTAACCTAACCTAACCTAACCTAACCTAACCTAACCTAACCTAACCTAACCTAACCTAACCTAACCTAACCTAACCTAACCTAACCTAACCTAACCTAACCTAACCTAACCTAACCTAACCTAACCTAACCTAACCTAACCTAACCTAACCTAACCTAACCTAACCTAACCTAACCTAACCTAACCTAACCTAACCTAACCTAACCTAACCTAACCTAACCTAACCTAACCTAACCTAACCTAACCTAACCTAACCTAACCTAACCTAACCTAACCTAACCTAACCTAACCTAACCTAACCTAACCTAACCTAACCTAACCTAACCTAACCTAACCTAACCTAACCTAACCTAACCTAACCTAACCTAACCTAACCTAACCTAACCTAACCTAACCTAACCTAACCTAACCTAACCTAACCTAACCTAACCTAACCTAACCTAACCTAACCTAACCTAACCTAACCTAACCTAACCTAACCTAACCTAACCTAACCTAACCTAACCTAACCTAACCTAACCTAACCTAACCTAACCTAACCTAACCTAACCTAACCTAACCTAACCTAACCTAACCTAACCTAACCTAACCTAACCTAACCTAACCTAACCTAACCTAACCTAACCTAACCTAACCTAACCTAACCTAACCTAACCTAACCTAACCTAACCTAACCTAACCTAACCTAACCTAACCTAACCTAACCTAACCTAACCTAACCTAACCTAACCTAACCTAACCTAACCTAACCTAACCTAACCTAACCTAACCTAACCTAACCTAACCTAACCTAACCTAACCTAACCTAACCTAACCTAACCTAACCTAACCTAACCTAACCTAACCTAACCTAACCTAACCTAACCTAACCTAACCTAACCTAACCTAACCTAACCTAACCTAACCTAACCTAACCTAACCTAACCTAACCTAACCTAACCTAACCTAACCTAACCTAACCTAACCTAACCTAACCTAACCTAACCTAACCTAACCTAACCTAACCTAACCTAACCTAACCTAACCTAACCTAACCTAACCTAACCTAACCTAACCTAACCTAACCTAACCTAACCTAACCTAACCTAACCTAACCTAACCTAACCTAACCTAACCTAACCTAACCTAACCTAACCTAACCTAACCTAACCTAACCTAACCTAACCTAACCTAACCTAACCTAACCTAACCTAACCTAACCTAACCTAACCTAACCTAACCTAACCTAACCTAACCTAACCTAACCTAACCTAACCTAACCTAACCTAACCTAACCTAACCTAACCTAACCTAACCTAACCTAACCTAACCTAACCTAACCTAACCTAACCTAACCTAACCTAACCTAACCTAACCTAACCTAACCTAACCTAACCTAACCTAACCTAACCTAACCTAACCTAACCTAACCTAACCTAACCTAACCTAACCTAACCTAACCTAACCTAACCTAACCTAACCTAACCTAACCTAACCTAACCTAACCTAACCTAACCTAACCTAACCTAACCTAACCTAACCTAACCTAACCTAACCTAACCTAACCTAACCTAACCTAACTAACCTAACCTAACCTAACCTAACCTAACCTAACCTAACCTAACCTAACCTAACCTAACCTAACCTAACCTAACCTAACCTAACCTAACCTAACCTAACCTAACCTAACCTAACCTAACCTAACCTAACCTAACCTAACCTAACCTAACCTAACCTAACCTAACCTAACCTAACCTAACCTAACCTAACCTAACCTAACCTAACCTAACCTAACCTAACCTAACCTAACCTAACCTAACCTAACCTAACCTAACCTAACCTAACCTAACCTAACCTAACCTAACCTAACCTAACCTAACCTAACCTAACCTAACCTAACCTAACCTAACCTAACCTAACCTAACCTAACCTAACCTAACCTAACCTAACCTAACCTAACCTAACCTAACCTAACCTAACCTAACCTAACCTAACCTAACCTAACCTAACCTAACCTAACCTAACCTAACCTAACCTAACCTAACCTAACCTAACCTAACCTAACCTAACCTAACCTAACCTAACCTAACCTAACCTAACCTAACCTAACCTAACCTAACCTAACCTAACCTAACCTAACCTAACCTAACCTAACCTAACCTAACCTAACCTAACCTAACCTAACCTAACCTAACCTAACCTAACCTAACCTAACCTAACCTAACCTAACCTAACCTAACCTAACCTAACCTAACCTAACCTAACCTAACCTAACCTAACCTAACCTAACCTAACCTAACCTAACCTAACCTAACCTAACCTAACCTAACCTAACCTAACCTAACCTAACCTAACCTAACCTAACCTAACCTAACCTAACCTAACCTAACCTAACCTAACCTAACCTAACCTAACCTAACCTAACCTAACCTAACCTAACCTAACCTAACCTAACCTAACCTAACCTAACCTAACCTAACCTAACCTAACCTAACCTAACCTAACCTAACCTAACCTAACCTAACCTAACCTAACCTAACCTAACCTAACCTAACCTAACCTAACCTAACCTAACCTAACCTAACCTAACCTAACCTAACCTAACCTAACCTAACCTAACCTAACCTAACCTAACCTAACCTAACCTAACCTAACCTAACCTAACCTAACCTAACCTAACCTAACCTAACCTAACCTAACCTAACCTAACCTAACCTAACCTAACCTAACCTAACCTAACCTAACCTAACCTAACCTAACCTAACCTAACCTAACCTAACCTAACCTAACCTAACCTAACCTAACCTAACCTAACCTAACCTAACCTAACCTAACCTAACCTAACCTAACCTAACCTAACCTAACCTAACCTAACCTAACCTAACCTAACCTAACCTAACCTAACCTAACCTAACCTAACCTAACCTAACCTAACCTAACCTAACCTAACCTAACCTAACCTAACCTAACCTAACCTAACCTAACCTAACCTAACCTAACCTAACCTAACCTAACCTAACCTAACCTAACCTAACCTAACCTAACCTAACCTAACCTAACCTAACCATAGTACACCCAACCCTCGTGGCGGTCGGATCGTTATTTGAGTCGCTCCGTACTAAAATATTCGAAAAAGTGGTCTAAAGTTGTCCGATTTGAATGAACTAAGTGTCAATCGATGCTAGTAGACCCGGGTCACGCCATTTAGTGAAAGTGCTGCACTTGGATTACAGTGGAAAGCGGAGAAATCGGAAAAACCGTTAATAGGTTATGTTTTCCTAAGTGCAAAAACACTTATACGCGTTTGCTGCGTAAATTAAAGCGGTGACCCCCTCTTTTTATTTCACCATTTTATGCGGACGGAGCGGACCTACAAGCCAGGATTTTTCTGGAATTTTCCAGAAGGAAATTAAGGAGAAAACCGGGAAAAACTCAAAACCACGTGTGCACGTGGTAGCAGAGGGAGCTGTCGCAGAGTCGCCGTTTCTTCGCAGCTTCGTGCACCGTCAGTGGAGAAGACCCCCGGTGGCTTTGGAAAAATTTTAAGTTAAGTTATTTTATAGTTATAGGGATAAGAAAATTAGATTTTAGACCGTATATATCTCGGAAACCACAGCGCGTACCTATTCTTTTTTTTTATTTTTAATAGTTGCGCGCTAATGTTTTTAACCCGATTTATCTTTGTTGAAAATTTTTTGGCAGCGGGTTCCCGAGATATTTTAACTTTATTGTGAAAATTTGTTTTCTATTCGGAAAATACCTAAATTTCATGTTTTTACAAATTTTATTTTTTGTCATTATAAAGCCTTAATTGACCTATTTTTAGCATATTTTTGCGGAATTTTTGGACTTTTGGTTCAGGAGATACGGAATTTTATCGAATTTCTGCCAATTTACTAGGAAATATACACTTTTTAATTAATTTGACTCCATAGGAGGGCTTAACTAGCAATATAGACCTCCCTTATCAAAAATCTTGACTTCCTAGGACCAATAGACGCAGATTTGCGCGAAATAGCCTCGTTTTCGGCCATTTTTTACTTTAGGCCTAAAACTTTACATGTCCGTAGCTCCTCAACCGAGAAACTTAGAAACACCGGGTTTTCGCAGGTGTCATCAAGGTATTGTGGGAAAAGTTATTATTGAGGTTTCAGGCGTTTTCGTGACCTGAAGTTTTTCAGCGCTGAAATAGCCTCCGGTGGCAAGACGGGATCAGGGGATTCAAGGAATTCGAAACCGCGTCTCTCTCCGACGAATAGCCGCGAAGTTGTGCCCGCATAAAGCTCGCATTTGACAGTTGGGCGGCCATCTTGACTGATTTTGACCGCGTATAGCTTTGGTTCAGTCGGTCGTAGAGAGCAGCGGTTTGCGGATTCGGGATCGGGAAGCCAATCTCTACCCTATCAGCGTATTTTCAGGCGATTCGGTGCTGAAAATTTTCAGGATCCTGAAAGCCACTTTGCGCGGTGGGGCGAGTTGGGCCAAGCCGGACGAGCCCAAACACGGGTGTTCTGCGACTGCGGGAAGGACAGTTATACCGGGTTGAAAGTGGAGTTTGACAGTTCCAGAACTGTCAGACGAAAGTTTGGGCTTGGATAGCTCCCGAACCGGTGGTCGTAGAGGACTCTGGTTTTCTTGGGGGACTTTGGTAGGCTCTGCTCTCTCTGTCCCGAGTGGTTTCAGCGAAATCCCTGCTGGAGAATTTTTTCAGGCTGAAACCTGCCTGGAGGGATAGAACTCATCGAGCCAAGTTCGGAGAACCCAAGAACGGCGGCATTCGGTCGAACGGTTCCGGAGAAAACGCGGTTAGCCTATTTCCAGTCGCCATCTTGGGCAATCAGCCTGGAAATTCAAACTGCCATATCTCCGGGACCCTTTGTAGTAGATCTGTCGAGTTTGGGGTCATTTGGAAGGGCTCGGGGAGGGCTTTCTTTCTGGGAGTAGAGTTTGGCTCTACATAGAGTCGGAAAATTTTTCGAGCTTTTTTGTACTCACCTAAATATTATTATATTGAAAGGGCCCGTGACACGTGCGAAACCACACGCAACACGAGTCGCAAGCACTTGGGACTCAAATTACTTAGCCTAAGTTAGTTTTAGTTTTATGACTCTATTTTGTTAATATAGGGTTGTGTACTTACCGATCACGGTTATAATATTGACATCAGACGGCATCCCCATTTTACAGGGACAGCAATATCTGCTCCGACTACTCACTGTTCCCTATTTACAGGAACTTTAGTGATAACTTCAATTCGGCTTCTGACTATCCCCCCTTTACAGGGACAGTGGAACAAACCTAGGAAGTAGCATATTTTTATTTTAGAACTCAGACGATCTACCTTTGACGGGATATCATGCCTATTGAACACACGCCCCGCAAGCGAGCAGCACCAGAGACCAACTCCCCAGTCGACAAGGAGAAGGCAGGACCATCACCCAAAACGACTCCCACTCCAAGTGTTCGGAAGAGCATTGGGGAATGGGAAAATAGTAAGGCCAGGGACCCAAGGGCAGTAGCATCGACCACATTTACAATGTCCCCTAAAAAGCAAGCGCAGCCCTCGGCAGCCCATCCGAGAGTTGCGCTAAAGGCCACACTGCCCCAAATAGGGAAAGAAACCAAGAGGCGTAGCTCTACAGAGAACATGGGTGGGTCACAAAAGACGACAGCATCGGCCGACAGAGTGACTGAGGGCCGGACCTGGCTTCAGAGAGCAAAAACCCAATTGGGGGAATCACGCAACCTGAAGTCGGAAATAAAGGCAGGTATCACTCTGGCGGTCGACTCCATGTACAAGCTTATAAAAGAGTCAGCTGCGGAGATAGAAGCCCTCAAGCAGAAATCTGGCCAGTTCGAAGTCGGGGACCCTGTGTCATCCTTCAGTGTTAATCCGCTGGGTGAGGATACGGGATGCGCCATCGGTGGGAACAGGTCAGAGGATGCAATTATCCTCTTAGGTAAAATTGAGATGCATTCCAAGCTGCTGGAAGAGAGTAATAAGTGCATGAAGGACCTTAAACAAGCGCTAGACGAGCAAAAGTCGCAGACCGAGATACCCTCATACGCCAAGGTGGCTGCAGCCTGGAGAGGTGGCAGTGAATCGTCAGAGAAACGAAACACGCTGCACTCCATGGTAGTCACCTCTAAAAATGAAGCAGAGACTGGGGAGCAAGTACTGGAGAGGGTGAGGAAAGCGGTGGAGGCTAAGGATGGATGGGTTAAGGTTGAAAGGGTACGAAAGGCTAAAAACAGAAAGGTTGTTATGGGATTTGAGACGGAATGTGAGAGAGACAAGGTGAAAGAGAGATTAGAAAGGGATAGCGTCAACCTCACCGTGGAGGCTGTAAAGAACAAGGACCCGATGCTGATACTCAGAGATGTCTTGGCAGTAAACACCGATGAAGACATCCAAAAAGCTCTGAGGAATCAGAATCGGGAGGTTTTTCGCGGCCTTCGCGATGGGGAAGATAGAATGGAAGTACGGTATAGAAGGAAAACGAGAAACCCGCACTCTGTACATATTGTGCTGAGCACGTCCCCCGAGCTATGGCAGCGGGTGACGAAAAGAGGATACGTCCACGTAGACCTCCAGAGAGTTCGGGTCGAAGATCAGACCCCACTCATGCAGTGCACCCGCTGCCTGGCTTACGGGCACGGGCGAAAGCACTGTACGGAGAAAGTGGACTTGTGCAGCCACTGCGGGGGTCCTCACCTTAAAACCGAATGCCCAGATTGGTCTGCTGGGGGCACGGCAGTCTGCAGGAACTGCGAGAGAGCGAACTTGCTGAATAAAGAGCATAACGCTTTCAGTTCCGACTGCCCTGTCCGCCGCAAATGGGACGCAATAGCGCGGTCAACCACTGCATATTGCTAAGGGCGCACCAGGAGAAAAAATCGCCCTTAAATTCGCACAGGCTAACCTCCAACGGAAAAAACTGGCGACAAACGAGTTGTTGCTGGAGGCAGAGAAACGGAAAATATCCGTGGCGCTCTTACAAGAGCCATATGTTGGCAACGCAAGAAATATGAAAAGCCAGAGAGGAGTGCGGATCTTCCAAGACACTGGTAATGGAGATGGGATTGTAAAAGCTGCAATAGCAGTCTTTGACGAAAACATTAAAGTCATACAATACCCGGAACTCACCACGGAAAACATCGCCGTGGTGGGAATCCAAACCAGCGCTTGGGAGATCACACTCGCCTCTTTTTATTTCGAGCCAGACAAGCCAGTGGAGCCTTACCTCAACGAACTAAGGCGAATAGGAATGGCTAACGGCTCAAAACCGTTTCTCGTTGGAGGGGATGCCAACGCGAAAAACACCTGGTGGGGGGGCATGGTGGTTGACCGTCGGGGAGAGGATGTGTGTGGAACTCTCGGCGGGCTCGGGCTGAATATCCTCAATGTAGGGCAAATCCCAACCTTCGACACCATCAGGGGAGGTCGGCGCATCAGTAGTCACGTAGACTTGACTGCATGCTCCGACAACATCCTGGGACTGGCGGAACACTGGAGAGTAGACGAGGGCCTCACGAGCTCCGACCACAATGGCATACTCTTTGACTTTAGGCTGGAGAGAGCGAAAGGAGTTCAAATAGAAAGAACCACACGCATCTTCAATACAAAAAAAGCTAATTGGCAAAAATTTCATGCGAAATTTGCCCAATTAAAAACAGACTATAAAGTACAAAAAACAGCAATAGAACAAATAAATAGCACGCACTTACTGGATATAGCTACCGACAACTTCACAAAAATTACACAGGAAGCGTGTCGCGAAGCAATGCCTATCAAAAAAGTCAAAGATAAGCTTACCAAGCCGTGGTGGTCGGAGAAACTCGCTGAGATGAAGAGGATCGTCGCTACCCATAAAAGAAGAGTGCGATGCGCTGCCCCGGTCCGAAGACCGATGGTTGTCGAAGAGTACCTTAAACGAAAGAGGGAATATGAGGCAGAAGCAGCCCGAGCTCAGACCGAAAGTTGGAAGGAGTTCTGCACCAAACAGGATAGGGAAGGGGTTTGGGAGGGGATCTACAGGGTCATTGGAAGGACGACGCAAAGAGGGGTGGATGTGCCAATGGTGGAAGACGGTAAGGCGCTTGACGCAAAGGGCTCCGTGAGATTGATCGCGGAAACCTTTTACCCTCAAGACCTCGAAAGCACCGACACCAACCATCACAGAAATATCCGGGCAAAAGCCGAAACGGTGAATAAAGATGAGAAGGATGAACTGCAAGATCCACCCTTCACGCCGACAGAATTGCGTATTGCCTGCGAATCCTTCAATCCCAAGAAGGCTCCGGGAATAGATGGCCTCACAGCCGATATATGCAGCCATGCTATTGGAGAGGAGCCGGATGCCTTCCTGGCGCTTCTGAACCAATGTCTAAAACTCGGGTATTTTCCCAAGTCTTGGAAGGAGGCCACGGTGGTGGTGCTAAAGAAACATGGGAAAAGAGACTACACCACACCAAAATCATATAGGCCCATAGGCCTCCTTCCGGTCTTGGGCAAGATATACGAGAAGATGTTGATGGCTCGCCTCAAGTTTTATATTTTACCGAGGATGAGTACTCGCCAGTACGGATTCATGCCCCAGAAGAGCACCGAGGACTCCCTCTATGACCTAATCAAGCACATAAAGGGCAAACTTGACCTCAAGAAGATAGTTGTGCTAATATCTTTGGACATAGAGGGAGCTTTCGACAGCGCCTGGTGGCCAGCAATAAGAGTCCGGCTGGCTGAGGAAAAGTGTCCGCTCAATTTGAGGAGGGTCATCGACAGCTACTTGACGGACAGAAGGGTCAGGGTTAGGTATGCGGGAGAAGAATTCTCTAAAAACACGAACAAAGGCTGCGTACAAGGCTCTATCGGAGGCCCGGACTTCTGGAACCTTCTGTTGGATCCCCTCCTAAAAAGCCTGACAGAAAAAGAGGTCTATGTGCAGGCTTTCGCAGATGACGTGGTCCTTGTCTTCGACGGTGGAACGGCATTGGAGATTGAGAGTAAGGCTAACGTCGCCCTCGAACATGTTCGGACTTGGGGTGTCGATAACAAGTTAAAATTTGCGCCGCAAAAAACCAACGCCATAACAATAACTAGAAAACTTAAATTCGACACCCCAAAGCTGAGCATGGGCGGGGTTGAAGTGCCAATGGTTAAAGAAATCAAGATACTGGGTGTCACCGTCGACGACAAGTTGACTTTTAACACGCACGTCAAAAACGTCTGTCAAAAAGCGATCGGGGTCCATAAACAGCTGTGCAGGGCGGCAAAGATTAGCTGGGGACTAAGCCCCGAAATCATAAAAATTATTTATGTAGCGACAATAGAGCCGATTATCCTGTACGCCGCCAGCGTATGGGCTCCAGCAGCAGGCAAACTGGGAATCAAAAAGCAGCTGGGCATCGTACAACGCGGGATTGCACAAAAAATGTGCAAGGCATACCGTACCGTTTCCCTCAACTCAGTGCTTCTGTTGGCAGGGATACTTCCTCTTGATCTTCGAGCACGTGAGATGGCCTCACTTTATGAGGCCAAGAGGGGGGTGCCACTGGCAATGCTGGGGGGCCGGGAGGTGGAGCGGCCGGTGCCCGCGTTAGCGTCCCCGCACCCCGCCAGGCGTATCGACCTGGAGTTCAGAAGTCTGGTGGACCGGGAGCAAGTTGACGCCAGTGCCAAACCGGAGGTGAGGATCTTCACCGACGGTAGCAAAATTGGGGGGCGTGTCGGCGCTGCGTTGTCCATGTGGAACAGCGAGGCTGAAACACGTGCCCTCAAACTGGCGTTACCAAGCTACTGCACGGTGTACCAGGCGGAGCTCTTGGCGATATGCAGGGCGACTGGGGAAATCCGGAGGAGTGCGGCGTCCAGCTTTGGCATCTATAGTGACTCGATGGCAGCCCTCATGACAGTGAAAAACCACAGTTGCCTTCATCCCCTGGCAGTGGAAGCGAGAGAGAATCTAACAGCTGTTTCTCTCCAGAACAAGATAGTTGATTTGTTTTGGATCAAGGCTCACGCGGGGATTGAGGGTAACGAAAGGGTGGATCAGCTGGCAAAAGAGGCTGCCATTCTGAGCAAAAAGAGGCCGGAGTACGACCTTTGTCCTTTATCATTCGTCAAGCGTTGCATTCGTTCGGCAGCGCTTGACGAGTGGAACAGCAGATACAGAACTGGTACAACGGCTTCTGTCACAAAGATGTTTTTCCCAGATGCGGTGGCGGCGTACAGGATAGTCAGGAAGCTGCAGATGGATGGGATTCTCACTCAGATTATGACTGGGCACGGTGGATTCTCCGAATACTTGCATCGCTTCAGGTGTAAGGAGAGTCCATCGTGTATCTGTGACCCTGAAACTGTAGAGTCGGTGCCACATATATTGCTCCGCTGTCCTGCATACGCCTACGAAAGGAACGAAATAGAGCAAGAACTAGACACAGAACTAAACATAGACAGTATCAGTATAATAATTTCTGGGAAAAGTAGGAACAAGTTTCTGAACTACTGCGTTAAAATTGCCAAAAAAGTTGTCAAAAGAAATAAAAGTGATCGGTAATGTATGCAAACACAATATGATAATTATATTAGTTATGCATATAGAAAGTGATAGAAAATAGAATAAAAATATTGTTAACAGCAGTAATAATTAGAAACTAAAAACAATAAGGAAATGTATGTGAATACTTTAGTTTAACGCTAAAGAAACAGCATATATAAAGAAAGTAATAAAAATGTGAAATAAGAAATATGTAAAATAGAATAGTTAAAACTAGAAACGATAAAAATAAGTAATATGTAAAATAGAAAGTAAGTAAAGTAAATGTTAGAATAAGTAAACTAGAAAAGTAAGAAGTGTAACAAAATATACTGTAGTCTATAAGTTCCTAGTATTTGTAAAAATAAAAAATTGACCCGAGTTTTTATTAACCCTCGATGCAAATAAGGAAAGAATAAAATAATGTTGGGCATAATAATAGTCAACTAGTAGTTAGAAAGAATAGAAATCTAAATGGGAATCCCACCCATAACAGACTGAAAGAGAAGAATGACAGAAAGAAACAGTATGCAGAATAAAAGTGCGAGAGGAATAATAGCGAGAACTGGTATGAAAGAGAATTAGATAAGTAATAGACCCAGATTTTGTCCGGGGTAGAGAACGCAAAAAAAAAAAAAAAAAAAAAAAAAAAAAAAAAAAACCTAACCTAACCTAACCTAACCTAACCTAACCTAACCTAACCTAACCTAACCTAACCTAACCTAACCTAACCTAACCTAACCTAACCTAACCTAACCTAACCTAACCTAACCTAACCCATCTAGCTAGTTTTAAGGTTTTTCAGGATCTGAAAATTTTCAGCCTGAAAACTGTACAGGGGGATAGATTGCGTCAGGCCCAGTCAGAAGAGTCCAAGCACGGTGTAATTGGGGCGAATGGTTCTGGAGTAAATCACAGTTCAGCAAGTTTCGATCGCCATCTTGGATCGGAAACGAAATAGTAAACCGCTGCAACTCCGGAACGTTTCGTGATAGAGCTGCGGTGTTTGGGCTTGTTTGAAAGGGCTCGCCGAGAACTATAAGTTGTGAGAATTGGTATGGTCAATTGGTATTGGTATGGTTTTTTTTTTTTTTTTTTGACCACAGTCCATAATTGCAAGAACAACATACATACCTGTATTTATATGAAATTGTTAACCTAACCATCCTCCTATAATCTAGTTTAATTATTTAGACACTTTTATTGAGGTTCTACTTTGATTTTGACACTTCTATTGAGGTTTTTATTGTGACACTGACACCTCTACTGAGGACAAATTTTGACGCCTTTATTGAGGATTAATTAGGATACCTTTATTAAGACTTTTATATTTACAATCATTTTTATCGAGAATTATTAGGCACAATATCGACACCGCCTTCCCTGAGTTCCTTGTTTGACACTTATTATATATTATATATTGATTATTATTTATTATTGTAAATTTAGTTTTTGGTCAACATACTCTAGTCAGACTTTTAAATAATTTACTTTTCCTGCCATAAATAAAGATGTTCTCGACTCCCCCAAACGCAAAAAAGACGGAAACATCAACAAATGCTAGACGTAAAACGTTTGTTATGCAGAGCGCTTTCCCCTCTGCCTCCGGACCTGCTCTCCTGGTGCCACCCTGTGTCTTCTCTCCGGAGCGAACCGTGGATGGTGTCGTCGGTGACGCCGGAGCTACCGTCACCGTAGCTACTGATAGCGATACGCCGAACATCTGCAACCCACCGGGCTCGCCTTCCTGGCGATTACAGCCATCCGCAGGTGCGAGACAGTTTGAGCAGGCGGAGGACTTCCTCGCTCGAGCGAGGGCAGTGGCCGCGGAGGTGGAGGAGGCCATGGGCAGATCGGGAAACCTGAAACGCGAAATAAAAAACACCGTTAATAAAAATATACTGGAAATGCTGCACATCATGGTTACCCTGGTTGCCCTGGTGAAAAGCTCTGCACAGGAGGTGAGGGGTAGTGATTGTGAAGGTGGAGCCGAAAGACTCACCCAAACTAGTGACAGTGACGGCGGCGTGGTGCCGACAATGGTGCAAGTTCTGGAAGAGGTGAGGGAGAACAGGAAACAGATCGCAAAGTGTGCGCTCTTTACACGCACACTCTGCGAAAAACTAGATAATCAACAGAGTGGTACGCCTCCGGCTCCCCCCTCTTCTCCCCGTAGTCAGAGCTACGCGAGCGTAGTGGCTAGAAAGCAGTTCGTGCCCCCGCAGCCGCTGCACTCAATTATAGTGAGCTCAGAAAACTCGACTGACTCTAGTGCCGCCGTCGTGGACAAAATTAGAATCGCCGTGGATGCCAGGGAGACGGGTATCCGGGTTGACAAGGTGCGGAAGGCCAGAGACCAAAAAGTGGTCATAGGGTGTCAAACTCGCCAGGAACTGGACTTGGTAAGGAGCAGATTGGGGGGCTCCGCATCCGGGCTAAAAATTGAGGAGGCTGTTAACAGGGATCCTCTGGTGATGTTAGCGGATGTTTTATCGTATAACACCGACGACGACATCATCAGAGCGATTCTGAAACAGAATCAGCACCTTCTGGGCGAGCTCAAAAAAGATGAGGTGAGAGTCGCCGTAAAATACCGCAGGCGAGCAAGAAACCCACACGAGAGCCATGTGGTGGTACAGGTCTCCCCCCCGGTGTGGCAGGCCTTGACCAGGGCAGGTCGTGCACACATTGACTTACAAAGGGTACGGGTGTTCGACCAGACTCCCCTAGTGCAGTGCACGAAATGCCTTGGATTCGGCCATGGCCGGAAGCAATGCACCGGGAAGGATGACCTCTGCTCGCACTGCGGCGACGCTCACCTGAGAGCTGATTGCCCATCGCGCCTGGCTGGGGAGCCCCCCAAATGCTGTAACTGCAAAAAAGCGGGCCACGACAACCTGAACCACAATGGCTTCAGCTCGGACTGCCCGTTACGCAGACGGTGGGACGCAATAGCGCGATCCACCGTCGCGTATTGCTAAGGGCGCCGCGGCGATCAACATGGCAGGAGAGCCCCCTCGTGAGGAGACAAAGAGGCATGGGTTCGTCCAAGCTAACCTGCAAAGAATGCGATTGGCCACGGACGAGCTCATGCTGGAGGCCGTCAGACGCAAAACCGCAGTTGCACTGCTCCAGGAGCCGTATGTGGGCGGAATCGGAACTCTGAAGTCGTACAGGGGGGCCAGAATTTTCCAGAACGGCAGCCGTCCGGGGGGCACTGTAAAGGCGGCAATTGCCATTTTCAGTCAAGACATAGAAGTCATACAGTGCCCTGATTTCACGACCGACAACATCGTGGTCGTGAAAATCCGCACGGCTGCCTGGGAGATCACACTGGCCTCCTTCTACTTTGAGCCCGACACGCCCATAGAGTCATACCTGGAGCAGCTTAGAAAAATTGCGGCGGCGTTCCCGGCGAGGCTTCTCTTCGGGGGGGACTCGAATGCCAAGAGCATGTGGTGGGGCAGTGGGGGAACAGACTCCAGGGGAGAAAATCTGGTGGGCGCTCTCGACCAAATAGGTATGCAGGTACTCAATGTCGGTGACACTCCGACCTTCGAAACCGTCCGGGGGGGGAGGACGTATACTAGCCACGTCGATATTACCGCGTGCACGACGGATATACTCGACCTGGTGGGTGACTGGAAGGTGGACCAGAGCCTAACGAACTCGGACCACAACGGCATAACCTTCAACGTGAAGCTGAAGAGAGGTGAGACCACACACACACAGCGGACGACGAGGCTGTATAACACAAAGAAGGCGAACTGGAGTCAGTTTCGTGAGAAACTGGCTCAGTTAAACGCAGAGCATTCTATCAGCCCGTCGGAAGTTACAACAATCACTAACACTCTACAACTTGAACACACAGTAAACACATTCACAAACAATATACACAAAGCATGCACCGAACACATCCCACGCATTAAAACACACACAAAACTCACCTTGCCGTGGTGGTCCGAAGAGTTAGCCACCCTGAAGAGGGAAGTCGCCACCAGGAAGAGGCGTATACGCTGCGCGGCCCCCTCCCGAAAGGCCGGGGTGATAGATGAGTACCTGCAAAAGAAGACTGAATACTTTGCCAGGACCAGGGAAGCTCAGACGAAAAGCTGGAAGGAGTTTTGCGGGAAACAGGACAGGGAAGGGCTTTGGGAAGGCATTTACAGGGTGATTGGTCGCACTTCTAAAAGAGTGGAAGACGTCCCCCTGAAATCGAATGGAAAGTTCCTGAGCCTGAAGGAGTCGACGAGGCTGCTCGCTGAAACTTTCTACCCGGAGGACCGTATAAGTGAGGATAACGCTGACCACCAAGCCACTCGAACGCAAGCTGAGTCCGTGAGCGGGGAACATGATGACAACCATGACCCCCCGTTCACGGAACAGGAGCTGAGAGTGGCCGTGGAAAGCTTTAACCCAAAGAAGGCCCCGGGTGCCGACGGTTTCACGGCAGATATCTGCGAGCGAGTGGTCTCGCAGGACCCAGGGACTTTTCTGGCCATCGCGAACAAGTGTCTACAGCTGGGCCACTTCCCAAAGCCCTGGAAAGAGGCGACTGTCGTTGTTCTACGAAAGCCCGCCAAAGAAAACTACTTCCAGCCGAAGTCGTACAGGCCAATTGGCCTTCTCCCGGTCTTAGGCAAGGTACTCGAGAAGATGATCGTGGGGAGATTGAAGTGGCACCTTCTCCCCAAAATGAGCGCCCGCCAGTATGGTTTCGTGCCGCAGAGGAGCACCGAAGACTCCCTCTATGACCTAATGGGACACGTAAGAGGTAAACTGACCCAGAAAAAGCTGATGACCATGATCTCATTGGACATAGAGGGAGCCTTCGATAGCGCGTGGTGGCCGGCCATAAAAGTAAGGCTAAAAGAGGAGGGCTGTCCTGGAAACATACGTAAGATGATCAGCAGCTACCTTCAGGACAGGAGGGTCGAGGTGAGGTATGGTGGGGAGACACACTCCACGAGCGCCCCACAAAACACAAGCGATGGTGGTGACGAGAAAGTTAAAATATGACGAACCGCTCCTCAGCATGGGCGGGGTCAGTATTGGCATGTCAAAGGAAATAAAAATCCTTGGCCTAACCATCGACAGCTGCCTGACATTTAACAAACATATCTACAACATATGCAAGAAAGTTGTTAACATATACGGGCAGCTGTCGAGGGCGGCCAAGATCAGTTGGGGCCTCCACGCAGATGTCATTAGAATTATCTACAATGCAGTCATTGAACCAGTGATTATGTACGCGGCGAGCGCCTGGGCGCCGGCAGTGGGGAAGCTGGGAGTCAGAAAGCAACTGAATGCTGTCCAGCGCGGATTTGCGCAGAAGCTCTGCAAAGCCTACCGCACGGTCTCCTTGAACGCAGCGCTGCTCCTCGCCGGGATACTCCCACTCGATATCCGTATACAGGAAGCAGCCGCTCTGTACGAGGCAAAGAGGGGAGTGCCCCGGCCGGATCTGGCGGGCAGGGAGGTCGAGCGGAGAGCAGGGCACACCGAAAATGGACACCCAGCGATGCATATGCACCTGAAGTTCAAGAGCTTGATAGACGAGGACGAACTGAATGCCAATAGCGACTTTGCCGTCAAGATATTCACAGATGGCAGTAAGATTGACGGCAAGGTGGGGGCTGCAATATCTTACTGGGAAGGCGCGGCCGAAACCAAGGCCGTCAAGCTTAAACTGCCATCTTACGGCACCGTCTATCAAGCGGAACTCCTGGCCGTATGCAGAGCCACGGGTGACATCGTTCGAGGTGCTCAGCAGAGCTTCGCAATCTACAGCGATTCTAGATCTGCGCTGGACACGATTGTTAATAACGGCTCCCTGCATCCCCTGGCCGTCGAGGCCCGCAAAAACCTCCGGACGGCCTTTAACCAGAATAAAACTGTGTCCTTGTTCTGGTTGAAGGCCCACGCGGGGCTTGCGGGCAACGAACGCGCCGACTGTCTGGCTAAAATGGCTGCCCTCACTCTGAAACGCGCCCCTGACTACGATAAGTGCCCGGTCTCATTCGTCAAGGGGCAAATTAGACGAGTGTCTCTTGGCGAATGGAACCGGAGATATCAGTCAGGGACGACAGCCGGGACGACCAAAGCCTTCTTTCCGGACGCTACCGAGGGCTACGCAATTATAAGAAAGATCGTACTGGATAGCGTCACGACACAGATTTTGACGGGGCACGGTGGGTTCTCCGAATATCTTACCAGATTCAAATGTAAGGAGGACCCATCGTGCGTCTGCGCCCCTGGGGTCGAGGAATCCGCACTACATATCTTGCTCGACTGCCCGACCTTCGGTCGAGCCAGATATGATAGTGAGCAGGAAATAGGCATGAATATTACCATGGACACTTTAAAAGAAATCATGGCTGAGAGAAAGACAAGGAATATATTTCTAAGATATGCAAAGGAAGTAGCAGAGGTTGTTATAAAAAGGAACAAATAAGAAATTAATTTATGAATATTATACACGAATTACAACTTGTATATACTTATTATAAAGCAAACCATAAAATAATTATAAAAGGAAGAAAGGATAGATGAAAAAAGAAGAAAGGCCTCAAGCAAGCGCAAAATATTGGGTTTTCCAAGCGTTTGCGCAACCCTTGAGGAAAGAAAGAAGTAATAAAGAATGAAATAAATACTATATAATATATGCATATACACAAATTATATATACAACTATTTAAGTAACATGGAAATATAAACTACGAAACAATATATTTACATATTTTATTATCTAGTTAGTATATTTACATATTGAATAAGAAATATTAAAGATACATATATACAAGTTATATTATAAACAAAATAAGTGATAACAAAATTTACACAGTAAAACAGAAATTAAGATTAACAACGACCCTGCTCAGGGCAGGGAGTGGCGTGTCTGAATTATTATTAAAAAAAAAAAAAAAAAAAAACCTAACCTAACCTAACCTAACCTAACCTAACCTAACCTAACCTAACCTAACCTAACCTAACCTAACCTAACCTAACCTAACCTAACCTAACCTAACCTAACCTAACCTAACCTAACCTAACCTAACCTTAACCGATTTCAGTGAAATATATTAAAATCGTTGCAGAAAGAGTCGGCCCACGCGATAGAGTTAAGGTGAAACTCCTGGACTGCAGTGAAAAAGCGGGAAAAAGGGAAAACCGTTTTTAGGTTATATTTTCCTAAGTGCAAAACCATTAAAGTGCTTACGCTGCGGAAACCAAAGCGGTGACCCCTCAATTTTAATTGAGGGTCATATGCAGACTGAGAAGACCTACAGTTTGAGACATCCTGGGGATTTTTCCGGTGCTGATTTCTCGAGAAAACAGGGGAAAATAAATTTCCACGTGGTTCCGAAAATCGTAACTAGACGAGCGAGCGCAACCAAACTTTGGCAGCAAGAAGACCTTTGCATCCTTGACGGAAGTCAGCTTTCAGCTGAATTTTTCAGCTACAGGCTGATTTTTGACGGCAGTTTCAAAATTCCAACTTGGAGGGCAAATTGCGGGAAAACCAAGAAGAAATTCGGAGTTCTGCAACTGCTATCCTGGGCGCGCTAGTAGCAGCAAGACGTCACCCGGTTGGTGGATTTTTAGTTTAAGTAAATTTTAGACAGTAATTAAAAACTTGTAATTTTCAAAAAACTGAAAAATCACGTTGAAAATCTTTTCAAAAAATTTTTATTTTTATTTTATTAGATAGACTATATTTTATACTAAGTAGTGTAAAATTTTCAGTTTTTTGCGACCACGGTTCACAAAGTTATCAAATTTTTTATGTTTATTCTATCTAAATTGTAAATAAATAGGAAATATAAATTTTTTATCACGGAGTTGGGCCCAAACCACTTATTGGACACTAATTAAGCCCAAAGTTGGCACAAATAAGTCGAAAATTGCAGATTTTGGCTCAAACCCGTTTATTTGGTTATTTCGGTTATTAGTCTTAAGTTTCCATAGCAGGAGAACTGGAGGTCGTAGAAACCTCGGATTTTTCCGAAAGTGTGTGGCCTTATTTTATCTTTGGGCTGAATAGGTTTTCAGGCGTTTTCAGAGCCTGAAAATTTTTCGCGCTGAAATTGCATTTGGCGGATAGGGGGGGTCACGCCGGGCATAGCATTCGAGACCGCGTCTCTCTGGGACAAACGGTTACGGAGATACGGCCATCTAAAGTTGGGATTTGACAGCTCGGCGGCCATCTTGGCAAACTTTGAGCTGACATATCTCCTCGGCCGGTGGTCGCAGAGAGCTGCGGATTTCACAGCAGTGTTCGGGGGGGCCACCTCTGTCGGGCAAACCTGTTTTCGGGCGGATCGGAGCCAAAGATTTTCAGGATCCTGAAAGCCATTTTGCGCGGTGGAGCGAGGCGAGCCAAGCCGAAAGAACCCAAACTCGAAGGTTCTACCTCAACTGTAAGGAAAGTTATACCGGTTTGAAATTTGCACCTGACAGTTCTCGAACTGTCAGATCAATTTTTGGGACCGGATAACTTCCAAACTAGAGGCCGTAGAAACTTCGGGTTTTCTTTGGAGTCGTCGGCGGACTGCTTTCGACCTGCCCCAGTAGTTTTCGGGAATTTTCAGCGCCTGAAAATTTTTCAGCCTGAAACCACTCCAGTCGCAGGGATCTTGACGAGTACGTGTAGGCGAGCCCAAGCACGGGGAGATTCGGTCCAGTGGTTGCGGAGTAGTCGCGTTTTAACCATATTGGGGCGGCAATCTTGGGTCATAACCAGTATTTTTGCTTCGTGATTGCTCCGGGACCCCTGAGGCTAGGTGCCCCGAGTTTGGGGTCGTTGGGACGGGCTCGGCGGGCTCTATTCGGCTGGAGTATCAGACCGACTCTACATAGAGTCAAAAAATTTATTCTTCTTTTGACTTGGTTTTTTAATATAAATTGTTCCTTTTGCCTTAGTTTTAAGCCTTTTGTACGGTGTGTGCACCCACACAACCCCATTTATTGACAAAAGACATTATCCCCCTTTTACAGGGATATTAAAACTTTAGTAACGTGCCTAAACTGACTGTCTTACTATCCTCCTTTTACAAGGATAGTAAAAAAAAAAAAAAAAAAAAAAAAAAAAAAAAAAAAAAAAAAAATATTCACATCCGTACTGACTACTTCACTATCCCCCCTTTACAGGGATAGTCAAAGCACCAATCGGTGTTCCTAGGACCTAGTGTAACTGATTGACATTACCGACCGACTGAGCTCCCCTGAACATGTTTGTCGCACACACGCCCCGTAAAACAACGACTGAGGTGACAGAAACTAGCTCTGTCAACCCACAGACTGAATCGGAGAGGGCAGGACCCTCCCCTAGAAAATCGACACAAGTTCCTAGCGTGCGCAAGAGCATTGGAGAGTGGGAAAGTGGCAAAGGAGATGGATCTAAGACCACCGCATCTGCCACTTTTCTTATATCACCTGGAAAGCTGACGCAGATTCCGGTGGCTCCCATGAAACAGGTCACAAAGGCCACCCGGCCTTCCGAAACTATCGCTAAATGGAGGAGCTCCATCGAGGCCGCGAGTGGGTCGCAAAAGTTGGTTGCCTCTGCCGACAGAGTAAAAGAAGGCAGACTCTGGCTTCAGAGAGCGAAGACGCATCTTAGCGAGTCTCGCAACCTGAGAACAGATATAAAAGCAGGCATCACTCAGGCGGTGGAAGCCATGTACCAGCTTATAAAAGACATGGTAGCTGAAACAGGACCGTCAAAAATTTGTCAAAATAATAGGGAGGATAAAGAGGCCAAAGAAAGAGATATAGGAAATCAGGGGAAGTCCATGGGAAAGGAGGGGGAGGAATTAATAAAAATGTTGATGTTGCAAGGGGAAAAAATCGACAAAACGCAACTAGAAATAGTATCCCTGAGAGAAACCATCGCGTCACAGGTAGCCTCTCAAGCCTGTTCTTATGCCAGTGTAGCAGCAGCGCAGCCGAGAAGGCACACTCCTGAGAGAAGCGCGCTACACTCCGTCACCATCGCGTCCAAGGACGACACTCACACGGGTGATCAGGTCTTGAGTGAAATAAGGAAGGCTGTGAACGCTAAAGATGGCTGGGTAACAGTAGAGAGAGTAAGAAAGGTAAAAGATAAGAAGGTTATAATAGGATGTAAAACGGAAGAGGAAAGGAAAAGACTTAAGGAGCGACTGCAGAGTACAGACGGTCGCCTTGTTGTCGAGGACGTTAAGAACCAAGACCCGATGCTGATCCTCAAAGACGTGCTATCTTTTAATAGCAATGATGACGTCTTAACAGCACTTAGGAATCAGAACAAGGAGGTTTTTGTTGGACTCGGCAAAGGGGACGACCGTATCGACGTCAAATTCAGGCGTCGAGCCAGGAATCCGCTCACGAGCCACATTGCATTGAAAGTGTCCCCCCAAATTTACAACCGTATGATGGATAGGGGAGCAGTGCACATAGACATGCAGAAGATCCGGGTTGCAGACCAATCTCCATTAGTGCAATGTTCTATGTGCCTATCCTATGGACATGGTAGACGGTTCTGCAAGGACACCCTTCCTAAGTGTAGCCATTGTGGCGGACCGCACTTGAGAGCAGAATGTGCGGACTACCTGGCAGCAGCACCACCGACCTGCTGCAACTGTATGAACGCCAAAGCAGATAACGCTGAGCATAATGCGTTTAGCTCCGAATGTCCGGTGCGTAGAAGGTGGGAGGCACTGGCAAGAGCTAAAGTGGCGTATTGCTAAGGTGGTCACTGGTCGCTCCGGGGCGGGCAGCCCCACCAGAAGATATGCAGTAGCCCAGGCGAACCTCCAGAGGAAAGAACTGGCAACCACGGAACTCATGATTGAGGCCAGCAAGCGGAACCTCGCATTCGCTTTGATCCAGGAGCCGTATGTGGGCGGGGTAAGGAGGATGAAGGACTACCGTGGGGCGAGAGTCTTCCAGTGTGCAACAGTAGGAGATGGGACAGTGAAGGCGGCTATCGTTGTCTTCGACGACGATCTCGACGTCACCCAGTGCCCGAAACTCACGACCAACAATATCGTTGTGCTGAGGATCCGAACTTGCGCCTGGGAAATCGCGGCGGTGTCTTTCTACTTCGAGCCAGACCAGCCCATAGGGCCATACCTGGATCAGATCAGAAAGATCAGAGAGGAGCTGGGCCCAGGAGGACTGCTAATAGGAGGCGATAGTAACGCCAAGAGTACCTGGTGGGGAAGCACTATGGAAGACCACAGGGGAGTTGAGATGTCCGGTACCCTGGAAGAGTCTGGATTGCAGGTACTCAACAGAGGTGATACGCCTACCTTTGACACCGTGAGAGGTAATAAGACGTACGCCAGTTTTGTTGATATTACAGCCTGTTCGGAAGATCTACTATACCTAGTAGACAACTGGAGGGTAGACCAGGAAATGACGAGCTCGGACCACAATACCATCCTACTCGACATAAATCTCCGCAAGAGTAGAGGCCTTAGAGTGCAAAGAAGCACCAGGTTATTTAACACAAAAAAGGCAAACTGGGACCTTTTTAACATAACATTTTTGGAACAAAAATTATTAAACAATATAAGCCTAGACCAAATTAATTGTATTAATACCAAACCAGATTTAGAAAAAGTAATTATTAAATTCACAAATGCCATTACCGAGGCATGTAACAGCAGCATGCCTGTAAAAAAGAGTACGGAGGTACTCAAGGTCCCATGGTGGAATGATGAGCTCGCCAGGCTGAAGAAAGTTGCCACTACCTTCAGGCGAAAAATCAGAAACGCGGCACCGTACCGCAAACAAATAGTGGTAACTGAGTATCTGCAAAAGAAAGAAGAATATGAGTGCCAAGCCAAGAAAGCCCAAATAGAAAGCTGGAAGGAGTTCTGTAGAAGACAGGACAAGGAAGGAGTATGGGACGGTATTTACCGCATCATCCGTAGGACCACCAGGAGACAAGAAGACTTGACCTTAACCAAAGAAGGTGCATATCTAAACCCAAAAGAGTCAGCGAACTTACTAGCGGAGACATTCTACCCACAAGACCTGGAGGAAACTGACGACGAAGATCATCGCCGCACTAGAGAAGCGGCAAAGCGGGTAAACGAGTGGAAACATGATGAGCGTCATGATCCACCGTTTACACTGCTGGAGCTAAAGACCGCGGTGGGAAGTTTCAACCCAAAGAAGGCACCGGGAGCGGATGGCTTCACAGCAGATATCTGCAGCAGAGCTATCTACCAGGACCTGGACGCATCCCTTGCCCTTTACAACAAGTGCCTAGAATTAGGACACTTTCCGGACATCTGGAAGCAGGCAACCGTAGTAGTCCTGAGAAAACCGGGCAAGGACGATTATACGAACCCCAAAGCTTACAGGCCAATTGGTCTGTTGCCGGTTTTGGGGAAGGTCCTGGAGAAGATGACAGTAGCAAGGATTAAATGGCACATCATACCGAGGATTAGTACTTGCCAGTATGGATTCATGCCCCAGAAGAGCACCGAGGACGCCCTCTATACGCTAATACACCGAATCAAGGGTTTGATTGAGCGTAAAAAGCTGGTAACTCTAGTGTCATTGGATATAGAGGGGGCCTTCGACAGCGCATGGTGGCCGACCATTAGAATCCGTCTAGCTGAGGAAAAGTGTCCGGTAAATATCAGGAGGCTACTGGATAGCTATTTGACTTGCAGAAAAGTCAGTGTAAGATTCGCTGGGGAAGAATGCACGAGGAGCACCAACAAAGGTTGTGTGCAGGGGTCAATCGGTGGTCCCATCCTATGGAACCTTCTGTTGGACCCTCTACTTCAGGAACTGGAGCAAATGGGTGTGTACGTGCAGGCCTTCGCTGATGACGTGTGCATGATCTTTGACGGAGACACTGGACTTGACGTCTCGAGACAGGCCAGCGCAGCGCTCGCCTACGTTCAGCAGTGGGGAGTCAGAAACAAGTTGAAGTTTGCGCCGCACAAAACTTGCGCAATGGTTCTGACCAAGAAACTAAAGTACGACACCCCGCTGCTGAGCATGGGTGGGGTCAGCGTGGGCATGTCGCGAGAGGTTAAGATTCTAGGACTTACCATCGATGACAGACTTACTTTTAATACGCACGTCGCGATACAGTGCCGCAAGGCCCTTGACATATATAAGCAGCTTTCCAAAGCTGCAAAGGTTGATTGGGGGTTGCACACGGACGTCATTCGGTCTATCTATACGGCCACAATAGAGCCGATTATTATGTATGCGTCGGCGGTGTGGGCACCTGCAGCCAGGAAGGTCGGGGTGCGTAAGTTGCTCAACACGGTGCAGAGGGGCTTCGCTCAGAAGCTCTGCAAATCGTACCGTACGGTTTCTCTTCACTCGGCACTGGTGTTGGCGGGGATACTTCCTCTTGACCTCAGGATACAAGAAGCAGCCGCATTGTACGAGGCAAAGAGAGGGTCACCCCCGCCTGAACTAGGAGATAGAGAGACAGAAAGTCCGGTAAGGTTTGCAGAAGCTCCTCACCCGGCGGAACATATGGCAATGGAAATTATTCATCTGGTAGACCAAAACCTGGTGGACAGGTACAATGTGCAGCAGGTGCGAATATTCACCGACGGCAGTAAGATCGAGGGGAAGGTTGGAGCCGCGCTATCCTTATGGAATAGTGAGGCTGAAATCCAGAACCTCAAACTCAGTCTGTCCGCGTACTGCACAGTCTACCAGGCGGAGCTCCTAGCCATATGTAAAGCCACGAGTGTCATCCTCAAAAAGAGGGAGGTGACCTATGGTCTTTATAGCGATTCGAGAGCCGCACTGGAGACGGTCGCTAACCATTGGTCCCTCCACCCCCTGGCCGTGGAGACGAGGGAGAACCTGCGAAAGGCCTCGGTCCAGGGCAAAGATGTATCCTTGTTCTGGGTCAAGGCTCACGCAGGACTGCCCGGAAATGAGCGTGCCGACGATCTGGCTAAAAGCGCGGCTTTAGCGTCAAAGAGGAAACCTGACTACGACCGGTGTCCAGTATCATTTATAAAAAGGACAATACGGCAAACATCCCTTAGGGAATGGAACAGTCGGTATAATGCCGGTGACACCGCGTCGGTCACTAAAATGTTCCTCCCTGACGCTATCGCCGCGTACCGGTTTGTCCGCAAAGCCAAGCCGGAAGGTAAGCTCACGCAAATACTAACGGGGCATGGTGGATTCTCTCAGTACTTGAACCGTTTCAAGTGCAGGGAGAGTCCATCATGCGTCTGTGAGCCTAATAAGATAGAAGACGTTGAACACCTGCTCATAGAATGTCCAACCCATGCAGTACAAAGATACTATCTTGAGCAAAAGCTAGAAAAGAAGATAAGTAAAGAAAACTTGTTCGAATTACTAACAAGCAAACATACCACCAAAGACTTTACTGAGTACTGCACAAAAATTTGTGAAATAGTAAACAAAAGAAATAAAGATTAGATACATAATGTTTGTTAAATTATATAATAAATTATATTAATATTAGCAAAGTGTGAATTTAGACAAAAAACTAGTAAATAGATATTAAAGGCAGTAATATAAGTATGTTTAATAAAAAAACAAATAGAGAATAAGTAAACATGTACCGATAGTAATAAGTAGATATAAGAAATGAAGTAAAATGTAAAAAGGTATAAGATGTAATGTAAGAATTTAAATATAAGCAATAATAAGTTATAAAAGACGTGTAATAATAGTTAAGAAAAGTGAGAAATTGTAAAAATAAAGATAGACAAAAGGGCGAAATAGCCATTAAAGAAATAAATAAATATGATAGGAACCCCCCTCCTGTAATATAATCCTGGAAAAATATCCGGGGACCACCATGTAGGCTAGCTCGCGGGCCGGGCCGTATAGCGCCCGGACAGGTAGTAAAAAAAAAAAAAAAAAAAAAAAAAAAAAAAAAACCTAACCTAACCTAACCTAACCTAACCTAACCTAACCTTTTTTTTTTTTTTTTTTTTTTTTTTTTTTACTACCTGTCCGGGCGCTATACGGCCCGGCCCGCGAGCTCGTGCCCTGGAGGAGGATCCCCCGCAGGAAACCTAACCTAACCTTTTTTTTTTTTTTTTTTTTTTTTTTTACGCTGGGAAAAATGCGTTACGCATACCCTCCCTCGGGGGAGGGAGGGGTATGTGGGACTCCCCGGTCAGAGCCGGTATACCCACTAAACGACCCAGCGGCGCTCCCGCATCGTATGTGAGTGGCGGAGGACTGGGCAGCTGGCAGAGCCTTTACGTCCAGTCCTTCGCCGACGATCGCCCGCCTTGATGGCGGGCCCTACACGCCCCTCTCAACAAGGAGGGGCCCGGGAATGCCGCGAGCGCTCGGCCATTCCCGCCCGACGGTGGTGGTGATCAGTGCAATGCGGGCTAAGGCGCCCCCGCGCCTGTCGCCCGCTAATCACCACCTGGGGGTGGGAGAAGGCGATCGAACATTCGCCTTCTCCTTCCCCTTCTTCGTCTACGGAGCGGTGCGGCGAAAGGGTCGTCCTCCCGCGCACGCTCCGCCGCCTCCTTTTGCGACATAACGTCCTCGCAAAAGGAGGCGACCGCGGTCCAGGCCTCCTCGCTCCCCAGCATACATTCGACCACGCTGGGGAGCGAGAGGTCCTGCCCAATAACCGCAATAAGACTGCGGCGCTGCTCACCCCAGGCCGGGCACGCCTCGAGGGTGTGTTGGGCCGTGTCCTCCGCAGCGCCGCAGTCATGGCACGCCGCGGTCTCCTCCCGCCCGATCCGGTGCAGGTGCGTTCCGAAACAGCCATGTCCGGACAACACCTGCACCAGACGGAACGAGAGGAAACCGTGCGACCGCTCGAGCCAGTCTCTCAAGACTGGGCCGAGCGCGTCCAAGGTCCGCCGGCCAAAGGCGGCGGAGGCGAGGTCGTCCGTCCAGTGGTGGACTATCGCGTCCCTCGCCTCCTGCCGCACGGCCTCCCGCTCTTGGTCGACGGGGCGCTCACCAAGCGCTTTGCGCCGCGCCGTCCATTCGTACACTCTGGCGAGCACCCACGCCTCCAACTCCCAAGGAGGGGTGCCGGCCAGAGCGCACGCCGCCGCAAAGCCCACCGACCGGTAGGCCCTCGCCACCCGCAGTGCAATGGCCCTTTGTGGCCTGCGGATGGCGGTCGCATTCTCCCTCCTATGGAGGGAGTCCGCCCAGATCGGGGCCCCATAGAGGGCCATGCTCCTGAGAATGCCGGCGTATAATTGCCGGCATCTCGTCTTGGGTCCCCCGAGGTTCGGGAGGAGCCATGAGAGGGCGTCCGCAGCTTTCAGCAGGCGCGTCGACAGCCCGCTGAAGTGCGGACCGAAGCGCCACCTGCTGTCAAGCATCAGGCCCAGATATTTCATCTGGGCCTTCACCTCTATCCGGACGCCCTCCACGACAATGTGGGCATCAGGAGGGTAGCGCTGCCGAGGCCCGTGGAAGAACACGGCCTCGGTCTTGTGCAGCGCCACCTTCAACCCTAGACGGCGGATCCTCCCTGCCACTAAGGATCCGCCAGCCGAGGCCAGACAGGCCGCATCCCTGAAATCCCTCCCCCGGGCAAGGAGGAGAGTGTCATCCGCGTAGCAGATGACACTCGTGCCCTGGAGGAGGATCCCCCGCAGGAGCCAATCGAAGCCGATGTTCCACAGGGGAGGCCCCAGTACCGACCCCTGCGGAACACCGGACTCTGCGCTGTATCTCCTGACCGAGCCCGACCTGTCCGCAAGGAGGACCTCGCGGTCCTCCAGGTAGCTGGCCAGGAGATCTCGCAAGTACTGGGGCACTCCGTGATACCGGAGTGCCTCCAGTATAGCCGAATGGGGGATGGAGTTGAAGGCGTTGGCTATGTCGAATGACACCGCCAACACTCCGTCCCCCGCCTCCGTCGCCTCCTTCACCTGGCCCTTGAGCAGGGTCAGCGCGTCGATGGTGGACCGGCCCTGTCGGAAACCGAACTGGGCGTCCGACAGGTCCGGCCCCACTCCCTGCAGATGGCTGTTAAGCCTGGCGGCGATGATCCCCTCGAACATCTTACCGGCCTCCTCGAGCAGAACGAGGGGCCGGTAAGCCGAGGGGGAGTCCGCCGGGCGTCCCTCTTTGCGGAGGAGGCAAAGCTTGCCCTCCTTCCAAAGTTTCGGGAACCTCCCAGCCGTAAAACACGCGCTGAAGAGGTCCCGAAACCTTTCCTCCATTTGCGTGGCGGCGATGGCCACCACGCGTGCGGGAACGCCGTCTGGCCCTGGGGCCGTCTTCTTCCCGCTGAGGTGGAGTACACCCGCGTACAGCTCACCAGCCGTCACCGCGGGAACCTCCTCCTCCGGTGAAGCGGCTCCCTCTGGAGGGTCCATCGTTGGCGGGGTGAAGTTGGTCCTGCGTGGAAACAGGGACCGGACCACCCCATCCAACAATGCCGGCTCGAGGGTCTCCGTTAATGGGGGACCATGTGGGCGCAGTTTGCTGCGCGCCGCCTTGTATGGTCTCCCATACGGATCCCTGTCGAGACCCTCCAGCATTTCGGCTCTCGCCGCGTCCTTGGCAGCGCCTATTGCCGACTTGAGGACCTTCCTCGCCTCCCGGAAAGAGGCGTAGAGGCGGTCCTCCTCGGCCTGGTTTCGGGCGCTGCGTCGACGGCTCCGCATGTAGGCCCGCCTGGCCGCCACACTAGCGGCGCGGAGCCCCGCCAATTCCTCCGACCACCAATAGACGGCGCGTCGGGGAGGCGGACGGCGAGACCGAGGCATGCTGGCGTTGCACACCTCGGTCAGGGACTCCCGCAGCTGGGCTGCTGCAGCGTCCACGTCTTGTACCTCAACAGGGGGCGAGAGCCAGTCCTGGAGGAAGGCTGCCTCCTGGGCTGCCTCTCGGTCCAGGCGGGTCAGAGCCCACCGCGGGAAGGGAGATTGGCCAGAGCGGACAGCCTCCCGCGGGCCCCGAGTGGAGATGTCGAACCGCACATAGCGGTGGTCCGATAGGGTCTCCACCGTCTCCACCCGCCAGTTTACGATGCGCGCGGCCAGCACGGGGGTGGCGAACGAGACGTCCACCACCGATCCTCCCCGTTGCCGCACGCACGTGTGGACCGCCCCCCTGTTGAGGAGGGACACACCGCACGAAGTCGCCCAAAACTCGACGGCACGTCCCCGGACGTTGCACGTGGCGGCTTGGTTGCCCCAAGCCGCCGACTTGGCATTCAGGTCGCCCAACACGACGACCTGGCGCGGCGCCGCCCTCCCGACGACTGCGGTGAGGACTCCGAGAAAGTTCTCGAAATCCTCGAGAGGGCGGTTAGGGGAGAAATAAACCCCCACAACAGCTATATCTCCCCACGCGGCGGCCACGTATCCCGGTCCCCTCTCTAAAAGCGAGAGGGGAGGGGAGTCCGAGGAAGACCGCGTCACCAACGCCACCAAGTCGTCCCGGTCGCCCAGCCAATGGCCAGGGACCGAGTAAGGCTCGGCAACCACCGCCACGTCCACCAACCACTCAGCCATGATCTGCATCAGCAGATCCTGGGCAGCCCTGCAGTGGTTGGTGTTCGCCTGAAGGATGCGATGTTCGACTGTAGCCATCAATCGGACATCGCACCCCCCTCCGCAGCCGCAGACGTCGACGCTCCCGCCTCAAGAACGGGAACGGCGGTAGTAGCGGCAGGCCGGATCGTGGCCTGCGCTTTTCCCTTCTTAGGGGGAGGATTACAATTCCTCCCCTTCATAACGTGACCCGCCGGGCGGCCACTGGCAGCGCAAACTGCGCAGTGCGGCGTGGCGGCCTGGCAGGTGATGGCTTTGTGGCCCTCCTTGCCACAGCGGTAACAACTGTCCGTCCTGTCTACCGTGGACGGACAGAGAGCCCGGGTGTGCCCAATGCCGAAGCACCTGTAGCACCGCAAGGGCTGCGCCACAAGTGCCCGGACTGCACCCGAGCTGAAACCGACGGCAAGCCGTCCTTTGTCAAGGACGGCTTTGGCAGCGGCGACTGGGCACTCAATACGCATGGTGCCCATGCCGCCGCGACCGGGCCTAATGTCCCGGCCTTGCACCGCTGTGGCGTCGCAGCCCCCAATGGCTGCGACCGCCGCCACCACCTCCTCCTTGGAGACTGAGTCGTCCAGGCCATTAACTTCCAAGGCTGCCAGCTTGACCGGTCTGGCAACCTTGGCCACGTCCGCAATTGCCTCCTGCAGTTTTGCCGCAAACAGATCAGCGTGGGCACCGCCGTCGGCCCCCGGGAACTCGAAAATTCGACCACCGGTCTGGGTCTTGCGGCAAGTGACTTTGCCGATCCCCATTTGGGTGGGATCGGCGTTGGCTCGCGCCCGTAACAAGACGGACGCGTAGGTCTCCCCCTGTTCCGCAGCCTCCGCGGTGAGCGTCACCACGACGGCCGCGGACTTAGGAGGAGCCAACTTCCTCCTCGTGCCGGCGGGGGCCCCTTTGGCCGCTGGAGCTGGAGCAGCGGCAGCGGCCTTGGGGGCCGACTTTTTCCCCCCTTTCCCCTTCCCCTTCCCCTTTCCCTTGCCAGTCGCCCGCTGCGACTGGCTGGGAGGGGTGGTGGCGGGGACGGCAGGGACTGTTGCCACTGCCTTTTTGGCCTTGCCCTTCCCCCTCCCAACCACCTCCGTCCACTGGTTGGATGGGGTGGTGGAAGGGAGGAGGGCGTCCTCGGAGGAGGATGGCCCCGGCTCACTGCGCCTCTTGTCCGCGGCAAGCGGCGGTCGCAGGCGCTTTTCTGGCAATAGCCGGTCCTCAATGCCTGCGATGCAGGCTCGCGTAAAGGCCCTCTCCTCCATCACAACCTTGCGGAGGATGTCCTCAAGGTTGGAGGGAGGGCCTTCTGCCACCGTTCTTGGCTCGGTCTGGCTTGGCCGGGCCGTGGCTTCAGCCAGCTTCTGGTGTAGCTGGCTGACCTCCTGCTGCAGGCGATCCACTTTCGCCTGCAGTTGTCGCGTCTCGTCGTTAGCCTTGCGCTTCACCAACTCCACGACGATGCTACGCAGGCTCGCAGCCCTGCATTTAAGGGACTTTTGGAAGGTGCCCTTGAGGTTGGAGGACTTGGAAGCGACCTCTGCGATCTCCTCCGCGTCCTCCTCCGCCATCCGCTCCAGCTCGACCAAGGAGTGGTCGGCGTACAGAACGCGGGACGCTCCGTACCCGGCCTTGGCCCGGGCGACGCGCGCCCGTTGCTCCTTGGCCGCAACCCGCTCTTCCAAGTCCTCCTGGACTTGCGCCCGCCGAGCCAGGTTAAGCTGGCGTTCGGCGTCCGCGAGACCCACATCGTGGGTGTCCGCCGCCGTCGTCGCCTTCTTGGCCTTCGACTTCTTCTTTTGGACTGTCGAACCCGAAGAGCCCTCAGACCCGTCCTTCAGGAAGGCCCGCTTCCGCGATCTAGAGTCGCCCTCCTCGGCTGCAATCGCGTCCGACAACCGCTCGATGGACTCGATGTCGGAGTCCGACATCTCGTCCGCCCTGCTGTAGAAGCTAGCCGCAGACGGCGCGCGGCTAGCCTCTGACGCCGAAGCGTCCTGTTGGCCCTGAGAAGGGCCTTTTGGTTGGCCCTTAGAAGGGCCTTTTTTAAGGAACCGCCCGGAGGCGTCCCGCGCTGGTGGTTTTGGCATAGCCCGCAAACAATCGTAGACAAACCGCACAATAAAATAAAACCCGCATAAAATAAAATAAAAATAAAATATTGGTATCTACGAAGCACAGTGCACTTTGGCCGAGCCCAGCCTGCCACTCCGTTACGGTGGTCAGGACTGGGTCGTTTCCAGGGGACACGACGTGGACGTAAGCACTGTGGGGTGGTCCCCCAACCTAACCTAACCTAACCTTTTTTTTTTTTTTTTTTTTTTTTTTTTTTTTTTTTTTTTACGCTGGGAAAAATGCGTTACGCATACCCTCCCTCGGGGGAGGGAGGGGTATGTGGGACTCCCCGGTCAGAGCCGGTATACCCACTAAACGACCCAGCGGCGCTCCCGCATCGTCTGTGAGTGGCGAAGGACTGGGCAGCTGGCAGAGCCTTTACGTCCAGTCCTCCGCCGACGATCGCCCGCCTTGACGGCGGGCCCTACACGCCCCTCTCAGCAAGGAGGGGCCCGGGAATGCCGCGAGCGCTCGGCCATTCCCGCCCGACGGTGGTGGTGATCTGTGCAATGCGGGCGAAGGCGCCCCCGCGCCTGTCGCCCGCTAATCACCACCTGGGGGTGGGAGAAGGCGATCGAACATTCGCCTTCTCCTTCCCCTTCTTCGTCTGCGGAGTGGTGCGGCGAGAGGGTCGTCCTCCCGCGCACGCTCCGCCGCCTCCTTTTGCGACATGACATCCTCGCAAAAGGAGGCGACCGCAGTCCAGGCCTCCTCACTCCCCAGCATACATTCGACCACGCCGGGGAGCGAGAGGTCCTGCCCAATAACCGCAGTTAGACTGCGGCGCTGCTCACCCCAGGCCGGGCACGCCTCGAGGGTGTGTTGGGCCGTGTCCTCCGCAGCGCCGCAGTCATGGCACGCCGCGGTCTCCTCCCGCCCGATCCGGTGCAGGTGCGTTCCGAAACAGCCATGTCCGGACAACACCTGCACCAGACGGAACGAGAGGAAACCGTGCGACCGCTCGAGCCAGTCTCTCAAGACTGGGCCGAGCGCGTCCAGAGTCCGCCGGCCAAAGGCGGCGGAGGCGAGGTCTTCCGTCCAGTGGTGGACTATCGCGTCCCTCGCCTCCTGCCGCACGGCTTCCCGCTCTTGGTCGACGGGGCGCTCACCAAGCGCTTTGCGCCGCGCCGTCCATTCGTACACTCTGGCGAGCACCCACGCCTCCAACTCCCAAGGAGGGGTGCCGGCCAGAGCGCACGCCGCCGCAAAGCCCACCGACCGGTAGGCCCTCGCCACCCGTAGTGCAATGGCCCTTTGTGGCCTGCGGATGGCGGTCGCATTCTCCCTCCTATGGAGGGAGTCCGCCCAGATCGGGGCCCCATAGAGGGCCATGCTCCTGAGAATGCCGGCGTATAATTGCCGGCATCTCGCCTTGGGTCCCCCGAGGTTCGGGAGGAGCCATGAGAGGGCGTCCGCAGCTTTCAGCAGGCGCGTCGACAGCCCGCTGAAGTGCGGGCCGAAGCGCCACCTGCTGTCAAGCATCAGGCCCAGATATTTCATCTGGGCCTTCACCTCTATCCGGACGCCCTCCACGACAATGTGGGCGTCAGAAGGGTAGCGCTGCCGAGGCCCGTGGAAGAACACGGCCTCGGTCTTGTGCAGCGCTACCTTCAACCCTAGACGGCGGATCCTCCCTGCCACTAAGGATCCGCCAGCCGAGGCCAGACAGGCCGCCTCCCTGAAATCCCTCCCCCGGGCAATGAGGAGAGTGTCATCCGCGTAGCAGATGACACTCGTGCCCTGGAGGAGGATCCCCCGCAGGAGCCAATCGAAGCCGATGTTCCACAGGGGAGGCCCCAGTACCGACCCCTGCGGAACACCGGACTCTGCGCTGTATCTCCTGACCGAGCCCGACCTGTCCGCAAGGAGGATCTCGCGGTCCTCCAGGTAGCTGGCCAGGAGATCTCGCAAGTACTGGGGCACTCCGTGATACCGGAGTGCCTCCAGTATAGCCGAATGGGGGATGGAGTTGAAGGCGTTGGCTATGTCGAATGACACCGCCAACACTCCGTCCCCCGCCTCCGTCGCCTCCTTCACCTGGCCCTTGAGCAGGGTCAGCGCGTCGATGGTGGACCGGCCCTGTCGGAAACCGAACTGGGCGTCCGACAGGTCCGGCCCCACTCCCTGCAGATGGCTGTTAAGCCTGGCGGCGATGATCCCCTCGAACATCTTACCGGCCTCCTCGAGCAGAACGAGAGGCCGGTAAGCCGAGGGGGAGTCCGCCGGGCGTCCCTCCTTGCGGAGGAGGCAAAGTTTGCCCTCCTTCCAAAGTTTCGGGAACCTCCCAGCCGTAAAACACGCGCTGAAGAGGTCCCGAAACCTCTCCTCCATTTGCGTGGCGGCGATGGCCACCACGCGTGCGGGAACGCCGTCTGGCCCTGGGGCCGTCTTCTTCCCGTTGAGGTGGAGTACACCCGCGTACAGCTCGCCAGCCGTAACCGGGGGAACCTCCTCCTCCGGTGAAGCGGCCCCCTCTGGGGGGTCCATCGTTGGCGGGGTGAAGTTGGTCCTGCGTGGAAACAGGGACCGGACCACCCCATCCAACAACGCCGGCTCGAGGGTCTCCGTTAGTGGGGGACCATGTGGGCGCAGTTTGCTGCGCGCCGCCTTGTATGGTCTCCCATACGGATCCCTGTCGAGACCCTCCAGCATTTCGGCCCTCGCCGCGTCCTTGGCAGCGCCTATTGCCGACTTGAGGACCTTCCTCGCCTCCCGGAAAGAGGCGTAGAGGCGGTCCTCCTCGACCTGGTTACGGGCGCTGCGTCGACGGCTCCGCATGTAGGCCCGCCTGGCCGCCACACTAGCGGCGCGGAGCCCCGCCAATTCCTCCGACCACCAATAGACGGCGCGTCGGGGAGGCGGACGGCGAGACCGAGGCATGCTGGCGTTGCACACCTCGGTCAGGGACTCCCGCAGCTGGGCTGCTGCAGCGTCCACGTCTTGTACCTCAACAGGGGGCGAGAGCCAGTCCTGGAGGAAGGCTGCCTCCTGGGCTGCCTCTCGGTCCAGGCGGGTCAGAGCCCACCGCGGGAAGGGAGATTGGCCAGAGCGGACAGCCTCCCGCGGGCCCCGAGTGGAGATGTCGAACCGCACATAGCGGTGGTCCGACAAGGTCTCCACCATCTCATACCGCCAGTCGTTGTAACTCGTAGAAACCTAAATGCTATACCATTAGACAAGTTTAACGAGGACATGGGCTCAATGGATTGGCTTGCATCGGGTGATGTGAACGATATGGTAGCACAACTTAATTATAACATCACTATACTTTTTGATAAATATGCTCCACGTGGGACTCGGGTAATTAGGGATAGGTCGTATCCATGGATTACAGACAATATCAAGTTTATGATGCGTCTACGAAATCAGGCGCACATACGGTGTAAAAGCTCAGGTTCAGAGAGTAAACTATCGTATTATAAGGAGTTAAAAGGTCTAGTAAACAAGTCTTTATATTATGAAAAAGTGGCTTACTTTAAACATAACATTAATAGTAAAATACATCAACCCAAAATTCTGTGGAAAAATCTAAAATCAACCTTGTTACCTTTTAAAACTGTATCGGAATTACCTTCTCATATCAATGACCCTGACGAAATTAATTCACATTTCTTGAATGTTCCAGGTGATAGTATGGCACCAGAATCATCTTTAAATTACTATGAGACTCACAGGTTTAATGAGGCTGTTTTCTCTATCAATCCTGTAGATCAATCTGACATTATCAAAATTGTATCAAAAATTAAATCTAATGCAGAAGGTTTTGACCATATTACGCTTGACATGTTTTCTCTGACTCTTCCTCAAACATTAGATATCCTCACCTCTATTGTTAACTGTTCCATTTCTACATCGAGCTTCCCGGACCTGTGGAAAATTGCCGTGGTCCGCCCGATTCCAAAAGTGGCAAACCCGGGCACTGTGAAGGATTTAAGGCCGATAAGCATTTTACCCTTCCTGTCAAAAGTGTTGGAAAGGGTAGTGAATGCCCAACTGAGTGCATATCTTGAGCAAAACAACATTCTACCGGAGACGCAATCAGGTTTTAGGAAGGGTCGTAGCACTGCAACGGCTCTGTTAGATGTTACCGACAACATATTATCGGCTCAAGATGAAGGAGAATGTACACTGTTGGTTCTACTAGACTTTTCCCGAGCGTTTGATGCGATTAATTTGTCTCTTTTGCTCGCTAAGATGATATATTATGGTTTTGACGAGGCTGCTGTTGCGTGGTTCAAAAGTTACCTTAATAATCGTAACCAGCTGGTAGAGATAAGGGATGCAAATGGATCGAGTATTTTTTCAGGTATGACTCCAGTCATGAAGGGTGTTCCACAGGGATCAATATTAGGTCCTCCTTTGTTTGTTTTGTATAGTGCTGATATTGTAAATGTTATAAAAAATTCTAAATTTCATATTTATGCTGATGACATTCAACTATATATTTCTTTTAAACCCGAAGACTATGAAACTGCAGTAAAACTATTAAATGAAGATCTAGACCGGATCGTGGACTGGTCGAAACAAAACTCCCTTTTACTAAATCCGGCTAAAACTAAATTTATGCTTTTCGGTTCTAAGACTCAACTAAATAAAATAAACTACAGTCATGCAAAAGTGATAGTAATGGACCAATGTATTGATCGTGTTTACGAGGCAAGAAATCTGGGATTAATCATGGACCAAGATTTGCGCTATGAGGCTCATATTGCAAATAATGTAAAAAACTGTTTCTACCGTCTGAAGGTATTGTACAAGATGCGCCCCTACCTAAGTGAAGAACTGCGTGTTCAGTTGGTTGAAAGTCTGGTTCTTTCGAAATTAAATTATGCCGATACCGTCGTGGGACCTAGACTTCTGGCACGTACTGTCAGACTTATTCAACGAGTTCAAAATGCTTGCGCGCGCTTTTGTTTCAACGTACCACCGAGAAGTCACATTACACCTTTTCTAAACAAGCATAATATTTTAAAAATGAAGTCGCGTCGGAAATTACACTTAGCTTGTCTCCTTTTTGGTGTCATCAAAAATAAATGTCCGTCATATCTGTACTCAAAGCTTGCATGGGTAAACAGTCACCGGCAGCGCAAGGCTAGGCGGTGTGCTCAGCAACTGGCTACTCCGCATCACCGTACTGCAGCCTTCAGAGGTAGTTTTCGGTACATGGCTTCTAAATGTTGGAATAACATCCCCCCCCCAATTAGGGACCTGAAAAATATAAGTACATTTAAGGCTAGTCTAAAAAAATTTATTTTGTGTTCACAAATCGAATTTAATGACGTTAATATTGATAAATCATTTATATAATTTAGAAACACATGTCTATTTATTATTATTATTATTTTTTTTTTTATTTTTTATTATAAGAGTTATTAATCTAATCCATCACCAATTTAAGTATGCATTCTCTAAGTTTCAATTTTGTATTTGTACTAAACTTACCATTATGTTTTGTACCTTATTCCAGGGAATGAGGGTGTTTGTGGGTTAGGTAGGCTTTGATTTATAAAATCAAAGTAAGTAGGTAGTCTGTTTTTGACGAGCGCGTTGCATCTGTGTCGCCAGGAACCACATAGTATTCATTTCACTTTTATTTAGTTTTCATTTCTACTCCTTTCTATTTGTAATTAAAAACCTTAGCAATCTAAATCAACTTTTTTCTGGAAGCCAAAATTATTTTTACGTAGTATTTATTAAGCTAAGTATTATGTGACCAAGATGGCGGCTGGCCGACGAGCCAGTGCAGCGATGTCTGTCTCGAATCTCGATCATGCGTCATCAAGTCAACCGTCGATGCACTATGTTTCGCGCGGTTATTATTGTTTGAAATAGTGTGGGTATAGTGAGCAAAGTTGGTTTGCAACTACCATGGCACATTTTATATAATATTTAGGTATCTATTATAACAAAATTACACAATATTTATTTAAATATGGGTTATTTTTAGATAGGTCGTATGTATATATTAAGTATATTTTATTTACCATTCATCCGTGCGTCACTGCGGGGTGCCAACTGAAAATCAGCGCTGGGTGTTTGACGCCCAGCAATTGCTGAGTTGGTGGCCCTTTCGGTTCAGGCACATTTAATGCAACTGTATTGTATTTCTGTACTCTTTTTTTTTTCTTGTTGTTTTTATTATTTTTTATGTTGTGGTATTTTGTGTAGCTTGCTCCGAATAAATGCTATTCTATTCTATTCTATTCTATTCTATTCTATCTCCACCCGCCAGTTTACAATGCGCGCGGCCAGCACGGGGGTGGCGAACGAGACGTCCACCACCGATCCTCCCCGTTGCCGCACGCACGTGTGGACCGCCCCCCTGTTGAGGAGGGACACACCGCACGAAGTCGCCCAAAACTCGACGGCACGTCCCCGGACGTTGCACGTGGCGGCTTGGTTGCCCCAAGCCGCCGACTTGGCATTCAGGTCGCCCAACACGACGACCTGGCGCGGCGCCGCCCTCCCGACGACTGCGGTGAGGACTCCGAGAAAGTTCTCGAAATCCTCGAGAGGGCGGTTAGGGGAGAAATAAACCCCCACAACAGCTATATCTCCCCACGCGGCGGCCACGTATCCCGGTCCCCTCTCTAAAAGCGAGAGGGGAGGGGAGTCCGAGGAAGACCGCGTCACCAACGCCACCAAGTCGTCCCGGTCGCCCAGCCAATGGCCAGGGACCGAGTAAGGCTCGGCAACCACCGCCACGTCCACCAACCACTCAGCCATGATCTGCATCAGCAGATCCTGGGCAGCCCTGCAGTGGTTGGTGTTCGCCTGAAGGATGCGATGTTCGATCGTAGCCATCAATCGGACATCGCACCCCCCTCAGCAGCCGCAGACGTCGACGTTCCCGCCTCAAGAACAGGAACGGCGGTAGTAGCGGCAGGCCGGATCGTGGCCTGCGCTTTTCCCTTCTTAGGGGGAGGATTACAATTCCTCCCCTTCATGACGTGACCCGCCGGGCGACCACTGGCAGCGCAAACTGCGCAGTGCGGCGCGGCGGCCTGGCAGGTGATGGCCTTGTGGCCCTCCTTGCCGCAGCGGTAACAACTGTCCGTCCTGTCTACCGTGGACGGACAGAGGGCCCGGGTGTGCCCAATGCCGAAGCACCTGTAGCACCGCAAGGGCTGCGCCACAAGTGCCCGGACTGCACCCGAGCTGAAGCCGACGGCAAGTCGTCCTTTGTCAAGGACGGCTTTGGCAGCGGCGACTGGGCACTCAATGCGCATGGTGCCCATGCCGCCGCGACCGGGCCTAATGTCCCGGCCTTGCACCGCTGTGGCTTCGCAGCCCCCAATAGCTGCGACCGCCGCCACCACCTCCTCCTTGGAGACAGAGTCGTCCAGGCCACTAACTTCCAAGGCCGCCAGCTTGACCGGTCTGGCAACCTTGGCCACGTCCGCAATTGCCTCCTGCAATTTGGCCGCAAACATATCAGCATGGGCACCGCCGTCGGCCCCCGGAAACTCGAATATTCGAGCACCGGCTTGGGTCTTGCGGCATGTGACTTTGCCGATCCCCATTTGGGTGGGATCGGCGTTAGCTCGCGCCCGTAACAACACGGACGCGTAGGTCTCCCCCCGTTCCGCAGCCTCTGCGGTGAGCGTCACCACGACGGCTGCGGACTTAGGAGGAGCCAACTTCCTCCTCGTGCCGGCGGGGGCCCCTTTGGCCGCTGGAGCTGCAGCAGCGGCAGCGGCCTTGGGGGCCGACTTTTTCCCCCCTTTCCCCTTCCCCTTCCCCTTTCCCTTGCCAGTCGCCCGCTGCGACTGGCTGGGAGGGGCGGTGGCGGGGACGGCAGGGACTGTTGCCACTGCCTTTTTGGCCTTGCCCTTCCCCCTCCCAACCACCTCCGTCCACTGGTTGGATGGGGTGGTGGAAGGGAGGAGGGCGTCCTCGGCGGAGGATGGCCCCGGCTCACTGCGCCTCTTGTCCGCGGCAAGCGGCGGTCGCAGGCGCTTTTCTGGCAATAGCCGGTCCTCAATGCCTGCGATGCAGGCTCGCGTGAAGGCCCTCTCCTCCATCACAACCTTGCGGAGGATGTCCTCAAGGTTGGAGGGTGGGCCTTCTGCCACCGGTCTTGGCTCGGTCTGGCTTGGCCGGGCCGTGGCTTCAGCCAGCTTCTGGTGTAGCTGGCTGACCTCCTGCTGCAGGCGATCCACTTTCGCCTGCAGTTGTCGCGTCTCATCCGAAGCCTTGCGCTCCACCAGCTCCGCGACGATGCTGCGCAAGCTCGCAGCCCTGCATTTAAGGGACTTTTGGAAAGTGCCCTTGAGGTTGGAGGACTTGGAAGCGACCTCTGCTATCTCCTCCGCGTCCTCCTCCGCCATCCGCTCCAGCTCGACCAAGGAGTGGTCGGCGTACAGGACGCGGGACGCTCCGTACCCGGCCTTGGCCCGGGCGACGCGCGCCCGTTGCTCCTTGGCCACAACCCGCTCCTCCAAGTCCTCCTGGACTTGCGCCCGCCGAGCCAGGTTCAGCTGGCGTTCGGCGTCTGCAAGACCCACATTGTGGGTGTCCGCCGCCGTCGTTGCCTTCTTGGTCTTCGCCTTCTTCTTTTTTCCGATAGCCGAACCCGACGAGCCCTCAGACCCGTCCTTTAAGAAGGCCCGCTTCCGTGATCTGGACTCGCCCTCCTCGGCTGCAATCGAATTCGCGTCCGACAACCGCTCGATGGACTCGATGTCGGAGTCCGACATCTCGTCCGCCCTGCTGTAGAAGCTAGCCGCAGACGGCGCGCGGCTAGCCTCTGACGCCGAAGCGTCCTGTTGGCCCTGAGAAGGGCCTTTTGGTTGGCCCTGAGAAGGGCCTTTTGGTTGGCCCTTAGAAGGGCCTTTTTTAAGGAACCGCCCGGAGGCGTCCCGCGCTGGCTGTTTAGGCATAGCCCGCAAATTTTCGTAGCTCTCCGAACAATAAAATTAAAACCCGCATAAAATAAAATAGTGATAGCTACGAAGCACAGTGCACTTTGGCCGAGCCCAGCCTGCCACTCCGTTACGGTGGTCAGGACTGGGTCGTTTCCAGGGGACACGACGTGGACGTAAGCACTGTGGGGTGGTCCCCCCCCCCAACCTAACCTAACCTAACCTAACCTAACCTAACCTAACCTAACCTTAGACGAGTGATACGTCTTTGTGCTGGGCTAGGTAAAACCTACAACCCCCTGTGATATTTTTTACTCGGATTGCAGTGAAAAAGTGTTAAAACCTGAAAAAACCTCAAATATTGAGGTTAAGTTAACAGGAAAAAACTTAACTCGCAAACGCTGCAAGATCGAGATCGACGACCTACCTTTTTTATTGAAAAAAGGTGAGGAGGCTTCTACCGCACACCGCTCTGACGTGACAGAAAACTGAAAAACTCAACTCGTTTGGAGCAATTCAGGAAAAACGAAAACCACGTGGAGCTGAAAACATCGATTTCGTGGCGCCAGACGCCTGAAAATTTGCAACAGTCATCTCCTGTAATGTCAGAGACTATCGCCGCAAGTAATTTTTTCATAACCCTCAAACCTGATTTTTGCAAGGACTTTGAAATTCCAAAAATTTGACCCTAATATCCCCGGATATAACTATCATTTAGAAGATCTTCAACTGCAGTCTTTGGCGCTCTTATTAGAAGAACACAAATTGTAAATTTCAGATTTTTTATTTCAATGGTTTTTAAAATATAATTAATTTTATCAAAAAATCACTTTTTGAAAAATTTTTATATGAAGTTATTTATGTTTTCAAAATTTTATTTATTAATCGTATAGTGCTAGATTTTACCTATTTTTAGCTATTTTTATCAAAATTTTATGTAAAGTGGATTCTGAGATATCGAATTTTTACCAATTTTTGACATTTATTTAAAATCTACTAGGAAATAACAAATTTTGACATCTGGGCTGGGTCCAATACGTCTATTGCGATCTATTTAAGCCCAAACACAGGCTGTATATCATTAAAATTGAGAGTTTTGTTAAATTTCACCATTTTGGTTTTTTAGGTTTAAAATTTCAATCAGCCATATCTCAGAAACTACTAAGCCGACGAAACTCGTTTTTTCACAAATAGTTAGGACACTCAAGGGGCTGTGCTTATAATTGAGTTTCAGGAGTTTTTGACCTGAAAAATTTTTCAGCGCTGAAACGGTTTTCAGGATATACTTGAAGTGACGCCGAGTTGTAGGTCCAAAATCCGAACTTTCTCCGACGTAGGGTTCCGAAGTTACGAGCTTTTAAATTTAACTTTTGACAGTTCGGCGGCCATTTTGTAAAACTTTGAACCGCAATAGCTCTGGAACTAAGTGTCGTAGAAGGGTGCGGATTTCGATTTTGTACTCAAAGGCTCCTTGGGTTTCTCACTCTGTGGTTTCAGGCGGTTTGAAGCCAAAAAACTTCAGGGTCCTGAAGACGGTTTCAGCAAATAGGGGAGCTCGGGCCGACCTGGGAGAGCCCAAACTCGGTGGTTCTGCGACCGTCAGGAACGGAGATATTACCTGCCAAAGTTTGACTTTGACAGTTGTTCCGCCATTTTCATTAAACTTGAAACACCCATATCTCCGTAACGGAGGGTCGCAGAGCGGCGGGGTTTTCTTTAAGTGACTCGGCACATACCTGCCTTGCGGGCGATATTGTTTTCAGGCGTTTTCAGGGGTCAAAATTTTTTCAGCCTGAAAAATATACCACTGAATAGATCTCGTCGAGCACAGTAAGATAAGCCGAAGCACGGGGTGTTTCGGCCGATTGGTTGCGGAGAAATTTGATTTAAACCATATTTTGGCTGCCATCTTGGAAAAAACCAAATTTTTTAAACTTGGATTGCTCCGGAACCCTTGGGGCTAGCTACCTCGTGTTTGGGTTTGAAGAAACGGGCTTGACGGGCTCTATCCAGTGATTCCATTGAATCGACTCTACATAGAGCTAATTTTGAAAAGTCACTAAAACAAGTTTTAACAGTGAGGATTGACCCTCAGACTTATAAACGGCCCCCTGACAGCTACCTACAAATAAAATACTTAGGGTAGAGTTCAATTAGTGACACTTTTTACAAAATTTTATTTGTAGAAATAATTTAGTTGTAAGTGCTTGTGCGGTTTTATCTTCCTTATGTGCGCACATTATTATTCTTTTTGACTTATTTTATACACTTTTTTATTTTCACTTTATTGTCCCTATTGACCTATTTTATTAAGTGACGCATACTCTCCAACATGTTCGGCCACAGAACTCCGCTAAAAGCGGCCGGTGGAAAAAAGTCACCACCTAAACCCGGAGCTGTTGCTTCGTCGAATGTTAGACGTAGCATAGAGAACTGGGAAGCCCCAAACAGCAGCCCCGATCTCGCTACAACTGAGCAGACGTCGCAGGCCGGCCCTGCAAAAATTAAGACGAAACTTGCTTTTACGCAAGAGAGCGTAACTGTGTCACAGACAAGAAAGTCTGTCGACACACTCTCACCGTCGAATACTAAATACGCAGACCGAACGGCAGAAGCAAAGGCTTGCCTCGTAAAGGCGAAACTTCACCTAAACAGCTCCAGGAATACCAAAACGGAGATTAAGAATGGAATCTCCGAGGCCACAGAACGTCTTTACCAACTAGTAAAGGAAGTCGAGTCGGAGCTAAAACTAGCTAAACGCGATAGGACCAGAGAAGCGAATTCAGCAGAGCCTCAACCAATAGACAGAGCTACTTCCGAAACATCCAGTACTGCCACAATTTTGCAGAAAATGGATCTGCAGACAAACCTCCTTGTGGAAAACAATAAAAAGTTAGAGGAGCTAAAGGACGTTATTGAACACCAAAGGAGTGTCCTGGAGCAAGGAATTACCTACGCTAGTGTGGCTTCAGCCCAGGGAATTAAGGTAATACCGAAGCGTAACACTTTGCACTCGGTGGTGGTCTCATCTAAGGATGAAGCGGAGACGGGTGAGGTGGTACTGAGCAAAGTCAGGAAAGCAATAAATGCAAAAGATGGTTGGATAAAGGTGGAAAGAGTGAGGAAGGCTAAGGATAGGAAAGTGATAATAGGTTTGCAAACCGAAGAGGAAAGGGGTAAGATAAAAGACCGACTTCAAAAAGAAGGTGTTGACCTCACTGTCGAGGAAGTCAAAAACAGGGACCCGCTACTGATCTTGAGGAACGTTCTGGTAATTAATACCGATGATGACGTTCTTAAAGCGCTCCGAAATCAAAACCAGGGTGTTTTCGACGGCCTCGACACTGAGGAAAACAGAGTGGAAATAAAATATCGAAGAAGGACAAGGAACCCTCATATTGGCCACATTATTATTAGCGTCTCACCCACCATCTGGCGACGAGTGTTGGACATTGGAACCGTTCACATCGATCTCCAGCGCATCAGGGTCGAAGATCAGACTCCATTGGTCCAATGCACCCGCTGCTTAGGCTTTGGACACGGTAAGCGGTTCTGTAAAGAGCCTGCAGACCTGTGTGGCCACTGCGGCGGTCTTCACATGAGGTCGGAGTGCTCGGACTGGCTTTCAGGCTTACCACCCGTTTGCCGAAATTGTACGAAGGCAAAAGTTGAGAGCGGTACACAGCACAATGCTTTTAGCCATGACTGTCCTCTGCGCAAAAAGTGGGATGACATAGCAAGGTCAACCGTTGCTTACTGCTAAGGGCACCTCAATGGCAAACACTCCCTACGGAGTAATACAGGCAAACCTCCAACGTAAGAAGCTAGCAACTAATGAACTTCTCACAGAAGCCACAAAACGTGGGATAGCGCTAGCGCTTCTCCAGGAACCGTATGTGGGTGGGGCCAAAGTAATGAGGAGTCACAGGGGCGTTAGGGTCTTCCAGAGCACTGGAACAGAAGATGGGACTGTTAAGGCTGCCATAGCTGTCTTTAACAGTGACTTTATCGTCAAGCAGTACCCAAAACTCACCACAAACAACATCGTTGTGGTGGGAATCCAGACCAGTGCCTGGGAGATCACGCTTGTCTCCTTTTACTTTGAGCCAGACCAGCCTATTGAGCATTATCTGGGACATCTCAAGAAAATAGAGAGTGTAGTCGGTTCCAAAAAGCTGATCGTTGGAGGTGATGCCAACGCCAAAAGCATGTGGTGGGGCAGTCCAACGGCTGACATTAGGGGAGAAGAGGTTATAGGAACTCTCGGCGAGCTAAATCTAAACATACTCAACAGAGGGGAAATTCCGACCTTCGACACTATCCGGGGAGGAAAGCGGTACAGTAGTTATGTAGACATCACTGCTTGCTCCAATGATATCTTGGACATGATAGACGACTGGAAAGTTGACGAAGGACTCACGAGCTCGGACCATAACGGCATCACATTTAAGATCTTCTTACAAAAATCTAAAGGCATTAAAGTTGAGCGAACTACTCGAAAATATTTTACCAAAAAAGCAAACTGGACCAAGTTTCATGAGAAATTTTCCCAGTTAAAAATTGATTTTAATCTTACACTAGCAGAAATAGATCAAATTAAAGATAGCGAGCAAATTGACATAGTAACTGAAAACCTCACAAAAGCAATAGACGAAGCATGTAAGCAAACTATACCAAATATAAAAGCCAAAGAAGAACTTACCTTGCCGTGGTGGTCCGAGAGACTCGTCGAGATGAAGAAGGCCGTCGTTACCATGAAGCGTAGAATCCGCTGCGCCGCCCCAATCCGGAAGTCGAAGGTCATAGAAGAGTACCTGAAAAAGAAAGAGGAGTATGAGTTGGAAGCAGCCAAAGCTCAAACTGAGAGTTGGAAGAAGTTCTGTGGGAGACAGGATAGAGAGGGGATCTGGGAGGGAATATATAGGGTGATAGGGAGGACACAACGTAGAGAAGAGGACCTACCTTTGGAGAAGAACGGTGATGTGCTGGACGCAAAAGGTTCCGTGAAGCTGTTAGCGGAAACATTCTATCCAGAAGACCTTACGGAATGCGATAACGCTCATCACCGATCCATTCGAATAAAGGCCGACATCGTGAACTCTGGCGAGCAAAATGACCCTTGTGACCCACCTTTTACGATGTGCGAGTTAAAAAGTTCAATGGAATCCTTTAATCCAAAGAAGGCACCGGGATCAGACGGCTTTACAGCCGACATTTGTTGTCACGAATTAAGTAAGCGACAACGGAAGTATTTAAAAAATAACTTTATTCCGACAGAGTTACAGCGAAACAGTAATTAATTAAATCTAACAAAATATTCATCTTATATACTAACTTAATTGCTAACGTAGTACATCCACAGCGTGATCAGATTGACGCATGTTCTAGATAATTATAAATGCTGATCGCGCAGTGGGGAAATTGGGAAATAATAATCTAGTAAATACTTATTGTCTGACAAAGCTAATATTGGTAGGTTGGGGTTCCTTAACTCCTCCCTCCCTAAGAGAGGAATTATCCGAAGGTGTCGCAGACGGTTTCGGAGAATTTCGACAAAAGTTTATGAACTGAAATTTATATATTATAAAGATAACTATTGCTATTACAATAACCACATACTCTAAGATGGTCCATATACTGATTTCTATTGTCACTGTTTGTGTTGTATCGTCTATTTCACTAAATTTTGCACTTTGTAACACTTCTTTCACATCACTGAAGTCCACATTTCTTAAATCCACTTTCTTTGATCTTCTCTGAATGTCCTGTTGTAGGTCTGGCATCTGGATCAATGGCAGCTGGAAACTGGAAACTGTAGTGTTTGTGGTGGCGGCAACGATGACTTCGCCTATTTGTGTCTCGCATTGTTGGCCAGGTGTCACGATGTAGGTCCCAAGAATAGTGTACTTCAGGATTTCTGTATTGCAATTCTCGGTGATGATGAGATTTTCCTCTGAGTAAACCAACCATTGGTTGTCGGTTATTTTTTGTATCTTAGTTTTTTCTATTTCAATATGGTTCTGTATGCAGTTTTTGTAGTTGTTCTTCATCAGCATTATTTGTTCAATGCAGGTCTCGGTTGGAAACTGGGCTAAATTAGTTTCAGCGCAAAGAAATTTTCCATTTTCAATCTCAGTACATGGGCTTACCACGGGCATGTATTTCAATCTATTCACCATCAGGTAAGGATATTTGGGTATTATTGTAAAGGTATTTGGAGAATGGAATATAGGGATGGGTATAACCTTGTAATAATTATATGTTTCGTTATTTATTAGGGGAACTTCTAAAACAAAAACTAACTTGTTGTTATTTATATATGATTTAAGTATGATATTACGTTCTAATTTTATTAAATTATGTTTGCTTACTGGGTATATTGTTCTAGCATGTTTAGCAATGACTTCTAACGTATTATATAATTCTGTACTATTTATAATGGATTGGTGCAATGTGTTCAGTTTGCTAAAGGCTATTGCCGTTTCAATCTCTTGTATGTTTTCGTAACAGGTCCGAAAGTTATTTAAAATTTGATACATAGTATTTAATATTTGGAAAAGTTTGTTAAACCTGAACTCATGTTCAACTAATTTTTCCATTTCATTGGTATGTAAACCCAAGTTTTTAATATTTGAATTTATTATTTCAGAGTCATTTACTAATTTATCAAAAGCTTTTTGCATTGATGATACTTTACGTTCGACCACATGCTCTTTGTTCTGTATCATTTGGATTTCTCTATCATATTTAATTGCATCGTCTTCATCTAAATTTCCTGTGATAGCTTTTACAAGTGAGCCTAATGGATTAAACAAAGCTCTTTTATTTCTATAATGGAAAGGTAAGATTTGAAAAAATCTATCCTTAGTTAGTTTAATAAGATATTCTATTTGGCTTTCTATTCGTATAGTTTCGTTACTAAGACTATTTTCCTTAATTTTAATTTTCAAGTTAATAAAATCCCGAATATTATTATCTATTTGTAAGTGTAATGATTCTAAATCTACACTTTTGTATATTGTCCAATAACTATTCCTCTTCACTGCTACTCCCCGCTTTATCGCTGCTATCCCCGGATTCTGACCGAGGTTTTGGAGGTCCAGCGTGAGTGTTGGCACCACTAGTACCAGAAGTACCAGGCACGATCTGTGGAGGACGTTTTACATTTTTTAAGGCTACTCTAGTTTTCCTTTTCTTTACTTCTACTGGGACTATATTTCTTTCAACTTCACCTATTACTTTCGCTTTTTCATATCGAGGTTTTTCTTTAGCTTTTCTAGTCCTAGTGTCTTTCATGTAAATATTATCGTCTGGTTCGAGTACCGGTGTCGTTTCGCCACCTTTTTTATTAATTATTTTAATTTTATCGGATTCTAATTTTTCTGTTATGAATTCGTAGAGTATTTTAAGGCGTTTTCTATGATCTAACAATAATTTCTGAGTTAAGTTCTTCTCTCTATCCACGTTAAATACATTATCGGAATAAGTGTGACCAAATACTAGTTCAAAAGGCGTAAAATCTGTTGCTGAATGTATGGTGTTGTTATAAGCCATGATGGCATAAGTCATAACTGATGCTGCATCTAAATCGCTTTTATCGTATTTTGCTATACGATAAATCTCAATAATGGTAGAATGAAACCTTTCTACTATTGCCATTGAACTGGGATTATTTGGCGTCCCAATATGAAGTTCAATTTTGTAAAAGCTTAACATTTCTTTAATCAAAGTATTGTTGAATTCTGTACCGGAATCGCAACTAATTTTCCTAGGCAGACCATACATGCTGAAATATTTAATCAATGCTCTAACTATCTCTGGTGTACTCCTATTCGGTACCTCTATGGCTTGTGCTATTTTACTAAATGCATCCACTATAGTTAAATAATATTTCCCTTCAATATATAATAAATCCATAAAAGCTTCCTGAAAAGGGGCATCCTGGGTTTGTGTTAACTGAATGTGGGGTTTAATCGGTTTTCTATCATATTTCATGCGTTTACATGTTTCGCAAGCATTTATGATTGCCGTGACTGTCTCTTTCATGTTTGCCCACCAATAATGTCTTTTAAGTTTGGTTAAAGTTTCTTTAATACCTCTATGACATGTTTTCCCGTCGTGGTATTTTAAAATAACTTCTTTTTGATCTTCTTCGGATCCTGTCAAATTTATAACTCTTTCTGTACACTCGATTAACTTAACTGAATCCTTTTTAAATAACTTAATTACCATGTTTGAAAAAGTTTTTCTAAAAGATGTGTGTTCGAAGTATATAAAGTACTTATGTTTTGGATCAATATACTCTTTCAAAAAGTCTTTAACTAATGTATCGTTATTTGTCGGTAAGTGAACTTCGAGAATTTTTTGTTTATTATTTGAAATATCTTTTACGTCTAATTTATTTTTAAACCATGAATGAATTAAAATCTGTTTTGGTTTAGTATCGACAGCTTCGTTTAAACTAGGAATGCCTTCGTGTTCCCTATTTGAAACTGAGTTGGCAGTGACCCCATCATCAGAATCCGAAAGTTCTATCGTTTCTATTGGAGTTTCGAGGTCTTGCAATTCGTTTTCTATAATTTTTTGTATACGTTCCTGCCTATCTCCTATATTTACGAATATTGAATCTAAATCGTCGTCAATTGCATTAATCTTAATCCTAGATAAGGCATCTGCATTCGTGTTTTGAGGGCCTTTCTTATATTTTATTTCGAAATCGTACTCTTCTAACCTTAACCGCCATCGCGTGAGTTTACTATTGGGCTCTTTCAATGAATACAGCCAAGCTAATGGTCTATGGTCTGTAAATATGGTAAACTTATTACCATACAAATACGGTCGAAAGTGCTTAACTGCCCATATTATGGCTAAAAGTTCCTTCTCGATAGTGCTATATTTTACTTCTGTGTCGCTTAAGGTTCTACTAGCATAGGCTACAGGCTTATCTGAGCCTATCGTTCCTTGTGACAATACAGCCCCGATCGCAAAATTGGATGCATCCGTGGTTAAAATAAAGGTTTTACTAAAGTCAGGAAATTGTAACAAAGGTGCATTTGTTAAAAGCTTTTTACATGTCTCAAAACATTCTTTATATTCCCCATTAATTACAATTTTGCGACCTTTCTTTAAACAAGCTGTTAATGGTCTAGTTATTTTGGCAAAATCTTTGATAAATTTCCTATAATAACCGATTAGTCCTAAAAAGCTTTTAATCTGTGTAACCGTTTCCGGTATAGGGTACCTAAGAATAGCGTCTATTTTATCATTATTTGGTTTCAAACCTTCACTTGTAATAGTATGCCCTAGGTAGAGTACTTCCTTTCTAAGAAAATGAGACTTATCTAATTGAACTTTTAAATTTGTTTGACGGAAGCGGTCAAAAACTGCTCTAAGTTTTTCTACATGTTCAGGCAAGCTTTTAGAAAAAATAATGACGTCATCGAGATATATTAAGCAATGTAAGCCTTGAAGGCCTCGTAAGACGTTATCCATCGCTCGCTGAAAAGTTGCGGGTGCGGTCTTTAACCCAAACGGCATTCTGTTAAATTCATAATGACCTGAAGGTGTGCTAAACGCAGTTTTAGCTCTATCTTTCTCCTGAACCTCTAATTGATGGTACCCGCTAGCTAAGTCGAGAGTTGTAAAGTATGTACTATTACCTAGCATGTCAAATAAATCGTTAATGTTGGGCAAAGGGTATTTATCATCAATTGTGATTTCATTGAGCCGTCTATAGTCAACTACCATCCTCCATTTTTGTTGGCCTGACGCGTCTAATTTTTTCGGCACTAAATGTACGGGAGCACTCCAGGGAGAATGAGATTCCTGGATAATGTTATCCCTTAACATTTTCTCGACTTGACTACTGATCTCTTTTGTTTGGATAGGTGGCAATCTATGTGCCTTAATGTTTATTGGGTCTTCATTTTTTGTTCTTATTCTATGTTTAACCTGATTTGTGAAGGTTAACGGAATATTTTCACAATAAAATATATCTTTGTATTCTTTACAAAGTCCCTCAATAACCGTTCGTTCTTCTGAATTCATATGATCTAACTGTAATTTGTCTAAATTCTTTGTTAGCAAGCTGTCCACTTCTATATTATTATCTATGAAATTAACACTAACAGATGGGTCCTGTATGTATGGTTCCACTTGAAAAGGTCCCGTAACTACTAATTTTCTATTTTCATGGCTACAATTCTGAATAACAGTTGTTGCATAGCCTTCAATACACGTAACTAATGCGGCGGGCATTCGAATCCCTTCCGTAAATTGTTTAAAATCTAACACAGCTTCCCCGTTCAGTACGTTGACTGGGAGTCTTACTCTAAGTTCACTACGAGATGGTAGATTATATATCTCTCTCATAGGCGGTGAATATATGATAGGAATATCAGTATTTTTTAAATGTAGTATCTGATTTTCCATATTAATCTTTGCCTGTAATTGCTTCAGCAAATTGCTACCTATTAACCCATCATACCTATCGTCGACACTATAGACATAAAACTTATGGGACTCTTGACTTCCAAAGGTAACCGGTAATGGAATAATAGCCGTTTCACTATGAACACTTGATGCGTGAGTGCTAACAACTTCGAAGGGTTCATACTGTAAATAATTTTTAAAATATTTATTCGCTATATACGGGCTTATAAACGATCTAACACTCCCCGTATCTATCATAAAAACTGCCTTTAATTCTGGTATAACTATATGTGGTAAGTTTAAGCGTTTATTACAATTTATTTTTATTCGTTCTCTAGGGTAGAGGCCGTTATGCAAAAATTTCCCGCCCCGGGTTCTTCGGGCGAAAATTCTTGGCACTCATTGTACGAATAACTTGAACTCTGTTCATTATTATTAGAATTATTTATGTAATTAACACGTCGTGAACTTGCAGTACGCATGGTGACATCAGTATTCGCACCCGACGTAGATGCTTGCGCTGCAAAAGACGGCGTGCTCGGTGCATGTGCCGCGAACTGTTGGTTCGGTTGTGCAATCGGAACAAATGACCTACTTGACTGCGGTGACGCATTATTGTTGTTTGTACGATTAAAATTGTCTTGATTTCTTTGGATATTATTATGTTGTTTATAATGTCTGGGCTGATGCGAATTGTTCGGTGTAAATGTGCTGTTTGTAGCACTATTCGGTACATGTGTACTTGATATGTTATGTGAATCTTTCTTTTGATTATTAGATTCGATTGCATTTTGGTTATTTGGCAAATTGGGTCTGTTATTTCTGCTAAAATTACGTCTGTCGTTTGTTTTCGACTCATAGACTGTCTGGAAGTTTTGTTCTTCTAAAACTATTTTTAATGCATCCTCTAACGTTGTGACGTCGCGCAAACGTACTAATCTAACTAAAAATGGCGGTAAATTAAACAAGAAAGCATTCATTGCTCTGTTACTATAAATGATTTGCTTTGCCTTACGTAGAGATTCATCAATGATAGTTTCTGATATTTTAGCAAATAAAACACTTCTCATCCGCTGTATTCTATGGCAAAAATCTAAATAACTTTCACCCTTATTTATTCTACACGATTCTAACTCCATCGCTAAACAATCCTCTGTGCGTGGATCACCGAAGTGTTGGTTTAACAACTTCTTCAGCTCGTCCCACGTACCTATAGCTTCTCTTTCGCCCACCAAACTGGCTGCTTCGCCTGATAACCTACTTGTTATTACATGAAATAAATATTCATTTTGGGCTGTGGTTCCTAAGAACGTAGTCAAAATGTATTCACATTTTTTTGTAAATAAAGGCAACATTCTAGTGTCGCCGCTGAATATTGGTATGATGTTAACCAATTCCTGTGGGACACGGGTTACGTTTTCCATTGTGAAAAGTTATGAAAGAAACCAACGCGGAGAAAAAAAAAAAAATCACACTAATGTGCTACTAAACTATCACTACTCTAAAATATTAGTACAATTAAAATCTATGCAAATATTATTACGGCGTTGTCCAATCCCTAATAATACACAAACACATAGACTATTACAAGGTTGGGATATAGATGGAAGAGCTGAGAGGAAGGTGAAAAAGATTTACTCACAATTCCGCAGCTAGCTCCATGCTCCCTGAATTACTGCTGTGGCTGGTCCTCTTCCGTAACTCGAAGTGGCTTCTTAATGAATTTATTTGTTCGGCGATCTCTGCTAAACCGTAGACACGGACGTCGGCTACTCCACGTAGAATTGTATACACGGCAAACTGACTACAGAGATCCTACCGGCTGCGCCAATTAAGTAAGCGACAACGGAAGTATTTAAAAAATAACTTTATTCCGACAGAGTTACAGCGAAACAGTAATTAATTAAATCTAACAAAATATTCATCTTATATACTAACTTAATTGCTAACGTAGTACATCCACAGCGTGATCAGATTGACGCATGTTCTAGATAATTATAAATGCTGATCGCGCAGTGGGGAAATTGGGAAATAATAATCTAGTAAATACTTATTGTCTGACAAAGCTAATATTGGTAGGTTGGGGTTCCTTAACTCACGCCATAAACAATGACCCGGAACTAATTCTACGGTTCTTTAATAAGTGTCTGGAATGCCATTGCTTCCCCACAGTCTGGAAAGAGGCAACAGTCGTGATACTCAAGAAACCTGGAAAAGATAATTACTCCAGCCCCAAATCATATAGGCCGATTGGGCTGTTGCCTATACTGGGGAAAATCTTTGAAAAGATGCTGGTGGCCCGCCTAAGGTTTCACCTGCTGCCGAACATGAGTACCCGTCAGTACGGTTTCAAGCCACAGAAAAGCACGGAAGATGCCCTCTACGATCTCATGCAGCATGTCCACAAGAAACTCGACCAGAAGCAAATAGTGACGTTAGTATCTTTGGATATAGAGGGGGCATTTGACAGTGCGTGGTGGCCTGCAATAAGGATCCGACTGGCGGAAGAAAAGTGTCCTGTCAACCTTAGGCGGGTCATAGACAGTTACCTCAAAGACCGCAAGGTTGCAATCAGGTACGGTGGGGAGGTATATGGTAAAGGGACGAGTAAAGGCTGTGTCCAGGGCTCAATTGGAGGACCAATATTTTGGAACCTGGTTCTAGATCCTCTCCTAAAAGCACTTACAGAAAGGGGAATATACATCCAAGCGTTTGCGGACGACGTCGTTTTGGTCTTTGACGGAAAGACCGCACATGAGGTTGAATTATGTGCCAATGCTGCTCTCAACCATGTTTTGGCGTGGGGTGTTGAAAACAAACTTAAATTTGCACCGCACAAAACAGTTGCCATGGTCATAACCAAGAAGTTGAAATACGACACACCACGTCTGAGCATGGGGGGAGTGGAGATTGGAATGTCGAAGGAAGTAAAGCTTCTGGGTGTAACAATCGACGAAAAATTGACCTTCAACAAACATATCTCACTCGCTTGTAGGAAGGCAGTCGCGATCTACAAGCAGCTGTGTAGGGCTGCTAAGGTTAGTTGGGGGTTACATCCAGAAGTGATACGGATAATGTATGTAGCGGTGATAGAGCCCATCATGCTTTACGCTGCAAGCGTCTGGGCACCAGCAGCTGAAAAGCTAGGTATTAAAAAGCAACTCGGGTCCATTCAGCGTGGAATTGCTCAAAAGATGTGCAAGTCATATCGCACGGTCTCCCTGAACTCAGCACTGGTGCTGTCTGGGTTACTCCCTCTCGACATTAGAGTTCGTGAGGCAGCATCTTTGTATGAAGCCAAGAGGGGAGTACCCCAGACATTACTGGGAGACAGGGAGATCGAACGAATGACTGCTGCAACGGAAGATCCCCATCCTGCAGCACGCGACATTCTAAAGTTTGACAGCCTGGTAAACCAAGAGCAGCTGGACCGGTGCAGCTTTGACGTCCGTATTTTCACGGACGGGAGCAAGATTGGAGGAGGGGTCGGCGCTTCTGTGTCCATATGGAAGGGAGAGGCTGAGACCAGAGCCCTCAAATTTGCTCTTTCAAAGCACTGCACGGTTTACCAGGCTGAACTTTTGGCAATTGCAAGGGCAACTAAGGAGGTGACCAAGCTCAAAGCGTCTTCTTTTGGAGTTTTCAGCGACTCAATGGCGGCTCTCCAAACATTAGCAAATCCCGGATCACGCCACCCTCTTGCTGTAGAAGCTAGGGATAATATAAAGTCTGCATCCCGCCAGAACAAGGTTATTTCCTTGTTCTGGATCAAAGCTCATGTGGGGCTACAGGGGAATGAAAGAGCCGACCAGCTAGCAAAGGAGGCCGCTGAAAACTCCAAAAGAAAGCCCGATTACGACCAATGTCCGGTCTCATTCGTCAAGCGAAGCATACGTACGGCGTCGCTTGACGAGTGGAACCTAAGGTACGGATCTGGAGATACGGCCTCTGTGACCAAATTGTTTTTCCCGGATGTTCGAACAGCCTTTGGGATAATTCGGAAGATAAAAACAAACAGCCTCAACACGCAGATAATGACAGGGCACGGTGGATTCTCCGAGTACTTGTACGGTTTCAAGCTCAAGGGGAGTCCATCGTGCATCTGTGACCCAAATGCAGATGAAACGGTCCCGCACATACTTTTCGACTGTCCTCAATTCGACAGGCATCGTTATAGCGTAGAACAGGCACTGGATGTAAAAATAACACGCGATAACCTGAAGGATATAATGAAAGGTAACAAGAATAAAATATTCCTGGAGTACAGTAAATTTATAGCGCAAAAAGTAATAGATCGAAATAAAACCGCATAAGCAAATATGCTAACATAATATAGTATGTTATATTAGAGGCTAGCATAGAAATAAAATGGTAAAATAGGAAATAAATTAAGTATGTAAATTTGTATAAGCTAAATAAATGTGAATATAAAATGTAACGTTACCGTCTCTGTACAATTTAAGTTATGTTCGTTGTAAGATACTGTTAGATAGAAATTAAGCTAAGATAAAGTGTAAATTAAGAATAAAAAACTGTCTTCCCTTTTTCCTTTTAATATATGTAACCGAGTTCATGTAAAAATAAAGTAGAAATTAGTAAAAGAGACTGCTGGAACAGTCACCAAAATGAGCATTGCTCATACTGTAAAAATAAATTTTTGTCTCCCCAATTATTTAATAAGCCTGCAATCCCTTTCTGTAAATAAAGAAAATAATGAAAAGAAGTTAGAAAGAATAGAATACCTAAGCAGTAGTAGTTGGGGATCCCACCCAAAAAGGCGTAATAGAGGATGAATGAAAGAAAGATCAAGTATTAAGAATGAAAGTAAGAGACGCATACAAGCGAGAACTGGAATGAATGAGAATTGAATAAGCTAGCATAGGCTCCGACGAAAGTTGGAGGTAGAAGAACTGTAAAAAAAAAAAAAAAAAAAAAAAAAAAAAAAAAAAAAAAAAAACCTAACCTAATAATGATTTTGAATTTGAATTTGAGATAGGCGGTTTTTTGACCGCTTTTGTCCAAATTGTTGTCAATTCAGTGGGACTGCTTTTACGAATACCTCAAACCACGGAATAAGTATAATAGAGGAGATGTTGTAATTAGATTTCCCTAAGAAAAAAAAGCGTGACATTTTGCGGGGTGAGTGGGTGTTAGACTCCGCCCATTTTTTTATTCGCCATCTGCCGGTCAATAGCGCAGTTTTGCTATTGACCGGCAGATTGCTCATTCATTTGATTTTATTTTGTAGTTACGTAACTACTACGACTAGATGTCATTAAGTGCAGGTCGCAACAGGGTCGTACTCAGAATTACCAGGGATATCTGTTTTAAATTAATTGTGCAAACCATCCGATACGTATATTTTTCATTGTTTTATTGTAACATTTTTTTATTCAATTTTATTAGTTTTTATTTTTAAAAGGCTAATTTTGATAGAAATAATTATAAGGAATGATTACAAAGCTAGTCTTTTTTTTTTTAAAGAAAAAAAAAAACGCGATAACGTCCGAAAATATATACCAAATCATATATTAGAGAAATATAAGTATTATATTTGCAAGTTCATCAGCCGTGGGATATTCAGTAAAATAATTGACTTCTAATTACTGCCCTGTATTTTTGCTATTTGACGATAGGTGTGCGACCTGTTTACAAAATTATATAAAGTAAAAAGTACAAAAATAATATTATGGCGTTTAAAGAACCTTTAGGAATGAATGTTGATCAAATTTCAGTAGGTATGATTATTAAAATATATTAATACTGAGCTCTACGTACCGCCATCTAATGTCAAGTAGAATCCTAACTGAAAATGCTGACGTAAAGAGATATATCTAGAAATATTTTAATAAATTATGCATAAAATAACTTACAAATGAAATGTGATGGCATCCATAGCATTAGAACGTCTATCCGAGTAGTTTTTACAAGATAAAATACAACACTTATTTTTTTTGGTTTTCTATCGCAAATATGATGCCAAATAAGTGGGTTTACGAAGTTGTGCACAGGACGAACGCCAACAATACACTGATTTAGGCCACGCCCACCGTGATGACGTCAGGACTTAGTTGAGAGTCACAGTGCACAGTTGTTTAGGCCGCCTCCTCTTATATACTTACTCCGTGGGTCAAACATAGTCAACATACTATATCGGGAACTAAACAATTTTGCTGTCTGAAAAGCTGGGACCAGCATTATTATTTCATCAGGCATTCGCGAAGCGCTCCGCTCGGCACCGCACGGTACCGCGCACCGGACGTGACTCGGACCGCAGCTCAAAGTAGTCGTGGGGAAGTTAGCAACTCAAGTGAAAAGTGTAAGAGCTTCAAGTTGTACGTGATTAAAGTTTAAATAAGGCGCAATACAAGCGCGAACATGTTGGGTATATTGTTTGTTGTTTATAATTACCCTAATGTAAACATTACCCACAAAACGCCGCTTAGGTACTAACCGTTCCTCCGAACACGTTTAGTAGAGCGTTCATGTTTACATTACATTCATTGTTGATGTGATTTTGTAAGATTTCCATCTCAATTACGTACCGGTAATTAAACGATACACGAAGTGATAGTCAATATTAATGAATAGACACTGGCATGCGTACTCTGACTATAATTACAAGGGTATGAGTTATCAATGACTCGGCTCGTTAGGGCGCGTCGCGGTGCGGCGCGGTGCGGTGCGTCGCACCCGTAATCGACGCCGCGCGGGGTGAGATTGTTCCTTCGCGTCATACTGTATGCTCCTAAGAAGCCACTTTGAATAGCGAACAGCATTATCTCGTCTGTATTTGTCACGTAGCCTCACGCTCTACAGATAACATTTCCGGAATGTGTATACTGAATATCATGTTTTATAGGGCTGCTCGTCTGTCACGAAATCGCAATATTTTGGTGAAATATTTCAATATAGTTTGAGACTCAGTATTCTGTGTTATATTTATAGATGGGCTTCATAGTTTGTTTTTTGGAGCATGTAACTTTTTGGGGACCTCAACTTAGTTTTCACAGTGAAATGTATGGTGAATAGCACCGCAGTACTTTCAAACAAGCAAAGTTATGATAGGTCTATTTATATGTTAAGTAGATATACATTCAGTCAAAAAAGTATCGGGAATGGATGATTTGTTTATGGTTCCAAATTAAAATTTTTGTTTTTTTGTAGTTGTTAGATTGGCACAACTGTTTTCCATTTTGGCGCGGAGTTTGAGTTGCATCTGTTATTTATATTAAATACAGTGCTGGTTTTAGTAATATCATATATAGTGCGTATTGCGAATTTCATAATGGACAAAAATATCGAACAAAGAGTTTGTCTTAAATTTTGCATCGCCAATGGAATTTCGTGTTCGGAGTCACTGAAAATGTTACAGAAGGCTAACGGTGAATCGACTTTATCAAAAACTCGTGCTTATGAGTGGTTCAAAGCGTTCAAAAGCGGTCGAGATGTGATGGAAGATTTGCCTCGCTCTGGTAGGCCGTCAACGTCTGCAACTGAAGTTAACATCGCAAAGGTGAAGGAAATAGTGACTGAAAATCCCCATTCAACTCTGAGAGAGATAGCCGCCGAACTTTCTGTATCTCACGAGTCGATCCGTACCATTTTAACTAATCATTTGGGTATGAAACATGTTGCTGCTCGGCTAGTCCCAAAAGATCTGAATTTTCTCCAAAAACTCAATCGCATGAAAGTCGCTGAGGACATGCTAGAACGAGTCAGTTCGGACCCAACATTCATGAAACGCATTGTTACTGGTGACGAGACGTGGGTTTACGAGTTTGACATGCAAACTAGTCAACAAGCTTCGGAGTGGCGCCTTCCAACTGATCCGAAACCGAAAAAACCACGCGAAAGTCGATCAAAAGTCAAAGTCATGTTGACTGTTTTCTTTGACTATCGCGGTGTTGTGCACTCTGAATTCTTACCGGAAGGTCTAACGGTAAATAAAGAATATTATTTGAGCGTTACACTCAACAAATACCATCCAGCAACCACCATATTCACCAGATATGGCTCCTGCTGACTTTTTTCTTTTTCCTAAACTCAAATTACCACTTCGTGGCACCCGTTTTCAATCGATAGAAGACAAAGGAGAATTCGCGGCGAGAACTGAACTCAATTCAGGAAGCAGCGTTTAAAAAATGTTTTGATGAATGGATTATTCGTTGGCGCAAGTGTATCGTTTCTAAAGGAGCATACTTTGAAGGTGGTAAAATAAATTTGGATGAATAACAGACATTTTGTGTATTATTGATCTTTTCCCGGTACTTTCGAAGAGTAGTATTTTTAACCGACTTCGAAAAGGAGGAGGTTCTATGTTCGGCTGAAAGTATGTTTTTTTTTTGTATGTATGTTCACCGATATTTCGGTCAAATGTGGACCGATTTTGAATTTTTTTTTTATTGAAAGGTTATGCTTCCAAGTTGGTACCATAGAAATATTGTTATGATCTGATCATGAACTTCGAAGATATGGAACAGAACTCCTCATAGATTTTTTTTTTCTTTTTAGGAGTACTTTTTTATTATTACGTACAAATCTTTCTTTTCTTTTTTTCCGGTTCTGATTCTTGTACAGTAGCAACAGTTTTTCGTATTGCCCATTCGCGTTTATTATTTATTCTTTTAGACGGCTTAATTTCTGCAAGATCGGCGCGGTATTTATGCCTAAGCCGGTTGTATTCGGTGATCGCTGAAGCTTGAGCTTTTATACTCTTGAAGTCAACATTTATGAGGTGCACCCCATGAAGATTGGTTACTCGTGAAAGCGCCATATAGGCTTGGCCACAAGAGAATATGGAGGTACCAATGTCCATGAGGTCATTTTTTAGACTTAGTACTTATTGCGTCAGAAGACGAAGACACGCACAAACAACACCTAACAGTATTGCAAAGGTTGGACGAATACGGCATAACCATCAATCCATCAAAATGTGTTTTCGGACGAAAGGAACTAGTATTTCTCGGTTATAATGTTACATCAAATGGAATTAAGTCACCAGAAGACAAAATCAATGTCATTTCCGAATATCCAAAACCAAAAACCATAGAAGAGCTACGTAGATTCCTCGGTATGCTCAACTTCTACCGAGATAACATACCAAACGCCGCCGCTATACAAGCACCGCTACATACCTATTTAACCAACACGAAAAAGCGAGACAAAACATTAATACAGTGGAATGAAAGTACATCTCAAGCGTTCGAAAATTGCAAGAAATGTATTTTGGAAACAACCTACTTATCACACCCGCATTATTCTGTCCCGCTAGGACTAAGGTGTGACGCATCTGATCGATGTGCTGGCGCCGCGCCGTACTTCAGCAGCTTATTTATGGAAAATGGCAGCCACTAGGCTATTTTTTAAAACAGTTCATACCCAACGTTTGACAGAGAGTTACAAGCAATCTACATAGCAGTTAAGCATTTCAGAAAAATATTTGAAGGCTGGGAATTAATTATCTTCACCGACCACAAGCCAATAACCTATGCAATGCAAAAAATCACACCAGATTCCGAGACTCAACGCCGTCGAAGGCAACTTCTATTCATTAGCAAGTTCTCGAACGATATACATCACATCAGCGAACGGGACAATGTAGTAGCCGACGCACTATCACGCGTCGACGCAATCAGCTGTCCGAGTCAGATTAACGATACGAAGCGTTGGCTCAAGCACAAGCGAGGGATGACGATTTAAAGCAACTCATGCAACAACCTAACATTCACCTGAAGGCAGTGATGTTACCCGGTTCATCACAGCGCATCTACTGCGAAATCACAACCAACAACGTTCGCCCATACCTACCACAAGAGTACCGTATTGAAGCATTCAAAGCCACCCACGGACTCAGCCACTCAGGTATACGAACAACGAGGAAGCTTTTACAAAGTAGATATTTCTGGCCATCCATGACTGCCAAAACATGAGTTCAAGCATGTATCGCCTGTCAACGGTCCAAGGTCCAACGGCATACAACAAGCGCACCAGCCACTTTCGAACACTCAAACCGTTTCGAACACATTCATGTTGACATTACTGGTCCACTATGCACAACACCAGATGGCCACCGTTACGTCGTAACAATGATCGACCGAGCTACGCGCTGGCCAGGAGCATACGCCGTGCGTGATATAACTGCTGAAATCGTTGCCAAGACTGTGTATGAAGAATGGATTACGCGATTCGGCTGTCCAGCTAGGATGACAACAGACCAAGGCCGACAGTTCGAGAGCCACCCATTCCACGCGCTGACCAAACTATTGGGCATCAATAGAATACGAACTACGCCGTTTCATCTCCAGAGCAACGGTATGTTGGAGCGCAGACATCGCTGTATGAGGACCGCACTCACTGCTCTTCTCAGTAATAATAGCTGGATTGAAGAATTACCAACAGTATTGCTTGGCACTGCGACCAGAACCGACACAAACGTCTGTGCGTTGGAACTCACCTACGGTCAAAACCTACGAATACCAGGTGATTTCTTTGTGACGTCACAAGCCCAGACTTCGGCGAAAAGCTGAGGTTAACAATCAGCAACATACGCCCAGTACATGCACACTCGCATAACACTAATCGCCCAGTGTTTGTTCACCACGACCTACGCACATGCAAGCAAGTGCTCGTGCGAGTCGACGCTGTGAAAAAATCACTACAACCGCCTTATGACAGGCCGTACACAGTATTACGCAGAGATAGCAAAACTTTCACACTACAATTGCCAAGCAGAGAAGCAGTCATATCTATAGAGCGTTTGAAGCCAGCATTCACCATATCAGACACATAATCACAGCGTGAAGCACACGACACATCTTTAAAACCTCCGGACAGCTCATCTGCAATCAAAACATCGCGCTCCGGGCGCGTCATCAGACAATTGGTACGCTTCGCTTGAGGCGGAGCACTGTAGCCGTCGGGTGCGCACATCATCCGAATCGGCTATACACTGTACACGTCACCGCGGCTGCCACCTATATTTATAGATTCGGAGTTAATCGGCCCAAAACTCTCGGGTAGCGCAATATTTAAATAATTATAAGACATTCGATTCAAATCCACTTGGCAAAAGTAAAATGTAATACCACCACTACTTGCGACACCCAAAAGGTGAATGTAAATAGCTACAAATTGACAATAAATTTATTCGTTATATTCTGCACCTACTGTTTTCTTTTACCATCCGCCATTCACCAAAGATATAACTTAAACTAAGCTACTAAAACTAAGCTGTGTTACTTTTTGGTGTACAATAAAGTTTATTCTATTCTATCGGGGGGCACGGCAGTGCCCCCGCCAAGTCGAGCGCGAAGCAAACACTGCCGTACCATCCTTTACTGGAACCATTTCGCCGCATTTTCAGGCCTCTATTTGAGAACCTTTGGATAAGACTAGAACGCAGAAATTTTCGTCATCTAGTAAGCTATAATCACATACTTAAAATCCAAAATTTCAAGTCTGTAGGTCATTTAGATCTGAAGTTAAGCGAAAGCAAAGTTTCGCATTTATGAAACACACTCACTCATGATCATCAAAATAGAACTAGTACTTCCCATAAACTCAGAGAGCTAAATTTGGTACAGAGTTAGGGTTTAATGGCCACATAAAGGGAAAACTATAAAAACTAGGATAATCGAAGATCTGGAGTACCTGGTGACCCTGACTAGATAACACAAGAGTGTACCAACAGTTTACGCTATTTCACTCAGGAATAAAGCCGTTTTGTATCGGTGATAAAATTTGCGCAATCGGACTTGTGCTTTCAGAGATTATCTCCTATGTACATACTTACAAAAAAAAAATATAAAAATGCGTGAAAGCAAACAAACATACATTCATCGGGGGCATACAAACTTTCACGTTTATAATATTTTTTTTAAATAGTTTAACCAGACTGGCTGGTCAATTCTAGCCGTCAGATTTTAAAAGATTAAATAATTAGTTCAGTGTCAGTCTGGTTGTCAGCTGAATTTTTTCAGTAACATCAGTTAGTGAGTTGTAGTTGGAGTAAAATGAACCCCTGATTGGAATAAAATGAAGTAAAATGTTGTAATCGGCTATGAGAAGTAGCGTCTTCTGCTGCTCCGGTCTCTACAGGCCTCGACCATTCGTGCAAGACCTGTCCGCCAACCCGTGTGAATATCTCCTGCTGCTCAAGTCTCTGCAAGCTTCTACAGGCCTTTACTGGCCCCGCCATATGGACTTTTTTTCGATTCTTCTGGTCTTTGGAAGCCTCTACCAGCCATGCGAAACCGGTCCGCCGCATTCCTGCGAGCCTTTGAGATCCGCATGGGGCTTTTTCACTCAGCTGCTGTGAGGACCTCGTCGAACCGCGTCTGCTGATTTTATTCTACGTTACATTAAAGTTTGTGCTATATCTCCTTTAGTGTCTGAGTTTGGTGTTAATTGTATCGCGTAATCGGATAAACTCTTCCAAACGCAGTTTCTGTTATTTTTTTACTTGTTTGTTTTCTATATTTTAGTAGTTGTTCTCGTGTTATAAATAGTGAACTAATACGACTTTGTTTTCTTTATAAACAAAAAGGTAAGGTAAGGTGTATTATTATTTAAGGTGTTCCGAGATTTCGCATTTATTCTTTGTTGCCAAACATAGAATGGTTGACCGATTAGTAGAATATACTTTTAAATGGCTCGATATAACCGCAAATCGCAACGGTTCTTCAACCGGACGTTGCGGTTGCGAATGCGGCTGCCCGCGAGCCGGCTGGCCGCTTTAGCAACCGCATCCTGCGGTCAGCCGGACGGCTAGCTGCATTGCGGGTAACCGCATAGTGTGTATGAACCCTAAGTCTAAAAAATGCCCTCATGGACATTGGCACCTCCATATTCTCTTGTGGCCAAGCCTACGGGGTTATCCGAAAGGAAACCCGCCCAGAGAGCTCCGGTATGAAGGCTAGAAGGAACGGCGCGGGGTTTTTGGTCAGTAAGACTCTGACACTGTCTCCCGCTCCACCCAAGAGCGGGTTTCGTCAATGATGATTTTCCTCGTCGACAGAAAAAAAAGCCTACGTGGCGCTTTCACGAGTAACCAATCTTCATGGGGTGCACCTCATAAACGTTGAATTCAAGAGTAAAAAGCTCAAGCTTCAGCGATCACCGAATACAACCGCCTTAGGCGTAAATACCGCGCCGATCTTTCAAAAATCAAACTGTCTAAACCGTCTTAAAGAATAAATAATGAACGCGAATGGGCAATACGAAAAACTGTTGCTATTCCACAAGAATCAGAACCGGAAGAAAGAAAACAAGGATTTGTAATAATAAAGAAAACTACTCCCTAAAAGAAAAAAAAATGTGCCAAATAGGAAATCTAATAAAATAGATCAATATGCTCACGTTTCTACAAAAAGAAGTGAAATCCCACCAAAAACATTCTGTAAAAAATTAGCCAAGTCTCTTAGCCAAGTCACACAACATTAACTATAATAATAAAGAAATCGCAGTAAGGAACCTTAGACTTGGTACGACTTTGTTTAGATTTCATTACTTTTTAGAGATAAACAAGCAGCTCCATCGAGACTTGGCTAGTTTTTTACAGAATGTTTTTGGTGGGATTCTATTCTACAGCAGCCGCACTAGCACAGCCCGCCGTACTAAGAAGATGGGATGGCGCAAGGGTGTCGACACATGCTGCATGCCACACCAAAGGCCTATCCAATTTTCAAGGCATTATGGTCATCCCGTCTAGCCTCTTCCTATCATCGCGTGCCAAGCCATTGGGTTCTAAAACAGCTGGCACCCCGGCGGCGACAAGAGCTCGACGGATGATGTCATTAATACTGGCATGTCGTGCTATCCGACCGGCGCTTCTACTGCAGGATAGGCCATGATGTCCGAGGCGGTCGACTGACAACGTGTGGAGCTCAACTAGGAGCACCCAGACGTAGGCAAGTAACGATCCGGAAGGTGGTGTCACTCAACAGGCTCTACCGTCACCTAACATACACATAGGTACCTATATAACACCTACATAGGTACCTATGTTAGATGACGGTAAAGCCTGTAGCCAGAGACCCGACTCCCATTCACCCACAGTCAGTAGGTGGGCACGCTCAGCAGTGTTGGTGGACGTATTTATGAGATTATTCCGTACCAACCTGCAGAGTGGCTCATCCCACTGTCTCTGGGATAATGGACTCTCGGGCAACGCCTTATCCGGGCAAGCCACTTTCCAGGCGTCCACGGCGTCGGTCAAGCACGGCACCTCACAGTTAACCAATGATAGAGTTAAAATTTTTTTGGTTAACCGAAGACAAGAACGCCGGTAGACTTATACTAGAAATTTTGCGAATGCCGTGCCTACCAAAACGGATGGGTAGCGTGGCTTGTATCTCGGTCATTCAGGGCCACATTTAAGATGGACGTTAAAGCGTATCGAATAGTTTGATCAATTTTGTCCAAGAGATGTGGTTGTTTCCATAAAAGTAATGAGTGAAGAAAATGCTGATGGTGGCGCATTCCGAGGGCCGTGGAAACACATAGCCTCGGATTTGTGCAGCGCCACCTCGAATCCCAACTGCTGGATCCTACCAACGACTATCGCAACCCCGCGTGTCGCTAGAGACATTGACTAGAGAGCTAGACAATGAGCAGGTGAAACTTAAATTACCTATCAGAACGGAAAAAGTTGAAAACTCTTGAAGAAATTGAAACATCACAATACATAAGAAAAAATATCTTCAATGACAGGTATTTTTCTCAATTCAGACCTTTTAGATTTAACAGTCATTTACTAGTATTGTTTATAGAAGACGTGTCAGGATGGCTAAATTAAATAATAGGCATAATATGTTGTATTATATTATTGTGTCTTATTTTTATTGGTATTATTAAACTGTTTCGAAATAATTGCGATTTTTGTTTTCAGACGTAAGTGTGAGGACACTGAAAAAAAAAGGGTTAAAGAAAGTGAAACACTTCCTGAAAAAAGTGCCCTTATTAATCAACAGTTTCCAATTTTGATGTTCTGTTTGTGAATGTTATAGAAAATAAATTATATAAACGAAATATCTTACGTTATTTCATTAAACCCTATGCAAACGCTGGCGTTCTCGCTCGTTGTCTTTCTATTGTGTCTCTGTATTTTTAATTTTATAAACAGCTAGTTTTAAAATGTAGGTTATGGTAACCACAGTGGCGTGGCAGGTGCCTTTAGAGGGGGCAAGCCAAGGTATCTTGACTCATCTACCTACCCACACCTAATATCCCGAAAAAACAAAATTTCGTACTGATTTTAATAGGTACATTTGATTTTTTTTACTGTTAGATATTAAGTAAATATATCTTGGTACTTAAAAAAAAAAGAAAAAGAGCCATCTATTGATATTTTTGGCAACTCGCTCACAACATTCTAGTTGATTTCAGAAAAATCCACTAGATGGCGCACAAAAGAATGTATTAATCCGTACGTAGTCTATATGTAATGAAATGACATTTCATTAATTCAAATTTGCCGCGCTTCGCGCGTTGAAGTTGTGAATGGAATTTATGTTCTGTGGAACGGGGTGACGTGTGATTGAATGACAGATGATGCTTAGATTATTTTGCATATTTTATTGTTAAAAATTCTATTGTAAAAAGATAAATTAAAGGGATATAATTGAGGAGGCGATATTAGTAAACTTTAAATGTCGTTTCTTTGATTTTCAGGTAAGTTATAGGTGTAATGATCATAGTTAAACGTTGTAATATAGTAAGGACGTATTAAATAAACAAATCTTTGATTTTCAGAGAAACAATTTGTGGTTTATTTGGAAAATCCTCAATAACATATCTTATATCTATCTATATATATAAAAATGACCCCCGTTTTCCGTTGTCACGACTTGGCATGAAAACGGCTTGACCGATTTGGCTGTTTTTTTTTTGTTGTGATTGTTATTGTGAGGAGAAGGTTCTTATGGAAAAAAAATTAGGGTAGAGTAGGGTAGAGTAGTGAAAAACGCTCAGAAGGATGGGGTTCTTGATTTAAACACAAACTTTCACGAAGTACTTTTATTTACTCGTACTGAACAAAAATGAACCCGACGGGTCTCAGAATTTCAATTCGAATGGCGGGCCGAGACAGTGTTGCAAGTTGGACCGTTCGAAAATGAATCGATTAATGAATCGATTCAAGAGTCGATTTAAAACTATGGTTTACTATTTGACAGATTAGTGTTTAAAGTGAATAATATTATAAATTGGTGATGAATATAAATATAGTAAGCGATAAAATTAATGACTGTTACAGTCGGCCATCCGTCACATAAACGGGTCCCTCCGTTTAAGGTTATTTATAACCTAAATCATTTGTTAACAAACATAAATTTTAATTGAGGAAATAAATCTACTTTCTATTGTTATACTTAGATATATAGCTAAACAAAAGAAGGTTACTTCACGTCTTTCACCATCAATTTGCCTTCGCTGCGTGTTATTTCATATCACTCATACGTGGTTAGATTCCGCTTGAACTCTGTGCTATGACCTCGAGGACATAACACTCATGTCCAGGTCTTACCTAACCAAGCTCTGTGCTATGAAACACCCTCACTGATCACATAATCATTCTTATGCTAGGCTCAAATCTGCCAAAGCTCTCAATTAAGGTAAGCAGTTTCCTTATCAAAATGCGCTCATGCTCGGTTTAAACCAACCGAAGCTCTGTGCAGGGTGTCAAATGCTTATGTCTCTTTAAAGTCAGTATCTTATGTAAATAATTATCATATTTAATTAACAGTCAGTACTAAATGGATCACCCAATTAAATTCACTTATTAAAATAATCGATTTGATTAAAATACCTATTTAAAATAACCTATAAAATAATGTTATATAAGCAGATCGTTGGTGCTAAAGTTACATATTTGTGAGATATAACATAAAAACAAAGAAATTAATTGTACTTTTATGCACTAAAAAAAACACACAACCTTTATAATTTAATATTATTGATCTAAAACTATACGTGTTTATGGAAACATTGTTGAGTATCATTTAGCTAAGTATTGTTGGGTAGGTATAATATGGCAGTCGGTACAATTAAGTTATCATTCACAAATCAATAAATCATAAAGTAATCGCTTATTATAACTAGATACTTTCGTCACTAGAAGAACATGTCGGTGCATCGAAGCTCATCCAGGGGTAAATTTTATCAATCGCTACCACATTCTCGTATGTTTTACCCTTCCGTGTAAGCGGTGTGTCTACTATAAGAAACCTGTCATTGGGTAAAATCTTTTTGATTCGATACGGCCCTTGGCATTTGGATTCTAGCTTCTTCGACTTTCCTGAACCTGAAACAATAGCTCTTACTACCCTGACTAGGTCTCCCTCTTTATATTTGTATGCTGATCTTCGATGCTTGTCAAATCTATCCTTATTTTTGTTTTGGTTTTCTTTAATGCGATCACTAGCGTCTGCCCTAATTCGCTCCAAGGATTCGTTAGTCTCACTGTTTAAAATCTCTTCAGAGACATTATTTAAAATACCTTGCGATGGGTTGCCCAATTTTCGCCCAAACAGCAATTCAGTTGGTGATCTTTTTGTGACGTCGTGTATCAAAGTATTTATGCCTAATTGGACATCGGGGAGGAAGGTATCCCAAATGTCACTGCTTTTCGCGTGAGTCATACTTCCCAAAGAGGCCAAAATCGTGCGATTATATCGTTCGACCTGTCCGTTAGCACGTGGGGTCGCGACTGAGTTGAGTATATGTTTCACCCCAACGGATTGAACAAACGTTTTAAATCTTTTGCTGGTAAAACTGGCACCTCTATCGGTAATCAGCCGCGATGGAGATCCAAATAAACAAAAAAACGTTTTAATTCATGAATCCCCAAGCGACCACCGGTGGCCGCGCATCTATTGTCTTACTATTGTCTTTCTAATTGACGGTATCTGAAGGGTTAAAAACTTTAATGCTTGCCTTTGATTTTGTACTACGGACTGCAGATAAATAGACGTATTTTGTGAAGGAGTCCACAATGACTAAAATATACATGTTACCGTGCTTGCTGCGTGGAAATGGTCCGAGATGATCAGCGTGTATGGTATGTAGTGGGACATCCACTTTTGGAATCGGATGTAACATACCCTCTTTAGCGCCAGATGGAACCTTATGGTGCGCACACGCCAAGCACGCCGACACATACTTTCGGATAAATTTCCGCATTTTCGGGAACCAGAATATGGACTTGACTCTTTGCAAGGTCTTCTCAAAACCAAAATGACCTACGTCATCATGGTTGGTTTTGAGGACCTGCCAGCGCACACCCCTCGGGACAAGCCATCTTAATGCCCCATCTTCGATCACCCTATAAACGCGACCATTTTTGACCTGATACTCTTTATGAATGGCTGCAATTTTGGCGGTTTCAGGATCCAGTACGATTTCTTTAATACGCCTAACTTCTTCATCAGCGGATTGAACTGTTGAAATCCAATCATCGACACTAACGTTTAGAATATCGAGCACGTGTATTGCTTCTTGTTGGTCTACGATTGCGCCTCTGCTTAAGGCGTCAACATGAGCCATTTTCTCACCTGGACGATATTCAATGCTGCAGTCGTATTCAAGAAATTGGATCCACCACCGCGATATCCGAGGGATAAGATCTCGTTTGGTAAATGTCGACCGTAATGCATTGCAGTCAGACACGATGGTAAATTTTATACCCAATAAGTAAGTGCGGAATTTATTTTGATCTTTTGATGACTGCGAGCGTCTCTAATTCGAAAGAGTGGAGTTTTTGTTCGTCTGGGCTAGTTTGACGGCTATAATAAGAGACGGGTTGCCTTGCATTATTTGTCTTTTGCATCAAAATGCCTCCCAAGCCGAACTTGCTCGCATCTGTATGCAATTGGGTTTCGGCCCCATGATCATATAGTGCTAAGATTGGTCTCTCCACTAGCAGTCTCTTCAGGGTATCAAATGCGTTTTGCTGTAACTCTGCCCAATGCCAAGCGGTATTCTTTCTTAGCAGATTTGTCAGGGGTCTCACCAATAGGGCAAAGTCCTTGACAAACCTACGGAAAAATCCGGCCAGGCCAAGAAATCTTCTTACATCACTTTGGTTGCGTGGCACAGGGAATTTGGACACAGCTTGGGTCTTTTGTTCTCCAGGTCTGATACCAAGTTTATCGATCTCAAAACCTAAGAAGACTATTTTCTCTTGGAAGAAATTACATTTCTCCATTTTTAGCGTCAACCCAGCATCCAGCAATAAATCAAGGACTTGTTCGAGGCGTAGTAAGCCCTCATCGAATGTCTTAGACGGGATTAAAATGTCATCCATGTATATGATCACGAATGGTACCTTAGTTTTATTGAGGATTTTATGAATTACTTGTTGAAAAACGGCAGGTGCATTTGCCAGTCCAAAAGGCATACGATTGTATTCGTATTGCCCCTCGGGCGTGACAAATGCCGTCTTGTCTTTAGATGCTTCAGCAATGGCGATCTGATGATAACCAGATGCGAGGTCAAGCGTTGTAAAAAGTGATTGGCCTGAAAGCTGGTCAAGTAAATCCTCGATTCGCGCAAGTGGGTAATGATCTCTTTTTGTGCGTCGATTAAGGGCGCGGTAATCCACGCATAAACGCTTCTCACCCGATTTCTTTTGAACGAGGACAATTGGACTCGCATAAGGCGAGCTAGATTCACGTACTATACCATGTTCTACCATTTCCTCCACCAAACCTTGAACATAGGCACGTTCCGAATGCGAAAGTCGGTAAGGCCTGTATACGACTGGTGTTGAGTCAGTCAAATGAATTTCCATTTCAGTCACAGATGTGTAGCCTAAATCATGTAACCCTGTCGAAAAACAACCCTTGTACTTGGCTAATAGAGCCCGACATTTATCCTTTTCACTAACAGTAAGTCCCTCCCCCATTTTTAATTAACCAAATCTGTATTTATCTTTAGCACATCTAAAACTCGATTTCGAGATAATGTCGTTCTAGCTCGAGAAACCAACGCATCCTTGTTAAAATTAATTTTAACACTCCATTGGTCATCTGATATTCACCAGGCAATAAATAGTATTCCCTGTCAGGTTTACCCCTTATCGAGCCTCCAACATAGATGCTACCACTATAATTCGTTTTGGCTCCGACTGTCACTGCTCTAAGTCCACCTATGTCTAATTCAAAGTCATCAACTGTAACAAGCAGAAGTCTAGCTTCACCACTTACGTCAACCTTTTCGATTCGTAAATCAGTAGCAGTCTTTGTTATTCTTAAATTAGGTCGTTCCGTAAAACTGTGCCCAAGGAGCACTGGAATATTTATAAGTGAATCATCTACTATCAAGACCTCTACCTGTTCTTCTCTTACATCCTGGATCTCAATTGTAACAAGAGCTTTACCTACAGGTACATAGGGAATACTGCCTAATCCTCTCAACAATGGACCCTGTACGGTGTTCCACTGAAGGCCAATTTTATGAGCATCGGTCTTACGGACCAGAGTAGCTTGGCTACCTAGATCAACTTGGCAAGCAATAACCACGCCGTTTATTTTAATGCCTACTCTATACTTGTCATTGCTATCATCATTTATGGACACTTCAAGAACACTTTTCGGTTTACTATCGTTAACATTTTTATTAGAGACGTAACCGTTATTGGAGTTCTTTTTAGGGCAAGTATTTGAGTCGTGCCCTAGAAAATTACATTCAGAGCATTTGGTTTACGACACTGGTAGCTCATGTGGCCAGTTTCCTTACAATTGAAGCAAACTGCATTCCCTTTTGGTCGATTTCTGAGAGTTTTATCAACGATTTTAGATGTCACAGAGCTGGTCGAGGTTGAAGTAGAATTTTGGAAGCGCCTATCCTTACTGATCCCCTCTCTCCTAGTACCCTCGCTGTACTCCCTAGGGTGAGACTTAACTGTCTTAAAGAACTCTAAAGTTTCCTCAGGTTTGTTAAATTTTCCTGCTTGAGCGCTTAACCGAATGCCTTTGTCTTCAATTCCAAATATTAAGCAATCTACGGCCTGCTTACCAAATATTTTACACCTATTCAATAAGTTAATCTTGGAAAAATAGTATAATTCTAAGGAGTCACCAGGGCGCGCCCTTCTATTAAGCATTTCGGTCAGAAGTTCAGCATAGTTCTCGGTAGACGGAAAAGATTCTCTCAAAAGATTCTTCCACTCTTCCCACGAATGCCTAATAGATGGCAAGCCCTGGTACCAGGTTTTAGCGTGTCCTACTAATTTGGGCAAGGCATAATGAACCGTTTGCCGGTCATTCCAATTGTAGATTTCCGCGCATTCATCTACTTTACTTATCCACATCTCGATGGTCTGTTCTCGAGAAAGCGGGTCAAAATCAGGAAGAACATTATTTAGTACAGGAAACGATTCACGATCCCTGCCCTTAAAAATATTAACAAATTCTTCAAAGAACTTAGCGGGCTCCACAACCTTTGGCCGTGGGGAAACTGGGTTCTTGGTGTCACTTCCGAGGGGGCTGCAAATCATTCTAGACGGGAAAACATGCCGTCGATGGTTATCAGTGACATCGTGTGATATCAAGTTACGGCTACGTTGTCTTATCAACTCTTGCTCTAGCAGACATAGCCTCTCACGCAATTCATCATTCTCATCGTTCCGTTTACGAGTACCACTGCGACTTCGTCGATTAGTTTCTCTACGAGAATGACTACGATTATGACGGCTGCTCCTAGGTCTACTGCGACTGCGACTGCGTTGTTGATATCCATCACCTATTTCCCGTCTACGATTGGGTCTATTCTCGAGTGAGTTGCGGTTCGTATTCAGATCCCGATGGCATAACTCACGATTATTGTGGTGGCTGCATTGGATGCTCTGGATGCGGTGACGGCTCCGGCTTTGGCTTCGATCCTGACTTCGAAGTTCGTGCCTCACGCGGCTCCGGCTTCGTCGCATATCACCGCTATTCCCTGCATCACGTCCGACTCCCATTGATGGTAGTATGGGGCTCCCAGGTGGTACGGGTGTGCAAAGTCTACGACTTCGACACCGTTTCTCATCAGGGCTACCTCGTTCCATTGTCTGAAACTCAAAACGAACTTCTTGTATTTCTTGTTTTGAGGCTTACTCAAAATTAAAATGGGGCAAGAGATTTTCTAAGGTTAAATTCATTTTCTTAATCGATCTTCATCACGCTAGGGTCTTAAGTTCCCTATCGTTGGGGATAGGTAATATATTTAACTACCCGCTCTACTATCAAATACGGGTATATTTTTTTGACTGATTACAAAATTTTGGAGTTACGTTATAAAATTTGGGACGCCAGATCCCAATATTTGTATTGTAATATAATTACTGTGTAGGACCCACTGTTTTAAAAATACATTATTTATTCTGTGGTTTTTTTTTTATATGGTTTGTGGTTTTCCCAATATTTAGTCTATGGTTTTTCTTCTCTTTGACACTTCACTTTTGGCGGTTTTTTTTTTATGATATAATTTTCTCAATTATTAGGTATATGACTTTTATTTCAGGTTCGCTACTAAAATTAATCGGCGTCAGACGCCAAAATTAAAATTCAAACAATCCAATCGCATCTCATCAATTCTGTTGTAATCGAAATGAAATATACTTAAATATGTAGGTTTAGAACTAATTTAGTAACCGATTTTGGTTTATTTCCGATTTATAAAATACTAAGCTGTTTGATTTCTTTTCAAAACACATACGCCTAGCACAATAATTACGGCTCGAGATGTTCAGTATTCATTTATAAAGATTATGATGATATTTAAATAAATATCTTCGTAGACAAGGATACACATTTTTACTGGACGTCGCGTCGTATATAATGACGTGTTATTATCCAATGTAAACTTTTGTTGCAGTCAATCTAATTTTGAAATTGTATTGGTTATTACTTTAGCCTCCGTTAAAGTAATATACCAAGTAAGACAGTGTATAATTCAAGTAGGTATCAGGGAGAGAAAAAAAATCACGTACCTACCTTAGAATTGTTCCCGCCCCCCCAGATCCCTCCACCATTCGGCCAGGAAGGATAATAAATTCCAATGTAGTTTAGTAACCTATATGTTGTTTGCTCGTTGGTGATGAATGATAAGTACTTCTTCTTCTCTTTGCATGTCAGAGATAGCTATTGGGCTCGGGGATATAATACAAAGCACGCGCTGCACACATGTACAAACTACACAACAAGTAGCGGAGAGTAGTCACGCCATTAACGCCGAAGTATTTTGTTATTCGATGTGTGCATGCGTAAGCCAGTAATATACGAGTACCACACACACACACACATGGCATCGTTCAGCACGCGAGTAAACAAACACAAACGGGCCTGAATTATTTAAATGTTCGGTGTCGCAGATCAGAGACAAAGCTTCGCAGGTGAGCCGTGAAGCTCGCTCATCCGTGTATAATGTAAAGAGAACATCTCTGTGTGGCGCGGGCCGCCTGCTGTCTGTGCCGCCCGCGTACATCCGCACTATTGCGATCTGTCCCGCCTTGTGGACAACTCGAATATATCTGTGCTAGTGAGCGTAACCTCTCACATTCTGGTTCATGTTACTAAACAATTCAGTTTTCAGAGTCTTTGTGTTGTTGTATTGCGTACACACAATATTCGTTAGGAATTTAGACTTTGTCATTTTCAGGCCTTTTTTTTGTCGACGGGGAAAATCATCTTTGACAAAACCCGCTCTTGGGTGGAGCGGGAGATAGTGTCAGACTCTTACTGACTAAAAACCCCGCGCCGTTCCTTCTAGCCTTCATACCGGGGCACGAGCTCCCTTTCGGATAACCCTATCCCCAGTAGGCTTCGACCCAGCTGGGCCCCTCCTGCTGCTGACAACTCCTTGAGGCGCGAGGGAACAGTGCGCGCCGTCGACGTCTTGGACTCGGTCCATTACCGGACGATCGGACAACGAGCTACCCATGGCTCGCCGCCCGCGAGCCCGCGTCTACGGTGGTCGGAAATCGGGATCGGAATCCCGGCGACGGCGGCGAGGGCGCCGTTGCCTGATGCGGTTTGCCTCCTCCTTTGCAAGCATTACTGCTTCGCAGAAGGAGGCGACCGCCTGCCATTCCTCCTCGCTCCGGACCATGGCTTCGACCAGGGCCCGGCGCGAGAGGACTCCGCCGCCGATCGCCCCCACGAGGGCTCGGCGATGCTCCGCCCAGGCAGGGCACACCTCGACGGTGTGCTCCACCGTGTCCTCCGGGCGTTGCGCACAGTGGCAACACCCGGTCGTCTCTTCCGCTTGAATCCGATGCAGGAACCTCCCGAACTTGCCAAGTCCGGTGAGGACCTGCGTCATGCGGAAGGTAAGGACGCCGTGAGGTCTTTCCAGCCACGCCTCAAAGATGGGATTTACCGCCATAAGTCATTTTCAGACGTAAAATTATAGCAAATATCTCGATAAGGCTTTTAAAAATCAGTTTCTAACTAATGTTTTTATCTTAAATATTTTTGTATGTATCAGTTAACAGTATTGAAGAGCTCGGTCGCTCGCTCTTAAACGTTGATTTGAGAAAGTTGGATGAGCCGCCGCCGCGCCTCCGCGCCGCTCGCTCCTCGGTCGCATGGCGATACAAGATAAAACCGAGTTTGAACACAAGTGCCAAGTTGGCATTGTTGCTCGAGCTCAGGGCTGCGATGATAACCACGGGGTAGTGACTGCCGCTGAACTTTATATACACCGACGTCTTTCAGTCCATAGTGGTTAGGCCACCTATTACATACTCCTTCATATTAAGTTACGTAGCGAATAATATGGTTTGCGGAAACGAAAACAAATGCATTTTATTTCAGATATTTCATTATTATAATTAAACTCCTGAACCAACATACATTCAGTCAAAAAAGTATCGGGAATAGATGATTTCACGGAATAAAGAAAAGTAGAGGAAGTGCCTCTTAGATATCGCGCGTTTGTCAACAGCAGGCGAAATTCGCCTATTACATATTATATACTAGTGCAGGTGAATATGGCATCTATTTCAAAGGCACTAGCGTTCTGATTAGAATAAATTGGTTACAGCGCCATCTAGCGTTGAGTAGCCGAACTCGTTGTAAATTTGTTAAAACTTCTTTATTGTTTGTGTCATGTTAAATAATAACAACTTTCTTACGTTGTAATAAGACCTAATTTATGAAAGCAATAAGAATATGATTTGTAAAAGTTAAGTTTGTAATTCGTAGCTTCGTAGCCAATCATATTACTGTTTTTTATGTGTGAAATGTACAATTTGATACGCAAATGTGTGAGTTTGGCGACACTGGTTCCCGTGCTTAGCCACGTTAGGGGCACTTCTACCTATATTTTCTGTTCTGTGGATGATTTGTTTATGGTTCCAAATTCAAATTTTTGTTTTTTTGTAGTTGTTAGATTGGCACAACTGTTTTCCATTTTGGCGCGGAGTTTGAGTTGCATCTGTTATTTATATTAAATACAGTGCTGGTTTTAGTAATATCATATATAGTGCGTATTGCGAATTTCATAATGGACAAAAATATCGAACAAAGAGTTTGTCTTAAATTTTGCATCGCCAATGGAATTTCGTGTTCGGAGTCATTGAAAATGTTACAGAAGGCTTACGGTGAATCGACTTTATCAGAAACTCGTGCTTATGAGTGGTTAAAAGCGTTCAAAAGCGGTCGAGATGTGATGGAAGATTTGCCTCGCTCTAGTAGGCCGTCAACGTCTGCAACTGAAGTTAACATCGCAAAAGTGAAGGAAATAGTGACTGAAAATCCCCATTCAACTCTGAGAGAGATAGCCGCCGAACTTTCTGTATCTCACGAGTCGATCCGTACCATTTTAACTAATCATTTGGGTATGAAACATGTTGCTGCTCGGCTAGTCCCAAAAGATCTGAATTTTCTCCAAAAACTCAATCGCATGAAAGTCGCTGAGGACATGCTAGAACGAGTCAGTTCGGACCCAACATTCATGAAACGCATTGTTACTGGTGACGAGACGTGGGTTTACGAGTTTGACATGCAAACTAGTCAACAAGCTTCGGAGTGGCGCCTTCCAACTGATCCGAAACCGAAAAAACCACGCCAAAGACGATCAAAAGTCAAAATCATGTTGACTGTTTTCTTTGACTATCGCGGTGTTGTGCACTCTGAATTCTTACCGGAAGGTCTAACGGTAAATAAAGAATATTATTTGAGCGTTATGCGGCGTTTAAGAGAGCAAATTCGACGAAAAAGGCCAGATTTGTGGAAAGAAAATTCTTGGATTTTGCACCACGACAATGCGCCTTCGCACAAGGCTATCATTGTGAACGAATTTTTGACCAAACACTCAACAAATACCTTTTTATTTTTCCTAAACTCAAATTACCACTTCGTGGCACCCGTTTTCAATCGATAGAAGACATAAAGGAGAATTCGCGGCGAGAACTGAACTCAATTCAGGAAGCAGCGTTTAAAAAATGTTTTGATGAATGGATTATTCGTTGGCGCAAGTGTATCGTTTCTAAAGGAGCATACTTGGAAGGTGATAAAATAAATTTGGATGAATAACAGACATTTTGTGTATTATTGATCTTTTCCCGGTACTTTCTTGACAGAGTAGTATTATCCTGAGGTCAGTCAATGATATAGAATGGTATAATTTGATGTCAACATTGAATTAAAACCACTTACTTGACTGTTATCCCATTAGACAGCACTCGACCGCAAATAGTGTCTATTACCAGGCAGATATAATTATTAGCAAATATCATGAAGAATAATCTAATAAAGCACTTTTCTTCTCCGGAAATCCATTTATAGAGGTACTCGGTAATTTAATTGGTGTGTTATGGTCGGGTTGGTGAGATTGCCCGACGCTAGCCGATCGCGGTCGATCTGAGTCCAGGGGCCCGAGTCTGCTATTTTTATAAATTCGTCATTCCAACACGAGCCCATTGTCATTTTGCTAGAAGTTCTATGTTCTTTTTTATGTGCTTTAGTGCTTTCTATTATTTTAACTATTTCTACCCGTGAGAACCCGTAATTTGCTGTATGTTTATTATACTATTGTTATCCTTTTGTTGTAGCTGTTGGTTCTCCTAATAAATAAATAAATAAAAGTTCGTAACCTGCTAAATCATAATGATCGATCATTGATCGGTCAATGGTCTCGTAATAGAGTGGTGATAGAATGACAATATCGAGCTTATTAATTCATGAATCCCCAAGCGACCACCGGTGGCCGCGCATCTATTGTCTTACTATTGTGTCTCTAATTGACGGTATCTGAAGGGTTAAAATCAATAACTGCACAATAACGTTCTAATGGTAGGTCACTGATCAAAACAACTGTCAAAAGTTTTGCAAATTACGGCATACGTCAGTTATTCATTGGTCATTATGTAGGAGATCAATGAAGTGTCAGTGGTTGACCATTGGAAAGTCATCAAAAATTATGAAGTCAATGATAGACCATTCTGACACTATTGTAATAGCAGATTTGCGGCCCAGAATGAGTGTGCGCGCCCGCCGACAGCCGCAAGAGCTGTTTAATGTTTTATTTATACACTAGCTTCTGCCCACGACTTCGTACGCGAAATCTGTTGCTTATGCCAGCGACAACGGGGTTGTCAAAATCGAAGGTCTGAAACGTCTGATGTCGAATTCTAAGAGCCCGGGGAGAGGAAAGCAATTTGATGCGCAAGACGATTCGAGACGTTCCAGATCTCTCCCTTCCACTTACACCCGTGACAGTGTGCACACACTTCAGACAAGGTGCCAATATCTCCGTGTTCGATGTAATTAATAAATGGGTTACAGGAAAACGCGCGCCCTTCTTTATTCCCAAAAAGAGTTCACATAGCGCGATCTAACTCGACGCCAACGCCATCTAGTTAGAAAACGGAAACTACATATAATTTACCCGAATATTATAGTATCTTAGCCGTGTGCAGCGCCCCTTAGTAAACTCCACTGCGGGTGACGTAACCGACGACAAACTTATTATTTGCTGTGGGTACAATAATCGGGCCAATGGATCGAACCGCAAAATTAAGTTTGTTTTTTATTGTATATATTTTTCCGGGATAAAAGTACTCAATGTGGTGCCCAGGATATAAAAGAATAATTATACCAAGTTTCGTCGTAATCAAACCGGTAGTTTGTGCGTGATGCCTGAACAAACAGACAGACAGACAAAAATATTTTTAATCACATTTTCGGGTTCGGTGTCGGTCTAGTAACACCCCCTGCCATTAATTTTTTTGATATTTTCAATGTACAGAATTTTCACTTCTACAGATTTATTATAAGTACTTATAGATTTAATTTATTATTTTTAGCTACTGTGATCTTTGGATACCAGATTTCCTAAGAGATCGGTCTATCCAATTTAATATTGATGTCTGCTCGACCGGTCAGTTTGATATTAAATTATTAACGAATAATCTTTTAACATTTTACGGCCGAGTCAGATTAACGGTACTGTCACGTCGGCGTCGGTACGAAAGTCATAGCGTTCGTACCAAAAGCTACCAAAGAGACGCAATTACGAAAGCAGTTTATGAATTAAATACGTTTAAACTTCGAGATAGCGTCTATTAGCGATATCGTTAAACTTAGTACAATAGTAGTTTAAGTTGCTGACGTCACGATTAATTGCATTCACGAGTGGGTTCTTCCTTAACGCCGGCGGCGCGGCGACGCGTGCGGCACTGATTCACCTTCTTGTATAATTACTGTGAAAGACAAGGCACTGGAATACAGAAAATCGGGAAAAAAGCGAGTCGAGCGGCCGCGCGGTGGCAGGATACATTCAGTGTGTGGCATATGCTTGCAGCGCCCGGCATGGACCCAACGTGTATCCACTAAGATATCTATACTTATAATAAATCTGTAGAAGTGAACATTCTGTACATTGAAAATATCAAAAAAATTAATGGCAGGGTGTGTTACTAGACCGACACCGAACTCAAAAATGTGAAAAAAAAAATTGTCTGTCTGTTTGTTCAGGCATCACGCAAAAACTACCGGTTCGATTACAATGAAACTTGGTATTCTTTAATATCTTGGACACTATACTGGGTACTTTTAATCCCGGAAAAGTATATACAATAAAAAACAAACTTAATTTTGCGGTTCGATCCCTAGACCCATTAACAGTAATCTAGTGTAAGTGAGTCTAGGAATCGAACCGCAAAATTAAGTTTAACTTATTATTTTCGGTTGGTGCAGACCAACCGAAAAATAAGTTTGGCGTACAAACTTAGACTTTGTCTTCGAGTCAAAGTCTGTGAGGTCTTTCTAGCCACGCCTCAAAGAGGGGACTTACCGCCATAATCGTGGCGTGCCCAAGAGTCCGCAGATCTAAATAGATGGTTTTAATTTGAACTCGATACTTCCACGCGTCCCCGAGATAAAGGGTCTTGACAGACCGATGGACAGGCGGAAGGACGGACAACAGACTGATCTTATATGGGTTCCGTTTTTCCAACAGCCTGTTTTCAGCAGGCCTGCGGCGTGCCGCCGTCGTTTGCCTCCAAAGCTGCGGCATGTCGAGCGATGGCTCTCCATTTCTGGCGGTTGTTGGCATTACGCGCACATTTTCTATTTACTCGCTACCAAATGTACCGTCTTACCGGATGATGTATCTATACCTACATGATACACAGAAGTAGGTATTAGAAAATATTTTCTAGTAGTGTATTCCGATAAACACGTTCAGCAGTAATGAAGAAAGATAAAAAAAGCAGGCACAGATCACAAACAAACTAATCCTGTGGAATATTTTTGACTTTATCATTCCGGTCAGTGCGACGCTGCACGCTGCTAACAAAGAATGAGATCGGACACAGGATCGAGCCATTAATCAGTGCTAAGTTATGACATCTCGAGATATTATCACAATTGATCGGTGCGATCCCTATCGTACAAGGACTCTTGAGCGGGGTGGCAATCACCGCCGAGCACGCCCGAACAACGCCGAGCACAGGCGAACACAGGCGCGCTAACGAACCGATTGTTTGGAGTGGTCCGAGTGCGCGCCTATTGTGAGCGTCTCATTTACAAGCTAACTAAGAATGCTAACAGCGCGCGAAGAGCCCTCTGCCCCGCCAGGACCGGCGCCCGGCGCCTCGAGCGCCCTCGATACAACACTCCGATCTCACTCGGTGACGAGCGCCCACTACTACTCAACTTTGACTGTTGATTAATATCAAATAAACAAAGCCTTTACAAAACAATCATACCTTTAAATAATTACTATATCATACTTACTTGATTTATTTACTTCGTATTTAAACTTGTCAGGGTTGCTATTCTCATAGGCGGGCCCAGCATTAATCAGTACAACCAGAGGTAAGATCGAATATATCGGTACAGGAGGACACAGTAGATGTTCAATAAACAAATTATTCCAGCCCACACATAGACTAATAATAATATGATATATTAGCGAGCAAGATTCAAGTATTTCCTTCGCTATGAGCTGTGTGTCAGTCTCCAGACAGACTATATTATGTGATTCACACGGCTGCCGACAAAGAAAAGAGCCCCGCGTAACTGCAATCGAAACTGTTCTGTTCTATTTTATTCTGCAGCATACTAATGTTAATGAACCACCACGTACGGTATTAATTCAGTTAAATGAACTAACAAATACTTATTATGTCACCGCATGTCGTCCACTCACGCTTGTCGAGTTACCCGGGAGTGGAGCTGGCGGAGACATCATTAGCCGCGCATTGTCGGCATCAGTCGCCGCGCGGCTCAAGCTCGTCTACCGCTGACCTGCCTCCTTCAAAACGTTAACCTTGCCGTATTTAACTCGGTGTTGAAAATATCCCTGAAAAAGATAAGGCACAATAAGGCGCGTCACCACGGTGGCAGGCACTCGGCTAATTGTCGCGTTTGTGTGACATCCAGCTTGCCACGTCCGCTTGACAGTCGAACCTACTGTTCCTTTAAAGTACCATCACAGTCAGAAGAACTTTCAACTCGAGTCACACATACGACCTCCTTCAAAAAACACATCGTTTACTGTTGTTTCTATGCCAACTTACATTTACAAACGCTATACTACAAACACTAATTAACGACATTATTATATTACGTAAATCGTCGCATTGATCAGTTTTCTTTTATTAACCGACTACAAAAAAGGGGGAGATTCGTTGTATTTAAAAAAATATTTAGTCACTATAGAATCCCGTCATTTACATAACGCCCGGCTCCATTCACCAGTTTTTTGTCAACATAGTGGAGAGAAGAATCAAGGTAGATTCTTTCCACCCATAAATTCAAGAGAGTATTTTGATCAGTGACGGTAACGTCGTAAGAGCAAGGGGGAATGGGGACGGTCGCCTCCTTCTACAAAACAGTAATCTTAGCGTTGGAGACGGCCACATGCGTAAGGTAACGGACATCTTCACGCCCCAGCCACGGTAATGTTATCCAACATTACACAGCCCCAGCCGCCACCATGATTCCGATCCTGATTTCCGGCCACCGTAGGCGTGAGCTTGCGGACGTCGTCAAGTCGTCGACAGCGTGCACTGTTCCGCGTGTCTCAAGGAGTTCCCAGCAACCATAGGGGCCCAGCAGGGTCAAAGCGTACTGGGACCAAGGGTCAAGGAAGGCTCGGCCTCGGTATATATGAAAGGCAAAACGGGGTGGGTTTTGTAATCAGTAAAAGTCTGACACTATCTCCCGCTCCACCGATTTTAACCCATCGAAAAAAAAAAATTAACCTCACCATTTAACGCATTATTTTTCGATAGATTGTAATATATCGAAGTTAAACTGTTATATCACAATCTATCGCGCGTTAAATTGTAAACTGAACGACGGCTGCCCCTGATTGGTTGGTCTTACAGTAGGCCGTTAAGTGCGATATAGAGTTAGGAATGAAACACAGGTGTACTAAACCTGATATTGTAATAAGAATTTATTTATACTCTTGATCTGAACATAAATTAAAAACTTGAAAACTTGTGAATTTCGATATAATTACAATCTATCGAAAAATAATAGGTACGTTAAATCGTGAGCTGTTTGATAAGGTTCACAATCTTTCGATAGTTTTTAATCTCTGGAGATAGATTGTAATCTAACGGTATTTGCAATTTTACGATGGTAATATTAATACACTAGGTACAAATTTTTAATCAGTACAAACAGGCTTATTAGAAAAGTCCTTGTTATTATTTAAGTAAAGTCTCATATATAATATTCTGCGGGCTTATAATTCTTGAGCACTGTCTTGTCGCCCTACTTAAAGAAGAGCACCACCACATATCCGCTACATGTCTGTCGTATTTTTCCCTCGAGTATGACAGAATCAAACAGCTTCTGAAGGGCCTTAAGGATTGGTTTCCCACTCGCCTTCAGGAGTTCGGCCGTAATTTCGTCATCACCCGGCACCTTGTTGTTATTAAACTGCTTCAGAGCTATCCTAATCGCACACAGGCTCTCTGATATCCGGGATGTCTTCGGAATAGTGTCGGGTCAATCTAGCTCTTGGGTCGTTTGCCAGATTCGCAGTGGGTTTGGTGACTGACGTGTATAACTGTCCATAAAAATCCTCGATGGGACCGCCCAGGAGTTCCGATTTGGCAGATATGACTCTGCCATCTCGTGTCATCAGTTTCGTGAGCTGGCTCTGCCCAATATCTTAATCTTGGCGCTGCCCCGAGTGTAATAAAAATCAAGTCAGGGACAACAAGGCGGACACACCGGTTCGAGCAAGGTCTGCCCAGGTAAAGGAGCACATAAGCTCTGAAGAGCTCATGAACACCAGCACATTGAGCTGCAGCGCGACGGACGCCACCGTGAACTCTCCTGCCTTGGCTGACGAGCTGCGGCTGTTTAAAGAGGAGCTGCGTAAGGAGTTTCGCTTAATGCACCAGGAGTTCCAGCAGTTACGCTCTGAAATGGCTCAGCTCAAGGATTCCCTTAAGGCTTCGGACCAGCGGATGGACACCTTGGAAATGCGGGTAGGCTCTCTCGAGCAAAAGCTGGAGCAAAAAGTTGAGCCAGACAGGGATCCACTCGAGAGTACCGTTAATGAACTAAGGTGTCAATTGAACGAGCGCGATCAAGAACTGCTGCTCAACGATATCGAGGTAACCGGAATTCCTGAATGCAAGGAGGAGAGCACCCTGCACCTAGTTAAGGTACTTGCCACAAAGCTTGGTATTGCCATCGACGAGAGGGACGTAGTTCACGTCGAGCGAGTCGGATCCACGCACCGTAACAGAGCAATTCCCAGCAGCTCCATCTCTGCCGACACCTCTGCACAGCAGCCGCGCGATATATCTGTGCGATTCGCTAGGCGAGCTACGCGAGACGCGGTGCTACACGCGGCTCGGTTGCGACGCGGTTTAAGTACTAATGACCTTAGTATAAATGGGCCGGCGCTTCGAGTTTACGTTAACGAACGTCTTACACGGACAAACCGCCAGTTATTCTATAACGCCCGCCAAGCCGGGAGTCAACACAAATGGAAGTACGTGTGGACTAGAGACGGAAAGATCTTCGCTCGCAAAGAGGATAACATAAAAGCTGAACGAGTCAGATATTAAGACGATATTCGTAGGATTTTTGATTAATAACTGGTTTGTCCTGCATCCGAAGTTGTTATATAATTTTGTTTTGTTTGATGGTTACTCCTGTGGACGCTATGATGTTAGTATGTTTTGCAGGTCGCAATGTTTTGTTATTTGAAGTAAATTGTTTTGTTTTTGTCCACACAGTTATTATTGCCATGGGGTGGTGTGTGTTTCCGGTGGTGTCGAATGGGAGTCAACTCGGATCGCCTGAGCGGACATTATCTTGCTCGCAGCGGCATTGGACCACAACAGGCATACATAATTCTGGGAATATCGGTCACTTAAACAAATTATGGGCAAACAGTGAATCATTTACGGTGGATTTTTCATACACAGCTTATTTAATTTTTAAAACACATATAAATATTGCTTACAATGATTTGGTACATATTTATAACTTTAATACACTTTTTTTTTACTATTTCATGATGGTGAAAATAAATCTGCATTTATTAAATACAAACACTTATACACAAATATGTTATCCATTAACTTATTTACAATTATTATTTACAAATAGTTTTATTAGGAAATTAAATGTAATCATGATTACTGAATTATTTTTTACATATTTTTACATTTACAATGGTGTTTTCGGGTTGGTACTGCTGTTTACACGCACAGTTTATTTAATTTTCGAAACACATACTAATAATACTACTTACAATGTTTATAGTTATAATTTTAATACACGTTTTTATTCTCAGTATTTCATGAAGGTGAAACTGTTTCTGCAATTATTATATACAAACAATTATTCACAAATAGGTTATACAATAACTGATACACAATCATTATTTACCAATAGTTTTATTAGGAAATTAATTATAATTATGTTAACTGAATTATTATTTACATGTTTTATTATTTACAATGGTGTTTTTGAGTTGGTAGTGTTTTCATGCTTAGCTTATTCAATTTTCAAAACACACTCAAATATTACTTACAATGACTTGGTCAGTATTCATAATTTTAAGACACGTTTTTATTTCTACAAAATCGTGATAGTAAAATTAAATCTTAAATTATTATATACAAAAAATTATACACAAATCTTTTATACAATAACTTATATACAATATTGCTTTTTGAATAATTTTACTAGTAAATTAATTACCATCATATATTTTGAATTATTTTTTACAGGTTTTATTATTTACAATGGTGTTTTTCTATTTACACACCTACCCGCAGTATGTTTATCTTTAGCCTTTAATTATATTGGTTGTTATCAGTTGCGTTGTTTACGTTGGGTTAAACGTTGCAATTTTATTTTGAATGTGATAATTTCAACATTTTATGACCACGAAATTAGGTCTCTATACCTTCTTATAATTTATATAGTTAAACATGCTTGAAAAATATCTTAAACTTGGTTTGTTGAATGTGGGTTCTCTTGGCACTAATCACGATGATTTTATAGCTGCAGTTGAAAGCCATTCCTTCGATTTAATGGCGGTCAACGAGACTTGGTTGCGGGCCGGACAGGAGGCGCGCGCGCCCAGTGTGCCAGGTTATCGCCTACGTCACACGCCGCGGCCGCTGACTGTACACGGGGGCTACGGGGGTGGTGTAGGGTTCTATGTTAAAAAAGGTTTGACCGTTCGTACCTGGTCTACTCCAGGTGACCCAAGATACGAGACCGTTGAACAAATGTGGATTACCTTAACCATAAATGGAAATAAAATTGCAATAGGTACAGCGTATCGCCCTCCACGATTTGACTTGGACCTTTTTCTCGATGCCATAACCGACTCCATTAGTTCCTTAGTAAAATGTGATCACTACATACTACTAGACGATTTTAATGTCAACTTATTAAATGCTAACAGGCAAACTAAAAGAGTATCGGAGTTCCTGAATAGCCTGAGTCTAAAGCAACTTGTAAGTTCTCCCACCCATTTTACAGATCATAGCGAAACCTTGATCGACCTAGTATGTTCCAATATCAACCACAAAAGTGTGTCAGTTAAGCCCTATGGCTCAATTAATGGTCACTCGCTTGTGGTCTGTGAACTTAATATTAAACGTAGTAAGTACAGACCCCATACAATTAGGTACAGACCGATTAAGAACATTAATAGTGAAGTCTTTGACAGTGACTTATCGAATATACATTGGAGCAACATTTGTAGTATGCCTAATATAAATGACATGGTTGAGGAATTTAATGAAAACATTTTGGAATTGTATGATGCGCACGCTCCTAGGAAGACATGCTTGATAAGAGAACCGTCATATCCTTGGATTACTGACACCATCAAGCTTATGATGCTCTTACGAAATGACGCGTTAACCAAGTATCGCAAGACGAGGTCAGACTCTAAAAGGGCATACTATAAACAGCTGAAATCGTTGGTGGTTAGTTCTATATTTAGGGAAAAAGTCGCTTACTTTAAATATACCCAAAACTTTATGGAACAACTTAAAAACCACAATTCTACCAAATAAACAAGCTGAAGATTTACCGAGTCACTTAAGAGACCCAGAGAAAATAAATAATCACTTTTTAAATGTCCCTGGCAACCACGTCTGCAATGCTGAGCAGCAAAACTTCTTTGAGTCCCATCATTTTGGCGATGATAGCTATTCATTTGCACTGAAACCAGTCACCGCCAATCAAATCTTGAAATACTTTCACGAACTTAAGTCCAATGCTGAAGGCTGTGACATAATTACCCTAAATATGCTCTTATCTACGCTTCCATACACACTTAAGACTATAACAGAGATTATAAACTATTCGATCGGCTCAGCAACTTTCCCTGACATCTGGAAGATTGCAATCGTTCGACCATTGCCTAAAAAAACGAATCCAACAGATTTGAAGGACCTTAGGCCCATTAGTGTCCTGCCGTGCCTATCCAAAATAGCCGAGAAGGCCGTGTGCCAGCAGTTGACACAATATTTAGAAAAAAAGAAAATACTCCCTGAACTACAGTCAGGTTTTCGAAAACAGCGTGGTACTGCTACGGCTCTTCTTGATGTTACAGATAACATTTTGGCGGCACAAGATAAGGGCATGTTTACACTGCTAGTACTACTTGATTTCTCACGAGCCTTTTACTGTATTAATATTGACTTGTTCCTCTCAAAACTGAGCTATTACGGATTTGACCAAAATACGATAAACTGGTTCCAAAGTTAACTTACCAACCGTAAGCAGCGTGTGGAAATCCGTTTGAGCAATGGCTCATCTCTTGATTCGTCACTCACCCCCGTTAATAGGGGAGTTCCGCAAGGCTCTATACTGGGCCCCATAATATTTATTTTGTATTGCGCAGACATCATAAAGTCTCTGATGCGATGTAGGTATCATGTTTACGCTGATGTGCAAGTATATATTTCTTTTAAGCCTGGTGACTATGGCAGCGCGTTAAAGGATCTCAACGACGATCTCGACAGTATTGCATGTTGGGCTGAGAACAATGGTTTGGTACTTAATCCTACCAAAACTAAATACTTGCTTTTTGGAACCAAGTGCCAAATCAATGCAGTGCCGGCAACACTCAACGTTACTCTGCTGGGTCAGACGGTCAGTCGAGTCAGTGAAGCAAGTAATCTGGGACTGAATATGGCCGCGGATTTGAGGTACGAAGCGCACGTGGGAGTAGCAGTGCGCACTTGTTTCTATCGGTTGAAGGTACTTTATAAAATAAGGCCTTATCTATCCGAGGAGCTGCGAATACAGCTGATTGAGTCGCTCGTACTCTCAAACTTAAATTATGCGGACACAGTTATTGGCCCTCGACTGTTGGCAAGAACTGAACGATTGGTCCAGAGAGTGCAAAACGCCTGCGCCTGTTTCTGCTTTAACATTCCACCGAGAACTCACGTAACACCATTTTTAAATAAACACTCAATCCTGAAGATGAAGTCGCGTCGTAAGCTGCACTTGGCTTGCCTACTTTTTGGAGTCATAAAGTACGGGCAACCGACCTACTTGTACGCCAAACTCAGTTGGATCGCTAGTAGAAGAAAATGCGCCAGCAGACAGTGCTCGCAGCAACTTTCTACGCAACCGCACAGGACAGCGGCTTTTAGAGGCAGTTTTAGGTACGCCGCGTCTAAATGATGGAATAATATTCCCCCGCCAATAAAAAATATTAAATGTCTCGATACTTTTAGGACTTGATTACGGCAGTTTTTGATTGCCTCGCAAAAGGAACAAGGCATGACTGTTACGAACACGTCCATTATATAGCTGGTTAACGTGTTTTTATGTTCCCGAGTCATTACACTTGAGAGCACTAAACTTCGGACAAGGCAAACGTAAGATTAGTAGCCAGTATACTTATATAATGAAACAATGACCATATAAAAATATTTATGACGTTTTCTAATACACACACACACACTCTTAAACCTTACACTTATGCATTATTGTACTATTCACATACCTAACTGTTTTTTTTTTCTCCTTGTACTACAAAAAAAAAAAGAATTAATTCACAATACTTAACCACCTACGTCGAATACTAAATCTATTAAACCATGGGTATACTTACGCAACTTTCTCTACACATAACACTTACACTACATAACACACACATAGCTTTTATCCAAAAATTCAGCTCGATGTCCGTATGCGCCACCACAGGGACCCAGCAGAATACCAGCGTCAGATATATTTGCCTGACACATGCCGAGTTGGGCTCCCATTTGATGCATCTTTGGGGCACACACCGCACTATGCTTTTTTTATTTTGTTAGCCTTTTACTAAGCTGTTTTTAAAGTTAATGTTTTTTTTTTCTCTTCTTTTGTATGTTATTCAATGTACTCGTCATTTTGATGTCTGTGATTGTTTACATTTTCTATTTACTTATATATTTTTTGTTGATTTATGTGCTTAGTTTTATGTTTGTAATTTTGTTGTGCTTGTATATGCTGTCTGTTGCATCGAATAAAATTTTATTCATTCATTCATTCAATAGACAGATCTCTTGTAAACACCTTGGAGCCCTTTTAAGTTTATGTATAAGCTGTGTTATTTTGGTGTACAATAAAGTTTATTCTATTCTATTCTTTATTTTTTCCGGTAATAAAGTAACGGAGATCGCGTTTCAAGAACTTAGAGATCCGTTTATTGAGCTGCCGATATATGCTTAAGTAATTACTTCTTTATAAATACGGGTACAAGGGAACTATTTAACGATATTAACATCATGACAGGCCCTTGTATCACAAAACATCATGTTCGTTAGAAAAAATCTTCATATTTGCAAAAGAGGCGATTGGTATAATTATGTTACAAGAAATAGCGAGTATTAGTTCAACTAGGTTTCAGATTGGCTAAAGAGTCCTCTTCTTTCATGAGGTAATGTTTAAAATGTTATAATAAAATACCTCCTCAAATATTCAGAACTCAATGCAACGACATTTAAATATTGTACTAAACGACACTATGCAGACAAGCATAGGTATTATAAGTTGGAGGATTATAATACAAGATAATAATGTTTGGCTTAATATTGGTCCAGTTTTATATTGTAGTATTATACAACGTGGAAGCATTTTTATAGTTTGTAAATGTGTGTACCATGAAGCTTTTTATGGTTTTAGATTACGATTGGGCTTGTTTAACATAAATGAGCTTAATAATGGCAGTTGAGAGTTTGTCATGTTCACCCAAATGTCTCACTGATGGTCCGCTCGTATTGGAATATTCAGTTCACTTTAAAATGTTTGAGCTGAGTGGTGCTAATGTTCGTGTCATATCCGTGAACGGGTGCTGTTTATCTATATTTAGATTATATTTTTACTTTTTTTACATTGTTCTTACTTAATAATAGTAACGAAAAAAAACAAGTAACCGACATATTTGGGATACATAACATGGTTGAAAAGAGTGTCCATGGAGTCATTTACTTAATTCACTCCTGGCTCTCAAACTTTGTGGTGGCTACCACTTCTGTTACTCTTACAGCAACATACCAGGATGCCTTCCTTCGTATGCCTCACGTAGTCAGTTCAAATCAACTTAACAATATTCGGTCGTGGCGTGAATTTAATCATCGAGTATAATTAAATGTGATCTGTGGCTCTCGCCGGAGTCCTCCCTCTCTGCGAAACTTTGCCGCTTAACAAACAAACAGACGGCCACGTTTACTTTACTTTTAGAATTTAATTATATCATTGAAGAGGGATAACGCTGACTTGTCGAAATTAATCATAACTTGAGGAGAAACGGAAAATAAAAAGAATTTGTGTTATAAGAGGCATCGTCGGTGTAATATTATATTATTATGTATACTAGCTTTTGCCCGCAGCTTTGCTCGCGTTAAATTCGGGGTAACACGGTTCCCCTTTCGGCTTATTACCGACTTCCCAAAAAGGAGGAGGTACTACGTTCGGCTGTTTGTATGTTTTTTTTTTTTTTTTTTTTTTTTTTTTTTTTTGTATGTTTGTTCGTCGAATACTCCCCCAAATGTGGACGGATTTTCAAAATTCTTTTTTTGTTCGAAAGTAGATAGTTCTGAGGTGGTCCCATTATCACCAAATTAGGATCTGATGATGGGATCTTGGAGAAATCGAGGGCAACCTTCAAATTTTATAGGCTCACTTATTGATTTTCGCATATTTTATGAAGTATCTTGTGTATTTGCGTATGGTCGTCACCATCTCAGGTAGCTGGGCTGATGATGGAAGGTACAACTCCTTAACAGTAACAAGTTACTCGAACAGGCAAGGACTGTTTTAGTAAATTGTTTTGATGTTTGGTAGGGCATTTGCCATATTTGGTCTCATGATCATCAAGTCATGACCTGATGCTGCAGTCAGGATAGTCTGCAGAGTACCTAAGTCCTCGACAACAAACAGCAGATATATCGAGTTTAGGCTCATTGAAAACGGCTCGATGTGTGGATAAACGTACTGCTAATAAAGAACACCGAAGTACATAGAGACCTGATGCTGAAGCCAGGAGCATCAGGAAAAGTACAAACCTTGAAATTACAGCACCGTAGTCGTGTTTGGGCTCATTTTAAACAGGACTAAATTTTAAGTTCATTGCAATGTTGACATAAATCTGGCCTGATGCTACAGCCGGGATTATCAGCATCTAGTCTAATGACTGATTGAAAGATTTACCTTTCGGCTTCATCATCAGATCAGTTCGATATATCCTTTCCCTCTCCAGCATCTAGTCTAATGACTGTTTGAAAGAAGAGGGGGAGAGGATATATCGAACTGATCTGATGATGAAGCCGAAAGGTAAATTAATGTAATCTAACCGTGTTTGGGATTATTAGAACCGTTATGAGATGCGCTCTGACTATAAGGTATTTAAGTTTGACTGAGGGGTACTTTTTAGTGGTGGTACCATAACTAAAAAGTGTAAAATAAAAAAAACTTTTTACAAAAAAAATATAACCGACTTCAATGATAAAAAACACTGAAAAGTATCAAATAACTTTAATTTTGGAAGTCGGTGTTAAATAACGAAGATACTAAACTATTATAGAAACACCGACTTCCAAAATTAAAGTTATTTGATACTTTTCAGTGTTTTTTATCATTGAAGTCGGTTATATTTTTTTTGTAAAAAGTTTTTTTTTTCTCGACATCTTCAACAAATATCGCTAATGTACACAGAAATAAATACAAAAACTTAACAAATTATATACTAAAACCTTCCTCGAGAATCACGCTATCGAGTGGTGAAAACCGCTTGTAAATCGGTGCAGTAATTTTTGAGTTTATTACGGACAGACAGACGCGGCGGGGGACTTTGTTTTATATTTTGTATTGATACAATATCACTCGCTATACAAATTCATTTATTTATTTATTTAAACTTCATGTACAGTAGTGGTACATAGACGGACTTAATGCAATAAGGCATTCTCTACCAGTCAACCTTTTTTGATTCATCTTAAGATATGAACAATATCTCTTATAAAATAGATACTCCTGAAACTGTGAACAGTCAAATTTTTTTCTTGTATAATCATATTCATGTTATTCATCAAAACACTAATGGTTTAACAAGTAAATCGGACTTATTAAGTTTACATATAAATGAACTTGCTAGCCTTGGTAAACATGTGGATGTACTTTGTATTACAGAACACAATATAACAGAAGAGGACCATTGCAATCTCTGTATTCCAAATTATACCCTTGCCACCTTATATGCAAGAAAGTCCCGGAGAGGGGGCTCATGCATCTTAGTAAATAATAAACATCCGTATAAAATTCTCAATTTAAAAGAAAATTGCAGTTCTTGTATCTTGGAATCTTGTGCAATTGAATTAATCGAACATCAAATAAATATCCTCTTAAGAATTATATCGACTCTTTAACATCATTTTTCTATAACTTTGATGGAATCTTGAGGAAAATATGTCTCAATTCCAAAAAGAAGGTGCTGATTTGCGGAGACTTTAACATCAATATTTTAAAAAACACAAAAATATCAACGCAATTTCAAAATCTCTTACATAGCTTCAATATGAAAGTAGGTGTGCATGAACCAACCAGGCTTGATAGCGGTACATGCATCGACAATATTATACACAATGTAAGAGGAGTGAGGTATTAGAACTAGCTGTCTCTGACCATACAGCTCAAATTATAAAATGTCCCGTCAAAAAAACTTGCACGATCTCACACTGGTTCTCTTATAAACGTGATTTCTGCCAGGAAAATGTCAAAAAATTTAAAGAAGCTCTCCAAAGTCTTAGTTTTAATAGTGTATATAGCTGCGAAGATCCAAACAATGCCTTTAAAGAATTTCATAACTTATTCAAATTATTTTACGATCTGTGTTTCCCTTTAAAGAAAATTAAAAATGTAACTACTAAACCACAGAAATGGATCACAAAAGGTATTAAATTGTGCTCCAAACGTAAACGTGAGATGCTATGGACCTTCAGGCGTCATCCAAATGTAGTCAATAAACAAAAATATAATTCCTATTCCAAACGTTTAAAAACCATTTAAACTCTTTGAATGCTTTAAGTTCCACAGTGCGTCATAAGTGTACTAATTACCGGTGATTAGCATTCAATAGGTTAAAATTCACCCAAAAATCGCAAAATAGCCATTTTATCAATAACGCTGTAAATAAAACCAAAGCAACCTGGAGGGTTATAAATTCATATAAAAATAACATTCCAAGGAACAGTCCTTACAAACTCCTTATTAACATAATAAATACGTTACAAATCCAACTGACATTGTAGAACTATTTAATAATAATTTTGTTGAACAAAGACAGCCAACAAAAAATTCTGACCATAAAATAACAGTAACAAATTCAAACATAAATTAATTATTCTTATCGCCCACAGCACCAACTGACATTTACAAAATAATTATGACTCCGAAAAAAACGAATAGCTCTGGTTTTGACGACATTGAGACTAAGATAATAAAAAGCGTAGCTGTTGAAATTTCACCGGTTTTTAGCTTTATTACTAACCTATGTATAGAACATGGCGTATTTCCCGAAGACTTAAAACTCTCCGTAATAAAACCTTTACACAAAAAGGATGATCCTCGAATTATACACAACTACAGACCCACTGCTCTTCTTTCAATATTTTCCAAAATAATTGAATCCCTTTAATTAAACTGTATAAATATGGCATTAGAGGCAAAGTTTTAAGCTTAATAAAGTCATACCTTACTGGCAGAAAACAGGTAACTAGTATTACGGCAATCGATGTTCAAACTAAAACTGAAATTAATTATCAATCGAGAGAGAGACAAATTTACTATGGCGTGCCTCAGGGAAGTGTGCTTCTCTATATTATTTTTGTGTTATATTAATGACCTTCCAAAAACAATACCACATCCAATGAACGTATTTGCTGATGATTGTACTATAGTATTTTCTGGTAAAAATAGTGACTCATATGAAAATGACATAAACGGTAGCTTAAGTCTAATAATTCAATGGCTGAATAATAACAGATTAATTTTAATAAAACACAAATAATGACATTTAAGCAGAGAATTAATCCTAAAATTCTTGACATTAAGTATGACCAAAATAAGATTATTAAAACGGAACGCACGAAATTTCTAGGAATTTGGCTAGACGAAAACATGACATGGAAAACACACATGGAGATTATGATAAAAAAAATTCATCAATTTTGCTATGCTTTGCACAATTTGAATAAGGTTGCAAATCGTAATACTGTCCTTACTGCATATCATGCATATGTCTCCACAACTCTTCGTTACGGCATAATATTTTGGGGCAACTCTACCAACAGAGAAATGGCATTTAAAGCCCAAAAACAATGTCTTCGAGCCATATGTTTGTTAAAAACCTCCGAAAGTTGCAAACCATTTTTCGTTAATTTAAAAATACTCACGCTTCTTCTCTATATTTGTGAAATTTCAATATTTGTTAAGGAGAATCTATCTAAATTTGAAAAACTTAATACTAGACGTCACCAAAGCACACTAAAGTCAAAAAAACACAGTACTGCACTTTTCTCAAAGAGCTGTCTAGGCATGGGTCCAAAGATTTACAACAAGTTACCAAGAACTTTAAAAAGCATGACCAACATAAGCCATTTTAAATCGCAGCTTAAGAAACTCCTGGTTGAAAAGGCTTACTACTCGATCAATGAGTTTTTAGAAGCACAAAATAAAAATGTCCGATTCACTTATTATTCTATCTTATTTGCGACTTTACTTGTTTTAAAATAGACTTACTTAGCATGTATATTATTTGTTACGCCTAATTTGTACGCTTTGCAAGGTAAAACATAGTGATACAACACAATTTTGTATACCATGTACCATATTACCTATGTTTAACAAATAAACTACTTTGACTTTGACTATGAAATGTTATTTATTATCTTAGCCTTGTGCAGCCCCTTAGTGAACCCCAGTGTAGGTGACGTAACCTACGACAAACTTATTATTTACGGTTGGTAGAGTAATGAATCTACGGATGGAACCGCAAAATTAAGTTTGTTTTTTATTGAATATACCTTTCCGGGATAAAAAGTACCCATTGTGGTGCCCAGAAAAGAATAATTATACCAAGTTTCATCGTAATCGAACCTGTAGTTTTTGCGTGATGCCTGAACAAACAGACAGACAGACAAAAATATTTTTAATCACATTTTTGGGTTCGGTGTCGGTCTAGTAACACCTCCTGCCATTTATTTTTTTGATATTTTCAATTTACAGAATTATCATTTCTACAGTTTTATTATAAGTATAGATATCATAAATTTTTGCTATAGAGGCCTACGGGAGGGTGCGACTACGAGGCTCGTGTTAGTTGTTTCTCTTTTTGCAACGATGACGGTAAGAAAGAGGTCAGCTGTGGACCGCCGTCCGTCACTACTTACTTACTTACGTACTTAGCACAATTGTCACCTCTCTCGCGTTATAACTAGCACATTGCTGTTCAGCAGACGCTCGCGGTTTTCCACTGGAACATCTTCTCTCACATGTTTTAAATGTTGTTAGTTAATAGCCAATAATACACAGCAAGAAAATAAATAATTTAACAGCAATAAGTACATAATTTCATCATAATCAATTCAGCCAAAAGACGTCAACCGTTGGACAAAGGCTTACCCCAGGTGTGGACGTCTCACATCCATCGGATTCCCTCAATATACCGCCCAGATGGCCGGGATAATATGTATATGCTGCAATGAGTATATAATTATGTATGTGGAAAGTTATTTCATTTCAAACCTGTAGTGCAGGCACGCAAATTCTTGCTTCCTGATCTTAGGATTAGGGATTGCGATCCGGAAAAACGGATCCGGTAATCCGGCGGATCCGGCATCATTTAATGGTTACCGGAATGGATCTGGTACCAATATACCGGATCCGAAGACCGGATCCGGTGCTAGCAGTTTGTGGGAAAATAATATAGCTGTTGCATGAGTAGGTACTTTAAATGCGTTGTGCGTAGTGTTCATGCGTGCGAGTCGATCTTATTTTCAAAATCAATATTGATTTTCTTTTAATACTTATATTTTTTTACAATTATTACTTAAAATAATTATTTATCGTAAGTTGATTAAACTAAAGAGTTCTTAACTCATTATTGTGATAATTTTTGCCATTCATTCGTTCGACAGATTCATCAAATCATGATGGTATCTGTCATAATCATAAATACCTATAAGACTTGTTTGTTAACATTCTCAAATACTTTAATAATGATTTTGATCTCATTTCAGTTAATTACGCAAGGTTAATTGTATCTATTAGATATATTGTTACTTATAAATTGATCTATCTGTGAAAGTGAAATCTAGAAAGACTGAGCTACTCGTTACGTCGTAAAATTATTGCTAGTTACCTACACTACTAAATTTTAATGGTTTTCTTGTTGTCTATTTGTCTTAACATTGGTTAGGAAATAAAGTCGATTTTATATATTTGTCATTTATTTTTTATAAACTACCTACATATAAGTCCAGTGACACTTGATTAACTCACTTATTTTGTACTAAAAAGCGAAAATCATCTTGATTTAATCAATCCGGCCGGATCCGACCGGATGCGGCCGGATTGATGGGAATCCGGTCGTATCCGGCCGGACTGAAAATGACGCCGGATTGCAATCCCTACTGAAACTGGTGTCACACCTTCTCAATGGTCTGAATCTAATATTATCTTGCTATACAAGAAAGGAGACCCAAAAGACATCAGCAACTACCGACCGATAAGTCTTTTACCTAGTATTTATAAACTTTTCTCTACAATAATAAATCAAAGAATTAGTACAACACTGGAAGAAAATCAGCCTATTGAACAAGCAGGATTTAGGAGACATTTTTCCACTATAGACCACATACACACTTTGGAACTGATAACTGAAAAATACCAAGAACAACAGAGACAGCTGTATATCATATTCATTGATTACCAGAAAGCCTTCGACACAATCTCACATGAAAGTATATGGGACCCGCTAAAAGCTCAAAATGTAGAGCAACAATACATAACGATACTCAAACACCTATATAGTAATTGCTCTGGTAGAGTCAAACTGGAAACCATTGGCCCAATGTTTCCAGTCAAGGGATAGGGGATCTCCAAGCCTGACTCCTCGTCAGGCAAGGAGATCCCCTATCCCCAAAAATTTTCATTGCGATATTGGAATCTATCATAAGCCAATTAGACTGGAAAAAATGTGGTATATATATCCAGGGTAAATACCTAAACCATTTACGATTTGACGAATCAAGCCTACAGTTACAATATATGATAGATACTCTACATACAGCGAGCTGCAAAGTGGGATTAGAAATGAATATCACAAAAACCAAACTCAACCCTCTTCAAAAAATCAAAAGTAACTATCGAAAATGTACCATTAGATTTTGTGGATCAGTATATATATTTAGGAAAACAAATTGGTTTCCACAGAGAAAGCAATGAACTGGAAGTAGAGAGAAGAGTGAAACAAACTTGGAAAAAGTATTGGAGTTATAAGGAAATATTTAAAAGCAAAATGCCTATCAAATTGAAGAAAAAAGTCATAGACTCGTGTCTCATTCCTTGTCTGACTTATGCATGTATGCAATAAAGTAAAGAATAAAATAAACACATGTCAGCGAGGAATGGAACGCAGTATGTTAAACATCAAGAAAATACAAAAAATAAACCACAATAAAATACGGTCAAAAACAAAAGCAATAGATGCTCTCAAATACAGCCAAACGTTGAAGTGGAAATGGGCCGGTCATGTAGCTCGCCTTAAAGATAGTAGATGGACTAAAAAAGTTACGTCATGGAAAGGCCCACCGGGCAAACGATGTATAGGAAGACCGTTCACTAGATGGGACGACGATATTAAGAAATATTGTTGGCCCAGAATGGCAACAAATAGCCCAAGACAGAGAGAAATGGAAAGCTTTGGAGGAGGCCTTTACCTGAGGGGGGTTCCGGTACAGTAAATGCTACTGCCTATGTACCTACTTATAATTAAGATTTTTATTTCTCATTTTTTTTTTATTCCTTTGTTAATTAAGTTTAGGTAAGAAACAACATAATTGTAAGTTAATTTGTTAAACTGGAAATATAAGGCTCTTTTTTTTTTTTAAATGATAGTGTGACTGTCTGTCACTTACTCCAAATTAATAACAAAATATTGTGTTTAACTTTGTACACCATAGCACTTTAAACACGTGGCGCTGAACGAAGGGGCATAAATTGCCTTTTTAATGTGAAAGGACCAATTACAAAAAACCCCTTCGAAGAAATATTTTAGCACAATTGTAGAGAAAGGACCAAAAGAGCGCTTACATGTGCAAGCCAGATAAGTCGTGAGAATGGCGACCCAAACCTCTTTAGAAACAATTAGGAGACTGTACAAAAAACTAAGCAATAAAAACTAGTTAGCAAGCCGTGGGAATGGACAAGCGATACTGAGCTGGAAGGGACGCGGCGGTTGGCTCAGCACTTCGGGAGAATAGGACACTTAGCGTTAGGGCCGCGTAGAAGGCACACGTCCAGAGACACTTAGCTTTAGGGCCTGGTAGAGGACACACGTCCAGCAGGATCTGGCTGGCTCAGTAGATATCATAGGGCTATGTCCCGTTGTAATTCTTAGGAGTACCAACACTGTGATTCTGTGAGACACAGATGGCCGCAATTCGGCTTAGACTAATCTAGTACTTAGAGTTGCAAACTGTGTGTGTGTTTGTTGGTGTGAATGGGTGAGTCATTCATTATTCTAATTTATCCTAGGCTGATATTGTGTTACTATACACAGACCTGCAAGTGGAGCCGCGGGAGAAGCTAGTTGTCTAAAGTTCTTATAACTAAATAGACAGAAATGTGTTGCTGGGGAGTTTGTTCCTCCACTTCTTCTCTCCAGCTCAAACACTAGGAAGTGGTGAGTGGTGGGGGCGCTTTTGGGGCTGTCTATATAGGCATTCAAGAGAGGTGAGATGTTCAACTCTATTTATTATTTGAGTGATGGCTCCCGTCTATATTATTTATTATTTTTTTGCATTTACTCTTGAGTTTATATACTCTGTACCTGCGACCATTACTTCGGTCAGATACGAGCACCATATCTTGCAGATGTACTTATTGTACAAAGGGCGCACAACCTGGGGATGGGATGATCATATCTATCACATAGTATACAGTCCAAGGACTGTTAGGGACCATGACTCAATAGGAGCATGATATAGACGCATTGCACTGGAACTAGCTTGCCCCGTTGCTAGACAAGGACGGTCGCACGGTTTGCAGCAGGGAAGGTAGCTTCGTCACGTTTTACAGTTCGAGAGAACTGCTAGGGACCATGTCTCGATAGGAGCATGAACGTATTTTTGCTGAAAAGCCGCATGCGTCACTTATGGAAGTGTTGCCCTGAGTGCCGTGAGTTCAGATGTGAAGAACCGTGTGAGTAATTATTGACCAAACACCTGATACGCTCGCGTGTGGGTTACTCACATGATCTAATATTAATTAGTCATAACTATATCCCTTAGGTATATTTATTCTTCTAAAACCACTTCTAATATATTTCATACCATGAATTCCAAAGTCTCACTTGAGAATTCTTTTAAGTCTATCCTTGTCCGAATAATGTGATAAGGTACTGGAATACTTCGTACTTTATGGAATTCAGCTTCATATCGGGTCAAGAAACAACGTTCTTCGCCGCCTAACATCCACTAGCTGGGGAGCATCACCACAGGTACTGCGCACAACTGGCCTGTGTCTTGCATTTTCTGCGGGGGAGTATGCATGCCCAGTGTGGCATCGTTCTGTTCACGCTAAGGAGGTTGACACAGCGTTGAACGATACCTGTCGAATCATAACAGGCTGCTTAAAACCAACCCCACTTACAATGCTGTATCCACTAGCGGGTATAGCTCCACCGGAAGTCCGCCGCAAAACAGCCAGCCGCATTGAAAAAGCCAAACAGGAACGAGATAACCGTCACCCCCTCCATGGGCACCAACTCCCACATGCACGCTTAAAGAGCCGCAAAAGTTTTTTGCGAACTACGACGTCCTCGGACAACAGTGATTCGGACCAGAGACGCGAACTGTGGAGAAAGAGATATCCCACTCCCCCAAACTTTATCTCTCCGGCAGAACATCTGCCACCGGGACACGAACTGCAGTGGCCAATCTGGAAATCTCTGAACCGACTGCGGACTCAGGTTGGCCGCTGCAAAGACAATCTGGCAAAATGGGGTTTCCTTGACCCATTGCAAATACAGTGCCAGTGTGGAGCTTCTTCACAGGATATGTGTCATCTCCTTTCCTGCCCGGCATGCACAACTACCTGCTCCCTAAACGATCTGAACGAGGCTAACGACAGAGCTGTCCAGGTGGCAAAGTATTGGTCGGACAAAATCTGAGTCAAATCGACACGAAAAGAAGAAGCTTCATATCGGCGGAGGTTTGTCCAAGTCTGGGTTGAAAATCAAGGAGACGAGCGTAGAAGGGGCTCGTCTCTTCCCCCTACGGGGGAAAACCGACTTTCATACCTTCATTTAGGAAAATCAGGAAAAATGAAATTTTATCAGCCTAGGGTCTTATAGAAACAGTCACAATAGTTTTTTTCTTCTTTTTAGTATTTTTCGGTTTTTGAGTACAATATTGATTAGTCTACACTGTCCGATCATACTTATTAATATTGTAATGTGTATCAGTTTTTTTTTAAGAGTTACCTTGGAGTTTGTTGTCGGTTTTTTGTCATTAGAAACCACTATTAGAGTCGTGCACTAACTTCTGACGTTTTATAAGTGTCCTTGTAGGCTGATGTAAAATAATAGTAGTTTATGTGACTAGCGGATAAAGCAGTGTCTTTAAGTCGCGGGCGGCATGTTGAATTCCGAACGAAACGAAGGTTGTCGATTGTAATCCCAAACGTTAGTGAGGGATCAATATAATTAACTCCCGAGCATTGCAAAGGAGTTAATAAAAAATCCTGAGTGAAGTGAGGAATTCAAGCTGCCCAAAACAAAGACAGCTTTATCCCCATGTTGCATAGTCTACTTTTTACACCATCTGTGAGATAATTAAAAGACAATTTGGTCGATCAAATTATATGTTAGAGATATATGTATAAGTATCATAGTCAAAAATGTCAACTGATGATTATGTCAAAGGAAAAATATTTCTAGTAAATATATATATTAAAAATAATTTTACCAGTTTACCGTAATATGGGTATGGTAGGTGTAAACAATATACGACGATCTAACTGAGGAAACAAAAATTAAAACCTTTTGCGCCGACCCTAAGTACTACAGGATGGGACAAGGCCATTTGACATAAGTTTTCACCTATTTGTTTTGACACCAAAAAAAATTAATCGTCTAAGGTTGCCCTTAGACTTACTATACGGAAAGACGGAGCATTGCGTGTAGCCCAGCTTAAGCAGCCCCACGGTTGAAAAAGGTTGTCCTGTATGCGCGGGGAGCCGCCGGCACCCAGGGCGACTGCGCCACAGCTGACATTATCGTGACTGTGACAGTGACATTATTTTTTTTGGTGATCTTTTTTTGTGTTTTTTAAGTAGGTATTTTCTAACAGTTTTATATTGTATAGTCATATTTAAATCCGTGCAGTGTACATATAGTTTTAAGTGCCTTTTTGATTGGTTAAAAAAAATCAAGTTTTTAAATGATTTTAGTTGTAAGTACCTACTGCATTTAATACAAATATTTTAATGCCAAATGCTTGTGACGACAGTAGTGATGCCGTACGAGGAGCCAGTCAACCTGCCACATCGCTGGATGTCTTAGTAAGATGTCCTCATTGTCCCCAAGCACGCTTTTTCAAGGGTGAGCGAGGCTTGAAGGTACATTTGGGCAAGAAACATAAACCCGTCAATGTACCTTCAACATGCCCAATAATACCCTCTGTTTTAACACCTGATTCTTCTCCCCAACCTTTATGGAAAACACTGTCAAAATTTAAAACTACTACTCCTGTTTTAAAAAGAGTTCCTCGTGGTGCGAGACCATCAGTAGCTTCAAATTTAGCACAATGTGTCCGCCTCGCTGTCCGAGAGAACTCATTGAGTGCTTGGGAACAACTGCTCACCTTCCCGTTTAGGATTCTACATGTGCAAAAAAATTTGGCAACAAAAAAAACTTTAACAGCTCAAATCAAAGATAACTGTGATATTTCGGCCCAAAGTTTCGAACCTAAATTAACATCACACCTCCCTCAAAGAGGTTTATTGCATCATGTTGAGTCCAAACTGGGCGAGGGTGATATCCGAGGCGCTTCTAGGATTATCTTTAGCAGCGATGTGGTTGCGCCGTACTCTCCAGAGACACTTATGGCTCTGGAAAGTAAACACCCCGCCCCGGCAGATGATCTCACCTTCCCCGATCCTCCCAATCCAGAAACCAACTCCCTTCAAATTTCAGCTCAACAAGTGTGTGCGGCCGTGTGTTCCTTCCGGAGTGGATCCGCTGGCGGCCTCGACGGCCTGACACCACAACACTTAAAAGATCTAATGTGCGCGGGCGCCGGGGAAGCTGGTGAGTCCCTCCTAAAGGAGCTAACGGCCCTCATCAATCTCATGCTCTGCGGCAATGTGAACGAAGCCGTCATTGATGTCCTGTACGGGGCAAACCTATGTGCTTTGCGCAAAAAGGATGGCGGCATTCGTCCCATTGCCGTAGGGCCCACCTACCGACGTATCGCAGCCAAAATTTGCTGTGCATTCTACAGCGAAGCACTCGCCAGCAAATTTCAGCCCCTACAGCTTGGTTTCGGATCCAAAGGGGGCTGTGAGGCTGCGGTACATGCCCTTTCTACCTACCTCAACAGCAATGAAGGTGAGGTCATTCTTAAGGTTGACATTAAGAATGCTTTTAATTCCGTGAACAGGAACACCTTGTTGACAGAAGCTCAAAAAGAAATACCCAAAATTTACAGTTTCCTTTATCAATGTTACAGGCACCCCTCAAAATTACTTTATAAAGAAAACCTTTTGGAATCAGCTGTCGGCTGTCAACAGGGTGACCATCTTGGGCCAGTCATTTTCAGTTTGGCAATAAATCCAATCATTCGGCAGCTAAATTCGAAATTCAATATCTGGTATTTGGATGACGGAACCATAGGAGGTGATGTAGACACGGTCTTCAAAGATTTTACTTTTTTGAAAAACAAATTTAATTCTATTGGATTACAACTAAATCTTTCGAAATGCGAAATTTACCTCCCCCAAACGACTGACAGACAGACGACTTTAGCAAAATTTAACTCAATAGCACCAAATATGCAAATCACCGATAGAAATTCTTTTCACCTCCTGGGTTCCCCAATTTTCGATGAATCTTTTCCAACATTTATTGAACAAAAGATACAAAATTTTAATGACGTCTCGGAAAGACTTTTCAAAATAAACATGCATTCGGCTTTCACACTCATTCGATACTGTTGTTTTGGGCCAAAATTTACGTATAGTCTTCGCGCTTCCCATCTTTGGAAACATCCACAACTTTTAGAAAAAGTCGATCAAAGTATTAGGAACACTTTATCTTCAATCCTTAATGTGGCCTTGGACGACCGAGCATGGCAGCAAGCCACGCTTCCCATCCGGCTAGGTGGCCTTGGAGTCCGCAAAATTTCTAGTAAAGGTTTACCAGCTTTCCTGTCCTCGGTGCACAGTACTGAAACATTAACCAGGAATATTTTATCTTCCACACTGGTTGATGTTGAGGTACCGTGCTTGTCTGATGCGTTGAACGCTTGGAAAATGGCTTGTCCCAACACGGATTTGCCCGACAACCTGTCCTCACAGAGACGGTGGGATGTGCCGCTCTGCAGTATTGTACGGAATAACCTATTGAATACGTCGTCAAGTACTGCTGAGCGTGCGCGTCTGCTGGCTGTGGGGGAATGGGAGTCGGGTTTATGGCTTCAGGCACTCCCGTCATCCACCATAGGTACTATGATGGATGACGCCTCGTTTCGGCTAGCTACCTGTCTACGCTTAGGCGCACCTTGTGTTGCTCCACATCGGTGCCACTGTGGAGAAGCTGTCGACAGTCTCGGACACCATGGCCTGTCTTGTTGCAGGAGCGCAGGCCGCATACCACGACACGCTAGCATCAACGATATAATTCGTCGAGCTCTTGTCACCGCCGGCGTACCTGCCGTATTAGAACCAAATGGCTTGGTACGTGACGATGGGAAGAGACCAGATGGTATGACGTTGGTACCGTGGAAGGTGGGTAGGCCTCTGGTGTGGGACGCAACCTGTGTCGATACCCTTGCGCCATCCCATATTCCAAGTACGGCGGGCTGTGCTGGTGCTGCTGCTTCTGCTGCTGAGACCCTGAAACGGCGCAAATACTGTAACCTTATTGGTAATTACAGTTTTGAGCCGTTTGGGGTCGAAACGCTTGGTTCATGGGATCCGAGTGCGCGTCTCCTTTTCAAGGATATTTCACGCCGACTGATCGACACTTTACGTGACCAGAGGGCTGGCTCGTTCTTTGCCCAAAGAATTAGCATTGCCATTCAATGTGGCAATGCTGCCAGTCTTCTGGACACATTTCCGGATGACAGCGATGTGGAGGAGTACTTTGACGCCTGAGCGTGCTTTGTCTTTTTGTATCATATTTATGTACATAGTTAGGTTTTAGTTTAAATAGTTTATTTAGTATTTAAGGTTTTTTTTATGTATATATGTAATAAATTTCTAGTCAATAAATAATCCTTCCTCAGTATCATATTTACAAGTTCATTAAACAAACAAAATTCACTACTCCAACATTCTATAGTTTCAATTTTCTAAAACGCTCCCAGTTCGCAGTCAACATGCCACCCGCGACTTAAAGACACTGCTTTATCCCCTAGTCACACAAACTACTATTGATTGATTTTTTTTTATTACTAGTCACTGCTACTAGTATTATCAGTACAAATATATCACTGACCCACTGTACTTTACTGTCATGCATCGATTTATAACTATATCATAATTTTCATTAATGTAAAATTTTTTTGATAAATGATTTACTATATTATTGATACATAAAATGTTCGGCACAGTTGGCGCAGTGGTTGAGTGATTGACTGCTGCGCTGCATGTCACCGGTTTGTTTCCCGCACGGAACATATATTTTTTGGACGTGTTTTTATAGTACGATATTTATTAAACTAATTACGAATAATGTTATTGCAATAATTTGCGGACTCAGTTTACGATTGTGAAAGTGTCGAGTGTGACTAACAGCTGTTTTTCCATTGTGAAAGATGAACTAGATAGTTTTATAGAAAATCAGCGTTTTCGGTGTCAGCAGTATGTCAAACACGGGAGATAGCCTCTTCGGCCGCAGGATGCGACGAAGCCCCCCACCGACGCCATCGCCGGCGGGGCAAAATCAATCTAGAGAACCAGAGGCCCCAGCCGCCAAGGAGAATGAATTACCATCTGAAGTCATCTCTACGTCGGAGATTCAGAGATGGTTAAGGTCCATTGAGACAAATTTGAGTGATATTTGCACGACTGTCGGGGAGGGAAAAATGAATTCCGATCAAAAACTTCGCGTCACAAATCAGTGCCGTACTGTCACTCACGCGACATCTCAGATGGCCCTGTTGTACCAAGCCCTAAAGCAGAAGACCATCCAAGCGCACACCACAATCCAGTATCTTCAAGCGCAGCAGAATGGCTCAGAAACCCTGTGCCAGTTCAAGGAAGTCGTGGAAACGAAAATGAGCCAAAACGAACCACTTACACGTACTTCCTACGCCAACATGGTGAAGAAAGGCACTGATTTTATTCGCCCAGCAAATATTAGTTCGGTCGCTATATATCCCTGTGATAAGACTAAAACTAGTGACGATACCAAGTCTTTGGTACAAAAAATTATATCGCCTGAGGAATTAAAACTTCATGTCCGAGGGGTAAGGAAAATTAGAAACGGAGGCGTCATCATTAGGACAGATAACAAAGACGACATAGCCAAATTGAAAAGCTCACAGAAGCTAGTTTCCTCAGGCCTTAAAGTTGAAGAACCATCTAGACGTCGTCCTAGGATTGCTGTAATTGGTGTCCCTGTAGCTTTGACTGAAAAAGAGGTATTCGATTGCATTTACGTCCAAAACTTGTCAGATAAATTGCCGAATATTTCTCATGAGTCCTTTTTAGAAAGTATAAAATTGAGCCATAAGTCAGGAAAGAAAGAACGTCCTACTTGCAATTATATATTGGAAGTTCCTGCAAATATCAGGAAAATTCTAATAGACCAAGGCCGTATTTTTATAAATTGGACATCATGCCCAGTTAGAGACTTTACAATTGTGACCAGGTGTTTTAACTGCAAGCAATTCGGACATGCAGCCAAATTTTGCAAAGAAACGAGCCCCACCTGCAACCTTTGTGGCGATCCAGGACATTCTTTCAAGGAATGCATTAATAAAGGTTCGTCTCCTCAATGTGCGACCTGCAAACGGTTCAAGAGGAAAAATGATCATCCGACTGGTGATGTAAATTGCCCCGCTCGTAAATATGCAGAGGACAATTATATTAATTCCATTGATTATGAGGGCGCCTAAGAGCGCCGCTGACAACCTACTTAATTTAGCACATAGATAGTAAGTTAACTTCGATAAATAACTTTCTTTGTATGGCCAATCAGCTTTTCTGTGATCTTGATGAGTTTTCCGTGTCTGAAGCTAAAATCTGTAATGTAGAGGAGTGCAAAAACTTAGTTTATTCTGGAGATTTTATCTCCAGAATAAACTAAGTTTAAAACATTGACATTACTAACGCAAAATAAGTATTAGTATAAGTCGGAACTTTAACGGTATTCAAGTTTTGCTACAAAATCTTGATGTATGCTGCGACATTGTCGTTTTGACAGAATGTTGGTTATCCAAACAAATGACAAATTTACCAACTCTCGATGGTTTTAATCTACACAAAAGCGATAGAACATTTAACCAGAACTATGGTGTCGTGGTTTATATTAAAAATAATCTAAAAACGTTAGTAGATGAACCCCATTTTCTAAACTGTAACTGCTTAGTTATTAAAATTATTCCCGATACAGTAATTATAGCTATTTATAGGCCACCATCCCAAAGTATTGATGGGTTTGTGGATTCGCTAAACAGTTACAGAACACTTAGAAAAATTTTCTTCGTTTAAAAATATTATACTGGTAGGAGATATCAACATAAACATTGCTCCCGAAAAAATCGATAATCATTCTCATAATTACCTCAATATTTGCTCCTTTCATGGATTACTACCAGCTCATTATCACCCAACCCACCAGAGCGGTTCTTGTTTAGATCATATCCTTATAAAATCAAAGAGTCCATCCAAAACATTGGTTACTAACTCATCACTTACCGATCATCAAGCGGTTTTACTAACAATACAAATAAATTCACCTCGAAATAAGTGCATGCGCAGCTATACTAAACTGAATATGGCGAGCCTTGAAACTGACATACGTTGTATTAATTTTGACCCAGTTTATAATTCACACGATCCAAATGTTTCTCTACAATTTTTTATCGATGTATTGCACTCTACGATAAAGAAAAATACATTTAACAAAGTAGTACCTAAAAAGTATAGTAATATTAAACCATGGATCACGCCCGGACTTGTGCGCTATATTAGACATAGAGATAAACTCCACCAAAAATTTAAAAAGACACCGAATAATGAACAACTATCAATTATTTACAAACGATATAGAAATTTCTGTAATAATCTATTAAAAAGGCTTAAAAACCAATATGATCAAACTCAGCTACAGAAAGCAGGTAAAAATACTAAACTTATATGGAAATTTATAAAAACAAACACTTTTAGGTCAAAACATCCGGAACCAGCTTTTGATCTTTTATCTTCTGAGTTCAGTTCCACCAAGGCAGTTGATAATGCTGACAACTTCTTCATTAATGTAGGAAAAACTTAGCAGAAAAATCCTTATGTTTTAATAGATGTTTTCCTTGCCTGAGTCAAACTAAGACATACGCAACACGTAACTCTTTTGTTTTATTAGACACCGATGTTAATGAAATAGTAGATATAATAAATGGATTGAAGGAAAATTGTGCCATAGGATGTGACGACATACCTAATAGCATACTCAAAAGATTTAAATTCGTCATTGCCCCTCCCTTGACTCACATTTTTCAGTTATGTTTAACAAAAGGTTTGTTTCCTAAATTGCTTAAAAAAGCCGTTGTTACCCCTGTGTTTAAGGCTGGAGACAAAAAATATGTCAATAATTACAGGCCAATTTCAGTTCTAACTGGCCTTTCAAAGATATTAGAAAAAATAATAAACAATAGATTAATAAAATACCTAGAAAGTAATAAATTACTCTCTGATAATCAATTTAGGCCTAAAAGATCAACAAGCCAAGCTGTTCACCATGTAACAAATTTTATAAGCACAAACCTGGACAGTGGTATGCACACGATAGGGATCTTTTTAGACCTTGCCAAGGCATTTGACACAATTTCTCGTAATTTGCTTTTACACAACCTGGAGAAGCTGGGAATACGGGGAGCACAATTGCAACTACTAACTGATTACCTTAGCGACCGCTATCAGTCTGTAAAAATAGGGCAGTGCATCAGTTCTGAACTTAAAAATACCTTTTACGGAATCCCACAGGGTAGTATTTTGGGTCCTACCTTATTTTTGATTTATATAAATGACCTGTGCAATTTGCCACTCCAAAATGGTATAATAATGTCATATGCGGATGATACAGCTTTACTGTTCGCAGCAAAATCAAAGACCGAGGTTTATGAATTGGCACAGAATGGGTTCGATACTGTGTCTAACTGGCTTCATAATAATCTTCTGACATTAAATACAGATAAAACCAAATACCTATTATTTACAATGAGGAACACTTATCCAACGCTTACTAATCTAAGTATTCAAGCGCATAACCATTCTAATTTACATTATGCTGACACTGCATGCACTTGTCCTACTTTAGCAAAAACTGATCATATAAAATATTTAGGTATCACGATTGACTCAAACCTGAATTTCCGCAAACACATCGATTTATTATGCAACAGAGTTCGTAAACTAATATACATTTTTTAAAACTTACGTCACATTGCCGACTTTAAATTAATTAGACAGGTTTATTTGGCTTTGTGTCAATCTATTATTACCTGCTGCATTATGTCCTGGGGTGGCGCCGCTAAAACAATTTTACTGCACTTAGAACGTGCGCAAAGAGCAGTTTTAAAAGTTGCTACTTTTCATTCATTTCGGTTTCCAACACACCAGCTTTACATGGCATGTAAGGTGCTAACAGTACGCCAATTATTTGTTTTAAATGTAGTTCTGTTAAAACACACTGAAGTTTATTTTAATCCAATACCCTCAGATAGAAGAAGAAAAGATCTAGTTTGTGCTAACTCTCGGACTAAACATGCTTTTACTAATCGATTTTATATATTTCTGGGACCTTATTTATATAACCAGTTAAACAGAGTACTGCAGATTTATGGTTTCAGTTACAATAGGTGTAATTTACTAGTCCAGGAATTTTTGACAAAACACAATTATGCAGACACGGAAAAACTATTAGAAATTGTAAAATAAAGTTTGTATATAACTACTATAATATAAATCTCTATCCTTACCTAATTAATATAGTATCTAGGTCATCGGCTGTATTATTTATTCGTTAATTTGTTTAAACCTAATATATCGTACATAATCTAGTTTTAAAATAATTTATTCAAATAGGTACTTTTTTTTTTCATTATAAATATGGTCGTCTTTTTCATTTATTTTCTAATGGTATTATTGTTTTCTTCTTTTTTAAATGTTTCATGAGAATTTATCGCCTGAAACACAGGTTTTTTACTAACCTAGTTCAGGCAGGTTTATATTACAGTTAGAATTACTTTTTATCTCGGTTGCACTCAATGTAAATCATAATTTTGCTTACTTTATACTTGAATAAAATTTTTATTTTTATTTTTTATATTTGTTTGGCCTACAGATAGGTGTTTTGGGTCTTAGTGTCTTGTTATACGAGTTTACATGTTGGTGAACATACCCATGATACAGAGATAATTCCTAGTGTGAGGCAAAGTCAGTAATCAAAAAACAATTGTTAAGTTTTTTCTCGTAAATAAATAATTCAATTAAAACCTTTTTAACCCCCGACAAAAAAGAGGGGTGTTATAAGTTTAGGGTGTCTGTGTGTCTGTGTGTCTGTGTGTCTGTGTGTCTGTGTGTCTGTGTGTCTGTGTGTCTGTCTGTGGCATCATAGCGCTTAAACGAATGGACCGATTTGGATGCGGTTTTTTTTATAAGAAAGCTGACGTTACCTAGATGGTTCTTAGATACAATTCATGAAGATCTGATCAGGCGTTCAAGGTCAGCAGCACATTTGTTGGCTGTGGCTGGGATCTTAAACGCTTTACGGATGTATACTTTACTAATAAATACTTATGTGTGACCTAATGTTTGAAATACTCGTATACATTTTTCATGATGACGAGGACCTGATGCTAGAACTGGGAGATAGCTGATGGAACCCTGGAATTCTTCCTAGTAAAGCCGTCGAGTTTGGGCTCATTAGATTTGTCTTAACCAGTTCCAAACATTTTTCATGATGACGAGGACCTGATGCTAGAACTGGGAGGTAGCTGATGGAACCTTGGGATGCCTTCTAGTAAACCCGTCGTGTTTGGGCTCATTAGATTCGGCTTAACCAGTTTAAAATACTTTTCATGATGACGAGGACCTGATGCTAGAACTGGGAGATAGCTGATGGAACCCTGGAATTCTTTCTAGTAAACCCGTCGAGTTTAGGCTCATTAGATTTGTCTTAACCAGTTCCAAACATTTTTCATGATGACGAGGACCTGATGCTAGAACTGGGAGGTAGCTGATGGAACCTTGGGATGCGAACTAGTAAACCCATCGAGTTTGGGCTCATTAGGTTCGTCTTGACCAGTTTTAAATATTTTTCATGATGACGAGGACCTGATACTAGAACTAGGAGATAGCTGATGGAACCCTGGAATTCTTACTAGTAAACCCGTCGAGTTTGGCTCATTAGATTTGTCTTAACCAGTTCCAAACATTTTTCATAATGACGAGGACCTGATGCTAGAACTGGGAGGTAGCTGATGGAACCTTGGGATGCCTACTAGTAAACCCGTCTTGTTCGGGCTCATTAGATTTGTCTTAATAAGTTTCCAACATTTTTCATGATTATGAAAACTTGATGCTAGAACTAGGAGGTAGCTGATGGAACCCTGGAATGCCTACTAGTAAACTCGTCGAGTTTGGGCTCTTTAGATTCGGTTTAACCAGTTTTAAATATTTTTCATGATGACGAGGACCAGATGCTATAACTGGGAGATAGCTGATGGAACCCTGGAATTCTTACTAGTAAACCCGTCGAGTTTGGGCTCATTAGATTTGTCTTAACCAGTTCCAAACATTTTTCATGATGACAAGGACATGATGCTAGAACTGGGAGGTAGCTGATGGAACCTTGGGATGCCTACTAGTAAACCCGTCGTGTTTGGGCTCACCAGATTTGTCTTAACAAGTTTCAAACATTTTTCATGATTATGAAAACTTGATGCTATAACTGGGAGATAGCTGATGAAACCCTGAAATGCCTACTAGTAAACTCGTCGAGTTTATGCTCATTAGATTCGTCTTAACCAGTTCTAAACATTTTTCATCATGACGAGGACACGATGCTAGAACTGGGAGGTAGCTAATGGAACTCTGGAATCAATATTATAAAATAGGAATGAAATTTAATTTAATGTAATTATTTAATTATTATTATTTAGAGGGAATTAATTTTCTAATTGTCTTGTCAATCAAGTTTTGAATATGAATGCCAAAGTTGTTTAAAGATAAACCTTAATAAAAAGTACATCTAGCCAGTTTGCAAGTTAGTAGTATTAGTGTGGCCTTCATGATTGTTACAATATAGAAAAGATAATATCACAATAATGGATTCCTCGATTAATTTAAAAAATTTAAAATAAAACTAAAATTAAAAATTTAAAAGAACCCCCGACGCAAAAAGAACTATAAAAAGTAAAAAAATAACTTAGTAAATTACTCTTTCAACCTTTTAACGTCATTAAAGGAATCTATAAATATTTAAAAGATGAGTGTCACTAAGTCGGGGGACCGCAATTGTCATTTTTAATTCGTTTAAGTAAAATAATAATTTTCATATTGCGGTCCCCCGACTTAGTGACACTCATCTTTTAAATATTTATAGATTCCTTTAATGACGTTAAAAGGTTGAAAGAGTAATTTACTAAGTTATTTTTTTACTTTTTATAGTTCTTTTTGCGTCGGGGGTTCTTTTAAATTTTTAATTTTAGTTTTTTTTCTCTTGACTCCAGGGAGATAGTTTTGAGCGCTTCAGTTTACTGATTGCATTCCTGACATCTACTACAATAGTGCACCGCAAACATGTTCTCTAACAAGTCATTACCCCGATTTCATCCTCTGCCAACTTTGCACATAATATTATAATCATGTTACGTGCTTGCACTGAAGCACACGTTATTCATTTTTCCGCCAATTCGGTACTTTATTAGATTTTGTTGTCCACATGAAGAGAGGTCAGATCCGACGAATAGTTACAACTTCTTATTGAATACATTTGTTTGTATTTCCATTTTATGGTTATAGAGTTGCAATTTTATTTTGGATAGTTTAACAACTATATTAGCTTCAGTTAATTTTTTCTATACTTTCAATGTGTGAACGGAAGAAACTATTTTTTTTTATAAACATTCATTATTTTAGTTATCTAATCAATTGACCCCCAAACTCATTAGACTCAAGGTCTTCCGACTATTGTGAAACTCGTAGCTATCCATTACCAAGTTGTGCTCAATAACCATCATTAAAAGTTGAACACCAATATTGACACTTAGTCCGCAATATAATACCTGGGAAGTCCAATAAGTACTTAGCCTCACTGCCCGATGGCGCCACTATCGTAAGAGAAATTTATTATCGTGTAGTACATCTTTGTAAATCGCTTTTGAAAAATTTCAGCCATATTGGATTTGTAGTTTTGTTTTGACCGCGTGTAGAAGCAGGCGTGTGCACGGATTTTGGAAAAATGGAAAAAGAGCAATATCGGTTGGTGATTCGATTCTTGTTTTTGGAAGGGAACTCGCGCGGTGAAATCAAAGAGCGCTTGGATGCTGTGTATGGTGACTCTTTTCCTTCAATGGCGACCGTCAAAAATTGGTTTAACAAGTTTCAACGTGGTCGTACGTCAGGTTTTGATGAGCCACGCTCAGGTGCCCCAAAAACGGCTACCAAGGAATCCTCCTTGGTAGCCGTTTTTTGGGCACCTCACCATCGTGACAAAAGTCCACGATCTCGTGTTGGCAGACCGCCGATTGAAGGTGCGTGAGATAGCTGAGACAGTAGGCATCTCAAGAGACTGCGTTGGTCATATCCTGCATGAAATATTGGCCATGAGAAAGCTGTCGGCTCGATGGGTGCTACATTTGCTAGCTTCGGGCAACAAGCGCATCCGTGAGACCACTTCAAAGCAGTGTTTGACACTGTTTAAGCTCAATCCGAAGGAGTTTTTGCGTCGTTTCGTGACCGTTGACGAAACATGGATTCACTGGTACACACCAGAGACCAAGGAACAGTCGAAACAGTGGACTTTTCCCGGTGAATGTGCTCCGAAAAAGGCGAAGACTGTTCCATCAGCCGGAAAGGTGATGGCCACCGTTTTCTGGGATTCATAAGGTGTGATCTACATCGACTACCTGGAAAAGGGCAAAACGGTCACAGGGCTCTACTATGCCAAACTATTGGGCCGATTCAACCTCGAATTGCAGAAAAAACGGCCACATTTGGCGAAGAAAAAAATGCTCTTCCACCATGACAACGCACCGGCTCACAGGTCCGCCGTCGCGACGTCGCCACGGCCAAATTGGTCGCATTAGGCTACGAACAGCTGCCCCATCCACCGTATTCTCCAGATTTGGCACCGTGTGATTTCTTTTTGTTTCCAAACTTGAAAAAGTCACTCGCCGGACAGAAATTTGAGTCAAATGAGGAGGTTATCGCCGCCACGGAGGCCCACTTTGCAGATCTCCAGAAAACGTTTTTTCAGAGGGGTTAAAGAAGTTGGAGCATCGCTGGATCAAGTGTATCGAGTTGAAAGAAGACTATATTGAGAAATAAATCGCCACTTTTCCAAAAGTTTCGTTTTTCTTTTGTAGGCTAAGTACTTATTGGACTGCCCTCGTAGGTATCCTACTATCAAAAATAAAGTAGGTATGCAAAAATGCCAAAACAAAATAAAAAAAAACTTTTCATTGTTTTTTTTTACGTATTTCAAACGTAAAAAAACACTGAAAAGTACAAAATCACTTTAATTACAGAAGTCGGGGTAACAGTCTTACCTCTTCGTTATGTAACACTGACTTTTGAAATTAAAGTCACTTTGAACTTTTAGTTTTTTTTTTTTGCGTCCTTTCTGATGATGGGTGTGTTAGATTTTTAAAGTGGTGTGTGAAGGTGAATAACGGTTATTTACTGTGTATCAAAGTTCCTATGACTGGTGACAGAAAGACAAGACTAAATAATATATTACAAATAGGCTTGTCAAATAATCAATAACTAGTGGCTTGTTCCAAAACTAGGTCATCATGGGAAAGAACAAAGCAAGAAAACCCATGGTAGCTTATTTTTTTATAGACACATTTTATAACATAATTAATTATGGTTAATCACAGTAATATCTACAAGAAATCCTATGTAAGGCTAATAGTATGAATAAATATTTTCTAATACAGTATGACATAATTAAAAACAAATGCCATAGTAAAACACAGGCACAGAATTAGTACAACAATAGCAATAATTTAAATAAAATATTAAACAACTTACGTGAGCTCTGCCGGATCAAACAATAATAATAATTAGTCTATTTTTAAAGGTCAGAAACTCTTTTATAGTAAATTGTCGACGGATGGATTGACAATTTTTTTAAACGCCAAATAATCATATTCTGTCATTTTCCACCAATCACAGCTTATCATAATTTAACTTATTTTATAGGTCTTTAATTACAATTTTCATATAGTTAAACATCTTTAAAACAGTGTAAGATTATTTAAACCATTCTACAACACTTGAATTGTATTACTTAGTTCATAATTCAAAGAATATACCAACTGACAGTTCTGTAATAATCTACTCAAAATACTTATTACAACCAGGTATCAATTTAAAATGAGAGATGTAGCCTAATGATCATTATTAATTACAAAACAATTTAAGGGATTATCATCAATATGTTTTTCTACAAGTTTCTAGTTTTATAATTATTGTTCATACAACAATATTGCCAATTAATCTTGGTAGGTACTTATACATTTGATTTGAACTTCAGAAATGTTACCAATGTATAAAATACAACAAAAAATATTCGTAAATATTAAGATTCCTGATTCAACTGTGTTATACATACTATTTTCATTAGGTCGTGCTATATATATTGACCTTCGTCACTATATACAACAGGTGCGACCCTGCACCGACATCTCACAGCAATCTACAAAAATATCGTTGTAAGTACAAATCTCGTTGATTGCCAATCATCTTCATAGCCACATCGTTAATTTGGTCACACATTATAGAACCTCATAGCCTCAGCGCTAATTTTGGTTACACGTTATTGAACCTCATAGCCTCAGCGCTAATTTTGGTCATACGTTATAGAACCTCATAGCTTCAATGCTCATTTTAGTCTTACCTCAACTCATCGTTTACATAACCTCCACGTGATTATAATTCTGTACTTACAACGTTACTACTGTTCTCATCAGATGTCTCGGTTTCATTTTGTCACTGATCATTGCCGATACGGCTACGTTATTTTGAACTCCCAAGTGTGGAGCTCTTCTTAAATGTTCATGCCAAACCCTTCTGCATTCACCACTTCCGTTAATTTGACGAATTTCATATCTATCGTGTGAAACTTCGAAGGGTTTGTCAGACTTTTGGATTAATTTAGTGCCTATAGTCTGGAGGCTCTCGTAACACAACATATTCCTTTCGCAAATGTTTTAACTTTACTTTTATCATAGCGCAATGTCTTTTTCAGTCAGTTCGGTCATCCTTCTTAGTACAGCTTTTTTTTGTCACTTTGCCATGTAACGCGTCACACTATCACTAACACCCTTTTATTTCATATTATTCCTCACTCAATCCATCCATCTTTTCTTTGGCTTTCCTTTCCCTCTGCATCCATCTAAAAGTGAACACAGTGTATCTTCAAAATTTCAGTACATCTGAAAAATATCGAGATTGTGGTATGAAAGTTCGTAAGATGTCTTCTTTTATTTTTGCTTAAGTTGTTGTTCTCAGTAGACAATCATCGGCCCAGCTTTGCTTCCTTTTTAAAATAATTGCATTTTTTTAGACCTACTTATTGAGTTCTTGTTATGACATTTATCCACTCTCTCACGTGTGCACTTTGCCTTTATCAGGATGATAATTTAGAAAATAGACATCAGGGATGCGAACCGATCGTTTCTCATAATTTTCAACATTGGTGCAAGTGCAACATGATTTTCTGAAGAAATTTTCATCATTATTTCATGCATAGTATCCTTGAATGTATTAGCCAGGAGTGCCAAGGTTGCTGTGTTTGCAAGAACAGGTTGTTGGCGTCGATTCGTCCCCTCTTCTGATATAAGAGGAGGGGTGTCTTCGGGAATAAAAGCGTCATCATTTCTCTCTGTGTTTTATTTATAAACCACTTTTGTATAATTAAACTGAACAACTATATAACATAAACTTTATTTAATATTATTGAAAACTAGCGACCCGCTCCGGCTTAGCTCGGGTAACAAAAAAAACCGCATCAAAATCCGTTGCGTAGTTTTAAAGATTTAAGCATACACAGGGATATAGGGACAGAAAAAGCAACCTTGTTTTATACTATGTAGTGCCCTCAATAGCTCTCAATAGGCTCCTGGAAATTTGTGAGAGGTACGCAGTGTCACATGGCCTCAGGTACAACTCCAAAAAGAGCGAACTACTTGTGTTTAAGGCGGGCAATAAAACTCCCACTTCCATTCCACCGGTTAGTCTTGGAGGAATGCCAGTAAGTAGGGTCACCAAGTTCAAGTACCTAGGGCGTTGGGTCACTGAGGATCTATCCGATGATTTAGATATTGAGAGGGAACGTAGAGCGTTGGCAGTGCGATGCAACATGCTGGCTCGCAGGTTTGCAGGGTGCAAAAAAGGTGTTAAAATTACGCTGTTTAAGGCGTACTGCCAGACACTGTACACCTGCGGCCTGTGGGTCCGCTATACGCAGAGGGCTTTCAGCGCCCTGCGGATCCTCCACAATAATGGGTTTAGGGTGCTGATGGGGCTGCCGCATTACTGTAGTGCATCGGGGATGTTTGCGGACGCCAACACCGATTGCTTTAGGGCAATAGTGCGAAAGAGAGTTGCCTCCCTAATGCACCGTGTGCGGGACAGCCCCAATAGCCTTCTAAAAACCATATTGGATAGGATTGAGTGTCCTATTGTGGGGCACTGGAATAAGGTTCACAGATCGGGCAATGTTCTTTTTAATATAAAGTAAAAATATAATGACTAGCTGTTTAGAATAACTTTTACCGAAACTATAGTGAATTATGTCCTTAATTATAAAATACTTGATAATTACTCTCTTCGTTTTTCTTTCATGACATTTAATTTGGTGACATGTTTATTTTATTATCACTTCATGACATTAAAATTTTTGTTTACATATTATTTTAATTTATTTTGATTAATGATATTTTATTTTGGGATATTTTAAAATATTGTAATGAATTTAATTTATTTTAGTGTATTTAGAATTTGAATAGCTACATTAGCTACTAACATAGTCCTAAGTTAATATTGTTACTAACCATTCTATGAGGGCAAACTTGAAAATAAATTATTTTTATTATCTACTACTTTTCAATTTAACTTTTTTACATAGAACTCGTAGTTTTGTCGGAAATCGAGATAAACTGTTTTTACCCTTAAAAACGCACACCCATCCATTTCCCGACCTCACATCGCCCGTTAATTATTTTTCCTTTCATTTTTTTATATTCTCTTTCTTTTCCAGTGGGTTTCATCCTACTATGATTTTATTTCGTTTCAAAAATTATCGACCCTGGTCTAATTCACAACATATTTAATTGAAATCGTTATTTTTAAATTATTATAATTATACCAATTTGCGCTTACCTTAGGTACTGGTCGTCATCTTTTATCTGCAAACAGTTTGGCACAACTCTGCATTCAACTCTTATATTAATTATGTTTTTATCGCACCTTCAACGCAACTTGCAGCGAGAATAAATCAACTGAGAAACATCGTTCACCATCGCTCCATCGCGCACAGTTGAATACGCAGATTGCATCCTCCTGACCGGTTCGAGATTTACCTACCCACTATTTTTTTGTATATGTGCATTTATTCCACTGTTTTATTTAGTGTTTGTTTTTCTCTGTCTTGTTTAATTTTTTGTTTAATATATCTATTATTTATTCTTACATTTTAAACAAACACTAGGTATCTTATGCAAATTCGCTATAACCCTATTTTTATGGTATATGTGTAAACCATATATATATTATTTAAGTACCATCACCGATATTATTTTACCTATATTGCACTCCGAAACCGGTTTTACGTCCGTTACGTCACAACCACAGGTTCAGTTGAAAACCAGCGTCAGGCACTAGTTGTCTGGCAATCATGCTGAACTGGACCTATTTTGGTGCAGCCATGAGACACACAACCACTTTACTTTTTTTATTTTTTATTTCTTGTATTTGTGATGTACCAAATAAATTATTTTTCTTTCTTTCTTTCACTAAAGATGCCTGGGGCGAACTTCGAAAAGCCATGTTTTTTCCAGGGACAATTGTATGTAGCATGTTCGCGTGAGTCCAATGCCCCGAATCTTTACATCCTATCCCCAGATGGAAAGACATATAATATCGTCTACAGTAGCGTATTAAAATAATATTCTGTTCCGAGTTCTCTTCTGTGTTCTAAATCAGGAAAGAGAAACCGTGTTATCCCGAATTTAACGCGAGCGAAGCCGCTAACAAAAGCTAGTAAATATATAAAATAAATGTACATAATCTCGAAGATTATGTACAAAATGTACATAATCTCGGGGCATCCAAATTCCGCATAAGCATGACTGAAACGCCTAGTAAAACCGAATCCAACATCGAGTTTGTTTTCGGAAATCGGTAAACCAAAACCAAGACAACAATACCAAAAAGGGGGAGCTTTCCAAAATAAAATATATTGCACGATTTTTTTGTTAGTCACAAATAGTCCGCATACCAAGTTTTAGCTTCCTACCTTGAAAATTGCGGAATGCTCCATTTAAACTTCCACCCCCTACTTTAGGGAAGTGGAGGGTTAGAAAGAGACAAAGAGTAGCCTATGTCACTCTCCATTCTTTCAAATATCTCCTCTTAAAAATCACGTCAATTCGTCGTGAAAGACGGACAAACAGACACACACACCCACACTTTCCCATTTATAATATTAGTATGAATGGATACGTTCGCCATCCCCGAACTAAGAAGATATCAGGCGGCTGTTATTATATTGTCGGTCAATGGATATATTATGCAGTAGCTTCCCCCCAAGCGAGGGGAACAAAGGGGGATTCATTAATTTATAAGTGATTGGACAGCGATCACAGGAGAGATCGCGACACGGAAAACGAATTAGTGACGAGTAAAGCTGACGGCACCGCCCGGGGCCGGAGCGACACTCCACTCAGGGCCGGAGCGGCAGGCACGGAGTCGGACCGGCAACAGCGATTATTGGAAGCGACGCCCACGATATTTGTGAGTAAAGGTCATAGCCTACTTACACAACTCTGTTCCCACCCGGCAAAAAGAATATAATTCAAATATGGGCTTTAAATATTGCTCTTTAGATATATTGGCCAATCATCCCAGTAAAAAACTTCTACGCTCAATTGATTTTATTTAAAACTAGCTTTTGCCCGCGCGGCTTCGCTCCCGCTCGTCTCTACTCCACACTAATATACCCAACTCTACCCTACTCTACCCTACTCTACCCTACTCTACCCTAATCTACCCTACTCTACCCTACTCTACTCTACCCTACACTACCCTAATTTTATTTTTTTCCCATAAGAACCTTATCCTCACAATAACAATCACAACAAAAAAAAGATCAGCTAAATCGGTCAAGCCGTTTTCATGCTACGTCGTGACAACGGAAAACGGGTTTCATTTTTATATATATACTAGCGTTGCCCGCGCGGCTTCGCTCCCGCTCTTCCCTACTCCACCCTACTATACCCAACTCTACCCTACTCTACCCTACTCTACCCTACTCTACCCTACTCTACCCTACTCTACCCTACTCTACCCTACTCTACCCTACTCTACCCTACTCTACCCTACTCTACCCTACTCTACCCTACTCTACCCTACTCTACCCTACTCTACCCTACTCTACCCTACTCTACCCTACACTACCCTAATTTTTTTTCCATAAGAACCTTCTCCTCACAATAACAATCACAACAAAAAAAAATCAGCCAAATCGGTCAAGCCGTTTTCATGCCAAGTCGTGACAACGGAAAACGGGGGTCATTTTTATATATATATATATATATATATATAGATATAGATATAGATATAGATATAGATAGATAGATAACTTAAATATCTGTTTCTGTCATTGCCAAATAACAGCTGCTGTCAATGTCATGTCTGTCACGGGTTAGTGTTGCCACGCCTAGAGGAAATGTCTCCCATAAAATGGACAGGTCCGGGGAGACTCCTTGCAATTTTGGAAGGTATGCGGAACAGAGAGTAAAGTCCCACATACCTCTGTTGAAAAGGGAGGATCCTCCGTCCAGACCGGGTGTTATAGTCTGGTGGGCGACTGCCCGATAGTTGATGTCGGGCTGTCGTATATGTTCAAATCGCGCGGAGAACTTTGATTGCGCGATGCAGGATTTCATATTTTCTTCGTAGTTCTTATGTGGCGTCATAGATGTCGCTACACAATCAAGAGCCGCCAAAAAAACACTTGACACAGCAAGTGTTTCAATAAGCTTTATTCACCAGCAAACCACCTTCACAAAGACTTTCTGCTAAACCTTTACCAACTACTTCCAATATCGGTCTTACTGATGAAAGCTCACACCTGGAAGGAAATGTTGATGGTTTCAAATAAGTTTCTTAGTCAAAAAAGAGACCAAGAGAAAGTCCAGAGACCCACAGAAATGAAAAACAAACGAAACTAAATAACTATTGGCTAAGCAAACCAATTGAGACGTCAAACTGCTTTGCAAGTCTTGAGGAAGCTACCCTTACTTCAATTAGCGAGCGAAAGAGGTAACTAAGCCCCCACCAATCTACGTTGATAAGGTCAGTAATATCCAGCCTCTTATTTAACTACTTGATGAATATGCCAATGATAGTGAAGGTAAGTGGAACAGAGAGTAAAGTCCCACATACCTCCTTTTTGAAAAGGGAGGATCCTCCGACCAGACCGGGTGTTATGGTCTGGTGGGCGACTGCCCGGTAGTTGATGTCGGGCTGCCGTATATGTTCAAATCGCGCGGAGAACTCTGATTGCGCGATGCAGGATTTCGTGTTTTCTTCGTAGGCGTCATAGATGTCGCTACATCACTCCCCTCCGGAGATCGGAGATCGATGGTTCTTGATGCTTCTTGATGTGTGCCAGGCCAGCGGTAGTTCCAGTGAGTCGGAACCGATGCCGCATAGTTCTCGGTGAGTCGGAACTGTCTGCGGTGATGTCCCAGTGAGTCGGGGTGTTGCTATCCCAGTGAGTCGGGATAATGCCCCAGTGAGTCGGGGTGATGAGGTCCCAGTGAGTCGGGATGATGCCCCAGTGAGTCGGGGTGGTGCTGTCCCAGTGAGTCGGGTCGATGCTGCAGGCTCCAGTGAGTCAGAGTAGTGCTGCTGGCTCCAGTGAGTCGGAGCGGTGCTTGTGCGACGTAGGGCTTGATTGCTGGCGTCGACCAGGAGAGGTTCTTCATGGCTCTTCATATGACTGGCCGAAGATGCGGTGTGCTAAGCCAAGGTCGCTGATGCGGCTGAGGTGATGACCAGGTATGACCAGGTAGGCATACTGGTGATCAGGAGACCCTTAGCCGTGGGTGCTGGCTGTATGGCTCGTTGCTCGAAAGCTTGAGGAAGTGATGATGACGTCACGAAGTAGTAGCTGCACGAAGGCTGCGCTGACGTTCTTTGTCGAGGGTCACCAGTTTGGAGGTAGGCGAAACAGAGAGTAAAGTCCCACATACCTCCTTTTTGAAAAGGGAGGATCCTCCGACCAGACCGGGTGTTATGGTCTGTTGGGCGACTGCCCGGTAGTTGATGTCGGGCTGCCGTATATGTTCAAATCGCGCGGAGAACTCTGATTGCGCGATGCAGGATTTCGTGTTTTCTTCGTAGTTCTTATGTGGCGTCATAGATGTCGCTATGAAATAAAAGTTCTCCGTAATGAACAGGTTAAAATTCAACCAAGTCTTCTGAGACATATTCACAAATTGTGAAACAGCTGGAAATTAAACAAACTGAGTTTTATACATAGAAACCCAAACAAGATAGGAGTTTCAAAGTCATATTGAAAAATAAACACCCTTCTATTATATAAATATTCTTAAAATATAAACTAAGCAACTCATCTGATATTTCACTTGTGTTGTGCTTAGTCTAGGACACACAGTACTAAATATTTGGAATATAAAGCAGAGAATAACCAAAAAAACTTTACCAATTTTTATCGTGGAATTGGAACCAAAAAGTAATAATAAGTTGATTTATGAAATTGTGAATCTATTGCATTGTCGTTGTACCTTTGAGCCTCCACGGCCAAAACGGGAGATTCCACAATGTGCTAACTGTCAACAATACGGGCACACTAAGAGATACTGTCACAGGAAACCCAAATGCATCAAATGTGCAGGAGGTCATTCCTCGATCAGCTGCGAAAAGAAGGGAAGGTCAGATAATGTGAAATGTGTTTTGTGTGAGGGAAATCATCCTGCCAACTACAAAGGTTGTGTTGTATATAAAGAGCTTCAAAAGGTAAAATATCCGCCTATTAAAACAAAGATGTCTTCAGAAACGAAAGTGCCCAAAATTTTACCACATGATAATCTAGTTAGTAATACTCCTTTTCGTATGACTTACAGTCAAGCAGCTCAAATAAATAATAATGAACCACTTCTAACAACAACTCAAACCAATCCAAGCACAAATGAAACAGAATTAATACTTAACATGTTAAAACAATTCATGCAGCAAATGACAACAATGACACACCTTCTTATCAACTTCATGACTAAAATACCCAAAAATCGATAAATTAAATATGGCCATATGGAATACCAACGGCTAGTCACAACATTATCTAGAACTAAGAACGTCGTTAGATATTAACAAAATAGACATACAACTTATCTCAGAAACGCATTTTACTAACAAGAGTCACTTTTTAATACCTCAATATTCATTTTAACACACAATGCATCCAGATGGAAAAGCACATGGTGGACCTGCAATTTTAATAAAATCTAACATCAAGCATTATGAAATCAATCCCTACGCACCCTTGAAATACAAGCAACTAGTGTTACTATTGAAGACTGGGTAGGACCACTTGTAATATCGGCTATTTATAGCCCACCCAAAGATAATATTAAAAAAGAAGACTACTTAACATACTTCAATACATTGGGTTACTGATTTCTAGCTGAGGGCGACCACAACGCCAAACACACACACTGGAGATCCTGGATAATTACAATGAAAAGGACGGCAATTATATCAAGCACTTCAGATACAGAATCTTGATGTGATTTTGACTGGAAAACCAACTTACTGACCAACCGACGTGAACAAAATACCGGATCTCATTGATTTCTGCAATATAAAAGGCCAACAAGTGCCCCCAGTCAAGATTAGTCAAAATCTTGGAGAACCAAAACCTTGCAAACTACACAGCCGAAAAACCAATTCAACACACTCCAATTCAATTCACTGCTTTCCATCAGGTGGGATCGCAGTCAAGCACTAGTTTATACGAATTAAAAAAAAAAAAAAAAAAAATTGGCCTTTGTTCAGACAGCTTGTTGAGTCCTCTATAAATAATATACTGCCACGGCAGACTGAAGAGAACATTTGTCAGGCAGTTGAACATTTTAATCACCGCATACAGCAATCTGCATGGAACGCCAAACCTGTACCAAAAACTAAATCTTCAGGTATATTGTGGTCTGAAACAGTAAGAGATTTAATAGAAAAGGAGCGAAAAGCAAGAAAACGCTGGCAAATTACGAGATATCCCGCTGACAAGAAATACTTGAATTATGTCACCTCTCGTCTTAAATCAGCACTCAATGAAGACCAAAATCTCGATATGGAGAAATATACCCAAAATCTAGATGCTAGTTCAGATTATTCTCTGTGGCGAGCAACAAAAACACTTATAGACCAAAACTCACTCTTCCCTGATCACTTATTCGGGTTTAGCCAAAGACATGGAACAATAGAACAAATATACCGGCTTGTCGAAAAAATCCACTTAACTTATGAACGGAAACAGGCTTCGGCTGCTTTTCTTGACATTTCCCAGGCTTTCGATCGAGTTTGACATGAAGGTCTTCTATATAAAATTAAGAAAGCACTCCCAATATATCCAGGCAATTATACACAACAATTATAACAGCAGTATAGCCGATATCTAGTCAATTTTTGTTTTGCAGAAAAGGGCTGATCGTGCAATTTATAAATTGAGTCTTGCTCAGAGATAAATTTAAAAATATTAATATTTTGACTGTACCTTATCAATATATCTATGACAATATTTTGTATGTTTATAAAAACAAAATCATGTTCGTAAAATATAGTGATAGCGTCAATACCAGGAACAAACACAAATTTGTAGTTCCTGCAACAAGGCTTAAAAAAATAGGAGGCTCATTTATATGTCAATGTATACACTTTTATAATAAACTTCCCAGTCACATTCAAGAACTTAGCCTGAATAAGTTTAAATCGTTTGTAAAGCGGAAACTTTGTCAGAAGGCTTTTTATACTGTAAGAGAGTATCTTGAAGACAAAACGGCTTGGGATTGATCTACTTCAGTACTGTCTATATTAGTGGTTATACTCGTATATATTGTACTTCTTTTTATTACTATTATATTTTTTTTATTTTCTTTTATTTTGCATTTTGACATTTGATGATTTTTGTGTAAAACTTTATTTTACAATTTGACTTACAATGTAGAAGGTTCTTTATTTTATTTTACCATTTGACGGTGATTATTATTATTATTTTGAAGAAAAGGGGCTATGCATCTCCCATAGGGTAGGAGATGTAGTCACTGCGACCTAAAAGATCTATTGTGACTCGCCACCTTGTTAGAGTAACTCTTTTAGCCGGGAGGCTTCCAGGAAGTCTAGAATACTCCTAGCTTTGAGAGTTTTAATCTCCTCCGGGCGAATAATGTGTCGACCCAGATGGATACTCCGTTTGTGGATAAGGGGCCCACATTCACACAACAGGTGCTTAGGCGTCTCCCTCTCCTGATTACAGTACCTGCAAACATCAGTGTCACTCAGTTTCATGTGAAATTGGTGCCTGTTTAATTTGCAGTGGCCGGTTAAGGCGCGGGCTATCGCACAGATGTTCGTCCTGCTAAGCTCAAGAAGCTCGGCAGTTCGTTTTTGTGAGTAGCCTTCTATAAGAGATTTGGCGTGTAGCAGTCCTGGTTGTAACAACCAGTGCTTTTTTGAATCGCCAAATAGGTTGCCCTTAAGGGTCTGCATGGCCTGGTTCTTTGAGATACCACAGAAAGGTTCTGGTCCTATCTGATGACCCTGAGCCCCAGTCCTTGCAAGTTCGTCGGCTTTTTCATTGCCAGTAATTCCAGAATGACCCGGTACCCATCTCAGAATAACTTTATTCCTTTGCCCCAGGTCATTTAGTTTGTTAACGCAGTCTTTTACCAGTTTCGAATTTATTGTATTCGAGTTCAAGGCGTTAAGAGCTGCCTGGCTATATGAGTAAATCAGAATTAATTGATTTATGTAGTTTCGTTGACGGTTGGCTTCCGCACATTCTATAATGGCGTACACCTCCGCTTGGAATATGGTGGCATATTTACCCAGATTCAAGCTTTTGCTGAATTTCGGGCTAATGCCAAATATTCCACATCCTACATTCTCACCCATTTTGGATCCGTCTGTAAACCAGATCAGGCTTCCAGCCTTGCAAGTAATGAGGTTGCTTGCCCAATCCTCTCTGCTCGGCAGTTCCACTGTGTAATTTCTTGTGAAGCTACACTGTGGAAGCATGACGTCTGTTGTCATAGCTAGCTGATCGTGTTCAAGCACTGATTCGTGTAGCGATCTCAGTGCTTGAGAGCGCCAGTTTACTTTGCCAGTGCTGTTTATTCTATACATGCCCGCTTTCGCCTCCTTTGCAATTAATAGATGAAGTGGCGGAAGGTTAAGCAGGGCATTTAGAGCAGCTCCTGGGGTTGTAGATATGGCCCCTGTTGATATAATGCATGCAAGTCTCTGCAAACCATTAAGTTTGTTAATGACTGTCACTTGGGATGTTTTCCTCCACCATACTACGCAGGCATACGTTATTATCGGCCTGACTATACACATGCGGTGTACAACCACAGGGCGATTTTAGGGTTTAGGCCCCATTTCGTCCCTGCTAAGCGACAGCATATTCCTAAAGCTATTTTAGCCTTTTGAATCACATTATTAATGTGAGTGTTCCAGGTCAGTCTCTGGTCGATAGTTACGCCCAGGTACTTGACCTCATTGGAGAATGGTATGCGAGTCCCCTTTACATTTGACGGTGATAATATTAATAATTATTATTTTTATTTATGTAAACTGTTACATTTTGTAAATTCTATTTTATTATTGTGAATGTGGGGACTACGTGAATTACTTTTCCTTTTCTATATTTTAACATGATGTCAGGCAGTTTTGAGTATTTGATGCGGCCTACCCAAATGGTATTGTTCGTCAAGTCGTTGAGCTCCTTAGTACTCCTGAGTTTGAGCTACACGAATACTGACAAATGCTTGCACTGACTGGACAGGTCCACACAAATCTGTGTGGTTCTTTCCTCAAAAGACCATCAGAGACAGAAATCTGCATGGTTCTTATATATTTTTTTTTTTCCACAACCATCACACAACGCCGTCTAGTCCCAAGCTAAGCAGAGCTTGTGTTATGGGTACTAGACAACTGATAAACATACTTATATATTTCTAAATACATACATATTATAGATAAATTACACCCAGACACAGAACAAATAATTATGCTCATCACACAAACATTTGTCCTGGGTGGGAATCGAACCCACGACCTCCGGCATAGCAGTCAGGGTCACTAACCACTAGACCAACAGGCCAGTCATTGATTCATCATGATTTGACTATTACATGTCCTTTACTGTATGGACTTTAAAAGAGATTTTGACCACTGAGTTATGTTTCGGTGTTTCTTCTCAGGCTAGTCAGCTAGGAAACACCGGCCTCATCTCGTTAAAACTGACTGAAAACAAAATTGACGTGTAAAAGTGCTTTTTGAAAACCTATTTACAAAATAAAGATCATTTATCATTTATCAATTAATTACATATTTATTAGGTCTTATCTGGAAAAGAGGTACTTTTTTGTCAAACAAGGCTGTGAAATAACTACATGAAATTCGGGCAGGAGTTTTGGAGGGCAGTGTGATGGGTCCCACTCTCTACCGACTATACACCGCTGATCTCCCTGTGTCAGAAAGAGTAGTCTTGGGCACATTTGCCGATGTCACTGCCGCACTGGCTGTACATAAAAACGCAATACAGGCATCTGAGATACTCCAAAAAAGCTTAGATGATATTTCGAAATGGCTAAGAGAATGGAGAATAAAAGCAAACGAAACCAAATCTGTACATGTGACGTTCACATAAAGAAGAGATATTTGCCCTCCAGTACGACTTAATAATGTTGTGATTCCTCAAGCCCAAGAAGCAAAGTACCTTGGAATGTACATAGACCGTCGACTAACCTGGAGAAAACATACTTTCACGAAGCGTAAAGCATTAAGTTTACAATTCGAGAAACACTATTGGCTGCTGTCAAAAAAGTCCAGGCTTTCACTAAATAATAAGCTCAGAATTTACAAATCAATCATAAGGCCCATTTGGACATACGGAATACAGCTGTGAGGCACGGCAGCAAATAACAACATAGGCATACTCCAGAGGTTTCAATAAAAAATGCTGAGGATAATAACTAATGCGCCGTGGTACATCACCAACGACAGCTTACATCGAGACTTAAAAATAACAAGCGTTAAAGAAGAACTCAAACAGGCAGTGAACGCTTATAAGAACAGAATCAGATGCTCAAAAGGCTAAGCCCACAAGGCTTGACACTGTGACAGTATTATGAAACCGATTGATGTGGGTGCACCAGTGGGCGCATACCAAGCATGACAGCAATAAATTGAAACAGAACAGATGCTGAATGTCAAGATGGACAGATTGCATCAGAAGAAAAAAAAAAGATGGCGCTAGTGCGGCCACGATCACTTCGAGTCCGTGTTTAGAAATATTTTAAAATTATAAATTGGCTTCTTTCTATAATCAATATTATCTAAAATTGTGCTTAAACATCTAAAGTGCTAGTGACATTATTAGCAAGTAAACTGTGACGCGTTAAAACATAAAAAAAACGCTTAAAAACGATCAACATCAACTTCACTAATAAGTTGTCAAAAAGTAAATTGGAAGTAAACACAACAAATAAAAACAAGAACTGAACATAAAAGTGACTAGTGACAGTGATAAAACGACCACAATTAACTAAAACAAACAATACAAAAACAAAAGTGAAGTGTCAAAGTGTACTTACAAAAGTTTTTCGTAATGAGTCATAGTAACGCACTTTCTTTATTCAAATTTTATACGTAGACGTAAGCAGTAAACAATTTCGACAACACTAATTAACGATCCAGTGGCTAAGTGGCTACAGTCCAGGGTACGGTTAGGTACACTCGTGCGACCCCGAGTTCAAATCCAAGTCAGTGCACATATTTTTGGAAACTTTAAAGATTTCTAAGATGAATTTCTTAGATAACATCACCTTTCGTGTCAATCGTACTAAGCTCGACTCAGACACTAGTACTGGTATGAATGTTAGTATAACTTCAACGGAATCGCCTATAGATGGCACTGCAACAAGTTTACCTGACATATCTGACGACGAAGACAACCAAACGTTTCAATTAAAAAAACAACTTGAAAAATTAACGATAGAACTAAACAGCGCCCACAATAAAATAGAATCATTATCTCTAGAAAACACTAGCCTCAAGCGTATGAATAAAGAGTTGTTGGAGCAGAATGAACAGTACATAAACATGACAGGTTCCTCAAAATCAAAAACAATATTAGACCAAGAAGTAAACGAAAACAGCAAATCAATAGTTTTAAATGAACCAATAATAAATACCACAAAAGCAAAATATATTCAAAATAAACAAAATAAAATTTGTATCATCAGTACCAACAAATCGAATAAAATATGATCGATTGCAGAGGAAAAAATAAAACAATTATAGTATCTATCATTACCTAAAACCAAACTGCGGAACCCAACAACTACTCAAAGGAATAAAAACCATGCTTAACCCTTCAGATACCGTCAATTAGAGACACAATAGTAAGACAATAGATGCGCGGCCACCGGTGGTCGCTTGGGGATTCATGAATTAAAGACTACACTAAGGAAGACTTTTGTATAATATTAATTGGAGAAGACGACTTCAAGACAACTATTGACTACTTTGATTTAATTCATGAATCCCCAAGCGACCACCGGTGGCCGCGCATCTATTGCCTTACTATTGTGTCTCTAATTGACGGTATCTGAAGGGTTAATATATGACATAAGAAATACCTTGAAAGAAATTGACAATACAAATTTGATCCTATGCCTACCTACCTTTAAGTTTAATAGCAATTCAAATTTGTTGAACTGGCGAGTAGAAAACTTTGCTAACTTACTATATCTAGATATAATGACGCATTTGCATGCATACCTTTTGGACTCGAACCTACATCTTACGTATGACAATAGAATGTTTAGCAATGTCACAGGAAGACTAAATAACAATGGAATGTGCACCATATTTGACGATATAAAACGACAAATGGAATACATAATTGCTGTAAACCGTATGATAAATAATAACTATGAACACGACCAAGAGGGTCAACCAAAACCAAAAGGACAACCAGATGACGTCCCTCAGTTTTTTCTCTGACATCAAAATTAAACAAAGAAACAAAATAGATAATTTTGACTAAGTTTACACTAATTTTCCAAAATATCCAGAGCATCGGTAACAAAGTGGAATTGCTAGAACAATTACTTCTAGATTCTCAAGTTGAATTTATTTCATTATCCGAATTGTGGAAAAATGAAAATTATTGTCTATCAATCTTGCCCCAGGGATATAATATAGCGTCCATTTTTTGTCCCAAAACCCGCGAAGGCGGAGGAGTGTGTATTATTGTAAAAGACTCATTAGATTTCACTGAACGTTTAGACATTGTAAATCATTCAAAAGAGTATGTTATAGAGCTAAGTGCAATTGATGTTCCCAAATTAAATTGTACATTTATAGGGCTTTATAGGGCAGATCGTCATATTGATATATTTTTTGAACAATTGGGAAAAGTTTTACAAAAATTAATTACAAAATAAATAAACAAACACTTAATAATAGGCGGGGACTTTAATATAAACGTTTATAACAAAAATAAACAGACTCTGGATTTCTTAAACTTTATGAAAACATATAACCAAATGATTCTGCAACCGTTCTCCGACAGTCGTTTCTCCTTTGGACTGTTCACCGACAGGACGTTTCGTTTTTGAGAGATTCGTCGATAGAACGTTTCACCTATGGATGTTTCGCCGACAGAATGGTTCGCATTTGTTAGTTTCGACGACAGGACTTTTCAAATATGGAATATTCGCCGTCAGATCGTTTTGTCTACGATTGTTTCGACATGGCTTTTTCACTATTGAACTACAAAGCCACCAAAAAGCTAACGACGACGCTAAAAAACGTATTTATTTAGAACCAAAGCCAAAGGTAGGGTAAGGTAGGGTTTGTGAAAGCTGATGGAGCCGTGAATACGTTTCATTAATCTTTTGTTTTATTATTTCCCCAATGTTTGCAATAACAAAATAAACGAATATGGATAGGTAATAGATAAATACCATTCATTAAAAGTAAAGGCGGTCTTCCATTAAAACATTTTCTTTCTTCATGTCTTTGTAGCAAGCTAGTAGCTATTTGGTGGCTTTGTAGTTTAACCCTTCAGATACCGTCAATTAGAGACACAATAGTAAGACAATAGATGCGCGGCCACCGGTGGTCGCTTGGGGATTCATGAATTAATAGTGAAAAAGCCATGTCGAAACAATCGTAGACAAAACGATCTGACGGCGAATATTCCATAGTTGAAAATTCCTGTCGTCGAAACTAACAAATGCGAACCATTCTGTCGGCGAAACATCCATAGGTGAAACGTTCTATCGACGAATCTCTCAAAAACGAAACGTCCTGTCGGTGAACAGTCCAAAGGAGAAACGACTGTCGGAGAACGGTTGCAGAATCTAACCAAATAATACGCGAACCAACACGAGTAACTAAGACGACATCTACTTGCGTTGATCTACTTTTTACCAACTACCCACCACTCATAAGTAAAGCAACTGTCAAAGATTCTGGACTATCGGACCATAAGGCAATAAATGTTGAGTTGAACGTAGACCCTTTATCAAATAACAATAGTAAAACTTGGTATACCGAAAAAAGATTATTTACAAAAAATAACGTTGAATGTTTCAAAAATTCAATAAAATCTGTGAATTGGGAAATAATACTAAACAAAAATAATAGTGTAGACCAAAATTATGAATCCTTCATTACAATAATAAAACACAATCTAAATAAACATATTCCATTGCAAAAAATAAAAATAAAATGCAAACCAAAAAAAGGATGGCTAAAGGTCTCAAAAAGTCATGCGAACATAAAAGAGTATTAAGAACCATCTTTAATGAAACCAAAAGTCGTGTTATAAAAAAACACTATAAATTATTTAGTACCTAAAATACTAAAATTGACTATTAGAAAATCAAAACGACTAACATATATTAAACAAATGCAAAAATCTGACAATAAGGTAAAGACAATGTGGAATATAATTAACACAAAGACAGGGAAGACAAAAATAAATAAACGCGAAAATATTACACTAAAGATAGACGATGAGGAAATAAAATGCCCGTTAAATGTATCCAACACATTTAACGAATTCTTTGCGACAGTAGGGCAAAATCAGACGACTAACTCAACAAATAACATTGGAAAACCTGTGGTCAATCCCTCTTCTTGTTCGATGTATTTACGCCCGGTAGAGCAAAAAGAAATACTCACTATAATAAGATTAACAAAAAATAAACATAGCTGCGGTATCGATGACATTCCACCAATTTTATTAAAGCAATGTGCAATAGAATTTTCCATTCCTTTGACGTTTTTAATTAATCAAAGCTTTCAAGAAGGCCAATTTCCAGATGCACTTAAAGTAGCTTTAGTAAAACCGGTACATAAAAAGGGTGACAAACATACCCCAAGTAATGATAGACCCATAGCACTGCTCCCAACCTTTTCAAAAATATTTGAAAAAGCTATGTGCAATCAGCTGTATAAGTTTTTAGAAAAGTTTAATATTCTTGACGATGCACAAAGCGGATTTAGGAAATGTAGATCAACAACATTAGCGGTTTATAAATATGTTCAACAAGCACTACAACATATAAACGACAAACAATATGTAATTGGGCTACTACTTGACATGACAAAAGCGTACGGCAAAGTTCTTTATGACATCTTACTAACTAAACTATATGGTTGTGGTGTACGAGGACCCGCTTATTCGTGGTTCAAATCATATTTACACAATAGGCAACAAATAGTACAAATCGAAAGTTACGACCATAACAAAAATGATATCAAAACTATTCGATCACAAGAAAAACCAATCACTTGCTCAATCCCACAAGGAAGCGTGTTAGGATGTCCCTTATTTTTAATCTTTATTAATGACCTTCCCAAAATATTAGATAAAGAGAATACTTTACCAGTTTTATTTGCGGACGATATTTCAATATTAATAAAGTGTGAAAATGTAAATAACCCTAGTCTACAAATACAAGATACCCTCGAAACTGTAGAAACTTGGCTCCAGAACCACAACTTAGAAATAAATAGTAGTAAAACTAAAATAATACAATTTAGATCATATAAAAAACCACCTCTCAATCTAAAGTAAGTCCCCTCTTTGAGGTGTGGCTGGAAAGACCTCACGGCGTCCTTACCTTCCGCATGACGCAGGTCCTCACCGGACATGGCAAGTTCGGGAGGTTCCTGCATCGGATTCAAGCGGAAGAGACGCCCGGGTGTCGCCACTGTGCGCAACGCCCGGAGGACACGGTGGAGCACACCGTCGAGGTGTGCCCTGCCTGGGCGGAGCATCGCCGAGCCCTCGTGGGGGCGATCGGCGGCGGAGACCTCTCGCGCCGGGCCCTGGTCGAGGCCATGGTCCGGAGTGAGGAGGAATGGCAGGCGGACGCCTCCTTCTGCGAAGCAGTAATGCTTGCAAAGGAGGAGGCCGACCGCATCAGGCAACGGCGCCCTCGCCGCCGTCGCCGGGATTCCGATCCCGATTTCCGGCCACCGTAGACGCGGGTTCGCGGACGGCGAGCCATGGGTAGCTCGCTGTCCGATCGTCCGGTAATGGACCGAGTCCAAGACGTCGACGGCGCGCACTGTTCCCGCGCGCCTCAAGGAGTTGTCAGCAGCAGGAGGGGCCCAGCTGGGTCGAAGCCTACTGGGGACAGGGTTGTCCGAAAGGGAGCTCGTGCCCCGGTATGAAGGCTAGAAGGAACGGCGCGGGGTTTTTAGTCAGTAAGAGTCTGACACTGTCTCCCGCTCCACCCAAAAGCGGGTTTCGTCAAAGATGGTTTTCCACGTCGACAAAAAAAAAAAAACCTCTCAATCTAAAAACAACATTCAGAAATACGCAAATAGAAGAAGTTAATACATTTAGCCTACTTGGCATCAATATTGACACACACATTAACTGGAAGTCCCACATAGATTATATAAAAACAAAACTCTCTAGATTCTCTTATGCTCTTTTCCAAATTAAACAAAGCACTAACACACAAACTGCTACGACTGCTTACTACGCATATGCATACTCATGGCTGCGATATGGCGTCATGCTATGGAGAAATAGTGTTAACATAAATGAACTATTCATAATGCAAAAAAAATGTATTAGAATTCTAGCCCAAATAGACAATACCGAGAGCTGTAAACCATATTTTATAAAATATCAGATGTTAACTCTGCCGTCAATTTATATACTCGACATTTGCGTATTTGTTTTTAAAAACATCGACAAGTTTACTAGAGTGGAAGATACGCACAACGTAAACTCGCCATAAAAAGAGATTACGCGCTCCATTCTCAAGAATCAAAATGTTAAGTAGGAGCCCATATTATATGGCAATAAAAATATATAATAAATTACCCAACATATATAAAACAGAAAAATCAGTAACATTATTCCAAAAAAGGCTAAAACTATACCTAATCCAAAAATGTTTCTACTCCGTAAAAGAATATTTAGAGTGTAGTTCAAAATAACAATTTTAACAATACAAAAATGGCGATCAGTGTGCTATAGGTACAAACAATAAAATCTAGTCTATGTTTTTTATTTACATATGTAATTGAAAAGATAGTTTGTACCATCAAAAAAGAATGATATTAATATTGCCATTACCATTATTTAAATTGCATTATAACATTATAATTGTATAAAATTGATTATTATTGACATTTTATTTTCTGACATAGCTCTAATTTCTCAATTAATCTGATATTATTGACATTATAACTGTATGAAATTAATAATTATTGACATTTAATTTTTTGACATATCTCTAATTTCTCATTTAAACCGATATTGTTGACATTGGAATTGTATTAAATTAATTATTATTGACATTTAATTTTTTGACATAGCTCTAATTTCTCAATTAAACCGATATTATTGACATTGTAATTGTATGAAAATAATTATCATTGACATTTAATTTTTTGACATAGCTCTAATTTTTCAATGAATCTGACAGTATTGACATTATAAATGTATGAAATTCATTATTATTGAAATTGACTTTTTTGACATTCCTTTAATTACTCAAATGAATTGATAATAATAATTAAGTAATAATAATGTTTATTGCATGTTTATTAGGATAAATCAAAATTGCAATGCTTGTAAAAGGCTGCTAAGTCAAAAGTACTGACATGATAACAACAACATCATTGTACACTTAGTTCGCAATAAATGTTTTGACTTTGACTTGATATATTTTACATTGGCATCTTAAATTAACAAACAGCTCGCTTTCAGCGAGCTAACCGCCGTCAGACTGCTCGGTAGTTGACGCCTCGCTGGCCACACGTTGTAGACAAGCAGTCGGCGCGGTGTCCGCGCGTTCAAAGCTAGCAGTCGCCGCGCTGTCGCCGCTCAGTCGGTCAGTATAGGTATCGGCATGGATCTTGAGCGCTCGGTGTCAGAGTGGGGATCGCTTTGCGTTTTCCGTACATTGGCGAGCCAACCGACGTCGTCGTTAGATACATGCAGCAAGCGCAGGGAACGAATCACGAGTGACGTCTATGACGCGATGACGGCGACTCAATCACTGACGCTCCCCGCCCCCGCGTCTCACTTCATACTCGTACCACTAAATAAGCTCGATATTTGACTTCTGCGCAACTTGAAGCCAGCGCTCAAGATCTGAGCTGGTATCTATATCTCTGGATCTGCCAAAATTCTCCTTCTTCATATCTTGCTTTCAGCATTTTATGCACTAAAAATCTTCGTCTGTTATTTTTTGCGCTTCTCTCTTCATCCTCAAGTGCAATAGCAACAATTGCTAGTTCGCGCGTTGTGCGCGGACTGCTAAGTACCTGCTAGCTGTCGCCGCATGGACTGCGAGCAGCGGTCTTGGTTTAGAGCGGTGTTGGGTGGGAGCAGAGTCGTTTAAGTGTGCTAAGACCATAACACTCCCAACAGCTCGCAATACTCAAACACTACCGGGGACACTACACACGTTGTGAGAGCACTACTCTATAACGATCTCCGGAAGTGTTGACGTGCCATGAATTATGCATTGCTGAATGATTCAATAAGTAACGTGTTCAAATTCAATTATTTATAAGCGGTTCATGTTTGACAATCGATATTACATAATTCAGTAAATCTTGCAATAAACTAGCTGTTACCACGGTTTCCATCGCGTGGATGTTATAAATAAAATGTATCTCTAATACATATCACTACAATATCAACTAAAAGCGACTTTGTTTTATCTATATATATAATAAAACTAAAATAAAAAAATTAAAAAAACCCCCGACGCAAAAAAAAACTATAAAAAGTAAAAAAATAAGTAAGTAAATTACTCTTTCAACCTTTTAACGTCATTAAAGGAATCTATAAATATTTAAAAGATGAGTATCACTAAGTCGGGGGACCACATTGTCATTTTCTATTCGTTTAAGTAAAATAATAATTTCATATTGTCATTTTCTATTCGCTTAAGTAGAATAATAATTTCATATTGCTTTTTTTTGCGTCGGGGGTTTTTTTTAAATTTTAGTTTTAGTTTTATTTTAATTTTTTTAAATTAATCGAGGAATCCATTATTGTGATATTATCTTTTCTATATTGTAACAATCATGAAGGCCACACTAATACTACTAACTTGCAAACTGGCTAGATGTACTTTTTATTAATTCATGAATCCCCAAGCGACCACCGGTGGCCGCGCATCTATTGTCTTACTATTGTGTCTCTAATTGACGGTATCTGAAGGGTTAAGGTTTATCTTTAAACAACTTTGGCATTCATATTCAAAACTTGATTGACAAGACAATTAGAAAATTAATTCCCTCTAAATAATAATAATTAAAAAATTTCATTCCTATTTTATAATATTGATTCCAGAGTTCCATCAGCTACCTCCCAGTTCTAGCATCGTGTCCTCGTCATCATGAAAAATGTTTAGAACTGGTTAAGACGAATCTAATGAGCATAAACTCGACGAGTTTACTAGTAGGCATTTCAGGGTTTCATCATCTAGGTACCTCCCAGTTCTAGCATCAAGTTTTCATAATCATGAAAAATGTTTGAAACTTGTTAAGACAAATCTGGTGAGCCCAAACACGACGGGTTTACTAGTAGGCATCCCAAGGTTCCATCAGCTACCTCCCAGTTCTAGCATCAGGTCCTCGTCATCATGAAAAATGTTCGGAACTGGTTAAGACAAATCTAATGAGCCCAAACTCGACGGGTTTACTAGTAAAAATTTCAGGGTTCCATCAGCTATCTCCCAGTTATAGCATCAGGTCCTCGTCATCATGAAAAATATTTAAAACTGGTTAAACCGAATCTAATGAGCCCAAACTCGACGAGTTTACTAGTAGGCATTCCAGGGTTCCATCAGCTACCTCCTAGTTCTAGCATCAAGTTTTCATAATCATGAAAAATGTTGAAAACTTGTTAAGACAAATCTAATGAGCCCGAACAAGACGGGTTTACTAGTGGGCATCCCAAGGTTCCATCAGCTACCTCCCAGTTCTAGCATCAGGTCCTCGTCATCATGAAAAATGTTTGGAACTGGTTAAGACAAATCTAATGAGCCAAACTCGACGGGTTTACTAGTAAGAATTCCAGGGTTCCATCAGCTATCTCCTAGTTCTAGCATCAGGTCCTCGTTATCATGAAAAATATTTAAAATTGGTCAAGACGAATCTAATGAGCCCAAACTCGATGGGTTTACTAGTTGGCATCCCAAGGTTCCATCAGCTACCTCCCAGTTCTAGCATCAGGTCCTCGTCATCATGAAAAATGTATACGAGTATTTCAAACATTAGGTCACACATAAGTATTTATTAGTAAAGTATACATCCGTAAAGCGTTTAAGATCCCAGCCACAGCCAACAAATGTGCTGCTGACCTTGAACGCCTGATCAGATCTTCATGAATTGTATCTAAGAACCATCTCGGTAACGTCAGCTTTCTAATAAAAAAAACCGCATCCAAATCGGTCCATTCGTTTAAGCACTATAATGCCACACACAGACACACAGACACCCTAAACTTATAACACCCCTCTTTTTTGTCGGGGGTTAAAAATATGCGAAAAACAATAAGTGAGCCTATAAAATTTTAGGGTTGCCCTCGATTTTTCCAATATCTCATCATCAGATCCTAACTTGGTAACAATGAGACCATCTCAGAATTATCTACTTTCGAACAAAAAAAGAATTTTGAAAATCCGTCCACATTTGGCGAAGTATTCGATGAACAAACATACAAAAAATCCTCCTCCTTTTTGTGAAGTCGATAAAAGAGAGGAAAAGTTTGTTTTTTACACGACTGCCCCAGAAAAGGAGTGTCGCTCTTACTCTTGACGACTGGCGCGGTCGTACCTCCACTGCTCGGGGCAGTTTAGTTGGCAAAGTTCAGCCCGCGTTCTACTCAAACGCGCGTTCTGAACAAAATATTTCTGAGTGAATGTCGAATGAAGTTGGTCGTTTTTGCTACCTTCCGCTCTCCCTCCCCTGCCCTCCGCATGTTCTTATCGGTTCCTGTAATAACCCAAAGTTCTGCAACTTGGCTAGTTTGCCGTAAACGTTATATGTAGTACAAAAAAAACTTGGTCCGCGCACAGTTTGACACAAGGCTGTTCCAACATTGCGATCAACCCAAGCCAGGACCGAAACGCGATTACAATTCAAGACATGAATTAAAAATGAGTTCTCTTATCTATTCAATCTCGTTTTAAAGACGGCATATTATAATGGCATTATTTGACTTGTGTATGTACTTGTTCAGTTAAGATCGCGAACGAGTGGCTAACGGACTATCGGTCGCGGTGGCACCACTTCGCAGCACCGATGATTATAACATCTCTCCGAGCGCTCCGCGCCGCATTAATATGTAAGCGAACCCCGAGTTCGCGGTGAATAAATAAAACAGAAGCCAGTAAGTGAAAGCCGCTGGTCTTACTCTTAAGCAGCTTTAATAATACAGGAGACGCGGGTCGGCGGCGGCGGAGAGCTACGATCAACATCAGCGCTTCGTAAACTTTAATAATACAGAACACGCGGCTCGGCGGCGGAGAGCTCGATCTACTCCAACTGCTCCGGCGGCCCACTGCACGCATATCCGCCGTTTACAGCGCGCTCTTGCCCTGTTCATGAAAAGATGTAAACAGATGAGCGTGCACAACTTTATTAAAGCGTGATTTCTCATTTCGCTGGCACTCGTTACAATGAGCGCCGACCACCGCGCGCCGACAAACTAAATATAAACACAGAATGCGTAATCCGGCTTAATTTTTAATTTCAACAGCACACAGGCTGAGCCACCGAGCACAGGAGCGATAACATTGGTCCTCTTGCAGGACCATCACGCTGATGGACCGCACGGCTCAAGGCACAGCGCCACGTGAGGAGGCATTATGTGACAAAGCCATGATGAACCCGTGTCGTGCACGCTGCTGGGTTTCGAATAGGATGCCTATACGCAAAGTTCAAAAATATATCAGAGTTAATAGTAGATTATGCACCGAGGGGCTAAAGTTGTGTCTTATGTCACGGGCGTCATATTGAATCTCGAGCGCAATGAAGGATTCGGGATTTAACTCACGAGCAAAGCGAGGGAGTTAATACAAGAATCTTGAATGCAGCGAGGAATTCAAGCTAGCCCAAGGCAAAGACACCTTTAGGCCAGAGGAGGATACTCTACTTTTTACACCTACTGAAATTAAAAGATTTTTAATTTACATTTTATTTCAATGGTTTGCTGGAAAAAACTCAACTTTGAGTTAAGCTCGCCTATGGACATGAACTCTGTCATCAACATATTTTGTAAGTTTTCATGGTGTTTTAATAAAGAATTATAATAAAATATAAATAAAATAAATAAAAATGTTATTCAAGTATAAAGTAAGTAAAATTATGATTTACATTAAGTGCAACCGAGATAAAAAGTAATTCTAACTGTAATATAAACCTGCCTGAACTAGGTTAATAAAAAACCTGTGTTTCAGGCGATAAATTCTCATGAAACATTTAAAAAAGAAGAAAACAATAATACCATTAGAAAATAAATGAAAAAGACGACAATATTTATAATGAAAAAAAAAGTACCTATTTGAATAAATTATTTTAAAACTAGATTATGTACGATATATTAGGTTTAAACAAATTACCGAATAAATAAAACAGCCGATGAACTAGATACTATATTAATTAGGTAATGATAGAGATTTATATTATATTAGTTATATACAAACTTTATTTTACAATTTCTAATAGTTTTTCCGTGTCTGCATAATTGTGTTTTGTCAAAAATTCCTGGACTAGTAAATTATACCCATTGTAACTTAAACCATAAATCTGCAGTACTCTGTTTAACTGATTATATAAATAAGGTCCCAGAAATATATAAAATCGATTAGTAAAAGCATGTTTAGTCCGAGAGTTAGCACAAACTAGATCTTTTCTTCTTCTATCTGAGGGTATTGGATTAAAATAAAGTTCAGTGTGTTTTAACAGAACTACATTTAAAACAAATAATTGGCGTACTGTTAGCACCTTACATGCCATGTAAAGCTGGTGTGTTGGAAACCGAAATGGACGAAAAGTAGCAACTTTTAAAACTACTCTTTGTCTAATTAATTTAAAGTCGGCACAATTAAGAATGAACGAAAAACAAGTATAACATGACTAAAATATAAAGTTCATTTGAACTTATAATTGCAAGTCAGTCTGAAGATACCACACTCCCAAAGGTGCAGTTTCATAAAACGATAATTTCAACAGTAAAGACCAAAAGTTGTGAGAAATTATTTGAGCATGAATGTGAAAGCAATAAAAAAATAAAGTCACTTAGCATACAAAATGCATTTTCTACACCAAAGAGAATGTAAAGTAAGAGGCGGAACTCCCATAGAAAAAACCGATGTATGAAACGTGCGTCCTCGATCAATACCAACATAACAGAAATATACAACTATGGTGGAGTACATACTGCCAACATAATGACATTACTAGTGATGTACTGACTAACGATATCGGTAATTTTCCTAAACGGGATTTCTTCTTATTTTCAGGAAATAAAAAAATATAAAAATTCGAAACTTAGATTGTTTTAATACTTATTATTCAACGAATTAAATTTACCCACGCTATTTATTTATTTAGTAAGTTTAAGAAAACAAATAGTTAAAAATGGCAATAAATAATAACTTAAGTCAACAACAAGTTGTCTAGTGGCTAACACATCATTTAACTCATCTCAAAAATTACTGCATCGATTTTAATGCAACTTGCACTGATGATTGCACTTTTCCAGACTGGTGATGTTATATTTTCTATCTTGTAAACTTTCTGTTGTAAGTTTTTTATAATAGTTCGACTTGATTTAAGTTCCTTAATTAACTTTCGCTTCCAAAGTGTCATTGGGACACCAAGTCTCCCTTGATGTTTTCTTGGTGATACTAATGGTTCTGGAACATAAAAAAGTCGGTGTAAAAAATCAAATTATTAAGTACTCGTAATCTTAAATAAAATGTATACAATACTCACTAGGACTGCAAAATCTTCTATTTGGGGAAATCAGATTAGGGTCAGAAGTCAATGTAGAGAGTACTGTAACAACAGGTTACAATGTAAAAAAAAGGAAAATGCATTCGTGAAGTATATAAGTAAAATATGTAAAAGTACTTACATTTATTCCCTACACCTAAAAATTGGGTGATGAGTTATTTTTACTTATAAATTACATAATTATGTATTATAAAATGTAACAAAATAACATAAATAACGAGCAAAATTTTTTCAATTAATTATATTTTAAGCTTTCAATCAACCTACTATAACATTACATGCAAGGAAATTTATCATAACAAAACATACTAATTACGAAATCATTGATTTAACTTCCTGATATCATTATCTAAAATATAAACCTATTAGATGTTCTTTGCTAAACATAGGCTTCTCTGGTTATTTCTTTAACTATCTTATTTCTTTATTATCGATGTCGATAAATCCTGGTTAAAATTTTACCCAACACTAGGTATATTTTGTACAAGTTTCTTTTTCTGTTAAAATGCATTAAACTTGTAAAGATTGTACTTGAATTGACTTATTTAAAAATATAAATAACTAATTATGCTTACCGGTCTATATCTATTCGAAATCTTGCCATAAAAAGACGTTTGCTATCATCAACCCGGCATGATCGAATACCACAAATTTCACACGATACTTTCTTCATCTATACTAATATTATAAAGAGGTAAAATTTGTAAGTTTGTAAGTTTGTATGTAGGGGGTAATCTCTGGAACTCATAATCCAATTCTAAAATTTTTTTAACTGGCAAAAAGCTACATTATTCCTGAGTGCTATAGGCTATAAATTGTTTCTATAGCATGTATATTAACCGAGCTATCACAACTTTTGTCTAGCAAGTCGGAAAAAATACCTCATAAAACAAAATTATTTGCGTGCGCTGCCTAAACAGTTGCTTAAAATTAAAAACAATGTATGGCTACCTGGTTCGTCTTAATTATTTCTACAAAAAAGTCCGCGATACCATATCTCTATCTTTTATAGGCTTGGTAGGCAAAATGTCATAACATCGCAGGCCCGTGCTCGGGAATCTAGCGCTGAACGTGCGCAGCGTCTATCTGAGTTAAAGCAGCATGTCTCTGAGACAAGGGATAGGGAGACTAGCGCTGAGCGCTCGCAGCGGCTGGGTAGGCAAAATGTCATAACATCGCAGGCCCGTGCTCGGGAATCTAGCGCTGAACGTGCGCAGCGTCTATCTCATTTAAGGCAGCATGTCTCTGAAACAAGGGATAGGGAGACTAGCGCTGAGCGCTCGCAGCGGCTCACTAGGCAAAATGCTATAACATCGCAGGCCCGTGCTCAGGAATCTAGCGCTGAACGTGCGCAGCGTCTAATCGAGTGTAATCTTATTTTAAAACAAGAAATTTTCCGCGGACGAAGTCGCGGGCAGAAGCTAGTATTGATATATAGAAATACTCTACGATAAATAGAGAACTAATTTCTTCCCCCAAATGTTTATTAATATACTTTGAACAATATTATAGATAGAAATCTATAGTATCTTAGGAAAACCATAACAAAAAACTATCAACAATAAAAAACTTTTTACAAAAAAAAAATTAAACCGACTTCAAAAAGTACAAAATAACTTTAATTTCGGAAGTCGGTGTTTCTATAATAGATACCTAATCTTGTCTCTTCGTTATTTAACACCGACTTCTGAAATTAAAGTTATTTTGTACTTTTTGAAGTCGGTTTAATCTTTTTTTTGTAAAAAGATTTTTTATTTTTCACTTTTTAGTTATGGTAGCACCACTAAAAAGTACCTACCCTTCAGCTAAACATAAATTACCTTATAGCCAGAGTGCATCTCATAACGATTCTTATAATCCCAAATACGGTTATATTACATGAATTTACCCCCTCCCCCTTTCTCTCTTTTTTAAAGGGGGAGGCCTTTTCTTTCAGTCAGTCATCGACTACACGTATAAACAAAGCAATTTTACTTGTTACGACAATTCTGCTATGATTCTATGAGGAGTTCTGTTCCATATCTTCGAAGTTCATGATCAGATCATAACGATATTTCTATGGGATCAACTTGGAAGCATACAGAATTTTTTTTTACAAAATCGGTCCACAATTGACCGAAATATCGGTAAACATACATACAAAAAAATAAATAAACATACATTCAGCCGAACATAGAACCTCCTCCTTTTCGAAGACGGTTAAAAAACTAAAGACACGCTTAAAAGCGTGGGCTTTTTTCACAATAATGTTTTTCGTTCAAAAAGACCTTGAAAAAACGCAAAATTTTCATTTTGTACACACGTTTGTATGAAATTTATTTGGACGAAAATATTGATTTTTCTATATTATATTATTTTAAATATATTATATTATTTGTTTTTCCGAGAAAACTTCAGAAAAAGTTTTTTTTTAATTATATTTTTGGTGGTATACGTAAACAGTGCAATTTTCCGGGTCAATGAACCCCTGGCGCTCGAGGGGTTAATATTATTTAGCGTGTTTTTTTTTTTTTAAACTATATTTATATTTAACTTTTTAGTTACTAGTTTTTTAAATCACTACATAGTATAAAACAAAGTCGCTTTTTCTGTCCCAATATCCCTATGTACGCTTAAATCTTTAAAACTACGCAACGGATTTTGATGCGGTTTTTTTAATAGATAGAGTGATTCAAGAGGAAGGTTTATATGTATAATATTGCACCCGAGCGAAGCTGGGGCGGGTCACTAGTACTTAATAAAAAAATTAATCTTTTTTTTTTTTAAACCGAAAAATCTTGAGAGTTTTGTTTATTCAACCAAATACTATGCCTAAAATAAAAACCAATACTCTTACAATTTCATTAATCCTTTTTTTTAATTATTTAAACAATCATAAAAAAGTTAGTCCTCATAAAACTAATAATAAACAATTTAAAGACTGCGGTGCGGTGGGAGGGGATTGCAAGCCGGAGACATAATATGGCACCATAATACTATATTTACTAATAAGCCTACATTTTATGGCAATCACAGCGGTTTATTTAGGCAGAAATAGTGCATTAATTTGCTGGTACTATTGGAATTTTAGGCATTATTTTTCTGGTGTCAAGTATCTTTTTTTGGTAAAAGTACTAAGGGTATCAAAACATTTTATGGTGATCATTATATTTAATCCCTAAAAAAAATATTTACATCAGATAAAAATTTACATATCCACATATTAAAACCTAACATTTATACTAAAACCTAAATCCTACTAATATTATAAATGCGAAAGTTTGTATGTATGGATGTGTGGATGTATGGATGGTATGGATGTTTGTTACTCTTTCACGCAAAAACTACTGAACGGATTTCGATGAAACTTGGTACACGGGTAGACCATATCCTAGAATAACACATAGAATACTTTTTATCCTGGAATTATGTTCCCTTGGAATAATTTTCTAACCCGCTGGCAAATGAAAGCAACTGTCAAATACTTTGACAGCAAGTGTCAAATGTTTATCCCAATCATTCCTTCATTCGGTCAATCATTCTACTAATCGGTGAACCATTCCATGTTTGGCCACAAAGAATAAATGCGAAATGTCGGATCATTACCTTAAATAAATAAAACAAAGTCTTATTAGTTCACTATTTATAACACAAACGACTACTAAAATATAGAAAAGAAAAACGTCAAACAAAGAACACAAACTGCTTTTGGAAGAGTTTATCCGTTTACGCGATACATACAATTAACACCAAAGGAGATGTAGTACAAATTTTAATATAACGTAGAAAAGAGTCAGCAGATGCAGAGTCGTCGCGGTCCTCATAGCATAAAAGGCCCCATGCGGTTAGCAAAGGCTCGCAGGAATGCGGCGTCAATTTCAAATCTACCCTCATATTTAATAACGACGCTAAGATTGAAAATACTTGTAAAACGAAAGAATCTTCGCTTAGTTGTGGAATATTTAACATATCGACGATGAAGTGACAAGAACCTTTATCTACCAGAACATAATTTTGTTATTGTGTTAGTTCATTAGGTGATCTCGTCAGCAAATTGGATGCATACTTGCTTAATAGTTATTGTCAGTTATAGTCAACTCGTTAAAAAATAAGATATAAAATTAACTGCTTTTGCCAGCTCACGCAAACGATTATTTAAAGTCTATTTACGTAAAAAAAATAAAATCCCAAAAATGTCACTTAGGAGTTCTTGTCACTTCATCGTCGATATTATTTGTTAGCAACTCCGCATTCTTATTTCTCATGTAATACTTAAAAAATATTTTTCATGTTTGATGTGAAAATCGAACACGAACGTTCGCCATGCGAGGCACAGTGCTAACCACTTTGGCCACCGTAACGCTTGCGAAACTTATTGAAATTTGTAGTAACAATCATAATTAAGCGGGCAACAAAGTGTAGGTAAGTGTTATCAGACGTTCTTATAGAAGAAGGTCGTAAGTACAACTAATATTGCTATGCCATAGTTTTGTGAGATTGGTAGTAGACTTTTGACTGATACAGTACATAAATAAAATACAAAAACACAAAGTATAAAGACATTGAGTTTATACAATGAAATTAACATTGACATGTAAGTAAGCGCATTATACGTTGGGTAATCCCTCAGAAATTATAATTACCATACATTCCATGAACTTACAATATTCTTGCCTACAGAGAATGCATTCGACACAAGATTAATATTTCGCCTCATTGAATTCCAATATTAGGAGACATATATTATGATGAGTTTTCATACAGCACCCCATTAAAGATGAAGCTACTTTAGCCAATCGGAAAGTTGATTAAACAATTGTCAAAATAAATAATAACGTTATCAAAATAAATAAAAACCAAGTTCTACAAAAAACTATTATCAACACATTCGTCAATACATCGATGCGCGTAAAAGTGCCTCGGGGATTAAAGTTTTATTAAGTATGCAATAAGAGTATAAAAGGAGCATAAACGGCCTAATCTCTAGATTGCGTTGACTTAGTACCGGTAGTTTGACTTTTTTCCTGTTCCGAGGGATAGCAGATTTTCGGCACGCCATAATCATAGCGTAGCATTCTCACCTCCCGCATGACAGAGCTCATTACCGGGCATTGTCAATTCGGTCGTTTCCAATGTAGAAGAACCGACAAGAAACTCCATGGTTATTATTACATTTCGAATTCAGGCAGAAAAAACGCCTGAGTAGCACAGATGAAACATATAGTGGGAGTTTGCTGTGTCTTCGTGCCGACCACGTTGGCTGCGGCGACTCCTCCCATCGGGCACTGGTCCTGAAAGAGAGATGGGATACGGTTGTCCTCCTCCGCACGCATGAGGGTCAGGGAACTGACATTAAACTTTTACAAATTGTCAAAAAACCATATCTGAGTATGATTCTGACTAAACTACATAGCGTTACAATTGTGATAGTGTCCCCTACCGCTTCAAGCTTCTTTTTGAGGCAGACTTTTTGTGTGGCTCGTGTGCGGCGGTGCCGCCACAAAAAACTTTGGCGGCATTTTTTAATTAATCAATCCCCAAGCGACCACCGGTGGCCGCGCATAGATGCGCATAGATGTCTTACTATTGTGTTTCTAATTGACGGTATCTGAAGGGTTAATAATAATGACGCCACCGCATGACATTCGCGTATTTAATCCTTCTTCATCAGAGTCCATTATGATACTGCATGCATGGCCACAAGCTGACGCACGCTTCAGCTTTTTTTTGTGGCCGCTTCTAGTTTTTTTTTTTATGGTGGCGGCTTTTTTGTGGTGGCTTTTTTTTAGGCTTGTGTGCGGGGACACTAAGTGTACTGCGAATTGAAAGTAAGAATTCATCTCGAAATTGAGAATGGTGAAAAATACATGGAAGTCTTTACTGTCAGCACACTGTAGGGTCCACTCAACTGACTACGTAGTCACTCGCATGCTCGCATGCAGCGCACCGCTCGTAGGGATGCGATGTGTCTGAGTAGCCGAGCTAACCCTGCAGGTAATCTTTCAGTGATCCGCTCGTTATTGCGCGCACGTCCCGAACTTCCGATACCCGGCGATAGGCGCCCCGCTCCGCACGCCAAATTATTGAGTGAGGCCGAAGAGCCTCCTCTCTTCTGACAAGTACGAATGTGCCGGCTCAATTGGTATATTTATGGGCTACATTAAGTGTGTACCGTATTTATATGCAAAAATAATAACCAACAATAATGTGTTTTGAACTTGACTGCAACAAGCGTGACGCCCTTATTTACCTAATATATCTCTTGAGTGAGGAACTTCAGGGTGCTAGGCCAGGAACGCGGATGGGGGGGGGGGATAAAGTAACTCGATGACACTCGAAGGTGGCACTCGGGCGGCGAGGGCCATCTCACACAATATCCTCTTGAATTTGAGCCGTGCTTTGTTTCATCGTCTTGATTGTGTCAATGAAACATCGCCTTGCTCGAGCGTTACGTGAGATATGGATAAGATATAGTGAGTGATAGTGACCAAGCGAAACGCGATGTTCAGCCTAACCCAAAACCGTAGCCGACGTTAAGCTCATTTTTCAATTTCAGCAAACCGAAACCGAAACTGATGGAGCCACAGAAAAACTGTCAAAAAATAAAAACAATGTTTCGATACAGTTATTCCTAACTATATTCCGATATAGTTATGCTTATATTATATAGATACGAGTATATCTTTTATAAAATAACCGAACCATCGCTCATCGATCGCAGTTTTATAATCGAAATTGAATAAATCGACGATTACGTAAAAGTTATAACATATAGGTGAACGTGTCAGCAAAGTTTTAGGGTCACCGCACACCTACCAACCACAACCACAAAACGCCGCTACCGATATATTTCCTATAGTTCTCATACATTTTATATGGATTCGCCGCACACGGTTGACGCCGGTGGCCGCCACACACCTCAAATCGCCGCTGCTCGGTTCTGTGGCCTGCATTGGCCTTTTATTGACCAATATGGGCCGATACAAAACGTCACATGCCAATCGTGTATTTAAACTTTCTTCATCAAAGTCAAATTAAAGTTGAGTCGAGAAAAAGTAGCAGCCACTGGCCACAAGTGGCTGCCGCGCGCTTCACCTTCCTTTGTGATCACTTCTAGCTTCTCGTGGCGGCATTTGTGACTGTCGGTAAGTCCCCTCTTTGAGGCGTGGCTGGAAAGACCTTACGGCGTCCTTACCTACCGCATGACGCAGGTCCTCACCGGACATGGCACGTTCGGGACGTACCTGTTTCAGATCAAGTCGGAAGAGACGCCCGGATGTCGCCCCTGTGCGCAGCGCCCGGAGGACACGGTGGAGCAGACAGTCGAGGTGAGCCCTGCCTGGGCGGAGCATCACCGTGCCCTCGTGGGGGCGATCGGCGGTGGAGATCTCTCGCGCCGGGCCCTGGTCGAGGCCATGGTCCGGAGCGAGGAGGAATGGCAGGCGGTCGCCTCCTTCTGCGAAGCAGTAATGCTTGCAAAGGAGGAGGCCGACCGCATCAGGCTACGGCGCCCTCGCCGCCGCCGCTGGGATTCCGATCCCAATTTCCGGCCATGGGTAGCTCGCTGTCCGGTCGTCCGGTAATGGACCGAGCCCAAGACGTCGACGGCGCGCACTGTTCCCGCGCGCCTCAAGGAGTTGTCAGCAGCAGGAGGGGCCCAGCTTATTTTTCCTTAAATTTAACAAATGTTGAGATCTCATTACCATTTTAATATTAAAATGAAGTGACAGACTTTAAATTGTATTTAGTTCATGTAGTGGTTTTTAGAGTCGATCGTAGCTGTTTGAGTGCACGCTTACGGCTGTGATGCGGGTCTATTAATCATTATAAGGTTTCTTTCTATCCTTAGGGCTCTGAAACTTTTGCTAGTTGAAAAAAAAAATGTGTTGCAGATAACGATATCTAGGTTCTTGGCAACTCTAATAACGAGGTGCCCATCCAAAATTAAGCGGTCGAGGACGCCGCGCTGTCAGGAGAGGCCGTGTTAGAAATAAACGGTCAGGAGGCGGGGCCTAGTGGCACGTCATGATGACGTAGCATCGCCTGACGGTGGCGAGGCCGGCTGGAGGGGCGCCTGCGGCGTTCCGAGCGGCGAGACTCACTTTTCTTGGGGCAATTGAGCGTGCTGGACGTATTAGGCGTTTATATTTTTGTTGATTAGTTATAATTGTAATTTCATTTAAATAAAGATTGTTTGCGTTGAAAGTTATAAGTAGATAGTTTCCTTTTTTTAAAAAAATCGCCTCCACTTCTGGTTTATAATACTACAATAAGTAGCTAACATCTACGGCGTAGCCGCCTGCTACGGCGTAGCCGCCAGCTACGGCGTAGCCGTCAGCTACGGCGTATAATAGGCACTAGCTACGGCATAGCTACCGGCTACGGCGCAGACACTGCCTGTAGAGGACGCATATTTATTTAGTAATAAAAACAGGCAAAAATAAACCGTACTCATTAGAAATCAAATTACTAGTCCTCACGTGTAGACATATATAGTACATTTATGATGTGAGCACAAAGACAAAAAGCTTCGCTGATTAGTTAAGTAAGAAATAGCATGAATCCTTGATTTGCAATTAAATAACTAATAAACTAAATCTATTCAACCTAATGCTTTTTGGAAAATTTGAGACTTGACATTCAATTGCGAATGGATCCAAATAGCATACGGAATCACTTACACGCACGATATAACTACGGTACGTTTGTGTTGCTGCAAGCCGACTGTACGAACTTCAGTTATCGTGTCTGTAGCGCTTCTTTCCGCATCAAATGTCTGAGTCGCGAGGCGCGCGCCGTGTTTCGTCTTAATAATACGTTCCTTTCCCCGCTACAAATACTGAAAGTGTGCTCCGACGACTTCATCTGTTGACAAAAACATATATATTAATAGACGAGGACGTGAGGTCGAGTGCGGCCCTCATAATGTTATCGTGTGTGGACAATACAGTAGTAAATCGAGGCACGATTGCTGCTCTCAATGAATAATTGTCGCGACATCGGAAGCGTTCCGTTCGAATTGAGTCCGTTCCGGCGGCGACAGGTCGCGAGCTCACTTCCGTCCCGCCCGTAACGACCCTCCAGTCCTTTTATTATTATCTACCTTCTTTTTAGTCCTTTTATTATTATATTAAATAAAATTCTTGTCAGATAAAAACACTGTAATCCGAGGCATTCTTCAGACAGACAGATACGCCATGACGAGTGAGTGCAGTGAGTCGCGAGGACAGCTCGGTTGTGCAGTGGTGGGCGCTGAAGGACTTGCGGCCGTTAATAACAACGTTAAATTGTCAGAGTCAGGAGGTGCGATGTGACGAGAATATAAAACGTTACTACTCAGTGTGCAAGTGGCGCGTGGTGGTGGTGGGAGGTGAGGGCGGTATACACCCGGGTGGGGGGGGTTTGGGGTGTCATAAATCGTTCGCTGTAAGTCGAGGATTTACACGACAACGCATGCTATCAGCTCTGAATGTTCCACCGACACGTGCAATGTCTTCAATGAATCACCATCCGAGCCACGAACCCCGAGGCGGTGGCGGTGAGGCGGGCCGCTCGTCGCATACTATTTAGGCACATGCTCAAATTCAAACTCTATTTCAACCACCAATTTAAAAAGACTGTAAAAGTACCACGACAGCTGGATTAGTGGGAACGGAAAACCATGGATTACTAATCTGCGATTAGCCAAGTTTGGAAAGATCAGAGATGCTCATTTTTTTCTTGTGAAGATTCGCGAAGTAAAATTCGACGTGCTCAAGCGTGCAATATGGCCGTTACCTATATTAATGTGACTACAATATTTTACACCTGGTGCTAGTGAGCTTGGGTTGCATGACGCGCTCGCCGCGGGCCGCACGCATGGCGCTTGGCGCGGCACGCAGTGCGGCCACATAATGAACGCGCCGCGTCGTAACTAGGTCAGGGGCGGGTCGCACCCCGACCGGCCTCCGACTCTCCACCCGTGGGGGGAGCGATCTTGTCGCGACGTTCCCGGAAGTTGCGCGGAATGACCCACTGCCAACCATCCTTCTTACCTTCGCCTTGAATTTCCGATACTGAGCGTTGAGGCAGCGTGATGGTGGCGTGACGGCGGCGTGACGGCGACGCGACGGCGTCGTGACGGCTGCGTGACGACTGCGTGATGGCGGCGCGACGACAACTGCACTTAAGAAAGTAAGAAAACACGTTTATTTGGCACGTGCCATGTGTTATTTCACTGTGTGTACTGATGTGTCAGTATTTTTTATTTATATAATAAATATTTTTTATTATTTACCTCTCACTCATTTCTTCCTGACACTCGACCGAAAACGGAAATGCCACTCTTAGGAAGGCAACATCTACAAGCATTTGTTCAGTTAATTTACTTGCTGTTTCAGGGAGAGGGGTGTAAATAAATGGACCAATATACCTCCTGGCAACATCCAGAATCATAATCTGAATGCATTTCTGAGTCCAAAACTATTCACAAAAGGCGGACCGCATATTTTTCACACTGAACTCCTTTTGGCGCCTGCTCTACTATGACGTAATGTATGACGTATGTGTATGCTTTGTGTTCATGAGTCACATCGTAAAGTAGTCGTCGTAGTAAAATTTTGTACTAACTATTTGGCGTTACAAAATATTTACCCTAGGACCTTCAAGCCAGTGGAGCTAATACTAGCGAGCTAATTGATAATCAAATCACAGTCATGAGCCGTTTGGGTCCAAACGCTGAGGTCGCGGGATCCCAGTGCACGTCATGTTTTTAAAGACATTTCCCACCAACTAATCATTATTTAGATTCACCAGAGAGCCGGTTTGTTCTTGCTCAAAGAATTAGCACTGCCATTCAACGGAAATGCTACCTGTCTTCTCAGCAGGTTCCGTGGAGCCCAGATGACAGCGACGCGGAGGAGTACATCGACGCCCAAGTGTGTTTTGTTTGATATACACATGTCGCAACCTCTGGCCTAATTCACCATTCAGTTAACATTAAGCCTAGCGTTACTAACGGTGCTATTCAACTACCCGGATGTGCATATCGGGGTGACCTGCATCTTTTTTCGTCACATTGTTTCCCTATTGTATGAATCGCTTAAGCATCACCAAGCCAGTTCATTGAAACCAGTACGAAACAGCGCAGCAGGTCCTAGTTGAACATCGCCATTTCTTATCGGACTAAGCTGTAAACTGGTTGGCAAACTAAACTAGTGGCTTCGCCATATTACTGAACAATGTTATATGTATATAACGCCGGCAGCAATAGATTAGCGGCACAGCCGTCATCAGTAAGGTTTTTTGGTAGAGGGTTCTTAGCGTAGAATCAAAATAACAATTCACTTCACAATGACTTTTATTAATTTCACAGTACACATTATAAGGCCATTGCAGACTTAGGTACATCGTAATCTAAGAGAACCAGTAGATTTGATAGAAGCGTCCGTACTGCTCGGCGGATCGCCCTAGACTGACTTCTGTAATATCTCCTCTCCAAAGATTACGCTCACGTGACGTCAACAACGTCACAATGTCCCTACTCCGATACTACAGAATCAATTGAGTGTCTTATTATCGCTTAATTTTCATAATGAGCTACCCATGGCTCGCCGTCCGCGAGCCCGCGTCTACGGTGGCCGGAAATCGGGATCAGAATCCCGGCGGCGGTGGCGAGGGTGCCGTTGCCTGATGCGGTCTGCCTCCTCCTTTGCTAGCATTACTGCTTTGCAGAAGGAGGCGACCGCCTGCCATTCCTCCTCGCTCCGGACCATGGCTTCGACCAAGGCCCGGCGCGAGAGGTCTCTGCCGCCGATCGCCCCCACGAGGGCACGGTGATGCTCCGCCCAGGCAGGGCACACCTCGACTGTGTGCTCCACCGTGTCCCCCGGGCGTTCCGCACAGTGGCGACACCCGGGCGTCTCTTCTGACTTAATCTGAAACAGGTACCTCCCGAACTTGCCATGTCCGGTGAGGACCTGCGTCATGCGGAAGGTAAGTACGCCGTTAGGTCTTTCCAGCCACGCCTCAAAGAGGGGACTTATCGCCATAATCGTGGCATGCCCAGTACCCAGAACGCTGGCAGCATTGTCACACTGGATAGCAATGCTGATTTGTTGATATCTATATGACACGATGAATTTTTCGGTGCTGAGCCCACCAAAACGAATGGGTAGCATGGCCCATTCAGGATTCAGCATTCAGGTAGGGGGGTCCCCTACACGTAAATAGGGGAGTGATTTCTTTTTCATTTTAACCCTAGCGTGCGTGTGTGTATCCAAAAGGATAGGTATTCAAAATCTTTGGTTTAAATCTCTAATCATTATTTGATAGTGTTAATATTTTCAGAAAAAATCGCTTCAAAACTTAAAAAAAATGTGTCCACCCTCTAACTTTTGAACCATAACTTTAGAAAACATTAAAAAAATCTCAAAAAAAAAAATTAAATTTAATATAGTATCTCCGCATAAAAATGTAATTAGCTTACTAAGATACGGGAGAGGGCACTGGTTCCTGTAACACAGGTATTTCACCTAGCATGGGAGCCAGCGACTTCATTTTATTGTACCTATTTTTTATGCCAATAAAGATTATTATTATTATTCTCTTTATTTATTTTGTATGCATATTATAATACATTTTTAAATATTTTTTTTTAACAAATTCCTAAAAAAAAAAAAACATTTAAAAATATAAAAAAATAGTATTCCGCCGGTGTCGGGAGCAAGGTCCAAGCTACCGGTGGTTAGGGCTCCAGAGACAGGAACCTCCTCACAATGCGAGCCGTATCGAGGAGTACTGCCTTCTGTATCAGGCCCTTGATCCAACCGCGCAACGACAGCTTCGACAGATGGTCGTCGAAGCTTTTGGCTATGAGGCCATTGGCGGTCACGACAATCGGCACAATGATAGCTATTATTATTATTATTATCCACGCACAGCCGAAACTACTGGGACTAATGCGTGACATTTTGTATCACGCTACTTTTTGTGAGGTCACATAAGGAAATTCAGCCTTCAAAGGGGTAAAAAAGAGGAATTCCATGTGTATTCAAAATCTCATTCTGAAATCAGTACGAATAGTATCCAAAGTAAATAATAAAGGTCAGGGTTTTAAAACTGTTCAGAAGATCCTTATTACTTGGGTTAATAAACTTGAAACTAGGAACAAATTATAACCAAAATGAATAATAGAGACTGTCATTAGTTTTTGGAGGTATGCGGAACAGAGAGTCAAAATACCTCCATTCGAAAGGGAGTATGCTCCGGCCAGACAGGTGTTATCGTCTGGTGGGCTACTGCCCGATAGTTGATTTCGGGCTGTCGTATATATTCAAACCGCGCGGAGAACTTTGATTGCGCAAATACAAATACAAATAAATTGCGCGATGCAGGATTTCGTAATTTTTTCGTAGTTCTTTCTTATATGGCGTCATAGATGTCACTACAAGATTTTTTAACTACCCTCAAAATGCGGTGGGTGTTAAAGTACCTGAATATTTATAAAAAGTCTCGCGAAGGAAGACGTGAGCCAAGTGGGTCTAGGTAGTACTTACAGATTTATAAAAACATTTTTCACATGAGATTTTTGTTTGAACGCGCTAACCTCAGGAACAACTGATGCCAATTGAAAAACTTCTTCGAGGAAGGTTAGAATATATTAACATCACGCTACAATCTACGGGAGTGGAACAGTAAACACAGGAGAAACCGTGGGGAACAGCTAGTATCTTAATGAACGCTGTAATAGTGATAATGTGATTCATGAGAAAAATACATTTAAAGAAAACTGCGCATCAGCTCCATGAGTGTCACGCTAGCCGTACGCATCCTGTGCATATTGTTAAAGAAACCTTGGAACTTCAGCCGAGTCCTGCCCAGCATGATGACATGTCACACAGACAGATGACAGAGAGTAACGTGTAGCGGTGTGTGTCGGCGGCGGATACTTAGCTGGCGACGGCGCTCATATCTTACCGCCAACTATTGTCGACGCTACGTACCACGTCGTCGATGATAAGAGGGGTGCTGGCGGGGTGCGGCCAGGGAGGCGGGGAGGATGTCCGGAGCGGGCGCCGATAAACGAGCCCGCCTCGTGTTATGACACTCCAGATTACCGGCTCGAGTTTATCTGGCGTGTGAACGAGCGCGCCTCGCGCCACCACTCCGTAGCGACCAGCTCCGTTGCCATCACTTACTTCAACCGTTGACAGACACTAAGTTGCTCGTAAGATAGGGAGGCTAGAGGGGGGGGGGGGGTTGATAGAGCGTTAGGTTCTCAGAAACTCGAACGCGACTAGCCAAATAGTATTATTGTTTATGCAACATTTCTTGGAATTCAATTCCGGACGCCATGGATCTCAGAGGAGACTACCTAGTCCCACACTTTATAATCAACACAATTAAAAGTAGTTTCTCGTTGATTGACACTGCACGCGTCAGGCTGTATGTACGGTCTTGCGGAACTTGATAGCTTTTAAAAGGGATCCCCGTTCAGTAGCAAATATAGTGGTAAGAGCACCCCTGGCACACGGACGGCCGGTGTTCGATACCCGTCGCAGCCATAAAATATGTAAATAACAGTACATATCCTAAGATCGCAGCTGCGTTAACTTAGCCACGCCTAGGCCTGGCAATCCGGTAGATAACTTTTAATCTATCTAAATCGATCAGTGCGTACTTTTTTAACGCCACTCAGAAACACGTTACACACGGAAATTTTCTGAAGTATGTAAAGACTAAGATATTGAAAACCGCATCAATATTCATTGTGTCGTTTAAATTAACTAAGTGGACAAACAGACTGATTTGAATGTATTGCAAAATGGAAAGACTAATCAACTTTGTTGAATAGACCGGTTTCATTAGTGTTCACATCAAATTACTATTAATTATTTTTTGATTGGTCTTCCGGCCGGAAATCTCACGATTTGGCATTTGGCTTCTCCGTAACCAAGCTCCGAAAAGTCGCGTGCACCGACACCTGAGTGCAGAGCTCTCCCTCGTCCTCCGGCGCGAACGTAGCGCTGATCGTGTTCTATGAACAAGTATGTATCCTGTCCTATCTGCTCGTGGAGTGTGTGCAATAATATTCGACGGCGCAGTAACATGCTGATCAACGGCGTAACGCTCTACATAACGATATTATGCAACACTCGCCATGCACTTAGCTTGGATTTATCTGAATTTACTATCGAGAAAATCTATACTAATACCTATTATTAAATTAAAGAGTTTCATAAATCGCGCTAATTTCAGAAACAACTGGTTTAAACTGTAAAATTTATTTCAAATAAATTAAAGCATTTAATCAAATAGACCATTTGCAGGCACTTTTGAATAGTCAAATGTCGGTCAGTCCAAGAAAACTGAAGCTAAATTGCACGTTCCAAAGCGTAGATCTCTATGGAGAAGAACGTGCAAGAAACTCCATGGACACTCTTTTAAATCATATTATATGTTACATATAATGTTTGGTTACATATTTCTTATTGCTTCTATTATGAGAGCACAATGTAGATAATAAAATAAAAATTAAAAAAAATATATTAAAAATAGAGTATAGTTTGGTTTATTGTCGGATAGCCCATTGATCAAGGGAAGCTATTGAGCCAATTGATCAACCTAAGCTATTTGACATCCCGCAACAACCAATAGGAGCAGATCAGGAACTATAGACGTGAGTGACACCGCGAGGGACTGCTATCGAATAAATTCATATTCACCACAAATTACTACGTGTTTTATATCAATTTCTGTGTAATGAAGAGTGATGCAACTGCCTCGTGTACCGCTTTGTTGCCGTTGATTTAATTATTGTGTGTGTGAGACAATTGAATCTTATATATTCAAATAAATCTATGCTGTCTAAAAAAATAAATATTTAATTAGGTATGTACCTACTTACTTTAAATATTTTTCTGACTACTGTAGCACCCTCGGTGAGCAAAACTCGTCCTTACGGTAGGTTAGTGTTTGAAAATCTAACAATAAAAAAATGTTTCTGATTAAAGATATTTAACCAGTTGAGACTTATTTACGATATATTCTGAAACGCTTTGAGACTCGAATTCAACTTGTTCAAAAAAGCGTATGTAGTCTAACATGGTCACAAGGGAAGTTTGCAAACTACTTTTGAACAATTTACTTTAATATAATAATAATATTTCACAACTATCACACAACGCCGTCTAGTCCCAAGCTAAGCAGAGCTTTTTTTATGGGTACTAGACAACTGATAAACATACTTATATATTTCTAAATACATACATATATTATAGATAAATTACACCCAGACACAGAAAAAATGATTATGCTCATCACATAAACTTTTGCCCTGAGTGGGAATCGAACCCACGACCTCCGGCATAGCAGTCAGGGCCACTAACCACCAGACCAACAGGCCAGTCAAACTTTACATATGACTTGAAGTCATTAGTAGTGTGCGTCGTTGTTATCGTTGATCTCGAGGCGCGTAAACAGTTTGTGTACGGTAGAGGCGTGGCGAGCGGCGGGCGTGCGCGCGGCCGTGGCGGCGCGGAGCCGCGCGAGTGCGGCGGCGCGCGGCGCCAGTCCCCGGCGCGCCCCCGCCCGAGCCGCTCGCCTGCTGCGCTCCGTCGACAGAATGCCCGCCGCCCGAGCCGCGGCCGCGTGACCGTGTCGTGCATCCGATACCTGTGCCCGCTAATGATGAATTAACGCTTGGACTTGCTCAACCATAACATTCGTTAAGGATCCGCTTCGTCCCGATCTGGTAACTGTCGATTGTTGCACTTGAGTTAAAGGATAGTGTTAAGAAGCGCGCGTGATTGTGTCGTGAGTGGTGGCGCGCTGCACGACTGCACGCATGCACGCGCGCGTGACACGCGACGTGGACATGTGCTCGTCGCTCGCGCACCTCCTCGAAAACATCACATCTTGATCACTCGTCAAATATAGAAATGTTTGTTCTTAAAAGCATATTTATGACTCAGACTTACAATACGCATCGTGGACATCGCATCAGTGTCGTATTGTATGTAATTGTTGTTGTGGGAGAGAGTAAATTTTTGATAGTTCGCAAGTCTCTGGGCTAGACGACAATACTGGAAAATAACAACAAAAACATAATGTGTAGTCCTTAAAGTATTTAAGTATGGGTATGAAGCAAAGAAGATCGATCCTGGGATTTTGTGTAGCGATGTCGCTGGGTGCGCTGGCGAGGCGCGGCTGCAGGCGAGCGCGCTGCGCTGCCGCTCGGCTCCTGCGTCGCACAGGACGTGTTCGGTCAGCGTGTCTGCCCTGCGTTCAAAAATAACCAGAGTCGAGTAGAGTTGCAACCCTGGGTTGTTCTTTTATAACTCGAGTAGACCCTAGAGACCCAACCCTACCCTAGAGTTAACCCGACTAACTTTTACTCTGAGCAGGGTAGGTTGGAGTAAGCGGCCAATGCTTAAAATTGACAGTTGAACTCACGTTGGCGTTCAAAAATGCCAGGGTTGAGTAATTACCTTATGACGTCATTAGAGTTAACTCTAAACTCAAATTTTAATGCAGCCCTGGTCGTAGGTACGTGGATTGACCACCATCAGTAGAGCATTCCTCTGCACTGACCTGCCCAGTGAGAAATCTACTCATGACTGAAAACAAATCTTTCTATGCTATGCTATGTTGACAGCCAAGTTTTATTAATTCAAAATTTTCCTTGTATTTTAGTATTGTATTGTGTGTATTTTCTTCTCTATGTATCTATAACTGGAAACCAACGTTCACGATTCTTGTTCATGCTTTTAACAGATTCGTTTCTTTCTGTTAGCGATTCCAGCTTCAAGCCTTCTCAAAGCGTTTGTTTATTATATTTCATACACAATCACGACGTTGTCATCACCTATAGTTTCACCAAACTTGTACATAAACAGAGACAACACCAAATTAACAATTTATCAATGAGTAAATTATTTTGAAATTTTAAAATCAGCCATATAGGTAGGTACCTAATGTGATTAAATTTAAAATGAATCAAAAGGCTTTTTTTTCTTAGTTTTTTTTTTTATATTTAACTTTTATAACTATTTAATCAGATAAATACTGCATGTGACAAATCAAATAAAGGGATGAGTTTGACTGGTATCAACAATGTATGCAACCTGCGGCCCGTTATTCTCACTAGTATTACACTCAGAGGTCACTGCAACCAAGAGCAAACAAGAACCTAAATCTCAAGTTCACGTTTTCACAAATAGTTCAAATATTTTTTATGAAATCCAACACTTAACTAAACGAAGCCACAACCTTCATTACAAGGAAGCTTCTGGACAAAACTAAACCTAATCGAGTGGCGCGTCCGTGATACAAGTATCATCAGCAGCCTGTGGCCACAGCCAGCCTCTCTCACCGCACGCTGCCACTCTAGCCCAGCTACAACTATCCACTCGGCGAAGATCGTCGCTGTGCATAACGTTAAGCTGACCGGGCCGCCGCTTGCGCTGCAGAACACGTCTATATCAATGGGTATCGGTCCCATGGCCATTAAGGCGAGCTTTTTGCTATTTCAGCTTGTATATTCTGAAAGTGATGTCGAGCAGTCGAGCACTTTTATTCTCCACCGGATCACCTCGCTCCAGATCCGCTTCATGCAAAGTATTTCCATACATGGCTGAACGACCACGTCTTAGTTCCGTTAGTCATAACAGTTGAAGACTTAGTAGGTATTAATTTGTAGAATACGCGACGTTTCCCAAGCGCCTTCCAGCCCGGCTGAATAGATACTTCTGTTAGTGTCCCTCTCAAAATGCAAAGTCCCGCACGGGCGAGTTTGTTTGATGTTGCATGTACTCGTATAAATATCGCAGTACGTATCTTTGTTTGGCACAAGCGTCTATTGTCTGTCCGGACCACAGGACGTATTCGAAGCTAATATCAAGTTTAAAAACAGTTTATTAGTACAATTGAAAACTTTAATGATCATTGACCAATATAACATTCGATTGGATTGATTAGAACATAGCTCGAATGTAGTATGTTAACCAAATAGCGCCTTTGATGGTGTTCGGTATTCAAATATTAACCAATCAGCGTCCGAACCACCATTATGGTGTACGATGACAATGCGTAAGCTAAGGTAAGCTGGTCACACTTGCAAAGAGGCGACAACTAAGCATCCGACCGCACAAGCACGACCAGTGCGCTGCGCTCGTGCTGATACTGTTCGTGCAGCCACTCTCTATCAACACCTACTGTTACAACGTAGCTGTCGAGCCTGAGCTCAATGAGAAATCAATGCGAACTACAAGGACCAAGTTCAGTTGGTCCATTGGTCAATCTGTAGTAAATTTGTAAACAGAAATAATATATTTGTGATTGGGACCACCTGTCTTTTTCTTCCATCTCTCTACGGTATCTCTAGGTGCCACTTCTACACTTTCCCTTATACCAGCTCAAGCATTATTTATTTCAGCTCAAGCATTTATTATTGTTTATTGCGTACTTCTACAAATGTAGGAACGTTGTCTCGCCGAATTATTCCACCTTAAAAAGCTCTATCGACGAATCCCCTAAGAACGAATGAACAGTTGTGTCGCCGGGTCAGTGGCCTTTTTGAGGTTTCGTACCCAAAGGGTAAAACGCAGCCCTATAACTAAGACTCCGCTGTCCGTCCGTCTCTCTCTCTGTCTGTCCATCTACCGTCAACCGTCACCAGGCAGTATCTCATGAACTGCGATTGTTAGACAGTTGAAATTTTTACATATGATGTATTTCTGTTGTTACGAGTATAACAACAAATACTAAAAAACAGAAGAAAATATATATTTAAGGGTTCTCTCATACCAAAAAATGTTTTTTTTTTTGCCGTTTTTTGCAACGTGCGGTACCGAACCTTTCGTATGTGAGTCCGACTAGCACTTGGGTGGTTTCAAAAACTGCTATTTTTTCTCCAGGTTTTATTCTTCTGGGAACCAATCAGGCCATAAAACTTTGCGGTGGTGTACCTTGTTTTTTCTTCTCAAGTATGTTCAATGTGTGTGTCAAATTGATAAACATAACGACGAACAATGTGTTTCTTTTTAATGGACCAACCTAAGAGAAATCGGTTTGCATTGGATCAGGATATATCAGATGGTTATAATTACACCTCGCGCGGCCGCAGGAACTTTATATACTTACCAATGTTTTCGTGTGTTATATCAGACGCTACGGTTACAATGTATCAATACACATCCAAAATAAAAATCTCAACAATAATGTTGTTATGGAAACTTGGTTAAGTTTATGTACATAATGCGTAAATGATGGCTTTGTGATAGGTTTTTTCGTTTTTTAGTCGGTGTAGTAAGGTGAACTCGGAATACGTCGCAGTAAGAGTAAATTCAATTACACAATATTCTTCGCTTTCTTATACTTCTATCCAGAAGATAATTCAATAAGAACACAGTCAGCAAACAGTTTACAATTAATGTCAAACAACAGATAGACCACTAGGTGTTGGCTTTACCTTTGAAATTGTCGTTTAATAAATCCGGTTACTTTGAATTGTAATAACTACGGTTAAATCTGGAATTAAGTACATATCTATAAATTAAAATAAACGTTATCAAAATCAATATTAATTACGATGAGCTTTCGTTTCGCATTTTTTAGCACTTTAGAAGTGCTAAAAATCGAAAGTTATGTGTCTTGGTGTTACAGCTTTCACTCGCAATTCCATCTACTTCTTATACAAACGATAAGTAGTAGTGATAAGTCTACACTGCACAATTCACACAACATCCTCATTGATGTTGTATGAATTGTGAAACGAATCGTTTCCTCGTTGAAACTCTTATTAAATAACAAATTCCTTAGAGTTCATAGTTCTAAACATGAAGATTTACAATAAAAAGGAAGGGAAAGAAGAAGAAAAAGAAGAAATAACTTCCTTTCAATAAAATATAATACCAAAGATTAAATGATTTTGTAATTCCAAGTCAGGTCCACCCGTAACACAGCAGTTTCTTCATCGCCAAGACCCAATATTTTACAATACATTGTGTAAGCATTTTGTGTTAGATAATGCAAAGCAAGTGTGCATTTTACTATATCTAAAACTTTCCATTCGATGTGCCCGGCACCGCCGCGCCGTGTCCCAACTGTGTCGCATTCAGCCTCCTCACTGGATGTCGCTGATTACCCCTTAAGTACTTAGCACGTATGGGCGACTACCTCTCTAACTCCTACAACCCAGCATTGGGTAGCACAGCACCTCTCAGCAAGACTGCTCTCGGTCAGATTGTGTGGATTCTGATTACCCGTAATGAGTCAATCAAAATTCCACAAATAACTCCCGGCACTAACTCCTTAACGTTTCTGAACTTCCAAGGCACAAATTCACAACCTTCACGGTGGAGCACACCGTCGAGGTGTGCCCTGCCTGGGCGGAGCATCGCCGTGCCCTCGTGGGGGCGATCGGCGGCGGAGACCTCTCGCGCCGGGCCCTGGTCGAGGCCATGGTCCGGAGCGAGGAGGAATGGCAGGCGGTCGCCTCCTTCTGCGAAGCAGTAATGCTTGCAAAGGAGGAGGCCGACCGCATCAGGCAACGGCGCCTTCGCCGCCGTCGCCGGGATTCCGATCCCGATTTCCGGCCACCGTAGACGCGGGCTCGCGGACGGCGAGCCATGGGTAGCTCGCTGTCCGATCGTCCGGTAATGGACCGAGTCCAAGACGTCGACGGCGCGCACTGTTCCCGCGCGCCTCAAGGAGTTGTCAGCAGCAGGAGGGGCCCAGCTGGGTCGAAGCCTACTGGGGACAGGGTTGTCCGAAAGGGAGCTCGTGCCCCGGTATGAAGGCTAGAAGGAACGGCGCGGGGTTTTTAGTCAGTAAGAGTCTGACACTGTCTCCCGCTCCACCCAAGAGCGGGTTTCGTCAAAGATGATTTTCACCGTCGAGAAAAAAAAAAAAAAAAAAAATTCACAACCTTATAACCTCGAAGGTCGACTCGTGTGCACTTTATTTTAATGTTTTAAAACGGGACAAACACTGTAGACACGTACGAAAACCTTCGTTTGAACTAATTGGGTTAGAGCTCAAACATACGAGTGGCAGAGATTACTGCAGCCGTCGACATTCCAACAAATGAAGATCATTGGCGGCCGTCCACCTATAGATACTTGACACACACGAGGGCTACCGCCTTTGCGGCTGTCAACATGCTGCCCCTGTGCATGAGCTCTAAGTAAGCATAGCTCTCTCCATTGCCTTTTGCGTGACCCTTCTGATAAGAGTTTTGGGCGATCACGGTTCAGTTATCACTGGCAACGATGACTGAACCGTGCTGACTGATCACGCACTGGCCATAGACATGATATGAGATATACATGCAAATATATTGCGTTGCCTTAACAAAAATGTTTTTATCACTGCTCCAAGGGATAGCAGACCTTGCCTTAGTATTTGATATTAATTTCAATTTAATTCACGCGTTCCTGAGAAAAAAGGTTCTTGATAGACGCACAACAAAGTGATCCGATAAGGTTCGTTTGTTCCTATATGTTTACTTTATACAGACTCCGCACCCAGGTTGGGGGCAGCAAAGACTATCTCCACAAGTGGGAGTTCTCGGACGGTTCCGTGCTTCTGTTTTTGTGCTGCATCTCTCAGCAGACCATATCCCACCTTCCGATTTGCTTCACGTGCCCCGTTACATATTTAAGTAGGGATCTAATAGTAGCGTCAGCGGATGGCAGTGCCGTGACTGAATACTGGATCAGGCAAGAAATTTTAATTGAACAAAAAAAAAATATTCATATTTATATATTTGCCTTCCACACATTAAAAACAAGAAGGAGTCCGTTTTTGCCAACTGAAGTTCGAAACCCTAAATAATTGAATAATTGGAGCTACGACTCCTAATTTTATATAGTTTTGACGGATGAAGGCCCGCGCGGCCAGCTGCGCGACAAGAGACACGACTTAAATGTTTACTGAGCTGCTCGCTCGCACACGTGCACTGTACGTGTCCACATATCAAGAGTTATGTGTTTTATTGAAATAAAGTATCTTCTGACACGAAAGCCTCATTGCTAAGGATCCTTCCTTCGATCTACCCACTGACCTGTGTGATTGGATCGTAGTCTTCTTGAGGGATCGATTCATACGAGTGAATATTGATGGCTGTTCGACGTGTCACATGGATATAATGCCGGGGTTTTTCAGGGGTCGGTACCCTCGGCAGTACTGTTCTTACTGCACCCATATAAATACTTATAACTAGGTACTTATTAAGCCCGGTACCTTTGGGTATGTAGACGACAGCACTGTTGCATAGAGTTACATGTCCAGCTCACGAGCTAGTGGGTAACAGATCCTCATCTCTCGGAGAGACTGGTTCTCCGAGAGGCTATTGTTGAACGTTTGAACTGGTTCTTGGAGGCAACCTCAAAATGCTGCGTGTTTTTTTTTTTTGTCGACGGGGAAAATCATCTTATGACAAAACTCGCTCTTGGGTGGAGCGGGAGATAGTGTCAGACTCTTACTGACTAAAAACCCCGCGCTGTTCCTTTTAGCCTTCATACCGGGGCACGAGCTCCCTTTCGGACAACCCTGTCCCCAGTAGGCTTCGAACCAGCTAGGCCCCTCCTGCTGCTTACAACTCCTTGAGGCTCGCGGGAACAGTGCGCGCCGTCGACGTCTTGGACTCGGTCCATTACCGGACGATCGGACAGCGACCTACCCGTGGCTCGCCGTCCGCGAGCCCGCGTCTACGGTGGCCGGAAATCGGGATCGGAATCCCAGCGACGGCGGCGAGGGCGCTGTAGCCTGATGCGGTCGGCCTCCTCTTTTGCCAGCATCACTGCTTTGCAAAAGGAGGCGACCGCCTGCCATTCCTCCTCGCTCCGGACCATGGCCTCGACCAGGGCCCGGCGCGAGAGGTCTCCGCCGCCGATCGCCCCCACGAGGGCACGGCGATGCTCCGCCCAGGCAGAGCACACCTCGACGGTGTGCTCCACCGTGTCCTCCGGGCGTTGCGCACAGTGGCGACACCCGGGCGTCTCTTCCGCTTGAATCCGATGCAGAATAAAAAAATTAAAAATTAATGGGAAAGGTTGAGCATGTGGAACAACAATTTTGTTTAGTTCCCTGAAATCTACACATAAGCGGGATTTTCTATTTTCACCTTTTTTAAATGCCAATGTCACTGGAGCAGCGAAAGGACTGTAGGATTCTTCTATTAAATTATTCTTTAGTAGCTTGGATATTTGCTCTACAATTTCTAATTTATCCTTTATTGTACATCTGTATGGTCTTTTACTACAGTATCTATTTACTTGTAAATCTATGTGGGCTTCATAATCTCTAACTGATCCTATTTCATACTTGTCTTTAGCAAAAATTGTTTTATATTGCTTTATAATTTTCTCTATCTCAATTTTTTTTTTTTATTATCTAAATGGTCTGTGATACTTACAAATTCTTCTGTTTCTGTGTTCATTAAAATTTATGATATTTTTTGTTAAGTTTTTAGCTGTATATATTGGACTATTTTTTTTCTGTAATTGTCGTTTTTGTCTATTGGTTGCTTTGATATTTTTTCTATTATCTTGAAAGGGCCTATTTTTAATTCGTCTAATTTTTCTCTATTCAGTCTATTTCCATTTTCGACATATACACTGTCTCCTATCTCGAACTCTTGCATTTTCCTATTTCTATCAAATATTTTCTTGTTGTACTTATGGGATTTTATTGTATTCATGGTAAAAGTTGATTTTTCCCAAAAATTGTCTAATGTTTTTTTGTGTCTTAGGAGTTGGAAAATGTCTTATCGAGATCAAATTGTCTTTAAGTGGTCTTACTGAATTGTTCTGAATAACATGGCCGAGGTACTTTACTGAGTCTGAAGCAAAGGTACATACACAAGCCAAAACAGAAGGCAGGTCCACTGGAAATGGCCATCTTGTGTGGCGAATCCTGTTTTATTTCTATCTTCCACCCGTAGGGGTATTGCATAACTACAACCTGGGAATCTTTAAATCGAGAGTGAATAGGTTTCTTCTAGGTAAGCGCGTTCCATCGTCGACCGCATCGTCGCTTTCCATCAGGTGAGATAGCGGTCAAGCGCAAACCTATCAATAATAAAAAAAAAAAAAAGTTGGGAGTCTGCGCCACCATGCATTCCGAGGGCCGTGGAAGCACATTGCCTCGGATTTGTGCAGCGCCACCTCGAGTCCCAACTCCTGGATCCTACCAACGGCTATCGCAACCCCGCGTGTCGCTAGAGCGACCGCCGCCTGGTGCGAACTTCCTTGCGCTAGAATCAGCGATTTTTTCTTTTTTTTTTTGTCGACGGGGAAAATCATCTTATGACAAGACCCGCTCTTGGGTGGAGCGGGAGATAGTGTCAGACTCTTACTGACTAAAAACCCCGCGCCGTTCCTTCTAGCTTTCATACCGGGTTGTCCGAAAGGGAGCTCGTGCCCCTTTCGGACAACCCTGTCCCCAGTAGGCTTCGACCCAGCTGGGCCCCACCTGCTGCTGACAACTCCTTGAGGCGCGCGGGAACAGTGCGCGCCGTCGACGTCTTGGACTCGGTCTGTTACCGGACGATCGGACAGCGAGCTACCCATGGCTCGCCGTCTGCGAGCCCGCCTCGGCGGTCGGCCTCCTCTTTTGCCAGCATCACTGCTTTGAAGAAGGAGGCGGCCACCTGCCATTCCTCCTCGCTCCGGACTATGGCCTCAACCAGGGCCCGGCGCGAGAGGTCTCCGCCGCCGATCGCCCCCACGAGGGCACGGCGATGCTCCGCCCAGGCAGCGCACACCCCGACGGTGTGCTCCACCGTGTCCTCCGGGCGCCGCGCACAGTGGCGACACCCGGGCTTGAATCCGATGCAGGAACCTCCTGAACTTGCTATGTCCGGTGAGGGCTAGAATCAGCGTGTCGTCTGCGTAGCAAACCACGCTGACCCCGTCAGGGAAGTCGCCGCGCAGCACGTAATCGTATCCGATGTTTCACAAGGGTGAGCCTAGAACCGACCCCTGCGGAACACCGCACGACATCTCTCGACGTTTCCAGTCTCCCTGGTAACCAGGGTAGACAATGTACCTGTCTGACAGGTATGCCTCGACCACTAGACAGAGGTATTCGGGCATCCGGTAGTACCGGAGTGCCCTCCGGATCGTACTCCAGGGCAGGGAGTTGAACGCGTTGGCAATGTCCAAGGACACTGCCACGACACACCTACCCTGGGACACCGCTGCCCCTGTCGTGAGGGCTCGCACGCGCATGATGACATCTATTGTAGAGCGCGCCCTGCGAAAGCCGAACTGTCCATCCGACAAATCTGCAGCGCAATGGGCCGGTATGCGGACGGAGAGTCCGCAGGGCGCCCTGGCTTTGCTACGAGGACCAGTTTCCCCGTCTTCCAGCGAAGTGGGAACTGGCCCCTCTCCAGGCATGCGCTGAAGAGCCCTCTCAGTCGAGGCCCGAGAGCCTCCATGGCCAGGACCCAGGCTTTCCCTGGCAAGCCGTCGGGTCCTGGGGCGGTGTTTTTGGCACTCAGCCTTCGCACCGCCACTCTCAACTCTACCTTGGTCAAATGCTGCGTGTTGAGAATGTGTATGTGACACATGCATAGTGGCTTAATTCTGTGCGATGGCCGAGACTTGAGGAGCCTGGGTGTCTGATAGATTACTGATGATGTGTGATGTGGCTGATGTGTTTTTATTTTTTATTGGGGTATTGTGGGTACTAAGTTATTTATTGGAGCTTTTCTTTTTATCCAATGTGGCACAAATTTTATATTATAATATTGCGTTCTTATTTATAAAACAGATATTTATGTATTTCAATTCAATTAAAATTATACACCCGTAGGTACACAACATCAATATTTATTTCAATTACACATACGAGTAATTACATATATGCTTTACCCTAGTCCGTGCGTCACTGCGGGGTGCCAACTGAAAATCAGCGCTGGGTGTCTAACGCCCAGCAAATGCTGAGGTGGTCACCCTTTCGGTGCGGGCACGCTCGGCGCACTTTGTACTTTTGTTTTGTTTTTGTTTACTTTGTCTATTATCCGTTGTGCTGTGCTGTGTCTGTTCTGTACCGAATAAAAAAAAAAAAAAAAAAAAAAAAAAAAAAAAAAAAAAAAAATGATTAACGTGCACTTTCTCGGACCTCAGTACCTTGGTTGCATTGCTGTGTTTCATGCAATTTTTACAGTTCAACAGATGATCACGATGTCTAATACAAGATAAACTTTGATCATTAACTACAGAGTTCGGGTGGAATCTCATTATGGATTGGCAACGGTGACAGTTGTCGCAACCCCGTGCTGGGTACGCCACAATTATGGCGGTAAGTTCCCTCTTTGACAATTGGCTAGAAAGATAACATGGCGTCTTTACCTTCGGTATCACGGGGCCTTACCAGACATGCTCAGTTTGGGAGGTTCCTGCACCGTATTCGTGCGGAAGAAATGCCCGAGTGTTACCATTGTGTGGACCGCCCGGAGGACACGGTTGGTATGTCGCGCCTGGCACCGCCGTGTCCTCGTGAGGGCGATTGGCGATAGCGATTTCTCGCGCCGTGTTTTGGTACAGGCTATGGTCCGCTCCGGAGTGAGGAGGAGTGGCAGGCGGTCGCCTCCTTCTGAAAAGAGGAGGGGGGGCTAGTCAGTAAAAGTCTGACACGCCTTTTCGCTTCGCTCAAGGACGGGTGATGTCATTAGATGAACCACCTAAAATAACAATTTATACATTCTTTTTCGTATCACCTTTTTATTACTCCTACTTTTCAAGTCTATTTTCTACCACTGTACCACCGGACCCATACCCTATCACCTGCTTTGAAAGCTCTGCTGTGACATTCATTCTCCTCTGACAATTTTTATATGGTGAACCATATAAAAATTGTTTACTTTAAGAATTTATTAATTTTGCGGGAGAATATCCAGTATTCCTATATTCGAATAAATATCCTATTAACTTTGTAATACTTACATGATTGTAATACAAAATCCTAAAAATAATTGCAATTTATTAATATCGCAAGAAACGGGCGCATTAGCTATAGCTTTTACCTTTGCAGGATCTTTCTGTAATCCATCTTTATTTATTATAATAACCTAAATATTTTATTTTCTTTTTAAAAAACATCGCATTTTTCTTTCCGTCTAGTCCCGAAACCATTGTTGTTGTTTTTTATTATTATTGATAGGCTTGCGTTTGACCAGCATCTCACCTGATGGTAAGCGATGATGTTGGTGTTTCCATAGCGCGTTGGAATATAGACGAGGCACTAGATAGCCCGAAAACTAGTCGAGGAAAATAAATAAACCTCGATGTGTATTGATAAATGTAACCGGTTGGGACTCTTCGTCTAACAAAAATTTATTATAGGCCATAGATAAGTCAATTTTTGAAAACTGTTGACCGTCCAGTCTAGAAAATAGAGTTTGGCCAACAAAAGATGACACAACAAAAAGGAAGCCGAATTAAAAAACTTTGTAACTGTTCACCTTGACTCTACGCTGCTTAAACATAATCGAAACTTTTGATTTAAATTATTTATGAAAATAATATGCCTGTTTAATTAACAATTTATGAATAAAGAATATTATATTATATTATTAAGTTATTTATAAAAAAATAAAGCGTTTCTTACCTTTAAAATAAAACAAATTATGTGTGAGAATGCATCGAAAATTTTTATTTCTTTGAAAGACATAAAAATGAAGGATTTAAAGATCGAAAAAATGAGATCAATCAGAAATCTGCAGAGAAAATGCGACGGGTAGATACAATAATTTCATTTATAGATATTTAGAAAATCGTTCAAATGTCCACCATGGTTTTGCTCGACAGCGCATATCCGAAATGTCAAATTGTCCATGGCTCTGGCGCGTAAATCAGGCAGGCATTTACGCATCTGCCTGATTTACGTTCATATCATCCCAACCTGGCCTAAAGTTGGTAATCATAGAGTTATAAAGCCCGATTACGGACATGATGCATATGTAAGCACCACCCAACTCTACCATTTTGAACCGATCCAACACACGCGCCACTACCAGTCGAATTCTGTAAATAGAGACACATAAGAAAGACAATGAGAGAGAACGCTGTCGATCGCTTGGGGTTTAATAATAATAATAATCTGCAACTGATGGAGCTACTGGAGATAACTGAAACCTTCAGTAGTGCCATCAGGATGGAGTTTGATGTGGACAAATGTGCGGTCATGCATATAAAGCGAGGGGAGATTGTGGAATCCGTGGGCACCCAACTCTCGGATTCCATAAACCTGAGATCCCTCTCTCCAACCGAAACCTACAAGTATTTGGGTATGTCGGAAGTGAAGGATCGCTTCTTTGGCCGTCTGAAGAAAGAAGTTAATAGCCTTCTGTCAGGTGGAATCAAGGTGCGTGCCTTCAACAGTTGGGTCATGCCGGTATTGATGTACGCTTTCGGTGTACTCAAATGGACTCAAACGGAACTTGATGCCCTGGATAGGACGGTTCGTACACTGCTGACTGCATATCGAATGCATCACCCTCGGTCGTCGGTAATGAGACTGTATATCCCGCGGAAGTGTGGAGGTCGAGGCTTTTTAAATGCTAAGACCCTGCACAATTGCGAGTTATGCAGTCTCAAGGATACTTCCTAGCCGCCGACGTGGGTATGCATCGTGATGTAGTGGCAGTGGACAAGGGACTCACCCCGCTCTCCTTGGCTAACGAGAACTGGCGCAAACCTATAGTGCTTGACACTAACGTACGCAAGGAAGTATGGCAGAGTAAGGAACTTTACGGACGCTTTTTCCGGGCCTTTTATGGGCTCGATATAGACCAACTAGCGTCCGTAGCCTGGCTGCGCGTCGGTGACCTCTTTGGGGAAACCGAAGATTTTGTCTGTGCAATTATGGACGAAGTTATCATGACGAATAACTATCATTACGATTATTGTGAAGGACGGCACGGTTGACATCTGTCGGGCATGTCACCAACAGGGTGAATCAATCCGCCACATTATCTCTGGTTGTTCTCGTCTAGCTAATGGGGAATATTTGCATAGACATAACCTTGTAGCCAGGATTATCCATCAGCAACTTGCTCTGAAGTATTGTCTTGAAATCTTGAAGTATATTGACTTGGCTCGCGAGGTCGTCGGCATGTGGGAAGTGGATTCAGCGATTATTGTACCGATAGTCGTTTCAGCCAATGGCTTAATAGCCAAGAGCCTCGACCAACACCTTAGGAGGCTCTCGTTAGGCGGCTGGATCAAGGGCTTGATTCAGAAAGCGGTACTCCTGGACACGGCTCGTATAGTCAGGTTCCTTTCTCTGGAGCCCTGACCGCCGGTAGCTTGGACCCTGTTCCCGATACCGGTGGGACACTATTTTTTATATTTTTAAATGTTTTTATTTTTTATTTAAATATTTAAAAATATAATTTATATGTTTGTATAATGAATAAAGGAAATAATAATAATTCATTTATTTCAAGTACTAGACTTATATAAAATAATAAATTAAATTAAAAAAATATAGTCACAATTAAAACACAATTAACAAAACAAATTTAATTAAAAATCATTCAGTTATAACAATAATAATCCGCAAAATAAAATCAAAATTAAAAAATTACATGCAAACTATCACAAAATAATATGGGCACGAATAAATGCTTTCAGGATGTTTGAGTCCTGTTTGCTTGCAATGACCTCTAGGATGCTGTTAGTGCTACCTTGGACCCTGCTCAGCAATGAAGCGAGCCGCTTGCGCATGATGGTATGGAAGCCATCTACCCTGGCTTCCGCAAACATACCGGAGGCACTACAAAACCGGGGTAACCCTAACAACATCCTAAATCCATTGTTATATGTGACACGCAGGGCCCCAAGCGATCGCTGCGTATAATGAACAACGCAAGATTTTCGTTTATATAATTTATTTATTGTAACTTTCTCAAATAGAACATCAAAATTATCCAAATTGGAAACTGTTGCACAATATGGGTGCTTTTTTCCGAGAGTGTTCCACTTTCCTTAAGGGTCTATTAAAGACCCTTCTTTTTTATTCTTTTCAGTGTCCTCACACTTAATTCTGAAAACAAAAATCATAATTACCTGTTTCGAAACAGTTTAATAATACCACTAAAAATAAGACACAATTAAAACAATCAAATGCTGTAATAGAATAAAATAATGTGCCTATTATTTAATTTAGCCATCCTTACACGTCTCCTATAAACAATAGTAAATGACTGTTCAATCTAAAAGGTCTGAAAGGAGAAAAATACCTGACATTGAAGAACTTTTTTTTGTGTTGTGATTCAGAAGTCGATATTTCAAGTTTTTCAAGAGTTTTCTATGCCTTTACCGTTCTGGTAATTTGAAGTTACACCAGCTCATTGTCTATATCTCCTAAAAAGAATAATACAATATTACTCATTGCAATTAAAAAAATAATAATCGAAAAGTATCAAGGTATTTTACATGATTTTCAAAACACTAACTTAAAAATAAACTTCCAGTATCCAGCCGTCGCATTTTCTCTGCAGATTTCCGATTAATCACATTTTTTTGGATTTAACTTTATGAATCATCTTGAAGACAAGTCTCCTCGTCGAATTATTTATTGTTTACCGCATTATTATAACAAAATAAACGAAAATAAGATGCACGTAAACACAAGATGAATAAAGTTGAAGAAACGTGAACGACACCTTTTTAACAGTGTTTTTTTTTAAATGCTGCCATATATGGACTTCAATAAATAATTCACTCTCATCTTTCGTTTTTCGCATCACTTTAGGTGCCCTGATGACAAATCAATCTGACAAAAAAGTAAGAAAACTAAAACAGAACTTTAATGACGACTTAACCAAAACATTTTTTCAGGAACTAAGTAACGATCTAAAGACAGACTACTCACTTTGGAAGGCTACCAAGCATCTCAAAAGGCCGATCACACCATCAAGTGTGAAAACGGGCAGTGGGCAATCACTAATAATCAAAAAACCAAGAGGTTTTCTGAGCAGCTAGAAAACATATTTCAACCAAACGAGGGGGAAAATATTCAGGACCACACTTCAGTTAACCAGAATATGAAGATATTAAACTGGTAACACCGAGAGAAGTCGCAAGAGAAACAAAACAAAACATAAGCCGCCGAAAATCACCAGGTTACCATTTAATAACAGGGGAAATACTTTATAACATACTAAGAAAGGGTCTGGTTAAGCTGACAACCCTTATTAATGCTGCACTAAGACTTAAGTATGTACCAGACTTATGGAAAGTTGCTGAAGTGATCATGATAGCAAAGTCTGGGAAACCTGCACATGAAACAACATCAAGGCCAATCTCCTTGCTACCTATAAAGTCAAAACTATTTGAAAAGCCTTTACTTAAACGGCTCAAACCAATAAAACAAAGCAAGAACATAATAAATTAAATGAATCCAAATCTGTACACATAGACTTTAGCAACAAGAAACACCAGTATTCTCCAGTTTATATAAATAACAAACAAGTCCCATATGAGAATACAGCCAAATATCTGGGTATGACTATTGACGCTAAGCTACGCTAGAAAGCCCACGTCAAGAAGAAAAGAGATAACCTCGACGATTCAAAAGAATGTATTGGCAGCTTGGAAGAAACTCCACGTTGTCTGTACACAACAAATTTTTATTATACGGACAAGTCCTGATGCCAGTTTGGACTTATGGTATTCAGCTCTGGGGCTGCACCAAACAGACCAATATAAGTATCATACAATGATTTCAGAACAAGGTACTAAGGGAAATTGTAAATGCACCTTGGTACATACGAAATGATGACCTCCATCTGGACCTAAAAGTTGAGTTCATCGACAAAGTGATAAAAAAATTGCAGAAGCTCACGAAAAGCGACTTCATCAGCATGTGAATATCGAGGCAATCCAGCTTCTAGACCACACGAATATAGTGAGAAGACTAAAACGAACAAAACCGTTCGAGTTAGTGTTTAGTGATAGCGAATAGTGTTATGTAGCATAATTGCTACCTAATAAACACAAGAACGAAGTGTATTCGCCTTAATAGAGGCAATAAGAAAAGTGCTATTGGACACATTCTTAGTAAAGACAATTTATTAGTTTAGGATATAATTAAATTACTTATTAGTCTACATATAATGCTAGATTGTAATAAAAACTGGGGTTCATCATTTGGATGGACACAAGGAATAGGGAAAAAAAATCTTTATACATATTGTATTGTACTGTATACATTTTTAAATATTTTTTAACAAAATCTTACAAAAAAAAAACATTTAAAAATATGAAAAATAGTAGCCCACCGGCATCGGGAACAGGGTCCAAGCTACCTGTGGTCAGGGCTCCTGAGAGAGGAACCTCCGGACAATACGTGCCGTGTCCAGGAGTACTGCCTTCTGGATCAAGCCCTTGATCCAACTCAAAGTCAAAGTCAAAGTCAAAATATTTTATTTCACATAGGCCTACATGGGCACTTATAAAACGTCAGAAGCTAGTGCACGGTTCCAAATTGGTCGTTTCCTATGGAGAAGAACCGGCAAGAAACTCCATGGTTACTCTTTTTAAAAAAAGTAGTAGGTGTTACAATATGATAGTATGTAAGAACAGTGTATATCAATACTGTACACAAAAGCAAAAAATTAAAAAAGTAATTCAAATAAAAAAGTAATTTAAATAGAAAGTAATCTAAAGGTTTGTAAGGTATACAGTGTTCTCACATTCACATTACAAAACGAAAAAGAGGCTATATAAAAAAAAAAGCAATAGAAATATAGATAATTGCAACTATCAATAAATTGTTAACAAAATAAATTATCAACGAGTTTAAGGTAGTTGAAGTCCCAAAAATTAAAAAAAAAAAGTACTTATTGCAAAAGCAATGTCCAATAGAAAAAAAAATACAAATAAAAAATGTATATATATTAAAACAGAGGTGGAGCAGTTAACAGACACAATATTGGTGAGTTACCAGGGAGCCACATGTGCAGAGGTAGTCATTGCCAAACAAGCGTGTCTTCGACATAGTCTTTAACCTTGTAATATGCTTTTTTGGTTAAGACACGCTTAATATGCGTTTTGAATTTTCCCTCACTAAGTTCAGTTACCGCCTTTGGTAGCTTGTTGTAAAAACGTATGCTGTTTACTAGGAATGACTTGCTGGTCTTAGCTAATCTCCATTTGGGTAATACAATTTCGTGTTTACTACGTGTATTTTTGTTGTGGAAATCGCTTCTAATTTTAAAGAGTCCTAAGTTTTTACGAACATACAAAATGCATTCCAAGATATAAAGAGAAGGCAGAGTCAGAATATCGATTTCTTTGAATTTATTTCTGAGGGACTCGCGAGGACCCATCCTATAAATAGCCCGGATAGCTCTCTTTTGCAATATGAAAATTGAGTCCACATCAGCTGCAGATCCCCACAATAAAATGCCATAAGACATAATACTGTGGAAATAAGCATAGTAAACCAACCTAGCCGTAGCTACATCTGTCAATTGCCTTATTTTTCTAACTGCATATGCAGCTGAGCTTAATCTTCCCGAGAGAGTTCTAATATGAGCGCCCCACTGCAGTTTAGAATCGATAGTCATACCCAAGAACACAGTGTCCGCAATAACATCAAGTTTTTTGTCATCAAGAATTAGACTGACGCCAACTTGGGGGACACTAGGTAATGAAAACTTTATACATTTAGTTTTATTGGCATTTAATAGGAGATTATTAGCTTCGAACCATTTCGAAAGAACTGCCAGACTTTCATTAACATGCAAGACATCTCCATCTTTTCTATCTACTTTAAAAATAAGAGAGGTGTCATCAGCAAATAGAATTATATCGGATAAATTAGCCATCATGTAAGGAAGGTCATTAATGTAAACTAGAAAAAGGAAAGGGCCAAGAATTGAACCCTGAGGCACGCCCATCTTTACTAGAGATCCCGAGGACGTCGCCCCATTAATGGATACTTTTTGCTGCCTGTAAGATAAATAGGAAAAAACAAGATCAGCAGCTCGTCCACGAATTCCGTAGTGATGTAATTTACAGATTAGAGTATTATGGTCAACACAGTCAAATGCTTTAGAGAGGTCACAGAATATGCCAATGGCATCCTGGGATTTCTCCCAGGATTCCAAAATGTGACTGATGAGTTTCACTCCTGCATACGTCGTTGACCTTCCTTTCGTGAAACCAAACTGATGACTGTGCAAAATCCTATTGGAATTAAAGTGAGACAACATCTGGTCAAGCATGATTTTTTCATAAATTTTACTCAATGCTGGAAGCACAAATATTGGTCTATAATTAGAGGGATCACTCTTACTACCTGATTTGAAAATTGGTACTACTTTACTATGTTTCATTAAATCAGGAAATGTACCGCTGTCCAAACATTGATTAAATATGCCTGTTAGGACAGAAGCAATTGTATCAATAATATCTCCAAGAACCTTAACAGATATACCCCATAAGTCTTCAGTGTTTTTTATATTAAGACTTTTGAATGTTTTTAAAATTGTATCAACAGAGATACGCTTAAATTCAAAGGTTGGTATATCCTTAGTGAAATATTGTTTTAAAAAAGATTCATTTGTTAGCACAAAGATGAAGAAGGGAGAGATTTCGTAACTTCTATTGGGATATTAGTGAAAAAGTTTTCTAATGTCTCGGCCACTTTTGACGTATCTGAGATGATTTTGTTGTCAATTTTTAGTGACAACTCATTCCGATTTCGTTGGTTTGCCTTTCCAGTTTCCTTGTTTATCACCTTCCAGACAGCTTTTATTTTATTATTAGAATTTTCGATTATCTTACTTATTGATTTAGATTTAGCTTGCCTAACGAGAGCCTCCTCAGATGTTGGTCGAGGCTCTTGGCTCGTATTGTTAGGATGTTCCTTTCTTTGGATCTCTGACCGCTGGAAGGGTGTCCGTTTCGACCGCGCGGCCATAACGATAAACCAATAAAAAAACTACGCCAAGATTATGTAAAAATTTGTAAAAATAGGTTCCCAAAACTATAAATTTGTCAAAGTTTTGGTTAAGGTGAATGCTCCAACCAGCCCGCGAAATTCAAATTTTCTTACGTTTTTTGCAATTTTCAGGCCAGTGACATGTAACTTTACCAAAAATGATTCGCGGCAATAACAAGTATAATTTTAAATACAAGAATGATCAAAACATTCGCTCCATCAGCTTTCATATAGAAAAGTTGCATGTAAGTTATATTTCGGAGATTTTAACAATTTACACCTTTTCTATGTGGAGCGAATGTTTTGATCATTTTTATATTTAAAATTATACTTGTTATTGCCGCGAATCATTTTTGGTAAAGTTACAACATGTCACTGGCCTGCAAATTGCGGAAAACGTAAAAAAAATGAATTTCGCGGGCTGGTTGGGATTCATCTCCTTAGCTGGACGCACAATGAATGTATTCCCAAAACGTTTTGTGCGTGTAGGTGGGACGTTCACCATGTACCAGTGGCGCAACGCCGTAAGTCTAGTAATCCGATGATGAAATGGGCTAGGTAGAATTAGGTTATACAATTCCAACGCACACTCCCCGAAATGAAACCGGTAGAAAACCGACAGGCTAGCAACTCGGCGTCGATGCTCAAGACTTTGAAGCCTCGACTCGACGAGTCTATCATCGCCAATTATCCTTCTGGCTCGCCTCTCAATTGCCTCCAGTGCATCAAGCTGGTATCGGGATCCGTCCCAAAGATGAGAGCAATAATACTCCGTACACGATCGAACTTGCGCTTGATAAAGTTTGAGCAGCTATTCCGGCGTGTAGTACTGTCTGATCTTTGCGAGAATTCCCAGCTTTTTAGCAGCCAGTTGAGCTTTTGCTTCGAAGTATGCCCCGAAGTAAAGAAAATGTTTCAATGGTATGAAAATACGAATAAATATAAATATAGTGATAGTCGTATACATTTCCTATCACGGTTTAGGAATTGTACACATTTCCTAGGAATTTTATACAATGACGGATTACATACATTTCCGTTGACATAATTATACACATACACAAACCCCGCCTCACGGCGCACGCGTCTGGCCCCGCCCCCAAACATCGTGTTATCGATATGTTATCAAAACATAAATTGCAATTTTTTCCTTCAAACTTTCACGGGCAGGACCCTCGATTCGCAAAAGACATGTCGTAATGTAATAACACAAGGTAAACGTGGATTAAAAGTACATTGACCTTTTCCTAATCTGCGTGGGTACCCGAAAAGCATGTAATTAATTGTTTTTTTTTTAAATTAAGAATGTCAACAAATGTAGGCGCATGGCGCCTAAACAGTACTTAATAAGAACTTCAAAAATAAGGCCATTTATCATGTCTTTTACTTACTGTTAAGTACCTACGTCATAATGACCTAAGAAACTGGATTCAACTAATGGCAAAACAATTTACATAAAATCAACTTACGTAAATCGAATCACAAACTTATTAGCACAACTATAAGATACTATACGTATGTCACTCATTTTTAATAACGTCCACCATTATGCTAGGTTTTTTTTTACGGTGGGCAAAAATCATCTTATGACAACACCCGCCCTTGGGTGGAGCGGGAGATAGTGTCAGACTCTTACTGACTAAAAACCCACCCCGTTCCTTCTAGCCTTCAAACCAAGGCTCGAGCTTCCTTTCGGATAACCCCGGCCCCAAAAGTCTTCGACCCAGCTGGGCCTCTGCTGTTGCTGACAACTCCTTGAGACGCGCGGGAACAGTGCGCGCCGTCAACGTCTTGGGCTCGGTCCGGACAGTTACCGGACGGTGTCCAGCGAAGCCTTCTGGCTGGCCTACCACCGTGGGATCTGGAGGCAACATTCCTTGCACACATGCACGACATGCGCGTGGAGATGCAAAGCCGGGGTGAAAATCCACTGCCACGACACGTCAAGGCATGGCGGATAGAGCTCCGACGGGATCTCATGGTGAAATGGCGTCAGCGACTATCGCAACCCAGTGCTGAGCTTACCGCCACGATTATGGCGGTAAGTCCCCTCTTTGAGGCGTGGCTGGAAAGACCTCACGGCGTCCTTACCTTCCGCATGGCGCAGGTCCTCACCGGACATGGCACGTTCGGTAGGTACCTGTTTCAGATTAAGTCGGAAGAGACGCCCGGGTATCGCCACTGTGCGGAACGCCCGGAGGACACGGTGGAGCACACAGTCGAGGTGTGCCCTGCCTGGGCGGAGCATCGCCTTGCCCTCTTGGGGGCGATCTGCGGTGGAGACCTCTCGCGCCGGGCCCTGGTCGAAGTCATGGTCCGGAGCGAGGAGGAATGGTAGGCGGTCGCCTCCTTCTGCGAAGCAGTAATGCTAGCAAAGGAGGAGGCAGACTGCATCAGGCAACGGTGCCCTCGCCGCCGCCGCCGGGAGTCTGATCCTGATTTCCGGCCACCGTAGACGCGGGCTCGCGGACGGCGAGCCATGGGTAGCTCACTGTCCGATTGACCGGTAATTGTCCGGACCGAGCCCAAGACGTCGACAGCGCGCACAGTTCCCGCGCGCCTCGAGGAGATGTCAGCAACAGGCTGGGTCGAAGCCTACAGGGGCCAAGGTTATCTGAAAATAAGCTCGAGCCCCGGTATGAAGAGGCTAGAAGGAACGGGGTGGGTTTTTAGTCAGTAAGAGTCTGACACTATCTCCCGCTCCACCTAAGAGCGGAAGTTGTCATTAGATGATTTTTCCCACCGAAAAGAGATCAAGTCCTCAAAGAGGGGACCGCCATAATTGTGGCATGCACATAATTGTGGCACCTCCACGAACTTCACTACGCGTCATTTCACAATACTTACGATTTGAGTACAAGCTATCGATCCCAGCCGGCGGCGGCGGCGCCACAACGGTTCGCGGGCGCAGAGCGGCGCACGAGATCGCGGGAACACGCACGTCCGCCACATGGCATGTGGCACATGCGACGGCGTATCGTAAACTAAACAGCGAATAGGCATCAAACGCGCGTGCGGCGCGCCCTGTGCTGTCTATCTATCTCTTTCTGCACCACCTCACTCGCTCGCTCAATGCCCACGTTTTGCTAGGTTACTACGCAAATTTTAAATTACGGAAAGTAATTTTTTGTTTAAAAGGTTTTTCGTCGTTCGGGGGCCGAGTCACCCTCGTCCGTAGGAGAATACCCGAAGCAAGTCCCTACACGTGGTCCCCGCGTGGTGCTAATCAGGTGACACTAACTGGTAGTAGGTTTCGATCGTTGGCTTGCGACCACCCACTGGGCAAATACATACCGCCAAACGGCCAGGCCGTGTTCCGGTATGATGCTTAGTGTAGCCAGTCCAGAGGAGTAGGGTCGCAATAGCTGTTCCAACGCAAGCAGACCAACCTGGCTCGTGCTGACATGGGTGAATCGGGAGGCTAGTCAGGGGATGGAGTACTTCATTCCATTCTCTGACGTAGCAATGTCTGGCCAAGCTCGTCCATGGTTTGGCGCCGAGTGTGATCGCGCAGACGCGCTTAAGCACGCGGCATATCGAGCTTGGGCCGACGCTCGTGTACGCAAAGCAAGCGACGTGGCTCAAAAGAAGAAGGCCTTCAACAGGGCTGCCAAGTCCTGCAAGAAGGTGTTGCGGAGGTCTCGGTTCAACCACATAAGCCGAATTGGGAACAAACTTGCTTCATACCCCGCAGGTAGTAAACCGTTTTGGTCACTGGCTAAGTCGGTTGAATCGAACTTCTGCCGTCCCTCACTACCACCACTGTTGAAACCCGATGGGTCGGTGGCCCCAACGGTGAGGAGAAAGCCAATTTATTTGCCTCTCTTTTTGCGGAATCATCACGTCTTGATTCTGGTAATGCGCGACCACCTACCTTTGAGACGACTATGGCAGATATTCGCATCCATCAGAAGGACGTCCGTAGGGTGCTACGTAACCTAGACGTGAGCAAAGCCAGCGGTCCTGATGGGATACCAGTGGACACGCCTATTTCGCCTCTCATATGAGACTGGAAAAGTGCCGATTGCTTGGAAGGAAGCTAACGTGCAGCCTGTGCCCAAGAAGGGCAGTCGAGCCGATCCGGAAAACTACCAACCCATATCTGTCACGTCCGTACTCTGTAAGAGTATGGAACGGGTGCTTAACGGGAAGCTTTTGGCATACCTTGAAGCTAACGACATCCTCAGTGACCGGCAGTACGGTTTTCGCCAAAATCGGTCTGCTGGGGATCTTCTAGCGTATGCCATTCACATCTTCAGCGAGGAAATCGAGAAGCATGGGGGAAGTGCTTGCCGTCTCCCTTGATAAATCGAAGGCTTTCGATAGAGTCTGGCACGAAAGCCTTATTGCTAAGCTTCCTTCTTTCGGTCTATCCACTGGTCTGTGCGACTAGATTGCGGACTTCTTGAGGGATCGATCCATCCGAGTGGTTATTGATGGCTGCTCGTCTGATCAAATGGATATTAATGCCGGGGTTCCTCAGGGGTCAGTGCTCTCGGCAACACTGTTTTTGCTGCACATAAATGACCTACTTAAACCCGGTATCTTTGGGTATGCAGACGACAGCACTGTTGCTGACAGATATGTGTCTAACGCACAAGCTAGTGGGTCACAGATCCAGTCATTCCGAGAGGCAATGGTTGAACGCTTGAACTCGTCCTTGAAGGCAGTCTCCGATTGGGGCGATGCCAATCTGGTCCAGTTTAATGCATCTAAAACCCAGGCGTGTCTTTTTTCTGCTAAACGGAGTCAATTCTACCCGGCTCCATCTTTCCGAGGTGTGACCGTGCCGATAACCGACCACCTTGAGCTTCTTGGGGTTACGTTATCATTTACTCTCAATTTCGGCTCATACATCGAGGCAAAGGCTCAACTGGCTGCCGAAAAATTGGGGATCTTAGCAAAGGTGAGACGGTACTTCACGCCGGAACAACTGCTCAATCTTTATCAAGCCCTAGTTCGATCGTGTATGGAGTACTGTTCTCATCTTTGGGATGGATCTGCCAAATACCAGCTTGATGCGCTAGAGTCGATTGAGAGGCGAGCCAAGAGAATCGTCGGTAATGATGCACTTGTGGAGTCGAAACTCCAAAGCCTTGAGCATCGCCGCCGAGTTGCTAGTCTGTCGGTTTTCTATCGTTTACATTTCACACACATTGCACATGTGTGCACTGGAATTGCACAATCTAATTCCGCCAAGTTCGTTCCATCATCGGACCACAAGATGTACGGCGTTGCGTCACCGGTACATGGTTGACATCCCACCCATACGCACAAAGCGTTTTGGGAACACATTTATTGTGCGTACAGCCAAGGAGTGGAATTCCCTGCCGGAGTCTGTGTTTCCTGATAGCTACAACTTGGGGGTCTTTAAGTCAAGAGTGAATAGGTTACTTCTAGGCAAGCGTGCTCCATCGCCGACCACATCATCGCTTACCATCAGGTGAGATGGTGGTCAAACGCGAGCCTATCAATAATAAAAATAAAAAAAGTATTCTTGGTTTAAACAAAACCGACGGCTTGCCAGGGAAAGCCTGGGTCCTGGCCATGGAGGTTCTCGGGCCTCGACTAAGAGGGCTCTTCAGCGCATGCATGGAGAGGGGCCAGATCCCACTTCGCTGGAAGATGGGGAAACTGGTCCTCATCGCGAAGTCAAGGCGACTCTCCGTCCGCGTACCGGGCCATTGTGCTGCTCGACGAGGTGGGCAAGCTCTTTGAAAGAGTTATTGCGAAACGCCTCGTCGCGCGCCTAACACAGCTGGGGCCGGATTTGTCGGCTGGACAGTTCGGCTTTCGCAGGGCGCGCTCTACTGTGGAAGCTATCATGCGCGTGCGAGCCCTCATGACAAGGGATGCGGTGTCCCAGGGTAGGTGTGTCGTGGCAGTGTCCTTGGACATTGCCAACGCCTTGAACTCCCTGCCCTGGAGTACGACCCGGAGGGCACTCCGGTACCACCGGGTGCCCGAATACCTCTGTCGAGTGGTCGAGGCTTACCTGTCGGACAGGTACATTGTCTACCCCCCTCATAAGGGAGACTGGAAACGTCGAGAGATGTCGTGCGGTGTTCCGCAGGGGTCGGTACTAGGGCCACCCTTATGGAATATCGGATACGATTACGTGCTGCGCGGCGACTTCCCTGACGGGGTAGCGTGGTTTGCTACGCAGACGACACGCTGATTCTAGCGCAGGGAAGGTCGCTTTAGCGATACGCGTGGTTGCGATAGCCGTTAGTAGAATCCAAGAGTTGGGACTCGAGGTGGCGCTGCATAAATCCGAGGCAATGTGCTTCCACGGCCCTCGGAATGCGCCACCATCAGACTGCCAACTTACGGTGGGAGGAGTTCGCATCGGCGTCGGGTCGACGATGAAGTAAAGGAGGAGGCAGACCGCATCATGCAACGGCGCCCTCGCCACCGCCGCCGGGATTTTGATCCCGATTTCTGGCCACCATAGACGCGGGCTCGCGGACGGCGAGCCATGGGTAGCTCGCTGTCCGATCGACCGGTAACTTGCTGGACCGAGCCCAAGACGTCGACGGCGCGCACTGTTCCCGCGCGCCTCAATAAGTTGTCAGCAACAGGAGGGACCCAGCTGGGTCGATGCCTACTGGGGCCAGGGTTATCCGTAGAATGCTCGTGGCCCGTATGAAGAGGCTAGAAGGAATGAGGTGGGTTTTTAGTCAGTAAGAGTCTGACACTATCTCCCGCTCCACCCAAGAGCGGGGGTTGTCATAAGATGATTTTTGCCTACCGCAAAAAAAAAAAAAAAAACAAAAAAAGAGGTTACTAGTGTTTTACAAATAGCCCTGTAAAAGCTTTATTATTTTATGATTTTTAAGCTTAACATTTTTTATTTCCTTGTTATTAAGAATACATTAATTCTCAATAATTGATTACAATGTAGCCTATCAGACTAATAAGTAATTTAAATAAACCAAGAATAGCGCTGGATAACCCTGACACTGTCAATTGGCTAAATTATCATCTATCATTTACCTCACTTATGCCCATGAATGTCCAAATTATTTATATTTTTGATATCTATACTTATAATAAATCTGTAGAGAGGTCAATTCTGTACATGAAATATATTTCCAAAATAACTATCAGTGGGTGATTAGTGATCGATACTGATGCCAAAAATGTAAACAGTAAAATTTTTGTCTGTCTGTCTGTCTGTCTGTCTGTCTGTCTGTCTGTCTGTCTGTCTGTCGGTATGTTCTTTATAGAAACAAAAACTACTCGATGGATTTTAAAGAAACTTGGTACAATCATTCTTCATACTCCTGGGCAGGTTATAGTATACTTTTCATCACGCTACGATCAATAGGAGCAGAGCAGTGAAGGGAAATGTTGGGGAAACGGGAGAAATTACTCCATTTTTTAAGCTTCCGTCGCGTTTGCAGCCTTAATGGTTAAAGCTACACAGAAATCATGTATAACAAAAATGTTCTCCTTAAAATTATATAAAAAATATTCCACGACAGCATCTGTCTATATTTTATGGTTGACTCGCAATAACACGTGTAGCTCCCGATAGCTTAGCAGTTCGGAGCTTTCTTTTTATTTTTGTCTACTCTTACGTTTATAACACTCTCACTCATCCCTAATTAAAAAAAATTAACATTATTATCTATTCAATAAAAAAAGAATCATAGAAATCGGTGTAGAAACACCAAAGTTATACATGAAATACGATAATAAGTCATCGCGCGTGAATACTGAATCATGCTATAAGGAATATTTTCGTGAGACGGTCGCCGCGCTCGACGCGGCTCGCGGCGGCAATTTTTGGCTATTGATGCGAATAGGCGTTCAGAGAGTGTTCGACCTTATTGAAAGACAATAATTGATTTTAACAAACCGTGCTTATCAGCGCCACTTTAGTCTACTCTTACGTTTAATAATTTATTTTTAGATTTTTTTGGTTGTTATTTTATAAAATAGGTATTAGTTATTTTGGTAGTGTTTAAATATTTCTTAGTATTAGCTTAATTATAAATTAAACTTTTTTTTTAATTTTTTAGCTGTGGTTTTAAATAGGTAAGTACCTAGGTATCAAATAGGTTATTTCATTATATTAGACGTAATTTAGGTACCTACTTATACTTATATTAAATCTGTAGAAGTGAAAATTCTGTACATTGAAAATATAAAAAAATAAACGGCAGGGGGTGTTACTAGACCGACACCGAACCCAAAAATGTGATTTAATTTTTTTTTTTGTCTATCTGTCTGTTTATATATTACGATGAAACTTGGTATAATTATTCTTTAATATCCTGGGCACCACACTTTTTATCCCGGAAAAGTATATACAATAAAAACAAACTTAATTTTGCGGTTCGATCCCTAGACCCGATTACTGTACCAACCGCAAATAATAAGTAATGGGCGCACTAAGGGGCGCTGCACATGGCTAAGATACGAGAAGATATTTGGGTAAATAATATGTAGTTTCCGTTTTCTAAACGTTTCGTAAATGGCGTTGGCGTCGAGTGATATGACGCTATGGGAACACTTTTTGGGATTAAAGAAAGGAGCGCGTTTTCCTATAACCTATTTATTAATTTCATCGAACACGGAGACATTGGCACCATGTCTAAGGTGTGTGCACACCATCACGCGCGTAAGTGGAAGGGAGAGATCTGGAACGTCTCGAATCGTCTCGCGCATCACGTTGTTTTCCAGTCCCCGGGCTCTTAGAATTCGACATCAGACGTTTCAAATCTTTGATTTTAACGACCCCGTTGTTGCTGGCATAAACAACAGGATCCGCGTACAAAGTCGCTGGCAGAAGCTAGTTTTAAATAAAAATCGTACTTACTCATACAAAATCAGCTACCATTTCTTCAATTGATGAATTTCTCTCGTTCTGTTTTTTTTATATCACTTCTGAATGTTTGTATTATCAGACCAGTTTCAAGTTTTTTTAAATTAAAATCTAAGATAACGTGACAAAAATATTTAATTTAAATTTTAAGATTTCTTTTTAAGGAATTATAATATTTGGGCCGCTGTATCGCAAAAAAAATGTACTACACTGCGGTGGCCCATTATTTAAAAAATAAGCCTATTTAATGCAAATTCTAAAATGGTATAATAATAACCAATATCTTAATAAAATACAAAATTATTGCTGTTCGAATCTTAAAGGAAATTTTTCATGCAATTCTGATTTTTTAATTAAATTACTATAACACTGCTGTAACCAATTTTAGAAACATAGAAAATGAAAATTTTCCTAAAAGGACATTGCTCTGCGTCCATACATTGTTGGCCCTGGAGCCAAGAGCATCGGATAATTATGTATTGTATGCTCTATGATTTGTAGACTCCAAGAAGATCTTGTTTTTATAGCGGACTAGCTGCAGAAAAAATATATTTCAAAAAAAGTATCAGATTTTGAGGTTATAATCTTACCATAACTGACGGACGACGTGATGTTCACAGCAAAACTAGGGATGTAATACGACACCATTAATCGATTTTTTCGATTAAGATTTACTATGATTTTAAATTATTACAAATTGTCTGTTACATCAACTTTGTCATAACATTACAAGTATGTATGACAATGGTTTATTTTACATATAGGTAACAACATTCTTTTATACTAGTAATAATAATATATAATAACCTACCTAGTTATACCTAGTTTGCAATATTGTTTTTTAAATAAAACATTAGGTAATTGTGATGTGTTTAGTAAAAATAAGTATTTTTTCGTTTAATGAACCGCAAAAGAAGTGTTATTTTTGTATTAATTTTCGTAAATAATGTATTAGACGCTTGAATGATTGTATAGATATTTAAATTGGAGTATGACTGCATTCATAAAGTATTCTTATTAGGTTTTTTAAAACAATAATACTTTAGAAAAAAAAACACAATCGATTGATTAATAATTCAATCGATCGATTATAATTGATTGGACTTCCCTATTTCACTTTCGACACGACATGACATTAGGCCAATATGGCGATCTAATGTTATTAGCCGCGTTAAATTCTATTAGAAGTACATTTTGGAATACAGCTAGTCCGTGATACAGAAGTATTTGCAACTTATATAATAAAATAAGTGATTAATTATCGAATATTCTGATAATCTTTATTGCACAAGGCCATTTTGGACATTGTCTTTTGATCACTAAGGGTTTATTGACACAATAAACCCTTATTATTGATTAGTAACTGAAAAAAAATATTATACGAGATTTTCGAAGTATAATATTTTTTATGCATGCTCTACACCTTCTTATGAGGAACTGTTTTAAGCGGCGCGCAAATTGGGCCGATATGACACACATTTGAATTTTTTTAACCGACTTAAAAATAGGAGGAGGTTCTTAAATCGGATGGTTGTATTTTTTTATGTTTGTTCGCGCATAACTTCGTCGCTTGCGAACCGATTTGAAAAATTCTGGTTTTGTTGGAAAAAGTATACTTCCTAAATGGTCCCATAGGTAGCAAATTGAGATCTGAAGGTGGAATCTTGGCAAAATCGAGAAAACTCCTCAAATTCAATTAATTGTTTTAGTGAAGTCAGTTTTTTTTTTATATAAATATAAATATATTTATTTTTGCAAAATGATTTGCCTGTGTTGCGTACCCCCCAAAGTGCGTGAAAACATGTGGTTTTAAAACGACGGCTGCCCTGCACATTATGCGATAAGAGTACGGCACAGCATCTGAACGGAACTTATGCAGAGAGGTGAATAGAACGTCTAGGGCCGATACTGTGGCCACTTCGCTCGCCAGATCTAAACCCTTTAGACTTTTTTTACTATGGCTGCTTAAAGAAGATGGGTTTTTAAAGAAGAAATCACTTCAGTTTAACAACTGTGTCAACGAATACGTTCGGCTGCTGATGTAATATCGTTGGCAAGATTTGCGTGGCGCTTGAAACGGTCCTTCATAAAGTGTAGAGCAGCTGAAGAAGCCCACTTCGAACATCTCGTATATTTTTTTTCAATTACTAATGTGTTTTATTGAGTCAATAAACCCATAGTGATCAAATTTTAAGAAAGTGTGGAAGTGGTCTGTATCATTATATTTCTGTATACTTTCTCTTGCTATTGTTGTCCATGTTTTCTTGTTGTTTTTCTCATTTATTTTACATCTAATTTTATTTACTATTGTTTGGTTCAATCGTTCGTTCAAGCCGTTCGAAAATGGTGTATTCACAGCTGTAAAAATTAGTTTAATATTATTCTCTTGTAAATATTGTTTAAATTCTTTTGAATTGATGCCAGGATATTGGTCTGTTAGAATTATTCCAATCTCATCTGTCTCTAGTACTTTCTTAGTTAGTTTTATAAAGTCACTCGCATTCTGTGTTTTGGAAGTCGCAATAAACGCATATCTTGTGTAGTGGTCTACTAAAAGGTGTAAGTATTTTTTTGTTGACCTAGATCCTCCAAAGCCACCTATAGTATCCATTTACATTATCTCAAATGGTTTTGTTGCTGGTCCTAGTTGTGACATTAATCCAAATTTCCCTTGATATCTTGATTTATTTTTTATGCATGTTTCGCATGTTTTACAAATATTTATGATATTTTTTGTTATGTTTTTAGCTGTATACATTGGACTTATTTTTTTCTGTACTTGTCGGATTCCAACATGGCATAAATCTTCATGCACCTTTTTTATAAAATTTTTACTAAACTCTTCTGAAAGTATAATCTTTTCCTGTTTCTTAATTTTTTTATAATAGATATTATTTTTGTGTAGTAGATTTTGTTTCTTTTCTTTTATTATTTCATTTTTTTCTTGGTCTTCAACTATATCTTTTATTTGTATTAAATTAACTATTTTCAATAGTTCCTCTTGGTTATCTTCTGATTCTAATACAGGGTTTCTGCTCAAACAGTCTGCTTCTACATTTTCTTTACCAGGTATATATTTTACAGTAAAGTCATACTGAGATAGGTAATATGTGAGGTCACCCAATTCTTCATCTGTTCTGCATTTAATATTCATGTTCTCTAGAGGTTTGTGGTCTGAGTAAATAGTGATTTTTTTTCCAATTAGTCAGAGTTGCCAATATTTAACTGCTTCTTTCATAGCAAAACATTCCAAATATATAGCCTTTTTTCGTTTTTGAGATTCATTTAGCTTTTTTGAAAAATTTGCCACCGGTTTGTCTTTACCGTCTAGTTGTGTTTGTTTTAATATTGCCCCGATACCTTCTAAAGATGCATAGTTTCTAGTTTTGATAATCAAATCATCTATTAATGGGAAAGGTTGAGCTTGTGGAACAACAATTTTGTTTAGTTCCCTGAAATCTACACATAAGCGGGACTTTCTATTTTCACCTTTTTTAAATGCCAATGTCACTGGAGCAGCGAAAGGATTGTAGGATTCTTCTATTAAATTATTCTTTAGTAGCTTGGATATTTGCTCTTCAATTTCTAATTTATCCTCTATTGTACATCTGTATGGTCTTTTACTACAGTATCTATTTACTTGTAAATCTATGTGGGCTTTTTTTTTTTCTCGACGGGGAAAATCATCTTTGACGAAACCCGCTCTTGGGTGGAGCGGGAGACAGTGTCAGACTCTTACTGACTAAAAACCCCGAGCCGTTCCTTCTAGCTTTCATACCGGGGCACGAGCTCCCTTTCGGACAACCCTGTCCCCAGTAGGCTTCGACCCAGCTGGGCCCCTCCTGCTGCTGACAACTCCTTGAGGCACGCGGGAACAGTGCGCGCCGTCGACGTCTTAGACTCGGTCCATTACCGGACCATCGGACAGCGAGCTACCCATAGCTCGCCGTCCGCGAGCCTGCGTCTACGGTGGCCGGAAATCGGGATCGGAATCCCGGCGACGGCGGCGAGGGCGCCGTTGCCTGATGCGGTCGGCCTCCTCCTTTGCAAGCATTACTGCTTCGCAGAAGGAGGCGACCGCCTGCCATTCCTCCTCGCTACGGACCATGGCCTCGACCAGGGCCCGGCGCGAGAGGTCTCCGCCGCCGATCGCCCCCACGAGGGCACGGCGATGCTCCGCCCAGGCAGGGCACACCTCGACGGTGTGCTCCACCGTGTCCTCCGGGCGTTGCGCACAGTGGCGACACCCGGGCGTCTCTTCCGCCTGAATCCGATGCAGGAACCTCCCGAACTTGCCATGTCCGGTGAGGACCTGCGTCATGCGGAAGGTAAGGACGCCGTGAGGTCTTTCCAGCCACGCCTCAAAGAGGGGACTTACCGCCATAATCGTGGCGTGCCCAATCTATGTGGGCTTCATAATCTCTAACTGATCCTATATCATACTTGTCTTTAGCAAAAATTGTTTTATATTGCTTTATAATTTTCTCTATCTCAATTTTTTTTTTATTATCTAAATGGTCTGTGATACTTACAAATTCTTCTGTTTCTATGTGTTCATTAAAATTTATTGCAAATGTTTTTTTATTCTTTTCTTCATATCTGTTATTTTTAAACATTTCATCTATTTTATTTGTTGTTTTCTTTTGTTCTGTCTGCAAGTCCTCATTTTGGGTTAGTTTGAATTTCTTTATCATATCTAATCCGATTATAAAATCTTCATTATCCACTATATATACTTCCATCTCTTCTTCTAAATCGAATATTTTTATTTTTATTGTAATACAGCCATCTGTTTTTTTCACACCATTAACCGTTTTCATATATGCTATATTCACATTGTCCTTTTTTCTTTCACTTTAATCAGCTTTGAATTTATTAAAGAAATCTGTGAACCTGAATCATAAATGCCGCTCACTTCTAGTATATTTTCTAATAAGAGCTTGTTTTTGATTAATGGTGTACTTACTCGTTTTTTTCTCAGTATTTGTATCTACTTCAATAATGGAGTTGTTGTTTACATTTCTGGGTTTAAAAACCTTTTCAGATTCATTCTTATTTGTCTTGAACCAGCATGACTCCTCCGGATGATATCGAATTCCTTTTTCCAAAGATTCACAAGTCTTACATGGCTTCTTCTCATTATATTTATTTTTATTAAGGGATGTACCACTCTTTATTGTGGTTGAGTTTTTATTGTACATCATACCTTCATATTTTCTTATCTCATTGAACAAATCAGTAGTATCATTGAGTTCATCCCTGTTTAATTTATTTAAGATAAAACCTGGTAAACCCGTTGCAATAAGATCTATCACTGTTTTGGAGTCTATCGATTTGTTTATATCTAGTATAAGCCTCTCTTTTTTTATAGCATAATCAATTAGTAGTCCTTCTTTATACCTGAATGCTAGAGCATATGTGACTGTGTCTCATCCTCTGTTTTTAAAAGTTTCTAGAAATTTGTGTTTCCATTCTTTCCATTCAGCCTTTATTGTAAGTTTTATGGCCATCGAGCTATACCAATCCAAACAAGATTTTTCTAAAAATAACCTCAATATATCTATTTTTGTTTCATCTTTTGATATATTAAAGCGCTCACAGTCTTTTTCAAAATTCTCAATCCACTGCATTGCGTTAGGGTTCTTGCTTGTGAATTTTTCAATAATAAATTTCTCTGAAATATGTTTTAGGTTATGTTGTTTTTCTTTCTTTGTAGTTGTTTCTATTAATTTTTCCAAGATATTTTGCAAATTGTCGTTTTTGTCTATTGGTTGCTTTGTGTTCATTTCTTCTAAATATTGATCTAAAAATTGCATATTACCTTCCTCATCTATATATGTTTTCTTAAGATCTTCATCCATTTTTATCCATATTTTTCTGCATTGATGCCTTTTCTTTATGCTATTTTTTTATTTTTGAGAAACTGTTCATTTTGACAATATATGTATGATGAATCACTGGCTTCTGTTCATCAGGTAAAATATAACATTTTACTTCCTCTGTAGTTATTGAGGTTATGGCCAATATATTAGATTTGCCATCATTTGAGGCTATCATCGTGAACTCAAATTGTAACCGGTCCATCTTTTTCTAGTTGACGAAAATGTCGTTTTATAAGATATGTTATTGAAGATTTTCCAAATAAATCACAAATTGTTTCTCTGAAAATCAAAGGTTTGTTTATTTAATACGTCTTTACTATATTACAACGTTTAACTATGACCATTACACCTATAACTTACCTGAAAATCAAAGAAACGACATTTAAAGTTTACTAATATCGCCTCCTCAATTATATCCCTTTATTTTATCTCTTTACAATAGAATTTTTAACAATAAAATATGCAAAATAATCTAAACATCATCTGCCATTCAATCACACGTCACCCCGTTCCACAGAACATAAATTCCATTGACAACTTCAACGCGCGAAGCGCGGCAAATTTGAATTAATGAAATGTCATTTCATTACATATATATATATATATATTATACTCTAAGAAAGTGCGATGGACTTCATAGCACTTTCTTAGAGTCTGATAATGATAAAAACACTTTGTTCATGTGTTATATATGCATAGCACAGCATTGATCACTATTATACACTAACTCAAAAGGTTTAGTTCTCTTTAGTCTACGCACTAGGTCCGTATTATCTAACAGCTGTATAGCCTCAACATTCACATGGCGGTGAAGTCTGTGTTCGTGGGCTTCAGCAAATTTTTGAATGATGGTGGTGACGAATTCCATTTTGAGGTCACGGTGGAGGTCATCATTTCGGATGTACCAAGGTGCCTTTACAGCATCCCTGAGTACTTTAGTTTGGAATTGTTGTATTATTTTGATGTTGCTCCGTTTAGTACAGCCCCAGAGTTGGATACCATACGTCCAAATTGGCAACAAAATATGCTTGTAAAGTGTTATCTTATTATGTATTGATAAACAGGATTTCTTTCTGAGTAACCAATACATGCTTTTATAGCGTATGTCGAGTTCCTGTCTTTTCTTTTTGACATGAGCTTTCGATCGCAGCTTGGCGTCGAGAGTTATGCCTAGGTATTTGGCTGTATTAGCATAAGGCACTTGCCTACCGTTTATGTAGATTGGGTGGTAGTCGCACCGCTTGTTTGTGAAGTCAACATGAATTGATTTTGACTCATTCAGCTTGATCTTCCATTTTTGTGTCCAGACATGAATTTTGTTCACTGCTAATTGAACTTTTTCTATTGCTTCTTTATGATTTGATCCTGTAGCCATAATAGCAGTATCATTTTCAAGCTAAAAATGGGCTCTCGATTTAGCTTACGGGTACCTACTCAGACCTCTGTGTTTTGTAATTTTCTTGTATTAATGCGTTGGTAAAGTCGTAATTATATGAAAATTTTATATGAGACTACAATATTTTTTATGCCATCTTGGAGATGAATATATTGCCTTTTATTTGATATCAAGACATACTCATAGTTATAGGTAATGTGCATCATAATGGTACCCGAATAATTGAGATATTTGTCAAAAAAAAGTAAATACGTCTTTATTTAATGCGCGACATAGGCCCGTTTTATTTCGTCTCCGGTTTCAGATCAAAACGACTACATACAATACACATGGGTGAAAATTAACTAATAAAAACAAAAGCCACCGCTGGCCGTCGCAGTTGAAGAGGCAGCCTCGACGACGGCCCAGCGGCTACCACCGCACGCCCACTCAAACACGCGAGTTCTAGAGAGGACTCATTGAACCCAACTCTTTACTCACATAATAATAATGACCTTTGTCTTGATAAAAGTATTTTTCGTTTTAATTTGTAATGCCTTGCCCAACATTTGTATTATATTTTCTTTTACTTCCAATGCTAGAAGTAGGCAGGGCAAGGAGTAATCTAACTTTTATCGCTCGCTCTTTATTAGTTTATAACATCGGATTCGACAGACCAAAGATATTCTAATAATCTCTTAATGTCTCGCCCGGCGCAACCGCAGCTGACGCCGCAGCTGCATCGTCATCTTGTTTCGCATGTCGCTCTTTGCCCATTATTTCGTCTGTCGAGTGCCAGTAAATTGTTATTTTGATCTCTTAGTAATAATTTTTTTATAATTTACATTGATGAATTCGCGTTTGACTACTGGCCATTTTGTTGTAAATATGAAGTGGTCACCGTTAGCACACTTCCCTAGAAGCAACCTACAACATACTACCTATACCTAGTACTTACATACATATATTATAGCCAGTCCATCGGAATTTGTTTGTAACATTAGTATGGGTAGAAATAGTATGATATATGTGTGTGTTGCGTTGCAGAGAGAGGGCAGGCGGCGCGCGGTGGCGGCGCGATGCGCTGACGTCATGCGCGGGCGGAGATGCCGCGCCGTGCCGCGCCGCACCCCGCGGGTCCGCTGCTGCTGCTCGTGGCGCTGGCGGCGCTCGGCTGCGCCGCCAACCCCGACGCCAAGCGTCTTTACGACGACCTGCTGTCCAACTACAACAAGCTGGTTCGTCCCGTGCTCAACGTCAGCGACGCGCTCACCGTGCGCATCAAGCTTAAGCTGAGCCAGCTCATCGACGTGGTGAGCCCTCTGCCGTGTTCGACACGATATTCACTGCTGCTACCCGCTTACTCCCCTTACATGAGCTTCGCTTCTGTTACAGAACCTTAAGAACCAGATCATGACAACCAACTTGTGGGTGGAGCAGGTAAGAGTCACGACGGCAGCACGTTGTTAACTGCGGAGCCGAGCTGATTGTCTTCTTGTATCCCTTTTCCGCAGAGCTGGTACGATTACAAGCTGTCGTGGGAGCCGCGGGAGTACGGTGGAGTGGAAATGCTTCACGTGCCCTCCGACCACATCTGGCGGCCTGACATAGTTCTCTACAATAAGTGAGTGTGAGCGACTTGATATATTTTGATGAGACTTGCGTGTCGAGGCTACTAACCGTGCGGTTGTCACAGTGCCGACGGCAACTTCGAAGTGACGTTAGCGACGAAAGCGACGCTGAACTACACAGGCCGCGTGGAGTGGCGGCCGCCAGCCATCTACAAGTCTTCCTGTGAGATTGACGTGGAGTACTTCCCTTTCGACCAGCAGACGTGCGTCATGAAGTTCGGCTCCTGGACATACGACGGCTTCCAGGTAACCGTTGCGTGGTGGCAAATTGAGCTCGCACGTGTGTATATGTGTGTGCTACATGCGTTGTGTGCTCAGGTGGACCTGCGGCACATTGACGAGGCGCACGGCACGAACGTGGTGGAGCTGGGCGTGGACTTGTCAGAGTTCTACACCTCCGTGGAATGGGATATCCTCGAGGTGCCCGCCGTCAGGTAACACTCGAGTGTATATAATAAATATATTAGCATTTATTTTAATTATAACACATGATCAAAGTATTTTTATCAATATCAGACTGTAAGAAATGCTATGGATTTCTATAAAAGTACTAACGGACGCTATTCTTTCATCAAGTACGATAGTGGCCAAACGCAAGCCTATCAATAATAATAAAAAAAAAACTTTGATTTTAACAAAACTATATCGTATATACATATAAAGGGTGTAAGGGAAAGCCCCCCGGAAACTTTAAGGGCTTGCTCAGTAGACGAAACTGAACCACATTCCACAATTTTTTTTTTCAGGAAACGAAAAAAAATATTATAATTTTGTATGGTGAGGCAGTTTTTTTTTTTTTCTTAAAGTTTGCGGAGGTCTGTTCCTTACACCTTGTATAAATTACAATTAAATGACATATTAGTATTTTTGGCTAGTTTGTAATCAATTATTGAGAAATTAGTTTATAAAAATAAACATTTTAATTGGTCCTTTTTCATTTAAGACAGATCATCTCTACTTTTCTTTAATAATTCTACTGTTGTTTATCAGGAACGAAAAGTTCTACACGTGTTGCGACGAGCCGTACCTGGACATCACGTTCAATATTACGATGCGGCGCAAGACGCTATTTTACACGGTGAACTTGATCATCCCGTGCATGGGCATCTCTTTCCTCACGGTGCTGGTGTTCTACCTGCCGTCGGACAGCGGCGAGAAGGTGTCGCTATCCATTTCCATCTTGCTGTCGCTCACTGTGTTCTTCCTGCTGCTGGCGGAGATTATCCCGCCCACCTCGCTGGTCGTACCGCTGCTCGGCAAGTTTGTGCTCTTCACCATGATCCTCGACACGTTCAGGTACTTCCTACACGTCAGACTCAAGCGGTAATATTAAATCTCAATGTAATCCTCAGGACCCCTTTTTTACCATTTGGACAAAATGCTATGCTGTGAAAGTAAAATGTATATCTCATAGAAACACTGATGTCATCACTTACAGAAACGATAGCACTTTTGAATTTTTAGCTCATTTTTTTCTTGTGCCTATGACTCCGTTTATACTGGTTTATGCCCTATTCTTTTCCAGACGATGAAAAAATCGGTATAATAATATTTGTAATGTGGTGCAGTATTTGCGTGACTGTGGTGGTGTTGAACGTGCACTTCCGGTCACCACAGACGCACACGATGGCGCCGTGGGTGCGGCGCGTATTCATCCACGTGCTGCCGCGCCTCCTGGTCATGCGGCGCCCGCACTACCGCGTCGACCCGCACCGCAGCCGCTTGTGAGTACCGCGCTTAGCACGACCATGACGCGGGCGTGTACCCCGTGTGCGGCGCACTGATCATGTGTCGGCTTGCAGTGCAGGGCTGGTGACTGCGGTGAGCGAGAGCGCGCCGTGGGAAGAGGGCTCGCCGCTGGGCGTGGGGCCGGGCGCGCCGGGCGGGCCCGCGTGCAGCGCGTGCCGCTCGTGCCGCCTGCACGACGCGCCCGCGCTCTGCGACGCGCTGCGCCGCTGGCATCGCTGTCCGGAGTTAAACAAAGCCATCGATGGCATCAACTATATTGCTGAGCAGACGCGCAAAGAGGAAGAGTCTACTAGAGTGGGTCCAATTCTTCCATGGCGCCTTAGATTCTATTTCTTCAAATTAGCGATAATCTCACCAAGATTTGTTCCGCAGGTGAAAGAGGACTGGAAGTATGTCGCGATGGTGCTGGACCGATTGTTCCTGTGGATCTTCACGCTGGCTGTGGTGGTGGGTTCGGCTGGCATCATCCTCCAGGCGCCGACGCTGTATGACGAGCGAGCTCCTATTGACGTGCGCCTTTCAGAAATTGCGTACGCGACGGCCAAGCCACGACCGCCACCGCCGCGCTAGTCACTGCCGCGCTACACGCGACACCGATTCGCCCACGCCGGCGTGACGTCACCGCGATGACCACGCCGGCGTGCCATCGCCGTGAGGACCACGCCAGCGTGCCGTTGCTACGAAGGCCGGGCCGCCGCGCTCATGTTGTCGTGCTACACGCCGCCGTGCAAGGCGCTGCCGCGTTATGCGCACGTCTTTTTTATAATTTATTTGTTACGGTGACCCAGAGACACCACAAATGTCCGTTTGTATTTTCCCGGCGTCCTGGGTCCTCGCAAAACGTAATTTTACGATGTTGTAAATAATATACATACATATTATAGTTTATACGACGAAACGACACGATCGAAAATAAGTCGAATTTCTTTTGATAGAGACGAAATAAAACGATTGTTTATAAAAAAATATGCAGTTTCATTAATTAAAAACTTCATCCTAGTTACTTTCAAAAGTTTCTTACAACTTTTTAACTTATTCACTCATAAATATAACGGACTTCAATGTTAAAAAAACACTGAAAAGTACAAAATAACTTTAATTTCCGAAGTCGGTGTTTCTATAATAGTTTGTTTCTTCGTTATTTAACACCGACTTCCGAAATTAAAGTTATTTTGTACTTTTCAGTATTTTTTTTTAACATTGCAGTCGGTTACATTTTTATTGTAAAAAGTTTTTTATTTTGCACTTTTTAATTATGGTACCATCACTAAAAAGTACCCCTCAGACAAACTTAAATACTATACAGGCAGAGTGCATATCATAACGATTCTTATAATCCCAAACACGGTTAGATTACTTTAATTTACCTTCTGGCTTCATCATCAGATCAGTTCGATACATCCCCTCCCCTTTTTCTTTCAGTCATCGACTACACGTATAAACAAAGCAATTTTACTTGTAACGAATGTTCTGCTATGAGAAGTTTTATTCCATATCTTCGAAGTTCATGAGCAGATCATAACATATTGCTATGGGACCAACTTGGAAGTATACCCTTTCAATCAAAACAATAATTTTCAAAATCGGTCCAGAATTGACCAAGATATCGGTGAACATACATAAAAAAAATACATTCAGCAGAACTTAGAAACTCCTCCTTTTCGAAGTCGGTTAAAAAGTTCATGATTTTTGCTGATTTAAATCTTCAACTACGCTCTACTGATACATGAGTCAGAGTTTTGGATATGATTAGCTCTTATCTGTATAGCTCCTACAGTATTGGTAACTGAGAGATGATGATGATAATGATGACTAAAAATATTTATCATTTCTGCTAATCATGTTTATTTTAAGTAGGTACATTGGCGGACTTAATACAACAAGGCATTCTCCACCAGTTAACCTTTGAATTAAAAAAGACAACACTTTGGTAGGCTTGCACAATAAACAAATAACAGACACTTCAAACAGAATAAATAAAATAAGATAATAAAATCATGTTCTGCTTAATAGTACATTATGATATTATAAGTGTGTAATGTTAGTGATTACCGTTGAGTTGGTATTTAGACCCGAGCCATGGCGAGGGTCTTAAGAGAGCCGAGAACGGTAATCATTAATTACTCACGTGTATCATACGACGTTTTTTAATACACTTGTGAAAAAAATAACTGTAGAACTAGTAAACTTTTGTGGCAGTAAAAATCTGTTTTCATCTGTGCGCCCATTTTTTTTCTTTTGCTCGTGAGGGCCGACGCGCTTCCATCCTGATACTACAAATGTAATAAAATTATGGCGGGGGAAAGGTTGAACAAAAAGGTTTTAACTACAATATAAGCACTATTGCGTAATGGTAATCAAAATGTCACAGTTTGGTAACAAGTGCCATTATATACCTAAGTGCAGTGCAATAAGAGTCAGTTTATGAGCAAGTGTATTGAAAAACATTTTACACATCAATTCTCTTTCAATCAGTTTAAACTAGATGAGGCCGGTGTTTTCTTGCTGACTACCCTGAGAAGAAACCCCGAAACAAACTCAGGGTTCAAAGTCTTTTTTAAAATTAAAAACACGTAATGGTCAAATCATATGAGAACCATGCAGATTAGTATCTTAGATGATCTTTTGAACAAAGAACCTCACACAGATTTGAGTGGGCCGATCCAGTCAGTGCAAGCATTTTCATTCATCTAACTCAAACTTAGGACTACTAAGGAGCTCAACGACTTGACAAATGACGAATGCCTCCAATCAAGCCCACTTGATGGTTTTCTCCTCACCAACCTAGAAGAGGCTGAAAATATAAATTTAAATGTGAGGTCTGATTACACTTTTGGCTATGCCACATCCCTTCCAGCGTTTTGAAAAGATATATGAAAGCCCTTATTTCTCCAACTGTTTTTATTTCTAACCTTGCCATTGACCCAGATCCAATCCAGAAGATTAATCCAGATCCAATCTTCAGAAGTTGTGATAGAATCTGTATCAACAATTATAGAGAAAATCATAAAAGCAGTCGAGTACCTCGAAAAAAACTCACTGCTATCAACTTCACAGTACGGTTTCCGATTTAGTATCTGGACCAGCAATACTATTCATAATTTAACCAAGTTTGTTTCTGAAAAACTAAGCGTAAACAAAAAGATAATATTGTAATCTTCATGAAACTTGCAAAAATCTTTGACATCTTTTCCGTCTCCCTGTTGGTGAGCAACTTAGAGAGCTATGGTGAAAGAGACGTGCAACTAATGTTTTTAGGGGCCCGGCTCCCGTACCTAAATGAAAAAAACAGAACCCTTATAGGATCACTTTACACACAAAATGGTAAATTTGTTGTTACTTACGTCAAAAATAACTTTTCAACAGTGTCCCACAAGGCAGTATTGTCGGCCGCTCTTTATTCTTGAGTTATATTAATAACCTCTGTGAACTAAATATGCTCGACAATGAAACAGTGCTTTTGTTTGAAGCCGATAGTTGGCCACTAATTACCAGTCACCTTATATATATCATTTTATCAATATATGCACAGGGACAAAAATAATTTTTATTATTTGATAATTCAACTTATACACATAATAGTTTCCTTTTCCTTCTCATTACAAATTGACAAATTGAGTTGTCAAGCTACGGATATCCTAAGGAAATGTTTAAATCTGGACGTATTGAGATATTACACAAGTTTGGTATCCTAAATGTGATCTTGGGAGATGCTTATGCATAATGCGAAAATTCTATATATTTGCAAACAGTAGATCCAAGTGAAGTAAAATTTATCATTAAAAACTTAAAAAACAAGCAAAGTTTTAGCCATGACGAAATATTTGTAAGTTAAATCATGTATAGACGAATTAACAATGCCTTTGACTTTTCTAATCAATCAATCATTCATGGAAGGTGTTGTCCCAGATTTACTAAAAAAGTCTATAGTAAAACCTATACATAAAAAGGGCAGAGAAATGACGCAGGCAATTATCGTCCTATTTCATTATTATCCACTTTTTTTTAATACTTGAAACTGTATTGTCTAAACGGCTAAATAATTTTTGCGAGAAGTGTATCTTTAGCACCAGTCAAAATTAGGAAAAATAAGTCTACAACATTAGCAGTATTTAATTACATCCAAGAAGCATTAAAAATAATAAGAAATATGCATTTGGGTTACTGCTAGATATAAGTAAAGCCTATGATCGAGTATCATTATTTTTATTATTTTGAAGGTAAGGGGTTATGCATCTCCCGTAGTGTAGGGGATGTAGTCACTGCGACCTAAAAGAACTATTGTGACTGGCCACCTTGTTAAAGAAACTCTTTTAGCCCGGAGGCTTCCAGGAAGTCTAGAATACTCCTAGCTTTAAGAGTTTTAATCTCCTCCGGGCGAATAATGTGTCGGCCCAGATGGATACTTCGTTTGTAGATAAGGGACCCGCATTCACACAAAAGGTGCTTAGGCGTGGGAGACGCCTAAGCCCTAGTCCGTGGTTTTCGCATCCCTAAAAGTGATAGTTTGGCAGATGTTGGATGTATTCAAAGCAAATTTAATAAGTCGATTATCAGACATAGATAGTTCAGCACTGACATGCGAATTGGTTATCAGCCTGGCAGTGTGAAGTGTTTTTCCAGAACTTCCGTGGCTGCTCTGGCGTGGTGCAGGTTGATCTGCACCACTTGTGTATTTATGTGTGTCTGTGTTATGGTGTTTGCGTTGTGTGTTTGTGTGGGTGGGTTAAGCGGCGTTATTCGACCCACTTGGCTTCGAGGCTATAAGGGCAGCCTTGAGGTTTGGTCGGTCGGCTCGCCACTACCGAACGATTGGGACGTGTAGCCCCTTTCGTCGGTGGTGCCCCGAGGGGGTGGTTCCTGACGCCATGACCTCCGGGTTTTGGCTTAGAGTTGGACAGCGACAGTTGGAATTATCATGAGAAAAAGCTACTTAGCTTGTAAGTGTATTGCAACTAAAAAGTGTGAAATAAATAACTTAAAAAAAAACAACTTCACTAAAAAAGCACTAAAACTTAAGCACTTAAATTGAGAGGCGAGCCAAAAGGATAATTGGCGATGATACACTCGTCGATTCGAAGCTTCAAAGTCTAGAGCATCGACGCCGAGTTGCTAGCCTGTCGGTTTTCTACCGGTTGCATTTCGGGGAGTGTGCGTCGGAATTGCATAACCTGATGCCGCCTAGCCCTTTCCATCATCGGACAACCAGACGTACGGCGATGCGCCACCGTTACATGATGGACATCCCACCTACACGCACAAAACGTTTCGGAAACACATTCATTGTGCGTGCAGCTAAGGAGTGGAATTCCTTGCCGGAGTCTGTGTTTCCAGATAGCTACAACCCGGGAATCTTTAAGTCAAAAGTGAATAGGTTTCTTCTAGGTAAGCGCGTTCCATCGTCGACCGTATCGTCGTTTTCCATCAGGTGAGATAGCGGTCAAGCGCAAACCTATCAACAATAAAAAATAAATAAAAAAAAAAACGATCAAAATAACTTTAATTTCGAAAGTCAGTGTTAAATAAGAAACAAACAATATCGAGAAACAGTGAAGTCGGTTTTTTTTGTAATTCCCGACGGAAAAGAGGGGTGGGGTGAGTTTGAGCTGTCTGTGTGTCTGACCGTGACATCGTAGCTCTTAAACGAATGGACCGATTTTGATAATGTTTTTTTTATTTGAAAGCTGACGTTATCGAGATATAAGAACCATCTTCAGATACAATTTATGACGATCTGTGTAGGTGTTCAATCAAGGTTATCAGCAAGTTTGTTGGCTGAGGCTGGGATCTTTTTAACACTTATGACATATTCATAAGTTACTTTACTAATAAACACAAATATGTGACCTAATGGTTGAAATGCTCATGTGCCTGCTCCTATCAAGCTGATGATGGAGGTTGGAGGTAAGGGACGTAACCTTGGACTGCCTATTAATAAACCCATCCAGTTTCGCCTAATTAATATTTATCTTAAAAATAGTTCTGTTCGTTTCTCATAACGAGGAGAACCTAGAACTGGGATGTGGCTGATGGAACCCTGGAATGCCTACCAGTAAACACGTAAAGTTTGGGCTCATTAGACCCGTCTTAACCAGTTCTTTCACTTTTTATAGATTTTATGCGTCGGGGGTTTGTTAAAAATTGTATTTTGCTATTATTGTAAAAATATTTTTCCAGTTAAATCTATTCATATAATTGTAATATTCCTAAGTGTTTTTCATGATTGCCATATATATTTAATATAAAAACCGTGAATGGTATTTTTTTTCTGAACATTGATTTGTTATTCTACTTATATGAATATGTTGTTGCAAACCAATGTGTAACAATGATAATGACGGGGATGAATCGCCAACACGCGGGTGGATCGTTCACAATTCTTAATTGGCGCGATCGCACGTAACTCTCGCGGACACCGTAGATCGTGTCATCACCTCAGCCGCATCAGCCACCTTAGCACACCGCACCTTCGGCCAGTCATGATAATGAAGAGCCATGAAGAACCTCTACGGGTCGACGCCAGCAATCAAGCCTTACGTCGCACTAGCACCGCTCCGACTCACTGGAGCCAGCAACACTACTCCGACTCACTGCAGCATCGTCCCGACTCACTGGGACAGCACCACCCTGACTCACTGGGGCATCATCCCGACTCACTGGGACATCATCACCCCGCCCGACTCACTGGGACATCATCACCCCGCTCGACTCACTGGGGTATCACTGCAGACAGTTCCGAAAATCTTTTGACTGTTCTGAAGTAACCCTAATTTTTTACCAACCCATTAACAGATCCTCTCCTCCTTCTTAAACTGACTCTCCACTACTCTCACTCCTCTATTTTTGCATTAAGCTTAGTAGTTTTTCATTACTATTATATCTAGACTCTTGCACTGTAATAGTTAATTCTATCTGTGGAAGGGGCCTGGTGACCTGTAACACAGGTTTTTTTCCGAAAACTTATAACAGGCACCAGTCTCTCACAAGGTGGAATATGGCTGAGACATTGTCCTGTCAAAATTAACTGTAAGTCAACTTTGTGAAGAGAGAATAAATGCCAATTATTATTATTATTATTAATGATGTGCCGACAGAAATGTTTAGCAATGATAATGACGGGGAAGATGCGGCAACAGAAATGTGTAATAATGATAATGACGGGGAAGATGCGGCGACAGAAATGTGTAACAATGATAATGACGGGGAAGATGCGCCGACAGAAATGATGTGCGCGAAGCGCGCGCTCTGTTTTGTTAGTCATCCACATTTTGTTCAGAATGGTGACAAATGATAGAGTAGATACTCAAGTATATAATAGTAACCACATTAAGCCCACTGCCACGTCTGTCTCATGAGACATGACAACATGATTAATAGTTTGAGATAGAGAGCGGGTGTGACGATCTGCGTCGAGTCTCTCAGGTGACATGCTGCCGCATGGCACGCACTGTGACGTCACTGAGCGCATCAATACTACAAGCCAATCATACAACCTGAAACAGAAACCATGAAACAATTCGCTTGTTATGAGGAAAGTCACAAATTTGATTACCGCTCCTCCCTACTCTTCCCCTGAGCCGTGAGTCACGAGCCGTGAAGAAAACTTAGCACAATGATACCGAGAATAGCCCTAATGAAGCATCGCGCCAAAAATACGTAACGTTGATGTTATTAATTTGATCCAAGCCGATTTCCATTGTCCACGGTTTTGCCGTCTCCACCCCCGCACGCTTACAAGGGGCAATCACAATACAACGATTGGTGTGGTGTTCTGGTAGTTGTGGGTTTGAAGTAATGAAGAATACGTGTGTTAGGTTTCAAGGTTCCGTTTATTGTGTGTAAAATATGTAATAAGTAACAAACAGTAATGCTGAGGGAGCATTATAAATAAGGCTGTTTACATACATGAAGTCTACACACTACATCATACCCGTTATTTTGAAAAAAAAAAATTGACACAAAAAATTTTTTTTTTTTTTTTACCTGTTACATCAATTAAAATTAACTTAACTACGGTTCCTTATACAATTTTGTTCTATTCTTATGAACTATAACATCTTTTCCATTAACATTAATTTTAACATTAGGTGCAAGGTCTTCTATTACAATATATGGGCCGGTATACAAGGTATCCAATTTATTTCCTATCTCATTTTTTAATAATAGTGAATCACCTGATTTGTAAACAATTGGATTAATTGACTGATCATAGTGTAATTTTCTACGTTCTTTACTTACAATCAAATTATTTCTTGCATCTCTTTGAGCTTTTTGCAATCTATACCTAAATTCCAAAACATAATTTTCAAAGTTATACAGTGGTTCTACAGTATTACATAAATTATTAGGTAATCTACACACTTGTCCAAACACTAACTCGTAAGGTGTATATTTTGTTTCTGAGTGTACAGTAGTGTTATATGATAAGCACCAATACTGTAACCAAGAACTAAAACTTGAAGGATGATTATCTGTTTGTATTCTTAAATAAGCTCCTAAAACTTTATGTGAATTTTCTAATGATCCAATACTTTGATGATGGTATGCGGTAGCAATTGTTTGTTTTATATTTAAAATTTCGCATAATTTTGACATTACATTAGAAACAAATTCAGTACCTCTATCACTTGCAATTTCTCTTGGAATTCCATAACGTAAAATAAAGTTTTCCGCGAATGCTTTAGCAACTTCTGTTGTAGTTTTCGTTTTTAAAGGGTATGCTTCAACATATTTGCTGAGCTCGCATTGTAATGTTAGAATATAATTGTAATCTAAATCATCTTTATCTAATGGACCTACGATGTCTAAGAAAATTTTCTCAAAAGATGAAGATGCTGTGGATGTAAAAACAATTTACTCCGGATGAAAAACGTTGTGAAGAGATTTTTAACAAAAAAAAAAACTAAACGCGATAGTTTCCATTAAGAGAAGAAGATCCGAGCTGTTAACATGGCAATTCGCGAGATATTGCTATTAAACGTTTCTTACATTTAGAAAAGCGTTTTATAAAAGTACCAGATTTAAAAACTAAATATTCTGCAGTTATTAACGAATTTTTAAAGCTCGGTCATATGGAAATAATACCTAAAGAAGAAATTAATAACACTGAAGCTGTATACTTACCTTATCATGAAGCTGTTAGAAACAATAAAACGACTACCAAATTCCGAGTCGTATTTAATATTTCCAGTCGGAATAGTAAGGGTGCTTCAGTTAATAACAACCTTCTTGTAGGCCCACCCTTACAGGCCAATCTTAGGCACATTATTATTTAATTTCACAGCTGTAGAATATAGTACATCCAAGCTTTCTTTTTGTGACTGAGGGATATTTCTTATTTGCATACAAGCAATCCTATTATTTCTATCTGACAGCTCAAATTTTGTTCCAATGACTGTCTGAATGATAGGTTTAAATTTTTTAGCTGCTTTCGAATTTATCTCGTCGTATTGCCTCGAAATAATATCCATGCTATGCTTCATATCTTCGTTTTGTGCTTAAGAATCAAGAAGTTTTACATATTATTATTTTAAGTTTGTATATACCAATTAATTTATAATATTTAATAATTAAGATGTATACGCCATAGACATAAATAAATTGACAAAGAAGTTTTTGATATTTGGAATTCTGATTGTCAGCCCAAGTTTGGAACATGGACTCCATCTTTTTTTTAAAAAAGTCTAAATCGCGTCCCTGTCTCCTTATTTTTTAGCAGTAAGTTATTAAAATATAATAAATAAATAAATAATAAAATTTATTCAAAAAATAAAGTAATACAGTAAACACATTTTTTCTTAATTCTATATAAAGTTCACATGTGTTATATGCCTGAACTAGGACATCCTGTCTTTCAGGAGAGAGAAGGTAAAACATTATTAACTAAATAATCACAGTAATCTATATATATAAAAATATTAATCTATATACTATATTTAAAAGAGGTGTAAACAGTATAAAAATCTTACTTGCTAAAATCTGTGTATATTAACTAAGCTAACTAATCATAATAAAAAAGTGCAATTTATCTTTATTTTAGTACAACTAATAACTTCTCTGTATCTTCATAAGACAAATTTGCAGTGTTTCCTTGAGTGTTTATTGCAATTTACATAAATTTTTGGGAATAAATATTTGCTTTTGCATTAAGCCTATTATAGAGTAGTGGTCCCAGAAACACAAAAAATATGGCTGTAAAAGCATGTTTTGTGCTGTTTGTGGGACAAACTATATCTTTCCGTCACTCTCTTTTTAGTAAGTTCAGCGCTGAAGCGGAGGGCTGCGTGTTGTTTTAGTACAATGCTCATTATGAATAACTGCCGGACTGTTAGTACTTCACAAGTTTCGTAGAGCTGGTTAGTGGGAAAAAGAAAAGGGCGGCAAGTACACATCTTGAGAATCGCTCTTTGAGCTCTTTCGATAGGTAGTAATAAAGTTTTACCTACTCCACCCCGTGAGGTAATGCAGTATGTCAAAATTGACTGACATAGAGCAAAGTAGACTTGCTTAATTATTTTTGGGTCCGCAATATGTCGCAACTGTTTAAAAACAAATATCAGCTTACGAACTCTATTATTTAATACTTCCATATGTTGTTTGAACGTAAGGGTCTCATCTATTATAACACCTAGGTATTTTATTTTGTTAGTCTTATTAATATTAGGACACATAAGCGGGCATTCAGCAGGGACTGTGCAACAATGAGCGTACAGCAATATGAAACAAACATCACACTAGTGGTTCTCGTGCTGTCGCTTGGAGACCGTCGCAGGTGGCGCCGAGTTACGGACCGGCTCTATAACTCAAAATTGAACGGAAACGTTGGCATCGGGTGGGTGTTGAGTCTACGTGACGGCATTTTGTTTTTTTTTATTGTTTATAGGTTCGCGCTAGACCGTTATCTCACCTGATAAAAAGCGACGATGGACCGCGCTAACTTAGAAGAAACCTATTCACTCTTGACTTAAAAAATCTCGGGTTGTAGCCATCAGGAAACACAGATTCCGTCAAGGAATTCCACTCCTTAGCTGTACGCACAATGAATGTGTTTCCAAAACTTTTTGTGCATATAGGTGGCATGTCCACCATGTACTATTGTCGTATCGCCATACGTCTGGTTGGTGGTAGGCGGAATTAGGTTATGCAATTCCGACGCACGCTTTCCAAAATGAAATTGGTAGAAAACCGACAGGATAGCAACTCGGCGTCGATGCTCAAAACTTTAAAGCCTCGACTCGCCGAGTGTATCATAGCCAATTATCTTCGTAGCTCGCCTTTCAGTTGCTTCAAGTGCATCAAGCTGATATCGGGCAAATCCATCCCAAAGATGAGAGCAGCCAAACACGATCGAACTTACGCTTGATAGAGTTTGATTTGATTATACAATGTGGATATATGTAGTTTACGAGGTACTCTTATAATTTACACCGCTAGCACTAGACCATTTCTTTCAGACTGTCATCAACCGCAGCCCCTCGCCGCGAGCACAGCTGCACGACACGACTCAATTTACCTTACAAATGTCTCTTTACAAACAAAAACATTGTTACGCATTTAAACTTGAACACTCCATATCTTCGATAAAATAAAGGGTAGGATCCAATAATTAAAACGCATTGCTGTTTGAAACATGTAGAACAGACGTACGTACCCAGACCTAGCAAAATCTCAAAACGTCTACCATAAGTACCTACCACTATTATTATGTAAATAATAATAGTATTAGTAGTTATTATTATATTAGTAGTTAATATTAAAATAATAATAGTAGGTAGTTAAGTTACGTAGGTAGATAAGGGAAATGGTACCTTCCGCCATTAACAATAGAGTCGAATTTCGCGTCAAAGTGAAAGTGGTACATTTTTGCATAAAAATGATTTATTTATCTATTGTTCTTGATTGATCTTGAGACATCGGTATCTAGAATTTTCCTTGCTTCGCATATAAATACGAGCCCCCGATCGGAAGTGAGTCAGTTTTGATTTCGACTGAGAAGAAGAGCGAACTATCTAAGAGTGTAAAGTGATCTTACGAGTACCTAAGCGATAGTGTAACGGATCTCTAGTGTTAATTGTGATTTGGATTATTGTTAACTGGACAGATTTGTTATTGTTTGTGGTGAATAGAGTCCTCTGCTAGTAAACCGTCACATACGTAATAAAAACTATTTAAAACTAACTACGTCTATGATACGTACCCATTTATTGAAAACGAGCCTAATAGAAGATAGCTTCAAAATCGTCGTGACTGCTTGTGGTCCGCGCGCCGCCCTCGCTCAGCCGCCTCGCCGCACTAAACGCTGCCAAACAGCTCTTAACTGTAAGCCATTTTAAAACTGTCCATTTGCTTTTAGCAGAAAATTCCCTATCGGCAGCGTCGCGCCGCTGACGCGTGACAAGCTGCGTGACGCTAATGCGACATCGCGACAAGCGACTCAGCCGACGGTTCGTAACGAGCAACAGTCATTGAGGTCACCCCAACACTCTGTCAATCAGTCCACCTGTTTGCACTCTCACACTACTAATCTCATACAAACTACTTTGCCGCACTTGTATATATTATGAAATAAAACCAAAAACTAATCGTTCCTTTTTTTAGACTTGATATAAATTGCACGATTTTTTTAGCTATAGTTGTAAAGTGAACTCTGCGGTTTGACACAAATGTAAACAGCTTTCTGGGAACAACACAATATAAAAAGTAGTTCTATTTTGCACTCGGACAGTTGCTATAAGAAAACCCAAATTCTGGGTTAAGCTCGCCTTTTTAATATTTTCTATTCATGTTTTACGCATAATCAGTCGATTCAATCCAGTCAATTTTTGTTTTGCAGAAAAGGGCTATTCGTGCAATCTATAAATTGAGTCCCAGATACTCGCTCAGAGATAAATTTAAAAATATTAATATTTTGACTGTACCTTCTCAGTATATCTATGACAATATTTTGTATGTTCATAAAAACAAAAACATGTTTAAAAAATATAGTGATATCCATAGTGTAAATACTAGGAACAAACACAAATTTGTAGTTCCTGCAACCAGGCTCAAAAAAATAGGAGGCTCATTTCGATGCCAATGTATACACTTTTATAATAAACTTCCCAGTCACATTCAAGAACTTAGCCTGAATAAGTTTAAATCATTTGTAAAGCGGAAACTTTGTCAGAAGGCTTTTTATACTGTAAAAGAGTATCTTGAAGACAAAACAGCTTGGGATTGATCTGCTCCAGTGCTGTCTATATTAGTTGTTATATAAGTATTTTCTGATTACTACTATATATATTATAATGATTATTTTTATTTACATTTTGACATTTGATGATTCTTGTTTAAAACTTTATTTTACAATTAGACTTAGAACTTAGAAGGTTCTTTATTTTATTTTAATTTGATAATACTTTAATGATTTGATAAATATTGATAATAATATTTTTTATTTTATTTTATATATGTCGAGTGTTACATTTTGTAAATACTAGTATTTTATTATTGTGAATGTGGGAACTATGTGGATTACTTTTTTCTTTTCTGTATTTTTATATGATGTCTGGCAGTTTTGAGTATTTGACGCGGCCTACCCAAATGTCCTATCTTTGGTATTGTTCGTCAAGTCGTTGAGCTCCTTGGTAGTCCTAAGTTTGAGCTACACGAATACTGACAAATGCTTGCACTGACTGGACAGGTCCACTCAAATCTGTGTGGTTCTTTCCTCAAAAGGCCATCTGAGACACTGGTCTGCATGGTTCTCATATGATTTGACCATTACATGTTTACTGTATGGACTTTAAAAGAGACTTTGACCCCTGAGTTTGTTTCGGTGTTTCTTCTCAGGGTAGTCAGCTAGGAAACACCGGCCTCATCTCGTTAAAACTGACTGAAAACAAAATTGACGTGTAAAAGTGTTTTTTTAAAACCTATTTACAAAATAAAGATCATTTATCATTTATCATTTAATCCATAGTTAGATATTACAAAGAAGAAGGATTTTTATTTTAGTTTATAATTAATATTTCATTTCATTTCATTTATTTAAGGAAAAACAAACAGTAAGTAGCACTATATGCGCAATATGATGATGCGACTATGACTTGTATTTTGCGAGCTATAGTTTCTCAGATATGTACTAGGCACCTTGCAGTATACAATGGTTCTTATTGAAGACGTTTAGGTTTAGGAAATAGAGAAAACAGCTCGTAAGTGGAAGAGATTGCAGTAACCTTCTGAACTCGGCTTTCGCGACTCCAGCTCCAGATACGAGGCGCTAGAGCACTCACTGAATACTGCACAGTTCTTAAGCACAAAGCGTTATCGTTTCTAGCCTCTTTAGCGGATAAGTTCAACAATAATCAATTCTTTCTTGTAAAATGCGTGTAAGTCGTCTTCGCGTTGCGAATTAAAAAAATTCTATTTAACTTAGAGTTAAATACCTATACCGATGTTAAGTAGTTATCTAAATTTAAATAATATTTGTATGTCTTTTATACAATTCATTTTAAACAAAAACGCATTAAGATTGTTTACATTTAGTTAACTACCTAAACAAATGGAGCGTTCTCTTTCTCTCGAGGTTGTAGTCCGGGTTCCCTAGTACATTTTTTCCACTTGATTACTGTCAAGCAAATTTTTCGTGAGTAGCTTCATTTTGATGAGACGCCCAACAATTTCCTATACGAAACTCTCGATTGTGGACTGTGGTAGCTAACAGAGATACCAAGAATAAAATATGTATGAGATGATGACTCTATAAAAGTTCTTATAACTGGTGGTGGTGTAGGGAAGGGGTTTTATTAAGAAAAGCACAAAAAGACAAGATAAATCGCTGCTTTGCAAGAATACCCGCACAATCCAAAAATTTTAAAATACTGGTTTTTAAACACAGTCACTTGCAAAATAGTCCGTATTGTATGATGAGTAAGACTCACATTCATATCAGCAAAACCGGCGTAGTGGCGCGCAAAAATGTCGTTATGTGATTGGTTGATTTATCACGCCATATTTGTGCAATACTCGACGATCGCCAGTTGCTATTATTGTTTTTGCGTGTAAATATCAAAACTTTCGAGAATAGTAGCACATTACTAAATAATCGTGCGTTTAAAGTCTAAAGTTTATGAGTTTATTCAGCAGTATTCATTCATTTTGAGTTGTTTGATTATTTAAGATAAAATTGATTATTTAAGATTATTTAAGATAAAAGACAAGCACCATTCACACTAAAAATCAGGACGACCTTTAACAGAAAAAACATATAAATGAGTAAGGTATACATCTTAATGCATAAGAGTTATAGTTAAGATGCCTGAGAAAGCTATTCTAGTAGGTAGTTAGATACTTACTTTTGTGGCAAGGAATCTGTGATCAGGTGCTTCGTTCAAAAAAGTTTCCACATTTTTTGCTGTAAATAATTTTGTTTTCTTTGAACGGTGGTTTTCCGATTTCCTCTTTAAAAATGCCAATAACTTAGTATATGTATGGATATTGATATTATTATAAACGGCCCGTTCACGACTTCAGTCTTAGCGGCGTGCGGAGCGGCAGGCGGCGCGGCGGCGGCAAGAGGTGCGTTTTACACGCCACGTACCCTCAGTAGCGGCGAGCGGCAGCGGCCGAGGTGGACGTATTTAGGTAGTCGGGACGTGCTCAAAATTATGGCGTTATCAAAATTATCCCTTCTGTGTACAGACAATATAATTATGGTAGCTGATACTACGTTATTATGTTATCAATTTAAATTAAACTTACCATCATATTCCGGAAAACACTGTTTTATTTCTTCCCACAGCCTTTTTATAACGTTTTTATATTTATGTTGGGGATGTTTAGACATCCATATAGGGGGTCGATTTAAAATTTCAGTAATAAGCGCCTCGGTATCTATTACCGCCACAAAATCGTCTAAAATTTTTTGTATACGATTTCGACGCCGAGTCCGTCACACCTACACAGCTATCTACACCGCCAAACACGCCGCTCTGTTTCGTGGCGTCGTGCTCATTCGCTTGTACTTTTGATCTCGCCGCTCGCCGCACCGCGCGCCGCTGCAGTTATTCGCTCTGACAAAACCGCGCGCATTTTCGCTATGAGCGGCGACTCGTGGCGTGCTTCAAACATTTTCATACATTTGTTTTTAACGCTCGCCGCCCCGCACGCCGCCGCCGCTCGCCGCGCTAAGGTCGTGAATGGGCCGTTAGTGTTGATTTTGCGTGAGTATTGAATAGATGCTCCATGGGCTGCTTGGCTTCTTTGTATTCGATAAATGTTGAAAATATAATAAAAGTACTAATTCAGATACGGATTTCCTGCCGTTCATTATTTTCCAATTTAAAAAATCGTTGTACGCTTTTAAATAAAGTTCTCTCGATTTTTCTGGGAGCAGGTTGTTTACTACTCCAAAAGCGGCTAACTTGATATTTTCTGAAGTAAAATCACTGTAAATTTCGCTATCACTCGAAATTTTTTGAGATTTAAAATACAAAATTCACGACCAATATAAATTTTATACAACACTCCCGCTCTTTTGTTTAAAGTCATTGCTTATTTTTTTTTATTTTTTTTTTTTTTGTTAGTGGCCAGTTTGAATTTTGAATAAACTGTTTTGATGCACGTACATTTTCACTTATGTTGACGATTTTTGATGATCCAAATTCAAATCTCATTATTCCCTAGGGATCCGCTATACTGCATTATCTCCCTATAGAATAATGACTTGCTTTAAGTGAGGTTTGTATGACGTATAAAACGACATTATCGAGCAGGTAGTGTAAAAAATTACTTTTAGCTTGTTCGTGTACGTTCATAATAACATGGACATTTCATCAGTTTCTCAGTAAGTGAATTATTGTTAATTCTGATGAGAAAATAAAGTTCCAAAACCAGAAAAAATATTCGTGAAATATTATAATTCCTGATTTAACTGTGTTATCTATACTCATAATAAATATGTAGAAGTGAAAATTCTGTACATTGAAAATATAAAAGTAACTTACTAGAGTTACTAGACCGACACCGAACCCAAAAATGTGTATAAATTTTTTTTTTGTCTATCTATCTGTTTGGTCAGGCATCACGCAAAAACTACCGGTTCGATTACGATGAAACCTGGTAAAATTATTCTTTAATAACCTGGGTACCACCCTGGGTACCACACTGGGTACTTTTTATCCCGGAAAAGTATAAACAACAAAAAACCAACTTAATTTGCGGTTCGATCCCTAGACCCATTACTGTACCAACCGAAAATAATAAGTTTGTCGTAGGTTGCGTCACCCGCAGAGTTCAGAGAGTTCACTAAGGGGCACCTTATACCATTATGCACCGATTTTCAAGAGGTTTTCAGCACTCGATAGCGTGATTCTCGACGAAGGTTTAGTACATAATTTGTTAAGTTTTTGTATTTATTTCGGTGTACATTTAGGATATTTGTTGAAGATGTCGGGAAATAATAAGCCGAAAGGGGAACCGTGTTACACCGAACTTAACGCGAGCGAAGCCGCGGGCAAAAGCTAGTACTTATAATAAATCTGAAGAATTAAAAGTTCTGTTCATTAAAAATAACAAAAAAATAAATGGCACAGAGGTTATTAGACCGACACCGAACCCAAAAATGTGATTAAATAAAATTTAGTATGTCTTTCTGTCTGTTTATTCAGGCATCACGCAAAAAATAGCGGTTCGATTACGATGAAACTTACTATAATTATTCTTCTGGGCACCACACTGGGTACTTTTCATCCCGGAAAAGTATCCTTACTAATATTATAAAAGTGAAAGCGAGTTGGTTATTTATTTGTTTGTTACGTCTTCACGCATAAAAGGCAAAACCGATTTTGATGAAACTTGGTACACGGATAGACTATGCCCTGGAATTGGACATAGAATACTTTTTATCCCGGAAGTATGTTCCCTTGGGATAAGTTTCTGCTATCACGCGGGCGAAGCTGCTGGGAGCAGCTAGTATACAATAAAAACACACGGCTAAGATACTATAATATTTTATGTTAAGATACAATATCGCTCGCCATATAATTCAATGGACTATCACGTAGTCACGGCCAAAAGCTGGTACATAATATTTTCAGTAGGTCGTGCTGTACTCGTATATATTGACATTCGTAGCTATACAGGGTGTAAGGGACAGCCCTCCACAAACTGATAGGGTGATTTCAGTATATCGTACTAAGTTGACCGGTACATGAAATTATTTCAGGAACTTTATGGGAATCCAATAAAACTGATTTGTTTAATTACCTCGCACGCAATGTATCGCTAACTCTGTAAAACGCACTTTTGCTGCGTGCGCAGCGCGGCGAGCTTTCGAAAGGACGGCCGCGCTCGCGCCACGTGTTATTACGTCACTTTGAAACGAGCGAGAGCGAACAATAAATTATTATTTAGCAGATAGCCGCGTTACGTACAAAAAAAAAGTAACAATCACAACACGGTCACAGATAAAAAAGTAAAAGAAAAATCCTACCTTAAAATCGCTCCGGTCGTATTAAATAAGGGTCGAAGTGACCTCCACCGAGGCGTTCACAAAGATTGGCACGGCGCAGGGTCTCAGCATGTAGACAGGTCATCAAGGTGGGATCCTCGTTACAGCTGTAGCGCAGCTGCTGGAACGTGTTCGTGATGCGGTCTCGCATTTCCTCCTCACTCGCACATACACAAACGTGATAAACACCGTTTTCTTTTACGTCCCCACAAAAAGAAGTCTAAAGGCGTTAGGTCTGGCGATCGTGCTGGTCACAGTTGCGGTCCAAACCTACCAAGCCAGCGACGCGGAAAGGTGGCGTTTAGATGGGAACGCACTGGTAGCGTTATGTGCGGAGGGGCTCCATCATGCTGGAACCAGATCATCGGCAAGTGCGCGAGTGGTGGATCACCCAGAGCTTCCCATTCCATCTCCAGCTCGTCACGGAGGATCTGTAGTTCTCTTTCGAGGTCAGTACGAAGGAAGTCGAGATAGCGCGGTCCGTCCATGCGCGCGGGAAGAAACACCGGCCCTAGGATTTTATTGCCATAAATTCCTGCCCAGACATTTACTGACCAACGCGTTTGATGTCCGGACTCCTGGATTTCGAAAGGGTTACTTTGCGACCAGTAATGTGCATTTCGGCGATTCCACATACCGTTACGCGTAAGAGTCGACTCGTCAGTCCATATCACATGTGATATAAAATTGGAGTTTCGATGCTGTTCAGTCCGCAACCATCGACAGAACTCAAGGCGATGTCCGCGATCACGTGGCAATAGAGCTTGGACCTTGTGTATGACATAAGGACGTTGCTGATCCCTTCGCAACGTTTTGTGCACGGACCAGTGTGAGACGCGGGCTCCATTATGCCGCCGCAATAATCGAGCTGCAGTGCGTGTGCCCAAGCGTGGATTTCGACGAACCAGTTCTAAAATCCTTTCTTGAGTTTGACCGCGAATTGGTCTTCCGGCGCCTTCTTGATTGGGAACAATGGGCTGGTTATCTAGCAATCGTTGATAGGCACCGGTAATTATCCGAGAGTCTGATGGATGCCGACGGTCAGGATACCTATCAACGTAAATTCTGAGCGCTTCCCTTGAATTTCCGCGAGCTTCTCCGTAACACATTATCATTTCCCCATACTCACGCGCACTAAAAGTAGTCATTTTTAACAAAATCAATAAACACTAACAAAAAACTTAACAATCTGACTGCGCGAGCGATCCGCACCGACAAAAGTTCGCGGTACACGCGCGGTGCATTCGCGACACGACACAACAGCGACTGCATGCATGCGACACTGCCACACAAACATAAAACTGATGTTACCAATTACACGAAAATTTTTGCACGAAATTTCGTGCAAAAAAATAAATAAAAATGATGCACGAAATTTCGTGCAAAAAATAAATAAAAATGATGCTTGAATGAACTTAAGTTATCATTCTGTTATTTTGTGTAGATAAATGAAACGATTAATTCGTCAATTTAATTCAAATTTTATTAACTTCTAAATAACAAAAAGTAATTAATAAATTTCGATCAAATAAAATAATAAAAATTAAATCTCTCGATTGGCCATCTCTCCTGAGGTATCCGGGAGAGATAACCATAGTAGTAAGGGGAAGATGACCAGTAGTTTATTCTCCTTTTTTTTTAGTTATCTGCTTCTCATCTTTTCTATTTATCGCCACATTTTGAGCACAGGTTGTCAAATTCGGTGCAATTTTCATAAACTTAAAATGAGCGAATGACACACTGTATCCAGTCCTTAATACGAGTAAGTTGGATACTGTAATAATTTTCCTCACGCCCAGCACAGTTGTCTTGTTTATTTTTCGTATCAATATCTGAATCTCAGAGTATTGGTCTCATTGCCACGCGTCCGTGATGTCTTCGCTGAGCAGCCGCGGCGTGTTCGCGACGAATTTGCTCCACGCCCGCTCCGCCCCCGCAACCGCTCGCAAACCGCCAGAGTAATAACGCCCTTAGTTCCAAAAATAATTGAACTGACCATCTCTCCCATACAGCCATCTCCCCCGGACTGGTAAGTTCCCCCGGGGATTCATGCCATGTAGGGTACTACATGGCATGAATACTCAAGAGTATATAAAAGACACTTTTCCTTTAGAAATTTATAGCGTTTATTTTTTAAACTAATTTGCTTTAAAGGAGTTCTGGGGTTTAACATGAATCAACTTAGTTCTAACATTTTCGTTCACTAATTGAGGTCGCCCTTAAAACGAACTGGCGTAATGTTAAACTATGCATACACAAACAATCGCAGCAATCGCGAGACATGTGCTGTCGTTTTTTGAAGATTTCTATCGTCTATGGTTAGTCCATAACCTCCTGACCTGATGATCATGAGACTAAAATGACAAACGCCCTTTCAAAGATCAAAAACATAATTTACTAAATCAGTCGATGCCTACTTCTTACTGTTAAGGAGTTGTACCTTCCATCATCACAGCTCAGCTACATGAGATGATGATGATACGCAAGTACTTAAATTACTTCATAAGATTTGCGAAAAACGATGTGTGGGCCCATAAAATTTGAGGGTTGCCCTCGATTTCTCCAGAATCCAATCATCAGATCCTGACTTGGTGACTATGGGACCACTTCAGAAGTATCTCCTTTCGAACAAAAACATAATTTTGAAAATCAGTCCACAATTGGCGGAGCAATCGCGTAACAAACACACAAAAAAAAACATACCGGCGAATTGATAACCTCCTCCTTTTTTGAAGTCGGTTAAAAATAAGTTAGCAATACTGTTGCAATCATGCAAATCGTGCAAATTTATTGTGGAAATGCCGCGGCGCCGCGCCTATCATAAGATAGAAAGTGACGCAACTATCATTAATTCATTATTAGTATTACACAAATCGGAGCGTCTTCTGTATTGGTTGGAAGGGGTGGTAGGTATGCGATTGGCTGAGTTCAAGAAACTCTAGCTAGGCAGAAATTGAACAGCTGATTTCATGCGTCGTTCATTAGAAAATTTCAACATCCATTGCTGCTTTCATTTTAGCTGTGTTATTTACATTAATGGTGTTCTGCATACAGATAATGTCACTTTACATTGAAATAAAGCAATAAAAACTGAAAAAACGAAAAAAAAATTGAAAATTGAAAATTTTCCTGAGAAAATTTCCACTAGAATATGATTCAAAATAAGGAGCTGATTGCACCCTGTTAATTTGTGGAGAGCTGTCCCTTCCACCCTGTATATGTCGCAGTCATCTGGTTAAATTAACCATCTAATTGGACGCCTAAGGCGTTCGTTTAGGAAAAAAGGCTGACAGGCTAAAATGGGAATGGGCGGGACACATCAGTCGTATGCTCTCTGACTGCTGGGCAAGAGTTTGCACAAAATGGGTACCTGAAGATGGACGACTCCGCCGAGGTCGACCAAGGAAGAGGTGGCGAGAGGACCTGGATGGATACAGATACAGTAATGTGGCGCATGAGCAGACGATGTGTGTGTGTGCGCGGCGGGACTAGCCGGACTACCGCGGCGGCTCGCGGCTGGCGCGAGGGGTTCCGCTGCTAATGAGGATGTCGATGGCGAGACATCGCTTATGTATTCCTCTTTCTGTGTTTCAAATTTCATAATACAGGTGTGTATACCCAAAATATAGTAACAAACTAGTGACTTGAGATAGTGTAACGGAGTAATGGCGGGGTGCCGCCACGAATCGGACATCATCATCATCATCGTTTAGGCTGAAAGACACCAGTCCCGTGCGTGTCGCATCCATCGGACTCCCGTGCGAGGCCAACCAACCAACGCTCCAACGCTGCGAACTCGTCAGCTTCCGACTAAATAATGAGAACAGAAAAAAAAATAGTAAGAATGATATTGTGACAAGAAAACAGATCACTGAGGTGACGGCGGATGATTAAAAGAAGAAGAAACGCTGGCCCCACCCATCGCACACTGTGGTCGGGAAGGGAGAGGTACTACGGAGTTCACTAAAGGATTTTATGGTAATAATATAGCCTGTACACTGTTGTGTATTGATAAGGTAGGCAAAATGTATGTTATATAATGCTCTTCAAAGCAACGATTCGTGAAATCATGCCGTTAATTCGTTTGAGCAGTTACAAATGTAAGGTGAGGTGAGCGGCACGCTACAGCACTATAGTCTGATGTGGGGCGGTAACTTTCCTGAAATAAAAATGTAATAATGTAAGTTAAACATCGAGCTTTATAATAGCGGTTTATTTGTATATACGAGTAATAGTGTGCGTGACAATATATACAAGTGGTGAACTATTTGCGGTACTCTCCGCGCAATTAGTGGAGCCGTGCTCAGCGCTGCGAACAAAAGGGGTTTTTTTTTAGAGTAAAAATAATATTTTTGAAGTAAAGTATCTTTAAATGTCGTTTCTTCAATTTCAGAGCAGCGATCAACCTTTCATCAGATAAGTAGATATTAAGTTTATGTTAAGTAGGTACATAATCTGACAACTATGTAAGTACGTACGCTAGGGTACGGTAAAATGCTCGACAGGCTGGCTGTTATGTATATGTAAAAATATGCGGAATATAAATTAGATCGGGTTGGAATGTATCACAGAGAGGCACAACGCGAACATGTGAGCCGCGTGTCGTCACAGAGCAGTGCGATCACAGCAAACACGACTCCCAGGATACAATCTGAACGACAAACAATGCACTAAACGCGCTCATATGATTCATATCGATCACTGCCGAATCGCGTCGCTCATTTTTTTATGAATGCGAGCTGCCGGGCCCACAGCTGCTCATACATGCTGCTCGGACGACTGAAACAAATACAGTGTGGTGTGTATAGTCAGCACGAGTCCGTGGCGGAGGTGTGTGGGATATATTCCAGCCCACCACGGACATCGCTCGCCACTCGGAACACGCTATAGGAACGGTTCATGACTGCTTTAACGTGCATGAAATTAATTACAAACGAAACGGCGGTCGCCTCCATCACAGGTTAACACTTAGTTGTTTGACTGCTGATTCGTTTCTCAAAGAAATTTATCGAGCCTCGCTAACCGGCGACAAGACGTGGCCCAGCGCGGCCCGCTCACCTAAAGGTGAGTATAAACTACAACATTTACTTGTAACAGAACAACGAGCCGCTCTATGATATGTTCTAATGTATCATCCTTTTACGAACGAAATCTCGAGCACGCTCGCCTCTTTGTTACAAACCAACGAGCATATTGGTGTAATATTTCGTCGAGCGTAATGGTGTAACATTTCGTCGAGCCACGACTGCGGGCGATGCGCGGTTGCGGGGTGACATTTCTAAAAAGAATGAACGCAAGGTACAACGAAATGTTCGTAAATGCACACTCGCTGTGAGCATTTACCCGTAACATAACGCCGACCATTCGCTGGAACGTTACATTACATGGAAATGCTGTGGAAACTGAGCTTTTGCCTGTATTGTACCATTCGTAAGAACGGTACATTACTCAGAAATGCTCCAGAAAATGTTGTAGTCTATGCTCACCTTAAGTTATGCAAAATGTTCTTCTATTTGTTTCGCTTCACCGCCCACCGCTGCGTCCAACTCACCTTCGATACGATAATTAATATTTATGCAAACATCGTAATTAAAACACTACAAAGATTTTCATAGGCGCGTGTCTCAATGAAGCAATCTCTATGTAAATGTTTGGGGAGTTCGCATGCTTGACTCATTTATTGGAGGAGCAATTTGGACAATATTTCAACTTAAGAAAACTGATTTACTTAGTAAGGTAAGAAATAACGGAGTGTTGATGAACGTGTGCATCGTGTTAGGATACTGTTTGGACGCTGAAACATTTCTAAAATAAAAGCTCTTGATTCGAGTTCAACGAGACTGGTTTAAAAAAGTAGTGAAGGTGAGTATCGCTCAGAGGACGGGACGCGGCGTGTGGAAGCTCGCAGCCATCCGACGACAGGCAACAATTCCTGCCTCGCTCGGTGTTCCCCGACTCGTCACACTCTCAGCACAGTGCCCGCTGGGCCGCGCCGGTAACTCGCTGATGTTCGTTTGTGTTCTCCCGACACGTCGGCGTCGGCTAAATCTCCCCGTTGTATGGCAGCTGCTAGCTTTCACTATGAAAACACAAAAATGCAACGCCAAGTATATTAAATGTATTTATTTTATTAAACGTTGCCTCTTTTCTTTGTCCATAAAAATAAAACCCTTTGCCATGTACCTAAATAGATACAATACAGATGAAATAATTACAATAGTCTCTTTTTTTTAAAGAAAAGTCACGCCGAATGATCGACGCTTTGCGTGACCCTTGACCTTGATCGGGCTAGCACGTCAGAATCCAAAAAAAATGCATTTCCATTCATTTTAGTATTATATGTATAGGTATAGTTAAGGTATATAAGTAATTATAGTTTAGTTAATATTTAAGTTTAAAAAAAACTTTATACAAAAAAAAATTAAACCGACTTTAATGTAAAAAACACTGAGAAGTACAAAATAACTTTAATTTCGGAAGTCGGTGTTTCTATAAAAGATACCTTATTTTGTCTCTTCGTTATTTAACATTGACTTCCGAAATTAAAGTTATTTTGTACATTTCAGTGTTTTTTTTTTACATTGAAGTCGGTTTAATTTTTTTGTAAAAAGTTTTTTATTTTTCACTTTTTAGTTGTGGTACCATCACTAAAAAGTACCTACCCTTCAGCCAAACATAAATACCTTATAGCCAGAGTGCATCTCATAACGATTCTAATAATCCTAAATACGGTTATATTACATTAGGTAATTAATTTACCTTCCGGCATTATCACCAGATCAGTTCGATACATCCTCTCCCCTTTTCTTTCAGTCAGTCATCGATTACACGTATAAACAAAGCAATTTTACTTGCTACGACAATTCTGCTATGATCCTATAAAGAGTTCTGTTCCATATTTTCGAAGTCCATGATCAGATCATAACAATATTTCTATGGGACCAACTTGGAAGCATAACCAATCACAATTGACCGAGATATCGGTCAACAAACATACAAAAAAAAAACATACATTCTGCCGAACATAGAACCTCCTCATATAAAGTAATAAGAAAAAATTTATTACTTACAAATATCATTGTTAAATGTACGACCATTACGACTCTTTAGCTACCTGCTTAATAAATTATTAAGATGACTTATCATAAGACCAAAGTTTTGGAAATATTAACACGTTCAGATTTACGTCACATAGTACATTTTTATAGAAGACTAGCTTTTGCCCGCACGGCTTCGCTCCCGCTCTTTCCTACTCTACCCTTCTATACTCTACTCTACCCTACTCTAACCTAATCTACCCTACTCTACCCTACTCTACCCTACTCTACCCTAATCTACCCTAATCTACCCTACTCTACCCTACTCTACCCTACCAAACTTCACATAAACCATCTACTAAATAGTCCGAACAAAGCCTAAAAATTTGGTTTGGATAGGTGAGCCCGTTCTTGAGTTATAAAATAACACCGAATAGTTGCATTGATTTTTATATATATAGATAGATGTGACTTTTTGTAATGCCACAAAGCAGATAGGTACAGATTTACTTCACTTTTCATACCTCCGCTCAGCAATCGCGCTAGGGTCGACGCCGCTCTTTCCGAGCGCGCTCAGGTGCGGCGATAAATACCTAATATAAATTGTAAAAATATTCCATGGCCACAAAGTCATGTTCTTATCTACTACCTACCTAACTGTACTGCGTTACGTAAAAACAAACTATCAAAATACAAGCAAATACCGACCCACCTAATTACGTCTTAAAACTGGTAGCTTAAAAACGATATTTCAGCAATTATTGTTGAATTTAAAAAACTGGGCAAGCGCGAGTTGGACTCGTACACTGAGGGTTCCGTGCAAACTACAATTCCCGAATGGAAAATTTCGATTTTTTTCCGAATTGCATTTTTTTTTTTGTGACCTAGGTACAACTTTACTGTTTTTAGATTTATTTATAGGTCTTATACCTGTGATATAAGACCTTGCTTTGTGCCTTTTAGGATTCTGGGTCAACGAGAAGTATCCTATGAATTTCGATCTTTGAGGGTATAAAAATATACGTTTTTTTGCTTTTTCACAGCTTATAGGGACCGCAGACCTGAGTATATGGTTTAATTTCAACTCGATACCCCCATACGTTCTCAACATAAAGGGTCTTGATAGACAGACAGACGGATGGACAAAAAATTTGAGTTATATTCTCAATCTGTGCATAACACACGGTACATATCCAACTAGTCTAAAAACAGCTGTGGTCAAACCATTATTAAAAAAAAACGACAAAGAATGCATGGAATCTTATAGACCTATTGCATTGGTGTCGATAATATCGAAGGTATTTGAAAAATACATATATACACAAATTTTTCAATACCTAGATAAACAAAATATTTTGACTGAGGAACAGAAAGGCTTTCGGAAACAAAACTAAACTATTAACATGGCCATTTATGACTTCTTAAACAATTTAATTACGAATGTTGATCAACGAATACCTGTGTGCTCTATTTATTGTGATATGACTCACGCATTTGACTATGTGGATCATAATATTTTGCTTAAAAAATTGGACTCCTACGGCATTAGAGGTAATGTCTTAAATTTGATAGAATCGTGTTTAATTCATGAATCCCCAAGCGACCACCGGTGGCCGCGCATCTATTGTCTTACTATTGTGTCTCTAATTGACGGTATCTGAAGGGTTAAAGAATAGAAAACAGTACGTTGAAATAACGACAATAGATCCTAAAACGAAGTGCCAAAGAATCTATAAGTCTGATTATAGGACAATTACCTATGGAGTGCCCCAGAGCAGCTTATTGGGCCCCCCTCTGTTTATAATATATATAAATGATATGCCTAAAGTAACCAGTAATCCTATGTCACTATTTGCTGATGACAGCACAGTGACCATAAGCAACACAAATGGCAAAAACCACAAATTATTGAGACAATAACCTCTTACCCTTACAGTTGCTGACGACTCCTTGAGACGAGCGAGGACAGTACGCGCCGTCGACGACTTCGGTTCGGTCCGGACAGTTACTAAACGGTCGGATCGCAAGCTACCCATTACTCGCTGTCCGCAAGTCCGCGCCTACGGTGGCCGGAAATCGGAATCGGAATCCCGGCAGCGGCTGGGGCGTGAGCGCCGTTGCCTGACGCGGTCGGCCTACTCCTTTGCTAGCTGAAGGAGGCGACCGCCTGCCAGTCCTCCTTGCTCCGGACCATGGCCTGTACCAAGGCCCAGTGCGAGAGTTCTCCGCCGCCGATCGCCTCCACAAAGACACGGCGATGCTCTGCCCAAGCGGGGCACACCTCTATCGTGTGTTCCACCATGTCCTCCGGGCGGTTCGCATTCGCACAGTGGCAATAACCGGGCGCCACTGCCGCACGAATCCGGTGCAGATACCTCCCGAACTTACCATGTACTGTGAGAACCTGCGTCATGCGAAAGGTGAGGACGCCGTGAGGTCTTTCCAGCTACGCCTCAAAGAGGTGACTTAGCGCCATAATTGTAGCGTTCCCAGCAGTGGGTTGCGATAGTCACTGATGCCATTTCACACCGCCAGTCTACCATGCCATAGCGTCGTGAGGGCTCGCACGTGCATCCTGCCAAAGCCGAACTGGCCGTCCGAAATGTGCGACGCTTGGAAAATACTCTTTCAAAGAGCTTGCCCACACAATCGACACAATGGGCTGGTACGCAGACGGAGAGTCTGGAGGATACCCCGGCTTTGCGATGAGGACCAGTTTCTCTTTCTGCTCACGAAGTGGGAACTGGCCCCTCTCCAAGCTCAAGCCGGAACTCTATCAACCATGCCGCGACCTGCCGCGGCAGCGGGCTTTTGCCCCGGCGTTGCATCTCCACGCGCAAATCGTGCATGCGTGCAAGGACTGTTGCCTCCAGATCCCATGGTGGCAAGCCATCAAGGAAGCTCGAGACGTAGTGCTTAGAATATTTTCTCTTCCATTTAAAACATTATCATTTAAATCATTTTAAGTCCTCTGATAGTACTTAAATCAAGAAATTGGTGTGTATAACTTTAACCAGTTAATCACATCTAATAATATAGCTCAAATATTGCCATGAAAGTGTGTAAGAAACTACTATTGGAAATTCAGAAAAGGTCCTCGTTTAGTACAAGCCGTACCTTGAAAAACGTCCTCATATCGTTCATGAATAGTCTAGTGCTACGTCCTCGCATCACACAAATAATAAGAAAAAGTGTGAAAAATTAAGTCCTCATATAGACGTCTCTGGTCATATGGTTAAGGTCCTCACAAACAGGTCCTCGGATGGTACTACCCAGGCGGGTTTGCGAGTGTATTTAGGTCCCCGCATCGTTCACAGGAAATCATACCAAAAAATGTTGAGATAGCGCTATACGAATAGTCTCATCACCCCAAATATTGTTTTCTCTTTCTTTCTGTCTTGTTAATAAGGTCGTAAGTCGTCGCTAACCTAGTTTTCTAGAAGGTCCTCGGATTGTGACTTATGACTATACTGCCCCCGTTAGTAAAAAAGACGCATCTAACATTTTTTGCAGAGTTGATTTATAAACATTGCCGGAATCAGGACATAATGGCGCATCTGCCTATATTTTTTATATTTTGCAAACTTTCTCCTGTGCGTTTTTAACACAATAAAAAAAGGCTCGATTTCCCGTTTCATTCATTAAATTTTTTTTTATCCGTTTTCGTTTTTGTTAGATACGTCTTTTTAACTATCAGGGGCAGTATAGTCCTCGTATGGATGCCTGTACAAGTAGGGGTGTGTGTGTGTGTGTTCTTTCTTTACTGATTCGTTTAAATAGTTCTTCAGTAGGAACTAATCAGAAAGTATAGCTATGGGCTATATAAGCTTACCTCAGTGATAAGCAAGGATGCTTTAGTTAGGTACAGCTTATCATGGTCTGGTGGGTTCAGTTTTGAGATATGGTGTGATTTTTTGGGGGAATTCAACCAATAAGGAAATAGTCTTTAAATCCCAGAAAAGGTGTATCAGGATAATGTTTGGATTGCAGGTCATTGATACATGTAAACCTTTCTTTATTAAATATTGACACTTCCATGCTTATATATTTTTGAAGTAGCTGTATTTGTTAAAACTAATCCAAAACTATTTACTAAGCTATCAGACATAAATAACCGAAGTCAACGGGATAACACTAGTTTATGCGTAAGAAGGTCTCATACAGCATTAATGCATAAAAGTGTATTCTGCATGGCACCAATTACATTTAATCACATACCAAGGACAATTAAAGAATTAAATCTAAATCTTTAAAAAAAAAAACTAAAATCTTTGCTGGTTGATAAAGCATATTACAGTATTTCGGAATTTATTACAGATAAAAATCTAATAGTAACATAATAATGGATAACCCTTTATATTATTGACATAATAAATGTATTTTTGACATTAATATTTTTAATTTTTTTGTATTTTTGTCTTGGGGCTGTACTGACATTCTTTCATTTTTATTTTGACATATTACTTTTTTAGAAAGTATTGATTTTCTAATATGCAACCGGCTACAGTCGCGCTCGCACTGGGCCGAGGCGCTCCGAGGTATCGTGTCCGTGAGGGTCGTTTATGTTTGCGTTGTTCGACCGCGCTTCAGTAGTATATGATTGGGCATTCTGGACCACTTTTCGCTCGGCGAACCTCGTTCGCCATCGCTCCGGTGGTCCAGAATGCCCAATCGTGAACGGGCGACTCGGTTTAGTAGTAGTGGTAGTGGTACGGTGGACATTCTGGACCACTTTTCGCTCGGCGAACTCGTTCACCATCGCTCCGATGGTTCAGAATGCCCAATCGTGAGCGGGCGACTCGTTTTATGTTAGTAATGCAAAGTGGTAGTGGTACGGTTTGTAAAGATGTAACGTGTTTAGTGTTATTTTATTGAAATGTTTAGTGTTTTTCTAGCTAAACAATGATATGAATGTATACGACTGTGTGTACACACATATATAATATCGTATTTAATCATTGTGTCTGTATGAGATGTGTGTAAAATGAAGTGTGGGTATGCATAGTAGGGAAATAAAAATAAAAAAACAATCATTGAAATCAAAACCATATTTAATTATCGTAAAAAACAGGTTTATCGGGGAACAAAACATCTGCAGAACGGACAAAGTCCTGCAGTTTTTTCCACTGAGGAGAGTCAATGTCGGCCTGGAGCTTGATACGTACCAGTGCTTTCTTCCATAGCTCCAAAGAGTTGGTTTTGCGCGCGTCGTCAGCTCGGTACACCTTGCAGTCTATGTAATATTCGCCCTCGGTGTGAGCTGTGCGTCGCTCGCACCCGTTAGCCACTCGGTGCACGAACAGCGACGACAGGCTTGCTTGACCCGATGATCCCTCTCCAACTTCCGCGCCTGTCTCGCGGGCCTGGCTGATACCGAATATATCGCTATCACTCGAAGCTTTTTTACTGCAAAAACAAAACAACTTTTGTTTAATTTATTTATTGAAATAGTACGACCGAAGCCAATTACACTATTTAATTTTTGAACAACGTACCTACTTATGTAACCTTGTTAATTTACTAATTACAAGCCTAATTATGTTGGATACTGAACTGGATGATCAAGAATTGATATTTGATAAGGCTTTTCAATAATCTCGATGAGTATAACACTTAAAGAATTATGCGTTGGGAAATACTTTTTGCTGCTCTATTTTTGTAAGTACCAACAGTAACGACAACAATCACTACACTCATGAGACTTGATGAGACAAACATAATGAAACATGTAAAACAATATTGTACTTTACTTGATGAGACCGGCTTTTCACTATGAAATATATATTACATCCTGAGATGTAAAATATTATCGCTCGCCATATATTTGTACGTGACCGTTCACACTGTGCTGTAATATATATTAATATCCCAAGCGTCAAAATGTATGGCGAGATGTTAATATTACATCACCAGGGTTGTATTATGACCTCTTAAAACCATCATGTTTTCGGTGTGAAAAAGAGACGGAGCTATACAGGACGAATAGCACTATCCTTTTCTCAAACAGAAAACATGATGGTTTTAAGATGTCATAATACGACCGCTGATGTAATATACCTATATCCCATAGTCAAAAGCGGGCCTGAACCATATAAAAAAATGTAATTTACCTGGGACGGTTCGATTTTGATTTGCGTTTCCCATTTTCTCGAGGTGTACGAACAGTTTTCGTTTTTCGCTCAATGGTTGATGGGGATTGATAGCATGAACCCTCAGAATCGGACCTGAAACAAAAAAGTGATACAACCGTTTAAATAAAATAAATTAAAAAGTGGGCGGTGGTTCTGAAGAGTCAGAAGTGTTTCAAATATTTTATACTTACATTTTTCCTTGACTAGTAAAGGACTCAAACTCAGCTCAACTTCAAGACGACAGCAGCGCCAGCAGACACGATGATCTTCAACTGGTGTTGGTGATGACGGTTGACGACACTGACTTTACTGACTGTGTACAACAATTTACCGATCGCGGATCACGAGTGCACGACCGAAGTCCGGAATCGCAACTTACTATTACTTAGTTCACTTGAAACAATTGTAATGATCATAATGAAAAACGTAGTGACTTATAAGGATGGAAATGTCTAACATGAAAAGACACTTAAAATCTCTAGGTTTTAGAGTGTGATGGAACTTTTTTATTTGGTCGTATTTTAAACCTTCAAAAAGTAAATACTAAGGCAAACTAAAGTAGAATCAATTGCTGATGCATTGAAAACACTTAGGGTTTACACACCATTTCGTTACAATTTTCATACAACGATAGTTATATAAGCAGCGTAATGACAGCCCTGTGTAAAATAGCTGACTACCAAACATTAATTAGGTTGCATCATTTTACAATTATTGCGTTATATCGGAAACGCTGAAAGTTGATATGTAACAAGTGTCTTTTTACGAACGCTTGTCGTTGTGGAATTTTTCCGAAATTATAAAGACGTTAGTATTTCGGTTAATAAATGTCACTACTAAATATGTAATATTACAAGTGTAATATTGAAATTGTGAACATTAAACAGGTAATAATTATTTTAATAATTCATTTATAATAATCTATTTTGATACTTTATGTATCGTACCGGAAGACGCAGCGTTGGAAGGCCTCCAACAAGGTGGACCGACGACCTGGTCAGGGTCGCGGGAATCCGATGGATGCGTGATGCACAGGACCGGTCGTTGTGGCGACGCTTGGGAGAGGCCTATGTCCAGCAGTGGACGTCTTTCGGCTGATATGATGATGATGATGATGATGATACTTTATGGTTACTTTATTTATAATTTAAATAACAATATTTTTATTCTTTTCAGCTACACATGCATTACAATTTACAATTGTACAAAGACGATGAGATTGAAGATTTATTCTTAAGGAAAATATTTAGAAGTACATCATTTTTATCTGATGATTTCTACAAGTGCGTAAGATCAAATAATTATCAGGTAAACATATTAAGTATCTACCCTTAACTGTAAGTTTTTGTTGAATTATTAATCTAAGTACATATCTAATAAATCTTTGCATTTTATTTCCAGAATAAGGCTGTAATACAATATGATCAAAACAGACAAAAAAACAAATGAGGAACGGGAGCTACAACTGATCAAGACTTTTATTTATAGTGGTTCTAACGCATTTTCGAAGCTGTAAATCTCTATGAAAGGTATATATATAAATATATATATATTATACTTAAGGACAACGTATTGTAATACACGATTTAATATTGATACTTTTCTCTAAACGCTGAAATAACTATTATTTTATCCTTGTCTATCAATACTAATTCGTGTATTCAATAACAATGCCTTACTGTACAGTATGTCATGTATCTGTAGATAATCGTCAGTGGTCTGGTCATTTACGGAGTAATATACATAAAAACAATAGCGTAGCTCCTTTTAGTAGTAATGTAAAAATAATCAATTCCTCGTTCAAAGGACGTATTGTAAGTTATAGGATTATTGCAACTGAGGAGTTAGTCCATACATTTCCAGAGAGTTTTCTAATAAAAATCCGAGAACAAGTCAAGGATCTGATAGAACGCTCACTAAAAAGACACACATCGGTTAAAGTTAACTTTGAACTATTTTTGATATTTCTTTTGTTTAAAAACGATCAACAAGAAATGAAATCATTTGCTACAAAAAACTTTATAATTAATTTAAATTACGATTTCGATACAATTTTTAAATCAACAATATCATTACTTCTTAAGAAAATAGAAGATTTTCAGGAAAGAGATAGCGGTTGGACATTTTTGAATAACTCCTATTTTGAAATAAATATCAATAAATATCAGCCGCTCAGTGGATCCAAATATATTCCTTTACCAAAGTTTATAAAAAATAAAAAAGCTTGCTTGAATATTAAGAACAACGACAAGTACTGCTTTCTATGGTGTGTTGTGGCAGCCTTGTATCCCGCAACCCAACATACCGACAGAGTTACATCATATCCTCGTTTTCAGGATGTTTTAAATATTAATGATTTGTCATTTCCCATCACATTCACGGACATAGCCAATTTTGAAAAAAATAATCCCAATATAAATATTTATGTATATGGATTGAAAAATAATAAAACCATTATAGGACCATTATATACAACAATTAATAAAAAATCTAGGAGCATTCACTTATTGTATTTAGAAAATGATACAAATTCCCATTACTGTCTTATTAAGAGTTTACCCCGGTTAGTTCGAACTCAAATTTCTAAACATCATGGTAAGTTATATTATTGCGAATCTTGTTTATTGTTTTTTCCTACTCTTAGTCAACTTGAAACACATCTGTGTGGAGGGGTTGTCACAATTTTGCCTGATAGGGGATCAGTTTTAAAGTTTAAGAACTTTCAAAGAAAACAAGACATTCCATTCGTAATTTATGCCGATTTTGAAACACTGTTAATACCGATTTCCAGCGACGAATTTGATACTGATAATACAAAATACACCCAGCGACACGCGCCAGCCGCTTTTGCTTATAACATAGTATCTTCTTTCAATGATAATAAAAGGTATAGAAGTTATCGCGGTAAGGATTGTGTTACAAAGTTTATAGAGTTTCTTACGCAGGATGTAATTAAAATATATAAAATACTAACTAAAAACAATCCTATGATATTTACTGATAAAGATGATGTGGATTTCAGAAATGCAATTAAGTGTCATATATGTGAAAACTTGCTGTGGTCTGACAGAGTTAGAGATCACTGTCACATCACAGGTCAGTACCGCGGCGCAGCTCATCGACATTGTAACCTCCAACATAAAGTACCAAAATTCATACCAATATTTTTTCATAACTTGTCAGGATATGATTGTCATTTATTTGTGAAAAAATTAGGTGAAATACCTGGTCAAATAAAAATTATACCCAAGACCAAAGAAAAATATATATCATTTTCAAAGTTTATACCCGTTGCGGATAATGAATATGTACAATTAAGATTTTTAGATTCTTATAATTTTTTAGGTACCAGTTTAGACAAACTAGCTAAAACAATGCAGATAAAAGATTTTGTTAATCTTCGATCTCATTTTCCTGATAATAAACATTTTAGTTTGCTGACACGAAAAGGTGTTTATCCATACGATTATATGACAAATTGGAAATGTTACGAGCAACAGGCGCTACCGCTAAAGTGTTACTTTCACAATTCCTTGACAAACGAAGACGTCAACGATGACGATTATAATCATGCTAAAACTGTCTGGAATTGTTTTAATATAAATAATTTAGGAGAATACACTGATCTGTACTTAAAAACAGATGTACTCTTACTAACAGATATATTTCAAAATTTTAGAAAAACTTGTAAACAATATTATAAACTTGACCCTGCATTTTATATAACAACTCCTAGTTTATCTTTCGATGCAATGCTACTTAAAACAGGCGTTCAATTAGAACTGTTGACAGATTTGGCGATAGTTAAAATGATTCAGGATGGTATTAGAGGAGGTTTGTGTATGTGCTCGCATCGGTACGCAAGAGCCAATCATAAATATATGTCTGAATATAATGCTGTAAAGCCAGATTGTTTCATAGCCTATCTAGACTGTAATAATTTATATGGTTATAGTATGTGTCAGTATTTGCCATATTCTAGTTTTCGGTTTCTTAATGAAAACGAATTAATTAATTTACGCGTTCAAAATATTGAAGATAATGCTGACTGGGGATATATATTAGAAGTTGATCTTTTATATCCTGATCACTTACACAATTACCATAATGACTTGCCTTTTTGTCCTGAAAAATGCATTCCTCCAGGTGGTAAAACAAAAAAACTTATCGCAAATTTATACAATAAGTACAATTATGTTATACACTACGTTCATTTAAAAAAGTGTCTGGAGCATGGTTTAATATTACGAAAGATTCACCGAGTTATTACCTTCCAACAAAGACCCTATTTAAAAGAATATATAGAGTTAAACACTCAATTACGTCAGAAAGCAAAAAGTACATTCGAGCAAGACTTTTTTAAATTATTAAATAACAGTGTCTTTGGTAAAACATTGGAAAATACTGAAAAGAGAGTCACCGTTCATTTAGTTAATCAATGGAGTGATAAAACAAATAAAACCAACAAATATATATCCGCTGAGAGGCTTATAGCTAATCCTTATTTTCATAGTGCAACAATATTGACTGAACATTTAGTTGCTATACAAATGAAACCAGACCAAATAATCTTAGATAAACCTATTTACATAGGATTCACTGTTTTAGATCTTTCTAAGTCCCATATGTACAATTTTCATTACAATGTTATTAAACCTTTTTATCATGATCGAGTACGCCTATGTTATACAGATACCGATTCTTTTGTGTATGAAATATATACAAACGATTTTTATAATGATCTGAAGTACCATTTCTTGCAATACTTCGATAGCAGTAACTATGATAATGATAATGAATTTGCAATACCTCTAATCAATAAAAAAATACCAGGCCTTTTTAAAGATGAAATGGGTGGTAAATATATCTCTGATTTTGTTGGGTTGAGGTCAAAGCTCTATTCTTTAAAAACTTCAAATACTGTTATCAAAAAAGCCAAGGGAATTAAATCATATGTGCTCCGAGATTTAGATATTACTGACTACGAAAGCATTTTATTGGACGGTGGAGTTATTAGAAGAAAAAACATAATGTTTAAATCATTGAAACATGAAATTTTTACACAAAATGTTAATAAAATTACCTTATCTAATAACGATGACAAACGAATTATTTTGAAAGATAAAATAGCAACGAAAGCCTGGGGTCATTCATGTATATTAGGTAAACAATAATGAAACACGTCATATCTATGAATGATTACTAAGTATAAGGTATTGATAAAATAAAAGAGTGGTTCTGTATAATAACATTCTTAGTTAAGTAAATAAATGTACTAGTGTTAATTAGCATTATATTATTTAGCTTTAGTTTTAAGAAATAAATAAAGATTTTTATTATTGTAATAAATGTGCTTGTTATATCAATTTACGTGTTTTATTTATTTAACAGATAAAAAACCTTTGATCACTTTAAAAATGTGAAAACAACTTTGCTAGCATTTATTAATATTTGAAATGAGGATGAAAAACTTTAGAAAATCGTACAAGTGCGTGTATGACTCGCACACGGAGGATTCCGTAGGAGCAAGCATAGACCAGGGACAGTACTGTCAATTACAAATTTTTTTCATATTAATAATTTTGTTTATCATAGTTTTCATAAGTTTCAACAGCACTTATGGTTTCGGAAAAAAGTGGGTGTGACATACGATCTAACGGACAAACAGACATACATAACGAATCTTTAAGGGTTTCGTTTTTTGTCATGCGGCTACGGAATCCTAAAAAGAAGCTTGTAGGAATTCGAACCCGAGCTGAAATGTAAAACGAAACTGCATTACATCAAGTTCATTTCCCCCATCGAGCAATCATATTATATCGAGCAAAAATGCATGGTATACATTTTTAGGTGTTGCAATACAACCTACATTTTATCGCTTGTTGATTATTAAACTATTTATATACTAATGTCTTCACGTGTCTGCTAGTTTATTAACGATATTTTCGATAATTTTGTTATTTGTTAAATATTATTCAGTTAAGATACTCGTACTGCGTATCACATCACATTCTAAACATGACTTCGGTAAGTAAACAATATTAATTTTAAACATTAATTAAAAATATATACATATTTTATGTATTAAATCTTGTGATTAGTGATATATCGTAGGGATTTAAATGATCACTGGATCGCTTTGGTTTAGGGTAAAAAATATTATTTATCTATTTCACAGTGTTATTTGTGTACGTTGATTTTTTAAAGATGACATTTAACCTCAAGTACAGTTTTTATTTATTTTTTGTCATTTCTATATTTAATTTTCTGTTTAATCTTTGTTTCAGATGGCGGGATCTGATGTTATGTTTAGTCAGTACGCTCAGGATCCTTTAGAAGAATTTAATGAGATGATCCGACGTGATCGCGAGGCTAGCAGTCAGGTTTCGAAAGAAAAAAAATCTACACCTCGACGAAGGGTCAAGTCTAAGAAACATAATTCGACCGAATCTTTCGTCATGAGTAGGCATCATCGGCGAGGCAGTAAACTAATAAAAATTAAAGTAATCGATCTGTGTAACAATTCTCCAGACAGTGATAGTGACAGTAATAGTGATAATGTTATTATCCAAGCGCAATACATAGTGAAAGACGCGGTTGACTTTATTATGGACGAAACGGAATCCTTAGTTAAGAAAATATCCAAATCATTAATTGATAGTGATATCTAAGTCTTGTGTAGATATTCAGATTTTAGTGCTTATTGTTTTGTATACCTACAGGTGTTATAAAAAATCTAAGAAATTAAAAGCATGTTTTCTGTATAAAAATTGTTTTATTTTTTTAAACCCGTATTACATACACACATAACTAACTTATAAAATTACCAGTTTAAAAACTTTTTTATACATAGCACATTTCTAAGAGCACAATGTTTTAGATGATGATTACAATTAAAAGTAGTTTTTATATCACAGTACTTTTTAGCTAACACAGATAGTTTGGGACAATTTTCTTCATGAAGTTCTAATACATTACAGTTCACACACAATTCTTTTATCCACTTCACTTTCTCTGAACCTTTTACATAGATATTCATATTTTCTAGGTATGGTACGATCATGCGTTGGAATTCTCTATAGTCAATATAGCCTTCGCTCCAACGTAGGCCCATATTTTTTTCCAACCATTTGACTTGTCTCTTTTCATATCTTGTTAAGTATGTGAACTGATACGGTGGTTTGATTAAAAACGTTTGTGTATATTCACGTGTGGCAAAAGCTAACTCTTTTACTATAAAATTATTGCAGAGATCTTTAAATCCTTGTACATCTACTATGATGGTATTGGAATTCATGATATTTTTCTTACAATATTACTCAAAGGTTTATACTCAATTATACAATCGTTTAATATAAGGCAGTATGCAGAGGTTTGGTCTGGTATGTCCAATTCACTCTCGATTTCCACTCTCACATCCACCACAGGACCAGTTTTGAGGTTGTCTGCTTGTCTAGAACAATCAACTACAAATAGCGGCGCTAGGTCCTTAAATTGTTTCTCGCTCAGTAAGGGTTCCGAGCGCCTGCCATAGTACGACTGTTGAAATCGAGTATATTGCTCGTATATTAGAGCAATTGTGTTATTTGCAAAACTAGCGTTTAGATTCTCATATGGAAAGTAAGTTGAATTGAGATACACTCTGACGTCACGGATATGGCAGTGATCGAACTGGGACATGTCAGAACTTGCATTGTTTTTTCTATTTGTTTGTAAACCAATAATTATATATCTTGGTTTCTCTACTTGCGACGAAGTTTTAATAGACCAGGTATGTTTTGTAGTTTTAGGTAAAGCTGGATATTCGTATAGATCCCAATTTCTAAATATCATTTGGAGCGGACGATCTTTTTCTAACAGTTTTAATAAATTTATCTTTTCTTTGTCAGATACTTTAACGTGTGGTACGCGCCATATAATTTTATTGATTTGCACGTCATCTACAATCTCTCCGGTGTTGAGTTTTACAGCATTTAGGTTTGTGTTACTTCGCAACAATATTAGTTCATGCTTACTGTTTATCACCACTTTCTTGAAATCTTCAGCAAAACCCATGATATTACAAAGAGGTATGGATGCGGAAAAGTTACCTCCATTAATATTCTTTGTACCTTCAATGTTCCAGCCCCAAGCATTAGATATCTTTGATTCACTCTCATTCATCGAAATTAATGACTTCATGGTGGTAGTAACGCCAGCATTTTTTATTTTATCAATCTCTACTCCATTTAACTCGTACCTTATATCTTGGAACAAGTAAAGGAGAGCATTATTCGTAAAATGAACGCTAGAAGCCTTGTCTTTTGAATCCTTTTTGCTAACAATTACAGTTCCTTCCAAATACAGAGTACTGGCTGATGGTAGTACATATAGGTCCTGTTGGTTGATGGGAATGCGAATTTCATCGTTTCTATTAAAACTTGTCACGTAGGGCTTGTAGGAGTGAAATTCGATGCCTTCAACTGTATTGTCGTAAGTCGGAGCGGATAAAACGTCTAAAATATTCATTTTAACAAACCGATAGCTTTCAGGAATGCTTTATTATTATCAGTTAATTTTATTTTTTTATTAGAACGAGCTCTTATTTTCTTGGTTGCTAAATTGGCACTGATATTTTTGACTTTGAGAGGCTCATATTTATTGTAGTCAATCATTCTTTCGTCTAAGATGTAAATATACCTGTACTTCTTCACCACGTAAATTTATTAGATGATTGTTAATATCTAACAGTCTGATATGTATACAGCTTATGTTGTTTTGATTGATTGGAAAGTATATTGCGTTCGTCGGGATTTCTATGATCCTATATCCAGGAGGCACATTGAGTGCAAATTCGTGGATAATGTGACTCGGTTCTCCGTTTATATACGATCCGCTTATAATATCACATTCAATTCTGACCACGGTCGTAGGTAAAATGTTGACGGGAAACTGTGACACATGCCATTTATTACCTTTTAATATCTCCTTATCAAACCCTAGTAAACGTCTTAAGGTGTTTTCTTTTTCAAAATTGACATCTTTCGTACAGTACATAGTAGTTTTTAAAGTATTGTTATTGCAATATAGTTTAATTGATGCACCTTTTATCTCAGATTTTAAATAATCACTGATATCTTGCAATTCATAGGTTCCCTCCGGTATTTCAATGATTTCGGAGCCATAGTAAAACTTGTTATTCGTTTCATCAATGTTTGGAATAGAATTAAATGTTGAGAAATGCAATAATGCACACTCATATTGTCCATTTAGTTGTAACGTATTAGGATAGTACGTGGATAAGGTAGACTCGTTCCCGGTTATCGATAAAGTGAGTGACATTTTGCAAATGATTGAAATGAAAGAAAAACATTAATTTTATACATGTTTATTCCAAAATTTCCACAGATATTCTAAACATAGATGACCACAATTTACAGTATTAAACTTTTGATATCTTGTGTAGTTGTAATAAACACTACAATTCTTAAAATATCTCATTAATTCCATTGGAGGTTTCAAGTCTCCATAACTATCAAAGTATTCGCAATAGTCGGATACTTTCGCATATGCTACCCAATGCGTTCCTTCATTTTTAGAATCGTCTAAGTTAACAATTCCACATTCAATCCGTTTTGGCTTTCTTGGCAATTTATCCTTCATGTATACTCCTCGAAAGTGTGGGATGTCTCGTGCATGTTCTTGGATGTCGATGTTAGTCAGAGGACGATTAGGTAGCTTCTTTATCAGTTTTTTGGATGTTCTATGAATAATCCTTTACCATTTTTATGCGGTCTAATGTATAAACCCTTACCCAAAGCTAATGCCTCCATAGTCTTATTATGACGTTCTGTTTCTCGCAAATTTTGTTGAGCTGCTTTGTAATCATTAACGGTTTTTGCAATACCCGCTGCACCACCAGCCAAAGTGCCTAAAGCTGATAAGCCAGCAAAAATTGGAATTAAAGGCAAAATACCTCCAGTCTTTGGTATGGGTATGATTCGTGGTACCCGAAATTTCTGAATTTTCGGAAATATCTTTTTTGCTGCTAAGTAAGCAGCATTAATTAAAGCTTTACTATCTTTGTGTTTAATTTTCTTAATTTTTGATTTTATTTTCGATACAAAGTTTCGAAACGTTTTAACTCCGGCACCAGACTTTAGTTTGGCTTTCATAACTTTGCTCACCAGCCATGAGCTAAGTTTTTCACCTTTTCCAGCATCCTTTGATTTAAGTCTTTGTTTTGCCATATTCATTAGTTGTAGATCAGCTTTGTGGCGATGTGATAAGTCCGTGTGCTTAGCGTATGCAATGTCGTGGTGCATACAAGCTTCATCCAACTTATTGATACCTCGGTCACCGCGTAATAAACGTTTCTGGAGTTTAGTTCCTGGTCCGCAATAATTATATCCAGGCAAATGAAGCTCGAACGGTAGGTTTTCTATTAAACTATTAACTAGTCCACCACCTTGCATTGTACAAACCGCAATGGAAAAATATTCCAAAAAAATTATTATATACTTATTAAGTCAATCCACTAATGCAGCTTTGTCAATCCAACTATTTTCATTATTGCTAAGACCCAACCATTTTACGTAAAGTTTTGTTCCTTTCTTTTTTAAAATTTTCTCTATCAAATATACACCAGGATAATTTGATTTTTGAAGTTCTTGTTCATAAAAGGTTCCTAATATACCTTGCTTTCGTTGATCTTGTATATGGTAGGTCACTGGTATTGTATTATTAATCTTCTTTACAATAAAAAGTTCTGTTGACCAATTAGGAGTATAACCTTTCTCAAAATTGTGTTTGTATTTGCTGATACGAACATAATCACCAATTTTAAACTTAGGTTTACATGGAATACATCCATGTTTATATGCTTTCAAAATATTTTCTTTTATAACTTGCTCATTAGACTTGTTTACATCGATTGGTTTTACCTTAATAGTGCGATGTTTTGTGTTGTTATACGATTCTAATATAACTTCTAATGGTTTACCCAGCCACTTATAGTTTCCATTAAGGCTAAAATATTTGTACAATTTATTTTTTATGGTTTTAATTAGTCGCTCAACAATTGATGCTTTTTTGGTAGAAAACGATGAGTAATGGTTGATTTTGTATGTTTTCATGAGCGCTTGAAATGTGTTATTATAAAACTCTGTCCCCATATCAGTTTGTAAATTATCAGGTTTTCGATGAGTGTTAAGTAATATTCGTTCAAATGCATGAGTGACATCAAGTCTATTTTTAGATTTTAGCGGTTGCGTCCAAGCATATTTTGAGAAGCAATCGATCACTATTAAAATGTAGTTGTAGCCTTTGTTATATTTCCTTAGATTTTGCATGTCCATCAGATCAGCTTGCCACAAGTCGTCAATACTTTTTAGAACAACAGAACGCCGTAAGAAATTTCTTCGTGCAGTTTTGTGTATTTCATTTACAATTTGTTGTTTTGACATAATTTACAGCTTTTTAAGCAATTTATCAACATCTGCTTTAGAATAAAATTTATCTTCCAAATGATTCAAAACTTCGGGTATCTTTGTTTTTAAAGTAGCTTGAACTGTCTTTTGTGCATCTAACGCGAGCTGAGAACGTAATGCACCAATTAGTTTATTTAATTCATGTATCTTATTGGCACTTATTCGATCTACGTAATCCTTGTTCACGGCATCGTCTCCATCTACAGGAGATTGGATTCCCCTCAGTCTTGATCCTTTCAAATCAAAATCTCCGCTTTCTGATTTTAACAATGCGTTATCATTAAATTCAAATAAATCTGAAAAACGCAATCTCTTGTGAATAAAATGACCAAATTTGTCTACATTCATCTTTAAGATGTATTGTTTGGAAAGGTTGACAGTAAAATGAAACACACATGATTTATGTATTTATTATATTACTTTCACGCAATTCCTCTATTATAGATATAATTTCGTTATTTACGCCTGTGTTACCAGCATTTTGAGATGCAATTAACAATTTTAGCCGTTCTACCAATTCATTAGGATCATCCCAATATATAAAATCTACATTCTTCTTCCACATTTTTGTTAAGGGCAGTCCTTTCCCTTTGGATTGTGTAAAAAGTGGTTTAATAATTTTTAAATATTTTAAACCCTTATTACTTTTTATCGGTTTACTTGGATCATAATCTCGACGATGTGCATTAGTATCAAGTAGCATTAATTTATAATGTTGCATATCCCTCTCTGTAACCAAACTCAAATCTACATTCTTTTTCAGTAGCAACTGTTTCAATCCAGGCGTACTTCGGTACTTGCGATCTGCCACTGTGATATATTCGTCATTGACAAATATGCAAGCAGATCCCAACATTAAGTTTCCACGTTCGTATCTGACACCAAATGGAATATCTGCTAACGCTTCTGGAGAAACTGACCAAGATGTTGTGTTACAATCTTGTTTCTTTTCGCCTAGTGATTTATAGGAGGAGTCACTATCGATCTCAGAGTCATAATCGTCTGTATCATTGCTTTCTTTGTCACTGTGAACTTCCTTATGCAAAGTTTTGTCAATAAACGGAACTTGAATTTCTTCATCTTCGATATTTTGTGAAGCAGATTGTTTGCTGACATTGGCAATTAAATTTAAGGGTTCCGTCACAGGCTTGAAAACTGATTCCAGCGCTTCTTTATTATTTATTTCAATATTCTTCATTCTTCGTACTTTTTTCTTCACGGCTTCTGTCGCTTCAACGATTTGTCTTTTCAAAGATTTTTCCATGTTGATGAAGTAGATAGTGTTTGATTAAGTATCGTAAGTAGAATAATTAGAAAAGCTAGGGTAACGGATTTAAATAACAATTATTTAATCAAAAACTACAAAACTGTCAAATTTATTTCTATAACAGCCTTTATTTTTAGGGCAATCTTTATTAATCACGACAAAACTGAAGGGATCGTTCCATATTTTTGAACACATTTCACGAAATTGAACCCATGACATATCAGTGTTGACATGTTCTTCGTATATGTGCTTCAAATTAATTTCGTCTTGTTTAAAAAGTATGATTAAGTTCGCGTTGTCCCTTATTAATTGTTTAGGAATTTTACTATACGTTTGATTTAAATAAAAACAATCGATATACTTGTGTCTTCCCATTGCAAAGTAATCACGCATATTGTTTTGATTTTCAGAAGCAACATCATCAAATATAATCACAGAGTTGGGTTTTGCGTCCTGAACTCTTAGTATTTCTTCATTTTCCTGATATTTCTGAAACGAAATACCTGGTATTCGTTGCAAAACTTTTTCTAAAAATATGTACTTGGGCTGGTACAGGGTTTTTGAATAAATATAAACGTTTCGAAATCTTAAACCATTTTCGTGTATAAGAAGACTAATGATTAAATTAGTTTTTCCACAATTTGACGGTCCGCAAATTATACAGCGTACTGAATTAGGTAACAATTCACTATGACGGAAAACAGTTTTACAAAATTCATCACATATTATGTTGACGTTCAACGATTTTGGTTGTTTTACAAATTTCATGATTATTGTGTGAAACTGATCAATTAACAATGACAAATATTATGTTAGATTAATATATATATAAACCGTACCACTACCACTACTACTAAACCGAGTCGCCCGTTCACGATTGGGCATTCTGGACCACCGGAGCGATGGCGAACGAGTTCGCCGAGCGAAAAGTGGTCCAGAATGCCCAATCATATACTACTCGCTTCGTATGTAGATTGACTTCTTTACCTATCTATTTTGTGATCCTGCAGTCTGCTTCTCGTGCATGAGGTTGCGGCTTCTATCAGTCTATCCTAGGTATTTTGCCCAGTAGCCGGGTTGTGGAGGTCTGATAGCCAGTCGCTCCATCTAAAACATTGGTCAGCCGCATCCGGTTAGACTACAAGCTGATCAAAAGCCAGATGGGAAAAGATTTTTTTTAAGGTGGAAATTATTTAATGACTACTCTCACTCTGAGGCAGAGTGAAAGAACATGTCGGACTTTTACTGAATAAAATCACACCAATGTTTCTTCTTTGCCGGTATGGTTTGCATCCTCACTTTCCACATGACGCAGATCCTGCATCGGAGTCAGGCGGAAGAAACCGCCAGGTGTCACCACTATGTGGAATGGCCGGAGGAGATGGTGGAGGATGCACTGACGTGGTAATTTTTTTTAAACTAGCTTTTGACCGCGGCTTCGCTCGCGTTAAATTGGGGATAACACGGTTAGCCTTTTGGCTTATTTTTTGCCGACATCTTCAACAAATACCGTTTTAATGTACCGAAATAAATACAAAAACTTAAGAAATTATATACTACTAGCGTTTGCCCGCACGGCATCGCTCCTGCTCTTCCCTACTCTACCATACTCTACTCTACTATACTCTACTATACCCTACTCTACTCTACCTTACTCTACCCTACCCTACCCTACTCTATTCTACCAAATTTCACATAAACCATCTACTAAATAGTCCGAACACAGCCTAAAAATTTGGTTTGGATATGTGAGCCCGTTCTTGAGTTATAAAATAACAACGAAAAGTGGCATTGATTTTTATATATATAGATATACCTTCCTCGAGAATCACGCTATCGAGTGGTGGACACCGCTTGCAAGTCGGTGCAGTAGGTAATTTTTGAGTTTATCGCGAACAGACAGACAGACAGACGCGGCGGGGGACTTTGTTTTATAAAATGTATTGATACAATATCGCTCGCTATACAAATTCATCTTAAGATACGAAAATATGAAATATTATTTATTATCTTCTTCGTGTGTGATAGTCCATTGAATTGTATGGCGAGCGATACTGTATCTTAAGATAAAATATTATAGTATCTTAACCGTGTGCGCCCCTTAGTGAACACCACTGCGGGTGACGTAACTTACGACAAACTTATTATTTTCGGTTGGTACAGAAATGGGTCTAGGGATCGAACCGCAAAATTAAGTTTCTTTTTTTTGTATATAATTTTTCGGGATAAAAAGGATCCAGTGTGGTGCCCAGGATATTAAAAAAAATGTATACCGAGTTTCATCGTAATCGAATCGGTAGTTTTTGCGTGATGCCTGAACAAACAGATAGACAGACACACAAAAATTTTTTAATCACTTTTTTGGGTTCAGTGCCGGTCTAGTAACACCCCCTGCCATTTATTTTTTGATATTTTCAATGTACAGAATTTTCACTTCTACAGATTTATTATAAGTAGGTATACAATATGTTCGGAATAGTTATACCTAGATTAAATTTCTTAGAGAGAATGTTAGAAACATTTCCATAAAATTGTGATGTGGTTCTCACTATGATATAGCATTCGGGAAGGTGTCTTTTATGCTTTTAGGCACGCCAGCAGCACGCCAGCAGCACACCGTACCGCGCGACGCGCTGTCACGCGCCAGAGCCCCCACCGCCGCGCAGATACCGCGCAGAACGCTCCTAACTCTAAAATAGAGCAATCGATGAGCCGAATGCCGAATACAACGAAACCGCATATCACGGCCGACGATTTGATACTCACAAAAAGTCCGGCTCCAACAAATAAAAGCTGAACATTTCAGTTCGAGAGCAATGTTTGCGGTTCACCGTGCACGGCTTCTTGATGTGCTCGTAGAAGCCAATTCGTTTATTTGAATAAGAAAAGTTTTCACACAAATATTGTTAAGATCTACTGTTCTCGTTTACACCACCGCCTCGGAGTCGACAGAAAATTCAACTCCTGTATCAAATAGCCGTTACTAAAAAAGGAAGCGGTAGTCTTTGTATTAAGTCGCCGCCGACATCGACGACGTGCCGTACCGCGCGCCTGGAAATTAAATCATTCTGTGAAGTTCCAAAAAATATCAAAATACACAAATGACATTGTATCTAAAACCAACATGTATAGTTAGTTGAAAGCGAGCGGCCACCCCATACATGTTCATATATACTCACTCACATACCGCACTACCGCAAGCTAATTACATTTGTGACTGTGCGGGATGTCGCAGACATCACAGAGTGTAGCGGAGCTTCAGGACCGGTGCACACCCACAGGAATAGAGGACTTCCTCATTCCGGAGTACTAAGAGGTACATCGAGGTGTGGTCAGTACGGGCTGGGGCTGCTCTCAAGCGGCTCCTGCCCAACCTTGGGGGTCCAGACGCCTCCTGCCGGAGGCTCTACGCGGGGATCGTTCGGTCCATGGCCCTCTACGGGGCGCCGGTGTGGGCGCCGTCGCTGGCAAAGCGACCAGCATCCATACTGAACGCCTGCCAGAGGGTCATGGCAATACGGATGGTGCGGGGTTACCGCACGATCTCCCGCGAAGCGGCGAGCCTTCTGGCTGGCCTACCACCGTGGGATCTGGAGGCAACAGTCCTTGCACACATGCACGACATGCGCGTGGAGATGCAACGCCGGGGTGAAAGTCCACTGCCGCAACATGTCAAGGCATGGCGGACAGAGCTCCGGCGGGATCTCATGGTGAAATGGCGTCAACGGCTATCGCAACCCAGTGCTGGGCACGCCACGATTATGGCGGTAAGTCCCCTCTTTGAGGCGTGGCTGGAAAGACCTCACGGCGTCCTTACCTTCCGCATGACGCAGGTCCTCACCGGACATGGCAAGTTCGGGAGGTTCCTGCATCGGATTCAAGCGGAAGAGACGCCCGGGTGTCGACACTGTGCGCAACGCCCGGAGGACACGGTGGAGCACACCGTCGAGGTGTGCCCTGCCTGGGCGGAGCATCGCCGTGCCCTCGTGGGGGCGATCGGCGGCGGAGACCTCTCGCGCCGGGCCCTGGTCGAGGCCATGGTCCGGAGCGAGGAGGAATGGCAGGCGGTCGCCTCCTTCTGCGAAGCAGTAATGCTTGCAAAGGAGGAGGCCGACCGCATCAGGCAACGGCGCCCTCGCCGCCGCCGCCGGGATTCCGATCCCGATTTCCGGCCACCGTAGACGCGGACTCGCGGACGGCGAGCCATGGGTAGCTCGCTGTCCGATCGTCCGGTAATGGACCGAGTTCAAGACGTCGACGGCGCGCACTGTTCCCGCGCGCCTCAAGGAGTTGTCAGCAGCAGAAGGGGCCCAGCTGGGTCGAAGCCTACTGGGGACAGGGTTGTCCGAAAGGGAGCTCGTGCCCCGGTATGAAGGCTAGAAGGAACGGCGCGGGGTTTTTAGTCAGTAAGAGTCTGACACTGTCTCCCGCTCCACCCAAGAGCGGGTTTCGTCAAAGATGATTTTCCCCGTCGACAAAAAAAAAAAAAAAGGTGTGGTCAGTAATGCGGCGTGCTGTAAGGTTATCGACACAAATATTCTGCGAGCTCTTATTAAAGGGTGGCTAACGACGCTCGGGTGCCTTTCGGGCCGCATTCCGGAAAGCACCACGTGCCGCGCGCTGCTAACGTGCTGAGCAGCGTCAACATTTTATTAGTTGGAGGCGCGCCAGCCGCGCCGGAATTAAGAAATTATATCTGTAGGAAGGTATGTGGTGGCCGGTAGGTGCGTCTCCCTCCCGGCTCCCGGCACGCGACAACGCCGACTTAATTGCTTGCACAATTACGTACAATACACGTTCATGTGAGAGTGTGCCTCTGAAATGAAAATACAATTACCTAGTACAAACCTTGCTCTTCCATTCGTTTCTTTTTAATTTTCACGATATTCCATTTCCGACGGCCGGGGCCGAGGCCGGGCCGGCACGGAGCGAGCGACGACCAACAAAAAGTAAGTCGTAACTTGTAATACAGCGGATATGTGAATGTAGCGCGCTAAAGCACGCGGCGGCGTGTGGGGCAGGCGGCGACGCCGGGCTGATTCGGTCACGCGCGGTACACTGTACACATCACGCAGTACATGGCGACCCTCACAGTGAGTATTATATTAAAACTAGCATTTTACAAGCGGCAAAACAGGAAAAAAAATCAAAAGGAAAAAATCAATAAATCTATTATTATAATATTACTTTTCAGGTCTAATGGATTTACAGACATGAAAATGCAAAGAGTATGTATGATGTGTTTTATTTGTAAAGCTCCTTCAGTAAATAAAGGCTATTTTATTTTATTTTATTGCAAGTGGCTTCGTTCGCGAGAAAGTTTACATAAAAACTTAAACATTGAATTTTTGCCCACCATAAAAAAAAGAAAGAGGTAGTTTTGAAAAATTAATAATAATAGTCTTTTCAATACACTTGCTCATAAAGAGACTCTATTGCACTGCACTTAGGTATATAGGGTGACTGGTAATTAGTGACTGATAATATTATACTCGTGATTGTACTCATGATTTCAAACAAACTAATGAGTATAAAAAAAAGTTTATTTGTGAAAGTTGTTTGTAATCATAAATACATCCTATTTAACCCTTCAGATACCGTCAATTAGAGACACAATAGTAAGACAATAGATGCGCGGCCACCGGTGGTCGCTTGGGGATTCATGAATTAATGGCACTTGTTACCAAACTGTGACATTTTGATTACCATTACCCACTAGTACTATAATGTAGTTAAAACCTTTTTTTTCAACCTCTCCCCCGCCATAATTTAATCAGGATCGGCGCGCGTCATCCCTCACGAGGAAAAGAAAAAAAAATATGAGCATATGAAAATAGACTTTTCCCGCCACAAAAGTTTACTAGTTTACAGTTATTTTCTTCACAAATGTATTGAAAAACGTCGTATGATACAAGTGAGTACTTAATTATTACCGTTCTCGGCTCTCTTAAGACCCTCGCCATGGCTCGGGTCTAAATACCGCCTCGATGGTAATCACTAACATTAAACACTTACATCACAATGTATAATCATCATCATAATGTATAATCATGTGTACGTGTATGTAAATGTATGTGTATGTGTGTTGTTGTATCATAAATGTATGTCGAGGATTAAAAAGACACTCAATTGATTCACGTGAGCGTAATCGTTTAGAGGGGAGACATTGCAAAAATCAGTCTAGGGTGAGCAGTACGGACGCTTCTAAAAAATCTACTGGTTCTCTTAGATAACGATATACCTAAGTCTGTAATGGCCTAATAATGTGTAATGTGAAATTAATAAAAGTGATTGTGAAGTGAATTGTTATTTTAATTCTACGCCAGGAACCCTCTACCAGAAAGCCTTACTGATGACAGCCGTCATCCGCTGCCGCTAATTTTATTAGAATTTGTGCCAAGTTTCAAATTTTCCAAGAAATATGAACCTTGGGAAATTCGTATACACAATCTTGTTTTATAGGGATGATTACCCCTATTCATTAACAATATTTACTTAGAATATGTTAAGTTTCAAGTATATGGAGTCAAGAAATTAAAATCATACAAACGAATTTTGTCCCCTTAAAAGTCGAATTTCCAAAAACCTTCCAGTACTCGCCTACGTTATAAAATAAAATCACGTTCCTATGCCCGGTAGTTTCGGCTATGCGTTGATTAGTCAGTCAGTTTCTCCTTATATATAACTGACTGCGTTCTTAATCTATCTATATATTTCTATGATCTATATAGAATAAGAACGCTACATTTAGTAATTTATTCAAGTTTGCTCAGTGCCAAACAAACAAAAACCGCTTGGTTTGCTTTTAAACTCGAAGCAGAAACGAATGCCGTAGTCGTGACTATAAGCTTAACAGAATCGCGGCGTGTTTGACGTTACATGCGGGACCATTGTGTAGGAATTAGTTCATTCCTGACACAATGCCCACTGACCACACACGTCTACACAATACGAAGCCTGTGTATTTATTTATGTAAATAGAGTTGTTACTTATGTGCGACCGCCGAACTTTGTTCACGCAAACATTGCTTTCATAAGATGGGGCACGCGGACCAATCTCCGGATCACTATTTATGTACTAATGAGCTTTTTGTAATTTTGTAAACTTGAATTTACAGAACTTCGCTTTAAAACAGACTGAGCTATACAAAATATTAATCAAAATTTACACAAAGCTCAAAGTAATAATCGTAAAGAAAATAAGTACCGCGGGTTTATAAAGAATTTACGTTTTAGCTTACCCACTTAGACGTGCCAGCCACGCGCCGCCGCCTCCGCCGCGCCCGTTCATTAACATTCTACGCAAAGAGTCCGCTTTGTTTACAGATATTAGCACCGTAAGCGGACGACACCAGCCTGCGTTATGTATACCTACGTGTAGCGCGTGTGCGTACGTTGTAGGTAGCGTGCGAGCCCGTTTCTTTTCCTGCTCATAGAACATACTGAAAACGGGTCTGTAACGATACTTCGAGAGTCACATGGTCGATTAACGGAAAGTCGACTGAACGTTTGACCGAATAGAACTTATTGCGAAACAATCTTTTATCGTCAAACGCTACTTCGACTGAACGATTCACCGAAGGTTTATTAATCGATGAACTGCTGTTTCGAATGAGTTTTTGTGGTTATATACCTAGTTTAATAGTTGAAATTAAATTAGATTTTTCGTCACATATTTTTCATACGTAATCGAGGAAATCAAAAACTTTTGAGATATCATACGTTCTACCCGTACATTGCAAAACATGATTTTGGCAAAGAGGAAAATAATAAAGCACTGATGAAAGGAAAAATATTATCATAAATAAATAAACACTGGGTAAGTTTTTTTTTAGGTGGGAAAAATCATCCTATGATATGGGGGATGTTGGGCGATGACTAAATACCCACTCCGGTTGCTCCGTTGCCTCTCATATCAGGGCCGAGTCTTCGTTTCAGAAGCAGACCCTTGGCCCCAATAGGCTTCGACCCTGCTGGGCCCTTACGGTTTGCTGACATCTCCTTGAGGCACGCGTGGAACAGTACGCGTCGTCGACGACTTGGGCTCAGTCTGGATAGTTATCAGACGGTGGGACGGCGAGCTACCCATTGCTCGCCGTCCGCCAGCCCACCCTTGTGGTGACCGCAAATTGGGGTCGAGATCCTTGCGGCTGACACGTGAGGGCCGCTCAATCGCGCGTGCACATACGGCCTCCTGCTTTGCTAGCATTACTGCTTCGCAGAAGGAAGCAACCGCCTGTCACTCCTCCTTGATCCCAGCGTGAGAGATCGTTGCCAACGATCTCCCCCACGAGGACACAGTGATGCTCTGCCTAAGCGGGGCACATCTCTACCGTGTGCTCCACCGTATCCTCCGGGCGGTCCACATAGTGGAGGCATCCGGGAATTACTTCCGAATGACTCCGATGCAGGAACTTCCCGAACTGACCATGTTTGGTGAAAATCTGCGTCATGCAGAAGGTGAAGACGCCGTGAGGTCTTTTCAAGTGTGAGTCGGACTCGCGCACTGAGGGCTCCTATCAAACCTACCTATGCAAATAGTTCAACTGCCGAATGAAGTTACGAAGATTTTTTCGATTTGTAAAAGAAGTATTTGTTTTTTTGTGACGTAAGTTTATTTTTAATTTCATAAGTGCTTTATTATTATAGTCCGAGCTGAACTGATGACAACATCACTAAAAACCCCAAGACCGAGAAACAATATGACGTACAAAAAACCGTCCGAACGCCAAACAAACCAAATAGTCAATTCAATAGCGACAAGACTTACAGTTTACAACGAAGAGAGAACAAACATGGACGTTCAAGAAAAGTATACCTGGCTAGAAGGAAAAATTAAAACGGCTATCCAACAAGGAACTAATAAAAAAGACCTACCTAACAAATGGATGACTACCAAAACTATTAATCTTCTCAACCAGAGAGCTAACCTAATTAATGGAAAAAATACCAACGATATTAGAAAGCAAATAGCAAAACTTAGTAAAGAAATAAAAGAAACGATAAGAAAAGATACAATTTAAAAAAGAATGGAAACAATAGAGAGACACATTGTACAGACAGGAGGAATAAAGAAGGCATACAAAGAGTTAAATAACAAAAAGGACTGGATCGTGCAAATGAAAGGTAACAACAACTTGAGTGAAAAACGAAGGCAAGGAATATTAGGAATTGCTACATCCTACTATAAGAAACTTTATAAAAGCACAATATCCGAGAAAGAAATTATGCTCTTAGAAGCTTCATCCGTACCTGACATAATACCAGAGGAAATAGAGTTTGCTATAGAAACCCAACGAGATAACAAAGCTCCAGGACCTGACGGAATTAGCAACGAAGTAATAAAGCAAGCGAAACATGCAATAATACCAATTCTCAAGGAAATCTTCAACGAAATTATTAGCACTGAAACGATACCCCGACAATGGACTGAATCGAAGATAATCCTTCTATACAAAAAAGGTGACCAATACGATATTGGAAACTACCGGCCTATAAGTTTGATGTCCAACCTGTACAAAATATTTGCAAAGATCCTACTTAAGCGAATGGAGAGAAAACTACTAGACTACTAGAAAGGAGATTCGTTTAAGATTCAAAAAGGAGTAAGACAAGGAGATCCTCTCTCTCTTAAACTTTTCTCCGCTGTCTTGGAAATGATCTTTAGAAACCTCGACTGGGAAAACTTAGGTTTAAACATAGACGGCCGCACCCTAACACATCTAAGATTTGCTGATGACATTGTGTTGTTTGCCAAAACACCAGAAGGGTTGAATAAAATGATAAACGAACTGGCATCCGAGAGCGAAAAAGTAGGATTAAAATTAAACCCTGCAAAAACAAAAGTTATGACAAACGGGAACAAAAGTAGCATAACTATAGGCGAGTCACAAATTAGCTACGTCGAAGAATATATATACGTCGGACAGCTGATATCCCCCAAAGACGACATCAACAAAGAAATGCAAAGAAGAATAGCGAATAGCTGGAAAAGATATTGGAGCCTAAGGGAGGTAATGAAAGATAAAAACCTTCACATATCAACAAAGGGCAAACTCTTCAATGTCAGCATTCTACCAATCTTAATATATGGAAGTCAAACATGGGCCTTAACAAAGAACATAACAGATAAAATTAGTGTTTGCCAACGTGCAATGGAGAGAAGTATGATGGGATTAAGGAGAATGGATAGAATAAGAAACATTAAAATTAGGAAAAAAACTAAGATACAGGATGTTACCTTGAAAATAAAAAGATTAAAATGGAAGTGGTCGGGACACATGGCTAGAGGAAAAGATAAATGGAGCAAAATAATTACACAATGGGACCCGAGAGAAGGGAAAAGGAAAAGAGGCAGACAACAAAAAAGATGGGACGATGACATTAGACAGGTTGCAGGAACAACATGGAGTAGAGTAGCCAGAGAGAGATCGAAATGGAGCAGGTTGAAGGAGGCCTTTGCCAACTGGCACCACCAAATATATATTTGACATATCTTAGTTGATAATGCATGTGTATCAAACATTATGTCATAATGAACATTGTCTGACATAATTCTGTTGTCCGAATAAAAGGCTTTATTATTATTATTTCTTTATTTTCATTTTACACATATTTTATATATTTTTAAATATTTCTTAAGGACACTTACAAAAAAAAAAATAGTATTCCGCCGGTATCGGGAGCAAGGTCCAAGCTACCGGTGGTTAGGGCTCCAGAGACAGGAACCTCCTCACAATGCGAGCTGTATCCCAGTACAACGTGACATGGTCATTTTCAAGAACTGGGTCGGGCACATACTTGTAGTACGGTACCTCAGAATCCACTAGGTTGTATTTTAAAGCAAGTTGCTGGTGAAGAATTATTATTATTATTATTATAAGTGCTTTATTATTTTCCTTTTCACTAAAAACTGCAGTCGTGTCGTGTGTGCGCTGAGGTGACAGTACTCGTGATTCACAACGGGCACAGTGCTCGTGTGTGTGTTGATCTGACCGTCGCGTCGTAGTTGTGAGATGTAGTAAGTTTATATTATACTCATACGAGTAACATATTTAATGAGGTATCTTTTATAATAAAGGCAGGGTATTACCAGCAAGCACTCGTTTTACTCGTCTCCCAACACCTTTTGTTTGCGGGTTATGTATCTATTTGTAGATATATAAGACGCAGCACTTTCAACAACTTTCAACTAACATTTATTAACTAAGGTCGCAGGTACAAAAGCCGTTTTAACTTTTTTTAAAAAGTTAATGACGACTACGGAGGTAGACGCTAAGTACCTACTATCCCGGCCTGGCAGCAGGAGAGGTCACGAAGCCACTGGAGGCCGAAGACTAGGCCCCAGGGAAGATGTCCCGCAGGTAGATGATGGTTCGGAGGGTTGCTAGACGTTGGATGAAGCTCACGCCAAGTGCTTGAACCGGAACCTTTGACCCTGTATTTTTCCAGTCATCGCATAGGTATCTTTGTCTCCCGGCTTATCCTTGTCCTATTGTGACCACAACAGCGTAAGCGCAGGGCAGAGGATGTACGCTACGAAGGCGCTTGAGGCGAATGTGCGCATGTCACAATCAGAATCGGAGCGGGAAAAAGAAAAGAAACTCCCCTTAAAGCTAGTAAGCACTAAGGAACACCTAACAATACCGAACTAAAAATATTACCAGAAGATACAAAAAATGAGTGATAAAATTCTAGTCATGTAATGGCCGTATCCAGCATGATTAAGCAAAAAGTAATGGTCAACACTTACCCAATACGGCGTTAACACTGAAGCTAGTCTTTTACACTCGTAAGTCGTAACAATCAAATGCCGCGATCTGAGATAATGAGATAATCATAAATTTAATTTTATGTTTAAGCTGTGTTTGCACTTTTTGGTGTACAATAAAGTTTTATTCTATTCTATTCTATTCTATAATCAAAATCGCGTAAAATGGTACACGCTAATTAAATTGGAATGCTATGTAAGAAGCGTGTGAACGTGTATTACAGCTGAGACGTCCGATTAAAAACCGAGTCGTCTGTATCTTAAAAATTTCTTTTTTTTTTATGTGTGACTACCGCCTCACGGGAAGCGAGTTAGCGAGTTGGAACCGTAAGGCATTGACTAGTCGAGTTTTCGATATCTTTATGTTAAAAAAGTTTGTACAGGGTTTTTTGTAAAACACTGGCAACCTCTCAGGACTATGTTACTAACATCATAAACAACAATTTTTGTTCTATGACTTTAAAAAAATATATCATATTTTAGTTCATCAGATTTGCAAAAAATAAAAATAATTTAATTCATGAATCCCCAAGCGACCACCGGTGGCCGCGCATCTATTGTCTTACTATTGTGTCTCTAATTGACGGTATCTGAAGGGTTAATTAATGTTCTAAATATTCCAAAGTCTATGCGAAGCAAGCGATAATACTACTATAATAGGGGAGGGGAGTTGGTCGGCAGGGGTGCTTGATGCGCTAGCAAAGCGCGCTTTGATAAAAGTAATTCGTGCCCCGTGAGATACGATAGAATGCTCTCATGAATATATTACAAAACCGGTATGTGTTTCCAGCAAAATATTATTTATTCCGTCAGAAAACAAACTAGTAATATAATTTAAAGGAAAAGAATGAAAATGTAAGAAAACTCTCTACGAAGAAGTCGCTCGTGCAATACTGTCAACGAGTTAACAAATGGAATAACACTTTAACTGTGAAATAACGTCTCCCAAAGAAACGTTATCAAATATGTATGGCGGAGTCGCTCGTCGCCCGTCTCCGACAAAAGCTAGCAAATATAGTCTCATGAAAGCATAATTCCATTAAAGGCGACAATAGCGCGCGCGGTCGGGCGCGTCCTGACAGCGCAGCGCCGAATAATTATAAAACTCGTCGGCTAACGCATCGCTGTCACAGTGAGCGCGGACCTGCGATGGTACGGTGTTGTGGGCTTTAGCGTTTTAGTTTGCCTCATCTTTAACTTTCCAAAGTTTAAAGTATTAAAATAAAAGAAGGGATTTTATTCTAACTAACAGCCCAGGAGGATATCCGTCTTACAACTTATACACTTTTTTACCGACTTAAAATAAAATATGAAAAAGTTTATCAATTCGGTTGCAGGTTTTTTTTTCTAGTTTGGTTTCTTCGATATTTTGGGAACAACACTACTTTTATTTCACACTTCCGTTGTGGTACCCTTCAGCCTGCTACCCCTAGTGAGCAAGTTTTATAGTAAGATACCTTACAATATAACCATTTAACACCACTGCTAGAGTACTGTAGCGTAGCTCAGCAAACAAACGTTTCGGCACACTTCTATATTTTTCTTCGTCGATTATACGCTTCTCTTACAAAAATCACTTCAACACTAAAAGAAACAACACACATATTTTTTTCTCCAAATATTCAGACCTAAGCCAGTCGGTTGGCTACATAGATATCCTGGCTATATAAAAAAACAACTCATGCGATCTCCTTTCGATATCACATGAGCTACGCCCCTGCTGAAAGTGGGTCTGCGTGCTGTAAATCGCAGCTGCAGCCGAACTCTATAACCGAGAATGGCGGTGAGTTCCTGACCTAACGCCAACGACAAGCCCCGGAAAGGCACACAGACCTCACCCGATGGTAAAGTAACGAATATACCTAAGAAGATGATACCGAACCAGTTTGGTATTGTGGGACTGTTGGCGTTTGTCACCAACATGTGATATCGAAAGGAGATCGCATGAGTTGTTTTTCTTTTTACGTGTAACTGTTAAAATAAAAAAACAACTCGTGCGATCTCCTTTCGATATCACAGTACCTACCCGCTACCTACATCTCATGATAATTCCAATAAGCTAAAACACGGCTGGGAAGCATTACAGAGTTTAAATACTCACTTTCCGGCTTCATAATCAGATCTATTCTATGGTATTATTTTTGTCAGTACTATATTATTTATTTGTATCATCATAGTTTTTTAACTATTTTAGTAGTACTTTACTGTGTGCGTGAAACCCTATTGGCTATCATTTTTTTTTAAAGGTAGGTAAACTATGTTTTCTTCTCGCTTTAGGGCGGGGTGGAAGGGCGTGTCAGTTTTTTTGTTTTTGTTTTTTATTGACTAAAACCACACCTAGTTTCCATATTGGCTAAGCGTTCCGGGACCACGGGTTTCTTTTTCGGAATTCAACCCATAGCCCCAGTAAACTTCTGCCCTGCTGGGCCTCTGCGGTTTTGTTGACGTCTCTTTGTGGTGTACATGGAACACTACGCGCCGTTAACGACTCGGGCTCGATTTGGACGGTTACCGGACGGCCGGACGGCGAGTTACCAATTGATCATCGTCCACAAGCCCTCGCCTACGTTGTTAGGAAATCGGAGTTGGGGTCTCGGCGGCTGGGGTGTGAGGGCACCTCACGCGTGCGACCGCCTTCTTCACTAGCATTACTTCTTTACAGAAGTAAGCGACCGCTTGCCATCTCTCCTTACTCCGGACCTTGCAATGGCTTGTGCTCAAGCCCGGCGCGAGGGTTTGGTGCCCCCACGAGAACATAATGGCGGTGCTCCGCCCTAGCAGAATACACCTCTTCCATATATATACACCGTGTCCTCCGGACGATTCGAATAGTGATGACATTCGAGCGTTCCTTCCGCGTGAATCAATTCCGGAGCAGAAACAACACCAGGGCCGTCATGTCAAAAAATGTTAAGTAACTTTTTCTTTAATCCTTGAATGTGTTTTGGATTGATGAATGTTGTTTGTTGAGATCGTATCTTTGTTTCTTTCATTGTTCCTAACATTTCTATGTTTAATGCTCACGCTGTTATGACGTTTTGTTCAATTTATTTTTAATATTATACTAGCTTTTGCCCGCGCGGCTTCGCTCTCGCTCTTCCCTGCTCCACCCTACTATACCCTACTCTACCCTACTATACCCTACTCTACCCTACTCTACCCTACTCTATCCTACTCTACCCTACTCTACCCTACTCTACCCTACTCTACCCTACTCTACCCTACTCTACCCTACTCTACCCTACTCTACCCTACTCTACCCTACTCTACCCTACTCTACCCTACTCTACCCTACTCTACCCTACTCTACCCTACTCTACCCTACTCTACCCTACTCTACCCTACTCTACCCTACTCTACCCTACTCTACCCTACTCTACCCTACTCTACCCTACTCTACCCTACTCTACCCTACTCTACCCTACTCTACCCTACTCTACCCTACTCTACCCTACTCTACCCTACTCTACCCTACTCTACCCTACTCTACCCTACTCTACCCTACTCTACCCTACTCTACCCTACTCTACCCTACTCTACCCTACTCTACCCTACTCTACCCTACTCTACCCTACTCTACCCTACTCTACCCTACTCTACCCTACTCTACCCTACTCTACCCTACTCTACCCTACTCTACCCTACTCTACCCTACTCTACCCTACTCTACCCTACTCTACCCTACTCTACCCTACTCTACCCTACTCTACCCTACTCTACCCTACTCTACCCTACTCTACCCTACTCTACCCTACTCTACCCTACTCTACCCTACTCTACCCTACTCTACCCTACTCTACCCTACTCTACCCTACTCTACCCTACTCTACCCTACTCTACCCTACTCTACCCTACTCTACCCTACTCTACCCTACTCTACCCTACTCTACCCTACTCTACCCTACTCTACCCTACTCTACCCTACTCTACCCTACTCTACCCTACTCTACCCTACTCTACCCTACTCTACCCTACTCTACCCTACTCTACCCTACTCTACCCTACTCTACCCTACTCTACCCTACTCTACCCTACTCTACCCTACTCTACCCTACTCTACCCTACTCTATCCTACTCTACCTTACTCTACCCTACTCTACCCTACTCTACCCTACTCTACCCTACTCTACCCTACTCTACCCTACTCTACCCTACTCTACCCTACTCTACCCTACTCTACCCTACTCTACCCTACTCTACCCTACTCTACCCTACTCTACCCTACTCTACCCTACTCTACCCTACTCTACCCTACTCTACCCTACTCTACCCTACTCTACCCTACTCTACCCTACTCTACCCTACTCTACCCTACTCTACCCTACTCTACCCTACTCTACCCTACTCTATCCTACTCTACCTTACTCTACCCTACTCTACCCTACTCTACCCTACTCTACCCTACTCTACCCTACTCTACCCTACTCTACCCTACTCTACCCTACTCTACCCTACTCTACCCTACTCTACCCTACTCTACCCTACTCTACCCTACTCTACCCTACTCTACCCTACTCTACCCTACTCTACCCTACTCTACCCTACTCTACCCTACTCTACCCTACTCTACCCTACTCTACCCTACTCTACCCTACTCTACCCTACTCTACCCTACTCTACCCTACTCTACCCTACTCTACCCTACTCTACCCTACTCTACCCTACTCTACCCTACTCTACCCTACTCTACCCTACTCTACCCTACTCTACCCTACTCTACCCTACTCTACCCTACTCTACCCTACTCTACCCTACTACTCTACCCTACTCTACCCTACCCATTTCCATAAGAACCTTCTCCTCTCAATAACAATCACAACAAAAAAAAAATTCAGCCAAATCGGTCAAGCCGTTTTCATGCCAAGTCGTGACAACGGAAAACAGGGGTCATTTTTATATATATAGAAGATAAGTGGAAACTTGTAATTGGCCTTCATCTGAATAAAATGTTTTTTTATTGTAATATCTTAGCTGTAAGTTTTATTAATTCATGAATCCCCAAGCGACCACCGGTGGCCGCGCATCTATTGTCTTACTATTGTGTCTCTAATTGACGGTATCTAAAGGGTTAAAATTAATAAAATAATATAAAATACATAAAATGTGGAATGTGAGGACACCGTGACTTTTCTAACCGCTCCTCGAAGAGGAGACGCACTGCCATGATTATGACATGCCCAACACTGGGCTACGACAGTCGCTGTCACCATAACGCCGTGACATCCCACCGGAACCCTGTCGCGTTAGCGAAGTTTTGCCCCGTCGTTTTATCGGGATATATTTGCGGAAGATCGGATGGTCATGACCACTAGGAAGCATTTAGTTTGGCTGCTGGTCGCTTTTGCAATGAGCCGTCATTGTCCACACTGGCGCTCCGTAAAAGGCCATGAACCAATCGATCTGCGTGTAGAGCTTCCTGCCTCGCGAGAAGCAGGGGACGCCTGCGATTTCACCGGCTATTGAGGACGAGTGCCAGGCACTTCATCGTCGACCCGATGCCGATGTGAACCCCTGTTCTCTATCTGTGGTATTCTTTATGAGTTCCACTACTTCAATTGATACTTTCTGAATGTAGTGTAGCCTATAATATTAGAGGAGGTCCCTCATTAATCCCATTATCAAAACTAAATGTGGGTTAAAACTCTGGAAGTATATCCTTTCATATAAAAAAAAAAACGTTTTCAAATCGGTTTGTAGGTATATGTCGGAGTTCTGATGTAGGTACAAACAAAATAAAAAAGAGAGCCAAAAAAATAATTTAATGCAATACACATATTTTAAATTAAATGGCTCGTATCTCCTAAGTACTTCTGTGCGACGACCTGTCGAATTCGCTTCACGTGCCCCGTGCAGCGCTGACAACACACTAACTGCTTCGCCCGCAGAGCTCGCTTCTCGCTGGTCGCGTGGCCGCGTTCGCTCGCACTGCGTGCTAACATTATCTAGGATTCAGTTCGCTTCACGTGCCCCGTGCAGCGCTGACAACAGCCTAACTGCTTCGCCCGCAGAGCTCGCTTCTCGCTGGTCGCGTGGCCGCGTTCGCTCGCACTGCGAGCTCACATTATCTAGGATTCAGTTCGCTTCACGTGCCCCGTGCAGCGCTGACAACAGCCTAACTGCTTCGCCCGCAGAGCTCGCTTCTCGCTGGTCGCGTGGCCGCGTTCGCTCGCACTGCGAGCTCACATTATCTAGGATTCAGTTCGCTTCACGTGCCCCGTGCAGCGCTGACAACACACTAACTGCTTCGCCCGCAGAGCTCGCTTCTCGCTGGTCGCGTGGCCGCGTTCGCTCGCACTGCGAGCTCACATTATCTAGGATTCAGTTCGCTTCACGTGCCCCGTGCAGCGCTGACAACACACTAACTGCTTCGCCCGCAGAGCTCGCTTCTCGCTGGTCGCGTGGCCGCGTTCGCTCGCACTGCGAGCTAACATTATCTAGGATTCAGTTCGCTTCACGTGCCCCGTGCAGCGCTGACAACACACTAACTGCTTCGCCCGCAGAGCTCGCTTCTCGCTGGTCGCGTGGCCGCGTTCGCTCGCACTGCGAGCTCACATTATCTAGGATTCAGTTCGCTGCACGTACCCCGTGCAGCGCTGACAACAGCCTAACTGCTTCGCCCGCAGAGCTCGCTTCTCGCTGGTCGCGTGGCCGCGTTCGCTCGCACTGCGAGCTCACATTATCTAGGATTCAGTTCGCTTCACGTGCCCCGTGCAGCGCTGACAACAGCCTAACTGCTTCGCCCGCAGAGCTCGCTTCTCGCTGGTCGCGTGGCCGCGTTCGCTCGCACTGCGAGCTCACATTATCTAGGATTCAGTTCGCTTCACGTGCCCCGTGCAGCGCTGACAACACACTAACTGCTTCGCCCGCAGAGCTCGCTTCTCGCTGGTCGCGTGGCCGCGTTCGCTCGCACTGCGAGCTCACATTATCTAGGATTCAGTTCGCTTCACGTGCCCCGTGCAGCGCTGACAACACACTAACTGCTTCCCGCGCAGAGCTCGCTTCTCGCCGGTGGCGTGGCCGCGCCCGCTCACAGTGCGAGCTCACATTATCTAGGATTCAGTGCGCGTCATGCTAACTTGTCTATAGACGACTAACTTCTATGTACGTACTACGAGTACTAAGTTACACTTGAGACAATGAGATTTAGGAGTAAAGGACGGGAATAAGTGGAACAAGATCGTTGGATCAAGTCACCCTACGTCGTAAATAACGCTACAAATGTTTAGAAGCCCACCTCCATAAACTGCTACTTTACGTGCGGCACACGACATGCGCACTTGTAGAAGGTTCACTACAACAATTTTATAATACATACGAGTACTAGATTGAAAAACAGTGGATGAGTAAACTTATTAATTCATGAATCCCCAAGCGACCACCGGTGGCCGCGCATCTATTGTCTTACTATTGTGTCTCTAATTGACGGTATCTGAAGGGTTAAAAAAAAACACATTAATATTAAATTAATTTATCCTAAAAACAACATTTCTAAAAACAAGATTAAACTTAACTTGAGCACTTTAGACAATGATGGCTGATGCGTGTCGTAAGACACACGACGCACGATATACGACGCACAATGTACGCCGCAGGACATAAACGGCATACGACGCGCAACATACGACACACGGCATTCACTGCACGCCATACGACGCACGACACACATTGCACGACATACAAGGCTCCGAGCATATACAATCAGTCAGCTACCCTTGATTGTAAATCAAGTTAGTAAGGAAACTTTCCGAAGACAGAGAAAGTGTTACTGCGTCGTATCAATTCCATCAAGTGCGCCTTCTGAGCCTTGTCCCTAGGCACGCGCTCCGCGGCAGGCGGCAGGCGGCAGGCGGCACGCGATGCGGCCTACATTTAACAACTTTTCGCTTAATGTACTTTTATCACTACGTAAAAACGTTTAATGGTGCGAGTCATCAATCCGGCAGATTGGTTGGTCCGCGTCGCGCGTGATCCTGAGCCCGTGCTGCTGCGTGCTCGTCCTGCACGGTCATCGGCTCCAGTGATTGACGACCATCCTCCCCCCCCCCCCCCCTCCTCCACGCGTCCGTTCCCCTCGCGCACCCACACGGTCCCTGCCCCCGCAGCCACGTAATACTGATAAGTAGGTATAATAATATAATTAGTACAGTAACGGGTTTTTTAGAAAATCAATGATAGTAACGTTTGAATGATGATGAACCATTTATTTAGTTTGTTTTCAATTCGACGCCTTCGAGTTGTACCTATACTAATAAATAACTCAAAAAAATTGGAAGAATAAAAAGATAGCGGTATTTCAGCATTTTATTAAGTGATGAATCTCTAAAATGGCCTTAAACCTTAATTGCAATCCCCCTAAAATAAAACAATTAATTGCTAAGATAAGTAGGAAGTTAGAACATCTACGTACAACTTTGTGAGCCTTTAATGTTTACTCAAGGTGCGGCGGTTCACATAACCGGACACCACCAGCGAGCGGCCGGCCGCGGTGGTGACCGCGGGCTGTACGCTACAACCATACAATACGAAACGGTTCGGCAGTCAGAAACGCATTACCATAATGGCGAGTACGGGCGCGGCTCGGCACGGCGGCGGCGCGGCCAGCCTGAATCAACCCACATTACAGATACCGGTTCTTTCCACCAGTATTGTGTCATTATTCTGATGTCAACTTACAGGAAAACAACCACGTCGGTGTGCTCGTAACACTCAACTGGATAATAAAACGCGTCGTACGTGCAGGTTCAGTTTCGACCAATTAGTGGTCCAGCGCACTATAGATTATCGTAGAACAAGAGCTGGTCATAAAAACTTTTTTGAAATGTTGTAAATTGCACTTGTTTTTGGTCCTATTTTCTTCTTAATGAGTTGTACTATTATATGCATTTTTTTTTTTATCAATTCAATATAGAAAACTTTGGTAAAATTTCATTAGAACTCAACAGTACGGAAATTCAACAATTTGTAACCCTTAAAATAATAAGGTATGTTCAGAGTTAAATATTGAGCACTATTGAAGTAAGAACCATATAGTGTGTAATATATTTAGAACGATCTTTTATATAGATTGTGAAACTGTAAATAATTAAAATTAACTGTCATAATTATTGAAGTAAAAGGCTAGAAAAAAACTACTGTCATTATCAATTTCAACGAGACTTTTAGTAGTTAGCTAAGCTTGCCTAAGTTCTACATTTAATATTATATCCTGCGCAAGGTAGCTACCTAAGGTTGTGGTCAAACCAAACTGACTGTTAGCCGCCGAAAGTGAGCGAACGTTACGCAGTTTATTGTATTTCCATACATACTCACTTTTTTGTTCACATCTAACCGACGATACGTTATTACGCTATGCGTAGACGCTGTATTTTTAGGTAATTGTATATTTTAGGGCTCACAGTGAGCCTGCTCACAGTCGGCGGCTGACAGTCAGTTTGCTTTGAACACAGCCTTACATAAGCAAAAAGAAAATTTTGTGTTTTAGTTTTATGAAGCATCATGTGATAAAACGACCCAAATGAATTTTCATGAAAATTAAATTGATTACTATTGTATATGGTTTTAGTGGTAATATTTTGCGAGTTTGCAAATTTTGTAGTTGTAATGAGGAATGTTACATGTTACACATTATCCTTATCTGATGAAGGAGGGACGAAACGCATGTTGCTAAAAAAGTTATGAGTTTACATGTGGATGGATGGAGGGGGAGAGGGAGGCCAAAGAAAAGATGGATGAATTGTGTGAGAAGTGATATGAAAGAAAAGGGAGTTAGCGATAGCGTGACGAGTGACAGGACAGAATGGAAGAAAGAAAAAGTTGCGCTGACTCCAAATAAAACGGGGCAAGGGCAGGAAGATGATGATGATTTATTGAAAACGATAAAAATTCAATTCAAATTCTTTATTTGATAAAAACTTTCAAGTACAGACTTATAACTACATTCAGAATTGAAATACAATATAAGTATATATGCAGCTCGCATTAAGTGAGAGAACGAATCCCAAATCTATACTAGCAACTAACTTGTGCTATGGTAGGGTCCGTTCCACCACCCACTTGCAACCCACTTACATCGATCAGCGCATTATAGTTAAAAGTATTTGAGGTCACTAGGCTCCCATAAGGTGGGCCCTTAAGGAGAAAGGTGTGCCTGGGAAGTATGTGCAGTTGATCCGAGCGATGTACAGTCGGTGCAGTACCCAAGTCCGGTCTACAGTGGGCACTACTGGCAGCTTCAATGTGGCTGTCGGCTTACACCAAGGGTCGGCTCTCAGCCCTTACCTCTTCCTGATGATAATGGACGCTCTGACGTCGGACATTCAGGAAGAGGCTCCCTGGTGTATGTTGTTTGCCGATGACATTGTGCTGGTTGCCGAGAGTGGCCTAGAGGTCCAGAACAGATTGGAGGTGTGGTGGCACAGACTGGAAAGTGTTGGCCTGAAATTGAGTAGAACCAAAACGGAGTACTTGTTCTGCGATTTCGGCGGTCTCTCCACTCAAGTGCCTTTAGCTCTCGCCGGAACGCCCATACCGATCTGTTCCGACTTTCGGTATCTCGGGTCGCTCGTCCAAGGGGATGGTGAGGTAGACCGAGACGTAACTCATCGGATCAACGCAGGATGGATGAAATGGCGACAGGTCACGGGAACAACTTGTGATCCACGGATGCCCCTCAAGTTGAAGGGTAAAATCTACAAATCCGTGATAAGGCCTGTCATACTGTATGGATCAAAATGTTGGGAAAGACGGATGAAAAAAGATTGCATGTTGCGGAGATGAGAATGTTGAGATGGATGTGTGGTGTGACGAGAATGGATAAAGTGAGAAATGAGTATATTAGGGGAAGTTTGAAAGTGGCGCCAGTGACTGAAAAGTTGAAAGGAAATCGTTTGTCTTGGTATGGTCATGTAAAGAGGAGAGATGAAACGTAGGTTGTTAAAAGAGTTATGAATTTACATGTGGATGGATGGAGAGGGAGAGAGAGGCCAAAGAAAAGATGGATGGATTGTGTGAGAAGTGATATGAATGAAAAAGGAGTTAGTGATAGCGTGACGAGTGACAGGACAGAATGGAAGAAAAAAACATGTTGCGCCGACCCCAAATAAAACGGGATAAGGGCAGGAAGATGATGAGGCTCCCATAAGGTGGTTTGTGTTGTGAGTGTCGGTGCGAGTGTTGGAGAGTGTGCGTGTTAGTAGAAGTGAGTTTATGTATGTAATTGTGTGTGTGTCAGAATGATAGACGAGTGTTAATACAATATATAGGACAGCTTGCGTTAAGATATTGTTTATTTTATTATACTTGGGTTTATTTCTTTTACGTTAGGTTCAGAAAATTTTCAGTATCTATGTAATTAAGGGTTTGGAGCTTTTTTTTTTCTGTCGACGGAAAAAATCATCATTGACGAAACCCGCTCTTGGGTGGAGCGGGAGACAGTGTCAGAGTCTTACTGACTAAAAACCCCGCGCCGTTCCTTCTAGCCTTCATACCGGGGCTCTAGTTTTCTTTCGGATAACCCCGACCCCGGTAGGCTTCGACCCAGATGGGCCCTTCCTGAAGGGTTTGGAGCTGGTGTCGAAACTGTGATTTACATTTAAATTTAGTAAGAAGCAACTAATGACTTGGTAATGCCTTTTAGCTGTCATACACTACCCGTCTGGCGTTTACTTCGAAAAATACAATAAGGTTGAAGGTCAATGTCACGTGTTTCCTTAGTGTCAACTGATACACAAAGAGCTTTCTCACGGTCAAGACAGAGGTATCAGCATAAAGTAGTGAAGTTCGGTATCGAAAGTTCTTTCTATTCGTGACCTTGAGAACAGCTCTCTAAGCTCTCTCCAAGGGCGGGAGAATTAGCTGCGCCACCCCACGATGTGATGCAATATGCTATTAACGATTGACACAAGGCATGATATGACAGCATTAGTGTTTTAAGGTCGGCTGGTTTACTGAGGAGTTTGAACACATAGATCAGTCTCCTTACACGTGCAGTAATATGATCAATGTGAGGATGCTATTTAAGAGACTAATCTAAGCAGATCCCAAGGTATTTGATTTTAGTAGCTCTTGCGATTAATGGGCAACTACAGTTGGCTGTTGAACTTACACTTGTGAAATTGGTGCCTGTTTAATTTGCAGTGGTCGGTTAAGGCGCGGGCTATCGCACAGATGTTCGTCCTGCTAAGCTCAAGAAGCTCGGCAGTTCGTTTTTGTGAGTAGCCTTCTATAAGAGATTTGGCGAGTAGCAGTCCTGGTTGTAACAACCAGTGCTTTTTTGAATCGCCAAATAGGTCGCTCTTAAGGGTCTGCATGGCCTGGTTCTTTGAGATACCACAGAAGGGTTCTGGTCCTATCTGACAACCTTGAGCCCCAGTCCTTGTAAGTTCGTCGGCTTTTTCATTGCCATGGCTCACGAGGTTGTCGACATGTGGGATGTGGACTCGGCGATCATTGTACCCATAGTCGTGTCGGGCAATGGCTTAATAGCCAAGAGCCTCGACCAACACCTTAGGAGGCTTGCGTTAGGCGCCTGGATCAAGGGCTTGATTCAGAAAGCAGTACTTCTGGACACGGCTCGTATAGTTAGGAGGTTACTCTCTTTGGAACCTTGACCGCCAGTAGCTTGGACCCTGTTCCCGATACCGGTGACCGGGCTACTATTTTTTTATATTTTGAAATGTTTTTTTTTTATATTAAAAAATATCATTTATATGTGTTTACGGATAATAAAGGAAATAATAATTATTATTTTTATTTATGTAAAGTGTTAAAATACCACTATGTGGATTACTTTTCCTTTTCTGTATTTTAACATGATGTCTAGCAGTTTTGCGGCCTACCCAAATGTCCTATCTTTGGTATTGTTCGTCTAGTCGTTGAGCTCCTTAGTAGTCCTAAGTTTGAGCTACACGAATACTGACAAATGCTGGCACTGACGGGACAGGTCCACTCAAATCTGTGTGGTTCTTTCCTCAAAAGTCCACCTGAGACACTAATCTGCATGGTTCTCATATGATTTGACCATTACATGTTCTTATTTATTTATTTATTTAATGCTTTATGCACACAAAGTACAGAGGCGGACTTAATGCCTTAGGCATTTTCTGCCAGTCAACCTTTGGGTGATGCAGAGAAAAATAGTGGTAGGTGCAATAAATGAGAAAAAGAAAACGAATACAAGAATTAACATAAGTACTAATAAACCATATAATATATATAATACAATTATACAATATATACTCAAATTAATAAACTACATACCTAACTAATATTGTCAAACAATTGGTCCAGATCGACAACTGGAGAACATTAACGTTGTGATGATACTACTGCCAACTTCTTACGAATTAGCTCTCGAACTTTAGTTTTGAATGCTAATCGGCTTGTTGCCATCCTGATCTCCTGGGGGAGCGCATTCCACAGAGAAATAGATTGAACAAAGAAAGAATTGTGAAGAAAGTCAGTACGATGAGAGGGACATTGGAGTAGGCGGTTATGAGATGAGCGCAAATGTACGTGCGCCCTTTGCTCTCTACGCTGACGTATGGGCAACCACTTCAGAAGCGACCGATGCTCTGAGACATGATCATATTTACGCAAATTGAATACAAATCGAATGCAGTAATTCAGAAGACGGTTGTGGCGGACTAGCCCCTGCTAAGAGGCGGTGACGGTAGCGGGCGGAACCCTTGTGGCTACCGAGCCCTCGGGACAGTTCAAACCCGATATTTGGCGCACGTTGCTTGTTGCGCTGGTCACGTACGCCACCACGCACCCCTGAATGCGTAGATTTTGGAGCCTAGGGGCAACGGTGGAGTGTACCACAGATTGAGGGGGGGGAAAGGAGTAGAAATAAGAATACGTTTTTCGACCGTTTTTCGACAAGTGGGGTCTTCGGGGTTCGGCTTGAAGTATTTCCCTTGAGATGTTGCCTCTTCGGTGGCTCGTGTTCGACTGACATCGGACTCAAAATTGCCCCGTCTTTTATACCGCGAACCTTTACGTTCTCGGGGACCGCGTATTTTGACTCTAAATTTACTTCAACTTTCACTTCAGCCGAGCCCTTTCTGACGCCGTATTTATTTATTTCTTCAAGAAAACATGACAATATGCACATAAAAATACTCGTAATAATATGTACTATCTTATAAAATAACAATATTGCACATATCATTGCATACAAAAAAGTTTCTAGAACATTAACTTATCAAAACACATTGTTTACAATATTGCGAGACACCAACAATTCGATATCTTTCTCAAAACTTCGTTAATTTGAAATCTAACTGTTACATAATCATTTTCTAACTAGATTCTATCTAGAAACACAATGTAGGTGGGTATCGGACCTAACACAAAAAAGGTAAACAAACGATTCAAATTACGTAACTGAAATTACTAACTTCGATAATTTTCAAATTACTCTATCTCGATTCTAACGTTTCTAATATCACATATTACACTTAAAAACACTAATTGAACACATAGAATCTTCATTAGGAACAGACTATTTAAATAAACTCTATTTAAAAATAGTCAACAAACAAATTACCAAGTATTCTTATTAAAACTTACATATTCTTATTAGAATCTTATTTACAGGTTATTCCAATAGTAAACTCAGTCTATGAACACTATTCTATCAAGACCTAAGTTCCTAAACCTAAAAAGTAAACACTTATCAAATAAAAAACATCCTATTCTAATCGTAGAGAACATAAAATCTACCTGCGCGTTAGTAGGCATCGCACACTACTTGCCCCCTGCTGCTTGCAAGGGACCTCTGTCGCCGACAACGGTCAAGTTTATTGAGGAGATCTGCATTCAGGTCATAATAGCTTACGTCACCATAATCGATGATTGGAAAAATTAAGGGTCTGTACAAGCATTGCCTTCGTGCTCGATGGTAACAGGTTCTTCAATCGAAACAGAGCCCGCAGCGTTCCTGTAACCTTTTGACAAACACTAGCCACTTGTGTACGCCAGTTCATAGTACTGTTGATGCTCAAGCCCAGATCCTTAACATCTTTACTAAATGGGACAATCGTGCCATCGAACCGAACTGGCGGCAAAGTTGCACTGTCCACTTTAGCGATACTGCGAGGACTCCCAATGACTTTCTGACTGTTCTTTACTGTATGGACTTTAAAAGAGACTTTGATCCCTAAGTTTGTTTCGGTGTTTCTTCTTAGGATAGTCAGCTAGGAAACACCGGCCTCTTCTCGTTAAAACTGACTGAAAACTAAATTGACGTGTAAAATTGTTTTTTGTAAACCTATTTACAAAATAAAGATCATTTATCACTTTTTGTCTAAGCTAGCTCCTCCTTTGTTCACAAATGATAGAACTGCATCCTCTGTGGACAACTTTTCTAAAACCGAATTGATGACTAAAGATAATGCCTTTTGATTTCAAATATTTTGTTAGCCGCTTATTCAATATCTTCTCAACAACTTTAGACATGGCTTCCAGCCATGTCTAAAGTTGCACCAAGTTAGGCCTATAATTATTCACCACGTCTCCATCACCTCCTTTATGAATTGGATGTACAATGGCCTTTTTAAAGACGTCTGCGAAGACACCAGTAGAACGAGACAGCTGTCGTATATGTGCTAGTATGGAGATAAATAAATCTGAAGACTGTTGCAGTATATTAGTAGAAATGCCATCTATGTTAATAGCACAATCCCTACGCATATTTTTTAAGACTAAACTTGCTTTTATTAAATTGTTTCAGCTCTAACAACATTTTTACCCGAAACTTATGTACTTATATATGATTTTCACAAGAAATTGTTATTGTTATTTGTTGTAGTTGCACAAGTTTTACGGGTCAACTTCTAGAAACCAACAGTAAGCAGGCAGGCTGTACACTAATTTTTTCTATAACTCTGCTTGATTTAACAACAAGAGAAAATAGAGAGAGATCGTCTCTTTGTACGGCTTCAACTTGTGTTTAAATCAAAATGAAATCCAAATACCTAACAACTTAATTCTTAAGAGCTGTGCTTAATAATATTGATAAACCAAGATAAGTGGCAACTCGAATGACAGTAATACAGAAAGACGATTTTTCCGTAATTCCAATTTTTTTGCAGTATTTCTGCTAGGTGTTGATCAGTGTTGATGCTGCCTTGATACATAGAATACCCACGCAACTACAATTATATGCCATCAGTACAACAAATAATTGATTCATGGAGAGAGTATCATTAAATCAGTTTTCTATTACTAGTATGTGTAGTACTTGTACTATTGGTATACTACTTTCGGAAGACGATAAGATCAAAGTCAAAGTTAAAAACTACTGAAAACTGTGAGCCTGTGTTTAGGTCACTGAAGATACTAACCTTCCCGTGTCTTTACACATTGGAAGTGTAAATTTTTGTTAGGTCGAATTTAAATTTATTTCCGGCTCTAGCTGACATTAGATTACGCTCAGGTCCTATAAGAGTACAATATAATAAATTACTGCATACAAGAAAATACAATACAGCTCTATTAAGAAAGAGTATAATGTCAATGGGTCCAATAAAATTCCGCATAGCTTAAAAGAACACCCCATACGCATATTTAAAACTAGTTTGACGACATTACTGTTACAAAAATGTTATTAATGTTATTAAAATGATGTATATGTCTGTTAATGACTTTGTGAATGATAAAGGTTTATAATTGTGTTTTTTTTACTTTTTAAATGGTTTTTAATTTAATATAATTTCTAGGTAAACGTATTGATTTGTAACTGATTAATTATTTATTTGACAATTGACATAATTTATATGAATTTTGATACAAATTAAGTACTAAGCCGATTATGTTTAATGTTTTGTAACTTTCAAAAATAATATTTTTGCATGCCTTAAGGCAGAATGTAACGGAAACACCCAACTCTGTATTGTCTTAAAATTGTACCTACATTGCTTGCAAATAAATAATTCTTATTCTGATTCTGACGTAGACCACTGTAAAACCCGAAGTGCCTGGGTGTGGCGTTGAATAGAACGCTGACTTTTAACGTCACGAAGCAGAATGTTGGGTCCCAAAACAACCTGTTGCGCTGCCTTATCTCTACCAACTGGGGAGCAGCATTCGATGTTCTTTGCACAACTGGCATATCTTTATGCCTCTCTGCTGGCTAATTCGCGTGCCCCGTGTGGCAACGATAAGTACACGCAAGGCAAGCCAACATCACCCTGAATGCCTTAAACCGACTCCGCTTAATGAACTTTACCCGTATGTAAGGATGTCACATGCGCGACTGAAAAGAAAAAAAGAAAAAATCCGACTCCCAACATTCCCATTCCGAACTCAAAACTGCCCCAAATAGGCTGCTCCATTAAGGGCCGAAAGAGCTTTCCTTGGCCCACCACCTAAAGAAAAAATAAAGCTTTGGGAGAAACATCGACTTCTTACGACTTCTGGAAACTCCAAGAACATTTTCCATTTAGGCGCAATTTGCAGTGATCTAGGTGGAAAGCAGTAAATTGGTTGCGCATCCTAATAGGCTGCTGCAAACGCAACTTCTCGAAATGGGGTTTTATTGACCTGTCGAATACTCAATGTGAGTGTGGTGCTCTTGTTACGTTGCCCATACACCTGCACTATGGAGGATTTGATGAGTGCCAACGATGCTGCCAATGCGATGCAAACAGTGGGTCCAAACAGTAGTTAAACTGTTCTGTTGTCTACCATCGATTCGAAAAGAAGAAGATTCAGTTCATCAGGCTATTTGAATTACGCAACCTTGGAGCTTGCCCTTAATATACTTAGACAAGCTTCGTCAGGCGCGCATGTGACAGTCAGTCAGTGGTCCACGACAGAATGTCGCTATATTTGCGCACCTGGTTTGAACTCTTTGGCTTTTTACACGAAACTTATGAAAGTTTCGTATAAAAAGCCAAAGAATTGAAAGCAGGTAATCAATGATTTATTATCAAATTGCAGCGGCTGTTACTAACCTTCAAGACTCCGGGACAAATAATCTGTGCAGAGCTCGCAACGTCTGTAATAACCAAATGTAATAAAAACAAGTAACAATAAGTAAATACTTCGCCATCGCCGGCCCGGGTAAACTTTGCACAACTTTCTGTGTAATCTTCCATCTTGTTCGATGTTTTCCAGTATTTGATACGTTTTGGGAGTTGGTGAAGTTTGTGCGGAGTGCTAAATAAACGGCACAAGTTTTATTGGAGGAAGATTCACACGCACCATATGGCACGGTGCCGTGCGGTACTGCGCAGTGTGGTGCTGCACTCTACGGCGTGGTGCTGTGGTGTGCGGCGCTGTGCTGTGCGACGCGGTGCTGTGCTATGCGACGTGGTACTGTGTAATGCCATGCTGCCCAGCGGGTGTTGTTGAGCATGTAGTATCAGTACAGTCGACAACACTTACTTGGGACTCTCAGGTATATTTACCCGGAGTATACTGATACAACTAGTTCAATTTACCCTCATTGACGATTTTATCTGCTCTCACTCAGTATCATTGCTTTACCGTAAATAAATAAATAATTGCCTACTTATTTTCATTAATTAGTTATTTTAATCGAAAGGTTTAAAAATAAATGCCATCAAAAACATAACAACATTCTACCGTAAAAAGTTGTGAGATCCATGTAATTAACCCCTAGTCGGTTAATTTATTCAGCCCCCTACTTGAGGGACTTTTTGCAACATTTTTTTGCGACCATATCAATGTTACAATAATCTTATATGTTTTAAATAAATAGATTGACTTGTCTATAAATCGGCAAAATTCAGGCTTCTACAAAAGTAGAAGCCTGAATTTTATACACTGTATTGTGTGTGTATTTTTTTTTTTTTTTTTTTGTATAAAAATACACAACGAAATTATAGGGGCTCGAAAATGATCTGAACTGTTTCGAAAAATAGATGGTATGCCGTGCCACTTTTTTGCTCGCCTTGGAGGCGGCACTGCTGTGCTCCCTAATAAACATAGATTGATTGGTGATTGATTTTTTTACATGGGTAATGAAGATGGTTGATGATGAGCTTCCACATATTATATCTTTACAAATTGCAATGCCTAAGAACATTAAAGATCTATGTAAGAGTTGTATCGAGTCATGATCAAAAGTAAAAAAAGCAATTAAATAAGATCACATAGGTACGAGTATGTACTTGACATTTTAGTAAAGCTTACAGATTAATTTATTACAATGACAATACTAAATAACTTTATAAATAAATAACTCTTCTAGGCAAGTAGACCCTTAGTAAACGAGTGCGCCTCATCATCAACGATCGCGTCACAGCTTATCATCAGATGGAGTCGCAGTCATGCACTGGAATATATCAAATTAAAAAAAATCTCGTATTGTAATCACAAATAACAAATATTAAGTAGGCTATTTGTAATATCATGTGCGAGTTGGAATGTTGTCAGCAGAAGTAGAGGAAAATCGAGGGTGCGTTTGTCCAGAGATCACGTTCAGTAGAATGTACGCTAGGAGTCGCAGGCGGGAGGTACAAGCAAAGACGTTAAAAACTGGGTATATGGGTCAGCGCGGGCGGCAATCTGCAGAGGCGCCAGCGAACGCCCCGCGCGCGGAGCACCCCGCGCCCCGCACGTGTCCTCCTAAAACGTTGACATAGTAAAATGCAATTTTCCACTCAGTTCGTGCCGAGAAGAGCCGCCTGCGAGCCTGACATAGCTGAGCGACCGCGACACGTAAACCTGCCACCCCACGGAATCGACCATAATATTTTATGTCAAACTCTCAAATCGAACGTTTACAATAGCTACAAAACGATTGTTGAGAAATTCAGCGAATTCTACCCGAAATAAATCTGGCAGCTCTACGTTCGGCTACAATAAAAATGCTCTAACCTAGTTTATGAGTTGAAATGGTTGCACCGATACTGTGAAATCGATGCTGTATAAAATTAGACGGCGGAAAAGAAATGGAAGCAAATTTCGGGAATGCGACCGGAGTGACGTGACAAGCAAAGCCACCATTGTGTGCGCCGTGCAGGTGCCACACAGAGAAGTCGCCAGCGCCAGCGTCACGCCCGCACGTGACGTCGCTACCATGTAGTCGTACCGGTGCTTCTGTGCCGTGCTCTATTCTCTTTAAATCTCATCTTAGAAAAGATTTTATAAAAAAACTTACGGCTCTTTAAAATTAGAAGCCATTTTCACACCAAAAATAAGTGTAATTAAGACCAGCAAATCATTCTTGATAAAATGCTGCCAAAGACGGTAACTGAACTTAGTGAGAGAAAATTCAAAACTCATATTCTTCTTCTTTTCGTGTCGATGCTCTCAAACTATATGTTTTCTGACCAATATTTGGCAACCTACAGCTCTGATGTACCAACCAAAAAGCATATTACAAGGTTAAAGACATAGTCTTTCCGAAAACACGCTTGTTTGCCAATGATTACCTCTGCACATGTGGCCCTTTGGCAACTCATTAATATTGTGTCTATTAACTGCTCCATCTTTGTTTTAATATATAGATTTCTATCACATTGCTTTTGCAATATATTTTAAATTATTCAGACTTTAAATACCTTAAATTCGTTAGTAATTTATTTTGATAACATTTTATTGATAGTTTTAATTATTTATATTTCTCTTGCTGTTTATTTATACAGCCTCTTTTTTATAATGGGAATGTGGGAACACTGTAGACTCCACGAATTCTAAGATTACTCCTTATACAGGTTTATTTGTAAAACACTAACAACCTTGCAGGACTGTATTACTAACATCATAAACAACAACTATTGTTCTATGACTTTTTACAAAATATAACACCTTTACCAAAAATAAATCTTCAAGATTTCGTTATTCTCTCTAACACATTTGAACTCTGTATTTTGCTATATCTACTTACATCTCCCGCACACTGTTCTCGTAATAATAGTAAGCAGGCTTCCGAAACATTATCATTACACCTAGCAAGTATTAGCACCATTTCCGTGTATTCGACATTAAAATATTGATACACCATCATGTAAAGATCCGCTCGTACCGCCGAATTTCGGTACAAGAACACGTAAGACGTGACGCAAGCGCAAGGTGACCAACTACAGAGACTACAGAGGGTCGCCCGTAAATAGGTCAAGTTCATGTTCAGCTACCCTCCGCTATTGTACAAACGCTTGCTTCGCATAGACTTCGTAATATTTAGAACGTTCAATCATCGTAATCATCGTTCGTTTTTACTTTTATACGACAATCTGATGAACTAAAAAATATGATACATTTTCAAAAGTCATAGAACCAAATTTGTTGTTTATGATGTTCTTAACTAGCACCTAAGAGGTTGCTAGTGTTTTAAAAATAACCCAGTATATACAGGGTTTTTTGTAAAACACTAGCAACTTCTTAGCGGAGGATAGCTGAACATGAACTTGACCTATTTACGAGCAACCCTCACTAGTCAATCAGTCAAATGGATGCGCTTGCGTCGCGTCATACGTGTTTTTGTAGTGAAATTCGGCAGTGCGGATGTTTACATGATGGTGTATCAATATTTTAACATCGTGTACACGGAAATGGTGCGAATGCTTGCAGGCTAGCAAGCTTCTGAAACATTGTAATTACACCTATAATAACAATGTTTCTGAAGCCTGCTTACAATTATTACGAGAAATCCGTGCGTGGGAGCCGAAAGTAAATACAGCGAAAGACATAGTTGAAATGTATTAGATAGAACAACGAAATCTTGAAGGTTTGTTTTGGGTAAATGTGTTATGTTTTGTAAAAAGTCATAGAACTAAAGTTGTTGTTTATGATGTTCTTAACTAGGACCTAAGAGGTTGCTAGTGTTTTGCAAATAACCCTGTATACGACTCACTTTTTTATTATGATTATTTTTATTGTGTTTTGGGTACAATAGACCAGTCAATGGTCTACACTGTCTTACAAATAATATATATCTATTAGTACTGTAAAATGGAAATATCGTAACATCAACGACTTTTTTTAAAAGAGTAACTATGGAGTTTCTTGCCGGTTCTTCTTTATAGGAATTGACCGATTGAACTGTGCACTAGCTTCTGACGTTTTGTAGTGCCCATGTAGACCTATGTGAAAATATTTGTAATTTTGTGCTCCGAGTGGCGACGAGGCGGCCGCGCCTTCTGCCGATGTGCCTGCACTGCGACTTTCTTATTACATCGCGGTGGCCGAGACGCGGCGCCGCGCCTTCTCTTGAATCTCTTATATGGCTGCAATTTCACTCTCGGAACATATCAGACATTTAAACTGTTCCAGACTCACTGGCTGATTCACTGCAGCAATTTCGCTTTATAATTCAACAGCTGTTTGAGTCGGCCTCACATTTTATTTTTACTGAGACTAGCCAAAACTCGAAATAAATAATCATCGTCTATTTTCAGTAACATTTTAATAAAAGCCTTCGTCACACAAGAAGAGTTTTCTTCGCTGGCAACTGTTTATTTTCACTATCTATAGTCCATTCCCAAGTCGTTTTGTGTCTGCAATTAGGCTGTATTAAGACGACAGCGGACGGGCAGGGTAAAGAAGGGGGGGGGGGAGGTTGGGGTGGTACTGGCGGGGGAACGGAGAGGTTAATTTACATAGTGTCGCAGAGCGTCCAGTGTTGTGCACTTGCTTTATTTTCGTCGCAAGTTTTCAGCTGACGGAGGAACTCGAGGCGTCTTCGCTCACCCGACTGACACTTGGCACTCTGAAACGAACCGCATGACTCGTCCTCAGACTGTTATGTTCTGCGCCGATGCGTGTCAATATAAAGAGTATGCACGTTTTGGAAACAGCAAATAACTAGCCCATTGTTTTGTGATAACTTTTGTTTACACAACTTCAGGTTCATTTTCAAGTTCAGCTCCTACGTTCATTCCAAGAACAAAGTGAGCACAGTATTTACAGAGTAACTACTACACGTATAAATGCAAAATAACTTTATTGTACACTTAGTTACACAATCGCTACCTTAAAATTCACTATTATAACATACGCGCGATGTTTTTTTCAAAGCATGGCTCCGCAGCTATTGAACGCCGAAAACATTTGAGTGAGAGCGACAAACCCGAGGTAGCCGGCGTGGCGACGAGCGGCGGCGGTATCTGATGGCGCATCAGTTCCATCACGACGCTACCGCACTCACCGCCGCCGCCGTCTAACGCAGAGATATTAAAGCTGCGGATGTCATTATTTTTCATCTTCACCTGGTATCGAGCCTGCCGCCTTCACCGGCAGCCTCGTCATATAATCTGATATTCAGATTTACATTAAGATGGGCGACGTTTGCTGCGCACAGCTACCAATACTTGTAGCTGTTACAAAACAAAGTGTCAAGTGTATAAAATCACGCATATTTCTGTTTCTGGCGAATAAAGTAAGATAGTCCCCATAAGGATCCGTGGTACAATGACGTACTTCATGTCACTAGGCGTAGGAACTGTCACCACATGCCATTCCTGACAAATCTTCGTCCAGCAAGATAGTTTGAAATGAAATGAAATGAAATAGTAGTAGTAGTGTAGTAGTTGTTGTAGTAGTTGTATTTTTATACGTAGTTTCACTTATTACTTTGTTGCAGTGCCAGTGGGATAGTGGGGTATCCAGTCGAATCACTGAGATTATTGGAATATGCAAGATGCAAGTAAACTGTGTTAAAAGCAACCAAACTTCTCGAGCTATAAGATGTTCATGCTCCTGTTCGTACGGTTAAAGTCAGGCATCTGCCGGCAGATGCCTGACAGATGAGATTAGAAAGTTGTTGACCAAAAAACCGTTGGCAAAGTCTAAATGTAGGCAGCAGCCGAATGATGCTAATAGGGACAAATATGTTTAAATTCGCAATCACTGTAATAAGGTGTGTAGGCATGCTAATCGCCAACACATACATAATTCCGTCCAAAATGGTGACGCATCCAATGTTTGGAATTATCTAAGATCATTGGGGATCGATACAACCAGAAAAGAGTAAATTCCTAAAGATTTAGACATCGATGCGATGAATCATCATTTTACAGCTTCGTCCAATTTCGATAGGACCGTGAAATTGAATACATTGAATCATCTTTCTTCTCTTCCGACTCCCAGTTATTCTCCAATTGTTTTTAGTGAATTCTCTGCATGTGATGTTAAGAAGAGCATTATATTGATTACTTCCAATGCTGCGGGAAGCGACTGTTTCAGTCATAAAATGTTACTACCGGTGCTTGGCGTAATCCTTCCCGTAATTTGCCACAACTTTAACTTTTACTTTTACTTTTTTGTATCTGTATCATCACTATCTGTATCGCCTACGCGAGTAAATTGAACACCCCTTGAAAATCTGTCTGAGGCCATTATAACCATCTTCCGTGATCTGGGCCACATATGCGGTTGGAGTAATGAGTATTGTCTTACGGTAAAACCAATAAAGACGAACAAGAAGGTTATAGTGGTGAGCAGTTTAAAGATGGTTTTTAGGATCGACTTGATGACTCTTCCTCAAGTCTCTTTTGAAAACTCCGTAATTCCCTTTAGTGATAAATTAAGAACTTGGGGATTTTCATTGACAAGAACTTTTTTTGGACTGCCTAGCTACAAGAAGTCAGCCGAAAGTTATTCGCTTCTGCTGCATCTTTAAGAAGACTCCGCAATTTCTCGCTGACTGCCACAAGGATTGCGCTTGCACAGTCACTTCTTCTTCCCATCCTTGATTAAGGTAATGTTAGCTATCTTGATCTCACTTAAGAGCAACTGGATAAACTTGAGAGTGTTAGAATCGACAAGGGGAAAAGACTAATTGATTTATATATATTTATATACCTACATATCTTACTAAGGTGCCAGGGTAGGTAACGGTTATTAACGGTTACTGTGTATAAGTTCCAATGGCTTATGTGTAGGGAAAGAGTTTTATGAAGAAAAGCACAAAATGAAAAGACGTAAGAATTTATTTCAAACTAGCTTTCCGCCCGCGACTTCGCCCGCGTGGACTACAGTTTATATCGCGCGGGCAGAGACCCGTGCTCAGCAGTGTAATTATAGGTAGCCTATGTGTTATTCCAGTGTCTCTTCTACCTACCTACCAAATTTTATCTAAATTAGTTCAGTAGTTTTTGCGTGAAAGCGTAACAGACAGACAGAGTTACTTTCGCATTTATAATATTAGTAGGGAAGTAGGGATAAGTAGGGATAAGCTTGTCAGTTATTCGAATAAACTACTGGCTCGTTCTGAAACTAGGTCTTCGAGGTGAAGAACGGCCAAGAATCACCTCGGAAGCTCAGATATAGTATTTTATATACACATCTTACAACATCATTAATTATGGTTTATCACAATAACATCTACAAGTAATTCTATGTTATATGTCTTCTTGGGCCATTCCATAATAACAAGGTAAATAACGTGAATAAGTATTCTCTAATACCATAAAGCATAATTAGAAACAAAGCCACAGTATGACACACACAAAATCAGTACAACAATAATTGATATGTCATATTAAATAACTTACATGAACTTTGGCGGTCAGTAACGGTCTATAGCTGGATCACACGTGGGTTCGTTCAATAGGAATACAACCCTTTTATAATCAAGTATTGACCGGTGGGGGTTTGACACTTTACTTGATTATACCGTCATTTTACACCTTTTAATAACAATTTTTTGACTGGCCTGTTGGTCTAGTGGTTAGTGGCCCTGACTGCTATGCCGGGTTCGATTCCCACCCAGGACAAATGTTTATGTGATGAGCATGATCATTTGTTCTGTGTCTGGGTGTAATTTATCTATAATATGTATGTATTTAGAAATATATATGTATGTTTATCAGTTGTCTAGTACCCATAACACAAGCTCTGCTTAGCTTGGGACTAGACGGCATTGTGTGATAGTTGTAAAAAAAAATATTGTTATATAGTCAAGCTACACTACATAAGTAACACGCAAGTAAGTAAGTACGTAAGTAGTAGTCGTAAGTTATACTTTAAAACTGAATAACATTATAAGCAATTTTACAACACTTGATTTGTATTTCTTAGTTGTTAATTGACAACATAAACATTGACTGACAGTACTGCACTAATCGACTTAAACAACTTACTACATTAAGGTAGGAATACAAAATGCAAGACGAATCTCAATGATCATCAATAATTACGCAATAATTTACAGGACTATCACCAATACGTATTTTTATAAGTTTAGCGCTTCACACACAATAACATTTGCTCTGGTAGGTACTTCTACATTTGATTTAATTCATGAATCCCCAAGCGACCACCGGTGGCCGCGCATCTATTGTCTTACTATTGTGTCTCTTATTGACGGTATCTGAAGGGTTGAACTTCTTAAATGTTATCAGTCAGTGTATAAAATACAACAAAAGGTATTCGTGAAATATTAAAATACATGATTTAACTACGTCATACAAACTATGAATCTAACAAGCGCTTCAACATTTTTGTACTTATAAGATTCATATTATTTGGTTTGCGCAAATATGATCACGTTTCCGAATTCTGTGTAAAGCTCAAGTGGTTGCCAATTCGCCTTCGCCGGAATGCTCATATTCTTTCGCTTCTGTATAGTATCCTTATTTTCCCTTCACGCGTCTTTACCTTAACCCTTCAGATACCGTCAATTAGAGACACAATAGTAAGACAATAGATGCGCGGCCACCGGTGGTCGCTTGGGGATTTATGAATTAAAAAATGTTTTGAGTTTCTCTGCAACTCACATACAAAGTCGCTAAGATCATCAGAGAACTTAGGACCTAAATTGCCAATCCATTTCAAGGCTTTCTATGACAAATCATTGACTGTCCAGGCTGCTTGTCCGTGGAATGGATCGCCAGACACAATTAAACGCGCTCAATCGTTGCCTGTTTTGTATATAAAATACCCCTCAACGAAAAAGTAAGCATTTTCAATTAAGATTAATAAGACCGCCTATTGTACACTTATTTTTGTAAATGTTTGTCCTCTATTAAGTTAAGGTGTGCAACAAAGCTAAGGTGTATAATAATAATAATTAATCAACTTGTTTGACAAATTTTTTTAGTGATAATTTTAAAATGAAAGATTTGTACAAGTGTCGCCAAAAAACTATTTAAGTGACCTCCCTCGTTAGTTGAACAAATGTTGAGCATCCCGTAAGAGTGAAGTGTGGCAGGTGGCAGGCGTGTACCAGCGAGTGCGGTCATTAGCGCGGCGTGTGCGCCGGCGGGACGCGGCGCTGAGGGCCAGTCCACGGCATTAACGAGGAGCCGCTCAACCGACTCGCGACAACAACGCCGCACTCACGCCGCTAGATAACTTGCGACACATTGATTAGAAATTTCATATATTCCAGCGGATTTTCGAGGCCGGGGCCAAGTATTTACTTATTTCAAATTATACAGAACAGAGTGTCAAATTTTATAACTTTTGAGCTTTAGCTATTTTGCATATTATACTTTAAAGGTTTTTAAAATATTTAGCCGCAGACTTATGACAGTGAGTATTGTAGTGGTACATGCTGCTTCTGCTTTTGGTACAACATGGCGTCGGGTGAGGATGGAAATACGGCCGAATTCCTGAAGGCGGGTGTAAAACCGGTCCTTAAGGCCCTTCAGAAGCTATTCAGTTCCGTCATCTTCGAGGGAAAAACGCCACGGGCATGGAGCAGAGCAGAGAAAGCAGTGTAGTGGTACTCTTTTTTAAGAACAGCGACAATGCCCTGCTTAAGAATTACAGACCCATCTCACTTCTGAGCAGTGTCTGTAAGCTGTTTTCCAGAGTCATCACGAAACGTCTCACGCGCAGGTTTGACGACTTCCAGCCTCCCGAACAAGCCGGATTCCGAAAAGGCTTTAGTACCGTGGACCGGGTGCCTGCCGTTTTGCCGAAAAGATTTTATATACCCAAACCAATTTTAGCAACCTTTTTTTATACCATTAAAATATTTCGAATGATTTTAGTACGCATATTTTTATTTGGTTACTTGGCAAAATATTACCAAGTATAATGTCATTATGGGTTTTGGTCTTTAACCAAATGATTTATTACAGCAAACAATCTTCAGACAACAAACGTTTGGTGAAATGATTTGTTAATTATTAATAAAAATGGTAAGGTTAGGTTAAGTTAAAACTGTGACCATTAATAGAAAAAAGAGATTGTTTTTAGTAGAATTTGACATAAAAACTGTTATTCCAACTGAAATATTTGACTAAATAAAAAATGTTATAGTTTAAACGTTCATTTCCCAAACATGAGGTTAGCGTTAAAATTTTTTGTGAAGCAAAGTCAAAGTCAAAATATTATAATTCACATAGGCCTACAAGGGCACTTTTAGAACGTCATAGATAGAAACGAATAGATTTTTGCCAAGTAATAATTTGGCAAATGAAATGCGAAACATTTTTTGGGAAGTGATTTGTCAAATTCCTTTCGGTCAAACAGGGGAGACCCACCATGGACCACATACATACGCTGTGGCAGATTATACAGAAGACTGAGGAGTATAATCAGCCTCTCTGCTTAGCGTTTGTGGACTACGAGAAATCCTTTGATTCGATCGAGAACCTATTAAGATCGGAGACTCTACACTCGAAGTTGTAGACAATTACGTTTACCTGGAACAGACGATACAGTTGGGTAGGTCTAACTTCGAGAAAATCGATGGTCGATGGGGACGAAAGGTTCTGGTTTGGCGACCACGTACGTCTTTTGGCTGATATGATGATGATGCTGCTTCAGGCCATTTATGGCGTTTCTTATGGGATGAGCGGAGCGGGCGCAGCCCTATACGTTGGTCCGACCAGATCCGCACCGCTCTTGACTCTACGATGTACAGTGCACTTCACATCGCCAGAGACAGAAACAGATGGAAAGACATCAAAGAGGTTAAAGTGATGAAACAGGGAGGTCACGACCCTCAGCATTGAGGAATACGACGCAAGGAGGAGATGGGTTGAGAGAACAACTATATTACCTGTAGTAATTTTATGAACATATTTACTCTGATGAACAAACTCCGATTTATTCGCAAATCTCCGCTATCGACCGGACCGCGCCGCACCCGACCTCAGCTGGTATCAAGTAAGCAACTTTCTAATTTTAACACATTCAGTCAAGAAAATCCGCCTTCAAAAATGAGGTTCTATGTTCGACTGAATTATAGTTTTTTTTTTTTTTTTTTATGTAAGTTCACCGATATCTCGGTCAATTCTGGACTGATTTTGAAAATTATTTTTTTGATTAAAAGTTTATGCTCCCAAGTTAGTCTAATAGAAATATTATTATGATCTGATCCTGAACTTCGTAGATATGGAACAGAACTCCACATAGGATCACAGCAGAACTGTCGTAATAAGTAAAATTGCTTTGTTTATACGTGTATTGTTGATTTAATACTCAGTAAAAGTACTGTGTACGACTCACCTTTCTTGTTCAAACTATATTATTATACATCAACGTACACCATTCGTAATTGTCCATCGTATATTATACATTATTCACTTTGACAACTTTATACATTTATCTACATATCCACCACCTACAAAATTTACTACTCGTATATAATAATTGAAAAAAAATAATTAAAAAACTTATCTCTCAAAACCAGCTGAGCGTCCGAATGTCACCGCAAGGATCCAGCAGAAAATCAGCGTCAGGTATTTTTGCCTGACACATGCTAACTGGACTCCCATTGGTGCAGCACGACATGCACACCGCACTATGGGTCTATTTTGGTATTTCTTTTTTTGTCCAAGTACCTACATGTGTTATTATTATTATCTTTTTTCTTTTCTTTGTTGTTGTATATTAGTATAAGTGCTTATATTTTATAACTTGTGTGTAATATGTAATTTGATGCATGTGTTGTGTGTAGCCAATAAATGTTTTATCTATATATCTATCTATCTCTACATTCGATGACTGACTGTGAGAAAAGGGAGAGGCGATATATCGAACTGATCTGATGATGAAGCCGGAAGGTACGGTAAGTCCCCTCTTTGAGGCGTGGCTGGAAAGACCTCACGGCGTTCTTACTTTCCGCATGACGCAGGTCCTCACCGGACATGGCAAGTTCGGGAGGTTCCTGCATCGGATTCGAGCGGAAGAGACGCCCGGGTGCCGCCACTGTGCGGAACGCCCGGAGGACACGGTGGAGCACACAGTTGAGGTGTGCCCTGCTTGGGCGGAGCAACGCCGTGCCCTCGTGGGGGCGATCGGCGGAGGAGGCCTCTCGCGCCGGGCCTTGGTTCAGGCCATGGTCCGGAGCGAGGAGGAGTGGCAGGCGGTCGCCTCCTTCTGCGAAACAGTAATGCTAGCAAAGGCAGACCGCATCAGGCAACGGCGCCCCCGCCGCCGCCGCCGGGATTCCGATCCCGATTTCCGGCCACCGTAGACGCGGGCTCGCGGATGGCGAGCCATGGGTAGCTCGCTGTCCGATCGTCCGGTAACTGTCCAGACCGAGCCAAGGCGTCGACGGCGCGCACTGTTCCCGCGCGCCTCAAGGAGTTGTCAGCAACAGGAGGGGCCCATCTGGGTCGAAGCCTACCGGGGTCGGGGTTATCCGAAAGGAAACTAGAGCCCCGGTATGAAGGCTAGAAGGAACGGCGCGGGGTTTTTAGTCAGTAAGACTCTGACACTGTCTCCCGCTCCACCCAAGAGCGGGTTTCAACAATGATGATTTTCCCCGTCGACAGAAAAAAAAAAGCCGGAAGGTAAATTAATGTAATTCGGAATCGATACGGAAGTCGGTGTTCAATAACGAAGAGCCAAAACTATTATAGAAACACCAACTTCCGAAATTAAAGTTATTATGCACATTTCAGTGTTTTTTTTTACATTGAAGTCGGTTGTATTTTTTTTATGCGCCATTAATACCAACTACCCATATATTTAAGTTTTTGTGAATTTTTTACTATTTTTGGTGCACAATAAAGTGTTATTCCATTGTATTCTACTTTCACTAAAGGAGAGAAGGAGATGCCATCTACGGCCGTATTTAGAGCTCCTACGATTTATTTCGTATGTGGCATTTGAGAAGAAATATCTTTGAGCTGGAAGTCAATGTGTTAATCCTATGATTTAGTATTTGTGAGGTGCGTGCGTAGTGAGCCGCGGTCGTGTTCGTGTGTCGCAGCAGCTCGAGGTGGCTCGAGACGCCTCGGGGCGGCTAATACAATATGCTCCTTCACTGCGATTACCTTAGCCGCCAATATTTAAACAAATATTTAAACAACTGAACGACGCGGCACTTTATGTGACACGAACCATCTCACTAATAGCGTACTGCGATCTCCGGAACAAATCGTGACCACCAGTTATACCTTGAAATATAAGACTTGAATAAACAACGCTCAAACTAATAACAATTTCTTTTGTAATTTCCGGCGGAGATAAAATTTCTTACCAAATATAAATGTACCCACTAACGGAATATCCTCTTACATATTTATTATTTTATGCGTTGAAAATATGTACTTCGAAAACGGAATCATTACAAAGGATGTATAAACTGTTATGAGCAAAAATAAAACTAAATTGAATTTGGTGCACAAAGCGCCGAGCCACTCGACAAGCTGAAGACCGGCGGACGGAGCACAACAATAAATCGCCACGAGGGGACAGCCCAATACTCCGACGACTCCTCGAGCGCGCGCTCCTCCACGCCCCGCGCCCCACCGCGACCCCGCCGCGCCACCGCGCTGACCCTCACCCCGTAAGGACACAATTTTTGTTTGATCCCCAATTTAAATGTAGATGGAGGGCCGCCGCGTAATACTCATTTAAATGACGAGCGGGTCAAATTTTGATTGGTTTTTGAACAAGATATCGAAATAAGCCACAATCTACGCGGCGCATACCCAACGAGCACTCGGCAAATGAGCTGTGAGTGGCGTCCAGTACCAGCGACCTGCGAGCGCCAGGCCAGAGTCGTCTCAGCAGACGTCTGTGCCTACTACACATCGTGCACACGACTGTGCGCGCTCCGCCCTCACGCCACCATCTGGAGCATGATGTACTAAGCAGTGGCTCGCGGAAATTATCTGTCGCTCTCTGCTTATAACTGATATGCGTAGCTAAAAGAAACATTTTTACTACTTTCGAGGCGCTATAAATTTATTTGGTTACATTATTATCCAACAATAACTGGGTTAGTTGATTCTTAGCGAAAAAAATATATTTAAAAGCGCGTCGTTTTAAAACGGAGCCGTGTACAGCCGCGTACGTGGGACGTGGACATAGGCTTAAGCTGATGAGACACATCCGCCGCTAAAACGCATCGAAAACACATCATCACAAAACTCTTTAAAAAAAAAACAAATCTCTTCTGAGTGGAACTTAAGATACGCCTGCAATAAATCCGAATAAAACTGAATACACATGCCGAATATAAAGTCTCTTCCTGTGATATGAATATGAGGCGAGCGCCGCGTGGGCCCGCGCAACGCCAACACCACACCAAGAATTGAAGGAAGAAAATACCGAATATTCGGTGACGCTATCGGCCAAAGTACCAAATGTTCGACGGAGGATGTTCTTAAATACATGACTTTTTCTAAAACTACTTTGATGTATTCGCTACGCACAATACTTCGCTACGAATTGGTGACGAGACGTGGGTTTACGAGTTTGACATGCAAACTAGTCAACAAGATTCGGAGTGGCGCCTTCCAACTGATCCGAAACCGAAAAAACCACGCCAAAGTCGATCAAAAGTCAAAGTCATGTTGACTGTTTTCTTTGACTATCGCGGTGTTGTGCACTCTGATTTCTTACCGGAAGGTCTAACGGTAAATAAAGAATATTATTTGAGCGTTATGCGGCGTTTAAGAGAGCAAATTCGACGAAAAAGGCCAGATTTGTGGAAAGAAAATTCTTGGATTTTGCACCACGACAATGCGCCTTCGCACAAGGCTATCATTGTGAACGAATTTTTGACCAAACACTCAACAAATACCATCCAGCAACCACCATATTCACCAGATATGGCTCCTGCTGACTTTTTTCTTTTTCCTAAACTCAAATTAAAACTTCGTGGCACCCGTTTTCAATCGATAGAAGACATAAAGGAGAATTCGCGGCGAGAACTGAACTCAATTCAGGAAGCAGCGTTTAAAAAATGTTTTGATGAATGGATTATTCGTTGGCGCCAGTGTATCGTTTCTAAAGGAGCATACTTTGAAGGTGATAAAATAAATTTGGATGAATAACAGACATTTTGTGTATTATTGATCTTTTCCCGGTACTTTCTTGACAGAGTAGTAAAGATAGAAGATAGATGATTATAAAGAGGTAAAGTATGTTTTTTTGTTTTTAGGTTTGTAGTTTTTTATCTCTGAAAAAACTAGTCCGATAGCAAAAATTTTTGCACTGACAGAAAGCTGCTTTATTCTAGGCTATATTTTATGTATATGGGTGAAGCCACGGGCAAAAGCTAGCTAATGTATCACAGGTAAGTTATGAATTTATGATGAAATTCATAACTTACCTGTCATACATTTTACTGATTAGTTTTCATTTTGAATAATATGTATATGGGTTTCTTTTTTCATTTGAATACCGAATTTTAAAGTCTTTAAACAAAAGTATTGTAAGTTGAGCAGTGCACAGTATCAGCAGCGTCCCTTGTCTAGTACGTGTACTCATACCTAATACATGTAACACGTGGCTAGCGCCGGCGCTGCAGCGCTCACTGCCGTCCTCCGGCGGACATGAACAGAATGAACATTAGCTAACCCACGCCACGAGTCAGTAGTCACGGCGGCCGCGCCTGCCACCTCTCCGCTCTGCGCTATACATTTGGATTACTCAGACCCACTTGCACGGTTAACTTATAAACTTTGAGTTAGTGGCTGGGACGAGGTTAAATAATAAATACATCAGAGAGAGAGAGAGAGCATCACAGTTAGCATCTAAATGAGAGTAATGACCTTGGTTTGCACAAGCGGGTTTCAATCGAAGCATACTTATATATTTCTAAATACATACATAATTAGATAAATTACAGGCAGGCACAGAACAAATGATCATGCTCATCACATAAACATTTGTCTTGGGTCGTACCCACGACTTGGCTGTGTGTAAACAAAACGAGTCAATCTCCGACGACTCATTCACGTTACTTTATTTCATTAGCATCAGTTGAGATAATCACGTTGTCATCGAGTGTGAACAGAGTATGTGCTGCGGAGCGGCGTGTGATTTAATTTGCTCGCCAGCAGACGACTGTGCCCGCTCCGCTCCGCTCCGCTCCGGCCCGCGCCGCACCTCTCCGCTCCGTTACACTCCGCCGCGCGGCTGCACTGATCAGCGGTAACTTAATCATAACATTAACAATGTTTTGAAATGCTTTCTACTCAAATTTCATTTCAGTCGGCAAACATTTTGTTACTTGTTGAAGCAACAGAAATAGTTTGAGCTATTAAGATGGAAATGTGTATTAATGTAAAGTTTGTTTAGTACTCATCTAACTAAGATTTCTTAGTTAATATTTTTTTTATTAGTTGCTAATGCACTGATGACGACATGTCTCTCATTTATGGCGGTAAGTCCCCTCTTTGAGGCGTGGCTGGAAAGACCTAACGACGACCTCACCTTCCGCATGACGCAGGTTCTCACCGGACATGATAAGTTGAGGAGGTACCTGCACCGGATAATAGATAGAAGATGGATATTTGTTACTCTTTCACGCATTTTTATGTTGTTTTGTTTGTTGGAGGTAATCTGTGAAAGTACTGGTCCGATTGCAATAATTTTATCACTGATTCAAAAAGGCTTTATGCCTGGGTGAAATAGGCTATATTTCATGTATGCGGGCGATCTATATTATAAAAATGGATCGCTAAATGTGTTGCTAAGCGCAAATCTCGAGAACAGCTGAACCGATTTTGCTAATTCTTTTTTTGTTTACTGGAGAAAGTTCTTATGGAAAAATTAAAATAAGGTACAGCAGGGTAGTGTAGGGTAGAGTAAGGTAGAGCCCCTGCTCTACCCTACTCTACCCTTAGAGTAGGGTAGAACAGGGTAGAGTAGGGTAGAATGGGGTTGAGTAAGGTATAGTAGGGTGGAGTAGGGTATAGTAGGGTGGAGTAGGGTATAGTAGGGTGGGAGTAGGGTAGCTCGTGCCCCGGTATGAAGAGGCTAGAAGGAACGGGGTGGGTTTTTAGTCAGTAAGAGTTTGACACTATCTCCCGCTCCACCCAAGAGCGGGGGTTGTCATAAGATGATTTTTGCCCACCGAAAAAAAAAACGACATGTCTTTCATAATGACATGACCGGGTCGAGGTGCCCTGAGGCTTTTTTCTCCTTTCTTTGATTATCCTACTGTGTGAATGGTCAAATCATAACCAGTGAGTTCATTGGCGGTAAGTCCCCTCTTTGAGGCGTGGCTGGAAAGACCTAACGACGACCTCACCTTCCGCATGACGCAGGTTCTCACCGGACATGATAAGTTGAGGAGGTACCTGCACCGGATTCGTGCAGAATTGACACCCTGGTGTCGCCAGTGTATGGACCACCTGGAGGACACGGTGGAGCACACGGTAGAGTTGTGCCCCGCTTGGGCAGTAATGCTAGCAAGGGAGGAAGCCGACCGCATGAGACAACGGTGCTCACGCCCCAGCCGCCGCCGGGATTCCAATCCCGATTACCGGCCACCGTAGCCGCTAACTTGCGGACGGTGAGTAATGAGTAGCTCTCTGTCCGACCGTCCGATAACCATCCGGACCGAGCCCGATTCGTCGACGGCGCGTACTATTCCCGTGCGCCTCAAGGAGTTTTTAGCAACCGTAGGGGCCCAGCAGGGTCGAAGCCTACTGAGGCCAAGTGTCTGCTTCTGAAAGGAAGGCTCGGCCCCGATATGAAAGACAACGAAGGAAAGGGGTGGGTTATTTAGTCAGTAAAAGTCTGACACTATCAGCTAGATAAATTTTATCCACCCAAAAAAAAAATAGTGAGTTCATCAGATGTCGAACATGAACCTGGCGGCTAGTTGAACGGTAACGTTGAGTTACCCATTGGACTAGGTTGTCATACGAATGGCGAATTAAACTAGTTGGTTGCGATATATGAATACCGCAGTGTCGGCACCTTTCTAAAATAAATAAATACCCGTAAGAAGAAGAACGCCATCGAGCATCAATGTAGATTCTGTTATAAGATGAGATCGCTAACAGCGAGTGTTACGGATTGGATACAATCGGAACAAATCCATCTCTCAACGTTGTTTCAGCTTCGGGGAGCATCACGAGCATCGCTCCGAACCCCTGAGGGACGAACTGACGCTACACAACTTCTGAAGTGCCGGCGTCGTTATGTGGCTGTGTGCCAGTGTGCAGCCGACTCACGGTCCGGTTGGCGCAGTGGTTGAGTGATTGGCTGCTGCTCTGTGTGTCACATGTTCGAATCTGGTATGAATCAAATATTTGTATAGCCTACAAATAGTTGTTCCGATTCAGGTATAATACCTCATATATAAGTTTATACGTTAGGCAAAGATAAAAAAAAGGAAAAAAACAGGCTTGTCAACGACGCTCTTTCATCTGTTACCCACGGGTGCGACTAAACACGGTAACCATTGTTGAAGATAGTCCTGAACAGCAGTTGTCATAAGGCATCGTTGTCGTGTGGAACCGTCGAGCACAGATGTTCCGCGCGTCGCACGAGCCCCCGCCACCGTGGGCGCGCGCCGGAGGCGAGCGGGAGACACATTATCGTAAAATACTCACAAAATGGCGACCACGCATTTTTGCGTAAACCTTTCTGCATCAGCAAATTAACTTTCAGAGAGAATATTGAAAAAAAAACGTACACTCCATTCTCCAGAACGGCGACATCAGCCACCGTGTTACCCGACGGGCAGGTAGCGCCGAGTGCTCTGTGCTGCGCGGTATTGTTGTGACACACAACCCTTTCTGCGATCCATTGAGCGATATTTTCAACTGGCGCAAAAACTACATAATATACTCTGTTCAAATTTTGTATGAATAAAAGAATAGTACTTATAGATGCTCGTAAGCCTGATTAACTTGAAGGCTGCTGCATGTTATCTGTATTGTCCAACATTGTCCATCAAGTTCGATCCTCAGTTACAGTTAATAGTATCGGTAGTGGCACTCTGGCAAACTCGAGTCGGTAAAAGTCACTCCCTCTCGCCCTACCCAGAGTGGGAACAATTATGTGACGATAAACACCTAAAAAATACAAACCCTAGTCGAGTTATAAATTAAAAAATATGCAATATCATCGTACGAACGCATTACTGAAACTCATGGATTAGAATGTGAATCGATATTCAATAAAGTGACGCTCGTTCGTATGTTCGGCTATAAAATATTGTAATACAACATTAAAGGCATCGTATTTCTAGCGCGAGATAATTCCACGGTTATTGAATATTTGACGGAAAATGATATTGAATATATGAGAATGTGGGGTGCAAGCGAAGAGGGGGCGCGGAACAGGTCGCGCGTGTCACGTCGTGGCGTGTTCCGCTGGGCGACATGATGTGGACTGCACTCAATGATCGCCAAGCTGATACTTCACGACATCGCTCAAGTTCGTAACCCTTCCTCCGAGCAAGACCCCCACACGACCCCGACACGACCCCCGCAGCCCTGCGCACTCTGCGACCCCCACCACCCTACACTAAAACCGTTCATAAATTATGTAATTATGTCGATAATGGAGAGAACAAACTGGCCTCAGAGACATAAAGTAATGACTCTTAACGACGGCCATGAATAAAATATGGGCTCGCGTGGCCGCCGCGGATAATCCGGCAAAAAACACTCCAATTTAAGCGAAATTGCACCCGAGCCCAGTTCTTGCGAGAAACGTTTTATTTGGATTCGTATCGTGCGAGCAACGCGCCGCTAATATGATGTTCTGTGCAGATAACGAGTGATATAGATTCAATCGGTTCTCAGCACGTGATGCCGCCGATATTCCGGAACATTCGCTGAATGTGTAACGCGCTGTGAGCTCGTAAGGCCACGGCGGCTGCGACAAGGGTTCGCACTCTCACATTGAGCAGTTTTGCATGTTTTCTATAACAGCTGATTTTGTCTACGGCGCAGTCGCTTGCTACGTATTCCCGTAGCGCTTGTATCCCACCTCCTACGTAGCCGCTACGACGCACTACGTGGGGCTACGAGACACGCACTTTCGTAGAGTGCGTAGCTCGAAGCATGCAGCTACAAACCAGCGACATGTAGTTATTTATATATTGTTAAGTGATAACCTGGAACACTGGTTTTATATGTAAACCTAGCTCAGGAAAATCGATAATTATACTTAATTTTAGGTTTAAAAATATTTTTCCATAAATCCTGAAATATTGATAATTTAGTTATAGACATAGTTATTTGTTGGGTACTAGCTTAATTATTTATTTATTTAAGATTTACTTGTGGCTATTATATGTAACTGTACTGTGTAAAAAATTTAATAAAGTTTATTATTATTATTCATTATTATTATATTCATATTCACATTCATTTATTTGCATTTTTAGATGGAACCAAACAGGCTTAGAGCTATGCATCATTGTAGACTCTGTTTGAGCACAGTAACATATTATTTAATATTTAAATTAATTAAACATGAAATACTAAATTAATTTTTTTTAAAAAGTGTGAAAAATGTCAAATAATTTATATATACAAAATAAAAATTGAAAATTATAATACTAGAATGTCAAATAAATCAAATAATCGAACTGAGTTCTTCCGTAGTCTCAGCCATGACTACTATGTCGTCGGCAAACCCAGGGTGAGTGATGTACTCGCCATTGACGTTAATGGCTAGTCCTGTCCATTCCAGAACCTTAAAGACATCTTCCATTGCAGCCGTGAACAGTTTCGGAGACATAACGTCTCCCTGCCTCACACTTCGCTGCAAGAGAATAGGTTTCGATGTCTGGTCTTGAAGTCGGATTGACATGGTGGCGTTTTTGTCTAAACACTTCAGCACTTCGATGTACCGATAGTCAATCTGACACCGTTGGAGAGACTGCAGTACAGCCCAGGTCTCGATTGAATCAAAGGCTTTCTCATAATCCACAAACGCTAAGCAGAGAGGCTGATTATACTCCTCAGTCTTCTGTATAATCTGCCGCAGCGTATGTATGTGTACCATGGTACTAAAGCCTTTTCGGAATCCGGCTCGTTCGAAAGGCTGGCTGTCGTCAAAACTGCGCACAAGACGGTTCGTGATGACTCTGGAAAACAGCTTATAGACATGGCTCAAAGTGTCAAATGTCGGTGAGTCCAAGAAAAGTGAAGCTAGATTGAAGAAACCCCATGGACACTCTTTTAAATTACCTATACAACGTGTAACATTAAATGCGCAAAATCTCAGACACCCCAAATGATTGTTAATTCAATTGACCTAATTCTATTTGAAAAAAAAGCATTTAAAAAAAATTAAGGTTTTATGTGCAGTTTTAGTTTGTTTAAAATTCGTATCTGCATCGAAATAAGAACTTTTATCATCCCGCATATGAGAAAATTTGATTGGACTACAACCATTTGGGTTTGTTTACTTATTTGGGCGGGTTTGCGCATGTGATGGCTTGACCTATTAATAAATAGACAGGGCAACATTTTTAATGAAAAATTTTAATTTAAAAAATGTAACCCATACTAAAAAGTGGTTTAATTGATTCTGCTCGTTATTCTGATTAAATTATTTTCAGGTTTTGCGCGTTTAACGTTACACGTTGTATATTATGAGTTACATACAATCTTGGTTACATATTTTTTGTTGCTTCTATTATGTGAGCACAATGTTAGTAATAAAATAATAATAATAAAATAATTCATAGAAAAGAGATGACCAGTCTCAACTGACAGCACCCGTTCACGAGCATGACGCGTGCATCAGCCCCACTCAGCTCAACCATTTTGATTGGAACTAAATGACCCAATAAAACGTGCCACCATCAGCGAGACATTTGCTCGTGTAGCGACATCTATGACGAGAAAATACGAAATTCTGCATCGCGCAATATAAGTTCTCCGCGCGATTTGAATACGTCAGCCCGACATCAACTATCGGGCAGTCGCCCACCAGACTATAACATCCTGTCTGGTCGGAGGATCCTCCCTTTTCAACGGAGGTATGTGGGACTTTACTCTTTGTTCCACATACTTCCAAACTGGTGACCCTCGACAAAGAACGTCAGCGCAGCCTTCGTGCAGCTACTACGTCGTGACGTCATCGTCACTTCCTCAAGCTTTCGAGCAACGAGCCATACAGCCAGCACCCACGGGTAAGGGTATCCTGACCACCAGTATGCCTACCTGGTCATACCTGGTCATCACCTCAGCCGCATCACCGACCTTGGCTTAGCACACCGCACCTTCGGCCAGTCATATGAAGAGCCATGAAGAATCTCACCTGGTCGACGCCAGCAATCAAGCCCTACGTCGTACAAGCACCGCTCCAACTCACTGGAGCCAGCAGCACTACTCCGACTCACTGGAGCCTGCAGCATCATCCCGACTCACTGGGACATCATCACCCCGACTCACTGGGGCATTATCCCGACTCACTGGGATAGCAACACCTCGACTCACTAGGGCATCACCGCAGACAGTTCCGACTCACCGAGAACTATGCAGCATCGGTTCCGACTCACTGGAACCAACCTACCACTGGCCTGGCATGCAGCAAGAACCATCGATCTCTGATCTCCGGAGGGGAGTGATGTAGCGACATCTATGACGCCACATAAGAACTACGAAGAAAATACGAAATCCTGCATCTGCGCGAATCCTGCATCTGCGCGATGCAGGATTTCGTTCAAAGTTCTCCGCGCGATTTGAACATATACGACAGCCCGAAATCAACTATCGCGCAGTCGCCCACCAGACTATAACATCTGTCTGGTCGGAGGATCCTCCCTTTTTAATGGAGGTTTGCGGGACTTTACTCTCTGTCCCACCTACCTCCAAACTCGTAATGTCCAAAAAAAAGTTGTAACCTAACAAAAATGATCCATGTTACATCACAATAACAACTTTGAAAAAAAGTACTTCTACATTAAACTATGCTATGGTTTCCAAATACAAAAGTAATAAATGATCACAAGATTGAACTATAATGTTTTCAAAAATACAAAAAAAATCTCCTTTATGTTTTTCAAAATTGTATTTATTAACGTATTAGTGCGTGATTAATTCTTGCATCTACAAATACGCCAAGTTATATTATGCTTATCACAACTAACTAAAATATGGCGACAAAAAACTCTTCCACATTGCTGTTGACTGGTAATGTGGCCAAAACTCTGGCGGCATTGCCACGCTACCACGTCACTTTGACCACGTCAGAGGTAAAAGCCAGCCTTTGGGCACATTACCAGTCGACAGCGATGTGGAAGAGTTTTTTGACTCCATATTTTAGTTAGTTGTAATTAGCGTAGTGTTTTACTATTACTAATCAAACTGCAATTATAGTTATGTAGTGGTTTATAACTAGTAATATTATATAATTTGTATTGAAGAAAAGTTATATTATTGTTTCGAACCCACGACGGATGTAGGTAGTCATAGAAAGAGAAATAAATAATGTTTTGAATTCCTCCCGAACCCAGTAATGTTCCAACCTATCATTAAAATTACAAGCTCAACCAAATCCGATCACATGCGTCAGGTTGCCTCGTTTCATTTGGAAAAGAACTGCATATAATTCTTATTAGTTCTTGTTAGTTTATTCTATTATATGTAAACTTATTGTGGAATGATGCGCTTTTATTTCAAAACAAGATTTTGTAACGAATTCTTCAGAATATGTAGCGACATCTATGATGACACATGAGAACTAAAATTCAAAATCCTGTATTCTGGTATCAGAACAATTAAAGAGAAGTTATCTTATCATTTTATTTATGCACTTGCCATGGCAAGTCCGCCTACGTACTTTTATGTTGCAGTTTGAATAAATAAATAAATATCATAAAATTTTTTCGTCTGCATAACATCGATATTATTTGTACCAGAAGATTGATTTTTTTAAGTATTTCCATTCACCTTGTTAAAATCTCTAAAGTAAAAAAAATTGATTCAATGAAATGGTTATGAAGTGCAAAAAGTCATCATCATTTCAGTCGAAAGACATTCACAGTTGGATACGGGCCTCCCCCAATCATCGCCGTAAGGAGCGGTCCTGTGCGTTTTGCAACCAGCGGATTCTGGCGACCAACAACAGGCTAAGTACTAAGTACTAAGTACTAAGTAGTTCTAAGTATAAAACATTTCCTCAATACAAGTGAAAATAAATGAGAATGAGATCAGACATGTGTACGCTTACGGGGTGTCCCCTACAGCGACGAAAACGACGCGACGCGACGCCTCGCTAGATGTTATAGTATCAGTAGTACTAGGTATATCTAGCTAAGTAAGTTAAGAGGAAGGCATGTGAGTATCAATATTATAAGCTCCAGTACCATGATCCGGAATGTGTCAAGCAGCCGTCATTTGACCGTGACCGAGCTACTGACTGTCACTGGATTTAGTGTACACGATGTCCTTTTAACTGTCAAACCGTCCAGATTGAGCCAAAGTGGTCAACGGCGGGTAGTGTTCCACACGCGCCTCATATACCTCATTGTTGCAAACCCGTCGGGGCCCAGTGGGGCTGGAGCCTACTGGGGTCACGAATCAAGTTCTGAAAGGAAAACCTCCTAGAACACAATACTATAAAGAACATAAGTGTGGTATTAGTCAGTAAAAGTCTGACACGTCCTCTCGCTCTGTCCTAAATAATAAGATGAATGCCTTAAAAAAAACTGTATATCGTGTAGTTACAAGAATATCAGTTATTTGCGTCAAGTTGTGAGCATTTCTAAGTTTACACACATGTCTGTCAAACAACACAGACACGACACCGCCTCGTGATCCAGTTCAAAGAACGAAGAAGCTGTTTATGAGGAGCAGGTACACCTCGTAAATGTAACACACGCTGACAACACGCTCATAATATCATTATTGCGTGCCTCGGCACTGTATCGTGAGCGCGGATGTGTAACAGTAAAGTGAACGAGCGACCCCCGACACTCGCAGCGCTCGCTCGCGACTACTGCACTCTAACTATACATGGTTTACAATGTAAGCACCGCCGCATCTGACAGTATAGTTGTAAGGTTTCACTGGCCTGTTGGTCTAGTGAATAGTGGCCCTGACTGCTATGCCGGAGGTCTTGGGTTCGATTCCCACCCAGAACAAATGTTTATGTGATGAGCATGAGCATTTGTTCTGTGTCTGGATGTAATTTATCTATATTATGTATGTATTTAGAAATATATAAGTATGTTTACCAGTTGTCTAGTACCCATAACACAAGCTCTGCTTAGCTTGGGACTAGACGGCGTTGTGTAAAAGTCGGTTCGTGTAGCTTGGAGCGCTTGTGGCGCATGTATTGTACAGTAAATAGGTACACTTAGAAATTCCTTCATATTTCTTCCTACAAAAGTAATGCCCGACTTAAATTAAAACAATGTTCAGTAGACGTAACGTCTCTACTGAACCCACGACCATGGCCGCAGCGACGGGCGCAAGCAGTCAGAAATAAGCTAAATCAGCCGCGAGCCGAGGACGCGCCGGAATTGATTAAAATCTGAGAAAGATTAATCGTCATCAATCTTTTCTTGTCGGCGTCGAGTGAGCCGTGCCCCTCCTCCCCCCCTCCCCCCGCCCTCCCCCGCACCACAGCGCCCCGCATCGCAGCTCCCCGCACCTCCCCGCCGTCGCCCAGCGCCACCGATATTGAAGTTTCAATGAACGATTTCCCGCTCGCATCAGCCGCCTGACTGCCGCTACTTTATTGTGATGCTAAACCGAGCAGCCTCAAATGAGAGCTCACGCACGCGGCGCCCGCCGCCGACACGCTCGCGCACCTGCCTTCTGCCTTCCGGCACGCTCATATCGGTGAGCGGAACCGTTTACACTGCAATCCCTGCTGAAGTACTATGAGAGTAAACATCCCGGTTCGAGTAAGTGATAAAAGTTAATAACACCTTACGACTACAGTTTAAAACTTTTAGGCTATGGGACGGCTCCGCTCGGCGTCAGCGCCGCCTAGCGCCCACAGTCATCACAGCCATCAGTACACACGTACATGTTCAACTAAAAGTTGTTATTAAAAAGTTCTTTGATATATTTCTCCCTTTTCCTGCCAAAATCGTAAGGAACCTACATCAAAGTGGAAGCGTGATCGTATTCAATGCTAACGAAACTCCCGCCGTCGACTACAAGCTGAGTCTTTTCATAAAACACATACGTTTCTTTACAGCCGCTAGTCCCCTCCCCCCTCTCCCCCCCCCCCCCACCCCGCGCACCGCACCACCCCACACCCCGCACAAACGTAAGCATCACATGTATGGGTACGTGGAAGGTATTACGCACATATCTTTATTACATTCCGTATGGAAATTGACGTACAAACACAAGACTACGTAGATACGTGTAAACACGAATAACATATGACGCGAACAGTGGATATATCTCGCGGAACGGATTCACGGTGGAACTCAACGGAGCAGAAAAGAGGCAAAGGGACACGACCAATGATATGGAACGATGACATCCAGGCGGGCGCGCCGGGCCGCACCGGGCCGCGCCGGGCCGCACCGGGCCTCGTCGGGCTGCTGTGGGCCGCCTCGGACCCGACCGGGCCGGACAGCGCGCCGGATGCGCCGCGGCTGGTCCCGTGTGTATTGCTGTTATTTGATGCTTCTTGAAAGCGGAATATTATGAGATTGTTAACCTCTCACGTTCAACGTTTAACCTGGTTCTATTCGTTCTGTTTATTTCGTCGCCGCCACCGTAGTGCTTTATTTGACAACATTATCTGGCGCTAGCTTTACATGGTTGTTTTTAGCCTTTCTTACTTCTCGGTTACGTTTAAAGTGTGTCACTACTATGCTCTTACGAATTTAAGGACATATAGTATGTAAACATAGACTGTAAATCAATCGATTTCCCGTTTAGATTTTGCATAACGTTGTTCAGCGATTACGGACTATCGCTTAAACATCGAGGTATCCATTCACCGTCTGAGTTAACAAAAGCCTGGCACAATACAACACGCTAGGCGCGGCCGAGTGCTCTCCATCTGTAGCAGTCTTCACACAAGTGAACAGACTTGAAGATGACAGGCTTCACCGCTGACGTCCCTACTAATAAACGTTGCTATATGCTATCGTACCGTTCATCCTCGCGCCGCGCCGAGCCGCACGAGCGCCGCGCCGCACGGCGGCAGAGGGCACGGCGGTGTGATGGCAAGGTGGTGGTGAATTTGTAAATCGCGTAAACTCCTCAACTTGTTTGCTGCGATTTGTTTGTAAGGCCCTCCGCCCCCCGGCCCCCGCCCCCTAGGCCGGGCGCAACCCGCACGTCCCGCGGGGTCTCAGGTGGCAGGTGGAGGAACAATCGACACACGAGCATCACGCGATGGTAAGCCGCTTACACATGAGGGTGCCGAAGCAAAAGGTAATATTTAAATATTAACTTTTGCTTCTATAAACAGAAAGAAAAAATTGTTCAAGGCTGGACAATCATAAAGTTTGCTCTGACTACAAGTGCAGTTCCTACCTAACGTAATCAAAGCCATCAGTCATTCAGTTGCCGAAACCGCGGAGCGAGGCCGCCACGCCCGCACCCACAGGTCGCAACTGCTCACAGTTCGGTAATACTCTGAGAATTATAAGAATAGCTCTCAAATAAAAGAGAATCATTCATCTTCCGCTTGTCGTCCGGAACAAAGTAGCGCGATGGCGGTGAAAGTATGAGGAAAATGTTTTTATGTTCCAACCTAAACTTGGCTTTTAGGAACTGTTGGGTACTTAGCTACGTGCCCCCTCCGATGACGATACAAGTCGCGAGTGAATCATCAGGCTGGAAAATAACAGAACGAAGAACATTAACAGCGTGTTAGGTTCTCCCCAGCGAACAGCAGCAACAGTAAGTTACATGTAATACCTTAAGCAAAATACGATGCCATTTTTCATCCATGATTACCTAACATTATTCAGAACGGCCAAGTTTAAGAGTCGAGCGCCGCGGATAGGCATAGCTCAAATGTACACATTCTACCACTCCGATATTTCCCGCGAGAAATCGACTGAATCATGACGAAAGCGATACGAGTGCTATTGTACATAGTGTGAGCAGAATTAGTGTGCAAACCGTCAATTTCAATTAAAACATAAACAAAGTGTCGACAACTTGTAAAGTCACGCATTAGCAAGTTGTGACATTTACAATTCAATTAGAGCGGCACAGCGTGACACGTGGCGCGTCCCGCGGCGTGCATCTTGTATGAGCGGAGGCGCGCGGACTCGCGACAGTCCATTACGTATATTAGCGACGTCCGTAATCCGCCGGTAATCCGGCTGAAGGGCCCGCGCTCTGACGGCCACCCCCGACTCACACATGCCTCCAGAGAAGATACACGCCGCCGGGAGATGGATCACTAAAGGGATTATCGAGCAGATTATAGAGCAAAAATAAGATCGTGTAATGGGCCGCGCGCCAACCGAACCAATCAATAGGATGCCGATGTAGAGCCGCGCGTGGACGGTTGTCACCATGCCGTGCCCGCCACGCGTCCGCCACACGTTAGCCACTCATTAAACCTCTGTGAAATTATTGCACGTTTGGATATTTGGCAAATATTTCTTCCGTCGCGGCTCCGAATATAGATTTTCGATGATCGATATCCACTTCAACCGACGGAGGTTAAATCAAGCTAATTTATTATGCAAAATTAATCAACAAGCTATTATTTAGTAGCGTAGCGGATGGCGCGCGCTGCCGGACATGCCGCGCCGGGCACAGGACACAAGTCGGACAATAAATCCCGTCGGTAATGTCGTCGATCGCAGGAAGGAAGCGTCGCTCAGCTAATGACGATTACGTCTCGATCAATTGAGTCGATCTCAAAGTAAGAGTAAAGGGTCGCCCTGCTGACTCGATTTGGTTTGTAATTAAAATGTACTTGAAAGGGACTGAGATGACGGTGCAACTTAGTGAAGAGAAGGTCGTCTCGAGTTAATAAAAAAGGTGCTCAGGTAGGCGTCAGAGTGAGGCGAGCGTCGGAACGAGAGCGCGGCGCGGCTTGCATGATACATGAGAGATGATCGTCCCCGCCCGCGCCGCGCCGCCCGCACGCGTCTCCTGCCTAATTGACGCACACCTCAAGACCTACGCACTCCTCGTTCAGCAAATTTTCTACAGACTTCAGGATTGTTCTTGCTGCTTCATGAATTGTATGTGCTATAAATAAATATAAAAACCGACTCTTTTTTTTCTATAGGTCTTAACGACTTTGACAGCCGCATTTGTTAATCAGGCCCGTGTGATCGTCGTGGACGGATAACATTTTGAAAAGTTTTCTATAGATTCGTCACATCAGTCCGACTCATTACTCACTAGCGGGTACTGCACTACTGAGAGTGGAAACCATCCGCGATCTTGGCGTGCTGCTGAGTAGTGACCTCTCATTCGCCCAGCACATTGATAATATCGTAGTAAAGGCTGCTAGAATGGTGGGATTCATTAAAAGAACTTGTAGGGAATTCAAGAGTGCTGCTTCCTTAAAGGTCCTTTATAGCGCTTTGGTGCGTAGCACACTTGAATATGCATCCCCGGTTTGGAATCCAACCTACAAAGTCCACGCAAACCGTATTGAGGGAATCCAACGGAACTTTACACGGTACCTGCGTTATAAGGATCACAGTTGTCCCTACAGAGCCGGCTACACGCAGCGTATTGGTCACTTCGGAATGTCATCTTTGCAAAATCGTAGGACCCTAGCAGACTTGATTTTCTTGTTCAAGATCGTAAATGGTATCTCGTGCACTCCTGAACTGCTGCAACAAATAAACCTTGATGTACCTCGTCGAGGCATTGTGAGGACAGTGAGAGCACATAGCACCTTTGTGAGCAGAAGCTCTCGCACCAATCTCGGGCGATCTGCTCCATTAAATAGGTTCGTGACCACGTACGATAAGATATGTTGTAACAACGGGGATATTGACATCTTCTTTGACTCTTTGGTTCAGTTCAAGTCGAAAATCAGCCTGATTGATCCGTAGTTTTGCTCACCCTAATTTCGAATGATATTTTTTTTATTTTTATTTAATATGAATTGATGAATATGTATATTATGTATGTTAAATGACTATAATAATTCCCTTAATAATTTGTCTGTTTTTATTTTTTTTATGCGATCTTTTTCTAATTATCATGTTTTTTTTTTACTAATATTGTAACATTTAAGTTGGTTTATTGAAATTTTTAATGGAATTTTTTTTTTTTTAATGATATCAATGAATCTTTTTTAATTTAATTTAAATTTATATAAAATATGTGATTATGTAATTATAAATAACTATTGTGAATGTTGTGCATGCCTATAATTGATTTGTTTACACGGAACCATAATTTAAATACTCATTCTGAAATTTTATTTTGTGAACAAATTGTTGGTGTGCCTTATTAATAAAATAAAATAAAAAAAATCAGTTACGGCTGAAATATTAAACACCGCAACCTGCGCACTCCGAGATGATAAACAGTTCCGTAGCTAGGCGTGGGCGAAGCGGTGCCATACCCGCCGCCTCGCATCCGCGTGGGGGCGCGCTAACGAAGCTGTTTGGCCACTTTTTCAGCCGATGGTAAGCAACGATGTGGGTGAACCCTGGGTTGCGACAGCGGCTGTCTCGTTTTCAAATTTATGAAAGAAAAAGGCCTCGCTAACGCGCCCTCGCCTACATCTAAATTAGTTACGCTTCTGATGATAAACATAACATGGTGTATCATAACTGTACCACTACTAGCGGCATTATACTTTTAAAAGAAGTTTTAAAGAATCCCTTACGTACAGCGTTCTAACAGCTGAGCTAGTTTCACAGGCCTACAGTAAACTGTTCCGTCTATTAGCGCGGGCTGTCCGGTGCGCGCCCCTCTCCGGACACATTACCGCGCCGCCGTCACGGCTCGGGTGTCTCCCGGCGACTAATTAATTCCGTCACCTGTCCGGCTATTAATGGCTCGAGCCCGAGATATCCAGATTAATTCACGTCCCGCTACAAAGCACTTCGCTCAACTTAATGAAAACTGAAACCACTATTTGAACATTCATTCGTATTGACACAGATAGCAGAAGGTTTGGTATGAAAATCATTATCTACCCGTAGTAAGTGAAGTTTTGATTACATTTTAAGAAATGCCGCAGCCAGAGGCCGAAGTGGGTTGAAACGCTCGCCACCATCGAGCGGCGTAAACGTTACAAACGTAATTACGTTATTATTTTCGTGAGCGAGGCCCGCGGGGAGGGGCGCGTGGTGCGGGGCCGGGGGGGGGGGGCAGGGGTGCTCGGTACATCACACGACAAAATATCGTTTATTTCCTTCATCCTCTATCACGTCACGTATGTTTTATCTCGAGTTCATCTGAATAGCGTCCTAATCTGAATGTTTTATTCATAAAGTTACTTCCAGCATTTCTTTCGCAAGTAAAACAAAAATAGAGCCGGCTAAGTTATCCGGAGCTTACGGACGTCAACATTGTACGAGCCAAGAGCGGCACAAAGTATTCTGTGCCATAAACACTGCTCCGAGCACGTCCGCGACGCCGCCGACTACCAGCCGTGCTGCGTCATGCTGTCAGTGGCGGCGATACTGATCCGGTTCTGTTACAGTCGAGATGCTCGTGCGGTGACCAGGAGAGCGGACCGACGCGCGACTCTGCCGCATGCGGCCAGCTGTGGGCGGCGGCGATGCCAACTTGGCGTGGTCAGTACGCCCGCTCTTAATGGCCCCGATACCTACTACAGCAGCATTAAACTTTATGTCCAACGAGTTACGTCTACGACTAGTTACTATAAACAAGGCGCCTTCACTTATACAGCAGCTGAACGTTGACAAGCAGATGCTGCTCAAACAATACACACTTTCGTTGATCATGTTTCAACGACTGAAAAAGGAACACGTAGTAACACAAATTCTTTCAGTTATCACGAAACGGATTCCAATAAAATAGATCAGCCCCGAGCAGTGTTGTTACAAGCGTGTGTATCGTCACATAGCTAATGTCAGCCGGCGACACTACATCCCGTCAAACGATATTTTTATGGAAATTTTACCGAAGCTACTTGGAACTATGTGATTGTGTATTTAGTTATTTGGTAGTCCCTGAACTCTCAGTATGTTTGTATAGACGATGATGAAGCCTATACTAACGATACATACGTATGTACATAAATATACATTTCATTGTTGTAGTGATTGTTTCAGCGAGCGTCGCCCAGCAGATGGCCGGCGATGTGGGCAGTGTGTTGATGTCCCGCTGTACATCACGCCACGCGTGCTCGGCCACCGCGCAATCTATTCCGAGCGCGGTGAACGCGCGGTTGTCAGGGGGGGGGGGGGCGAGGGGGGGCTCGACCACAATACCGTTCCGAGGGATGATTATTTTGCTGCGACCTATTGACCCTCGCCGCGACCGGTACTCCTCTAACTGTCGTTTCCCAACAGTTTCTATTTAAAACTTTACAGTATTACAACGCTTAAAGTTAATGAAATCTGTCAGTTTGTCGCGGCTTCACAACTTAGATTAATGTCGTCAAAACTTTTATCTCGTTAATGGCAATGTGAAGCTCACAGCCGACATGTGCGGGATGATACCAATCTGACGACGAAATTATTAACATTTTACAGTAACGTACGATCTGAGAAGTATCGCTTCCTCGCGTTGAACATGTCCAAGCTCGTGTTGTGAAGCATCAGAGAGCGCGCGAGCGAGGCGCCTCGACACCAACTGACGTCACTTCCGACACTCGCTCCGCTGCTTCTCGGGCTCGGAGGGCAGAACACACACAGCTAACGTAAATTGGACCGATTTTTTAACAAAACTATAAGGTGAAGGCGAAACAAGAAGTGTCACTTAGCTAAAGCAAAAGTTAGATAAAGCTAGATTCACTTCCTGTGTGCTTGTGTCGTGTCGTGAAGCTCGTGCCCTTCTCACCCAGTTGACATTAGAACTTGTTGAGGTGAATTCGGCGTCACGTTGTGTCAGTCACTTAGCACTAATAATGTCTTAAAAAAAATATATGTAATGTGCGAAACAGGGTATATATTTCATACGGGATTCCACGTAACGATATAGCACGCGCCACGAAGCATTTTATTTATCCTGTTTTCGAAGTTGGGTTTTTGTTACATAAAATTATTTGTTCACTTATTTTTTTTTTAGGGTTTGTGCCCATACGGTAAAAAAACCTACTGCGAAGCCTATCCGTCAATCTTTTACAGAGCTGTGTCTTTGAAACTGTGATGGAAAGAAATGTACATTTTTAGACCTTTGCAATACATTAGCAACAAATCCTTAGAGTTAGAGCTCCATCTGGCTCCGAGTGAAACATATTACGCTACTTTACAAGACAGTTACATTACTTACTCGGAGCTATGCGGCGCTATGGAGACGCGACGGTCGTGTCTCTGAAGCCGTGGCGTCACACGAGGCTCCGTGTGCCGCACACACACACATGTCGACTGTGACTGTGTTGCTACAAACTTCCAACTTAATTGAAGTTCATCACATAGAGCTCGCGAGGACACAGCGAAGTAGTTCAATATCTGTCAAGAGCGAACATCAAACCGAATCGCACCGCTGTACCGCGAACTGCGCCAATTCAACTCAAGTAACTAACTTTGTTCTAGAATTACCAACTTTTATCAGCAGTGGTGGCTAAGTAGTCGCGAAATTCTCTGACAGTAAATTAAGTTACTGAATTAAAGCTCTTCAGTTCTCAAACAATCGTCGTGTTGTTTGGGGAGTCGTGATATACCTACAGATGCCCATCTTAAAAATCATTATAGTGTCCCAATTTGCAAAGTATTTATGAATATGCTTTGTTGAGAAAAATAGAAAATGAATATTTTAAAGGTACCTAAGTATTTCCATATAATGTTTGATACTCAATATTCAATTCTTTATTGCATTCTACATTGTATAATATATGCTTAGGTGGTAGGTAAAAATTAAATGACACATAATTTTTAAAAGATGACAAAGACTTATAGATTAACTTATGATTGTTTAACATCGCGTCGTTGGCTATCTGTTCTTATATTACGGAGTCCAGAGCCTCCCTGTACCTCCGCGCTCCGTGGCAACTACACGGCCCGGGGTCACGACACGGCCCGAGGCCACAATTCACAAAGCCCGCTATAATAAACAATACAATTAGACGTGGAGATGATTTATCTGTTCGCCGTCAGAGGACGCCCGGGGCGACGCGTGCGATAAGTACCTGTCTACCTGGACTAGCTCGACGCGGTAATGTGCAGTTAGCTGTTGGAGCAATCAATCTGGATACAGAATGTCCAGTCTTAGCAATTTCTCACCCCACGACTAACTTTTTCATGAGCTTTAACGATTCCCAGCTAGTCAGTTGGACATGATAGTCTTATTCTGTGAGCTGTTTTACTTAAAATGAGTTTTTACTGCTAGTTCAATCACGCTAAGCTGGAGCACGAGTGTGGGGAGTTCATTACCTCGGACTAATACCGTTAAACTAAGTAGATGGCCGAGAAGTCACTCCTACTGAGCAGTCAATACAAAACCAGCAACTATGTGCCTCACGTAGCTACGAGCGCGCTTCATGTGAATACAAGCGCTCGTCATGTGTCTACGACAATGTGCCTCGCGTAGCTACTAATGTGCCTCACGTGGCTACGAGCGCGCTTCATGTGACTACAAGCGCTCGTCATGTGTCTACGACAGTGTGTCTCACGTAGCTACTAATGTGCCTCTCGTGGCTACTAGCGCGTTTCACGTGGCTACGAGCGCGCTTCATGTGACTACAAGCGCTCGTCATGTGTCTACGACAATGTGCCTCACGTAGCTACTAATGTGCCTCACGTAGCTACGAGCGCGCTTCATGTGACTACAAGCGCTCGTCATGTGTCTACGACAATGTGCCTCGCGTAGCTACTAATGTGCCTCACGTGGCTACGAGCGCGCTTCATGTGACTACAAGCGCTCGTCATGTGTCTACGACAGTGTGTCTCACGTAGCTACTAATGTGCCTCTCGTGGCTACTAGCGCGTTTCACGTGGCTACGAGCGCGCTTCATGTGACTACAAGCGCTCGTCATGTGTCTACGACAATGTGCCTCACGTAGCTACTAATGTGCCTCACGTAGCTACGAGCGCGCTTCATGTGACTACAAGCGCTCGTCATGTGTCTACGACAGTGTGTCTCACGTAGCTACTAATGTGCATCACGTGGCTACTAGCGCGTTTCACGTGGCTACGAGCGCGCTTCATGTGACTACAAGCTCTCGTCATGTGTCTACGACAGTGTGTCTCAAGTAGCTACTAATGTGCCTCACGTGGCTACTAGTGCGTTTCACGTGGCTACGAGCGCGCTTCATGTGACTACAAGCGCTCGTCATGTGTCTACGACAGTGTGTCTCACGTAGCTACTAATGTGCCTCTCGTGGCTACTAGCGCGTTTCACGTGGCTACGAGCGCGCTTCATGTGACTACAAGCGCTCGTCATGTGTCTACGACAATGTGCCTCACGTAGCTACTAATGTGCCTCACGTAGCTACGAGCGCGCTTCATGTGACTACAAGCGCTCGTCATGTGTCTACGACAGTGTGTCTCACGTAGCTACTAATGTGCCTCACGTGGCTACTAGCGCGTTTCACGTGGCTACGAGCGCGCTTCATGTGACTACAAGCGCTCGTCATGTGTCTACGACAGTGTGTCTCACGTAGCTACTAATGTGCCTCACGTGGCTACTAGTGCGTTTCACGTGGCTACGAGCGCGCTTCATGTGACTACAAGCGCTCGTCATGTGTCTACGACAGTGTGTCTCACGTAGCTACTTATGTGCCTCACATGGCTACTAGCGCGTTTCACGTGGCTACGAGCGCATCGATTCACATCTCGAATCGAACATACTGTTACGTACGTAGGTAATTAAATGCCGATTTACCAATAAAGAACTTTATTTACCACAAACAATAAATAATTAGTCCAGTCAACAATAATCCAAATCACAGTTAGCACTAGAGTTCCGTTATACTATCGCCTCGGTCGTTAGATAAAATCACTTCGCACACTTAGGTAGATCGCTCTTGATCGCAGTCGAAATCAGAACTGACTCACTTGTAGAGCAATCGCTGCTACCCCCTAGGGGGCGCGGCAGGCGAGATCGGGGCTTCGCCCCCTGCTCGCGGTGTCGTGACTGACTCACTTCCGTTCGGGGGCTCGTATTTATACGCGGAACAAAGAAAATTCTAGATACTGACGTCTCGGGATAGTTCCGGAACAATAGAGTCGCATCGCGGGCCCATAAATCAATTTTATGACTTTGTCCTTCGCGAGTCACTCACGCGAATTTCGACTCTATTGTTAACGGCGGAAAGTACCATTTCCCTTATCCACCTACAGATACCTACAGATTACATACCTACTAAATAGTAGGTACGACGAGTACCTATGACGGAATGTTCGAGATCTTGCCAGGCTAGGTAGGTACTTTGGTTCTAGAGCTTTCGAACAGCAATGCGTTTTAATTATTCGTTGCTACTCTTTAACTTGTCGGAGATATGACGTGTTGAAATTTAACGGCGTAACAGTGCCCCCCTCTTAGTCATGCTCGTCCCGAGCATTATTAGATCCGTGATACGGCGCCAATCTGTCCACATGGACAACCTTAGGCTTCCCTCTTAACCCTTTCTTGATGCGGTAGGTTACATCGTTGATCCTCTTTAGTACGGTGTAAGGTCCCTCCCATCGAGCTTGAAGTTTCGGCGACTTCCCTTTTCGTCGAAGCGGGTTGTGGAGCCAAACCAGTGCACCTTCCTCAAATCCCTGGGCGTTGGCATTACGGTCGTATCTCGTTTTCATTTTAACGCTGGTGTTCATGCTATTCTCACGTACTCGTTTATGCACTTCGTCCAATTGATCTTGAAGGTCACTTACGTAGTCCGTAACTGGCTTAGTCTTGTCAGGTGGCACGCCAGTTATGGCATCGACTGGAAGTCTCATTTCCTTGCCGAAATTCACTCTTGCTGGGGTATGTCCCGTGCTATCATGCACTGCCGATCGGTACGACATCAGAAATAGTGGAATATACCGGTCCCAGTCTTTCTGATGGTCATCGACAACCTTAGCCAGATGATTCTCCAGGGTTTGGTTAAACCTTTCCACCATTCCGTCCGACTGAGGATGCGCAGGTGTTGTGCGTGTCTTATAAATTCCCAGAAGAGTACACATTTCCTGGAACAGCGCAGATTCGAAGTTACGGCCTTGATCGGAATGGATTTCCAAAGGTGCGCCATACCGACATACTACTTCCTCGACCACCTTCTTCGCCACTGTCGTCGCTTCCTGATTGGGTATGGCGAAGACTTCGGGCCACTTTGTGAAGTAGTCCTGGATCACCACTATGTACTTGTTTCCGTCATCCGTAACTGGGAAAGGTCCAGCGACGTCGATGGCAATGCGTTCCCAGGGGGCTCCCACATTGTACAGCTGAAGCCTGCCCCTGCTTCTAGTCTGTGGTCCTTTCACAGATGCGCACGCTGTACATTTCCGACACCATTGCTCTACGTCATCTCTACAATTGAGCCAGTAATACCGCTGTCTCACTTTCAGTAGAGTTTTCTTGATTCCCAGGTGTCCTCCAGAAGCGCCATCATGTATCTCCTGTAGCAGGGGGACCACTTCACATCGTGGTACTATCACTTGTGTGGTCACCTCCTTGCCATCGTTCGATTCCCATTTCCTACAAAGCACATCATTTTCTAGGACTAAACTGTCCCACTGTGCCAAGTAGCTCTTTGTGACGGGACTATGTGACGATACTTCACTCCACTGAGGCCTAGTTCCGTTACGCTTCCAGTCCAGTATAGGTCGGATATCGTCATCTTCTTCCTGGGACTTCTTGAAGTTGCCTTCAGTCCTAATTAAATTCACGTGTTCTCGGGCTTCATTCTGCTGGCAGTGTCTACAGTCCTCATTACATGGACGTCGCGACAGCGCGTCAGCATTATTATGCCCTTTTGGACTGGCGATGGTTGGGGCCACGGTCCTGGCTACATTAAGTCTTATCGACTCCTCGTTGACTTGGGTTCCAGAGTCCACACGTCCCCTCCACGTCCACGTCCTCTTGGGGCAATCAGTACGAATGTGCCCTTTTTCTCCGCACCCGTAATACGTCGGAATATAGCGGGACTTTGCCAAAGAAGAAGACACTACTTCTCTGTGACGTGGTGGCATTGTAGACGAGACCACCAATTCCCTCTTTTTCTTAGGACAATCGGTGCGAATGTGCCCCTTTTCTCTGCACCCGTAACATGTTGGAATATAGTGGGACTTTGCTGGAGATAAAGCCACTACTTCTCGATGACGTGGCTGCACTGAAGACGAGACCACCACTTCCCGAACTCTGTGCGTACGTGAGTCTTTTCGTACGGCTTCCACTTCCAACGCGTGAGCTATCGCACTCTTCAGAGCTTGGTGGTGTCCGAGTCGCACCGTAGCCCTTACTTCTGTGTCCCGTAGACCGTCGATGAATGCTTGCACCAAATTAACTTCCACCGTCTCTGGTGTCATCGACCTGTATGCACGCCGGACCAGCCGTTCCACCTCGACTCCCCACTGCTGGAGGCTCTCGTTCGACCTCTGCGTTCTTTCGCGAAGTTGCGCACGGAAAACATGCTCGAGGTGCTTGTCACCGTAGCGAGTGTCCAGTCCTTCCATGAGGCGCGCCAATGTCCTGCCGTCCGGAGGTAGGTTCTCTAGGACCAGCAGAGCGTCCCCTCGTAGAGCCAAAGTTAATGCCGCGAAAGACTGCTTATCATCCCAGCGGTTTGTTTCAACCAATGTCTCAAATTGGTACTTAAATGCCGTCCAGGAAGACGTGCCATCAAAACATGGCACATCCAATTTTGCGGCCGATGCACAGGGGGTGTGCGATGGTAAGCCAACAGCAACGGGTTCACGTGCTTCGAGCTTGACAATTTTTTTATAGATGTCCAGCAGGCGATCTTCATAGCCATCAATTCTTGTTTCGAGGCTATCAGCTCGGGCGGAAACCTCCTTGACCTCTAAGGTAAGATTCTTTACCTTCTCACCCAACGTAACGAGGCCGTGGTCGATTTTATCGAGGATCAGGTTCTGCTTAGCCTGTTGATCGCGACGAGCGGCTTCCTGGTCGCGGCGGACAGCTTCCATACTAGCTTGCATGGCGGCCAACACCGCAGCGAGGTTCAATTCTGAGGATGGTCCTGTTGGCACCTCAGCAGCTGCCGTTGCTCCCATGCCAGCCTGATCTTCCTCCTCCATACGATGACGCGCAGCATCCATCTCTGCTTGCCTCCTTGTTCGTGGTCGCTGTTCGTCGTCCTTCTGTGGTAACGGCATCCCACTTCTGACACCAGTTGTTACGTACGTAGGTAATTAAATGCCGATTTACCAATAAAGAACTTTATTTACCACAAACAATAAATAATTAGTCCAGTCAACAATAATCCAAATCACAGTTAGCACTAGAGTTCCGTTATACTATCGCCTCGGTCGTTAGATAAAATCACTTCGCACACTTAGGTAGATCGCTCTTGATCGCAGTCGAAATCAGAACTGACTCACTTCCGTTCGGGGGCTCGTATTTATACGCGGAACAAAGAAAATTCTAGATACTGACGTCTCGGGATAGTTCCGGAACAATAGAGTCGCATCGCGGGCCCATAAATCAATTTTATGACTTTGTCCTTCGCGAGTCACTCACGCGAATTTCGACTCTATTGTTAACGGCGGAAAGTACCATTTCCCTTATCCACCTACAGATACCTACAGATTACATACCTACTAAATAGTAGGTACGACGAGTACCTATGACGGAATGTTCGAGATCTTGCCAGGCTAGGTAGGTACTTTGGTTCTAGAGCTTTCGAACAGCAATGCGTTTTAATTATTCGTTGCTACTCTTTAACTTGTCGGAGATATGACGTGTTGAAATTTAACGGCGTAACAATACACATAAAAGAAATCCATAATTAGCATCTAACTTTATGCATTCCACGTTTATTTCATGTGTAGTTAAAACAAAGTGTAATCTTTACATAATATATGTATGACTTAATCGTGACGATTTGAGCCCATTTTCATAATTTGTCGTCAATCTAGCAATTAATAACACGCAGCGTTAAACTTTATGGTTAATAATAAACAATGACATACCACAGGCAACAGTCACAGGCAAGCGTATGTAGGGAAGTTTTCAACGAAAATATTAATATTTTATTTTAATGGACGCGTTGAGAGCGAGTGACCGCAGCCGCCCCGTAGTTGCCCCACAGCCACCACGCAGAAGCCACGTCACCGCCACGCAGGCTACGCAACCGCACAGATGCACCAACATCGGTAACCCACGATAAGTAAGTAGGAGCAGAAGAACCACTACGCTACGAGCGGCTACGACACGCACTCGTAGCACCCGCTACGACGTAGCCGTCGTAGCCGTTTTATAGCGCACGTGGTATCAGTTAATCCTCTGCATTATGTCTACGCTTTACACATATTTTCGCAAACAGTTGAGAAGTTGGCGCGACCTGAGCAAACAGACCCATACGGAGCGGGAGGGGGGGGGTGGGGAGAGGGGGCGGTGGTGCGATGTTATTATAAGAACGTAAATGAAGCGCCGCGGGGTGTGACTCAGGTGGACGGCGCGAGTACCTGCTCGTGCGGGACCCGCGACCCGCGGCCGGAGATCGCTAATGTCCTGTTCGTCCCGCCGCCTTAATATTCACGTATGAGACACATTCTTAACCACCTGAGCACACACTGAAATTATTTAGTTAGTACCGAAGTGTTTCGTCACTGTCGTACATTTCCTGTAGATATTGGTATTTATGGAAATATTAGCATCTGCCAGCGGCTGCGCCTATGTAGAAAAGTAGAAAATGATACCTAGACAACATACTCCACGATTTAAAAATATTCTACGTGTTACGTACAGAACATGGTCTAACCGTAAGTAAATTTCGTTGAAATCGATTCAACCATTTGAGCGTGAAGAATTAACAAGCATAACTACACACACATACAAAGTACTATGATATATAAATATATATTACTAGCGGCCCGTCCCGGCTTCGCACGGGCAATAAATACAGCCTATGTTACTCAGGGTGAATGTAAGTAGCTTTCCAATGGTGAAAGAATTTTTTAAATCGGCACAGTCGTTTTTGAATTATTAATTACAAACATACACACACACAAAAATACAAATGTTTTCTTCTTTATAATATTAGTGTAGACGATAGAGTTGGAGAGCACATGTACGTGTCGTGATATCTATGTAAACAACGTGCGTGCATCTGATCGCAGCCGGCCCCAGAGTGGCACAGAGCGCACAGAGGCGCGGCGCACGTCGACGCTCACAAGGATTCAGTGGAAGCGACGATCCGCCTCGTCAACTCCTTATCTGCCGCAACAACGACATCGATCGCCTCCGATATGTGTCAGTATGTACTGCAGGACAAGGTCGCAAGCATCCGACGATGTCACGCGAGAGCTCAGCGCGAGGGGCTCACAGGGGGTCACATTACGCGAACATGTTCTGTAGCACCACGTACGGCACTTCGTTCGCGATGTTCTCACAGCGCCGCAGGGCCGCTAGACCAGTTTATACTTAATGGCTAGATTTAAGCATTTCTACATTACATTGTATAGAATTAGGTAAATAGGTACAAGAATAGAAATGTGTCTATATATACATAGGTGGCAATGCTTTGACTTTGTAATAAGGCAGGATTGTACCTTTAAATTAAAAAGCTATTTGAAGCAAGTGGCATGTGAGCTGCTCTCAGCCAGCAGTAGCACGTTGCGCCGTGTAGCTCGGACTATAACCGAACGCACAAACATCCTGTTTGCGCGCGCTCGCGACGTCACGCGCGAACATGTTTGTTGGCTCAATCAAGTTGCGCTACTTCCTATGTTATAACTTATGGGGTCATGGCTGATCATAAATCAAACAGAATGGGAGCAGAGGTCGTATTCATGAACATGACCCAGGTCAGTAATCTGAAGCGGAACACACAGCGAAGTGTGCGTCGAGCGTGCGGCGCGGGTGGAGACCACTACACTGCGGCTCCGCTGCTGCGCGCCCAGAGATTGCTTCATTCAGTTCCTTCAGACTCGAGTGCATCTAAACAAAGCAATGCGAATGTTAATTAATCGCTCGAGCGCCGAGCGGACAGAGCGCTGTGAGCGGCCAGTGTGGTGTGCGGTGACGTGGGGCAGAGCGGTGCGGCGCGACATCGGCCTGTGCCGGCGCGGTATCGGCGCGGCGTCGGCGCGACATCGGCCCGGCAAGCGATGATCGCCGCCACAACTTTCAGATATGCTAAACTAATCTCCGACAACTGATACCGATATTCCGACTTCCAATCGGTAAATTGATTTAGCCGTGCTCCGGACCGCAGCGCTGTCCCCGCTCCGCCACCCCGCCACCCCGCCGCCCCGCTAATGTCCGCTATAGTCTTAACATATCATTCATATATTTACTTTAAGTATACTGTTCTGCTGGTTTTCGGAAACTTAAGTTCTATACTACTCACATTGTATGTTCAGCTCGTTAGGAACTGTTATTGCACATCTAGACACGGCACGGCGGCGCGCCTGCTGAGTGCGCGAAGCAAAAAAGCAACACAGCTACCATATACAGCGCACTTTCAACCGGAAAAAAATCGAAATCTGTTTAACATACTCGCTTGCAATTTTACCCATCAAATAAGATGAAAGCTGTTGGCTCATCTTTAGTTTAGCTATACATCCGATCATTCGAAAACTAAATCCCAAATTTAACGTAGTATGCCCTGAACCCTGGGAGGCGATGCAGACACCCTTTTACATGATTTAGATTTTTTTTTAAACCAACTATTTTCTATAAGACTAGATCTCAACCTTTCTAAATGTGAAGTATTCCTATCTGATAGTACTGACAGACTTCTGACTCTTCCAAAATTCAACGCAATAGCCCCTTCAATCAAAATTATCGATAAAAGTTCACTTCGTCTTCTTGGGTGCCCAATCTTTGAGAATTCCTTTCCCACTTATGTGGAGGAAAAAATTCAAAATTTCAATGACGTTTCGGAAAGATTATTGTAAATTAACATACACTCGGCCATTACTCTAATTCGTTATTGTTGTTTCGGGTAAATTAATATATTTTCTTCGTTCTTCTCACCTATGGAAACACCGTCACCTTTTGGAAAAAATGGACTACATTATCCATCATACCCTTACATTAATTTTAAATGTGACTCTAACATAATGTTAGTGCGTGCCTCTACCATGCCCTATGGGCGATTTTACATGTAAACTCACATACACAAGACACCCAGACCCGGAACCACTATTTGTTCCGTGATGTAATCCAACTCGGTATAAAGTTAGATCTCACTCTAAAGCGAAGCCGTTGTAGAGAACTTGGCCTTCTCCCACATTTATAATATGTTTTTGGTGGGACCAGAGTGTCCCCCGCCGCCAGGTGACCGGGCCCTGCGTCCTGGTGGACACTCATCTGAATAAAGCTCGCATAAATCTGGCGACGTCAGGTTATCTCTCCTCATACATAATTACTCGTAGCATCGGCTGCACTAACATCATTCACCGCCTGGGCATGTATTCCCCTAGTGATATTCATATTTACATTTATATTATGCGGTAAATAGGCATTTTACATTCATGAGCGGTCGAGTGTGAGATCGTTATGTTGTTTACTGAGTAACAATATGCTCCGAAAGAAGCGAGCGGCGTCCACACCTCCGCCTTCTGCTAGGCGGAGGTGTGGACGACCTGAATAGAACAATGTCAAAATAGTAAAATAACGATGCCAAGCGACTGAGTGCAAGGACCGATCAACCTGGTTGTCAATACCTATTCATTCATTTATTAACTTCACAATGTAGGTTAGAAGTAACAACCGGCTCAGAGTGTGCTTCACTGGCACAAGGTCATCCTGCCATGTGGCCAAGCAACATACTCGTAGGTATTCAAATTAATACACACAACAACACAAACTTTTTTCAATTTTTATAAAATGATTAGAAGGCGCTTAACTGTTGACAAACTTATAATAATAATAATAACCCCATTACTGAATCTCTACGTTGACGTCGTGGTGAGTAATCTCCAATAAACCCTAAGTCTGTGTCGGTAGCGCTTGCTTTGCCGTAATATACGTAGGGTGAGGGGCCAGACCAAGAGAGATTCAATCCACCGGGCAGTTTTGTGGCGAACTGTTGGGCAATAGCACCCGATCTCCCAGGAGAATTCTTGTTCTTCATCCCCAGCTTGCATTTATTGACCGGTCGTAGTAAATACTGACGAGGAACAGAGCTCCCACCTCTCTCTTCTTTTAATTGGCTGGCTTGAATGGAGATTTGCAAGAATAAACGCGTTCGGGAGAAGAATGTATAATCCAGTAAGGTGCTGGTAGGGATCTTGACAAATTACACCCAGACACAGAACAAATGATCATACTCATCACATAAACATTTGTCCTGGGTGGGGATCGAACACACGACCTCCGGTTTAGCAGTCAGGGCCACTAACCACTAGACCAAAAGGCCCGTCAAACCACCACCTAATTATAATTATTAAAATATTAAATGAAATGAGTTACGGTACAATATGTCTACTTAACAATATCTGCTTAACTTGCTACCGAAATGATTGTTTGGATAAATGAAATAAATTGACATTTTCAAAATACTCAGAGTATATACGTGGCAGTCGGGTCATAACAGCGTATTTCCCATATTTAGTGCGGCAGCCAGGGATACTGAATAATGTTGTATGTCTGGTACGCGTTTTAGGGGTACAGACATTTATACATGATAGTAGATCACTGCTATCCAAGTGACCTCGCACGACATCAAAGAGAAAAAGCAAGTCTAATATTTTACGCCTAGCCACTAGGGGAAGTATATCGTAGTGTTTGCCGTCTAGAGCATAGGAATCATGACGTCTATGGGATTTGATTTGTTCATAGGTCACGCTATCTCGTCCTCCTGGGAAGGTCTCGAGTCACCAATAATAGCCTATTTTAAGAACCGAAAGTAGACACACAACACAGCGTAGCCGCTGTTCCTGACAAGTCAATATGAAACAAGAAAGAAATGCCCGGTCACACTGCAGCTGACACGGACCTACTGCACGTGAGAGGCACAACAGCGCGCCTTTCATTTATATTTTTTTGAATTCTATGAGGAGTTCATTGTTTTAACTTTGTATTAATAAAGGTGGGGAGGTAGTTTCACAATTAGGTATTATGTTAACCGTCTAAACTTTGTGAAGCGGACGATTAAATGAAGATGATCCCCATTCAAGCTTTAGAAAAGTTTCCCGTCCAGGGAGATAAACAATAGTGGAACGAAAGGGAAAATACCGAGTATTGTGTTGTATTGTGCCGCACCGCACAGGGCCCGCGCCGCGCCGGGCCCGCCGCCGCCCGCCGCCCGCCGGCCGCGTACTGCGGCGCTCGCCTCATAACGCTAATTACATTATCAAGTTTAATTGTAACAAGGCGCTCTTATTTTTTTGTTAGTTGAACTCAGTTCATTAGCCGATAGTGACACACTTGACACTAATGTTGGCACAGGTGTATGAGATTCTGCTGATTTATTTATCATTTCTGAGCTTGCAATTCTTGGTCTTTTGTTGTAAAGACGATGTAACATAAAACAATAAATGTAAATGAAGTAAATACAAGTACCTAAACACTGCAATGTGAGAAACGTAAAACATACAAAAGAATATAAAACTACTAGTGATGCCACAAACGATTCTAAGAAATGAATAAATATATAATCAGCTTCAGAAAGAGCAGATAGGTTATGTTCCTATACGTTTGAAGGACGCCAGGGAGAAACGCTTTTTCGCTCGGCTCGAGCCCACATCACACTTGGCTCTCCAAGTACGAGTACAGCAGTTCTGGAATATCGCCAGTACGTGTTCCGGGAACTCTCTGGGCCTTTATTATTCTGGCCCTGATCCTGTGAGTAATTTTTTTACTCTTTTTAATTTCTCCTCAAAGCTGTTGAGTTCTTGTTTCCGAGTAGGGCGGATATCACTGCAGGTCTGAGATTAAGGACGCTAATGTGATGAGACCCCCTGGTGTGTACTTTACGTAAACTTTGGTCTCTTGTTACGACGTGTGTGCTGAACTGCCGTCATTGTTATTCTTTGTTCGAGACGAGATACCCATCGCCGTAGGACACACCCAACGTTGTGGTGACAGACAGCGTGTCCTCTCCGATCCCAAGGAGCTTTGTTGCGCCAACTGGAACTAATTTGAATTAACTAGCGCTAATTAACTCGTTAGGAAATAGGGCTAATAACTGGCTTGGTAATGAAGCAGTTAGGTTTATGTTGAGTTGTATCCTGAGAGAGATAGTAGGCTTACGGGCTGTTACGGATAGAAAAAACCAGTAATTAAATGGTTGTTGTAATTTAAAGTGTTTATAATATGTTTGTTAACGGCTGTATCTTTCGAGGGGTCAGACTTTACTGACTAAAACCCAGTGTTCTTTCAGTTGCCCTTTACGCGGGCCTCGGTAACTCCTTCAGAAAACTCGAAGTTCTGTTAGGTATCGGCCCTAACTGGCCCCAGCAATCTTGTTGACATCTTTGTGTGCCGCGCGTGGAAAACAATGCGCCGCACAGTGGTGCAGGTAGTACGGGCATGCGGAAATTATTATTAATAATGAAAATACGTTGAATTTCTTCATAATACTTTATTAAAATGATATAAATAATGTACCAGTATACAAAGAGAAAGATATAATACGTTTTTTTAATCAATTTTTTTTTTATAAAATATTAAAAATATTTTCTTCTTAAAAAAACGTTCACATGAATTGAATTTATAAATATTATGCAAATATAAAGTCTTTAAGCATTACTTTATAAATAAATATTAATAATTAGAATATTAAATAGAGAAGACATATAGTTTAAGAGATAGGAAGCTTTATTAGTGGACATCATCCACTAATAAAGCTTTGGCATCATCGTGAAGAGGATAGTATTTTTTATTCGGTACTACACGTAAACTGTTGATAAGGGGATCTGAGGTAGCTAAGAGCATATTCATTATATCTTCATTACATGATATACGAGAACATTTTCTTGAATGAGCTAATCTATAATTGCGGTAATCTTTATTTCGCGCTTCTTGAGCTTCCTCAGATAACATAGAAACACTTATTATTTCACACACTTATTATAGGTAAGATAGAAACACTTATTATTTCTTTGCCATGCAACAAAATTTTATGCACTGTATTTGGCATATTATACCAGCTGTAAAGACTTACGTATAGTTCAGCAGTCTGGTAACAATAATTACCAAACTTATCCGCATCAACAAGTGCACTTGAATTAATTGTTTGCAATATTATACCAAAGCGATGAATGAGTTCTTTATCAACTCTTGTGACTTCAGCTACAATGTCTGCATTATTGAAAAATCTTCTAGACGTGTTTCCATCGTTAGATGTTCCCATTCCTTGCTTTACAACATCCACTTTTAGACCTAAACGTTGAAACAGCTCACTTTGGATTCTTTTCTTCTCTTCATCTTTTTGTTGTTTGGTAGTTGCGTTTGTTCTCCAACTGGCGAATGACATATTGTAAGCAATATGTAATATGCATTCCATAAATTTAATCCGTGCGTGAAGCGGCGACAAACCGACCTTAAGAGCCTCTGTATCCACAGTTTTATTTCGCACTTGGTCTAGGTTATTCATTTCCGATGGCTTTGACTTGCATATAAAACACACTGCACATGATGATGTGTCCGTAACTGTCTGCGCTATTTTGCCATCTATCATTGTAAACACAAGTTTATGGTAGACTTTGTAAGTCTTTTCCTTTAGGCTAATAACAGTTTCATTTAAGTTTGCTATTTCAGACTCCATTCTAGCAATTTCATTTTTTGTAGATTCTGTAGTTTCTTTTTGAAATTGGAACTGTACCGGGCGACAACACCTTGTAGAAGAAGGTGTTGCATTTGTCCAATACACAACAGATTTATTTTCCTTTTCATACAGACGCAGTGGAACTAGTGATGTCAAAAACATATATGAATCTGACACATTTTCGTCAATAAATGACTGTTTGTACTCAGCATGACCTGATGATCCATCACACCCCCACTTGTGTAAAAATGTTGAATTTACACTTATTTGTGTAAGGTCGTCTTCAGACATTACTTCAAATAGTCTTCTGGTTGTGTGATCCAGTAATGACTGCAAACCTACACAAGCGTAGCTTTCCGTAACATCAATATCCGTAGGGTAGCATTGCCTTTTTGCTTCAAGAACTTTATGATAATCGGGAAAAATATCACACCCAATACTTTTTGCTGCATTTCTCAGTACTTGATATTGATGTTTCGAAAGTGATGCATCAAGTAATAAAGCCAACGCTTTTTCTGGAGTAAACTTGATAGTATCCGATGTTTCTTCTTGTACCTTAGAGGCAGCTTTCTTAATCATTTCTTCAGGAACAGTTTCACACAATCTTTTGACTTTATATCGCTTTGCTCGATCGCAACATTCTTCAAATGATTTCTCTGGCCGTCCACTATGAAAGCGTTTTGATGGCCCTGGAACATTACTGTCACTATTCACTATATCAGCCTGTACTGAAGATGTCTCAGCGGTAAAAATATTTTTCAGCCACTCTTCATTTTTTGCCATAAAATAATTTTTATTTCTCGCTGCAGTTTGCCACTTTTTCGTAAATACAGGTAGAAAATTACGACTCAACTTTTCATAAACTTGCGTCCAAACACTTTCTGTAATCTGTGGATACATAAATTTTAAATTTTCGATGCATTTATGTATCTCACGATTATTTGATAATATAATTTCCACTAAATCGGCATAGACAATATTAAAGCTATCCATCACTATAATAATACTGTTATTGTAAGAGAAAATAATTATAAGTGAAGTTAAAACTACTTTTCTATGCTATTTATACTTACAGGACATGATAATGTGTTAATTATACTCATTAAAAATACTTATTAGTATAATGCACTTTTTCGTAATTACGGAGCGTCTTTAGTTAAGGACCTGTTATTTCCAAGATCGCAGGTTTTTGCAGCTAAAACTAATGTATTTTTAATCTATAGGGTCTAATTAATTCCCGGAAGTATATTATTACGTAACGGTCGATAACGGAGATAAGTTATGGTCTAATGATTGAAAAAAAGAGGTTCCAAACGACCTTCTTCGCTAAAAATTTAATAGCAAGTAATTATTAATTATATCATTACGTTATTATTACGTATTTTATTAGTACACACAATAAACTTATGAGTAAATTAAAAATTAAAGTTAATAATTATAGTATTTAGGTTCTATCCATACTTGAAATAACGGTATTTTTTGCGAGAAATTTGTTAATTCTCGATCACCCTACTTTGGCATCATATAATTAAATATTGCGTAATTATTTATCTGTATTAACTTTAAGACTTGTTTCTACTAACATTCTAGTATATGTGTACCAAATTTTAGACATTTTAAACGGGGTCGAAACAAAGGACTTTTTTCCGCTCTTGAACCAATGTGCGCCGTCGGACCTTTTTTTTTTGTCGACGGGTAAAATCATCTTTGACGAAACCCGCTCTTGGGTGGAGCGAGAGACAGTGTCAGACTCTTACTGACTAAAAACCCCGCGCCGTTCCTTCTAGCCTTCATACCGGGGCACGAGCTCCCTTTCGGACAACCCTGTCCCCAGTAGGCTTCGACCCAGCTGGGCCCCTCCTGCTGCTGACAACTCCTTGAGGCGCGCGCGAACAGTGCGCGCCGTCGACGTCTTGGACTCGGTCCATTACCAGACGATCGGACAACGAGCTACCCATGGCTCGCCGTCCGCGAGCCCGCGTCTACGGTGGCCGGAAATCGGGATCGGAATCCCGGCGACGGCGGCGAGGGCGCCGTTGCCTGATGCGGTCGGCCTCCTCCTTTGCAAGCATTACTGCTTCGCAGAAGGAGGCGACCGCCTGCCATTCCTCCTCACTCCGGACCATGGCCTCGACCAGGGCCCGGCGCGAGAGGTCTCCGCCGCCGATCGCCCCCACGAGGGCACGGCGATGCTCCGCCCAGGCAGGGCACACCTGGACGGTGTGCTCCACCGTGTCCTCCGGGCGTTGCGCACAGTGGCGACACCCGGGCGTCTCTTCCGCTTGAATCCGATGCAGGAACCTCCCGAACTTGCCATGTCCGGTGAGGACCTGCGTCATGCGGAAGGTAAGGACGCCGTGAGGTCTTTCCAGCCACGCCTCAAAGAGGGGACTTACCGCCATAATCGTGGCGTGCCCAATGCGCCGTCGGACCTGGATTTGGTTCTTGCCGGAGGAGCAGACGACTTGCTGCCCATGTCCATTACCCACGGTTGACCTGAAGTTACTAACGGTTCGTCTTACGGATCCTGCATGACTGACCCTGAATTTGTGTGTTCTCTTCTCACGCTTATTTCTACACCACACCTTGCTACGGTCACGAAATGAACTAGGTGGGAAGCTATATTGTTTATGATTTAGGGATGATTACATTATTTAGGATCTGGTACGCACAGAATGTGAATTTTTCTCAATTTATAAACTTACCTACTCTATTTTTATAAGACGATTCCTATTGAACGGAGTGGGGTCGGTAATTGGTAACTATATGTAATCTTTGACCCCTAGTGAAAATGGTAAATTTGTAAAAGCCATGTAATACCAAATCTGCGTTTGTGCGTACGTCGTTACAATATCTACCTATTAATACTGCGATCACGTCGTGTGCGTATGTTTTTAGAATATCCACAAAATAAACATTACTTTTACCAATAATATGAAAAGTTCAAATACAATGTGTTATAGCTACACGAGACATCTGATTTGCAACTAAATTGTCGGCAGAAGAGTGGGAGAGTAATCCTCTTAAAAGTCTTTGTGCATATAGAGTGAGAACATGACGCAGGCACGATCAGAAGGTGCACCCGCAGCACGGGGAGGCGCGCGAGTGCACGTGTTACTGGCGATGATATCATGTTTGTACCACGTGCTGTGCAATACACGTGCAGTCGTCGAGAATGTTGCGTGCTACCTTCAACTCGGGGCGGGTGGTCGCCAGAGTGGCTGCCGCGAGTGAGTCCTCTGCGGCCGGCGCGCGCGTGCGAGGGGCGCCGGCCGGGCTAGCGCGCCGCCACTGTGTCAAGGCCCCGCTCAGCTCACCAGAAATACTCCACTAGAGAGATGCACCAGTCTGAACACTCGCCTAATATAGAGCGCCTACTACTCCCAACTTGTCGACATTTATTTGGTCATTTATTATTTGTTATCTATCGAAATAACCATAATTACGTATCTCAAAATGTAATAGTCAAACAAACACGTATCTACAATTTCTAATTTTTTTCTGGAAAGCAAAATATACTGTGACAATTCGTCATGACGTTCGGTCAAGCCGTTTGGAAGGAGATAGATGACAAACACACGAACAGAAGAATTATAAATACAAAGATTGATATAGCTACATGTATATACTTGGCATATTGCAAAAATACTAGCTGCTCCCAGCGGCTTCGCCCGCGTGATAGCAGAAAATTATCTCGAGAGAACATACTTCCGGGATAAAAAGTACCCTATGGCCAGGACATGGTCTCTTCGTGTACCAAGTTTCATCAAAATCGATTTTGCCATTTAGGTTTTGCCATTTAGGCGTGAAGACGTAACAAACAAACAAACTCACTTTCGCTTTTATAATATTAGTATGGAGTAAGGATTTATTTATATTACGTCATCACCATCAGCCTTTTTAATATTCCCACTGCTGGGACTCAGGCCTCCTCTCTAGAAGAGGGAATGGTCCATAATTCAATGACCCAGTGCGGGTTGGAGACATGTCTTCGAATTTTTGGTTCTAGGACATGCCGATTTCCTCACGATGTTTTCCTTCACCGTTTTGAGAGCAGCGGTGATGAATATACTCACATATTATATCGGTTGACATGTGTTAGTGTGGCTTATAAATACGCTTCTGCTATAAAACCATAAACAGATAAACATTGTCTTAGCTCTTTAAACTTAGCATTGCCATACGATTTAGTTCGATTTAGTGATCACAATATCACTAAATCGAAGTAACACACAGACAATATTCCACGATTTAAAACATTGTTTTTTTTTAGGGTTCCACACCTCAAAAGGAAAAAACGGAACCCTTATAAGATCACTTTGTGGTCCGTCCGTCTGTCTGTCTGACAAGACCCTTCATCTCAAGAACGCGTAGAGATATAGAGTAGAAATTAAAACCATATACTCAACTCTGCGGTTCCTTCAAGCTGTGAAAAAATCAAATTTCTAAATTAACAAATAAAAAGACACGGCCATTTGTGTCGTAAAAGACGTATATTTTGATACTCTCAAAGATCGAAATTCAAAGGGTACTTTCCGTTGACCCAGAATCTTGAAATTTGACAAAAAGCAAGGTCTTATAGCACAGGTATAGGAATAAATCTGAAAACAGTAAATTTGTTGTGACCTACGTCACAAAAAAATACTTTTTTGCAATTCGGAAAAATCGTCGAGACTCCATTCAGGAATTTTAATTTGCACAGAACCCTCAGTGCGCGGGTCCGATTTGCAATTGCACAGTTCTTTTTGCAAATACTTAGGTTTCAATAGCCCTAACGAATAGCTTGAAAAGTATTCATCGGTAATTCATCGGTACTTACGAATACGTTTTCTTGGTCCTTTTAAAAGAACGAGTATTCCGCGATGTTTTTAATATATCATTACATGGTTTGAGCGCGGGCGATTCATAAATTACATGGTTTGAGCGCGGGCGATTCATAAAACATCACTCATTCATCTAATTCTTAGACCGCGAACTTACACACTGCTTTGTTATTATTTTTTAATTTAAGTAATAGGATGACTGGCTGATGATGACATTCAACAATCATCGGTCCAAAACCAAAAATATATGCGCGAATTGATAAGCAATATCATCGAATTTTCAGAACATAATTGGTGGAAAGAGGGTACCAGTGCGAACTTTACTCTTCTGATCTTTAGTATCCCTTCAGAACGTACTGGCGTGATAGTATATTATGAAACGGTATGAAAGACATGCGATTGCAGCAATCACGAAGGATTTGATATCAATTACTGAAGTATTCCAGAGTCGATCTCCAAAGTTCTTCATCAGATCTTCACCAAAGTTAAATTTTACCACCTTTCAGACACGATCTGCGAAACCTAAAAGAATCGTCATTTAAAATCGTTTTACATTTGGCAATGATATCGCTGAATAAAATATTTAAAAAAATCATTGAGACAACTTCAGAACCCCTTCCTTTTTTGGAAGTCGTTTAAAAAGATAAGAACAGTCGATGGCGTAACGTTACGCAATGATGCCGTAATAATACACACTTTGAACGAAATTCTATTTTAAAACACGCGACGACCGACGTTTGTTGTGTCAGTACAGCTGCGTGACTGTACTGTGTCGGAACAGGCGCAGCACTACGACGCTTCGGTATCGTGGCTGTACTGTGTCGGAACAGGCGCAGCACTACGACGCTTCGGTGTCGTGACTGTACTGTGTCGGAACAGGCGCAGCACTACGACGCTTCGGTGTCGTGGCTGTACTGTGTCGGAACAGGCGCAGCACTACGACGCTTCGGTGTCGTGACTGTACTGTGTCGGAACAGGCGCAGCACTACGACGCTTCGGTGTCGTGGCTGTACTGTGTCGGAACAGGCGCAGCACTACGACGCTTCGGTGTCGTGACTGTACTGTGTCGGAACAGGCGCAGCACTACGACGCTTCGGTATCGTGACTGTACTTTGTCGGAACAGGCGCAGCACTACGACGCTTCGGTATCGCGGCTGTACTGTGTCGGAACACGCGCAGCACTACGACGCTTCGGTATCGTGGCTGTACTGTGTCGGAACAGGCGCAGCACTACGACGCTTCGGTATCGTGGCTGTACTGTGTCGGAACAGGCGCAGCACTACGACGCTTCCGTGTCGTGACTGTACTGTGTCGGAACACGCGCAGCACTACGACGCTTCGGTGTCGTGACTGTACTGTGTCGGAACACGCGCAGCACTACGGCGCTTCGGTATCGTGGCTGTACTGTGTCGGAACAGGCGCAGCACTACGACGCTTCGGTGTCGTGACTGTACTGTGTCGGAACACGCGCAGCACTACGACGCTTCGGTATCGTGGCTGTACTGTGTCGGAACAGGCGCAGCACTACGACGCTTCGGCTTTATTAATCATGCTGGAAGCCATTGTCTTCGCGACACGATATTACAATACCAAGACGGAACCCGCTTGTAAATTACTTAAAATTAATGACTTTCGGTTCTAAATTAATGAAACTTTATCCGGTTAGTGTCGATACCTCCCGAGCCGACCACCGAAACTCCTAAGTACAGAAACGTGTTTAAATTTCCTAAACACGGCTCGAATCAACGATCGCCAATAGTAGACGAGGCCTTAGTTACATCAAGTGGCTCTCGAGGGCCCGTTACCGGCACATAAACAGACTATTAGAGCGGGCGGCGCCGCGGGACACACACAGTCACGTTAAGCCGTTAGAGGTTGCGATATAGCGAAGTGGGATGTATCTGGGGCAGGTTAAAACCGAGAAGCGATTTAAACCGGTCACGGCCTTGAAGCCCGGCCAAAAGCGTGCGAGCGGCGCCGCCCGATCTACCTAGCGAGCGAGGGGCTCACTATTTCTGCACATTGTTGGTCAATACGAGCCAAGCCCCAACCGCCTGTCAGCGTATGCTTATGCGATACCGCTCTAAGGGAAACGGAAGATCCTTATCTGGAACTTATTTCCCGAGATAGGATTTGTGGGAGCCGTGTGTGCCTATTATATTAACAGATGCAATCAAGTCTCTGATGGTCTAATTCAGTTTCTACAAGCTATTGTTTCCTTCGCTAGTAGATATAAACAATTACATTTCCTTAGACAAGTATTCTCTTAACTACCTTACACAAAACAAAACGAAAAAAAAAACAACAATAAACTCATTGATTTTAATGAATAAGTTGGATGAGTAAGTATCTACGTAGTAGTAAATTTAAAGCAAACGATAAGGCAGGTCGACGACGACTCGAAACATACGCAAGTGACGATGAACAACAAGGTAGGTTCGTTTGGTAAAAGCTAATCTCACAAATATATTTTGAAACAGCCACCCTAACCATTTGAGCTGAAGTTTGGTGAACATATGTAACATAGATGATAATGCACTAATATGCTACCATGGAGCTGATTTGATGATGGAGTCCAGGAATTACCGTATGAACTTCTGAGCACAACGAGATAGGTAACCCCGTCGTGTTTGAGCACTTTGGAAAGGTCCTGATTCATACCGCGTGTTAAAAATCTGAAAACATTTTTTATTGTAAACTTATTTTTTATAACACTAAATAGAACTGGTTACACATATTACAAGTTCTAAATTCATGATATAGGTAACTGTACCTGGGGATTGAACTCACGGCAAATGTCGTTCAATACCGAGAAAATGCTAAATATCTCATCCCCCATAGCAAATAGCGTGATAATTTATAGCTTATGTTCTTTCTCAGGCTCTAGTCTACCTTAGTACCAAATTTTATCAAAATCGCTTCAGCAGTTTAAGCGTGAAAACGTAACAAACAAACAGACAGAGTTACTTTCGCATTTATAATATTAGTGTACCTATGGATTACTTTTGTCACCTTTGGTTGGTATGCCTTGCCTGATTGGTACGGCATACCTAATTACAGTCATTTAGCATGTTACAACTATGGCGAAAAATTATATAGTGAAGACCTTTACTCCGAGACCTGTTCCAAATGTTCGTCTAATACTCATTCTAAAGATGATAATTCAGTGCCAACAACATCTGTTCAGAATCAAACCTTTAAGTCGCTACCTGATGAAAACCAACATGTTCTAGTATTGCTAAGAAGTTAGTCATACTCGTAGGAATTAAATATAAAGAAGAATTTATTTTTTGTCTAAAACGTAAGTCAGATCTAAGTATGAATCCCAGTTCGAACAAGTTTTACTTTACCATTGTATATCAATGTGTTACCGTTGTAACTGAGCCACTGGTACCTTTTATGTAACACTAGCTTTTCCCCGCAGCTACGTTCGCGTACATAAAATATAGCCTATGTCACTCAGGAATAAAGCCATTGCTTTCTAACGGTGAAAAGACTTTCCAGAGATTACCTCCTACAAACAAACTTTGCTTCTTTATTATATTAGTGCTAATGGTAATAGTCTGTTGGTGATCTCGTCTTGTTATTTTGTTATAGTATCATAAGAATACCTACTTACTTAATTTTTTTTTATTGCATTAAATTATAAAATTATCCTTTTGACCTACTTTATACTAAACACCGACTGCTGGACCTTTTTACTAAACTACAGGTATATCAATCCGTTGTTTAGAGTGCGCATTAAATTAATTATCGTTTATCTTATATTGAATGGACAAATATATATGTACATCTTAACTAATAAATAGGTACCTACCATGCAAACTATTATAACTTGACTTTTTATATTTATTTATTTAGTAGATGGAGGACATACAGTTAATAAAACTAGACAAAAAAAGGAAACCATATTCATTATAAAGCCAATTACAAGTCCTCACGTAAAGTCACGCATAGACATTTTAATACATTGAAAATGGTGTGAGCACAAAACCCAGCATAAATCCTTGGTTTGCACTATTAAATAAACAGTGACGTGACTTATCTTAGATAAAAGTATCTGAAATACAGATTCAAGATACAAAATACGTATTTACATCTTGTTTTTGAAATAAGTTTTATTTTTTATTTTGTGTCTTATATTTAGATACATTTTCCTGGTATCTTAGTATTTTGAAGATACTTTGTTCCCTAAGATACTTTTACTAAAATAAACTTCGCAGTTATTATATCCTTCTTCTAAAATATAACACCAGTTCGCCCAGCTGTGCCCCTGTGGAGCGACTCCTTTCCTTTGGGGGCATGATAATAAGGCCTCATCGAAGGAAGATGAGCGAAAATATGTTTAAGGAATTAGTTTTACTCAAATCTCAACTAAAATATAAAAATTCTCAATTTTAATACCTTCATATTTTGTCTTGACACAGTTGCCCGATCCTTGTTATCAACGCGATCTATTCGAAAATTGTTTTCTCGAACAAATAAACGTAAATTCAATTAAAACGCATATAGAATACACGAGTACTCTTTTTGCGTTTTTATTATCTATATTTATGTCCATATTTTCCATCGTCAAACGTTGGCTAAAAAGTATAATTTTAGTTTTATCTAAATTATTTTTTAAATTATTGTCATTTAACCATTTAATTATTGATATCAGAGTATTTCGAATGTCATGTTTATATTGGATCATGTCACTGTTATTACTAGAAGTTTTCACCGTGCTATCATCGGCAAATAAAGTCATAGGGTGTGAAATTGATTTCGGTAAGTCATTTATGTAACTTGCTGCTACGGAAACCTTCATGGGCGAGTCCGATCCGCACTAGGCTGCTTTTTTGTAAAGTATCTTGCATCTAGTATTTTGTAAAGTATCTCGCATCTAGTATTTTGTAAAGTATCTCGCATCTAGTATTTTGTAAAGTATCTCGCATCTAGTATTTTGTAAAGTATCTCGCATCTAGTATTTTGGATACTTTGTTTAGGATATTTTAAACATCACCGTAAATAAGTAATCAATAATCTATTAATAATTTGATGCTTAAGCACCTTCAGCAGATTTTAAGCAGAATATCTAGTTCTATTTAAACAAATTGAAATCTATATACCTAACTTACAACTGTGACTGGCCTGTTCGTCTACTAGCTACTGGCCGAAGGTCCTGTATTCGTATTCCACTCAGGATCAATGTTTGTGTGATGAGCATGAGCATTTGTTCTGTGTGGGTGTAATTAATCTATGCCTCTGGGCTCATTAGAAGGCTTACAGTCACCGAAAGGAAAATGGAAATGGCTATCCTCGTAGTTTCCTTGCGTGATCGCATCGAACATATCTACAGGAGAACCCAGGTCACTGACATAGTGCGAAAAATCGCCAAACTTAAGTGACAGTGGGCAGGGAACATGCTCGTAGAACGGAGTGGCGAGCTTGCACCGGAAAACGCAGCGTTGGAAGGCCTCCCACGAGGTGGACCGATGACCTGGTGAGTCATGGGAATGCGAGACGCACAGAGCCGTTCGTTGTGGCGACACTCGGGGGAGACCTATGTACAACAGTGTACGTCTTTTGACTGAAATGATGATTATGATAAAACTTTATTACTCGTAGTAACAAATTTTAATATCTGAAATATACATTAAAAACCGATATTGTCAGTTTTTTTTTTTTTTTTGCTTGTAATTCTTATTATCAATCGAGTATTACAAATTCCGAATCTAATCTTAACTCAAAACTTCACTACTGGGTCCATGTTGCTTAGACGCCCACATATTATAGTAACATCATAATACTGCTGATGGGCACTTGACCGTGCACCAATTTGCAAGCTACTGTTCCATCGTTAATTGATTCTGTCCCACCTCGCTGTCCCGCCGTCGCTGTCCCACCTCGCCGTCTCGCTCTCGCTTCTACTTGCGTGGGTTCTCCCTTCTCGTTCTTCCGCTTTTTATTTTCGTTTCCGTTTCCCTCTAACGTGGACGGTACGCACCGTGCCCACGTCGCACGTAGTTAGGTACCCACCTGCCTTCCTTCTGGTCGTTTCTAATGAAGTGATCAATCACGCTTGCCCTTCCTTCCTTTCGCTGTGTGTTCACTCTCGTACTGCCAGTATTAATTACCCTTTCTTTTTTACCCCATTCGTTTAGCTACTTATTGCATTTAGATTAGATCAATATTTCCGCTTTACGTGAGGGTTAGGTCGGTACATATTCCTGGCTGTGGGTACCTAGTGTAGGTGCCTACATAGCGTGCAGTGTTGTTATCGTGCGCTAGTGTGAGGTAATAGGGGTCGGAGGTTAGACACGAGGCGCGCGTTGTCTAGCTAGTGCCGGCCATAGTTGCATTCCGCACGATCTAGACAAATAGCTCAGCGCGCCCCCGCCACTGCCGCGCGCACCTGTCCGGCGACTCGCTCGCTTGCCGCTGCATACATTACTGCTTTTGCACTAAGATACCGATCAGAGCTTCTAATGCCGAGAGTATTGGATAGGGGCGAGATGGCAGACTCCTCGGTGAATGCGAAAGCTTATATTCGAGTAGCGGTTATCACGTCCGCAGTCGTCGGAATGGTTTCGTGTCGGCACGAACACACCACTCTTGGCACGAACTCTATACCTTCTCGGTTTCTACAAATATTATAAGTATAGCGATCTTAACCAAGATGCAATTTTTTTTTTAAGGTATTAAATCATCCAATTCCTTCTCCCGGTGTAGGGCGTGTCAGAATTTTACTGACCAAAACCAGACCTATGTTTTTCTTTGCCTGTGCATTCCAGGATCACGTGTTTCCCTTTCGGAAGTCGACCCATGGCTCCTGAGTGGTGCTACTGGACCCTACGTTTTTGCCAACATCTCTTTAAGGTAAGCGTGGAACACTAGGTAAGTACGCACTGACACCGTCGACGACTCGGAAGATGCAAATTTTTCGAATCCTTTTATTTTAAATCCAGTTCGCATTAACCAGTTTAAATACGACCGACAGCTACTCCAGCGATGCGCCGATTAATTTGTTTAGTGGCAGCCACGTCCTGCCACAGTTTATAATCAAATAACCGCGCCGGCCGAGGTACTGAAACGTGGAAAGATTGCTCTCAATTCGTTCCAGTTAACGGGCGAGCTTGTATCGCGCGTGATCTGATAAAATGGTACAATGCAATTAGGGCTGCTGCCGCACGTTGCGACGCGACCCGTAGCTCCAGTGGCGTAAGATCTCGAACACAAATCGTATGTCTTATTGACGTGGCGCATACGCCAACTCCCCGAGGTGGCAGAAGGAAAAAACGCTAAGTTCATTGCAAGCCGGCTACCATCTTGACACTTACCTATGTCCCTAGTATATAAGTACAGCTATACACTTCTCTATACGTTTTCATATTTGGTTTGTTGTGTGACGGCTCTGGAATATGTCTGGCGCTCTCTTGAGAATTACGTTGTTTTTGATCGTGATCGGTTTGTCTTCATCTCCCTCGGCTCCACTGCTGAAATATTTATTTCACGAAAGTAACGATAGAGCAAATTTTAACCTTTCTACATAGATACTTTTGTATACACACTGGGTGGATCACATTAATGCTATAAGTAGCTGCGTATTGTTAGCAGCCAAATGTACTTTAGTCAGTCAATATATTATTCTGCTCGACTATTTCTTCGACGTTAGCTATTGCCCTATCGTTAGCCACAGGCGGCAACCCTAAATGCAATCCCAGCTGGCGTTGATTTTATTACGCAATATCTGAAAATGAGCGCCGCTCGGGCCGCAGTCCGCGCGGCCGTACGTTACGAATTACGGTAATCGCGCACCTCTCATACTCATATCGAAATTAAATGACGCCCACTCTTTGACAAAATAAATAATTAATCCACTTCGCTTCGGATTGGATTGGGATGAAGTGATCGTTATCATAGCGTTGTGAGCATTGTGCTTCTTTCAATACTATAAAAATCTCTTTTTTTATTTAGTTCTATCAGTCCTGCAAGATTGTTAGTGTTTTACAAATAACCCTGTATAAAATTATTAAATAACTTCTCCTTTTTAGAGTTCCGTAGGCCACTAGAAACCCTAACTATCCACGCACACGAGTTTAAAAAAAACTACTGCTAAACTACCTGCTAACGTGTCGACAGCTATAATGATGTGTCGATGGTTTCGCTTACGTGTCGATAGCTATAGCTAACACGTCGACATCTATCCTGACGTGTCGACAGCTATAGCTAACGTGTCAATGGGTTTCGCTGACTTGTCAAAAGCTATCCTGATGTGTCGACAGCTTTCGCTGACTTGCCGACAGCTTTCGCTGACTTGCCGACAGCTTTCGCTGACTTGTCGACAGCTATCGCTAACGTGTCGACAGCTATCGTAAACGTGTCGATGGCTTTCGCTGACTTGTCGACAGCTATCGCTAACGTGTCGACAGCTATCCTAATATGTCGATAGCCATCCTGATGTGTCGATAGCTTTCGCTGACTTGTCGACAGCTTTCGCCGACTTGTCGACAGCTATCGCTAACGTGTCGACAGCTATCGCTAACGTGTCGATGGCTTTCGCTGACTTCTCTATAGCTATCACTCACGTGTCGACAGCTATCCTGATGTGTCGACAGCTTTCGCTGACTTGTCGACAGCTTTCGCCGACTTTTCAACAGGTATCGCTAACGTGTCGGTAGCTATCGCTTACGTGTCGATATTTATCGCTAACGTGTCGACAGCTATCCTGACGTGTCGACAGCAATCGCTAACGTGTCAACAGCTATCGCTAACGTGTCGATAGCTATCGCAAACGTGTCGATAGCTTTCGCTGACTTTTCAATAGCTCTTGCTGACTTGTCGACAGCTATCGCTAACGTGTCGACAGCAATCGCTTACATGTCGATAGTTATCTCTAACGTGTCGACAGCTATCGCTAACATGTCGACAGCTATCGCTTACGTATTGATAGTTATCGCTAACGTGTCGACAGCTATCGCTTACGTGTCGATAGTTATCGCTAACGTGTCGACAGCTATCGCTAACGCGTCGACAGCTATCTCTAACGTGTCGACAACTATCGCTAACGTGTTGATAGCTCTCGCTGACTTGTCGACAGCTATCGCTCACGTGTAGATAGCTTCGACAGCTATCGCTTACGTGTCGATTGTTATCCTGATGTGTTGAAGGTTTCGCTTATGTGTCGATAGCTATCGCTAACGTGTCGACAGCTATCCTAACGTGTCGACAGCTATCGCTTACGTGTCGATAGTTATCGCCGACTTGTCGATAGTTATCGCCGACTTGTCGACAGCTATCGCTAACGTGTCGACAGCTATCGCTTACATGTCGATAGTTATCGCTAACATGTCGTCAGCTATCGCTAACGTGTCGACAGCTATCGCTTACGTGTCGATAGTTATCGCTAACGTGTCGACAGCTATTGCTTACTTGTCGATAGCTATCGCTAACGTTTCGACAGCTATCGTAAACGTGTCGATGGCTTTCGCTGACTTGTCGACAGCTATCGCTAACGTGTCGACAGCTATCCTAATATGTCGATAGCCATCCTGATGTGTCGATAGCTTTCGCTGACTTGTCGACAGCTTTCGCCGACTTGTCGACAGCTATCGCTAACGTGTCGACAGCTATCGCTAACGTGTCGATGGCTTTCGCTGACTTCTCTATAGCTATCACTCACGTGTCGACAGCTATCCTGATGTGTCGACAGCTTTCGCTGACTTGTCGACAGCTTTCGCCGACTTTTCAACAGGTATCGCTAACGTGTCGGTAGCTATCGCTTACGTGTCGATATTTATCGCTAACGTGTCGACAGCTATCGCTAACATGTCGACAGCTATCGCTAACGTGTCGACAGCTATCGCTGACGTGTCGACAGCTATCGCTTACGTGTCGACAGCTCTTGCTGACTTGTCGATGGCTATCGCTAACGTGTCGACAGCTATCGCTGACGTGTCGACAGCTATCGCTGACGTGTCGACAGCTATCGCTTACGTGTCGACAGCTATCGCTCACGTGTCGATGGCTTTCTCTGACTTATCGATGGCTTTCACTTACGTGTGAGCTATCCTGATGTGACTGTGGTGTGGAAGCACGTATAGCACGTAGTCTAAGTTAAGATAGATAAGCTGTGTTCATAGCATAGGCACGTATTTACTATGTATATATATTCTACCAATTAAATGCCTATGTTCAGTATACTCAAGGAGTAGTACCAACCACGTTGTTTCCTTGAGCCCGTCCTTCCCCCTACATCGCATGACGATAGCTAACGCTAACGTGGCGATGGCTTTCGCTGACTTGTCGACAGCTGTCGCTAACGTGTCGACAGCCATCGCTAACGTGTCGACAGCTATCGCTAAAGTGTCGGCAGCTATCGCTAATGTGTCGACAGCTATCGCTAACGTGTCGACAGCTATCGCTAACGTGTCGACAGCTATCGCTAACGTGTTGACAGCTATCGCTAACGTGTCGACAGCTATCGCTAACGTGTCGACAGCTATCGCTAACGTGTCGACAGCTATCGCTAATGTGTCGTTGGCTTTTGCTAACTTGTCGATAGCTCTCGCTGACTTGTCGACAGCTATCGCTGAAGTGTCGGCAGCTATCGCTAATGTGTCGACAGCTATCGCTAACGTGTCGACAGCTATCGCTAACGTGTCGACAGCTATCGCTAACATGTCGACAGCTGTCACTAATGTGTCGACAGCTATCGCTTACGTGTCGACAGCTTTCGCCAACTTGTCGACAGCTATCGCTAACATGTCGACAGCTATCACTAACGTGTCGACAGCTATCTCTAACGTGTCGGCAGCTATCGCTAACGTGTCGACAGCTATCGCTAACGTGTCGACAGCTATCGCTAACATGTCGACAGCTGTCACTAATGTGTCGACAGCTATCGCTTACGTGTCGACAGCTTTCGCCAACTTGTCGACAGCTATCGCTAACATGTCGACAGCTATCACTAACGTGTCGACAGCTATCTCTAACGTGTCGGCAGCTTTCGCTAACGTATCGACTGCTATCACTAACGTGTTGATAGCTATCGCAAACGTGTCGATAGCATTAGCTGACTTGTCGACAGCTATCGCTTACATGTCAATAATTATCGCTAACGTGTCGACAGCTATCGCTAACGTGTTGACAGCTATCTCTAACGTGTCGATAGCTATCGCAAACGTGTCGATAGCTTTCGCTGACTTGTCGTTGGCTTTCGCTTACGTATCGATAGCTCTCGCTAACTTGTCTATAGCTATCGCTAACGTGTCGACAGCTATTGCTAACGTGTTGATAGCTTTCGCTGACTTGTCGCTGGCTTTCGCTTACGTGTCGATAGCTCTCACTGACTTGTCGATAGCTCTCGCTGACTTGTCGATAGCTCTCGCTGACTTGTCGACAGCTATCGCTAACGTGTCGATAGCCTTCGCTGACGTGTCAATAGCTTTCGCTGACTTGTCGATAGCTATCGCTCAAGTGTCGACAGCTATCGCTAACGTGTCGACAGCTATCGCTAACGTGTCGACAGCTATCGCTAACGTGTTGACAGCTATCGCTAACGTGTCGACAGCTATCGCTAATGTGTCGACAGCTATCGCTAACGTGTCGACAGCTATCGCTAACGTGTCGACAGCTATCGCTAACGTGTTGACAGCTATCGCTAACGTGTCGACAGCTATCGCTAACGTGTCGACAGCTATCGCTAACGTGTCGACAGCTATCGCTAATGTGTCGTTGGCTTTTGCTAACTTGTCGATAGCTCTCGCTGACTTGTCGACAGCTATCGCTGAAGTGTCGGCAGCTATCGCTAATGTGTCGACAGCTATCGCTAACGTGTCGACAGCTATCGCTAACGTGTCGACAGCTATCGCTAACATGTCGACAGCTGTCACTAATGTGTCGACAGCTATCGCTTACGTGTCGACAGCTTTCGCCAACTTGTCGACAGCTATCGCTAACATGTCGATGGCTTTCTGTGACTTGTCGATCGCTTTCGCGTACGTGTCAATAGCTTTCGCTGACTTGTCGATAGCTATCGCTCAAGTGTCGACAGCTATCCTGATGTGTCGACAGCTATCGCTAATGTGTCGATGGCTTTCTGTGACTTGTCGATCGCTTTCGCGTACGTGTCAATAGCTTTCGCTGACTTATCGATAGCTATCGCTCAAGTGTCGACAGCTATCCTGATGTGTCGACAGCTATCGCTAACGTGTCGATGGCTTTCTGTGACTTGTCGATCGCTTTCGCGTACGTGTCAATAGCTTTCGCTGACTTGTTGGTAGCTATCTTAATGGTCGATTTCGGAAGTCGGTGTTAAATAACGAAGAGACAAAATTAGGTATCTATTATAGAAACACTTTTTGACATCAACAATTTTGTTGATAAACTTTTGTCGACTAGAACTGTGTACCTACCTATTATTATTTTTAGACGTCAAATAGCGAAGCTTATTAGCTTTTAATATTCACTCAGACATAGTTAGTATGTCGTCGTACCCAATTAATAGTCCCACCATTAGTAATAGTACTAATGTTATGGTTGCTAGCTCCGTTACTTTAAATTTAAACTAGATAATAAGACAACAGATGGTACTGTTGGCAATTTAGGTCAACTTAACAAAGTATCTTCTGACGTTCATTCTAAAGGGGCTAAGCAAAAATCGTTTAATTTATTTTATCAGAATATTCAAGGCTTGTCTTCAAAACAGTTGGAAATAGAATTATTTTTGGAAAAAAAAATGTTTGACATTATTTGTATTACTGAGCATTGGTTAAAAGATTTTGAAATGCTAATTAACTATGAGAATTATAACGTGGGCAGTTGTTTTAACCGAAAATCTATGTTACGTGGAGGCTCATTAATCTTAATTAAAAATTGTATTAAATTTAAAACTCGTAAAGATATTTTTGCACTGTCCGTTGAACATAGCATTGAAGTGTCTTGTGTTGAGCTGAATATGCATGTCATAGAATGCGATTACAGGCCCGGGTAACTATCAAAACTACTCTATTTTTGAGTCAGTCATAGAAGATATTATGGCAAAACTTTTAACTGGTAATAAACTAGTAATTATCTGCAGAGACTTTAATGTTAATATTTTAGAAAATAATTCAGATAGCATGATACACAGATAGCTGTGTTTATAGAACCAACTCGAACTACGACAACTACTGCTACATGTATCGATAATGTTTTTTGTTGCTGCAACTATTTTAAAAAAGCCATTTTAAATTATCTGCCTTCTGATCATAGCGGCCTAATAATAACTTTTGAATCCAACTTACCAATACAACAAGTGCATAATTACAATCCAGACCAATGACAGCCGATAAACTAAATAAATTTAACAGCACTTTATCTAGCAAGTTGGGTGATTGAAACCTTATAGCGAACAATGGTAATATTTTGTATAAAAATTATTTTTCAATAGTATTCTTGTAAAAAACGAGCACCAAGTTATAGAAATTCCTGCTATTGCTAAATACTCCATCAGCGGTATTATTGAGTGTTGTGGCGTGGAGATAATTGGCCATAATACTGTAATTATATGTTTGTATAGAGTCCCAAAAAACCAAAACATAAATGTATTCTTTGAACAACTTGATAAAATGTTACAAATTGTTTCTAAAAAACAAAAACGAAATGTCATAATTGCAGGTGATTTTAATATTGATTGTCTCAAACGGACCAATATATTATTTGAATTAGAATGTTTATTATTAAACTATAATCTCAGATTGGAATTAAATGAGCCCACGAGGCTCTCTAGTGGAACTTGTATTGATAATTTCGCACATAATATAAAAAAATATAAATGCAAATCAAATGTAATAGAGTTTGGATTATCCGACCACACTTCACAACAGTTTCAATTCACGGTGAATAAAATTTGCCTAACTAACCAATGGCAAATAAAACGTCGAGATTATAGTAAAGAGAATACAGAGAAATTTAAAAAATATTTACAACAACTAACATTTTCTGAAGTTTATAACACTAATGATGCAAACCAAGCTTACAATTCGTTTATAAGTACATTTAAACTATTATATAATCTTTGTTTTCCATACAAAAAATTAACTATTAAAGTTAAAAAAAAACCTCAGTGGTTATCACGTGGTATAAAAGCTTGTAGCAAGAAAAAGAGAGAACTACTTTGGACGTATAGACATAAACCTACTGAACTAAATAAAATTACTTTCAAAAACTACAACAAGATTTATAAAAAAATTATAAAACTCACTCAAAGAACACAAAATAATTATATTATAAAAAAATCGAATAATAAGGCTAAAGTTACTTGGGGAATTATTAATAAATCTAAAACAAATTTGCCGAAAGACATGATCCCATCCATAAAAATTGAAGATAAAATAATAACATGTCCTCAAGCAATTTCAAATGCATTCAATGATTTTTTTATTGATAAAATAAAACCTATACCAGGCTCTGGTTATCAAGTCACAAGACAAATAAACAAAACTGATAAATCTATGTTTATGGCACCTAGCACTCCTCATGATATTTTAACAATTATAAAATCTTTAAAAAACACTAGTAGTGTTGGACATGACGGTGTGTCAACAAAAATTATTAAACATGTGGCACACATTATTTGCGAACATCTGAGCCATATAATAAACTTGTGTATCATTAGTGGAACATTCCCAGAACGCCTAAAAATTTCAATTATTAAGCCACTATTTAAAAAAAATGATAAACAGAAACTGGATTGTTATAGACCAATCGCTTTACTGTCAATATTCTCTAAAATATTCGAAAAATATTTTTATAATCAGATCTATGCATACTTAGAAAAATATAATATATTAGTAAAAGAACAAAAAGGTTTTCGGAAAAGTCGAACCATAAACATGGCCATTTATGATTTTTTAAATGATATTATGAGCCATGTAGATAAAAAAACACCTGTGTGTTCGATTTATTGCGACATGACTCAAGCTTTCGACTATGTAAAGAATGACATCCTATTAAAAAAATTAGAAGCATATGGTATTAGAGGAAATGTACTGCAACTAATAGAAACTTACTTAAAAGACAGAAAACAATATACAGAGATAACTAAAATTAATATTCGTAAAAAATGTGAGGAAGTTTATAGATCTGATATGCGTACAGTGATGTTCGGTGTGCCACAGGGCAGCGTATTGGGTCCTTTGCTTTTCATTCTATATGTTAATGATTTACCAAAAGTTACAAACTACCCAATGACGCTCTTTGCTGATGACAGTACTGTAATTATCCCCTCAAAAAATATTAATGCATATGAGAATGAAATAAGTAATACTATTAAATCAATAGCCCAGTGGATGAGTAATAATAATCTAAAAATAAACATAGAAAAAACAAAATTAATGTGGTTTAGCCAACGTATAGTTCCACCCAATTTCAACATAGCCTATCAAGGTATTATGCTCAGCACTGTTGATACAACGAAATTTTTAGGCATTACTATAGACAGGAACCTCAACTGGAAGGCACATACAGAGGCTTTGATAAAAAAAATTTGTTCATCTGCATACGCACTTCTTAAATTATCAGCCATAGTAAATTTAGATGCTCTTATTACAGCATATCATGGTATTGTAGAATCTATTCTGAGATTTGGTATTGTATTTTGGGGCAGCTCAACTAATAGGGAAATGGTTTTCAAGTCACAAAAAAAGTGTATTAGGGCTATGTTTTGGACTTGGCTTTATGGAAAGCTGTAAACATTTTTTTATTAAATATAAAATATTAACAGTCCCTTCTCTGTTCATATATGAGATAGCGACTTTCGTTAAAACTAACCCTAATTTGTTCACCCGTCGCTCTGACGTAGTTCTTCGTAACCGTCGAGATAACGATAAACTATGTTGTGTAAGGTCCAATACGGCGCTGATGCAAAAAAGTATTTTCTGCCTTGCTCCGGTGATATATAACAAAATACCTAAACCCATTAAAGAACTTAATGTATCAAAATTTAAATTGCAACTGAAGAAATATCTCATTGATAAATGTTTTTATAATTTAAATGATTTTTTGAATACTTAACCTAAAATTTTGACATTTTATTATCATAAATGATTTTTTAAATACTTAACCTAAAATTTTGACATTTCATTAGTAATTTTGACCTTTCTTATAATAAAATAAAATTATATAAAACACGACCACATTTTTAAAAATTTGTACACCTATTTAGGTAAAACATGACAGGACTTTATTTTTCTTTTTATGTAACACCATGCTTTGCAAACTATGTTTTTGTACTGCTTACTCATGTTTTGACAAATAAACTATCTTTATCTTTATCTTTATCTTTAATAGTTCAAACGGAGTTTAATCAGACGTTTCAGAAAAAATCTAAAACTATCTGCCCTAAGTTAGATTTTGTGACTGGGCAACTAAAGGAATCAGAATAAGTAGGGAAACACAGAATAGACTTAGGCCTATTATTAACACTGAAACTTTTAATAAATATGTTGCTACTTATTCTAAAATGTTTAAAAATACTTGTAAATTAGCTAAGGCCTTATACATTAGCAACAAAGTTAAATCAGCAGATAATAAAATAAAAACGGTTTGGAAAATTATAAATAATGAAACCAACAGGAACAAAATAAATAATAATGATTACACATTGGATACTCAAAATAGTCTTATTAGCGATAACAAACTAGTTGCAGAAGAATTTTTAAATTTCTTTACCAGTATACCAATTAAAACTACTGAAGCCCTAAATTCGTCGCCATCGCATGCTTTTGGTTTATTACAGGTGAACGTTGCAGTCTGTTCCACTGAATTTAACTTTAAACATATAAAATAACAGTAATAAAAGCTTTTAAAGAAATCAAGATTAAATTGACAGAAGATCCATGGGGTATGTCTATCAAAGTTTGCACCTCAATTATTGAGATTATAGCTCCGTACTTGGCTTTAATATTTAATTTGTATATAGATCAAGGAGTTTTTCCGGATCTAATGAAATATAGTAAAGTGATACCACTTTTTAAATCCGGGGATAGTAAAGACACTAATAATTATAGGCCGGTGTCCGTGTTCCCGGTTTTTAGCAAGATATTTGAAAAGGTAATGTTAAATCAAATGCTTTATCATTTTAACACCAATAACATCTTACACGATAAACAGTATGGTTTCACCAAAGGACGCTGTACAACTGACGCTGGCGTCTCCTTACTAAAACACATTTTTAATGCGTAGGAAGAGGCACAAGATGCTATAGGCATCTTCTGCGACCTGTCTAAGGCGTTTGGCAGGACAAAAAAAAAAAAAAAAAAAAAAAAAAAAAAAAAAAAAAAAAAAAAAAAAATTACATGTTTCATCGTCAACATACCGGCCGCCAAGGACATTTAGTGACAGAATGTCCTTCTTATGTTGTTCTCTAAACAAAAAGGTGAACTTATAACTAAAAACAATTAGTGTTTAAAAACTTATTAAACAACAGTTAATACTAAACTCATACTGGTATGTAAACTTCAAAAGGTAGAGTTAAACAAAATGGTATACAATACAATTGTGCAATTTACAAACACGGAATGTAATAAAAAAAAACTAAAACTAATGTAAAATAACAATTCATGGATCAGAAATGGGTAAAATGCATAATTTGGAAGTTGGCCTCTTAATGATAGACGTTTTGGTGCGTAATGTGACCACACGGGTTATGTCATCATCACCTGGGTGTTTTTCCACAACCTGAGCCAACAACCAGTGACTGGGCGGCAAATGATCTTCCTTAATCAAAACAATGTCCCCAATGTTTGGTTCTGGAACTTGGGCTGACCATTTGTATCTATTCATAAGACTCGAAAGATATTCATGTGACCATCTTTTCCAAAAAGACTGCACCATCCTTTGTACAAATTGCCAACGAGTCAAATAATTTACATTGCAATTATCATGATTGTTGTCTGGCACATTGACTATCGGCTCTCCGATAAGAAAATGTCCAGGGGTTAAAGGTAGTGGTTCATCAGGATTAACACAGTTTATAACGCTCATCGGACGCGAATTTAAACATGCCTCTACTTGGTTCAGGAGTGTGGTCATCTCTTCAAACGTAAGTGTAGACTCGCCAATCACCCTTTTAAGGTGGAACTTGACGGATTTTACACCCGCTTCCCATAGACCACCGAAATTGGGAGCGTGAGGCGGGATAAAATGCCATTCAGTACTGTTCGCTTCAAGGTGTTCTGCTATTGTTGGCTGTATAGACGCCAGCTGCTTTAATTCTCTAGAAGCACCCACGAAATTGGTGCCATTGTCGCTCCACAATTTTGCGCAATGACCTCTTCTAGAGACAAATCGTCTAAAGGCAGCTATGAATGCCTGTGTGCCCATATCACTGACGACTTCTAGGTGAATAGCACGTGTGGCCATACATACAAAAAGGCAAATATAGCCTTTGTATGAACGATGGCCACGACCTTTCGACGTTCTTATATTTATGGGTCCGGCATAGTCTACTCCACTGTGCAGAAATGGTCTTGCTGGTGTACATCTAACTGATGGGAGAGCGCCCATCATCTGGGTTTTAACACTAGCTTTTTGTTTGACACAAATAACACACTTGCGAACATGTTGTTGAACTAGTGATCTAACACCTACAATCCAATAAGCTGACCGTAAAAAATTCATCATCAACTGAGGACCGCCATGCAGAGTTTTGTCATGAGCCTCAGCAACTATAAGACGAGTCAGATGGTTTGCATGAGGGAGAATTATTGGATGTTTCGCTTCTTCATCCAGATTTGATTTATTAATCCGTCCTTGAACTCTCATGATCCCTTTGTTGTCGATAAACGGACAGAGTGACTTCAGTTTGCTTGATTTTAGTGTCAAATTACCTGTTTCTTTTATTTGTGTATATTCTGTTGTAAATGCGTCTTTCTGCGTTTTCCTTATACAGTTTTCTAATGCCGCTTCAATTTCCTTGTGTTTTAAATGTTTACTGTCGTAATTGACCCTTTTCAAAAATCGTCTACAATATGCAATTATTCTAAGTAGCATTCTGAGACTAGAATAATTTTCGAAAACTATATGTTCTGGAACTATAGCTGTGTGTGCCTTAATTGTGTTTTGTTCTAAATCTATTTTTAAATTCTTAGGTTTTTTGTACTCAATTATTTTGTTTTTTAGGAATGAAGGTCCTGAAAACCAGAGCTCATTGCCAATTAACAAACTAGGTAAGACTCCCCTTGAAGCACAGTCCGCTGGGTTGTCTTTGGTAGACACATGGAACCATTGAGATGAATTCATTGAACCCAATATTTCAGAGGTCCGATTCGCAACGAATGTTTTCCACTTACTTGGATGGCTGTTGAGCCATGAAAGCACCACAGTCGAATCGGTCCAAGCTGAGATCTTTTGCTTCGGAATATTTAGGACGTCTGCTGCCTCTATCAATAGCTTTGCTAATAGAACAGCGCCACATAACTCCAATCGAGGAATGCTAACTTGCTTGATCGGAGCGACTCTTGTTTTTGCCATCACTAACGACAAACGAATTTTGCCTGAGGCGTCAATTATCCTCAAGTACACCACTGCTGAGTATGCTGCTTTAGACGCGTCGCTAAAACCATGCAACTCTAGTTCATCAGTTGAATGTGTTCCAAGCCAACGAGGTATTTTAACTTGGGTAAGTAACGACAATTCTTCACGGTAAGTACTCCATTCTGTTATTAATTCTGTAGTTAATTCCTCATCCCAACTGACGCCGGTGAGCCATAATTTTTGAATAAATATCTTTGCTACAACCACAGTCGGAGCTAACCATCCTAATGGGTCGAACAAACGAGCTATGTCTGATATTATTGATCTTTTCGTTACAGGTGCTGTTGTCGGAGGCGGAAGCTGTACGGAGTACTGGAACACATCTTCGTGGCGATTCCAGGTAAGTCCTAATATTTTTATGGTAGTATCTAACTTAATTTCTATGTCCTTATTTTCAGTTTTACCTTTTTTTTCTATCATGTCCTGTTTTTCTTCATTTTCAATATCCTCATTTTTCATGTTTATTTGACCTGTTTTCTCTGTCACCTCATTTGTATCCAGTGAGCTTATTCTATCCAATAATTGCTGTTCATTACTGTTCCATTTCTGTAAAGTAAATCCACCTTTTGCTAATAATTGTGTCATCTGTTTGCAGATTTCTTCGCCTTCTACTATGTTACTACACCCAGTCATCAGGTCATCCATATAAAAGCAATTTAGAACTTTATCTGATGCCAGGGGGTATTTATCGCCTTCATCGTATGCTACCTGATGAAGCGTTCTGACTGCCTGGTATGGTGCAGAGGCTGTTCCGAAGGTCACCGTTACTAGCTCATAATCTTTGATTGGCTGTTCGGGGCTTTCTCGCCAGAGTATTCGCTGGAAGACAGCATCCTCATCGGCTATTCTGACTTGACGGTACATTTTTACTATATCCGCCACAATCCCAATAGAGTGTACTCTCCACTTCAACACAGTGTGTCTTAAATCTGCTTGCAGAGTTGGTCCTACCATGAGGGTGTCGTTTAGTGAAACTCCGTTTTTATTTTTTTCTGAAGCATTGAATACCACCCGAACCTTCGTCGTGGTCTTGTCATTTCTTATCACTGCGTGATGTGGTAAGTATACTGCTTGATTCTTTTTTTTATCATCTTCTTTTACAGGTTTCATGTGGCCTAACTGTAAGTACTCATTAATTACCTCTTTATATTTTTCATTTAAACTAATGTCTTTACTTAATCTCTTTTCTAATGATTTAAATCTTGTTTCAGCTATCTCACGCGAACGCCCACCCTTACACATAGGATCTTCGTCTCGGAATGGTAGCCGCACAATGTATCTGCCTGTATCATCTCTTTTCGTTGTTTTAATATAAAGTTCTTCGCATTTTTGCTCTTCTGGATTCAATAGTTTTTTTGTACTAATTTGTTCTTCTATTTCCCAAAATTTCTTCAGAATATCGTCTTCATTGAACTGAGCACAATGTACATTTATCCTCTTTGTATCATAATTTGTCTTACTACTTAAGTTAACTACACCTGAAAGTACCCAACCTAAAGTGGTGCTTTGTGCGATCATAGTACCAGATGGATTCCTTTTTACACCTTCCTTTATTATGCCGCAGAAAGCATCTGCACCCAAGAGAATATCTATTTTATTGGGTGTATTGAAGTTAGGGTCTGCGAGACACAGATCTTTAATATCAACCCAATCCAACAAACTTGTATTGACAGTTCTCTCAGGTAAGTAGGATGTTATTTTACTTAAAACATAAGCGCTAATATTAAACTGAAAATCTGGTTCAACTGTGGACTTAAATGTCAAATTTACCATGCTCTTCGCCATGGTTGATCTATTGTCTCCTAAACCGGAGACGAAGCCTCGGACTGGGATTTTCTTCAGCCCGAGATATTGTACTGTGGCTTCTGTGATGAAACACGCCTGGGAGCCTTGATCTAATAACGCTCGAATTGTATAAAATTCACCCGTCTTGGACTCGGCTTTTATTAGCGCTGTGGCTAATAAAACCTGTCTGGGTTTGAAGGACTGGCTGGAGTGGCCAGTAGACAAGCACGCAACTATCTGACCATTACTAGTCGAAGGACTAGTATTGTCGACAGCGGGCTTTGCTGTAGCCTCTTGACCTTGACCGTCGTTTGACTCTTTGTTGAGGTGCAGTAACGAATGGTGGCGCTTTTTGCAAACTCTACAAGAGGTCTGCTTTTTACAATCGCGTACTGTATGATTGCTGCCTAGACAATTAAAGCAGATTTTATTTTTAGCGACGAAATCGCGTCTGCTTTCTGTAGATTGTTTTGCAAATTGCTTACAGAAACAGAGCTTGTGGGATTCCGTACAGTATTCGCACTGCATATTCGATGAACTTGTCGCTAACATTGCTTTTGAACTATGAGCCTGTGAACTAGTATTGCCCTGATGAGTCACTGCCTTTCTTGGTTCTATACATTCTAAGGCACGGAAACGACTTTCGATAAAAGATTTAAATTGTTCAAAGGTGGGTAAGTCGTTACTAGAGTCGTTAGAAACGCTGAACTCCCATTGCTTACGCGTTTCGTTATCTAGCTTGAACGTGACTAGATGTATGATCATAACGTCCCATGTGCTCACATCAATTCCCAAATTTGCTAGGGCGTTGAGACAGTCAATTGTAGTATCTAATAGGTCTTTTAATGCGGAAGCTGATTCAGCATGTAGGCGTTTTTGGCTGAATAATCTTTTTAAGATGCAACTGGTTAAATATTTTTTATTTGCGTAACGTTTTTCTAATTGAGCCCAGCATTGACTGTAGTTGGCATCTGTGATTGGCGTGTGCCTTATTAGCTGTTCAGCTTCCCCAGTAAGATGACTCTTGAGGTAGTGGAGCTTTTGTACATTATCCAAAGAGGTGTTATTATGAACTAATGATGTGAACAGATTATAAAAAGTTGTCCATTCACTATATTTGCCAGAGAATGTTGGAATCGTAATTTTAGGCAACTTTACGAAACAATTAGATGGCTTGGAGGAGTTATTGTTGGCTCCACTATCCTGTGGCAGTGGTGCTTTGACACCAATTTTATTTAGTGCTGATTTTATTAAACATTTACAGTTTATATAAACATCTTCGGTCGCATCGTACATGTCAACAACCTTTTGACTTATATCTTCTAACTTAAAAGCGCCATAAACCTGCGTTTTGGTATCTTTAAATAACGACCAATCTCTTTCCAATAATTCAAGCCTTGTCTCTAAATATTCCAACGTAAGTCTATCTTTCGGACTTTTTTTTAAATTAGTATAAGCCTTTTGAATCACGGTTTGAAGGTCTTTCAATATATTAACTTTACCTTCCATCTTTAACAAGAAACAATAATTTGAAACGAGCGTAAAATGTAAACAATAGCCTGCAATAAAGTCAGTGTAATATGTAATGTATGTGTTCCTTAAAATTAACTTAGTAATTAATCTAAAACAAATCTAAACTTAGCTGTCAAGACGACCAAATTGTAACTTTCAAACTCAAAGTCTTGTTATCCAACTAAGTACATAAAAAGAAGTCTCAAAAATTGCAAAAAAAATTACAAGTGTTTGAAACAAAATACACTCTGACAGAAATCGGGCATAGATTCCGCGTTCCCTCGTTTTTTATTGAATTATCCTAAGTCCTAAACTAACATAGCATAAAATTTTAAAACTAAGTTAAAAAACGTTAAAGTTAAAATCTTCGATAAAATAGAGTTCACAATTGCGTGGCAAAATGTTTCTTGATCACACGACTGCTCCAATGTTACTTATATGTAAATAATTGTACTCACGTTTTCCCTTCACTCACACACACAAGTTTATCTGATGACGTAGTCCTCTGTGTCGTCACTGCTATCTTCAACTCCCGGCTGTTAGCACGAACTGAGCTCGTCAACCTTGCCGACGAAGCTGCCGCTGAGACCCGAAGTATTGACTGGCGATGCAGACAGGTACTACTGGTGGCGCCCTCTGTGGCGTCTAGTTGAACTAAAAAAATCCACAGCAGCCGCCCTAACTGGACGTTGCTTCTCCTGGGTGTCCGGTACTCTTGCTGCAGCGATCCACTGCGAGTACGACGGAATTGGCCAAAGGATGGCCGCACTGACTCAAAAAGATCACACTGTACTACTGGGTATTATCCAGGGTCGATGGACCAATGTTTACTACCGAGATGGTAATATGTTGAACTACTTGATTGCGAACACAAGGTTATAAATAAAACCACTATTGTGTCCTGATCTAGGTTGAACTTGGTAGCCTTTATTCAAGTTACATCTGACACCCCTATACAAACGCCGGTAAGCAAACGATATCGACTTATAAATCGACCTTAACGCCATCTATCGAGCAACACGGTACTAAAAATAAAAATTACATGTTTCATCGTCAACAGTGTGGTTCATGAAACATTGCTTCTGAAGCTGAAGCATTACGGACTAGGCAAAACAGCGTTAAGCTTGTTGAAATCTTATCTGAATGATAGACAGCAACTAGTGCAAATAAACGGGGTCAATTCGTCGGGGTTAAATGTGAAAATGGGAGTGCCTCAAGGCTCAATTTTAGGTCCTTTTTTATTTTTAGTTTATATTAATGATTTACCCTATTTGTTGCAAAATAAACTTAATATGGTGTTGTTTGCAGACGACACTTCTTTGATTTTTTAAGATAAATAGAAGAACTAATAATCTTGACGACGAAAATAACGCCCTACTGCAGGTTCAAAACGGGTTCATTGCTAATAATCTAGTTTTGAATGGAAAAAAACTAAATGCATAAGATTTTCATTACCAAATGTGAAAAGTAAAGATTGTGTCATTATATTGAACAATGAAAAACTAGAATTTGTTGATAAAATGGTTTTCCTGGGGATTACGCTTGACTCAAGGCTACAATGGGGTCCTCATTTAACATCTCTTGCAGAACGGCTTAGCTCAGCTGCATATGCTGTTAGAAAAATCCGCCAATTTACGGATGTTGATACCGCTAGACTAGTCTGTTATTTTCATAGTATCATGTCATACGGTATCTTACTATGGGGACGGGCTGCAGACATTGACTCAATTTTTATATTACAGAAAAGAGCCATTAGAGCTATTTACAATCTTCGCCGGTGCGATTCTCTGAGGGAACTGTTTAAAGATATAATAACACCATGACAGTGCTTTGTCAATATATCTATGAAAACATCATGTACGTTGGGAAAAATCTTCATCTTTTTAGCAAAAGAGGCCAATTAGTTCAACCAATAGGGTTGGTCCCTACTTAGTTCAACCAGATTTCAGACTGGCTAAAGTGGCCTCTTCTTTCATGGGTTACTGGGGTACTGTTTGAAATGTTATAATAAAATACCTGCCCAAATATTAGAACTCAATTAAACGAAATTTAAATGTTGTATTAAACGCACACTATGCAGGCAGGCATATTATAAGTTGGAAGATTATATTCAAGATAAAAATGCTTGGCTCAATGGTGGTCCAGCTCCACTACACGGGGTGTAGTAATTAATTGATTAGTTCGATAACTAATATTATTTTTATTTTATTTTTTGTAATTTGAAAGACACAATAGCATTGTATAAGGTAGAAACACTTTTTTCAAATTTGAGAATGTGAAGTACTTAGGAGCATTTTTATTAGGTTACAACTTTTTATTTTTTATTTTGACACTAGCTTTCTGCCCGCCGCTTCGCCCGCGTGGATTACAGTTTATATCGCGCGGGCAGAGACCCGTGCTCAGCAGTGGAATTATAGGTAGCCTATGTGTTATTCCAGTGTCTCTTCTACCTACCTACCAAATTCGATCTAAATCCGTTCAGTAGTTTTTGCGTGAAAGCGTAACAGACAGACAGAGTTACTTTCGCATTTATCTTTATCTATATCTATATATATAAAAATCAATGCCACTTTTCGTTGTTATTTTATAACTCAAGAACGGGCTCACCTATCCAAACCAAATTTTTAGGCTTTGTTCGGACTATTTAGTAGATGGTTTATGTGAAGTTTGGTAGGGTAGAGTAGGGTATAGTAGGGTAGAGTAGGGTATAATAGGGTATAGTAGGGTAGAGTAGGGTATAGTAGGGTATAGTAGGGTAGAGTAGGGTATAGTAGGGTAGAGTAGAGTATAGTAGGGTAGAGTAGGGTATAGTAGGGTAGAGTAAGGTATAGTAGGGTAGAGTAGGGTATAGTAGGGTAGAGTAGGGTATAGTAGGGTAGAGTAGGGTATAGTAGGGTTGAGTAGGGTAGAGTAAGGTATAGTAGGGTACAGTAGGGTATAGTAGGGTAGAGTAGGATAGAGTAGGGTATAGTAGGGTAGAGTAGGGTATAGTAGGGTAGAGTCGGGTATAGTAGGGTAGAGTAGGGTATAGTAGGGTAGAGTAGGGTATAGTAGGGTAGAGTCGGGTATAGTAGGGTAGAGTAGGGAAGAGCGGGAGCGAAGCCGTGCGGGCAAAAGCTAGTGTATATATAAAAATCAATGCCACTTTTCGTTGTTATTTTATAACTCAAGAACGGGCTCGCCTATCCAAACCAAATTTTTAGGCTTTGTTCGGACTATTTAGTAGATGGTTTATGTGAAGTTTGGTAGGGTAGAGTAGGGTAGAGTGGGGTAGAGTAGTGTAGAGTAGTGTAGTGTAGAGTAGTGTAGAATAGTGTAGAGTAGTGTAGGGTAGAGTAGGGTAGAATAGGGTAGAGTAGGGTAGAGTAGGATAGAGTAGGGTAGAGTAGGGAAGAGCGGGAGCGAAGCCGTGCAGGCAAAAGCTAGTAATATTATATAGTAAAGTAATAGTAATATATAGTAATATAGTAATTACGATGGCAGTTGAGAGTATGTCATGCTCTCTCAAATGTCTCGCTGTTGGTGGCGCGTGTTATTGGGTCATTCAGTTGCCTTCAAAATGGTTGAGCTGAGTGGGGCTGATGCACGCGTCATGCTCGTGAACGGGTGCTGTCAGATGAGACTGATCATCTCTTAGCTGCCAGTGGATTAATTCAGTTTCTATCTTTTAATTATTATTTTTAATTTTTATTTAATATATAGTAGGGATCTACATTGTGCTCACATAATAGAAGCATCAAAAAATATGTAACGAAACATTATATGTAACACATAATATGATTTAAAAGTGTCCATGGAGTTTCTTGCACGTTCTTCTCCATAGAGATCTACGCTTTGGAACGTGCAATTTAGCTTCACTTTTCTTGGACTGACCGACATTTGACTATTCAAAAGTGACTGCAAATGGTCTATTTGAAATAAATGCTTTGAATTTGATTTTTTGATTTTTGACACCGACTTCCGAAATTAAAATTATTTTGTACTTTTCAGTGTTTTTTACATTGAAGTCGGTTTAATTTTTTTTTGTAAAAAGTTTTTTATTTTTCGCTTTTTAGTTATAGTAGCACCACTAAAAAGTACCTACCCTTCAGCCAAACATAAATTACCTTATAGCCAGAGTGCATCTCATAACGATTCTAATAATCCCAAATACGGTTATCTTACATTAATTTACCTTCCAGCTTTATCACCAGATTAGTTCGATATATCCCCTCTTCCTTTTCTTTCAGTCAGGCATCGACTACACGTATAAACAAAGCTATTTTACTTACATTCAGTCAAAAAAGTATCGGGAATGGATGATTTGTTTATGGTTCCAAATTCAAATTTTTGTTTTTTTTGTAGTTGTTAGATTGGCACAACTGTTTTCCATTTTGGCGCGGAGTTTGAGTTGCATCTGTTATTTATATTAAATATACAGTGCTGGTTTTAGTAATATCATATATAGTGTGTATTGCGAATTTCATAATGGACAAAAATATCGAACAAAGAGTTTGTCTTAAATTTTGCATCGCCAATGGAATTTCGTGTTCGGAGTCACTGAAAATGTTACAGAAGGCTTACGGTGAATCGACTTTATCAGAAACTCGTGCTTATGAGTAGTTCAAAGCGTTCAAAAGCGGTCGAGATGTGATGGAAGATTTGCCTCGCTCTGGTAGGCCGTCAACGTCTGCAACTGAAGTTAACATCGCAAAAGTGAAGGAAATAGTGACTGAAAATCCCCATTCAACTCTGAGAGAGATAGCCGCCGAACTTTCTGTATCTCACGAGTCGATCCGTACCATTTTAACTAATCATTTGGGTATGAAACATGTTGCTGCTCGGCTAGTCCCAAAAGATCTGAATTTTCTCCAAAAACTCAATCGCATGAAAGTCGCTGAGGACATGCTAGAACGAGTCAGTTCGGACCCAACATTCATGAAACGCATTGTTACTGGTGACGAGACGTGGGTTTACGAGTTTGACATGCAAACTAGTCAACAAGCTTCGGAGTGGCGCCTTCCAATTGATCCGAAACCGAAAAAACCACGCCAAAGGCGATCAAAAGTCAAAGTCATGTTGACTGTTTTCTTTGACTATCGCGGTGTTGTGAACTCTGAGTTCTTACCGGAAGGTCTAACGGTAAATAAAGAATATTATTTGAGCGTTATGCGGCGTTTAAGAGAGCAAATTCGACGAAAAAGGCCAGATTTGTGGAAAGAAAATTCTTGGATTTTGCACCACGACAATGCGCCTTCGCACAAGGCTATCATTGTGAACGAATTTTTGACCAAACACTCAACAAATACCATCCAGCAACCACCATATTCACCAGATATGGCTCCAGCTGACTTTTTTACCGACTTCCCAAAAAGGAGGAGGTACTACGTTCGGCTGTTTGTATGTTTTTTTTTTTTTTTTTTTTTTTGTATGTTTGTTCGGCGAATACTCCCCCAAATGTGGACGGATTTTCAAAATTCTTTTTTTGTTCGAAAGTAGATAGTTCTGAGGTGGTCCCATTATCACCAAATTAGGATCTGATGATGGGATCTTGGAGAAATCGAGGGCAACCTTCAAATTTTATAGGCTCACTTATTGATTTTCGCATATTTTATGAAGTATCTTGTGTATTTGCGTATGGTCGTCACCATCTCAGGTAGCTGGGCTGATGATGGAAGGTACAACTCCTTAACAGTAAGAAGTTACTCGAACAGGCAAGGACTGTTTTAGTAAATTGTTTTGATGTTTGACAGGGCATTTGCCACATTTGGTCTCATGATCATCAAGTCATGACCTGATGCTGCAGTCAGGATAGTATGCAGAGTACCTAAGTCCTCGACAACAAACAGCAGATATATCGAGTTTAGGCTCATTGAAAACGGCTCGATGTGTGGATAAACGTACTGCTAATAAAGAACACCGAAGTACATAGAGACCTGATGCTGAAGCCAGGAGCATCAGGAAAAGTACAAACCTTGAAATTACAGCACCGTAGTCGTGTTTGGGCTCATTTTAAACAGGACTAAATTTTAAGTTCATTGCAATGTTGACATAAATCTGGCCTGATGCTACAGCGGGGATTATCAGCATCTAGTCTAATGACTGATTGAAAGATTTACCTTTCGGCTTCATCATCAGATCAGTTCGATATATCCTTTCCCTCTCCAGCATCTAGTCTAATGACTGTTTGAAAGAAGAGGGGGAGAGGATATATCGAACTGATCTGATGATGAAGCCGAAAGGTAAACCAAACCGTGTAATCTAACCGTGTTTGGAATTATTAGAACCGTTATGAGATGCGCTCTGACTATAAGGTATTTAAGTTTGACTGAGGGGTACTTTTTAGTGGTGGTACCATAACTAAAAAGTGTAAAATAAAAAAAACTTTTTACAAAAAAAATATAACCGACTTCAATGATAAAAACACTGAAAAGTATCAAATAACTTTAATTTTGGAAGTCGGTGTTAAATAACGAAGAGACTAAACTATTATAGAAACACCGACTTCCAAAATTAAAGTTATTTGATACTTTTCAGTGTTTTTATCATTGAAGTCGGTTATATTTTTTTTGTAAAAAGTTTTTTTTTGTATAAATTTTCCGTAAAACTACAATAATTGATTTTTTAAAAGGGATAAGAAAATATTTGACTTTTGTTGTCAGTGGGTTGCCAGCTTATTTATTATTATTATTATTATTTTTATATATTTATTTATCTCAGGACCCTAAGGTCCTGGACCTTTGGAAGGCGTACGAGGAGCCGAAACCAACTCGCAGAGGCCCTTTTAGATGCTTTTAATGATGGATTGTGGTACCAACCGGCGATTATCCCTGTATGCGCTATGCTAGTGCATCCAAGGACAACCCCCGGTTTGAAAAACTATTGCGATACAATATGGAAAACAAAATAATAAGGCTATGATTTTTGGAGTCTTAGGTGGACTGATATCATGGAACTATGTTAAGACTATGGCCCCTGCCTGAACAATGTTATTATGATCCATCGATAAAAGGGCAGGGGGTGACTTGCACACTCAATAAATGGGCCCCCAGAAACGGCCGCTAGCACGAAGTGACGTAGCAACAAGAGGGCAACATATCCTGAGGCGCTTGAGGAGTGGAGAGGCATACCACGGCTATCAGGACAATCCCGGAAGTACGGTCAAGATCCCTACCAGCACCTTACTGGATTATACATCCTTCTCCCGAGCACGAGCTCTTGCGAATCTCCACTCAAGCCAGCCAATAAAGGCAAGAGAGAGGTGGGAGCTCTGTTCCTCGTCATTGTTCACTACGGCCGGCCAATGAAGGCAAGCCGGAGATGAAGAAGAATTCTCCCGGGAGATCGGGTCCGTGGGGTCGCTAATACCCAACAGTTCGCCACAAAACTGCCCTGCGGATTGTATCTCTCTTAGTCTGGCCCCTCACCCTAGGCATGTTACGGCAAAGAAAATTCTACCGATACAGACCTAGGGTATTTTGGAGCACACAAGCCCCACCACGACGTCAACGTGGAGATACGACGATGGGGTTATTATTATTATTATTATAATCAGTTATGAGCGGTAGTATGAAAAACAGTAAAAATGTGAGTCATGATGCACCACCTTACAGAAATATACCATACGGAGACAATTCTAGCTACAGCTTCATAACATTAACAAAGTTATGTATTGATATGTATGTCAACAAACAGCATGCAAAGTTTAAAGACAATACATGTGGTTGTCGAAGAGTTATCGCTCATGGAGATAATCCCAGCTGCAGCTTCATAATATTGTCATGACTTTATATTGTAGTGCCAACAAATAGCATAGAAATTTTCAGAACAATACACGTCACCGTTGAAGAGTTGAAGCATATGGCGATGATTCCAATTGCAATTTCATAATTATAATGCAATGTCAATAAATAGCACATAAATTATCAACACAATGACAACAAATAGAGTGCGAATTTTCAAGACGATACTCCTAAGACATCGCGATACTCATCAACAGTACAACTTTTCTACAGTCATTTAACTTATTAAGAGTGGTCTGTAATAGAAACGATTTCAGCAGCAGCTTTATAAATCCACTATAAATGTGTATTACTATGCAATGTAAACAAGCAGTACATGAAGTTTAAAGACGATACTAATAACCGTTAAAGACTTGTAACATTATGATGATTAACACAATTTGTTAACATTAAATTTTTTTGTTATTTTATATGCTTAATTTTGTAAATTTATTGTGGTTTTATATATACCTGTTCTTTTTTCTGTGTGCATGAAATAAATGCTATATTTATTTGATCTATCCATTTAGTTGCTATGCCATGTCAACCAATATCATACCATGTTTCAAGACAATACTTACTTACTTACCTTTTTTCGGTGGGTAAAAAACATCAAGATGATATCCCCCACCCTTGGGCGCAGCGGGAGATAGTGTCAGACTTTTACTGACTAAAAAACCCACTCCTTTCCTACATTGCCTTTCGTACCGACGCCGAGGCATCCTTTCAGAAACTGACTCTTTGCACTTACAGTTGCTGACAACTCCTTGAAGCACGAGAGTACAGTACGTGTCGTCGACGACTCGGGCTCGGTCCGGACGGTTACCGAACGGTCAGACAGCGAGCTACCCATCACTCGCCATCCGCAAGCTCGCGCCTACTGTGGTCGGAAATCAGGATTGGAATCCCGGCAACGGCTGAGCCGTGAGCGCCGTCGCCTAATGTTCGGTCTCCTTCTATGCTAGCATTACTGCTTCCCAGAAGGAGGCGACCGCCTGCCACTCCTCCTCGCTCCGAGCTATGGCCTGTACCAAGGCCCAGCGCGAGAGATTGCCGGCGCCGATCCCTGCTCAAGCGGGACATACCTCTACCGTGTGCTTTACCGTGTCCTCCAGGCGGTCCACATAGTGACAAAACCTGGGCGTCACTTCCGCACGAATCCGGTGCAGATACCTCCCAAACTTACCATGTCCGATGATAACCTGCATCATGCTGAAGGCAAGGACGTCGTGGGGTCTGTCCAGCCATGCCTCAAAGAGAAATTTACCGTCATAATTGTGGCGTCTCTGACACCATTTCACCATGAGATCCCGCCGGAAACTCTGTCCACCATGCCACGACGCGTTTCATCTCCACACGCAAATGGTGCATGCATGCATGGACTGTTCCCTCCAGATCCCATGGTGACAGACCAGCATGAAGGCTCGAGACGTAGTGCTTACAATATCTTCTCTTTCATTTTAAACATCATCATTTAAATCATGCTTAGTTGTCTGATCGTACTTAAATCAAGAAATTGGTGTGTATAACTGGTTATATCGAATAATATAGCTCAAATATTGTTATGGAAGTGTGTAAGAAACTACTATTGAAAATTCGGAAAAGGTCCTCGTTTAGTACAAGCCGTACCTGGAAAAACGTCCTCATATCGTTTGTGAATAGTCTAGTACTCGGTCCTCGCAAGGTTGGTGAAAGCGCTCACCGTGCTCATCACTCACTGGACCAAGATTTTCTTTAAAAATTTCGAGGTGCGAATGCAGAAAATGTATCTTTAATGACATATTGTAACCTAATGGTTTATAATGATCAAAACATTCGCTCCACATAGAAAAGGTGTAAATTGTTAAAATCTCCGAAATCTAACTTACATGCACCTTTTCTATGTGAAAGCTGATGGAACGAATGTTTTGATCATTCTTGTATTTAAAATTATACTTGTTATTGCCGCGAATCATATTTTGATAAAGTTACAACATGTCACTGGCCTGCAAATTGAAAAAACGTAAGAGAATTTTAATTTCGCCGGCTGGTTGGAGCATTCACCTTAAGTTAGAAATGAACGAAGGATTTATTATTAACCTCCTAACGTCTCGGCCGATAAAAATATTTCCTTTTGATTTTGCATCACTATAAGTTACTATTTAAAATAAAAAAAACTCCTTTTCTATACGTGATTGAAAGAAGTTATTATTTTTCTGGTATTAGGTGCATGATTACCTATCTACGAAATATGATATGAATTTTCCCTGGGAAAATTTCCTTGTGTGTTGCCTAGTGTTATTAGCTTAGAGTGCGCGCGCGTTAAATAGCTAACTTACCGTGGCCGAAATCGGAACTAATCGTTTGCCGCCATCTTGACGTTTGTGTCATGTGTCAAGAGAATGTGTTGTTTTCTGTGCTTTTACTCTTTTTCCAAAGTAAATATCGTCATCATTATAACGAAAGTGATTACGATTGATTAGTGATTAGTGAGTTTAAGTGACTGGGATATTATCTTGGAAATCAGACGTGCTTGTTAAGAGGAATGAGAAAATATTGGGCCGTACGGCCGACAGCCCAATATTTTCTCACCTGAAAAATTATTTGACAAATGGGTTTAACTTTCGAAAATGGCACCGTAGTTCGATATTTTCTCATTCCTCTTCACAAACACGTTTGACTTTCAAGATAATATCTATGCTGGCACTTTTAATCACGTTTGGTATAATAATGACGACTATTTACTTTAGAAACGATAAAAACACAGCACCGTTAGCCAAGTTGATAATCTGCAATCGTAAACGCTAGTCGAAAACCAATCAAATGTATGGGAATGACATTAGCTCAACGTTAAGTCACGTGGTCAGACCAAACGAATAGAACTTGTAACCAAGTTTACATCGTTCAAAATGATAGAATTTATTTCTACAATATTCAACGCTATATCCTTTGTTATACAAACGCTACATTTTAGAACGAGCGTTAAACTTATCGTTTTCTACAAATGCTGACACCGAGGCGTTACCGATTGGAGAACGGAATTCGACACGAAACGATTGTAACTTGGCTAGGGGTGTAGAACACATTCTCCCAAAGACACTTCTAATAATATGGACCAGTAATACTTACAAAATACGCGTGCATACCTACAAATAACCCTAATCCTAAAGATGGCTAACATTGATAGGGAAGCGCGAATCAAAACCAAAAAGAATCGATATCGATATCGATATCCAGAGTTACATAATTTAGACGATTGCATGAAGTTACAAAATGACATAGATAGGGTAACGAAATGGAGTCAGGATAACTTTTTAGAATTTAATCATTCTAAGTGTGTTGTGATCAGTTTCTCTCGTGCTCGAACTCCTCTGCAATACGTTTACAACGTTAACAGCAGACCCTTAGACCGTGTGACTGAGGTTAAAGATCTGGAAGTGACAGTAAACTTTGAAATGTCATTTAGGGACCATATTGTAAAAATATGTAAAAAAGTCTACCATAAGTGAGGGATTGTACTACACAGGGTTAAATTTTTTTCTAATATTAAGGCGATCATTGTGCTTTACAATGCCTTAGTAAGAAGCCAATTAGAGTGCAACGCAGTCATCTGGTCTCCACATGAAACTAAATATAGTATTATGTTGGAGCGAGTGCAGAACAAATTTATCAGACTTTATATGAGACTTTATGGTGTCTACCCTTTTTTTCCCCTAATGTTTCCCACCTTGTTTATTTTTGACTAAAACAAACATCATACAATTTCAGACATACAATTCAAACATAAATAAACTTCAATATAAAAATTCTCACTTGACTATTGATAATTGTGTATTTTTAACCGGCTTCTAAAAAACGAGGAGGTTCTCAATAATTCGGATGTTTGTATGTTTTTTTTTTTTATGTTTGTTCGCGCATAACTTCGCCGCTTGCCAACCGATTTGAAAAAATATTTATTTGTTGGAAAGGGTTCGTTTCGGTTGGAAAGGTTGATGATGGAATCTTGGCGAAATCGAAGGAACTCCTCAAATTCAATTCAATTTTTTAGTGAAGCCGGTTATTTTTTTTTATAAAAAGGTTTTTTTTTTGGTATAACAATTGACAAAAATTGCAACTGGAAAGCACATATAGATTAAATTCTTACAAAAATAGATCGTTTTATATATGTCTTTTACGAACTGCCGAGCTTCTTGAGCTTAGCAGGACGAACATCTGTGCGATAGCCCGCGCCTCAACCGGCCACTGCAAATTAAACAGGCACCAATTTCACATGAAACTGAGTGACACTGATGTTTGCCAGTACTGTATGATTAGACGTTAACGTGCTTAGGCGTCTCCCTCTCCTGATGGAGAGGGAGACGCCTAAGCACGTTTTGTGTGATTGCGGGCCCCTTATCCACAAACGGAGTATCCATCTGGGTCGACACGTACTCGCCCGGAGGAGATTAAAACTCTTAAAGCTAGGCGGGCTAAAAGAGTTACTCTAACAAGGTGGCGAGTCACAATATATCTTTTAGGTCACAGTGACTACATCCCTTACACTACGGGAGATGCAAAGCCCCTTATCTTCAAAATAATAAATATGTCTTAAAAATAATTAGACAAACGGAAAACCATAATACTGCAATGCTGGCTTACCATATTAGTATCATCCGTACTAAGATACGGTATTATATATCCTGGATGTAGCATACGCACTATCCATCTGCTGGATGTCACAGATTATACATAGATGTAATTGAACCATTATTCTGAGAGAACGTGTTTAAATTAAACGAATTTTAGTTATTTTTAATAAAAACTTTGTAATTCTTCGTTGTACGATCTTTTCGTTTCATAATTTCCTTGGCATACGATTTTTTGTATTTGTATGGTCGTACGATCACCCCTTTTTGCACCTGGCAGCCCTGATTTATCGTTGATTTAATCTGTACTGTATGGCCTTGGCGGGACGTACGTCAAGGTGGATGGTGCGTAACTGCGTACAGCGTACAAAGATTTTATATATCCTACTAGAGTAGAAAATCTAGTACTAGGATATATAAAATCTTTGGGTGCGTACGGCGCTTTAATGTTCTCCGTTTAATATTTTTAGTCTATGGTTAATCTGACGGTGTCAATCAATGAGAGAATTGTGCGGATTGTGTCCCAGCGTTGCCAGAATGTTACTTTTGTAACGTTACTTTTGGCCCTCCAATGTTACTTCCATGTTACACCACACTCAATGTTACTTTTATGTTACTTTTGAGAATTTCTAACAAAATCGTGCATCGGAACGCACTTATGAATATAATTTTAAGTCATGTTGGCACGCTTGATAGAAAACAACATGGCGTTGTTGGACAGACTGACCCTGGACTGACAAACCAATACGATTGTTTGTCAAATCTACTTATTCATTCACTCGTGTGTATTTCTCAATCTTTCATCCCGCTTACGTGTGCGAGCGTCGGATGTTTGTTTGTGGATGTGAGAGTCTATCAAAATGGGAGGGAAAATTTAATTTTCTCTCCCATTTTCATGTCGTACCTATGCGAGATAAAAGTCGATAGTTGCGATTCATGTTTCGATATATATGCGAGTTCTCCAATAGCCGTAAGTTTTAAGATGACCATATTTTCGAGAGTTTTCGAGTTCGATTATCATGTCTTTTTTAATATAGGATTATAACGTATTTTGCCAGTTTCCACAAAAAAAGGCAGTGTATTTTATTTTTCATTAAAAAAAAATACCATTATTTACGTATTTTGCCAGTTTCCACAAAAAAAGGCAATGTTACTTTTTCTGACAAAATGTTACTTTTTGATCTGTCTCGTGTAACTTTTGACTATCGGCCACTGGCAACACTGTTGTGTCCACTGGCCCACCGGGCCCACCCTCTTTGAGATAGCCCCTACTATATATATTTGTAGATACTTTAAAATAATATTTGTAGGTACTAAATATACCAGTTTATATTTTATCCACTTCACTTAAAACGAGCTGTGTAACCGCAAGGGCAAAAAAAAAATACGCTCTTTCAGACTATATAAATCATACTGCTGCTCAAATTTTTAATTATAGGACTAAACCCCATAAATTTATTGAACCGTTAGATGTTAAATATTCGTCCTTTGATATTTGTGTGTGCATGTAACATTACTGAAATATTGAATATACGGGTTTATAGACTTGACACTTAACATCTCTGCTGTCTATGCACAGCCCAGAAACATTTTTTTTTTATTACAACTACTACAAGTACCAACATTTAGAAACAAAATGTTAACCTCAAAATAAAATGGTTATTTTACTAAAATAAACTCAAAACGTATGAAAACATTATCACATACGAATTTACACATACTATAAACTTATATACAAAACAATAGCAGCATATCTGTACTACGAATGCGATTATGCTAATTTAATTACACATTTTAACTTTGACATTTATTTTCGCGGTAGACAAACGTTGATTCTTTCATTGAAACATACAATTCTGTTGACGTTTACACTTTTTTACTTAAATTCCAAAATGGAGCGCTTTAATTAAGCTCTAACTAGTATTAAGAAAGACGCACAGTGTAGGTAAGTGGTTTGAAATATGTATTTTATTGTTCTAGGTGAAGGGACAGTCGATCACTTCCGTTGAGACAGGAAAAGGAAGTGTGTTTTATGGCGGTCGAAGGCATGGCTATTACAACGAGTTTGACATCCTTATCCTGTTGAATTTCAATCAATATTATTAAGACGTAAAAGCGCGAACTGAAATGTTCAAGAATGCGTTTACTACTAGGGAGATGTCTCATTAACATGATATAGAATTAAGAAACAACAAGCCTGAAAATCTTTCAATGACATATAATATTTTTTAATTATTCATCTGAGAGTTGATACAATTTTTTACGTGATAATAATATGTTATACACTTAGTTGTTAAAAAAAAAATATATGAGCAACTCAGTTTCATCTGAGATGAGCAAAGAGAAGTCACTAATAAGGGAAGTCAGTTTCATGATTTGCTAAATATTCATTGCTAAAAATACAGCAAAGCATATTTATACTTTCACACTGTGGTTACTTTTTATCACAATATCATAACTATTAATTAATAAACTTTTACATTGTATCTATTTCTCAGTCGTTTCTATAAACCGTTCTTCAGGCACTGATGAGGAATCATCAGAAAGAAAACCTATCCTTTATAAAGTCTAGTTCTGTTGTTTGTCATATTCCAAGCTAATTTGTGATAGCATTTTATATTCTGGTTTATAGATGATGATGATGTGGTATTTCCAGATGAACCACAATGACTTCAGATCTATGTTCCGAAGATGTGGTGGTGCGCATCACAGCACCGCAGATAATTACTGTAAGTTTAGTTCTGGTCTGTTGATGGTGTTATTACTAAGATCAATCAACATCATTCACTGGTAGGAAACACTTGCTTTTAGTGTTAGCTACTTCAATTAGTGTAAATAATAATCATAAAATGGGGCACACACATTTTTTTTGTCTTTAATATTATAACAAAAGAACACAATATTGCTTATTGGCCTGAACTAGGGTGAACCTGTACTATTAGCTAGAAAGTGCTTAACACTTCAAATAATAAATTAGCAAAGAATATAATTTAAATTACAATATAAACTTAAATTCAATTAATTCATGAATCCCCAAGCGACCACCGGTGGCCGCGCATCTATTGTCTTACTATTGTGTTTCTAATTGACGGTATCTGAAGGGTTAAAGACATCAAATTATATTTACATGAGATGTGAAGAATATAGGAATAATTTTTTTACAGCTTTAACCCTTCAGATACCGTCAATTACAGACACAATAGTAAGACAATAGATGCGCGGCCACCGGTGGTCGCTTGGGGATTCATGAATTAATCATTATATATTGTATAGAAAGATAGCTAAAACTGTAAAGACATCTAATAGATATGTAGATATATTCTTTAGTGTACCTACACTATAAAAATTACTGAAGGAGCTTAAAATTAGTTATTCGCTGATCTTTGTAGTGGCCTATACAAAAATGGCAATTTCATAGGAAAATTACCTAATAATAGATAACATATGAACATGGCTTATGATTACCTATGATTGTTTTGGTTGTTTGGGTCAGGGATGTCATGGAATATGAAATTAATTCAGACTATCCGGTAGTTTTGGTTAAGAATATTAGAATTTTAAAATGATTTAATAAAATACAAATAGCTCAATATTACTTTGATATTTAGTCTAGATTATAATTTGCTTTTACAATCAGTCACATATAATATAATATTAGTATAATTACTCTATGTTTTTTTCACTTATAGCCAAAACTATTGGAAACTATTTCGGTTACGGTTACAATTTTTTTTTTTACTTCGAATACATGGTTTCGGTTCTCCTTGATATCTCTGGTCTGAGAAATGAGTCGCTAATGTGGTGCAGTCTGCGACGCTGGTCCCGGGCAGTGGGGGCGCTGGGAGCAGTGGCGCGGGCGCGGCGAGCGGTGCGGGCGCGCGCGTGGCGGCCTCGTCGGCGGCCGTGGAGCTCGGGCGCCGCCTGCTGCTGGCCGCGCGCGCCGGCGACACGCCGCAGGTGCTCGACCTCATGGCCAAGGGCGCACCCTTCACCACTGACTGGGTACGTGATCTCTTACTCTCATATTATGCTTATATAGGACATGTCAACCTAGCCACCGAGTCGAAACAAATAGAAAATTTTGTAGTCCTTAGTACTCCAACAATCATCCTTAATTTTTATCATTGAAATCAAAAACATGTTTATATTCTCAAGATGTTTAAAATACATGTTTATATGTTCAGCTGTTTGGGTACAACGATAATGTCGATCGATGTTTTATCTACAGCCCTAGCGCCCCGTGTCGTAGACAAAACTGTTTTGTCTGAGACGTCTTAGACAGTTCTGTCTAAGACGTCTTGTCTCCTAGTATACAAGTGCCAACAGTGAGTGCGCGGGCAATGTGCGGAAACCCCGTTTCTGTACCCGCGCCGCTCGCCGCGCCACGCTGACAGTCTGGTCAAACAAAGCGCGCGCGTTCCGCACCGCGCCGCCTGCGTTTGCATCGCGCTACCAGTGTGGCTGAGCACTCATGGTTGTAACATTTCTATAGTAAAACTTGTCATCGAGCGTTCGTATTTCCGAGGGTAGACGATAATTTCCTAAGCATAAAAAGGGTAATTAGATAAGGCCGAGAGTGTGGTCGGTAACGGTAGAGTGGTACAGCTGGGCACGTCGCCGCTGCACCTGGCGGCCGGCAACGCGCACGTGGACACGTGCGCCGTGCTGCTGCGCGCCGGCGTGTCGCGCGACGCGCGCACCAAGGTGGAGCGCACGCCGCTGCACCTGGCGGCCAGCGCCGGCCACGCCGCCGTGCTGCGCCTGCTGCTGGACGCGGGCGCGGCCGTGGACGTGCGCGACATGCTGCGCATGACGCCGCTGCACTGGGCCGTGCAGAACGGCCACGAGGCGGCCGCGGCCGAGCTGCTGCGCGCGGGCGCCGACCCGCTGGCGCTCAACAAGTTCCACAAGTCGCCGCAGTCGCTGGCGCTGCAGCTGCGGCGCGAGGACCTCTCGCGCCTCATGGACGACGCGCTGCGCGAGCGCGAGGCGGCGCGCTCCGTGTCCGCACTCGTCAACGGTACGAGCCTCCAAGCCTTACGTCTATTGTTGCAGCTTTTGAATTCTTAAATGATGCGTGAATGTTTTCTATTGTAGAACAAATGGCAGAAACCGCCGCAGAAGAACCCCAAATACAAACATTTGAAGCCGTACAAAGTGAGATAAAGTTTTATTCTTTCGTAATATTTTGTCTCCATACTCTTCTGGACTAATTAAAACTTACGTACTAATTGGTTTTTTCTTCATAGGAATCCAGGATTTGAAACCGACCAAACCAAAGCCAAGTGAAAAGACTATTAAGCAAGAACTCAACCTTGAGGTATGATTTCCGTGCGAAATTCAGAAAACAATTATTATATGTGTGAACGGAGGGAGGCTAACGTGTGTCTGTCGTGTTGGTACAGTGCGAGTCTGGGGGTGGGGGTGCGGGCGGGCGGTTGGCGGGCTCGGCGGCGGCGCTGCTGCGCTCGCACGGCATCACGCTGCTGCCCACGGACGACGGCAGCACCGTGCTCAACGCGCTGCAGAGCGGCCGCACCGTCGTGCTCTCAGGTACTATAACGTAAACATATATACTTACGCTTTGTTCTACGATTTTACTGAGCAACTTAAGCCTAGCGTTTTCTGTTATGAATCAAATGAGCTTTGATTTCTATTTATGTACGTTTAAAATTATAACGTGAACACGCGCACACACACCTGCACTCACACTAAAGTCCTCAACTGATTATGTGCAGATGCTGGCAAATTAATGCTGAAAGAAAGCGAGAAATCTCCGCCGACGGCGAGCAAGGTGGCATCCATCGCCAACCAGGGCAAGGGCATGGTGCTGACGGCCACGCCCGTGAAGTCGCCGCCCAAGCCTGGCGTTAAGATATTCACCATCAATAACAAGCTGCTGGCCGTGCCAAAAGACAACAAGATACCCGTAAAGAAGATCATCAACCCGCAAGACATGCAGGTCATTTTTGTATTCTATCTACTTACCATCTCCAGCATTACCATCTACCAAAAACATATTAATAAAAAAACTATTTAAATTTTAAATATGCAGGTAAAGTTCGTGCAACTGCCTGCTGACGCAAAAATAATCTCCCCATCAAAAGTAGTTCCAATGAAAGCGAAAAATAGAGTCGCGCCTCGCGCGGCCACGCCAACGGTGACGTCACTGGGCGGACAGCGACCCGCCGTCAAGATTATCATGAACAAGAGCAACTTCAACAGACTCATCGCCACCGCCTCGCGCCCTGACCAGAACGTTGCCGAGGTACGTGTGTCGCACCAGCATAACAATGCCGAGGTACGTGTGCCGCACCAGCATGCCACTGCCGAGGTACGTGTGTCGCACCAGCATGCCACTGCCGAGGTACGTGTGTCGCACCAGCATGCCACTGCCGAGGTACGTGTGTCGCACCAGCATGCCACTGCCGAGGTACGTGTGTCGCACCAGCATGCCACTGCCGAGGTACGTGTGTCGCACCAGCATGCCACTGCCGAGGTACGTGTGTCGCACCAGCATGCCACTGCCGAGGTACGTGTGTCGCACCAGCATGCCACTGCCGAGGTACGTGTGTCGCACCAGCATGCCACTGCCGAGGTACGTGTGTCGCACCAGCATGCCACTGCCGAGGTACGTGTGTCGCACCAGCATGCCACTGCCGAGGTACGTGTGTCGCACCAGCATGCCACTGCCGAGGTACGTGTGTCGCACCAGCATGCCACTGCCGAGGTACGTGTGTCGCACCAGCATGCCACTGCCGAGGTACGTGTGTCGCACCAGCATGCCAATGCCGTCGACGTGTGCGGACCAGCATGCCACTGCCGAGGTACGTGAGCTGCACCAGCATGCCACTGCCGAGGTACGTGTGCCGCACCAGCATGCCACTGCCGAGGTACGTGTGTCGCACCAGCATGCCACTGCCGAGGTACGTGTGTCGCACCAGCATGCCACTGCCGAGGTACGTGTGTCGCACCAGCATGCCACTGCCGAGGTACGTGTGTCGCACCAGCATGCCACTGCCGAGGTACGTGTGTCGCACCAGCATGCCAATGCCGTCGACGTGTGCGGACCAGCATGCCACTGCCGAGGTACGTGAGCTGCACCAGCATGCCACTGCCGAGGTACGTGTGCCGCACCAGCATGCCACTGCCGAGGTACGTGTGTCGCACCAGCATGCCATTGCCGAGGTACGTGTGTCGCACCAGCATGCCATTGCCGAGGTACGTGTGTCGCACCAGCATGCCAATGCAGTCGACGTGTGCCGCACCACCATGCCACTGCCGAGGTACGTGAGCTGCACCAGCATGCCAATGCCGAGGTACGTGAGCTGCACCAGCTTGCCACTCTCGAGGTTTGCGTACCGCACCAGCATGCCACTGCCGAGGTACGTGAGCTGCACCAGCATGCCAATGCCGAGGTACGTGTGCCGCACCAGCATGCCACTCTCGAGGTTTGCGTACCGCACCAGCATGCCAATGCCGAGGTACATGCGCCGCACCAGCATGCCACTGCCGAGATACGTGAGCTGCACCAGCGTGCCAATGCCGAGGTACGTGAGCTGCACCAGGATGCCACTCTCGAGGTTTGTGTACCGCACCAGCATGCCAATGCCGAGGTACGTGAGCTGCACCAGCATGCCACTCTCGAGGTTTGTGTACCGCACCAGCATGCCAATGCCGAGGTACGTGTGCCGCAACAGCATGCTACTGCCGAGGTAAGTGTGTCGCAACAGCATGCCTGGACTCCTATGTGGGTAGGGTTGACAAGCAAACATACTTTTATAGCTCTGTATTTAAATAGTTAATTAAATTATATATATTTGATATTATTAACAATATCTATGTGCTAAATAACTTTTAAACCCACTTTCGCTTCATATTACCTTTCAATTTTCTCTTCATCACAACCACAACACTTCAATTTCTTATAATGGACAGCAAGCTTGTACACAGTATATCAGAACTTGAAAAGTTGTTTAGCTCCCGCATGAATGAATATGAAGATAAGCCGCAGAGAGCTACAGCTGGAACAGGTACCACTCACGTTGACCTTGCTTCCCTTTCAAAAGATTTCTCCGACTTCAAGTCTTTCGTCTGTAAAACTCTATCTCACTTCAAGACACAAATTCAATGTTTGTCACTGAGTTTGGACAGTCATTAAACTTTAATGAGAAGAAAAGTCTTGCTGTTTCATGGTATTCCCGAAAAGCCTAGTAAAAAGTTAAGTGACACTGCTACATACGATCACAAAGCAGCTTAACATTGAGGACTTCAAACTGGAATACTTTGCGTTCCAAATGAGACTAGGAAAGCCAATAAACTCGATCTGTCAAATTTTGATTGATAAGTACGGTTTGCAAAAAATGTTATTTGCGTTTCAATGTTTACGTTTTGTTTTTGTTTAACTGAGCCTTAAAAAAAAAAAGAAAAGATAAAAAAGTTATTTATAACTATTATTTAACAAATTTTACTACTTTCTTTTTTATTTTCATTATTAGCTACTTTTCAAAAGAAAGTAAAGAGCCAGTCGACATTTTATCGTCGTTGTTAGTGTTTCTTCGTGCGACTGAGTACTTGTGGAGTGAAACTGTTTCCTGTTAAATTTGTTGTTATTGGTTAGTATTTTTATTTGTTTTTGTTGTTATTTGCTATTGTGGTTATTTGTTATTGTTGATATTTGTTTTTGTTTTCATCTCACTGACGCTCAAAAATGAGTAAAGGCTCGAGAAATTGTCTGCAATGTAGACAAGTATTTTGAGAGCGAGAAATAGCACCATTTAGAATTGATACAGTAAGCATTCTGATGACGTTGATGACGCCACAACCCAGACACTTCACACAGTGACGCAGAGATCAGCAAAGAATGAACGAAAAAAATTTAAGAACTGGATTTTGATCAAAGTTTTTTCGTTCACGATCCGTTAATAAATACAATTTAACAAATTTCTTGTTTTGCTCACCCTACTCAATTTCTTCGATTTGACAGTAAGACATGACGTCACATTATGCCCGTCGCTCCTAGTCTCATTTGGAACGCGTAGTACCTAATTGTGTGCCACAGACTTGGAGCCCCCCAAGGTAAAACCAGAACGGTATTCTGGGACGCTAAAACGTCTCTCAAGAGTAGAGATGGGTTTCTACCCGGTAAATACCCAAAATACCCAAATGCAGGGTTTTTACCCGGGTAAATACCCAAGTGATGGGTATTTACTTTTTGTTTTTATTTTGTTTTTTATACATTTTTAGCAATAAAAAATGTTCATCAAATATGTTTTATGCATGAAATGTACATAGTGTCGGCAAAGAATAGTTTTCTACTGTACAAATCATGTAAAAATTGCACGAACGTATTTTTTTAATATTTTACGTCTGTTTTTTATTTGGGACACTTACACAGATATACAAAATTAAGAAACAACATGTAGAACACATAAGAGAAAATAAAAATTAAAAACAAAAAAAGAATAAAAAAAACTTGAAACAAACTTGAAAACAAACTTGAAAATCAGTTGAAATTTTATATTTATATAAAAGTTACAGTTAAACTTCATTTAACAAAAATAATAATCAGGCGTTGAAACGTAAAAATATACGAAAGAAGCCGAATTTATAACATGGACGTGTTCAAAACATGTAAACGATATAAAATTCAACTAAACTTTACTTAATAAATAATCCCAAAAAGTTTTAAAGGTATATATGTATACCCATGGTTTTGGGTATTTACCGGGTAAAAACCCTGTTTATACCCAAATTGGGTATTTACCCGGTAAATACCCGATGGGTTTTTACCCACCGCTCATCTCTACTCAAGAGTACACTTTGTTTTTCACATATGTATCTACCCATGGTTTCTTCAGTTTTACTTATTTTTAATCTATGTAATTGTTACATTTGTTTATTTTTTTTATTTTTGACATGACAGTTGACATCTGTCAGACATAAAATAAGTTAATTCATGAATCCCCAAGCGACACCCGTCGGCCGCGCATCTATTGTCTTACTATTGTGTCTCTAATTGACGGTATCTGAAGGGTTAAATTAAAACGTTTCGCTGCACCTACAGACATATACAAACACAAAATTGCCAAATTAGATTGGTTTGTGTATCCTTAATTTTATAAATAATAAAATTGTGGTTTAATGTTGTAAAAATCTCTTCCAACAACAACGTATAGATGGTTTTATTAGTTTAGCGTGATTAGTAATTGTTTTTAATTCTTTTATTTGTATTTTTTGTTAATATTGTTTGTATACTTAAACTTACATCTTTTGGCTTTATTTTCTATCTCTACTTTTGCTGTAAAAACATCAAATTTTGTGTCTGTGTTGGTAAAATATGAGACAGTGCAAATGCTCATCGAACATTTTTTGTATTAAAATAAAGCTCGACTTTGGAAAAGGCATGAATGTATTACGAAAGGCATCCATTTTTACGCATATTACGAGGCGCCCTCTATAACGTGTAAAAAGTTGTACGACGAACTACAAATTAGTTCAAATTTGCTTTGATCGGTTATTGTGTTGTACGTGATTGTTTTGATAGTTTTTTTTTTTGTTTCTGTCATTTAACAGTTTATGAATTCGAAAACTATACTTGTGGTTGTGATGTATGTTTGGAATCGCTATTGGCCAGGTAGAGTTTGAGTTTTAGAGATAAATATAATCTTGTATCTTTGCGTAAATAAAATATTTCTCAGAAAAGTAAATCACATAATAGGCAGTTATTTTTTCTCAAACGATAATAATGCTTGGAATACATCAGGCATGACTCAAATAACTTCACTGGTGCCATGAAAATACATCAGAATTCTCAATAGCTGTTGAATGCTGTTATTTCACTCTGTAGTTTTGGTAAACCGCCAATAGAAACTTGGTTCTCTTTCTCGACAGTTAAGTGATAAGTGTGTGATAAAGAAGAACGAAAAGCTATTTAATTCCTGTTTAAATTGTGAGTATTTGCTAATAATATTACATATTATCGAAAACAATTTAATGATCAATTTTATTGATTAGGCAGTTATCACACTGCCACGCACCCCGCAGCGTAGTGCGTGGATGCGTGTCTTAACGTTCCTCGTAAGTATAGAAAACACGCATAGTCCAATACCCCGAAACTGCATCCACGCGCGTTCATGCAGATCACGCCACTACATGTGGAAAAACACGCACTCACATGTGCGTAGGTGCGGAGCGACACGCAAGGTATGCCACGGCACAGCGTACCGTGCGTGATTTGGTTTGGGCTTGACGTGTGTTTAAAAATGGAACTCAATCTCGATCGATTTATACCTATTATGATTTTTTTCGGATTGAATTTTATTTATGTTATTATTGGATTATAGTGTTTCACAATGAGTCATAACCACGGAGTTAGTATAGAAGAGGAGATGTTGTAATAAGATTTCCCTAAGAAAAAAAGCGTGACATTTTGCGGGGTGAGGGGGTGTTAGACTCCGCCCATTTTTTTATTTGCCATCTGCCGATCAATAGCCAAACTACTTGGTCGTTCTGTTAATTTTATTTTGTGGTTACGTAACTATCTCACACTAGATGTCATTAAGTGCAGGATGCAACAGGGTCGAACTCAGAATTAACAGGGATTTCTGTTTTTTAAATTAATTGTGCAAACCATGCGATACGTATATTTTTCATTGAAATAGTGATACTAATATTAGATGAATGACGAATGAAGATCATTCCAAAATCATCAAAATCCTTTTTATTGTAACATTTTTTTTATTCCATTTTTATTAGGTTTTACTTTTTTAAAGGCTTATTTTGATAGAAAGAATTATCAAGATTCATTACAAAGCTATCTTAAAAAAAAAAACATGTGTTTACGTTTTTATTATATTATAATCTACTATTATTGAATGGTATCGAATACCATTCAATAATAGTAGATTATGTGACTAGGGGTAAAGCAGTGTCTTTAAGTCGCGGGCGGCATGTTGAATTCCGAACGAAACGAAGGTTGCTATTTTAATCCCGAACGTCAGTGAAGGTTTTATATAATTAGCTCCCGAGCATTGAGTGGGAGATTATAAAGAAACCAGAGTGAAGTGAGGAATTCAAGCCGCCCAAGACAAAGACAGCTTTATCCCTGTGTTGCATACTCTACTTTTTACACCAAATGCGAGGTAATTAAAAACAATTTGACCGACCAAATCATATATTAGAGAAATATAAGTATTATATTTACAAGTTCTGTAGCCTGGGGATATTCGGTAAAATAATTGGCTTCTAATTACTGCCCTGTATTTTTGCTATTTGACGATAGATGGCGACTTGTTTACAAAATTATATAAATACTACAAAAATAATATTATGGCGATTAAAGGACCTTTAGGAATGAATGTTGATCAAATTTCAGTACGTATGATTATTAAAATATATTAATACTGAGCTCTACGTACCTAAATATACTTAGTTCCCATGACATAAAGTGTCGCCATCTAATGTCGAGTAGAATTATATTTGGAAATGCTGACGTTAAGATTTTTCTAGAAGTATTTTAATAAATTATGCATATAAAATAACTTACAAATGAAATGTGATGGCATCCATAGCATCAGAACGTCTATCCGAGTAATTTATACAAGATAAAATACAACACTTAATTTTTTTGGTTTTCTATCGCGAATATGATGCCAAATAAGTGGGTTTACGAAGTTGTGCTCAGGACGAACGCCAACAATACACTGATTTAAGCCACGCCCACCGTGATGACGTCAGGACTCAGTTGAGAGTCACAGTGCACAGTTGTTTAGGCCGCCTCCTCTTCTATACTAACTCCGTGGACATAACAGTGACTTAATTTAAGAGACCTCGATTTTAAAAATAATAATGCCATGCCATTTAAAAATAATAAATATAATAATGCCAAATTAGAACAAGTAAACGAGTTTACTCTCCTCGGTTTGTCTATTGATACCCATGTAAACTGGAAATCCCATATACAGAAAATAAGAGCAAAACTCTCAACATTTTCATACGCCCTTCGCGAAATTAAAAAAACTACCGATCTGCAAACTGCACTTGCTACTTACTATGCGTATGCCCAGGCATGGCTTAGCTATGGGGTTATGCTGTGGGGTAACAGTACTGATTCGCAGACCATATTCATTTTGCAAAAAAAGCTAATTCGAATAATAACCAATATAGAACAAACAGAGAGTTGCAAACAATTCTTCCAAAAACACAAAATACTCACACTTCCCTGTTTATACATCTTAGAATTATGTAAATTAGTCAGAAAATACCCAGATTTTTATACAAATTGCGAAGAAACACAAATAAGATACACTTCTCGACACAATAAAAACAAAATAAACATACCCCGATCCCGTCTCAAAATGCACTCAACCGGCCCTTTAGTAATAACATATATATAAGAATAATTTAAATAAATAATTTAAAAATGATGATGATAAAAATAAATAAAAATACCTAGCATAATTTAGTTAATTATAATAATACACAAATATACATAAATATACATATATACACAAATTAATTTCAATGATAATAAAATGTATTAATAATGACGAAAATAAATAAATAAAATAAACCAATACTTATGCAGAGACATAATAATACAATAACATGCATACACAATTTAATTTAAATCATTTGAAACAATTTAATTTAATTTAAATAGATAGGTAATTAATTTACAGGATACATATATATATATATATATATATTTTTTTTTAATAATGATGACAAGTTAGCCTTCGTCCTCTCTCCTAGCTTTGCTGTGCCCGACAGGGTCCATATTGATTCTTTTTTTTTATACCATCATACACACATATGGAATGCAATAAAGTATTGAGTATTGTGTAAAATTCGGACGGTGATTGAAAAAATTCCAGTATAATAGCCTGTTTTTAACTCTAATTATATCGATATAACTAAATACTGATAATGTTACTTACCTCGATGTTACACAAAGCTTCTCCTTTAGTGTAATACAAAGACGTAAATTCGTATCTTTTCTAGTAATGCCACTTTGTATTTTGTTTAGAAAATAATCTAAAGATGCACATATGGAATGCAATAAAGTATTGAGTATTGTGTAAAATTTGGACGGTGATTGAAAAAATTCCAGTATAATAGCCTGTTTTTAACTCTAATTATATCGATATAACTAAATACTGATAATGTTACTTACCTCGATGTTACACAAAGCTTCTCCTTTAGTGTAATACAAAGACGTAAATTCGTATCTTTTCTAGTAATGCCACTTTGTATTTTGTTTAGAAAATAATCTAAAGATGTAGTTGACATTCGCGTTTAGTTGAAGAATTTGTCTTCATATTTTTTGTCGCAGTGAGCCTGCGTGAATTTAGAAGCCGCACCTACGCGCGTGAGTGCGTAAAATACCCGCACGATGATGCAGATCTGCACTCCCGCAAGTACGTGCATAGTTGCGTTTTCACGCGCTACGCTCCGTAGTGAGTAGCAGTGTGATAACCGCTTTACTACGGACGGATTAATACAATCTTTTGTGCGCCATCTAGTGGTTTATTCAGAAGTAGCCAACTAGAATGTTGTGAGCGAGCAAGAGTTGCCAGAAATATCAATAGATGGCTCCTTTAGAGTAAATATATATTGAAGTACCAATATATTATTTACTTTGGTATTCTGCCTCTCTCTGCTACTCATCATTTTCCAAACTGCCCTACTTCTCTTTAAGGTGTTATGATTGTTTCCAAACCTAATAACGTATATGTCCACGGTCAACTTACAGCTTGTTTTTCTTATCACGATCATTTATTCTTGTCTTTTAATATTCGCGCTCCTAAGCGCAAGCGACAATATATTCATCTTCGGAACTACAAGGGCATAGATCTGGAGGCATTGTTACGTGATGCCGCTGGCACTGACTGGACTGATGTTTTCCGTAGTTCCTCTGTCGGCGATATGGTTAGTATTTTAACAGTAAAATACTAAATCTTTACGATCGTTACGCCTCTATTCGTCGAGTTAAAGTTAGATATGCTTCGGCTCCCTGGCTCACTCCCGCTATTAAGGATGCGATGGCAAGTAGAGACCGAGCCAAAAGAAGGTTGAAGCGATGTCCTTCCGAGCACAACCAGAGATTGTTTAAGGAGCTGCGTAATCGCTGCAGTCGTATGTGTAGAGATGCAAAGAAACGCTACTTCCATATATCTCTTGACAACCGAAACTCCTCTAAAGTTTGGAAGTTTCTGAAAACTGTAGGTATTGGTATGTCCCCTGTCATCTCTAGCGAAGATACTGACGTGTGTGCTCTAAACAAACACTTTTCACTTCCTCCTGTTACTATGGATCCACAATTCCACATGTCAAATCAGCTACATTAAATAAGTTGTCAGGTTTGCCTTTGCCGCAGTGTTGCTCTTTCGAATTTAGTCCTATAAGTGAAGACGTTGTCAAAAAATCTATTCATGCCATCTCTTCTTCCGCTGTAGATAATGATAACGTGTGCTCAAGAATGATTCCTCTATCCTCCACGCCATTCTTCCCGTCTTGACCCAAATTTTTAACTTCTCCTTGTTTTGCTGTGCTGTTTCCGATGCTTTGAAACAAGCTCATATCATCCCGTTACCCAAAATCCCTAATCCGGCCTCAGTGACCGATTTCAGACCAATCTTTATCCTTCCTTATCTTTCTAAAGCACATTGTCCATCAACAACTCTCTCTTTCTTTCTAATAATAATCTTCTTAGCCCTTCCAATCCGGTTTTCCAATTCCGGCCTGGTCACAGCACTGTCACAGCTCTTTTATGGGTTACTGATGATATCCGCTGGGCTATGGACCACACATCTCTCACGTTACTAGTTCTTCTTGATTTCAGCAGAGCCTTTAACTCTGTTGACTTCGATATCCTTCTTGGAATTCTTAAATCCCTAAACTTCTCCTCCACTATTAGATGGCTTGATTCCTATCTTAATGACCGCTCGCAGCGGGTACGCTTTGATGAGTCTTCATCGGAATGGTGCAGTCTTACGCGCGAATATGCCTCAGGGTGGCGTTCTCTCTGTCACTAGAGTAATTCATCACATCACATCACAGCTCAGCCATCACTTTCATGGTGAAGAACAATGACCTGGAGTTAATTGGGGAGTGGCCGCGATCATTTGGACTGCAAATAAACCCCAAGAAATCTCAGGCCCTGGTCATCGATGACAGGTATACGCGGAACAAGCTTGATGTTACATCGCTGTCTCCGCTCTGGTTGAATGGAATTAAAATTGATAAATAAATATCCGCGAAGTCGAATAAGGGGCCTATTCGACTTCGCGGATATTTATTTATTTATTAGGAGAACCAACAGCTACAACAAAAGGATAACAATAGTATAATAAACATACAGCCAATTACATATTGTCTGCTATTTAACATCCTTCACAACCCTAAAACTCCCTCTTAACTGCGAGAACGCTTTTTGCTATTCACGTCCTTCTAATGCAGCTTGCAGGTCGCACCTGAAGAATCTCCTTAAATCCCCTCCGTGGGGAGGGGATTTAAGTTCCACTGATTTTTATTCCTTACTCCTTCACTTCGCACGCAGTACGGTTGTGGAACTCGCTGCCGCCTGACGTTAGGGGCTGCCAAACTCTTGCAGTTTTTAAAAGAAGAGTGAAAGAACACAATCTATCCATTTCATCATAGTTGCATATTAGTATGTATTATTTTATTATATTATTTAGTAAGTATTTTTGTGATATTTATTCTCAGCTAGTAAATAAAATTAATGTGCCGCACCAGCATGCCACTGCCGAGGTACGTGAGCCGCACCAACATGCAAGCGCCTGTTACACGTCGCTTAGGTAATGTATTGTGTGCAGGTGGCAGGCCGCAGCGAGGCGGGCAGCGACGCGGACGAAGCCGGCGCCGACAGCGCGGGCGTGCTGCGCGCGCAACTGGCCGCGGCACAACGCTCGCTGGCGGCGCTGCGGCGGGAACTCAAGAGTACGCGCGCGCGCCTCGCGCAGTACGAGCAAGTGCCGATGTAGTGCCGCGAGCACGTAGGGTGTGTAAGTGGCAGGCCGCAGCGAGGCCGGCGCCGACAGCGCGGGCGTGCTGCGCGCGCAACTGGCCGCGGCACAACGCTCGCTGGCGGCGCTGCGGCGGGAACTCAAGAGTACGCGCGCGCGCCTCGCGCAGTACGAGCAAGTGCCGATGTAGTGCCGCGAGCACGTAGGGTGTGTAAGTGGCAGGCCGCAGCGAGGCCGGCGCCGACAGCGCGGGCGTGCTGCGCGCGCAACTGGCCGCGGCACAACGCTCGCTGGCGGCGCTGCGGCGGGAACTCAAGAGTACGCGCGCGCGCCTCGCGCAGTACGAGCAAGTGCCGATGTAGTGCCGCGAGCACGTAGGGTGTGTAAGTGGCAGGCCGCAGCGAGGCCGGCGCCGACAGCGCGGGCGTGCTGCGCGCGCAGCTGGCCGCGGCACAACGCTCGCTGGCGGCGCTGCGGCGGGAACTCAAGAGTACGCGCGCAGTACGAGCACTTAGTGCCGATGCAGCGCCGCGACCACGACCAAACAAACCTGTTTGCATTTTCCGGTCAACTGTACAAAGACGAAGCCCGTAAATCGCCCATAAAACACTGTAATAAATAACAGACGTCTCAGTTCAATTTCACTTCATGTAAATTGTTGCAATTTTTATTTTATAAAATAGTGCCATAGACAGGGTGTGAATTCGAGAACCGACATGATTATGTCGATGGTATTTTGTTAAAATCGAATGGCATCGCTGAAACTGAACAGCCCTTCGGTCACAAAATAGATAGGTACGGAAGACAATCTCGTGTAGGTATGTACTTCACTTTTTATACCTACACTCGGTGGACGCACACTAATGAGCGTTTGAGTCGGAACTGTTCCACGAGTGGGACCGACTGGCCGAGACGCTATCGAGATATTGTATCCGTGAGCGGTGTCTATGTGTGCGTTGCTCGAGCGCACTTTGTATGTAAATTGACTTCTGTACCTATATATTTTGTGGCTCGGTGCACCACATCGCACCTCCACCCTGCACACTATGGAACACAATAGAAGACTCAAACACGTGACATGTTAAAGTGAATCATTTCGACTTCCGATGAACCTATTGGACATATCGTCGATTGCTGGCTGCGAGTGCAGTGACCGTATTACCTATGTTATATTAACATATTTAATCTAGTATACCTATAGATAGGAATTTTCTAAGAATTTTGCTAATGTGTAAATGAATATATCCGAGTCGTAGCCTCTCTATGATATTACAAATGAGTGTAGGTTAAGCTAAGTAAGATAAGCCAGGTTGTCGTTTTCAACGAAACTTGTGAGACTAGTCAAAAAATAATGTTATTTACCTCTTTAACCCCTACGTCGAATATATCCGACAAACTCTCTCGCGTTCATTCCATCAGCCAGGTTCGCACATCTACAACCAAATACTTTATCTCGTCATCTCTTGACACCTGGGTGTATTAGCTAAACGAGATCGAGTTCCCCTGTCGCGTCGCAACCATCAACCGCGCGACATTGCGGGGTGCCTGCAGTTGAAAACCAGCGCGGGGTGTTTGACACCCAGCAATTACTGAGTTCGGTTCAGGGACGCTCAGCGCAACTGTATTGTATTTCTGTACTCTTTTTTATTATTTTATTTTGTTGCCTATTGTATTGCCTGCGCCTAATAAATGCTATTCTATTCTAAATACACGACCCTGGCGAATAGTTCGAGAAAATACGACGTGAACGGTTAAAAGGCAAGAAATAATATTGGTATTGTGTCTCATTGCGTTACCTAACCTGCCTTGTTCACATTTTTGACGATAGTTTTTGTGAAGTCTTCACAACTTGTTTTCACCGTAAAAATATAAGTACGAAAATAGTCGAAGCAAAATATGTATAGCATAACATTATTTGTACCTTCAACAAAACTCAACTATTTTACCAATAATACAAAATATTATTTTGAATGTAAATAATTAGGTTTAGTGGACACAACCAGAGACAAATAAAACATTTATTTTTTGTAAATTTATTTGTTATTTACGATACATATCACCTTCCTATTCTTTACAATATTCTAAAATGGTGTAATGGCCCAAAGTCAATTAGGTATATTTATTTGCTGCGCATAAGTACAATGAAATCTTAATAAAGTTTGCAAGGCAGTTAGTAGTTGTACGTTGTGTATTGGTAGTTTTACTTTTTTAACTTTTTTAATTTTTGAGTAAATTATGAAGTGTTTAAGTTATAGCAAAATAGCAGATTTTCAGAGGTTTTTACTGGATTAATCATCATCATCATTTCAGCCGATACACGTCCACTGCTGAGCATTGGCCTCCCCCAAGCGTCGCCACAACGAACGCTCCTGCGCGTCTCGCATCCATCGGCTTCCCGCAACCTTCACCAGGTCATCAGACCACCTTGTTGGAGGCCTTCCAACATTGCGTCTTCCGGTACGCGGTCGCCACTCCAGAACCTTTCGGCCCCAACGGCCATCTGTTCTGCGAGCAATGTGCCCTGCCCATTGCCACTTAAGTTTGGCAATTCTTTGCGCTATGTCGGCAACCTTAGTTCTCCTGCGGATGGCTTCATTTTTAATTCGATCACGCAAGGTAACCCCGAGCATAGCCCTTTCCATTGCCCTTTGGGTGACTTTAAGTCTTCTGATGAAGCCCATTGTGAGCGACCACGTTTCGGAGCCATATGTTATCACTGGCAACACGCACTGATCATAGACTTTCGTCTTGAGACACTGTGGTATGTTGGACGAGAAGAAACCGCGTAGCTTCCCGAACGCTGCCCGAGCAGCCGAGCTGGATTCGACAGTTGACCTCTTTCTCGAAGTTCGACCTACCTAACTGGACTGTCTGTCCGAGGTAGACGTAATCTTCCACAACTTCGAGTGTAGAGTCTCCGATCTTGATAGGAGTGGGCGCTACATGGTTGTTAATCATGATTTTGGTTTTATCCATGTTCATTTTAAGACCCACTATTTCGGAAGCTCCACTGAGGTCATTGAGCATTGTGCTGAGCTCCTCCATAGTCTCAGCCATGACTACTATGTCGTCAGCAAACCGAAGGTGAGTGATGTACTCGCCATTGACATTAATGCCTAGTCCATTCCAGTCCAGAACCTTGAAGACATCTTCCATTGCGGCGGTGAATAGTTTCGGAGAAATGACGTCTCCCTGCCTCACACCCCGCTGCAAAAGATAGGTTTCGAGATCTGGTCCTGTAGTCGGACTGACATAGTGGCGTTTTCGTACAAACACTTCAGTACCTCGATGTACCGATAGTCAATTTGGCACTGTTGGAGAGACTGCAGCACCGCCCAAGTCTCAATCGAATCAAAGGCTTTCTCGTAGTCCACAAACGCTAGGCAAAGAGGCAGGTTATACTCCTCGGTCTTCTGTATAACTTGCAGCTTGTAGCTTCGCAGCGTATGAATGTGGTCTACGGTGCTGAAACCTTTTCGGAATCCGGCTTGTTCGGGAGGCTGGAAGTCGTCAAACCTGCGCGCGAGACGGTTCGTGATGACCCTTGAAAACAGCTTGTAGACATAGCTCAGAAGTGAGATGGGCCTGTAATTCTTAAGCCGGGTGTTGTCACCCTTCTTAAAGAAAAGCCACCACACCTCTGCTCCATGCCTGCGGCGTTTTTCCCTCGAGTATGACGGAATTGAATAACTTCTGAAGGACCTTTAGGACCGGTTTTCCACCCGCCTTCAGGAGCTCAGCCGTAATTCCGTCCTCGCCCGACGCCTTGTTGTTCTTCAAGTGCTTCAGAGCCATCCTAATCTCGTACAGGCTGACGTCCGGGATATCTTCAGTGTAGTGTCGAGTCAATCTAGCTCTTGGGTCGTTTGCTAGATTTGTATCGGGATCAAATATCGTACGATAAATTAAATTTTTCGTAAAAAAGTTAACGTTTAAAAATTTCTTTCCTCGATTTGACAGTAAATCGTGACGTCACAACATGCAATCGATCCTATTCTCATTTGGAACGCATAGTACTTATTTATTTTAGACAGACAATATAGTTTCAAAAAGTTTCTACCATAAATCTTTTTTTTTTTAAATTAACAATCATAGACTGGCAAATTAGTTCCTATGATTGTGGTTGTGTGTCCCTTAAGGTGGTGCATCATGACTCACATTTTCACTGTTTTTCTTACAACCGCTCATAACTGATTATGACGTTATTACACATTTTTTATTAGATATTTTGGAAACACAGTATCTTGTGGATATTATCTAGGTTTCTAAAGAAACCAATTTCTAAATTTGTGTAAAACTAATCCAGTAAAAACCTCTGAAAATGTCCTATTTTGTATAAACTTTGACACTTCATAATTTGCCTAAAAATTAAAAAAGTCAAAAAGTAATCCTCTAGAGACCTTGCAAATTTTATTGAGATTCTAAATGACGACAATTTTTTCCAAAAACTTTTAAGGGTTTAAAAAAAACAGCTATTTGCTGGAGCAAGTTTTGTGAAATTTTCGAGTAAATCTCGGAATTACCGAATACTAACAGAGTTTTCAGGCGTTATCTCTCTTTTTTTGCGTTGCCTTTTCGTCAAACATCGCGTTCGATTGCATTAAATGAAGTAACAAGCTTTTAAACCATTTTCGATGTTTACGATAGGCGAGTGGAAAAGGACCCTGTTAAGAAAAAAATTAACCAAAAAAAAAAAGAAACTTTTCAAACAAAAACTTAAATAAGTAGAAATAGTCAAACTGTATCTTTACGAGCTTTTTACATATCACATATTGTATGTCTATGCTCAGTACATAAAAATGTACGGCAGTAAATACAGCTCTTTTTAGTCTTGATATTTTTGCATCTTGGGCAAACTGCGCAGATTCCTTTTGGTTTTTCTTCTCCTGGTAACTCCGATTCAGGTACAAAACGTTTTATCACTTGCATGATATGAAATGTTTTGCAAGTTGCTTCTTCTTTGGATACGTGGCTGTGTTAGTTGAGTTGCTTCTGAAAAAGTACTTACGTCGACACCACCGGCTCGGAGAGTATCGGCGCGCATTTTTATTTTGACACAGACCGTATCGTATACGCTTGGAGTTGATCGATGATATTTCACATAGACCGGCTGGAAGCGATATAAGGTAGGTATAAATTTAATGTATTTTTTCCATTAAAACCGAAAAAAAAGGAAAAATATGAAAAAAACCGAAAATTTCATGTTTTATTTTTTCTAATACGTACTTTTTTATTAATATAAACTAGCGCTTGACTGCGATCCTACCTGATGGTAAGCAGTGATGCAATCTGATGGTGAGGCGCACTAGTTTATGAGCCTATGTCCATCAGTCACTATAGCAAGGGGGAGGCCTATGTCTAACAGTGGACAGCAGTCATTATAGCGCCTAAATAGCGATACCTACTTGGGGCAGGCTTATGCCCAGCAGTGGACACAGGTCATTACAGCGAGGTGGAGGCCTATGTCCAACAGTGGACATAAGTCATTGTAGCGAGGGGCACACTTATGTCCAACAGTGGGCATCAGTCATTATAGCGCCTAAATTGCGACACTTGGATAGGTTTATGACCAACAGTGGGCACAGGTCATTATAGCGAGGTGGAGGCTTATGACCAACAGTGGAAATCGGTCTTTATACCGAGAAAGAGATCTATGTACAGCAGTGGACATAGGTCATTATAGTGAGAGGGATGCCTATGCCCAACAGTGGACATCGGTCATCTTATCGAGGGGGAGACTTATGTCCAAGTGGACATAGGCTTTTATAAAATGGCGACACTTAGGGGAGGCTTATGTCCAACAGTGGGCACATCGCGCATAAAAAAAGTCCGCTTGAATCCTGCGGCGCGGCGCCAAACCAAACCCTTTGAAGTTTTCGTTTCGAGTGCAAGTAAAAATGAAGTTAGCGGAGGTCAGGCGGAAACGTATTTGATGGTACATCGGTGTAAATTAAATAAAACAAAATATTTTATCGATTCGTTTTTTTTTTTCATTATCTTTACAACATAGTGCTTACAACCTGAATCGTTGCACCAGGACACCACTTTTAATAATGATTATAAGCCATAAATGACTGACCAAAACTGTATAGAACTCCTGGCGCGGTGTTGCAGCTCAGGAGACATGTGTGCGCGCCTGCAGCACGTCGCGGAACTGCGCCAGGATGGCGTTCTCCTCGGGAGACATGTCTGTGTGCTGCGCTAGGTGTTGTCGCGGCGCTGCGTGCGCGCCTGCAGCACGTCGCGGAACTGCGCCAGGATGGCGTTCTCCTCGGGAGACATGTCTGTGTGCTGCGCTAGGTGTTGTCGCGGCGCTGCGTGCGCGCCTGCAGCACGTCGCGGAACTGCGCCAGGATGGCGTTCTCCTCGGGAGACATGTCTGTGTGCTGCGCTAGGTGTTGTCGCGGCGCTGCGTGCGCGCCTGCAGCACGTCGCGGAACTGCGCCAGGATGGCGTTCTCCTCGGGAGACATGTCTGTGTGCTGCGCTAGGTGTTGTCGCGGCGCTGCGTGCGCGCCTGCAGCACGTCGCGGAACTGCGCCAGGATGGCGTTCTCCTCGGGAGACATGTCTGTGTGCTGCGCTAGGTGTTGTCGCGGCGCTGCGTGCGCGCCTGCAGCACGTCGCGGAACTGCGCCAGGATGGCGTTCTCTCTCTTGGCGCGCTCCTCCTTGCTGAAGGCCGCGAGCGCTCGCTTCTCGTCCGCCGAGTAGATCTGGTTCTCCTTACGGATACGCACTGCCTCCATGCGCCGGTGCCTAAGAACGAATCAACCAATTAACAAAACAATTTCTACGGCTCTGAGTATTTTACAGCATTCTCTAACATTGATGCGTGATCGAACTGTAGTGACAGCCGGCAAAGGAGAGTGAGACAGTACCTGCTGCCGCTCATGACGTAGCCGACGGCCTCGTAGGAGGCGATCTCGTCGGACGTGAGGCCGATCTCGCCGCGGCGCGGGATGCGCTTGCCCTCGGCCACGAAGGCGGCCATGGCGGCGCCCTCGCCCGGCAGCAGCGCGCGCCCGAAGTCCTTGTGGCCGAGCGCGAGCCCCACGCGCGGCTGCGGCCCGAACGCCTCCGGCGCCAGCGGTGTGTCGCCTGCTTTGGAGCAAGTGGTTTCTCTTGTTGCTTCTACTTCGTGTTCTTCTGTCAATCAAGATAACATTATGTAGGTAGTCGTTGATAAGGAGTTTGTAGCGCCCACATTTGATTGAAAAAAAATTGATTTGGTGTTGATGCAAATCACATAAAAGCAACCGTCCCTGTACGCACTAGTCCTGGATGTGTTAAGGCGAATTACACAGAAACGGCGTACGGTGAAAACGCGGCGCAGGCACAGAGCATGCGTGGAACAGATAAGGCACGGACGCGATTTAAATTATATCAAAGAGGCGAAGACACGCTGCAACTACGCTGATGATTTTTGACGTTCGAAATTCATTATTCCCTAGGGATCGGCCATACTGCATTATCTCCCTGGGGATAGAATGACTTGCTTTAAGTGAGGTTTGTATGACGCATAAAACGACATTATCGAGCAGGTGGTGTATAAACATATTTCGTGCTGCTTGCGCGCCTCTCGTCGTGCCTTAAGGTTCTTTGTAAAATGCATTTTCGCCAATGGTCACTATTAACGCAGATTTAAAGTCTTTATCCATCTATATCTATACTAATTACTAACATTAGAAAGAGACAAGATTTGTATTTTTGTTTGTAATGAATAAACTCTATAATACTGGACCGCGTCCAGCGGCGTCCTCACCTTCCACATGACGCAGGTCCTCATCGGACATGGTCAGGGATTTAGGAGGTTCCTGTAGCGGATTCAGGCGGAAGAAACGCCCGGGTGTCACCATTGTGTGAACCACCCTGTGGGTGCTCCACACACTACCGTGTGGTGGAGTGCCCCGTTTAGGCAGAGCACCGCCGTTGCCTCATGGTGGCAATCGGTGTGACAGTGGTCTCTCCTACTGCAAAGCTGTAATACTAGGGAAAGACGAAAGCGCATGCGTGAGGGAGCAAACAATCCATGCGATGTTGCCCAAACTCTCCTTACCACATTGTGTCTGAGCCAGGACTAGAATGACTATAGATAATGAACTTTTGTCACAAATACCATAACAAATATGTTAACTAATTCTGTCTTTGTCTTTCATGTAAACTTAAAGATTTCAGTTCATCTTGAGCAAAAAATTGTCAAGCCCGTGTTTGCTGGCATGACGTTACTCAAACAACACTTACTTCCTTGCTCGACCCACACTTCCTCCTCACTGCTGCCACTGGAGTTACTGCTGCAACTCTTAGCTTTCTTTTTTTTAGCCTTCTTCCTTGCTTTCTTAACTTTTTTTAGTTTCTTCTTTAACTTCTTTAGCTTTTGTTTGGTGTCTTTATCTTTTGACTTTTTACTTTTTTTCTTTTCTTTACTCCTGCCAGAGTTTTCAGGCTGGGACTGTTCCTCTTCAGAACTGAAAGTGAGAGAATATGAAATAAATAAATTGTTAATTAATAATGAGGACAAGTAGCTATACCAAATGTTTTTGAAATAATCTTGGTATCCTATTCAAGAACCTCTTTCAGATTTACTGGCACAGTGAAACCTACTTCCTAACTAATAAATACTCACCTCACTTAATAATAGCTTAGCTTTACCTATGAACGGGCCTTGGTTCAGGCCATGGTCCGGAGCGAGGAGGAGTGGCAGGCGGTCGCCTACTTCTGCGAAGCAGTAATGCTAGCAAAGAAGGAGGCCGACCGCTTCAGGCAACGGCGCCCTCGTCGTCGCTGTAGCGTAGGACTGGACAGGAGGAAATGTCAGACCTTTACTGACCTGACATTCTTTGCCCTTGCATTCCAGGACAAGAAAATTTACAAGCTTTCTGCTGGTAAATTCGGTAACAATATGGTAAATAGATGCTAAGCACTCACTCTGCCCTGAGAGGTGACTTGCCCCAAACAGAAGACACTCCAATTTGTCCGATCCTCTCCCTCTCTTCTCTTCGTGCATCAAAGAATTCTTCCTCTTGGGGTTTATAACGGGCTCGTGTTGGAGGACCACCTCCTCCTAAACCTGAAATTTAATAAAAAATATATAATTTTCAAATAAACCACCGAACAGCATTTTTTGTCTAAATGGTATAAACCAGTGCTGTAACGATATCGTAATGACTAAGTTGTCTTTGTCATTTTCGTATTCACATCCATCAATCGAGTTTGAACGACACCAGTTTTGAAATCATTCAATCGAAGAGTCGTTGAAGCGTATTCAGCTATGTGAATCGTCGTTCAATCGTTGGCTTGAGGTATTCTCGTAGTCAAACGTTTTTGGATTGGGTCAGATGCTAACGACTAAATGTCAAATATTGCAGTTCAAATCACAGAGTACTTTGTAACATAGTATTACTCTGTGGTATCTGGCAACAACTCATTGTTAGATCGTTTAGTTTCGATCTTGAATTGAATTTTGGATAGGACTTTGATCAAACTACTATAAAACTTCAACAATATATGGCTTGTTTGATTATATATGAATCAGGCCAGCTTGCTTTCTTGAAAAAAAGGAAGAAAACTTGTTAATTCTGCCTGAATAAATGCACAATTTATTACAAAAATACTTCTTCCGAAAAACTTTGGTTTTGGTGAACAAGAAGTTATTCCCAATGTATACTAACCACCACCCAAGCCACCTCCACTATATTCGTTGTAAGAGCTGCGTCCTCGGTCTCCTCGTTCCCTTACAGGTGGCCGCTTTCGCTCCCCTCCAGTGTCATTATTCTTAGTATGTGCACGGTCATCGCGGCCACCTGTCCATTCCTTACTCCGCTCTTGGCTTCGGTTGTGGCCGCCGCTGCCATGCTCTCTGCTGTAGTCTCCACTACCTCTGTCCCTACTACGTTCCTCACTGTGGGTCTGACCTCCTCTATCCTTGCTTCGCTCTCTACCACCTCGCTCCTTACTTCGTTCTCTGGAGCGGCCTTGTCCACCTCTGTCCTTGCTTCGCTCTCTGTTGTGCTCTTGTCCACCTCTATCCTTGCTTCTTTCTCTGCTGCGGTCTCGTCCACCTCTGTCCTTATTTTGCTCTCTGCTGCGGTCTCGTCCACCTCTGTCCTTGCTTCGCTCTTTGCTGTGCTCTCGTCCACCTCTGTCCTTGCATCGCTCTCTGCTGCGATCTCGTCCACCTCTCTCCTTGCTTCGCTCATTACTGCGATCTCGTCCACCTCTCTCCTTGCTTCGCTCTCTGCTGCGATCTCGTCCACCTCTCTCCTTGCTTCGCTCTCTGCTGCGATCTCGTCCACCTCTCTCCTTGCTTCGCTCATTACTGCGATCTCGTCCACCTCTCTCCTTGCATCGCTCTCTGCTGCGATCTCGTCCACCTCTCTCCTTGCTTCGTTCGCGGCTACAATCGCGAATGCTTCTCTCCTTGCTTCGGTCATGACCACCATGTTCTCGGTCACGACTTCTAAGTGTGTCTCGACTGCGGCTCCTGTGACGCCCGCGATCACGATCACTACCCATACTCGGGCCTTCGTCACAACCTTACAAGTACTTCTGAACTGCGACACTGATTATGTATGTCATAAACAGACTCACTAAAAGACTTCATGTAAAACACTTTTAAAAAAATCGACCAAACAGACTTCGATTCAGTAGTAACCAATACCAATGCATCTGCATCAGTTTTTCTTACGGATTATAATTTTATTACGAATCACCGACCACATAAGAAATAATGTTGCGAATTTCACGAATTTCATGCGGAAGGCAAAATGCATTCAATGATTCAATGCGAACAATGCGAATTTGACTTTTACGATTTCTTTGACATTTTGACAATGACAATTTAACAATTGACTCCAGCGTTCCGAATTGCGATAAAAGTGATTATATCCCGAATCCGATAGGCTGTGAGTACAGTGCGTTTCACTTAAGAAGTTCCTTTTCCGTAGTGTTGGCAATACGAAAAAACAGTATTGCAATATTTTTAACAATGAAATAACTTAATATTAAGGAGATTAACTGATATTTCGTTACTTTTAACAATTGCCTTATTATTTTGATTTTTCCTTTCTTTTGGAAACTGTAAAAACTATTTTTGAATAAAGTAAAGGACGCTGGGCTTTTATTCCGTTTGACCTGTAATTCTTTCAAATACCGAAAACGCCACGCCACAATATTGTACCTCTCCATTGACAGCTTCCTTTTAGACCTGCATTTTTTAAATAAAATCCGTTCCCCTCATAAATCCCCAAAAAGTCCTTTAAAGTCGGTTTCGTTTCACATTTCGGGGAACAATTTTGGTAGAGTAGTCAACTTTTTCCTTTTATCCCTTCTTTTTGTGTAGACAGACAGGGGAGCCAACCTTACGCCAAAGGAACTTCTTAAGTGAAACACACTGTAATATTAGTCTGTCTAAAAGTCAAACGACTTGGAAGTTTTTCAACGAATTAAAAATCTGTTATATACATTCAGTCAAAAAAGTATCGGGAATGGATGATTTTTTTATGGTTCCAAATTCAATTTTTTGTTTTTTGTAGTTGTTAGATTGGCACAACTGTTTTCCATTTTGGCGCGGAATTTGAGTTGCATCTGTTATTTATATTAATTCATGAATCCCCAAGCGACCACCGGTGGCCGCGCATCTATTGTCTTACTATTGTGTCTCTAATTGACGGTATCTGAAGGGTTAAATACAGTGCTGGTTTTAGTAATATCATATATAGTGTGCATTGCGAATTTCATAATGGACAAAAATATCGAACAAAGAGTTTGTCTTAAATTTTGCATCGCCAATGGAATTTCGTGTTCGGAGTCACTAAAAATGTTACAGAAGGCTTACGGTGAATCGACTTTATCAAAAACTCGTGCTTATGAGTGGTTCAAAGCGTTCAAAAGCGGTCGAGATGTGATGGAAGATTTGCCTCGCTCTGGTAGGCCGTCAACGTCTGCAACTGAAGTTAACATCGCAAAAGTGAAGGAAATAGTGACTGAAAATCCCCATTCAACTCTGAGAGAGATAGCCGCCGAACTTTCTGTATCTCACGAGTCGATCCGTACCATTTTAACTAATCATTTGGGTATGAAACATGTTGCTGTTCGGCTAGTCCCAAAAGATCTGAATTTTCTCCAAAAACTCAATCGCATGAAAGTCGCTGAGGACATGCTAGAACGAGTCAGTTCGGACCCAACATTCATGAAACGCATTGTTACTGGTGACGAGACGTGGGTTTACGAGTTTGACATGCAAACTAGTCAACAAGCTTCGGAGTGGCGCCTTCCAACTGATCCGAAACCGAAAAAACCACGCCAAAGTCGATCAAAAGTCAAAGTCATGTTGACTGTTTTCTTTGACTATCGCGGTGTTGTGCACTCTGAATTCTTACCGGAAGGTCTAACGGTAAATAAAGAATATTATTTGAGCGTTATGCGGCGTTTAAGAGAGCAAATTCGACGAAAAAGGCCAGATTTGTGGAAAGAAAATTCTTGGATTTTGCACCACGACAATGCGCCTTCGCACAAGGCTATCATTGTGAACGAATTTTTGACCAAACACTCAACAAATACCATTCAGCAACCACCATATTCACCAGATATGGCTCTTGCTGACTTTTTTCTTTTTCCTAAACTCAAATTACCACTTCGTGGCACCCGTTTTCAATCTATAGAAGACATAAAGGAGAATTTGCGGCGAGAACTGAACTCAATTCAGGAAGCAGCGTTTAAAAAATTTTTTGATAAATGGATTATTCGTTGGCGCAAGTGTATCGTTTCTAAAGGAGCATACTTTGAAAGTGATAAAATAAATTTGGATGAATAACAGACATTTTGTGTATTATTGATCTTTTCCCGGTACTTTCTTGACAGAGTAGTATATTACATACCATACTTTTTTTATAAGATTCTATTAGTAAACAATGATCATCTCTTTGCAACCTTGATTGTTCAACAAAGTCGTTTGACTTTTTTAAACAGACTTCTAATGGGGAAGATTTTTGCCATTTTTTCCCGCTAGGTGTCGCTATACTTATGATCCATTCGGCTTATTCATGAATCCCCAAGCGACCACCGGTGGCCGCGCATCTATTGTCTTAATATTGTGTTTCTAATTGACGGTATCTGAAGGGTTAAATCTGTGCAGCATTATTTATAACTTTTAGGCATTCTATTAAATATAAATAATAAAAATGACAAACTGTGCAGTGCCGGAATGCAAAGAAAATAGTAATTATTTATTTCCAAAAGATAAAAATAGGAAAACATTGCAATAAAACGACCAGAATTGGTAAAATCTCAATCTACATATTTACGATTATAAATATTATGTGGGCATCATTTTATTATTTTACAGAAAATTATTTTAAAACTGTGAAATCGTCTAGAGGTGAATGGGTATATTCTTATATTTGGTCGTTCAAATCTTTCTCAATGTCCTATGTAACATGATTGTTTATATTGCAGATTTCAATTTAGTGCTTATGAAAAATGATCAGAGAAAGGCACAAAAAGTTTATTAAATGAGCTAATACACTCACTCTCCAAAATATTCTTGTATTTGATGTTTATTTAATTGTGGCAACGGGGTATTGCTGTTTATATCTTTATAATAATCGTCTTTTGGTATGACCATAACTTCGGTTTGAACTGGTTCTGGGGGACATAATTTATCGGTGAAGTTAAAATTTCTATCATACGCCTCTAACCTACAAAAACAGAAGATAGCTTAGATTTTGATTTACACAAACAATATAATAAACAAGATAAAAGTTCATAGGGTCAAAAGTTTATTGTTAATCAGTAAAAACATTCACCAAGAAAATATAAAATACTGCAGCACTTTTTTTCTTTTATTTACTAACTTCTCTACAAGGTCTGCCTTTCTTCCACTACAGGTCGCACCCCTCTTCTTTAATTCCTCTTTGAGCTGATTTAATTTCCAGGTAAAATACATCGTCAATCCAAAAATATTTCATACAATTTCATAAGAACCGCTCCGAACCACAGAATGTAAATAGATCATACGCGTGGCGCCCTCTGAACACAAAATCTTCCCCATTGTGACGATGCATGTTGGTCGGATTCGCGATATTATAACTTCTATTGCAATTCGGAACACGGGGGACAATTCACCTATTTTTTTTAACTGAATGACCTATTTTTTTGAATGTATGTTTTTTTTATCAATTTTTTTCTCGGCCGGATGGATACAAAGTCAAAAGAAACAGCCAAGCCATACAGTTTTACTGATATGTAGAATTTGTGAAGTTAGGGTCGGTAGAGTTTGGCCGTGTAGATTCAGAAGCTTGGCTCTACATGAGATCTGATATCTTTTTCACAGGGCAAACCTTATGTGGCCATCTTGGCAACATTTTACATGAAATGTTTTTGGTGGGATTTCAGTTATTTTTGTAAGTTGCTAGGCAGTTTATTCAGTGTTTATTTTTTTCTTCTTTTTTTTGAGTGTATTTCTTGCACATCAGCAGTGCCGGTTTTAATAGCCTATTCTCTGTCTTTGCCATTTTTCTTGGATGGTTTACTGATTACCATAAGCGATAAATCAGGGGGATATTTCGCTCTTAAGCGATGATATTCAACTATAGCTGACTGTTGTGCTTTAATACCTATAACTTTTTTATCCGTAATTATAAGTAAATAATGTGAGTGTGCAGAAAATCCTAAATGTACCTACGAAATAAAGTACCCAATCCTTTTTTTATAATACCTACTAGATTATTCAGAATGAAAAGTGACCTTGATAGGAGTGGGCGCTACATGGTTGTTAATCATGATTTTAGTTTTATCCATGTTCATTTTAAGACCTACTCTTTCGGATTGAGGTCGATGAGCATTGTGCTGAGCTCCTCCATTGTCTCAGCCATGACTACTATGCCATCGGGAAACCGAAGGTGAGTTATGTATTCGCCATTGACATTAATGCCTATTTCACTCTAGTTCAGCCCCTTGTAGGCATCCTCCATTGCGGCCGTAAAAAGTTTCGGAGAGATAACGTCTCCCTGCCTCACACCCTGCTGCAGGAGGATAGGTTTCGAGGTCTGGTCCTGGAGTCGGACTGACATTTATTTATTTACTAGCTGCTCCCAGCGGCTTCACCCGCGTGATAGCAGAAAATTATCCCAAGGGAACATACTTCCGGGATAAAAAGTATCCTATGTCCTATGGACATGGTCTATCCGTGCATGAAGTTTAATTCATGAATCCCCAAGCGACACCCGGTGGCCGCGCATCTATTGTCTTACTATTGTGTCTCTAATTGACGGTATCGATTTTGCCTTTGAGGCGTGAAGACGTAAAAAACAAACAGCTCCCTTTCGCTTTTATAATATTAGTAAGGATTTATTACAGACATAGTGGTGTTTTCGTACACACTTCAGCACTTCGATGTACCGATAGTCTATTTGGCACCGTTGGAGAGACTGCAGCACAGCCCCAAGTCTCGATCAAATCAAAGTCTTTCTCGTAGTCCACAAATGCTAGGCAGAGAGGCAGGTTATACTCCTCGGTCTTCTGTTTAATCTGTTGTAGCGTATGTATGTGGTGATGTGGTCTATGATAATGAAACCTTTTCGGAATCCGACTTGTTCGGGAGGCTGGAAGTCATCAAACCTGCGACCTGCGTAGGAGACGGTTCGTGATGACTTTGAAAAACAGCATATAGACGTGGCTCAGAAATGAGATGGGCCTGTAATTCTTAAGCAGTGTATTGTCACCCACCCTTCTTAATTCATGAATCCCCAAGCGACACCCGGTGGCCGCGCACCTATTGTCTTACTATTGTGTCTCTAATTGACGGTATCTGAAGGGTTAAAGAAGAGTACCACCACACCTCTGCTCTAAGCCTGTTTCTATTTTCCCTCGAGTATGACAGGATCGAACAACTTCTGAAGAGCCTTTAGGACCGGTTTTCCACCCGCCTCCAGGAGCTCAGCCGTAACTCCGTTCTCACCCGACGCCTTTTGTTCTTCAACAAGGAAGCACACAAGCAGGACTGCAGAAAAGTGTATGCCATCAAAAACTTAATTGTGTAAAAAAAAAACCACGGCTGCAGCTCAGGATACTTGCACGCTGTCTCCCCTCTAAAATGGAAACTTGTCTTAGATTTTTTTTCGTTTTAAACCTAATCTTCACAGTACAGCATCGGTTTCTCGCCTAATTATTTTTTGTCTGTGTGATGTGTGCTGCCCAAAGATTTTATATAATATCCTAGTGTTGCCGGGCCGGGGGCGGGGCAAGGGCGGGGTGAGTAAAGCGAGTGGGACCAGTGTGGCCAACGTAGGCGATTTGGCGCCTGTGAAAGGCGACTAGGCGACTTCAGAGACCAGCTATTTAAAATTCTCATATTACAAAAAATAGCCTTTTAATAAAAATCATAGCCGCCATAAGGTCTGTGTATGTGTGTAAGTGTTTATGGTTGATTAGTTCCGAAGAATTCGCTTAAAAACCTAAAACAAAAGAAATAGAAAATGACGCAAAAATGTTTGCTTATATATTATAATACGTATTGCTGCTCTTAGCTCTATCTAAAGTATTGATCATCTGGCAGAAGAATTAAAAAAACCTTTGGGATAGGAAGTGTTCTTGAAAAAATTCAGTTACAAGGTTCTGCAATTATAAACTATGTCCTCGAACCTGCCATGCTCAAAAAACTTTAAAAGAACTTGGTTATCAAATTTTCTCCATAATACTAGATGAATCCCTCGATGTGACAACAGAGAGTTGCTTTTTATTTTATATATATTGCGATTTCTTACTTGACTACTTTAGGCTATAAGTAGCCGAATTTTAACTTCTGTAGTTAAAATTCATCAGACTCTGCGCTATTGGCAACACTGAATGGGACCAACCAGAAGGAAAGGGCGAACTGAGGCGGAAGAACGAAGAACGAACTAACGAAGTGTTGGTCCGGTCGATTCAGAATTTTTTCACAACACGGAAAGTGGAAACGCTTGATTTGTAAAAATGAAGTTATCTACGCCTAGATATACATTCTGTTTGTTTTTCCAAGTGATTTTTATGCTTTGTGATTTATTATTCAACTGTGTAAGCTTATTTCCCCGAAGTCGCGATGGGTTACTCGTCCTATTCATGTAAGAATTTATTTCAATCAATAAAATAATAACAAATAAACAGCGCTTCTCTTATTTACATTTAATTTCTTAGATTTCAGGATTTGTTCCTCGTGTTATCCATAACAACGATGCTGATGACCTTTTTCTCCACATACTTATTTCAAGTAAGCTATTTTTTTTTAGATCAGTAAGTACATACTTACTCAAACTAATACTTAATTTATTGTCTTAAATAACTTAATAATAGGATCGTATAAACTAAAGCGTCATAGTATAGTATAGAAACTACTGGACCCAAGGTTAGAAACCTTATATTGTAAAATATTTTGTTATATTATAATAATTTATGTATGTATTTACTAGGCAGGCCTGGTTGAGGTGTTGGTGCGTAAGTTCCGCGCGGCGGGCTCGGTGTGCGTGGCCTACATGGTGGCCAGCGTGGCTCTGCATGCCGCCTGGCTGCTGGAAAAATGGGCAGAGCCAGAGTCTGTATCTACACCACTGCTGATCTGTCTGTTCACACTGCAGAGATGCTGTAAGTTAGATACTCAATTGATTGGTAAACCTAAAAATAAAATTCTGTTTGGATTTCATATTCAACTGATTTCCACTGCTGAAACAAAGTTTTGCAGATTTATTCATTTAGAAATCTAATCACCAATAGAAAGCTGCTTTATTCCTGAGTGACATAGGCTATATTTTAGTTATGTGGACGCGCAATACGCGCCTTAGTCGTGGAGTTGCGGATAACAGCCTGTTTTACCTATGTATGTGGATGAAGTTGCAGGCAAAAGCTAGCATATTATAAGATGACAGCACTGGAATCAAAACACTTCACATGCTCATTATGACACTGGCTTCCCAACACTTCGAATAAGAACAGTAAATCAAGCATCATCACTGTTCTGTTGGCAGGAAAGGATATTGTGATCCTGACAAGCTCTTGGCTGTAATTTTTTTATTTTTCATTTCAGTGTCTCCATGGTACTATTTCTTCTACAAGCGAGCTGCACTCAGGGTCAGTGACCCGCGGTTTTATGAGGATATAGACTGGATCAACCAGCAGCTCCAGGCACACTAGACGATGATGCATTCTCCATGGGCGTCAGGGCATACTGAAGCAGACTGATATAGGAATAATATTAGGAACTTTGATCATTGCACCATGACCTATTATGAAGAAAAGATTTGGAAAATTGTATTTAGTCAATGATATTTAAATAAACAGATCAGATCACGTCATGCATATCTTCTAGTCATGCGCTGTGCGCTGCTACTAAATTAAATAAAAAATTGTATTCGTGTGTTTAGAAAGTGTACCAATTATATATAAAACACATTTTTCGGTTGATTTGTGAGTGTCTGTTTATTAAAATAGAAATACCTATAAATTCTTGTTCATCAGTGAATAATATAGACTAATGTTACTTGTTGCAAACATTATATCCCAATCTAATATTTCGCTATGTATTTTATTAATATGATGTTAATAGGCTATGGTGGAATGTTGATAGGTTCACACTTGACCTCCATCTCACCTGATGGAAATGGCCATGGTGGTTTTTAGCAGGGGTTTTGTATGTAATGAATACCTCAACAGTTTATTTTTTTATGACAATCTCAGTGTTGAGAAGACTGGTGAGATATTCATAGCCTCATTCATTCTAGTCAAATAGTCATTTTAAAGCAAATTATTACTTAAAAAAAATATAATTCGATTATTATAAGAAAAACTTAAAATAATCATTAAATAAATTATCTTCTTAATCTAATAAGAATTTTATTGCCGTTTTGCTTGTGTATCTGTGGATAACTTGTGTGTGTACAAGTTACTATTCTGATGTCTCATATGCATTTAGAAGACGTCCACTACGGGAAATAGGCCTCTCCAAGTAATGCCGCAACAACCGGTCTTGTGCGTCTCGCATCCGTCGTCGACGTCATTGTGGACGACAGAATGGCTGGTCAACACTTAACAGTCGTATTTAGCTTTGGAATTGTGCCTAAAAATTGCGTATCAATTGCTTATTTCATAGACTAAAAGAATTTTAACATCTTACGATTGAATAGCCATTCTGCCATCAGAATGGCTGACCAGTCTCTAAAGTAGTTATTATGGTTGGCGATCGCTGTGCTGTGTAAGGGTGCTGTCGTCGGATAGGCGTCACAGTTGGCAACTACGTTGAAGTGCTGGGTGACGTCACGGAATCGGCATCCTGGTCGCTGCGGTAACGACGTTCAAGTACCTACTTGCTGCTAAACCCTGAGCGCAGACGTTATCTGATAATCACTATGCTCAAAGGCCATGGGAATGTTAGCGCAACCAGTGTTACACCCTCTAATGCGGCTGTGAACAGCTTCGGAGAAATTACGTCTCAGTGAAACACGCCCCGCCAGGAGGTTTTGAGGTCTTTTCGTAAAAACTCATCCAGCACTTCGGTGTTACCGATATCCGATAGTAGTCGATCTGGCACCTTGTGGTAAATCAGCTACTGGTTGGCGTTTTTTTTACTGTTAATATTTTTTTATTATCGATAGGCTCGTGTTTGATCACCATCTATACTGATGGTAAGCGATGATGTGGCCGACGTTGGAGCACGCTTGCCTAGTAGTAACCTATTCACTCTTGGCTTAGGTAAAGACTCCTAAGTTGTAGCTATTAGGAAACACAGACTCCGGCAGGGAATTCCACTCTTTGGCTGTATGCTCAATAAATGAGTTCCCAAAACGCTTTGTGCGTATGGGTGGAATGTTCACCTTGTACCGGTGGCGCAACGCCGTACGTCTTGTGGTCCGATGATAAAACGGATTTGGCGGATTAGATTTGCAATTCCAGCTTAATGTACACTCTCCAAAATGTAAACGATAGAGAACAGACAGGTTAACAATTCGGCGGCGATGCTCAAGACTTTGGAGCTTCGACTCTACAAGTGCCTCATTGCCGATGATGATGAATCTATTACCTACTGTTAATAGGTTCGCTCTTGACTACTATCTCACCTAATCAAAAGCGCCGATGTTGTCATCGATGGAGCACGCTTGCCTATATGTAACCTATTCACTCTTGACATAAAGATATATGTAAATAGGTAAGAACTTTCAATACTTTTTTATTCCAACGTGAACAAAAATGAACTTTCTTAGGGAATTCAAATACCTGAATACGTAAACTATGAATTATAGGTATTGCAAGTATCCAAAACTTGGCCTTGCTTTGATCATTTTTGTGCCCCTATAAGATCTGCGCCCTGTGCTTGGAAATCACTGTTACTGCCATAGTCATGGCATTGGTTCCAGGTGCATTCTTTATTATTGATAGGTTCGCGCTTGACCGCTATTCCACCCGATAGAAAGCGATGATGCGGGCGACGATGGAACGCGATTACCTAGAAGATTCCCATCAAGTCTGAAAGAATTCGGAACATGTGCAATAACACTGCTTGCATATTCTTCTCCATTATAATTCACCCTGGGCTCAAAGCCACCACATCACAAATAGAAAATGATACTTCCTAAAATCTCTAATCTCTCCCCTCCCTGCCTAACCATTATCGCCCAATTTTTAGGAAAAGTACTTGTTTAGAATTATAAATAAAACATAATTGCGAAAAAAAGATTTCAAAATAACCACCCGTTTCAGAGTTAAGCAATATCTCCACTTCGCAGAAAATTCCACAACTATCACACAACGCCGTCTAATCCCAACTAAGCAGAGCTTGTGTCATGTAAATTGTTTTATTTATGTATGAGAAAAATTAAAAGCGCTCGAAAAAAAATTTTGGTAAGTAGGTATTGTGTTTGTTTTTCGATGTCGAGTAAGTGGACGAAGTTCTTGCAGTTGATTTTTTAACATCTTATATACTTAGGTAAAATTCTGAAAACTATAAATTTGTCATTACGGCACAACAAAAAAAACTGTTCGTGTGATTCGGAAAAATCTTCGATCTCAATTCGGAAATTGAATTGTTTTCATGTGTACTTGTACGGAATCCTAAGTGCGCGAGTCCGATCACTTTGTTTTTAGTTGACTTCATAGGGATATATTTAATCAAAAGAAATAATTAGATATTTAAACAATTAATAAAATGATTCTTTGCAGCAAGTAAGTTGACTGAACTAATTGTTTAGTCAACTTACTTGCTGTTTCAGGAAGAGGGTTGTAAAAAAAAATGGACCAATATACCTGGCAACATCCCAAATCATAATCTGCATGCTTTTCTGAGTCCAAAAGCATTCACAGAAGGCGGACCTCATATTTTGCACTCAACTCTCTTTGGCGCCTGCACTAAAAAATAAGGTTGTATACAGGGTCATTTGTAAAACACTAACAACCTTGCAGGACTGTATTACTAACATCATAAACAACAACTTTTGTTCTATAAGTTTTTATAAAACATAATTCATTTACCAAAAACAAACTTTCAAGATTTCTCTGTTCTATCTAACATATTTCAACTCTGTATTTTGCAAGACCTACCTACGTCTGTATGACGCGACGCCAGCGCAACAACCACGCCCGCCGCCCGATCCTCGCTCCCCTTCACTATTGTAATATCGCATAGACTTGGTTTTGTTCTATGACTTTTTACAAAACATAATACATTTACCAAAAACAAATCTTCAAGATTTCGTCGTTCTATCTAACACATTTCAACTCTGCATTTTTCTGTAGCTACCTACGCCTCCTGCACACTGTTCTCGTAGTAATAGTAAGCAGGCTTCTGAAACATTGTTATCACACCTACCTAACAAGCATTCGCACCATTTTCGTGCACTCATCACACTAGAAAATTGATACGCCAGCATAGACTTCGCAACATTTAGAACGTTCAATTTATTTGATGTTTTGAAAATACAATGGGGCCCGGTAGACGGCGCTGCAATCGGGTTCTTTATTTCTTTTTCTGACGAAATGCCGGCTTTTGGGCAGAACAATGTAAGTCGGAAAAGCTTGTATTGAATAAAATCCGTGCATGTCATGTTAAATTCTCTTTTATTTACAGTTCGAAATATTTCGTGAAGTTTCAGTGTTCACAAGCAGACTCCTATAACGAGTCGTCTATTTATTGCCAACAGCTCTGCTCGTGTTACGACACAACATTTAAAGATCTAGAATATTTACTCTAGCCACATAAGACTTAATTCGCTTTTTGTCTAGTCATTTCTATGCTAGATTGGCAAAGGCCTCTCCAAATCCCAATTCTGCGAATCAAACAATTTCTAGTAGACTTATGTACGGAGGTGAACATAGCAAATCTTGCTCGGTTTAATTTTATAATTACATACGTACATACCGACATGGTATGTTACAGTAATCGATAAGTTTTCGAAAGTTATACGATACCTCATTATACATTATAATTTCAAAAAAATTAACTGAAAATAAATACCTACAATACGAAATTCTTACAATAGTTGATGATACGTTATCTTTACATATATTGAAGATTTTTTTTTGGACAATATTTAATTAACCCTTCAGATACCGTCAATTAGAGACACAATAGTAAGACAATAGATGCGCGGCCACCGGTGTTCGCTTGGGGATTCATGAATTAAACAGCTTCAAATTGTAACAACATGGTATAAAGTTATAATTATGGTACTCTAATTTATTGGTGTCCCAGCAAAGATATAGCCAGGATCTATAACGACACATCCAGAGAATTCCGCAGCGAGGGTGCGCGCTCATACGGGCGCTGGGTCGCGCGGCGGCTCGCGCGGCGGCGCCTCGGATCAGAAAGCCGAGCGGCACAGCGGGCAGTTGGACTTGTTGCTGGTGGTGAACCACTTGCGCTGCGAAGTTAACGTGGCCGTCACTCATATGCGTTCGGATGGCCGACTTGTAAGTTTTACATGTTAGTTTAGTTTATAAACGTGTTTTCTTTAAGGCACCCTTCCTCCTCCCAGAAGAATTTCAAACATAGATATATGTACATGTCATATAGAAAAAAAAAATATTAAAAGGATATAAGTTTAATACATTATACGGTAGAACTCGGAATGATGACAAATTTTGTCTTACTGCACAAAGTTGCAGTCTCACATTTACATAAATAATTAGTAACTCCCTCGCAATGCTCGAGAGTTAATTGTGTAGATCCCTCACTTGCGTTCGGGATTAAAACCTAGGAATGTACTAAACTCCGCCATGTACTAAATAAATAAGTTATGCAATAGAAAAATAAGATTTATGTAGTAGATGTAGCATAATGGCAAGACCTTGGATAGTAATATTAATCCGTATAATAATAGCATGGCATACCAGGCAGGTGGAGTGGAATTTGTTCTTGCACTGGTTGCACAGCACGCGCGGCAGGCGGCCGGTGTGCGGGTGCAGGCGGCAGTAGCAGATGTAGCACTGCGGCGACGCCTCCACCTTGGCGCTCACGGCGCGCGTCCACATTTTCAGCGCGTTCAGCAGTGTGCCGTTCTGAAATTCGAATTACATTTAAGTTTCTCATAAAACTCATATGAAGCTTTACGAAACGTACTAATGTAAGGCACAGTTCAAATCGGCATGATTTGTACTTATTGGCCATTTCAATTTGAGAAGGTACTCTAAAATAAGGCTGCTGAATACGACAGCACATTTTATTTGACAGGATACTTGTCCGCGCGCGCCAGTAGCACACTTGCAGCTCGATGAGGCGTCAGGTCGGGATGTGTACCTGGTAGGCGAGGTAGAGCGCGACCCAGTGCGTGTTGGCGCCGGGCCCGCTGGCGTGCGGGGCCGCCAGGCGCGGCGCCGCCAGCGGGTGCGCGCGCGCCAGTAGCACACTTGCAGCTCGATGAGGCGTCAGGTCGGGATGTGTACCTGGTAGGCGAGGTAGAGCGCGACCCAGTGCGTGTTGGCGCCGGGCCCGCTGGCGTGCGGGGCCGCCAGGCGCGGCGCCGCCAGCGGGTGCGCGCGCGCCAGTAGCACACTTGCAGCTCGATGAGGCGTCAGGTCGGGATGTGTACCTGGTAGGCGAGGTAGAGCGCGACCCAGTGCGTGTTGGCGCCGGGCCCGCTGGCGTGCGGGGCCGCCAGGCGCGGCGCCGCCAGCGGGTGCGCGCGCGCCAGCCAGACGCGCAGCTCAATGAGACGCTCTTCCACGTTGTAAATGCATGTCACTTCGTTCGATGACCACGCAATGCGTATCTAGGGGGGGTACGGCACACATTTTGAATGCTGGACTAAGAAAAGAGAGATCTTTGCCCAGCAGAGCTAATGAAGATCATTTTGAGTGCGGTCGTCAAGCACTGTGCAACACGCTAGAATACTGATCAACATTTTACGAAAAGTGAATTCTGAATCAAATCAAATCATTTATTGCAAATAAAAAAATTTTATTGTCAAGAAGCTAGTCAGCCCGAAAAATTATGCATATTGGACATTCCAGTGTATGTTTATCTCTATAAATTGAACATTCTAAATATTACGAAGTTAATGCGAAGCAAGCGATAGTACAATAGCGGTGGGGAACAGTGATCGGGTGGCGGGGGTGCTAGATTCTCTTGCGTCACGTCATGCAGACGTAGGCTATAGTAGGTATAGCAAAATACAGAGTTAGTAGAACAATGAAATCTAAAAGGTTTATTTTTGGTAAATGTATTATGTTTTGTGAAAAGTCATAGACCAAAAGTTATGTGTTGTTTATGATGTTAGTCATACAGCCCTGCAAGGTTGTTAGTGTTTTACAAATAGAGTATGCCTAAAAAGTCAACAACAAGTAAATTTTGATTCAAGTATTTGAGTTACCGAATGAAGTATAAAATAAATAGTATTGGCGGGGTACCTCTGTATCTTCAATCTCGTGCGCGCGCTGGTGCAAGTGCATGAGCTGATCGCGCGCAGCCGGCGGTGCCACGTAGGCCAACACCACGCGCTCCAGCAGACGCGCAGCACGCGCAGGCGCCGCGCCCCACCAGCCGCGCGCGCCGCCCGTGCCGGCGCCGCACAGCACGCGGTACAGCGCGCGGCACGCCAGCGCGGACACGTCGCCGCCGCGCGCCGGCTCTGTCGGAACACAACCACCCTATACAGCTACCCTACGCGGAATGTTCCCTACACACTGACAGCCGCGCCCCACCAGCCGCGCGCGCCGCCCGTGCCGGCGCCGCACAGCACGCGGTACAGCGCGCGGCACGCCAGCGCGGACACGTCGCCGCCGCGCGCCGGCTCTGTCGGAACACAACCACCCTATACAGCTACCCTACGCGGAATGTTCCCTACACACTGACAGCCGCGCCCCACCAGCCGCGCGCGCCGCCCGTGCCGGCGCCGCACAGCACGCGGTACAGCGCGCGGCACGCCAGCGCGGACACGTCGCCGCCGCGCGCCGGCTCTGTCGGAACACAACCACCCTATACAGCTACCCTACGCGGAATGTTCCCTACACACTGACAGCCGCGCCCCACCAGCCGCGCGCGCCGCCCGTGCCGGCGCCGCACAGCACGCGGTACAGCGCGCGGCACGCCAGCGCGGACACGTCGCCGCCGCGCGCCGGCTCTGTCGGAACACAACCACCCTATACAGCTACCCTACGCGGAATGTTCCCTACACACTGACAGCCGCGCCCCACCAGCCGCGCGCGCCGCCCGTGCCGGCGCCGCACAGCACGCGGTACAGCGCGCGGCACGCCAGCGCGGACACGTCGCCGCCGCGCGCCGGCTCTGTCGGAACACAACCACCCTATACAGCTACCCTACGCGGAATGTTCCCTACACACTGACAGCCGCGCCCCACCAGCCGCGCGCGCCGCCCGTGCCGGCGCCGCACAGCACGCGGTACAGCGCGCGGCACGCCAGCGCGGACACGTCGCCGCCGCGCGCCGGCTCTGTCGGAACACAACCACCCTATACAGCTACCCTACGCGGAATGTTCCCTACACACTGACAGCCGCGCCCCACCAGCCGCGCGCGCCGCCCGTGCCGGCGCCGCACAGCACGCGGTACAGCGCGCGGCACGCCAGCGCGGACACGTCGCCGCCGCGCGCCCACTCTGTCGAAAAGGTCACCCCACTCGTCCTTTACCAGCAGGAACAGGATATCAACGTGGTCAAGAAAGTACCGGGAAAAGATCAATAATACACAAAATGTCTATTATTCATCCAAATTTATTTTATCATCTTCAAAGTATGCTCCTTTAGAAACGATACACTTGCGCCAACGAATAATCCATTCATCAAAACATTTTTTAAACGCTGCTTCCTGAATTGAGTTCAGTTCTCGCCGCGAATTCTCCTTTATGTCTTCTATCGATTGAAAACGGGTGCCACGAAGTGGTAATTAGAGTTTAGGAAAAAGAAAAAAGTCAGCAGGAGCCATATCTGGTGAATATGGTGGTTGCTGGATGGTATTTGTTGAGTGTTTGGTCAAAAATTCGTTCACAATGATAGCCTTGTGCGAAGGCGCATTGTCGTGGTGCAAAATCCAAGAATTTTCTTTCCACAAATCTGGCCTTTTTCGTCGAATTTGCTCTCTTAAACGCCGCATAACGCTCAAATAATATTCTTTATTTACCGTTAGACCTTCCGGTAAGAATTCAGAGTGCACAACACCGCGATAGTCAAAGAAAACAGTCAACATGACTTTGACTTTTGATCGACTTTGGCGTGGTTTTTTCGGTTTCGGATCAGTTGGAAGGCGCCACTCCGAAGCTTGTTGACTAGTTTGCATGTCAAACTCGTAAACCCACGTCTCGTCACCAGTAACAATGCGTTTCATGAATGTTGGGTCCGAACTGACTCGTTCTAGCATGTCCTCAGCGACTTTCATGCGATTGAGTTTTTGGAGAAAATTCAATCTTTTGGGACTAGCCGAGCAGCAACATGTTTCATACCCAAATGATTAGTTAAAATGGTACGGATCGACTCGTGAGATACAGAAAGTTCGGCGGCTATCTCTCTCAGAGTTGAATGGGGATTTTCAGTCACTATTTCCTTCACTTTTGTGATGTTAACTTCAGTTGCAGACGTTGACGGCCTACCAGAGCGAGGCAAATCTTCCACCACATCTCGACCGCTTTTGAACGCTTTGAACCACTCATAAGCACGAGTTTTTGATAAGAGCCACCATACTGTGCTCGTCCTATAGGGCATGCCGATCCGACTAAAGCCGGCAGCGCTACGTCGATCCATGGAGTGGACTAAATTTGCAGAATAGCTCTAGATCACAACACCGACTCGGCCTATCACTAGCACTGCGGACGTTGACCCATTAACGGATGACTTCACTGCTTGCATTCAACGCGCTTTTGTGGAGCCGGAAACGACATCTCAGTAGCAGAGGAGAGGGCTACAGCCGCCCCAAGTCTGAAATATGGTCGCCGAGAAGAGGCGCCTTCGCAAGCAGTAACTACTCCGACCTACTATGAAAACGCAGCTCAACCGTCTCGCGGATAAGGCTCAAGGCTCTGATCACCGCGAGCTGGGAGTAACGTATTGATGCCGCAGAAGGCAACTGTGTACACAGACTGTGTCGCCAGCGCACTAGCATCCCGGTCTCGGTCTCCTTCCTTGCCTTTCTATTTATCTATCTATCTATCTTGCAAGCGACGCGGCACTGAAATATGTTGCAGAGGACCGCGCGGAGGTCTTCGCAAAGTACCTGGAGCGTTGGTTCCAACCGAAAGTGGCCACTGAGCAAAAAAACCGCTGTTGAGCGACAGTTCGAGGACTACTTCACCGCGCCGATGGTTCTCGATGAAGACCCGATACTCATGTTACCGGGCGCACTCAGATGCGACATTCTACGCACGAAACCCAGGAGAGCCCCTGCTGGGGCCGACGGTATCACCAACACAGCGCTGTATTACTTGCCGTACCGTACGTCGAGGCATTGCCCTGTACACGGGGACACTGCACCGCCTGGAAGGAGGGGCGTATTATCATGTAGCCCAAGGCGGGGAAGAATATCCTGAAGCCTGAGAGCTATCGGGTAATCACTTTGCTGCCTACCATATCCATGGTGTTCGAGTCACTCTTGCTGCGACACACAACACCCCACATTTGTCCATGACCGGAGCAATTCAGGTATCGCGCGGAACAGCACGACGCTCTAGTTGTCGAGGGCACTGCACCTGTTGTCATGAACCACGAACAAGGAGTCGACGACCCTACTTACAGACTGGCCACGTCCGATACGTCCCGGCGCATCGTAAGAGTGGTCTTAGCTTTTCTGCCTAGCAGGTTTATCGTAGGTAGGTAAGTAAAACACAAGTAGGATCTTGGCACAGTATGTTTATTCATGATTTGCTCAGCTTATATACAGGCTGTCGCGTAAATAATGGATAACCTTGAACTGTCGATTAGCCAGATTATCATTTATCCCACTTATGTCACCATTTGCTCATGGATGTCCAAATTTATAATTTGAAATTCAATATTTTTTGTCATGTTATCTTAGATTGTAATAAAAAAACTTGATACTGGTCTGATAATACAAACATTCAGGAGTGACATAAAAAACAGAACGAGAGAAAGTCACCAATTGAAGAAATGGCAGCTGATTTTGTATGAGTAAGTACGATTTTTATTTAAAATATCGATAATTTGGACATCCATGGACATATGGTGATATAAGTGCGGTAAACGATAGATGATAATCTGGCCAATCGACAGTTTCAGGGTTATCCATTATTTACGCCACACCCTGTATACATTTTTAATACCCCGCATAACTTCTACGAGTAGTCTTACTTGCAAGTCCGCCGTCCTATAAAGATGTGTCGCTGCTGTCGCTTCTTCGAAATTGGAATTTACTAGATACGTAGAATTAGAATCGTAGTACATATAAAATATACAGGGCGGGCGCGCGCGCCTTAGTGATTGATCACGTCGTTTATGCTGTAGGTGTATCAGGCTACACAGGTGTTTCAGGGCACCGCCCTGTTGATGAGGCCATATCTGTCCCTCGCGCAATCGTAGCCGGCGTGCCCCAAGGCAGCGCTTCGCCAGCGCGCGGTACTCACGTTACACCGACGATATCCCAACGACGCTTATAGAGGCACGACGTAAGTCACCACACATTCACCACTAAACAATCGTTCTGACACGTTCGACTCACGTAATTTATTTTCTATAATATTGATTGCGTGGCTAACGAGCATATGTAAACGCTTGTAAATAAGGTAACACTAGATAGAGCACTATTCTATCCTTCTCGCTGTGCTTTCCATATTATGACAACTCTTTATTTCTTGATCTTAACTCTTGATCGTGTAGTAAACCTATATTCTTTTTTTGCGTGGTAAAGTTTTATCGGCTGTGCAAGTGTACAAACCTGCTATCATTTATCTCCGCACACATTACCTGCACGGTCCCGTGCGACATCGCTATTAGTATACTGTATCGTAACAAGAAACAATTCTGTGTTAGCTTATCTGTGCACTTAAACTATGTATGTGTTTGAGTGTGCAATATGGAATAAGTGGCAGCTCACCATGCACGGAGAAGTCCTTGACGGTGAGGAACAGGTCCTGGTAGAGGGCCGGCGCCGGCGTGGCTCCCGTGGCGTCCTCGGCGTACGCGAACACGCCCAGCGGCAACAGGCGCAGCGCCGCCGTCACCAGCGGCTCCGCGTAGCCGCGCTCCCTGCGGGGACGGGAGGCTGGCTCAGCACACACGTTTACTCCCATCGGCCACCCCTGAGCTTGCCCACCGGGGTGGCGGTTGGAACCTTTTTCATTCCCATCGGCCACCCCGTTTTTTTATTATGGGGAAATCATCCAATGACAACTCCCGCTCTTGGGCGGAGCGGGAGATAGTGTCAGACTCTTACTGACTAAAAACCCACCCCGTTCCTTCTTGACTTCATATCGGGGCTCAAGCTCCCTTTTGGATAATCTTGGCCCCAGTAGGCTTCGACCCGGCTGGGCCCCTGCTGTTGCTGACAACTCGTCGACGACTTGGGCTCGGTCCGGACTGTTACCGGACGGTCAGACAGCGAGCTACCCATAGCTCGCCGTTCGCAAGCCCGTGTCTACAGTGGCCGGAAATCGGGATCGGAATCCCGGCGGCGGCGAGGGCACCGTTGCCTGATGCGGTCGGCCTTCTCCTTTGCTTGATGATTTTCCCCAACATTAAAAAAAAGGGCTGACCGATGGGAATGAAAAAGTTTCGACCGCCACCCCGGTGGCAAGCTCAGGGGTGGCCGATGGAAATAAACAAGCACACGCCGTGCCGCCGCGGCACTCACCTGTATATCTGTATGTAGTGGTGCGAGAGGTCGCCGCGCGCCAGCTGGCACAGCGCCGCCAGCACGTCGGCCAGCAGCAGCCAGCCCAGCGCCATGTTGTACGAGTCCGACGTGGCCACGAACTCGCACGTGCCTTCACCCAGCCTGTACGACATAACAATATCTGACTGAGAATACAACATAAAAACAAATTGGGCATTATAAAATATACAACAAGCGGAGGTGAAGCTATAAGAAACTGTCAAAACTGCAAAAAAATCTTAATAAACACCAAAGATGACGAGAACGGAAGGTCGGTGCTCTGTGTTTGTGCTTACGGAGGGTGCTGGTTTCTCTACGGCTCTCCTGGAGAGTCATTTTCTATTCGTTTAAGTAGAATAATAATTTCATATTGCGGTCCCCCGACTTAGTGACACTCATCTTTTAAATATTTATAGATTCCTTTAATGACGTTAAAAGGTTGAAAGAGTAATTTACTAACTTATTTTTTTACTTTTTATAGATTTTTTGCGTCGGGGGTTTTTTAAAATTTTAAATTTTAGTTTTATTGTTTATGTTCTTATGCACTTACATATTATAGATATCTTATAAAAAACTCTTTTCAGCTAAAAAAAGTTCTACAAAGTAATCTTCTACAACTTTTTTAAATAGATGTAAACTATTGCTTGACTGCGTTTCCACCTGACGGCAAACAGTGATGTAAACGTTGATGGCGACGCGCACTAGTTTATTATGAGCCTATTCACTGTAACCTTGAAGACATATAATTTGTAAAAGATTTTTTATGTATTTGATTTGTGGATTAACTTTAGGTTAATGACTTACACAACGGAGCTGAGCGCGGCGTCCACGATCTCGTGCAGGTGCACGAAAGCGTCGTGGAAGTAGTCCAGGCAGAACTCCGGCCGCGGCATCTCCTCCTCGCCCTCCACGCTGTTTTCGCTCCATAGCTTCAGCTTTTGCGCTGAAGGGACCACAACGTACGTTTAATATACATTTATTTTTGAACTGATATTAAGTCGCTATGCTGCCACTGTTAATTAAATAGCGTCCCTACACGCGCAAAAATAGTGGAGAAGGACTAGTGCGACACAGCAGCCGTGGGTTGTCTTACTTGTATATGCACACATAATGTACTTATACGCCTAGGAAAAAGTAATGATTTCCTATTAAAAACACAAACGTGAAATAATGTTAAGTTCTCTATAACGATTGTGCTGTAAGGACTTTCTATTAAGTTTTCTTATAACTTCAGTGGATAGACGTTGACCGCCACACGGGCGGCAGTGTGACTGCGGCCTATCGTGTGCGTGTGGCGGCGTCGGCTCGTCGTGCCCGCGACTGCACTCGCGTATGTGGGCGCTCTCCACAAGCTGCCGACGCCCCAGGCCCAACGTTGTATGACACGGTCGCCCGAGCGCTCCCATACAAAAGTGCTTCGTCCGCGTGCGCGCGCTGGCACCCGTCGCAGGCAGCCGCGCTACGCACCCGTTTTGATACGTAATAATCATTAAAGTTCTTTATCGACACGACTACATGCACACCGTTGAAGTTGAACTAGCGACACTGCGGAGGTAATAATCCGATTTCCGCACCCCGTTGCGGAAATCGGATTATTACCTCCGCAGTGCCGTTACCGCCGTTACCGCCACAAACGGTACACGCGCGACGTCACAAAAAATAAAAAATCGTAGAAACAAAAGTAAAAATTCTGACGATTTTAATTAAATTTTCATCTTAAATAAATAAATACAATAAAAAATGCTTAAATATGAATGGTCTAATTTTTAACCCAGTATGAATATGCCTTTACTTGGCAGTTGCCCTGATGAGTCACTATTTTCTTAACGCAAATACACTCTAGGTAAATGTAATCGTCTACAACTTTGAATGAATCCGCCAATTTCATTTTCCTCTCAAGTATGAAAATCAAACAAGTCTAGCCTAAAGGACCGATTTTCTACTCGCCTTCAGAAGTGCGGCCATCATTCCTCCTCGACTCGACGCCTTCATGTATTTAAGTTGTTTCAGAGCCGTTCAATCCTCGAATAGGCTGTCTTTGCCGTTCAGGGTGTAGTGTCTATCGCTTGGGTTATTTGCCAGATTCGTAGCGGATTTGATAGTTGATGTGAAAACCCTCGATCTCTCCCAGAAGCTCCGATATCTGATTCTTTTATTGTCACCGTCGGTCTTCATTTTTTTTTAAGTTTTACCTAGAGATAGTGTCACTCACCGTCAGCCAGCACGAGCGGCTTGGCGAGCGCCAGCAGCAGATGGTACGCCAGGTGCATGTGTGCGTGGTGCGTGGGCGTCTGCAGCGCGTCCACGGCGCAGCGCACGAGGCGCACGAGCGACAGTGCGTCGTGCTTGTGAGCTGACGCCAGCACGTCCCAGTCCAGCAGTTTCGTGCATTCGATCAGCGCACCCACTACTTCAATCTGCGGGTTGGTCATCTCACCTTCGCCACACGAGTCTGCAGAAAATTCATAATGTTAATGTTGTCGGAGTACATATGGTTCTTGTCCTGGAACATAGCTCACCCAGCACGTGCATGATGGTGAAGAGCAGGTTGTAGGTGGTGTCGGGGCTGAAGATGTCGCGCCACTCGTTGATGAGGTCGGCCACGTGCGCGGCGGGCGAGCGGCGCGCGCACTCGGCCGGCAGCGCGCCGCAGAAGCGCCGCACCGCCGCCCACAGGCGCAGCACGGAGCGGCTCAGCATGCACACCTGCCGACCCAACCGAACGAACCCATGGGACATTCACGCACTCTATTCACACCTAGCCTCACATTTCTATTGAGATAAAATTCAATTCAAAATATTTTATTTCATTAAGGCCTACTTGGCACTTAATAAACGTCAGAAGCTTATATCGCTTATCCGGGCGTTTTTCTATGGAGAAGAAGACAACAACTCTACCACAGCTACGTTGCTCACCACTTCGTACCTTGGTGGAGCCCCAGCTGCGCGTGCTCTTGCGCACGGACGCGAGCAGCGAGCACAGCGAGATGGTGGTGAAGTCCCAGTGCGGCGCGCGCGTCTCCCAGCCGCGCGACTCCACCATGGCCGACAGGAACTCTACCACAGCTACGTTGCTCACCACTTCGTACCTTGGTGGAGCCCCAGCTGCGCGTGCTCTTGCGCACGGACGCGAGCAGCGAGCACAGCGAGATGGTGGTGAAGTCCCAGTGCGGCGCGCGCGTCTCCCAGCCGCGCGACTCCACCATGGCCGACAGGAACTCTACCACAGCTACGTTGCTCACCACTTCGTACCTTGGTGGAGCCCCAGCTGCGCGTGCTCTTGCGCACGGACGCGAGCAGCGAGCACAGCGAGATGGTGGTGAAGTCCCAGTGCGGCGCGCGCGTCTCCCAGCCGCGCGACTCCACCATGGCCGACAGGAACTCTACCACAGCTACGTTGCTCACCACTTCGTACCTTGGTGGAGCCCCAGCTGCGCGTGCTCTTGCGCACGGACGCGAGCAGCGAGCACAGCGAGATGGTGGTGAAGTCCCAGTGCGGCGCGCGCGTCTCCCAGCCGCGCGACTCCACCATGGCCGACAGGAACTCTACCACAGCTACGTTGCTCACCACTTCGTACCTTGGTGGAGCCCCAGCTGCGCGTGCTCTTGCGCACGGACGCGAGCAGCGAGCACAGCGAGATGGTGGTGAAGTCCCAGTGCGGCGCGCGCGTCTCCCAGCCGCGCGACTCCACCATGGCCGACAGGAACTCTACCACAGCTACGTTGCTCACCACTTCGCTCCATGGACTGTCCGTGATGTCCCTGTGGGGAAGACGGTCTTAATTTAATTATTGTATTACTGATGCTATGCATGACGGCAGCCCGGTTGATGTGTCTACATGATTGTTGCAAAGAATTTGATCTGATTGACGACACTTTGATAAAAGAAGCCAAATTTTATAGGCATTCGTGGAGACCTCCTGAGATGATTTTCATCGTAATTAATAACAGAGCGCCAACCGTAGTGATCGACAATTATATGTCCAGTTGTTTCTCGGTGCCTAGTGGAGTGCTTCAGGATTCGTTGCTCGAATGCTTCTTATTTGTTATATATGTAATCGACAACAATCTCTGCTTGCAATTATCCAAATTATTATACTTCACCGATGATATGAAGATCTTTAGCAAGGTTTCATTAGTTGAAGACAGGTTGGCACTTCAGGCTGACCTAAATCAATCTAAATTTTTTAATGCAATTTGACCATTAATGTTTATTTATTTTTTTACAATTTGACATTGGTGATTATTGTTATTTTGCTATTTGACATATATGTATGTCAAATAGCAAAAAAATATATACTTTGTCAAGTCATAAGTACAGTGCGTTTCACTTAAGACGTTCCTTTGGCGTAATGTTGGCTCCCCTGTCTGTCTACACAAAAAAGAAGGGAAAAAGGAAAGAGTTGCTAACTCTACCAAAATTGTTCCCCGAAATGCGAAACGAAATTGATTTTAACGATAATTGCAACACTTTTTGGAGCATTATGATATGAATGGGATTTTATTAAAAAAAAGCTAAAGGGAAGTTGTTGATAGAAAGATACGATATTGTGGCGTAGCGTTTTCGGTATTTGAAAGAATTGCAGGACAATCGGAATAGAGCCCAGCGTCGTATACTTTATTCAAAAATAGTTAAAAAAAATATCAAAAAATGGCAATTGTTAAAAGTAACGAAGTATCAATTAATCTCCCTAATATTAAGTAATTTAATAGCTAAAAATTTTGCAACACTGTTTTTCCGTATTGCCAACATTACGGCAAAGGAACTTCTTAAGTGAAACGCACTGGATTGACACATAGTAAAAACTTTTTTTTTAGAATGCTGGCCACAAAAAAGTTTATGGAATTCGAATGTCGAATTGTTCAAGAAAATAAAAATGTGTACTTTTTAGAATTTTATTCATTTTTTAATATGGAGTGGACGCTTAAGGAAGACTGTTCGAACCCGAAGGTCGACTTGGAGACAGTAGCGAAAATCAAACACTGGACTGGTAACTAATCGCGTATATTGAAACTTGTACCGAAGTAACCGAACCGAATCACAATGTTATACTGAACTCAAAAAAAACCATTTTCTTAGACGTACCCTATGCTACACGCGGTAACGAAACCATAGCGACTTCTAATTCGACGCCAACGCCATCTATCGAGTTGAAGGGTACTAAATTACCCATTGTTAGTCGCTATCGCTATGATTCCGCTCCCTTTTATTAAATCTGAACATACCGCCCACCAAGGACAATATTGCAGTATGTCCTTCTCATAAACCGCCCACCGTGCAACATGTCTAGTAATATAGGGTACACAAATACAAACCTTTACAATACTTAACAATAACATAGGTGAAAGTATGTAAAAACAAAAAAAACTTAAAAACCAACCTTACAAACCTTATAAACTAAACATACATTATAATAGGAACAATACACTTTATCAAATTATTCCTAGCAAACACAAAAGTTAAGTTGCTACAGGAAGCATAGCCAATTTGGTGACAGGTCTTTTTATCAAGGAATTCTTAGTTCTAACAGTAACAACTCGAGTGATTCCGTCAGGGCCAGGATGTTTTAACTCAATTTTCCCTAGTAACCACTTACCAGGAGGTAAGTCATCCTCTTTTATCAGAACTATGCCACCAATGGATGGTTCTGGATTTTGATGAGCCCACTTATGGCGTTGCAAAAATTGATTTAAGTAATCATGTGACCAGTGCCGCCAATAATCCTGTACCATTCTTTGGGTAAGTTGCCAACGTTTGAGACTGGAAATATTACTCCTTTCGAAATTTGTATCAGGTACTAGGACTAGTGGTTCACCAACCAAAAAATGCCCTGGAGTTAATACCGTTAACTCATTTTGATCCATGCAGGAAAGCGGTCTCGAGTTGAGGCACGCCTCAATTTGTGCCAACACCGTCGTTAATTCCTCGAACGTTAAAGTAGAGTTCCCTACAACCCTTTTGAGATGGTATTTTGTGGACTTAATTCCTGCTTCCCATAGACCGCCGAAGTTTGGAGCGTGAGGAGGAATAAAGTTCCACTTAGTACCATTATTGGCTAAGCTCTCAACCAATTCGGGAATTAAATTTGATTTTTCCTCATCAAATAATTCCTGCAGTTCTCGCGCAGCGCCAACAAAATTGGTGCCATTGTCACTGTATAATTCAGCACAATGTCCGCGTCTCGCTACGAACCTCTTGAAAGCGGCTACAAAACCCTTGGACGTCATATCACTGACTGCTTCGATATGAATCGCCCGCGTAGACAGACAGATAAAGAGCGCGATGTACCCCTTGTACGACTTGTTACCGCGTCCTTTAGATACTCTGACGTTGATCGGACCAGCGTAATCAACGCCGCTATATAGGAAAACCTTATTTGGTGTAACACGAGGAGATGGTAGTTGCCCCATTAGTTGGGTTCTGGCTTTATTTGAGTACCTAATGCAAGTGACACATTTCCTAAAATAAGCTTTTACTAAAGATTTGATCCCTACAACCCAATATCGAGATCTCAAGTAAGCGATCATAGCTTGAGGCCCTCCATGCATTGTTTTTTGATGCGCCTCGCTTATTAGAAGCTTTGTGAGGAAGCAATCTTTAGGTATAAGTATTGGATGCTTGCGATCATAACTCAACTGAGCCATCTCCAATCTACCTCCTACTCGAATTATTCCCCTTGAATCCAAAAATAAGTTAAGAGATTTGTATTTTCTCTTTTTACCTAAAGATCCAGTCTTCTTAAGTTCCTGTATTTCTTCTTGTAATTCTTCTTCTTGACCCATTTTAATACATACTTCCATCGCCTCCTCGAGTTCTGTAGTAGACAACTGTTTATTTCTTGCCTTGTTACCACCATTGATTCTTAAGTGCAGGAACTTTCTACAGTAGGCTACTACCCTGATCATCCTTGAAAGTGATGAAAATCTGTTCCAAAAGGATATGTCAAGAACACTCGAATGGACTTTCACTTGCTCCAATTCAGTAATTAAATGTTTAGGTTTTTTATATTCTATCACTGTTTGCCTTAAGAACTCTGGTCCATTGAACCATATCGCAGTATTACCGAGTTCTCCTGGAGCTATGCCGCGAGAGGCGCAGTCCGCTGGATTTTGTTTGGACGGAACGTAAGACCAATATTTTGTATCCAATGTGTTTAAGATATCTGCAACGCGATTGGCCACAAACGTTTTCCAACAGCTTGGATGGCGGTTAAGCCATGCAAGAACCACTTCAGAATCCGTCCAAGCGTGCACATCTGATACGTTAATATCAAGAGTTTTAGCTACGTCAACCATCAACTTAGACAATAGAACTGCTCCACATAGTTCTAGCCTAGGTATCGACACCTGTTTGATGGGAGACACCTTGGTTTTGGAGGTAACTAATGCAACCTTTATGTTACCTTCTGCATCTATAACTCTGACATATACCACTGCAGCGTAGGCCATTTTTGAGGCATCCGAAAAACCGTGTAGCTCCGTCTTCACATTACTGGATTTAGTGTTAAGCCAACGTGGGATTTTAACGTTCACTAAAGAAGATAAATCTTTACGGTAAGTAATCCATTCCTTTAATAAATTAGTGGGTACTTCTTCGTCCCAACTTATGCCTGCTAACCATAGCTTTTGTATTAATATTTTAGCTAAAATGATACTAGGTGACAACCAACCTAACGGGTCGAAAAGCCTAGAAATATCCGATATAATTTTTCTTTTACTAACAGGTTCCGACGGAAGAGGCAGTTCTACAGAGTACTGGAAAGCATCAGCGCGAGGATCCCAGGTAAGTCCGAGTATTTTTGTAATATTATCTATTTTTATGTTTACTTCCTCAGCCTTATCCCTTTTGCTTTCTCTTATTTTATGTAATAATTCTTCGCTGTTACTTATCCATTTCTGCAGTTGAAATCCTCCTTTAGCTAGAATATTCTTTATTTCTGTGTGTAAATTATATGCTTTCTCTACACTTTCTGCCCCTGTCATTAAATCATCCACGTAGAAATCATTAAGAATGATTTTCGCGGCTAATGGATGATCCTTCCCTTCATCATACGCAACCTGATGTAAAGAACGCACTGCTAGAAATGGCGCCGATGAAGTACCAAAAGTGACTGTCACCAGCTCAAATTCTTCAATTTCAGCTTCAGGATTATCCCGCCAAAGAACCCTCTGAAACATCGTATCATCTCTATGACGAGAACTTGTCTGTACATTTTGATTATATCAGCACCTACACAAATTGGATGTTTCCTCCAGCGCATAACCGTATGTCGTAATTCTGTTTGCAATGTTGGGCCAACCATCAAGTCATCGTTCAACGATACCCCATTTACACCCTTGCAGGAGGCGTCAAATACCACTCTTACCTTAGTTGTCAACTTATCTTCCCGGATTACTGCATGATGAGGTAAGTATAATCCTTTATTCTTTTCTTCTAGTGGTACCTTTACCATGTGGTTAAGTTCCAAGTACTCCTGCATCACAGCAGTGTAATCCGCTTTTAATTTTTGATTCTTGGAAAGTTTAAATTCTAAACTCTTTAACCTTTTTTCAGCTATGAGCCTAGATTTACCATCTTTACAACTTCGGTTATCATTTCGGAACGGCAATCTTACGATATATCGTCCGGTTTCGTCTCGTTTTGTGGTATTTGTAAAGATATTCTCACATTCCACTTCTTCTTTACTCGGTATTTTTTCAGTTCCCGATGGCTCCGCTTCTAATTCCCAGAACTTACGCAAGAAGTCATCAGCCTGAACATTGGAGTGCATGACAGTAATACAAGAATATGAATAGATATCAGATGAACTTTCTGTACCAACAACACCCGAAAGAATCCATCCGAGTTCTGTTTGTTGTGCTACGAGTGATCCACTGCTACTCTTTTTAATTCCATCTTGAATGATTTGACTATATATCTCAGCACCTAACAAAATGTCAATTTTATTTGGCCTGTGATAATCAGGATCAGCCAAATCATCTTCACACAACCTCACCCACTCTACCCTGGTTGCTGTTGCAACTGGTAGAAGGGATGTGATGGACTTCAAAACGTATGCATTTACATGAACATTGTAATTTGAATTTACTCGAGAACGTATATCAACAACTACGGAAGAATTAGACATAATAGTTTTGTTTCCGCCTACACCGGTAACACGGTGTTTTGTTAAAGTTTTCTTTAACCCCAAATATTGAGCCATTGACTCAGTAATAAAAGATCCTTGTGATCCCTGATCCACTAATGCGCGAACTACACGATAAGTTCCATCCTTCGACTTAGCCTGTACTAAAGCTGTAGGTATTAAAACCGTATCCTTACAATTTCCTGTCGAGAGGCATGAAACTATTGGCTTAGTAGATCCCTCCGCTTGTACAGCGGTCTTTTGAGTTACCTCCCTTGAGGTACTATTCCCAGTAGCGGCTGGCACTGCTTCCATCTGGACAGAACCTGTGCCTTCACCAACAGACCCAGAACCACCACTAGGGTGTAGTAAAGTGTGGTGGCGCCTATTACATAAATGGCATTTGAGGGAGTTCCTACAAAATCTGGCAGAGTGGTTATTACCCAAACAAACAAAACACAGCCCAGTTTTTTGAGCGAAATCACGTCGAGTGTCATTATTTTCTTTGGCAAAACCTTTACAAAAAGTAACCTTGTGAGCGGCAGAACAAAAAGGGCAAGACAACTCAGGTTTTCCTTTCCCTACCACATGAAATGATTGAGTATTCTTTTGAACCTGAAGTTTATTTTCTAAATTTTCTAGACCTCGAAAACGACCAGTTAAAAATTCAGTAAATTGACTAAAAGAAGGCAAATCGTCTGTTACATCAGAAGCTACTTTTAATTCCCAAGCCTTCCTGGTCTCCTTATCCAATTTGGCACTAATAATGTGTATTATTAAGATGTCCCAGGAAGTAACGTCAATACCTAAATTTTTAATTGAACCCAAACAATCGCATGTGGCGCTGAGTAATCTTTTTATCTCAAAAGCCGATTCCACTGTTAAACCCTTTTGATTAAACAATCGTTTCAAAATGCTATTTGCTAAAAATCTTTTATTGTTGTACATTGCCTCTAACTTCGCCCAACTAGCTGTATAATTATCTGATGTTACATTAATGTTTCTTAATAAGCGCTCTGCATCTCCGGTTAAGTACCCTTTAAGATAATATAATTTCTGTGCACCGTCTAGAGTTTTATTGTTATGTATTAATCCTACAAACAAATCCCTAAACGTCTGCCACTCACTATAATTACCAGAGAACACAGGTATCTTAACTTCAGGTAACTTAAAGTTACTAAATCCTGAACTACAGCTAGCTCTTGGACTAACATTACATGTTGCATTAGACATTTTCATATTATTTAAAGTTTCTTTCAGCTCGCTTTTGTACTGAACATAAAACTCTTCGACCTCATCATACAAGTTAGCCTTATGATAATTTGAACTAAATAATTCAGACCTCTTTACCTCACTAATTATTTTAACGTGTGTTTTATAAAACAATTCCCATTGTTGTTCTAAGTTTTCAAGTCTAGTTTCTATATAACTAGCAGTTAGCCGCTCTTGAGGACATTTATTAAAGTTAGATTTCGACTTGAGTATTTTAACTTTAATGTCTTCCTGAATGTTGCTAAGTGACTCCATTTTAAATAATAACTTGGAACAAACACTATAAATCACACGTTTAAACAATACAAAAAAATCGAAATTTATTCGATATTTTTTCTAAGTCTCAGATCACATCAAAAATTTTACAAGTGTTTGAAACTTGTATTTCTGGGTGAAATCGAGCATAGATTCCTCGTCTGAACCACTTTTTAGTCCTAAATTAATCAAAAATGTTAAAGTTAATTTTATGGTTATAATAAAGTTCAAATTAGCTGCACTGTTTTCAGAAGTCTTCAAGTTAATTTCTTCCAGGCAATAAGATTGAAAATTGTACTCACGATTTTTTCACCAACTTCACTCACTGACACTGACTTCGTGACGCTGCGTCGCGCCGAATGCACCACCCATGTGGCGCCCTCTGCCGTCGTTTCCTCCCTTGCGTCGCTCCTCCAGTTGTAGCCGCCACCAGTAGTGCTGCACCACGCTCCACTGGCTGCTGGGGCTCCCTGCTCCAACCGGTTCCTCCTCCAGCTGCTGACACCTCTTGCCTGGTGTACCCCGCTTGAAGGGGATGCTCTGGACAGCGATCCACTGCCCAGTAACGACGCGAAGGGTGGTAGGTCTCTACCACCACCGGAGACTACCAAAAAACACTCCCGATCCGGCTCGAAGGACCATGTTCGAACCCGAAGGTCGACTTGGAGACAGTAGCGAAAATCAAACACTGGACTGGTAACTAATCGCGTATATTGAAACTTGTACCGAAGTAACCGAACCGAATCACAATGTTATACTGAACTCAAAAAAAACCATTTTCTTAGACGTACCCTATGCTACACGCGGTAACGAAACCATAGCGACTTCTAATTCGACGCCAACGCCATCTATCGAGTTGAAGGGTACTAAATTACCCATTGTTAGTCGCTATGATTCCGTTCCCTTTTATTAAATCTGAACAAAGACCGTGTTGCAGTTATTGCGTTGCATTGTTGTGGTTGAGCGCCAATTCAAATTTTTGATATACTGAAAAATTTGAATATAACCAAAAGATTCGTTTACCGTACCATCAAACGATACAATGAAGACTCTACCACAGTATAAAATATGAAACAGTACGGAAACTGCCTATAAACGCTCGAAACGGCACAAACATATGCATCGACGAGACCCAGGGACGGACACCGCGGTGCTGTCAGTACTGAGTGCCGCGTTGAGACTAGTAGTGAAAGTTTATTTCCGCGAACTTTATAAAAATGCTTAAACTCGGCTTCATCAAAACCGCAGCTATCATTTTTTTAAACTTCCTGCTGATTTTGAAAGGTAAGAAATAATGATTTATTGTAAAGTTATTGTATTCGAATAAAATTTTAAGTCCATACGATTGATCACAATAAATTCATGAACTTGACTCAGAAAGTAAATAATTTTTTTTAAAATGTTTTTGGCTTGGATACTAAATCTTTATCTATTAATGAAAATCCAAGATGGCGGCTGCAACAAATCATCGAATTTTTTGGATACGTTCTCATGGTTTTCGAGGGTGTTGAAGCCGATAGTAGTTAAAATGTAAATCCAAGATGGCGGCAGCAAGAAATTATCAACTTTTTCGATATGGGTGTCTTTTTCATGGTTTTCGAGGGTGTTGAAACCGATCGTACTGTCGAAATGTAAATCCAAGATGGTGGCTGCAAGAAATTATCAAATTTTCGTCATGGGTAACGTTTTCATGGTTTTCGAGGGTGTTGAAGCTGATAGTACTGTCAAAATGTCAATCCAAGTTGGCGGCTAAAAGAAATTATCAACTTCTTCGTCATGGGTATCGTTTTCATGGTTTTCGAGGGTGTTAAAGTTGATAATACTGTCAAAATGTAAATCCAAGATGGCGGCTGCAAGAAATTATCAACTTTTTTGATATGGGTGTTTTTTTCATGGTTCTCGAGGGTGTCGAGACCGATAGTACAGATTGTATAGCACTACCTCTTACCCGCACTGGAATAAGAATAAACAATCTTACTTTAAACGTCGTAGCAACCCACCTCCCCGCGCGCCACCTGCGGTGCTTACCGCACGCCCGCTTCGAAAAGCACTCGAAACGTCTTCCAACCGCGGCTTGACTAGGCACATTCCTGCCATAACTTGTAAAATATTACGCTACCTGGCTTACTCACCGACGCCGCGCCGCTTGACTGCTAACGCACACGTACCTGTCGTAGAGCATGGTGTGGTTGTGCTTGTAGTAGGCGTTGACGATGACGTCGGGGTCGCAGGCGGTGACGTCACGCACGAGCTCGGCGGTGACGTCACGCACGAGCTCGGCGCCGCCGGCCGCGCCGAACGCGGTGTACCAGCTGCGCAGCATCACCAAGTACTTGATCTTGTACTCGGCTTCCGAATCGGATTCTGTAGACCATTTTGTACTAGCCTGAACCAAAAACATTTTGGTGTGACACAGATAGCACGTTATTATAAAGGTTTACACCGGTTTCCACAAACGAGCGACCGAATGCTGCGCAAGTCACGCCGCTCTGATGACTTGCGCAGACTATGTAAAAAGTAGCAGATTCTCAATTCACGAGCATTTAATGACATTTTCACACCACCTGCTCGAAAATGTCAAATTATATGTCAAGCAACCTTAACCTAAAGTGAGTCATTAGTGGCCGGGGCATAGAAATATATTATATCTATGGACCGGGGGCACAGCCGGTCAATAATGTGGTACTGGATTTCATTATGACCCGCTGGTCAATAATGTGACTATTATTTTCTCACAGTAGGTGTAAAAAGTAGAGTATCCTCCTCTGGGCTAAAGGTGTCTTTGCCTTGGGCTAGCTTGAATTCCTCGCTGCATTCAGGATTCTTATATTAACGCCCTCGCTTTGCTCGTGAGTTAAATCCCGAATCCTTCATTGCGCTCGAGATTCAATATGACGCCCGTGACATAAGACACAACTTTAGCCCCTCGGTGCATAATCTACTATTATTTTACAACTTAAATTGTTAAAAGGATGGAGTTATATAGAGTGTATAGTTCGATTCCTTTCCCTTGCTCATAAGATTTATATTTTTATACGTCCACATTTTCACGCGTCGTTCTGGTCTTTGAAGTATGTTTTTTCCTATTATATAAAATTAAAAGTTGGTTAGGTGATTAATTGAAGGGAACCTAAAATTATACAACAAACGCACGGATTGGGATAACTTTCGCGAGTTAATTGACGAGAGACTAGAACTTAAAATAGCCCTAAAAACTACGGACGACATTGACGCAGCTACTGAAAAGATAACCACTACCATTCAAAAATGTTGCTGGCTCTGCACACCGGAAGCAAATGAGCATCCACAACAACGTAAAGTCTACTCCGAAAGCATACGATTGCATATACAGGAAAAAAGAAGACTTCGACGAATATGGCATACTAGTAGACATCCAAGTGACAAGAGAGCGCTCAACAAAGCGACCAGGGAGCTGAAAACGCTGATATCAGAGGCAAATGCTGTCGCCCTAGAGACGTACTTAGAAGGTCTTTCGCCTACTAAAGCCACTAACTATTCCCTGTGGAAGGCATGTAAAAATCTTGATCGACCCCTATACCACAAACCTCCACTTAGGACACAAGAAGGCAACTGGGCTAAAACTGCACAGGAAAAGGCTGACGCATTTGCACATCATCTTAGCCAAGTTTTTAGACCAAATGATGCAAACCCACACATAGACGAATCTGATATAGACTCTATCCTCGACCAGGACTTTCAACTTGATTTACCCCTGAAACCAGTGACACCTAAAGAAGTCTGCAGAACTATCAGATCCATGGATAATAACAAAGCCCCAGGGTTTGACCTCATTGATAAAAAAGTTCTGGAAGAGTTACCACGTAAGGCAATAGTCTATCTTACCACCCTATGTAACGCTATTCTCCGTGTGGGCTACTTTCCAGATTTGTGGAAAGTCTCCCAGATCATAATGGTGCACAAACATGGCAAACCAAGCCATGAAGTGACTTCTTACCGACCCATTAGCTTACTACCAGTTATGTCCAAGCTTTTTGAGAAAATACTGCTGCGTAGACTTACCGATGACCTAAAAGACAAGTCCATCATTCCCGACCATCAATTCGGCTTCCGGAAAGAACATGCAACTACGGAACAGGTTCATAGAGTGAGCCATTAGAAAATCATTTGAAAAAAAAGAATATTGTTCATCAGCCTTCCTTGACATACAGCAGGCTTTTGACCGGGTTTGGCATAGGGGGCTGTTATGTAAGGTGAAATCACTTCTGCCACATACATATTTTGGAATTCTAAAATCATATATGTCCAACAGGCTATTTCAAGTCAAAGAAAACAACTGTACATCAGATTTCCATAATATCACCGCAGGAGTGCCACAAGGGTCTGTTCTGGGGCCTGTCTTGTACACCCTGTATACATCTGACCTACCACAAAGCCCAGATATCACAGTTGCGACCTTTGCAGATGTTACAGCCTTGCTAGCTTCAAGCTCATGTCCCATTCGGGCTTCAGAACTCCTGCAAAGAGGATTACATAAAATGGAAAAATGGTTGAGTAAATGGAGAATCGCAGCCAATGTGTTAAAGTCAGTGCACATTACTTTTACACTTCGCAAAGAGAACTGTGCTCCAGTTACTCATAACGATACCCAACTTCCACATCAAAATACAGTTAAGTACTTGGGATTACACCTGGACCGCAGACTCACCTGGAAAAAACATATACAAACCAAAAGAGATGAGGTCAACTTAAAATATAGAGGTCTACTGGTTGTTGGGTAGAAATTCAAAACTGGGAATCGATAACAAGATTCTCATTTACAAAACTATGCTGAAGCCAATCTGGACCTATGGCATTGAACTGGGGGGTTCGGCATGCGACTCCAACACTACGACATACAAAGGGCTCAAAATTACATTCTCAAGCAGATATCGAATGCGCCCTGGTTCATCAAAACAGAGGAGATCCATGAAATCCTGAATGTGCCAATGATTAAAGAAGTGATCAACTGCCATGGTGCCAATTACAAGTCACGTCTCCAAAAGCACCCAAACCAGCTAGCAGAACAGCTTACTATTCCTGAGAGTATTCGCCGTCTGAAGAAACGGCGAGATATCTTCGACTAGAAAAGTCACCTATATTGTGACAATACCTAAGGAAGGGCAGGCTCCGCAGGGGGCAGCACCCTACAAACTATCCAGACTACATCTCATCTGTTTATAGTCTACATGACTGATTACAAGATAACTTTATAAATAAAAAAAAAGGTGATTAATTGATTTATAATATTTTAATAATGTTTGTAAGTAGATGAATTGATATTGATATAAATGGTTTGAGTTAAATTGGTCGGTGTAGTCACAGTCAGTTACGTGATTTTGATAGTTTGTTATATTCATTTATGTTGTATTTATTTGGCTCCAAAATCTGGATGGGAGTTGAAGTTAAGATACAAAGTACATCTAAAGTAATATAATAAAGAAGTAAAGTTTGTTTTTAAGAGGTAATTTTTAGAGGAAGTATTAGTCTGATTGCTAAAATTTATCATTGACCGAAAGCTGGTTTATTTCTGAATAATATAGGCTGTATTTTATGTGCGCGGGCAAAGTCACTTGCAGAAGCTAGTCTTAAATGGTATAAATAAGTTTGATATTCCGAAAATGGATATGCTTGTAATTGAAAAATCCATAATAAACCTGTAAGGTATGGAAGTATCCATTCCCGGACAGAATGTCGTCAAGTGTGTGTCCGGCTGGCACGAGGGGCGCGCGCACATCGGCGTGCTGCAGCAGCCAGCGCGGCGCGCGCGCCCACAGGTGGGCGTGGGCCTGCGCGCGCGCCGCCAGCCGCGCGCCCAGCGCCGCGCACGCCGCGCCGCCGCACGCCAGCGTCACGTCCATCACAAGCGAGTCCAGCTTTTGGTGAGCTTCCACTATAATGTCGTAATGAGGCCACTGCAACAACATATACATCCAAGTATCTAATGCTATCTTGCTTATACCGCCGTTATAATCACACAATATTATATTATAAACATAACACTTTGCAACTGTGTGTATGATTACTTTATCACAATCGAGTGACTGAACTGCTTTCGATAAAACTCGGTACATGTATATGCAGACCGTATCCTAGAATAACACATAAAACTTTTATCCCAGGGGTTCCTTTAGAAGTTTTCTTCTTTCACAACAAATAACAATACTACAAAAACAAAATTAAAAAACTGTATAACTCTAGATACTATTAACTTTAACTACCTACCTACTAAGGAAATTTGAACTGAAAAATTTGAAAACACAAATGAAACATATCCTAATAAAACACATAAGATACCTTTATCCCAGAAGTATATTAAACCTAGGTTTCATACAAACAATAACCAACCAAAACTACTAATATTACAAAAAAAATATTAGTTTTTTAGTTTTCTTAACAATAAATAAACACACCACTTTCACATGGACGATGCCGCTGGCAAAAGGTAAATTTTAAACAACAAAAAAAAAACTTACAAACGCGTATCCTTCGTATAAAACATCGATGACAAGATAAGTATACAGCACATTGCAGAACTCTGTCTGAACATGGTCGTGTTTCAGCAACGCATTGCACCAAGTTCTCTGCTCGCACAGCTCGTCTTCTTCCTCATCAGAGCTGAATCTGTGCAGCAACAGAGTCCGCAGATATATCGCGCGGAAAAGATGCTTGTTTACATATAAAAGTAGGTCTGTTTTCGTTAGTTCTTTGACATCGCTTTTGGCGGAGTCTCGTATGATAGTGGCGATGGCGTCGTTGTCGTCGTCGTAGAGACAGTTGAGCTGGCTCGTGACGCACAGGTGGCGCAGCACGCTCGCCTGCACGACACCCTCCTCAGGCGCGCTCGCGCCCAGCAGCTGTTCAGGGAAGGCGAGCATGGCCGGCACGTCATCGGGCACTTCGGCGTCGTCGCAGCGGTTGAACAGGTGCGGACATAGAGACACGATGTTCTCGATTTTTGTTATATCCAGATTTTCCATACTGAAATTGAAGACAATAGGAGCTAAAAAAGACGATTTTATATTTTTTCAAATCAATTCATAATACTATATTTCACGTAGGGCTACATGGGTGCTTATAAAATGTCAGAAGCTAGTGTGCGGTTACAATTGGTCGATAAAAGCGGTCTAGCATGAGTGCACCACTGCAATTTTGATTTGATTATTATACCTAAAAATATACAGTTTCTGCAATAACAGCAACTTTTTGGCCATCAAAGATAAATTAGATCGAAGCCAACTTGAGAGACATCATTCGACAATGAAAACTTTAGACATTTTGTTTAGTTCGCATTTAGCTAAAAGTTGCTGAAAAATCATTTCGAAAGAACAGCCTAGCTTTTTGACATGCAAGACATCCATTTCTAGTCTATGTGCTTGATTTAAACGTGATAATTCTAACGTAGTGTCAAACAGCATTAATGGTAAATACAAACTTTTGGAAGAGCTGGTCGTGCAGGAAGACGGCGGCCTGTTGCAGGAAGCTCGTCCGCTCGTGGTCGGGCAGCGCCGCCGCGCCGTCCTGCCACGACGAGCGCACCTCGCACCACGTGTCCAGCGACAGGCGGCTGTCTCCGCGCTGCAAGCGACGCTCGTGTTAGTGTGGCGGCCAGTGCGGGCTAGTGGACCTAGTGTGGCACTTACCGGCACGAGTACGTTGAGGCGGAACAGATGCAGCACGAGCAGCGCGTACTGTTGCGTGGCGTGCTCCTGGAGGGACGTGGCCAGGCGGGCCGCCAGGGCGCTGCTCACTTCCAACGTATTACTGTTTGGCTGCGATATGGCGTTGCTAACTGTTTTCAGCACCTCCGAAACGCTCTCCTCGCTCACTAGTAGCTCTGGAATAGTAAGTACATAATCGTTCATTTGACAGATTGTGTTTTAAAAAGAGCGAGTGATAGGTGAAAGACTCTGGCGCCGCGCGCACGTGCGGGTGCCGCCGGCGACTTACCTCCAGTGGGCACGTCGGCGAGGCAGGCGACGAGCAGCGCGGCAGCGTCCCTGTCGGCGTGCAGCGCGGCGCGGCCGGCGAGCGCGCGCAGCTGGGCGCGCACGACGGCGCCGCGCGCACGTGCGGGTGCCGCCGGCGACTTACCTCCAGTGGGCACGTCGGCGAGGCAGGCGACGAGCAGCGCGGCAGCGTCCCTGTCGGCGTGCAGCGCGGCGCGGCCGGCGAGCGCGCGCAGCTGGGCGCGCACGACGGCGCCGCGCGCACGTGCGGGTGCCGCCGGCGACTTACCTCCAGTGGGCACGTCGGCGAGGCAGGCGACGAGCAGCGCGGCAGCGTCCCTGTCGGCGTGCAGCGCGGCGCGGCCGGCGAGCGCGCGCAGCTGGGCGCGCACGACGGCGCCGCGCGCACGTGCGGGTGCCGCCGGCGACTTACCTCCAGTGGGCACGTCGGCGAGGCAGGCGACGAGCAGCGCGGCAGCGTCCCTGTCGGCGTGCAGCGCGGCGCGGCCGGCGAGCGCGCGCAGCTGGGCGCGCACGACGGCGCCGCGCGCACGTGCGGGTGCCGCCGGCGACTTACCTCCAGTGGGCACGTCGGCGAGGCAGGCGACGAGCAGCGCGGCAGCGTCCCTGTCGGCGTGCAGCGCGGCGCGGCCGGCGAGCGCGCGCAGCTGGGCGCGCACGACGGCGCCGCGCGCACGTGCGGGTGCCGCCGGCGACTTACCTCCAGTGGGCACGTCGGCGAGGCAGGCGACGAGCAGCGCGGCAGCGTCCCTGTCGGCGTGCAGCGCGGCGCGGCCGGCGAGCGCGCGCAGCTGGGCGCGCACGACGGCGCCGCGCGCACGTGCGGGTGCCGCCGGCGACTTACCTCCAGTGGGCACGTCGGCGAGGCAGGCGACGAGCAGCGCGGCAGCGTCCCTGTCGGCGTGCAGCGCGGCGCGGCCGGCGAGCGCGCGCAGCTGGGCGCGCACGACGGCGCCGCGCGCACGTGCGGGTGCCGCCGGCGACTTACCTCCAGTGGGCACGTCGGCGAGGCAGGCGACGAGCAGCGCGGCAGCGTCCCTGTCGGCGTGCAGCGCGGCGCGGCCGGCGAGCGCGCGCAGCTGGGCGCGCACGACGGCGCCGCGCGCACGTGCGGGTGCCGCCGGCGACTTACCTCCAGTGGGCACGTCGGCGAGGCAGGCGACGAGCAGCGCGGCAGCGTCCCTGTCGGCGTGCAGCGCGGCGCGGCCGGCGAGCGCGCGCAGCTGGGCGCGCACGACGGCGCCGCGCGCACGTGCGGGTGCCGCCGGCGACTTACCTCCAGTGGGCACGTCGGCGAGGCAGGCGACGAGCAGCGCGGCAGCGTCCCTGTCGGCGTGCAGCGCGGCGCGGCCGGCGAGCGCGCGCAGCTGGGCGCGCACGACGGCGCCGCGCGCACGTGCGGGTGCCGCCGGCGACTTACCTCCAGTGGGCACGTCGGCGAGGCAGGCGACGAGCAGCGCGGCAGCGTCCCTGTCGGCGTGCAGCGCGGCGCGGCCGGCGAGCGCGCGCAGCTGGGCGCGCACGACGGCGCCGCGCGCACGTGCGGGTGCCGCCGGCGACTTACCTCCAGTGGGCACGTCGGCGAGGCAGGCGACGAGCAGCGCGGCAGCGTCCCTGTCGGCGTGCAGCGCGGCGCGGCCGGCGAGCGCGCGCAGCTGGGCGCGCACGACGGCGCCGCGCGCACGTGCGGGTGCCGCCGGCGACTTACCTCCAGTGGGCACGTCGGCGAGGCAGGCGACGAGCAGCGCGGCAGCGTCCCTGTCGGCGTGCAGCGCGGCGCGGCCGGCGAGCGCGCGCAGCTGGGCGCGCACGACGGCTCCTCGCAGCCAGCGGCGCGCGGCGGGCACGAGCACGTGCGGATGCCGCACGGCCGCACACACGCACCGCTCCACCACAACGGGCGGGAACTGCCGCACAAAGATTGTTTATTTATTATGGCACTTCAAAGAATAGTTAGCGGAAACTTTTACAAAAAAAAAAAAAAAAACTTACTATCATACAATCATCGCAAGGAACTCTTCAGTTAGAGGTGTGTTAATTAATTAAATAAGGTCACGGTGTCGTTGAAGAATAACAGGAATAATATCGGACCTATATGAGAGCCTTGCGGAACTCCAGAGGTAGAACAATAGGAGTAAGACTGATGCCACTTTACCACAACTTTTGTTTTCTTTCGGTTAAATAAGATATGGACTACTGGAAAAGCTGGCCGAATATGCAGGTTTGAATGTTTTTGAAGCACTACCTTGTGGTCAACCTTATCGAAGGCACTGCTTAAATTAAATTAATAAATTGAGTCAATTTGTGAACGACCGGCAATAAACTTGCGGTTTTTTTTGTGCATCTTTGTGTGCAGAATCTGTGCTGTTGGAGCTTTATTCAGAATTATAAATACGTTGTTAATTTAAACATTTTGAACAAGATCATCGCGGCCTCGAGCGCCGTCTCATTATTCGTCAAGGTAGATATAATGAGTCACAAATAGGCTCAGCTCTCGAGGCTTATCTCGAAACTGGGACAAAAAAAGATAAAAAATGATCATAAACACAGCACAGCGCACAGGTACAGCACAGCATAGGTTATAAGGCCAAAAAGGGGCGTACAACGAGTAGCACTAAGTGATAGCGGAGCTCTCTAGTCACGAACAATTGATTAGTATTGACTTCCCCTGACAATCAATTTTGTTTCGTTATAAATTAGTTTTGAAGCTTAGTTTGCAATAGAATTAATTGTATTACCTGCTGGAAGGTGTCAAACATAGCGTCCTGTTCCTCTTCGGTCATATACTTCATGAGCAGGAACACAATGTCCACAAGCGTCTTGCAGCGCATAGTGTCACCAGCCAGCCAGCTTCGGAATACCTTGTCGTACAGCCGGAACACGCTGTCCACGTCGAACTGTCGCGCCAACGCCACGAACAACTGCTTACTGTCGAACTCCACCAGTAACGTAAACACAGGTGTCACGATGGCGCTCGACATCTGCTTCTTCTCCGCACTGTCCAAGTAGTGCGCACAGATCCTGTGCACCACGTCCTCTAAGTAGTGCTTGTAGCGCTCCACGAGCGCCGCGTCGCACTGCTGTTTCACCACCGCGCACTTCTCGGTCACAGCTGGAACGTCTCCGTCAAACTTAATACTATGTTTTTTTTTTACTTCCTGCGAAAACGACGTCTTCAAGGTTTGCAACAGTAGAATGTGCCCCTCGATCAATTTCCCTACTTCATTTTGATCTGTACCAGATTGATCAATTTGGGTTAAAACTGTGGAGCCAACGTTTTGCCAGAAGTTTCTGATGAGCTGGTCGTACTTTTCGGTGTTTTCTTGTTTGGATAGTTTGAGCCAATACTTGACGAGGTCGGCCATGGCGGCGGCGGAGCAGCGCAGGCAGGCGTCGGGCGCGGCCCGCAGCGCGCCGCGCAGCCACTGCCGCTGCACGCCGCTCACCACCTCCAGCACGAACGGGCTCGGCTGGATGGACAGGTATCGCACACATTCCGCCAGGCTCGTGATCCACGACTGCCTTTCACTTTTTGAGTTCATTACGTTTTTGTTTTCTAATCTGCAATGACAATAAATATTCAATATAATCTTTATTCAACGTAAATAAAGGTCTAACAATAATTATGTTGATATTGTAAACATACCCCATGAACACAGCGTTAAAGAAAGCCTCGTAGAAGTCTTTGGTCAATATATCTTGAGGTAAGTAGGCCAACAGCGGCAGCAGCATGTTGGACAGGTGGCGCGCGTCGCCCCAACCACCTGCACACACGGTATCAATCACTATGTAAACTATATTCAAACGGTTTTTTTTGGTCCAGTTTAAATAGGCATATTTTAGTGTCAATTAGTTTTATATCATTTTGGAAATTATTCTAACCTACGTACGAGTATACATCTCATGTTTACTCGTACGTAGTACATTACTTGGCATGTATGCTGTAAACTATTAACAACTAAATGAAAGTACTGGTTAAAGAATGTTTAAATCTTACCGTTTTCCAAAACACTTATTATCCTTTTGACAAGCAATTCCTTCTTATCTAGATAAGTGTGCCAGTCCTGAAACAAACATTTACTATACACTGCAAAGCTAAATGATAAAAAAGTGGAACCTTCAATGCTGTAAATCATTCCCACAATAAGTGATTGGTTTTCCCTATATATTTTTAATTCAATAATTTTGCAACAATCATCGTGTCAAGAGCCACGAGCGAGTGTTCGGTTGCGATATTATCACCTCGCTACATCATTCTATAACAACTCCTGAACGTACGATACTATTGCGGATTCACTTGCTTGTGGAGGTAGCGCTTAAGCCGACTATAAAATAAAAGAGGTCCAAAGTTAGCCTTTCATAGTGTGGATTACTAAGCTAGTCTAGCAGTGGAAGTAGTTTTGTTTAACGATGCTATAAGCTTCCTGCTTAACTAAGAGGGTATCTGGGGTAGTTACACGCGCGGGAATGACCCAAAGCCATTTGTTCGCTGACGAGCGCAAAATCTCTCTAGTTAAGTATGCAGGAGGGCTGCATCCTGTCCTGTACCGGCACGTTGTGCATGAGCTGCAGCAGGCAGGTCCAGAGCGGCGCGGCGGCGTGGCCGCTGTGGTCCCGCGCGCCCTCGAGCAGCACCCGCAGTGTCCGCGCGCCGTACTGCGCGCCCCAAGTCTCCCGGTACCGCTCAATTAGCCGCCCCGTCGCACCGTACCATGCCGCCCTAACAACAAACAATTCTTTTTTAGGCTGAACTAGTCGCGGCCTAGAACTCAATGATGGGGTGGCCAAAAAGCGCGCTGTCTCATCTGACATCGTGTCCGACAAAGATAGTATCAGTGATGAGCAATTAGACGCTAGTCTATACGCATAAGGGCCTGTGCACACTACGTTTTTTAAACGCGCCCTTGAGGCGCGTTTGTAGCGAAACAGACGCGATACGCACGCAAGTCAGATGCAGCCTGTAGACCTTTACACACCTGTACAAATACAAATATGCGTTTGAATCGAAACAGACGCGATGCAAACGCGCGTGTGTAGCGATACAGACGCGATTCAAACGCGCGTGTGAAGCGGTATAGACGCGATGCAAACGCGCGTGTGAAGCGGTATAGACGCGATGCAAACGCGCGTGTGAAGCGGTATAGACGCGAAGCAAACGCGCGTGTGAAGTGGTATAGACGCGAAGCAAACGCGCGTGTGTAGCGATACAGACGCGATGCAAACGCGCGTGTGAAGCGTTAATTTTACCCTAATAATTACCCAAGTCATTTGACTTTTTAGACAGACTATACCAGTGAAATACAATGAAAACAAAAAAAAAAATGCTGGCAAAGTATAGAAAAATGCAGTCACCTGCATATACTTTGCATGCCAAATACTTTTGAGAGATAGTGAATGTAATAAATAAATAAATAAATAAATAAATAAATAAGTAATGTAGATCTAACCAGCAAAAGGTATTCTACTATATCATAAACATATATTCTTCAGTATAGAAAATGAGAAGGCGTGTGTTACCTGATCTGCGGCTGCGCCTGCGCCAGCTTCCAGTAGGGCGGCGCGGCCAGCAGCGCCTGCAGCTGCTCCCACAGCCAGGCGTCGTGCGCGGCCGGCAGGTGCACGCAGAAGTACTGCAGCCCCTGCAGGCTGCTCGTCGTCAGCCGGCTCAACACCAGCTGACGCTCTTCAACGTTCTCTATCCTGAAACATGCTTGTTATACTACTACAGTGTTTTGTGCGCCAAAATAATAATACTTCTTTTTTTCTTTCCGATTGTCCACCATTACCGTCATCTCCTTAACTATTTATATGGAGGTCAGTTTATCGTGTAACTGGAGCTAGACCAGTGTTTGTGCTGCAACCAGACTTCTACATGTTTTGAAACACAAGCAATCATTTTTATTTTTTGCCTATCATTTGAATTTAAAGCTATACCAACAAACCTCTTACTGATGATCGCTTCAGTATTCCCATTGAGGTTATCAAGCAGATGCATCATCACCTCGCCCTTGCAGAATGAGATCACTTCAGGCAGTTTGCTGTCAGGAAACGTGCTCTGTTGACAATAAATTAGCATTATGAATACATATTACTAATTTACGCCATTGCTAAATATTTTTTAATGAAAAAACACTTTAATCAATTTAGATTTATTAATTAATTTATTAATTAGATTATTCAACTAGGATAAATTAAGTTATATTTTTGATTTTATACAAACTAGTGCTTGACCTACCCTACATGGCTGTGCACCCAATAGGGGAACCCACCTTATGGTAAGCAGTGATGCAATCCTCGATGGTGAGGCACACTAGTTTATTAAGAGCCTATTCACTCTAGCCTCTAGATCTTCCCGCCACCCGAATTATAATTGGACAGGAAGACCACAGCAGGCATTTCGATGTACGCGGTATAAACGACGAGGCAAAACGCTTAGTCTCTAAAGTACTTACGGTGAGCGAGAGATGCGCCTGTGCCTGCGCTGGCGCGTGGTCGTCGTACTGCGCCTGCAGCCACGCGGGCAGCAGCGCCTTCAACTGCGGCGCCGTGCGACGCCCGCACACGCGCACTATAGCACCATGACACACCTGACACAAGCATTACAGTTTTATAATGTCATGGTGGCTAGAAGTAAGCGTCTGTTGTGCAGGTATATTTACAATCAGAGCTTAATGCCTTTTTTTCATTGTTTATTTACATTGCGCTCACATAATATTACTACCAATACCACTAACATTGCTACTATACTGCAACAGCTAGATAAATGATTCTAAACATTATCTATGATATAGAATAGATTATTCTAACACCAAGCCAATCACTGGAAGTGCCAGTATGCTTACTAGCTTACTGTATGTTCATGCTAAAAGATTAACACAGGACCTTATCTAATATAATAAAATCTCAAGTCAGTGTTTGTTATCAAACTTTTTTGTAAGGGCTTGATTTTTTTTTGTGTATATTTGGTAGGTCTAAAATTAGGTTGTAGTATTATATTTGTCATATTTGGAACCCTTCTACTCCCACCCCCATGTTTTTATTAGATAATTTATATGGTAGAATAATGTTTGCTTAGTCAGAAATGGAGAAGGCAAGCACCTGTGTCATCTCTCTGACTTTGCGGTCTGTGTCGGCTGTAAGAGTTTTGTAGAAGTGTGCCCAGCTGGGCAGAGCGGCCACAACGTCTTCAACATCACCACTGTTTACAAGTTCGCACAGTTCATGGAGCGCCTGAAACAATCACCATTTTATCAGAATAAACTAACATTTGGCACAAGACAGCTATGCCTGGCCTGGGGTTGCTGTTATAAATACATTTTATTAATATTTTATTTGTTCCAATGATGTAACAAATAATTAAAGCATTATATTAACCTTAGCTCTAGTGATGGGATCCTTTTTGTTAAGCTTCTTGATGCACATCTGAAACTCTGGATTAAGACCCTGCTCTAAGTTGGCAGCTGCTAAAGTGGGGAACAATGGAGGGAGGGGCTTCCCGCCCCCGAGGCTCATCAGCCCTCCATCAAGACTGATCCCACTGCTCAGCAACTCAGCACTCCGGCTGCTGCTTGAAGGCTACAAAAACACAACATTTAGACATAGTGAATAGTTTAGATATAGTAAACAATTGTATTATTAATCTACACTAATTTAACCCTTCAGATACCGTCAATTAGAGACACAATAGCAAGACAATAGATGCGCGGCCACCGGTGGTCGCTTGGGGATTCATGAATTAACCTTTCCAATACTGTAATAAGCGACACAATAAAAAGACAATGAAAGAGCAAATGCCTGTGTTTGCTTGGGGCTTAGTTAAATTAAAAAGAGATAAAGTTAGATTTTTTGTTTGTAGGAGTTAATTTTTGAAAGTATTGGTCTGATTGCTAAAATTTTTTCACCAATAGAAAATCACTTAATAAAGTATCAGTCAATTCAGGAATACCTGAGTGACGGGCGAAGCCGCCGGCAGAAGCTAGTGTGACATATTTGTGGTGCAAGAGAAGATATGGGGTAGATTGCCTAACAATGAGCAAGTATAGGAGTATTTAGAATGATAATAAATTAGAACGAGCCTATTGAATAGATTCAAATATTATTATAGAAAGTCTGTTTGCTATATTTCAAAAGTATATTTTTTTTAAAACAAGATAGGAAAGCCAAATAAAAACAATATTGACCTTGTCATATAATTTCGTCATAATTATCCATATCACTAAAAATACCGATAGACGACAAGTTAGATAAAGAGTATAAATGATTCGTGTTGAGTAAATATTAATTGAAGTCTACCAAATAGATTTATCTGACGAACAACTCAAGAAAAGGCATGATAACACTGCAATAATGAAACGGACTCAATCTTGGTTATACTTACTCGCACATTGTTTTTAGTCCTCTGGCTCTGTTTGGATTTACCACCCATTGTAATATAACTTTATTACTGTTATAGTAGACCACTATACATAGTATAATTTTTATTTTAGAGTAATGTTTCCACTACGTTTTGAAATTATTACTTTGGTAAAGCGAAAGCCACTCTGGCTGACACTGACAGAAGTACCCAGCGTTCCAAATGCGATAATAGTGATTATGTAGCGAACCCAACCAAATTTAATAGTCACAACATTGACGGGCTATAGAGTAATAATTGTGATGTTGCACGTTAGTCGGATTCGCAAAATTATCGCTTTTGTCGTAATTCGGAACGCAGTGCCAGGTATATACTGTTTGTACTCTGTGGTAAACGTCAATTTTCTTTTTTTTTTATTTACTTTTAGGGAAAGGCTTATCGACTATTATAGTTATAATATCCGTGTTTTCTAACAATAAATATTTTGAGCATTAACAATATTTTTTACACCACCTGCTCGATAATGTCGTTTTATACGTCATACAAACCTCACTTAAAGCAAGTCATTATTCTCTAGGGAAATAATGCAGTATGGCCGATACCTAGGGAATAATGAGATTTCAATTTGGAACATAAAAAATCGTCAACATTGTGAATTAAAATGTACGTGCATCGTACAAGTTGACTCGAAATTCAAACTGGCCACTAACAAAAAAAAAAAATACCTGCTTACTGACTGCGAACTGGGAGCGTTTTTGAAAATTGAAACTATAGAATCTTGGAGTAGTTTATTTTGTTTTTTCTATATCTCTAATAATAAGATATGAACGATCAAATTGTCTTTTAATTATCTCACAGATAATGTAAAAAGTAGACTATGCAACAAGGGGATAAAGCTGTCTTTGTCTTGGGTGGCTTGAATTCCTCTCTTCACACAGGTATTTTATTAACTCCCTCGCAATGCTCGAGAGTTAATTATATTACCTAGTCCCTCACTGACTTTCGGGATTAAAATCAGCAACCTTTGTTTTGTTCGGAATTTAACATGCCACCCGCGACTTAAAGACACTGCTTTATCCCCTAGTCACATAAACTACTAGAACAGACCCTCGTTTTGTTTATATGAAGTGGAAAAAAATAAGTTTGTCTGATAGCTAAGAGATTAAATAGATACAATAGAGCGGCCATCAGAAGAAATGTCTTAGAAAAACTGTCATCCTATGCTTCAGTGAAGACGAAAAATATTTACTAAAATAAACTGGAGTTAGGTCCAGTCATTTTGCCATAATACGATTTACAATGGTGCAATGCGCAACTGGGCATATTTTTCCAATTTTTTTTATTTTTTGTGCGTATAGCGGACACAAACGCGACGTGACAGGTACACAGGTGACAACGACTTGTTACTACTTTAGTAACAGGTCTCGGATTAGAATTTTGTTCGCTATGTCCTGTCTATTGGTAGTATATGTTTAATGTCTTTGTCTCATAGTAAACATTAATTAAAGGGTTCCGGTTCCGAATCGAGTGGCACCCACAAGTCGCTGAACATTTTTGGTGATTTTTGGTTTTGCTTTGACCGACATTTCTAACAGGGATATTCAAATACCTGCCAGATGTTATAATAAGGTTAATTCAAGAATCTTTTATTAAGTAGATAGTATTAAAAAGTATAGTCTTCTTAGTTTGTGATAAAAACGTAGAAATAATTTTTCATATAGTGTATAAAACACATTGTCTGACATTGGTTTTTATACTTTTTCTTATAACTTTAAAAGTCCACTATACTCAATCTTTGGCCGTATCTTGGCCGCTTTCTTTTTGGCGACTTTGGGTTCGAAATAGTTGGCAGCACTGGTCACAGTTTTTTTGTGGGATTTTTTCGAGCAAGTTCAATGACTTGTAAATTATTCGTAAATTAATTCCTCGTAGATATTGTGGTGTAAAAAAGCCTGGAATTGTATTTTATGTTTTGCGCAACTAAACAATATGTGCAATCATTAAAACAGGCACAATTTCAGTAAAAATGGAGCTGAGAAATTTATTGTCTATTGACTACCTTAGCCATTTACTACCAAATACTATAAAAACATTTTAGAATGTGTACATTCATCCATATTCTAATAAAAGTGAACAAATTATTTAGAAAAACTGTAATCTCTATAATTCCGACTGAAAGCCTTTGTATCCATGGCCAAGAAATAAAACTTCATAGTTAATTGGCAGCCCGCGTAAAAGTTTTTTTTGTGATTTCATTTCATTTATTGGAGTTGATTGGAGTGGTCTAGTAAATCAGAACCTCTTCATTCTGGAGAAGGTATTTTTTTTTAAACTTCAATCAGGTACGTGAATCTTACTTTTAGGACCTTACGCAGATAAACTAACTTTAGTTGCATTACATGCACTGTTTGAAATAGTATTTTTACGTTGTTATAATAGTATTTGGTAGTAGCTTTTATATCCTTTATTTATTTTATATACGGTTTAGATAATATAAAACAAAGTGGATTTCAGTGTCTGTCTGTTTATCCACTTACTCCTCCTAAATCACGCAATAGGCTTTGGCTTTGAAGTGGTTTTCTTTAGCTCCTAAAAGGCAACAAACTAGGAAGGTTTTTGTATAAAATTTGCTCGCGTGCGAAACCAAGATTGCTTACTGGTTGCTTAATAGAAGACGTATAATTTATAAGCTTATTTTTGATGTGTTCAAAAACTACCATTGCTTACCCTTAGGTCTTTGCTGTGATTTACAAATACATATGTAGGTAGGTGCATGTGGCTTTTATCTGTTATGCTTTCTTGGTTGCTTTAATTCAAGGATGCCTTAAATCCCATTTTTGATTCCACTTCTGGAAATAATTGTGTTTGTAGAAATAAAGTTTCAGATGTTAGTGGAATTTGAACTGGAAGCGTTCAAGGCTTAGCTAGCTGAACAGTAGTCTCATTTATTTGTTGTTTGCAATGTTTCTGTTTTGTTTATTGTATATATTTCAAAATAAATATGAAAGATAAACCAATGAATGTTGCAATTATTTTAACAATGTATTACTTAATCATACCTAATGTCTCTATGGTCCACACTTTGTGCTGTGATAATAGGGATAGGTTGTAGGAATAATGTAAATATTATTGTATTTGCATTGAATTCTCAATATATATATTTTTAATATTCATAAATTCAATATACATTATAATATCAAGTAAAATGAATTACTATAATTTATTTATATAGGCAATATTTTAACACATGTTAATCTATAGGTAAGTTTAACAATCTAGAGTTACTTATATTAACAATAATTCAGCAAACTTTCGTTGGCACACAATCTGCGTACAATCACACAATCTTATGAAATACAACAAAGACAAATATGGCAATAGGAATTCACATTGGCTAACTGTTACACTTAAAAGTACATCATTTATATTTATTAAAGGAAGAAAATACTTTTCTGCAATATTTTATTGCACAAGTAACCGAATTTAGTATAGTACATTATGCCATTCCACTTAAAAATAAAACATTCATATAAAATTTTTATTTGAAGCCTTAAAATTAATATTTGGCACAACTAAAACTAATCTAAAGCTAAATGATGGGATATTTATATTTTACAGTTTTCCACATCATGTTATCAACATAAGTAATCTTTGGTTTATCTAGCCCACCGGTCACAATTTGGAAATTGCTTACAATAAAATTACAATAAAATATGAAATAGTTCAAACAGGATCGCTTAATCCGATTATAATTATTTTAACCCTTCAGATACCGTCAATTAGAGACACAATAGTAAGACAATAGATGCGCGGCCACCGGTGGTCGCTTGGGGATTCATGAATTAAAGATACATAACATACTCAGATAATATTATCTTTATGTTTTATGTGTAAGAATAGTGTATAATTTTGACCGAAATATGTTATTTACTGAATACTGTATTAAACTGATAGACTGAAAATGGTAGAGGACCTATGCTAGTGGCTGACAATATCGTGAACGTTCGATTAGTGTCTGTCTGAGCCCTTATGAAGCACACTACAAAAATAAAGTAAGTATATTTTATACTGTTTGTAATAATTTATATAATTCGTTGCTTAGAAACCTTTAAAAATTAATTTTAGCTACTTACATTTATAAAATATAGAAATCATTATTAGGTATACTCTTAAAATGTATTTTTTGCTTAGGAACTCTGTTCTAATATTTATACTGTTGTAATAAATCAATGTTAGTTTATTTTTTCTGTGTTATCTAGTAGTGGCTCAAGATTAAGATGGTGCGCGTTGTGTCGGCACACCACTAGTCGCGGCGCGGCGACACAACATGTTACATTAACATCGTTATAAGTATCAACCATAATTCTTATACTTTATCAGCCGAATTTGATTGAGAGAAGATTGCATTAGGTATCAATTAGTTATCTATAAAAGATGTTACGTAAAAATAGAGAGTTCTGATGCCTCAATCTATTTCTTACTATTCCCAGTGAACTTTTATCAGATAGGTACCTAAGTATGTAAGTTTCTAGCATCAAGTATTATTATTATTAAAATTTATTAAACCTATTGCTTTCAATAAACTGACGTTCATTATTGTCACTATATTCATTGTGTTCATTTGCAGTTTGGACACTGCATGATTTGTATTAAATATATGTACCATTACTGAGTAGGTAATAAAGCGATCATATTTACACATACATCCTTACTATATACAATTATTATGTACAACTTAACAGACGATAATCTTTCGACTAATTTTAAGAGTTTTTTAAACACAGCAGAGATCCCATAGGAGTATTATGGAATGCTTAAAACTTAATTAAGATTGAATCTATCTAAACACTTAATACGTAATACAATACGAGAAGCTTAGTGTTACTAAATTTTAAAATATTCTGTAACAGAGAATAAAATTATCGACCATTTTTTTTTACCCCCAAATTGATAGTGCGTCTTCAACTTCATTATCAGTGTATATTGCTAAAGTTCGTTAGCGTTGGCTTAGTGGGCTTTTTGGGTTATGCTTAAAACAAGGTCATACAGATGGATTTGTAACGTGAGATTTATTTGCTTCAAATTAATCAGTGGAAAACCTAAGTAGCTTGTAAGTTATCAATGACAGTTGATCTATTAACTCGAAACTTTAAAACAAATTAATTCCAACAACTTTATTTTGAAATAGCGTAAGATAGGTACTTACCTACGTACCTTTCGACTACAAGTAGGTAAGCATATTGTTACGTATTATTAGGAGCATAGGCTCGAAGAATAGGTAGGTACTTACTTAGTTTAATAAAATTTATAAATAACACTAGTATATTGTCATCACAAATAGAGCCACAGGTCTGATCACTGCACACGTGCTCGTTGACGTCAACTGCAGCAGCGCTCTTTACATTTACGACAGGCTTCTTGGTTTGCTTTGATCGATAAAGTTGTATTTTGTAAAATCTTTTATCCAATAATACTGTAAATAGCTTAAAACGGCACTTTATCAGTGATAGGTAATTTATTTATACAATGTCATTACCAAGCCTTTTGTTAATAAATGTAGTAGTTGCACTTAAAGAGAATCGTACCTAAAATCATTTAAAAATGACTGATGAGTTTGTCATTCTACAGCTTAGGTTCGTAATGAATCTTTAGGTAATTTGGGCGATAATATTATATAGGATAATAAAATAACATTTATTATAGTGGAGTATTATGCTACAGGTACTGACCTTTGGTATTATTAAATAATAAAACTATACAGTAATTAAAATCGTTTACGTAAAATATGTATTAAGATCAATAATATTTTTTGGCATGTTGTATGGCACTTTTGTGGTAAGTATTTGGCATTATGTTATAATATAAATAGGGAATCCAAATTATTTTCTACAGTATAAAAATATTATGATGTTGAGCAATGACCTTAATTAAGTTTGAAACGAAAATACCGGGCGATGAATACTTTATTATATGAGTATTATTATGCAGTTTGAAAGAACTTCGTCTTAGCCTCCCAATAATAACTTGGAAGTTTAGCAAAACTACCTGTTTTGTAAAACTTTAAGTTTAATGAAAACTGGGCAAGGCATTTTCGGTTGTTTATATTATTCGGCGTATCAGACAATTTTTTTTATCCTTTTTTGCTTTTGAAGAAATTTTGTTAAGATAGGTAGGTACGTATTTATCTCTTATACCTTACCTAGTTAAATCAAAATTAATTAGTCGGTCGACTCTCTGTTAATAGTAGATACTATTCAGGCATATCAATAAAATTCAGAGGAACTAACATGAATCTGATCAGATTTTAGGTGCTCTTTTGAAATTTAACGAGTGCACTAGAATTTTTTTAAAATTATTTAACGAAATGGATACCAAATGTTCAACAACCGATGCGACGTCAAGGTTAATCCCTGTAGGGCTTGCAGATGGCGAACCTATGGTTCATATGTTGACTGTAGGAGCCCGAGTGAGAGAACTTCTTGAAGCACTTGCAGCACTGGAAGGGCTTCTCACCGGTATGGAGCCGCTTGTGTTCCGTGAGGTGATGTTTGTGTTTGAATGCCTTCGGGCATTCTACACATTTGTACGGCCGTTGACCTGTAAGGTAATTTTTTTTTACATTTAACTGAATCGAAAAAAGAATTTATTTTATGTATGTATAAAGTTAAGATGTTCGTACTAACCTGAATGTTCATATTTGTGCCTCGCGAGAGAGCTTTGCTTAACGAAGGTCTTATCACACTGATCGCATACAAATTGTCCTTCGCCTTCCTTAAATTCTGGCCCCTGCTTGAGTTTGCTCTTCTTAAGTACTGTCGTTTCTTCTTCGATGTCGTTTGGTGCTTGCATTTCATCCCAATGGGGACGCTCGTATGATGGACTCGAACCTTGTCGGCTGATGTCCGAGGCCAAGTGCATGTTAAGAATAGGAGATCGTGCGTTAGCTATATCGTTGTACTGAAGGAGTTTATCCATAGGTACTAAGGGGTTAACATGAAGTTTTTGTGATAGTAACCGTTTGTGCCCATTAATAGTTTCTCCAGGTGAAGGAGATAACCGAAAATCGGTGAAAGAAGATGATGAGCAATTGGAATGTGGATAAGTATTCAGATAGTTGGTGCGATGAGGGGTTGTACTTCGCGAGGATTTCTGGCTGAGGTTCACTGCTTCCTCCGAGTCGGAATGTGTGACAGAAATGCTGCATGGTGGTGATGGTGAAGGGCTCGATGTAACTGATGGATTGGACTTCTTTGTAGATAAATCTAACGGCTGGTCAGATACAGTCATCGTTTGTGTCATGCGTCGTTCTCTCGCCCTGTTATTTTGAAACCACACTTGTACGACTCTGTTATCGAGACCGATTTGTTGCGCTATTCTCTTAAATTCCTCTCGATTCGGTCGTGGGTTTAAAGCGTAATGTTCTTTTAATACCAACTGCTGTTCCTCGCTTAATGCTGTTCGAACCCTGATTTTTCTATCATTGTCGTGTATTGAAATCTTATCATCGCGATCGTCTCTATTGTCTTCATCTTCACTTGCACTTATTCCGTTTTGTATGGAAGCATGAATTTCGGCTTCTAATCTATTAAGAGCTACCGTTTCGGCTACTTGAGCTGCCAAACCTTCGTGTTTCCTAAACATATTCCCACAAAGACCTTTTTCGTGGTCTAATAAATCACTCTTATCTGTGAAAGTTAGATTACATTTTAAACATCTGTGTATGTCTTCTGGTTCCTCTTTTATTACCACATGAGGAGCCGGCGGTGACTCTATACTGGGACAAATGTTGCCCGATACAGGAGAGAGCTTATCCATGTTTGTTCTAAAGAAATGTTTTGTTACGGACGCGTTTACAGATTCTAATATGGAATTTAAGCCTGGATTTTCATCGCTGTGAACATTGTTATTCAAAGGGACGGAAGACTCGAAGTTGCGAGGAGACCTCAGATCGCTATCTCGTTCCTCTTGCTCCTTTTTTATGGACATAGCTTCCTCATCTTCAATGTCCATCACAAGCTCAGCGCTTCCTTCAGATCGTTTATCGTCATCTTCTGTAACTTCTTCGATCAGGTCTTCAGGATCAGCTGGTAAAGGACTCGTGTGCTTGGGACTAGCAGGAATATCAATATTTCTTTGTTGATACTGCGATGAAGTTAGCTGCTCTAAAAAAAATCGGCTAATAGATGCGGGTATGCTGTAAGGAGCTATCCCGCCCGCTGGACTCATGGGCATGCCAGGAGGAATGTTAAAGGGAAATCCAGGCTGACCTAAGCTTTGACGATGGTAATTATTTTCTTGCATAGATGCAAAGAAGGCAGCAGGCATAGGCAGGAAAGAATTTCCGTTTGGTGAAATGTTATTATTTAGCTGGGAGGCTACCATAGCGCTAGCCCTTTTTCGTGATGGGCTTCTTTCTGGATTAAGCGCCGGGTTATTAGGTTTAATCCGTCCCATTTTCAGATTCATAACGAGACATTTTTTAGAGGTCATGTGACTGGAGTAGGAACCAGAGTGAGAAAACTTTTTCCCGCAGTTAGCGCACTCAAAGGGCTTTTCTCCACTATGAATCCTTAAGTGTTCTTTTAGGTGGTGCTTGAATTTAAAAGCTTTGTCGCAATCATTGCACTTAAACTTGCGCAGAAGCGCGCTTTCGTCATGGCTGATCATGTGCCGCTGCAGTCTGTACACGTTTGCGAAGCTTTTGTGGCAGATCTTGCATGACTGTAGGGAAAGAAAAAGAAAAGGTTAGATTTTCTATAGCGTTGTGTTTTTTACCTATTCTTAGTGCCTTGTTCATTTGGTTCTGTAGTATAATTTTGAAAAATACAATAATCTCATAATTATCAGGTAACCTGATCATCATTTCATGAATAATTCTTGTTGGACATAAAAATATTTTTTTGTTTTACTAGCTAATAGATGATTATGCGTAACAATTTGCAAAGTTTCATTGTTATGTAATACAATGGGCACTGACATATTTGACTGTATCCACCTGTGTGTTGGGCGCGTGCAGGGTCTCGTGACGCTCGAGTTGCTCGCGCGTGGGGTAGGCTCCACGGCACTGGCTGCAGGAGAATGGTCCACCGGGACCGAGCGGTGAGCCTCCTCGCTCCTCCTCTTCTTCAGACGGCTTACCCTCTGACCCGCCGCCGGCCAGCGGACGGACTGTGAGATTAATAACAATTATTAGTTAGGAAAATTAGCTACTCTTATGCTCCAACTTTTACCAAACGTGTTCAGCACATATGATTTTTTTTTTACTATCTCACAACGCCGTCCAGTCCCAAGCTAAGTAAAGCTTGTGTTATGAGTACTAGACAACTGATAAACATACTTAAGTATATATTTCTAAATACATACATATTATAGATAAATTACACCCAGACACAGAACGAATGATTATGCTCATTACACAAACATTTCTCCTGGGTGGGAATCGAACCTCCGGCATAGCAGTCACGGTCACCAACCACTAGACCAACAGGCCAGTTAAAAATTTGAAACTCCAACTTTGAATCGTTTCGGTTGAAATTATAGGACCAATGTTTATGCAGGTGTAACAAAATAAAAGAATTCTGTTTAAAATCAGTTAATTGGTAAAATATTATGTTTATAATACATAGTTATATTTGATAATAGGCACGATCTCGGTGTAGTAGTACTATAGGTGGGTTACAACGTTTACATGAACATGTTCGTTTTGGCTTAGGTGGGTTCTAAAGAATGCACGAAGGAGATTTCATTAAAGTACGTCTCCTTTCAATTTCTAATTAGTAATGTTTCATTGAACTGGAACTTATATAGGTAGTGCAAAAGCATAGCATAAAGTGTAATATTATGTCTGGGTTAGTTTTCACACTGGGTCGTTAATAATTAAAAATCTCAGTTTAAAATGCAATACAATCATCGTAAACCTCAATTGAAAATAAAACAATTATCCGTGTTGTTGGCGATTAAAATTATCGCGGACACCTTTACGGCCGATGTTCGCTCTATAAAAACAAATATGGCGGCAACAATTCAATTTGGAGTCGGTTATTTCGGTAATACGGCCGGTATTCCAGCGTAATATCGTTTTTAAAAGCGGTGTCGGCGAGCGCGTCGTAAATCAAATATAATAAAGAGCAAAACAACGGGGCGACGTATTAATTAGTGCGGCCGCGCGTTGGCCGCGTGTCCTTTACATACGCTGTAATCCGCTATCGGGACACCAGTATTGAATTTTAGAAAATACGACCTTGCAGCACACCTAGCTGTGTACCTGTATCTGACCAATAAAGTGGAATATGAATTAGCGTTCATACGATCTCATTAAGGTTCGCTATATACCTAATACTTACCAATCTTCACTACACTTTACATTCTTAGTATCGAATATGCAATGTTGTTATTATCAAAATGTTATTTTTTTAAATAGTTTTGCGATTTAAAGACCGTAGGTACATACAATAAATTGACTTCCTATAAAGTGCAGATTATTAAATAAAATAAAAACGCCTGAGCGCGTTGATATGAGAACTGTAACTATTCGGTAACAGATGGCGCTAGTAGTAGGCATCTGCTATCGCTTTTTAGTGAACTTTAAAATTTTTTTTGTGGATTTATTTACTCCAATGTAATATAGTATCTCAACACGATGTTGGGATATTATAACAAACTGTACATACTAACCAAGAAAATAAGTTTATGAAATTTATGGTTCATTCAAAAATCAAGTTTGCTTATGAAGACATTGAATGTTTCTACAAAAAGTAGATAATAATAATAGCAACATCAAAATCACCATAACCATATTTGTAAGAAAAACGACCACTTATGTCATCCAAGGAAACTATGGGATTTATCTCAGGTCCTTAACTCGAAAGGCGTGCGAAGGGTCGAAGCCTAATCGCAGAGGCCCTTCAAACATTTTTCATGGAACGTGGTACCTACCAACCAATAATCCCTGTACTCGCTGTGCAAGTGCACGCAAGGTCAATCCGGTTGGTGGGTTCTGCTCCTTGTCAGTGTTCACTACGAACAGCCAATAAAAGCAAGCTAGAGATGAGGAACAATACTCTCCCGGGAGATCGGGTCTGTCAGGTTGCTAATGTCCAACAGTCCGTCACAAAACTGCCCTGCTTATATCTAGCAGTCTGGCAGCTCTGGTCCCTCACTTTAGGCACTTTGCAGCAAAACCTATTACCCAACCGTTTACCTATGGCCTTACCAAGACGTTATTGTAGAGATGCAGCGGTGAAGATTATTTATTATTACTTAACTAGCCCTATAATGTCCCCCGACTGGGCATAAGCTCTACATCCACAATTACGATATTTCACATTTTAGAATTATTAGAAAGAAAAAATCAAACCCCAGAAATATGGCACAGCTTTTGGTATGGCTACTGGCCGATAGATGGCGCTAAGCGACGCGCTCATTCAATAGGTACTACGAGTTATCCATTCATAGTGATGAGTATACAATCTACCTACTTATTTCAATAAACTAAACATTACTTTATTAAACTTTACTTTATCTATATTTGTAAATTATTGCTGGCTTTCTTTAGCAATATGAATTATGTGTCTTTATAAAGCAATTCAGAATTTAAAATGTTCACTGGCAACTTTAGAGTAAATATAGACATGGAACCTACTTTGCAATATAGGCACTTAATTCTTTAGTAAAATAACTCGTTAATGAGTTTGGTAAATATAATGTTATGTGTATCGTTCATTAGGTGGAGCGGACGTACACCTACACACCACATTATCGGCGGTACAGTAATCTGTGCGCACGGGCAGAGTGCGTCCGTTAACCGCTGATAAAAAACCTTCATACACACACCACTGCGGCGCGCTTCCTATTGCTGCTACAACAAATAACAATTATCGCACACACGCACACGCACGCTTATATTCCAAAAGATAAGAGTTTGATTGTTGATCGCAGCACACAAACGCGCGGAGTGGTGATTGGTCGCACCTGTGTCGGCGGGCGGTGAGGCGCGCGGCGGGGAGCGCCAAGTGTTTGCTTTACTCGAAGAAAAAACTCCGCCTGTCCGACTTCAGGCACCATGTTGTAACCTCTCGCTCGGAATTGTAATTGCGCGTTGAGAGAATTATTATTGAACTGTTTAGACGCGAGCTATTTGTTCGGTTATTGTATCGCATTGTAGTTGTGCCGTATGTTGTAGGTACATGTATATGTTATTGGCATAGGTACTCGCCTATTAACTGAAGTCTTGATAATATTTTCTGACCGCGCATACATCATTGTTGCATGATAAATCAATACGCACGTTTCTTACTGCCAGTATTGTTCAATAAACTTTCAAGGAGTTTTCAAAGAGCTGGTTTTTAGCATCTGGTTGACAAAAAATCGTGTTGAGTTAACTCCTCTAACGGATTCGATACCTACTTTTTGTGTTTTTTATCTATCGATTTTTTTTTTTAAGATAAGCACTAAATTTTTAACTTATTTATGAAGTCAAAAGATTTTATGAAATAACTGAATAATATATAAATTAAAATCTATTATGAAATGTTAGTTCTATAAACTACGCCAGTAAATGTACCTAACTACTGGTATTTTATCATTTCTAAACTAACCTATGTCAGCGATAATTGATTGAAGTGCCTATCACCAATTAACAATAATTCGAATAAACATGTATAAAGTAGGTAGGTACGACTTATTTTAAATATTCTTTGTAAAAGTATATAAATCGTAAAAATCGCTAAAAGACTTGAAAACCAAAAGCTTTTTAAATAAATTTGTGTAACGACAGATCGCGCTCAAGTCTGTCCGAGTTGCTGTTGTTATTGTAGATAGTTGTTAGTAGTAAGATTAATGAGAAAAATCACCTTGATCTGAGTTGAATGGAAATTAAGAAAGTATACCTAACTAAATAAATAATAGATACCTATATCTAAATAAGATTGATATTTTGTTTGTTTTGGTATGAATGCCGTATGAGATATACCTAAACCTTTAGTAAACATTTCATTTTCTTTTTAAGAATAAAATGGTGCAAACTGTAAACATAATATCCGTGGCCTGCTATAATCAATTATTATATTATACTTTAATGTGGGCAAAATCGACCAAATAGATGTTGATGCATTTATATTCAATACAAAGGATTCACTATGATCATACAAAGAACATGAGCAATTGGCAATAAAATAGAATTCACAATGATAATCAAGTTTGAATTTAGCACATATTTTTTTGTGTGTTTAAAATGCTAAGAAAATCAAATGATGGCGGTCACGTTAAGCATAGATTGTCATTTTGTAATAAATTCTAATCCTAGTGACGATGGTTTTATACTAATTGATTCAAATCGAATATTTATAAATTCCCAATCGAACGCCGGCGTTCGCGCATAGAAATGTGTTACTATTGTGTCTCTAATTGACGGTTTTTGAAAGGTTGAAATAATGCTGCGAATATTAGATATATTTCAGGTAGGGCCATTGACGCATAACGATCAAGTACTTTTCCTTTACACACCAAATGTAAACAAAGTTATTATTGTAAATATGAATAAGTCGTTCAAATACATTTTCCAATAATAGTTAGGATATCCAGTCATACCTACTGAGTTCAATAATGACATTAGAAGTAAGGTAATCTAGAGGTAGGTACCTACTGAGTCAGATTCAGAACGAAGAGGTGAAATGACAAAACAACAAAAATCAACTCGGCTGAATCACATACATGAGTCATGATCACTGAGGTAGAACTATATCTTTGGAGTGTTTGACAAGTGATTAACAAATCGACAGACGAGTTATTAGCAGAGACGTTAATTTTGTCTCCAACAAACAAGTAATTAGCGGTGCAGCATTACTAGGTAACAAGATGTACCTACAGTTTGTTTAAGGCAATCAATTTCTGGAATGGTTTATTTGAAGGTACTGTATGGTAGACATATTTCGTTTGATAATGTAAATAAATGATATAAAGTAATTAGTTAGATTTTTATAATCAATATGCTTAAAATAACTATATGTCCTAAGGCTTCAGTTTAGTAACTAACAAGATACGGTTACTTTTTATTTTTGAATTTCATGGGTCAGTTCTTAGCGTAGTTCTCGTAGTTATAAAGTTTAATTAATTTTATATGACGCATCTAGAACTGAATACTAGAGAGATTGTTTTGTTACGATAGTAATTTGTTGTCAGGGATCGAAATTCGACAGTGAAATAGACAAAATCTAGTTACCTACATCAATATATTTAAACCTCGGATGCGTAGATGATTAATTCATTAAATTTAGATATAAAAAACAACGAATGTCACACTGTAGCGTCTGTTCGGCGGAGAACAGCAATAAAACGAACTTTTACTAATTTATTCATCCGCGTTCCACAAACTCGCGTCTAAAATATTACGCATTATAGGTCGTTCGAATGCATCAAATGTCCCTATTATGATATCCACTCCAGACAGGCGGCACTCAAAGAGGAAGAATAAAATAAAAAGTAAGACAGAAAAAAGCAAATGAATTAAAACAACATAATCATTTACGATTTAAGACGGTGAAAGCGAGCGGGGTTCCCCTCGACAAACGAAACTTTCTTTCAAGTCTGTGTGTACCTGTTCCCGATTTTCAAGTGGATGAATTATATCCCGAGGGAGAGTAGGGGAGATTACTGAACACGAAGGTTATTTCTAATGAAGACGTGCTCGAGTTTTATTTTTAATGCCTCAGAGGTGATATCATTTTCACCTGCATTAGAAATGAAAAATTATGGCATATTTAAAACTTCATAGTTTTCTTTTCTAGGATCAAAAATTATTTTTATTTTGTGAACTTTAGGGACAGTTTTTTTGGTATGTATAAAAAATATAAGAAGTTTTGAAAAGTAGTTTTGAGTTTAGTGATGATAAAAAAATAACAAAGTTTAAAATATATAATGAAGGTGAAATATAAAATGCAAATCAAAACAAAAAGAAAGGAAGCTTACTTAAGGCCGCGAGCCGCCTGGCCGAGGTGGTAGACGTAGGGACCTGCTTACTCCTCATGTCAGCAAGCCAACCGGCCGCCAAGCATTCGTACCAACCACCAACTCCCATTAACGAGCTCTGCACTTTCATCGAGCGACACCTCTGTTCTCACACGTCACTGACCGCGACCACGGGCTATCTAATATCGCTGTAAGCACTTCGCGGCGGCGTCGAAATCGCATCTACGTCGTACTACACCGAGATTTCACAGCCTCCGCTGACGTCAGCGGTAAAAGTCCTAGTTTCGATATCGGGGGGGCACGTGTACTGCGGGCCGTCGGCGGCGCGCTACTCACATCGGCAGGCGCCCCACACGTTGGCCAGGCTCCACAGGCGATACGAGTAGCTGTCACCATAGCACCCGAACATGCTCTCATCGGTTCTCGCGACCATGGCCCGCGCGCGCGGACTAACGTGCTTCTGGCGGCGCGGCGCGCGGTGGAATGAGCCGGTGGCCCGCCTCTCGCCCCGCCCTGCGCGCCCGCGCCCTCCGCACCTCGCACCGCTCACCCCGCTCACCTCCCGCGACCTCCCCCCACCTATACTTAATTAGTAGAGCCGACTGCGACTGCTGAGCCGTGTCTCACCACGACTATAATAACGATACACCGAAGATATTATAACACCTTCACAATTTAATGACCATTGTAATTTTCAAACCACACTCGACTGCGGTGCTACCTTTTGCGTTGTTTATTTACATGCTCTACGCTCCACCTTCTCGTTGGTATACCTGTCTCTATCTAACGACGACCTTACTTTGCATCTAAAACTTTGCGAGGATCAAAATACAAGACACAATTTGACGTGTTTCAATAAATTCTGATTTGATGTTGTGATCTGCGAGAGTAAGTTTAAACTTTAAACTGATTACAAAAATAACTTTTTATTTATTGATTTTAATTTCAATTTTCATCCTTAAAGAAGTAGAACATCACTTTTTATAATTTTAATCTATTCCATCTAAACCGCATAAAGCAAGCGCGTATGTGGGGCCTTTACAATTTTAGTTCAGCTTTCGGTCGCTAGATGGCGTTAGGAGTCGCACCGCGTTTTCATGTTGCTCTAACTGAGTAGCGACTCTTCACAAATAAAATGAAAGTAGGATTGAACTCTGTTCATTGAAAAGGTTTTGGTAAAATTAAAACACTGACGTTTGCACATAAACTGTCTCTATCACCGTGTACTGTGTATGTTTTTGTGTACAATAAAGAATTAAGAAATAAGTGAATGAATAGCTTATAATTATTTATTAATATTTAAACATGTTAGATTCATAGTAGGTAGATTGTTTTTTTTAATCTACTTTATTATACATTAGATAATTAAAAAGGCTAGACTTATCTAATTACATAACAATAATTTATTGAATTGAATAACGGCTGCTCTGATTTCGCCATTCTAGATCTATTTAATGATATATAGCAAACTACTAATAACAATCAACTAATAGACTTATGTTCGATTTATTATTTTAACTAATAGACGAACTCTTAATGATTTGTTTTCAGTAACAACATGTGGTAGGTAAGCTCCGATATGTTTTCGTTAGTCTAAAATAAGCGGCGATCCAATGACGATAGTCAATTAATGTTTACAATATCTATGTTTTTCTTAAACTATCTATTCTATCGACGTAATATCTGACTATTGAGATTTTATTATTTGACGACCGTTCAAGAACTTTTGGATCCTTATTATTCTTAATATTTTTTCTTACTTTATTGTTTGCTTTTCGTGTAGGTATTAAGATATTTTCCGTAACAGTAATTTGGGTTAAGTATTAAAATCAAGAATAAAAATATCACAAAGAATCGAAAGCCCATATCCCAATCACTGGAATAAAACGAAATAAATGAAATGCCTTCATTTGACCAGACTAGTTGTACATATGTATTTTCTGTGATTGATTCAGAAAATGCTTTGGATATAAATAAAAATCCACTAAGTTCTGTTTAGTCTTAACTTAACCCATTAAACAATATATGGAAACATTAGTAGGAATTTGGTAAAAGGTTTTCTAGGCCAGCACTTTTCGTATTTTATTTAATAACTTATTTATATTTATACTTGTATATCTTGTTTGCGCTTATTAAGTTTCTACATCGGACTCGAAACGTAATTTTATTATTAATATCTGGTAAAATGACACTTCTACTGATCACTCTACTAGATTTTTCGGGCAATTCTGGCGTGAAGTTATACAATGTATAGTTTGTCTAATAATAAGTAGATATCGTGTATTTTATTGAAATTCAGTTTTATGATAAATGATACTTATTTTGCAAATAGGTTTAAAAAACACTTTTACACGTAATTTTTTTTTTTTCATCTGGGTAAGCCAGATGAGGCCGGTGTTTCCTAGCTGACTACCCTGAGAAGAAACACCGAAACAAACTCAGGGGTGAAAGTCTCTTTTTAAGTCCATACAGTAAATATGTAATGGTCAAATCTCATGAGAACCATGCCGATCAGTCTGAGATGGTCTTTTGAAGAAAGAACCATACAGATTTGAGTGGACCCGTCCAGTCAGTGTAAGCATTTGTCAGTATTCGCAAAGCTCAACTCAGGACTACTAAGGAGCTCAAACGACTCGACGAACAATACCAATGAAAGGACATTTGGGTAGGCCGCAGAAAATACTCAAATTGCCAGACATACGGTTACGAGAAAAAAAAAGTCATCAACATAGTCCTCACATTCACAATAATATAAAGAAAATATTTTTTTTACAAAATGTAATACTTACAAAGTAAATATTTATGACAAAAGTTAATAATAAAAAAAATAAATAATAAAACATGTCAAATTGTAAAATAAAATAATTTACAATGTCAAATTGTAAAAACTGAATATTAAGGTCAAAAAAAAAATACAATTGAAAATAATAAAAAAAAACAAACAAAAAGAAAAAAGTTATTTCTTTTATTGACTACTACTAGCTTCCGTACGCTAGCTACGAGCTGCTTTGACCGCCTGAAGGTAGAAAATACCTATATAGCCTATGTACTACTTTATAACTTAGTACCTAGGTACTAAGTTATAAAGTAGCATTCTACATGTTAAATATTTTTTTAAATCAGTCTGTTAAGTTTAATTATTACCAACAAAAATAGAAATCTTTCTTTATAATATTTAGTACAGATAAACATCTATACATACTACCTATATTTTTTTATTAGGTAACTTTCTAACCAGACGTAGGTAGCTACTGGATTTTGTACAATATCTATCTTTTAAATGATGTTTTACTAAATATTTCTTTCAGTATGGGTGTTATACGTAGCTTGCATAATCATCGAGGTTTTTTTTTTTTTTTTTTTTTCTTTCGACGGGGACAATCATCATTGACGAAACCCGCTCTTGGGTGGAGCGCGGGAGACAGTGTCAGAGTCTTACTGACTAAAAACCCCGCGCCGTTCCTTCTTGCCTTCATACCGGGGCTCTAGTTTCCTTTCGAATAACCCCGTCCCCGGTAGGCTTCGACCCAGATGGGCCCCTCCTGTTGCTGACAACTCCTTGAGGCGCGCGGGAACAGTGCGCGCCGTCGACGCCTTGGCTCGGTCCGAACAGTTACCGGACGATCGGATAGCGAGCTACCCATGGCTCGCCGTCCGCGAGCTCGCGTCTACGGTGGCCGGAAATCGGGATCGGAATCCCGGCGGCGGCGGCGGGGGCGCCGTTGCCTGATGCGGTCTGCCTCCTCCTTTGCTAGCATTACTGCTTCGCAGAAGGAGGCGACCGCCTGCCACTCCTCCTCGCTCCGGACCATGGCCTGAACCAAGGCCCGGCGCGAGAGGTCTCCGCCGCCGATCGCCCCCACGAGGGCACGGCGTTGCTCCGCCCAAGCAGGGCACACCTCAACTGTGTGCTCCACCGTGTCCTCCGGGCGATAATCATCGAGGTCGTAGCAGTATCCTGCGACGGTTTAAACAAAGACCATAGTCACGGCTAATTAATACTACTTAACATCATAAATTTACTTCCGACTAGAAAAGCATTTCTATCATGAATGGTCAAAGCTTTATTTCTATATTTGTAAAGTTTTTTATTGCTTGAAAGATGTTTATTTACTGCCTTCATAACTTACCTATGCATGAATTAGAAAAAAAGTTTAAGGTTTTCAGCGCAAGGTATTCGATTGTGCAGTAGAAGTATTGTGTAACGTAGACAATAGCACCTCGTCCTCCACGTGTGCGCCACGTGCGCGCGCCCTCACAATGCCACACCTACAGCTTTGTGCGACGCTTTGTTTTATGGACGCCGTAAACTCTCTATCCACTGCATTCTAATGACTTGTTTGTTCTTTATAATAGTGCCCCGGGGTTGATATTGTGGTTGCATTTAGGGAATCCAAAATCGCAATCCCGCATACCTGTGGGATTTGCAGGATTGGAATTTTTTATTTCTTCTTTGTTTTAAGTTGTAATAAACATGAAAACCGGTCAAGTGCGAGTCGGACTTTCACATCAAGAGTTTCTTATAAGTAAATAGTTTGATTCCAGAATCGAGTTTCGAAGATTTTCCGAATCAAAAACTTTACGATTTTAATATGTTTAAAATCAGCTATATAGAACAATAAAAAATTAAATTCACGTGCTTTTGGGAGTCAGTCCCTGGTCGTAGAGTACTAAAACTGACATTGATTATGTTCCGTTTTAATTGCGATAGCGATACAAGACTCACGAAATAGAAATACAAAAATGATTTAACTGCAAGGTAACATACCTACTCGTAGAAGACAAAATAATTATTATGCTGACAAATTCTATAAAACATGTCACGAGTTCCATGTAAAGTTGTTTCATCACTTTTCAAAGAGAATCAGCTGGGTCTAATAGGTGATCAAAACGGCGGCAGGTCGAAATCCAGTTTTTTTTATAAAAACTTCAATCCCGCAGACGTGCGGGATCCCGCAGGATTGCACTTGCGGGATTGGATTCCATAGTTGCATTCATTGCAAATTGTTTATCCGACTACTTCTCTTGGTTTACGCCAATAGATCTTTGAGTTGACACAATATAATTCATCATCATCATCAATTCAGCAAATATACGTCCACTGTTGGACATAGGCCTCCCCCAAGTGTCGCCACAACGACCAGTTCTGTACGTCTCGTATCCATCGGATTCCTGCGACCCTCGCTAGGTCATCGGTCCACCTTTTGGGAGCCCTTCAAATGCTGTGTCTTCCGGTACCTACGTGGTCGCTACTCCAGAACCTTTCGCTCCCATCGACCATCTATTCTGCGTGCAATGTCCCCTGCCCATTGTCACTTTTAAGTTTGGCGATTCTTTGAGCTATGTCGATAACCTTAGTTCTCCTGCGGATGTCTTCATTTCTGATGTGGTCACGCAAGGAAACTTGCGAGCATGCCCTTTCTATTGCCGTTTGGGTGACTTTAAGTCTTATGAGGCCCATTGTTAGTGACCGCGTTTTGGAGCCATATGTCATCACTGGCAACACGCACTGGACATACTGTATACACACGTACTGGTTATAGATTTTCGTTTTGAGATACTGTGGTATATTTGACCAGAAGATACCACACAGCTTCCCGAACGCTGCCCAACTGAGTCAGATTCGACGATTGACCTCTTTCGAAGTTAGACCTTCTCAACAAGACCGTCTGTTCATGATAAACGTAGTCGTCCACGACTTCATGTATAGAGTCTCCGATCTTGATGAGAGTGGGTATACATGGATGTTTACCATGACTTTAGTTTGGTTCATGTTCGTTTTAAGTTCCACTTTTTCGGAAGCTCTACTGAGGGCACCAGCGTTGTACTGAGCTCCTCCGTAGTCTCAGTCCTGACTACTATGTCGATGGCAAACCGATGGTGAGTGATGTACACATGTAATAATATACATAATTGACATAATAAATTAACATATAATAATATACATATTTACCTCACACCTAAAAAACTGATTAGCATCCGTACATTTATAGCAAGTTTCAGTTGAAAACCAGCGTCAGGCAACTGCTACGTAGTGGCCTGGCATTATGCTGAACTGGACCAATTCGGCGCAGCTGTGAGACACACAATGTTGATGTATTTTAAGTTTAAGTTTCTATACTATAATAATTGTTATCTCATTGTATGTACCCGTATGCCAAATAAACGTGTTTTCTTTCTTTCTATCTACTCGCATTGACATTAATGCTTAGCTCTCTCCATTTCACAACCTTGAGAAGACATCCTATATTGCGGCCGTGAACAGTTTCGGGGAAATGACGTCTGCCTCACATCCCGCTCTAAGAGCATAGGTTTCGAGGTCTGATCTTGAAGTCGGATTGACATGGTGGCGTTTTTGTACAATCACTTTAACATTTCGATGTACTGATAGTCAATGTAGCACCGTTGGAGAGACTGCAGTACAGCCCAGGTCTCGATCGAATCAAAGGCTTTCTCGTAATCCACAAACACTAAGCAGAGAGTCTAATCTGATTATACTCCTCAGTCTTCTGTGTAACCTGCCGCAGCGTATGTATGTGGTTCACGGTTCAATATACCTAGAATACAGTTTGACTGGCCTGTTGGTCTAGTAGTTAGTGGCCCTGACTGCTATGCCGAAGGTCGTGGGTTCGATTCCCACCCAGGACAAATGTTTATGTGATGAGCATGATCATTTGTTCTGTGTCTGGGTGTCATTTATCTATAATATGTATGTATTTAGAAATATATAAGTATGTTTATCAGTTGTCTAGTACCCATAACACAAGCTCTGCTTAGCTTGGGATTAGACGGCGTTGTGTCATAGTTGTGGGATATTATATTATAGTTTATTAATTCGTTTCATAAAGAGTGCAATTATTCAGATTTGGTAAAATATAGACATAATTGGATACCGGTTAAAACTAGGTATAACTAAGTCATAGACCGACGATTGAATCGATTGGTATATCCAAGGTTAAAAAATGTAATAGAGTTTCATTTAAAGTATTACAAATCTCACACAGTTGTATTTGTCTCATCTTCAAATCTGATTTAAAGTAGTTTATTTCTCCGATGTAACTAACAAGCGCACAACTTCTTGCTAGCAAGTGCGTCAATGCATTATAAAAACTAGTGTCTAATAAATCTTGGCACTGTTTAAATTTTTTTAGGTCAACGAGACACCGGATGTTAGGTTGCCAAATAATAATAATATATTTATTGACTCAAATGTATCTTAATTAGCGCTCGAGATATTTCTTTTACAAACGGGCTTAGGTTTGGAATGGCATAGGCGTGACCTACACTATTTATATCTACTTGTTAACGCTAGTCGCATAAGTATTCTTTGAATAATAGTTTCACGAGCTCAACGACTTGGCGAATGGTTCGGAGATGGAACCAAACAACTGCACATAATGAAGCTTAATCAAACAATCAACCCGCGTTGTTTGTCGCGTGAATTCATACGCGTGGTGGCAACCTGTATGACGTTAAATAAAGTCTGCGCACAAAAGGTGAACAGTGGCTGCTTACAATAGAGCTGCATCGATGCACGTGTGGTGTGCCATAGACACGGTGGGAACGTGTGGGGCCTCTACGTGTGGTCGCATCACTACTGCGAGACCAGATCACGTACAGAAGACCAACATTCCCTAGAAAAGAGGTTTAAACAAAAAACAGAAATGGAAAAGCGAAACAACACTAACACTGCAGATACAGTTGGCGTTTGATACTTATACATTTTAATTTCCGTGTAGATCTTCACATGATCTTTTTATCAAGCACAGCGAGGTATTAAACCTTCTGAACTACTTTTTGTGTCAGCGAGGACAAGAACTGCGTGTGCGCACTGATAATGTTGTGGTGCGCTAATGGATGCGCTCGAGTGGACTGCTTTTATCAATTTGTTTGCTTTTAATATAAACAAGTTGGAGTAGAGACTTAGTGGCATATTAAGATCGTCAACAATACTTTTTGTGACCAGTTGTTGCGCTGCCTAGACTTTGATGTCAAGAAAAACAGGAGTTCAGTTTTAAATGGAAGCGATAAATATAATTTCGTAAAGTCAGCTAATAAGATGGTTTGCTATGAAGAAAAAATCCATTCACGTTGATCTTTGCCAAGAATATTGTTTGTATCAATAGTTATTATGTTTTCTCACGGCAGTAGGTGCGTCGTGGGAGAGTCGCCGCATCTGGCCACATCTGGCCGCCAGCGGTGTCGCTTGGCACAGGTAACTTTATAGTTTTACGGTTACAACAGCACTTGTGACAGTTCTTTATTGCTGCTGTCAAACAAATATCACTTGTTTATACGCCCATTCATTTGCGTGGCGAATGAAATCTGTAGTCTTTGGCGAAATATCTTATTGTGCTCACTTTAAGCGTATAGTGGGCGCACATGTAATGTCGTGTACCGTGTCTTGATTTGCAATATCCCCTTGTTTAGAAGAAAGTCAGTAATTTAACAGTAGAGTGTGACAGTCAAATTGTTATGTAGGTAAATTCACGCCGTGGATATTTTTATCGTCGGTATAAAAATCATTTTAAATTATTACACGTGCCTTATGTTAGGGTAATCACAGCTTGATGTCACATATACATATATACGTAGCTACACTTGATGTCACATATACATGTATACGTAGCTACACTTGATGTCACATATACATGTATACGTAGCTACACTGATTAGGTTAACGACATGATAAAGCGTGATTTTGGGCTGTTCAGCGAAATTTAGACATTGGACATGATATGTTCAAAGGCACATACCAGTTAATACAAGAGTCAATATAGCTCGTGATATGAATTAGGTTCGTAAATGCTGCGTTGTCATATTTGTGTGTCGCGGACGTATTGATCGCTGACAATAATTTTCAAATTTATTCCAGCTATTTGGCTCCAGCCGGCCGCGGCCGCTATCACACCTATGACGTAAAATAGAACCGTTGCGAGTTCGCGCGTATTCTATGGCAAACTTATGTATTGATGTTTACATAAATCTGTTTTACATAACATTATGTTGTAATGTTTTCATGTTGTTATTGCATACAATGATAAACATTTGCTTTAGATAATTTAGCGGATGATGCAACATCTGAAGGTTTCTCTTTTGCCGTTGTTTATATTTGCGATTAAAACTACAGTGATTGTGGTACAGGTGCAAAATATTACTTAATACTGTTAACTCTCCTGGCTCACCAGTTTTGTGGTATTCTCATTTTGTTTACCTATGTTCAATTCCTAGTTAAATGGGTAATTACGATTCGATAGTGTTTAAAATATAAGCACCCCTAGGTATAAATAGCATCATAGGTAGAGTCGTTTAAAATGATTAACAAAATGATATACATTTAACCGTTGCCGTTGTTATTTAGGTCCTATATCTAAGGTAGATATAGGACCTAAATAACAACGGCAACGGTTAAATGTATAATCTTAAAAAATATATTTATAAAATGGCAAGTACTAAAGTAGCAGAACTGTAACGATGTCGATATTATTGCGAACGGTGGCAGCTGCGGAGAGCGGGCCTACTGGTGCTCTGGCTCAATTGCCAGTTTGGCCAGAGCGGCTCCGGGGCGGCGCGGCATCGCGATCTGCGTCGATAACGCGCGATATGTTTCCGATACCCGCATACTTGCTTACCTATTATTAGTTCCGTCATTATACAACTTAACGGATTTTTGGATGCTGTGGGAGTTCTGTTTGCTATGTGGGAAATAGTTGTGGGGTCTTTGTTGAAATCGGTATTATTGGGCATTCTTATCGAACTGTTAGATACGTAATTTATAAATTAAAGAAAGAATAGCCATGTGGGCAATTATACGTAAATTATAAAAAGGTGAGCATGATTTAGCAGGCCGTTAGAAGTTTGAGCAGGATTAGTTAATAGAACACGCAGAAAAATACAACAGCATTACATACACCACAAGTATAAAGGCGCCTTCTCTAAGTACAGGTAATTAAAACAATAATTAGACAATCAATAATATGTTTTTTAGAATCTGAATTCGAAACGCACAATGGAAAATTTGAAATCTGGAAGGCGTCCAAATACCTACCTATCAATGCTTATCTGTAATAGCGTTATATCCCTTTAGAACTGTCAGCGAACAGTTTTGAGTGGTGATAAACAACCCGGTATGGAATAAAAACACTGTAATCAGCTTACTGAGCGTCCCGAGGTTATCGGCTCACCATTCTCTAATCTGGCGAGCGACGTGAGACAAAAACGTTGACATATGGAAAGGATATCCTATCTGGATCCTAACGGACCAAACAAAATAATGTTCATGTAGGGGAGAAGGGGGAAATTGGAGCCTACTAAGGAAAAAGTTCAATAAAAGTCAAATTTATGGATACTTAAGAACTTTTTATTAAAAAACTAAATCCTTACTCATTTGACTATCATTTAATAATAGCGTTAACGTTACATTATTAGGCGTTTGGCCACAGATAAACTTTAAAGCAAAAAACAGAATCGCTCTCATTACCCGACTTTGCGGGAAATGAGAGCCTATAAATTCCCATATGTGTAATGGGAGCTACTTAATTATTAAATCAGCCTCAAAAATTTCGTTTTCAGTCTTAAATCTGACTTGATCATATAAATTATAATATAAATGTAACCTTATAACAATTATCTTTAAGGATCCAAGCAAAAAATGCAAATTTAATCAACCGGGCTGTCAGAACCAGAACATTCTTTGTGTGCCCAATTACCGCAACCTCTTCAACGGTACCTCATTTCGTTATCTTTTCCTGAGTCACAGCAAATAGCACACAATGTCTCTTCTTCTGAATATTCTGATTCATCATCACAAATATTCTCAAGATTTTCTTCTTCAGACATGTCAGTTTCATCCTCAAAAAGTTTCTTTTTTATTCTTTTAACTTTCTCGTTTTTGTTGGTTCCGTCCTTTCGTTTTTTTCCTTTTCCTGCGGTACATATTCTTTCTTTTTTGCTGGTTTCTCCTTTCTTCTTAGGAATGATTTTAGTTTTACATTTTTTCTCTAGACGTTTCTTCTCTTTCTCTTCAAATACTGTTTTCATTGGCTTGCTAGATAAAATTACTGAATGTTGTTTTCGCAAGGTCTTATTTTTGTTAGATATGTTAGGTAGTGGACTCACAACTGATAGAACTTTCGCAAAATCATTTAATATGGTTGGATCTGTACAGAGTGACTGTTCTTGAACGTCGTTTGTTGTGGACAAGGTCGTGGAAGTATTGGCAGGAGTTAGCTCTGGGGCAGTTTTATCATTCAACGAAAACGGGATTATAGAAGGGTTTGTGCTTGTGGAAAAGTTTGGTGTAGCATTAGCTCACTTAATATTGATGGACTTACAGCATGGTAAATATCAGGTAACTGCTCTTTTTCAACATTTTCCGTGTATTTGACCAGGACAGAGCTAGGCATTTCCAGCACCTGTTGAATACCACGAGATGTAGATGGAAGTGGTTCATAGTTGCCAGTACCACGAGATGTAATTGGAAGCAGTTCGAAGTGGCCAATATCACGAGATGTATACGGAAGTGGGTCAGAGTTTCCAGTAACTAGCCGTTGAAACTGAACAACATCTGAGCTTGCTTGCTCATTAACTTGGCTCTGATCTCCATCTACAGCAACAAAATCGTCTTCTGAAAACATAGCAGGATTCATGGGATATATTCCTACAAAGGGGTAATCAGAGCCTAATAAGCTCCGATTACCCGACTACCACTATGTTGAAATTAAATAAAACGATATACTGAATCTAACTTGTAACGAAATTATACGCAGAGATACTCAAAATTGATAACATTAGCTATAAAATAAAACAGGTTTGATTATAATAAACGTATAACTTTATACATACCTGGCCGATGAAATTTCCTATTTCTTATAAGGGCGGACCGAAAAATCAACAAGCGTCCGTCGTCACACAACACATGCCACTGGCGAGTCTAGCGCCGCAGAGAAACACGATCGCAGCGGGCCGAAGGCGTCCGAGTAACAAACGAGTGAATACGAGCTATAGGTTTGTCTCTAGTCACACTGCTCCCATTACCCTCTGGCTCCCATTACCCTCTGTTCCCCTATCATGTCATTATAAAAAAAGACGCCTAATTGATATCATACTCTACTTAATCGAAACTATTTATTATTTAATAATAATTTGATATAACCGTTACATGTCTATTGTATGGACTATAACCCTTCAGATACCGTCAATTAGAGACACAATAGTAAGACAATAGATGCGCGGCCACCGGTGGTCGCTTGGGGATTCATGAATTAAAAGATACTTTGACCTCTGATTTCGTTTCGGTGTTCTTTCTCGGGTTAGTCAACTAGGAAACACCGGCCTCATCTATACTTCTATATTTATATTATGAAGAGGAAATATTTGTGTTTCTGTACGTTTGTATTTTGGTTTATAATAAATAAATTCAAAAAGAATTACACCGTTTTTTTATCCCCCGTATAATGCTATATGTTATCACTGACACATAGGTTATATGTCGTACTTCCACGTGGGCGAAGCTGCTGGCAACATAGTCTAGTATAAACTGACGAAGAAATGGACGTGTTTTATAAAACTTATTTATTTATTTTATAATTTATGTACACACAATATACAGAAGAAGATAACATAATTAAAAACTTTGTACAAAGGTACTGCTTATTTCACAAAGAAATTTCTTCCAGCAGACCTGCGAGAGGAAAGATTAGAAGAGATGTAGACAGTAAATAAAACTATAAAATAAATATCTTATTTGTAAATAAATATCATTTATTTCAGTCAGTGTAATGGTTATTATTTGACCATCTTGCGAATTTCCTCATTGAAGGAACTTAACTGTTTGTTCTGAAAGCTAATGAAATTAAAAAAAACATGTTTTTAATTTCATTAGCTTTTAGCATTTTTTTAATTTAATCGAAAATTTAGGAAGATGTTTCATATAAGTATGTTACCAAGGGAGTTATGATTTATGTAGGTACCTACATGTGTAGTACATGTGAATGAGTGAGAGCAAAAAAAAAACGGTGGTTGGTAGCGTGACTGCTGTCAGGATAGAATGGAAGTTTTTCGCCGAGCCCTAGTAATATGGGACAAGGCAGGAAGATGATGATGATGATGTAATTACAAAGGCTCTTGGTTAGGTTAGGTTAACCTACCTGCCGTCCTGTCTGTCTAAGGACCTCTTCTTTTACCTGAAGTAGCTTGCCAATTAGTGTTAGCTGATTTGCTGTTCGCTTTACATCAGTTCCTTTATGTGATATGGCGTCGGTTGGTGGTTGCGTAGCACGTGTGAGGCTACGTGTACACAGTATACGTGTCCATTGTGGCCGTGTGCCGTGTCGCGGGACATATGGCGGCCAGCCGACCCCTGGCCACGCCAGTCACGTCTCGGACCTACAAACAAACGCTAATTGTTCTAACTATTGCCTGCTTTGTCCTAAACAATTACTACTTAAGCAATTCATCCTACACCACCCTTTTGTGTTTGTAATAAGGTTTGAAATGCCTCGAGTGGGTAGTTGACAAGTTGTCGCAGAAGACGTCGCCAGATGGTCTAACAGGATGCGTTGTGTTTTGTTAGAAGTGTCAAAGTAATAGCTATTGTACTTGACTTGATAATGAGAGGATGCGAAAGCCGTAAATCTGTTATTTGTAAAGTTTAAGAAAGATACTTTTAATGAGATAGGAAGGCAGAATTGGGACGAAACAATGAGATTATTTAAAAAAACCCGGCCAAGTGCGAGTCGGACTTACCTGCGCACCGAGGGTTCCGTACCAACTTAAGCGTTATACCTGTAATATTGCAAAAAGTAATTATTTTGTGGTGTACAAATTTTATGATTTTCGGAATTTGGTCTGTAGGTACTAGCATTACACTACTTGCCAAATTTTATTAGTTTAGGTCAACAGGAAGTTCCAGGTAGGTTTTAATTATCTTGCAAGCGTCTTAATATGATGCGCTATAAACGTAGTAAAAACGGCGCTATCTTTAGATTGCTTAGACTTAGAAGTTTGTTGATGTGATTTGTTTACTGTTTCAAGGTGGTGTATCTTGGAACAGTAGGTAAACAAATCACATAGGTATACTTACAGCAGACTTGAGTATTTGATGCATAAATATTAATTTCAGCCTGATTCTCCACTTGTATCTGAAAGGATTTTGACAGACGGCCAGATGTACTACAAAGAGATCCCATAAGTAGTGCTGATTGTACTTACGTAGGGGATGTTTAATTAAGTTCTTTTTTTTGTTAATGTACATTTAGTCATCGTAAGTTTTCTATTATTTTAACTGTCTCTACCCGTGAGGACCTGTAATTGGGCCAATGTTTTTTATACTGTTGTTATCCTCTTGTTATAGCTGTTGGTTCTCCAAGGATTAAATAAATAAATAAGAGTTCCGTTTTTGCGGGCTGAGATAAGGAACTCTAAAACAAGAATAATAAGATTACGATGTTTAATTTTCATTAGCATTGTTATAATTTTTTTACCATAATACTTATAACAGGTAGTTATATTACACAATGTGCCACAGGTCCGTAATCCGCTTGTGGTTGTGATGCCAAGTAGACGTTGGGTAAAATCGTTAGATTTTTTTTTTTTTTTATAGAAACCTATCCGTCTTAGAAAAAATACAAGTAAACAGTGAAGTTAGCTTTCGATGCGATGTGTTTATTAATATTTTTTGACATATTCAGTGTAGGTAATTTCAGATTCATTTTTATCAAATTTAAAATTTGCTGAAATATGTATTAGCTGGAACATTGAAATTAAATTGACAATTTTTAACTATGCCCGCTGCCTCTGATGTTTTGTCGCCATCTCACCTTATTCTTCGTTTAGCCAAATTATCAATCACTTTGAGATGAGGTAGAAGAAAGAAACGTAGTGAATACAATAACGTCACAGTAGCGGACGTAGCTAGTAATCACATTAATGTTGCAGATATGGATAGTGCTTGGCCTAAGAAACATTTATAGAAGTTTCTTCTACCAAGCACTATCCAGGCCAATTTGTACTTATACTCAATCACCAAGACACAGATTTACAATCACGTAAAGGAAAACCATGTTCATAGCAACACTTGCGACGTTAATAGGTGCTGTCGTGTTCAACGATTTGTAGAGACCCTATCCGTATAGGATTTATCTATTTCTTTGAATCCTCGGCCAAAACATGTTACAAGCATAATGATCGGATATCGCATATAAATGAAGTATTTCCACATGAACAAGTGGTCGGGTGATGTATGGAACGGTCGCGATGTGTCGGCGCGGGCGCGGCGGAGCGGCCGCAGCGCACTTGGCAGCGGTTCAAACGTCGCGCGGTAATTTGCGCCTCCTCACCTTACCTACACTTCCGATGTTCATTATCATTTTCAAACAATAGTTACCCTGAAAATATTAACAAAGCGTTTTTACAGGGCAAAACGATTTAAAATCTAAAGTATTTAAAAAGCAAACGTAAAATAAAGACATAAAGAAGCGAATTTATAACATTACAGACATTGAAAAGGCAAGCAAAGAACATATTGTACCTACATTACATTAAATAGTAAATTGTTATGTACGTACCACGCTTCTCAGTGCTGCGTGCATCAATTGTAACAAACAAATGGCGGCGAGTCTTTGTTTCACATTAGTGTTAGTTGTTCTGTAAATAATTCCCCCTAAATTAACAGCGGAATATTTTTGCCGACGCTAATTTAATATAACATTATTCTCACATCAGAGCGCACAATAGCTCTGCGAAAGTTTTATGCGTCTCCATTGTTCGGAGTGGTTTACAACTCGTAAAAACCGACGTCCCCTGCTAACTATTGTTATTATTTGTTAATTAATTATAAAGTGCGGCTTCACGGCCACCCTCGCTGTGACGCGGCTGAAATCATCTCGCTACCTACACACACATAACTGGCTATCGCAACCGCATTTACCTTTTTTTTGGTGGAAAATCATCAGATAACTTCTGTCACGCTGGGTAGAGAGAGAGAGAGAGGAAGTATTGGACTTTTACTGACCTTCATTTTCCCTTTTCGTTCCAAGGCCACGGTGATTCTTTCAAACAATCCCACAGCCCACGTCTAGCCAGCGTGTCCGACAGGAAATGAGGCGTTGTAAGGTCTGTATGTTCGTCACGCTGGCTGTGACTGCTTCTTAATTCCTCTCTATCCGTACTGTGTGGCCTGAACCAGGGTTGGACGCGAGAGGTTGCTGCCGCCGATCCATACAACGATGACGCGGCGGTGTTCCATTTATGCGGAGCTGACTTATACTGTATCCGCCACCGTATCTTAAAGGCAATCCGCACAATGACACCTGGGTGTGTTTTCCAGGCGATCCGCCCAATGTGACCTCGTCGTGTCTTTCAGGCGATCGGCTCAATGACGCCTGCTCGTTTCTTCCAACCGAATCAGGAACTGTGAGGACCTGCGTCAGGCGGAAAGTGAGGACACTGTGGTGCCTCTCTGACCACTCTTCTAACACACTGTGTACTATTATATAATTTATACACACTTCTGTCCCTCTTTATATTTTTAAATATTTTTCATATGATGGTGATTGTGGCTTGCCCAGCGCTGGGTTGCGGTAGTCACTATTCCTGTACTACCATGGGATTCCGCTGGAGCTCAGTTCCTTCACTAGTGCATGTGTACAAGCACTGTTCTCTCAAAATCTCATGGTAGCAGGTCGGTAAGGAGGCTCGCCACCTCTCAGGTGACTAAATATGTATCCCCGTATCATTTGGATAAAATGGATTAAGCTAGCTAATGATCAATATTTTCTAAAAAGGGGGAACTCCCGAAAAGTATTTAAATCTGGTTTTCCCGTCATATTAACACTGTACTGAATTTAAAAATATTATTATCTGTATTTTTAACTTAATTCAAATAAGGAAATCTTTTTATTTTTATGTCTGTTCCCCGATTAATCGAATATGCTAGAACCGATTTGGAAAATTCTTTTAAAACCTTCCTTATAGACTTTATATACACTACTTAGGCTTAGCTGAAGGGTCAACTAAAAGTGTAAAATTAAAAACTTGTATATAAAAAAATATAACCGACCTCAATTTGAAATAAATAAAAAACACTTAATTTCGGAAGTTGGTGTAAAATAGCGAAAAAACGAAACTAAAAACATCAATAACATTATTAGTTAGTGTTGTATAATTATAATTGAGGAAGGAAATCGGAACGTGTGAGCATAAAATAGTTCTCTAGAGGAAGTAGGTTACAGTGGCGATAACACATTGTTCCTGCAGGTGAGTGGGTAATCTAGAGCCGTGCATGTGTGATGTGTGGCGTCCGGGGCAGCACTGCCGGGAATGTGGTTTGTCGCTAAAATACTCATATTATATAATTTATACATTTAACAATTCAAGCACACAAATGTACACAGGTTGACTTAATCCCAGGGTATATTTTCCAATGGACACAAAAAAGATTTTCATTAATGTTATTCCGAATAGAATATATCTGTTTTCCTGCTATTGTTCATAATATATGTGGAAATGTAATTATTGTGTAAAGGTAAATAAGTTATTTATCATAATTCAAATTACGTTGTTCAAACAGAAAAACCCAATAATTTCATTTTTAAATTAAATAAGGAAATTGGAGACTATATAAATATAAAGTTGGCCGTTAAAGACTTTGACTTCTAGTTCCTAGGTGTTCACTGTTATTTGAATTGGGCAAAGACACCGCACTTCTTCCGCGGGGCGACGGGCTTCCTTGCCGGTCAGCTACCGTAGGATTTGACGGCAACAGTTCTTGCACACATGCAAGAGTGGGTTGTGATGGTGCAACGCGGAGGTAAATTTCAGGGTGGCTGCCGAGGCGCCATATCGTCCTTATTTTCCGCTTGATGCAGGTCCTCAACTGTTATGGCTTCAGCGGGTAGGTGTTTGACGCGCGCATCGTAGAGACGTCAGCAAAACTGAAGGGGCCCAGCAGGGCCGATGCCTGTGGCTGCGGGATTGTTCAAAAGAGTTACAGTGGCCCTGGAACGTAAAGGGCAACTGAAGATACACAGGTGGGCCTGTCACGTCCTCCGGTTCAACCCAGACTGAGATACATGTCTACTGTTAGTAGAACTTTTTTGACAGTTTCTACCTTACCTATAATAAAGACTGATAACTTTGAACACTGCGTGGCACCTCAATGTTCAATTAGAAACGACGACTTTGATCTGGCCCCGTACACACTAAATAAAACGATGGTATGGATGATTTTTCCTCTAACTTTTTCTTTCTTATTCATATCCCACCCTCAAGACTGGTTGTCAGATCTGCGACAATAAAGCCGGCTGTTGGCACGTGGTGGGCGCGCTATTCGCAACGCTCCGGGTGCTCCGGGCCGCTCGCTGCAGGCTCCGCGCTGCTTACAGACGCCTAACTGCCAGTTTTTCTCGAAAGCACCCATCGAGGTACGCAATTACAAGGAACGCGTTACATCTTCCGCGTCGCCATATTGCGGGCTCAGTTGCAGCAATTGTTGCGCGGTGGTTGTTGACTATTTACCTATTTGCGTAATAGAATTTTTCTTTATTTTGAGCTTTCCGAGTTATGATTACATAACAAACTGTTAAGTTGTGCTTACTTAATAGATTGTAAGTATTACTTAATGGCAACGGTTTCTCTTTTAGCGATGAGTAAGTGATGCCAAAGTAACAGAACCAGCGATCAGTTCAATTTTATAGAGTATCATATTAATAATTTTTGACTGGCTTGTTGGTCTAGTCTATTTTTGAGTGGCCCTGACTCCTATGCCGGAGGTCGTAGGTTCGATTCCCACCCAGGACAAAAGTTTATGTGATGAGCATGATCATTTGTTCTGTGTCTGGGTGTAATTTATCTATATATGTATGTATTTAGAAATATATAAGTATGTTTATCAGTTGTCTAGTACACATAACACAAGCTTTGCTTAGTTTGGGACTAGACGGCGTAGTGTGATAGTTGTGGAATATTATTATTATTAATTGCTTTAGTGCTTACTTCGGTAAAATACAATCAGGACTTTTTAAAGATAAATAGGACAGGATCAGGACTTTTTAAGGTATATCAGAGGCTTACAATTTTCTCGCTCAAATCGCCACGTTCGTGGCGATAGCAACCAGTTGTCAGTTGCCTCTTATAGTGTCTCGTATGTCGTGGTGCGGCGCGTTGGCGCGACTCGCTTCCGGCGCAATAAAAACAATGCGCCGATGCGAACCTTTATTGCTCTAGGTTTCCGGCCGCGCCCGCGCCCGCGCCGCTTGTCGCCCCACTGTAATTATGATGCCACTTGCCAATTGCTGCTGCGACCTTTTATTTTGACACTCGGAATGATTTGAGGGAAGGGTGGTGTTTTGTAAGTTCGGTCTGGGCAATACTGCTATCTATGTCAGAAAGTAAATGTTTCTTGAGCTCGTACTTAGAGAGACAGGTATTCAATTAAGATTCTCATACTAGAATACCTAATTATGTACCTAATGGCACTCACGGAATGCAGCTGAAAATCAGCGTGAGGTGGTGACCGTGTGTTACCGTTTGGTATTATGCTGAGCTGAGGCTCTTTTGGCATTTAGATACTTTTTTTTTTGCGATGGGGAAAATCATCGTATGACAAAACCCGCTCTTGGGTGGAGCAGGAGATAGTGTCAGATTCTTATTGACTAAAAACCCCACCCCGTTCCTTCTAGCCTTTATACCGGGGCTCGAGGTCCCTTTCGGACGCGCCGTCGACGTCTTGGACTCGGTCCATTACCGGACGATCGGACAGCGAGCTACCCATGGCTCGCCGTCCACGAGCCCGCGTCTACGGTGGCCGGAAATCGGGATCGGAATCGGGGGCGCCGTAGCCTGATGCGGTCGACCTCCTCCTTTACTAGCATTACTGCTTCGCAGAAGGAGGCGGTCGCCTGCCATTCCTCCTCGCTCCGGACCATGGCCTCGACCAAGGCCCGGCGCGAGAGGTCTCCGCCGCCGATCGCCCCCACGAGGGCATGGCGATGCTCCGCCCAGGCAGGGCACACCTCAACGGTGTGCTCCACCGTGTCCTCCGGGCGTTGCATACAGTGGCGACACCCGGGCGTCTCTTCCGACTTTATCTGAAACAGGTACCTCCCGAACGTGCCATTTCTGGTGAGGACCTGCGTCATGCGGTACGTAAGGACGCCGTGAGATCTTTCCAGCCACGCCTCAAAGAGGGGTCTTACCGCCATAATCGTGGTGAGCCCGCATTTAGATACTCAGTGTACATATTTTTTAGTTTGATTTTAAAATAAGGGTATCATTTAAGCTATCACCAATTTGATTAGTTTTGTGTTTCTTAAATAATAGGGTTTGCCCGCAAAATAGTAGATTTGTCACCAAAATGTAGTCACCAAACAATGTAAAATCAATTCCACAATAAATCACCTAAAATCATGGAGATATAAGGTCTAGTACCAAATAATTGTTTTTGTATATATTATAATAGGTTTGTCCTAATAAGCATTTAAGCAAACTAATTGAAAGAGATCACCAATAAACTATATTATGTTACTAGAAAATTTCATAAAGTTCCAAAAAAAATTAAGGGTTGTCGTCATCATCGTTTCAACCAAAAGAGTCTACTACTTAACAGGATATAAGTACGCCTCCCCCAAGGATCTTAATTTCCAGAACCATAACCCAACAGGTAGTATAAATATATTTCAATAAAATTTCTAGCAGAATAGTAAATAAAACACTTAATTAAAGTCAAAATAATCAATATTTATTGTTAAAAATAATAATCACTGAATAATCAGCGCTGGTTTGGCTTTTGAAGGGCGCCCCCTTTTTCTTTTATGGCCGATAAGTTGAGGCCAGAAAGCGCGCCAATTTGTCTCCGCCTCTTTGAACATATTTTCATTAAAATTATAAATTGATGTATTAAATTGGTAACGAATACTATTATTTTAATAACCGAACGAAATAAAATGTAACTACTGTATTGGTGACAAAATTACAAATAAAAAGGGGTTGCAGTCAGGGATCGATAATCGATTTATTTGGTGACAGATCTACCATTCTGAGCACAAAGCTATTAATTAGGTCATAAAACTATTATTTTAAGAACGAAGTTTATAATAATCTAATGCATCACAGTTTTATTGGTAATCTATCTCTTATTTTACACATATACTAACATTAATTTGATAATTCATACCGGGGAACACTTTTTGTTTATCTGAGAACGAAAATATTTCGTGGCGATAGATCTAATTATTAGGTAATACAACTTGATGACAAATATAAAGTTTGGTGACAAGAAATATAGTCCCCTTAAAATAATTCTGTTTTTGTTATGCAAATAAACGTAATTTTCTATCTTTTTTTCTAATGTATGAAATCTATCAGATTCCTAAGCTTTAGGTACCTACAGCTTATATAATATGTTTATTGATGGTTAATGTGTATTAATTCTGATAACTACCAGATAAATCACGTATTTATCTGATAGTTTTTCTTCATTAAAAAATAATACTTAAGTACATTTTAAGAACAAAGGAGGATGCCGGATTTTGTATGGACACCGTCCCCACCCTCCAACAGACATGAGACAGGTGTCATTTGAAGCGTCTAGTTAAATATTGTATTTTTTATTAGGTGACACTTCACTAAAGCATGGGGTTTAGGTTTTATAAAACATTTTATTTGGACCTAACCTAACCTTACTCAAGTGTTTTGGACCTTAAATATACTCATTATATAGTACTGTTATATATTTTTGAATGCGGCTCTGCGTGCTCTATACGATTCTGTAAAAATATATTTTAAAAACCATTTTTGTTTTAACCTAACCTAACTAGACCTAACCAGATTTGTGTGCATATATCCATCGTGTGGTACATAGGGTTACTGTAGCACTTTAATTTTAATGCATCCGCACATTAATACTTGATCGAATTGTAAATGTCTTTAGAAGTTTTTTTTTTTTATTTAAACCCCATGCATTTAATAACTAAATCAGCTGTTTTGTCTTTTGTGGGTAGGAATCAACAAACTGACATGCATTCCATGTCTGTTATGCGCACTACTTAGGTTATATCAGGTTAGGTTAGATTAGGCTATAGGTTAGGTTAGGTTAAAATAAAAATGGTTCATAAAACCTAAACCCCATACTTTAGAGATATGTCGCCATTGTAAAAAATACTCTATTTTAACTAGTCGCTTCGAATGACACTAGTTTCAAATCTGTTGGTACCCACCGACATATTTGAAACAGCTGTCAATATTGGGGACAGTTTTACGCAATGCTTTTTGTCAAATATTTTTGCAGAATTGTATAGAGCTCGCAAAGCCGCTTTCAAAAATATATGACAGTACTTTATAATGAGTATATTTAAGGTCCAAAACACTAGAGTTAGCTTAGGTTAGGTCAAAATATAATGTTTTATAAAACCTAAACCCCATACTTTAGAGACGTGTCGCCATAATAAAAATTACCCTATTTAACTATACGCTTCGAATGACACCTGTCTCAAGTCTGTTGGTGGGTGGGGACACTTTCATGCAATGCCCTTTTCAGCACTTTCTTCGCTGTTTAAAATTTAACTGCTAACTAAGCCGGGAATAAAAAAAGTAACGTAGATCTATTTTAGTTATAGAATTCAGTTATCACTCGGCGAGTGACATCCATTATGTTTACAGTTTACGACCGCGGTGACATATAAAAAGATTATTAAAACAACGTTCTATTCGTGTCATAAACGTTTTCAAGTATATTGTGACGTCTTTAGTGTAGTGTAGTCAATAGGGATGTGTGGAACGATCATATAAATAGGTAGTAGTAGTGTTTAATAGGTGGGTTAATGTCGGAGAGCATATAAACAGATATGTTATAGTTAGCGGCCGGGCTGCGCGGCGGCGTGCGGCGGCGTGCGGCGGCGTGCGGCGGTGTGCGGCGGTGTGCGCTGCCGCTGGAGGCTCGCCAACTGTGCCGAAGGTAAGCGGACAGTCTCACCGCTGCACCTTGATATACCGCGATCATTTGTTTATCCCGTTTTCAGGAAACAGGTTTCTTTCAATCAAACACATTTTAAAGAAAGTTCTTTTTCAAAGGATGTTTATTAGAACAATGTCCTTGTATTGTAGGTAGATTATCTTACTATATACTTATCCAAACAGTGAAATGACTGAAAAGTTGAAAGGTAATTGGTTGTCCTGGTATGGTCATGTGAAGAGGAGGGATGAAGCGCATATCTATACTTATAATAAATCTGTAGAGAGGTCAATTCTGTACATGAAATATATTTCCAAAATAACTATCAAGGGGTGATTAGTGATCGATACTGATGCCAAAAATGCAAACAGTAAAATTTTTGTCTGTCTGTCTGTCTGTCTGTCTGTCTGTCTGTCTGTCTGTCTGTCTGTCTGTCTGTATGTTCTTTATAGAAACAAAAACTACGCGATGGATTTTAACGAAACTTGGTACAATCATTCTTCATACTCCTGGGCAGGTTATAGTATACTTTTCATCACGCTACGATCAATGGGAGCAGAGCAGTGAAGGGAAATGTTGGGGAAACGAGAAAAATTACTCCATTTTTTAAGCTTCCGTCGCGTTTGCAGCCTTAATGGTTAAAGCTACACAGAAATTATGTATAACGGAAATGTTCTCCTTAAAATTATATAAAAAATATCCCAAGACATTATATGTCTATCTTTTATGGTTGACTCACAATAACACATGTAACTCCCGATAGCTTAGCAGTTCGGAGCTTTCTGTTTATTTTTGTCTATGGCACCATATCTAAGGTGTGTGCACACAGTCACGCGCGTAAGTGGAAGGGAGAGATCTGGAACGTCTCGAATCGTCTCGCGCATCACGTTGTTTTCCAGGCTCTTAGAATTCGACACCAGACGTTTCAGATCTTTGATTTTGACGACTCCGTTGTCGCTGGCATAAGCAACAGGATCCGCGTACGAAGTCGCTGGCAGAAGCTAGTGTATTACTAAAAGAGTTCTGAGTATACATGTAGATGGATGGAGAGGGAAAGAAAGGCCGAAGAAAAGATGTATAGATTGTGTGAGGTTTCATATCACTGAAAGAAAAGGGAGTTAGTGATAGTTTGACGAGTGACAGGACAGAATGGAAGAAAAAAACGTGTTGCGCCGACCCCAAGTAATATGGGATAAGGGCAGGAAGAAGAAGATACTTATCCAAATAGGAAATCACGCTACTGTTTACTAAACCTCCATTAAAATTAATCACAAGCTTGTTATAATTTCATTATAAGTAAAAACCATCATAAATGTTGTACGAGCGTTCTTGTCGTTAACATAAAACTCCATGAAAATCATCCATCTCTGAATGTTAAATATAAGTCAGGTATGGTATAGGTACTAGTGATGTAAAGAATCTTATTAGCATTCGCATTCACGAATATTCGTATATTTTTTGACATTCACACCCGTATTCGCAAGAAAAATGCGAATATTTGTTGAATGTTTTTGACAATCAAAAAGGTATTAAAGTATTGATTGAATGGATATAGATTGACAATATAACTGTAATTTATTTATTTATTACAGGTACTCTCTGCACAAAAAAAAATAGAAAAATGATGAATGGTGTGATTTTATAAATTTAAATTTAATTTAATATTTTTCTATTTAACAACTTGCACTTCACATTTTCAGTGTTATAAATGTTCTAACAACATTTTCAGTGTTAGAGCAATTTGGAGACATAGTCATGTTTTTATATCACCTTAATTTAACAAATACCGTCTTTCGGTATAATTTGGCCTACCTGTCATTACTTTGCCCAAACTTATTATTTATATTAATTAGTAAACTATTCTAGTTAACAAATTTTCTTCCTAGTAAATTTTTTCACGGGTGGAATTTTACAAAATGTTATTTACAAAACGTTGCTTTTTCCTGCACTTCACAACTTGATTATATACGTGTTTAAAATGTTTTTACTTATTTTTATTGAGAGAGCAGTGGTGACCGAGTGGAAACGGCCCTGACTTACGAGTTATATGTCCAGGGTTCAAACCCAGCTAGGTACATTACTTTGTGTAATTTATTTCATCACCACTGCTCTCAAAACGGTGAAGGAAAATATCGTGAGGAAACCGGCATGTCCTAGAACCAAAAAAATCGAAGACATGTAACATTCACCAACCAGCACTGGGCCCGCGTGGTTGATTATGGCCCATTCTCTATCCTAGATAGGAGGCCTGAGTCCCAATAGTGGGAACATTATAAGGCCGACTATGCTAAGCTGTACTTATTTTAGGTAACATTTTTTTTCCCTAGCCATTAATATTCGCATTCGCGAATGTCAAAAATCTAACATTCATTACATCACTAATAGGTATCAACTTAGAGTATGTTGATACCTATTAGTGTAATAATGTAGTGGTTTCTTATGTTGTATCGAGTCACAATAGGTACATGCGATACTTGAAGACTAAGTGTATTCTGCGGTGCAGGTTACTTAATCGCAAATTTATCAGTAATAATATAATGATTCGGCCTACTGTTTGATAAGTCAACACAACGTTAAGTGTGTGTTGGTCGTTTACAACACAACTCCCGAGTGAAGAGGGGCACATCACCGGTGGCGGCCCACTTCTCGCACACAATCATGTCGAACAAAGAGCAATCAATCAAGTTATCTCATCTTCCTAGAATACGGCGATGTGATCGACAACACGTGAACGTTGCGTACCCGCGCGATCCTTCACCTCCGGCCCGTTATCGCGCAGATAATACTCACAAATAGGGTACCGATTGACGTCAGCGCCTTACACCGCGGCGAGGTAACTACGATATCGCGCGACCTGCGACCCGCGTATCGCGCTAGAGGCCTGTTCACCTAGCCGCGCTACAGCCCCGGCCCCGTTTCGACAAGGCTCCGTTAAATACGACGCAGTACGAGGCGTTAACCTTATAGTTTTGACGTTTGTTGTTGATATAATCATGTTTCAGACGATATCGGAGGCCGCAAGGGTCAGCCTGTGTGCAGGAAGTGGATCAGGCGTCATACCTCTGTGTTTACGATCTAGATGTTTTCTTCGAGTCGATGTCGATGTGGTTCACTGATGTAGGTAGCTGATGATTAGAGACTGAACTTAATTAGTTTTCAATCAATAAGGTGTGCGGGCTCTACGTAACGACAAATATTTGAACAAGACTGCTAATGTTGGACATGATTAGTCTAAATGTCACTCTTAAGATTGATACTTATGGTACTACGGCGTGGGTTACATGGCTTAAAAGTAATGATTTCGTAACTAACTTTCTGGTTGTGATTCAGCACTATATACTTAAGCACCTGCTTACTTACAGGCGCTTTATATATCAAGTGCCTTACGTAGTACAGTACTCATTACGATATCAGTTTCTAATGATGTATTCATTTTATTAGGTTTACGTAACATCAGGTAGATAAAAAAAATTGTTCCCTTTTTTAACAATTTACATACCTACTTCCTATGGCTTTATATCCTCCAGATTATACTAGTATTACTAGTTAGTACAAACCCGTGGTACGTTGGTTACCTTTAGATTGTCTATAATAATAGAATAAGTATTAGATCTGTGTATTGTTGTTAGTCGGTAGTGGGAATAATTATCATTTATTTTATGCTTTACCTACTTATGAGCTCTGTAGCTTATCTGCGGGTTTTACCATTTATTGTTTATACAATAAAATTGTGTAATTACATATTCTAATTCCATATGATTATGCACGGTATTATTATTTTTAATTTTGTCACGCAATAATAAATGTTTTACTTATTACGCAAGTTTTTATTACCTTGTTGTGAAGAAGTGTACGGAAGTACTTATTGAATGTCAAAATACATTGTTATTGTAATTTCTTAATATTTAAAACTTCATGCCTTGATTATTATCAGTTTACTTTAATTATTTATTTATTATAAGGTACTCCAACGACTTATTCAATAATGACATATTACAAAAAATAACTTGTATGTCTATTATTATGGTGAACTAGTCACTTAAAGGGCAACATAAATAAAAAAAATACGTATGATTTATTAGATCTACCTTAGAGTGTTTTAAAATATTTTTTTGTTATAATGAAAGATAAAAAAATAAAATAATCATGGTAGAATGACTCAAATTAAATATTTGGTCTGGAATCGGTTTTCATCAAAATAACCTGTGTTCGTGTTATTGTCGCTTATCTTTCGGAGAATTTTCAACAACATCAGGGACTGTACGTAGCTGCCTATCGCCCACGCACGTTAAAGTGACCTGTTTTCCTCACTCAACTTCGAATCAGCGTCTATACTTGATATACTTGATAAGTTCATGACCTGGATGGTCGTTGTTTGCTTCTTCAAAACCTAATTAGGAATAAATCATGCGACACGTAGTTAAAGACGTAGGTAAGTTTATCAATTCTCAGAAATGCGATGTTACAGACGTTGCAGAGCGGAGGACCCCGAATGGTCTTTTGGGAGGTAGCGGGGTCCCTTCTATATGCCGATGGTAATCACCGAGGTGGTTTTAGAGAGGTAAAAATCCCTTCCACCCTCCGGACCTATCCTCAAAGGCCGAGCGCCTTTTGAAGGTTTCCCTTCGAAAAAAAAGGTAAGTTTATCAAATTACTAATCAAATAACATTGCTGACGTCCTGAGTAGGTAGGTGTCTAACCAATAGTTACGTGGATATTGACTGCTGTATAGGAATATGAAATTGTCAATAGGTACTTTAAATATTAAATGTATGTTTTAGGTAGAACAGTTGCGGAAAGTACAATGCAGCTTCAGTTAGGAGTGTTTCATTAATGCCCGCTTGTAGGTAGGAGCAGTGTCTCGGTACCTATTCACAACCAATTAATTACTCAACAGGTATTTACGGTATCCCGTTCAAAAACATGTTTGTTTGACGTATTTTCCGAACTCAACGTGTGACGACACCGGCACTGTTATCACTGTTATAAAGCCGGTTAGGTACTCAAGCCTTTGAAAGCCAACGACGCTAACAAGTGACAAACATAATCGGTCGCTAGAACGACGATAAGTTGATGTTCTACTTGTAACCACATTATGATCTGATATTAGAAGAAAATGAGCAAAGAAAGGAAAAAAAACAATAAAATGGAATGTTCCCAAATTATTTCAAGAGTCAAAAGTTTCTTAATAAAATTCAAATTATGAAATAGAGCAAAAACGTTAGAGCCATAAAATGTATTTCTAGTTTTAAATAAAAAAAAAATTGAACAGGCACAATTCATCAGATAAAGAAAATAAACCAGAAATAGGTTAGAGTGTTAGGGTTTAGTATGGGTGTCTACCAGATATAGGGAAAGGTTAGAGTAGGTATATAAGTTAACATTATTTACACACAAGCATCTAAAGAAAACTCATTCGTTATTTGATCACATAGCTCATAATAACAGATTCTCATTCCACGACATTTTTGATGTTTACATTCTTTAACATACTTGTGAATTGTAAAAGTGCCAAGATAGTTATGTTCTGATTTTATTTGTTTGGTTTTTACGATATTTACTATGTGGGTATTGCTGATGTCCTTTAAACTAACCAAATATGCGTTTTAAAAGCTACCATACTACTCGTGGAGGTGATGGGCCCGAATTTTAAAACATATATTTATTCAATCATTTTGTTTGGTTCTTACCACGTACTCGTAATTCTGATAATTACGTAATAGCTACTCAGAGTGACGTTGCGAATTATAAACATACGAGTATTATTTGTCATAATAAATTGCGGTTAGTATTTTTACTGTGTTGTGGCTTATGCTAAAACTGCTTAAATCGTCATGCTTGTATAACCTCAGAACTATACTGTCTCTGTGTTCGGCAATTGAAAGGGTAATACAAATGAGTGGGTATTTGTCAGGTCGGTTATTCTGTGTAAACCGTCGTCGATCCTGTATACTCTCTATGTTCAGCACAAGCTATTTAATGTAGGTGCAGTAGTTGATGGAGGACATTACATCAGTTAATTCGTGTCCCAGTTAAATAAGTTATCAAACAATGCTCTTACTTCAACGCGGATGGTGGGCGTATAAAGATTGCTATTCACTAACCGGCTTTGTGAACTGGATTCCACGTCTACAGCATCCAACAAGCTAATGAAGGCATAGTTTATCAATATAATTTTCACGATAAGATAACCACATTTGTCACAAAAAAATGTCTCCTATACACTTCCTGGCATATGTCATACAATGGCCTTAAAATTCAAAAGAATTATCCCGTCGTGATTCTATCTTATGAGACTGGTTTATACTTTGGACTTTCCCCAATAGACCTGAACGGTTTAGATGGTATTGATAAAGGAATAGGTTTTATGAGATGAATAGCAGGACATAACTTCGTATAAAGAGGTTTCAAAAAAGGATTGATAATCTTCTGAAAACAGATTAGAAAATAATTATGTTATCTTGTGTAATCAACACAAGATAACATAATTATTTTCTAATCTGTCAACATGGTAAGAGTGAATGTTTTTTTTTAACATCTCTGTGGACTCTGCGACAATCAGACGATAAATGCACAACTTTACACAATAATTACAATAATTGCGCGGTCGCGTTAGCTGCTGTGTAGGTGAAGCGCGTAGATTACACGCGATGGACGCGTTGTGTAATGTGTCCGTTATTGATGTGCCGACTGACGGCAGCTCGGCGCAACGTATTGCATCGCTGGCACTCATGTTTACCTAGTGCGAGAACAAGCATCCAGGAGCGGACCTGCTCACTACCTACCAATCCTTTAGTGAATAGTGTTAGATACCTATAGTCATCCCTTCTACAGAGCCTATTTTTCTTTCCAGTATGTTGGGCCTGGGATGACTAACAGTACTAGAGACTGTCTAGGTGCCTTTTACAATTCAGAAGAGAAATAAGAAAGTACTAAATTCTGACCAAGTCTTGACTGTTCGAGTTTTTGTAATGAATATTCTAAGATTAATTTCAAAAACCCAAACAGTGCACTTATTTTCGATTCGGAATTGACTCCTATTATAATTAACAAGACATTGATTGTTGACAAATTAAACATAAACCAGTTGTATCGTAAGAAAGGTGTGATACCAAAACAAAAAGGTACATACATATACATCCCAGGTGTCAGAAATAGATACTTTGTGAAGATTACAAAACTGTGACCGCTCCTCAGTCCGTCCCTGTGAGTGGCGTGACAAGCTCTCTATAAACACGTCGCTGTGACAGCTTTATTCAAACGTTCAACTAGTATAAAAAGCTTTTTACGTGAAGGCCCCTTATTTTAAGACTAATCTACTAAAGCAGGTGCAATGGGCCTCGCCAAGGTATCGTAATGTTCGCTATAGTACCCGCGGCGTGCCTTCCAAATATTCTTAGTTTACTGTTTACTATCATTTCAAGTAGGAACTGGTTTAATATTATCTAAATATTTATTTCTTGTTTTTTATTTCTAGTCGTTCTCTTGAAAATACTTTATGAATGTGTGCCGTGTTATCATTATCTGACTTTTTTCTTATTAGATAGTCGAAACTTCTAAAATTTTTACACCTTCAGTAGTTAACATTTTTCAAATAATTTGTGGCCTGTTAGATGTTGATAGAGTTTACGTACTTCTCGATTAGCTATGATCGATTTCTTATGATCGACGTCTGTGTACTTTTCTTCATGTATTTATTTCAATACACTTAGGTAATACTACGTATTATGTATTGAAGTATCAATATTCCGTCTACAAACAAGTAAGTAACGTAAATACATAGTATCATATTCGCAGATTGTGGTTGAACTTCATTCATGTCATCCAATTTATTATTATCGTCTGGTATCGCCGGCACAGCGAGTCTTTTGTCTTTATCCGTTGTACCTAATCATTCTAGAACAGTTCTCGTGTATCTACTTCGGTGTCATTAGAGGTGCTTACTTACGTCAATATAGTTTAGACTTTATTCCAATTAGCTACAGATACAACTTATTTTCTATCTATCTGGTATCACATAGCTTAACGATCGGTGAGCCATTCAGCAGTTGGATGGGATCTGTTATCATCGCAATAAGGTAAAATTCCCGTCACTTCAGATAGCGCACGCGTCCGTCCATCACTGGCATGTGTGTGTGTGCTCGAGCGTGTGGCGACGCGGCGCCGCTGAGTGCGTTATCTGCCGCACTCATTCATGCGCGACGTACGCGTACGCGCAGCGTTGGCGGTGCCATTCATAGATAGGAACACCATTATTAATGGGTTTTGAAAAAATATCATGTAGGCATATTTATTTTAGAGCAAGTCTATTTTATTCCAATAAGAACATATATATAGCTATATCTTAACTCCCAACTCGGTAAATAACCGACTGATTTCAGAGGGAGAGATACAGATATTAAAATATAATTATATAAAGATAGATAGATTTTTTCTACGAAAGATAGTCTTAAATGTACTGCTAGGTTATCGTTTAACTGTCTTCTTTAAAAAAAAAAACAATATTTTACTGTACAGCGCTACAAATGCTATGATATTATAGTATGTAACCTAGTTATTCTAGCAGTTTCTGTAAGGCGAGGGATGAGCATACTCATGGCTACAGCGCCCCTGGCCCCTGACCGCGTATCGCGCGCAGGCGGAGATAACGCGACCTGTGCGGGCGCGTGTGTGTGTGTGTGTTGCACGCGTCGACCGTACCTCGCACACCAACATGTGGCTATTTATAAATGAACAAAATATTACGTGTAGGTAATGCGAAAGGAAAAATAATAATCGTTCTTTATGAACATTTCGGTGATTGGCTTATTGACTTAGTTGGTCATAAGGTATGTGTTGCCATATTGTGTTCATGCCGCAAATAAATGTATTTTGTGCTGACGGAAATAATATAGCATGAAACGAGGAGGCATGAAACGCATGTTACTGAAAGAGCAGAGCTTAGTATACTTGTGGATGAATGGAGATGGAGAAAGAGGCCAGAGAAGAGAAGGATGGATTATGTAGTGGTATAAAAGAAAGGTACGCGTTAGCGTGACGGATGGCAGGATACAATGGAAGAAGAATTCTTGTTGCCTCTATCCTATTAAAAATGGTACAAGGACACGACAATTATGATAGAAATAGTATCACAGCATTATAATAAATTTGTTATGAATGATATGCTTCAATTTATTGGATCACGTTTTTTTCTTTGATTTGGTATTCTCATTTTAGTCATAGTCTTATAATTTGCCGTCTAAGTACTATTATATGACTACGACTTTTTTATATTCTACCACTGTCACAACGCCATCTAGTCCCAAACTAAGCAGAGTTTGTGCTGCGAGTACTAGGCGACTGATAGACATACATACTTGTATATTTTTAAATATATTATAGATGAATTGAAAATGATCCAGACACTGAAAATGATCGTGCTCATCACACAAACATTTTTCTAAGGTGGGAATCGAACTCACGACCTCAGCCAGGGTTACTAACCACTAGACCAACAGGTCAGTCTAGTCAACAAATTTTTGTGTTACTAGCAATATTTATGGAGAAATCTGAAATAAATTATTACTATTATATAACTAATTTTGACTACGAACTCGATTATTATGTAGATACTTCTGACTAGAAAATCAAAGCTTTCATTTCATAGATCTATAACCAGTCCAATATCTTGACTCAATAGGTACCAATGTTCTTTAGTGATCGCATTGCCGGCGCTGGCGCGTGCCCCCGCCGGGCGGCGGCGGCGGCGCTCGGCTCAGCCGTCGAACGAGACATACTACCGCCTCGCTACAATGACGTGCGCTGATTAAACTAATAAGTAGCTCGTACATTACACAATACGCACTCACTACGCTCTGTACGCACGCCCGCTCTGTGCATACACACTCGGCGATATTTCTACTAAGTCAATTTAAAGTAACTTATTCCCTTATTTTTAAGAAATTCTTATCAGTTTCACTAGTCTTCTTAGAAGAAATATAATATTGGTTTCGTCGAAAAATAATGCTTTCTATCAAGAACTAATCTCATAAGATCAGATATTAGCCGAAATTTTAAACTATAGTTTGTTCATGGAAACATTTGTTAGATTAAAACATTCTTATATTGCAACGAGAAAACGAATGTGAGTAAGTTTTTCTAAGAATTTTCAGAAGATGCTGTACAAAAGTTCACGTCGTGTGCGTCGGGCCGGCTGTCAGCGAATTCTTCCAATCTGTGTAACGTCTGGTGATTCGCGTTCCACTTATTATCGTACCGTGGGCATTTGCATAAGAATAACAAGGAGGATTATTGATGTCGCCCCCCGCGCCGCCCCGCGAGCGCACCCCCGCGGCCCGAGCGCGGGGACCAGGCACATGTGGATAAGAGGAAGAGGTGGCGGGAAACAGGCAGAGGTAGCGTTACACTCATTTATAAATAAAAATATGGTTTTTGAAATATCACTTTGTGGTAAGGTTTTAATTTGCAATACTTTTAAGACCCATGCACTTAATTTTTAAATATAAATACTACACAAACAATTGTGTTCCACACAATGAGAGAATGAATTAATTGCAGCACTTATAGGGTAGTTTCTTTTTGGACCAAAAACATCTTATAAAAAGAAGATATAAGAAACAAATTAGATCAAATTCTAAGATAAAACAATTGTATTAGAGTCGCCAGTGAGACTGTTCCTACCGCGCTGGACCACGCTCGAGCCGCCTTCGCTCGTGGCTTGCGTCTCGCGCTAATGCTTAATTTTGTTCTCTTTTCATGTTTGCTCTGTATACATTTCGTCTAAAATGGAATGGAATAATTTGACGTAAGGCTGCCAGCGCCGGTTTACGAGGAGGCTTCGACTGCAGATACACCACGCTCGTAAATAACGCACTTATTTATAGGTGCTTATTGTTCGCTATAAATACAGCCTGATCCTGAATAGTGATGCGGAGGCTTGAACATTATCTTAACTGCTCCTCATGTGACCAGCTCCACTGTTCCAGTAATTTGTGCGCTCCTGTATATTGCGGCTGTTACAAGCTTCATAAATTATAATATTATTGCACGTCAAAATATATGGTTGTGGCCGCCGACCAAGTAACATCACTGGCGATATTAATATAATGTTGATGTGACGAAACTCGCAATACAGTTAAGTAGGCTAGAGCCGTAAACACGTATTCACTGAGCTATTGATATAATAATTGGGTAGCACTTATGTGAACCTCAGAAAAATAAAATCATACTTTAAACAAAATTAAAGTTTTATCAAAATATATTTTTTATATCAAAAACTTAAAAATGAATGACTATCAAATTCATCGGGCTACCACCTTGCTACAAACATCAATTAAATAATATTATATTACTGCTGGTCCGGCATGAACTTGCATCAAAGTCATTTAAGTGAAAAGTTTGTAACTACAGAGCATTAGTAAGTTAAGCCGCCACCTCTCAGCGACCGGTGCGATTCAATTAACAGCCTCCGTAGCACGTGACAGCTACGAGCTTGCTACGCCGCTGACTACGCGGCTACGCGGTGGGCTACGCGGCTACGGGCTACGAGTTACGACGGTGAGCCACTTCGCCGCTACGTGATCAGGAAACACACTGCTACGATTTACCTTCAAACGTTTGGAAAATTGGATTTTAGTTACTCTTGTTCGGGTTCATTAATTTCTTTATTTTCCCCAATCGTTTTTGTGGTGCGTACCTGAAATATAAATGTGTTTTTTTGAGTTGGTTTTACATTAAATCGAAACGCCTTATCCTATAATTTTATGCATCATCTAAAAGTTTCGCAAATTATCACAACACTGAATTTTAGTTCAAACAAATCAAAACCAAATCAGTGTTTTCGAATCTAACTGGTTCGGTAACTGAGGGGAAGTTGACCCCGATCGGTCGCGAACTAAAACTGACCGCTCAAATCAACTCGTCCAAATTAACCTTAAATAAACTCAGCCGGTCGGACGAACGGTTTTGTTCCGTACGTTTCCCACGATTAAAATTCCAAATTCCCTTTTTGCCGGCAGTTTCGGCAGGAGGTGTGTAGGGTCTCTACCCAGCGGTAGAGAGCGGTCTGTCCCTAAATCACGGAGCTCGGGTGCAATTCAGAGCGGAGTTACTTAATTCAATCATGATAACTGCGGTCCCCGGCAGCGCAAGAAATAAATTGACCAATGACCGCTGTAGCGCGCCGACGGCACAGGGCTGCCACGCTCCGGCGGACGTGGCGCTCAATGTCCGAAACCACTGCGGCATCTTGTTTACAAAGATTCTTTGGATTAGTGATGATACTAATGATGTAATTTAATCTTAACAGTTATTTTTATTTTATTCTGCTGATAGGCTCGCGCTTGACCACTATCTCACCTGATGGAAAGCGACGATGTGGTCGCTTGCCTAGAAATAACCTAGTCACTCTTGACTTAAAGATTCCCAGGTTGTAGCGTCAGAAAACACAGACTCCGGCAGGGAATTGTACTCCCTAACAGTACGCACAACAATGAATGGGGGCGTTATGTGTTTTTCGGACCATTAGCAAGAGCTTTTGAAAGATGCTAGTTGGTTTCAAAGCACAGAACACTTCAGCAGGTTCCTGTAGAGGAGAATTTCAGTTAAAATAATGATGAAGTAGCGCAAGTCGATGTGAACAGTCACGATATATCACTAATTATCCTCGTACATACATATGTGGTTCCTTGGGTTGAGTTCTCTTTAGATTGGAGTTAATCACGCGTATACATTTTTTATTTAAATGATTTCAGTTCCTATCCAAGTTCCATTGTGCACAATCTAGGGCAGACATTACATTGTTTGACGTACATAAGAAATAAATGATTACTTGCCGACAATACAGTGAGTTGTGTAAGTATGAATGTTCACGTCTTCGAGTGATTTATGATACGTCTCGAATTTATTCATTCCTGTGTATTGCATCGATATTGTTTACCTTACTTGACATTCAAATGTATAATCCTGCGAGTCACTTGTGTTCGTTTGTGGGCGAAGTATTCAAATAATATATCTTACTTCGTCTGCTAGCTGGCTCATAAGTACTATATTTTATAATGTCGGTTGATCTTTCTCATGGTTTTGTTATAAGACAAGTTCTTATTACCAAAATTAAATTTGTTTTTAATAAGTGTGTAGTGGTAACCCTATCGTAAAAGAAAGGGCTGTAGTACCTGTCGGCTATTGGGGGCGACCTTGCAGCGGCAGATAACAATTGAGAGTCGCTTGCCGCCGCAAATTCAATATCCAGAGGTGTCGTCGTATCTCCACTGGACCCCCCCCCCGGCCCCCGCGCACACCCCGCGCCCCGCTCTCTGCCCGTGCACCTTGTGTTTAGTGTCCACTAGCCCTCTCTGTCCACTGTTAAAGGGGATATAACCACTTAACGAGAAGTGAAGTCTGGCTCGAATTGAATTTCCGAACTCCCGCCGTGCACTAAAATAATGTACATAATTTCAGATAGGTATACCCTCGTAGTATTTTATCGCAAAATAATATATTCCTGTGTGTTTTACTGGCAATATATTAAAATTATTTTTAGAATAGGTACGTGTATAAATCGGGGAAACACGTTCGATATCAGCTCCCTTATGAATGACGTCAACTCAAGAGTTGAACAAACAATTGAAGCTGCATGCTACTTCATTACGAGTATACCTATGTATAATGAAGTAGGCATATAATTATGAATGAACCAGTCGTAACCGCTAAAACTTATATATCGAAGCTCACATACCTATTGGTTCAGTGCTGCTGTAGCGTAACGTCTCCAGAAGTAACGAATAGCCAAACTTGTGCGCACGTATCGTGCCTTATCCGCTGATAGCGAGCTACATTTGTCCTGAGATAGCGCCGATGGGTCGGTCCGGCATATTAAACGGCGATTAACCCACCGGCCGCTTGCGCCTCTGATTTATGCGAACTATTAAAATCTCCGAAGGCACAGAATTAATTGCACTACTTCAGTGTTGGCTGCTTTATTAATTGGGAGCGAGTCGCCTGTTGTTTATGGTCGGTTCCCTTTCCTTGGGCGCCTGGGTGGTGGTCGCCCTTATCGTGACCCGGGCCGCTCCAATTTGTCCACTCACGTTTCTGTTCAGTTTCAAAGGCTATTAAGGACCCTACCTCTGCTGCCCAATACGTTAACAATGTACATGTGTATGCCCTAGTTCGGGATTACGTCCAGTTTCTTCGTTTGTTTCTACACAGAAAATGGCAACTAAATAAATATACTGAATCGAGATCCTACGATATGACACTTGAGTTTTTAAATTAAAAGGTAAGTATCTAGCTATTTCGATTCATATTCTAATATGGAAAAATTAAACTTCAAACTTTATTTATATTGACAGTTAACCTTAACTAGCTACATTTAATTGACGACCACATCTATAAACGAAGCAATATCTGTAACCAGTCCAAGTTGAAACTCGCTCCCCCCGCGACAAGACACTCCAAATGTAGATTTAATAATATTCAAATCACACGAGGGCAGTCGTTGGGGCGAGTAATTTATAACTTGGACAAACGAAAATTATGTGCGTAGGTAGCCGTCAAAACTCCGCGCGAAGTTTGCACATTTACATATAAATTCGGGCACGTTAAAATATCACCTTGCGTGTCGCGGTGTTGCAAACAAATTAGAACAACAATTAGCGCGGTTGACAAAGTTGTCGCGCGTCGTGTCGCCCGCGCACGCCCGCGCCGCGCCGCGCCGCGCCGCGCCGCCGCGCCTCCGCTCGCCGGACGCGCGCTACATGTGTTGCAATTTATAGTCCTTGTTTATGTGATTTTTGGAAAACGGTTTAAATTTTAATTGTTTTCGTTGATTGTGGTTCAGTTTCCCAATTTATAGGGAAGTCATATTTTTTCATATAAGTAGGTAACACCATTTATTTTAAGCTTAACTACGGTTTTAATGTACCTATTTACTACTGAATATAAATAGGCATTCGATAATTATTTAGGTATTTCTAGTCCTTCGTGGTGTAGGTTAGGTTAGGTTAAGTATTCCTTCAATTTTAATGATAAAATAACCGCGACATAATGATATTGTGGGCTCGGAATTCAGCCAAATGCAAATGGGGTAAAAACCAATCTTAGGAAAATATTCTTTTAACAATTATTCCTACAGGTAACAATATTTTTGTTCGCATTCGGAACGTGAATTCTTGGATCATTTGGGTAGCAATTAGGCGTGCGGCCTGACCGCGCCTATGAGATATGGCGCACACCTGCGCCACGCCGCCGCGCCGCTTCCGACAGTGTGGGCACGCATTTATCTTATCCTTGTGAGAACACGCGCCCACCACTCATAAGTCTAACCTGAGGGCTGCAGTCTACCAGGATTAAATTAATAGAACGGTTACGCTCCGATGAACTTGAAAAAAATATAATTTTGATTCTTTCTTACTATCATTGTTTTCATTGTTCACCTCTGCTTGCAACTTTATGATCGCTGATAAACGATCTGCGGAAGGTACGTCCTCTGTAACATAAACCCGTCCCTTAGGTGACATAACGTAGATCCTGAGGCGCGTCACTCCGATGGAAACTAAAAGAAATTTCACACAATCAGCCGTCATAAAACTGAATCCGCCTATTTAGATCATCTCAGCTGTCCATGTGTCCTCGAATTTTCGTCAAGACCAACTTATTATTTTCTTGAATCTTTCAGAAATGGTTCTTGTGGCGTGGTGTTAAGGAGTATGTTGGGTGCCCACCCAGCATACTTATGTTGTATCATGGAGGTAGGTAAGACAAGCTCGCGATAAGTTTTATTCGCGCGGGGAGGTGAGGCCCGGACCGCGCCGAGGGAGCCGATAGGCAGCCATGAGGCACTTACCACGATAGCCGTGTGATGGCCGGACGATGGCCGCCATGCAGTTTACAAGGGACAGGGATTGCGGATATCGCAAGTAATTTTGGGACCTTAGGAAAATCTGTGTTAGATTAGGAGATTTGTTCACCTTTATTTATTTATTACACTTTTAAGAGTAGGTACAGAGAACATATTGTACTGGGTTTTTTAATATGAGTGATTTTCCTGTGTCTAGTCATTCAACTATGAACCCAAGCTTATTAAAACAATCAGGAAAAATTACATTATCGGTGATCGTTGTCCGCGGCCCGCATGATTTTTTTTATTGAGTTTGGATATAATCGAATAACTTCTCTTGCTCAACTTGGAGCGTGTTAAACTTTTACTGAATAAAACCCACCTGTGAGCCATCAGATGCCCTGAGAGGTTCAGGGCCACTCACACTTGCAGCCCTAGCAGGCATCAGGACTGCTGGGCTCACCCCACTCACCTGCTTAGAGCTTCTCAAATAAGGAACTTACAACCGCGATTATGACGAGCCCTGGCCCGCGCCAGTGATCGGGTCAAGATCATAAAAATGTTTGTACTGATGTTTGACGTAATCCCGATGTGCTCATTTATGTAAGAACCTTTTTTAATAAGTACGATTTTTTTTATCCAATGATTAAACTAATAAATTCAGTGATTTGATGAACTGTGCTATTTAGTTGTTTTATGTGGTCGGGTATAATGACATTGTCAGCTTTTTATATTTTTTAGGTTAAAGTTCTATGTATTGTTACATTTTTACACGCTTGGTTCCTGTTAACATTATTATTAGTGATCGAGAAATATTGTTAAGAGTCGGTTGTAGTCACTGAGTATATTATGTATGAACTCCACCCGGGTCTATATCGTTTACATGGCCCCATAACAGCGGTTTTATTTTTGTAAAAATAATAATAATAAAATAAATAAATAAAGACATATTATGAAGGACGGGACGGTTGACGTGTGTCGGGCATGTCATCGTCCGGGTGAGTCTATCAGACATATTATCTCTGGTTGTTCTCGTCTGGCTAACGGCGAGTACTTGCACAGGCATAACCAAGTAGCCAGGATTCTTCACCAGCAACTTGCTTTAAAATACAACCTAGTGGATTCTGAGGTATCGTACTACAAGTATGTGCCCGACCCAGTTCTTGAAAATGACCATGTCACGTTGTACTGGGATCGGTCTATCATTACTGACCGGACTATTGTAGCCAATAAGCCGCACATAGTGGTGATAAACCGATTAGCGCGCCGCGCAATGATAGTCGATGTCACCATCCCACATGACGAGAATCTCGTGAAAGCTGAGAAAGAGAAACAAATAAAATATCTCGACTTAGCACACGAGGTTGTCGACATGTGGAATGTGAACTCAGCTATCATTGTGCCGATTGTCGTGACCGCCAATGGCCTCATAGCCAAAAGCTTCGACGACCATCTGTCGAAGCTATCGTTGCGCGGTTGGATCAAGGGCCTGATACAGAAGGCAGTACTCCTCGATACGGCACGCATTATGAGGAGGTTCCTGTCTCTGGAGCCCTAACCACCGGTAGCTTGGACCCTGCTCCCGACACCGGCGGAAACTATAGTTTTATATTTTTAAAAGTTTTTGTTTTTATATGATTTTGTTAAAAAATATTTAAAAATGTAATTTTATATGTATTCAAAATAAATAAAGAGATAATAATAATAACAATAATTATTCAAGACTTTTGGTTTTTGCGAGGCCCTTTTAAAAAACAAGCTTTATTATTTTTTCAAGTTTTGACGCAATCTCGTAGACATACAACACATATGACCCTACCTAATACAATCTGACCCTGACTTAGGTGTGAAAACGTAAGCTTGGATCGGATTCGCAATATATTTTTAACGAGCCGGCTAATTAATATTATGTTTTGATTTTTGCCCGGCGGTTGGTCATATAGTCAATTTTAATAAAATAGGGATTATCTTTTATAATTTTGGATTTCCAGAGGTTTAAGAGTTTAAAATTCGCAGAACCTTTATCAGGTCATCGGTCTACCTTGTAGGAGGCCTTCTAACGCTGCGTGTTCCGGTACGTCAATATTATGCGATCGACGATATAGAAATTGCTGAATGAATGAATTGATTGAATTGATTTACATCAGCTTTATTCCTGACAGAGTGGTCGTGGTCATCACTTCAGGTGTTGGTGGCAAGCTTCACAACACGCCGCCACTCCTCTCTGATGGAAAGAAAGAAAAACCTCGCCTTCTTCGTGTTTTCGTGTAGTGATGATGAGCCATTCACTGAAGCTGTTATCTGGTCAGTCCACCTCATAGGTGATTTTCCTGGTGGCCTGGTACCCTCAACCTTTCCCTGGACCACAAGTCGCTCAATAGCCACCTCCCCTCGGCGGCATACGTGACCAAAAAAGATGAGGATACGAAGTCATGTATTCTACAGTTGTACCAAACATGATAAATGCTGCCATGGATAATGTAGCATTGTTATTTCACCTACACATACTTCCTCTTTTCTACTCAATTTTAATTCAAACACAAGGTAAATCCGTGAGGTAATTAGCTATATCTAACCTAGTTATTTTTAGTTTCGTAATATTTTTGGTTGTTTGCTTGTGTGGTTTTAACCACATCCTGGAAATTCCATGATTCAGTGCTATTATTTTAATATTTAATCTGAACTGTTGCTACCTAATGCTATTACTAGTTATAAGATACCTACCTACTATACTTCAGCAGGAGGTCATTTATAGACTTAAAATCCTAAGATTTAAAGTCAATAAATGACCTCCTGCCGGAAAATTAGAGGTATAATAGTGGATCCCTCTCAAGTGTTTGTATTTATTAATACTTTATGCAACACGAAGGCACAAAGGTGGACTAAATGCCTCAGGCATTCTCTACCATTTAACTAAGGGTGTTAAGGAATAAACAAAGCAGGTGCACAAAAACAAATAGATTCTTAAAAAACAAGGGTACAAATGTATACGAGTATAAATATAAATAAAATAAACTTACACATAATTTAATACAATACATACATACGTATTTAGTTATATTAAGTAAAATAAGGAGTTTTTTTCAGACGACTTCGCTATTTGTGTAGAAAATAGTGCCGCAACTTTCACTTTAATGCCGGAGAGTAAGTATTAATTTTAATATTATTCATTCAACTATTTTATTTTTTTATTTTTCGATTGTGTAATTTATAAAATTGTGGTTTTAATTAATTTAATTTTGTTTATTTTTTTTTTTTGTTTTTTTTTTGATTAATTTAGTTTTAACTAATTTAATTCAATTTTAACTTATTTTATTTGATATTATTTTTTTTTGTTTTCTTTTGTGTTGACTTTGATTTTAATTTACTTTGACGACTAATTGTAAATTATTTTATTCTAATTTATTTAATCAAATTTGATAAAAATATTATGATTTTGAATGGAGTGACTTTGTTTTGATGCAAGTATGTGTATTATTTTGTAATGAATTTGTGATTGATTATTTTTAATTTTATTTTTTACTGACGTGATATTTGTAATCTATGAGAATAACTTATCCTGAAATAAATGATTATTATTATAAATGCATAACTAGTGGCCGTCCTGATGTCGAGGCGAAATGCATTCCACAGAAGTATAGCCTGTATATGAAAGGAATGATGAACAAAATTAGAAGTATGAGAAGGACAGAGCAGGAGAAGATTTTTAGAAAAACGAACATTCTTAGCATGAAAAGAACGTAAATATGTGTATGAAAATGTGATATTAGAAGGAAGGGTGGGAGAGTTGAGTAGAGAGAAAAGAGAAAGCAGTGTGCGTAAACTTCTTCTCTGGCAAATGGGTATCCATTTGAGGTCAGATCTGTAACTCAAAATATTTTGTTAAGTTAAATATGAACCGGATGCATTTGTTGAGGAGCCTGTCTAGTTTATCTAGTAACACCGCATTCAGGTCAAAGGTAGCACACGTCACCAGTCGATTACAATGGAAGATTAAAGTTTGCACAAGCATAGTCGTCGTCTTCGCAGGCAAAGAGTTCCTCAGACGATACAGACACTACAAAGTCCCGTTGAATCTTTGACAGACATTGGAAACCTGACTTTGCCAGCCAAGCGTCGAGTAGAGATACAAACCGAGATCTTTTACGCTAGGACTAAAGGTGTCGTCTTAAGTTGTGCCGTCGTATTGTCATATTATACTCTATATAAAAGGCTTCAGTCCTAATCTAATTGTTCCTTCTCGTCTGGTTTGTTTCTCAGTACATATCGAACTAGCTTTTGCTCGCAGCTTCGCCCACGTATAAAATATAGCCTATGTCACTCAGGAATAAAGCAGCTTTCTATCGATGAAAAATTTTTAGCAATCGGACTATTACTTTCATAGATTACCGTCTACAAACAAAAAACAAACTAGCTCTTTATAATATTACTAGCTTTCCGCCCGCGGCTTCGCCCGCGTGGACTACAGTTTACCTATATCGCGCGGGCAGAGACCCGTGCTCAGCAGTGGAAACATAGGTAGCCTATGTGTTATTCCAGTGTCTCTTCTACCTACCTACCAAATTTGATCTAAATCCGTTCAGTAGTTTTTGCGTGAAAGCGTAACAGACAGACAGAGTTACTTTCGCATTTATAATATTAGTAGGGATAGTAGGGATTATCTACACTAATAAAGACTGGACCAATTTGCTTGCAGCGGTCTTCCCTTCCTGCTATAACTTAGGTGTGTTCAAGATACGTTACGTGCGCCTCACCATCAACGATTGCATCATTACTTACCACCAGGTGGGATCGCAGATCGCAGCCGATATCAGCGCGTATGTTCTCCGCTCGTTCGCGCCTTCGTTACCACCGCCCGCGATTACACAACAATAACAATTAGTAGTATTGATAATCAATAAACAGAAATTGTACTCTACTTCGATAATGTTCTGCACTATCTATGTCTAAATATTTCAAGTGTAGTTCGTCAAAATAATCGGTGGGTTCATCAAAATAACTTAGTCCAGTTGCAGTTAACAGATGCTGGGAAAAGAAAATAAACATGTTATGTTTATTTTTTGTACACATATCTATATATATATAAACTTGTTATCATGTTTAAAACTGAGTAGGTACCGCTACTTAGTTTTAAAAATGATAACAAGTTTCACAATATGCTTCTTGGTTTTTAGAATTCCATGAGTAAATACATACGAATTTCTATTTCTTGTAACGTACGAAGCTTTGCACAAATATGTAGACAATAACAGTGCATTGACACCTTCAGCACTCGCATAAAATAATATCATTCTACAAAAACTTATTTAGTCTTTACGGCCAGTTAGATTTGAAGATTACTTCGTCGGGCGAAAAAAACTGGTGACAGCGAAAATTTCAAATCTCCCGCTAGCCCCCGGCGAACATAAAACGCGAGAGTCGAACGGTCGCCGCGAGGTGCGTCCTTACACAAAAACTCAATCTTATCGCAGCCCCGACATATTCCACCGAATTGAGCTCTGCGGGACGTACCGCTGCCGCTGTACCGCTACGACTCACGGTTCTGGAGCTATGAATACAAACAATATGTGTGGGTATCGAGCTCCGTGAATGACTTATAAAGGATTTGCGAGTTGATTGCATGCAGCTATCTAGATGTTGGATATTGACGAAAGTGTGGTGGAAAGAAATAGGTTGTTCACGTGTGTGGTAGATGTGGCTGATACGCCTGCAGGGCGCGACAGATTCCCCGCGATAGGCGCCCGCCGGGATCACTTCGGGTTGACGACCGCCGTCGATCTGTTGATCGTTTGACGTCCACTCACAGCGACTGATAGATTTTACACTTAACTTTCATGGGACCATAATATTTAATGTCGATGAGAAAGTAGACAACCTATTATGATACGATATAACTTTATATATATATAATATATAATTATATAATTTGTTAATAGCTATGTTACCTACGTCTATGCGATAAATGAAAGAGTTGTTCCTTAGTTAAAACTAAGCACTTATTAAATCTTTTGTTTAAAAATATTAATAAAATAAAATATGAAGATTATTACCCAATAAAAACATATTCATAAACTAAGTAAAAATATAATTTTCGAACAAAAATTGGCAAGAAAAACCTCGCGGTAATGAACGAAATAATAATAAATTGGACCTTAGTTGTCAAAAGGGATCCTCAACAGATTATAAAGAAGTTCGATAAGAGTATTCGTAATTCAATCGAGATCTCGGCTCCACTAATCTAATTACGCTCCACCGTCTCTTTGTGCGGCGCTGGGCGAGCGTCGTTTGTTTATTTCCTTTGCCTCGCGAGCTGATATATTTTTTTTGTTTAAATATTTTTCGCGGAGTTAGCGAGCGCTCAAAGGCGGAGCCGAGTTATGAAATTGTTCAAGCGTTAATTGTAGACGTCCAGTGGCGAATATTAAAGTGGTCGTGTGCGGCGGGGCCGGGGGAACTAACTAGTTAACCTCGGCTACACGGAGAGCCGCTACTTTAAACGTTGCTCACCAAAAAATAATATTGAATTAGCGAGTTGCGGCCGCGGCGATAGATACCGCGGCGCGTTGGGTGCTCATTAACACTGTTGTTTTTGGGACTGATTCGTTTGCAGTTTATAAACACTGCGAGGTTAGCTGCTTTGAAGTTTCATGAAACGTGTATTCAGATTTTGTAACAGGTTCTCAGTATTTATTTACATATTTATGTATTCCTATAACTTTAACTGGAGTTTTTACAATTCGTTGATACCTAATCTCAGAGTAACTGTAAATCGAGTAACCACAATAATTCGCAGTTCTATTTTCTTAAAAGCACTTGATTCAGTCGGTCATTTGTTCGCCGTAGAGTCGCGGTGGGCGGCGAGTGCCGACGAGTCGATTTTTTCCTAGTGATTGGTAATCGGCGAAGTCATTAGGAAAGCCACGCTTTGTTTTTTACGTCGAGGGTAATGGCGCGAAAAATGTCGTTAGCGAACAAAACACCAGCCGAAGAGAATTCAGGTGAAGAGGTCACTTGTGGAGATGGTGGGCCAGTTCTATCTTCTGATGCTCAGAATAGTATCAATTTATCTTGAATCGATACCATTTTTTTATTTAACACCAGTACGGGTGTTAAAATATGCAATAGAGCAAATAAATTTGATTTTCTTGATCTGCGAATAATGATTTTGGGAACAAGGGTAATTTAATTCATAAATTGGGTATTATTCCCTTTAACCAAGCTGCCCGTAACAAAGTAAACTTTTAAAAGGTTTGGGAGTAATAAAACAGTGCTGTGCGTTACGCAGTCGCCGGCGAGCGGCGCCCGGCCGCCGCGACTTGAGAACTGTGGAGCGCCCATTATTTCATTACTTTGCCCAATAAAACGAATTAAAACCTAATTAGACGCCGCGATTTTTGAACATTAAAAGAGGGGCGGAATTAATTAGTGGAGGGCAGAGGCAATGATTCCAGTTCGGCGAGTAATTGCCGCTCCACCGTTTCAAATATAAATCAGAGAACGGCGCAAGCGACGAGCGGTATGGCGAGGTTTGTTACACAACTTACGTAAGTGCCCACAACCTTGCTCTGAATGTCTTTCCAAATTCAAATTCATTTATTAATTTTGTGAACACAGGGTACTTACAATGATCTTAAATAAAATGTTTCGTCCAACCTATGATCCACCGAAGGGCATATAAAATATTGAAGCAAATGTATACAAACAAAATTAAATTATCTGTAAAAATCTAATAAATAAGAGAAAAATATAGTAATAATAATAAAAACAATGTCAGCAATATTACAATTGTCAAAATTAAATCAATTAAAATAAGTCATACAAAATGTCATAAAAAAATTTATACTGTCAGAAAAAAAAAATTCAATTATAATCGTAAAATATATCCTAATAATACAATGTCACTGAAAACAGTTGTTAAAATTAAATTATATACAATTTAAATACTAGGTTTCCCATTATTCTAATATAATTAATTGCCAATCTTCAGGTACCTCAACTCTTCTAATCAAATTAGATATCAAAATCAAAATCAAATCAAAATCAAAAACGTTTATTGCAAATAGACCAATTACAGGCACTTTTGAATTGTCAAAATGTCGGTCAGTCAAACAAACAAGTGAAGCTAAATTGCACGTTCCAAAGAGTAGATCTCTATGGAGAAGAACGTGCAAGAAACTCCATGGACACTCTTTTAAATCATATGTGTTACATATAGTGTTTGGTTACATATTTCTTGTTGCTTCTATTATGTGAGCACAATGTAGATAAAATTAAAAAAATATTAAAAGATAAAAACTGAATTAAGCCACTGGCAGCTAAGAGATGACCAGTCTCATCTGACGGCACCCGTTCACGAGCATGACGCGTGCATCAGCCCCACTCAGCTCAACCACTTTGAAGGGAACCGAATGACCCAATAACACGCGCCACCGACAGCGAGACATTTGAGTGAGCATGTCAAACTCTCAACTGCCATGCTCGCAATGTCAAAAAAATAAAATAATAAAAAGTTGTAACCTAACAAAAATGCTCCATGGTACTTCACATTCACAAATTTGGAAAAAAAGTGCTTCTACATTATACAATGCTATTATTTTTAGATATAACATGTAAAGAATCCTAAGTCCTATTGAAATAAACTAATCAAATAAAAATAAAATACTGAAAACAACAATACGAAAAGGGCAGCAGCATCTCTTCGAATATATATATAAAGACTAATTTGTAGCTACAAAAGTATGTGGCTGTGGAGCAGGACCGGCATTTAGCCAAGCATTTTTATCGAGGAGATAATCTTCCAATTTATAATATGCTTGTCTACATAGTGTGCGTTTAATGCAGGTTTTAAATTTTGACTCGTTTAATTGGAGAATTTCTAGTGGAATTTTATTATAAAATTTTACACAGTACCCCATAAAAGAACTAGCTACTTTAGCTAACCTGAATCGAGGTTGATCTAACTTGTCCTTATTTCTAGTATTAAAATTGTGCCTATCATTTATTTTAGTAAAAAGATGAATATTTTTCCGGACATACATTATATTTTCATAAATGTATTGACAAGGTACCGTCATGATGTTTATATCTTTAAATAATTCCCTAAGGGAATCGCGCCTGCGAAGATTGTATATGGCTCTGATAGCTCTTTTCTGCAGAATAAAAATAGACTCTATGTCTGCAGCCCGTCCCCATAGCAAAATACCGTAAGACATGATACTATGAAAGTAACTAAAATAGACCAGCCTCGCGGTATGTACATCAGTAAATTGACGGATTTTTCTGACAGCATATGCTGCTGAACTAAGCCGTCCTGCCAGAGATGTTAAATGAGGGCCCCATTGTAGCCTCGAGTCGAGCGTGATTCCCAGGAAAACCGTGTTCTCGACGATTTCTAGTTTCTCCTTGTTCAATATTATTTCCAAGTCATTACTTTTAACATTCGGCAACGCAAATCTTATGCACTTCGTTTTTTTTCCATTTAGTACTAAATTATTAACAGTAAACCAGTTTTGGACCTGCTGTAGAGCGTTGTTTACGTCGTCAATACGTGTGGAACGTCTATTAATTTTAAATATTAAGGATGTATCGTCAGCAAACAATACTATATGTGGTTGTTTTTTCAATAAATGCGGTAGATCATTTATGTACACCAGAAAGAGGAAAGGACCCAATATAGAGCCCTGTGGTACCCCCATTTTTATTTTTAAGCCCCCTGAATTTACACCATTTATCTGAACTTGCTGTTGCCTGTCATTTAAATAAGATTTCACTAGGCTTAGTGCAAGTTTACCTAATCCGTAATGTTCTAGCTTTAAAAGCAAGGTTTCATGATTAACACAATCAAAAGCCTTTGAGAGGTCACAGAAGATTCCAATAGCATCTTGGGCTTCCTCCCACGCTGCAAATATGTGTTTTAATAAGGAGACACCAGCATCAGTCGTACAACGTCCTTTGGTGAAACCATACTGCTGTTCGTGTAAGATTTTATTACTGTTAAAATGAATAAGCATTTGATTGAGCATAACTTTTTCAAAGACCTTACTGAAAACCGGCAACACGGATACAGGTCTATAATTATTGGTGTCATTATGGTCGCCAGATTTAAAAAGAGGTATAACTTTACTGAATTTCATTACATCTGGAAAGACTCCTTGGTCCACACACAAATTAAAAATTAAAGCCAAGTATGGTGCTACGGTCTCGATTATAGATGTACAATATCCAGCTCTCACCTTATTATTCAAATGTTCGTTCGTTTTTTCCTCCCTAATCTTAGACAAGTTAGGATCCGAAGAATGGACCCTAAGGTATCTAGCGTGTGTAATACAATCTAACTTTTTAATTATATCCATCATCTTTACTAGTACGAATACCTATGCGTCCAAAAATACTTTTCTTATTGTTTTCATTAAGATTACGGGCTGGTCTTGGCCATTATCTCTCGAGAATGTGTTGAAGTTAATATTCTTGGTTTATTTTTTTATATGTGTATGAGAGCATTATTAAGTCAAAGAAATCCGTTATTGAATATTCTACTTTACTGAATTTAGTCAAATTATTACTTACCTCAAAATACACCTTTTTCGTCAAATATTTGAATCTAGCTATATTTAGTATATTACTATATCCGATATTTTTTTTTACTATATTTATTATAAAGTTTTTTTAAGGCAATATTATTGATATGTTGACTTTTGAGCTGGACTAAAATCTCTTTGTCTATATATTATTACACCTTTATTGTAAACCATAAAATAATTAATTCTAGATATAAACTTAAATTAATTAAAACTAACTTAAAAAATTTAAATAAAACCCTAGAGAACTACAAAAAAAAAAATGGCAATTTAATGTAAGGCGTCGAAAAATTCCTCCACATCGCTGTCGACTGGTAATGTACCCAAAAGGCTGGCGGCATTGCCACGCTGAATGGCAATGCTTATCCTTTGACCGAAGTAAAAGCCAGCCTTTGGGTCACGCGAAGTGTCCACGAGGCGTTTCGAAAGTTCTTTAAATAATTTGTGAGCACTCGGACCCCACGATCCAAGAGTTTCAACCCCAAACGGCTCGAAAACATAATTACCAACAAGGTTATTATATTTCTGCCGCTTGAGGTTCTCTGCAGCCGCTGCAGCAGCACCAGCACAGCACGACGAGCTAGGAAGATGGGATGGCGCAAGAGTATCGACACAAGTAGCGTCCCACACTAAAGGCCTACCCATCTTCCATGGAAATAGAGACATACCGTCCGGTCTTTTGCCATCGTCGCGTGCCAGGCCATGAGGTTCCAATACGGCCGGAACGCCGACGGTGACAAGAGCGCGACGGATGATGTCGTTGATATTTGCGTGCCGCGCTATGCGTCCCGCACTTCGGCTGCATGACAGACCGTGGTGACCGAGGCTGTTGACAACTTCGCCACAGTGGCAGCGATGAGGAGAACAACAAGGTGCGCCAAGACGTAGGGCAGTAGCGAGGCGGAAGGTAGTATCATCGAGCAAGGTGCCTATGTTCGACGACGGAAGTGCGTGAAGCCAGAGTCCCGATTCCCATTCACCCACAGCTAGCAGGCGCGCACGCTCTGCAGTAGTCTCTGATGTTGCCAACAGATTTTCTTGTACTACTTTGCAAAGCGGCTCATCCCACCGTCTTTGGGAAGAAAGGTTGTCGGGCTGTTTAGAATATGCTTTGTCTTAAATGAATGGTTGGCCATGTATGGATGGTCCCCGCTTCCACCTATGCCTCGTCCCACATAAACACGTCCAGGAAAAATCTCAGTGTAGCAGTCTTAAGATTCACTTTGAAGGGTAAAGCAGATTTCATTGAATCAACGATGAATTATTCTGTTTGTCCGACTTTTTAAACGTTTGCCCAAGACCGCAGTGTTTGCCTGAGAGGGGCAGGGAGGGGGAGGGGAATTAGTTCGTCTTCTTATATTGTGTAGACAGGTATGTAATTATTAAGCATTGAGTTGGCGTTTGAGTTGCTTGTAAAAATCTGATAAAAAATAAAAAAAAATAATTACATAGGTACCTATACGTTTTTGTTATTGCGGCACAACCATGACATTATACACCCAATTGCAAAAAAGGATTATACTATAGAGCCAGTTCGTCTATCAACAGTGATAAACTAATGAAAGTTAATAACTATTGAATATCTATCATAACTTAAAACCAACCTAGATATATAAGGTTCCACGAAATTCAGCGTTCTAAACGAAAACATTACTCTACCGTGAAGTTGAGGAAAGCATTTGAAAGTGTTTACCAAATATAAGTCAGTAACTGGCACAAGTTGCTCCAAGTTCAATCAATTATTTGAGAGAGAAAGTAGTTGTGACTGTGTCGTGCGCCGGGCGCGGGCGCGGGCGCGGGCGCGGGCGCGGGCGAGGGCGCGGGCCGGCGGCACTCCGGCCGCCGCCGTCCGACCGTTGCCGCTGCTATAAATCCGATAATTTAATAACGATTAACTCGATTCGTTCATTTCACAAATTAAATCGAGTTTGACTGTAACATAGGCTTTCCCTTCATAAACACCTTCATTTTAGTTATGACCTACTGAGTAGTTATAAGTTTAGTTATTTATTGAATTTTATTAGAGAGATGATTTAAATGTGCAGAAGCACAAATTATCTGTCTTCGAATTGTTATTATGAGCGTCATCAGCCACATAGGTATATGTAGGTGTCTATTTGTGTTTACTAACACTATGTGATACTATGTCCACAAAATAATAATAAATATCATTTATTTCTGTCATAAAGGTACATTGTAACCCAAGTTTATTTATATTTTGCCCTACAACTAAAACTTTTGTGAGAGTTGGAGTCTGAACTAGGTTCGAGATCAGTGTAACAGATCTCCAGACTGACACTCTTTTAAATATAATCGCGTTTTGCGGCACATAGCCATGATATGAAACTTGTTCATGATTATCACGGTCCTCTGTCGACTACTGGCTTTTTATTACGTATCTAAATATAAGGTTAACAAAACACCAGAGATCCTTTTTAACCGACTTCGAAAAGGAGGATGATGTATTTTTTTATTATATGTTCACCGATATCTCGGTCAATTGTGGACCGATTTTGAAAATATTTTTTTGGTTGATAGGTTATGTTTTCAAGTTGATCCCATAACGAAATATTTTTAAATGATAAATGATCTTTATTTTGTAAATAGGTTTTCAAAAAACACTTTTACACGTCAATTTTGTTTTCAGTCAGTTTTAACGAGATCAGGCCGGTGTTTCCTAGCTGACTACCCTGAGAAGAAACACCGAAACAAACTCAGGGGTCAAAGTCTTTTTTATAATCTGATCATGAACTTCGGAGATATGGAACAGAACTCCTCATATAATCACAGCAGTATTTGTTTATACGTGTAGTCGATGACTGACTGAAAGAAAATGGCGAGGGGATGTATCGAACTGATGTGATGATAAAGCCAGAAGGTAAATTAATGTAATCTAACCGTGTTTGGGATTATTAGAATCGTTACGAGATGCACTCTGGCTGTAGGATATTTAAATTGGTCTGAGAGGTACTTTTTAGTGATGGTACCACAACTAAAAAGTGTAAATAAAAACTTTTTCCAAAAATAAAAAATGATTTCAATGTTAAAAAAAAATAACTTTAATTTTGGAAGTCGGTGTTAAATAACGAAGAGGCAAAACCATTATAGATACACTGACTTCTGAAATTAAAGTTATTTTATAATTTTCAGTTTTTTTTTTTTAACATTGAAGTCTTTTATATTATTTTTTTAAGATTTTTTCTGCGTGTAGAGTGCATTGTGAAACCAATTTATCAGATCATTACGCACCTTCAACCGCTGCCATTTGTACAAAAACAAATTAACTGTAGACAATGGACGGCGGCTTCCGACGGCCATTTGTGAAATGGCGGTGTTTCCGGAAGTTTGACAGGTCGGATGAAATGTCGCGCGATTTTTAGTAATTAAAGGGGTGCTATCGGCAAGGGAAGGTGCAGCGAGAGCGGTGACGTGGCAGAGGTATACCTAATGATCACTTTAATGCCTTATTGCCCCAACATTTTTAAGGGGCGACCTTATAATTATAGGTTTATTGCGGTAATTATTAAAAATTTAATCTAATGATAATTGTATACTAATGTTATAAAAGGGAATAGATTTGTATTTTTATAATTTTTATTTCTTGTGAATAAACTCAAGAACTACTGGACCCATTTTAAAGATTCTAACACCAGTACCATGCCAATGTATGCTGCTGCTGAGTGACAGACGCATAAAAACACGCGGGCGAAGCCATTGACAAAAGCTAGTGGTTAATATTTTAGATAAGGATATTACATTAGATATTGAGCATTCTGTTCCTACCACGTTCCTAATAACACTATGAATTTTGTCTGAAATAAAAGTATTTTTTTTATTATTTTCCTTCGTGCGTTAATGAATAACCTTTTTACAGTTTCTATCAATAATTTTCCTGCTATCTGGTGTTAATAGCATTGGCCTGGCGCCGGGTATCTGCTGAACTCGAGCGAGTCTTAATTGATGAACCCTTGATTAGATAGCGTAGTATTACGCGTTGGGAGTTCATTCAGATTGCAGTCAATCAATATAATCTATGTACTTAAGCGACTTAGAATATTTACCTTGCTGGTTTAGAGTATTCGTTCGGTTTCTGAAAGGTAAGTAAAATTCTGCTGCTTCATCATCATCATCATATCAGCCGAAAGACGTCCACTGCTGGACATAGGCCTCCCCCAAGCGTCGCCACAACGACCGGTCCTGAGCGTCACGCATCCATCGGTCCTGCTGCTTATCAAAACTAAAATAATTAGAGTTTTGAACCAGCTCATTAGTGTCGGCCATGTACCCACAAGGACTGCCCTTAATTAGTAAAATATTTGGACGACAATGTTTTTGAGCATCAACGTTTCTCGTCGGTCCAACATCTCTTATTGTCACAGTTGCTAGTATTATTTTATGGTTTCAGTAATTTTTCCGCACCCTTCGTCGGCGGCGCACGTAATTCAGCACACAATCAAACTGCCGCCACTCTCCACAAATTAGTTTTGATATTTAAATTAGTCCCGCCGCTGGCGATCGCTGGCGCCAGCTTACACCCGACGACTTTGATTGCGTTGTCGTTCCATATGAAATTGAAAGTGGTAGAGGTTTGAGATAGTCATAGATTGAGAATTGGTATGGTATTAATGTTTAGATTTTTCGTCAAATATAGCGAAAGGATCTATATATAAAAGATTGTTGTGGTATTAGGATAAATCAAGTCACAGCCGTGCGATCGTGTCGTACAGTGTAAAGCCGCCTCCGTCCGGCAGGTTCGGCTCAAAGATTGATTTCTCTTTCTCGTCGAACTAACTAAAACTTCTTCGAGCTGTCCCCCCCCTCCTGGCCTCACCTCTCCCCCCCCCTCCGTGGGTCCCCGTGGGTCGAGTTCGTTTGATCGCGTTATTTCGCAAGATAAGTCCGTTAATTGCCTTTACAGACAGGTTGCTCATTCTATTCCAGATTATTGATCTTGCTGAGAAGTTTTTGTATGTCTTCAGAGGGGATTGTTAAACGGTTTTTGTTTTTAATTGAACAGTTCTGTGAAAAGACCGATAGGCTTGAACTTGCTTGTTGGGCTTCGTGTTCTGATTAAATTAGCCGTGTCAATAACAATGTGATTGAAACAATGGACTGGGATTGAGACGAACAATCTTAAATAAATAAATAATTCTTTCGTGAAGTATATGAAAGTAAAAGATAAGATTTCAACTAATTGTAGACGCAGACAGATGGAGGGATCCATAGCAATATCTAGTAGTGAGACAACTGGCGAGTTACCGAGTGTAAGAATGAGGAGCACTTCAGACAAAGGTCTTTGTGTAAAAAGTACAAAGTGCAGCCGACAGTCTCCGATATAACGTCACAACTAGTGAAACTCAATATGAGATACAATCATATTTTTAGTCCCAGGGATTTAACTCAGTTTTCCATAATATCATAGTATCTATAGTAACGTAAGTGGTTACTCAATATGAATAACAAAATTGGCGTCAATACCGGTGCGTTATTGCACCGGTATTGACGCAATACTAGAATTACTAGTTGTTTACCTTTAATTCATGAATCCCCAAGCGACCACCGGTGGCCGCGCATCTATTGTCTTACTATTGTGTTTCTAATTGACGGTATCTGAAGGGTTAATTACACGGGAAAGTGGTTTAACGTTTATATTGAGGCTAAATATAATATAATTGGTTCAAAACTGTAAAACCGCACGAGTGACGTGAATCAGTACTGCGTGCTCCAAGTGTGGTCACTGTCACCTGTACGAACAACAACAAAGTGATTAGAGTGGAGCACAGAGTTACTATTCCCGGTACCGGCCACTTGTTCAATGCTCATGTTGTTAGAGCTGGTTACTGTTTCAGATTTTATTCAATATACAATAGGGAGATAATCTTACCTTTTTCTCCACCTCGTCAATACGATTTTTTTTAAATCATATTATGTACGTTTTGAGAACCCCTTCCGAATTATCGGCTTTCATTAAATAATTCTATTCTTTTATTTATTAGGTTTTGTTTTCGATATACATAATTATATGGCTATTTTATTGTAGGTAATTGTTTAATTTCGAAATTACATCGTTCATGTAACGAGAGCAGTTTATTTCAGTATAGTAGGTTATTGCTCAGTGGATGCCGAAATTATTTCAGTCGTCGTCTTATTGTTCGATGATCTGTGATTATTTTCGTCATGAATATCAAAGAACATTTAATTAAGATCTTTACTAATCCTGGCTCCGTCTCTAACTCAGCTCGTATTGTGTTCAAATTGAAAAACTTTTCTCGTTTTCAACTAATTATATCGAGAGGAAGACGAAAATCTTTTGCAAATATTTATTGAGCACTCGTGATTGTCGCGCGCGCGATACAAAGATTACTCGCAGACCAATCGAAGTTGAATCCTTCGGCTGTCTCCTTTGTATGTCACAAGGAAGTTGAAGAAAGAGTGAGATAAAATTAATATAATAGTTATCAACTAGCTGCGAACGTTGTTGAGGTGAAGGCTGGCTCTTGTTTTTAATTCATTACTTTTATTATTTTTCGCCGGCCGCCGCCGCGTTGGCTTTATTGGCAGAATTTCTCGAGTAATTAGTCGTTTTATTATTATATAATATCGGAAGGGTTGAGGTGCGACCAGATGCCACCGTCATTACGACTCGCCGCCGGTGCTGCTCTGCACGGGGATGCCAATTTTTATTTATTTTTGGGGAGCTCAAGATTCAACCCTTGATTTCTTTGAGATGGAAGATGGAATTTGTTTTCTTTAATTAATTTTTGATTTTTAATTCCCTTTCGCGGGCTGTTAGTGCAGCGTGATTTAATTTAAAGGAGTCATCCTTTCATCCAAATTTAAAATATTTAGAACGATTTAAATAAATTAAGAACTTAGTTTACTTATTTGCTCTATAATTAGAGTAAGGTGAAGGAATACAGATAAGAAGTGTAATACAACTGATAAAATACCTAATGGGTGAAGAATAAACAGAACATTCCCAGTAGCTCGGCCGGCGGTATCTCGAACAAACAACCCAGTAGCGGCGACACCGCGCCGAGAGGCCGCGGTACTCTCATCACGTGTCAGATGATCAGTAAACAATGGCCACCTCGCCATTAAGGTAATTAGTGCGGGCCTTAATCCAATTACAGCTGTTTATACTTACTTCTTGCGCCGGCAGCTAATTATCGAGAGTGACGCCTTCGCCGCTCGCCCACCTACCGACACCACTCTTGCGTAACGAGCTTCATTATGTACATTACAGTTCCTAGCTTTGGGAGGAACCGTGGAGGTGGAAGGAAAACTGATCAAGGAAATGATAACAGCGGCGCTGTGATCGCGCTGTTACGTGCTCAACACAATGCCAATAGATTGTTATTGTAAGTTAATTAGGGAAATGAAATGGTCACAGAGTTAACTAAAAATTAACCACAAAGTCAATTCGGAACTGTTTACCGCTCGTTAATGATCCACATGCGCAATAGGTACTAACTGGGGCGGACTCGCACGGATTGTGTGAGCGAGTTGACGAACAAGGCACTGTTGGCAGGCATTGGGTAGGGAGGTAGTTTAAGTAAGTACTTGTGACCTACAAATATGACGTGACGTGACGTGTCGTGACGCAATCATTAATTGCTTGGTGGCATGTAGTTACTGCGCCTAAGGTAAGTACGTACAGAATATTTTTAGTATAAAACTGCAGAGCTTCAGCACCTTGCAATCAACTAAATTATATCATTTAAATTTCATAGATACTACAGGTTTAAATGAATTTAAGATTCTGCAAAATTAAAAAAATATCTAAATTTTAATATTTTTTGTTCACATAGGCCTAAATGGGCATTTATAAAACGTCAGAAGCTAGTGCGCGGTTCCAAATTGGTCGTTTCCTATGGATGCAGATGCAAATTTATCACTAATATGTCATATTTAGTTACTTACTAGCTTTGCCCGCGCGGCTTCGCTCCCGCTTTTCCCTACTCCACCCTACTATACCCAACTCTACCCTACTCTACCCTACTCTACCCTACTCTACCCTACTCTACCCTACTCTACCCTACTCTACCCTACTCTACCCTACTCTACCCTACTCTACCCTACTCTACCCTACTCTACCCTACTCTACCCTACTCTACCCTACTCTACCCTACTCTACCCTACTCTACCCTACTCTACCCTACTCTACCCTACTCTACCCTACTCTACCCTACTCTACCCTACTCTACCCTACTCTACCCTACTCTACCCTACTCTACCCTACTCTACCCTACTCTACCCTACTCTACCCTACTCTACCCTACTCTACCCTACTCTACCCTACTCTACCCTACTCTACCCTACTCTACCCTACTCTACCCTACTCTACCCTACTCTACCCTACTCTACCCTACTCTACCCTACTCTACCCTACTCTACCCTACTCTACCCTACTCTACCCTACTCTACCCTACTCTACCCTACTCTACCCTACTCTACCCTACTCTACCCTACTCTACCCTACTCTACCCTACTCTACCCTACTCTACCCTACTCTACCCTACTCTACCCTACTCTACCCTACTCTACCCTACTCTACCCTACTCTACCCTACTCTACCCTACTCTACCCTACTCTACCCTACTCTACCCTACTCTACCCTACTCTACCCTACTCTACCCTACTCTACCCTACTCTACCCTACTCTACCCTACTCTACCCTACTCTACCCTACTCTACCCTACTCTACCCTACTCTACCCTACTCTACCCTACTCTACCCTACTACTCTACCCTACTCTACCCTACTCTACCTTACCCTACCCTACTCTACCCTACTCTACCCTACTCTACCCTACACTACCCTAATTTTTTTTTCCATAAGAACCTTCTCCTCACAATAACAATCACAACAAAAAAAAAATCAGCCAAATCGGTCAAGCCGTTTTCATGCCAAGTCGTGACAACGGAAAACGGGGGTCATTTTTATATATATAGATTAATAAGTAAAAAACTGAAAATAAACTTTTAATTTCAACTATGTGCTACTGAGTAAGGAGTCAAGTCGCTAGTGGCATTATCTGTCACGTCACTTATCACGTCATTTCTCCGCACGTAATGACATTGCCATACAGTTTGTACTTGACGTTTGGCGGCAACGCAAAGAGAAAATTCATTTTTCTGCTGATCACAAACGGAAGCAAAACAGGAAAGTATCATGACGAATCTACCTACTTCCTGTAAATGTGATACATATTTATTAACTGTTAGGTAAACCCATTAAATTTGTAATAATTTTAAAACCGAAAAACGTTGCTTTCGTTCTGAAAGAAAGCAACGTTACAACTCGACGTATTACGGTTAAGTACTTACCTGCTACCATTCCTGGTTCGGACAATATGGTAAGTATCTACCAGCGTATCTACAAACCAAACAAATTAAAACTATGTATCAGAAATATAAAGGATAAGTACTTTAGTTATTGCTTGCATTTACGGGGTTTTTAGCAAATATCCTGTAGTTTTTTTTTTATTTGTTTTTTTTTTTTTAATAATATAAACCAGTGCTTGCATACGACTCCAACTGATGGTAACCAGTGAAGCAATCGTTGAAGGCGAAGCGCCACTCTAGCCTTGTTCATTTGTTTTTATAACGATATTTATAATATAAATTGTAAAACACTTTGTTGGCGGTTGTTCTCGTCTCACATTACATTTACAAATTTGGTTAAAACATGCCAATAAACTTATGCTAAGCAAGCAATATAAAACCGCTGGAAAACTATATTCAATAAATACAACAAAATATGGCTGTAAATGTCTACGACACAATTAATTTCACACAGGTATGAGTGAAAGACAAATCTCAATAAACCCACACTGATTAAAAAAATGGCCTACAACAGATACGGGAAGTTATATAAGTATTTGATACAGAAATATAACCCTTTTACCAGTAGAGAAAAGGTTCTATGTACCTGTATCACCTGTTGTGCAGGTGAGGTGGGCGTGTCGGCAGGTGGGCCGCGCCCCGCCCCTCGCACCTGCCCACCTGCACCTGAGCCGCAGCGGCGACACCTCCCAGGTACATAGGTGGCTATGTGCACAGGTAAATAGGCACGAGAACCTTTTATGTTTATACATTAATAATAAAATACTTTATCTATTGATAATGACGCGGTTGTGTAGGCGTGAGTGAGGAGTGTTCACACAATAGCTGTGGGTTTGGTAGGAAACTGAACCGGTTAGTGCTCTAGATATCTGTTTGTTTTCTTAATTATGTTATAAGAATATAGAAGAAAATATATACTCGTACTTCTGTTTTCTTTTTGTGTCCTGAATCATCTTATACGTATCTCACTTCTAAAAAAATGATAATTAGTTTGTTTTAGTTTCACAATGTTGATTTTTTTGTTGTGCAATATTGATTTTAGCATTATTTTCTTGTTACAATTTCTTTTTTATTGCTACAAGTATCTAATCCTAATGTCACTTCATTCTGTTTAAATCTCTCTTATTATTTATTTATTGTGCTTGTCTACGACAGTCCAGTCTTTTTTAACCCAAAATTTGACAGATAGAGAATACATAATTGTATTAATTTTGTCTATGAGCCACTTCTGTACATAAAGTTTAAATAAATAAGTGAAAGTAATTTGTCAGAGTTAGGTGCTTATAGGAGGAAAATCTTCCCACGTACCTTTTGTTTTGTCGTTGGATACCTTATGTATGATTCCATGTCGATAGGTACGCAGATTAGATTATAGACAAGTGTCTCTTTGACTCTAGATATTATTTACATACACTACTAATCTGACCTGACGACTGACGTACTTACCTAAATTACTTACATTCGCAATAATTGTGATTAAGTAAATAGAGAAATATCGAATTCTCTTCGCCTTCACCTTCCCAACCCGATCAATAAACTGAAGCACCTCTAGAGCGGTCCAAGTGGCCGGCACTCGACTCAATCCTGCGACCGCTACGGGTGTCACCTTCGCATCGCATAAATTTTTTGTGCTCTTAACCGTACGGCGGCAGCGGGCGGCGCGCACGACACGGAAAAGGAGGTGCCGTCTTAGGCACGCGAGCACGAAGGGTTGACCTCTGGGCTCGCGCGCCGCTGAGCCGGCGTGTTCCTGGTTGTGCACGTCCAGTAATATAGGGAAAAATTACCGGAAAGGCAGGGGAAGGAAGAATCAGAAGTGTTTTTTTCTCTTCCAGAATCATAAACCTTGCAGACCGTTAACACTTCTGCAATTGACAAGTTAAAGTTAACCTATAGGTAGTTCGCTTATTAAAAGACCGGTTTTTATACTCGACCATGAAATATTGCAGTAACCTAATTTGTTCTTTGCCATTCATTTTATTTTCTACAATACTCTAGGTATACTTTATTGTAGACAATCAATTTGAAAGCTCGACAAGCTTACATCAAAAGTAAACATTCAGTTTTAACGCATTCTTCGGCATTGTTTGTTTTTATTAAAATTATATTTGCTCCTAAAGGTCGAATCAGGAACAATCCGTGGTGTGTATTGTCTCAGTTTTTCGCGACACGAGAACATTCGGCCGCCGCGGTCCCGCGCTTAGCATAATTTACACATATCTACACTTTTTGTGCACAATCCCCTCCGATTGTATTGCTCTTGCATAAATACTGACATTTGAATTTGAACTCTTTTAGAAGCGAGGGACCAATGCACGGGTGAAGAGACCATGTTTAAGAAAGCGAAAGTTTTGTGATTTTAAAACATCATTTTGCGTGTGTTTTTTGGTAGATAGTAGTTAAACATGGACGTTAAGTTAAAGGACTAAGATATACCTTGAACTCTCGTAATAGCATGCAATAGACTAATAGAGGGAAGGGAGGTAACTGTAACTACCATTATTAACACCTACAAAAGTCTTAACAACGAGCCACCTGACCACACAGCGCCTCAGCCACGTGCGCGCCATCAATGTGACACTAAACAAACTGGGTAACATGAGCACATGACGTTTGTGCGCCGCGCCGGCCGCGCCGGGCCCAGCGCAAACACAATCATGACGTGTTCGTGCCGACGTGCTCCTAATGCGGCTGTTTGACGAGCGAAAGTGTCGCTTAGAGAGCACTGTCCTTACCTAGATAACTCGCTTAGATAAGAGAATATTTATTTATTGAAAATACTGTCAAATCACATACAGCGGGGAGCGCACCTCGACAGAGCGGCGATGTAAAGCAAACACGAGAGCACATAAATAAGTGCGTTACGAGTAATGTTTGCTAACTAATCCCAGGGCGCCGGCGCTGGCGCCTCGTGAGCAGAACAGAAGGACTACTCTCGTAACACAATACTTTAAAGTTTGGTTTTAGAATATTTAAAAAGAGTGAGAAAGATTTTTGGTTTGTGAATTCGTTAGAATCGGCAATCAAGGATTTGTGGCTTTTTATCTAGGTGGAAAATCATCCAATTACTTTTCCCACTCTTGGGCCGAGCAGGAGGGCGTGTCAGACTTTCAATGACCAAAACCCACTCCTTTGTTCCTTGTTTACCTTCGTTCCAGGGTATAAACCCATTTAGTGAGGTGTATAAACCCAGTCCTAAGCTTTCTGTAATTTGTGTATAATTGTATATTCCTAGTAGTAGTCATCTAGAAAGTAGTAATATAATTCAAAACGGCACTAAACCACATATGCCTCGTGAAGGTAATATACGAGTCTGTCGTGCGTTATCAACTGTTTGTTCATTTTACTCAGGAAACACACTTACTTTTTCTTTTATTCTAGAGATATACAAAACCAATGTGATGCAAATCACAATAAGAACAGAAAAAGATAATTTACAAAGCTTGGTAAAAGCATTGTTCCTGCCCTCATCAACATAGGTATAACATTGTAATTACGTATTATTTTAATGTCAATTCACAATACATGGGGTGGCTCGTCACGATTCCAATCAGCCGCCAGCACCTCGGCGCCGTGAGAGTGTACAAAAATGGCCGCGAGCGGGAACCTGGATTGAAGTGTAAATTGAGTCATTTTCGCTGCGCACCGGTACGTAGACGTAGTAGCGGAGGTACAGAGAGTCAATCGCGATCTGATTTATTATTATACTAGCTGCTGCCCGCGGCTACACTCGTTTTATAGTAGAAAATTATTCAGAGGGAACATACTCCCGGAATGAAAGTGTAGCATAAAATAACATCGCATAATCAGCATTTTAATGTTCCCACTGCTGGGACTCAGGTCTTCTCTCAGAGAGGGAATAGGTCGTAATCTACCACTCGGGCCCAGTGCGGGTTGGTGGATGTCACATATTTTCGAACCAACCAAAACAAAAATCCAAAAACCAAACTAAACATGGTTCTAGGACATCCTGGTCTCCTCGTAATGTTTTCCTTCACCATTTTTGAGAGCAGTGGTGATGAAATAAATTACACAAAGCAATGCGCCTGGCTGAGTTTTAGTCGGGGCTATTACCACTGCGAGAAATGTGTTGGAATTATTTGACCATCAGAAAGAAAGAAAGAAAACTATTTTATTTGGCATACATACTCGTAGATACACACAATGTAATAACAACATGTAGACACTAATATATTATAGAAGAAAGAGACAACTAACAATGTGTGTCTCACGGTGGCGCCGAACAGGTCTAGGAACTAGGAACTAGATCACTGTCAATACCATGACTATTGTCAACACATACGTACAATGGTAGTCAAAGGTTTTTTTTTAATAATTATTGTAACTATTCCATGATGATGGTGACCATAAAAATTGTTTAGTTCTACTGGTACTGGATTTACTATGTTGAAGCTTTGTAAGAAACAGCGCACACCTCAAGATGAACAAACATAAACAACGCGAGGTTCCGGCAATCAACCGCCCGCCATACACTTTGTTAGCACGAGTACGGACGGAGCCGTACGACGCGTAGCAGCTCGTAGCAATTCGTAGCGCTTCGTAGAGGCTCGTAGCGCTGCGTAGCGATTGAAGGTGCTATTGTAATTGAATGATGTTTGTGTATGTTTGATCGTAAATTGGTTTTACCATTCCATTTGTAATGCAAAGACAGGTGTTTTACGAGTGTGTTGACAAGATTAATGGTAACTGGTTGAAATTGAGGAAATGAATTTGTTACAAGTGTGATGGAATTATGTTTTTTTTATAAAGGCGATATAAAATAGTGAATTTTAAATATCATTTATATAATATATCGAGTAGAACTACCATTTACATATCTATATGTTTTCTTGTGAGAAAAGTTTAGAGTATGCGTGATTATTAGGCAAAAGTAAATAGGATGTGGCTAGAAGATGACTAGTAGGATGATCTTATGAGAACCTGTGATAAGGGTAGAATGATAATAATTTTTAATCGCTCATTGAAAAACTATTGACTAGAAACTCTTTATTTATTTTTTCAGAAAACATGAGTCACTAATGAACTTATTTTATTTCAGGTTGCGAGACACACAGGACCGTTCGTTGTACCGACAATTGAGGGAGGCCTATGTCCAATCGTGGACATATTTCGGTTGAAATGATGATGATAATTATTTTGACGGGTCCCAAGAAAAAAATCTCATGGACAAAAAGGATAAAATGTATTTTATTACGTATTGGTATTGTACATATAATTTTTTTTTAACTAGCCATTACTGTCCCACTGCTGGGCAAAGTTCCCAAGTCCTTCTAAACTTTCTTCTACTGCACCGTCTCTATCCAGTCCTCGCGGTACGCGTCCATGTCATGCCGCCACCTCTTTCTAGGCCGGCCTCGAAGGCGCTTTCCTCCAGTAGGAACAAACTATATGGCGCCGCTTGCCCAGCGGTCCCTGTGCATGCGGCTGACATAAGCCGCCCAATGCCATTTGAGCCTGGCAGCCTTTTTGCCCACGTCTATTATACTAGTATTGCATTTATATATTGTATTTTTTTAGTTATTGACTAAAAAGTATTTGGCATTTTTTTTGTTTAATATTTGTTTACTCATTGAATTATTTATATAGATCATCAAAACCTCATACCGCTCATATAATCGATAATTTTTCAAATAGGATTCTTCAGCCCCGTCGATTTGAGGTTTCAATCTTTAGGTACATATTTTATTCTACACAGCAACTCTGCTGAGATTTCCTACGAGGACCTTTACCAGAGTTATAATAACTAAATCCCAGCACCTCTGGGCGCCCTCCCCACACAACACACCTAATAAATGTAGTCGGTATTCCTCCGCCGCTCTCCGGCGCTCCAGCAGGTATCGATATGATTTTATTACGCGCCTCAAATATTTGCCGCTCTCCCCTCGCCCAAGATGCTGTGATCAGATCAATTTCTTCTGCGTGTGCTCCAATCAAATTACTTTTTTATTTGTTTGACGATTTCAATATACCGAAAAAAATGTTGTATAAATTGGTTCTCTGTGCCTTTTGTACTCGATCTTAAAAAATATTGCACGTGATTTTGTATTTTTTGAAAATGAAATTGTGACAAAAGGGATTTTGTTGAACAAATAGTAATACGGTTTTAATTTACTTTGGAATCAATCCGTATCTTTTTTATTTGTATAATTCTTCTGTTTGTCACATAACTCTTCCTAAACAGCGACCGATTTGGATGAAACTTAATGTGTATATTTATGTGGGTCTCTGGATGGTTTGAAAATACACATAGACACGGTAGGTGGCGCTGTAATCAGGTTCTCTTTTTTTTTCTGACGGGGCTTCTATTTCAGTAATAGCTTTCGGTTCCCATAGAGCCGTGTACGTATATAATTATAGTTCTGCTAGAACACCGGGACTTTCTTGATTCAACTTACCTGTTGAGTTCATCGGCGTCAAGTGAATAAAACCTGCACCGTTGAGTAACAGTATTGAACAGATATAGTGGAGTATATTGCTGATTGTCAGTTAATCACGGCGATTACCGACATAATCCGAGTGCAGTGGCCGGTCACGAGCGGCCGCTGCCAGTGCGGGCCGTGCGCGCAGTAGGGCTGTCACTACACTACAGCGATAAGTAGTTGGTTCCTCAAATATTTGCTAATTACAACAAATTAACGATTAGATTTGGCAATGCATTTTCTACCCGTCTAAAACCTCACGTGCCGTGTTATCTACTAAGTTTGTATTTATAGAGTTCAATTTTCTTAAGTGAACCCGGCGTCGCAACGTAACACTTTCTCAACCCAATTTTCGTAAAGGTGGCAGTCAGCTCTTTTCTCTCATAACAAACTCTATAACTATCCTATTATTTGCGTTTGTTATCAAAACATGATTCCGTTTACAGTTATTGGTTGTATTTGCTAGAGCTATGCCTGGCATCCCTAATGCCAAATGTAATTGAATTATCTGTTGGTGCATTGATACTGATGTGGCTCTCATAAGCGGTGCCCAAGAGTATACAAGTCCTTGCAGTTAATATGACCATCAACTAGTGTGATTGACAACTGAAGTCGGTTTAGTTACGGTTACTGTACTTTAAAGTCTAAAATACCTGATTTATAATTAGTTATTATTAACCGTTAGCTGGAACTGGACCACACGGCTGTTAGACGCCGTATGTCACAGCGGCACACACCTCCAGATTGACATCGCTAGAATTACCCGATGTGTATGTATGAGATGAGCGCGATACGGGTTTTACGAGCACGACTAGTGTCGCTCAGTTACGGCGCTCGAGACAGTTACATGTGTTAATATTTTTATTATTGCACGCGATGCTATAACTTCCTTCAATTACCCCTCCAAGCTTCATTATTTACTACTGCCTGCTTGGATTGTGGAAATGTAGGATAAGAAGGAATAGCTAATATAGTTGTTGTAGTTGGGTTGGAAAATAATTAAACCTAATTGTGAGGACTTGAATTTCGACACGAACAGTCTTTCACTCAAAATAAATTCTGTGATTACCTGGGATTCTACTTCCATTAGTCATTATTAGCTACACACAAAGTGATGGAGATAGGGACCAAAGTCATTCAAGGAGAAGACACAGTGTCTGTTTCATGTCATAATAAACTGTGAAATTTTTCGTATCCACAATTTGCATAGTCCCTTGCCCTCCGCGAAGTTGTTAGCGGCTAAAAGTTGGTGTTGTGCTTGACGCGCTGTCCTCGCGTTTTTATGAGCGCTTTACAGCCCATTATACGCTTGTTGTGTAATAGAAACACTTGATTTGTTCCTCCCGAGACGCCGACGCCGGCACCGACGTACTACACCGAGTTGGTAAACAAGTCATCGCCAGTTTTTAATTTTCTTTCGGGTGTTAACGTGGGGGACGAAGTTTACGGAACAATTTGAGTTGTTGTTGATCCAATTTAAATTGTGTTCGCCGACTTCTAGTTGTAAAATGTAATAACAGTTAGTTACAACAGTTTTTAAAGCAAATTGGTAAACTAAAACTTCGTTAGCTGATCTCAGAGGAAAAAACAAATAGGATTTAGTTGGTTGGTGGGTTATCTGGAGGATGTTAGACGAAAAATTAATGAAAACTTGTGTAAAGAACTGAAAACAAGGCAACTAAAATAATGTTAAATATAATTGTTAAGGTAATTTACCTCCACGTGTAACGGCTAAGCTCAGACAAATATGTTGGTGCCGAATATAAATTGACACAATAGTCTTTTGCGCAATTGCAATTGATTATGAACGTAACATAATGTGAAGATACGTGCAATAGTTGCGCGTCACTGGTCACAAGGTAAGTGTACACGAGGCGACAATAACACAATAACATACTGATGAGGAGCGATACCGCCGCGAGTGCGCTCTCGCCCTTGAACCGCGCGCTCATGCACGCTCGCACACACCAGCTATCTGACGCCTAATTAAAGTGATGGAAATTAACATTATAAGCGCTTGCTCGCAGTTTTGTAACAATGTAAAATACTTATCAAGATACTCTTGGGTTAATAGTCAATAATTCCTGCTTGTAAATTAACAGATACAATGGTAATCAGACAGTACAGTCATGATCATTAGCGATCACAGCTGTGCTATAATTATTTTTTATTTTATAAGTTCGCGTTCTTACTAAAACCTCTTGTTGGCCGGCGACTGTACGTTAAGGTGTGAACATTGCCTTATACTTATTAATGATAGAATAGTCGCGATGGAAGGTTATTTTTTACCAAGCAGATATAAATAGGAAGTAAAAAGATCGTGCAACGATTTTAATTCGCGATATTTTTAATAATCGTGAGTCGCGTGTGTGCGGCGTCCTTGACCCGCACTATATTTAAATTATTATACAGATTGTAAATAACGTTCATTCACGTAAACAGTCCTGGATATCAAGTAAAATACTTATTATCATTGTACTGTAGTTTGTTCTTATTTTATGTGAGAACCTCCGGGTTGATCTTGTTAGAATTGCGCTATCTAGATATTAAAGCTAGAACTACATTAGACCGACGCACACGTGGACCACGCCTGATTTTTACGTTGAACGACGTCGCGTGGCGTGGCGTGTGTACAATAAAGTTTATTCTATTCTATTCTATCTAGTGTAGCTCTACCAGTCTAGTTTTCATATAAAATGTACGGAGACCGACGCGCCCAGATCGATGTAAGTAGCGCACGTCTACCTTAACTGGACGTCAACCTACATTCTTTACACTAGCTAAATTGTTTAATCGATCGATATTTGATGAAACACTACCTGAACAGATAACTAGTTTCTACAGGTAGTGCTTGTAGTTGTGATTAAACAAGTACTATGAAACTAATTATTTGACTCGAACTTCTGTTTTTAGTTTTGTGTTCTAGGTAGGTGCTTTATTTATTATGGATAGGCTCGCGTGTTTGACCACTATCTCTCCTGACGGAAAGTGATCATGTGGCCAACAATGGAGTACGCTTGCCTAGAAGCAACCTATTCACTCTTGACTTATAGACCCCTAGGTTATAGTTATCAGCAAACACAGACTCCGGCAAGGAATTCCAATCCTTAGCTGTTCGCATTATAAATGTGTTCCCAAAACGCTTTGTACGTATGGGTGGCATGTCCACCATGTGGGTGGACACCAACAGCTTGTCAGGTGGCTGCAAATAGCTAGGAAGAGGAGAAAGGGGATTTCAAACAAAACCATTTTACCGTCGACAATTTTATCATGCCGGTGCATTATAACAATCACGAAAGCGTTCGCTAAATGTTTGTGATAATGTGTGTGTTTGTGTGTTCATTCGTTATTGTGGTTTTCCTCACAGGAAACAGCATTTAGCACATTTAAGTGACACGTATATATTAAACTAAGCATACATAATTAGCTTCCCTAACTCGTTTTAAAACAAACATGTAAAACAAATTATTTATGAGAGTTTTACATTAAAAAACGTTGTTGTTGGTAGCTTAGTGTAAGCTGCCCTGGTACGCCTGTGTTGATTCCCACACGGCACGAATTAAAAGTTGCCGTCGCTGCTCCGAGGATTAAAAACTGTGCGGTCGTAACTCGCGCTCACTGTGCTCCTGCCGCGAATGACGCCGAAGGGTTTGTGCAGTCGTGATTGTTTCAAGTTTATTAACACGCACACCTCCGAACGGCTGGTCGTCTGAGTGAGTTGTTGGGGCAAAGTAAAATATTCTGTTTTGAAGGGTAAATGATAGCCAAAGAATGTAGGTATAATAGAAAGTCATCACAGCTGTAACTGACTTCCCTAAACTTTACCCCTTATATCTCATCATCATCATCATCATCATATCAGCCGAAAGACGTCGGACATAGGCCTCCCCCAAGCGTCGCCACAACGACCGGTCCTGTGCGTCACGCATCCATCGGATTCCCGCGACCCTGACCAGGTCGTCGGTCCACCTTGTTGGAGGCCTTCCAACGCTGCGTCTTCCGGTACGTGGTCGCCACTCCAGAACCTTTCGTCCCCATCGACCATCTGTGCACATTGCACGCAGAACTTATATCTAGTTATACTAATATCTACACTAATATTATAAAGATATTTTATTAAGATATTTTTTTTTTTTGTAGCTGCTTATACCGTTGTGGCAGTTACTACAATTACAGAATTAAACAGTTAATTTTCAGTTCTACGGTAATAGATACTTTCTTCTTTCTTGTCGGTATCACTCCTAACAGAGTGGTCGTGGATCACTTTAGGTGTTGGAGGCAAGCTTCACAACACGCCGCCACTCCTCTCTGATGGCCGCCTTCCTCGTACATTCGTGTAGTGATGATGAGCCATTTACTGCCGCTTTTATTTGGTCAGTCCACCTCATAGGCAATCTTTCTCGTGGTCTGGTATAATCAACCTGTCCCTAGACTACAAGTCACTCCATAGCCACTCCCCCTTAGCATACGTGACTAATAAAGGTGAGAATAGATACTTAACATAAGGTAAATTGTTTAAAATGACGTGCATGCCTACGTCATCCATTGTATTACTATTTTTGTAGATGACATTTTGCTGCACCCGCGACCTCAATGCAACAAATCATTTTCCTGCCCATCTTGGTATGACTAGATTAATTTTATTCATGTCGTTATTGTTTTAAAAGTATGTTTAATGCTAAAACAACATTTTTTTATAAGTCTTGGCCCACACTCTGAATGATTCCTGTATCGAAGATACATTCACAAACATGTACAAGACACCCAGACCCGGAACACTTATCTGAAGGGTATACAAATATTTGTTCCGTGCTTGGAACGAACCCGCGATATGCAATGTAGCAGCCAATCGCTCAACCACTGCGCCAACTGTACTTTCAATTGGTTCTTTGATTAAGTTTCCCTGAAACCAACTTCCTTCAGGTTGTAGTTTAATCTAGCTCTTATACATAACCATCAATTAAAACTAGTTTACATGTGAACATGTCCCCACGTGTACCAGGAGCGCAGCGGATCAAGCGGCTTCGCACTGTAGAGGTGTAACTTGGTACGGAGTGTTGATGGCCGCTGATACATATGAATGAGACAACTTTGATTGCTTCGCAGATTAAACTCGCTAGTTCGTGAAGGACAGGAACTGATCTAGTTTTATAGGAAGATAAATTAGTTAAAAATAATAAAATTTACCAACTAGGTACAGCGTAAAAAATAATGAAATCGGTCTCTGAAAGTAGTTGCCATAAATGCTGATTGAACAATATTTTGAACATGGCATTTAAAGCTATCTTTATAATTATGTATTCCTAGTTGAAGAGAAGACTTCAAGCTGTATCGAGCCACACATACGAGTATATGTTAGTCATGAAGTGTAATTTTCTTGAGATGCGAGGCAAAGTTGTCACGTATGCAAATACATGCGAGTGGACTTGTGGACGCTCGGACCTCGGACTTGGGCATCGGCGGTACTTCGTCACTAATTGTGCTCAACTCGCAACTTGCTCACTCACCGTAAAGCCGATAAGTCGGTGGCACACCGGCCGGTACTGGTGTTAGATAGGTATTAGATATTATCATCTCTTGTTATCTCGAATGGCAAAAAAAAAATTCTGATTAGATGACTGACTCATTTTATTTTTTATTTGTTTTTAGGTGGGAAAAAGATCCAATGACATCCCCGCTCTTGGGCGGAGCGGGAGATAGTGTCAGACTTTTACTGACTAAAAAACCCCTGTTTCCGTTGCCTTTCGTACCCGGGCCGAATCTTCCTTTCAGAAACAAATCTTTGGCCCTAGTAAGTTCCGACCCTGCTGGGCCTAAAGAAAAGACAAAACCAGAAATAATTCATTAATATTTTGGTAAATCAAGAGGTTACGTCTTTTGGTTTGTTATGTTATGATAGGCAAAGTTCCTTAACCAACAAAAATAATTAAAATAAGGAGTAACCCGTTAGCAGTCTTGAAGAGAAGTCAAACACAAGCCTCCATTTTTCATTCGCTTACTTTTCTTCCTGTGCGCTCAATTTAGTTCAGTGTTGCTACTGCAAATTAAAATTAAACTAGCCTGTACTTTTGAAGTAACTTTATTTATCGTGGTGAATACTTTAACTCTTATTTTTTTTTTATTATTGGTAGTCACGTTTGACTACTATCCTGATGGTTGTCGGTGAACGATGTGACTGATAAATTCTTTAAAATACAACGTCTCGTGTGCTTCAGTCATTTATTTGGGTAGATTTAATTATCACATTGCTCCTAGGCACCGTGAGAGCCTCCCACTGTACCACGGGCCTAATGGAACTTTCTTCGAGTTGCTAAGAGGTCGCCAATTAGTCAAATTGCCGAGCAGTTAGTTGCGCACTTGTTTGAACAGGATCCGGACAGTCTTTGATTCGGGACTTTGCTTCATTTGGTCTTTGCATAAATTACAATTAGAGACAGTGTCCGCCCTACCTGCTACTCTTAATTGCTTACGTAAATTTTCCTGTCTTAAGCCTGTTAGTGTGTAGGCTTAAGATGCAAAGAAGATGGTGCCATTAATTTTCTGAATTCGTAGGGGAACAGATGAAAACAAGAGCAGGAATAGAGAATACTCTGGAGTAGAAGTGATGTTTTAGTTACCTACATATGGCTGATGTTTTAGTGTAACAGAAAACAAGTAGGTAAAAAGTGATTCAGGAAAATGCTGAAAAAGTAACACACGTTTAACCAAACAAAATCAGATTAAAACTATAATTAAAACATTACGAGTGGGTTTAGCTAAAAAATAAACAAGAGAATGTGACGATGCAACGCGGTGGAAGTGAGAGGCGACACGACACCAGCGCGGCAAATAAATTAAGTCATGCGGCGTCCGCGTCGCATCGTACCGTGCCGCGTCGTGCCGCGTGACATCGTGCCGAGTGGTAGCGTGCGAGCTCGGACGACGGCAACGGTTATGCAACAAAACAACGCGATGAACTACATTAGGATCCACAATGTAAACTTCCGATCCAAACTAATTGATTATTGTGTACTTTTAGTATTCTCTTTCAGAGGACAAAACTGGATGCGTTTATTTAGAGGTTTCTAAACCTGGTGCTTGCAGAGTACTAGCCTTCATTGTAGCACACAAAACAACACAATCCCGGAGATTTATTATAACATCAAAGTCACCTTAGTCTTTGGAATTCCGCATGTATTTTCAGCCAAGGACCAACAATAACACCTAAGTATTTAATATTATAGTGTTCGCGGTAAGCAGATGACACGAATACCGTGTACTGAGCCAGTCTTAAACATAAAATGTAAGCGCTCCACAAGACTACAGCGGCTAATCGTTAACCAGAACACTTTAATTTATCTATAACGGCCAAGCTGGTACAAAGTTGTCTCTAAATAAACACGGGGCACGCAGTGGAAGGGGACAGAAGGACCACTACACACACGTAGGAAAGCTACAAAAGGACCACATGATTTTTTTATTGATAGGCTTGCGTTTGACCACTATTTCACTGATTGTAAGCAATGATTTGGCAAGGGATGACGCTTACCTAGGAGTAAACTATTCACTCTTGACTTTAAGATCCCTAGGTTTTAGCTTTCAAAAAACGCAGACTCTGGCAGGGAATTCCACTTTGTGCGTAAGGATGGGATGTTGCAAAGTTTTATAAATGGCATCACCATGGAAAGTAGTGCTGATGAAAGGTTATTATTTTGAAAACCTGAGAGAATAAGGTGACATCATTGTTTGTTTTGTAGGTATGTGTGTGGTTGTTACACCTTCCACCCATAAACGAATGAATTGATTTAGATGCAATTTAGCGCATATCGCTTATGAACCGTAACACACAGCTGAGGTAGGAGACGGCGCGTTGTCTTGATGAAAAAAGTTTTTCTTTTTCTGCATCTCACATCGACTCACTTAAATTACTGTCAAATAACAACTGCGCGTGCGCGTCTAAAATGTCTGAAACTTTGGTGAGTAATAGTCAAAAGATGCACGACTACATTCACTATCCTTTATTAATGAGTGCTGCTATATTCAACTTGAGGTCGAAAACTTTTCCACATAGTCCTTTCCTTTACCCATTAGATGTGAGAAGTGGTTTTACTGTGTTTCCCTATCAAGGAAGGGAGCCAGTACTTCGGGCGGTTAGTTGTACGAATATAACCGAGCGCGGAATAACAAAGACTGCACAATGCAGTTTTAATTTTCACATCGGGTTATTTCGGCTTCGGTGGACCTCTTGCTCGGGAAACTACTGTAAACACGGACTTGGCGCTTTTCGCCTGCTTTCATTATTATCTGTTTCTAATAAACAGTTAAGACTTTGAATGGGGAAAACAATAAGTTTTGCAGTCAAAGTAGCCAAAACACCTTGTATGCTCTAATGGTAGGAACGCGCCATATCCATTTGCATGTATGTTAGTTGATAAACACGATACGCACACATTATTTAAGGAAATAAAAAGGTTCAAACACTCGCTTTTCCTCTCGTTGTCAAGTTCATGTTATTATTTTGCTTCCTCTATTTTTGCAACAATTTCAGTGTTACTTTTCGGTTCTTCCCGTATCGCTGACTCATATTTCAGTAGGAGAAACCTAGCAGCTCTCATTTGACTCGTGTATTTTTTTTTTGTTTTCAAAAGTGAGGTCCACAGCAGTGGCGGTCACAGCACGGTGTCACTAGTGTCGTGTTCCGTGTTATTTATACAGCGCAGCAGTACAACGTGTAGCCTCGCGTGTGGCGGAGACTGCAGCCTCCCTGCGAGGACACACTATCACTAACTAATTCTATTTCTAAGTTTTGTTACAGGACTATTGGTGGCTTCGGTAGCAAACATAAATGTGGTAAATTGTGTTCAGGTTCTGCTTTTATTTACTACCGCCCAGTGCGTATTACGTGCGTTCTCTACCTTATGATAGCGAATTTTTAATCAAAACAAGCGTAATTGGTTTGTCATCACATGACAAATTTCTCCGCAAAATTATATATCTTTACCAATTAACTTATAAAAAGCCCGTATTATAATTGCAGCTACACTAAGACTAAAGCTATGTTCAAACCAATAAATTAGCTAAGTAACTCCCTAAGTAAACCTTAAGCCAAGATTTAATGAGGGAATCTAAAACGGAGCCAAAAGACTGCTCCACCGCAAAAAGAAGTGTTCTGCGGCTGCACGAGCACAGCCATACTTTAGTTTCACGTTTGATTTAGGCAAATTGACAGGAAACGTGGAGGTCGGCCGCCAACAGAACTGCAATTAATATTAAAACCTTCTAAGATGCTGCACTCCAGCAGAACTGTGTATCTTGCAGATGCATTATCGTGGTCAGTTCATTTGAATTACATACTTTTTTCTAGGAAAGTATTCCTGTTAATAGGGGGGCTAAAAGGGAGGTGGGAAAAGAAGTTTTTTTAAATATATAAAAAACAACCATCCTATATCAGTGCTAAGTGTCATGTAAAATTAAGGTGATAATCCAAACGAATACGGCTATAACAATCCGGACAAATCCGTAGGTCAAACCGTTTAATTTATTTATAAAATTTCCAAAAACGTTTTGCATTCTTACCGCACTTACAAAACAAGGCGTAATGAATTAATGTGGCGTTCAGCGTTCTAGCTGTGAGCAGCGGCACGAGCGGAGCGGGGGGCGGACAGCGGAGCGGGGGGCGGACAGCGGCGCGTCACCGTCGCCAAATTTATGGCCCCACACTAATTTATAGTCGTCCAGCTACGAGCGATTAATGGAAACACTTATTCCAACTTTAATGTCGTTTCATTAACATTTTATAAGTACTGTTTCGAGAGCTTTATGCCTGTAGAAAGATGAACCGGTAGAAGATTATAATTTGTGATAAGCGATCACCAGTTATCTTCTGTAGGTTGGTTCGTCGTTCGGTTATTTTTAATTACATTTTGAATTTGATTAACGAAGAAGGCACTATAATAACTTCTTCTTCTTTGAATCGATGGTAAACTCCTTAAACAGTTTGGGCCCACTAGACCGGCAGTGGATGTAGCATCGGTGGCACTCATTAAGACTTCCTAAGGTGTATGGCAATTGGAGCACTCTAAAGTTTGGCTCAAGTTCTGAACAAGGGCATCGCACACACATTGAGTATTTGATGAGTCTGTAAAACCTCATTACACTAAGTTGTGTTTAGAGCGATCTACTCGAGGGCGCCACTGAATTGGTGCTATTCATATAGGCCACTGCAGTTCACATCTCGGAACCTCTCCGAGTGTCTGTTCCATGGTTTTATCACGATAGTCAATTCAAATGGAAATGACTTGTAGCAAACTTCGTATTGTTACATTAATTTGGTGATTCACCTAAAAAATGTCGCATCCGGAACAATGGAACAGAAACAATAGAGCTACCTTCAAACAACAATATTTTTTACGAATAAATCAAACAGTAATTTGAATACCTATCCACCTCGATAATATCCTGCGATATCGATAAAAAGTGAATTATGTAGATTTACACGAGTTGGGGGTAGATGAGGGGGTGAAACATGGGGGAGGGGGTGGGAGGCCAGGTTCACACGCCGCTGCGTCCGTTAATATTCATGTCGGACGAACAAAAGCCCGTTTTGTTCATCCACGGTGTTCATACCTGTAATGTTGTACAAAAACAAATTGTATTTTAATTTTGTATATATATACTGGTGCCAGAGTGAGCATTTCTTATGTTTCGGTTCGTAGAAACAACCTAACTAATAGTTTTCCGTTTTTATTTTCTTAGACCTTTCCAAATCTAATACTCGCACTGTAAGTAAGATGAATATGCTGCACTCACGCACGCTCACCCAAGTTTTATTGCTGTTTTTCTAAATAACTTAGTTACTACAAGTTTAACACTTGACTTTTAAAAACAAAAAAAAAAAACTGCGATCTGAACGTAGGCGAAGAAGTCAATATTTCATGGAAGTGGCGTCGAGACCTGTAGTTGACAAGGATTATGTAAATTAATTGGGGGCAAATATTAAATAAACGCGATCCGCTTGATTTGTGACGAGAAAAAAAAGGGGGACGAAAGGGGGCGAAGGGGGGATGGGGAGGAAAGAGCTTTGTTTTTTACGAGCCCACGCACCTATCTCAGGAAGCTGTGTTATGCTAATAATAAACAAATAGTTACCTATACTTAAAACTTCTGCGAAAGAAGGAAAATCATTTATCATCCTTCGCGAGCCGCAAAAGGAAAATTAAGTGGAATGTAAACCTAGATTTCAGTAAGCAGGAGTGGGTTTTCATGAGTTTTATCGGTCATAGAATTTGCCTATTCAGAGAAAAGGAGGCTCTCATGAGCTCAGAGCAGTTTTTTCTTTACATATTTTTAATAAAATAGCGCAACATAATAAGCTCGGCCTAATAACAGTATTATTTATAGAGAACTAACTAGCATATGATAGCCGCGGAATGGTCTCTAGCGCATGTCGCTCGTATCGTCAGCCAGCGATCTGTCGCACGAGATACAGACATACAGACCATTACACGGTAACATATTGTTGATTAGGAGAATTTGACTAAACCGCAATAGTCGTGTATCATGCGAGAATGGCGGGTAGTCGTAAGTTTTTATTAGCCGTACCTACAGACTGCGTCTACCCAGACGTAATATGTATGAAAAAATGAATGTTCATATTTTTTTGGGAAGATAGCCGGTAGCGACAGCAGAGGAAATTGCTTGGTTGCTGTCACAGAAATCTATGTTTGTGTACCTATGTGCGATACGAGCGTCTGCGGACATCTACGTTGCCAACTAGTTTCTTTCGTCAGAACATCCTGAATTCCTGACGTAAGAAAGCTGATTTTACGAGCAGATTTTCGTAGCATCTTCTCATGAAGTTATTAACTATAATTGATTATTAAGTTAAATAAGAAAAAGCAGTCTGCAAAGTTGTAATTTTAGTTTTCACCCACAAAAATCTCACCTCATGACTCATCACTCGATCGTCACCAATTCTAAGACGTTCGTTTGCTTCTGAGCTTAGGTACTTACTTCCGCACTTGAACTGTATATTTACTTCTTTACTGGTTGTTGTTTTTGCTATCGGTACAGCCGCGGTCTCATCCGTGTATCGCATCGTACCTATTCGAAATGAGAGCTAAGATAAAGCCTATTATATTTGCATAGAGAAAGCCTCCGCTGAGGTCGCCTCGTATACTCATATTTATGTCTGTTGTCCACAACACAGTTAATTTTATTGGTTCAAGTGGCCGCCACCAGCATTAAGGAGTCTTCATAACTTGCTGGGTTATGGTGACAAGCTTGTCTATGAAATAATCCAAGTTGTTATATTGTATTCGGTTATTGTAATGATTTTTGACCATTGAGTGGTTACCTGTATATTTTCCGACCAAGGTTTATAAGTACGATTGCAATAATGTAATGACATGATTCATAATTCTCAATCTCGTACTTACCTACGGTAAGTTTTTTATAACTTTTGAAAATGTGTGGTCTATACAAATTTACAGAAAAATATTGTGATGGTGGTTAAACTATATGTTAGCAGAACAACTTCACTCTAACTAAACTGAACGCGTGCGTACAGCGAGCGCTCGGTGCCTAGACAAGCTTAGAGCAATATTCCGAAGCGTTCCATTTCAAACTTAATAAATTAAATCGCCGGCTCGTGCCGTATTTTCCAATACATTACTTAAGTAAATTGAACTTATGAAGCATACATTCCCCTCTGAAGATTGTATGAAGGTAATTCAGTCGCGCTCACTATTCCAATAAAAATAAACAGTCGCCGTCTCAATCAGACGCGCAATCAGGTGCTCTTATTCTCATGCATTGCCGTACAACACACACATGCTCCCATACATCCACTCATACAAGCTCATACACACGACGCCCTCACGTATGCTTCAAGTTACTGCGCTCTTTGTGATGAAGCCATGAAAATGGCGAGTGGATCAACGGTTTCGTGGACGAGGTTCACTGAAAAGTTCTTATGCCAGCTAGAGTCCAGATTTGGGATCACTTTGCCTTAGTTGCTTTAAAAATACTATGTTTTCACGTAGTTTATAAGTCAGTATTATTTAAGTTTGTTCGTTACTGATAAAGTTGAAAAGCAAAATGTTGCTGGTGCGGCATGTTTATGATAGCAAAAGTAGGGGTAAAGTGGAATGAAGAAGCACATGTCTCAAAAGGCAAATGAAGTACAGTGTTGGATTTTAGGCAGTAAAAGTCTAACACTTCGTGCCGCTCTCAGAGCGGGAGAAATATTTAAATATTTGATAATTTCCCATCTTCAAAAAAAAAAAAAAACTGATTTACATACAGGCGACTGATGCATTCTGGAAAAGCGGTGTCTAGGTTAAGGTGTTCAAGGGGGACCATCAGTTCCCGCTCGTCGCAGGCCGCGTGGCCGCACAGAATGTGTGGAACGCGTCACGCGCGCCATTCTGTCAGCAATATTGTCTAAAGCAATTTGTATGTAAATCAATTGTTGTTAATACTATTTATGCCGATGGTTATTGAGCATTACTATTTACTTTCACTCTTAAAAGTTAAACGAATCTCATTCTTATTTACATACCACAAAAGGCGATATTTCCATCAAATTATTTGGGTTACTTAAGCCAGGTTGACGAAAAAACATGAAGCCGAGACGTGCTGTTAGGGAATTGTTAATAAGAGATTGTCTTACTGTGAGCTTTGTCGGGGATTATGGCGGTTATAAATTTTATTATATTATAAATAAGAAATTTATGTGTACTGTTTATCGGCGTTAAAAAGAGATGGGATATCGAGCCATGTGCAGGGAATGTAGGCCACTCCAGGCGGCTCTTACTTCGTTCGTTCGCAAATAAAACAGAGCTTAGTAGGATGTCAATTACTCCTTAATTTACTTAGATGGAAATCGATCTTACTTTAGCTCAACTGAAAAAGCTACGGTCACGAAGCGTATAAGCAGATAATGCCTAAGGCATTAAGTCCGCCTTTGTACAACTCTGTGCATAAAGATTTAAATAAATAAATAAACATTAAACAAAATGTTTTTTTTTTTTTAATAGGTGAAGAAACTTAGTTAGAATACAAGTAGACAAGAAATGCAACAAATTATAAAAAAAAAATCGCACTGAAATGAAATAAATTAATCGCCAAAACGATCGAGTTTTCCTGATCCCTTGTAACAATAATTTCAGGCCCAATTTTCTTTCCTTTCCAATTGATATAAAGCCATTTGTTAAGGAGATACAGCGAGGACTAGTGTGCGTTAACAAGTGGGTTAAGTAAATAGGCAGAAATAAGTAAATAAGCAACAAATCACCGCGTATCGGATTACCGCTATAAGTTATTTATGGCGCTGACGAGGCGATACGTGACCACGGCCTACGAGCTCATGGATGTGCTAGTTATGGTGGCGGTTTTTGAGAACTCCATTTATTCTTATATCCAACCTATGTTGCCCCACAGCTGGGCAAAGAGCTTCCCTTATAGCTTAAATTGTAAGAATTTCTTAATCCCTTCAAATCCTCTTCACACTTCATTCACTGTGAAGTCATTTAAAATATTGCTTACACAGGCTACTTGAAAATTCGTAGGTAAAATAAAATATGTATATATTTATAATACCACTAAGTACTAATTCTTAGATGCATTAAGTTCTGAAACTATCACCACACCGTCACAAAAACAGTTGAAAGACAGAGGTACTGAAATTATGGCGGTTGAAGATTGATATGTTCCTCAAGAACAGGTTTAGTCAGACCTAGTGAACCAAAACTGCCTCCTCCATAGCATTAGTCGTCTTACAAGTAATGGTACAGAGACACAAGTGACAGTGCGTCCGCGCGGTATCGTCCTCCAGCCGATCTGATCGAGTCCCAATTAGCCGCACGACACACACACACGCGGCGCTCCTGCGGTACGCCTGCGATACGCCAGCGGTACGCCCGCGATGCCCTCGCGATACGCCGCGATTACTCCGCAATGGACAAATAAAATTTTTATTCCTCCCTTTTCATTGACCTATAAAGGACAGGAATAAAAGTAGTGATAATAAATTCTGTGGTTTTAGGAACTAGTTTTACATATTGATCTGGTAATAAAAAATATTGTTCACGTGGATTGGCTGTTTTTAGGGTCCTATAGCCAGAGGCTTGATGGCTTTCGAGCCATTATGCGCAAGCGATGCGCCTCCATCTTGCGCAGGGTACGCGTCAGCCCCAACATCATCCTGAAGACTAGAGCGTTGGATACGCCTGCATGCCGCGGTGGCGTACAATACATGAAAATCAGTACTTTTTAACAAACTATGGATCTTGTCCAAAATATAAAATTTTAATTTTATATATTTTTTATTATATAGCTGAAGTGTAACCAATGGTACCAAATTACTTTTCGTCCGTCTCTCTGTCGGTCTGTCAGTGGGCTATATCTCATAAACCGTAATAGTCAGTAGCTGTTTATTTCCATTGCCACTATGACAAAAAATGGCAAATATTGTGTGGAATTCTTGGTTCGTGAGTCAAACTCGCACTTGACCAGCATTAATTTCTTCTGGTGGGAATTAGGTGACTGTGATGGTTACATATAGGTACTAAATAGGTCTTCTTGGAATATGCGTCGTAGTTTTCGTTGTTGCCCCAAAACTGAATATAGGACTTGTGAGAATCAGTTTGTACAGTTCACATTGCTCATCCTTTTATTACTGCAGTCTACATTTATCGGTGTGTAGAAACTTTGTGTTAACCTGACGAGCGTAAATATAGTAACAAGATAGTAGCTAGCGAGTAAGTACTCCACCAGCTATAGGTAGCTGCTAGCTGGTGGAGTAGTATTTCAGTTTATCAAATGGAAACATATTAAGGCGATACCAAGTCCTTTCTCAAGTGTCTTTCGAATAACACAGTCAATTAATTGATGTTAACCAATTTCTCCAATCTCCACTATAGCACAGTACGTAGTGTGGTGTGCTGGGGAGCCGGCGATGCCGCCGCGCGTATCTGTCGCTGATTACAATAAATCAGCGGCCACCGCCGACAGCCGCCACTTCAGACACACTCGACACTTGTCGCTACAATTAAATGTCTATTGCAATCTCAAGATGTGGCCGAGTCAAGTGTATGTGGTTTTATTGACGCTGCTGCGGTATGGTCTCGAAATTGAGATGGGTCCCTTTTAAAGTTGTGTTGATAAATCTCTTATATGGGTAGGTTTACGGTAATATATCAATAATGTCCATTTATAGACGTCTTCGAACAGTTTGCTTGGTTTAGAACTTCTCGATTTGTTTTCATTAAAAACTGTTAATCATTACTTTATAGGCAGGAAAATACAATCTAAAACAATATTAAACCCAATCACCGTCTAGACGTAAATTAAAGGCAAACTTTTACGATTTTATTGCCCAAAGCCATTTCGTTATTTGTGGAAAACATAAAGAAAATTCATTCCGAGGACGACCAGATAAAAGATCGTTGGCAAATAACGTTAAGGGAATAAAAAAGCGAAGTTTAGCCGGTTTAGTCCCCAGTCCGCGCTGACTCGATACAGCGCCATCGGGTGGGCAGCAGACAAAGGCGAGCCTCTGCGGGGGTTTCATAAATCAAAACATGAGTAAACGTCAGTTTTGGACGATCGTAAACTGTACAACATCTACGGTACTCTGCAAGCAAATAATACACAACTCCACAGCCTAAAAGTTCTCACACAAAACTACCTAATGAAACTTCAGTAGAACAGTTTATGCTCAGAAAGTTCGTTATGCTGTGGTGTCGAAAGACGGGATGGTGTTATGAACGCGTAGGGATAAAAGTGTGGGCATTAAAAAGGGCGAAACAATTTGTGAAAGAGTGGTCGCGATCCAATTTGGTGATTGCGGGCGCTGGTTTACGTACTTATTGAATCTAAAATGGTTTGAAAAACGCAAATAGCTATGTAGTTGTGTTTACAATTTATTTTATTATTTTAGTCGGTCCATTCTGTTGTAGAGTCAACTTAAAACTTTTCATTAGGTATTTCTTTACTTAAGTCATCATTTTTACCTAACTATTTGATGTCAGTAAGTTCTGTGAAGGCTGTTTGCTGAAATAGGACACCTGACAGGATTCACGCTAGTAGTAAGTATGTATTTTTCAGCGCCATCATAATACACTGGACTTTGGGAAAGCTTAGTGACTAAAAACCCATCCCGTTCCTTCTAGCCTCTTCATACCGGGGCTCGAACTTCCTTTCGGATAACCCTGGCCCCAGTAGGTTTCGACCCATCTGAGCCATTGCTGACAACTCCTTGAGGCGCGCGGGAACAGTGCGCGCCGTCGACGTCTTGGGCTCGGTCCGGACAGTTACCGGACGGTCTGACAGCGAGCTACCCATGGCTCGCCGTCCGCGAGCCCGCGTCTACGGTGGCCGGAAATCAGGATTGGAATGCCGGCAGCGGTGGCGAGGGCGCTTGCCTGATGCTCGCCCTTCTCCTTTGCTAGCATTACTGCTTCCCAGAAGAGGCGACTGCCTGCCACTCCTCCTCGCTCCGGACCATGACCTCAACCAAGGCCCGGCGCGAGAGGTCTCCGCCGCCGATCGCCCCCACGAGGGCACGGCGATGCTCTGCCCAAGCAGGGCACACCTCGACGGTGTGCTCCACCGTGTCCTCCGGGCATTCCGCACAGTGGCGACACCCGGGCGTCTCTTCCGCTTGAATCCGGTGCAGGAACCTCCTGAACGTGCTATGTCCGGTGAGGACCTGCGTCATGCGGAAGGTAAGGACGCCGTGAGGTCTTACCAGCCACGCCTCAAAGAGGGGACTTACCGCCATAATTGTCACGTGCCCAAATTAATAATATTAGGTTGCCTTTGTTATTTGTGTACTGTGAAGGTTTTCTTTTTGACGTGTAACTGTAAATTTTAAAGATTGTACACCCCATGGGTATGTTACAGTGATACTTGTTATAACAATAATTTTAACAGCTGTATTTCCACCTGTGCCAAACTATAAATAAATATAAATTTAAGCTTGTAATAAATTAATATACAGTCTGGGCCTTGCAGCGGGATATTGGGGCTCCAATAAAATAATTGGAGCCCCAATATCCCGCTTCCTGGGGGTATCGTGTTCTCGTTTTAACTGTAACTGCTTTCTCACCTATTAATAAGTCTTCCCAAACTTAAAAATCGTTTAAAAGCATCTTAAGCCTTTTGCAACAAATTGAAATAAAGTTTTTTACGCGAAAGTAAAACAGCAATAAGACATGACAATCTGTCCCATTCGTATGCGGTGCCTCCTAGAGCCTCCATCGCGGCAATACCATAAAACAAACGTAAAACAATACAATATTTACGCCTCAATATTATAGTGCTGTCACAGAGATCATGGTGCGGGATGACACAGTTCACAAGGGATCGTCTGGAGTCTAGAACTAAAAATACTAATATGTACTGCATCCGTTTAAAGTGTAATACCATTTGAACCGAATGCAAAAATACTAATAGATCCCTGTCTGATAGTATTTTCAGTATACGGAGCTAGAAGTTTTCTGGCTTTCACCGCTTAGTTACAAAATAAGACGGATTCCCTTAGCTAGAGGTGAGAAAAAATAATATCCAAGAGCTAGAAAAGATCCGGTTTGAAAAAAACCGAGAGCTGACTTTAATTTTTTTTCCAGAAATCAAAAACTTTTATTTCAAATAGACCATTTACAGGCACTTTTCAAATGTCAAAATGTCGGTCAGTCAAAAAAATGTGAAGTTGATTGTACATTCCAAAGTGTAGGTCTCTATGGAGAAGGTCTCAAATGAAACTTAAATTATTATTATATCACATTTTTTTTTTTTTTGTAAGATTTACTAAGAAATAATTATATAACTAAATAAATAGACTAATAACTTATTGAGCACACTTTAAATGCAAACATCACAGTTGGCAAACCTTGTCTCCTGCACTAGGATATTCTGTATCACAAAACCCAATTACACTAAATTTTTGTCATATTTCGGGATCATGGTATGATTTCTGATCTTATCACTAGTTGTAGTAAGCACATCACTAGTCGTGCTAGTAAGTGCTGTTTCCCCTACAATAGGCAGTACAAGTCGTCGTGCTGCTCGGTTTATGTCTCATCATAACCGCGAGAGGCCGTCGCGCTTATCTGCGTATTCATTGTTCTTTTAATAAACTACTTGATGTTGAGGAAAGGGCTGTGTGGTGCCTATTTTGGCCTCTGAATTTATATATTTCTTTAATAGGTCAAGTGATTTCACACTCTTAAGCATTAATTTATGACGTTTTATACATATATAATATTTTATTATTTTACTTCAATACAGCAACTCTTTATCATCCTTTCAAACGAAAGGCTCCCACTGTTGGACATAGGCCTCCCCCTAGTATCGTGACAACAAACGGTCCCGCGCGTCTCGCTTCTCTCTCACTACTATTTTATTGTTGTATTTGAATTTATCATGAATCCAACCAACAGAAATAGATTCTAATAAGAATTTAATCATTTTTCAAACTGGTCAAACTTTACATCCCTTCAAGAAAAAAAATATTTTGCTCCTGCACCCAGCTTTGCGTTGGCGCCTGAAGCCTAACCTGCCGTAACCTGTGTAGTACTTAGTGTCGGTGGTGTCCAACTTGTGACCTATTTTAAATATTAAAAAAAAATATAGCATGCTGTAAAAATTATTGGAATTCAGTTACGGATTCTGAACAAACTATATTCATAGGTTTTGTTATACCAAAAATAATGTTGTATAACCATACTTAATTTTTATTGAAGTTGGTTAAGAACAAATGTATTTTTTAATTCCTGCCGCAGCAAGGATTCTATTTGGTAATAAGCGTGAGTTCACTATAGTTATACAATAAAAATATAGGCAAAAAATAAATAGTTTTTATGAAAACAATAAAAGAGATGTTGATGCCTGTGCGTCTATAACCAATCTTTGATTCAAGTTGAATTTCAAATGTATGCGCTTTCTTTATGATCGATTGAATCTGTTTCACTTTACAGCAGCAGATTGAAATTCAACAAACAAATAAGCAAGTCTGAAGTTGTTTCTAAAATCAAGTAAAGACATAAAACGGTCCGTTTTAAATGAAAAAACGATTGTTTGGCAGTAAATGTGCAGGCCGGTTTATGTGCGGGCGGGCAGCGGGTTCGAGTCCCGCCGCCGCCCACCGCGAGGCCGCATAAACAAACACTTTGCGCTTTTTACACTTTACAGCTACCCTCGTAAACGGCGCGACACGACGCACCGAATCAGCGGTTTGCGTTCAGTGATGGGCCTTGTCGATGGACGACACGCGGTTTCCAATGTGGTTCAGTTTAAATTCTAGATTTCGCTCAGGTAAATAGTAAAATGAAGTATTGGAGACTCGTAGCAGCTACATCCAGTAGTGCAGCGCTTCCTGCGGCGAAACCTTCCAGAACCATTCAAATTAATGACAGTTTATGCAAAAAGTGAAAGATCATCTATATCGTGAGATTAAAAAAGGCGATAAAATGTATTTAGAGAAAGAAAGAAAGAATGAATAGTATCTATTTCGGCGCACAAACACTGTAGAAAACAAAAACATGTTGAAACTTAAACAAAGCACCTATTTGTAAGAGGAATCACGCTAATATTTATAAAGGCAAAAAGTATTTATATTTGTAAATTCTTTACGCTCAAATGGCTGATCGGATTTAGATAAAATTAGGCACACAGACAAACTTTGTCGTGGAATAGCATAATTATAGGATATAGTTTTTATCTCTTGCTCTGCCTTCACGCAGGCGAAACCGCTAGCAAAAACTAATAATTTTTAATGGGGAAAAATATGTATTAATTTCAAGCCCACAATGTCGCTGGCAAACTGAAAGGTAGATAATTATTCATTTAAGATTCGACGCACCAACGATATGTATATCGATACCTAATTATGTTTAGTCCATCTCTAGCGTCTTGTACTAAGCATCATACGTCTCCTTTGGTCGCTCCACACTACACAATATTTGCATTTTATTCGCCCGGGGCGTCCTCGCCGTCCTGCGTCCTGCGACTCGGCCAGATCGCTTTATGTGCTTCAGGTAATAACCTCTTTGACGGACACTCTCCACCAACTAGCACAACCGCCCACACAGCTTAAACTAAACTTTAAATCTTCTACACAAGGACGTTAAAGAGTGCACTGGTTAATTTGTCAATTGTACAAGGGGTTGAGAGATAAAAGTAAACGGATTATTGCTTGTGTATCGTGGAATGGATCCGTGCGGTCGTTTGTCCCGGTCTCAACGTCTGAAGCTGGAGAATGTCCGTGTGCGCGGTTATATTAAATTATATGAGGCTAGTTCGAGCTGCTTCTGGAAGTACGATAGACTGTTCAATAACAATTTACATGATTTTAAAAAGGAGTCATGTACCTACCTATGTTTATATGGGGCTTCCAGTTACTGGGAAGTGCTATGACCAGACTTATCAATACAGATCATAGTTTCACTTAACCAATTAATTTCACTATAATTATTATTGCGGTGAAAATTTCCGCCACAGCAAAAGTCAAGCAAGTATGTGATTTTGTTCAAGTAGCTACAAATGATTCATTCACGCAAATGAAGGCTAAGTTTCTAAGCGGCTATAAATCTAGGCACCTAAAGTTAAGCGTGTGCGCCGCGATAAGTGCTCGCTCTGCAGCAGGGTAGCTATGTACCAGGGCAGCAGAGTAGCAGTGGAGGCGAGGCGTAAGTGCAGCGTAACGACGCGCGGTTTATCACCGATGTATGCAAATCGACGCATTCACCTCTCGCTATTAGACAACAGGGTTGTGTTGGAACAGGTTTAATTTGTACTGTACTGGCTTAAAAGTTGCTGGTAATACAGCTGAATGGGTTGTATGATATTCGATTAGTTTGGAGGAGATGATTCACCTTATTTACAACTTCACAATATATTACATATCTTCACAAACATATATGTGACTAACAATAAATTCATGTCACATAAAACATTCATATTTGCTTACGTTTATCTGTTACATAAACCACAAAAATACAGAAAATTAAACCACAAGCACTTAGACACCAGTTTATCTAATAGTTGTTTAATTAAACCCCGAGCTCCAAAAGGTTTTATTTGATATCTTAGAATTCATTATTTAATGAAGCCACCGAACGTGAAGAATTGTCCTGTACCTAGCAACCAACAACGCTACTGTTACTGTTATTGTGATACTGACCGTGATTTTACCAACTGAATAAATAAAATTAACTTTAAAAAACAAGTCTTAAAGTAATAATTACTTAATTATCGTCCTTTTGTAAAATAGTTGAGTTATTTATGTTTAAAGAAGAAGGTGCAATTTTATATGGATTCGTTCTAGCACTTTCTAACCTGTCGCATAATGAAGACCTCATTAACCATGACATTTTATTCGAAGATATGATGGCGCTGATCAATTACTTTGAATGAATAGATGCAGCAGTTCTAAAATACCAAATGTGTTATTGCAAATTCCTTGTACTAAACTACTAGGTACTACATTTTTTTTGTAAATAAAAAAAAAAGAATTTTATTTTTTATCGAATTAGAGAAAAGGTCAAAGTTTTTCTACTTCTTATTTAATCTATAATTAAGCTATTATTTATAAGCCCCCCATTGACATGAAGTAGTACTAAAATAAGTGCTCATCTAAAAATCTCGATACGAGATACCATTGACATGGCTACAATAAAAAAAAATGTGTGCACCGGTTGTTGTAGCAACACTTGGGGGAGACCTATGTCGAACGTTACTAGCATTCTTATCAGTAATTATTTAACTTGTGCAACGAGTATAATAAAATTAATAAATTTTGTATCCAACATGTTGGGTATTTTTCATCAGTCTTCAATTTAAGGTAACTTAAAAATGCCACATTACTTTCACCGTTAATTAAATAAGTTACATATTTCTTACTCAACGAAGATTTGCTAGTAGGTATACCTTAGACATTATCCAACAAACAAATCCTTAAAATATTTATTTATTTTTAACAAGTTTTCCCAATCATTTTTTATATCGATTTTTACCAAAAAACACACGCATACCAGAATTTCGCTGCCAAGAAGTCCTGTTCAACTAATTGAATCATAGCTCCTGTCAAGAGGTGTATAAAGGAGCACCTTCCAATTTTTTCCATCAGGGCATACAATAGGGCACGGCGCACCCCTGAGCCGCGCTAGTAAGAGGCGCCTGAAGAAAGCAATTATCACCTCCCGCCGGCTGCGCATTAGAGGTGCTATTAGAATGTACTGCATCTACTGTTAGTGTGAGTTGTGTGCAGAAGACTCACTCACTTAATCATCTACCTGCAGGGTAACAATATATCTGTCGACAGAGTTTTAGTAAACAATAAAACTTGCATAGAATGGAAATTTTATTTATCGAAGCATTGTATTTGAATGAGGCTCGTGTTTGATCAATAACTGACCTGATGGAAGATTTATGGAGGATCACAATTGAGGAATTGTTTGAAAGATTCACGGCCCTGAAACGTAAAGGTCAGTAAAACTATGATACTTCTATTCAATTCAAATTGTTATATTTCACATGAGCACTTATAAAACGTCAGAAGCTAGTGCACTTTTGGCTCAACTGAGTGTGGTAATAAAATTTGACGATTTCTTGTGTTAATGCGGATACCGCACGCGTAAGATTGAGAGGTATGACTATTCTCTATGGCTGTAATTCGAATTGTTTGTTAATATTCTCAGAAATTGTGTAAAACTGAACTACTGCACTTTCTTCCTCGTGCGAATCTACCTTGTTGGTTAACTGCCTCTCTGTTAGGAGTGGAGTTTACGTCTGTTTGTTGACTTTAAATGTAATTGCTCCTTAATCCTCATGTATTTGTCTGTAAGGTGTGTCTACACCGGAGCTTATCAACCCCATTGAAGATTCAAAACACTTTTACTCGTAAGTTTTTTCGTCAATCTAAACTAGATGAGGCCGGTTGTTTTCTAGCTGACTAAGGAACTCAGGGTCAAAGTTTCTATTAAAGTCCAAATGGGGCATTTCACGTGGAGAGAACAATTTCGATGTTTTCGATTTTGGTAATATTTGAGTATGTTATTATATGTTTATATTCTCGATATATGTACATAATATTTTTATCGTGTTTTGTATGATTTACGAGTTAAGAGGGTTTGAAAATTTGACGAAGTCTCTGGCATACTTCGGATGCCGTTATAGGACCTGGAAATTAAATAATTAAATAATAGATTTTATTTTTCATTTAATGAAGCTTTTAATTAAATATTCGTTAACGAAAAACTATTTTTTTTATGGAAAAAAATCAGTTCTTTTCAATCTTTGCAATAACTTTTTTTTAATTTTCGCAAACTTGGACTACTTTCGTTTATTCTATTCTATTCTATTCTACTTAATTTTTTTTCGCAATTAATGCTTGTAGTGTTACCATATTGCTCGCTAAGTTTTATAATGGACTTCGTCGAAAGTCGTTTAGGAGCCAGATTGATTACAGTGGGAGAGGGCGGCGGGCAGTCAACGCCGTCCTCTCACTTGGACAAACAAGGCGATCTTTATTATTTGTTTCTAACCTAATTATAGCTATATTTAATTATATTTCCGATTTTTAATTATAATAAAACCATTTTCAAAGATAATACAATCCGTTTGTTTATGAATTTGTACGACTTTAGAAGGTAGGCTGTTGCTCTTTGGCCTCATTGGTTTCACAAATTGTAAAAAATTATAAATAGCTTTCCTAATGTTTAAACTTCTCGCGGTTTTATGCTTCTACTTTACTTTATTTCCTTTTCAAAACTAATTCGATCAAAATATCGTCGTTCAATGTGCACAGAGGTGGCCAGGCTGACGCTAATGTCGGTCGGAGCTGGTGTATGACAAATGAATGGCGGTCATAATTAGAGATTAGGCGCAAATCGAACGCTCGCCATGCGGTGTGAGCGCACGGTGAAATATCGGCTGCACGGATGCTGGAGTGCTGGATGCGCCTCGGATAATTACATCAATATTTTAATAACGGTCCTAACGGTCCAGGGTAACTAAAGAAACACAGGTAGACTTTAGTCAGCCCAATTTTGACACAGAAAAATTAGTAAAATATGAGTGTTTATAATTATGTTTGATAATTGTTCTTTGATTAGATATAATCAATCAACGGATGAACTGAATTAGATGAAATTTGTCAGACAGGGTAAATCATGGCTTAAATTAAGACACAGAGTATTTTTTTATCCTGGTAGCTCGTTTAGTCCTAATGGGAAAATACGAAACATTTTACAGCGAAAAACCACGGACAGGAGCTAAAACTACTCTTATGTATATAATTATAATGTTTCTACGAACTATTTACAAGACAAACAGAATGCCTATTTGAATCAAAGTACCAGCAACACGTTTGGTGGGTTTTCAAGAACAAATAATTTTAGAAAGTTTTTCCTTCCTTTTATTTAGTTCCCACTGCTGGGACTCAGGCCTCCTCTCTAGAAATGGACCGTAAACCACCACGCGGGCCCAGTGTGGGTTGGTGGATGCCACAAGTCTTAAAATTGTTGGTTCTAGGACATGCCGGTTTCCTCACGAAGTTTTCCTTTCATCATTATCATCACTGTTGGACATAGGCCTGCCCCAAGTGGCGCCACAATGAACGGTCCCGCGCGTCTCGCATCCATCGGATTCCCGCAACCTTCACCACATAAATAGATAGATAAAAATGTATTCATTGCAACATAAAATGCACACAAAAGCACAACTAAATAAATTACAAAGAACCAAGCACTTACACCGAAACAATCAACAAAAATAAAAAAAATACAAATAACAAAATTTTTCCTAGTGATAATAATAATTAATACACACAAAAATAAAATAATGAAAACATTAAAGAGAAAGAAAAAATATAACTAGATTTACAAAGTGACACTTATGGGGTGTGCATCTCAGTGTTGCACCAAATGGGAGTCCGGCTCAGCGTGTGTCAGGCAAATATACCTGACGCTGATATTACGCTAGATCTGCGGTGACAAACGGACGCTCAATTGGGTTTGTGAAAGAAATTATATATCAGAATACATTTTGTAAGTAGTAGATACTGAGTATTAATATTGGATTTTGAAGGTAAGTAAGGACGTTAGAGATGGGCATTGAAGTGCACTAGGTCATCGGTCCACCTTGCTTGATGCCTTCCAACGCTGCGTCTTCCGGTATGCGGTCGCTACTCCAGAACCTTCCGGCCCCAACGGCCATCTGTTCTGCGAGCAATGTACCCCGCCCACTGCCACTTAAGTTTGGCAATTCTTCGTGCTATCTCGGCTACATTCATTCATTCTTGATTCGATCACGTAAGGAAACCCCGAGCATAGTCCTTTCCATTGCCCTTTGGATGACTTTAATTAAGCCTTCTGATGAGGCCCATTGTGAGCGACCACGTTTCGGAGCCATATGTCATCACTGGCAACAAGCACTGGTCATAGACTTTCGTCTTGAGACACTATGGTATGTTGACTCGCATTAGGACAGCTTTTTTTCTATATTTCAGTAGCAGTGTTTTAATTTTCCAGTTTCAGTTTTCAGTGGCAGTCCCTTCCAGCGCGCCTGCAGCGTGTCACCATGGGCCGACCTCGTTGATTACGCGCGTGACAAAGATCCGCCGACAACAATCCACGTCAATTTGTGAGCTGACAAGGTGCGGTCGCGAGCTGCACTGCAGCACAGGGGAGCTGTGGAGCCGGTGATGTTGACTCATTTAATTATACATGATGATCAGTTTTTTTTGTATATAATTTGTTAGTAATAAAGTGTAAAAATCTTTCTTAATAGGTTTAAGTGACGAACAAAGCTTGCAGCTGCACACGCCGTTTCGTCCATTTTATGCATAATTTTATAACATCCCACACTTTCCTGTTCTTTGTCCATTCACGCACTACACTAGCACTACAGCACTGTGAGTGCAGCTAGGGCACTCCTGTCCGCTTTCACATATTGTGAGCACAAGGAAGTCTCCACTGCTCTCTGTTCGCGTGCAGGCAGGGAGGTACGTCAATAGTTTTGCCCAGCACTAGCACTACAGCACTGTGAGTGCGGTTCGGGCACTCCTGGCCGCTTCCACATGTTGTGAGCACAAGGAAGTCTCCACTGCTCTCTGTTCGCGTGCAGGCAGGTCGGTACGTCACTAGTTTTGCCCAGCACTAGCACTACAGCACTGTGAGAGCGGCTCGGGCACTCCTGGCCGCTTCCACATGTTGTGAGCACAAGGAAGTCTCCACTGCTCTCTGTTCGCGTGCAGGCAGGTCGGTACGTCACTAGTTTTGCCCAGCACTAGCACTACAGCACTGTGAGAGCGGCTCGGGCACTCCTGGCCGCTTCCACATGTTGTGAGCACAAGGAAGTCTCCACTGCTCTCTGTTCGCGTGCAGGCAGGTCGGTACGTCACTAGTTTTGCCCAGCACTAGCACTACAGCACTGTGAGAGCGGCTCGGGCACTCCTGGCCGCTTCCACATGTTGTGAGCACAAGGAAGTCTCCACTGCTCTCTGTTCGCGTGCAGGCAGGTCGGTACGTCACTAGTTTTGCCCAGCACTAGCACTACAGCGCTGTGAGTGCGGCTCGGGCACTCGTGGCCGCTTCCACATTTTCAATGCGCTAAATTCGCTTGTTGATTGAGCGTGTATTAGGTCCGTGTTTAGACTGAAATGGTTTTTGTTGAACAATTTGTTTGATATGGCACGATTTTCGAAATTGAAAGGCGATTGAAACCGAGTCGTCGAAATAATTTTATAGTAGAAAGAGTTTAGTATACTAGAAAGAATTTTTTTGTATGTTATTTATGCGACGCGTGAGTTATGTCGACGACTCGGGCTCGGCCTCCATTGCTTGTCGTCCGTAAGATCATATTTATGGTGGAAGGAAATCGGGATTGGGGTCCCGGCGGCTGGGGCGTGAAGAAGTCCGTTGCCTCACGCGTGAATTCGCCTCTTTTGCTAGCATTACTGCTTCGCAGAAAAAGGCGACCGCCTACCATTTCTCCTCGCTCCGTAACGTAGCCTGTACAAGGGCCCTGCACGAGAGCTCGTCACCACCGATCACTCCACGAGGACAAGGCGTGGCTCCGCCCAAGCCAGGCACACCTCCACCGTATACTCGTCCGTGTCCTCTTGTGGTCTACACAATGGTTATATCCGGGCGTTTCTTCCCAAACTTACCACGTCCGGTAAAGACTTGCATCATGCGGAAGGTGAGGATGCCGTGACGTCTTTCCAGCCACTTTTCAAAAAGAAGACTTACCGCCATAATTATGGCGAGCCCAACCTACCTGCCAAATAGTACTGCCGCAGATGTCACTTTTGTAATTGCAGATATTCGATAACTTCCAAAACCCCGCTTTCTTGAATTAAGAGGCTCCTTCTCCACTCGCTTATCGTAAACATCGAAAATGGTTTAAAAGCTTGTTACTTCATTTAATGCAATCCAACGCGATGTTTGACGAAAAGGCAACGCAAAAAAAGAGAGATAACGTCTGGATACTGTGTTAGTATTCGGTAATTCCGAGATTTACTCGAAAATTTCACATAACTTGCTCCAGGAAAAAGCTGTTTTTTTTAACCCTTAAAAGTTTTTGGAAAAAGTTGTCATCATTTAGAATCTTAATAAAATTTTCAAGGTCTCTAGACGATTACTTTTTTGACTTTTTTAATTTTTAGGCAAATTATGAAGTGTCAAAGTCCATACAAAATAGGACATTTTCAGAGGTTTTTACTGGATTAGTTTTACACAAATTTAGAAATTGGTTTCTTTAGAAACCTAGATAATATCCACAAGATACTGTGTTTCCAAAATATCTAATGAAAAGTGTGTAATAACGTCATAATCAGTTAGGAGCGGTTGTATGAAAAACAGTGAAAATGTGAGTCGTGATGCACCACCTTAAGATCAGTAAGTCCAACTAACCGAGTGATATAAGTCTAACTAAAGATCGCTTATTACCTCAAACACGAGGTGATCGGCAGAGAGTCAGGCTCCGCTGTTATCATCGTATTATCTGTCCGTTCTCGTCGCCGGCACGTACGTTACACGTCTGTGCGCACCCCGTCATGAGCGGTAATGACTCGTCTGATTGCTAGAATAACACAACAAACAATAATTAGATACCGATACGGCATATCATGGGGAAATTTTGGATTGGATTTATCTAGCTTTTTTTTTTTGGCTAATCCAAAACTATCTACGTTATTCTAGATAGTTAGGTTGGACAGTTTTGGAATAGCTAAAAAAAATCTCGGAAAAATATAGTTTGAAATTGTTGTAGCAAACACAAGGTCTTATGATGCTGTAAAACTTTGCAGTCTGCACCACATCCTTCACATTATCAGCCGATAGACGTCCACTGATGGACATAGGCCTGCTCCAAGCGTCGCTACAAAGACCAGTCCGTCACACATCTATCGGCTGCCCTCAATCCTCACCAGGTCTACCTTCTAAATTTTCTGATGGGGCCGAAAGTTCTGCGAGCAATGTGCCTTGCCCACTGCTATTTATGTAAGTTTGGTCATTCTTCGGGCTATATCCAAAATCTACGTTCTCCTGCGAATTTAATGGAGTCGTCGCAACAGGAATTAAGATATCGATGATATAAATAAGTACAAAATATTGAAAGGGCTATGTTCGGAGTTTACTTCAAGCCTTTTAACTACCGTTTGGGTGACTTACATACTTCACGGAGCAATCAAATCAAAGAACAGCCTCAAATGTAATTGCATTCGAACTCCCTCATAATTAATTGTCGACCATTAACCAAAAACATAACGCACTGGTAATGGTCGTCATAATCCCAGAGGTAACATCGCATAATGTGATTCATAAACAACAGGCTGCACCCTGCGAGGCCCCAGTCCCCGGCAGTGATGCGGCGGAGCCGGCGCATGTAATCCCAGAGTTAAAACTTAAGTGTCGTTGGAGTATGGCGGCCCGCGCATATTTTTATCATTCCTGCTTCCCCTTAACACTTAATGCGTAAAGTTTTAATTGAAATTTGATCTGGCGCACTTTTAACGAATTGTCCCTAATAATTATGTGCTCATAATTAAAGTAATGTCTTTGAGTGGAAAGTTATTAGTCCGCTGTGCGCCGTCACGCGGGATTGGGTGGGTTCCGTGTCGATAGGGAAATATACATGGATATTGTGTTGTATTATTTTAATAATTTGTGTAGATACACAAATATGCTACAGATTACCTATAACAACGCGGTAAAAGTTATTAATAAACTTTTACCGCGATGTTCAATACTAATGGTAACGATCATTTCGGCCAGACACCATTAGGAAAGTTCCAATTAAACGACATCGAAATCCATAAGACAGGATAGCTGCTATCCTTCTATTCCGTCCTGTTTAGAGATTTTGAAATTTATGATGTCTAATTGCCATCACTATAAGCGATATGATTACAGATTCTGAAAAATCAATCCAATTACTTACTCTCTAAATTAAATATTGGGTTCCTATTAGAGTTTGATCAAATGGATACACGTATTGCTCTAACAAATGTATGGAACATGACAAAGCTCAATGAAATGAACAATTAAATTAAATTGGATTCAAAACTCACATTAAAATAGTCGTGCGCCAATAATCCGGCCGTTACGATTCAAACGTATTCGTAATCCGCGCAAAAATGGCGGGCGGCGCGGGCGCACACGTACCGCACCTCACGCATTTACATAATTCAACATTCTATTGTACGTGTCTAATGCTTTCTCTTCACACATTAGCGCTTTCATTGCTGCACAGCAAAACGATGAAATTATATAGCATTTTGTGAAGCGCTTTATGGCTCATGTACACAATGGAGAGTATAAAGTTACCTGTAGGGTAGGGGGTGCCACACAGCGCCATCTGTCGTCAAGCGGGACAATGCAGAGATTTATCGCTGCAAAATGCGCTTATGGGGGTTTACGGGGATTCGGTTTTTTGCTCGCTATCAAGTTTCCATTAGCTAATTTAGTATCGATTCGCTCACGGTGGAAGTTTAGCGGTGTGCGGACGATTCACAATTGATGGATCGTTTTTATTCGTTCCAAACTCGAATGCTCCAAGTTTACAAATTCAATTTTTATGGACAGAAGCGGGATATTTTGGTAATTTAATTTAGAATCTGGCTGGAGACACAGGTTTTTTTATATGTTATTGTTTTGTGTGTACTTAAATTCTAAATAGTGCAGCTGAGCTTGTTTGTTTATTTTTAATGTCGATTTATTAGAGTAACGTCAAAATAAAAGCAATCCAGTTAATACCATCGCGCGAGGAAGTTGCCGTCCTCTGTTAATATCTTTCATCCGCTTCAGTGCGTTATGCCATTTCACCATAAGCAAAGGTAATGCTATACATTTATATTAATCGAAAACGTCACTGAAAATTGCTTCTGTCATCAATGCGAGCCCTTATCGGAGGGGCTACCTCGGGCCCTCAAATATCTGCATTATCTTACCTCCGTCCCTCGCGAAATCAGTTACTGCACGGGCATTCACTAAAGTGCATTTGCCATTCCGCCCGTCAAACCTTACAATTACCTTCTCGCCTGGGTATTCCAAAAGCAACCTTGTAACTTTGGAGGAAACTTCAAATTCGGTCATCAGCCTTTAAACATGCGTACCTAAACGATGATAACTTATACTTTCAGTTGATCAACCTAAAACTAAATCTTCAGTGGGAGACACAAGTTTCAGATTCGCAAATCAAATACGAAATACGGGCCGTTTAAGCTAAGAGGGTAGTTCACATGTTGGCGGTGCGATTTATCAAATTTTATACGATGGGGCACGACATGTGCGTCCGCGGACAATCGCTTAGGTGCAATACAGAGGGTTCACAATTAAATATGGACCGAGGTGGCTAATGGATTAGCAGATGAGCCGCCTTCTGGCGCAATCAGATCGTGCAGATGCGCCTCGCGCGGGTGACGCGTAATGTGCTTACCGGCAGATTGAAGCGAGTGCGAGATCTTTTTACAGACATATGCCGTGAAAATATCATGTTATAACCTCATTTAAATCCGCATCTGTTAGAATGTTGAGAGAACATTGAAGAGGCTATTTTATGAGCTAAATGTAGGTTTAAAGAAACTTTATTCCCAATAACATGTCGCTTGCTTGAAAACCAATTAAATATTTCTTGAATACAAGTTTATCTATAAACTAACCGAAATTCGATCCCTCTCCTAGAGAAGAGGCCTGAGTAAGGCCGACTATGCTATGCTATGCTGTCCTATAACCTAATAAAGTGTGTTAGATTACGAATCGATCGATTTATTGAATGCCGGTGTAACATGGAATGATAAAGTAGACAGTATGACATACAAACTAATTTTCAAAGCAAACGAAGGCAGAAAAATCACTAAGATCAAGATCGTAGTCTCTAAGGTCATCAATAAGCAGCAACCGATCAAATGATAAGAGCAGTGACCTACCTCAACACACGTACGACGAGGCCGTGACAATAGACGCTGGTGCTGCGTATGTTATGATGACTGTTTCCTATTGTGTAGCAGTGTCAGCATAGAGACAGCGCATAATGGGTGACCTAGCCGGCGATCAAGTGCACCGATTGTGAGAATATGTGCCGAGGTCGAAGCAATAGACGCCGTAGGTGCTAACACTTTGCTTGTACCGTTTTTGATATATTTAGAAGTAAATATTGCTGTATTATTATTTATTTAACTTTTATAAGTGGCCATGGTTTGGCTGGGCAGCGTTCTTCTAGTCCAATATACCACCGTGTCACAAGACGAAAGTCCGTATGCGTGAGCCAGTGCGTGTTGCCAGTGATGACATATTATGGCTCCGAAACGTGGTCACTTACAATGGGCCTCATCAGAAGGCTTAAAGTCCCTCAAAGGATAATGGAAATGGCTATGCTCGGACTCGCTGAAAATATTGACCTTACCTTCTTTATATATTTTTGAAATTAGTGTTTTTGTTAAGACAAACATGAGCTTGTTCGAAAAAGTGTCAACATTACGTGATGTTGCAATTCGTAGCCAATACGCAAACACTTTAAGCAATCAGCGTTGTAAAACTGCTTTGATGAGAAAGAGCGTTTTGGGTATGGCAACGCGCATCTACAATAAGTTACCAGATGTCATAAAAAAACTAAATATTGGACAATTCAAAAAAAAATTGAAACTGTTATTAATTGAAAAATGTTATTATACGACGGATGAATTTCTAAATGATAAATTAATTAAGTAATTACTTATTTATTTTATTTGAAACAATTTTTTAAAATATTATTATTTAATTCTCATATTGAATGCGCGAATTGACATTACTCTACATTATGACATTTATATTTTTTTGATTATATTTAATTACCAACATTGAATTAATTTTGACATACCTAGCAAACAATTGGAATTTACCACTCGCATGATTAATATTGTATTTTTTTTTTCTTTGCATGCAACCATATTTGTACGCCTCTAGGCATAACACAGCGACCTATGAACTTTTATAAGATCTGTATCCACTACCTGTGTTATACAAATAATAAATGATTATTGATTATTGATTATTATTATTGACAGTTCCACTCTGACAGTTTCGTTGCGTGATCACATCAGAAATAAAGATGTCCGCAGGAGAATCAAGGTTACAGACATAGCCCAAAGAATCGACAAACTTAAGTCACAGTGGGCAGGGCACATTGCACGTAGAACAAATGGTCTATAGGAATGAAAGGTTCTGGAGTGGCGACCACGTACCGAAAGAAGCAGCATTGGAAAGCCTCCCACACGGTAGACCGACGACCTGGTGAGGGTCTCTGGAATCCGATGTATGTGAAACGCACAGGACCGGTCGTTCTGGTGACGCTTGGGAGAGACCTGTGTTCAACAGTGGACGTCTTTCAGCTGAAATTATGATGATGACGATGTTTGCAGCAGCTGTGTTTACAATAAATTACATGAATTTTTTGGAGGTGTTACTAAGATGCCGATAAATTTACGTCTATAGGAAGGTATGTGTTGTTATCTTTATTGTGCATAGGGTTATTAAAGTAAAATTATGCTTATACTCGTAGTCGAACACCCAACTATTAAGATTCCTATTTTTTTTTTTTCCTAAAGACAGCGAGGTGAGAACACGCAACGCAGGTCAAAGGCATTAACTACACATCATCATCATCATATCAGCCGAAAGACGTCCACTGTTGGACATAGGCCTCCTTCAAGCGTCGCCACAACAACCGGTCCTGTGCGTCACGTATCCATCGGATTCCCGCGACCCTGACAAGGTCATCGGTCCTACACAACGATAGAAATTAAAATAGAAACAAAGCACATTAAGGCACTTTTTAATTGTGACGTCAATTTCTTTAACCCTTCAGATACCGTCAATTAGAGACACAATAGTAAGACAATAGATGCGCGGCCACCGGTGGTCGCTTGGGGATTCATGAATTAATTATTGAATAAGGAAAATGTTTTCAACCACAATTGAGTTCTCTAATACCAACAACGCGATATTCTTTACATCAACGATGAAATAAGTAGCGTAACTCCTTCTATTGGTCAGATGTAATGTAAGTAGGTAGTATCGGCCCTCCTAAATATAATAATAATTTATCGATGGTAGCGTTTGGTGCGAGGCAGCTTGATGTAATTGCACGCGTGTGTCCCGTCACTCACGGCGGTGTAGCGTCTGCAACAACGTCACTATCTAGTAAATATTAAATTGATAGTTTTACATTTGAAACTACGTAAGAATGGTTGAAGCAACAACTTATAGACGATAGGAAATGGTTAAGGGGATTACTCAAAGGTAGTCTGCTATTTTTTTTTTAAATTAATGTTATAATGTTGATTAAAATATGATTGATGGATTATAATCACTACAATCAATACAACCCTCTCAGTTAATTTTACCCCATTGAATGACTATTTCATGAAAAATTCAAATACTCGTAACTTGAAAATTCAAATTTTTAGTCGGATTCGTCTGTCAATCTGTTTAAGATTTTACTATGATACGGTCTATGCTGGTAATAGTTATTTAAGAGGGTCCTTCTCCACTCGCTTATCGTAAACATCGAAAATGGTTTAAAAGCTTGTAACTTCATTTTATGCAATCCAACGCGATGTTTGACGAAAAGGCAACGCAAAAAAAGAGAGATAACGCCTGGAAACTCTGTTAGTATTCGGTAATTCCGAGATTTACTCGAAAATTTCACAAAACTTGCTCCAGGAAATAGCTGTTTTTTTTAAACCCTTAAAAGTTTTTGGAAAAAGTTGTCGTCATTTAGAATCTTAATAAAATTTGCAAGGTCTCTAAAGGATTACTTTTTTGACTTTTTTAATTTTTAGGCAAATTAAGAAGTGTCAAAGTTCATACAAAATAGGACATTTCCAGAGGTTTTTACTGGATTAGTTATACACAAATTTAGAAATTGGCTTTTTTAGAAACCTAGATAATATCTAAAAGATACTGTGTTTCCCAAATATCTAATGAAAAGTGTGTAATAACGTCATGAGCGGTTGTATGAAAAACAGTGAAAATGTGAGTCGTGATGCACCACCTTAATACATCTTTTAACTACTTGTCATGACTGCATTTGCATAAGCAGAGTGCGATCTTTAAAAGTATACGCATTGTTTACTTTAGGAGTCAGTCTCCGTTCATCGTCTTGGTTAGTCAGTCTTTAAAACGGCATTAGTTCATTTTTTAAAGTTCGTGTTGATGTGAGAGAAGATGATGAACTTCCATAAATATGTTTTGGGAGAATAGATGGATTGCTAGTGGGATGGGTTTAGTTTTTAAACTTGCTTCCAATGCTAGAAAGAGTTAGGATAATTAAAAATTATAGTTTGAGTTGTTGTTATTCTATCACATTCCACAACAAAAATATTATAAAGCCGAAAGTTTCAAAACAAACAGGCAAAAAAACAGTGTGGCTGTATATTTGTTACTTCTTCACGCTTGAACAGCAGAACCAGATTTGGACAAAAGATTAAAATAGCTCACGGGTGACTTTTTATTCCGGAAGTATGTCCCTCGGGAGTATTTTCAACTTTCACTCGGGCAAAGCCGCTGGCAGCAAGTAGACATATACAATTCAAAACAATATTCACCTCAGCATGTGATGCTGACGGTACCGGCTCACCTATTCACGTGGGTGATGGATTGCGGCGTCGATTAGGGCCGCGCTGACCTGTTCTTTCATATCTCGCTAATGGCCGCCAGTCCGCCTGGCCGCCAGTTCGGCAGGCCGCCGCCCGCCACTCGTACACCTACGTACACCTCTACTGCTCCTGCGGTGATATACACATTCTGGATGAGCTATTAAGATTTTGAAGTGAACGTTCTAATATTATGTATCTTCTAGGAAAAGAGTTTTTAGACTTTAATGAGATAAACATCAGAATTGCCCACCTATGTTTTGGACAGACAAAACGATGAGTGATTGATACGAGAAAAAGAAGGACATCAATTAGGTAACGTGTACTCTGTTTTTTTGTTCAGCTTATTTCTTTCTGTACTTGTTCCTAAATGAACTTGATGAGACATACTGCGGACGGTATATGGTCTGGCTAAAGTTCAAGAAAATCTTTCGAAATTAAAGGGTCATCTTTTCTAATCTTTCATCTCGTTTCCATCTTCCCTCTGTCGTGGTGTCCAGTGCCCTTACACTACTTACATTTGCCTGTACCAAAAAATCCGGGCATTTCCATGTTTTCTACATCGGGAGCGGTACCTGTCGGCGTCGGCTGTCAAATATACAAGGGTCATTACTTAGAGCATCACCGGCGTAATTAATATAACGCGTGCCCAAATCGAGGCGACTGCCTTTTTGCTGAGTCGCTGACGTCATGTCGACCGGCGGCGGTGTGCTGTGAGCAGGGGCTTCTGGCCGGACCGGTTATTGATGTTGCATACCTACGTTTTGATTTTGGTAAGCTGTCTATTCTTTTAATTGATGTAAATAGTGTTTGACTTCGATCCCACCTGATGGTAAACAGGGATGCAATCGTTGATGGTGAGGCGCTCTAATTTATTAGAGCCTATTCACTCTAGCGTTGAAGATACCCAAAATTATAATCGGACGGGAAGACCACAGCAGGAAAATTGTTCCAATCCTTCGATGTACTCTATAACTTGTTCTCATCTTTTAGTAAAATTGAGCTCTAAGATTAGATAACCAAAGATCTTGATACTTGATGGGTGCAACTTTGATTTTGTAAAGTTTGTGTCGAATATTTTATTCAATGTGCTATTTGACATTACATAAATCCATCAGTCATATATCCTTGACCACCTTTTGTTAGCTTATATTTTACCAATATCACAATCCAATGCAATAATTTGGCTGCCTGTCTTCCCGTCTGATTTAATTTAGGTGTCTTCAAGGCTAGAGTTATTCACTCTAGCCTTGAAGACACCGGTCGGCTCTTAATTAACTAAAGCTCTTCACCATCAACGATTGCATCACTGCACGTAGTCAAGCACTAGTTCATATTAATAAAAAAAAAATTTAATCATCAGAAGTATTGTAGTAAACATCAAGAACAATGAAAACACTGACATATCCTAACGATAGGTAGTGTTGCAGGAACAACGGACTGTTGAGCCAGTAACTCAATACGTTAGACAGTCAGTTCGTCACAGGCTGCTGTGTCCCAACACGCTAAATTACAATCAGCAGACGAATGCAGTCCGTCATTGTCTAATCACGGCCGGACTACCTGGGGCTATCGGCCGCAGTCAGCACGGGACACTAAATTAGGCCGTCACGGCTTATAGGGGGTATGGAGTACAGGGATACAGAAGCCTCACTTGATGCAGTACAAGATGACGAGTAAGCTATTGTACGCCAGATGAATCAGAACATTGGGCTAGCAAGCAAATAATTGGTTAAACTGGTTATTTCCAGGAAAGCGTGCTCTTTCGTCTCATCCTCACGTATTTACAATAATGATTAAAAAAAGTCAAAGCATTTATGTCAACCATTTACAGAAACTTTTGAATTGTCAAGAAGACAGTCAAAAGCATGATACTAATTGCACATTTCAAAGCGTAAATTTGTATGGAGAAGAATTGTGCAAGACACTCCATGGACACTCTTTTAAATCTTGGTTACATATCATACAATCAAATTATCATGTGAAAAACAATGTAACAAAAGTAAAAAAAAAACTCTAAATGTATAAAATAATAAAAGCATCGGATGTGATAGTGGTCGAACCAAAAGTTATGTTAATATAGAAATTTTAGTAAAAATAAATTTTTCGTAGCAAGCTTTTATATCTCGGAACACCTATATATTAATACTCGTCAAGTCAAATCATACGAGCTCAAACTCGATGGTAGCGTTTAACTACGAGCTTCCTATAGCCACCTTCCGGTTCCATCATCAGATCTGCTCCATGTCATAATAATTTTGCATTGTCATTTTGGTTTACACATGCATGCAAAATTCAGCTAGATCGGTAACCGGAAAGTTGATCAAATTTAATTTGCAAAATTTGATCAATCATCGGGACAAGTGAAACTAAAAAAAAGCTTGTAATAGCCTTATGTTTTGGCTGCTGAATATGGCCTTATTATGTAGGTACTGTTTCATAAGCACAATCTTAGTTGTGTTCATTACGTTACGCCAACACGACAAACTGAAAAGAGCGAACCGATATTTTAATTGTTTTCTTATACTTTACGTTTTCAGTACGTACCTAAAAATTTATATCGAATTCGAAAGGTTTTTCCGCCGGTCAAAAAATACGGATAAATAATAGAGAGGTATTTTAGGCATGAATGCTATATCGGAATAGGTACTTCCCCTTTTCCGACAAGATTGATTAAAGTAGGAAGGAGCTGTCCTTCTGTGCGTCCCTCACTGTTTGTCCGTCATGTACCTGTGGCGGACAGTAATTAATGTGGCCTCCACGAGAGGGCACCAGAGGGCAGCAGGGAGGCGCGTCGACGCGGCGCCGGACAGGTACACTGTCGTGAGGGCGGCGGTAGCATTTGCATTAGCTTCTTTGTAGAGGAGGCATTACGACAGCTTGAGAGGCAGATGACTTTGCAAGTTTAATAGTCTGTTCGTTTCTGGTTTTCCTATTGTCATGTAAGTTGGTAAGTACTACTAATAAGTAATCAGGAAATAATTAAATGAAGTCATTATTGCTTTTAGCGTATTTATAGTTTTAATTAGTGAAGTGTTTTAAATTTTCTTGTTTTAGTTCTTTATTTTTCAAATAAGTATTATCTAATAAATATTAAATTTCCCTCTCCTAGAGAGGAGGTCTGAGTCCCAGCAGTGGGAACATTAAAAAGGCTGATGATGATAATTTATTATTTATTAGCTACTACGCAATTTGATAAAAAATAAACACGAAAAATCAAACATTAATTTCTAAAAGAGTTTATAAATCCTGTTATCGTTCGAAAATGCTCGTTACTAATTAAAATATTTTCATAAAAACTTTCCTGTCAATATTCCTATGCACAAATGACTGGCACCTCCTATGCAAATGCCAGCACATGTCCGCCGCGGCCCACTCTCCCCGCGCCGCGTCGATTTCGATTGCTCAGTAATTAATCTCACCTCCTTCCACGTTGCTCCGCTCTCCCCTCGCTTGTGTTAACATCGTGTCCTATTATTGATAACTCTCGATCGCTGTCCAAATTGTCTACTTTTAAAAGGAAAAATGTTTTAGCTTTATGGGTTTTAAACATGCAATAAACTTAGATTGTTAGGGGTTATGCAGATATTTCTTTGCTTGAGCTTGTAATAGCTGGGACTAAGCAGAAATGTTCAAATTACTTGTACTACTAGCTGAAACATGTTTTTATTTTTTTACTGTTGAAACAGTTTTCCCTGGTATAAAAAAGTTTTAATCCAAACTTCTATTTTGAAATTTCTCACTGAAAATTCGTCTTACAATAATATGATGTTACAGCAATAAGTTCATCTTCCAAGTCTACAATTTAGCTCGCGTGCGCGCAACGTGGAGAGTTGCATGTGATGTGAAATGGCTTAATATAAAGGAATGGAGTGTAAGTGCGAATAGCCAGCAGCCGCCCGCCGCACGCAATCAAACCGCAGTAAAATCGCAGCGCACTGATAACTGCTTTGGGACGATGGTGTACCCGGAGAAAATGTCCAAAATGACGAGAATTACTTTTAGGTGAGTGAGCAATTTTGGGTGGAAGTAATATTATTGGAACTATGGGTTCCAATAATATTACTTCCACCCAAAATTATTATGATAAGGATCCTAACACTAATGGGCGAAGCTGAGTATATTTTTAAAGTTTAATTGTCTGTCGTGGAGTTTAAAATCAGATTTGAGATAAGATGGTCAACGTTGTAATAAATCTTAATTTACTAAATAAGCAGGAGGAGCTGGGTAATTAAAGGATCTTATTCTTTCAACCGTAGTTCTAATTTATTTCAATAGGACAAACGCGTGAGAAAACTTATGTAACGTGAGTACCTGCTGTTTTTGCAATCTTATGACTCCTTAAACTCTTTCAGGAATCCTTTTGAACTCTAAAGCTTTCTTTCCTCACCCAAGGTGTTTGCTCTCAGTGTATCTCTCGAATCGCGGAGCAGTTTTCATATCGAGCGCAATACTGAAGTCGGCGAGTGATTTATCGAGCGCTGTGCGGACATATGAGCTCCGCCGCAGATGACGACGGCACACATGACGCGCTGGCAGCGAGGTGAGCCGGCAGCTCCACGACTTTATTATGTCCTGGTACTTTTGCAAAAGGTTTGATGGATTTTGGAGTTGCTTCAGCTCAATAAAAAAATTTTTCGAACACTTCACATCTCCGAATTATAAGTGAATGTGCAGATCACTGTATCCTACTTTTATACACAATATATTATTATTGATTAATTTAGTAGAAAATCGCAGTTTATTATAATATATAATGCCTGACCATGCTTAAGATTGGAACATGGTTTTTTGTGCTGTTATAAGCCTTCTTGTTTCTATATCTCCGTCTGGATCTTATAGTACACATGTCCTTAAAATATGTAAAAGATGATTCTTCTATAAGATCAACCTATAAACTTAATCTACTCTGATCTAACGCTGGGCTGGATGTTACGAATCAAGTGCATGTTTATGACGCGTCAGTCGACGCTTCACGCAAAAGTGGTTTCAGTCCAATTCTCAGTAAACTGTTTTATTGCTCGCCATGTTTATTTTCATCATGGGAGAACTTCTTTATTCATATGATGTTAGGTGCTTCTAATAGCACAATGAGCTACGTGCACTGTGTCACGTCAACCGTTCTTGTTGTTAACACCAATCGCGTGGGTGATGACGATGAGTTGTTTTGCAGTTATTATGGTTTTACCAAATGCACCGACTTCCTGTACCGTCATAATTATCTACTCGGCATATCGTATTTTGATGTTTCTTTGGCGCCAGTAGTGAGATAAATACGTGTGCGTTACATTTATCACCTTATTGAACCAGAATTCTCACAAAATTATGATAAACAGGACCTGTGGTGGCTCAGTGGTAACAGCCCAGACTTATGAGTTATAGGCAGGCCGGCGTTTTATTTAGTGTTATTTATTTCATCACCACTGATCTCAAAACAGTGCAAAAAAACATCGTGAGGAAACTGGCATGTCATAGAATTAAAAAAAAAAACGTGATATCCACAAACTTACATTAAACCTGTGTGGTCGATTACGACCCATTCCTTGTCTTAGAAATTTCTCTCTAGGAGGAGGAATGGCCGTGACCACCACTCCCACTGCTGGGACTCAGGTTCCAGCAGTGGGAACACTATAAGGCTGATTATTCTATACAGGGTTACTGGTAACTCGACGTATTCCTTTTTTAGTATTACGATGTTATCAATTAGGTATAGACAGTATCGTAGAAGCTGTCTTAAAAATAACCGTCATGAAAAGGATTTACTCACAAGACTTTAAAGTAGTTGTAGTGCAGTTTACAGTATCGCCTCGTTACTGAACTGATATAGTGTCCAATACCGACGTGTACGCACGATCTTAGTTATCACATAAAGTTTACGAAAAGGATTCTTTCACGCGTCAGATCTCCATACTCCATCACCTACGCAATTATTCATAAGTGAGTGGCGTCGGGCGGCCGGCGAGCGAACGCGCCGCTCATCGCAATGTGCTCGCCCAGATCTATGAGGGGCGATCCACTCCTCAGCACACTGAACTAGGTGGTGGCCTCAAGAAGTGGGGAACAGAAGGAACATTAAGTCCTACTTGACTAAGGGAAACTGGTGAATTTTGATGTTCCTCAAATCACCGTTTAGACACGTAAAACAACAAATTAATGTCCTATATATTTTAGGAAATTAACTTTCATAAAAAATATTAGACACTAACTTACACCCGCAGCTTCGCCCGCGCGCTTAAAATATAACCAATGTCACTCAGAAACTATTTTAGCAATCGGACCAGTACTTTCAGGGACAAAAAATACAACTTTACCTCTCTATAAAATAAGTGTAGAAATCAATAATACAAAGATAGAACTCATCATAGTACAGGAACCTCCGTGACGTGACTTCTACGAGTAGGTAGAATTATATTGAATAGTACGTGAAATTTCAACGTAGCTTATTTGTAGAATTGACAAAAGAAAAATATAGGTACGTGTTTGATATGGTCTTCTATTTTGAGAAATTTTCCCAATTTTAATTATTGTGCATTTTGTAACTTTTACAACATTCAAGCCTACACCGGTCTACGCCGTAGCTGCTACGTCGTAGTCCTCGTAGACCGCAGCGCGTAGCACCTTATAGAGCCAGCCTTTATAACCTTTTGTTCGGAGGTGAGTGTATTCTACAATTCTTCTTATTTTATTGAAGTATTTCGATTACGTGTCGTCGTTCCATCTATGCGACGTTTTCCTGAAACCTTAACTAATATTAGTTTCTATCAATAATAATTTGTTTGTAAGTTTTATTAAACATGGTGGTTTGAGGCTTACCTTCTCAAAATAAATTACAGGATCTAAAATAAAAGAAAAACAATCATAGAGAACTACCGGGACTTTCAATTTTGGAACACAATGAACGGCTCCTATAAGGAAACCCAAGGGACGGTCGGTAAAATAAAACCAAATGTGAATAATTTTACTGTTCCAAAAGTATTCATTCAATTTAATTCGTAGATACCACCTAGCGATGGTACCTACTAACTCCTCTCACTCCAGGGTGTTGATGACATCCACTAGCACCTCATCGTCTCCATAACACTGTGACACTGGATCAAATAATTACGTGTGGTCACCGTGCGCATACAAACGACGCTCATTTGTGAGCAGGCAGGTTGTGACAACACGTGTGAGGAATTATTGTTACAATACCATTTAGTTTAGTGCATTCTGAGCATACCTGCTATATAACTTGCTTATACCTGCGGCTTTGCCGGCCTACATAAAATATAGCCTATGTCACTCAGGAATAAAGCCAATACTTTTAGAGATTACTTCCTACAAACAAAAAAAAACAAACTTTACCTCTTTATTATATCAGTGTAGATATATGACTAGCTGCTGCCAGTGGCTTCGACTGCATGACAGTAGTAAACTATCCCAAAAGCACGCACTAAAAATCTATATCTTACGTGCTCTGCGAGGACATGGACTACTCGTGTGCTAAATTTCAATCAACTCTTTTTTGCCGTTCGAGCAAGAAAAGTATATTACTTATAAACTTTCACCTTTAATATATTACTAGCTTCTACCAGCGGTTTCTCCTGCGTGGTAGTAGAACATATGTACCTACCTATGTCGCTTAGTGATAAACTAAAAAACTATACCAACTGAAAAATGAGAAAAAAAACTGAATCATTATATCTACAAAAGTCGTTGTATCTGGTTTTGATTCTTCGTTCCGTTTATTTTTTAATAATATATTTAAGTCAGCACCAATGTTTACATAACATAAAATTATTCGATTGGTATTACAATAAAAAAAATCATCATTTCTTCCTCCACAAACGCACGTGCTAGAGTTTAGAATATTGGAGCAGTCATTGACTCCTGCGCGTTCTCAGGTTATGGGATAAACGGTTAGCTGTTGACTCGCTCGTTCACAGTTCACTTCGCTCATTGCGGCCGTCACAGCAGTTAATAATCAATTTATCAAACGACTGTCTCCACTCTACTTCTCTAACTAACGCACATCGTCCTGTCTCATCGAAACATTACATTTTTTAAATTATATTTGTTAAAGAGTTTCTTTGGGTAAGTCATACAAGCCAAGTTACGAGGAGAGAGTATTGCATTATTAACTATTATTGCAAATAAAGTATTGTAGATGTGATATAAAATTAAATGAACATGCATAGGTACATGATAGACACCCACCTATACGCACAAAACGTTTTGGGAACACATTCGTTGTGCGTACAGCCAAGGAGTGGAATTCCTTGCCAGAGTCTGTGTTTCCTGAAGGCTAAGGAAGGCCCGGGAATCTTTAAGTCAACAGTGAATAGGTTACTTCTAGGTAAGCGCATTCCATCGTCAGCCGCATTGTCGCTTTCTATTAGGTGAAATAGCGGTCAAGCGTGAACCTATCAACAATAAAAAAATGTTGCAAAAATGGTACGGATGGTGCAGTGGTTGAGAGATTGGCTATAGCGCTACATATTGCGGGTTCAATCCCGCACGCAAACAATATTTCGTATGGCCTACAGATGGTTGTTCCGGGTCTGGGTATCTTGTGTATGTGAGAACACATATTATTGAACGCAGTCACGATACAGCAGTCATTTCTAGTGTGGAGCAACGTTTCAAAAAGGGTTAAGACCAAATAAATACTAAGAAAACATGATAAGACTTTAACTTGGTTTTCCAAATGAACGCGAACCGTTAACCGAATACGTTCTGTCACTACACACTAGCTAACTATCCAGGTACCTATCTATCTTCTCTTACCAGTAACTCGTTACACTGTTTTTGATGTGTTTACATTACAATGAACTTCTAGCCACATATCACAACGACCAGCTATTAAAATCCCGCCAACAATCGTAGCGCCACTAATAAGAAAACTTATAATCAGATAGGCTCACTTATCAAGTCGCGCGGCGCACAGTGCGCAGGTTCAGGCGCGATGCGTATCACCGGCCGGTGGTCGCCGTGATTTATGCGAACAGTTAATCCTACTATTTACTAGTTTTAGTGGAAGGTGAAGAGGGAGTTTTTCCGAGGACCCTTACGCCTCTCATTGAGAGATACAAGGCATGAGCGAAGCGCGAGGTGTGAGTGAGAGTGAGACGCGAGGCGATAAAACGGTCAAAATAGGTGCATTAATTTTACGTTTCGAGTTATCGTGTTTCGAATTTTTATTTACGGGGTAATACCCATTTAATATATGTGAGCTTCTAGGAACAGAGAAATGGAGATTGTTATTCGGAAAATGAACAGAAACGTTATCAAATTAGTCCAATACTTGTTTTTTCCTCGCTTTTACCCTTTAGAGCACTGTTTGCTTCCCAGCTCATTATTATCAACCACAATTTCCTTTCGTCTCTGTTGCTCATAGTACATATATGTACATTGTTTGCATCGGCACGTTGATAACGAGACGGAAAATTGGACCTTTGTAACATTATTTGTATTTCTTTTTGTGTTGATATTGTTTTATAATTGATAAAGATAAAGATAAAGATAAAGATAATTTTATTTGTTAAAACATGGGTATGCATGCAGTTTTAGCATGCAGGATGTTACAGAATTAATGTTTTGTCCGTACATGTTTCACCTTTAAGGCGTACAAATGTATAAATTTAACAACTTTTAAAAGATTCAGAATAAAATACAATTTAAATTAAATATGTTCATGTCATCAAAATGCATCGACAAAAAAATAAAAATAAAAAAAAATAAAAAATACAAAATGTCAGTGTCATTGTTATGCATTAATAAATTATTAAAAAAAACAAAAAAAAAAACAGGCAGAATAAAATTAAAAATGTCAATTAGTCAATAAAAAAAAAATATAAATAATAAAAATAAAGTTAAAAACAATGTCAGAAAAAAATAAGAAATGTCAAATGGTACCTAATTGATATGCATAGTTATTAATAATAAATATCATTATATCACAAAATCATGTCAAAAAAAGAACAATCATACAAAAGATAAAAAAAAAAAATGTCAAATATTGTCATTCAGAAAGTCACTTATACTATAATAACACTTGTCCGTTAGTAAATCTCGAAACTTCTTTTTAAACAAATTTACTGGCAATGTTTTAAAGGATTGTGGTATTTTGTTATAAATTTTAGGAGCCATACAGAAAACGCTTTTCCCCATTAATGCTGTCTTTGATGTATGCGAACACAGTTGATTATTGTCACGTCTGTTGCGGGGGAAGGTGTCAGCTAGTCGTGGAAATAGATGCTGATTTAGCCTAACAAATAGCGCGATTTCAAAAATATACAGAGATGGTAGTGTCAATAACCTGTGTTTTTTAAAGAATGGCATGCAGCTGTCGGTCGACTTCAAATTGAACATCGCTCGAATGCATCTTTTTTGAGCCTTAAATGCTATAACTTTATCTGTGGAATTCCCCCAAAAGATTATACCATACCGCAATACCGACGCTACCATTCCATGATATGCTGTTATCAAGGCATCTGTATTTAGCTCTGGTGCCAGTTTATATAAGGCGTATGCAGAAGAACTCAATCGTTTACTAAGGTATTCTATGTGTGCCTTCCAGTTTAATTTCGAGTCAATAATAATGCCTAGAAATTTTGTCGCGTCAACTTTATTAAGTTCAGTGTCATTGTAAATTGCGTTAATGTCTAATTTAGTCTGGGATCGTTGCCTGAAATGCATAATAGTGGTCTTATCTAAATTAATTTTTAGGTTGTTTCTGTCTAACCATTTTATAATTGAATTTAAAGAATCATTAATGTCAGTTTCATATTTGTCCTTATTTTTACATGAAATAGTCATAGTGCTGTCGTCGGCAAAGAGAGTCATGGGGTGGTCAATAGCATTAGGCAGGTCATTGATGTATATTATGAATAGTAAAGATCCGAGTACGCTACCTTGGGGAACACCGTATGTAGGGGTACGTTCGTTTGATATATAAGTTTCCTCTTTCTTAGTCTTAACATTAATTTTTTCAATTTCTGTGTACTGTTTTCTATTAGTAAGGTACGACTTTATAAGATTTAATATGTTTCCCCGTATACCGTAAGCTTCTAATTTTTGTAGCAAGATGTTATGGTCTACGTAGTCAAACGCCTGCGTCATATCGCAGTAAATAGAACACACTGGGATTCTCCTATCCATATTAGTCATAACGGTATTTAAAAAATCATAAATGGCCTTACTGGTTGACATATTTTGTCTAAATCCCTGAAGATATTTTTCTTTTCAAAGTATGAGTAAAGTTCTTTATACAGGTATTTTTCAAAAATTTTGGACATTATAGGAATTAAGGCAATTGGTCTGTAGTTAGCCATGCTTTCCTTATTATTTTTCTTAAATAATGGTTTTACTCTTGAAACCTTTAGAGCATTTGGATAAACACCTGAACTGATGCACAAATTTATTAGATAGCTTAAGTGAGTACAAATGGTTTCAGACACATACTTTACAACCTTCGTAGAAATACCATCATACCCTGTACTATTTGTGGTATTTAAAGATTTAATAACATTTAATATGTCAACCGGCAAACATGGTGCAACAAAGATTGAATCTTTCCGTTTTTTAATATACGTTGTTACTTTGCTACCTGAACTTTGACTTGGTTGAATTTTATCTACGAAAAAGTTGTTAAACTCGTTAGCTATTTCTAGAGGGTCACTAACTATTTTTTCATCGACTTTTATAGCTAATGGATTCTTTAGGTAAAGATGGTTTTGATTTATTTATAATATTCCAAGTCACTTTAGATTTATTTGTTGCAGTTTTGATTAAATAATTGTTTTGAGCATATCGAGTCAATCTCATTACCTTTTTAAACCTTTTTGTGTAACTTTTAAAAATATTTTTATTCGTCATATTTGGTTTCAATCTGTAATTCCAAAGCAATTGACGCTTCTTTTTGCTACATATCTTAATGCCATGTGAGATCCATTTTGATTTCTTAATTACATTTATGGTTCTTAGTTTATATGGAAAACATAGTTCATAAAATAATTTGAAGTTGTCAATGAAAATGTCAAAAGCGGTATTTGGATCGTCAGTTTCATAAATTTCCGAAAAAGTCAGATTTTTTAAGCAGTCCCTGAATTTGTCCATGTTCTCTATGCTAAAGTCCCGTCGTTTCCTGCGCCAATATTTCAGCATACAAGTTTTTTTCACTGGGCATTTTATTATTTGCGCTGTGTGGTCCGACAGCGCGAGTTCAATAACTTCAGTTTTACATTTGGCTCCAAAATTATGTGCAAAATTGTCAATGCAAGTTTGGCTCTGAATTCTGGTTGGTGACTTTAAAGCTAACTTAAGGTTGAAATTTAGTAACAGACATTCGAAATTCAACACAACATTATTTTTCTTCATCACATCAATGTTGAAATCTCCTGCCATAATAATATGCTCATACCTTTTTTTACATATTTCTTGCAATATTTTTTCTAAAGTTTCATAAAATACATTTATGTTATTTCGTTTTGGTACTCTGTATACACCTACAATAATCGTATTGTATTGGGTTAGCTCCACACCGCAACATTCAACTACACCGTTTATTGATGCCCCAGATATATATGGAACGTCTCTCCATTGATGCCCGTTTCTAATCAAAATACAAACCCCACCTCTTTTACTTTCTTTCCTACAGAAAAATGATGCTAAAGAATAATTGCGGATGTTTAAATGGCTTTCATACCCCGTCATCATGAAATGCTCAGTAACACATAGCACGTCAACATTAATTTCTTTTTCTGACAATTCATCTAAGCAAACACTTAGGGCATCGACCTTATTTAAAAGCCCCGCTATGTTTTGATGCATTACGTAAAGGCTTTTAGTGAAGAAAAAACTGCTTTTCCGTTTCTAATACGTTTGTAGGATTGTGAGACGTTAACGTTATCAGGGGACTATTTACAGTGGTATTCTCATAAAAGTTGATACATTGAATATAATTAATTAAGGCTAGGAGATTATAAAAAATGCAATGGAAACCAAAATTATTAAGCTGGCCAGATTGTCTGAAGAATGTGTTATAATCGTAGTTGAGATTAGCATTTGAATCTAATACATAAGCATATTGGTGTGTCCATATATCTTGACACAGAGAATAGTTAAAATTCATGACCCGCCAATTATACATATTTGAGTTTATGTTATATTTATATGTGGGTAGACAGATAATAATATTAGTATTAGTTATTTCACTTAGAGTTTTTCTTATGTCTAATACGAGTGTAGAGTAATTTTTCGCTATTTTAAAGTCTTGTTCACCAATTAATAATATATAATTGCGATCTTTATTGATTAATTGATTCTATTGGAAAAGTTTTAGCGATTATTAATTATTTAAGTACTATTATTATATTTTGTAAAACATTCAGAGATAATGTAAATTGTTAATGAATAAATAAAATGAAAACGTATTCTTGTCCGTCAAAATTTATTACTGAAACACATAATTGATTTGATATGAAATGAGGCAAAGTATTTACCACCGAACCCGCCATCTGCGTGTGTCTTGCACGTCGTTGTCACTGAGATCAGTTATCAGTCAGTGCGTGTGATGTATGTCGCTCGAGGGACGGACACAGCAGACACAGGACGGACAGAGGATGCGGACGCACCGGCGGATAATTATCTGATACCTTTGTAGGCTTGATATACTGCAAGAAAAACTATGTTAAAGCATCGTTATTTGATAAGAATTACAAGAATAGACTACGATTCAGAATTAAAATGGATTCCCTAACTAAACTGTCCATCATTATCAACATTTTAGCCGAAAGACGTCCACTGTTGGAGCTTCGCAACGACCGGTCCGGTGCGTCTCGCATCCATCGGATTCCCGCGAACTAAACTGTTATAAAATTCAAAATCGAAAAAAATAACCTATTAGCAAATCTATCACCTTTCTAAATCTTCAATCAACACACTGTGCACAGCTTGACTGAGTCAAGACAACTTTGTGTCACACAGTGTAGTAATTTTTTTCATTCAATATAAAAAGTCAATTCACAAAAATCAAAAGAAAGAAAATTCTATCAAAAAAAAATCTGTGGAACAATATAATTATATGGGATGTATTGCAAGCACCACGGTGGCGGCGTGGGTCCGGACGCTCACAGCACAATTAGAGGCAGATCACTTTGCATCTAAGAAGGCGTTTCTTGTTATTTTTCCATGGCTTTGTCCTCCGACGGGCTGGGGAGCTGGAAGCCGGAGAAATAGGCGCAGTAGAGGAAGGACAGAAGGCATATTAACTCGTGTCATCAAAATAAGAAGGTTATTTTATTTATTTATTTACTTATTTCCAACTTATAACTATCATTACAGAGTACACAGTAAGTTATACATACACCACCACCACTTATACACTTTTAATGTAAAACGTATAGGTGTTTCATCGATTTGTGCCTCCATTTCTGCATAACATACGGCTATTTTATAATTATTAGTAGATGAAGCTGCTAACTAAAAATATTTGATGATAAGCCAGTTCTTAATAATTTATTTGGTGAATATGGGATTACAGTTTTACTTAGTAGACAGATTCTTGAATTGATATCGATCGTTAATTACTGAATATTTAACCGTCAGATTGCCGGCTTCACTCTGTGCTGCCCAGCCGAGTCGGCTCACCTCGGCCGGCCAACATACGGAAAGCTAGGTGGTATGAGGAGTGGTAACTCAAAATCAAAAATCAAAATTAAAAGCATTTATTTCAAATAGACCATTTGAAGAATAGTCAAAGGTCGTTCAGTCCAAAAAAGTGAAGCTAAATTACACTTTCGGCTGTGCACCGAACCACCGTTTAAAAGCCGAACGAACGGATGACTTGGTGAGGGTTACGAGAAGTCGATGGATGTGGAACGCATTAGATCTGTTCTTATGACGTTACTTACGTACGATGGTGAATGAGTTGCTTTCTCTACTTGTATTGGGCCTTCTTTGTTTCTCTGGTGTGTGCCAGGGGAAGTTGGGGTGGCTCGTTAATTAGAAGGAGTATTTTATTAGGGCCAATTTGTCGGGAATACCTGCCTGATTGCCGAGGCTTGTGCGCGCGATTTGTTTGAATTTTTTAGCCAAGTTCCTGAGGGGATCGCGCTCATTTGTTTGACGAGTGCGCCCGTTTGAGCGATGCAATCCGCTTATGTTTGTATTCAAATTATAATTCTTCGTTAAATCAGAATATTTAAGTTTAAAGTAATATTAAAAGGAGTGAAATGGTAGATATTTAAAATACATAATCATAATTTAACTTTAGCTAATAAATAATAGTTACCTACTATATATAGGTAAATGCTCGTTCCCAGATACTGTTTAGTATTATATTTCCTGTGCTACACCGCGCTGATCAAATGATAGGAAACTGCCTAAAATTGACAGGAAATAAACACATGTGCCTGAAATGAGTTAACCTTTTAATTTGTCCATAGTTAGAACTAGGAAGTTACAGTATTTGCATTATTTTGTAATAATATGTTTTACCTTTCCTGCTAATAACTAATTTACCGACTAGTGTTTAGTTTCGATGCCACACGTGCCTACTGATTATATTTAATTACATTATTTGTACAAAATGAAAATACCGCAAGTACCTATTAGCGCGATGTGATAACAATTTGCTTTATCACGGAACTTGGTTAGTTATTTATTTACCTGCTGGCACTTGCTGCAGTATGAAACAAACGTTATAAATAAACTACGCATGATGACATGACCTTAGGTACTTACATTTTAGAAGTATAGACAACAGTTATAAATAGAATATAATAAATATGTATCATTACAAAACTTGTAAGTAATACAATAATATTCATTAAGTAGTGAGTAACGGTGGCCCAGTGATAACGGCCCCGACTTATAAGATGCAGGTCGCGGGTTCAAATCTCACTCCTGACCAATGCTCTCAAAACGGTGAAGGAAAATATCGTTAGGAAACCGACATGTTTTAAAACCAACATTCGAAGATATAATATGTCACCCAGCAGTTAACAATATAGTAAACTGTAGTGTACTTAAAACTATGAAAATAAATAGTGTTGCTTTGCAAAGTTTAATACCAGTGGTTTGAAAGAAAGCCACCTTGGCCCATGTACAAAACCAATGGTCCATCATGGACTAAGTTTTTTTTTCCTTGTTAGAATTAATTTCTTAATAATTGATTACAATCTAGCCTAACAGACTAATAAGTAATTTAAATCTAACTTATTTTTATAAGGTTTTGTTTAAACTAAAAATAGAGTTCTTTAGCACTTATAGAAGTCCATAGCACTTTCTTAGAGTCGGATGTGGACTAAGTGCGGAAACCAAATTCAGATACATAGAAGGCTTAATATGCATAAGCATTATTATCAGAATTTGACGGATAGAAACTCGTGTAGCTTAGAGACCCGTCTTCCTGCCATTGTCCCTTGTTATTTTAAGGTCGGCACAATACGTTTTTTCTTCCATTCTGTCCTGTCACCCATAATTCTATCACTAACTCCCTTTTCTTTCATATCACTCTTCATACAATAGTATAGGTTTTCAACACAAATACCAACCTTTCAAATCCTTTCTCCAGTACGCCACAGCTATCCCTAAGAACAGTAGCTAGTCGTTCATGTGGTCGTGTTGGTGGTGATTCATGCGCGCGCGCCGTTCCCACGTCTGCGCGCCAATTGGCCGAATTGACCGGTATGCGACGCCGGCTCGCTTGACCCGCGACCCGTTAATTGTCTTCCACCTAACTGCAGACGCTCAATCATTTGTGGCTTTGTTTGGACCAGGAGTAATCAGGAGCCGGGAATTGTGGATGAGACAGTATTGTGGACAAGGAATTTTCGTATAAGTTTCAAATATTGGTCAGAAAAAGTATAGTTTGAGAGCATCGACACGAAAAGAAGAAGAAGAAGAAGATAAGTTTCTTATCCTTTATCTGGCCCATTGGTCTAGTGTGGCCCTGACTGCTATGTCAGAATACCGGTGTTGCATTAGTTATAGTTTTTAAATATCGCCTCGGACACATAAATAATAATCTGTTTTCTTTTTGTAATTATGATTAAGACACAAGATTCTTATATCTTTCTTCCTCATGTGTTTAAAAAGTTTTTAGTCATAAAGGAATACTCTTGCAACGAACAGTGGTATTGCTGTTATATACAGTACCTAATCAGTTTTTCGCTTTTACTGAAATCTGTCTTTTTTACTTGTTTAGATCTAGGTGTGCAATATGTACTTTTAGTTTTTATAAGATTGTGGGCAGCTCAAATACGTTTTTTTTTGTCGGAATACTGGGATATTTTGATGATAGTCTATTGTTATTTTAGCTTTTTCATGTTTTCACGTAAGAGTCATCGTTTAATCGTTATTATTTTGTTGTTGTTTGTCAACGGTTGGGAAAAGGTATTCCCCTGATTGATAGGAACCTGTTTTAATTGTTATTGTATTTAATTCTATTTACATTTCTATTTGTGTAAGGTTTAATATAAATACATAATATGAAGCACTGACCGACTGCGAGGTAGGTTACCTACTTACACCGGGATTGTACAAGATTGATTTATTTTAAAAGGAGCAGTGAGATACTTTATGTCACTTCTTCTGAATTAACACACTACATAATAACACAATGTTGATGTGTTCAAGTTTAAGTAGTAAAATTTCTAAATAATTGTTATATAATTCACCTGAGTGCCAAATAAACGTGTTACTTTCTAATTAAAGAAGAGCTTTTGTGGATATTGTTATTTTTTTATGGTCAGCTCTTGAACTTGATCTCTTCGAAGAGAAAACGATGTATGAAATACACGAGCCCAAATTATGTCTGATCTCTCTTGCTTTGAAGGCAGACAACGAATCGTCATGTATCTGGGTGTAATTTACCTATAATATGTATGTATTTTTTTTTAAGTATGTTTATGAGTTGTCTAGTACTCATAACAAAAGCTCTGCTTAGCTTGAAGTTAGACGACGTTGTGTGATATTCTGGAATATTATATTCTGAATCCACCTGAAAAGATTATCGCTCGGTGATGTAATATAGCAACTAGACAAACAGACCCAAGGAAATATACGTGAGTAAAGTCGCATGCGCCTTCCACGGTGGCAGGGTTACATCCTTCTACGGCAAGAGGTTATTCCTCACAACGTAACCGTCTACGTTAACAATGAACCTACGTGACCTCCGAAGGGAAAATAAGCTCATATAATTATTTAATACATAACTAGTAATGGCTGGTTGTCTATCAAGTATTCACATTTTCCCGTTGACTCACGGCTTGTGGGAGAAGATTAATGTAAATAGATATTTAAGTACATCTATTTTACGTCATGGTATTTTTTTACCAGTATTACTGACGATGACGTTAAACACTTGGGGTTCAAATTTCAAAGTTTGAAAGGTTTTAATTTCCATGAGTCTGAAGCTTTAAACAAAAAAAAAAATAGTATCTGAAAATGGTCAAATTAACGGTCGCTTTTGGTGTACCTAACTAAAAAAATTTGGTGTTAGGTTTTTGTTACGCAATTTTAGAAGGTTTTCTGCAAAAAGACCAAGGACCTGGTGAAGGTCGCTTCACCAGGTCCTCGGTCATTTTGCAAAACGCACAGGATCGGTCGTCGTGACGATACTTGGAAGAGGCCTAAGTGCTACCATGAACATCTTTTGGCTGAAATGATAATGATGATATTGGTTTCATGGCAGCTTTTCATACTATTATTACACGCTAAAAACTTCCCACTAATCCCACCCATATTCAGAGGTACACTCATCCTTTGTATTGACCTACACACCTATATTTTAAGATCTATTTATATTGAAATAGTATTTATTGTAATGCGTTCAAAGTACATTGTCCACTTCTTCGATAACCCTCGTCGGCGAAAACAAGAGTTTAATGTGACTCATGTTGTGATGTGTGTTTCATAACTACCTACAGTTATTTGTGTTTGTTTTGTGTTAGATAGCTTAATAGATTTGGTGCCAGCGAATGGAATATGTTTGATTTTGATTACTTAATTAAACCATAACGTTAATATAAGAACTTTATTCAGGACTAATTTTCAATATGGTATTTAATACAAGTAGCAGGTTAAAAATAGCGGTAAAATAATATTTGTTTATGTAGGTATGAAATGAGGATATCATTTCATACGTTGACGAGGAAGTTACATAATAATATCTACATCCGTAAAAGATTATACCTATTTACATATATTGATATGAGTGACCAATTTAACTGGCGTACTCCATACATTCTCCACTCATCAACTGTAACGTCGCAAGGTGCACGGTTGTTGCCTCAATTGAGTCCGACTCAAGTGGGTGTCATGTTGATGGCTCGCGTGTGTACCGTCTTTATTGCTTAGCATCTAATGCGGCCGTGTTTAGATCATTAACATGGCCGCTGTACTAGTGTGCGTGCTTTTTTGACCATACGCATGAGACGCTCCAGTGTGTGCGAGACTTTATGTGAACTAACGGCCGCCTGGAATGCAATGACCGATGACTTTTTTCAATTGAAAGGATAGCGTGAAATTGTGTGTGGCCTGAATTAATTGATTAAAGCGAGTGAATGTTCTGTTAGTGTGCACCTGGTTCATATTTCTAGTAAGCGATTGATCGATGTAGGCGATATAGACAATGTTCTTCGAATAATAATTTCAAGGGATTGCAGATATAGTCATTGGGTTGTGGAAATTAGATAAGCAGATGCTCCATAATAAATGTACTTAAATGCATCCATTTAGACTGAAGCCGACCACGATATCTTCTGTGGTTTCCCAACTATGTATATATAGTTGGGAAAAGGCAGATGATATGAGTCTATGAATGGAAAACTAAAGTCATGAGGTAATACTATTTTTGTCGCCGTCTGTAAATAGGTATAACTCTGGAAAACAATAGAACTTTATAATTAAAACATATAATTCTTAAATAAGAAAATAGGTACCTACAAAATTAAAATAGATTCTGCTCACTCTTCATAATGACGAGTTGCATCATTTTCTTGGTTAGTGCCACGTGACTACACCCCTAAGTATTGTGAAGCAGTACTTGCGACATTCGTGTTTTGTACAAGCGCTATGCCAGAGGCTTTAACCACACGTGAATTCCTCTGTTTTTTTTCTACGTCCAAGAGCTTAATTTGACATTGCAGCCTGCACGGGGGGTGAGATTGAGAGAGTGAGACTTCTTTTGTACTGATTAATGTGCTTAACCTTTTTGCTGATCTATGTTCAGGTCGTCATTTGATCTAATCGGATGCAGTTGATAAATAGTATATATTGTGCGACTCTCTGTATGAGCTCCACAACCCAGTAACTGAATAAAAACGAAATAGAACCTCTTGGCAAGGCTGGTGTGAATTTTCTATTTCTACATACTGAACAGCTTGACGGTCTCTAAATTAATACCTACCGCGATAGGTACTCGTGTAAACCGATCTGTGTGTTACAGATGTGAGGCACCTATCGCTAATGAGCGTGTGATGTGATTCACAGGCGGCGACGCATGTGCGGCCTCGATACTGCACCACAGACTACAGACCATGACCATAATACGCAGATGAGATAAATTAACATTGACTATCTAATGGCGAGGTATTTAACATCAGGGGTAACAATCAAAGCGTTGAACACGATACAATTGAGTACTGTGCATTCCAAATGAGAATAGGATCGATTTTTTGTTGTGACGTCACGATTTACTGTCAAATCTAAGAAATTTGGTCAAAATTGAGGAACTTGGAGATGAGTAAAATTGAAGAACTAAATTCTGATTAAACTTTTTTCGTTCACAGTTCGTAAATAAATTAAATTTTTCGTAAAATAGTTTAAGTTTCAAAATTTCTTTACTCGATTTGACAGTAAATCGTGACGTCACAACATGCAATCGATCCTATTCTCATTTGGAATACATTGTACTACCTATTCGTATGTCTCTGTAACTCATCTGTTACCAAAAAGCATCTGAACAACGAGGTTCACGTAGGAAGTGTATAAGTTTATCATTATTCTATTCTGCGACAGATACGTGCAATTAGTGATGTTCCGTTGCCGGTAATAATGCCGTGAAGTGGGAATATTGGTGGGAAAATTGCCGGGAATATTGCCCGAAGTATGAATATTAGTAGCAATATTGCCAGCAATATTCCCATATTCCCGGCAACGGCACATCTCTACGTGCAATACGGAAGAGCCGACAGGTGACTTAAAGCAAGTGGTGCAGTTTTCCTTAGGTACCTATTTAGACACACTACGTCTTAATTTAGAAATTAATCAAAGAATAATATAAGACAGAAGATTTCTGGATACTTTAAGGAACAGGTAAACTTGACAGAAGTGTCTCATCTGCAGTAATCAAGCCCTGCCTGATCATCGCGCTACACTCGTGAGAACGCCGCGCATGTGTCGTACACACTCTTATTGGCGCACATACTTTTTAATTACCTCTGCATCATGTAGGTACATGACCACAACGGATTGGTACAGAACTTCCATTCTGCACAAGACTAGAGAGAAAGCTCGGACTTAAGCTTAGGTTCTCACGACATTGATTACAATATGTGTGTGTATGTGTGTCGTAAAGATGTGTATTAACACATTTTTAGGTGTAATGCAGGGATCTCGTATTATTACATCTTTCCAGTTTTCAACAGTAAAGTGCTGCCGTTTGATCCCAGCTATACTCAACCACACTTAGAAAAAAACACGTGCACTTAATCTCAGGGTAAAATTCACCAATATTTATTTAACTAAAAAAAAATTCTACTTATAACTCTTCACAAAGACCCTCTTTTCCCTCGAAACAGTACTAGCTATTATTAAACGAGCTGGTCAGTAAAATTGAAATCAGAAGTAACTAACTGTCCAGGATGAAATCGTCGGCCGTATCCCTATATGATCTACGATTTGACTAACTTATAATGCACCAGTTCAATTCTACTGACGGCTCTGATTCATCCTTTTTGTTAAAATATGACATTGTAAGCCTCGAAGGCTTACTCTAACAATGTCATATTTTAAGTAAGCCTTCGAGTGAGCTTTTATTAGAAATGGTTGATTTTCTGCATTCTTTTTGTACTGTGATAACTGGTAGTTAGCGGTTAAAATGTGTGTAGTGTTGCTTAAGTGTTGTCATGTATGATAGCAGATGTATGAGTTGACTTATTAATACTTTTGGTCAACACGGGCACTGCGTGTACGTACCTATCTTTCAGCAGGCGATTGTGTTCCTAAGCGCATTAAGTTTTTCCCTTATTAAATTTATAATTCAATATAATTAAACCTAGTACCTACTATTATATGACAGTTAGCCTTTAACCTAAACGATATTAAAATAAAATACAATTATACTAATTAAGGAAAAGCTTTGACGTAGACAAACATAAACGGAGCTTGGTTTTTAAACGCGGTCTGCGAATTTCTGAAAAAGGAATTCATAGTTTTATACCAACTTTCTTAACCACAATTATTGTTTTGTTCGATGAGGTGTCTTTACTAAAATGGTATGAAAAATATCCACTGGAAATAATCGCGGTTTCCTGAGAGGAGTGCTCGCTACCTATCGACGATTCACACACGATGAGTAATGTTATGCGCTAAACTGAGATTGAGCGGCTGTTTATGAACCTTTATTTATAAACAGATTACTAATATAATGTACACGGGAAATGTTATGATAATGAAGGAATACATATTTTATTGTAATTTTTACATATTTGGAGTCTGGTAGGTACCAACCAGAATCCAAAATTAACTAGCTTCGGATGAGGCTGAATTCTCGTGCTTTAGATGGATCGAGTGCCTATCAGACCTCCGCAACAAAGTGACTTGCATTTTGATACTCCCTGGATAGACTGGTGGTCAGACTTTCTGGCATCTGACTACTTGTTAAAAATCTGAATCTAAATGAACGAACGACGATCATTTCGGGAAAATCGTTTTAACATATTTCATTCGGTTGTTTGTCTCAAAAATATAGTCTTTTCTAAAATATAACCGCTATACCTAACAGGTGGCCTGCGTGAAGTTCATCTAAATATAGTTTATTACTCAAGTTTAATTTCTTACGGGGAATTATTTAGCGGTTGAAATACATAACTACCTACCAACATTACAAAGCTTTTAAAATACCTCCGTAAATATTAGTTCGCGGAGTGGCCCGTGTAACGACACTTTGGACAAAGGACACTTTGTATCTCCTTAGTCACTGGCGCCTGCGCGTGCCCGCTCACCGGCGCCGCGACGCCAAATGTGGTTAGATCATTCGTTAAAACAAGGTTTTGTCATTAAACGATTGTGCCTTGTTGCTAAGTACACTGATCTGTGCTGGGGCACTCAGCCATACATTTTTGTAGAAGCCACTATACTACGCAGTTGACATCATATGTCATCATAATAATTATACACGCAGTTACAAACTACTGCGCAGATTTTTTTTTATCGAATCCTGTTAAAGGTATGCGGTGTAAAGTTGAAGAGGGATGGATGCTCCGATCAGACAGGTGTTGTGTATGGTCTGGACAACTGCCCGATACTTGGGGCTTTTGTGTATGATCTAATTGAGCGGAGAATTCTAATGCCGCAATGCCGGATTTTGTACTTTAGATCCTATGTGGTGCCATAGATGCCGCTACATTTAAAAAAATTACGATTTGAAAGTAAGAAAGAAATATTTATTTCTAAATATACCGTAATTTGAGATCTTACATTATTAATTCATGAATCCCCAAGCGACCACCGGTGGCCGCGCATCTATTGTCTTACTATTGTGTCTCTAATTGACGGTATCTGAAGGGTTAATAGTTTTACATGTACCTACCTACTACCGTTTGATTGCTTTGAAAAAAAAATATTTCATTCTGTTTTGAAAGTAATGTAATTGAAAGGAATGGAGTTTTGTTTTTCAGACAGTTACTATAGTAACCGTCTGAAAAAATCCTAAGTCACACTTCACAGTAAAGTCGGAAGTTTCTTTGTGTGTGCGTGTATGTTTGTTATTCTATCACCCTTAAATAGTTAAACAGATTTCGATGAAATTCTGTGCAAAGGTAGATCATATCCTGAAATAGAATATAGGACCTTTTATCCAGAGAGTTTATGTTCCTTTGTGGTAATTTTCTACTGTCATACGAAAGAAGCCGCCTGGCGGGAGTTAGTAGTATAGAAACCTGACATATCTGTTAGTTAAGTAACACTTAAGTGATGTTACTCATGCCACATATTTATATAAATGACAGTAATTGCTTTATATTACACATGTAGTTGTTATAGTACTTTTGGTGGTTTTCCGCTTTTAGAAGACGAAAATCCCAGGCTTTTGGAATTCGACATCAGACGTTTTAGATTTTGTTGAGCAACCCCGTTGTCGCTGGCATAAGCAACAGGATCCACGTACGAAGTAGCGGGCCGAAGCTAGTATTATAATATCAATTAAATACCATTTAAGTGATGTAATTCAATATTATATAATAACATTTATCTTGACGTATTTTCCAAAACATAAATACTGTTATCAATCTTTCGTTAGTTTTCCGTATTTTCGAGACAAGAATACACTAATTAATGCCTACATTATTAGGGACATGGTTATGTTTAGTGTTAGGTAATGTTTAATGTCAACGTCATTACATGATATTACCATGCCTATATTTTACAGTGCGACTGACTGTGAGTTATGAAAGATATGTTTAGAATTTTCAAATTACAGTCTAGCCTTTGGGGAATATAGCTGGCACATACTTAATTTCACACTACAAAATTAATCCTTACTAATATTATAAAAGCGAAAGTGATACATAGGATCATAGATCATCATCATCATAGAACATCATGTTACATAGGATACTTTTTATCCCGGAAGTATGTTGCCTTGGGATAATTTTCTGCTATCACGCGGGCGAAGCCGCAGCTAGTTATATTATATTTTGGTGTACAATAAAGTTTATTCTATTGTATATTTAAAAATCGTCCAAATATGTACCGGACTGGCACACGACGCGTTCCAAACTATAGAAATCGAAAAATATCACGATTCTCGTATAAGAACGGCCTTTAATTTAATTATTTTTGTTGCAATTGCGACAATAGAAGTATGCACTCTTAGAATATTTCAACCGTCCACCTATCACGTTCATGAGGTACATCCGCTGAAAGTCGGCCGGACAGCGGAGTCAAAGTAATAAGGTTCCATTGTATTCAATGAAACTCAAATACTAAAAGGTTGTACCAACCGGCGCAGGGCCCGCGTGGCCGTTTACGTCTATTCCGTCTCCTAGAGAGGAGACCTGAGACCCAGCAGTGAGCATATTTGAAGACTGAGCAAAATGCTATACTTATGATAAGTAGTACTTTCCTTCTGTGCAGATCAGTCTATTTGTATTACGGTAGACCGTTGCTTTGACTTTTTATCCACAAATACTTTGTTGCCCAATTTCTGTACCTATACCACGCTGTCTTAGGGAGAGTGTTGAATATAGTTTAACCAACTAAAAATCTTAGCTAAGCCTTCTGCCAGTTACCCGCAGTCCCGAGGGCGAAGTTCGAACTAGTATGAATACGTCCAATCAAAGTTGGAGTCTCTCAGTAATCAATTGGATCGGCTACAAGTGCACACGAGGTCGAGGCTGCGGGGGAGCGGACCTGCCAACTTGTTAGTGTGCAAATTGTTATTAGTTAGCGAAATTGTAGATACGCATTAACGTAAGCATAATCAACTTATAATGCTCCCACTGCTGAGCTGCAATCAACCACGTGATTTATTGGTTCGATCATATGTCAGTCCCTCCCCCGATATTTTCCTTTCCGCTTGGGCGGAGCACCTTCGTGTCCTCATGGAGTCGATCGGTGGTGACGATCACCCTGGTTCAGACTATGTTTCGGAGCGAGGAGGAATCGCGCGGGTTTCGGTGGGCGCTTATTTTTGCAAAGCAGTAATGCTAACAAAGAAGACAGACGCACGCGTGGGAGAACGAACAAACTCATACACGCCCATTCATCGGGACCCCAACGCCGACGGCCAGCCACAGTAGACGCGGGTTTGCGGACGACGAGCAATGGGTAGCTCACCATTCGGCCGTCCGGTCACCGCCCGGACCGAGCCCGAGTCGCCAACACCGCATAGTATTCTACGCACACCTTAATGAGATGTCAGCAGCCCTAAAGACCCAGTAGGGCAGATGTCCGTAGCCGGTAACTGCAGGGGCACAGGTGGGCTTTAGTCAGTAAAGTCTGACACTCACTCTCGACCCAAGAGCGGGAGATGTCATTGTATGATATCTTATCACAAAAAAAGAAACGGTCCCGTCTCATTATTTATTTATCCTTTATGCACACAATAGTACAGAGGCGGACTTAATGCTTTAAGGCATTTTCTGCCAGTCAAGCTTTGAGTGATGCAAGAGACAAACATTATATGTAAGAAATATTATTTAAAAACTTCCGAATCAAAATAATAAATTATTCATATTGTACTGAGCCTGATCTCATTGTTTATTTGTTTACCTGCATATTATTATTACAATTACTAAGTTCATTATTTTCCTGCCAAAGAGGCCAAGGTCTGTGGGGAGGTGACTAAGGCTGGTCAGCGTCCTGCTGTCTGCAGAACCTAACTATGGCTAGCGTGGGTAATCACTAAGTATGCGAGTTTTCCCTTTACATGTTAATAAGAAGTTTTTATTAAATAGAAACAGCTACTGAGCAGTTTGCGGTTGTTATCAGGCAACTTTCCATAATAATATTTGTTAGTTGTTAATAGTTAGGTAGGATATTAGTGGACAGTTCGATTTGGAATAATAAAATATATAATTTGAATTTCCAATTGTTGGAATTCAATTATTTAAATAGGTTAGTTGACTTTGTTTATGTAATATTTAAGTCGGTTATCTGTGTATTGGGATGTGACGACAGTCATTTTGACATTTGAAGTGACTGTCGTCTTATTCCACTAGATGGCGCTAGTTTTGATATGTTTACAACCGAGCTGATTTATTAAATATTGTTCTTACGGTTAAAGTCACGCATTAATTATTTCTGGTATTTTATATAGCATTAAAATAGATTTCTTAGAGATTAATATTTTTCTTTTTAGAATTGTATTGTAATATGTAATTATTTCAATAAATAGTTTAGCATATCCGGCGAGGTGGCGTGCTACATCCCTCCCCCATTTTTTCTTTTCCTGGGTAGCACGCCAGCTCGAGCGGGCATTCGATTGTCGACTTGTGAAGAAGTAAGTCAGAACAAATAAAGAGAATAAGTTCGAATAAAGTGAGTTTCATTGAAGGAGCTGCTAACATCTCAGAAGTGGGATCCAGTCGGTTGATTTTATCAGCCGATATATTTCAAGCCCACCCACGTAAGTTTATTTTCTTATAATTCCAGTGTTTCTTTTGATTTTGTTTTAATAACTGTATAATTTATGTAAATTGTTTGCGACATAACAGCCATGTACTGAAAGTGTAAGTAATTGTGTCCTGATTTCCGCTGTACCTACCACGCAAAAGCTACCAGCATGCTATAATTTTTTTTTTTTTGTTTTCTCCTTGTCTTGTTACTATAGAAAGACAATGAGAGAGCAAACCGGCGTTTGTATGGAGTTTAGTGAATTAATTAGAACCTAATGATTTCTCTTGCATAACGGTTGCTTTTAATATTTTCAACTACCTCATAAAAACACATTAACGTAATTAAGATATTCGTTTCGTGGATCGGTAAACCATGCGTTTAGTTTTTATTTTAGCTTAATTATATTAACTTAGCAGTTGCTTTTAATATTTCCAACTACCTTATATAAACACATTAACGTAATTAAACAACTGGTTCTACTGGTAGATCGGTAAACCAGGCGTTCAGTTTTTTTTTTTAATCAACATATCAGCTACTTCTAGAATCTTCTGCTACCTTATTTACATGCATTAATGTGAACACGAAGCTAGTTTCTTATTTTAACTTTATTACACGAACATATCAGTTGCTTCTAGAGTATTCAACTATCTTGTCTACGTACATTAACGTAATTGAGGAGCTCACTTGAAAAATTTGTGAAAGCACATGTTCAGTCGTAACTGTAGACTTGCTTTACTACAGTAGTTTGTTTTCTGTTAGTTACATCAACATACTTTGCGGTTATTTTCATGTAGTTTTCAGGTCATGGATCTTCGTGGTGAACGCCACTTGCGGACGCCGTCTGGTGAACGAGAGCCACGTCCTGAATCTACACTGCGGTTAAGTCGTCAAAGGCAGCGCAATCACGAGGGAAATGGGAGCAGTGAACCTGGATCTCCGCTGCTACCAGGTGGGCATGCTTATCATCACAGGAGCAGTCGACGAAGTCTCAACCACAGTCGATCTAGGAACAATCGACGCGATTGTAGTTGGCGCAGTCGATCTAGGAGCGATCGGCGCAGTCGCAGCCGGAGTAGGAGCTGCCATCGTAGACGCAGCCAACGCGATCGAAATGAGGATGGTCATAGCTGGCGCAGTCGCAGCAGGCACGGTTTCAATCAACGCAATCGTAGCCGGAGCTGTGATAGCCCCGTTGGACATAGAAGAGGCAACCGCAGCCAACGTAGCCACAGATGGGATCATGAAGACCGGGGTGAGTCCAAGTCAGCTAATGATACGGTTTTAGTCTCACAACTTGTCCAAGCGTTGCGGGCCGCAAATAATAAAGATAATCGTTTAGACAAATTTTCCAATCACAACACAATACCCGATTTTGACCCGGAGCGTAAACAACAAACAATCGATATATGGTTGCATAAAGTTAGCGAATGCGCGCTAATATATAATTGGTCAGACCAACAAACTGCTCATTTTGCTCTCCAAAAATTAAAAGGGACTGCTCAAAAATGGTATGAGGGTTTGACGACTGTTCTATTTAGTTGGGACGAATGGCAGGATAAATTGAAATTAGCTTTTCCTAGTAACGACAATTATGGTTGCTTGCTCGATACAATGTTATCGAAACGTGCAAAATTCAATGAATCTTTAGAAGAATATTTTTATGAGAAGGTAATATTATTAAACCGCTGTAATATAGAAGGCAAACGCGCGGTAGATTGCGTCATTCACGGAATTGATGACCGAAGCGTGAGACTTGGTGCTGAAGCCGCTCGTTTCGATACAACGGATCAGCTGTTACCATATCTAAAGGCGGCTAAGTCAAACATTCAGAATAGTGATAAAAAGAAAACTAGAACCTTTAACAATAGGACCGATAGTACTGTCAAAGAGGAAAATAAAGGTCGTACAATAAAATGCTTCAATTGTCACCAAGAAGGACATTATAAGTCTCAATGTACTAAACCCCCGGCAAAATGCACACGCTGTCTCAAGTTTGGTCATACCGTTGAAAAATGCAATCAGCCCATATCACCCACGTCAATAAAGAGCAAATCTTTAAAACCAGTAATGAATATTGTAAGTTCAGATAGCGATTCTACTAAATATTATAAACGGGGTCTTGTGAATAAACATCCCATTAACTGCTTTATTGATTTCGGCAGCGCTGCTTCTATGATAAGCTTAGATTGTGCTAAAAATGTGTCCATTGATTGGGTTCCAAGTCAGCAATTGCCCTTGCTCAAAGGCTTTGGGGAAGCCGTAGTTAGACCCTTAGGAAAGTGTACCACAACTGTTGCGATCGATGGGGTAGATGCGACAGTCGAAGTTCTGGTCGTACCGAATGAAGTAATGCGGATACCATTTATTGTAGGGCAAACGTATACCGAACAACCTCATATAATTGTAGAAAAGGATAGTGCTAACTTACGTTTTTCTAGCAAACGCGAAACTGTTTCCAATAAGTTAAAACTGTTCTGCTCGGTAGACACCATAGTAGATGGAATGACCCCTGTATACGTTCACACTGAACCGTTTTATAATGGGGATGTTTACATCCCAGGAAATAACCGTTATCAATTAGGTCGCGAACATTGTCTGGTTCAAGGTCTGTTTACGTTTGTAGTTGGAAAGGGAGTCGTGTTAATAAAAAGTAAACTCGGTCAACCTTTTCTATTAAAAAAGGATGTTTTAATAGCTAGGGGCTTAACAGCAAAAGAAAATCATACAAACCTTACTACTGATGTGGCTACAATACAATTTAACGAACCTTTGCGATTGATAAATGAAAAGGATATCATAAGTGATACGAATCTCAGTAAAGATAAACTTAGGCAACTAGTTGAATTATTAAATAAATATAGAGAATGTTTTGCATTCAGTCTAAATGAATTAGGAAAAACCGACTTTACAGAAATGTCAATAAACTTAAAAGACGATGAACCGGTGGTATACAGACCCTATAGACTTCCGATTAGTGAACGAACTAAAGTACGAGAAATGATACAGGAGTTATTAGAATGCAATATTATCCGACCATCAACTTCGTGCTATGCAAGTCCCATAGTCCTCGTGAAAAAAAGGACCGGTGAAATGCGACTATGCATTGACTTTCGAGCGTTAAACCGTAAAACCATAAAAGATAATTACCCGTTGCCCAGAATAGACGACCAACTTGATGACCTTGCGGGATACAATTTTTATACTACTCTTGACCTCGCTTCCGGTTACTATCAGATCTCAATCTCTGAAGCCGATCGCTACAAAACTTCGTTTGTCACACCCGAAGGTCAATACGAGTTTAACAGAATGCCCTTCGGGCTAGTAAATGCACCATCTACCTTTATGCGTACTATACATTTGGTTCTAAATAATAACACGGGTGGTCCAAAGCACGGAGAACAACACGTAAACGCTAGAAAAATTGCATCCGCTTATATGGATGACATTATTGTGCCATCAGTTACGCTTGACGAGGGTTTTGAACGCTTAGAAAAAGTATTAGGGTTAATCAAACAAGCCAAATTAACTTTAAAACTGTCCAAGTGTTGTTTTTTTAAGAGAACAGTAGATTACTTAGGGTTTGAAATAAGTGCAGAGGGTATTAGACCAGGAACGCGGAAAATTGAATCGCTTAAGGATTTTCCTCAGCCTATTAACCAGCACACGGTAAGGCAATTTATAGGTTTATGCAGTTTCTTTCGAAGGTTTGTTAAAAATTTTGCTATGATAGCCAAACCACTTACCACCCTTCTAAAAAAAGCCGCTATTTGGGTTTGGGGTCCGGAACAGAATAAAGCTTTTTGTGATCTAAAAAATGAACTAACGAAAAAGCCGATCTTAGCGTTATATAACCCAAATGCGTTAACCGAGTTGCATACCGACGCGTGTAAAATAGGTATTGCCGGAATGCTTATGCAGCGAGACAACCAAAATTTATTGAAACCGATTGCATATTTTAGCCGCCAGACCACATCCGAGGAACAGCATATGACGGCATATGAACTTGAAACTCTCGCTGTTATTGCATCACTTCAACGGTTCCGAGTTTATCTTATTGGCATAGAATTTAAAGTCATAACTGACTGCAATTCGTTAAGGGCAACGTTCCTCAAACGTGATGTAATACCGCGCGTTGCGAGATGGTGGATTGCTATGCAAGAGTTTAGTTTTCATGTCGAATATAGGCCTGGTGCCTCAATGGCTCACGTAGACGCTTTGAGCCGGAATCCATCACCAAACAATGACCAATCTAATGATAATGATAGGGACTGTTTTGTTATGGCAATTGGTGAATCAGACTGGTTAGGTACCGTTCAATTAGCTGATTCAGAGATTCAAAGAAAAATCTCGATTCTAAATGACCCCCAAGCTGACGACGTTGTCGAGATCAAAAATAATTATACAGTGCGTAATAGTAAATTATATCGGAAAACTGCTAACGGTGATAGGTGGGTAGTTCCTAAGGGTGTGCGGTGGCAAATACTAAAACAGTGCCATGATGACTTGGGCCATTTTGCGTTTGAGAAGACTTTAAGTAAGGTCAAAGAAAGTTACTGGTTTGCTAAAATGAGGCGTTTTGTGAAAAAATACGTGGCGTCGTGCCTTGAATGTTCTTACTCAAAATCTTCAGCAAAGAGAAGAGCACCATTACATCCTATACCGAAGGATGAAAAACCATTCGTTACCATTCATATTGATCACGTTGGCCCTTTTGTTAAAAGTTCAAAGGGGAACACACACTTACTAGTAATTGTTGACGCATACACTAAATTCATTGTTTTAAGACCGGTTCGCAGTACCAAGTCAACAATTGTAGTCGAGAAAATGAAAGACTATTTTAGTATATTTGGACTCCCGAAAAGAATAATATCTGACCGCGGGTCTTGTTTCACGAGTAGTAATTTTACCAGTTTTCTAGAAAAGCTAGGCGTTAAGCACGTATTAAATGCAGTAGCAACCCCGCGCGCTAACGGTCAAGTTGAGCGGTATAACCGCACTTTACTTGAGGCTCTGACAGCAAAATGTGTGGGTTTGGACGAGAAAAAATGGGATGTTCAAGTTCCCGAAGTTCAGTTGGGTCTAAATAACACATTCAATAAAGGTATAGGTAAAACACCAGCTCAAGTTCTTTTTGGTACTAGCTTAACGGGGATGACGGAAGGTAGGGTTAAAGCTTCTATTGATAATGGTGAACCATATTCCGAGGATAAGATTAAACAAATTCGAGAAGACACAAATGAATATATCGCCTCTTATCAAGAGAAGCAGAAAATGTATTATGACAAAAGAGCTGCTAAGCCTGTAGAGTTTCGTATAGGTGATTTAGTCAGCGTTCAGCGTGAAATCGCGGCCACAGGGCAGAGTAAAAAACTAGTCCCAAAATACCGCGGTCCATACAAGGTAGTAGAGATTTTAGGTAACGACAGGTATAAAATTGAAGACACCCCGATCACCCAAAAGGGTAATAGGAAATATTCTACTGTCATTGCTGTAGATAAAATGAAAGCTTGGGCCCATTACAACAGAAACGATTCGAGTTCATCCTCGGGCAACGAAGAGGATGATTGATTCAAGTGTAACCCGATATTGTTGGTAAAGTTGTGAGATGAAACATTTATGAATGTATTTTAGCAGTTTATCTTAAAGCAAATCGTTCAGGGTAGATGTTGACAACTTCTACTAATGCATATATATTTCGTGGCGATTTCAAGGTAGTAGCGACTTGTATCGCCCTAGTGGTTTCAAGGTAGTAGCGACTTGTACCACTAGTAAATTGAACAAATATTGGCGGTTTCAAGGTAGTAGCGACTTGTACCACTAATGTATTTTCTTATATATATTTGCCACATAGATGGTTTCAAGGTAGTAGCGACTTGTACCACTATTGTATTTTGTATTTGCCACATAGGCGGTCTTTCGGTAGTAGTGACCCGTACCACAAACCAAGGATTTAGTAACTTTTAGTCGTATGAAATACTAGTTTTGTCTACATGCAATTGCAATTTCGTTATCTCTAATATCATTACGTTGTTAACGGATTTAGTAAATAAGTAACTTGCAGTAGTATGATATACTTGTTACCCATATGCAATTGCAATTTTGTTATTTTAATAACCTACGATGTACGATGTACCTACTAGTATTGCTCATAAAGGATTGTAATTTTGCTACTTATTTTAATGTCGATAGGTAATTAATAACCACTCCTGTATTTACGCGAGGACGCATAATTTTTACGGATGGCCGAATGTTGGAATTCAATTATTTAAATAGGTTAGTTGACTTTGTTTATGTAATATTTAAGTCGGTTATCTGTGTATTGGGATGTGACGACAGTCATTTTGACATTTGAAGTGACTGTCGTCTTATTCCACTAGATGGCGCTAGTTTTGATATGTTTACAACCGAGCTGATTTATTAAATATTGTTCTTACGGTTAAAGTCACGCATTAATTATTTCTGGTATTTTATATAGCATTAAAATAGATTTCTTAGAGATTAATATTTTTCTTTTTAGAATTGTATTGTAATATGTAATTATTTCAATAAATAGTTTAGCATATCCGGCGAGGTGGCGTGCTACATCCCTCCCCCATTTTTTCTTTTCCTGGGTAGCACGCCAGCTCGAGCGGGCATTCGATTGTCGACTTGTGAAGAAGTAAGTCAGAACAAATAAAGAGAATAAGTTCGAATAAAGTGAGTTTCATTGAAGGAGCTGCTAACACAATATATTATAATTTTTTATTCCTTATTTCAGTTGACGTCTCTGATTTCTTTCTGATAGTTTCTTTTTTCCTTATTATTTAATAAAGTTCCCTTCGCAACACTTACTAGGCAATTATCGTAAAAAAAAGTTATAGAAACTTTGACCATAATATTATAATGTTTTTAAGCGGTCTGTGGTTAACGCATGGATGACTCGCTAATGTGTATGTACAAGTAATATACCACAGATTACTAATTGACTTTATCTACAGAATTAAATGTCAGTATGTATAAATATATTCAAATAACATACATAACACTACGTAATATTATAAAGGCAAAAGTTTGTGTGAGTATGTTTGTTACTCATTTGCTGCTGAAAGGATTTGGATTTCTGAAAAATTTGGCAGAGGGGTAGGGGTCAACTTTTTACTTACACGCGGATGAAATTGTAGGCAGAAGCTCGCAAAAACTATACTATTTATAATAAAATTAACTACGTACTTAAGTTTAAAAAAAAAAAACAAAATCAATATACATTTAGGCATCGAAGTATTCCTCCGCATCGCAGTCAACCAGCTTGTCTGTCAAGACAATCTCTGTTCATTTCAGATTGCCAGAAAGAGATCTCGAAATACAATAAGGCCGCTAATTGTGTTATTTTTTTATTTAATTTAAATTTATTCCTTAATTATCTCAATATTTATTAATTTACTTGATATACTTACAACAAAGTATTATCATGAATATTAAGAAAAAAATGCAAGTAACTTTTTCACACTATTCACGTGGTTGGAAATCTTACCAAACATAACTTTGTCGAATTAATTAACAATTTTAAGGCTTTAGATAGGTAACTGACGACTTCAAAAACCGGTCTGTTAATACAATGGTAATGGTTGTGACTATTTGGCATCATCAATTTGGAACTCTCCCCGCCCGCCGCGCTATCAACAAAGGTAGCCGGTGCCCCATACTTGGTTATTAGAAGACCCTCGGATCTTAGGGCTGCGACTCAACGTTGGTTTCTGTTCAAAGGTGGTCGTTGTGACCGCTCGTCCGGAACTTCGAGGATTAATTAAATTCTCTTCGCACACACATGTAACTACTGGATCTTAACCTGTAGTGTTTTGAATTAGATATTTTGGTATAGAGATATTACATTATAATGATGCGATGAAGCTTATTGAAGAAAATGATGCTTATGGACATGTGTATGACATTTCCATAAGTACATAAGCATATTCAACCTTTTAATGTTCCCAATGCTGGGAGCAGTCCTCTCTAGCAGAGAGAATGGGTCGTAATCCACCACGCGGACCCAGTTCGGGTCGGTGAATATTACATGTCTTCGATTTTTTTTTGGTGTTAGGACATGCCGGTTTCCTCACGATGTTTTCCTTTACTGTTTTGAGAGCAGTGGTGATGAAATAAATTATACAAAGTGATGCACCTAGCTATGCAGCATGCAACATCATTATCTATAACATCTGTAGCCTTTAATCTTTAACTTTTTCCTTTATTCATACTAACAAAGGGTGAAACATGTCACCTATACTAAAGCAGTTAACAAGAAGATAACTTACATCCACAATCCACACATCCCTTTATAGGATTCCGTCCACGCAACTTTAAATTGAATGTAAACGTAGGAACAATGATCGGGCAGGCTAAACCGCTGTATCTATTTGCGTACGATTAGTTGATTGGAGCAGCCGGCCTTCCCTTCCAACTTGCCTCTCACCGATGCTTTGGAAATAGAAACCCTACTTACCTAAGTTTGCTGGCTCCTTCGAACGCACTGGGTGGAGAAAACTCTGCGTGTTTTTTTTCCACAACTTTTACATATTATCTTCTAGTTTTTAAAACTGAACGTTCCTTATGCATATGGATACTAGACAACTGATAAACATTCATCAACATAGATAAACTACGACTCAGAACAAAATATGTTTATGCTCGTTACACAAATAATTGTTTTGGGTGGGAATCGAACCCACGACCATAACATAGCAGTCAAGGCCACTAGCAACTAACTACTTGGCGAAAACAAGCCCAACCATTACATACTTTAGTAACATAAGGTCTACCTAAGCTACGGTTATTTAAATTATTATTTTATTTAACTCTAGCTTTAGCCCGCGACTTCGCCCGCGTACATAAAATATAACCTATGTCACTCAGAAATAAAGCAGGTTTCTATTGGTGAAAAAATTTTTGCAATCGGACCAGTACTTCTAGAGATTACTTCCTACAAACAAAAAAACATAAAAATACAACTTTACCTCTTTATTATATTAGTGTAGATATAATACAGATTTGTATATATGGTAACACACTACATGAATGTATTCACAGCATTAATGGGACTTTCCCGAATTTCCTGCACACACACAATACCTTATGTAATCATTATGTTTCAGGGACTTCCGAGGTGTTAACCTATATAAAGTCAATAACATGTTTAACGATAGCGAGGTATCACATTAAGTATTAATACTTCACAAGGAAAAACCCAAATTGTACACAACAAGCGTGATTGCTCAGTACTACGTTATTTACACACAATGCCACGTAATTCGACATTGCAAATGAAAACAATTATTACCTTTATGAATTTACATTATTTTGATGTAGGTATTATTTAGTGAAAATCCTACCAAAGCGTATAAATTATTTTTCCCAAAACATTATAGACTGGAATTACCTGTACCTGGTTCTAATTACCTAATGAAGTAATCACATTAAAGGTAATCCTACGAAACTTCCCATATGCCTACCATAACATACCATATACCTATTCTTACCTAGACAAAGTGTTTTACCATCAGCGATAACAAAATTTGATTGACAGTCATTTTGAACATTTGACAATAGTTATCTCTGGCCTAGTGGTAACGGCCCCGACTTAAGAGAGTAGGATTTGGGTCCAAACTCAGCCAGGCACATTATATTTAGTAATATATCGACGGGTGCAAAGTAAAAAAAGTTATCTGCAATTTTGTAAAGATGATAAAAAATTGTGATTTTCTATCATCTTTATTGAATTAGTAACAATAAGCAGTTATTTAGTAAATAATTTTTTTTTTCAAAAATATTATTAAAAAGAAAACTATAATTTCTTCGTTTTTGACACTTGAAAGGTTTCTCATGTCTTAGAATATTAATTTTTTGTTAAGTTACTGCAGTTATCAGAAAATTGCAATATTGCAGATGACTTTTTTTACTTTGCACCCGTCGATATGTCAACAGCACTACTCTAAAAACGGTTGCGGTTAACATTGTGAGGAAATCAGCTCGTCCTACAAACAAAACTCTCTCGCTTAGAGAGAAGGCCTGAGTCCAACAGTGGAAACATTATGAGGCTGATTAAAAAGTCACTTTGTCTACCCTGCATCTGACAAGGAAATTAGGACTGGTTGAATATAAAAAAGAAAACAGGAAAGCAATAAATCACTAACTTACTAGTCCATACATCACTTGCAAGAGACGGTCACGAAAGAGTGGCGAGTATTCGACCCAGTGCGTTCGCCGGTCAAAGGGCAAACACAGCGGATAGTTGCGGAGTCCGCAACCACTTGTGAAGGCGAACTTAGCGGCAACTGTGCAGCAAGTCCGATGTATTTGCGTCGGCGCTAATCCCGGCCGTCGTAAACTGCGCGGATTTTATCAGCCCCTAGGATTTGTAGCGCTATGCTACTATTATTGGATGCCTGAGCTCAGCCGGGTGCGGTATTGAGGTGAGAATTAATTCCAGCAGCGGATCGGTGATATTGTTTTATGGGATTTGTTGTGTCAGGATAGTTTCACGAGAAAGCGATGTTGATTTTTGGATTGAGGTGGTATTTTCTCGCTCACCTTTAAATATTGCTTTTGGAGTACTGATCTCCTGGCTTATTTTTTACTAGCTTCTGCCAGCAGTTTCACCGGCGTGAAAGACATAAAATTTGGTAAATCATGTCAACTGAGTGATACGGTTTGCCAAATTTTAAATATCTAGCAGATAAAGTAGCATTATTTGTTAATTTTTTACATTTTGGGACTAATAACATTATAATGACAAAGTAAATAACTAAATTGCTACTGACAAGCTTCCACATATAGCTTTTGCCCACGGTTTCGCTCGCATTAAATTCGGGGTTACACGGTTGCCCTTATTTGGCTTATTTTTTCCCACCATCTTCAACAAATACCGTTAATGTACACAGAAATAAATAGAAGAACCCAAGGCTATCTGGAAACACAGACTTCGGCAGTTATTTTTTGCTCTACATTAAATGTATTAAAATGTTGTTAATCCAAGTAGCACTGGCGTATACCTACATCAATGTGTGATACGAGGATACGAAGGGCGCACAAGTTGATAGACAATCTTTAACTATACTTCTGTGCTCCCATACTTCTAATAACACTCCTCATCCGGCCCCATCTCGTTAAAACTGACTGAAAACCAAATTGACGTGTAAAAGTGTTTTTTGAAAACCTATTTACAAAATAAAGATCATTTATCATTTATCACTATTTCATGAATTAGTCATCAAGATGGCATCATTATACCTGATATCTAAGAAAATGATGCTCTGTGAAATTTTTCCTCAACAAGCCATGGGCGATGTGTGCCAACGTTTTCGGCTCCTATAATTCAATTCAACAAACATAAAACTTCTCTCAAAAGCCAGGCGTACGATATTTGTGTTGGGATTTGTTGATTACTGTCAAGTGGGGAGGTTGCAGGGTGGTACAGGGTGGCGAGGGGGGGTGGTCCGCTGGAGGGGGTGGTCACTCGCGCACCTAAGACGAGCCGCGGGGTTTAAACACCTCGACCGGCCTGACTTACCAATGTTACTGCAAATCTACTACATGTAACTTGTACGTATAGGGGGATCTGAAAGTGGATTTTTTGACTTGAGAACCTCCATCGTTTCTTCATTGGGTTATTAATGAAAAATTAGAATGTTAAGTTACTTAAATTAGCAGTTAACATAATGAGAGTATATAATACTGGTGAAGCTATTTTGGATCATAAGTTAAACAGCTAAGCAAGACTAAGGAAAACGTAAGATTATTTTTCTAATAATGTTGATATGTTATTTTTCTTGGTATTTTTTCTTCATTTTAACACGCACGTTAATAAGACCTATATTGATGTTTCCATACATTAACGCCAGTTGTAAAACGTTAACTCAAAACACAACAACCAAAGTCCACTCCAAATAAACATCAAACTCAGCCTGTATATAATTCAGCAATCCCCTTAAGGGTGGCACACACGGCGCTTGAAACTTTACGCAAATAACAGTCCCCTGCCCCCCTCTCCCTGGCGAGGTCCGAGTGAGAACAATTCCTTAATAGTCTATAAGTCGGCGCGGGGCAGCCGTGGCGCGAATTAGTGTCAAATTTACACCGTCCAGGGTCGGTAGGTACCAGGGCACGAGGTGGACGAAGGGTTAGTTAAGATAGTTTTAATGTGTAGCGTCTTAAGGTTAGCGGTAATTAGTGTTTAATAGTTGCAGAGGAGCTGGTCGTAGGGATGCCTTCGTTTATGGAGGCTGCAAGGTGTTGCCATTAATTTGGGACGCTATGCTTGTTTTAGTCAAGCAAGTGAATGTTGGGTGTATTCTTGGTAGGTTATTTATTTCTTTGTTTGATTTTAGCAAACAATTACGCTCACGCTATTTGTAAATGTTAAAGTGGACCTAGAGCTATGTAATTACATACTTAAACATTGTTTTGATTATAAATTAACTAGCTTTTGCCCGCAGCGTCGCTCGCGTACATAAAATATATGCCTATATCACTCAGGAATAAAGCAGCTTTCTATCGTTGAAAACCTTTTAGCAATGGTCCGACCATTACATTAAAAAAACAAAAAAAAAAACTTTACCTCTTTATTATATTAAGTGTAAATAGTGTAGATGTAGATTAGTAGAGCAGGCCATAGTGGTTATAGTATATGGTATTTTTTTTTTTAAGAAATAATGAACCCTTATTGATTTATAGAGAGATTTTATTAAGACCCAAGTTACAAAAACAGCACAGGTTTAGAAAATCTTGTCGCGCGAAAGGTCTATTGTCGTGGGCCTTTTAACCCTCCATCACCGACCTTGGGGCTGTTTGTCAAAGCGCCGGAAGTGGTCTGCGGGACCTGCCGCGCACGTCACTTCCGGCCGCCCACTGCCTGTAGACATGCGACACGTATTGTTTGTTTCCGGAGGTGTAGAGCCTGAAAAAATATGGAAAAAAATGGAATGGAATGAGGTGGTTGTACCCAGTGATTATTTTGTTTCAGACGTAAAACAGAACAAAAAAGGTAGTAATTTTTTGCTTCCAACTACTTTATAAGCTACTTATGATATGATGAAGGGACCCTCATCATATCATAATTTTACAATTACAACATTTTACAATACCTAATCTCAATGACTTTTCGTAAAATAACTGAATTTTTATATTTATGAACTATTACAGTTCATAAATATAAATTTAATTCAGTGTAGCGTTAACAATAACAACACATAACATCTTATGTGTCACAAAGTATTTATAAATACACCTAAGATCAAATTATCGTTCTACCCTCGAACTTTGGAAGTAGAACAAGTAAAGTATAGGAAAACGTAACATCACTATAGAAAATCTTCTTCACAGCGTACTTCTGTTTGTCTCACACAAAGTTCCTTCATTATGTGTATGCCATTAAAATAAACTGAAACTGAAGTCATGATTAACTTATACTTGCCAGTTCAACGTCCGCACTTCTATGTTGATGGCACCTAAAACTGGTACGTCTTAGGCGATTTCCTGAGCATAACGCGAGGGTCATACTACCCCGGGCGAAACGCGCTCTCGGCCTGAAACAATAGAAAATATGCTTTATGTTAATGCAGATAAGACTGGTGTTGAATGTAAGATGTGGTGGAGGATTGTAGTAATGTTGTAATTAGAGCGGGCGAGCACAGAAGACAGGTCAAAGGGCCGGAAGCTGACCGCGCGGCGTGCGCACTTCCGCACTGTGTCACGAACGATGTCTTTGGTCGGAAAGGCCTGCCTTGTCGTTTGAGGGTTAGCTCTTAAAGGGTGTGTGTGTGTGTAAACTGCTTCATGCTGGCTGCGTCGTACGTTTATATTATATAAATGATGCTTAATGTAATTACTAGAAAAATAAATAAATACGTTTTCATTTCAAAAGACTTAAATGTTAGGGACAGAAAAATAAACTCTTCAAACTATTTCTGAATACACCACTTTTAGAAAACCCCTTCCGTTAATCAGCCTCTTTAATTTTGAGATTCAAACAAAAAGGACTCGTTCAGTCTTCAAGTGGTCACCTTTGACAACCCTCTCAGAAATAATTAGCTTGATGATCACCAGGTAGGAAGGTAGGCAGGTCACAGCGACTCGCGTGGCTGAGCAGAGCAGATCAAAGCAGCCCTTCAATTGGCTTGCTAATTGGCTTGACCGACTACTTCGCGGCTTAAGATGGCGCTTCAAGATGTGGTGTGCGTTTATTTTACCAAAATTGTATCTGTAAAGTCAGGGAACTGTTTTGTTTAGCACATAATGGAATTACATAAAATTGATAGATAAAGTAATTATCAGTTTGAAAATGTAACTGCAGAAAAGGGATGCCGCATAAAGACATTACGCATGTCGATATGATGATGTGCAACTATCTCCACTTAAAAAATTACGTCAATTCATCGCTCCGTTTTACCGTGAAAGACGGACAAACAGACACACACACTTTCCCATTTATAGTATTAGTATGGATGTGCTCATTAAGTTGACGGTTGACTCATTTAACAGTTAATTAATTCAACTGTAAAATATGTTTCAATGTATCTGTGTTCAATTTGTGAATACTTGTGGATTTTGAGATGGAAAACTTTTAAAGGACTTGTTCATAATATTTATTCCAACACATTTATATTTTTAGCCGCTTCTCGGCTATGATTAGACGGCTTCATATTTTTGCGTGGGCGTCTTTAAATGAGTTAACCCTTCAGATACCGTCAATTAGAGACACAATAGTAAGACAATAGATGCGCGGCCACCGGTGGTCGCTTGGGGATTCATGAATTAAAGGGATTACTCAAATAGATGAGCTGGAAATATATTGTAATTTTTTTGTTGCTCTAAGGAAAAACATAGAAAGGGTTTTTGGAAGCGGACTTGTATTTCTTTATTTTCTTACTGGCCAATGATCTAAGGTACTTTTCAATTCCCGAGTCCATGGCGCATATCATTTCACCCACGTCTCAAAGAGATTTTATCGAAACCGGTAGGGCCCAATAGGACCACCGACCATATCTGCTAGGGCTAAGGAAATGTTTTAAAGAGTTTATTGAGGCCCTAAAGAGTTACTAGAGGATACATGTGGGTTATAGTCTGTAAAGTTTGACAAGACTTTGCGCTCCAACCTTGAGCAGGAGAAGTTATTTGATGAATTTGAACCTTAATTTAAAAAAGGTTCCTTTCATCTAATTAATTTCAAAAAGCGCCATCTTAGGCCTCTAAAAAAATTATGACAACTTGAAAGCCAGACAAAAAGTTTGTCATAATTTTAGTCCGTCTGTCGCGCTGTACCGCGGAGGCTGGAGAGTCCTCGCCGGGTTCAGCCGGGATGAAATAATTTTAATTGAGAGCAAGTCGTGCAGACGGCAACTAAGGCGGCTGCGACTGTCGGCCGCAACTTTCGCGGCCACACACAACTTTCAACGTTTAAAAAAGTTTCTGATTTCTGGTGTACCACTTGCGTTTGTGGCTGTGGGCAGCGTGATCTTATTGGGCTGGAATAACTTTATCTTTAAACTAAAACGGTATGAGACTAAATAAGTGATACATACTTTTTTTTGAGGTGGAAAATAAATATCTAATGACTTCTCCGGCTCCTAGGGTGGAGCAGAAGGGCGTGTCAGGGTTTTATTGACTAAAACTACACCAATTACCCTTTGCGTTCTAGGGTTTCTTTTCCAGAAATTTTCCACGGCCCTCTCAGAAATCTCTTTGAGGCACGCGTGGAAAACAACGTGCCATCGACGACATGAACTCGGTTGGACGGCAAGCCCGCGCCTACCATATCTGATAATCGGACCGAGGGTCACGGCGGCTGGAGCTTGAGGGGGGCATCTTCTTTGCTAGCATTATTGCTTCACAGAAAGAGGCGATCGCCTACCGTTCCCTCTCGCTCTGGACCATAGACTGAATCAGGGCTCAACGCGCAGGGTTGCTGCCGCCGAATAATATACATACATACGGTGAAACAGTAGGATTTATTGTCTGGAGTTCTTTAATCACGTGTGTACTTACCTGATTCACCTTTACGCTACATGACTCACAATAACAATACAAATACTATTTGTAGAGAAGTGATTGTGACTTGTAGTGTTATTTATGGAGGGCTACTATAATAAAACAACAAATTAACAGACCATGAGTCAGTACAAAATTCTTTGCGGTTTCACAACGGAAGCTGAAAATAAATGATAATATGAACCTTGCATGATCAGTGTGAGTGAACCGCGAGAGTCACCCGTGAGTGATCAGTGCAGAGTGGGCGGAGGCTGCCTACGAACACAACATTATAGTTTTAGTATATATATATACCTACGAAACACGATACACATGTCTAGTATTTTTTTATTTCAAGCTTTTATTTAGTTTCACTTGTCCCGATGTTTGTCTGTCATCAAATCTTGTAAATTTTTGACCCATTTCACGGTTACCGATTGAGCTGAAACTTTGCATGCATATGTAAATCAGATTACAATTCAAAATTATTATGACAAGGAGCTGTACTGATGATGTAACCGGAAGGTGGCTATAGGAATTTGGTAGTTAAACGACACAACCCCATCGAGTTTGGGCTCGTATGATTCGTCTTGACAAATATTTTAATTATATAGGTACACCCATGCTATAAAAGCTTGCTATGAAAAATATAATTTAAATAAAAAACTTGTGTATGTAAAGAATCTATGCACAAAATTTCATAACTGTATCATGAAAAATCACAGAGTTATAAGCCTGTTATGTCAGCAAAAATATATAGTCACCGGGCCATCCTGGCTACTGAGGGGTTGTTTTGGACTTGCATGCAACTGTACGCCAGCTCCTAATGCCCGCTATGACCTGTCGTGACCTGTGTTGTACTTATTGTCGGTGGTGTAGAAATTGTGACCTGTATAAATATTATTGGGAAAAAATATAATGTAAAAACTATTGGAATCGATTCAGTAACTGATTTTTAACAAACAATATTCAGGTTTCACAAATACTAAAAATATTGTTGTGTATCGTAAACAAAGGAGCCACCTCGCAGAGGAAACTTTAGATTGAAAGAAGAGAATCAACGCCATCAATAATACCGTACGTGTATCCGATATTGGTGTTTACTATTCACAAATAGAGAGTCGGAAGGAGTTCGCGGCATGTCTATTACTTTTCATTTATTTTTGTGAGCAAATGTTAAAGAAATACTTATTTTCCTAAAACGTCTTGACTGTCGTTAGATAAATCACAACTCATCCAATTTGTTACAGAAAGTTATAATAATAATTAAAATTCTTACATATATCAAATTTCTTCTTCAAACTTCTTCTTTTTTATCAATATTGTAATAAACACATTTTTTTTAAAAGAGTAACCATGGAGTTTCTTGCCGGTTCTTCTCCATAGGAAACGACCAATTTCGAACCGTGCACTAGCTTCTGACGTTTTATAAGTGCCCTTGTAGGCCTATATGAAATAAAATATTTTGACTTTTGACTTTGACTTTGAAAAGTTACCTACTTAAATACAAGAAAATCCAGATACAAACATCGATTTTTGATCGTGAACACGACAACTTCTATAAAATCTTTATGTGAACATCATCATCTTCGTAATTTCAGCCGAAAGACGTCCACTGTTGGACATAGGCCTCCCCCAAGTGTCGCCACAAGACTGGTCCTGTGCGTCTCGCCTCCATCGGATTTCCGCGACCTTTACCGAGTCATCGGTCCACCTTGTGGGAGGCCTTCCAACGCTGCTTCATCTGATCCGATCGTCTGTTCTGCGAGCCAACTGCCATTTAAGTTTGACGATTTTTTGGGCTATGTCGGTAACCTTTATGTGATCAATGTAATATTAATTGCTTAAATTAAACATGGCTAAGACTAGAATAAAGAGTACTTTTATTCATCTTCTTTACTTTCTAAAAAACTAGATTCAAAACAAATTTTCCCGGCATTAAAGCAAGAAAGCCAACCAATATACCTGCAACATGATTCAATGGCTTCCCGCCACAATCCGGCTTCCTCCTCGCCATCGATAGCTGATTTATCTGCCGGACAACACACTCGGGCGCCATATTGCTGGCCACAAAATATGCTATGTAAATATGATGACAGCGTAATGTATGGCCCGCGGAGCTCCCGTGCACGCGCCGCCTGCTGAGGCTATAGCGCTTGTTGATTGGGAGATACTTTGTAAACAATACTTCAGATTGACGTATGACTGCTATTTTTTTGCCTACCTATATGAAATACTGGTTATTTAGTAGTTTGATACCAAACTCATTGTACCATTAGTGGAGTGCCAGGGTGTTTTATACTTGGATTACAGATACTGTGGATATTTAAAAAGCATAATGAGTATAAAAAAAACATAATATGTTTAAAAACCTTTAAGTGAGTAGGTATTACTTTTTTCTTGCTTTAGAATCAATCATAATTTTAAACAAAAAAAAAAAAAAATTGGTCGATTCATACAAAATACCTCAGGCATTTAAGTCCACTTTTGAGTTTAGTCAATTAAAAAAAATATATAACCATAGTTCAACTAGTATCTCAGGACCTACTGGTTCGACTTGATTAATTCTTTTAGTGTTGGATAGCTCATTTAATAAGGATGGCTATAAGCTATATAACATCACGCTAGAACCAATAGGAGTAGAGTACCTACTAACCAAAGACGACGGACATAATATTAGGCTGTGGAATGTTTTTGTATATGAAAACTAAGTAAACTTACAAATAACATTATCACTTGCTGCTCTTAAACGTTAATTTATTTAATGTTGCTAATATCTCTAGTAATAATTAGGTTTTAGACTAATTTTCTTGAAAGATATTGTTGCAAACGCTCAAACACCGACCTGAATTAAATTGGGCTTGCATCGCCACTAGCATATTGGCAAGGATCAATCGGTTCTTGCTAAGGAAGTGCTATTGTTCAGCAAGCAAGCCAGAGGAAGTGGAGCCCGATTGCCTGTAGTTCGCCTGCTCCTCACAGTAGTTGTTTCGCTTGAGAATAGTGTGTCAATTAAGACAATGTCTTACCCTAGGACGCAGTTTGCAATCGCCTATTAGTTCCTCACTCTGAACATTGTATGAGTCGGACTCGCGCATGGAACGACGGGATCCGTACCATTATCTAAACATTTTTTTTTAAACAATTTATTTGATTCGGTTTATAGTATTTGTGGTTATAGCGGCAACAGAAATACATCATCTGTGAGAGTTTTAACTGTCTAACTATCATGATGCATGAGATACAGACGGACAATGGAGTCTTAGTAATAGGGTCAACTTCTTCGTAACGTTTGTTTCGGGAAAATCAGAAGTATATATTTGAACTAGCTTTCCGCCCGCGGCTTCGCCCGCGTGGACTACAGTTTATATCGCGCGGGCAGAGACCCGTGCTCAGCAGTGGATTTATAGGTAGCCTATGTGTTATTCCAGTGTCTCTTCTACCTACCTACCAAATTTGATCTAAATCCGTTCAGTAGTTTTTGCGTGAAAGCGTAACAGACAGACAGACAGAGTTACTTTCGCATTTATAATATTAGTAGGGATAGAAGTACATGTGCACGGAAAAACAATGTCATGTCGAATGCATATGTGAACAAAGAACATCTTATATTTTTGAAAATGTACGTAGATCTTGATGTTGATCATAAAAATATAGTTAATGGTGATGTACTGTTTCTGGTTTAGACGAGTTGTCAACTAATGTTGTGCGTGAAGTGTTGCGTTTACAAATCTGAACAACTTTCTTTTGAATTCCGAAACATCTTGTGACAATTCCACCGTCCATTCCACCTAAAATAACATAAACTCCATTTAAACATATCTATTAACCTGGGGTCGTTTCCCTCAGTACCTCGCGTCCCATGAATTATGTAAAGACTAGTGGTGTCGCCGGGCCGCACTCGCCTGACATTTGAATAAGATCAACTTTTTGTAAAGAGATGTTATTTTAACGGCGACTATTGTTTGAAATTCATGTCTTTATCTTTTCTCCTTTATTGGCTGAGTGATTCCGTAAGAAGTTGTGAAGGAGGGAGATTTTAATGTGGTCTGTCCTTATTTGATATCTGAGCGTTCTTCTTCTTAGCGTATCGATGGCAAAACTGGTTAAATTCCTTTCCTGGTTCAGAATTCAGCCACGGCAATGCCATCCGCTGATACTATCATTCAGTCCTTACGTGAACAGATAACAGGGCATGTGATGCAGGACGGGAGGTGGGACATGGTCTGCGGTGTTTTTTTATGAAGTGGTAGTCTTTTCGCTGATACCCCGCAGATATCATAAGTTTACTCTGACATATATTGTACTGCCATAGATCTGCCAGATATTCGATGCGCTTGGGACTGTTGAGGAACGAGCTAAAAGGGTCAGCAGCAACGACGCACTTATCACTTTACGTATCGACGCCAAGTGGCTAGCCTGATGGTTTACTATTAATGAAATTTCAAAGAATGTGCGTCGAAATTGCATATCTTAATTCCGCCAAGTCCGATCAAGGCGTACGGTGATGCGCTTCCAATTCTTGGTATACATCCCATCCATACGCAGTGGAATTCCCTGCCGGAGTCTTTCTGTATTGCTACAACCTGGGGGTCTTTAAGTTAATTGTCTTAAATAAACCTATCAATCATAACCAAAAAAAAAATTGAAAGGAACATACAGAGCATCGTAGAGTAGAGTAGTGTTGAGTAGTGTAGGGTACAGTAGGGTAGATAATATAATAATAATATAATAATAATAAATAGTAGTGTAGAGTAGGGTAGTATGTTTTGGTTGATTTTGCATACATGGTTGATATGCACGGTGGGTGCAGAAGACTGTACTTAAACCATTAACAATTTGGAAGTCCCGCTGTTTATCAGCAAACCAACTATTGGACCAGGTCAGTACCATGTAAACGTGCGCCCTGGGCACCTATGTTGTTCCCCTGCTGGGCAAGATACAAAGTCCTTTGTCATTAAAACTTATAACTTTCAAAACAAAGATGTTTTGTCACTTAACCCCACATTCTTATCTAAACATTTACGAAACGCAGTTTTTTGGCACCATATGCTGGATATAAACAAGTGCCGCTTTCACCGGTCGCGGTCGTTCCGCGAAGGGCCGCCGAGCCCCGAGGACGGCGGACAAACAAACAGACACGGTGACGGAAGGTCGCCCTCGTGTTTATGAAGACTGTTTGTGTAGCTTTTTTAGAAAACTCACATTTGTTGCCGAGGTAAATATTGTGAGTACGAGACGAGTCGATACATGTCGCGTTGTGGTTTTCTGTTTATTTATTCAGGGAGACTAAGTAGGTCAATTTTATTTATTTAAAATATGTAGATACTTAGATAGAGTACATTAGGTACTTTTGCTTTTGTAATTATTTAGGTAAACATTATCCAGAAATGATGACTAATTGAATATTATTTTATTATGTACACACAAACACTATAGATAGTAATAATATTATTATATTCACAACTACATACATTGCAAGGAAATATATTCAAACAATATATTTAGGTATAGTTTTAATAAAAACATGTAAAAATTTTAATAAAGAAATAAATGCTAGTCAGTAAGTATATATATATATATATATATTTTTTTTTTTGTTAATTTACTTTATTTTTTATCGTTATCGGATTGTATTTGTAGGTGCATTTTTCTAGGCAAAACCTGATCAAACATTTTATTTTTCAAACGCAAGCCCATCAACAATAATAATAAAAACAAACAAAATCCATTTCAGGAAAACTACAGTCTCGCTATTTCCAATAACTTTTCGAGACAAGGAAACAAACTAGGAAACATCATAATCAATAGGCGCCAAATAGGTACTAAGCTGGATCGTAAACACCCAGTAACGCCAGTCATTCCACAGGTCCTTAGTGCAAGTCTTTACATTAGGAAGTGTTTAGGCGGCGGCGCGCGCGGCACGGCTCACCTCCGCCGCACTAAACACTCGGAGCTGTACAAACAAGCGCTCTGTCCGCCAGGTGGACGCACGCAGCCGGAACCGGCTGTTTACGCCACTTTTATGACCAGCTCTAACACCAAACACCTTCCACGGATGTGCAAGGGCAGGGTTAAAATAGCTTTTTAAGAGTTGTTCATAACAAATGTCTAAGATTGTAAGTTTTTTAGAAACTTTTCATCGCTGTTTGTATTATGAGGGTTATACCTAATCTATAAATCATAAAGTGTATGTTCTTTCTAAAATTAAATATCGCTATTCAAAATGCAGATTGGTTATGTAAAACGGTTTTAAACTTGGCATACACTTCGAGCAGCTCAACGTAGACGGAATTCTTTCGAAATACTAACGAGTCGAGAAGAAGTTTTCTCGACAATAAACCTCTCAAAAACTCGTAATGAAGACTGGGCTTATCGAGCAGACTCGGATAAGACAAGGTGTCGGCGAAATCCTTCGCGAGAGCACATAAATCTTGTAACCAAGGAGTACCGAGGAGTACGAACTTCGCAAATTGCGCATTTACAATTCGCGTCATACGCGGCGTTGGGAGGCCTAAGCCGACGCGCGCGCCGGACTCAACATAACTGATATTTATGGCCAAAACGCACCTCTTTTGCTTTCAAATTATAAATACATGTTTTGGGTGAACTTGGAACTACCTCGAAGTGGGGTTAGCGTTGACTCTACCGGATTTGAGGTTCGAGGATGTAGTGTGCGCCGGAAATTGGCTTAGACAGGGGGTTTGGAGTTTGGTTGGTGAAAGCTTGTTTAAGGACTTGCTGTTTTAAAACAAACCTTCACAGTTCTGGATTACCTAAATTTAGTTTCGAAAAGAATACCTCAGGTAAGATACAAAAGTACAACTAGGTACGTAAGTATGAGCTGTATCTAATTAATACGAATTTGAAGCTCTTCTTGAACCAGTGCCAAAAGATTAATCTTCTATCTCAACAGTAAATGTTCCACTGAAGTGCTATTGATGTTTCGATTTGTTAACAACATTACCGTTCACTCCAAGACACCCCTCGCACGTGAAGCTCAAAACCTTTTAAGAGTCAAGAAGAAAAATCACCAGCTTTATGACAGCATTCGAAGCAAATTTGCCTACGCAAAAATTAAATGTGCAGCCATTACTCTCAACCCTCTAATATGCGCGGCTCCATGGCAGCACGGTTGCGGATGGTAGTGGATGTCGAAAGGCGATCGCGTTCACTTAGCGCTTGCAATAAATCTCGCGGCGTGCAAACGTTCGCTAAATGAGAGGTGCCCGATGCATTACGGCACATCAAGGCACTCTTCACGAATCATTAGGGGCGCGCGTTTTGAAAAATGCTGCCGGTACTAAAATAGACATTATGTAAAGTGCCACAATTACCGAGGTGACTTGTGAAAAAGTTGTGTGCCGCTGAGAGCCGCCGAGAGGCGCTGAGATCTGTGCCAGGGATGCGGCGCCCAGGCTTGTCTGTTTCTGCGCCGTGATCGGGGATGTTAATGCTAAATTAAAATGAACATTCATATCAAATAGTCATAACTGAACACCTAAGCAATTATACATCCTCGAAACTAATTTGATTATACCGCACTGAATATTGGTTACTGGAAAGTGTAAGCCGACGTTTGGGAAACACATCGTGTGTCTGCTTTGCCAAATTCACTCAAACGAAACACAAATTGTCACCTTTGTACGTAGTAGCGTTACTTAGATCACTTTCTTCACCCATCCCTTACGTAGGGGTAAAAAACACGAGTGACATATAATTTCCAAACTTACACTTGCGCCCAAAAATTTTACCCAGCATCAATAAATTCAGTTTTATTGCTATGCAACCGGCAGCCCTATCCAGGGTGAGTAAAAGGTGGCGGGAACACGTAAGACGTCATTTAGCGTTCGGAATTAACATAAATAATAACGTCGTCACCGCGCCCCTGCCCCGATATTGCGTCATTTGGCGTGCCCTTTATAGCCGCACAACACTTAACTCCAAATAAAAAAGTGTTTTATAAAACTTGGATTACGTGCCGCGGCGATGCTTGCCGTTTATTGTTCGGAGTCATTTTCATATTTTTGAATTGCAAACACTTTTGGATGTAACCGTAAAGAAAAAAGATTCGGCCTTTTCTCCAGTAGGTACTCCACCTACAAGAGTATTGCAAATTAGTAGGTTAATGGTTCGTTACGTTCTTCAGAAACAATAACTGTTGTGTTTTGCATGATATTATAATAAATAATTATGTTTAAATTTTCACATACTAATTTTCAAACTTATAAAACACTAAGTAACTATATTTATACACTAAGATAAAAAATGCATTGCAATGCTTATCCTCTGTCCATCGTAAATGGCTTTTTATCACTTCACGTCACCAAAAGGCTAGCTTTTCGTCACGTGAAGTGACCGGGAAACAAGGCGCTTTAGGAAATCCAAAAGTTTAAATTCCAAACGACCCGATAATATCAATAAGGTTAGTGATAATGCCTACACAGCACGACGAGCTAGGAAGATCGAATGGAGCACCTACTTAACTGCTATGAAAATTAAAACATTCCATTCAGTATCTTCTTGCTGTCGTGAAGTGTATACCTAATTATATATACAATAAAAATTATAATTATTAATTATGAAGTGAAGGGTAAGAAGTAACATGTGAAATTCGTTCGAATGAACAAAAAACCCAAAATCCCTAACAGAAAATCTTTAAGAATCACACTCCAACATTCCCATTTAAAAGGAAGTCAGAATTTTTAATAACAACAAAAAGATACAAAGCTCCCATTACATTTTTATTACTAGTGAAGACGTAAGAAAGCGGACATTTTTCGCGCGCCCGTTTTTTTGGCTTGCACTGTAAGCACCACGTACTTTGCATCACAATTGTCTGTTGGGAGAGAAACCTTTTTATTTCTGTTTTAATGTTTTAATTTTAGCAACAAATAATATTTAATAGTGGCGTAAGGAACGGTGGGACATTTGCATGGCCGCCGCTCTCCATAGAAGTGTGCTGTTAAAAAAATATTACGGGGCGACGCGCTTAATGCTTTTATTATAGTTATTAAAGAATACATTAAGTAGAGTGTAATTTAAAAGGGATATAATCGTAAAGTATTGAGTGGACGAAACGTTTGTAACGCTTGCTGAGAAAGGGTTTTAAAAGTAAAAGATATTGAAGTTCTGGTAATTCGATGGTTACTTTTATTGAATTGTAATAAATTAGTTAGAAATCAGTGCACCTTGTGGGAGAGGTGACCCTGGCCGGCTTTTTTTTTTTGGTCGGAAAATCATCCAATGACATTTCCGTGGCCTTGGGCGGACCGGGAGATAGTGTCAGACTTTTACTGACTAAAAACCCACTACTGTTCATTCGTTGCCTTTCGTACCGGGGCCGAATTTTCTTTTCAGAAGTTGACCCTTGGCCCCAGTAGGCTTACCTGGCACCTCGTGAGAATCGCGGGAATTCAATGGATGCGAAACGCACAGGATTTTTCGTTGTCCCCGACACTTGGGGGAGGCCTATATCTAGCAGTCATGAACATGGAAATTAGTAAGCCAACCGTACATTATAATTATCCACTACAGTAGTAAGTATATGACTAGTTAACAAACAACGCGAAAACTGTTATATCCATCGACTTATATTAGATACTATTATTATATATCGATGGTTATATCCTGTATCATAGTAACTCTCTGTTTTTTAACCTAAACACTTACAATAAAACTCATACATATTTTAAATTCATCTTTCCCCTTGGAAAGTGGCGGGAGATTTAGTCGCCATGTCGTCGCCATGCACCATAAATATGCGGCAAGGTGTGCGGCCGCAAACCATGACTTATGGCGCCTAACCCCAAGGTTTTTACCAAATTAATCTCTCCGGGAAACTGTTCTGCATGGGGTTGAAGATTGAGCATACATCGTGACGTTGTAGTAAGTGTAAGGTGTTTCTGTTGATCCTTCGTTGTTTAGTAGTTTTAAAAATTGAAAAAATGAATGACTTAATGCCAAAATGTTGGAATGAATGAGATGATTTTAAGCAGTGGTGGCCCAGTGGTAACGGGCTTGAGTTGTATGTTGCAGGTTCGAACTCAGTTTGGCACATTACTTTGTGTTGTAGGTATATTTCATCCACTGCTTTCAAAACAGGAAAAGAAAACTGTCCTAGAAAAAAAAATTGAAGACATATGGTGTGCTAAGGTTGATGTCACACCAAACCACACTGGGCCCGCGTGGTGAATTACGGTCCATTCCCTCTCCTAGAGAGGAGGCCTGAGCCCCAGTAGTGGGAACATTATAAAGCTGATTATACTATCTTCGATAGAATATAAGTTGATGTGCATTTGATATTCCTAGTAACTTTTGTTACAGAGCGGTTTAAAAATTTGACTATATCAGATAGGGCTTCTAATGGACCTGACATTCTTAAATCACTTCTAATAATACTTAAAGCAAGCAATATCATGTGTAAACCTACTTTTTGCACCTAATCATTTTGAATCCGCACGAGGGGATAAATCTTGCAGTTTTGTGACTTTTTTGATGCTGTGCAAGTGTCGAGTGCCAGCGGTGTATCTTAGAAGAAAACAGAATTTAAAAAATATTATAAGATCATTTTCTTTTCTATGCCAATCATAATCATATGAGATAAACTTCACATCTTTTTTACCTTTTATTACGATTTAAAATGGTTTTCTTTCATGGATTTTTATGTAATGACTTGTTTTACCAGAATGGTATTTGTGCATCTAACGGAGGCTCCTGCTCGTTGCCAGTCATGGCCTTGAACTGCTCATCATCATCATTTCATCCGAAGGCGTCTACTGTTGGACAGCCTCGAGTATCACTACAACAACCGGATGTGTGTCTCGCATCCATCGGAATTCATAAGTTTTTTAAATTATGTAAACTAGTGGTTGACTGCGGTCTTGCTTGATGGTAAGCAGTGATGCAATCGTTGATAGTGAGGTGCACTAGTTTATTAAGAGCATAAAAGCTTATTCATTTTGGCTTTAATGAACCTTAAATTATAATTGGCGACTTCTAGTACGTGGTCGCTGCTCTATAAGCTTTTGGCCCCATGCTCGTGCTTTAAGGGCACAAGCCCTGTCCGTTGACACGTAAGTTTATCAAAGCCTAATCGCCAAATCATCACTAGCAACACGCATGGGTACTTTCTTCTTGTGAGACTGTCATGCGTAATCAACTTCAAAGTGTCAAAAAAAACTTACATTCAGATGTTGTTACCCGCGCCCGCTAGTACCTTGCACCATGCGTACCCGTGCTATATCTACGGATCGCAATAAATCAAAGAGTGTTGCTCCTTATAAACATATTTCGTGTGTCCTCTCTCCTTCAAATTCTCTTGTTTTATTTTACACAATATTCGAGCAATTCTTCACGAGACGTCATCAATTTTACTAAAATATTTTGATAGCACTTGATGACAGGAGCCATACATATTGCGCGTCGTAAGTATGCTATTTTGATATGCTTGCAGCCATTTATTTGTTGAATGAAAAATATTTATTTCGTTCTAGTTTTTCCAGAATAAACATCTATACAGCTTAGTATTTTAGAAAGAAGGAAAGATTTGTTCACTAGCTTCGCCCACGTAAAATTCGATAATTAACTCTAAGGGCATATTTCTCTGTATAAATAACTACATAGTCTACCCATGTGTCACATTTCATCAAATTCCGTTCAATCGTGTAGTGTGAAGGAGAGAACACACATAGATACAAACTTTTGTTTTTGCAATTTGATTCTCAAAGATCTGATCCGATCTGATTAACTTTAAAAGCTACAACGGATACATTGTTTGACTGGCCTGTTGGTTTAGTGGTTAGTGACCCTGACTGCTATGCCGGAGGTCGTGGGTTCGATTCCCACCCAGGACAAATGTTTATGTGATGAGCATAATCATTTGTTCTGTGTCTGGGTGTAATTTATCTATAATATGTATGTATTTAGAAATACATATATAAGTATGTTTATCAGTTGTCTAATACTCATAACACAAGCTCTGCTTAGCTTGAGACTAGACGACGTTGTGTGATAGTTGTGGAATATTATTATTATTATTTCCTTTATTTCTCAATAAACATATAAATTATATTTTTAAATATTTAACAAAAAAATAAAAAAAACATTTAAAAATATAAAAAATAGCGTCCCACCGGTATCGGGAACGGGGTCCAAGTTACCGGCGGTCAGGGCTCCAGAGAAAGGAACCTCCTGACTATACGAGCCGTGTCCAGGAGTACCGCTTTCTGAATCAAGCCCTTGATCCAGCCGCCTAACGAGAGCCTCCTAATGTGTTGGTCGAGGCTCTTGGCTATTAAGCCATTGGCTGAAACGACTATCGGTACAATAATCGCTGAATCCACTTCCCACATGTCGACAACCTCGCGAGCCAAGTCAATATACTTGATTTGTTTATCTTTCTCGGCTTTCACGAGGTTCTCGTCATGCGGAACGGATATGTCAACAATCATTGCACGCCTCTCGCATCGGTCCACCACCACTATATCAGGCTTATTGGCTACAATAGTCCTGTCAGTGATGATGGACCGATCCCAGTATAACGTGATATCGCCATTATCGAGAACTGGGTCGGGCACATACTTGTAGTATGGCACCTCCGATTCCACAAGAGAGTACTTCAGAGCAAGTTGCTGATGTATAATCCTGGCTACAAGGTTATGTCTATGCAAGTATTCCCCGTTAGCTAGACGAGAACAACCAGAGATAATGTGGCGGATTGATTCACCCGGTCGGTGACATGCCCGACAGATGTCAACCGTGCCGTCCTTCACAATAAATCTCCGGTAGTTATTCGTCATGATAACTTCGTCCATAATTGCACAGACAAAACCTTCGGTTTCCTCAAAGAGGTCACCGACGCGCAGCCAGGCTACGGACGCTATTTGGTCTACATCGGGCCCATGAAGGGCCCGGAAAAAGCGGCCATTAATTATTAATTATTATTATATTTATTATTATTATTATTGTAAGTAGGGTTTTAAAATATTGTTATTAAAAGGAAATGTGACTTATTTGTTTTTACTAAATCTAATATCACAGTAGGTACCTGTTAGACAAAAGCTTCCCCCTCTACCTGCACTCATACATGACACATTTGGCTTTTGTATTCAATTTAAACATTCTCAATTCAAATCTTGGCAATTTCTTAGCGGGTTCGGTGGGCAGGCGGAAGGTGGCGACAGGTTGGGTCCGAGGACCCCCGGGCCCCCGGGTCAGAGGTCCGGTTAAGTGGGCCCCGTGAATTATGCGACGTAATTATACAGCGGCGACTTAACACGTGGGTGGTCAGCGTGTTCGGATTGGGAGACTGAATTGGTGGTGAATAGTTTGGTGTGCTTTGATTAGGTAAAGACGTTTGAAATGTTTGGGATTTTGCAAAGGGATTGAATGTTAGTGAAAATAAAATAGATTGCAATATTTCTGACCAGTCGTGGAAACATACGCAACTCTTTCATTATTTTTTGTTCACCAAAACAATCTAGTACCTACAGAGTGATTGGTCAATTCACGTACACAAGCGAGCTTAACTCAACGATGAGTGTTCTGCCGGTAAACTTTTGAGTTACAGAGAAAAGAATTTTAAAGGAAAGTGAGCATCAAGTAAACCTGCAATTTTCATAATGCTTTATATGAAATTGATATAAAAGAACAGAAGTTACGTACTACTGTTATGTATTTTCATCACTATAATCATCATTTGCACTAGCTTCTGACGTTTTGTAAGTGCCCATTTAGGCCTATGTGAAATAAAATATTTTGACTTTGACTTTGATTTCAGCCGAAGGACGTCCACTGTTGGGAATGCGGTGTATGCGAGATACTCTGGACACTTGGGGAGGCCTATCTCTAGGCCTAGTTTACATGCAATTACTAAAATATATTTGTTGTAAAAACACTGAATCACAGTTTGAATAGCTCTACAACAGCTCCCCTAATCCGAACACTATCAACAACAACACAAGAAGCAAAGTCACAACTTTTCGCCTTCGGACTGTGCCGTCTTAGATTAAATTAACATTAGGTACAACTATTCGAGGGCCCCGTAGGGCGCCATTGTGCAGAACCCGGCCGTCTTGCCCTGTGGTCTACGGAATCCTAATTAAAATTACAACATGTAAATAGTCGAAAACGTCTCGGCCATGTTGTTACATGTTTGCTTAAAAACGTTTGAATTGTTTTGTACTTATTGTTCTGTGAATATTGTACCTACGTGGGTGCAGTCTGTTTGTTTCCTTTGTCTTGAGCAGTTTCGAATGGCTGTGTGCTTTGCTATTGCAAGTTGTTTGAAAGTCATAGAAGTTGCAATAATACATAATTAATGTGCAAAAGACTATAAGTTTATGTATTTGAAACCATCCTTCAATCCTTTAATTGTATACAAAAACATAAACTTATATTCAACAAATGTCACGAGACAAGGACAGGAAAATGATGATGATGACAGACTGTTTATAGCAAACCTTTGCTTTATAGAAAGAGAGAGCACATCCTTGTGTCTTTACGTTGCTCTGTCAAATTTTGACCTTGTATAGTTTATTTTTCATAAATTATCTCGTAGTTTCAGCTTTCGTTCAATAGACTGCGCACCTAAGTAGGACGTTGCAAACACAACCTAGCAAGTTGAATTATAGACCTCTCCAACACCCAGAGCGAAAGTGGTGCTCCTAACTAGATGATGGCCCAATTATTAGAGTGTTCAAAGTGTCCAGTACATCTGCAGTTTGAAGGACCTAAAAACGCAATTGATACCGCTACAAACTTTGTAACCTACTGGGCGCAAAAACTTTATTTATTTATTATTTAACCCTTCAGATACCGTTAATTAGAGACACAATAGTAAGACAATAGATGCGCGGCCACCGGGTGTCGCTTGGGGATTCATGAATTAACCATTTATGTATGAAAATAAAAGAAGAAGGAAACAGAAAAATAGTGCAAAGATTATGCTATGCTTATTTTTGCTTTTTAACTTTGTGGGAAAGAGAAAACCATCGATTCAAAAAGAAAAAGCTTTCGTTATACCGACAAAAAATCTCCTTTAAAAACACTACCCCTAACAATTCGTAAGTAATCCTACACACGATACACGTACACACGACTAATTCGCATCCCTTAAGTTTTAACCTAAACGCATACATCTCCTTAATTTAATAATTTCCAACCATTTAGTTGTGAGCCGGCCATATTTGTCTTGGTCTAAAATCCGGCCTAAGATTAATCCGGAACGTTGTTAGTTGTCCGGTTGTGTCCCCCGTCCGAGAGCACCACGTGGCGGGGTGGACCCACCACGCCGTGCAAACACTTAGACACGGGTGCCGGACATAACACTATTAATTTTAGTGGTGGGCTCCAATTCATAATTTGAATTATTGATCATGGTAGGTACGGATATTTAATGGCTTTAATGTTTGTAATTGACCTGCCAGTTCTGTTTAGTTTAGAGCTTTAGGTTTCGGTACAAATTCAACATGTCATTTGAATTTTACCTTTGAATAAAATTTCAGAATGAATGCAACAATAATGACTTTTTTTATATAAAACTTTTAATAGTTTCAGTTTGGTTCATCAGAAGATACCAGCAGCAAGTTCTATTTACATTTTTCAGAATGTTTAATAAAAGAACACCGTGCGTATACCCACCCGTCTAGTGAATCGCACGTCCTCCTTTATGATCCAATATGAATTCCAACTATCGCAGAGTGTCGTGACTTGTGTCTCGCAGTGTCGTGAATAATGCCGGAGCGATACATTTTTATTGGCGCCGCGTCGTGAGGTAAACACGGTGTTTTGTTGTCCCCTCAACGATTATTATTTATGTAACGACTGTTGTTCTGTTGTGATTGTGGAGTAAGAGCGGATAGATGTGGCTCGGTGGAAGAAAACTCTTGGTGCTTAGCACAGCAGCTGATTAACGAGTGACTATGTAAAAGACAATATTTTTTATCCCGATGAAACGCTACAAAAGAAACTTCTTGACTTCTCGAGCCAAAGTGTAATCTGGAAGAGCGGGAGATTAATAACTATAGTGAATTTGGGATTACTTTTCGTAATTTTCTAATCTATTCATTAATGACGTCAAGACATCAGAAGAAGCTGTTTTATTTCTTTGTAAGTCTCTTCTTTCTCATCTGAGCCCCTTTTCAAAGGTACCTCGTTTTAATATGAGGGAGGTAGCTAATTGATGCAGCTGTCGATACCTTACCTGAAGGTTTAATTTTATATAAGTAGGATTTATGTAGCGTATCCTAGTAAGGATACGCTACATAAAAAATATTTAGTTCCTTTCCGTGTTTCTTCTAGAACCAGCTACGTCTTTGTATTCAGGTAACTCGCCACTTATGCTAAGTGACTTCTAGATGTTGCTTCGTATCACTTAAGGAACTCACAAACTGTGCAGCATGAAATAGCTGAAAACTATCCTCGCTGACGGCTTACGGCACTTTTGTTTTCATGCTTACAGTTGTTTTTAGTTTCGATACGAATGCCTACGCGTTTGTTTTCCTTGCTTTTTTGTTTCTATCATTTGTATTGAGTTGTTCAAGTAGCTATGCGCTGGCTGACTTTGTGCTTTTAAAGGGTTACGAGAGCAAGAACTATATTTGGAAAAATAAAATCCAACGTCTATGGCTAAAACAGCTAAAGTAATTGACGATATTTAGTAATCAGAGCGAACTGAATGGTGGGAGAATCAGGTACTCTAATTAAGGGCTAAAAGCATATTTGTACCTTCCACCATAAATAGCAGTTTTGTAGTTTTGTTTTTTTATTTTGTGAGATGAGAAATCATCCATTTATGTTTCTTCATTTACCTTTTGGATTCTAGGGCCACGGTAACTTTTTCAAATGTTCCCACAACCCATACTTTAGTAGTTGAGAGAAATCTTGCTATTTGCAACCCCTAAGATCAGGAGCACCCCTCAAAAACTTGACCCCACGAAAAACAAAACTCCTGGTTCACTTGTGGAGTTGATATTGTTGTAAGAAAATCAAATGAGTTGTATCGCCAATAATCTGCGTGAGCCGAGGAGCGGGCCGCGCATTCCTCTGCTTCCAACTATGCTGAATATTTTTAATCAATACAAATTAGGTTGAGGCTGGGGCCCGGGGCGCCCGGCGGATATACGCGAGCCGCACTGAGGACCTGACTATGCTGAAGGTGGACAAAATATGAGCTTTGAAAGTTACCTATCGTAGACTGGTATAACAATTACACTATGTTTTAGAAATGTTGATATTTTGATAGATTGAAAATTGAAAATTACTAAAGGATGGCATACATGCATATCAGTGAAGTCGGGCTGTAGGTGATTATGAAAATAATGACGAGTATAAAAATAGATGCTATTTTATTTTTATTAAGCTAACCATTGGTCATTAGATTGGAATCTTTGCTAAACAAAATTTTACAATGGATTAATGTTGTTACTTAATAAGAACTAAGATTAACGATTCAATTTAATTCCTTGCTGCTAAACCCAGCACTTAAATACAAATATATTTTAAGATGCTTAAGTGATGGCGTAGTTCACAGTGTCCTACCAATTAAGGCAGGAAACACTAAATATAATTTTATTTAAAAATTAATTAAGCCGGTAATATTATATAGTACATTCGAAAAATAGTAGAAAATAATAATACAATCATTGTAAGCTGAACATTTATAACGTAATCACCAAATTAAAATTGAATAATTTGTGAATAAACTGCAATACTGAGTAAATACTTCACCTCCAACTTTGTCCACAACAATGAAAACGGTGGTCCACTGTGCGTTAGTCAATGTGCATACGATACCGGAGCATCTCGGGATAAAGTTACTTAACCCTTCAGATACCGTCAATTAGAGACACAATAGTAAGACAATAGATGCGCGGCCACCGGGTGTCGCTTGGGGATTCATGAATTAACAAGCCGAAGATATTGATTTATCGAGCTCAGCCCCACAGGTACAACTTTGCTTATTTAGATAACGGAGCGTACTGCAGTGCTTAGGTAGACGTAAGTGTGGGTGCGGAGATGATATTGTGCTAACATTACATTGTTTGTTTTAAGAATATTTATGTTTAGCAGCTAAGTCGTTGCTGGTTTGATGAAGTCGGATATATTCAAGTTATTGGCGAAGTATTTTCTACTGGCTTTTGATATCGATATACCGATTATTGAGTGAAATCGATATGTTTCGAGACCTTACTCTGTTATTACTGTTGTTCATAATTAAAAATAAGATCACAAATAAAAAGTACGCAGCTTACTTTTCTCCCTCAAAATGGTTATTGTTACTTTGGCAAGCCCCACAATTGTCCACTCCAAGGTACCCACAATAAGACATGTAGCCATATAATATGGCAATGGCAACCAATGGCGGCGTGTGGCGAGCCAGTTAAATGGCAATCTTGTGTTAGGCGAGTTAGTGGCAAATAAAAAAGTGCTAACTTGGCCCGGGCCGCGTTTTAGCTCCGTGCTAAGTTTCCTCTGCGGTGAGACTGTGGGGAACCCATGTAGGTATCTCTTAGGGTACTGTGCTCTGTCCACATCATCATAAGTGCTATAATAGTGTGTATATTTATATGTAGGTCTAGTTATCAAGATTTTTGAGAAAGGAGTAGAGTTATGTGCCTAAAAGTTTGTTTTCGATCAAATATTGGGTGTAAAGAAGCCATAATATCACACTCGTATTATAAAGATGAAAGTTTGTGTGTGCGTCGTTGTTTCTCCTTCACACTGAAACTTCTGAAGGAATTTGGATGAAATTTGGCACACGAGTAGACATTGTTGTGGACTTGTGGAATAATATATAGAAAATATAAACTTTTTATCCCATTATCTTATCCTTGGGATATTTTTCTAGAATTACAAAGGCGAAGCCATTGGCAGCAGCTAGTATTATATAAAAATGTTTGTCTTCTTATCTTCTTCTTCTTTTTCCTGCCCTTATTCCATATTACTTGGGGTCTTCTTATATTTGAGAATATTTTCACCTTAAAGCTGTATGTCTTTTCAAATCTCTTCCTTCCTCTTTAGATCAACCTTCATGACACGGTGTTTGACCATTGTGTTGTTACGCAATATACAGCTACATTCTCGATTCAATATACCTCAGTTTCAATAAACAAAGTGTCGAACAGTGTGTCTAGAATAAATAATATAAATTAATTCTACGGAACCGTCAGTATCACCTAACTGCGCAATAGATCTACCTACTCGTTATCTGGGTACAAAACAATAGTAATCACACATAACGAGTGAACTGTGTCAGTGGTATCGGACGGACGGCGCACGGACCGGACGCGCCGGACGTCCGGCCCGCTGATAACACGCACAGGTTACTGTTGCTAAATGTGGTATGAGCAACTGCTGAGGAGATGCACGGTCATGAGCTTGTGGAAGTGGAGATAAATAATATTGGTATTTGAAAGCAACTTTATGTAATCATTGATGGTCTAACACCACACGATCACGCAATTACATTGAATTGTCTGCTGAGCTATTCAGTAAAAATCACACTCTTAAAAATAAATTAGTGATTTTCCAAAGCACTGTGAAAAACTGTAGAAAAACATCTTGAGGAAACTGGTATCTCCTGGAACCAAAAAAACGAAAATGCGACAGCCACAAACCGCATAGGGCTCGCATAATGGATTCTAACCACCTCTTTCCCTCTCTTAGAGAGGAGACCTGAGTCCCAGCAGATGTAACATTATAAGGTTGATTATGTTTATACTTATAAAGTGAGCTATTAATCCCTAGTGTCAGATAGAAGGACAGTTCAAGATCCTCTCAGTTTTTATCGTGAAATATTTACAAAAGCCGAAAGGTTCTGGAGTGGCGACCGCGTACCGGAAGACGCAACGTTGGAAGGCCTCCAACAAGGTCGACTGATGACCTGGTGAAGGTTGCGGGAAACCGATGGATGCAACACGCACAGGAACGTTCGTTGTGGCGACGCTTGGGCCTATGTTCAACAGTGGACGTGTATCGGCTGAAATGATGATTTACAAAACTCGTGGGCCACAGAGACACCCTCTCGCATTAAACGACAATGACTATCTGTCTGTTTTCCTGACTATTATATAAAGACGTAATTTTAATATTTTATCCATTTTAATTTTTTTAATTTTTTATTTTTTTTATATTTTTTTTATATTTAATTTTTATTTTTTTTATTCATTTTACCTTATAATACATTGTCAATACTCAATACTCAATACTCAATACTTTATTGCATTCCATAGTACATATAGGTGGTATAAACATTGTCAAGATCAATATGGACCCTGTCGGGCACAGCAAAGTTAGGAGAGAGGACGAAGACTAAGTAACAATTCATGGAATTAATTAATTAATTATTATAGGTACATTTTTTTTTTGTTTTCATCGTTATTTTTTAATTATGTACTATGTATATTTAAATGAAGCTATTTATGCATGTTTTTATGTTATTATATTGTTATGTCTATTTATTGGTAAATTATGTCTAATATTTAATTTATTTTTGTTATCATTATTATTAAATTGTTTTAATGTTGATATTAATTTATGTTTGTATATTATTATAACGTCTTTGTTTAAGCAAATTATGTAAGGTATTTTTATTTATTTTTATCATCACCATTATTAAATTATGTATTTATTTAAATCATATATCATAAGTCGGTATCAAGTTTTCTACTTATTCATTGTACATCAATTTTAGTCTTAGTTAATAAAAATGATAGGTCCTATCTTGTACGCTCTAAGCTCCTAATGAAGGCAAACAATAAAATTAATTATGATTGAGGTTCTGAGGCAGTGTAACTTATCTCTAGCCGAATGTATTTTACTTTTACGGATATTGTTGGAGGTGGTAGTTAGATAGATAGAAAGAAAGGTATATTCTTTATTGTGTATCAATAGATAATAGGTAAAATTACAATAGAAACTTAAAACTAATAGGGTGTCACAATTGGCGGTCTTATCGCTAAAAGCGATTTTTTATAGACAACCTTTGGATAGATTTGTCTGAGAAGGAGGTAGTTAATACTGCTTATATTTGTTGAGTAGATACATTAGTTACCACTAAATCGGAGTATGCTCATGGAGTGGTCTCTTAAATAACGCACTTAGTCGCCAGTTAGTTCAAGTTTATTGCGAGTACGAAGAGTAGCCGTCGCTTAAGTTCGGTAAGTACAAGCCAGCACTGCCCAAGGCGACTACGTACGAGGACACTGAGGATTTCAGTACATGGCTTTTGTTTTAAATGACCTTGGAGTGGAGGACCGTTTTAGTTACTTCGAGCATTGCTCAAGTTGTTCGGTACATATAATAAAAAAGTTTTTACACAACAGTTTTTTTAAAATGTGAATTGCATGTAAAATGAGAAACTCTAGATTATTTAATGTTTAATAACAAATAATATGTTGCTGTGCCCAAACATGGTCTACAAGGATTCATACTCGTAGCTCTAAGCCTGTTTTGTACCATCTTACCAACATTGTGGATGCAAATAAATGAATATGAATATGAAAAAAAAAACTTTTTACAAAAAAAATATAACCGACTTCAATGATAAAAAACACTGAAAAGTATCAAATAACTTTAATTTTGGAAGTCGGTGTTTCTTTAATAGTTTAGTCTCTTCGTTATTTAACACCGACTTCCAAAATTAAAGTTATTTGATACTTTTCAGTGTTTTTTATCATTGAAGTCGGTTATATTTTTTTTGTAAAAAGTTTTTTTTATTTTACACTTTTTAGTTACGGTACCACCACTAAAAAGTACCCCTCAGTCAAACTTAAATACCTTATAGTCAGAGCGCATCTCATAACGGTTCTAATAATCCCAAACACGGTTAGATTACATTAATTTACCTTTCGGCTTCATCATCAGATCAGTTCGATATATCCTCTCCCCCTCTTCTTTCAAACAGTCATTAAACTAGATGCTGGAGAGGGAAAGGATATATCGAACTGATCTGATGATGAAGCCGAAAGGTAAATCTTTCAATCAGTCATTAGACTAGATGCTGATAATCCCGGCTGTAGCATCAGGCCAGATTTATGTCAACATTGCAATGAACTTAAAATTTAGTCCTGTTTAAAATGAGCCCAAACACGACTACGGTGCTGTAATTTCAAGGTTTGTACTTTTCCTGATGCTCCTGGCTTCAGCATCAGGTCTCTATGTACTTCGGTGTTCTTTATTAGCAGTACGTTTATCCACACATCGAGCCGTTTTCAATGAGCCTAAACTCGATATATCTGCTGTTTGTTGTCGAGGACTTAGGTACTCTGCAGACTATCCTGACTGCAGCATCAGGTCATGACTTGATGATCATGAGACCAAATGTGGCAAATGCCCTATCAAACATCAAAACAATTTACTAAAACAGTCCTTGCCTGTTCGAGTAACTTCTTACTGTTAAGGAGTTGTACCTTCCATCATCAGCCCAGCTACCTGAGATGGTGACGACCATACGCAAATACACAAGATACTTCATAAAATATGCGAAAATCAATAAGTGAGCCTATAAAATTTGAAGGTTGCCCTCGATTTCTCCAAGATCCCATCATCAGATCCTAATTTGGTGATAATGGGACCACCTCAGAGCTATCTACTTTCGAACAAAAAAAGAATTTTGAAAATCCGTCCACATTTGGGGAAGTATTCGACGAACAAACATACAAAAAAAAAAAAAAAAAACATACAAACAGCCGAACGTAGTACCTCCTCCTTTTTGGGAAGTCGGTAAAAATACAAGACATGTTACTTTACAAGACTCAATATTTATTTTCTTAGCTAACAAACTTAAATGGCCTGTCGTTAGATGGAATACTCTTTTAGTTATGATATAGTCACTGATACCGAGTATTTTGTATGTATATCGAACTAACTGCATGTACATTTCGCATAATCTAGCTTCATCGACGTACTTGGTCTTAGCATCATCATTTCAGCCAATAGACGTCCACTGCTGGATATACGTGTCGTCCAAATGTCGTTACAACGACCAATGACTCGAACGACAACTCTGCATTGCGGATTCATCGGATTCCCACATCTTTCACCAGGTCATCGATCAACCTTGTGGGAGGCCTATCAATGCTGCGTCTTCCAGTACGCGGACACAACTCGAGAACCTTTCGGCCCCATCAACCACAATATGTTATACGAGTAATGTGATTTGCCCACTGCTACTTTCCTCGGGCTTCTTGGTCTCAATAATGAGCATAACACAACTTATTAACATTAAAACAATATTCGTCTGTCATCATATTTCTTCAGGGATGACTATATCAATTGTGTTGAACAGAGAGGGTAATAAATTCGTTAGAGCCGCACAACTCACGACTCACGGGGGTGAAAACTACCCGTCATTATGATGCACTCGGGGGTAAGAAGTTGTTTTTTATTGTGAGGGTTTATTGTGGGAGAAATGTTGAAATGTTGTTAGAGAGGGAAATAAGGGTTCGCCGTTACTTTAAGTTTGGTATTACATGCAATTAAATTGGATCCAAAGTTCGGATGGACCTGGATTGGTTTAATCAATAATCGTCATTTTCCTAGCCTTTTCTCAACTGTGGTCGGTTTCCAGTCTATCTGGACGCGATTGATTATCAGTATTTTACTTGAAACGACTGCCTATCTTACCTCCACAACCCAGTTACTGGGCAACACGATACTCCTGGGATAGACTGTTGGTCAAACTTTCTGGCACCTGGCATCATTATACACATAAAAAAGGTAGTTTTTGGCGATTCGAGCTTCTTTTAAATTATATAAACTAGTGCTTGATTGCGAAAAAAAAGCTAAACTATTTAGTAAAACTAGAGTCGTAATCAGAAGACCATATACACTGATCTCACTAAGACTGCTAAAAATTACCGCTCACAGCCTCCTCGACTTTACAGTGAGATTAATCTTAATACAGCTCATAATCATACCTTCAAGCAACTTTAGAAACAAAACAATATCACAACGACTCCTTCATCGTGAACCCCAATACACCTTAGAAGCGAACTTAACAAGCTCGCTCAAATAGTTATAATGATACGCTAATGTCGCCAGGGGTCGGATGTACCCCCTCCGCCGGGGTGGGGCGGGGGGCATCCTGCGTGTGCCGGAAACGCACGGAACCATGCCCAAGTAGGACTCCTTGGACCACCGCTAACGTCTTACAGTAGACCAAGGAATGACTGGAGGGTGCCATGCTTAATGCACCTTTTTATTTCATAGATTTTCTCGAAAATGTTTTAAATACGCCCAGCTAAGATATTACAGAAATGGAAGAGTTGAAAGTTTCTTTGAAAAATTGATCTGAAACCCTCATGCACAAAGATACAATGGCGGAATTCGATTTCACTAAAATTGAAATGACTAAAAAGATTTTGAAATAGGGTAGAAAAGACTTTGTTATGAAAAACTGTTTGAGCATAATTTCAATGCGGTGCCCTTGTTCAGAAAATGAGCAGCATTTTGGAGATCTACAATTGCACATTTACCTGCACTTTGGAGGTCTTAATGAGTGCCACTAAAGCTGCAGTTAACGTAGCCACCTACTGGGCCCAAAAGGTTTAACGAGTTTACCATCGATTTAAAAAGAAGAAGAAGCATAATATTATTATCAGCGCACGTTTAGTCTTTTAGAATGATGAACACCAATAAATCCAACGTAAATATAAAAACGTATAAAATATAAAAACTGAAGACCTATTTCAGTGTCCATGTCCATTCGTGTCGTATCATAAGGTATGCAAACCATTTCGTGCTCACATGTCTATCTGTATCTATTTGTAAGGATACTAGTTGTGAAGTTATTCGGGCTCACCTACACTCGCTATAAATATCACTTAACTTGGATACTCTCACCGTCCCGACCAGTCGATCGTAACTTGTAGCGCCACGAAGCAGTCAGATAAAAAAGTCCAACTCAACAACCTACTGACATGTAGATGTTGGGCGTGTAATTACTCGTGTATCGTGAGTGCGTTGACAAATATGCAAACTCATAAAACCCAGACCCGGAAAATCTATCTGAAGACCGTACTAATATTTGTACAAGGCTGGAATCAAAACCGTGACACGTAGTGCAGCAGTCAATCACTCAACCACTACACAAACCATGTCATCAAAAATTAGTTTGATAAATCAATGTAAAAAGAACAAATTCAATTGCAGTCTCTTGGAAATATATTTTATGTGATAAGAATTGTTTGAACAATCTTCAGCCAAGACCTTTAAAGTATTTAATAAGGCAATTTAGTCTGCGTTAACCATATCTTTTTCACCTTTTTGGGATTTCGTCTTTTCCGATAAAGGATGGAGGCACTTTGCCCACGGTGTTGGTTGAGTTGAAAGATTATTATATCTCAAATTAATTGATTAGATGACATTTTTTGGTTTCGTAAATTTTAATCGTAATTAGTTCGCTTTCGGGTAATCAGAGGCTAATTGCAACTTTTCATATTAAACTAGCTGTCGGTTACTGAACTATCCTCAATAAGCGAGTTTTTTTTTAAGCAAAACTTTTCAGCTTTACCTGTATAAAATTAGTATAGATTTGTTGCATCCAACATGACTAAGCAAAACTACGAATAATCTCGATTAAATAACATTATGTTACGTGTAATATTGAATTGAACCTTCTGACCTTACGGGCATGTGATAGTGCCTCAGGAAACGGCACAACTTAGACAATAACCATTGAGATTAGACGGGCCGAGCCCGAGGTGGGCTGTAAACAATACACAACATGCAAATTGAATATTAAGAATCGGTGGAGAGGTCGCGAGACGACTGTTTGTTAGTGTAGGTGATGCGAGCTTCATTATAACAGCTCGTTTAGATAACGATACTACGTACTTAAATCTGTATAGTGCAGCGAAATTAAAATTCCAAATCCTGTATCGCAGTATTAGAACTCTCTTCACAGTTAGAAACTATACAACAGCCAGAAATCAACTATCAGGCAGTTACCCGGGCCAGACACGACACCCATCTGGTCGGAGGCCATGGCTACTTACGCATACCTCTAAAAAGACAAAACTTGACACATTGACGCATCAACTTCCTGCCTAAACGCTTGAACCTAGAAAGCTGGCTTTTCCAGATGTTGTTTATAAAATGTATGTAGATATGGAATAAGAACGCATTTCCGCAGCGAGGTGAAAAGGGGTTCCATGCGAGTGAAGCCACGGTATAAGCTAGTATGGATTTAATAAAACTCTACATTAGTAAGAACACCATTTGTGTTGGTTTCTTTGTTGTAATCTTCGTAAGAAGTGTCCCCCGGTATTTTTGGTTGACTTCGTGATCTTGTGAAATGTATCAGAGGAAAACATACTGTTTTTTGAACACTTAGGCTACAATTTATTTTAAAAAGTCAAATAAAGTAGAAAAAGCACTTCGTACCTTTAAATGAAAGGGAGCCGATACTCTGCTTATCTTAGACACAAAAATGAATCAGAAACATACCTCACGCTCTTCAGTGTCATCTAAAGATAAATGTACAATTTTATCGCGTCTTTTATTTGTTTACGAGCATCAATTTTTCACCACTAATCCTTTACTTGGCCAAAAGATTAGCAGAAGAGGGGTTGTATTTTTTAAGAAATAATATCTGCGACAATGCCGCGACAACCAACAATAAAAGAAAAAGCAATTAGGGTGTTTTGTTTGTCACCACTGAAGATGGGACATTTTTCATTTTTAATCTGTTGTGGTGTAATTGTTTTCTTGATGACGTCATTGTCGTTTATCGAGACTTGTTCACGGTTGACGGAGACTGAATGTGGGTTTTGTAAGTGTTGAGACAATGGAGGGCTTCTAGTACGGCTCGGTGGATACGCTGAGGCGGTAGGCGTGGCGTTGGCACTTCTAGTCATCCTAGTTTTACAAAGGGAAACACTATTTTTCATTCATTATGGCAAAAACGCCTGTAGAAGTACTTGAGAAGAGTGGTCCAAGTGATCAAATCAAATGAAAATTATTGCTTGTCACAAGAATGTGGAAGTCTAGGTTCTCATAATATAGTTGCTTTAGGATCGCTACAGCATATCCATCAGATTTTAATCATTTAAACAATTTATTTTATCATAAATATTACTACAAAACTCATGTTATTGGCCTAGATCATTCATAAATTGAGTCCGTATACATCGATCGTTCTTCATTAGGTACATAGATTCTATGACCGTTCATTGTTATTTTTGATGAGCCCACTCACCGTTGGTAGGTACTTGAGAATTATTTATTTTCTAATTGCAACCAAGTAATTTCTAGTCCCCACTTTTAGACTTACCTGGGCTGGTAAAATTAATATTCTACTCTCATTTTTTTTTTTAGTATATACTCGTACTTGGCTCAAGGGCAAAATGACAAAAATATCTGAAATTAAAATAAAACACCGTCTGGAGTGGAGTCGCGTACCTAAGCTAGTATTTTAATAAGTTAGGTGCGCATAGTGTATTAAAATACCTCTTGAAAATAAAAGTACAGTCTGTCATGAATAATATTCCGATGATAAAACATATTAACATATAGAGTCTGAATACAAATCGGTTCATTTGCTCCACACTCAACGTAATACACTCCTTTAAAATTCTGAATATTTAGTACTCACTTTTCGATGCCTTGAACCTAAGTTTTATGAGACATTTATGTCTCTAAAAAATTAGATGAGAAACTGTTTGTATGATAAATGTTTGGAAGGGCAAATATGTTAGACTTGCTGTGACTCAAGAACATGGTACAAGCATTCTACTTGTGTATGGTAATCTGGAATATGTCGTAAATTTTGATAGAGATATTTTGAGATACCCACTGCATGACAATCGTTTAGTAAGTAACTGACTAGTTCAAACTGTTGTCATTCTCAACTGATTAATGAGCTCAATAAATTTTCAGGATATTAATAACTGCCCCATACGTGCAAATCAATTTTGGTAACAATATTGTACGTACTGCTATGGAGTGGAATTTTTTGCCGCAGTCTATGTTTCCTGATAGATCCGACCTGGGGATCTTTAAGACGAGTAAATAGGTTACGTCTAGGTAAACGCGCTTCATCGTTGACTACATCGTAACTTTCCATCAGTATGTCACCTGTACGAGCGCATCGAAAGTAATATAAAAACATATATTTTAATGTTGTGACCAACTATGGCAAGACTAAATTCTTGCCATAATTGGTCTGATGTAGATATTCAAAAAAGTTACCGTGCCCCTACAACTAAAAAAGCAGCTTCAGGAACACAGGTAAGTTTCAGTCAGTAAAAGTCTGACACACCCTCACGCTCGCTCACCATCATTTCCATCTCGAGCGAGAAAGTTATTTCATGTTTTCTCAACCTCGAAACCAAAAGGTTGCAAATTGCTAGGAACGTCAATTTAAGTCACGTACCTTTTGAAAACAAAGTATCTTCACATTTTATTCAGACACAAGTAAAGAAGCAATAAATTCAGAATGTTACATTACTCCATCTCCCGCGTATATTCAAGTAGCGCCATCGGGCACCATCGTGGCGCACGGTGGCGGTGCACAGACAGGTAACAATTGAATTGCTAGCGCCGTGTGTTTACAACCGCTTTATATTGTACCGAGATATTTGAGAGAGTTTATTTTAGAAAGTCTTACTTTGTACACTTTGTTGCTTGTCAGCATAGAATGGCACCATTTTGATAGAAATGTAGAACAGGAATTTTATCAGGTGGATTAGCAGATGAAACTTTTTGAAGTTGCATGACTCTGCGGTTTACTTGGCTTTGGCTTCGGTTATGTGAAGGTCAGTGCTATTTTCGTTTGCGAGAGGATATGTCCGTAAGTGTATACCTCAAGAGTACTGGTTTCCTTGTTAAATAAATATATCAAGACTCCAGCAACAAACGACGGGCTAACAACGATCTCACATATTGTGAGCGCAAATGCGATGTTTAAAGTCAACACATTATAGCTCTCCGTGACTGTGAATATACTGGGAGCACACGTTATTCTGCTCACACCTTAAATCTCCACCTAACGTATAAATAAACACGAGAATTACCGAAAGGTACGGACATCACAAAGTAGAACACAACACTCTACAATAAATCCTTTTATAATCACTGCATTGTATTTTAGTAAATCGTACTAAAGTATTTTGTATTTCGGATCGTTTAAATTACCCCATAAATACACGTAAACGATTCGCAACAAAGAGATGTCGCTGGAGTGCCGCCGGATCCGAACAATAAATCTGCTGCAGCACAAACAAGAAATAACTTTCACGGCTGAAAATATCAAATGTAAAATGTAAATTTAACTACCTAATACGGGCTTAAGCCGTACGAAACTGCGCTTTAAAGCGCTGTTTATTTGATATTTGAGTGTTGTTTTTATGTTAGTGTCGTTGGTTCGGCAAATAAAAACGTCTGGTGTGGAGGATGCAGCCTCGGTTATGAATGGCCTATGAGCTCCAACGCGCGGCGCACAGATCAGGCATGTGTTATTAGCGCAGAACAGACACTGTCTCTGGGAGGTCGAAAAAAGTGCTTATTAAAAATCCAAAATTTAAATCATTTTTTTTTTAATTTAATGATTTGGACCCCCGCACGTATCACCCAGGTTAGGGTATTAATTAATATTTGACGACTGGTATTTTATAAATAATTCAAGAACTCAAGGTCAGATTAGAAGTAAATTAATTAAATGAAGTCATCAGGCTGTAAAATTTAACAAAAATAAGCATGACTCACGAACACCACTGACACACAAACTCCGTGTTTCAGGATCACAGCGCAAATAAAGTTTATTTATTGTATTTAAATGTCACTGAAACTTAAAAGACACATTGTCTTGACACTTTACTTAACGCCTCGGTTAGCGTGAGTTATGTAGGCATAAACTACCTCACACTTTCGAAGATCGGTAAGTGTCCGTACAAATTAGCTGGTGAAGTGTTGGTCCATCATCGAGATGTCACATCTCCGCTCTTTGGTCTGCATGAAGCGTCTCTTAGGTGGCGTTGCATCGCAGGCAGTTTGCTTGATATAAGGCACGTCGCCGACCGTTATTGCTCCAACCTACTTATTTATAATTGTCGTTCCATCCACCATCTTAACCTGAACTCCCGACCTCTTCTTACTTCTAACAAACCCATCATCTTCGGGGCTGTTGTATGAGATATGAGGGTTCAGACTACGGTGGGCCAGATATGGCCAAGGGTAAGCTTTCACGAGTAGCCAGGGAGGTCGGTCCGGGCTATTTAGTTCTCTTTCACAGTGACTATTAGTGCGACCTTTATTGCGTTAGCCTGTACGGGTGACGCATCGTTATGATCTTATGTTTATTTATGTGTTTCATGTTATTTGTATTGTTTGTCTTCATGCAGATCTTAGGGGAGGAATAAACAGAGTGCTTTATAGTCTCGACCTACACGAGGTAGACTTGCAATTTGTTAAACGATTCTTTTTTCTTACTTTGTTTTTAAGTTACAATCATAGAAACCAAACTGCAGAAAAATAATGTATCAGTAAGAGAGAAGATAATTGATTAATTCAGCATACAGCTATATCATTCTCAGTTAGCACAAAAAAATCATAGTTATATTTTTAGATACTTGCTGCGATAACTAGAGGGTGTGTCAGACTTTTACAGACTAAAACCCTCCCATGTTGCTTCAATTGCTTTGCGTTCCAGGGCCGCATGCCTACTTCAAACAATTACGTAGTCCTGCAACAGTTTGCCTCGCAATCACATAAACGACGCTAATAACACAACATCTCTTCTCGGGGCTGCTTCAAGAAATTGTAGCAAATCGCTGTCAATTTTAAAGTAAATCTTGTAACAGCCTCTCCTTTCTCGCAAACTTGATTGTAATGCCAAAGTCAGTTACGTAACGCTTAAAGTTACGAGGCTCCATAAATGCCAGTGCTTCAGCGCGCAGTATTAAGTAGCTCGGCTAAGTAGGCTTGGCAGTGGCTCGACGCGTGGGCTGGTGCACACAGATCAGGCGACACCCGCTGAGATAGATTTCAATGTGTGGGATAGTTACATGTTGCTGTTTTTTTTCCGGGACATGATGAAGACCGATTAAAGTGGTCCACAGTATTTCAAAAACTATCTACGAAATGCGTTTTTTTTCGGGCTGTTAGCGTAGCTGTAGTCCCACGCTGACAGACACCAGTTTAAGTATTATTTCATACAGGTAACATTTATCTTCTCCTAAAAATAGCACATAATTATGGTTTAGAGTCAAATGAAGCAAATACAATAATTGCTGTTATATTTGAAACACGCTGTATACAAGCATTCAACACTTATAAAATTAACGCACTTGAAAAGTGTCGCTGAAAAAGCCTGAAGACGCCAACTGTGAGCCTGTACCGAGGAGTTCTCAGCAGGAGATCGGATCGTAAGTGTGGCTGAAACAGGAGGCGGTCCTCACAACTGAAATAAGCTATTCAGAAACTCTACTCTACACTAAGTGTGAAAATAGCGCTCAAAAACCCATTGATGAGGTTATTTACTCACGAACACATAACAAAGACGGTATATTCATCAAGCTACAAGTCAGACATAACCCAAGGTTTGCCAGTAGTCCAGATATATCTTTCCTGGATAGAATGACAAATCAGCGATTGCTATTGTCGAAAAGTCTAGTAATAATGAAGACGGGCTCTATCAGTACGTCATGTGGTTCTTTATATGACAATTATTTGATTTTGACTCCCATTATTATCATTGATAAGTTGATACCAGTGGCTTTGACAGCGTGAAACTAGAAAATTATCCTAAGGGAACATACACCCTGAATAAAATTATTTGTTGAAATGGTCTATCCGTGTATCAAGTTTCACCGATATCCTTTTATCCGTTCAACTCACACATACAAACACATTCACTTACGAATGAACTTTAGAGTATTTCTGTGATGTATCACTTTATTTCAGCCCTCTTTGATTTAGGTATGATGGTAAAACATGTAGAAAACCATTAATTATGTAATGAATGCTTGTTATTCTAGTAGGTAACTTAAATTCTACTAATTAGATGAGGCTTCACCTTCTGTAAACATTTTGTAGCATATGTAGACTGTTGTATAAATTTTAAATGGCTATTATGAAAATAAAAGAAAAACAGAGCTGGCTAGTTACTGTGTGTGAGTTATAGTTCAATAACTCATTGAAGGGCAGCAGAATGTAAGCGTAAATCAATTCTATCTGCTGAAGCTTTGCAAATAGACTGCGACAAGACTGCCTACGTCTGATCAACTTTCTAAACTTCAGTCATCTCACTTTGAGCCACATTTTTCTCTTTCAAACCTTACAAAGTGTTATCGTTATTGGTTTTCCAACTTCAATCTTTTTATTTACTCAATAAACTCCACAAAGCTTATGTACTAAAGCAGAATATTCATCGTTTCACCCGCTTTTGTTTCTAAGGGGAACCGATTAATTTTATTGGCCCGGCTAATTCTATCAAAGACTCCGCCGGTTTAATAGCGCACAACAAAATAAGACCCTTAAAAACTAATGTTCAGCCTTAAGTCCGCCGCAAATACCTCTTTGTGACTCCCAACGATACCCGCGATGCCGCCTTCCCAGACCTGGCTACACGGAATTTTCTTCAAAATTTAAAAGGCAAGAGAATTTGAGCTTAATGTCATGTCTCTAGAGCTGAATTTTAAATGAAGGAGTGCTACTACTTAAGGCGAAGTAAGACGCGCGCAAGATTAAAAAGTTCGAGTCGGTCGCGCGATGTCATTGTAAGTGGAAAATGAGTTAAATAAGGCAATACATTTTAATTAGGAGGAAGGGATCCCTTTATTGCTTACGCGATAACTCGCCGCGTTCTCTATTAATTGAATTTCATGTTTAATTAAGTCGGAGGCGGCACAGATAATCCGGTACTGATCTTGCCGTTTGTTCGGCGCTCATTTAGCTCGCTTCTGGCGATCGCTTCAGTTTTTTGAGCGACCGATATTGCGACCGCGGAGTCTATCTTCTGTTGTTTAGTGCCATCTGGATAGGTAGGGGTGACGATTGTGCAAGAATTATTGTGCTCCAAGAAAGTTCTCTGGTGATCGCTATCAAGAATTATTTTAATTAGAAAGATAGAAGCTCTCAAAAGTTGATTTTCCAGGAGAATTCCATTATTCCATCTATTTCAAGAAAATTCATCAAATCCTTTGATGTGTTTTTTCAGTTTCAGTCAGTTCAGTAACGTGATAGATTTTAGAAATCTATATAACTTTAAAAAATTCAGGATCATCAATGTGCCTGAACCTTTGAACTAACCCTTTCAAATCTCAAATATTTCCCCCAAATTACGTTCCCATCTTACCTCCATCAAAAAACTGAACGATTGTATAAAATACCGGTGTTCAGTTAAATGTAGTGAGATAATCCAGCTGTAAGTGGCTCGGTCGGGAGTCTTTGCTTAAAAGATTAAAAACTTGGGGAGCACCGAACATTGGTTTACTGCACACTGAAGCAGCGGGACGCTGCTGGAAGGACGAATTTGTTTTTAATATTCCTAGTTAATAATAAAAACTAGATACAAGGATATATTTGAGAAAGATTAACTTTTTTTCCTGAAACATACACCACTGAAATACAAGGTTTGTATAGACAATTAGTTTACCTTGATATACAGTTGCACCTACTGCTTATATTTCTTTTTGTACGTATGTTAGAGAGAGAGAGAGCAACAGACACGTTATTTAATTAATACCTTTCCTCCTTTTTCCGTTCCCGTGGCTTTTAGAAATCAAATGAGTTTTTGGTACTTAACGATAGTGCAGTTTTCAATCAGTGATAGAATATTCGTGATTAATATAATTAAAAAAGCCAAAACCGCAAACCAAATTAAACAATAGCAATTATTTGATTTGGGTTTACTGTTACCACAATCGAAGAATTACCTGCTATTTCTGACACATGGTGTATTTTTTTTGTTAGATATTTTCGGGCTTATCCACCATGCCACTTGATGGTAAACGATCATTTGGTGTACCATAGTCAATCGCAGCAACGTGGCATAGCACATGGTTGATATAGCCGTATGGCGTGCTCTATAGCACGCCTACTCAGAAGTAACCTCTTACTATAAAGACTCCTGGTTGGTAGTGGATATCAGAAAACATTAGCTTTAGTAGAGAATTCTACTCCTTAGTTTTACACACATTGGCATATCTGAAACTTAATATTCCCCACATATCACATACCCATACGATTAGTTTCTATCCACCATGACCATTTATGGTGTCATTTCCTTAAATACATAGGTACAAGATGGCCATACTCGTGCCATTAAGGTTGGCTGCGTGTTATCAGTCACTAGTCAGTGTTCAAGGGGCTCAGATCTTAAGGGGCTAATTGCTTGCCTCCTTGGAGCACCTCGTTAATATAAATTATTGTGCGATTGTATCGTAATGGACTCGGGAATGGTCAGGAGTCAGTTTTGTGTTAGGGAAATGGACAGCTGAAGAAGTTTTTTTTTCAGATTTATATGTTAATGATTGCAAAGATAGTGATGAAACACGAGCGACTTTATTTTGTACTACCAAACAAAATTGTCATTGAAGTAAAAAATAGAGTGTTCCATAACCTAGCAGCCATCTTTAAAACAGCTGTGTTTGACAATTTGCCTTTGGAGAAAATATAAGGGCAACAGCGAATGGTCAATATTCATTCAGTACATCAGAATATCAGAGTTTTTGAGAGATTACCTAGAGTTTTTACTCCAAATTGAAGAATTTTCTGCCTGCGTATATTTTCCGTATCACCTTTGATTCACCAGCTATCACAGCAAGAGTGAACAGAACTCTTCTAGGTTCGTTTATTCTATTCGTAGATGTCACCCACCGGTTATTTCCATCAGGCGAAGCCAAAAACTGGCTCATCCTGAAAAAAAGTTTGTTTATACAATATGTCTCTAAAACCATCAAAATTTTAATTACAGACTCACTCATAAAACATTTTCGACTAGTTTTCACACACTTGCTGATAGAAAAGGTGCATGCCCCACTAAACGTCAGCCATTTTGTTAAACAAGTTTACGAGGCATCGGCGCGGAAGCAATTAACTGCATTGTAAAAATTTTTTTAATACGTTGTGAGTGTAAATCAGACGGCTGTCCGTCACAGGGACCATGATGATGGGAGACAGCGTACAAAAACTACACGCATGAAAAATCTCTAAGTAACAAAAGGGTTCCGTATACTTTGTTACTCAATTTGCATTCTTCATGCTTTCAAATATATTGTTAGTCAAAGATGGGCTTCTGCTCATCATTGGTAATCAGACAATATAATACGTAAATGGTTCAGCAAGGCTGTGTTAATCAATAAGAAATTAATAAAAGAGATTATTTTTCAACACACTATCTCGGGGAAAGTCACTCGTACCCATACCACTTTTAGATTCTCAAGGTATTTTACACTTAAAATCTTTTACATCTTTAAATCTTTTAAACCTATGGGCAATTGTTTGCAGTTTCTTGGCTTTAAAATGACCTCATCTTCGGCTCGGGCGTGTCTTCTACCTTATGATTTTATCCATAGTGTGTTTTATTTTATCTTTATTTACCAGATTTAACACTTTTTATAAATTTACCGTTTATTTTCCTCTGTTTTATCATATTAAAGGGTTTGTCGTTTGTCAGTTCACGGTACCCCACACAAAAGTGAAGCCCATAAAATGTCCTGAAGCATTAAAACCTGAGACTTTCCGATTTTGTGCGTTTGACCTGATTAACAACGACACAAATTATTATTAGTTTACTTATTACACAAAGGATGTGAACACAATGCGCTGTATTTTCAAACCTATTGGGTCGAGATAAGGTTGGTTTTTAATTGTGAGGATTGTAACTAAGAAAGCATGCTATAGTTTTATAGTGCAATTAAATTGAACAAGTCTATTAAGTTTGGGATGAGTGCAGACTGCGGGGTGATGCACACTGTACAGCAACCCTGTCGTGTGAGGTCGCGTCACTGTTTATTAATTGTTTATGGTTGAGTTTTGCTCAATTTTTTGCATATATAAATCTTCCAGTATTATCTAACTAACACTAATTTATTGCTCAAACAAAGCTTTTTTCGGTAAGTGCTAATATAAAGTTTCATTTTTAACTGTCCTATTCGGCAGGATATTGTTCGACTTTTATTAAATCTAAATTTTTACACGTCTGTGGTTTTTGGTCTCAAAAACGATAAACAGACTATTAACAAAATTTTTATAAAAAAATTAGGCACCAACTCCGCCTGCGTGGAAGTTCCTCCATACACACTATGGACCCCCTTTTCATCCCATTAAGAGAAAAATTTTAGAAAATCTTTTCTCAGCAAAAGCTTATGATATAATAACTATCTTCTTGCAAGAGCTGTTTGTTGATGTATCAGTGAGTAACATCTACCTCTAATAAACACGCTTACCAAAAAAAGCATTTTGTTGGTAATTCGTGTCAAAAACTTATTCGGAATGAAAAGGACAAGTAATACATGGAAACATGTACTTTAAAACGAAAGTTCTTAGTTCAATGTTAAAACTAAACTAAGGTAAAGCCCTCGTATCTGCAACACTTAGGTATGCTCTTGGCTAATTTCGAAGAAAGCTCCATGAAACTTAACCCTAGGCCCGCGGGCGGTGGTCGCCGCGACCCGTTCGCGGCGTGTTCGGCCGGAGTGCGATCCGATCGCCAAGATTTATACGTTATACTTACGAATAGCAATACGATCCGGCGACGATACACGATTGTTCTACATGTTTCTGTAATCAGCGCACAGAGGAAGATTTTGAGACGGTTAAGACTTGTATAGTGGGTAGATAATTACGGAATTGTTTCTCTGTTTGGATACGTCCATCATCGTGCTTGATCAACATTATTAGATGTATAACAACTTGTGATTTCAACGCAGCTAAGATTATTATCTGTTAACAGAGTTTTCAGTTAGACTTATAACTTCGTAGGATGAGAGGTGGCAGCTGGATAAGAAATGCCACGAATGGCAAGCGATAATCTCTAATACTGGACACATTTTGTTCAAATTGAACTGTAAATGCATTTGTGTATAATGTATTTGTGCATAAAGTATTAAATAAATAAATAATAAATAAATAAATTGTAGACTGTTCGTTCAGATCACAGATGTCACAGTAGCAAGTAAAGGGCCTTTTGAAACCTCATTAAGCAAATTAAAGTGATTTACGCCACATGGTAATACGACTACTAATGTCTTAAACCGCAATAAAGTAATACAGCGTCTCCATAGCTTTATTAGTGACATTGTCCAGCAAGAAAGTGTCCTCCGGGGAGCAATAGAGCGCCTCGGGCGAGGGTGACCACACTCCTTTATCAGTCATCCGATCCGATAGTGTGACCAGTCGGCCCAGCCTTGCCTCAAATTGTGTTATAAATCGTACATGTATCGGACACTGTCTCTAATTAACCGTTAGCGGCTAAGTTTTATTGCCGGTCGCCAGTTTCGGGTTATCGCGATTTAAGTTTAAATTGTTCGCCATATGTGTAGTTTGGTGTCGTAAGAATTATCGTTTTGGGATCTCCGCTGGTAATGGACTGCCGTTTGTAATAATTTACGTGTTTATGAATAATAATGTATCATTTAGTTACAAGTTTTGTAGTATTAACAGCCGTTTATGTATCTTTGTTCTGTTTACACGAAGTAAGTACCTAATGAGTAATATTACCGGATAAATCTGGTGTTAGCAAACCTTTGTTGTAATTAATTGCTAATAGGTAGGTATATACCTATCGGTACTTACACAAAAGTATGCTATATTGCAACAAATACTTATTTATTATATTATTTTAGTTGTCTCATTTTTTTTGTAATGGTGGACCACAACAATGTTAGTAGGTAATTGTTGTGGTTCTAATCAATGTTAATTATAACTGTAGGTACATGCTACTTTATAGGTGCAGCTATATGATTCTGTTGACGCAGCTGAAAACAAACTTGATTTAAGGCTTCATCTTCGCATCGAAGCAATTGCTGGACATTATTCAAATATTTGTGAGCTCTATTGAAGCAGAACAAAGTAAATTCATGCAAATCGACGTATTTGCAAAATGAAGTCCTTTAACACCAACAAAAAAGCTTTTAATAATAACAAGAGAGAGGAGGCCGTCGTATCGTAGTGCCGTCGTATCGTCGTATTTCCCTGAAGGAGCGCTGAGGTATTTTCCCCTTAATTTAATCAAATCATGGACTGTGTAGTGTATTTTTCTGAGTCATTTATTTTTAATTTTGAGCAACCATGTTGCGCTGCCGTGATAACGTCGGCGCTTATTGAAATTGTTTTCTGTAAGTACGACGTTTTGGAAAAGGTTTTTGAAATTTACTGAGAAGAGAATACTTGGGTGAATATTTTCCAGCTGAATGTTTCTCGGTGATTGCAAATAATGAAAATAATTATTTGTGTAGATGTAGTTAGATATAAATCGGTGCTATGATTTTAATTTAATTCTGATCTTAAGAAAATTTTGGGTGCTTTGAGATGGGCCAAATGGTTTTTGGGCTTTTCGTTTGCCGAATTTTATTATCTTTCAATGACAATAGAAATCTCATAGGTACATAGATTTACACATACTAAAAATATAGATACCTTTATCTATCACTAACCCGCGACCAAATTCATATAAAACGACAGTAAATAATAATTCTGTGCTTGTCTATCACTATACTACATAACTATGTATGACTTCCAATTATAACCTGTAATGTAAGTCCCAATTTACAGTATTAGAGCTCATAAAGCATCATTAGATACCCACTCACCTTACGGCAACTTGACGGTAGTTGTGAATTGTTCGGTGGTACAGAGTTGGTAGTTACGCAACTTAGGTAGGAATTTTAGGATTACTTGGATTTCATGGTATTTAAGTATAATATCGTATAAAATGGTTTAGTCCACTCTCGGTCCAATAAATAATGTGTATACTAGACTCGACCCCCAAGGATCGAAAGTGGATTTAATTATCGCAAGATTTTTAAAATAATGACAGTTCACATAAAAGCGCTTCCGGTTTTTAATAAAAATCACAATGAAAACTAGGTACTACTACTATACCTAATTATTGCATATTATTGACACAAAAAGAAATATCAATAAAGAAATTATGAAAAAATATGCAAACCCCGAATTAAATAATAAATTGGATAACGAGGTACCATTTCTCATGAGATTAGAAAAAATACCAACATGACATAAGGGACGTTTCGTTTGACAGCGACAAAACATAATCCAGTGGTACAAACGTAATGGGTGAATTACGTTTCAAATAAAGAAAAATAATGTTTTTTGCAAGATTGATAGAAAAATACAAAGGAATAAAAGGTACCTACAGTAGATGCTAAAAAAAACCACAGGCCTCATGTCACCAGTATAGGTACTTCAGTGTTGTGTGAATCAAGATCTGCTGCTCTTAAGGCTTCTCTCGTGGAAGCGATCGTCGGCGACCACCTCCCGCATTCGGCCATGGCACAGAGCTTGAGGTACAGAGCATGAGGCACAGGTAGCAGTCACCTTCACTAAGAGGTAAAATTTTATTTTAACATTCGGTGTTTTGCAGTTTTCAGTTTTCAGGTATCAGTTTCCGTGGTTCAGCCGTTATCAGATCCGCACAGAAGACTCCCGGTTCCAACCTAGGGTGGAAACATAGTTTGTACTATTTAACAATACCAAGAGAAGACATTTTTTTATATAAAATAGGGAAGACAGGAAGATGATAACATGAACATTAATTCGCGTTTCCATTTCGTAACATTACTGGTTGGTCTCTTTAGTTTCATGAGTATAATTTCCATAAATGACAAATGAATGGACTTATAATAGTGTACAAGTGTGTCGAGTTATCCGGGGCCTGCGAAGTTGCTGGCTTCAGGTGGGGCGGGAGTGATATATCAAAGTTTGCAAGTTAACGGAGTGCGAGGTGCGAGCCTATGAGTTATGTCGACCGCACGCCCCGCGGACGGACGCGCCGAGCTATAGGCGACGGCGGATCTAGTATGTGACTACAGAGATCATCTTAAAAAAAGGTTTTCTTGTATTTGCACATTTATGTACGGCTGTTGAAAAGTGTATGCATTGTTGAAAACTTTTCTGTATTATTCCTTCCCAGGTTGGTCGTGTTGAGGAACTGTCTGCTTGCTAATATATTACTTAGTTACAAAAATGCCTCGTTTTGCGAAGCAGTAATGCTAGTGAAGGAGGCCGCCGTATTCGTTAGGGAACGGACATGGTCACGATCAAGCTACCGTGTCTCCAACCTCGACTACCAACCAAGGTAGGCGAGGGCTTACGGATGATGAACAATGCGTACCACGTCGTCCGGTTAGCTGTCCGGCAACTGTCTAGATTAAACTCGAGTCGTCAATAGCTCATATTGTCCCATGCGCGCCTCAAAGAGATGTCAGCAAACCGTAGGGCCTAGCAGGACCGATGCCCATTAGGGCCGCGGGGAACCTCCAAAAAGAAAACTTCTGATTATAGAACGCAAAGGAAATCTAAAGGACACAGTTGTGGTTTTAGTCAGCAAGTCTAAAACGCCCTCCGGTTCCTCTAGAGCGGTAAGTTATTGGATGATTTTTCATCTCAAAAGTCTATATTTATCTTTTTAAGTTCCACTAGACAAGACCACTTAGCGCTAGATTCTCGCTACCTCTCATGACTTGCACGTCTGCGGTAACCAAAACGCATATATATCGCGTCGACCTGTCCTGTGTAATTGAGTTACCGCGCTAAGAAACTGAAACGGCTCGCGGGAGAATACTAGTTCAGATAACTAACATTTACTTGTCTTACTATATGTTGTACCTACCGGTTATTGAATTGTTGTGTAATACATATTATATTGTTGATATTATTAGAACACAAACGTTGAACGTGAACGTTGATTTTGTATTATTGGTAGACAATAAACGCACGCTTACAAACGCATCTTCAATATTTCCTTTTTTTGAGTTGCTGACTTTTTTACCGACTTCCCAAAAAGGAGGAGGTACTACGTTCGGCTGTTTGTATGTTTTTTTTTTTTTTTTTGTATGTTTGTTCGTCCAATACTCCCCCAAATGTGGACGGATTTTTAAAATTCTTTTTTTGTTCGAAAGTAGATAGTTCTGAGGTGGTCCCATTATCACCAAATTAGGATCTGATGATGGGATCTTGGAGAAATCGAGGGCAACCTTCAAATTTTATAGGCTCACTTATTGATTTTCGCATATTTTATGAAGTATCTTGTGTATTTGCGTATGGTCGTCACCATCTCAGGTAGCTGGGCTGATGATGGAAGGTACAACTCCTTAACAGTAAGAAGTTACTCGAACAGGCAAGGACTGTTTTTAGTAAATTGTTTTGATGTTTGATAGGGCATTTGCCACATTTGGCCTCATGATCATCAAGTCATGACCTGATGCTGCAGTCAGGATAGTCTGCAGAGTACCTAAGTCCTCGACAACAAACAGCAGATATATCGAGTTTAGGCTCATTGAAAACGGCTCGATGTGTGGATAAACGTACTGCTAATAAAGAACACCGAAGTACATAGAGACCTGATGCTGAAGCCAGGAGCATCAGGAAAAGTACAAACCTTGAAATTGCAGCACCGTAGTCGTGTTTGGGCTCATTTTAAACAGGACTAAATTTTAAGTTCATTGCAATGTTGACATAAATCTGGCCTGATGCTACAGCCGGGATTATCAGCATCTAGTCTAATGACTGATTGAAAGATTTACCTTTCGGCTTCATCATCAGATCAGTTCGATATATCCTTTCCCTCTCCAGCATCTAGTCTAATGACTGTTTGAAAGAAGAGGGGGAGAGGATATATCGAACTGATCTGATGATGAAGCCGAAAGGTAAATTAATGTAATCTAACCGTGTTTGGGATTATTAGAACCGTTATGAGATGCGCTCTGACTATAAGGTATTTAAGTTTGACTGAGGGGTACTTTTTAGTGGTGGTACCATAACTAAAAAGTGTAAAATAAAAAAAACTTTTTACAAAAAAAATATAACCGACTTCAATGATAAAAAACACTGAAAAGTATCAAATAACTTTAATTTTGGAAGTCGGTGTTAAATAACGAAGAGACTAAACTATTATAGAAACACCGACTTCCAAAATTAAAGTTATTTGATACTTTTCAGTGTTTTTTATCATTGAAGTCGGTTATATTTTTTTTGTAAAAAGTTTTTCTTTTTTTTATTCGAAGAAAATAATAATAGTTAAAATATAACAAAACTGCATTTATTTATTTGTTTTACACAAGGGACTGGACCTCACGACACAGGGTATTCTAGTGTGGTAGCCAGAGATATATTGTTTAATTTAATACATAAGTCAACTGATGTACCTAATATTTCTGTATCTTGTACTAAAGCTTTGAACAAATAAAGATTATTATTATTATACAATGCCATGTTGCATTAAGTCCACCTATGTACCACTATAAAGTATTATGTACCTTCTCAGCGTTTTGATTTCGAATAACTTACACACACACATGACATGTGTCATCCACCAACCCGCACTGAGCCCGCGTGGTGGATTATGGCCAATTGCCTCTCCTAAAGAGAGGGCTTCAGTCCCAGGGCAGTGGAAAAGCTGATTATGCTATAGAAGTTATTTAAATGAATAAAAACTTGCGAGCGAGTCAAGATTCTTTTTTAATACTTTATTTATTTACCTAACTTAACATTCAATCCGAATCAGTTACACTAAATCGTTTTATAAGTGCCCATGTAGGCCTATGTGAAATAAAATATTTTGACTTTGACTTTGAAATTAATGACAATAGCAGCAATGAGAGATAGTATTTTTCAGTTTCCTGAATTCAATATGGAAGGTCCCGTTTGCGGGAAACCAAAGAAAACCTGCAATCTCTTTGTTTATCTTACAAAAAATGTTTATGAATTGTTTTTCCGCTATAAATTCCTTCGTAAAAACCGTGTGGGTATATTCCCCTGATCCCCCGCCGTGCAACGGAACTGACATACAGACGGACAAACGACACACGATAGTTATCAATACGGATTATCTGCACACCCTGTGTATCACACCTACAGCAGGGTTGCCACACACGCTGGGAAAATAATGAAATGGATTAGATTGACTGGGGTAACGAGACATCTAAGAAGCTATAGGGTAGGTAAGCGGTAGGCTAGGGACACAATTGTTAAGAGAACATATAATACAATTTAAAATTATTATTCCCAAACACTGCTTATCAAACAAACTCCTTTTAAAATCTTACCAGCCTATGTTTTTAAATATAATTTTATCTTAATCCCTGAAGGTAGGCATATGAAGTGCAGTAGATCGTGCTTATGCATAAAGGAATAATTACAAGGATTACAGGGATTTCAATCATTTGAAAACAATCTGACCACTTGCCTGTAAGTAGCAGCCCTGTCCAAGCTACAGGGGGCGCAAAAAACTGCGCGGAACGTGACGTGGCATATTAATGGGTGATGTTTTCCTGGCCCGCGTAGGTAGGCAATAGGCATAAAATAAAATTATATTTGTGGACATGAACACTCAACTATGCATTTGTTTTGAAAGCTTTTAGTAATCTTCATACGAGACTAACAGACTATAACCAACTACCTGTTTTGACTGTTTTTCTGACATAGCCAAAATACCTCGACATGAATGGTTTTTCATAAAGTGCCTAACCTGTAAGACTTGAAGGAGTTATCGCAACAGTATCCAGAAATAAATGTTTTATCTATTACATTTTTTATTTTATTTTTTTAAACTTAACGCCACACTTGAAAGTACTCCTGTTTCGCGAGGACGTTAGAAACATGTTAACTCACATATACAAGACACCTAGACACAAAACAACTATATGTAGGCCATACAAATGTTTGTTCCTTGTGGGAATTGATCCCGTTACATACAGAGCAGCCATGAGTTGCTCAACTACTGCACCCAGAGTGCCATCGAGTTACGTTTCTGTGATGCGAACTAATTAACATTTTTTTTTTCAGGGCTAGAATTGGTTGGGTAGTTTAATCCTTCCGAATTACCATTCTATAATTTTGTATTAAGTATACCAAAGTATTAGAATTATTAATCTACAACATACCTATCCTAAAACTAGTTCTGAATGGCAATCACAAAACATTAAGAACATAAAATATCAGTGAACATTCATGACGAGAAGGAAGAATAACACTAATAATATCAAAGTTGTCCTTACGACGTGGAAGTTAATCGGTTCATTTACGACACTCCTGGCTCGCAGCACCAGGGCCGCAGCCCGAGGTGGAGGTAACGGCTCCCGACTGCTGATTGATTTGTTTTTATGATTGCGTTTATGGCAGTTCGCGACAGTTCGCTGGGGCAGAGGTGGGCTTATGACTGTTTTTGTGCTAAATGTTCCATTTACGGGTTCCAGTGATGGCTGATTAGATTGGTGTCGTACCGGGAAAGTAACTGTTATGTCACACTTTGTTATTGCCAAAATATCATTACATCTAGCATTTGTTTGTTAGCTTAAAGCACACCTTTTCTTCTCTTCAAGTTGGTAATCATCGTGGGTGTTTGACTTATGTAAGCTAGGCGGGAAATCATCAAATAGCTTCTCCCGCCCTAGAGTAGAAGAAGAGGGTGTGTCAGATTTTTATTGACTAAAATACACCTGTGTCCTTCAGTTATCCTTAGCGTTCAGAGCCACAGTCAGTTTTTCATACTGAAATGCAGAAACCTGACTCACCAAATTTGTATTTACATAGCCAACCACCAATTGGTAGTGAAGTACTTTGGCCACCATTTTGAAAACCATTCTATTTTTTTTCGAGGATTAATTTCTTTCGAGCAAAGTAAACCCCGCCAATTCGGAAAGAGTCCATCTTTTCGTCGTCCACAAAACTATAAAATTTACGTATCAAAACATCTCGCCTGCACATGCCGAGGTCCCAAAGTATCAATTTGTCGAAGTGAGCTATATCAATAAAGAACTTTTTATTTCCGCCATATTCTTCTTCCCCTGACCCTCCAATATGATTACGTTAATGATCGTTATTTTATGAACTAATTAATCATTTATCTCTTTGGATGATGGCTTTCAATGTAATGGGATTGGTCGGAAATTAAGATGGCTGTTAAGATCATAATTTTATTTTATTTAATGTCTAATAATGAATTAGGGTAGATTTGGTGGTTATCATTGCAAATTGCGGTAAAAATTAATAGACAAATTCAACATATTAAAAACAATTCTGTCTAGCTCTTTAAGGAATAGAAGGCTGAAGCTTCACGTGTGATGTTCTTGAGAACGAGAGCTTTTTTAAAAAATCTACAGCATAATACCTCGCTTGCCAAACCATTCATGTCACCCAAACGCTGTTAAGATCATGTTTAGACAATCTTAACTCAATAAACTCAATTAAATATCAGTTAGTTCCGAGTTGTGTATCACATTACCTTCCCTAAAGACTAGATAACCACTAGCTACGTGTGAGAAGTTCACCTCAACCGACATTATCAGTACAAATAGCCCATGATTGCTCACGTAAGCCACTTTCTCACGTCCGATCAATCGCGGCCTCTTCCTGCCCGCTGCGCTGTCGCACTAATGACTAATTACGCTTGTACAATCCCTCCTTTACACTATACCACTTGTATTACTGACTACACTTTCCTTGCAAGCTAAATACAACCTTATAGCCCTGTGATAATGTTTGGATTGGATCGCGAGGTTCTATATTAAGACGTTTCCTATTCACGGCGGCTGGTGTACGCTCATTAGGTACTTAGTGCTATTGTGGAATCATTAGTGAAGAAGTTTCAATCTTATATCTTGCAGATAGGGTTGAGTTTCGTCTGAAGGTGTTGTCAGAGTTAGGTCCTGAGTAAAGTCTAGGTGAAGCGCTTCCTGAGGAAAGATATCGGCACGTAATGAGTTGAGTGGCATTCAAAACATCGTTATCTTTGTTCACCGCAGCTCTTTGTGACTACCGAATAACTTGTGTTCAGTGCTCAGAGGGAATGGAAAAGTGAAATGCAGACAAGATTGTAATAAGAGTATTACGTTGTTTGCAATATGCATTCTATTTTTAAATACAAAGGAAATAATCGACGTTATAGGTGGCTAGAAACAATTATCAACAAGAATGTCGTCTACCTATTTAGTTCTATGTATCTATCTAGCTTAATTTGTCTTATATCTGGTCAAAGGCCACCTCTAAATTATCCATACAATTTTGTAGGTACTTTAGCGTGGGACAGTCTTTTTAGTAAAAGTCGAATTCGTCCCACCATCATCGCCAACGACAGCTACGATGTCATCCGTTGTTAATTAAAAGAAGAAAAAACTATGATGTGTTTTTTTCTTTTTCTGTTTAGAAAAATTAAAGGGTAGCTGCATCACAGAAATGTCACTTAGATATCTAATAACTCCACTTAGATAGATCTAGGTTAGTAATTTTTAGCTACTGCTAGTCAGCGAACTGCCATACGTACAAAACGTGAGTTAAGGAGTGGAATTTTCTGCCGGAGTCTATGTTTTCTGATAGCTACAACTTTCTTTCTTTAGAAGTTTTTAAGTCAAGAGCATATAGGTCACCACGTCATCGCTTACCATCAGTTGACATAGAAGAAAAACGCGAGCTAATCAGTAATAATAATAATAAACTGGGCAAGTGCGAGTCGGATTCATGCTCTGAAGGTTCCGTATAAACTTATTTATGTAAATAGATTAAATTACTGAATGGAATCTTGAAGATTTTTACGAATTAAAGAAAAAAAATTTTTTTTTTATTCGACAACTTCAAGGTACCGCAGACATAAGTACTTACATGCTTTTAATTTTAATTCGATACCTCCAAGCGTTTGTGAGATAAAAAGTCTTGACAGATAGACAGGCAGACAGACTAACGGACAACAAAGTGAACCTATAGGGTTTCAGAAACCCTAAAAAACTAAACTTATCTCTTGTAAATAGCTATCCCATCTTATTATTATAAAATCACACCAGCTCAAGAAAAGCTTATAAGGTGGTCTCCTCAACCGATGCCACATGAAACTCGCCGGGACCGTAACTCGATTGTTTACAAGCATCACAGACGCTAACAAGATCGGAATAACTCGCCCTAACGAGGTTAGTCTAAGACCATGGCAAATGGCGATGTCCTCTCGATACATCGGACTGATCGATACCTAGCGTCGATGTGTGATCGAGTTACAGACTTTGAGCTTGAATTAGCTTTGATGGATGATCACGGGGCTTTTGTTATGGAGATAGGGTCTACCTATACCTTCCTCCTTTTACCTTAATAACAGTGACGTAATTAATCCCAAAGGGCAATGAAAAGGGCTATGCTCGGAGTTTCCTTGCGTGATCGAATCAGGAATGAGGATATCCGCAGAGGAACCAAGGTTACCGACATAGCACGAAGAATTGCCGAACTTAAGTGGCAGTGGGCAGGGCACATTGCTCGCAGAACGGATGGCCGTTGGGGCCGAAAGGTTCTGGAATGGCGACCCCGTACCGGAAGACGTAGCTCTGGAAGGCCTCCTACAAGGTGGGCCGATGACCTGGTAAGGGTTGCGGGAATCCGATGGATGCGAGACGCACAGGACCGTTCATTGTGTCGGCACTTGGGGGAGGCCTATGTCCAACAGTGGACGTCTTTCGGCTGAAATTATGATGATGATGATGAATTAATCCTGAAGCGGCCCTGTGCAATAAAATATTGGGGGCCCATTATTATCTAACTGTGGCAAAGCCCAAAAGGCACATAGTTTTTATTTCGAAATATAACTAGTAGCGATAAGACACGGCAGGTCAATTTGAGAGCCTCTCAGGAACAGGAATGAGAGTTTATGGTCAACATTTTACCTTTTTAATCTTACATAATTTGGAGCACTGTATATTTTATACGGCTAATAAAGTGCTAACTACACTCCTGCTTAGGCAATACCAGTACTATTCCTTTAAATATAATAGCCGACAAGGGGTGATATTCTATAGAAGAAATCGTGGAATGATAAGTCAATATGTAAGTTCCTCAGTTCTGAGAATTAAAAAATCATCATTTTTCTGTCGTTCCACCGATATAAAGTAAAAAGCTATGTTTCCGCCCGGGATCGAACCGGGGGCCTTCTGCGTGTTAGGCAGATGTGATAACCGCTACACCACGGAAACTTAAGCGTCTTACACAGAAACAAGGTACATACCAAAATGATTTATCAACTAAAAGTAGGATTTATCAACATTAAACTATTTTGACGGAGCTACCACACCAAAATTACAGGCACAAAGTCGTTAATTTATCAGTTTTCAAATGGTTTTACATATCAAAATGGTTTCCAGGTCTGGGATTCCCAATATCCTGGAAGTTTTAGTAATGGCAAGTGCTTTTCTGAAATGCAAACAAGAAGTACACTTGGAAACGTCATGTATATCTACGACTCATAGGACTAGTTAGTTCGTATTTATAAACCGAAACAGTTAAAGAATATTTAGGGTAAAAAAAAAATACAACCGCCCATGTAAACTTTTTACAGTAGCCAAGTGTGTAAGTGACTTAGTCATTAAGAGTCTAACACTATCTCCCGCTCCACCCAAGAGCGGGGGTTGTCATTGGATGATTTTTGCCCACCGAAAAAAAAAGTGTTTAAGCGACTTTATTGACTGTGCTGTGTGGCCAAATGGAATGAGTGAAAGTTATTAAATTGTTTTTGACGTATATGATTTTAAAGGGGAATAAATAACATTAAAAATATATATTAAAAAGTTATATTTATTAAAAAAAAATACAACGTTTTTAATATTGGAGAAACAAAAAGCTATGTTTCCGCCCGGGATCGAACCGGGGGCCTTCTGCGTGTTAGGCAGATGTGATAACCGCTACACCACGGAAACTATACGTGAGTCGTTGAAATGTGATGTCTGTTCATGTAAACTGCATAACGTCATCCTGAGCTACAACCATCCATTTTACCGAAGACCTGTTGAAGGTTACGGGAATCCGATGGATGCGGGACGCACAGGATCGTTTATTGTGGTGACACTTGGGGGAGGTCTATGTCCAACAGCGGACGTCTATAGGCTGAAATTATGATGATGATGATAAGGCTTTACCAGGAGCTCATTTGACGACCTAATCTGAACTGAAGGGATCTACTAAAGGGTGTATAGCACCATTCCTCTTTCTTGCCCACATGCCTTAGCTTTTTTTTACGTCATGGTAAGGCCTCTAGTTAGTACCTTTTTGAATTGGGAAAATCATCCAATGACACCCCCCACTCTTGAGCGGAGTGCGAGGGCGTGTCAGACTTTTACTGACTAAAAACGCACTCCTGTTCCTTCTTTGCCTTCGTCCCAAGGCCCCGGGTTTCACTTTCACACTACCCGTGGTCCCAGTAGGCTCCCACCCTGCTGGGCCCCTACGGCTTGCTGACATATCCTTGAGGCGCGCGTGGAACAATACGCGTTGCCGACGACTTGGGCTCAGTCCAGACGGTTACCGGAAGGTCGGACGACGAGCTACCCATTGCTCACCGTCGCAAGCCCACACCTGCGATGGCCCTGGTTAGTACTGACATTCAGTTTAGTTTTAAAACTTCTCTGTTTCTCTGTCTTCTCTACCGCCACTATGCTACCTAACATCGCCCACAGCTACCCAGCCAGCATCAAGTTACACGATGTAATCCACTTGTCCTCAATGGAGGCCTAACTAATGAGCATTAATTGCCGCTTGCTAATGACGCCGTAATCCTCGCAAACATAATACGAGGCAGTAGTAACGCTGGGCGGTGCTATCTCACCGTACCTTGTCGCTGGCGATAATAGTTCATTGGTAACACGATTATAGCGTGATCTGTTCACTTGCTTAGCTGTGGCAAGTGATTTGTTCATTCAAGCGGTTCCATTCATCTATATCAACATTAGTTTAAGTAGATGCAAAACCCGAAATATGTGTCTAGTATTTTTATGTACCTAAATCATCTGTGTATCATAACTGTATCATGAAAAATTATAAAGTTATAAGCTTTTTAAGTTTATTAGTTGTCCACACAAATACATGGCAACCAAACCATCGAGGAGACTGAAAGGTTTTTTCTATGGTGGGCAAAAATCATCCAATGACAATCCCCACTCTTTGAGCTGGAGATAGTGTCAGACTCTTACTACTAAAATCCTACCCCGTTCCTTCTAGCCTTTATACCGGGGCTCGAACTCCCTTTCGGAGTGATTTTGTTCCCACACCTAGCTGTGCGCTGTCGCTTATGCCTTCTATGACCTGCCGTGACCTATGTTATACTTAGTGCCGGTGGTGGTCAACTTGTGACTTTGTTCAAATATTTTTGAGAAAATATATAATAACGTGTAAAAATTATTGTAATCTGTTCAGTTACTGGTTCTGAACAAACTATATTCGAGATTCACGTAATACTAAAAATAATGTTGTGAAAAACTGACTGACTGACATATCAACGCATAGCCGAAAATACTAAGACTAGGAGTGTAAAATTATGCACAAGGTTTCTTTTTATGACGTAGGTGAGCACTAAGAAAGGATTTTTTTAAATTCATTCCCTAAGGTGTTGAAACGAGGGTCTAAACTTTATATGGAGAAACCAACTTTCTCGCTAGTGAAGCTGGTGGCAGAATTTAGTCTTTATATAGGACTTCTTTTTAGCTCTGCTGGTATACCCACATAAATATATGTAGATAAAAGCGTGTGTCAGTCTGTATATCGTCGACTAATCTAGCCTAGAGCGGGAGGTTGTGTCAGACTTTTACTTGACCAAAACTAAACCTAAATTAAAACTAAGCCTATAGTTCCCTTTGTGTTCTAGTACCACAGATTTCCTTTTTAGAAGTTCCCCGTGTGGCAATATTTACACTGTGCTGGCTATTTTTTATGAATACTGTCACAATGCACTCATGTCAGTCATATCTTCATCAACGATAAAGACATGTTAATAGATTCCTACTAGATACATTCGAACTTATGTGGTCCCGGAAACAGACAGGACATAAACCATTCGAAATTATACAAAGCGCCAATCGAACACTTTAGTGACAGTAAAATATAGTGTAGCCATGTGGCCGGAGTGCCTATTACAGGGATTGGTCTTAGTGATGATGTAAATAAACAAGATAATGTGACAATAGCAAATATTTAGTAAAGATGTAGGCAAACAAGTAGGCAAATCGTTCACTTCGTTTGATGCACAGTGGCTAAAAATTATGGAAACTAAAGACAATATTTCTAATAACACAGGCGAGAGTATGAGCTTCTACTATTTAAACCTCGGGATGTATTTTACTGGGCACATCATAAACGCGATGGTAAGCCCCCACTACGAGGATTAGCTGGAGATGAGCCACAGCACCTCCAGTTTTCTCACCAGACATGGCCAGCACAGAAGGTTTTTGTTTCTGAATGAGGTGCGAGAAACGCCCAATTGTCATCGTTGTGTGGATCGCCAGGAGGACACGATGAAGCAGACGATAGAAGTACAAGCCACGCCTGGGCAAGACACCACTGTGTCTTCTTGGAGGCGATTGACCTTTCGCGTCTAGCCCAGGTTCAGGCCAAGGTCCAAAGTGAGAGAAATTGGGATGCGGTCATTTATCTGCGAAGCATTTAGGCGGGCAAAGAAGGTGAACGCAACCGTAAGGGAGAAAACATCCTCATGCCCCTGACGCAATATAAGACTTAGCCCACAGGAGACGCCTCAAGCGTCGGGAGTAACAGAGCAATTTCCGGCTATCGTATGAGCAACGGCTGGCTCGCCTTCCAACTGGCCGGTAAGAACCGATCCCGAGTCGACAGCGCGTGTTCTCTGCGCTCTTGAAAGAAATTTTAGCAAAACTGAAGGAGCCCAGTTGTCTACTGGCAGTAAAGTCAATACCTGCTAGGGATGCGGAAAAGATTAACTGAGTTACCGGAATATGAAGGAACAGAGGTGGGTGGCTTGGTAACACAAAATAGGGGATACATTTTAAAATATCCACTAAGAAACGATTTAAACTTTCGTTACAATAAGGAACTTTTGTATATTTTTTGCTCTGCCTCAGCAGTCTTGGCCGTGCGTTATCAGCGATAAAATTAATTTTATTGAATAATTCTTATACATTTTTTTTATCTTTATACAGCTGTTTAAGTAGCAATTTATGATAATGAATAATGATAAAATGTTTAATAAATAATACAGGTGTGATAACACTTGCACTGCACTAATCTACATTTCTTACTCTTAGATAAGAGAGGGACAAATTTTAAGAACTGAAATTTTAACGACTCAAGAATAGTTTCCGTGGTGTAGCGGTTATCACATCTGCCTAACACGCAGAAGGCCCCCGGTTCGATCCCGGGCGGAAACATAGCTTTTTGTTATTTCTTTTTAAACATATGATAATTATGTACTTGCAATTTTCTTTTTTAAAAACTCAAGTGATACCAAAAAGGCTGGCTTGTATTTGTTCTAAACCAGCTTCTAACAGCGAGTTTCCCTGCAGGAAGGTCAAAATTTTTTTCAAAGAAACTCTCAGGATAATAAAGTATTCACTGTCTATCGCCAAGTTGCAATACAATGCTTACCGACTTTCATCATGTCGATTTAATTTTATTAATAAGGCACACCAAGAATTTGTTCGCAGATGTTTTTTTTAGTAAATATTCAGAAGATCATACCGTGTAAATAAACTAATTACAGGCGTTCACATTACTCACAGATGTAAGCAAATTTTTCCAATCCTCTCTTAGTGCTTGCCTACATCTTAAAAGGAAACCTTGTGCAAAATTTTACGCTTCTACTCCTAGATGTTTCGGCTGTGCTTTGATATGTCAGTCAGTCAGTTTCTGGTTTATGTATATTAGATAAATAAAAGCATGGATAAAAAATATATGTTCGGCATGATAAGAAGTGGGTAGATCAAGGAGGAGATCGAGGAGAGAGATCAAGGTAGTTGAAAAAAGGGGTCATGGGTTAGCTTCTGATAGGGAAACCCGGGGTCCTAGATCGGACAGCAATGAAGGAACATAGGAGTGAGTTTTAGTCAGTAAAAGTCTGACACGCCCTCGCTCCCTAGAGCGGGAGGTGTCCATGAATGTTTTCCTATATAAAAAAGGTAGTTGAATAAGTGATTTAAGTTGTGGACCACACAAGTAACTTGATAAGCTAGCTTATAGTAAAGCAGTGGATTGATCTCAATAAAACATTACGTGAAAGGTGTGCCCACTGTGCCAGATAGTCAGGCGTTGTTGACATTCAGCTTTCACTTAGTTCGCTTTGGTATCTGCTACCTTATTTGTTCACAACGTAGCAAGGTTTCCGTGGTGTAGCGGTTATCACATCTGCCTAACACGCAGAAGGCCCCCGGTTCGATCCCGGGCGGAAACATAGCTTTTTGTTTTGTAATTAATTCTTTGATTATCCATTTTTTAAGGTGGAAAATCTTACAATGACTTCTTCCACTCTAGGGCGCAGTAGGAGGTGTTGTTAGACTATTACTGACTAAAACCACTTCTAATGTCTTTCTTTGCCTTTCATTCTAGAACCCCGGGGTTTCCCTTTCGGAGGTCAATCCATGACTTCATTATTCATCAAGAGGTATCTATTTATACTTATGTACCTAAGTAGTCAGATTTCATTATCATCATCATTTCGGCCGAAAGACATCCACTGTTGGATATAGGCCTCTCCTAGGTGTCGCCAAAATGAACGGTCCTGTGCGTCTCGAATCCATCGGATTCCCGCAACCCTTACCAGGTCATCGGTCCACCTTGTTTACCTTGTTTGTGGTTTCAGACAGTAAGTAATCAGATTTGCTCAAAACAATTCAAGAACTTTCACCCATTCCAAAATTTGGCTACACAGCTCAGCCAGTCAATAAAGCCGCTTACACACTTGGCCACTGTAAAAAGTTTACAGCCAACCATAACTTGGTCCATTACGGCAATGAATTATGTGTAGCGTCGTTAATCTGGCTTAGATATCACTCCTCATCTGCCGGCAATTACAGCTAATTGAATATTAAGGCCGAAAACGATTGCTTATAAAAGTGGCGAATTGCCGAGTGTAAAGGCGGCTTAAGTGGAGGGTCACCCGAACTGTGTAAATATCTTAATCAAAGAAGTGATGAGTGTTTTAGTGGGAGGGGCACCACCATTTAAAAAACGGAATGGTTTAAAAAACACTTCAAAGTCTTATTCAATAACTAACGCAACCTAATTATTTATTTATCTAAAAATACCTAATATGGGATATACAGGGCAAAAAAATGAACAAACCAATAAACATACCGAAGTAGAATACTAATAATTGTGAAAACAATACCAAAATTGGTAGACCATCAAACGAGATATAACAATTTTAAACAAATATGCTAAGACGCCGATTACTGTGGCGGCTGCACGCGGGTGTCTTTTTCTTATTTATTAGCTTTGAAACTGCTGATAAGATTCGTTACATATGTAACGTAAATATTTAGAACTATGTTATTGATTAAGACAATTATGTTGTTTTTGCATTGTGTTTAATTTAACAAATAAAAAAAATGCATGCAAGATGCATGCATTTTTTAAACTTCTCTGTTGTTAATTGTTTTGCGACAGGTATTCTATATTAGTCTACACTTCTCAACTAAAACAAAAACTGAATTGAAACACTTATATATAGAGCTAAAGTTTGTTTTTTTGTTTGTAGGTAGGTAATCTCTGAAAAAATATTGGTCCGATTGTTAAAACTTTTCACCGATACAAAGCTGCATTGTTACTGAATGACATAGGCCCTTATTATATGTGTGCGGGCGAGCTAGAATAAAAAAAAACAGAAAACATACCTACACCTAAAAATTATTTTATCAAATTGTAAATATTTTATCAAATTGTAAGACTGATCGGTTTCTTGTATTGGTTTTATTAGACAGTCCCTAGACAATGAGAAAAACAATCACAATGACAATTTTAGAAGAAATAAATTTCTACAACATTTCAAACTCTGAAAATATTTTATCATGGTAGTTAATTTACGGAGCGGTTTTTTACCTCGGTGTGGTCGTAAATCCGTCACTATCTATCTACCAAATATTTTATTGCTAGTAGAAGATAAACTGTACATGTTGCTTATCAACGCTCATAAAAGTTTAACTATTTTCATTGACAACGGCAACGGCTACCATGAAGATACTAAGAGATAACACGTGATCCAAGATACCTACAGTGAATAAGAGAATGCACGTGCATGAACATTTTAATATACACTAGTAGGTAGGTAGTTTGCAAAACTAGATAATTTATTAGTTTATTTTTTTTTATATTTTCGGACAGTTTTGCTTCTACAATTTGAGTATATATTTAAAGAATAAAAATGAAAACTTGTAAAAAAATAAATAAAAACACACGATATTTAAAAAAAACAAAGAAAAAAGTGAAATTGAAATATATTTATCGTTATAATTCCATTCAAAACACGTCTGCTGCTGAACGTAGACTTCCCCAAAGTGTCGCCACAACGACCGGCCTTTGAGTCTGGCGGCCATCGGATTCCTGTGATCTTCACCAGATTGAAGGTGGACCTTATGGGAGGTATGGGAGAGTTTCAATGCTGCGTCTTTCAGTATGCAAAAATAAATAATAAATATGGTAACATAGTTTTATTTCGGCAGGGTTTTATACTGAGTCGAAGCCTACTGGGGCCAGGGTAAGCTCCGAAAGGTAGCTCAGCCCCCGGTACGAAAGAACTGGAGTGGGTTTTTAGTAAGTAAAAGTCTGACACTATCTCCCGCTTCTTCCAAGACCGGGGGATATCATTAGATGATTTTTCCACCCGAAAAAAAAAACATAATTTTATTTTATTTTCAGATTGGATTTATTATTTCGTCTCGTTACCCAAAAATGTATTCAAAACTACGGCAAAATACAGCGTTCACGCAATGAACACTCCTACACGGTGGATGTTTACAAGCGGACATTACCGTGCGGATCCGCGAGTGAGCATATATGCGGAATTGCGGATATAACCGTCACGACGACGCGTCGGGTTCACGCCACAATAAAAATACTATGAAATAAATTGAAAAATTATTATAGCAAGTTACGGCGTCGTTCAAGGTAAACGATTGGGCGAATGATTAGGTAAAATGTTGCATTGTTGTACATACAATACAACGGATTAAAATAATTGTTATCCTTCTGCTTCACGTGGCGATAGCCATCTGATAAATGGGAGTCATTTTGAAAATTGGTTTAAAAAAAACCCTTTTACACATAATAAAAAAAAAATCTTCAATTTATACTAGATGAGATCGGTGTTTCCTAGTTGACTACCCTGAGAAGAAACACCAAAATAAATACAGGGGTTAAAGGATGTCACAATTTAGATTGTAATAACTCCGAACTAAGCTATGATTTTTATAGTTATATTTACTAAGACTTGTCACTATTATTCTGTATTGCTTTACCAGTGTAGTACAAAAAACTGAAAGGTGTGTTTCCTGATAGCTACAATTTAGGGGTATAGTGAATAGGTTACTTCTAGGCAAGCGTGCTTCATCGTCGACCACATCATCACTTACCATCAGGTGAGATGGTGAAAGCGCCATCCTATCAATAATGAAAAAAATTTAAACCGTTTCCTCAATGAAAACAATGGTCTAGTATTAACTAGTAGGTAGTGCCCATATAATCTATGTGGTTAAAATAAAATATTCTTCTCTACTTAGAGACGGACAGGGCTGAAGAGTAAATATTTTGTTTCGCATACTAAATGGGTACAATTTACATTTTTCCCATTCGATACCTAAGGAAATATGATTCAAATGAATATATTAAAAAGTCAATAAAACGTACGTATCGTTGCGTAAAAGTGTGATCGTAAATAACTTGGGAGAGAATCATTTGCTCGCCGGTAATGTGTTCGTCCAGAGTGCGGTGTTCCTTAACGGCGCATTATTGCGACTATTAGCTATTCATACTGTATTTATGATTGCTAAAATGTTGTATTTTATTGCTTTCAATGTTATATTTATTGGTTGTAATGTGACGGTGCTTGAGGTGTAAAGTGTGTTTTATCCGAGGAATCAATGTTTCATAAAATTATTTGAAGGCAGTGTGCGTATTTTTTGCGAAAGAACAAATTAATTTGATGAAATATAATAGTGACAATAAAATCTCAAACCTAGTTCTACAACAGTGTCCACTTTTTTGTGATAATTTTTAGATAAGTCTTCAACTAAGCATACTAATTTAACTCAGAAAGCTAGTGTTGCACTACTCAAGTTGAATAAAACCTCAAGATTATGATTATCTACCCAAAAATCCATTTATTCCCTAATCCCAGCAATCATCATCTGGCAGTACCCAGATAGTTTGAAGAAGCTATTTGTACAAAGCGGCTCCACCTAGCTTATCCGGCTGCGAATACTTTTAAATCACGTATCCGTTTATTTATTTACTCGCACGCGACAATTTACATATAAGAACCAATTCAATTCCGAGGCTCACGGCATTCGCAAAGATTAAGGCTGTATATCCACCTCCCGAACGACCTATCCCCCCCTGTCACCCACGCAGACCATCCCCACATAATCCGTATAAATCCACTTTATATTCATCCACCTTAAAGGCCTCAATAAAAGTGTCTTGTGTACTTTTTTCGTTGGAGTTAAGTGTGTTGACGATTCATTTCGAATTGGAATTTCGAAATGGTAATAATGGAACCTACCCTTAAGGCGCTTGAAAAGAAAACAGCCAATCTGAAGGTATAATGAAACTAATAAGAGTCGACAGTAACGATGCCAGGCACGAATGCTCTGAATAATTCGAAACAATGCCAGAGGTGATCTTGGCTACTTCTTTAAATTGGAAATGTACTTTTCATTGAAGTCTTGTGTATCATTTGCTATTCTCATTTTATTAAACATGACTAGGTATTATGTGTGGTTGGAAATAGTTCAATGAAAGTGTACAACGCCAATTTCTTCTCTCTCTAAAGTTCTTCAATTCTTACAAAGCTGTCAGTTTCTAAAGCTTTACCTTTTTCATCATTAGCTGTATATACCTTAATTAGTATACTTTTTTTTTTGAGAGTGGGAAATCATTAAGTAATTACTCAATTAGAATTTTGCTGATTGGGACTCACTCGAGTTCTTTCAGCTGCCCTTTGCGTTCAGTGGAGTCATGGTGACATTTCCACTAATCAGACTTCTTCACCTTAAACAAAATTTCGATACTTTCAAACTACATCATTTGTTTACAATAAACGCAAGCCCCTCTTGCGTTTGGTCTCACAATAATACAGTGGTGAAGCAGACAGCCGAAATGCTTATTGCAACTGAAGACGATAGTTTATCGGAGTCAATACAATAAATCAAAGTTATAACGTATTTGTTAAGTGTTGCGCTCTCTGAGGTATCGCGTGGTTTAGATTCAAACGAATGGTTATTTGAGGTGTGAGGGGATAAAGATACAGTCACAGTTTAGTTTATTTAGAGAAAATTTCAGCCGTATAAGTGAACTTTGTTCTATGTTTGGGAGACGAGAATGCAATATAGGTTTTGCTTTAGACTACTTTATATATTATTCCATACTTTCTATAAAATTGTAAATTATTACTATTCTACTTGGGCTACTGTTAATATTTATCGAAACATTGACTCTTTCAGTATCTGGAAAATAAATCTGGATCTAGTAATAATACTATGTTCTCAATGATAAAAGATTCTAATCCTAAAGCAGCAAAATTGTCCCATGATATATGGTAATACATATATCATAGTTGAATTGTATCATAAGAACATTTGGAATGATTTTAATTGCTTTAAAATGAACAGTATAATTTAGATTCTAAATGAACAAAAAAGGAAGACCGAATCTAGGGCTCCAAATAAGACTGGGGGAGTCAGTATATCCAACAACCCTTGAAATATTTCTCCATATTTTGCATATACAGTGTGTATACATACAGGGTGTGTACAAGCTATAAACAAAAAACGCCGTCCGTCTGGCCAGGGTTATCGTTCGGCCGCCTATTAACTTATGAAAATAAGCTACAATAACACTTTGTTTATTTTGCGTTATTCCTTGCCGGGGAAATTTGCGATGGACTAAGGAGTTAGGGTGGAGATGTCAAAGTTTTCTTGGTATTTTTATCAGACATAACGTACTACCTAAAAACGAAATGTGACATGCTTCGCTTTATAATCAAATATCGTAATAAAGAGCTAAGTGGTACATTAGACGTTAAAAAATAAACCGCAAATCAGAAAAAAATATTTTGAGCTCATATTAACAGATCGTATGAACCGCTCGTGAGACAGTAATGATCCCGCAAATACGGATAGGGGTCGTATTATCATATAACTACAATTCTCTCGTGACGGTATTTAGAGGCAATACCCATGAGAACTGAGAGAAATTATTTAACTTGTTGTAGGTGAGCATGATCTTCTTTTGTACGGTCAACATTTTTAACAACATTATTTTGTTACAAAAAATACTAAAATATGGCGAATAACTTTGAGAATCACATACTAATAACGTTTTGAAAGAACGGCCGGTTGTGTGTCTCACGTTGAGCAGCAACAACGCTAGTGTGTGTCCGATGGTGGGCGCCAATAGCGCTTGTGTGCCCCACGATGGGCGCCAGTAACCGGTCACTCGGACACCGCCGTGCCGACGTCTAATGGATGTTGTCATTGTAAACACGAGGGAAAAAATACCAATGTGATTACATAAGGTTGTCATAACTGTTTCAGGTTCGTAGGTAAACAACTGGACCGTCCTGCATTTTATTCTGTTTTTATTTCAAAGTGTCTTTATGAACCCTTTTGTGTGGGTAATGTTTGGCTATTTGCGTATTTTTCTTTTTGGAGAATTGATGTTTATTTCGTGTAAACCTCTTCATGTTTTGCCTTCTACTTAAATATTTGTTGTGAAATTCAATTCTTGTAGTAGATTTTACTAGAATTGGATTTCAAAATAATATTTTTATTAGATTTATATTATTGTATAAAGAAGATGTCTTACTTTGTAATAGGAAAAAGATATCCAGTTCGAGTCTTATTGCAAATTATACATACCTAATCTCAGATCGTAAATGTGGACCCCCTTATTCATCCCTCTGAAACACGGATCCAACAACAAATCCAACCTGCTGCATTTGTAGCAAGCACTACAGAGTCGACATGAATTACACTCAATCGGACATAACTTCCCCTCACAAATAAACATCTATACAGCGCAAAGGGAACACTCAAAAATGCCCCTGACAAAAGCGCCGTGAAATCTTAGCCCACCTCATAAAACACGTGAAACAATATCTTGAACGCACCATGGAAAACAAACTTTACAAGACACTTCAAAAATCCTTATTGCTCAAACATTAGAGTTGATATTTTTGGTGTCCATTGACAAAGGTAAAGTAGCAAAAGATCGGCTTTTCCTGAACCATAAAAGTATATTGTGCGTTTGTAAACGCTCGGTTGTTTGTCACCATTTGCATATAGATGTTTGCGTACGAATCTAAAAGGATTTGAATAATCATAGATTGTAAGTGGGGATCGGCAGGTGGATATACTTGGAAGCCGTCCAAGATCTCGTGAAGGGGAATTAAAAGACTGGCGAGATACGTGACAGGTTGCACTTTCGAACTTTTATAAATTGACTCGCAAATCGCAATTGAACTTCAAGTATTTCTGAATTGGAGAAGAAACCTGTGCGTTCGCTTATAAATATTTATTTAAAGTTTGCAGATGTTACAAAGTTGTTAGGCATGTCGCCAAGCTTACAGAGTGAACTTTGTATTAGGTGACAAAGTTTCTAGAACAGCAGATTGGTAAAGCAGGAAGTCTAAAACAAAATATATACAAACCGAAAAATGATAAACATTACTTAATTGTGATTATGTCAGCCTTGTAGATCAGTTGCGTGCACATTGTGAGTACAATCTCAATAGGATTTTACCACCCTTACGTGATATTATAAATATTCACAATCAATTTTAGTCAAGAGATGAACTCTATTCTTTCAGCCTCAGGGTTCCAAGGCTCCACGGTGTCGCAGTGTTGTATCATCAGATCCGATGATATTCATTACGTTTATCCGGCGGAATGTATGGAGCGAAATGAAAGCGCCGAGGTGCTGTAGGCAGGCACGGACTTGGGTAAAAATTTGGGAGAAATGTATGGAATTTGGTGAATGACTGATACTTTTCATAAAAATATCAAATAAAACAGGTAAAATAGTAAGTTATTTAGTACTTTTTAAATGTTCATTATATTGCTAGAACATATATACACAGTTTGTCATTAATTAAAAACATATTGTCAAGAAATCCGAAAGTTTTCTTGACTAATTTGAAAATGAATTTAGCGAAAACTTAAACATACCCAATTTTATACCCTTTCAAAAAAAAAGCAATCCCTATGTATTGTTAGACACCGGAATAAAAAAGAAAAAAAAAAGAAATTGGATCTTATAAATTCGCCCCCTTCTTAGCCAATTTTAATCAGCCAATACCATCCATATCTCCGTACAAGATTACCATACCAAAACAACAGGCCAATAAATAAGCGTATTTTCTTAATTCACTAGATCGCAGTTCGTCCTTCTATCCTTGACAACAGTAAAGAGGTCCGTAGTAGGCTGTGCACGTCCCTCCGCACTCGCCGAGCCGGTGCCTCCTCCAAATTATATAAATACCCCATAAATACTACCACCATAACTGTGCAAGAGTAATCACGACGAGTGTCACCATCACACTCAGCTCTACTTTGAATATATAACATGTATTTGCGCTAAAGATTCGGATTAGGATCACCCTAATCAGTAAGTGACCTTGTTAACAATTTTGTTGGGAATTGTTCTTTTTTGGATCTTTTGGGATGACCATCACTATAACATAATATGTAAACTTCACATTCTGTCTCAGTATTAAGTTTTATCGATACAGTAGCACTAGACTGTCATCTTTTTTTTGTTTTTTTTTTTTTTTGTTATTTAAGTTAAACCAACTTTTTTAAGTTACTTGCTAGTTGCTGGTCAGGCCAGAAATTATTTTTTAATTCTTTGGAAAATTTTGGCCTTGAAATTACACAGCTGTAACAAAATCAAAGACACAAAACCCAGGTTGATTGTATCCTTTAATCATTCAAAAGCTATATCTGTATTTCCATCTCTCTTTGCTCCCTTATTACAAACAAAACCCTCCAGCTCCACTCAAATTCCAATTTTCATTTCAAAATCGTCGTCGTGTTAAATAAAATGATTGCGGGAGTCTGTGGCATTATCTGAATGGTTCAGAGCTACCTCAGAGTCTCTCTGAATAAAGTGGCAAATTAAGTAATTGTATGCAAGTGTCCCGAAGGGGAGCATGATTGGCCCCAACAGATGCTTGAAGGAACTCTTATGGTTTTTTTTTGAAGGAGTTTGTTTTTGCGTGTCGTGAGTTCATTGAGTTGGAAAGTATAATAACTGCTAATATTTTTTTTTTAGTTTTGGATCTTTATTTATTTATTTAAATATAGTCTTTATTGTGCACCAAGATAATTAGTTTACTGAGGATCGGTTCCCTTAATAAACTTTATATTGATATATTTCTGAGAACCCAGAAAACGGCGTCTTTCACCAGTTACATTTACTTTATAGAAATTAACGACTTTTAATTTCAGTTCACGTTAGATATTATTCCCAAAATTATTCAAAACGTTTGAATCTTAATGAAGTGGGAAGAATCATGTCTAGATGGTTGGGCTTCAGTTGTCGGGAGCAGCGACAGTTTCCAGTCGGAAAGTCGTCGCTGTGCCTGACACGAGCCGTGTCCGGCCGCCGTGCTCAGAGACCGGAGCTCGTAGAGCCGGCACGCGAGCGGTCGACCGGCACAAGTTTGTTACGTGTTTGCTTGAAGTAAGGTTGGTAAGTTTTGACAATGCTTGGCAATGACTTAGGTAGGTGAAGACTAGAATTATTCGAAAGTTAATATACTCGTAGTAGTGTAGTTTAGGTAGTTATGAAACAGATTTTTTTGTGCAGATAAACTTCTGGTAAAATAAGAAATCTTTCTGATGAGAGCTGAGACATCGTATAAGCACTGACAACCCAACTGACATATTATTTATCTTATTACTCAATACATACAAATCTTTGTGGACCCTGCCATATCTATCAGCATCATTAGACTATGTCAATGATTAGACATAGGTCGAGCGCCAGTGGTGTGTGAATCAGATGCGCGTGTCATCGCCATTGCATGCACTTCACTTGTTCATTCACTGTTGGGAGGGCAGTCCTAAATATCGGCGGACTTAGACCTTTTGCGGAGATAGCGTAGTAGCAAAACTAGCCAGCTATAGTTAAGGTGAGTTAGACCTGTCATTTTGAAAGTATTATAGTTTTTCATCGGTACCTATTCAAATACCTACACCTGCGGACGTACGATGTTTGAAAGAGTTCTATGTCCATTCTCCAGTAGTGTGCGTCTTTTGTCGGATTTTTATTTTTTGTTAACTTTGTCCCACACAAGTAATTATTTTTGTATCGTGGGTGCCTCCACAAACATGTAAACTCACACATTCAGAAGACAATCAGATTCGAAACAACTATCTGTAAGCCATAAACATGGGTACATGTTCCGTGCGGGAAGCGAACTCGCGATACGCAACGCAGCAGTGAATCGCTCAACCGCTGTGCTAACAGTGCCGTCAAATTGAATCAAAGTCAAAGTCAAAATATTTTATTTCATATAGGTCTACAAGATCACTTATAAAACGTCAGAAGCTAGTGCACGGTTCGAAATTGGTCGTTTCCTATGGAGAAGAACCGGCAAGAAACTACATGGTTACTCTTTTAAAAAATGTGTTTATTACAATATTGATTGATTTATGTAAGAACAGTGTAGACCAGTCAACACTGTACCCAAAACCACACAATTAATCATAATAAAATAAAAATAAAGTAAGTTGTAATTGAAAGTTATCTAAGTGTTTGTGGATTATACAGTGTTCTCACATTCACATTCCAAAAAGAGGCTATATAAAAAAGCAGGAAAAATTTAAATAATTACAACTGTTAACAAAATAAATTACTAACAAATTGAATGCAGTTGAAGTCTAAATAATAAAAATAAAAAATATTGCAAAAGCAATTCGTTAAAGGAAAAATAAATTTATGTATATTAAAACAAAGGTGGAGCAGTTAATAGACACAATATTGATGATTTACCAGGGGGCCACATGTGCAGAGGTAGTCATTGCCAAACAAGCGTGTCTTCGACATAGTCTTTAACCTTGTAAAATGCTTTTTTGGTTAGGATACGCTTAATATGAGTTTTGAATTTTCCCTCACTAAGTTCAGTTACCGCCTTTGGCAGCTTGTTGTAAAAGCGTATGCTGTTTACTAGGAATGACTTGCTGGTCTTGACTAATCTCCATTTGGGTAATACAATTTCGTGTTTACTACGCGTATTTTTGTTGTGAATATCACTTCTAATTTTATCGATATCAGAAGCTTATTAGAAATGAAGCTACTGCTTTTTACTAAGCTAAATAAAAGTTTAAAAAAAATCTTCTGTAATTTACCGATGCATCACATCCTTTGTCCATTGTGCCCTCCTGCAGTTTCCAGTATAGACGAATGTGGAACAGGGTGTATAGTCCCACATACCTTCGTTGAAAAGGGAGGATCAACAAACCAGACGGATGTTTTGTCTGATCTGGGCAACAGCCTGAGAAATTTTTGGGCTGTCGTAGATATACATATGTTCAAATCGTGCGGAGAACTCAAATTGCACGATGCAGGATTTCATAGTTTAGTTTATGTATATATGTGGCGCCATAAATATCGCAACACCAGTATTAGAATAAAGATAATGATAGAGCTCTTCTAACTACTACCTAGATAGGTAATCGACAAGAAAGAAAGAAGAAAAAGGATCAGAGTAAACAAGTCTGTTTTATAAAAAAGGAACACATTTTTTTTGACAAAAAAAAAACATTAAACTGTTCCATTACATCTCACTCGCATTAAGTCGGTTGTCCCCTGCCCCTTGTCCCCCACCGGCTACCGGTTGTATCAATTAAAAGCGACACTCAGTGACTCGGAAACGACACGCGACTATGTCCGACGCATGCATCCGCCTTCGCAGATTCGTTGTGAAAACTCCTCACACACAGTATAAATGTACACTAATGTAGTATGAATTGGTACACGTTCGTCAGGACAGTCGCTGGAATTTCACGACCTTATGTATATCGATTATGACTTAATTCTGTCAATCGTTTGTCCTCAGTAGATTTATATGGTATGACACACTAACAGCTATTAGTTCATGTGTGTGTTTCAAATAGTTTGGAGATATATGATTTTTGAAGCAGTTAAGTGTGAGAGCACAGCATTTTTTAGGAGCCTATTTTATACTGTTACAACTTGGCTTAGTAGAAATGGCTTCAAGGGCCTCTTCTTGGATGAATTCCCCCAAGGGAAGAGTGGAAGTAAGAAAAAGAGAACAAACTACGTTGCCTACTAGCTGTTCACAGCCTATATTTTCATTTACCAGCAAGCCACCGATGCCATCTCTTGTTCTAAAGGTTACTCTTCACGGCTGTCATATCAAACTAAACATAGTACGCGTCCCCCGCACGTAGCCATCAATTAAACAGAACGGCCGCTGATTCGGAAACGACACGCGTCTCTCCGTCCGACGCACACGACTCTACCGGCTGATGCTGAGGGTCCTATAACGTGTGGCGATAGGAATTACTGGCCTTCATATGATGTCTATCACTGGCACTTACAGTAGTTCTCTCGTAGTTACAGTTTAAACCCCGGTGGCATATTTTGCTAAGAAATATTGTTTGAGATTCAGGTTCCGTTTGAAGATCATGAATTCAGTGAAATCTGAAACGATTTCTGTCTGTGTTTCCTGATAGCAACAATTTAATGATATTTAACTCAAAAGTATTTAATTCATGAATCCCCAAGCGACCACCGGTGGCCGCGCATCTATTGTCTTACTATTGTGTCTCTAATTGACGGTATCTGAAGGGTTAAGGAAGCTTGCTCCATCGTCAACCACATCATCGCTTTATATCAGATGAGAAAGACTTATTGCTATGCCATAACATGTAATAAACCAAATCCTTCACGCATTTCGCATCAAAAAGCGCATAGAAAACCTATCCTTTTAAGATTAAACAAGCGAACATCAACTCTGTCATCCTCATCATAAGATTCAATCAACTTTTCCTAATACCTAACGAAATGCAACGTCATTGTCACATAAGAGATGAAATCACACGTGACGTTGTCGTGGGGCGCAGGAATAATGTTTACGCTCACTGACTCCTTTTTGTCGAAAATGTCATCACAATCGGCGTAATTGATAGTGTAGAAAAGTCATATTTATGAATGTCACAATGTACAGCACACACACACGTACGTACGTGTAGGTGTGTACACCATGTTTAACCTTTACTTATTTAATGCAAAACGTTTTGGAGTTGTCTTTTACAGCTGAATTCCAATGGGATCTTACTATTTGATGTTCAGCTATTTATGTGGTTATGAAATGTTAATACACTTTTTTGTTTTTAGCATTTTAAGGGTCGCCGCACACGTGTCATATGCCACAGCTACAGACGCTGCCACATTATGCTAGAAGCGGACACAAAAGCAGCTAAAGCAAGCGACAGCCACTTGTGGCTGGTAGCTGATGCTTTTTAACCCATACACGCAGTATTATAATGGACTCTCATGAAAAAGGTTTAAATGTGTGTTTAAAAGTGGCGTGTGATGGCGTTTGGTATCGATGTTTAGTGGCCAGTGCAGGCCATAAGAAGCGAGCCACTGGCGTCAACCGTGTGCGGCAAATCCATATAAGTTGTATGAAAATTAAAGTAAATATGTGACGGCGTTTTGTGGTTGTGGCAGGTGGCCCCTGTGTGGCAGTCCTATGAAAAAAAAAATCTATGAAATGTTTATTCTCAAGCACATTTTAAACGTGAGAAGATTGAAGAGAAAGAAAGAAAACATGTTTATTCCGCCTAAATAGACGCACAAATCATCACAATGTCAATAATAAAAAAGCCAGTATCCCTGTCAGGACATGTGTATATCGGGCATAACAATATTGCACCTTATAACAGAGTTGTCTAGGTTATCTGTGGCATTTTGACGCCAGCCTTAAAGGGCCAACCTACGCTACTACTACTACGAATGAGGAGCGTAAATGTAATTAGTTTTTTGACCGAAGCAACTCTGACTTGATTCGAGCAATAAGAGCATTTAACTATTTAGTTCGAGAGCGTACTTACTTCAATTGATCAATTTACAAGCAGCTTAGCATCCATAAACAGTACTTTGTCTAAAAGCATTGTTTTGTGATTCCATTTTTTGTTCTTTTTATATTTGTCTGTTTTTCGATTATTTTTGTAACTGTTTCAATATTATTTCCATATAAATTGGGGAGGCTTGTAAATGACTCGTCCTGATTTAATCTGCTATCATATTAAATATTATAAGTAGTACATAAGCCAGCCAAATATATTTAAAATAAATAAAAGTCCAGAAAAACTGTCAATCTGTTAGCGATAACGATTAGTGATCAAGATTAACAGAGTGTAGTATATAACTGTATAATTAACCTTATAATGTTCCCTCTGCTAGGATTTAGGGCTTCTCTCTAAGAAAAACAATAGGACGTAATATACCACACGTGCTTGGCGCTGCTTGGTAGATGTCACATTCTTTTAAATTTTTGGTAATCAATACCTATATATTAAAGGATATAGCGGTTTCCTCGCATTGTTTCCCTTCACTATTTTGAGATGCATGGTGATGAAATAATGCACAAAGTATAGGAAGGGTTTGAGCTGGGTTTGAACTGGTGTACAACATGGCCACAACATACAATTCATCTCACTGGGTAACCACTTCTCTCTAGATGGAGACTCAAGATTGATGTACGCTACCAAAATGTCACGTAATAAATCTCTTTTGACCTTTTCTCACGTAGATTTACATATTTTTTAAGGCAAGTTTCTGAAAGAACAAACTTTTTGTATCGCTTTATTTGGTTGCTGATACAAATTTCAAGAAAATTGCTTTTCACTCGAAGACGCTTGAAATAAACAGCACCATCCGACACCTGCTGAGACACATAGAGCCACCATTTTCTCAGATAAAAAAGTAATGCCTAGACGAGATTTAGCAAAAAACGCACCATAGCCTCTTGCGCAGCGGGGAGCGGAAGGAAGCACATAAGTCACCGAGAGCTCGTGCTTCCGGCGCGACGTGCGCCACGTGACCATGGCAATTAGACCCTCAGGGGCAGGCTGGCTGAGGGATGGCTAATCGTTGAGAAGGTATCGCCAATCGTGTGTGTTGTGATTGGGTTTTTACTCTGAATTATGATTAATCTTGTGTCAAATAAAATTGAGAAGGACTTTATTGTCGTTTATTTCCTCATACTGCTGCTTGTTTCTCAGAATATAACAGAACCCACTTGCATTAAAATGAATCTTAGATAAATTTTATTGCCAACCTGTATTAAACGACAATACGAAAAGAATTTTAACCTTAACAGAAGGTTCAATTAAATCAGTTTTCAAGTAAGCATAAACAAGATTGGCTGTTGCGCCAGGTGTCGCGGGTTCAATTATTTCTGCATGGAAAAAAATATTTGTATGCCTACTAGGTAGGTACATTTTTGTGAACACTGCCCGCGATACAGTAATAATTACTAGGTGCAATGATTTAAAAAAAGTTAAAAATTCCCCACGTGGATATTGGCAGCGCATGTTAATCACATACAGTTTAAATATTTTCAACTTTAGTTGTCACCAATAGAATGACGCGTTGCCTAGAACGCTTCATAGATTTACCATCCGTATAAAGTAAACTAAGTAGTATCTTTGTACTCAAACGTTATCAGCAGTTGGAGTTCCTATACCATACAACAAAAGTAACACAACTTACACAGCTCATTTACTGCTCATAAAATCAAAATCAAAGCATTTATTGAATAGTCAAATGTCGGCCAGTCCAAGAAAAGTGAAGCTAAATTGCATGTTCCAAAGCGTATTCAGCATATTCTTATCTACCTGGAAATCAAATCAGCGATCACAGAAAACGAAAGAAGCAAACCAACAGGTCCACATGCCAGCTTTGATTGCATCATTAAACTTGTTTTGCCTCCCATCATCTCCGACATGATAATTGTGCCCCGTTTGACAGATGTATTGCCATTCACTTCATACATGAGACAATGGCGAAGAGCGTAATGTCCTCGATGAGTGTTTGATGTCCCTAATGTACCACTAAACAGTTTTGTTTCTTTAGCTAGTGTCTAGTGAGTAGCTCGGACAGACAGACGACAGACGGACTAGCTGTGAATACACTTGACTACTTTGTTGTTTCGAGGAATCCATTAGCCCGTATCTTCTAGTAGGTTAAAAAAGGTGAGCGTAAGGATCAACGTTTTCCGAACGTCTTCATAATTTTAGCTGAAAGACGTCTATTGGACAAAAGTCCTTGTCTTTGCTGGATATAAGACTCTCGCTAAATCCGAAGTTCACCTTGTTAGGCCTACTAACGCTGCGTTTTCCAGTACGTGGTCGGCACTCCAGAACTTTTCGCCGCCATCGACTATCTGTTCAGCAAGCAATATATCCTGCTCTTTCTGTAAGTGATTGCTAAAATATTGTATTATTATTATTGCTTCCAACCGACTATCAATGGACTGAAATAAGCAAAGCTGAGAAGAGACAAACATAAATACATGGAGTAAAAACATAAATATTGCTATTGGCCATTAAATCGATCACAGTTTTACGAAAAATACTACACTTCTATGTTCCAAAGAATTTAATTAACTAAATCTAAGCGGTATCTTTCGTTTATTTAGAGAGAGCTATCTGGCCCAAAAATTAAGTACACTCCCAAAACTCGTACGTCACCGTCCACACCTATATAATTTACAGTGGCATCTAGAATTAAAACTGGCACCTAATTGCGACGGACATATTTCTTAGTCCTCGCCCCGTCCCGCCAGGAAGCAAGATGATTTATCCATGTTTCACCTCGGCGAGGCGCTAAGTGGCCGATTATTTGCTCTATCTATTATCATATATTATGCCCGTGACGTGCTATTAATATTTCAGTGGTGACCAGAGGTTTGCTGATCAGAATAACTGGTAATTTGTGGGTTTACACCTGTTTGTGCTTGTTAGCATCAGTGATTGGATGGAAGGAAACACATTAAGCGCCAGCTAATAGTCTGGCTATTTTAGGAGTCAATAATTGCAATAGATAGGATCTATGTAGGTACTTCAACAATTAGATTAGGTAAAATAGAAATACGATGCTGTTATTTATTCTATACATATACGACAAATTGCTTTCATTTCAATATTTGTGGCTATGTCTACTGGTATAACTGGATGTATATTTTAACATACAAATGTAAAATGTAATTTCTTAGGTTTTCCTACTTTGATTAGGTAAGAATGTAAAATGTGTTTATCTAATACAACATATGTAACTTTTTAATAACAAGAAGACTTACATAATATTTTTATACCTCTGCGAGGAACACCTGACCAAATTCCTCGATTCATCAGAACCTCATTAGAGTTTGACTGCCGAGCTAAACATACAAACATCCTCTACTAGAGGCTCATCCAACTAACTGGTGGCTCCGCGGCCGGCGTGCGCGCACTCGTAAATCAAGCGAGTACTCTCCGTGAATAGATGCTAGTTGTGTACCTTTGTTTTTGAGGGATTTGTTTTGATGCGTGTGTATGCGAGAGATGGATCGGTTTACAAGTATCTGGTGGTATTGACTTAGCAGCAGCTGTTGCGCTCTGTATGATCCGTCTTATAATTTATTTTAGGTTACTACATATCTAATTCCTCATAAAAAGTGTCTTGCTTGTAGAAGACCTGAAAAAAGACACATCACGACACACTTGTGGTAGAAAAAAAAGAACAAGAAAAACCAACGCCAAGTTTTGGAAAGAGTAGATAAAGTCAAAAAGTTTTTGAACTTCAGCAGCTTCTTTTTGATGCTGTTTACAATAACAGAAGCGCAGAGTACTCCCTCTGTTAAAAATAACACTTATTCTTTTAATCGAAATCTTAAAATGGAACGAAGTATTCCCGGGGTCAAAAGAACAGATCGCGTAAAGAACAGTATACTTCGTTCCAAAACACAAATCGCGGTCGTAGGTAACTCAGCCGCCAAACTAAAATGGAACCGGGCAGGTCACATCTGCCGCATGTCGCAACAAATTGGGCGAAAGCAACTACTGACTGGATTCCGAACAGCAGGAGCCGACGACGCGGTAGACCCAAAAGGAAAGGGCGTGACGATTTGGAGTCCTACCTTAAGGATTGGCCGGAAGTGGCTAAGGACAGAAAACAGTGGAATAACGGAAGGGAGTCCTTTGCCCTGCAGTGGGGCACAACGGGCTCGTAATAATGATAACTTTTTAATCAAAACATATAGCTCAGCTCTTTTTTGAAGCAGCATTAATTAAACAGACAAAATGAGACTTTAATAACTGATAGAGATGCTTGTCTGTTACTTTAAAGTTACACATTCACCAATACAAGCGTCCGATAAGATCCAAACCCAGGTTGACGATGATGACGCGTTGTTTTCCACACACGTACTTCAGGGAACTGCCCGCTAGGGGCGATGCCAGTTGAAGCTGTGGAATCGGTCGGAATAGTTGTCCTGGTCCTAGTACGAAAAGATCTCTTTGAGGAACTTTTTAGTCAGTAAAAGTCTGATGCTTTATTTTTGTCTGCAGCGGTCATCTCCATCGATTATAATTTAGATGTTTTTAAGGCTACAGTAAATAGTATATTAAAACTAGTGCGATTCGCCATCAACAAATGTATCACTGTTCACACCATCAGGTGGGATCGCAGTCAAGCTGGAGGAACATTCCCTTATCCAGAGTGAGAAAAGTTATTTCATGGTTTTCCAACGAAAAAAAGCTTCCAAATAGTAGATACGATAGTCTCAAATAAAGCATAGTCCCTTAGTACCACATCCTCAAGCGAATACATCCACTAACATCGATGTCCGCTAACTGGATCAATTCGTTGGCGCGCGACAAATCATTTAATTGCCGCTTGTTACGGATTAGCCGATGACGTGCGCAATACGAGCCGGTCGGTACACAAGGAATGTTGGTATTCTAGCGCCTGTTCCTTGAGTTATTATTTAGTGCCTATTAGTAACATGCTACTGGGTACTGATGGTCAAGAATTTTATGAAGAGGCGTTTATCTGTTGCTGTTTTCAGTACACTCCGAAAGCTCGTTGTTATATCTACCTTTTTTAAGCACGGAATCTACTGTTTATCACACTAGTACTGAAAAGTGCGTGAGCTTACTCCTTCCATAGTTTATTATCTACATTTATCTTATCATGCTGGCCACTTAGCAAACCCCGCGAGTCGCGCGACTTCTCTTGTTTACTTATATTTTCATAAGTGTATTGAAAATCGTCGTCTAGTTCACGTAGAAATTTGTCAGTGTAGCAATCGGTTCCATAACACCCCCGCCTGTGGCTCAGGCGAATTATGTCTCAGTTGCGATGATAAACTTACTCCTATTGTGGTGCAGTAAGTTCTTTATGTAATGTAAGGTAAGAGATATAAAACGATTTCTATTAGGTTTGGTTTTAATCCCTCTAATACTCCTTTGATAAATCCATGAAAACAAAAATGATTCTAAAAATATATTTTTAATCATTCTAGTTACAATGCTAGTTTATTAGAAATCTGTTTAACACAGATAAAGCTGGTGAAAGCTGAACTTAATGCATTGTTCAAAAATATCAATTAAGCCTTCGGTTTATCAACACATGATTCACACCCCACCTCATAATCGCTGCGGAAACGGATGGACCGCCATACTGTATGCGAAATCAGCCGTTTGTCGAGCCTTCCACACTGTTGCACCTGTCAGTGTCCACTTACCATACACCCACACAAAAATCAACCTTATTGCCATGAACTATAGTTCACTTTCATTTGTTTGTAGCTCTTAGCTTTCAATCACAACTTCACAAACGTATATCAGAGCAAAACCGAACATAAACATATCGAATTAAGCTTGTATTTCGAATGTATACATGGATCGCAGGTGACAAGGAATTGCTATTCCATTTTCAAAACGGTTGAGAGATCATCCCAAAGCTCAGTGATTGTGCTGCAAACTGATTTCAACTTTATCACTTAGAACTTTAAGTTGTTTATAAAATGAGTTAGAGTAAATGCGATCAAGTTACTAATCCAATGGGATTTCAGCTTTATTGGTATGTTAATAGAGTGGATTTTGGAGTATTTGAGAGTTGGTAGAGGTGTACATCCGCGTGTAAAATCCGTTGGTGAGACCGCGGACAGGTTTCCGCTGTCCGCATTGTTTTCGCGTCGGAATATGAATTAATGCGGATTTTCAGGTAAAGCGTCCGGCAGATTGTAGCCGCCGCGGATGTGCGGATACCGATGTTCCACCATTGTTTCGCGCTTTAAATTGTTCACTGGAACATCGCTTCATATATTGTGCGGTAATGTATTGTGCTCATATTGAGATTCCGTATTGAGCTTTTGTTTATGAGGTTGATACACCTATTAACATTATTGATTCACAATTTACAAGTTTTAAAACTGATGGATTATAAAACGACTGGAAATAAAAAGTGAAGAGATGTTTAAGATTATTATATTGAGGATTATCTAGAAACAATTATTCGTAGTCGTAGGCGGTATGTAAAATCAGAGCTAATGACGATTTCTGTAGTTTCTACTAATTTCTTTTTTCATAGCCACTGTTAGACATAGCGCTCTCTCAAGTATAGCCACAACATGGTCCTGTGCATCTGGCTTCCGTCGGATTCATGCGAGCCTCACCGGGTCATTGGTCCACTTCGTGGAAAACTTTCCAACACTACGTCTTCCGGTACGCGGTAGTTTTGAAATGTTAATAAATAAATGAGCGACTTTAATATAACAAGACTAAACACCTAACTTTGCCCATATACCCCCCAGCACCAAAACTTTCACTTGACTGCGTATGACGCCAGATAAAAAAACCTGCCTCGTCACCTCCAGAGCAGTTCCAGTCATTGTGCACCTGCCAGAGTGACGTCATTAATTATGACTCCCTACACCCCCAACACCCCTGACACCCCCAGGGACACCCCCTGTCACCCACTGCTCCTGTTGTCTGAAGTAACCGTGTTGTGTCAAGGTGATTCTATTGTTTCTGAATAAGCTGGTTGCACTGTGGTAACGAGAGATTAGACTCAACGAAGCTTTGCAAAAGTGACTAATTAAAAAAAGTTTACAAAAATGTATACAATAAATAGAATCTAACTCAATTGGTCAAATGTTGAGTCGCTAAGTGGCTTATATATAACAACAAAAAAAAGACGACGACAAGAAAAAAAGAAAATGGATTATTCTTACCAAAATAACAGTAAACACACAATTACATAAATAAGTGAAATAGCGGGAAGAAGAAACGAAGTAAAACATAAAAGCAACAAGCTATCAAGTGGGCTTTCACAAACGGTGATGACCTATGTCCTCATTCTGTCGATCTCTAAAACATTACTTAAACTCACTTAACTCCATATCCTTTAACCAGCGCTTAATCTCTAAACTAAACAACAATTAAGCCGAGTTCCTGTGCCACCGGCCAGTAAGGTGAGTAGTCGTTGATTAACGATCTGGCGGACGTGTTTATTGTGTCACCCGGCGCTCGCTACGTCACGGTGACGTCACAAATCGCCAGCCAGAAGATATCATTAACTTTTGGACTACGAAGTCATTCTGAAAGCTTTGTGGATGGGACTTTGGAGCTTCTAAGCAGTCTGTTGGAACACCTCTTGACTTTTGACTTTCGAAAGATGTCCACTGTTGGACATAGGCCTCTTTCAAGTGTCACCATAACGACTGTTCCTGTAGCAGTCCTCACCAGGGTCCAGGTCATCAGCTCACCACGTGGGAGGACTTTCGTATGCTAAGACTTTCCTTTATGTGTGTGTTGCCTGTAACGAAAAATAAATAACTTTTTCAAACTTAGTGTAAAACTTTTCTCTACCCTACTCACTTCAGTGAAAATACCCGCGACTTTTTTGTAATAATTGATAAGTTCGCGTTAACGCGTTTAACAATTATCTCACCTGATGGTGAGCAATGATATATTCGGCGATGGAGTTTGTTTATAAAGGATTAACGTATTCGTTTTTAACAAGATCAGATTGTAACAATCAGGAAACATAGACATTGACAGTTAAAATACACTGTTAGTTACACACAATGAAAGTGTGTATGAAAGAAAACAGAGACTATACCACTATTTTTAATTAGTCTAAAAATGGGACTCTATCCATACCCGTTACTGATCATATATTTGTCATAATTGGTAAATTCATAATTTAATCAATCATGCATAACAATTTTTTCCATTTTGATCGCCATTCATTCATTTAATTAACAATACAATATTTCCATTTTAGTGATATTTTGGGATATAAACAAACGTTACAAACTTTGCTGTTTATGGATATTATTTATTGAGACTTTACTTATGTAGGAAATAACAAGACCTTTTCAAATAAGCCTTGTACTAATTAAAAATTAGTGGCGTATAGTTTTGCGTATTCGTTCGCTGTTTACTGTTGTCTACACCTCAACGCACCTAATTAATGCCACCAAAACACACACGGTATTAGAAACTTCACCAAAGCATTCTGAAGCAGCGACTATCAATCGCGTCATACCTCAAACGCGCGGCACGCGGCGGAGATTGAAAACGAAGTTAGTTTAATGAGGTAGCTCCGTGTTGCGGCGACGCGGCGGGAACGCGGCGGGTACGCGGCGACATGGCGGCGCCACCTCCGAGGTAGGCAGACGTGCCGTAATTAATGAGGACGAGGTACGTTGTGGCGAAGTTTTGGATAGCGGCGCAGATTTATTATAAAAGAATCTTTAATTGGTGTATTTTGTCTGATACAATTTTGTGGCAGTCTTTGTGAGCGACCTAATAAACTGCGATGGCGTTGTCTACTTATATACAAAAGGAGAAAATAACTGATTGGTATATCAACGCACAGCGAAAACTACTGAGACTAAGAGTGTTAACATTTTGCACAAGGTTTCTTTTTATGACGTAGGTGAGGATTTTTCAAAATTCGCCCCTTAAAGGGATGAAACGGGGGTTCAAAGTTTGTATGGAGAAACCTATTTTCACGCGGGCGAAGCTCCAGGCAGAAGCTAGTTGCACATTACTATCGATGCTACTATTTATGAACCAAAATTCGAAGAAAATTAAGTCCATCTAAGAAACTCCGGTTTAAGAGGCACTTAAATAAGTTGGGCAGTATACTGACATAAAGTAGTGTGGGACAGCGGGTAGGTAGAAGAAGTAGGACAAACGCGCGGGCGCCGGCGGAATGTGAGGCGTCGCACCTACAGCTCATAAATCGAGGCCGGACCTTGAGAGAACAATTAAACGTTTCTACAACTATGTGAAGACGGGCTTCGTTGTGTTTGGCCAGGAAACTGACTAGCGACTGAATGCATAGACAAAGGTGAAATGGATGATCTTTAAATATTTATCAACAGAAAAGCATTGTGCCAACGACTCCGAGCGCCGATTTCCTGAGCTTGGGGTGTTTGTCGATGAGTTAATTAGGCTTCTTTTAATATAGGTTCTTATATGCATTGATTTACAGGAAAGTTTACAAAAACAAAACTATGAAGAAATTTTTTTGCTTTAAGTTACTTTTGTGCTATTTTTAAAGATCGAATTAATATCTTTGCCTATAACAGTCGATATGTCAGATAAACAGATAAAATAGCCATAACTAATTTTACTAGCCTATACTATGTCCTACAGCAATGAGATTTGCCTCTATATCTTGACGAACTCTGGTCTCACTACACACCTTCACCCCGATCAGCCTTGTTGACGTCATTCCATAAGGGTTCAGCGAGTGACGATCATCGCCCAACTGCCCGGGTATATTCGTGCGACGTGGTCAGCCCACTCTTACTTTAGCCTAGCTGTTTTTTCCCCGAAAACTGGCACTTCAGTTGTGATGCGCAAATTAGTAGATCTATTTACTAGGCTTGCATAACCACTCGCTAGTTTTGTGGCTGTACACACAGGCCTCCATCCGATATTAAGTTTCGTCAAGGTATTCGCATAGCGCGGGAGGGTTCGAGGCAATGTAACGAATAAAGACGCCCATGTTACTACTTACTACCTCTTAGATGCCGCTGCGACCCTGGTACGTTATACCTAAGAATTTAAAGAATTTCGTCCTATTTATTTTTTGATTATTTAAAAATCCATCTAAGTTAATTTTGATACTTATTAGATATTCAAACCTTTTCTTGTTACAAAGAAAAATATTTCATCCCTTGTATTAATTTAAACAGAAACATCGTATGGCGTTGCTGTGTGAAAGTGAACAAAACTACTCTGTACTTTTGTATTCTTTTACCAACTTCAAAACAAAAAAGGAGGAGGTTCTCAATTCAGTTGCTTTTTCAATTTATGTCCTGAATAAAAGTTTCTAAAAAAAAAATTAAATCAGTTCGGTTTGATTTATTTGAATGCATAATTATATATCTTCTCGCTGTTCCTCAAAACCTTATCAGAACTGCCTAAACTTGACCATTTTCCGAGCCAGTAACGAACAATATCCATAGTATCCAATAATAGGATATAGCGTAGATAACGCGATTAGTGCGCGGTGAGTCGCACCGCTGTTTTCTATTATGGTGTGATTTTTCCCATCAATGCTGCTTCGTGTCCGATAATTGAATGCAGCGAAGGGCCCAACCCTTGCATGGACCAGCGGATGTATTCTGGAATATGGAATGGAAAAAACGTTTGATTCTTTATAGGAGTCGTCGTAAGAATGGCGATTAAGTCGGATAACCAGAAATCCTTTCGTAACTGTTAAGCTCTCGTTATAGCTTTGTTTTCTTTATGACTTTGTAGTAGTTACTTTGACTAGAATCTACTGGTGTTTAGTAACAAAATCTAGCAGACGACCCAGAGGGTGACCCAGATATTCAGTTTTACTATGTCGACAGCTGATCATCACGATCACTATGACGAAAATATTTATAAATTAATGATAATAAAAGTTAAACTTACAGAATAGTAAACCTGTGTCCAGAATAGTGGCGGCGCTACTTCGCCCCGCAACGCTATGTGACCGAAGACAATCGCGCCTCCCCGCGGACTCCACTCAATCTACAGGACAGTGATAATGTACACTTTACTTACACTTTGGAAGGATCGAAAATGTAGCAGGCGGAGATCTAATCAGAAAAAGTCCTGTTTATGTGGAAGCAAGTCAATTTATAAATTAGTTTCAATCTTGTTGGAATGGATAGTGAAGGAAAACATCGTCAGGAAACCGGCATATCCTAGAACCAAAAAATTCAAAGATATGTGCCATTGATCAATCCGCACTAGTCCGGCAAGATGAATTACCGCCCATTCCCTCTCCTAGAAAGGAGGCCTGAGTTTTAGCAGTGGGAACATTATAAGTCTGATTATGTTTATGCCTGATGAAATTGGTTTTGGACAAGTCATAACACTTGATGGCTTATGTAGTCAATCACATATTGATTAAGCTGTCCCATCAGAAACCAAATAATTCCCTCTCTCAAATACAAATTCACGTGGTACATGAAACTTTAATTGACTATGCAACAGGTGTGCTACAGACAATATTGCTTGCCACCTGAATTAATAACATGGCTGTAACCTCGCAGCCGGTACTGAGGCTGTGTGCCTGCCTTGCGAACAATAACCAGGTTCTAGGAAACCGCGATGTACTGTGAAACAGGAGCGTTCTACAAAGGATAGCTATCATTTAATTACACTCACTGTTCATACAACACTAAGATATTTAAAGACTCCTAGGGCTTTACCATGACGTGATGAAATATCAGACGTACGAGTGAGAAAGAGGAATGGTGCTGTACACCCTATACAAGGTGTAAGGGACAGCCCTCCACAAACTTTAATAGTTCAGTAAAATGTCAGTCGTGAAATGGCTCGCGTGTGCTCTTAAGCACGTGGTAGGATGGTCCTCTGCTAATTCAAAAAGACTTATGAAAATTCAAATGAAAGGTAGTGAATAGTGTGTTACTAAATAGCAGGATAATTCACATATCTAATGAAGTTCATTGGCAGTTAAAATTCGTTAACAATAAAGAGCACATTTAATAATTCAGATAAGGTTTATTACTCAAACTTATACAACACGTTGAAGCGTCATGATATTATAAAAATCAGCTTTGTGAATTATAAATCTCCATTAGTATAATATTCACATTTGTCGTTTATTTTGAACGTAAGAAGCAATAATTCTAAACACATCTTTTCTAATATAATAATAAATATTATAAAGAGGTAAAGATTGTTTTTTTGTTGTTATATTTTTCGAGGTAATCTCTGACTGGCCCGATTGTTATAATTTTTTTTCGCCGTTAAAAAGCTGCTTTATTCCTGAGTGACATAGGTTCTTGTGTATGCAGGCGAAGCTGCGGGCAAAAGCTAGTTTATAACAAACGATGCACTCTGCGTCTAAAAAACTCAAACACCTCGTCACTCGTTACCACTTCTTTACAAGATCACAATACTAACCATAGAGGTAAACTGTTTGGCATTACAAAGCAGACAATTCATAAGAGCAGCGCACACGTGCCGTTACTTACCGCCGCAATAACTGCGACGTTATGCGTCTGTCCCCCACACGCATGTAATGAATAATTCTTTAGCACAACATGCTACTAGCCCATCGCGGGAAGTATTACATTTTATTGTTATTAGCTAGGTGAATATGTTACAAACGCTCCAACAATACTACTTTTACAAGAAAAATATTGGTGTAAAATGGGGTAATTGCGGATTGGTTTTCATATTGGCTATTTATTTTTCAATACATACATTCAATACTTACCTCTACCGCTTTTAGGCGCTTTACTGTTGCGTTTACTAGTGCAAAAAAGTGTATTAAGATATCAGACAGGGCACTAAGCGACCCCTAGGAGTCGCGGTATGGGTATCTTTTATTCACTCTTCTTATTGAGACTAATATTTTACTCTCTAAAGTTTTAAAATGATTTTTAGTCAGCCGTCAAAAACATTTGTAAAGCAAAACAACAGAAAAGTATGACTGTAACAATCACCAAATTATTTTCCCAAGACAAAGAAACATCTCATCGACGGTATTCAATCAGGCCATCCAACTACGAGTAGGTACACAAAATATGATCATACTGTGCATGTTTACACAGGGTGATGGTGGAACAAGTTATTAGTTTCACCACTTTCACCTGAGGGTAAGACGCACTTTGTTTGCGCACCAAACAATGGATGAGATTGCCATGAACCCTCCCATCATGATGTGTGCATAGGTGGCGTAATTAAAACCTTGTCTGTAATACGTCAGTAGGTATTTCATTTCGACTCTGATAATACTAATGCCAAATATAAAATATAGTTTTATTAAAAGAGTATGTAGGATATTTCATACGGGTGTTTATGACCCCAAATAAAACGGGACTAGGGCAGGAAGATGATGTTTATGCAATCGTTGGTCAGGCCTGATCAAAGATATAACGGGACTCATTGTGACCGCCATCCCGAGAAAAGTTGAAGACAAAGTGTTTTGCAGTTCAGTAAGTCTGTCAAAGTTTTCAGGATGGACACAACCTTCGGTATTGAAAAAAATGGATAAATAAAAAGAGTTAAACTATCATAAGGTTTACGTCTGTTATGAGTTCGCAAAAGCCGTCATACAGTTGTAAACTGTAGGTATGTCCAAATGTCTTGAAGGAAATGTCGTAATGATATTTTCTAGTGTGACTGATTGAATGCGAATATTGGTATACGTGTAGGAGAAGAAAAAGTAACTAAAGAACACTATCTATCCATTTCGTAATAGTTGCATATTAGTATATATTATTTTATTATATTATTTAGTATGTAGGTATTTTTGTGATATTTATTTTACTATGTGTATGTACATAATGTATATAAATGTATATTATTTTTTATTATAATAGTAGGTAGGTATATCTTGTTTTTCTTTATTAACATGTTATTTTATTTTATTGTTGTAATCATTTTCCTTTTACTTTTACACACAGTGTCTACATCTCTTTTTTCTCTAATTTTCCTTTCGCAGGTATGCTGGAAGAGATTTCGTTAGAAATAAGCATTACCTTTGTACTATTTTTCTGTTTCCTTCTTCTGTTCTTTTTCTTATTGTATGTACAAATTTGTTAAATAAATAAATTAAGGGCGACTGCTGAAATAAAGATATAGAAATATGTAAGACTAACTTCTGCCCGCTGCTTTGCCGGCGTACATATAGCTTATGTCATTCAGGAATAAAACGGCTTTCTATCAGTAAAAAAATATTAGCAATCAGACCAGTACTACCAGAGATTAACTCCTACAAAATGATGACAAGCTCAAAGTTTTGTACAGACATTTTAAATTTTAGGAATCGTATGCCAAGCATGGCTAACTTGATCTAACATCGAAACTAAAAAACTGAAAAAAATCTAAAGGACAGATTTCAATATGTTAAAGCAACTAGACGACTTAGAGAATCTACGAATTACTATAATAATAAAACCTTCAAGAAGTGTACAGACATTTTAATAATGCATTTCCTCGTAGCTATTACAAATTATGGAATTTTATATTAGATAGTCTTTGTTTTTCTCCGTCCACGTATTATCGTAGGAAAGAATTTCCATATGGAATATTTAAATGCATACCTTATAAGAAAATTCTTTCCTTATTGTATTATTATCCTACTGAGGAAAGTGAGTACATAATGGACATCGCTATATAAAGAGTGCCACCAAACTGTTTTAGTGGTTATTTATCGTAGTGGTTAGAAATAATAGTATAGACTATTATTACAAGCGATTAAGCTGAAATTTTGCATGCATGTGTAAATCAGATGACAATACAAAATTAATTATGACAAAGAGCTGATCTGATGATAGAACCGGAAGGTGGCTATAAGAATTTGGTAAACGACACCACCCAATTGAGTTTGGGCTCGTATGATTCGTCTTGACGAGTATTAATTATATAGGTATACCGAGCTATAAAAGCTTGAATGATTCTCAAGCAAGCTTATTTTTAACGTTTTAATTGACAGATTATAGTTTAAATTATTTATTATACCTCCAACTTTTCAATTAACAGATTATATAATTAAAATTATTTATTATGCCTATTGTGGCATAATAAATCATTTAAGTTATAATCTACTAGCTTCTGCCAGCGACTTTGTACGCGGATCCTGTTGCTTATGCCAGCGACATTCAGTGTTATAAACGTAAGAGTAGACAAAAATAAACAGAAAGCTCAGAACTGCTAAGCTATCGGGAGTTACACGTGTTATTGTGAGTTAACCATAAAAGATAGACGTATGCTGTCGTGGGACATTTTTTATATAATTTTGAGGAGAACATTTCCGTTATACATGTTTTCTGTGTAGCTTTAACCATTAAGGCTGCAAACGCGACGGAAGCTTAAAAAATGGAGTAATTTCTCCCATTTCCCCAACATTTCCCTTCACTGCTCTGCTCCTATTGATCGTAGCGTGATGAAAAGTATACTATAACCTGCCCAGGAGTATGAAAAATGATTGTACCAAGTTTCGTTAAAATCCATCGAGTAGTTTTTGTTTCTATAACGAACATACAGACAGACAGACAGACAGACAGACAGACAGACAGACAGACAGACAGACAGACAAAAATTTTACTGTTTGCATTTTTAGCATCAGTATCGATCACTAATCACCCCCTGATAGTTATTTTGGAAATATATTTCATGTACAGAATTGACCTCTCTACAGATTTATTATAAGTATAGATTAATTAAATGGAAAATCCCAGTGTTGTAGTGTTGTTTTGCCACATCTTACATATATGTATATAAGTTACCTATTCACTTAAAGCTTAAAAATCCCCGGTAATCGCTACAACCAGTAGTACCAGTAGCAGGTAAACAGTCTTTAAGTGGGAGTTTCCCTTTTTAGCTGTACCTATGCAGAATGAATGTGTAAATATCCCTTCAGGTAAATATCACAGTATTTTTGTTAAATTCAATATTTTCATTTGTCCATATCTACGACTGTAGGTACTATTAGTATAACTATACAATAAATATTAATTAATGCTCAATAAAATAGGGTTAAGCACTCGCATTAAATTATATTTAAGTGTTTATTGCAATTACAAGATGGCCAAATTGGATATATGTATACGATTTTAAATCAGATATGTTTTTATTTCACAAAAATAGCTAGATTTTTTTTTGCCATATACCTAACATAATTATGTTTTGTCTGTTAAGTCACAACTGCCAAGTCTCTATTGTTTTGCTGCCAAAAAACTCAATAGCTTTTAATCATGTTTTTCATAAATTTTTAGCTTTTTTCGTTAGGTTACTTTTAGACAAGCGTGCTCCATCGTCGGCCACACCATCGTTTACCATCAGGAGAGATGGTGGTCAAACACGAGCCTAACAATAATAAAAATAAGGAAAAAACAAAGTAAGTAACAGGATTAACCACAATAAGTCTCTTTACTAAAATATTCAAGATCTGTCTATTCGAGTGACTTTGTTGGTCATTTGATTCGTTATACTTACTTAAAAGTAATTGAATTTTTTTCGTCATAATTTCAGTCCATATTGAAACTTTACTTATTTAATAACTGAAGTTATTGTGATCTTAATAACTATACAGAATAAAATTTGGCAAAACAAACTTGTATAGGTACTTACATCTGAATTGACCACCCTATTGAAAATACAAGTTATCTAGTAATACCTACCCACTACCCCCAAATTAACGTAACACACACTAAACAATCGAGTGTCGATCGCAAGTTATGAGAGCGGGTTCCGCAGGCCACGGTAATTACTTAAGCGTAACCCTGCAATGTTTGCTCGGGTCTCGAAGACCCGGCGATTAATAAATTTTGTCTGTTTGACTTGTACTGGGTCAACGGATTATGTTTGTGGATTATGGTTTGTGAACGATAATTAAACGGTTTCAGTATGTTGGGTTTGTAGTACCCGGAGGTGAGCGGAAGCTGGGAGGGAATCAATTAAGTGTTACGAACAATAGCCAGAATAGGTGCGCTTACAAGTGGTCTTTTTGAAATAATAATGAGGTCTCTGATAATAGTAGATTAGGTATATTATTTATAATTAAAACAGGCTCTATTTTTATTAAGGTCAAGTTGAGCCAAAAGTGCCAAAAGCAAGTGATTTTATTAATTAATAAAAAATAAAAACACGGGACAGAACTTTGAAGACTTAAAAATGATTACATTTGCTGTTCACACAGTTGCAAATTTATATATGAATGAAATAATATAAATTACTGGCGATACCTTTCAGGCGAGTATCTCTGGTGAGACAGTGCTCAAGCGAAAAATAGCTATCGACAAATTTCCTGAATGATAAAGAAAGTTTTAAGGACATGATTATAATTATCAATCTGTTTGACACAATTATGTTGTTATGAATAAAGATACTACTACTCTACCTTAAACTGTTATTTTTGAAGAGATAGGTCTTATTATTATTATTTTCTAAAGACTTAAGACTATTTTCCAGAATACACTATTGATGTTGTTTATCATTGTGCCTATTTCGAGCCTGCCTCATGAATCTTGGTGACAGTTTCTCTAAATTATGATTGAACGGACGAGCTGGCGAAACAACGAGTTAGTGTCTCTGAAGTAAACAAGACTAACAAATAGTTTGTTCTAGATTCTATTCCTAGCTTTAAAGTATTACCTACTTTTATTTATACTAACAACTGACATGAGCTTCGCCCGCGTGTTAATAGAAAATTATCCCAGGGGAACATATTATTCGGATAAAAAAATATCCTATAAGCTATTTCAGGACAATTTCTACACGTATACCAATTTTCATCCAAATCCGTTCGAGCGTGAAGAGTTAACAAACATCACTCACACACACTCACAAACTTACGCTTTTATAATATTAGTGTGGTAGTGTGATTCACTTTTTATAACATTATAGTTTTTGTGACTATTACGACATAAATACAATGATAAAAATAATATAATTTTATACGTAAAAAAAAATATTAAAATACAAAAAGGTGAATGCGAAATCACCCTACACAAACTTGATCACAAAATAAAAAACCGGTACCCATCAACCAAAACCTCATGTTCTCTTTTAAATGTCGGTCCTCTAATAATATTAGCATTTCAATTTCAAGTCATCTCTACCCCTATATTATTACAAGAGAGAGATTCGACCATCAGCGCGGTAGGGTTGAACACCTGGCGTGCTTTTGTTCGGTAACGAGTATCGAGTTACGTTGTACCGATGCGATCGATAGCAGCCCTGGCGGTCACATTAATATGTTATTACGCTTTTGTAAGGGGCTAAATTAAAGTCAGAGTGTGTAGTTCAGTGCGAACCTAGGTGGGTAGAGAGGAACTATTGTTTGGTATTGTAATAGTTCATGTTATAGATATCGTTGGTGTATATTCTGGCTTTACAAAACATAATCTGAAACTTTTGCAGAACATTAACTGCATAGAGTGAATATGCTCTTTACAAACTAGTGCGTTTCACCATCGTCGATTGCAGCACAACATCAGATGAGATGCCTATGTACCACTACTGTACGTGAAGTTTAAATAAATAAATAAATGAGATCGTAGTCAAGCACTAGTTTATACATAAAAATAAAATTAAAATATCCCTTATATATCTTTATTTTAGAACTTTATTTAGAAAAAATTAATTGACTAAACAAAATAACAGCGAGAAGAACCAAATAATAGTGTATTTTCCACTACTATCACACAACGCCGAGCCATCTAGTCCTAAGCTTAGCAGAGATTGTGTTATGAGTACAACTAATAAACATACTTATATATTTTAACCGACTTCGAAAAGGAGGAGGTACTGTGTTCGGCTGAATGTGTGTGTTTTTTTTTTGTATGTATGTTCACCGATAATTCGGTCAATTTTTGATTGATAGGTTATGCTTCCAAGTTGGTCCCATAACAATTATGATCTGATCATGAACTTCGAAGATATAGAACAGAACTCCTCATAGAATCATAGCAGAATTCATTTATTTCAGGCTAGAAAACCCATAATAAAAAATACAGTTTACAGTTTAAAAAAAATTAAAGTTAAAAAAAGATTTTTTTTCATAATAATATTATAAATTCAGATTTAGTACAAAGTCAGATAACTATATGTCGAAGCGTTGGCGCATATCAGTCGGTCTGCATCAGCGCCACCTATCTTTCACTGGAGGAACTATGTAGTTAGATTGAACAGCTTACGTTTGGGAACGTCAAGTATTAACTTGGGGATGGTTAGCGTGGAGTAATAGCAACACTGAGCGAATAGTCGAGTCAAATGTCGATCCGGAGGTATAATCGATTATTTGACATTGACAGGTACTGACGTTGACAGGTAAATTGGCTAACCGGAATGGGGGTAGGTCCACGTGTCGGGTGACGGTTGATTTGGAGGGCACTTTGAATCGTTCCGTCGGTCCGAGCAGACGTTGGTTACTCCATGCTAAACTTCTCGCGTTCCTGAATTCTTAATCAAGCCATATCTCAGGCATCCTTGATTATTTTGTACTGAGTGTGTGTTACGAGTAATTAAAAGTGTTATCGAAGGTTTTTGTGAGTGTTATTTCCGATGTCGCGACCCACTGATATCGATCCTCCGTCATATATAATAACTATGTCAGATAATATAACATACGTATTTGGGATTATTAGAATCGTTATGAGATGCACTCTGGCTATAAGGTAATTTATGTTTAGCTGAAGGGTAGGTACTTTTTAGTGGTGCTACCATAACTAAAAAGTGAAAAATAAAAATACTTTTTACAAAAAAAAAAAATTAAACCGACTTCGAAAAGTACAAAAAAATTTTAATTCCGGAAGTCGGTGTTAAATAACGAAGAGACAAAATTAGGTATCTAAATTAATTAGGTAAATGATTTTGACTGGCCTAGTCAAAATCATTTCTTTTATATTTATTTATTAAATAATTGTTTCTGTAATTATGAAAAAAATTAGATAAATATTTGTAGAATCTAAGGTAGGTAAATACTTCTGCTATCACAGACGGCAACTTAAAAATCTTACATTATCAGGCAAAATAATTGTAACACTACATCAGAAAATTAAAAATGACTTTGAACACCACCTCTACCACATGTAATTGTTGTATCATTAAGTAGCCACCGTCTGGACCCTCATCGGGTTCAATTGCCCAGTCTGCCCAGTGTATGCCCGGTCAGAGCCATGCGGGCAGAGATCGGGAGATAAGGTGGTGATGGAAGCTTTTAATTGCTGTGCAAATTATTGTTTTATGTTTTTTTATTGAACGGGTCGGAATTATTTTGACCGCGGAGGTGAAGGGCGAATTAATTATGGGTCATGTATTATTGAAAATTTAAAATTAATTACCTTTATGATACATAAATTTATAAAGATAATATAATGTGGCGGTTTGTAATGAGCAGAATTTGCTACGTTTAAGTATCCTTGGTGGTAGAAGTTTGGTATTAGTCTGTAAGCTCGAATTTATATAAATAGTGTAATGTTAAAAAATCTCTCGTTTTATTTACATTCTTTGTTAAATATTAGATATTTTATTTAAAAGAAGTTCTTTATAATACTAGGGATCCAAGAAGAAAATAAGAAGTACGGATAGTCCTCGTCGAAATACCTAATAAGATAGCTGCAGTCAAAAATTCGATCAAAATAAAGCATTCATTTGAAGCTCATCTGTTGCACGACTATAGTTAGCTTTTTGTAGAACTACTAATAAAGTTGATAACTACATTTTATCCCCACAAAGTGCTATAATAGCCCACCTAACTACATCTAAATATACGCCATATCGTGCATGATACAGATGATGGCAGTCAATTGACGACATTTAAGGTGATCGCTCGCCAGGTGGCCGGTGACTCAAACAATAATTTAGTTAATAGGATCCACGTGAGCACAAGAACTGGCGTGGAGCTGATTTCACACTAAATATTTTCTTCGTGTGTTTATTACGTTTTCTGGCAATGAAAGGCGAGCATTTTATAAGATACTGCAGTTTATTTTATTTTTTTCTTACATATTCGTAAAGATTAAGTAATTTTTACTAATTTTGAATTAAAATAACAAGTGCACACAGAACAACCAGCTATGTCTAATGTTTGTAATAATGACTAATTGTATTTTAATTTGTATGGTAACTTAAACCTTGACATTTGTTTTGAATGTGATATCAATTTTAAATTGTCATATTGTTAAATGGTGTATGCCTAACAGGCAGTTTTTTGAGTTCTTATAAATTAACTGTAAGACCTGCTGTATCACCAAAAACACGCTAATAAAAACTTTGACTACTTTGACTACTTTCAAATTGTTTATTTGAGGTGGTGCATAAGTGAACCGTTTCTCCAGATTCAGTTATGGTTTTCTCTCGTTAAAAATTGTTTTTACCGATGCTAGTTTTATTAATATAAATAAAATAACTTCAATTTCAACAATTTTAAAATGTAGAATATTTAAAACTTCTCTAACATTCGAGTTTTGAATTGTACAACAATGCTGCCGAACTGCCAAGTAAATCAAGTTTTCCTAACGCATACTCCTGTCCACTCTCTGTGCCACTGACCCACATGTAGACCAATTGAGTCAGTTTAGGTGCTGCCAGGTACGGGCGACGCGCCGGCCGTAGGGTGCCGCCGCGCACGAGTACATGCAATCTAGAGGTTATTGTCTCAAGTGCCTTGAACCAGTGTTAACACATTGCTTCTGGTTTAGTTAGCATCGTCAGTTTGCAGTTAATATGAACGCTGAGGAAAGTTCATTGTTAATAACTCTCAAAGAGGAGTACCTTACATTACAAAATGCAAGTTGTAAGAGTTTACTTACATTTGCCTTGCCAGGGCTGCAGGGTTGTTTGTAAGAGCTTCTGTAACCCTGGAACGCAAAGAGACACGGGTGGATTTTAGTAAAAGCCTGACTCTTCCTCTCACTCTACCTTGAGTAGTTATTTTATAATTTTCCACCTCTAAAAAAAGGATTTACCTACTTACATAGCTGATTGTTTATTTTTTTCTTGGCTCTAATTGCAGAAAAATTAACAAACATTGTATCAGTGTTGTGGATTTCTATTTAATTTTTATTTAGGTTAATGATTGATCCAATAAATATGCAACATTTTATCTGGTATCAGTGTAAAGTGTAAAAAACCTATCTAGGTATCTCACTAACCCACAAAACTTTTCATTCAAATATCGTTCACAAGATGCGGTTTAGTACCGCATCTTCTGGCTAAACTAACTGACACAAATCTTCCAATTGGCTGAGGTGCTCCAGGTACGAGTAGGTGCCAGCACTACTTGCAGTACTGACGAGTTGATTGCAGCCAGCTGACGGGACGAGGCCACCTCACGTCGTTATCTTATTACACTTTTGAGATTGACCAATTGTTTCTGATTTGATTCCGGGTTCATAACGGTGGTAGCTGTGATTGTGTCATTGGTTTTATTCCAGAAGTATGCGTAATGCAAGAGATTATGACAACAGTTAGTTGCACACTTACATTGCTTACAGTTGCTCTCACTTAGTTTATTCAATACTTTTGATTTTATGCTATAAACCAAATCAGTCAGGAACCATTGGCTCTCTTCTACAAATAAGTTTTTGATACTTTAGCATCGGTACAGTACAACTGCACTTATGTTGATCTTGCTGATCTGATCTGATGCAGGTGTCCACAAAGTCAGCTTTACAGTAAGATAAGAATTGTACTGCCTCGTCTTACCCCAAACGACTAAACGCCTTGTGACGGTCTTTTCCTCATACAGGTTTTTAATTTGTTTAGATTAGTCTCACAGAATAAACAATGATCGTTTCCTCCTACGAACATCACCGTCACTTACCGCAGCTTTAAAACCCATTCTTCCACATGTTTTACATACATGCAACAACCCTAACTAAACTAGTTATCCCTTAAAATCCCTTTGTAGCATAAAATGTAGTGAGAAATTAAATAAAGGCTCACTTTGTGAAGGTGTCGCCCGCAGTCTGAGGGCGAGTCCAACTCGGGCTAATAGAGAGCCCGCATACAGAACCCTCCGAGATAGTTTTAAGCGTTTTTAGTGCACATCAAAAGGTAACAATTGAACCCTTATATCGTGAGTCTGAGGTGTTTTATTTTATGCGGTAGAGTTGAGGTGTTGGGTTTCTGAGGGAGCTCTGTTCATTTCTGTTTTGTACCGTGTTATTTTCAAATTAAAGTAACGGTAAAACTCCGAGACATGCTTAACCCAGCATTCTATTGAAGGTTGTCGAGTTGAGAACATGTCTATAGTTACAAGCACAGGTGTAAATGATTAGCCTCATAATATTCCCACTGATAAGTCTCAGGGTTATTCTGTGAAGAGAGGGAATGGACTAAACTACCTGGCAGGCTCAGTGCGTGTTGGTGGATGTGTATTTCAAAGTTTCCTCACGATATTTTTTCTTCTGTATTGAGAAAATTGGTGATGAAATAAACTATACAACGTAAAGCACCCGCCATGGTTTAAACCTACGACCTACAACTCATAAGACGAGGTCGGTTTCACGAGACCACTATCACTCCTTCTGAAACCGTTTTGCGAATCAGAGTATTTGTGAATATTTTAAGTCAGCAACATTGATATCCAGTCCAAATAATTTTTGCATTGTTGATTCACTCAGTTCATACAATCAAACGGCTGTTTCGATTTCTGGAAAATCTAAAAAGAGATTGAGTTTTTAAGGCCATATCTTTTCAATATTTAATTAGAGCATAAAAATAAGAGTAAGAGATTCAGCATATCCTATGATTATTCTAAATTCATATTCTTCTTATGTTTTAGTATTTGGTCAACGACATTAAAAGTTATGAAGAAATTTTAATCAAGAACCGCGTACATCAAAAACTTGGAACAATTTGCCTGCTGCGGTTTTCAAGTTCGATTTATCATTTAGGTGTCTCCAAGGCTAGAGTGAATAGGCTCTAGGCTAGGTAAACTAGTGCGATTCACCATTAGGGATTGCATCTCTGCTTACCTTACATTGATGCTTATCAAGTACTTGTTTATATCATTAATAAAAGAAACAAAATAAAATGTTTTCGTCTTACATAAATGCGACTTTATTTACACAATTTTCTCAACTCGTTTACCTCCATCAATACTGAAACCCTCAGAAGCACCGTACAACCTCTGACCTCCCGAAACTCATCATTCATTGTCAAAGACATAACGCTTACCATATCCCTCTATTAAAAAGGTATTCGGAGGTAGGAAGGGGACCTTTTTGTCCTCAATTGGTGTAGGTAACGTTAATAGGTCCAAATTAATAATTTCCTTGCCCGCATGGCCGATGGCGGCCGCGATAGCCACCCTCAGGCCTTTTGTTTTCTAATTGAATGTTATTTCTTTGGACTGCAGGAATTTTTGATATTTAACGTGTAAATGTGCAGTCCATTTTAGGCTTTTTGAATTGTGAATGTTTTTGTGGGAAGTCTGCAGATGTGAGTTTCAATGTTAATAAGAAGTAGAATGTGTTTTTATTTTGAGTCATTCATCAGCTTGCCCATTTTTGACGATCGACATAAAATCCAATAATAGCGGGTAAACTGTGTAAGCAATGGCTAAAATACTTGCCAATTTTCTAAGCAACAGAAAATTGGCATTGTGTTTTTGTAAGCTATTTTGAAAAGTATTACTTTGGTCGTTTCCTATGGTGTCCAGTGTTCTCACATTCACATTACAAAAAAGAGGCTTTATGTATAAAAAAAAGCCGGAAAAATATAAATAATTACTACTATTAAAAAAGAAAAATTACAAAATTCCACAAAAAAATGTTAACATTCATTGCCAGCTCCTTGTCACTATATAAATATTAATTTTATTTATTTAGAAAATCTACTTTATGCCTTTTGCTACAGGAGTAACTTGTCTACTTGCTTTGTAACCATATCAGCTGGTATGGTTACATTATAAAACAAGACGAAGGTACCACTTCACATCCCCTATAGATATCGTAAGAGGCGATTTGGTAGATGGGTAACATCAATCACGCTGTCACGCAGCATCCCTCACGTTGAGGCAACAGATGGCAGTTTCTTAGACTGATGCAACGACAAATCATACATCACAATTTATGGTCTAGAGACAAGCCGTGATTTTCATAGGTTGCTATCAATTCATTCATAAAAATCACGAAGAAAATAGACAAGCAAGGTTTGGTACCTATTGTACTCATTAAAAGATATTACACAAAGGAAAATAAACCGAAATCTAAACATAACAAAAATTAACGAAAAAAAAAATCAGTGCCACTTACGATGCAATTTCCGTGGGATTAGCGAGTAGGGTGTCCGAGCCGCGAGCGACGCAGGGGACGAAACAATGGACTCTCACGACACACGGCGCGTGCCGTGCGGGCATGGGCTGAGGTGCGGGGGACAGGGGTAATGCAATATTTGTTCGGCGACACACGGGTGACACGCGCGCGCGCCATTGTGTACCTATCGCCAGAGGTAATGCACTGATGTTCAGTTTTTTAAAAACCCCTATAGCAGGATTTAATATGATTTTTTCTGTGGAACTGAATTTTGTATGATTGTGATAACGGTTTATAAGGATTATATTTGATAGGACCAAAAAGAGACGACCAAATTGGGTTTAACGGCGCAGCAAATTGAAATAATATATTGAAAATCTTATTATTTTAGTCATATGTACATTTACATTTTATGGACGGTATTGATTTGCTTTACGGACATGTAAGTACAAGTACTGAACCATACCATAATAATTGTCAAAGTTCCAAACCTCTGTCCCACACGTTAATCCCTGCGCATGGGGTGCAACGATAAAAAGATAATGCGGGTCGGAGTCGCGTGCGCATCAAAAACTGGCTTTAATGACGCACCTATACACGCGGGCTTATCGCGCCTGCGCGCCACAGACTCCGATGAATAGAGCAAAAATAACAAATGAGCTTAATTATAATACCTTGGCAAGGGGTGCGCGAGTAGGGAGCGGTGTGACAAAATAAACATGCTGGCAGGAGGTCCCGCCGTGTCCCGGGTCTCGACGTGTTTTTATTGGCGATGCGTGCTGAGCAGTCAATGTCGCGAGAGTAATGACGAGAATGGATTTCAGAATCCCCTGCCATTTGACGGTAATGATGATTTCTTATCTGTTGAGGAAAAAAATGTTCTTGTTTTCAATCGCGCCGTGCTTGTTTTTTATACCGTTTCGAATAACGGTGACGTAAATATCAATGTTTCTGTTTTCGAAGATATACTTAAGAATCGTATATCAGAATGTTTATGATTGAGAAAACGTAAATTACCGTTCTTGAAGATTTATTTGTGTACATGTTATTAAGATTTTTATTGAAAGTAAAAGTAGAGATGGAACTTTCTGAGTTAAGGTAGTTGTTAGTTGAGGATAAGAAGTAAGTAGTCTCGTGGAGTTCCTACACAAAGAGCTGAACTAGTAAGGATGTTGATATTGATGACGAATTGTAAATAACTTTTTCAAGCAGAGCAACTTTATATCAAATAGCAGTTGTTTTCGTCTATTCTATTGTAGTATCAAAATCAAGTAACCTTTGCTTTTATTGCCATTACTACCAAAGTTTGCAGACATTCACTTATAATAATAACTTAAAAATGTTACACATTTAGCCCATATGTTCAACAATAATTACTATTCGCACATTGAAAACAACCAGCTTTTCAGTAACACCCTCAATGCTCACAGATTTATACCGTAACCAGTTAGTATTGTTCCACGCGTTATAAATCATGCGAATGTGTCGCACGGACTAAAAATCATTGGGAGAGTAATTTATTGTAGGTGAGGGGACGGGGGTGCGGGAAGGTGAGGGCAACTTTTTGTGAACTATTGTGTAACGGTCGGATTCCGGTTAAAATCCGTGGCTTTGTCACCCTACGGGCAGGCGTCATTGCGCGTCATTCTATTGTTTCATTTGTACCGTTGAATGGCGATGTGTTAGTATTAGAAACTGAAATGTCGATATTATTGGCAGTGTTGACAGGAAATGTTTTGATAGGTTGTGCATTGATGTGAGAAATTGTTTAATAGTGATTTTTATGGGTCAGTCTATTCGGTTACAACAAAATCTGTAGTTAGCTACTTATTGTAGCAGATGATTTATTTCTTTAAACTTTATCTGCCTGGAAGAGCTACTGGTCCATGAAGGAACTATTTAAGGGCACTTTGCCCTTGTCACTGGGGCGCGTAAAACGCTGGATTGGTGCCCGGACACAGCAACGCGGGGCCGAGGCAGACCACGAAGGAGATGGCGGGACGACCTGGCTTCCTTAAGAATTGGAATGAGAAGGCGAGGAACCGTGATCGTTGGAAGGAGTGGAGGGAGACCTTTGTCCAGCAGTGGGACAATATAGGCTATTTATAATATAATAATAATAATTATAATTATAATTATAATATCTGCAGTAGTGGTACAAAGGGCGGCCCTAAAGATCATCATAATCATTTCAGCTAGCCGAAAGACGTCAACTGTCGGACATAGGCATTCGATATGAGCTACCACAACGAACGGAACGAAAGCTAGTGACATATATTTTTGTTATGGCTTCACCAATTTCCTGACCCAAATATATTTTTCACCAAGTATTTGGAATTAAAAAATATACAACGACTGCACATCCACACCTCCCAACATTTGGCAACGAACTCATACGCGAACATTTCCCATCGTCCGTTTCTTCTCATCGCTGGCAGGTTGGGGCGACAATCTAATAAAGTGTCCCGCACCCCGCTGAGACCGTCCGATTACGTGCTCCAAATCTTGTTACCCTACTCTGATTAATATTATGGCTGTACTCATGACACTTGACGCCCAGTTTTATAAAATTGAAAATGTAATCGAGTTATTTGGCGATATGTGTTTAGGTATCATCATTGTCGGTATATTACATACGTAGGTACTTGATTCACACATAACACAGCTTCGTTTAGTTCTCAGTACTTTTTGTATGCAGCCATTTAGTTCGGTGGTTGAATTGTTCTTTATAAACTAAACGCAGATGCATCAGTTGTTAAGTTAATGTCATCTGATGCAATGGTGTGCTAGCTTAATAGGTACATAGAATATGGTTGAATGAAAGCCATGGTGTACTTGTGAGTTGTTTAAGATACTAGTTTCTATCAGCGTCTTTGCCCATGTGTAAGTAGAAAATTATCCCATGAAAACATACGCCCGGGACAAAAAATATTTTATGTCCTATTCCATGACAAGGTCTATCCGTGAGCCAAAGTTTTTTCAAATCCGTTCCGTAATTTGAACGTGAAGGATGGAAAGTAATAATAAACACATGTACATACACAGGTATCTATATTTTGTATACTACATACTTTCGGTTTATCTGATGATCTATCTGAATAAAGCTGAATCTAACTGAATCGATCCCAATATTTTTTACACTATGTTATATTTTTTCCCAAAAATATTAAAAAAAGGTCACAAGTTGAAAACCACCAGCTCTAAGTACAAAACAGATCACGGCAGATCATAGCTGGCATTAAGAACCAGCACACAACTGGGTGCGAAAGCAAAACAACCCCTCAGTCACCTGGGTGGCCCAGTAACCATGTATTTATGTCGCCAACCAGGTACTATAGCTGGCTTCTAACTTTGTGATTTTTTATAATATAGGTTTGAAATTTTGTACACAGATTCTTTACATAAAAATACTAGACAGGTGTTTCAGGATTCATAATACTAAAAATAGGGTTGTATAATAATAAATTAATCCAATCTAATTTATGTGCTAGGTATCATTGTTCACTAATTTATAAATTAATTGAATTGATATCGTTTAAGTTACCTGAGTATTTTAATTATTCACAAATAGTATGCTTGCAGAAGTTATTTGTCAGTAAACAAATGCAATATTATTCCAATAGGAAAGTCTTCAATCCACTAAAGGTAAATAAAAATTCATTGCATCGGCAGTAGACTATCGATAAAGCTCAATTGACAACGTTTACGAGGTATAAAGGCCCGCACGGCGACACCTCCCCGTGGCCTCGTGCGGGAACGTAGTCACGACTGTAATACTCACATGTAGTTGTTTCAATTCTCTGCGTTCTTCTCTTATGGGATTTGCATTGGGTGATAAGATTTTTTATTGAGGTATTCATGAGTGCTTAGATTCTCTGTTAGTTTTTTACAAGCTTTAGTTTGTCTTGTCCCGATGTTTTTCTGTCATCAAATCTTGCAAATTAAATTTGACCCACTTCCCGGTTACTGATTGAGCTGAATTTTTGCAGGCATGTCTAAATCAGATTACAATTCAAAATTATTATGACAAGGAGCTGATCTGATGGGATATGTAGGATATGATAGGAACTTGGTAGTTAAACGACACAACACCATCTAGTTTGGGCTCGTACGTCTTGACGAGTATAAATTATATAGGTATACCGAACTATAAAAGCTTGCTATGAAAAAAATATTTTAATGCATTAAAAGCTTGTTTATATGATATGCGTTTGACAGCGATCCCACCTGATAGTAAGCAGCGATGCAATCGTTGATGGTGAAGCCCATTAGTTTATAAAGGCCATATTTACTCTAGCCTTGAAGACACCTAAATTATAATCGAACTGGAAGACTGCAGCAGGCAAATAGGAAATAGGGTAGTAGGTACCTATGCACGTTATTTGTTTGTAAAACCAATTTTCCACCACATTGTATGAAATTGGAATAGGAATTGCACCTAAGTCATGTAATATTTTTTTGTTAATGTAATAAATATTATAAAGACAAAATTTTGTGATGGTGTGTTTGTGCTTCTTCTCGCTCGAAAGGCTGAATGGATTTCGCTAAAACTTGATACACAGGTAGACCATGTCGCGGAGTAGCATACGTTATGAAACAAGATATTTTCTTGGCATATTTTTTTTACTATCACGCGTTCGTAGTACTAGCCGATGTCAGCAGCTAGTTATTTTATACGCCTATGTAGACGCCTGTTTTAGTGCATCAAAAAATTGTGTTTCCTAAATTGAAACATCAAAGTTGAGTGTAAGTAGAGGACATATTCCACCTCATGCGTCAGTGGCTGAAGCAACTGCGTTAGGTACCGGGAAGCGGTTTTTACGACAGCTTACAGTGTAGTCAATCACTGAAACTGAATGTATGCCATAGAGCAGGAAACAACTTGCTAGTCAGACAATCTATACTTAATATTACAAATCTGAAAAGTATGTTGTTTTTGTCTGTTTGAACGCACTAATTTCAGGAACTCAGTAGTTTCTGAGTTCACTAAGTGTAGCTGTAGAGGTAGCTCATTTATGTTGTTTTTTTTTTAATTTAAAGTTAAGTTTAGAGATTAGTTATTTTTTTTATTTAACTGTTGGTTTGTCCTGTGTTAAAGGAAGGCTAAGGGTATATCATTCTGCTATGACTAATAAGGCAGGGAATAACTCATAGTAGACATTTTGCAATATCATTCAGTTCTTTAATGATTACATAATATTGTAATATGGAAATATTGTAAGACTATTTTTTTTTTAAAGAGTAATCATGGGGTTTCTTGCCGGTTCTTCTCCATAGGAAACGACTAATTTATAACCGTGCACTAGCTTTTGATGATTTATAAGTGCCCATGCGCGAACCAGTGCAATAACGATATAGGATTTTTTTTTTCAAATTACTTCAAATAAGGCCCTATTCGAAATAAATTGAAAAAAGAAGTTTTTTTTTAATGTCACAGTACATTTTTCCAGGCTCTTTTTATTTAGTTTCCTATATCGTTGTTGCACTGGTTCGCGCTGCGCTGTGGTTGAACGAATTATACGCGCAATGCTATTTACCTACTACGCCTAAACTACTCATTTGAATATTCATAGTGATGTGAACTGTCATAATTTATCGATGTTTATCGTTTTTATTTGTATGGACGCCTGTGTTGATTTTTGCCTTTTAACGAACTTGTATGAGTATTTGTTATCAAGAAGTTTCCAATCTATAAATCAATTAATGTGCAATGGACCGGAATGCAGTTAATATTTTATTGCGTGCTGACTTTCTCTACGTGTACTAGTTGGTAACAATGTTATGATACAGACATGAAAGTTGTTTTTATATTTTTATTCGTTTTATTCGTGTTTTTGTGTAAAGTTAATGCGGTGAGATATATATTTGGCAATAATATATTCTAGGTTGTTATAACTTGGTTATTGTTGAATACTAGTAGGCGATTTCGAATTAAATGATATTTAATAACCATTAATATTATCTGACAAATAATATTTTATTAATTAAATATTTTCAGGTTTACAATAAAGATGTGACTTGTGTTATAGATCGGGTAAAATATTTTTAATTATTTTTTGGTTTGTTATCTGTGAAGAAGCTTGAAAATAAGCTTAACTGCTTAAATTCATCAAAAATAAATACTTCTTTATCTTTCTATTATTTTTTTAAAGAAATTCACATAGTGGTGACACAGCAAAATTTTATAATCATTTTGTAAATGACAGGGTCAAGAACCAGTATGCAAAGTGTCACCAAAAGTAAGACGAAGAAGTGCATCCAACAGCATGGAACCAACCCACGACCCCTACATACCCAGGAACAACACCACCCTCTACAACTGCACCATACCAGTATGTTCACCAGTCACGTTCTCCTCCATGACGGAACTGACCTCCCCAAACCTGATCCTAAAGTCGTGTTACATAGAATTCACAAAAGATGATGACTATGCTTGTGAAACAATAAGATATAATCATTTTAAAAACATCGACAAGTTATTATTCTTGTCAAAGACGATAAGAGGACAATCTTTCTATCTGGTCGATTGTTTAGTTTACGGAGACAGTGGAAGAGTGTGCCATAGAAAAGATGATGAAACTGTAGCGTCACACGCTAAACTCGTGGATATAGGGACCCTGGTGAGACCGAACGAGACGAATATACTGTCACAAGATGAGTTCATATGTGAGGAAGATAAAGCAAGAAACGTACAATGTGACATCAATCCTTTCGTGCCTTTTGAAGGTGGATTGAAGACGAGAAAGGTCATGAAAATGAATGATAACGTGCTACTGAAAACCAAATCTTATATTATCGAACTGAAACGTGGTTGTATAAAGTCTTGGTGTGGGTACACGGGACATGTGTCGCCGTCACGAAGACAGTTCCCATACGAGCCACCGGGGGGGAAGTTGTTCAAGTGCTTCTTTGCTCAAGGGCAGCAGGTTTGCAAGCAATGGGGCAGCCCTCGAGAAGTATATAATGAACGAGGTTTTGTTTGGCGTTAGTTTGATAACGTGTATTCCGTTTCTGTCACAATAAATAGTTTCGTCTGAGAAGGAGTCTAAGATCTATTTTGCACCAAAGTCAAAGAGACATTTAATCCAGGTGTATTATTGATAGGATTTATATTTCGACGCCTCCCACGCATAAGGTCGTAAGGCTAAAATGTATTTTTTTCAGTAGAGCATTTTTAGTATACGTTATTGATAAAATGTATTTGTAAAAGATTTTCAACAGATATTTTTGCACTAACCTGTCAATTATTTGTTAAATAATGTATCCCCAGGAGCTGGATATTATAAGGAATTGTAGTTATCGAAAAAAACTAGTTTTACTTACTTACGACCATATACTTATGAAATAAAAGGTCGTATCTTATTGTTACGACTATATGCGTTCATAAACGTAACATAAACAACACGAATAAAGTCGTAAGTTTGAATTCCGACTTTATGCGACGTGCAAACTATCGTATTTCTCTAAAAGGGAGTCGTAATAAGGTACTTTTGAATAAAAACCATCGTAAAATTTCAGCTCTAATTAATTTTATCACAATAATTCTCAATATCGGAACATAATTCAGTCTGCTCGACAAGTTACATTATTATAACCTTTTAATAAAAAAAAAAACAAACAGTTAAAACTTTACTGGCAGTGTGGCTCTTCTTCAACTTAATAAAAAAAATCGTATACAATCTTTGACATAATATTATATAATAAAATCTATTTTATATATATTATATATAAAAATAAATGAAATTATAATCAAATAATGTTTTCATTTAAAAAATCACTTAAAATTAAGAATTGAAATCTCTTGTACGTAACATAATAATTATAATAGAAATTAGGATATTTGAGACAAAATAACACTTTTATACATAATATCTATAAGTAATTGATGATTAGTCAGAGGAATCACTACTATTCTCTTCAGTAATATTACCACTGTGTGACAACTGTTGATAAAAACTATGGTACACTTAGGGTATTATACTTTTGGTCGGCACCGGTCCTACCAAAATCTGAATTCTTTGACGCCGTCTAAAACTACCGTAAATTAATTTGGATAAGTAACTTGCTACTTCGCAAGCCCCGTGTTTCCCATTAATTTCAGGCCACATGTAACAATAACTGTCTTGTCTCGCTAGGTCGAATATTATAAAATTATAAATGGATAATTTCCGTTTATACTAAAAATAAACCAACATTGCCATGAGGACAGTTTAATATTTTTTTTAAATCAAAACACGCTGTAACTATTTTACCTCCACTTTCCAAAGCTTCTTTTATATCATTTGCTTTAATCTTGTTATTTATATGAAGTTCTGATTTTTGTTTTTCTTCTTCCGCACTCGTTATATATGTCTTTTTTGGCTTTTGTAACGATATATTTAAGTTTTGGTTTATGATATCACGATACTGTCTAACTGTCGATACCTTCTTAGTTATATTTTCACTTATACACCACTCTTTGCACAAAGAAAACGTTTTTGTAAATGTAAGGTCGCCGTCTAAGTAAATTTTACTTGTATCTTTGCGTACATAGTGAGATTCAACGGGCTGGGACGTATTGACGCCTACTTCGGTGTGGTTGACGATGTAATCCCACAGTCGACAGTGATCTCCAATTTTCCAAAAAGAACTAAATTTACGTTCTCGTTGGTGTGCATCAAACTTTTGAAAGCATTTAAGACGACAAGTACCCGGACATGGTACGCCTGTCCTAAATTTTTTAAACATTTTTGTTTAATATCCTTCCACTCATCACGGCGACGGTGACGTCTTCTTGAAACTCTAGCTGACGGTGAATTTTCACTTGACGAGCAGACAGAAGAGTACTGACTTGAAGCGTTACTGAGCTGTGGTGTGTTGGCTCTACTAGATGAATTCTCAGCATCACAAATTGATAAATTTCTGTATAGTGGAGTCGAAGTGGCCATCAAAAAATCGTTATTTTGGGAGGGCATTGGTGTTATGTCCAGTGAAGGTTCTATTCTTTCAGCTGATTCGGTCTTCATGTTGTACCCGCGATTCTAAAAATAAAAGTTTTCAATTAGTTAAAAACCATGCATAAGTAAAAAATAAATATATAGAAAGTTAGACAATTAGCAAAAATCGATCATAACATCACGGCTTTTATTCCCCAAAGCAATAGACAGCTTAAAGAGGTTAGAGATAGGAGAACATTATAGTACATCCACTTTTCGTCAGTTATTAGTCCCATTATAATGCCTATTGTCAAACACTAGGCGCTATTCCAGACTCCGTATTATAAGAATTTTGAAATTGAAAAACACAATAATTTATTTCCCGACCCGGGAATCGAAACCGACACCTTGCCGCCGGCAGTCATGCTCCCGGCCACTAGACCAAAGAAGCAGTTAATTTAGACCAAAGAAAGTTAATTTTAATGATATTTCAACTATAATTTGAAAAGCAGAGTATCGTATCTTATTTTTTTAACGGAGCATAAAGTCGCATGTCTATGATACGTCTTTACACATTTATTAATTGGTATGTTTAAACATCGCAAATGATCGTAAGTATAAGTTACGACTCCCTAGAATTAAATTTTTGTGTAGTATATAGTCGTAACATAAACGTTACGACGTTATGCGTCGGAACGGTCGTAATCATTGTTTTTTTTTTGTTGAGACCTATTAAACACTATCTCATACTAACTATTATATTGGTAACACACATATAAACAATTAAAATAAATATAATATAGGACAAATCAGTAAAACTTACCATTTCCAAAATTGACATTGACCGTCACTTCACTATTTTGGTTTATTTGTTCATTTAACACTAGTTTCATAATCTTAGAAGCACGTACGTTACTCATTTTATTATAACTATTACTAGTAGTCCTAAAACTACATAAATAATAACAGAAACAATCGATGTTTTATTTTAAAAAGCAAACTTCCCCACTATTGACATACGACTTGCCATTGCGGTCGGTACTGTGCTTTGATTGGCCGGCCGCGGTCCAATCGATCGGAGCAAACAGTCGGAACTATCCGCGCGACTTTATGCGCGGGAGCCTTTAAATGTTAAGACCATTATCCGTTAAAAAACTCATTATTCGTATAAGATATTAAAATTTGGATTTTAGCAATACATACTATTATTCAAGATTACTGTAATGGAGCAAAAAAACGATTTTAGGTAAAAACAATGTTCCGACCTTCTGCGTGGGAGCCATCGATTTGCTTGTAAGGCCCCTTTTGACTTGATCCCATCCCTGTTTAAAACAAAATATTATGAAAATAATTTAAGGTTTTTTTTATTATTATCTTTTATTGATAGACTCGCGTTTGACCACCATCTCACCTGCGTAAGCGTAAGCGATGATGTGGTCGACGATGGAGCACGCTTGCCTGGAAGTAACCTAATTTTAAAACAATAATAAGGCTGTAGCATAATCAGACTATGATGTTCTAACTGCTGGGATACAGGCCTCCACTCTGAAAGAGAGTATGCCCGTGTAGGGCCAGTTAGTGGATGTCGCAAGGCTTTGAATATTGGATTCTAGGATCCTCATAGTATTTTCTTATTGATTTTTATTGCCTGTTTTGGTAATTTTACTTTTTAAATATTGTGCAAGAAAACTATCGACACTGCACTGCCCCCTCCCTCACCGGTAAAGGAGTGTGTCAACGGCAGCGCGGCGTTTGCATAAAATCCTCGTTTGTCACGGGCCTAATGCGGCGCGTCCGAGCCAGGCCGCTGCCGAGCCGTGTTGTGACGAGCTGCGTGCTGTAATGATGGCTGCTCCAGACGTCGCCGAGCTCTTCAGTCGGCTGTCTTTGGAAGGGTTGAACAGGTTACACAGTGTAACCTTGCTGATGTGATGTTAGTGCATTTGATTGATTTGAAAACGAGGTCTGAGTGAGGTTGGGTTTTGTCACGCTACACGAGATGACGTATCAAAATATGAAAGCCAGCCAGCCAAGTCTTCCATAATAGAGCTACGCCTATATCTCATAAGTGTAGTGGCAGTGTAGAAATAATATTGATTTGCTTGTTACCCATAAAGTTTTATTTTATTTTTTCTTTACTGTTTTACTGCAAAATCATTGCCTGCTAGCTGAGGTAAAAGCAAGGAAAAGCTATCGGTTTAGGTATCAAGCTAGAATAAAATTTAATTCTGCTCTTAGTCTGTATGTATGTATCAAGCTCTGCTTAGCTTGGGACTAGACGGCGTTGTGTGATAGTTGTGGAATATTATTATTATTATGTTTTTTTTTTTGTTTTGGGATGATACTCAACCACACTAATATTATTGTATATGTACCTATGTGTGTGCTCTTGTTTATTACTCTTACAGACTCAAACTTGCCAATAAGAAGCACTTAATATCGTGGAATTGGGGTTGAAACTCTTGAGCCGTGGGGTCCAAGTGCTCGTTCGCTTTTAAAGAATTTTTAAAACGCTTAGTTGACTCTTCGCGTGACCCAAGGGCTGACTTCTACCTCGATCAGAGACTAAGCAATGGCAATGCCGCCAGTCTTTTGAGCACACTTCCAGCCGACAGCCGTGAGGAGGAGTTTTAAGACGTCATATTTAGCTAGGTCTTTAGTGTACATATTATTTCTAATCAGTTAAGCGTATTTTAATTAAGTAATTAATTTAATTTGTTGTCCTAAAATAAAGCAAAGTTTTGGTTTTATCGTGGAGTATTTTATAAGGTAGGTACTTTTAATCCCGGGAGTATTTTGCCTTGGGATAATTTTTAACTTTCACCCAGGCGAGCCACGACAGTAACAAGCATTTTACATCCTATAACATCAAAATTAATTTTATTTCATTCAGTGATTAACTTCACAAAAGTACTCCAAACTAAAACTGAATCAATTAATACAAATACCGAAAGTTACTTCAAAGAGCTCAAAGTAACTCCATTCACCTCGTCATAAAACAATTAAGGGCCTAAATATTAATTGTAATACATAACCGTATTAGAGAGCTTCGAGCCATCATAGTGAGTAAGTCGTGAAGACGTGAGACGCAAATTCATCGGTGTCCATTAAATAGAAGAGGCGCGACTTTGAAGACCTCCACATAAACACTTCAATAAACGCACATTAAAAGATATGTCTCCAATTTAACTTGAATTTATGGTCACCGTAACTCCTTCACTATGCTATGAGACTACCCTAAATCGTTAAAAAACTATGTATGTTATACATTGCCGCTTACGTTCGAGAACTAGAAACTATTTTCTGTAAAAAGTAGTGATGGATGTTTAAGTTAACAATATTTTGTCATAAGTTTCGACACATTCCATTCTGAGTTGACTTAGGTTTAGGTACTTAGTCCCCCACGAGTGTTCGGCCCATAAACTTTTAGAAATGTCCCGTTTATACTTCATAAAATTTATATGCACTTTTATTTCATCAATAAAGATCGATTTGACTATTTTGTTTGTTGCAATGTCGTTGAGGGGTTAGGAAAGTACGGAGACATTGATTTAATATAAGGTGGATCGACATGAGTGATGTTTTGATTTAGGTACTTTGTAGAAATTTCTACGTATACGTACGTATACCTATTGAACATGGTTGGCCCTATCTTAGACAATGTTTCAGACTAAACACTTACTATAAGTGTGTATTGTTTTCAGTAAAATTGAGTTGTTGAGTTTGAGACCTTTTTTTTTAAATAGCTTATTGTGTGTCCCACTGATGGGCAAAGGTCCCCTTCCACTTCTAAACCTCTCTGTCTATTGCGATTACTCTAATCAAGTTTGCCCCGTGAGCATTATGAGATCATCACACCACCTTCACCAGTTTGAGACCTGTTCAGCAAAAATCACATAATATTTCAATCAAAATACACGCAAGTACATAGAATCCCAATGATCACAGTTTACATCGTTTAACAAACGTTCAATAGGTCCGCTTGCTGTCGCCTGTCAATGATTCGCAATTGAACTCTCCCAACGTGTCTCAGACCTCGTTCCCCACACTTAAACATCAACGATTGATTTGTTATTCTTCACTGAAATACCCATCAAAGGTCAGGAAACGAGGTAATGACAATGACACCTAATAAAGAAACCGGGACTGACGGCTTAAAAGTATTTTATGAAGACAATCAAAGGTTATGGTCATAGGACCCATAACAAACCACCTTGGGATCATTACCTCGTGCATAAAATGGCCATATTTGTCACTCCAGCATAAACAACAACCATTTACAACAGTTTATGAGTGTTTACGTTTGAGTAGAGATTCTGTTAAGTTTTTATGGCTGTATGATTTTTTTATTAATGATAAAAGGGGGAAATTAATTTGGGGATATGGTTTATGGGATATCAAAATATTAGAGTTTATGTAGCAAGAAGATTTAAGTCTCAAGTTGCACACAAAATACTTGAACATCTTTTACCATTGGGGGAAACAAAAACAAAGATAGAATGCACCTAGAACGATTGATTACATTACACATTACACTAGTATTATAAAGATAGATAGATAGATAAAGATAGATAAAACATTTATTTGATGCAACACTTAGATGGAAGTCTGTATGTTTATTGGTAGTCAAATTTGTTACTTTTTTTTACTCTAGAAAGACTGAACAGATTTCAATGACAGTTGGTACACGGATGTTCGGGAACAGCACGCAGAATACTTTTTATTCTGGAAGTATGTTCCTTTGGGACAATTTTGGCAACAGCTAATATAATATAGAGGCTATAGGTACATCGTCTACCTGTAGCTTTATAGCTAAATATTTTTAACCCTTCAGATACCGTCAATTAGAGACACAATAGTAAGACAATAGATGCGCGGCCACCGGGTGTCGCTTGGGGATTCATGAATTAAACTCATTACTCACGTATGCACGTTACGTTGTTAGTCAATATGATTTATAACTAACACTACACTTTGCACTATATTGTCTTAGTATTAGTCTATGTCTATACTTGCTTATTGGCAACCAAAGGGTTAAGACGCACTAAGTCCTCGAAAGCAAATACAGTATTTAAAATTCGATTAAGCACAAGACTCACTGAGAACACAAGGTATCCGGTCACCATGGCAACGGGAACAGATCTTAAGAAACACACAAAAGCTACTAACACAGTTACTGCTATTGATGGCATAACATCGTTACCTTCTGCCGGCAGGGAAGCTGACGCAAACGTGAATTAACGATATCCGTGATGTTCTCGTTTTGATTCGCTGTCGTGCTCACAGCTTTATGTTAATTTAATATTCTATTTTGGAGGGTAGTCTCAATGGGGTGAACACGTTAGAAATGACTGGTTTTATTGAAAGTGAAAATGACTTCATGTGCTGTTTGGTTGATATTAATGTAGGTACCACTGTTATGATTATGATTTGTTCTGTTACAAATGGTGAACTTGAAGCTGGAACTACATTGCGCACATGTGTGCTACACACGCCGATGGACGCGTCGGTCTCAATACGATTTATATGAAAAGTAGACTTGTAGAATCCACGCCACGCGACGTTGTTTTACGAAATTAGACGTTTTCCACGTGTGCGTCGGTCTAAAGTAGATCTAGCTTCAATGTAAAAAAAAAAAACGAAAATATTGGAAGTGGAAATGTTTAACCTATGTTGAAAAGTGAACGCATGTACAGAAAATTTGCTTTCTAACTCTCATGAAGTACTTAGCTGCTAAAAAAAAACCTTTTATGAAAAATTCGAATTATGAATTCAAAATTATACTAAGTATATCGACAAACTTTACCGACACTGACAACTCTAGAAAAATTTTAAGGTTTTCCAAATCATAGATTTTATAGGACGCCGATAAAAATATAATTTGACTTAAAATTGTTTTTAAACTTTCAAAATTAAAGTTATTCGCATTTGTTTAGTGTTTTTCTATTGAAGTCGGTGGTTATTTGACTGTACCTTACCTATCATAAGGTTCTTATTATTATTATAGACACAGATCGTTATGATTTCTGGCAGGGGTGCGGGATTGTGCGAAAGAGTTACCATAACCTTCATAACCGATAAGCTGGTGACGCGGGAATCCGATGGAAGCGAGACGCACAGGATCGGTCGTTGTGGCGATGCTTGGGGGAGGCCTATGTCCAATAGTAGACGTCTTTCGGCTTAAATGATGATGATGAACCCTCGTAAAGAGCTACGGAAGGAACACTATATTAGCCAGTACAAATCTAACATTCTTTCCCGCTTCATCCAGAATATAACAATAAAATTAATTTGAGGGTTTCCCAGATAAAAAAGGTTATATTCTTTGGGGATATCAGGTGCGTACCTTACTCAACCAAACCAAAATAAATTTGTAAATATCTTAACAGGTGGCGTTTTGTTGTTTCTAATCTGTGTACTTTTAACAGCACATACACATTTGTATGTTTTTTGTGTCAATTGTACACTGTGATAACCAACTACTTAGCTGTACGCACTATAAATGTGTTTCCAAAGCGTTTTGTGCATATTGATGGGATGTTAACCATGTACCGATGTCCGATGATGAAACGTGATTGGTGGAATTAAATTACGCAATTCGACGCACACTCCTCGGAATGCAACTGAACTGCTACTGCAGTTCGTCATTAGTAGTGCATGGGTTACTTTGGTTGCAAATCTTGGGCCAGAGATAGCAGAAAAAAGGTAAGTTATTAATTAGGTACTAGATTTTTCCCTATGTCACCCAGGAATAAAGCAGATTTCTATCAGTGATCAAATTTTAGCAATCGGTCCAGTACTTCCAGAGATTACCTCCTACAAACAAAAAAGCATAAAAACAAACCTAACCTATTTATAATGTTAAGTGTAGATGAATTACATCCAGTCTCTTGTGACGCGGTGCTAAGTAGATGTCAAAACTTTAAGATAGCTGTAGGTACTACAATCACCATTGCATAGTCGGTCTCATAATGTTTCCACTGTTGGGACTCAGGCCTCTTCTCTAGGAGAGAGAATGAAACGTAATCTACCATACGGGCCCAGTGCGGGTTGGTGGATGTCACATGTCTTCGAATTTTTGGTTCTAGGACATGCCGGTTTCCTCACGATGTTTTTCTTCACAGTTTTGAGAGCAGTGATGATGAAATAGATTACACAAAGTAATGCCTACAACTACACAAAACTTGTAAGTCGGGGCCATTATCATTCGGCCAACACTGCTCTCAAATCGCAAAATCAACATAGATGCCTACAAATAAATGTATTCTACCTACATATAGGTTAAGCAGATCAATATAAGCAGCATTCACAATCACTGCTGCAGCGGACTGCACCCCTTCCTGCTCCCCTGCACTCTGCACAACGTCCCCTGGCGTCCCCTGTAGTGTCCCCTCCCTGGACATGTGAGTAACAGTGAGGAAGGGTAGCCGAACTGAAGGACGATACCTATTCATTATTATGATTTAATTTTTGCTTTTAGGTAAGTAAGTAAGTAAGTAAGTAAGTAAGTAAAACTTTATTTGTTTAAACATGGTGTACATGATACATTGCATGCAAGATAGTAGGTAATGAAGTATAAGTTCTGGCATGTTCAGCCGCATATCGTGGCGTACAAATATTTAGGAAGAGATGGTGCATAAACCGTGATCATCAAAATTTCATAGGTACTTGTTAAATTTAGTTTAGGTATGATTACATTTCAATAGCATAGTTCTAGATATAATTAAATTTCAAATAGTCATTATACAAATTAGTTAGTACAATTATCATTAAAATGTAATTTTTTTTTTTCAAATAAAATATAATAACAAAAAAAAAAATTACAATACACATGTCAACAGCATAATTTTAAATAAATTTGAATGTCAAAAGTAGTCAATAAAGTCATGATTTGCTGTCATTAAAATTACAATTATTCTAGAGTAAAAAAAAAAAAAAAAAGTATAATAATAGTAAAACAATACAATACATGTCGACAGCATTTTAAATTAAATTCAATGTCGAAGCAGTCAATAAAATTACGAATTACTGTCATTATTAAAATTACAATTATTTAGTATCAATTATTCAATGTCCAAAATTAAAAAAAAAATTAAAAAATATTATTATTTTTTATACAAAACAATATTAAAAATGTAATATTGTTATCTCAAAAACGAAGAAAATTGTCCTCTTTCATAAACTCTGCTACACTGTAATATGCTCTTTTAGTTAGAAAGCTCTTCAATTTACTTTTAAGAGCAGATTTATTTAAAGTTTTCCATGATTTAGGCAATTTGTTAAAAATGGTCGGAGCCATGCAAAAGATGCTCTTGCGCATAAGAGCCGTTTTAGCGGCCGGAACACAGAGTTTGAAATTATCACGTCTATTTCTTGGGAAAGCATTAGACAAATACTGAAATAAATGAGGATTACATTTAATGAACATCACTGCTTCGAGGATGTATAATGAGGGTAATGTTAATATCTTCCGTTCTATAAAATAAGGTTTACAGCTGTCCGTCGTTTGCAGTCTAAACATCGATCTAATGCACCTTTTTTGTGCTCGAAACGCTATTTCATTGTCTGTACTGTTCCCCCAAAAGATGACTCCATATCTAATAATTGATTCGGTTAATCCATAGTATGCAGTAATCAGTGCATCCGTGCTGAGAACCGCAGCAAGCTGTTGCAAAGCGTAGGCTGCACTGCTCAATTTTTTACTTAGTGCCTCTATTTGGGGTTTCCAATTTAATTTAGAATCTATAATTAGCCCTAGAAATTTTGTTGTGTCACTTTCATTGATATTTACATTATTAAATTTAATATCAGGATTGTTGACTGTTTGCATACGTTGTCTAAAGTGCATAACGTTAGTCTTTTTTAAATTAATTATTAAATTATTATCATTTAACCAATTTATAATAGATATTAGTGAATTATTAATGTCAAGTTCATATGTATTAATGTCATTACAAGCTATTGTCATAGTGCAATCGTCAGCAAAAAGTGTCATCGGTTGTTCAGTTACTTTAGGCAAGTCATTAATATACAATGTGAAAAGTGGAGGCCCCAATACACTGCCTTGAGGTACTCCATATATAACTTCGCGTTCCTCTGATCTTGAAATTTCTTCACGATTACTAATTTTATTTATTTTACATATTTCTGTAACTTGTTTACGATTATGAAGATAGGACTTAATTAATTCTAAAACATTGCCTCTAAAACCATAGGCTTCAAGTTTTTCTGCTAGGGTGTCATAATGGACACAGTCAAAGGCCTGTGTCATATCGCAAAATATGGCACAGACTGGTGTTCTCTTATCGACATTTAGCATGACATTATGTAAAAACTCATAAATAGCCAAATTAATACTTTTATTTTTTCGAAATCCCTTTTGTTCGTCACATAGTATATTATATTTTTCTAAATAAGTATTCATTTCCCTATATATATATTTTTCGAACACTTTAGACAAAATTGGTATAATCGCGATCGGTCTGTAATTCATCATTAATTCGTGATTGTCCTTCTTATACAACGGTTTCACTATAGACATCTTTAATGCATCAGGAAATATACCTGCACTTATGCAAAGATTAATAATGAAACTCAAATGAGTACATATTTCAGATGCAACTGCTTTCAATATTTTTGTGGCAATACCATCGTAGCCAACGCTGTTCGTGTTTTTTAGCTTCATAATAATGTTTAATATGTCATAGGGCGTAGAAGGGGCCATAAACATAGACTGCAGAGTGGAGTCTATGTTAAATGAGGTTGAGTTTGTTTTCGCATTAATCGTTGGATGTATTTTATCTATAAAGTGATCATTAAACGCATTGGCAATGTCCTTTGGGTCTCTGATGTCTTTACTTTCAAATTTAATGCAAGAAATTGAATTTTTTGGGGCGTCGTATCTTCTTTTATTTATTATTTGCCACATAGTCTTAGACTTGTTATTAGAAGTTTTAATATTATAATTGTTTTGAGCTTTCTGAGTTAGGTTAATAATTTTTTTGAGTAATTTTGAATATCTTTTGAATTTATCTCGGTTAGCACGATTGGGATTTAATCTATATTCCCATAAAAGCTTTCGTTTGTTTTTACTACACAACTTTATGCCATGTGATACCCAAGTAGGTCTTTTAGTAGTCTTAATGGTAATCATTTTGATGGGGAAACACAGATCGTAAAATAATTGAAATATTTCAATAAAACAGTTGTATGCTGCATTGGGATCGTCCGTCTCGTACACATCTGAAAAGGATAGACTATTTAGACAAGTCTTGAATTTTTCTATATTTTCTTGACTATAGTCTCGTGTACTTTTGCGATAGTACTTAAAAACATCCTTTTTTTTAACGGGGCACTTTAACAGTTGTGCTGTGTGGTCAGATAGTGCGAATTCCAAAACTTCTGATCTACAACGACGCTTAAAATTGTGCGCAAAATTATCTATGCATGTTTGGCTCGCAGCCCTAGTAGGCTGTCGCAAAGCAAGTTGTAAATTAAAATTTAAAAGAATAGACTCGAATTCAGCTGACAATTTACCTCGCTTCAAAATGTCAATATTGTAATCTCCAGCTAAAACTATATTCATACATTGCTGTTTAGATAAATATTTTAAAAGAGTTTCCAATTTATCAAAAAACTCATTGATATTATTTGAGTTAGGTACTCTATAAATACACACTATTATAATGTTATAGTCCGTCAATTTAATTGCGCAACACTCGAATATACCTAGCGAGGACATACTTGCTACATTGATCAATCCCTTCCATTGAATACCATGCTTAACAAGTATACATGCACCGCCTCGTTTACTTATCTGTCTACTGTAACAAGCCGCTAAACTATAATTAGGTAGATGTAGCTGATTCTCACAGCCAGCCATCATAAAATGCTCTGAAATGCATATTATATCCACATTAACATTTTGCTCTGAAAGTTCAAAAAGATGAACTGTGAGTAGGTCAACCTTATTTAAAAGACCAGCAATATTTTGGTGCAAGATATTTATGCTATTATGGGCGAAAAAAACAATTTGAGTGGGACGAGTCCATTGTCTTATTAATGAGTAGTAGTGAATTACTGTCATCGTCAGAAATTGTATTATTTAAAAGTCGCGAGTTATAAGTATTTTCTGCCTCCAAGACTAGGATGAAGTCTTGCAAATCCGAAATAATTTGCATAAAGCCAAAGTTATTCAGGTGCCCATATCGCTGATTATATGTATCCCATGTGTATGGAAGATTTAAATTCGAGTCCAAAATATACGCGTAATTGTATGTCTCAATATCCATATAAATTAAATTATTAAAAGTATCTACTCGGCTGTTAAACATAATATTGGTATTATCCATGTACTTAAATGTAGGCAGACATATTACAAAATTAGTATGATTTAGTGTTATTAACATCTCACGAATATAGGTTACTAATTTTATGTAATTATAGGTTTTCCTGAAATCCTCTTCACCAATAAAAATAATGCAATAGTCTGCACTAGTGAAATTTTGAACTTTTCGATTGATATTGTTTAATAAATATTTTATTCCACATTTAGGACTATGATAATGACACATGTTATAGTTCTTTAAATGAGTTTCCTCACTCATTGCGTATATTCTGTTTGACGTTTCACTGCTCAGTACACATATGTTACTTTTTACACGTGGGGGCAAAGGATGTGGTGTATTTGCGTTAATATTATTCTGCGAGGCGTCGACGCCTTGAGACGCTCCAGGTTCTATATCTACTTGTCGTACACCGTGTGTAGTTTTTATATTTTCTGGTGTCTTCGTCTGTGTTGTCTTTGTACAAACAGCTGCTTTCTTCTTCGGTGTTTGGATTTTAGTCTTAAGGGGACTACACGCTATTACTTTGTACTTTTTATTTTTTTCTATTAAGTCGGCATTCGTTTTCTTAAGGTTGCTATTTTCTAATGATAATAATTCTATTTCCGTGTGTGCACTTTGTAGTTGAGTTTTAAGCTCTTCTAACTCTTTCTTATAAATGTTGATTTGATTTTCATCTTCATCTTCAGACATACCTGGCAAGGAATTAGAGGTACAATCCAACGTTTGCGAGCTTATAGCACTGGTATCAGGTTCCGACTGTCTGCGTGCTGCTCGAAAAGTGACATTTCCTGAGAAATTCATATTATGAATTTAAATTTGATTTCCAAAAAAAAAAAAGGGATATCACTTCCTGGGATTCAATTTTTTATTATGCTCGTTCGATGTCATCAGAATTGCAATATTTTTCTACCAATTACTACAATATTTCTTTGCACTGGTATCCCCAGCTGTCAGTTTTGCGCCTCTGGTGGCAGGTAGCGGTACTATATTGGTTGATCTATTCACCGCTTGATGACGTACTGGCGCTAGTTGTCGAACATTGATAACAGTCCAAAGGTCAATTTTCAAAGAAACTTGTCGTAACGGTGTTTACATTATTGTATTTCGCAATTTTTTCACTATTGCTATTATAAAAACTGCATTTATGTTCACTGTTTAATGTTAACTAGAGTAACATTAGGGTAAATTGGTATTATTATCACTTAGTTACTGTTTGTGAAGCGTTTTCAATTGGAACACAATACGGACTCAAGTTGGTTATTCACATGTTGATAATAGGTTTACATTAGGTTTTGATGATTTGATTATTAATCGCATTTTTGCTGTTTTTACGGTACCGGCTAAAAAAACAGTATTCAAACATAACTATTGTGTGATTCGGTAAAGTCTTCGTAACTCAATTCGGGAATTGAACTGTTTTCATCGATAAGTTTGTACGGAACTCTCTATGCGTGAGTCCCAACTCGCACTTGCCCGTTTTTTATTAATGTTTTTTTTAAATTTCTCACATTTCGAATTATTTCTCCATCTTTCTGTATGGTAGTAAACCCACATGCACAAAACACCCAGACCCGGAACAATCATATCTGTAAGCCTTACAAATATTGGTACTCCGTGGGATCCCCGTGGGACTCGAACCTGAGACACGTAGCGCAGCTGCAGTCAATCGCTCAACCACTGCACCGATTGTATCCTTTTTAAATTGACAAAATGACGACAGTGTTAATGAGTTGATACATGAAGTGGAAGAAAATAAGACCTCGACAAATAATTGAGGGGCAGTTCCTACAATCTTAATTCATGAATCCCCAAGCGACCACCGGCGGCCGCGCATCTATTGTCTTACTATTGTGTCTCTAATTGACGGTATCTGAAGGGTTAAGGACCATTTATAATCGTACGTCTGCCTGAATTTATTAAAATACCTCTAATGTTTCCTAATCTTGACCAGTTTTTGCCATTGCTAGTCATGGATATGATATTGTTTCTTGAAATTGATTTTTTTTTTTTAATTATTGGCCAGTGATGAGAGTTCTACTAAAATTAGTTATCGAAAAAGAGTGTTTCATTGCATCTATTTGTTATTACACGATGATTAAGACGCTTTTATAGATAAAATGATGTCATAGGCAATGGAGGCTAGGTAAACATGACTGTTGGTTTGATTTCATCTATGAATTACTACGGAGACGATTCCTACGAGGCCTTCTTACTGAATCCTTCAGTCCATGATTGTAATTAATCAACAAGACAGTAACAGTCGCTTTATGAAAGGGATTGAAGAGTCAAACCATTTATCATAACCGCATCAGTCAGCCAAACTTTACAAAAGCGAGGCACGCGTCACTCGCTCAGTAACAAAACTATGACCGTTACTGATCAAATCCCGATCCAAGCCGAGGGCCCACACCTCACCGCACCGATCAGGGGGACTGGGACAAAGGCAAGGTGCACACGATCGCCCGCGTCAAATCTCCGCGACTATTGTGTCGCATCGAATGTCGCACGTCGCATTGTGCCCGTCGCCCTCGCGCGCGTCAACGACATTAAATATTATTATTAAAAGATTTATCGCGTGGAAAATTGCACTTATTGTTAGTTACGACTGCCATATTTCATGTGATTATGAATTTATTTTTATGTTAATTATGTACGTGTGCATAGGTGGAGGGTTTGCTGTATTACTATTATCTAAACATAACGACTAACGGTCTTTTTTATATAAATACATAGTTTATTTTTGTTTTTATGTACTGCAAAAATTATAGTGTTGAGAAAGGGGTGTATACAAAAAAAATTACACCTCATCACATGTTTCGTCATATTTTTTCATTAACAATATAAAGTGTTCGTAAAAAGGGTTGTCAGTGTAGTTTAGTCGTTTGAAACGCTATGTTATAATACTAAGCAAAAATAAAAATTTAATTTCTATAAGTACTTATACCTTCTTTAGTTTTACAGTGAGTAAATATTATGAATAAAGTTGCATCACTACCTTAACATCGGCTGGGATCGCAGTCAAGTACTGGTTTGAAACATTTAATTTAAAAAAATATATATAAAAAAAAATCTACAAATAAAGCTGATCTCACTGTTTTACATACTTTTATTTTTATCGTCTTATGAATAGTGCAGTGATGCAATCCTAAATGTTTCGCAAATAATAACAAAAATGGTTTCAGAAGGTAACGATAATCCTTTTAAAATGTAAATACAATCTAAACAATTTTACCTAACGAAATCAAATTAACAATATTCAAATCCATCCATCAGCGAAAACAAGAGTTTTTTTAATCGCCCACGATTCGACAGCGGCTTAGCTCCCCCGTCGCGCCGACAATGGCGGGTGATGAGAATTCGCACGCTCGAGCAACTTGCAACAGTGTGGCCCCAGCTTTAGAATTAATCTGAGGTGGAGCGGAGCTGAAAAAGCGTAAGTGGACTTCAGGTGAATAACATTTTAGTTAATTTACAAATGAAATTTACTCGTATTTATTTATTAGTAGCTTTTGCCCGCGGCTTCGCCCGCATGCATAAAATATAACCTATGTCACTCAGAAATAAGGCTACTTTCTGTCGGTGTAAACATTTTTGCAATTGACTAATACTTTCAGAGATTACTTCCTACAAACAAAAAACATAAAACTTTATTACAGCTTGGAGGACTTATAGCTTAAATAAACTAAAAATAAAAACAATCATAGACGACAGTTAGCCAATTACAAATCCTGACGTATAGGGTTAGTCTTACAATTAAGCAGCGAGCAGTTGTAAGGAACAAATCGTAAGTGTTCTGATAGATTCAGTAAAGCTGTAAAGTCTACTTTACTGAATCTATTTGCCGCTGTTCAGTACATTCAGTCACAGAAATTCTCCGAGGTATCCATAATAGTGGTTTCATAATAAGAGTCGTTCATACTCAAGTCTGTTTCACAGTACATAAATCGATGGCTTTCACCAATGTAGGATTGCTAATTAAAAGTTATAACTAACAGTATTAGTTAACTTCATTGTAGGTAAAATATAATACAGTCGCGCTCACAATCAATCGCATTTAAGCCCTTTCTCTCCTCATTTATTCTATAGAGATTTAAATAAATATAAATAGTGCGTGCTTGCGTAGGTAGCGTCCACGACAAACAATAGGTGAGGGTGTAGGGGAGCGGCGCGACTCCGCGACTAATCGCCTTTCCATCCGACATGCGACAGCCGCACAATCGCAGCTCCGTGCACAGCTTTATTAATAATGCGCTGTTGCTTTTTCACATGGCTGGCGATTAAAAGAGTCAGTAAGTTTTAAATATGTTTGTGTTATGGAGCTAAATGTTGTTAAAAGTTTGGGGAGAATATTGGTAAAGTTTTAAAACAATATTGTTTTTTTTTTTCGTACAGTTTTTTCGAGGGACCTATAAGGCGATGCTTTAGAAGGCGTCAGTCAAGGATCCAACCGTGATTCGGCTTAACAAATGCTTCAGCAACTATTTCATCTATCGACCTTTAAATTACTAACTGGCTCGGTTGACACAGTGGTTGAGCGATCGGCTGCTGCGCTGCGTATGGCGGGTTTGATTACCACACGGAAAAAGTATTTGTATGGCCTACAGATTAATGTTCCGGATCAAAATCTATTGTCTATGTAGTTTAACATGTTTGCTAAAGCACCTATGATACAGAAGTAATTCCATAGCTGTGGTGAAGCTAATAAAAAAAAAAACTTCTAAGGTTTTGTCAAGTCAAAAAGATTGATTGAAACGGGAAATTAAAATATATAAACTACGTAGAATTACACACAGAATATTAGATTCGATTCTTTAATTACAAAAATACTAATTTTGATTTTAATTTTCAATTTAATTCTAATTATTTATAATTATATATATATATTTTTTTTTATTTAACTTGTGGTCGTTTTGGTTATAACGTTGATTTGGATCAGATCGAATTTATTTATAGTTATAATAATCAGGGCTATTTGAAAGTAAATGTTTTGTTCTCTTTTATTAATCTTTCAGTGACTAACTAGAATGTTGAACATCATCAATCACATCGTTATTTTCGATCACTATCAAAGTGCAATAACATTAGGTGGCATTAAGATGTTATCTGCAAGTAATTTAGAAGCTATTCGCGCACAATCGCCGCGCATCTGTCTGCGGCATCGTCCAGCCGATACCTGTCATGTGCGATGAGCCGTTGGCCCCACATGTACGATGCGATGAAGAATTCAACAATAGATTTTTTTGAACTTATGCTCTTCACAAATATTTGTATGGAACACAGATAGTTGTTTCGTGTCTAACTCTTTGTGTCATGTCAATTTAAATGTTTTAAAGTCAAAGTCAAAGTTGAAAAGAAAATTCTTGAAGATTTTTAGTCAAATAATTTCACAGTTTTCTGATAAATTGCCATTTTCAGTTAGAGCTCCGTTCCTTAATCGGTAAAAACGGAACCTATATAGGATCGCTTTTTTATCACTCTGTCTGCTTTTCCTGTAGTGATATCAAATCATAATCATAATCATTTATTTTGTTTGTAAAAAAAACTGAAACAAACTGAAACTAATATCAAATATTCAGGTTTGCTACCTCTTAGAGAAGTGAGAAAATTAAATGCAATCTAAAGGCCATTTATGCTGTTCTTACGGAATATTTTTTTTTTCACTCACAGGAGAAATAATATTAGGGCTTGGACCTAATTTGGTAGGACGCAATGTGAAATCGTCGAGACTAGATTCGGGAATCGAACTATTTACATAGGTAAGATTTTAAACAGAACTCTTGCGTGAGTTCGAATTGCGTTTGACCAAAACTGTTCTAATCTTAGGTAAGTAATTCGCGAAACTGTTATCGGTTTTTGTACAGCAATCACATACTTTTTGCACAACAGACATATACGTCTCAGACTTCAGTTGTGAGAAATTGCAGTGTTCCTGATGATTGACACCAAATATAAATTCCGCTATTTCCATGAACCAATGCGTAATAGACTAACTAACACACTCTTTTACGAATCAAGATTGTAAGAGCGTATAACAGTTCAGAAATATTCAAACATTTGACTGTTCCTATGTTTATTTTTTCTGAACTATCCTAAAATAATGTTCTCATCATTAATCCAATCTAAAACACTCTGTAGCCAACCACTATCAATTCCAACCTTCCACCCAGCCGTGCCTACCCAGCGTCCATCGCACCGCGCACTATCAGCCGGTGGGGATCTTTTCATTAAGGTTATCTGGCGGCTGATCTTAAAAACGCCACGTGGACAGCCTCCCGATCTCGATGTGAGCCAGACTTCAATGAGATTATGTATTATGTGGGAGATTCGTACAGTACTTACTTTGAAGCTCGTTAGCAAAGCATAAGGGATGTGGGAGTACGTATGTAAGGGTTCAATATCTATTGGTAAAAATATGGCTGTAAATTAAAAAAGCTAAAAGGGTGAATAGTTTCTTCCGGTCCCACGGACGGAGATGGAGACGCACAGGGCCGGTCAACAGTGACTTTGGTACATTTTATGCTCCGATTATGTCCAACAGTGGGTATCTTTCGGTTGAAATGATGATGATATTGTCCATTTTGTGATTAGTAAAACACCTATTGTCAATCAAAGTGTACTGCTGGATTTGGGACCGCTTTGTTCGTGTCTCACACAATCGTATAAAAACTAAACATAATTATGAAAACAGAAAATTATAAATAGGTAATTTGTTTGAGGCAAAAAATGACGCCTAACTCAGCATACGCAGTGTTCTTATTCTGTCGAAAATTTACTAACCAAAATCATTTTAGGTTTTTGAAATCAAAAAGGCCAAGATGATCGTCCACAATGCACGTTAATTGCACCTCTCTGACCGCGCCCGGGGTAGGGTGAGCGCGCGACTTATCGGTAATTAATAATCGCACTCGCGGCAGAAACGTTTTTAATTTGCGCTACACGTGCGCGGCGTGCGCGACGAATGGCGACGCGTGCGCGTGGAGGGGATGCTGTGGGAATGGAAATATGGTTCGTTGTGAGATACCATTGTATGCAAAGCATAATTAGTAAACCGTTTATGTAAGCTAACTTTAGATGCTTTTTATTGTGGAAAGGTTTGCGCTTGGCCGCTATCTTACCTGATGGGAAGCAAAGATGCTTTCGACGATGAAGCGCGCTCAACTAGAAGTAACCTATTCACTTTTGACTTAAAGATTTCTGGGTTGTAGTCATCAGAAAACACTGATTGTTGAGAAAGAGTTGTAAAAATAAGATGTCCTTGGCTGTTAAATTTTTTGATACAAGCAAAAAAGTTTCATGAAAAAAATATATTGCCAATACCGAAAAGCGTCCGTAAATCCCTAACGTTTACACAAAAGTGCTACATTCAAACATGGACAGCACGACGAGTCGTCGAACACTTTTATCAATGTTCGCTTTTCAATAAACCTCTAACAAACTGGCCAGTTGACTCGCAGCTTTTTTACGCCAATAGAGTCGCTTCCGCCGCGAACGGAAGTGGCCCGGTTCGGCGCGACCGACAACAGGAGCGCTTACCTTAGTTTTTTATTTGTGCCTTCCTGATTTATGGTTGTTTTGAATTTGTTTGGGCCACTGTGTCCGCGCCAAAATGCTTTCGACACTTTCAGGAAATCTGGACATGTTTTTTTTTCAATCGAACTCGCGAACAAGTTGAAAATTCTAACTTGCAGATACAAAAATGTGGCAAGTTGTGGGCGTGGGTTTTCTATTATAAATAGGCTAGCTTTACCATCAATTTGTATAACTTTTGAACGTCACTTTCATTACGTAATCTAAGAAGTAAAAAAATAGGCAAGTGCGAGTCGGACTCGCGAATTGAGTGTTCCGTAGAAACTTACCTATAAAAACAGTTCAACTCCAAAATTCAGTTACGAAGATTTTTCTGAATTGCAAAAAAAAAAAATTTTTGTGACGTAACTACACAGTTTCAGATTTATTCCTATACTTGTGCTATGAGACCTTGCTTCATACCAAATTTCTGGATTCTAGGGCAACAGGAAGTACCTTATGAATTTTGATTCCCTAGAGAGTGTCCAAATACACCTTTCTTGCGACATAAACTGCCGTAACTTTCTATTTTCGTTAACTTAAAAAAAAAATATATTTTCATAGCTTCAAGGGACCGTATACTTGAGTAATATGGTTTTAATTTCAACTCGATACCTCCACGCGTTCCCAAGATTTCTTGATAGATGGACGGACAGACAGATGGACAACTTAGTGATCCTAAAAAGATTTTTGTTTTTAGTTACTGAAATAAGAAGAATATAACATTTATTGTAACTTGAAAGTAACTAAAATAAAAACCATTCCGACGCCTAAAGATATAACACACCTATTTTCATCATACTAGTGTAAACTACAATTATTTACAAAAGTTTCTTCCAACAAAGAGAAACCATTCGCCACGACCTACGCGTCCGTTACTGAAGCACCTAGAATACCTCACAAAAGTCTGGCTAAAGAAAACTTTGCGGCCACACAAAACCTTTCTCGCTAAGAATAAGCTGAAAGAGCGCAAAACACTTTCAAAAAAGTCCAGTGAAATATTTTTCATTAGGGCCGAGGCAAACAATGACAATTGAATCTCGTGCACTATACCTTCCGCGGATTACTGCGACTTATTGCGACTCGACAACCGTCCCGCGCTCAAAAGAATAATATGTCTTTATAACGGATCCCGTGGCTTTCCCTGCCTTACTTCTTACACATTTTTCAGTGAAATGTGAGAGCTCCTTTAGTTTTTCCACGCTCTCCCCATTCGAATTTCAACTTAATGCTCAAAAGTGTACGTCTTCTTTTTCTCTGGACCAATGCCTGGGAGAATAGATTGCATTGTCTTGTGACGTAAATCATTCTGGAATAAGACGCGTCAAGACGAGCACACGAAATTGTACTTTGAAATTGAAGTGTAAAGTTCGATTTACAGTGGTTTTACGTAGCGTATGTGATGTTTTTGTGTAGGATGGGCAGTCTCACGTGGTAAAAGGTCACTCTTCCCGTGACGGACGAATTAAATTTATAAAATGAAAGAAAGCGCCAGGAGTTGGATTATCCCCCTACATTTTACGAGGAATTATACATACGAATTGTATTTAGCAAATGTCGCAGAAGCAGTAACTGTCTGATTTATTAATCCTTTTGTGACTTTAGATGCAGGATTAATGTTATCGCAGAAGTTCAATGAATGTCGATCCTTATCAATTTGTTTTTTTCTTCTATGACGTTCACTAAAAGTCGAATCTTAATTTTATGACAAACGTAAAGTTCGCATCGTCGCCTGTTTACCTGATTTTAGAACGTTAAGTTTACGATATTTAAGATTATATAATATTTTCTAGAATAGAATTCCAGATAAGCTAACAAAACAACACCTACCCAAAAAAAAGTAATTTCATCAGAAAATATATTCGAGATCGTAATGAAAACGGCGACAATATAAGAGAATCAGAACTTATCTGCAGGACGGGGGATAAAGACGTAATTTTATTAGACTATACACCTTAACTCTATAAACATAATCTTTCATTTGCACAATTGTTTACGACCTTAGGCCCACTTATTGCTCTATCTGTCTCACACTTCAGTAGACTGTGTGTTTTTGTCTCTTTCTAAATAAAGGTGCGTTCGGTGTTGTGTTTATTTTGATCGCGGTTGACCCTCGGGTAATGATGATTGGTTCGCGCCACTAAATTGGAGGTGGCGGGGACACACGAATTCACTTAGTGGTCATAGTGGTGTGGACTGTTTTGTGGTAATGTTGCACATTAATAAGCGTCACGTGCATTCATGCATGCCATTTGGTATCAGGACTTCTGGAGAATCAGGAGGATATTTTCTTTTTGCCTTTTTGGTTTACGTAGAAATAACTTTCATTTACATGTGCAAAATGATGTAGTTTCGTAATTATCTTCTTGCAAGATATTTCTTGTTCTTACAAAACGATCCAAACTTACGAATAGGTCGGAGATTCAAACCCAGCTAAAGTGTAATTTTTGTCACCACTGCTCTCAAAACGTTGAGGAAAACCACCGAAGAACTAGACCAAAAAATTCAAAGACAAGTGACATTCATCAAACAGCACTGGGTCCGCATGGTGAATTAAGGTCAATTTCTTCTCCTAGAAAATAGACTTGAATATCAGCAATGGAAACATTATAAATAAGTCTGACTATGTTATGCTTGTGCTTAAGACATTTCTACAGTCTTTCTTATTCTGTTGCATTATTGTATTTTCTTCAAATGAAACTCTGCCATCATTTAGATTTATTTTGAAGTCTATTTTAACTGACGTTATTCTAAACCCTAGTTTTTCAAATTCAGTCAGAATATAGATATGTATTTTTTCATTTAACCCCATTCACCATTCACTAGCACCCCAAGTCCCCCACATATGTTTTTATAGGCACAACAGAAGACCTGATGAATATTTATTATTATGCCCATACACATTTCCTAATAGCCCGTGTATATATACTGCGTAATTTATAAGCATTATGTATAGATTCATATCGAGTTCGCGTCATTACCTTTTCTTAGATGTGTTCGTGAAAGAATATTTTTACATCCAATTGGTTCGGGATAGGAGAGGCTTTGTATCGTGATTTTTATATTTTTGTTTTTAGTTTTGGAGGCTTATTAGTGTGGAGATGTTTAGTATGTTATGTGTTGGTTTCGAAATAGATAGCTTGTTTACAGTTTTTGTAGTTTCTGTCTTTGAAACTATGTCAAGATACTAAAGCATGCAATGGTCTCTTATAACTAAAGGAGCAATCGTCAAGTAGTCATCTGTATCACTGTAATTTTCTGTACGATTGTGTAGTCTATCCTTTTTTGAAGATTCAAAATAAATATCATGCTAATTTATTTAAAAGTTTCAGTAGATTCTATAGCCAGATCAACCTCAGCAATTGCTGCTTATAAAGACGTAAAAGTGAAAACTGTAATTTGATTTTAAAAAGATAAAATACTGGCTTTCTAAATCAAAACAGCATCAAGCGCTACACTGAGAACATCCCCTGAGCCATCGCTGTCACAATATTCAAACAATTAATTCTCTGATTCATTGTCAGTGGAGCGGTAGTGTTGCGAATGTGGCTTAGTCCTCACACGCGGCTTTCCTCGTTCCTTTATGTTTGAATGCCCTCACGTGGCAGTGTTTGAATGCCGTGGCTAATTGTGACTATCAACCGCCACGTGGCTTCGAGGGCAGAAAGAATCACCTCTCTAGTCGACTGCCAATTGTTTTGGATAAGAGGTTTCCAATTGTGAACGGATATGTGAAGGTGAAGCGGAATTCCGGGCAGTAATGTTGAATCGAAAATTGGGGCTTACTGGTGATAATCATTTGTTTGAGGTTAGGGAAATTTTTTATAGCATAAACAGTATATCGTAACAAATCCATAAAACTACTGTGCACTTCTTGGTAAAATTATACTTTGATATTGATTTTATAGCATTTTTAATGAAACTAGAAGCTAAACTCAATATACCTTTCAGAAAAGCCATGCATGATGGATTAAGTTATCCGTCATCTGTATGCAATAAACGATAGACTCTCAAACATGCACCATATTGGAGGTGCTATAACATCGTACCTTCATGTACCTATAAGTTGACTATAGATTTACATATTCAGAGCCAGTTGTCGAGTTACCTACATCCATTGCTGGTAAATATTTCATCAAAATATTCAGCCCAGGCCATGACGATATCTCTATCCGTCCATATCAAAACAAACTTACATAACCTTTATATTCGCTTCGAAAATATTTACCTGTCCATAAATACGGCCGGACACGTCGATGCAATATCCACACATTAAAAAAATCCCCAGTGCCGGCCACCTATTCAGTTTTTGATATAGCACTTTGTCCACATACGACTTTCAACCTTATCATCAGCGATCACGTCACATATTCCATTGTAAACTTTTTCCATATGTTATAAATGAAAGTTTAGTGGAAAATGGACTTAATGTTGGAGAGATAGAGTGGAAATTTGTGTAGATGTAAAATATGTTAGCAAGAGTATGTCCAGCAAAATGAACTGCGGAAGATGTATGAGGCAGCGGATTAAAAATATTTGTACGCGCCATTATACATGGTGTAATGAAAACCCTAAACGTGCCTCTTTATTAAGTGCTAGCTTTTACCCGTGGTTCCGTTCATTTTATTCATGATTCAGTTGATTTACATGAAGATATTACAGTTTTAGCCCTCACTGCAAGTAATTATGGTAATCAGACAACCAATTTCAACAGTCTCTAAAATAAAGAAACTAAATCTAATACCTTCAGGAATTTATATCTAAGTTCTTCGATAATTTAGATATCTCTTTACAAACGCATAAAAATAGATTGTTTAACTAGCGACAGCCTCACAAGCTAAAATAAACTATAATATTATAGACAAACAGACATCACCAAACATGGCACTACACAGAGGGTGGTCAGTTAATTGAAGGCGGGGTTTCAATAAAGATCTTTTGAGGCCTGATGAAGGTCTGACGTCATGATCAAAAGATTTTAAATTTTGTAATTAGAACGTTCCTTCATATGTTGTCATGCGACCGTTATTTGTGACGTAATCCGCGGTGATGTATGGCATATATTGAAAGGGAAGGTTTATCCTTGGTTGATATTAGATGTTTTCACCTACTTTCGTTATTTTGGTTTATCACAGTTTTAGGATTCGTGGCATATATCGCAAAAGGTTAGACATAAAGGGTGACTGTAGGAATATAGGTGGGTTTTGACATTAAAAATCTGATACGAGAGCAGGAATGGTTATTTGATAATTTCCCACCCTAAAAAAGCACTTTTGAATATACTCAAAGCTGAACAATCTCACGAGATAACTGAGGTAAAATGAGATCAATTTCTAGTACCTATAATGTGGAATGACAGTGCGCTTCAAGTTCACGTCAGGGTCACCTAAGTTTAGCGACCAGATTTTTATAGAATACTAGCTTTTGCCTGCGGCTTTGCCCACGCACGTAAAATATAGCCTATGTCACTCAGGAATAAAGCAGCTTTCTATGGTGAAAATATTATTGCAATCTTACCAGTACTTCCAGAGATTATCTCCAATAAATAAAAAAAAACAAACTATACCACTATATTATATTAGAGTAGATATCGTCAGTAGATAGTGCTAGCCTACAACAATGACACTGTAACAACAACGCAGCACATACAGCTTCTTTATATTTCTATTTGCAACTCTCAGAGATTGAGAATTAAAAGAAAATTTAAGTCTTACAATATTATTAGTAGGTACTAAAAACCACAAAGTTCTTTGATTATAACAGCTCTATAAATAGCTATACTTTGTATGATATTGCTTGGTATCTTTGCACACAGGTTGCCGTTCACAAAGCTTCTGTGTCGTGCGCAAGCATTCATTAGCGCCGAGTAATGAGCCACACTCGCCCGACACAGATCACTGAGTTATTTGTAACAGAAACACTTCTTTGAAAGAAGTCTTCCTTTATTATTTTTGTATAAATATCGTAAACAAAGGTACAAAGGTGGAATTTATATTTTTGCTTACTTGTCTAATCTAGCCTCCCTTTGGAGAAAATCTGTCTCTAATCTTGAATTGTTTCTACAATTTTTCGTTTTCTTTCAGTCTTCATACTTTTTTCATTCTAGTCTTTTGATCATTAAAACTTTTTATATCTCAGTCTTTCTCCATCCATGTGCTTGCTCTTATCAATATGGTTGTCTCCATCCAAATTTTTCGTGCTTTCTTCTTAGATTTTTTTCCCTTCATGTTGTTTCCAAATATATTGTATCTTTGTTAATGCAGGACAGTTCTTAGAAACGTGTATCTATTTCCTGAAGATATCTATTTTTCTAACTTTATAAACATGTGTATCTAGTAATTGTGTACCTAAGTTATGAACTTTCTGCAACGACTCTAATCTTTGGCTCAGCCTCGTACATCGGCACCTTTTAAGGCTTTTAAACGCAGTGCGAGCTAATCACGCGGCCGCGCAGTGTGGGCGCGTGGTGCGGGCGCTGCAGATTATCTCACTCGCATTATGCACTACTGTAACGTTATTATACTTTTATATTATACTCTGTGGCCGTCCTGAATAAGTTTGGTATACGTAGGTTTTATTATTCAGCTTACTTGTGTTGAGGTTTATCATTATTCATTTTCTACAAAACCGTGGTTTTACATTATTTCAAACTTTTTACTTTAAATTATTCGTTTCTATCTGCCGCAATATGCAATATGACACTGGTCTAAAACAAATTTGAAACTCTGGCTGAGATATTCTCTGTATTGAAATAGTCAACCTAGATTAATATTTTAGATAATTATAAAATGAAATCCAGTACGATTGTGATTCAGATTCTCCGATATACGAGTATATTATACACAGCGTTTTAATCGATCAATGTCTAATGAAAATAACATAAAGTGTATCAAATACCACTTCCCAGCAATATGTATTAGTCAATGAAAGGAATTTGATACTACTGAAGCATGGGAGGGCAGAACATGACTACAGAGATATTAAAAATATACTATTTGATCAAGAATGAGGATTTATGAAAGAGTTATTATTGAAGCTAGTTATTTCGATATAGTTTTCTATATCGAAATAACTAGCTAGAATTCATTGGTTTGAAGAGTGTAATGCAGTTACATTTCATCAATCAGAGAAGTCTCTCGAAGTAATGTAAGTCAGCAGTCAACCATATTCGTTCTTTAGTTGATAAACGCTTAGTCTCATTCTGAGTGAGTGGTTAACTAGAATAGTCGATGAAGAGATTTCATAACTAGGACTTCCTCCCGCGGCCATCGTTATTGCAATTACGTTTTATGACATTAGCATAACGTCAGTTTCCTGACCATCCCATACACACTTCCCTAGAATCTTCACCCACAGAAATAGATTTGCATATTTTCTATAAAATCCTGATATATTTAACCTATATATGTTTTGATGAATTTTAACGACTTCTCTAATAAAAAGCGGTCATAACTCACAATAACTCGTTTAATATGACAAAAATGTACGTTTGTGTATGGCTGTGACATCCTGTAGTGTTGCGAGCAAATTAGCGATGATGTCTGATCGTAAATATTATTAGGTGTGTTAGTTATGTGTTTGTCGCGGTGTTACTCATGGCCGAGGTGAGGCATGGCTGGGCTTTGATGCTAATTGAGTAATATAAATCATTAACTACGATTATTTATACCAGCAGGTGTATGGCGTAGGTAGGTTTATTGTATTAAAACTTGATAAGCTTAGAGATACAACGCTAAGTATGCACTAAGATAATTCGTCAATGCACAGATGCTGATAACATTCTAGATTAAATTTGAACAGCCCTTACACAGTAGCTTTTATTAGAATGAAACTAATAAATGGACCTAAAACTATACAGTGGACCTAAAATATTAATGGATGAGGACGAGACCTTTTACAGAGCCTCTAAAAGTCTTCGAATATTTCTGCATACTTGCCAAAGAATATATACAAATTCTAGCCTCATTCCAAATAGCTGTGCCCTAAAATTTCCATTAGACGAAAACACTTTACGATGTTAAAAGACTTTGACAGTTCCTTTAATACTTTCACGAACGCAAAACTAGTAAATTGTGTTCCACCTACATTCATGTGAAAATCTTCACAATTAGTAGCTTCTGATCAAAGCAGCGGATATGATATTTTACGTGTGTCGCGACAGACAGACGGACTCGCCTTGTTTTATATATACCAGTGCGTATTATACGTGGAGGAGATTCAACGGAAACATGTTATGATTGCAAAAATATAACCTTGTGGAATTTCGATTTGTGAGCTTTTAGCATTCTAGAAAGATCGGTAGTGACGCAGCCCAACTAGATCAAGTTAGACGACGTAAATAATATATAACGAAGTGTTGTAAGATAGAAATTGTAAAACCTCTCAATCTGCTTCCTTTCAATACTTATTGTTAGATAAGATATTAAAAAAGGTTAATTTATCAAAATTTACCGATCTCGAAATCCATTCGTTCTGAGACAATTGAAAAATGAAAATAAATTAAATATTTCAACCCTAAAAGAATCGATTGGTCTATAAACATAAAAGTTGTGGTCGATTTGATAACCTCAATAACATTGTTTCTGGTTTTGTTTCTTTTTTATTTAACACCGACTTTCAAAATATATAGTGATTTTGCATTTTCACGTGTTTTTCTTGTTGTAGGTAATAAAGAAATAGGTACATACTTATTAATTAGTTATTACTTTTTAAATAAAACACTGCGGTGTACATTCCAAAAGGTTTTACAAAAATCCGTTCAGTGGATACAGATTATATACGTAAACCTTACATCTTATAAAATTTGGGGCACTATAAAATATAAGTGTAGTATCAGAAAATAATCTGGATTTAGGAATGGTTTAATTGACTAAACGATGATTTTTGCTAGTTTTGAATTGGATGCATACTTTTAATATAGTTAACTTTGAAGTAAATATAGCTTTTTATTTTCTGTTTCTTATCATCAGTATACTGATATGATTCTTAATCTATTCAGTTACATGTATAAAATTCTTCCAATCAGTCCACGTCTACCTTACGGCGGCCTCCTGAACCCAATCAGTTCACAAATAACACGGGCCAGGCTGTTAGCACGCTCATGGGTGGCGGGCCCGACAGTTACTTCGCCCTAAAGCGAGTTATTACTCTGGACATTACGGCCAGGCAAAAACGGGCCACATATTGAGAGCTCGGAATGTAATAAAGAGGGTAATGTCGCCGGGAGGGCAGGTTTTTTATAACCACCTTCGACGAGTTGGGTTATGAACGTTTGTATTTGTGGTTTTGGAACCTGGTGTAATGTGGTGCTCGTATCGTACCCTACCACTTACATATAAATCAAGCATCATCTGTTTTTTAGCGTTTCGTACCCATATTAGTAAGACTCCACTGTCCGTCTTCTATCACAAGGTTGTATCTCATGAACCGTGATAGCTAGATTGTTTAAACATTTCACAGATGATGTAGTTCTGTTGCCGCTATAACAACAAATACTAAAAACAGAATAAAACAAGATTTTTTTTTCTTTAAAAATAAAGATACGGGGTTCCGTATACCTACACCTTTTGTGCGCGAGTCTGACTTGTACTAGGCCGTTTTTTTTTCAATAAATTCTCGTTTTATAAGACTATTATATCTCAAGGCTGGATGGTGCTCACTTGTCTCGATAGACAAGTTATCAGACCATACTGCTGTTAAGAACCATCTATAGGGTACCTTGAATGACAGCATCCACAAGTACTTATGTCCATCACCTTTTCATAGAACAGTAAGAAAGCAAGTCATCTCAGTAACCCCATCGATCGCAGCATCTCAACCCGCAGCCAATCTGTCAGTGTAGCCAACAGTGACGATTACACTAATTGTGGCGTATAATAAACCTATAATTGTAGTGTATAATAAAGCTATAATCGCTGGATTTTTCCGAGCTGAGTGAGCGCTAATGTGGCCTGTATTAACATTTGAGTGTGGTGTCTTTGCTAGCGTTTTTATTTTATTTATTTATTTTTCGTCAGTCTACCAGACGACTTTAGTACAGTTAGATGATGACTGACTATGCGTTCACCCCAATTCCATTTAAAACATCAGGCAATGGATCAGACACGAGAGACGACACCAACCATCACGCCATCGCTGCGCCCGAGACCCTCAGAGATGATCACTTCGGTTCGATCGTCAAAAGGAGTCATTTATTAATTTATTTATTAAATGCTTTATGGAAACAAAAGTATAGAGGCGGACTTAATGCATTTTCAGCGACCATCATTTTCAGCCAAAAGATTGCTGGATACAGGTCTCCTCTACAGGTCGCTAAAATTATCGATGTTGTGCTTTATGCATTCATCGGATTCCCACAATCCTCACCAGGTTGTCGGTCTACCTTGTAAGAAGCCTTTAAACACTGCGCCTACTAGTGCGCGTTTGCCATTCCAGATATTTTCTGTTCCATCGACCAACTGTTCTGCAATCAATGTACCATGCCCACTGCCACTTAAGTTTGGCGATACTTCGCTTTCGATAGGCTTTGTCGGTAACCTTGGTTTTCCTGCAGATATTCCTTTTTATAGCCTTTCTTAAGTTTCATTAAGCATTTGTGTAACAAAGTTATTTCTAAGTAAACACCTCCAACCGCGAATATTGCAACCCCACACCACCGCCAATCATTTCTTTGAGTTTTTGCGGTCATATCAGAGCATCTTCACTTATTGTTTACACGGTTTTGCGTCGGTCAGCTCCTTCCGGTAATCGTAAATATCTCATTAGGCTTAATTAGGAACGGATTTCTGAAGAGTCTCTGAGTATAGTCAGCATTGATGACAGAGCGTAGCGAAAGTCAGGAGTTTTAACTGACGTCAGGAATCTAAGGTTTTGCTATTGCAATTTGGGCTTGGTCCTTATTATATGGTCGGACGGCGAGCTTCCTATTGCTCTTTGTCCTAAAAACCCATGCCAACGATAGCTGGGAATCGCCCTGCAACACTCGATACCCGGAGCATCTCCTGGGCTGGGGCGTCAGCTGAAACTTGAGAATGCATTTATCTTTTAGCTCGCATTATTGCTTTGCGGAAGGAGGTGACCACTTTTTATTCCCTCTCTTTGCGGGCCATGGCTTTAACTAGGTTCTCCACCAAAGCGAGTATCGAGTCCTTCGAGCGATCCACCAAATTGCCTGAATCCAAAACAAGAACCTCCCGGAATGGGCATTTTCGGTAAGAAACTGCGGTGGAAGGTGAGAATGCCGTGGCAACTCTCTAGTCACTCCTCAAAGAAGGGACTGGTTACTTGAGGAGTGCCCAAAACTGTCTTTAAACTATATTTAATGCTGAGGTATGTCATTTACACTTAGGTAATAGAATGAAAATGCCTACGTTTAACTAAAAACATTAATATTTGTTTCAACTAGTAGCTAACCACCATAGTAAACATTTTCATGAAGACATCTCCATAATCAAACAAACAATACTATACATACATATACCGAAACATATATGTTCCCATTAATCTCAGGTACAACCAAACATACACCATATTTCTAGGTCATGGAGTGCACTCGCCGCCGCAAACATTTTAGCTGAGCAAACAGGGGAGGGCCGCACACACGGACGCGCGAGTTTTTAAACTGGACGTAATTTAGTTAAAGTAGAGGTATTTGATGTATTCAGTTGTGGCTGTTTTACTATTAATCTGTTTTTATTATGATTTGTCTCGCTTTTGACCACTATCTCACCTTATGGTAAGCGATGATTTAGCCGACGATGGAGCACCCTGGCCTGAAAGTAACATATTCACTCCTGCCTTTTAAAGATCTCAAGATTGTAGCTAACAGGAAACACAGACTCCGGCAGAGAATTGCACTCCTTAACCGGTGTTCGTAAAACACTTTTTACTTATGGGTGGGATGTCCACTCCATATACTGGTGGCGCATTGCCATACGTCTAATGGACCAACTCATGTGGGATATAAAATGATCAAGATATAAGTAGATTGATGAGCTGGTGAACCTTTTTGCATTTCAATGCCAGATGTCTTTCTTGAGTGAGAAAGGTGCTATATCTTTATATATGATCATTCTGTGCGTGTGTTTGTCATCTAACTCCTCCTAAACGGCTTGATATATATGAACTTTCCAAGTACACGTTCTTGAGCGATTTTAAGAGAACTTATAACAAGATACTAAGGTTTACTTTAGGGTAGATATACCGACCCTAAAGGATCTCGTTAGGTACTAGCACGAACCTGACCTTCATTTCTAAGATAACTTACATCAACACTTTTACTTAATGATGATGAAAACAGAATGTAGGTTATGGTCCTAATGAAATCCCTTAGTTGGGAGAAAATGGCTGCAAGTTTTCCCAGAACATATAAAAAGGTCCAAAATGAGCTGTACTAAACAAAATTAAAAAATCTCGTCAGACACGCGATGTGGGCCACCTATTCATTTTATTCTAGTTAGTTTGTCGCGAGTGTAGTGCAGATAAAATCACATTATATTTTCCGTATGTGCGTGTTCCAAATTGGACAGTATTCACTGTATAAAATGAGTTAGAGAGTTGGAGCCGCTGACGTGGCTGGGCTGTTGGTGTGTTGACAGGAGTCCGCGGGAAGCGGGACGAAAGTGAAGAGTTGAATCTGTATATACTCAACATTGGAAACTCGAAATTCTGCATCGCAGTATTAGATATAAAACAGCCTAAAATCAACTATCGGGCAGTTGCTTGGACCAGACATGACCCAGTCTGAGGATCCTCTTATTTCATCGAAGGTATGTGAGACATTACACCCTGTTCCATTTACCTCTATTATATTATTACGTAGAGACTCACGGAGTTTAAGGAGCCGTCATAATTGTTAAGTCTTCCAGGGTCATGGTACCTTTATAGCCTAACTTCACAATCGAATTGATGTGAATCACTTAAATGCTGGGGATCGAATTCTGCTTCACCGGTAAAATACCATAAACGATTGTAATATGAGGAGCAATTAATGATGTGAGAAATGTTGAACCGAAATCTGTACAGACATTAATGGCTGATTTGACTATGCTATTGGTAACTACTCATTAAATAACTTAATAGTCTAAAAGGCTTAGTTAGTCTTAAAAAGCTTTTTTCCAAATGTTTATGTTTTATTTATTTATGGTTTGTTTCAGGCATTAATTGACCCATAGTTACATAAGTTGTTTTATTTATTTTTGAACACACATGAAAATAAAAGAAAAGAAGAAGGAAACAGAAAAATAGTACAAAGGTTATGCTAAACTTTATCAATCAACAAAATTTCTACCAGCAAACACCAGTTTTGGTAGTTTTGGTTTGCTTTCATTCCTAATCATCATCATCTCATCCTCATCTTCCTGCCCGTCTCCATGTTTTTTTCTTCCATTCTAACCTGTCACCCGTCATGCTATCACTGACTTCCTTTTCTTTCATATCACTCTTCACACAATCCATCCATCTTTTCTTTGGCTTTCTTTTCTAAAAGAATGTAAAATATTTTACAGAGGTAGAGAAACCACGTGGCAACCACCTAGACTTCTCCAGTGCAATTACCGTAACCCTAAAACTATAAGTAACTGTGTGTCTCTACTCACACACAATCAGTCTGCGTGTGTGACTAAATTCTGACTAAATAGTATTGTTATAAAATGATAGCTATCGTTCCCACTGCTCGCTCCGCTCGTCACTGAGCGCGCTACCCGCGGCGGTTTTACGAGCCGCTAGTGATAGTACGGACGATGCACATGAGTTATCGTTACTGCTTAGGTGACTTCGTATGGCCTCTGTCAACATTAAGTTCTCCCAACGTTTCTTTTACTTTGGCTGCCAAACGAACATTTTATTGGTCTGAGCATGTATTTTATGAGGTACGGCTTAATACGTAACCAAGGAAAATATTTAGAAAATTGTTGTGAAGATGCACACGAGGCAATTTAAAATGAAGCATGGTAGCGAGATAACTGGCGCTGTTTTATCACATTTTAAAGTGATCCAAGTCCTTATAGGGTTTCGTACCTCAGTCTACAAAAACGGAACTCTTATAGGATCACTTTGTAGGCCGTCTGTCTATCAAGCACGGGGTGAGGTATTAAGCTGAAATCAATATCACATACTTAAGTCTGTTTCCTTTGCAGTAGTGAAAAAAATCAAAAAACAAAATTCAAAGCACTAATCTGAGAAAAAGTTACAAAATTGTGGTCCAGAAAATGTTTGTGACTCTATTTATAAAGGTAACTTTGTGCAGTACCCTCTCGCTGCGCGAGCCTGTGTAACTCGCTCCTGACCGGTTGTTTTCTTATACACAAAAAAAAACTTTCAAAAACTATTTTTCATGTAAGGTACAAACCCAACCATTTGATGCTTGGATTGACTGGATACCAACCACATCATTTTGTCCTTGGAAAAAAGCTAAAGACATTGATTGACTTCATCAATACCAACAAATAAGATGGCTATAAAAAATGAAGCAAAACCTACAAGATTTCAAAATGTCACTCTGCTTACCCACCATCTTACCCCTACAGCTACTAATCAGTTCCGACGATGCAACCAGTCTAGTTTCAATACAACCGAGGTCGTTTTATAGCCGACTCGTCGGAGAGTTTATTGTGCATACAATGTTACCGTTGCACAAAACGTGAGGTTCGTTCTTAACTGGATTAGAATCGGGTTTGACGACTTTAAGTGAAAGGTAACAAGGGTCTTTGTTGCTGTTTTTTTATAGGTATCTTTAAACTTTCAATTTGTTTGTCTACGATGGTAGGGTCCAGATTATTCAGGATAAAGACGTTCGTTGAGATTAAAATCCAATTCTAATCGACAAAATGATTAAAGGTAGAACTACAATGGGCACACGTGTGCCACGTACGCCAATCTGGGCACGTCGGAATACATACACTTTATGTGGCAACTAGACTTGAAGAGCTACATTAGATCCACGCCACGCGATGCCACGAGTCGCGACTCTACCTAACGTTAAATCAGGCGTGGCCCATTTGCGTCGGTCTAAAATAGTTCCCGTTTTATAAATCTATCGAGTACAATAGTGTAATGTCTATCATTACTGCATACGCTATCTACAAAACAATCAACAGTTTTAACGACATAGTAGGCTCAATGGCTGAGCAATTGGCTGCTGCGCTGCGTGTCGCCAGTTCGATGGCCAAATATTTTTTTGTCCTACAGCTAGTTGTTCTTTCACGGCCGAACGCCTAGTGCATGTTAGTGTACATGAGACAGAAGTCCTTCCTATTCTGATTGAAGTTACTACTTAGAATACTTATGTACAGAGCTGTCCTTGAAAAGCTTTTCCCACCCTAACCTTACTATACTAGAAGCTTCATTACCAAGCCAAACAAAGCATTGAAAATGAACTACACTATTAAACATGGCGTCTTCTTAATACCTAGCTACCTAGGTCCCACTCCCCCTCCCGGCCCCCCTGCGTCTCCCAGCATCATATTACCTACCGCTCAATCTTCTTTCATAATTAAAGTGGCTTTTACCTCAGCACCCTGCCGCACCCCCTACGATACCCCACCACCCCCTTGTCTTGTTGTCACAAAATACTGGTCCAGAAGGTCCAGAGAACTAAAAACTATCGCCAAATGAAGCAACCTAAGTTAAAAGGATCATGTCAAGAACATGCAAAGGTCTTTAAGGTTGAACTTGAGAGAACTTAAAAAAAACTTTTTACAAAAAAAATATAACCGACTTCAATGATAAAAAACACTGAAAAGTATCAAATAACTTTAATTTTGGAAGTCGGTGTTTCTATAATAGTTTAGTCTCTTCGTTATTTAACACCGACTTCCAAAATTAAAGTTATTTGATACTTTTCAGTGTTTTTTATCATTGAAGTCGGTTATATTTTTTTTGTAAAAAGTTTTTTTTATTTTACACTTTTTAGTTATGGTACCACCACTAAAAAGTACCCCTCAGTCAAACTTAAATTCCTTATAGTCAGAGCGCATCTCAGAACGGTTCTAATAATCCCAAACACGGTTAGATTACATTAGTTTACCTTTCGGCTTCATCATCAGATCAGTTCGATATATCCTCTCCCCCTCTTCTTTCAAACAGTCATTAGACTAGATGCTGATAATCCCGGCTGTAGCATCAGGCCAGATTTATGTCAACATTGCAATGAACTTAAAATTTAGTCCTGTTTAAAATGAGCCCAAACACGACTATGGTGCTGTAATTTCAAGGTTTGTACTTTTCCTGATGCTCCTGGCTTCAGCATCAGGTCTCTATGTACTTCGGTGTTCTTTATTAGCAGTACGTTTATCCACACATCGAGCCGTTTTCAATGAGCCTAAACTCGATATATCTGCTGTTTGTTATCGAGGACTTAGGTACTCTGCAGACTATCCTGACTGCAGCATCAGGTCATGACTTGATGATCATGAGACCAAATGTGGCAAATGCCCTATCAAACATCAAAACAATTTACTAAAACAGTCCTTGCCTGTTCGAGTAACTTCTTACTGTTAAGGAGTTGTACCTTCCATCATCAGCCCAGCTACCTGAGATGGTGACGACTATACGCAAATACACAAGACACTTCATAAAATATGCGAAAATCAATAAGTGAGCCTATAAAATTTGAAGGTTGCCCTCGATTTCTCCAAGATCCCATCATCAGATCCTAATTTGGTGATAATGGGACCACCTCAGAACTATCTACTTTCGAACAAAAAAAGAATTTTGAAAATCCGTCCACATTTGGGGGAGTATTCGACGAACAAACATACAAAAAAAAAAAAAAAAAAAAAAAACATACAAACAGCCGAACGTAGTACCTCCTCCTTTTTGGGAAGTCGGTAAAAAGTAGATGGAACTACAAGTATGTTTGGGGGAGGCCTATATCCAACAGTGGACGTTTTTCGGCTGAAATGACGATGATGATGAAAAGTAGCTACATAATAATTATTTCTCTATTCTCAATCCTTCACAACCTTTTTTGTTTGTTTCTTTGGTGTGAACGAGGACTGTCACACTTATGTACTGAATAAAACCTTCTCATGTCCTTTGCGTTCTTGTGCCTTTATGACCTTTTTGGAAAATACCACAGCCCTGACTCATCCAGTAATTTCATTAAACGATTTTTGACGTATTTGATTGCTTTAAAGTAAACGCCAATTTATACTAAACCTGAAAAAAAGTCATCTGGTTGCAATAGTCGAAAGCTTCTTCTTTCTTCACAGCGGTTCAACAGTATAATTCCTTGCTGAAGTTTGTAATTCCTGTACCCCTGACCAAGTTATCAATCTGCAATAGTTAACGCTAGTAGAAAGCTTCAAAAAGTCACGTGCTCAGAACAAAATAATTGACGGCAAGGTCAACTCGAAGCGTTCGACGTAAGCGAAACGATTGTAACTAGGCTAGGGGGGCTGATAGCTACAACCTAGCGCGGTTAAAAGTCAAGAGTGAATAATTTACATAATGGTAAACGTGCTCCATCGTCGGCCACATTATCAAATACAAAAAAGAAATTTTTATACGATAGGAACAAATACAATTAATTACCTATAAAATTATATGAATGAAGAATATAAATTAAACAACAATATCGAACTTCTTCATGGTGCTTCTATTCACCGCGTTGGCCTGCCCCACGTTACTTTATTCTAAGAAGTGGCTATTCTGCAATTCACTTCTTGTTATGATCTAGGAGGACCTGCGCATAGGTTTACTAGTAGCTCTGTGCCCCACCTTGAAGGGGGGAGAGGTAATTGGCAGTTTTTGTTCACTCTCAAGGAGAGATGTGCTCGGAATTTGCGTCTTGAGAATTGTTTAAACTATTTGATTATTTTTGTATTCGTTATGGAAAACTTATTACCTATAGGATTTCTAAATTGAGAAGTATATTTTGGGTTAATATTCTTGCCAAAACTTTATTGTTTATGACATTACTTTTGCAAAGATTTTATATTATTTAAACTGCTAAGTTGACGTACAGGACTGATCTTTGTGGCGACACTTGGGAAGGCCTATGTCCAACAGTGGACATCTTTCGGTTGAAATGATGATGAGGACGATTACTGTCTAACTTCTTTAAATTATTGATTTACATTCAATTTAATTAGTAATAATAGTTTTATATTCCTTTTATTTATATATAACGTGAATGTGTTCTCAACTCAACCTATAGATTATTGTCTATTTTGATCAACTAATTAAAATGTAGGTAATTTATTGATCGATCTACACTGTCCTCTTAGATCTATTAATATTGTAATACCTATATAGGTATTTTTTTAAGTAACAAAAAACTTAATTTGATATTAATTAATTAAACGCTGCCACCACCGACCACATTTACTACTGATAGTTGCCATGTTATTTCTTGATTATGAAATGGTCTTTCTTTCTTTAAGGTAAATAACAGAGAAAAGAGGATTTACAATAACCATAAAAGCTTTTGTCAAGAGCAAAAGGTTTATGTCAGTTGAAAAAATATCAGAAACATTCACAAAAGGCTCATAGACAACGTTCAACAACTAAGATAACAAAGGATCGGGATCTGATAATGTCAGAAATGAAACTGAACCACTCGTGTCTCTATATTTTGCATAGCTCGAGGAAATTCTGCTCGTAATATTCAGTTTTAACCCTTCAGATACCGTCAATTAGAGACACAATAGTAAGACAATAGATGCGCGGCCACCGGTGGTCGCTTGGGGATTCATGAATTAACATAAATATTAAAATCATCCCAAAGATAGGTAGATCATTGATTTGGTATTTACTACCTAGGTTTAGATACAACCTATTATTATATTCATTATACTTATTTTGAAACTCAAGAAATACTTCAAAAATACTCAAATAAATTTTCTTTGTAACCAACTATTATTAAAACACACAAAGTTCAATAAACTTACTAACAAAGCCGTAAACTATCGACTGTATTGTGTACGTACCGCCCGCAACCTCGCCTGACCTTCCCAAGGACGCACCGCGCCCACCTAAGTACTAAATTTAGCACACCTCAAGGAAACATCAATCGCACCAACACATGCGCACAATTTTTCATTTTCCACCGTAATGAAAACGCACAAAAAACGTCACACCGCACCGGTAACAGCCGCAGTACTGAGAACCGCAGTCGTAACACGAAATACACCTGTATTGACAGGTATACCTGTCCGCACCTTGCGTCGACCAATCAGCGCGCAGGTTACCTGCGCAGCTCGATAAAAAGGGGCGTGGTTTCTGCAGAGGCGGTGGAAATTGTACCTGTGCGCACCTGCAGTGTTATGAGGCAGGTGCGGGTGTTTGCGGGTTGGTCGTGAGTCTTCCAATGGGACGGCAGTGGCGTGTTACCTGAGAGGTGCGATTGCGTAGGTAAGGCGGCAGGTATTGGCCGCACAAAGTGGGTCGCGGAACTGGGTCACCGCTATGTGCGCTCTCTTTATGTAAGCCACTGCCGAGGACGCCGTATGTTTCCTACTGTTTTAAACTTAAATTATAGTCTTTGTTTGGCTTCCGTTTACGGAGATTTAGGGGTGGAATAAGACACCTAAGCGTGTTTGCGAATGTGGTTTCTTGTGACCGTTTATACTGAGGATTCTGCTTGATATGTTTATAGTAGCAGCTTTTTATTGTTATTTCTGGGTAACCTAATCCAATAAAACGTTTAGGAGAGTAGAGTGCTTTTTGCAGGTATGATATTTATGATTCAAATGGGAGCTAACGTATCTACACAGGTACCTATTGGATACCTTACTTATCATTTTCTTATCTTAGGCCACCGATACAGGTACCTACCTGAAACATTAAAAACAATTTTACCTAGTATCAACTGAATCTTTTGTTTAGCTAAAGAAACACACAATGAGAAAATCTTTGTCTTAGTACCGAAAACTTTTTAGCCTCCACGCCTTACAGTAAGTAAGTAAGTAGCTAGGCAACTAAATCATGAAAAACACAACACAAATATATACCTAGGTAAGTCTATATATAACTTCACCTTAAAGTCTACCTAAGGCGGTACAAGGGGGTGAGGGGGCGACTGATTACGAGGGGGGGTTCCTCCCAGGTCGACCAAGTTTGAAGACAAATTGTGTGGTAGGAGGAGGGGGGGAGAGGTGGAAAAATTGTACCCCAGCGCCCGCCACAGCCTTTAAATATAAATAATGGAGTTTTTTTTTAAATGGATCTGTGAACTTTGGGCTGTGGCCTTGTAGAGGATGTATATGGGGTTGGAGGCTGTACAAGGGATGCTAGTTGGTATAAAAGGTTTAGGTTTCTGTCAGGTTTATAATGGATTTGTAAGAACGCAAGTATCTGGGAGAAAGAAATATTAGGTAAGCGTTGCCTAATAATTTGCAAGAGTTATTATGTCTCCTCTTTATGCGTCCTCTACTATCCTGGCAAAACTTAAAATACTCTGAAACGATGTATAAGTACTTACACGTTGGAGTTATTTTCACAAAAATGTTTCTTATTAATGTCATCTCAACTGCTAGTTATCTAATTATGTACAAAATGGGGTACACGTGTTGATTACACGTGCCAGTCAATTAATATTATATTGTAATAGGTATAAAAATATTGTAGAATCAATAAGTGTCCACGTAGGCCTGTGTAAAATGAAATGAGTTTGAGAGACAAAAGATTTTTTTTTTTTTTATTATTATTGATAGGCTCGCGTTTGACCACCATCTCACCTGATGGTAAGCGATGATGTGGCCGACGATGGAGCACGCTTGCCTAAAAGTAACCTATTCACTCTTGACTTAAAGACCCCCAAGTTGTAGCTATCAGGAAACACAGACTCCGGCAGGGAATTCCACTCCTTGACTGTGCGCACAATAAATGTTTTCCCAAAACGCTTTGTGCGTATGGGTGGGATGTCAACCATGTACCGGTGACGCAACGCCGTACGTCTTGTGGTCCGATGATGGAACGGACTTGGCGGAATCAGATTGTGCAATTCCAGTGCACACTCCCCGAAATGTAAACGATAGAAAACCGACAGACTAGCAACTCGACGGCGATGCTCCAAAGCTTCGACTCCACGAGTGCAAAGATACCTATTTTTAATCAAATCAGTTTCTTTAGGACAATTTCTGATTTACCTGCACGCTGGAAAGTCTTCGTTAATGATTTGTAAAGCCTTCTTACTCTAGGTTCCAAAAATAACTAACTAGCAGTTTTTAATAAAACTGCAAACTTGAAGAATTTAAAGAAACATATTACCAGCCGGCGCCGCACCTAGCGCGAGCCGCACAGAACTCCGCAATAGGTGAAGTTGTACAACTTGCGCCCCGCGCACAACTACCCGCAACTTTTACAGCACTCGTTATAAGTTCTCGCTTCCGACTGTACCGGCCTGTGATTTGTATTCTTACCTTTATTTATTTTGCGTCTTATTAATTTTCTTGAGCATTTTACTATACTGTATAGTTTTTATACAGGCACTGAATTGTGTTCAGTTGAGATCATTAGAAGGAGAATGTTCGTAGATATCTAAGAGTATAGAGTCGTTATAGTTAGACAGCTAACGGGTTATCAAATGGTCGGTTTTCCTTCATTTACCCTATCGTGAAGGTCACGGCAACTCCTTGGAACAATCCGTAGCCCTGGTGGGCATCGACCCCAATAGACTCCGTCAATTTTGATGATATAGAGGCACTCGTGGAACACAACGCGACGCTGACCCAGTCTTTGATCCTTACCGGACGGCTGGACGTCGTTGTATCTATTGCTCGCTGTCCGAAAGTTCGTGCCTAAAGGATATCTATAATACATACCTACCAATTTAGCTCCGTTACCATTTCCGAGACGAAGTTGAAGCATAATAATTGTGCAATTCTATTAAAATATACGCCTACGATGCAACGAACATTGATCAGGATCTCCAGGTTTGCTCATTGCATAGTGGTAATGCCAATATAGTCAACCTGTTAAAGATTAACGACTAATATCATAGTCTTACAGCCTACGCACCTTTGAACTAACCAAGCATGACCTTTCAATTCAATTCGGAATAAAAACCAACTTTCACAAAACGACGTCAAAAAACTGTGTCCTGTACCTACCTAAACCTATTTACATACAAGTATGCGAAACCTTGTATTTTTCCATAACTTTCTCGTGTTCAGATTTCATATTCAGTTGGGGAAAAAAGTGTGAGTTTTTAGAGCAAGTTGAAATGAATTCACGCACGCGGTGCCAGAGGCAAAAAGTGGAGTTGTGAGATGACCGTGATCACTGCATGTGGCTCACGTGGACGAAGGGATAGTTGGAGGATGATAGCTGGACTGGTGGGGTACATGAGGTCGTCTTACTCTCTGAGGTAGTGTTACTACCCCTTCTATCCACATTTATCCTTAATCTATCTATATTACCTTATTACTACTGTTGACTTAAAGTTCATTTTTTGTAAACGTTATTTGAATAAATTATTATTATTATAGATGCGACAGCAAAAAACTCGAAACTCTGTCTGCCCATTAACGGCTGTCCGGATTTTGATAAAACTAATTAGTATATGGGTAGATCATGTCCTGACATAAGATAAGTTAAGTATCCCAGGAATATGTTCGCGTTATGACAAACTTTAGTATTTAAAACACGGTCGAAGCCGTTAGCAAAAGCTACCTAATAAAGGAGTTCTACGCTAATAACTTCGGGACGGTGACTAATCGTTGCTCTCATGTAGATACGGAAATTCTGTAAGATGATATTTAGATTAGTACTCGATGACAAATTTTATTTTAACGTCAATAGGTAGGTACTACTTTAAACATACTTTTCTTATCGTCCAGCTTTTTTTATGGTGAAGAAAATCATCCAATGACAAACACCGCTCTTGGGCAGAGCGGGAGATAGTGCCAAACTCTTACTGACTAAAAACCCACCTTGTTCCTTCTAGCCTTCATACCCGGGCTACTACTTATACTTTTGCAACTAACCTTGGCCCCAGTAGGCTTCGACCCAGCTGAACCCCTGCTGTTGCTGACAACTCCTTGAGGCTCCTATCGTTCAGCTGAGAAGGCAGAATGTAATACTGTGTCTACATAAGAACCTAAAATCTGAAATGTATTTACTTTAATTAATTGTTTGGAAAACCAGTGGTATACTCGTAGCAAATAAAAGATTTTGCATATAACAGTACACTGCTTCAGATCTGCTTGTACAATTTGAAGTTTTAGTTAATACATCTTTTCAACGAGTTTGGGGAGGAGTAATCTATCTAGGGGACCACAAAAGATCCTTATGGGTCGAAGTGTCAGAGTTGTTTCTCGGCTCCTCAATAAGATAAAATAATACATCTGATTAAAAATACAAACTATGCATAAAACTTACAACTCATTTTTCCAACTGCAAAACATCCTTTAGAAGTAATTCAGACGCAGAGCTCCGTAGAGTTAATTGCACAGCTGTATAGGTGTCTAGTATCCACGTACAAAAAGCGGCGGCACGCGATGCAACGAGCTTATTAAAACATGTCGGTGTCGCTATGTCTAATTTTCCGGTTTTGCCCGCGTAGATTGTTCGCCACCCGTGGGACGCGCCCGCTCTGCTATGTAGGTAAATGTGGATGGATTTATGTGCACAATATTGTTTGCTTCGAGTTTATATTTTGTAGAGGTTTTTGTTGCTTTTAAAACTGTGTGAATTTGTTTCCTGGACATAAATAACACACAGCAACCTTGGGAGTTATTTTTTTAAGTAAAATTGCTCAAGGTGGAATAGAATAAACTTTATTGTATACAAATTAGTAACAATTTTACAGAAACATAAACCTATGGCTACAATGAGGGTCTTATCGCTAACAGCGATGTCTACCAAAGAACCTTAGGCAATGTTTTGTTTTTTTCCACAACTATCAAACAACGCCCTCTAAACCCAAACTAAGCAAAGCATGTGCTCTGAGTACCTACTAGACAACTGATAAAAATACTTATACATTTATATGTATTTCTAAATACATACTTACATTGTAGAAAAATTACACCCAGACAAAGAATTAATGATTGTACTCATCACACAAACATTTGCCTTATATGGAAATCGAACTCACAACCCCCGGCGTAGCAGTCAGAGCCACTAACCACTACACCAGTTTAAGGAAAGTAGCGATTATAAATCAATATCGAAGCATATCTTTTGTTTAAAGCCATTCATATTTACAAGCCACAGGAAAAACTTAAAAAATGCTAGAACTCATTTTTTTTCAACTGGCTTTGTTAAAAGTTGTAACAATGTAAATATAGAGGGTATTTAAAGAAATTAAGTAGATTAAAACACAATTTTCCTCAAAATCTAATTTCCATAATCCCATCCACTATATCTAAATACCAACTAGACTACAGGCTCTTGACCCACTCTCCCTCGACTAAATAAAGCCTAAAGTGGGCCGTGCTTTGTGCTGGGCTAACGCGGCGTGACGTCATCAAAGCTGGGCTAATGACGTGTCCTGTGACGTAATAGGCCGTGACGTGTCTCGTGCCGCCAGATGGCGCTGCATTATTTAGTGGTTTTGGACGGTAGTAGATGTAGTTCGTGTTCTACGTACGTATTCTGTTTGGTGAATTGTTGATGAGGCTTGTGCTCGTTAGGGTCTTTTAGTTTGAAGCACCTACAGGGTACCTAATGTGGTTTTTTGTAGACTCTGTATATTCGTACATGTGTATGAGCAGGTCTTATCCGTTCGAGTGATCTGACTGATACCATATAATTTAGTTTCCAGATACTCTACCTAGTAGTTATTACAAGCACCTAGTTATTAGTATTGACAAGTGGTTACGTACTTAATCTTAAGTGGTATTGTTATCATTTGAGTTAGGTAAACTTTATTCACTTTTTGGCCCTAAGAGTACTTTACAGATTGGCTCCTTTTATTATAAGCAATTTCCCCGTATTTATTTTATACCTTGAGATATTATTCCACCACTCCGAAACTACCCGACCTGCTGCCACACTTCACACGTCATCACTTAGCAAATTGTCTCATGCAAATATTACTCCACCTCCTTTACCCCCGCAATACCGTATATAACAAACAAACAACACTCCTACACTATCGCTATATCTCCTGGACTATAACTAGGTAACAATTTATATGCTAACACACTCGTAGCTCACACACGCAATCAAGTTAGAAGGCTCGCCGTGTGTTGAGCTTTGTTCTAGACCTTTGAGTTTGTTTTTCAGGAAAAGAGTGAAAAAATAAGGTGTCCCAGTTGGGCGCCAACATATTAGTTTGGCGCCCAACCTTATTCAACAACAAATGCTACCTCTACTTTATTTTGTTTTTTCTTTGTTTGGTTTAGATTGTATTGTGACATTGTATAGGTATATTATATAAATTCAGAATTTTATTTATCTATCAGTTTTGAAACATAAGTCAAACTTGAAGATTAAAAAAATTCAAATAAAAGCGTGTTCGATTAAGTCTAATAATAATTTAACTACAACCACGTATCAAATTATAATTATTGCCATAACAGCCAAAGAAGTAAAATTTGAACAAGACATTTCTGTCCTTATTGCACTTAGAGTTCTTGCAATCACAAACTCATCAAAGCCACAACAAACAAGAACACAGGTGTCCCTCGAGGTAGAATCCCCAACTACCGTCCATCCGAAAAATACATTTATCGAACACAAACGCCAATTTTTGCCAAACGTAACAAAAGTTGTGGGCAACATTATGATCATTACCCGCCATCACGGCGAGGTAAGGCGACAAATCCAACGTCTACACCAACTTCGCAAGCCATAAACGGATACTTGCTCGAAGTTTTCCAATCTCCCGCGGCCGACTCTGTCATATTATTTTCTAACTATTTTACTGCAGCCTGCAATCTTACACCGTAGAAAATAGAATAACTCAGTTAGACGACTATGTTGAAAGAGTTTCAGTTTTCTAGTGTGGTCGTAAACATTGTAGGAATATTGAATAGTGGATGATTCTTTGGGGAATGGTTTATGTTTAGGTACGAGTTGATTGTTGAGTGTCTTTCACTTCGTTGTAAGTTTATTTGACTTATTGTAAAAACGAAATGTGTAGTAAAAAGTTAACAAAAGAATCGTTTATTTTGGTGACATTTTACTGGTAGAATACTTTGGTACTTACATTTTTGATGTTTTCAAGAAAACTAAATTGTAGAGCTAAACTTGTAGAGGGAGGTAAAGTGTAAAGTGTATAGTGATTACTTACACAGGTACAATCAGCGACCAAATCCAGTCGTCAACAGCGCCTAGTGATTCACACTCTCTTCAAAGAGATGTCAGCAAAATGTAGGGGCCCAGCAAGACCGATGCTTTTTAGGACTGTGGGGATTTTCTGAAAAGGAAACTCGTAGCCCTAGAATGCTAAAAGCAACTGATAGACCCAGGTGTGGTTTTAGTCGGTAAAAGTCTGATGCGCCCAAACGCTCCGCATAGAGCAGGAGAAGTCACTGGATTATTTCTCACCTTAAAAAAGGTACAATCAGCCTTATAATGTTCAAATTGCACGAACTTTGACCTCCTATTTAGGAGTGGGAATTTAATACATTATATGAATTAACTAAATCTTATAGGTTAAGCTCCTAAGTTAGAGTAAATTTATAGACACTCAATATGTTCCCAAGACACTTGAAATGTGTCCTCAGACTAAGTATAAACTTGTCACTCCTGTGGGCGGCCTCGTGACCTTTCTCGGTGGAAACTGATACGTTACGGGCACATTAAATACGTCATACACCTACTAATGTCAAAGAGCAACTATAGACAAACTATATGTATAGGTCTTATCTAGCGCGTGTAGTACTCACAAACTATTTATAGATACTCTGTTGTAATCTTTAGACCTGTATAGTTGTATTAAATACTTACATGCATAAGATGTTCATAATTTTCTCAAAAGTTTCGGAGGGTATTTCTAGATGATTTTGATAATCTTTTGTTTAAACGTATAATTCAAACCGTCTCTTGGAATAAAATCCTAAACATAGCTTTCATCTTTTGTTGTTTCATTATATTCAAGTAATTGTTCAGTTTCAGGTAACGATTTCATGCAAATTTATTCATTTCTACTTCTGTTATTTGCGTTTTTAAATAAAGTAATTTTGTCTTCTCTATTTAATTTATTAAACCCCCCTCATTGTCTTTCTATTGTGCCTCTAATTGCATTATTCGAAAGATACTCAAATTCTTTTTTAGACTAGCCAATGCAAATCTTCCGGTCCAATCACTAAATTACTTTCAAAATGTGTTAGCTAGATTCGACACCGTGTATTGTGAAGACGAATGAGACCGTCTTCACAATAGCAGCCATTGTCCATAACATCAACAATTCAGCACGTTTTCTATTAACAGCCTAACACTAGAATAAAATAATAAGCATTGTGTACATAGATACAGTGGGTACAGCGGGTAGCACACGATATCGTGTCGGACAAGGCGGCCGATGCCGAGGTATGGGCCGCACGTGTGGCCGCACAAAAAACGCGCCTTAATAAAACGACGTGCCGCGGGGGTCGACACTAGTGAGGCACCTTAATCGATACTTGATGCTAATAAGTTGAATTGTTTTTAATGATTGAACTCTTAAATTTTGCTTAGATTACTTACAAGCTAAAATGTTGAGGGTTCATTACTAAGTAACACACTGTTAAGAAAGCGATAAATAGATGAGATATACCTATACTTGAGATGGCAATCGAAAAGCTAACAATAAAATACAGTAAGGTAAGAGATCAAAAATCTGCTGCACTGATATGGGAATACCTAATGACTGCGTTAAACATTGGTAGTTGAATACTGGGTCTAACAAATAGATAACAATCAGTGACAAAAAAAACTATATTTGAAGAAAATATCCTAAAAATATCATCTACATTATTGGTGTACAAAACTAACAAAGAACTTAATAAAAAAATGAACAAATATGTTATAATTTTATAAGATCTCGAAATAAGGAATCTTGTAAATGTTTTGTTGTTTGAGGAAATCTTTCTTAAAACATTGCTGACGAAAGTTCATAGAAATCAGGCAAGGCATGGCTTACCTCATCGAATATACAAGACATTAGGGTAATTTTATTATATTAAAATGAATAATTTATTATCTCATATGATCCCGATTGACCAAAACAGAATACATATTGTTTAGGTATTGTTGTTTGGGTCTTCTACAGAAAAACATATTTCACTTATGAATAGGTTTCCTGATGTGCTTGAGGAATGAGTAATATGGTTATATTAGGGATAGAAAAGAAGGCGGTCACTATCCTCAATAAAAATGGCATACTTACCTAACATTTTTTCCGTGAACGTAAACTCTAACACACTCAATGCTAAATATTAATAGTTTTACGAAACTAAATTTTAATTAATGACTGATAAACATGCTGTTACTGGTTACTTTAGTGACATAAACACCTATGTTTGTTCAAACTGGGTACTGTCTTATATCTGAGGTGTCATCATTAATCGACAATAACCAGATCTCGACAGAGTCCCTTCCCTACCACCCTTGGACGGGTTTAATTACACGGCGCGGGCGACAGGTTGTCGGATGACGTCATCGCTACACGTACACATATGTGTGTGTAAGTAGGTGTTATTATTTCGAACATTGTTTGATGTGAGTATACAGTGTATGTGCAATATAATGGCTGTAGTGTGTAGGTGTGCCTGTGTGCGAGGTGTGGTAGGTAAATTGTTGTTGCTATAAGATATAGTGTACAGTTACATGTTAGGTTTTAGTTGTGTTCGAAACATGTGTGAAATAGTCTAGGAATGGTGAAGACTTCTAGTAAATTATTAAACAAAAATACTTCGTATTCCTGTAATCATAAGCTGGGATCATAGATATCATCTTTTTTGAGAGAGTGTTCGTACTTTTAGACTGAAATTGGAGTAGTTTAAAGCGTTTGGATTATCCTATCACTCAGGTCGTTAATTGAACAGCGTCATTTAGTAATTAGGCTAGTTTATTATTGCGATTTAAGTTGGCTGCGACAATATATTGTCTAGATTTCTAGACGACAATGCTAGGTTAGAAGTAGGTCCTTAATTTTTTTTTATTCGTATTGGGAATTTATCAGAAGACTTCTCTCGAACTAAGGTCTTCCTTCACCTTGGGTGTTAACTTTTACAGACTAAAATCTACCTATGTTCCTTCATTTATCCATTGCGTTCTTGGGCCTCGGTAACTCGTAAAAAAATATATAAATAAGTTTTGTAACAAGTTTGATCTCGAACTGTGGATTCTAATACGGATATCATCTCATATCATTCTCAAAACATCGAGAGGAAACCAACATGTCTTTGAACCAAAAATTCGAAGACATGTGACATCCACCAACACGCACTGGGTCAGTGTGGTGGATTCCGACCCATTCCCTATCCTAGAGAGGAGGCCTGAGTCCCAACAGTGGAAATATTATAAGGCTGACTATGCTATGTATGCTATGCTATCTTCTTATTGTAGTTTTGTTACAATATAAATGTTTAGAGTATACATTTAATGGATTTTTGAACCGATAGACATTTCTGTTCGCGTCAACGTGTATAAAGGTTGAATTATTGCTTATTGTTAACATTTCAAAGATAAATGTGTAACTGTACCGTTGTTGTATTAAAATCAATATATTATTCGTTTGGTCGGTTCAATCACTAACCTGACGTAAACTGAGTCAAAAGCATTCGTAAAAAACCCTAATCAAATTTCCGTTTCTTAAAAACAGTACGGTGACGAACAGAGTAAACACTGTATCTGCTCACTTTGGCCACAATTTTTTCCGAGTACTCTTCTAACTTTAACCGCCTAACATAATTTATTTCTACCATCGTAAAACCTGGTTTAAAATCTCGATTTCTTGGCAATTAACTGTAGTATTTGACAACAAAGTAACGCTGTGTTCTAGCTGTTAATACGTCGTTAAAGTGGAATGGTTCAAGATATGGTCTGATAAGAGCTTGAGTAAGAGGGGTATACACTGTAGGCGAACGCTCAGTTTATCACTATGTATTAGGTAATTAAGAAACGGCGGTTACGTTCTAAACAAAGCAGTTAGTATCTAGGTAAGGAATAAAATGTACCTAGAGCTTGCTTGCCAAGGGTGCGAGAATATTCGAAAGAGCCAGCATAGCACTGGGACGCAAAAAGCAACTAAAAGAACGTTGATGGAGAAATTATTTGATGATATAGGTACTACTATATAAAAAAATGGTACAATTTAATAGATTCACTTACTATATCAAAACAGTTCCCTTTGAATGGCGATGATAGAACCAATCTTAAAAGAATCATTTTCAAACTCAGAAAAAGAAGGCATGATGTTATATCTACTACAATCCATCATCCCAGCTGCATCTTTATGTCTAAGTAGAAAACAAAAAAAAAACCATTTTATATTTATCAATAAAAAAAAGTATTTAAAAAGAGAAACTGACTGACATACCAACGCAAAACTAATAAAACTAGGAGTGTTAAATTTTTCACAAGATTTTCTTTTATAAAGTAGGCGATCACTAAGAGAGGCTATTTCTAAATTAGCCCCTCAAAAGGATGAAGCGGGGGTCCAAATTTTGTATGGAGAAACTTGCTTTCGATGGTAGAAGCTAGTTATTTTATAAATGTAACAATTTTAACCAACATGGGAAGGCTGTATTGAGTACTAAAACCAATGACAACTACGATGAAGCCTTATAGACTGCAGTACAAGCAATCAGGTATATTCCCGACCAATCAGTTGATTGATGAAACCTTACGAAGACCACCTTGCCATTGCGTGAATACGCTTCGAATAGATTCTTTTTAGATGGGGATTTTAAGAGTGAAATAAATTATTGACTTAAGACTAACTTGTAAATTAATAATTTGACATGCTTGTCTATAACAAGCAATATCAAGATAGAGAAGAACCACACAGGCCATGACAGTCTGATTACAAATAACGCTAAGGTATATTACATTTACCTGACGATAGCGACTAGCAGGTGAATCTAAAGGAGTATTTCTATCAATAGTTATTCTTTTCAGTTACAACACACCAACCGAGGAAAAGAGGGAAAATAGAAGGGTATACCAAGTGACACACAGTAACACAGAGTTCGATTTTATAGCATTAAACACTTCGAGTTTTTTAACGAACATCGAATGGCTATCTCAAATCATTTGAGAGAGTTGTATTTATAATTTTATTTCTCGTACTTCTGTAAATAAATACGTGTTACGGTCGCCAATCATATTTTAATTAATATAAAACTTGAAATTGACCTACAAAACAAAAATAAAAAAAAAAAACTTAAAAAAAAAATTGAATTTCACGAGTTACCCTTTTTTAGGTAGGAAGTCATTAAAAGTTTTCTCCCACTCTAAGCCGGAGGGAGATGGTGTGTCAGACTTTTACTGGCTAAAATCCTCTCCAATGTACCTTCTCCCACTTGCGGTCCAGGACCCTAGGGTTACTTTTCGGACTACTTATAATTCGTGAACTACCGTGGACCATCCACCAGAAAGTTAATATTCATTTGGAATAAATAATGCACAGTCAACCATTTTTTACATATGATTTGACATAAAAGAACGTTTACATTATCTAGCAGTGAAGCTTTTGTGCTTTATATACGTCATATATTTATAACGTGTATGTTTGTGTTGTTCAAAAACATCTCGAAGTTTAAAAGAGATAACGTGTAATTGATAACTGGCACTTAATGCTTGTCAAAACCGAGTGTATTTCAGTAGGTAATCTCAAATGGGGTCACTCACCACCTCTATCAGTTATAATAAGTTTTTAAATAATATATCTACGTCACTGGGCTCTTTATCGTCGTCGCGACGTACAATTTTTACTAACGGCTTGACCTGAGATAGTGCAGGGTGAGGACATGATAACACACCTTTATTGTTTATACTTGTTTATAGGTATCTTTGTGCTGTGATGTGTTGAATGAAGAAGATACCTAACAAAAAGTTTGTAAAAAATATAATATTTTGAATGATAGGATATATTTATTTGCAAGAATATAGGTACGAGTAGCTAATAATAGTTCATCTGATTTCTCTATAATCGGCATTTCAACTTTACAAATATTTAAATGATTACATCTTGGTTATATAGCATGCAACAAGCAATCGATAATAATGATTTGATATCAATAAAAAAAAAATAAGAATAATGAAAATGCTTTATTTTACACAGTATAATATCATTGTGACGTTTGTCATTGAGTAGGACTTTATCCTACGCACGAAAATTGCCCAATATTTTTGTAACGTGCAATAACTCCGCTAAATGACGATGAATCATTAGGAAAAAACCAGCGGTAAAATATGGAGACTAGTCATCTCGATAACGGTAGCAAGTGATAAATAAATATACCGACGTAGAAGTACACAATAGTAGTTTAGCGAGCACAGATAACCTATTTTATCGGCCCACTTCCATTCTCGCCCTATTTCTCTTATAGGTTACAGCTTCAAGCTGCATTGTTTACTGACTTGTACACTGTTTACTTAGAAGAATAAGTATGCTTTATATGCGATTTTTCTCGCTTATACTGGCAACATCTTTAAATTTAAGGCTTTATTTCTAAGAATTTTCAGCTAATCTAAGTCAAAATCATTTTGTATAGGTACGTAATTTTTATTTTCAATTTATCAAATATTGACATATTAAATTAAAAGAAAACTTAACCAACTATCGTTATATATAGTTATACAGTAACTAAATACATAAATAAAACAAAGACCCTTATGAACCAACTAAACGAAAACTAAAGTATGGCGTCGAAATACTCCTTCGCGTCACTTTCGACTGGTAATGTAATAAAAAAAAATATTTATATTGCAAATAAATCTTAAAAACACTTTAACACAACAATTTCTTCGTCAATTTAGGTTGACAAAGACGTCAGTGTAAACGATATCTAAACTAATTAGAAACTATGACGAATGTTCCAATCAGTGCTTTGACAAGACGTAATATCATAAGAAATAACGTGCGCTGTACTTAGATACCTCTGTATACTGTGTTGCGACCTTGTGTTAGTAACGTTTGGCGTTTGTTTGTCGAACCAAGACATTTCATATGGCGTCATAGTAAAGCAGATAGTTGGAAAATTATGACCCGTGTTGCATCATTTGGATAATTAAAGGTTGCTGCTGAAAATAGGGTTAAATGTTCAACTTGCTGGTCTACAACGAAGCTATAAAGAACTGTTAAACATAAGATTAAGCTTACGTAAACTAGATAGTCTGTTTGAAGCCACGCAATCTGCAAGTCACCCGAAATATTTCTAAGTAGATAAAATATAAATCCACTATGAGATGAAATTACCATCAAACGGTAGAAATAAGAAAAAGAAAAACAAGGAATTTTCGGTGAAGATCAACAGACAGCAAAGCAAGAACATACAGGTATAGGATAAAACAGATACCAGTTTGTGATGAAGGGCATACGGCATAATTAGAGTATTAGTAGAATTATCGAGTAGAATTGCAACACAAGAATAGCACTGGCATAACAGTCCTATCACTAGATAACTTGAGTGGATAGAGAGAAAGAGAGAGAGTGAAATTGAATCGAACTTTAAGCCGATGACAATAGTTTCTCAATCTATTTACACGGGTAATGGTACTTACCTACTGATAAGAGTGTTCCAAGGAAGTAGGGTCAGGAGTCAGGTGATAACAGAGGTACATGCGTCTTCACCGCGCCAGCGACGCAATGCCGTTGTTGCTACTCTGACAACTAATTAAGTGGTTCCGATTGGTTTGGAAAATTTTGGTCCAGCAGTCTGGACAAAGTAACTTGCAGGTACCTTTACGTGAGTTGTTTAACTACATCTAGTGATTTCTTTAAAATCTGCACTAATATTATAAAGAGTTACAGTTTGTTTTTTTGTTTGTAGGAGGTAATCTCTGGAAATACTGGTCCGACTGCTAAAATTTTTTCATCAACAGCAAGTTGCTTTATTTCGGAGTGACATAGGCTATATTTTATGAACGCGGGCAAATTCGCGGGCAAAAGCTAATTTTAACTAAAAATGTCGTATGCTCGCCAAAACTGAGGTAAAAAGGAATCTGATGCATCAAAAGCTGTTTGTGTCCAAATAAGATGGATCGAATATGTATCTAGGTATTTTTATGTGTTTTAGTACATAATATTCACCTGTTTCAAGGATTTTGCGCGAATGTACCATATGTGAATTATTTTAGTTTTGTCGTCCTACTTTAGTGTACTCGTATATAATTTCTACATGTCAGATCAATTAATTTTGATTGATGACCATTTTGCAAAAGCAGTGCCCAAGTTCAGTCAAGTGCTCAAGTCAATGACACGCACAGTGTCACAGACTTACATTGTCAGAAAATTACATTGCCTTTGTACAGTTATTCCATCAGTTTAATGATCAACAATAAAATATGTATGTAGGCTTATTATAAAATCGCTGCCTATAACTATAGATTATGTCATACGTAAACCTACCGCTATTGCCTACCGCTAACCTTTTATCTCTGCCCCAAAACATATGCAGTACATTCCATACAAATGAATATCACGACCTTGTTGTCTTTTGTAGTCTTAAGCATTCATGACTTCCTGTGCCTTTATTTTTTCTAAAGTTTTTATAATTTCGAAGTTTGGAACATGTCTACCTTCCGACGACTCCTAAGAACCCAAAATGTTATCAAATACGACCATTTTTTCTCCAGTTCGGGTCAAAAGCACCGCCATTATTAAAACAACCGCCCACACATGGCCCCACCTTGCTCAGGTAACATTATACTTACCTTTACCACCGTCTCTTATTACAACGGCATAAGATTCAAAACCGTGTATCAAATTTTATAGGGTCTAAAATAATAGTGGTTTGAAATTCGACTGTGTGATAAATAGTTAGAGTTTAAAATTGAATGGTTGTGTAGAGTAGGTGATCACAAAAAGCTTATAAAAAGCGACCTTTGTCCTGCACACATGTGGTTCTAAGAAGCAAATAATTAGCGATTGTGAAACAAGGTATATGTGTGGATTCACGGAAATCGAGACAATATCTTTATTATTTTTGACATTTACCTTATATTAGGTTGGTATCATGTGTGCTCGGATGGTGCTGTTTCCGTTAATAAGTTTTTGACAGATAACTGTGTCAAGGTCCGGATGAGATATAATTGAATATTGAACGTTATTTTTTACTGACAAGCGGTTCTCCACCTCTATATTAGGTAATGCAAATATGGTCGTTACTAAATACGTAGTTTATATTAATTAAAAAAGTTACACTTGACAGTTATCTATTTTCTTTTATTTTAAGTTTGTTATTAAAATACTTCCTCACTGTTGTTCAAGAGCATTAAATTGTATTTTTTTTAGTTTGCGCAACATAGCGAACGACATTTTCATAATGGTCCCTTCTCTATTATTTCAGGTGACATAAATATATATTTTAATATACCTACCTAATTTGCACCTTTAATAATATTTTAGTTTTAGTATATTTTTAGGCACTGAACTGTATGTAAAACGTTATTACTGTTGGCTTTATGATCATCATTTTTTGTAAATGTTATTTGAATAAAAACTATTATTATTATTATATTATTAATTTATTGTAAATTGGTTATTAGACGAAGTAGGTACTTACCTACTAGAAATAAATTTACATAAATTATCTTCACTCACCTTTCAGATAATGTCATTTGTGAGAATTTTCAAAGCAACTTATACTACATTTATTCATAAACATCCTATAGCTTTTTTATGAGGTGGAATGACTTACTGACTAAAACTTAACATAGTTGTTTCATATAATCTTTGCAGTCTAGAGCCATGGCTACTCATTCAAACGTTCCCGCTGAGCACGTTCCCTTTATGTACCTACATACTTAACATCTTATTCTTATTTTTATCTACCAGTACCTTAATTAGTTAGGTATTAATGTTTCACAATGATAATCTAGCAAATAACATACTTTAGCATGCTTCTTTGTAGTAGTTCGTTCATTGGTGTGGTCCACCAACTTAAATACTCGTTTAATAGGTAGGTTAACTAGGTATCAGGTTATAATTATTTACAAAATAATTAATTAAAACAAAAAAATCCAATGAAAATCTATGGCAAATATTTTAGTTGGTATGACTGCCAACATTTAACTTTCGATTCAACTTGAAGGACTCGTAGCGCCATCTAGCGTCTAGTAGAATTACTAAACGCAGTCCACACGCTGTCGCGGTAAAAATATTAAAAGTTGTTGTGCAATCTTTGTTTACGTTTTCCATTTAGAGCATTCTAATTAAAAATAAAAATCAGTTTATTATTTTGAAAATCGAAGCGTTTTTTGATTGGACTAACTTTATGTGTAGTTTTTGTTTTATTTTTGTTTAGTTTTGTAATTTTAAGCAAATAATAATTGATCGCGATTTTTTTATTGTTTTGTTGAAAACATCATATAAATCTTGAAGCTATTTAAATAGAAATACTAGTATAAACTTTGGTAAGAAAGTTCTAAATTAATGAACTACCTGAGTACCTATCTGATGAAATCTACTGCTATTGACGCCATAAAATCATTCAAACCCATCGTTGTTGGATGGGTTATGGTCTGTTAGTGAACAATGCTTGCGAACACTTTAAAACCATTAAATAAATGCTTCATCATAAACTGACTGCTACAAGACAATACACCTGTAACGTTGACTTAGTGCCAATAAACTAATTAGAGTCGTACTGATTAGAAATTATTATCGATATGAAACATTTATGTGGGCTGGTGATGCGTGTAAGTGCTGCCGTTAGATGTAGGTACTGGCTTAATGGGTTTTTGAAATAGTCTTGGACAAAGGAAGGTACCTATAGGTAAACTATAGATACTAATATTATAAAGAGGTAAAGTTTTTTTTTGTTTTAATGATTTTTTGTTTGTAGGAGTTAATTTCTGAAAGTACTAGTTCGATTGAGAAAAATTTTTTCATCGATAAAGAGTTACTTTATTTCTGAGTAAAATAGGCTATATTTTATGTATGCGGGTGAATCCGCACATAAAAGACAGTGCAATAATATAGATACACATACAAATTGACTTTTTTTATTTATAGGTATAAGTTATATAGGTATAGGTAAGGTTATTTTATTTAATCTTCTTTTTCTTGATCTACCACGACCCTGTCCTACGAATTTAGGGCACCAGTTTCGTCTTTGAAAGGCCCATCGCTTAATCGGCTTGCGGCAGAGATGTCCAGCCTTTCCCACTAAAGAAAGAGACGATGGGAGGTCTTAGATGTCTTCCTTGGAATTAGTAAGAAGTGGCTAGTGCTGGGAACAAGGGAAGGAATGGACTGAGGCCATTACCCCGGCAGTGGGATAGTATAGGCAAGATATAATAAAAATAAAGTAATAACGTATTTTGATTCCAGAGATAGTTCCAGGATAATGATCAGTCTTATATTGGTATTGTATCTGCGTATTAGCTAGTATCTAGTATTAATATTTAAGATTGTATTCTGTGGAGAACGTAGTGAATAACATCATTGTTTTCAAATGTACAAGCCGTGCGCATTAATATGGCACCTGATGAATGACGTTTGAAATATTGAGTGCATTGAATTTTATTTTAGTTTTTTGAATTGCAATATTTAGTTTTGGAATGAGAAGGCGAGGAACCGTGATCGTTGGAAGGAGTGGAGGGAGGCCGTTGCCCACCAGTGGGACAATATGGGCTAATTATAATAATAATAATAAGAGAGATACAATCCGCAGGGCAGTTTTGTGGCGAACTGTTGGGTATTAGCGACCCCACGGACCCGATCTCCTGGGAGAATTCTTGTTCTTCATCTCCGGCTTGCCTTTATTGGCCGGCCGTAGTGAACACTGACGAGGAACAGAGCTCCCACCTCTCTCTTGCCTTTACTGGCTGGCTTGAGTGGAGAGTCGCAAGAGCAAACATGCTCGGGAGAAGGATGCATAATCCAGTAAGGTGCTGGTAGGGATCTTGACCGTACTTCCGGGATTGTCCTGATAGCCGTGGTATGCCTCTCCACTCCTCAAGCGCCTCAGGATATGTTGCCCTCTTGTTGCTACGTCACATCGTGCTAGCGGCCGTTTTGGGGGCCCATTTATTGAGTGTGCAAGTCACCCCCTGCCTTTTATCGATTGATATTAATAAGATTGTTCAGGCAGGGGCCATAGTCTTAAGATAGTTCCATGTTACCAGTCCACTTATGACTCCAAAAACCATAGCCGTATTATTTTGTTTTCCATATTATGTCGCAATAGTTTTTCAAACCGGGGGTTGTCCTTGGATGCACTAGCACAGCGCGTACAGGGATAATCACCGGTTGATACCACGTTCCATTAAACGCACAAAAAAGGCCTCTTCGAGCTGGTTTCGGCCCCTCGTACGCCTCCCAAAGGTCCAGGACCTCAGGGTCCTGAGATAATTAAACGTATAAAAAAAAAAAAATATTTAGTTTGCGCTGAGTAGTTTCTCATATGACATACTACTTTCTTTACGAATTTACGATACTTTAAACGTGACAATACAAACTATTTTCGAGTATTCAATGTGGCAACAGTTTTCAAGTCAGGTGCCATATTTACGCGCACGGGTTGTAATATTTAAAATATTATAACAATTCACGAGCTATCTAGAACTAAGCACAAGTTATTACTTTTATGGGCTTGCGGTGTTAACCTGTAAGAAATTGTAACAATAACCTAGATTATAGTTTCTTTTTTTAAATGTGTTTCAGTGTACTTACTTTGGTCAATAAAATAAATTTGGAATCATCCAACAATATTTTCTACTATAAAATTGCATTTTATCTCTATCCAAATAATTGTGTTCTTCACAAGTCTACGGACGTCACAGACCACAAACTAAAAATTTTGAAAACAAAATGTAGTCTGTGATTTGTTTTGTTAATTATAATTTTCAGTTTATGTTAAATCAATATACTTATTTTTATTTTGTGAATATAAATTATAATGTGTATTATATATAATTAACCCTTCAGATACCGTCAATTAGAGACACAATAGTAAGACAATAGATGCGCGGCCACCGGTGGTCGCTTGGGGATTCATGAATTAATGCTAATGAAATTAAAATTAAATCAGTTAATTACGTCAGAAAATGCATATGAAATGTTTGTGTGGTAGATGTGTCACACAAATAAATTATAATTACCATTTTAGGTAGGTTACCTATTGGTCACCTGTGCGTCACCTAAAAACCAAAAACCTGTGTGTCTCACCTCAGCGGACCCACGTAATAAAAGCCGCACGCATTTATTTTTGTATACAATGTAAGTGATTCTAAGAACGTTGACAATTGACGCTACCAAATTGATAATGAAATAGCTTCGAGTAGCCGAGTGGCGGTGGAACGTGGCAGCGAGAGGCTAGTGATGCGCCTCGAGTCTGCTCGCGTGCCAAATGACCGCGACGCTGAATGACACGGCGACGCGTCTAGATTTATTCTGCCAAAGAATATGAGCGGAATGGCGCCTCTACCTGTTAATTGAGTAGCTTGCCAACTACAGTACCTATTGCGATGTAGTGACGTATGGATTGTATTGCTGACAGTAGGTATATGATGCTCTATTAATGATACCTAAATGATAAACTTATTTGGCAAATAGGTATTTTTAAAATACTTTTACACGTGATTTTTTTCATCAGTTTAACTTTTCGAATACCGTAATTAGAGAAAATTATGACACAAAAGAAAAACAATGACAGAGCGAACACTGGCGTTCACTTAATGAATTAAACTAGATAAGGCCGGTGTTTTTAGCTGACTACCCTGAGAAAAAACATCGAAACAAACTCAGGAGTCAAAGTCTCTTTTTAAGTCCATAATAACATGGAATGGTCAAATCATATGAAAACCATGCAGATTAGTGTCTGAGCGGTCATTTGAGGAAAGAACCACATATATTTTAAGGACCTGTCGAGTAAGTGACTAATGTCCGTATAGCTCAACTTGCAATGAAAAACTCATTGGGTCAGCGTGATAGTAATGAAATGATTGGTGTTTGATAATTCTACATAAATAATATTGAACTGTTTGTAATCTAGAATTTAATGCTTGGCAAGTATGGTATCAAAGTAATGTATTTTAACTTATACGATGTCAGTGAAAAAGTTTTATCTAAATGCAGCAGAAAGTTCAGGTGGGCTGGGCATGATCTATATTCCTTATCATTTCTTTTTTGTGATTATTGATAAACTCGCTTTTGACCACTATGTTATGATGTAAGCTATGATGTGGTCTACGATGGAGCACGCTTGTTTAGAGGCAATTGTATGATTGGGATTTCTTGTACGGTTCCGACCTTCAGTCTGATTGGGCGGCGTCTTTTCGCAGACCATGTCTCACCTTCCATACTGAATAATGTGCTGTATTTTTCGTTCACGTAGGGACCTAATGACAGCATCAGTGAACGGCATTGCGGTGGCTGAATACTGGGCCAGGCAGGGAATTCAATTAGTTTTGCCATCGATACGCTAAGAAAAAGAAGCAATTGTAAAAAAAAACAAGTTAAGTGTTTCCAACACAACCTAAAAATGGTATAAGACAGTGTAAAACCGAAAGACTGGGGCCGAAAGGTTCTGGAGTGGTGACCGCGTATCGGAAGACGTGGCGTCAGAAGGCCTCCTACAAGGTGGACCAATGACCGGTGGCCTGATGATGGATGCGGGACGCAAAGGATTGTTCACTGTGGCGACACTTTGGGGAGGCCTATGTCCAACAAAACCATATTTTTTTTCTTAAATGTCATATCATTTATAGAGTTTTCGTAAAAAATAGTATACTGTTCTACATCTTTGTCATCATAAATCTCTGCCAACCAGGTAGTTCTAGTAAATCGTTCACTTACACCATTCAAAAAGGAAAACCATGCAACGTCAAAATGTTCCCGTTTCCTCGAACCACCTATGCTTGCACACCTATCTATAGCTCAATTCCCGAGACACGTGTTAATCTCACCGGCGAGGTGTCCCCGGTTAATATTAGACGTGATCGCCCATTCGACACCGTATTGGGTTCGACATCCGACTGACTCACTCATTCAAACGGATAGCAGGAGTAAACAGGATTCTAGTTTTTAGAAGCGACAAGGTGTTTCATTTATGAACGTTAACTTCCTCTGAAACTAACCATTTTGGTGTAAATCAAGATAATTTTAAAGATTCTTGATAAGATATTTTTCTTTTTTAGGGTTTCGTACCAAAACGGTAAACACGGGATCGTATTACTAAGACTCCACTGTCTGTCCGTCTGTGACCAGGCTGTATCTCATGAACCATGACAGCTAGAGAGTTGACATTTTCATAGATGATGTATATAAGATATACTGAAAACAGAATAAAATTAATATGTATAAGTGGAGCTCTGATACAACAAAGGTGATTTTTGGCCGTTTTTTGCTCGATACTAATAATATTAATTATTATTAGTGTATAAATAGTATTATGAACCTCCGTTGTGTGCAAGTCTGACTCGCGCTGAGCCAGATATTTTTCAATCTACTTAAATTTGGTCCAGATAGATTTGCCGTTGGCTTCGTTTGTATCAAGGAAGGTGCAGGTGGTTGAGCTGCAGTGTAGTTTGTAGTATTGGTTATCTAAAATTGTCCACCTCGCATGGCCTTGTGACCGAAAGCCTGTAGAACGTGGTATCCCCCGGTCATACATAATGATACTGGGTTTTTACTCGGTACGAATTACTCAGTATCAACCCGAAATCTTGATTTTGGTGAAAACCCAGCGTGTAGTCTTGAATCATGTGATAACTTCACTTTTATAACAGGTAACACTATTAGGATTATACACTGGTGGTCTGAAAAGTTTCTGACCTAACAAAGATACAAAGTATGTTCTTATATATATATATATTTTTTTTTTACATTGTCTCTTTGTAACTCTACTCACTTCTCCTAACGATGCTTCCATCTTTCTAACCCCTTCAAATAGTAGTTGACGTTTTTCTCTGCAAAATAATTATTCGCGAAGTTTGACCGCATTTGACGAACATTTATTATTATTATTATTTATTAATTATTGATAGCCTCGCGTTTGACCACCATCAAACCTGATGGTAAGCGATGATTTGGTCGATCTTTATCCACCAAGTGCAATTATTAGATGATAACAAAAATAAATTGCTTGGGGCTATATCTGGACAGCAAGGCTCTTCAATTTTATCAAGCAGTTTAAAACGTAATTTGTAGATTGTCGCCCTGGCAACCGCTGAGGTGTGAGATGGCGTATTGTCTTGGTGAAAAACACTGAATTCTATTTAGGTAGCATAGTAGAGGTTAGTGGTGAAAAAAGATTGTCTTTAAATGCACCTGACATCGACGCACTCAAATGACTGTCAAATAACAACTATGCGTCCAAAATGGCTGATACTTTGGCGAGTTACAGTCTAAAGATGCACAACTACATACACAACTTTTATTGATAAGTGCTGCTACCTTCAAATTGAGGTCGAAAACTTTATAGACCACTCACGAATGTATCTTTAAGAACTATTTAAGGTTCTTAAAGACCTAAAAAGATATGACATGCTTTAGTGAAAATCAACCACAATCACGTATCTCTCTACATACAACATATTTTATAGATTTATATGTTAGACGAGAGCAGTGCTTAGACAACACGGTTACACTGCTTCTTGCGGGTTCGATTCTCGCACGGATTTTTTTTTGTACCTGATTGTAGTTCCGGATGTGGGTGTCTTATATATGTGAGTTTACATGTTTGTAAACACATTCTCAAAACAGTAGTAATTCCTGCAGTAACCACCTTCAAATTAGCCGCAAAGTGCTGCGCGACATATAAAAGGCTAGTATATTTTTTAAACACGTCTCCATCTAAATAATTTACCCATATTTACGTCTGGATCACATAAGATTATGGGGCACGAAGTAACCTGAGCCGTGTGGATGTCAGGATGCGAGCATCCGGCGCCGGATGGCCGCGCATGAAGGAACCTCTGTCTGTCTGTCCGTCAAACATTGCGATATAATTCGCTTTTGAGGTGAGTGGTTGTTCACGCCTGTTTATCACGAGTGAGAGATGTAACTACTAAAAAAGTTAGAATAAAAAATATGTAATGTTTTTTTTTTTTACCCGCACGACATTGTAATATTTCGGTGTTCAGCTACATATTTAGGTAAATTGTTTTTTTTTGAGATTTAAATATTTAAAACCATAATTGCAATCAACATGAAGTTCTTGAGATTACGTTCCCCTATTTTGATAGTAGTTGCAGTTTTTTTTTTCTATGTGGTATAAACTAGGTTTTTTATAGTTTACGGATGTCGAAGATAAGTTGTAGAGGAAAATGAGATTGATACTAAATACATACATCTAGTAACAGAAGTTGTGTTTTTTTTATTATTTATAGGTTCGCATTTGACCACTGTCTCATTTGATGGTAAGTGATGGATGATGTAGTTGGCGAGGAATTGGCGGAGAAGTTAGCTTGGCCCCTAAGGCAATACTATAAACTATCAGGAAATACAGACTTTAGCAGGGAATTCCACTCCTTAGTTGAACGCACAATAAAAGTGTTTCCAAAATGTTTCGTATGTATGGTTGGGATTTCCACCATGTATTGGTGGCGCAAATCGTCAGATGATAGAATTGGCTTGGCAGAATTTAATTGTGCAATTCCGAGGCACACTCCTCGAAATGTAAACGATAGAAAATCGGCTAGCAACTCGGCGTCGATGCCCGACTTTAGAGTTTTGATTCGACGGGTGCATCATTGCTGATGATCTTCTTGGCTAGCTTGTTTGATCTACTTAAAACTCCACAAACAAACTGTACCTATTATAAAAATGAGAGTTAGAAAAATATATGGAAATTGCAGGGATATAATGCTGACAAAGCAGTACTTTGCCTTTGAAGAACTCTACTTGTTTAAATTAGCCTAATAAAAGATAAAAACCACTAAAATCTTCATACTGCATTACCTTCCTCCAGTCAATGTGACTATGACTGATCTGTAAAAGCCACCTTGTTTGACAATTACATATTCTACTACATATTCCATTACATTAAAAATTGCTCGAACATGAAGAATATTTTTAATAGCGCGAAGATGTGGGATGATAGAGTGGCTGGCTTTAACTAATGGGGATAGACGCCACGACTAATGTACCCACATTTATCCAGCGGATAGCACTGAAGAGTGGAGGTGATGTGTGGAGAGCAGAGAGGTATGATTGATCGGAAATAATTATGTAGGTGGGCAACTCTGTAAATATTATGGACCTATGTATAGAAATTAAAGTACCGTGGAGAATTTTTGGAAGTTTCTATCGTTTATGAAAAAAACATATAAGATGTCTATGTATTAATAGGAATGTATTTGTCTATGTATACCGGCGGCTTGATAGAATAGAATGGTGGATTGATATACCTGACCAGGTTTCTGGTTCTTGTAAAATTATATACTTGTACAGTGAAATAAGATTATTGACATACATGCATATTGTGACAAGAATGGATTCAATGTACCTTAATATATTAGAGGAAGCTGGAAAGCGGTGCTACTAACTGAAAAACTTAAAGGGAATCGTTTGTGGATAGATTGAGTGAAAAAGAGGCTAAAGAAAAAATGTACCTATGAAGGGTAATATGAAAAAATAAGAGTTAGTGATATGGATGACAAGACAAAAAAAAAGAAGAAACAAAGTGTTGCGCCGATCCCAAATAATAGGGGACACGGGCAGGAAGATGATGATAGAGACTTGTACAATGGTAAAGAAAAATCGAACTTCAAAGTAGAAATATAAGTGACAGGTGCGAGCGCTATAACTCAGTTTTATTGGCAGAAAGTAAAAGCATCGACATCAAAGACTAAAATCATCAAGTCGAAAGTATAAAAGATAATCGATAAAACTATTTTGGATATGAGATCTGTCTTTCGAACATATCGTTCGAAAGAGCCATCGCAGCCCTGAACAGGAAAGGGCAACAGAAGAAAAGATTTTAGTGAGTAAAAGTTTGACACTCTGTCACGGTCTACATAGAGCGGGAGAATTTATTTCTTTGTTTCTCACCCAAAAAAATTAAAGGGTAGGTACATAACCCTTAAGGGTGGGTGCATTGTTAGACATCTTCTTAAACTGCCTTCGTTCAGTTTACCGATGACATGATTCCTGCCACACTCGCGGAAATCCGATGGATGCTAGACGCACAAGACTGGTCGTTGAGATGACACGTTAGACTATTATGTCTAACAGTGGACGTCTCTCGCCTAACATGATGACCCAGATAATAAACACCCAAAAATAATTTTAAACCCTAATAGCCGCACATATTTAGGCTACCTACAAACTAACAATGGAGAAGGTATTATTTATAAAATCGTGAACAAAGTGAGTGGCGGCGTTGGCATGCGCGAGCCAGAAATAGTGCGTCCCCTAAGGTAAACACCGGTGCCACCATTATTTATTGTACCTGGCAAGCAATGCCAATTTTATTTTATTTTGTAACGGTTTCTGAAGTATTTTTGTGTAATAAATGATTCTGTCTGGCATAACCAAGACGTATGTGGCTCCCATCTGCCATGGTCTTTTCAAAGTCTGATGATCTTTTCTCAATAATATTTTTATTCTCATGAAAATTGAGAAAATGGGTAGCTCTTCACTTCATAAGAATACTTTTCGGTCCGTGTTGTTTTGATCTACCATATAGTCATAAGTCAGAAAGTCTGATAACTTACCACTATGTATCGTGTTATCTGACCTCAAAAACCTACTTAAATTTTTGAGGTCAGATAGAATAGAATAGAATGGAATAGAATAGAAATACTTTTATTCAGAACAGACACAGCACGACAGTTGGAAGCATAAAAGTTAATTTAAAAGTAACAAAAGTACAAAGTACGCCGAGCGTGCCCGCACCGAAAGGGCGACCACCTCAGCATTTGCTAGTCAGCCGCTCCATGTAAATTCTGGTACAAATTAACCACTACAAACTGGTCTGGAACCAGACCGAAAAGTGCATAAGGTAAGTTAAGCAAATTATGATAATGGCGATGTTACAGTTAGGTATAATACGACGAGTTCATCGTTCATCAATGAACCCCTGAGTGTGTTTCGGTGTTTCTTTTCAGGGTAGTCAGCTAGAAAACACCGGCTTCATCTAGTAAAACTGACAGAAAACTAAATTGACGTTTAAAAGTACTTTTAAAAAACCTATTTATAAAAATAAATTGATATTGTGATGGCCAGATTTAATTTTTTATTTTTTTTTCATTGTTCAACACTAGAAATTATTATTACTCTCGTATTACTAACAAGTAAACTCACAGACACAAGATACCCAGACCTAAAACAACTATCTGTAGGCCATACAAATATTTGTTGCGTGTGGGAATCGAACCCGCAGCGCAGTTTCCAATCGTAGAACCACTACGACAGTCATTCCGTAAATTTTGACCCAAATACCTCGTACCGTTCCACCTTCTACTGCTTAATCAAACCTTGATGAAAGACCCAGGAGACATCCCACATACTAACTAAACTGGTGATAGATTAGGACATTATTATTAATGCCCACACATTACGAACAAGTGCGTAATGTTACGGTTAATTTGAAAAAATCTCAATAATTTGTAATCATTTATCAATTGTCTACATAACTCAAAGGGATCATAACTTTGAGATGAGTGGATTGATTCGGCTCAAAATGTAGGTTGACGAATTATTATGTCATATTTTAGTGGTGACGTGTTTATATAGGTATGCAGAGTAGGTGCTCTGGCTCTTAATCTGATTTGTGAATCATTTTTATGGATCAACAGTAATCAGTATCTAGTCTTTTAGAAGTTTCTTGCACGTTCTTCTCCATAGAAATCTACGCTTTGGAACGTGCAATTTAACTTCACTTGGATTTGGATTGACCGATATTTGACTATTCGAAAGTGCCTGTAAATGGTCTATTTGAAATAAATGCTTTGATTTGATTTGATTTGAGTCCTACATATACTTAGAACATAAGTAGTATATAATCAGCTTTATAATGTTCCCGCTGCTGAGACTCAGGTCTCTTCTTTTAGGAGAGGGAATGAGCCGTAAACCACCAAGCGGGCCCCCAGTGCGGGTTGGTAGATGTCACATGTCTTTGAATTTTTGGTTCTAGGACATTCCGGTTGTTTTTTAATACGACGCGTCGTATTACAAGTTGGCGCGCTGAATTGAAAATCGTCTCTGTTATGTAATGCGACTACCACACGTTTAGCTTCATTGTAGTGACGATACGTTCTACAAAGCGGCAGCTAAAGTTTCGCTTATCAGTGTAACCGACTAGTAAGTCCCGTCTTTGAGGCGTGGCTGGAAAGACCTCACGGCGTCCTTACCTTCCGCATGACGCAGGTCCTCACCGGACATGGCAAGTTCAGGAGGTTCCTGTATCGGATTCAAACGGAAGAGACGCCCGGGTGTCGCCACTGTGCGCAACGCCCGGAGGGCACGGTGGAGCACACCGTCGAGGTGTGCCCTGCCTAGGCGGAGCATCGCCGTGCCCTCTGGGGGCGATCGGCGGCGGAGACCTCTTGCGCCGGGCCCTGGTCGAGGCCATGGTCCGGACCGAGGAGGAATGGCAGGCGGTCGCCTCCTTCTGCGAAGCAGTAATGCTTGCAAAGAGGACCGGCCGAGAGGCCGACCGCATCAGGCAACGGCGCCCTCGCCGCCGTCGCCGGGATTCCGATCCCGATTTCCGGCCACCGTAGACGCGGGCTCGGACAGCGAGCTACCCATGGCTCGCCGTCCGATCGTCCGGTAATGGAACAAGTCCAAGACGTCGACGGCGCGCACTGTACCCGCGCGCCTCAAGGAGTTGTCAGCAGCAGGAGGGGCCCAGCTGGGTCGAAGCCTACTGGGGACAGGGTTGTCCGAAAGGGAGCTCGTGCCCCGGTATGAAGGCTAGAAGGAACGGTGCGGGGTTTTTAGTCAGTAAGAGTCTGACACTGTCTCCCGCTCCACCCAAGAGCGGGTTTCGTCAAAGATGATTTTCCCCGTCGACAAAAAAAAAAAGTGTAACCGACTATAAATTATGAAGAACCGTTAAAAAAAAGCTTGGGTAGGGTCGACGGAGGCGCCTGAATCTAACCTACTTTGCTTTGGGCATACATTTTCTATGACTTGATTTTAGATAGTATACGGTGTATACGGTGTATACTATCTTCGTAGCTCAAGATCCATTGCAAAGGATTCATATTTTTATACCAATATACCATATAACTAGGAAAAAAATTATTTCCAAGGTAAAACTTGGTTTAAAAACACAAAAAAAAAACAAAAAAATTATATTCAAGACAAAAGACTCGGCCCCACTGTTTGAAGTGCTCTTTACAGCTACATATACCTACTCAAAAGAACACCTAAGACACCGTCTTATGAACATTAATGACGATGACTTCAATATGAAACCCGTCTCGCAATGTTTACTACTGCGACATGAAACAGCTCTCTCATTAGGCCGACATTGCACTTGGCAGAAAAGACACATTTCTTCTATAATTTATTACTGATCGTGTATAGACGCACTTTCGGTAAGTCTGTCTAATTCTTTCCTACGTTTATAATGTTTTTTATTGAATATTTTCATAATTTTTATGCGCATAATGTCAGGTCTCTAATATTGCGACTGACTTTGACTTACGTTTGAAGATTATGTGCAATTTAAAACTGGATATATATGTTTTATAAATTATTTCATTTTGTTTATGCCTTGCTATTATATACATGTGTATATTTTGTAATATGAAATAAGATGGAAAATTATAAAAAGTTCACGATAGCCCATCTGTGTTGGTTATTTAGTGTTTGTTATAAAAGATACCCGACATTCAAAATAAATCACCAGTTTTAAAGTCATGCAAAATATTTGCATTCATAATTTATTTATTTGTAATCTAACAATTTTTTCAAAGTAACAATCTTAAACTTAATCGAAAATGCATTTCATGATTGTTTTCTGAAAAACTTTCAAAGTAGTCGATAGATCAGATATGCTTACGGCTTGCCTCATTTGATATTGCGCTTTTTATAACTCCAAACTATGTATACAAATATTACTAGGATCAACTTTTCAGCCACTTTATATTACTTCAATTTCTCAGGACTATAAGCAATCTTAATAAAGTTGGTCTGCATTATATAATATTTATTACTCCAGTGTATTGTATATTCTCGGCTACAATTTTTTCAGCCTATTAGCTAGATTGCGAGCCAGGCACCTAGCTATGATTTACGATATTTAGACGATTTTTTCTGCACGCCATCGTGTAGGGTTAGCAGAGCAATATCTCTGAGTATTTGTGATAAATATATCAGCTAATAAACGCTAAGGAGATATAAATCTTTTTAGCGCGCGGTACAATGAGTAGTGTAGAGAATAGCAGAGGGATGGGTCAGCACAAATGTTGAAAATTGATGGCAAAACAACGTAGAATTTTTTGATGTCTCAGATGGCTGCGTATTCATCACGTCAGAGTGACCACTTTAGGTGTCTCACAATGAAACGATAGTAAATTCATATACATTAACTCTATATAAAAGAGCGGACACATACGTGGCTACATCTTCAGTGCGCCTTATCTTACATACCTACCAGATACTAACATAAATAGGTTGCTATAGGGTCCCTAAAAATTCATACGCCTACATGTGTATAGGTCATTCTCTATTTCTAATTTAAGCAACTGAAGTTAAGTATTTTTCAAACTCAATTTTAGCTTGAAAACCTGTCAAAATTAGGCATTTAAGTGGGATTTGCGACGCATTTAACTTAAAATACTTAGCTTAGAATCACGCATCAAGTATTTTTACATGAATATTAAATTCCAAGCACAATATTCCCACTGGAGGGACCTTGCAGTCTTTTCTTTTTAAGAGAGAATGGGCCGTTATTGTGATTCTGAGCCTAGTGCAGGTTGGTGAATGTCAAATGTCTTCGATTTTTTAGTTCTAGAACATGCCAAAAATTTCCTCACGATGTTTTCTTTTACGGTATTAAGAGCAGTGGTTGAAATAAATTACACGAAGTATTCCGCCAATTTCAAGGTATTTTGGATAAATTCAAATATATTTTTTGTCACATTCAGAACAGATCTAGGGTGGCATTGTCTCTATGCTAGATAGTTTTTGATCGATTTTACCTTTACCATCCTTAAAATTAAAAAATCATAATATATAAAGTTTCTATGGACCTTCGTAGTATATTTCACTACGGTATCAGCGAGAGGCGTGTAAAAATACATATATCGTATGCCGGGGGCATACATTTATTATTGTAAAATATAGCTATGTTCTCAAGCGCTGGTTAATTCGCCATACTCGCCGGCCGACCGGATAACATCGTATATAATGTATTAGCGCGCAACATATTCATGGCAATATGCTTCTACGATTTCTTTTGTATTGGGAAATGGTGAATATTGGGTAAACTTACGCAGTGTACGAGGAAATGACTTGCTATTGAAGTTAAATGCTGTTTACACAGTTTTTATCCAGATGTTAGTAATAATGACAAAAAGTATCGTAAGTCTTCTTGAAATGATAATATAGCTAACGTGAGCGTAACGGTTTCATTTATGCGAGAGCAGCAAGAATTGTGTTTTTAAACAGTACTGTAATTTATTCATTAAGATTTTTAATTTTTACGTCTCACTAAAAATACCCCAACACCTACTGATCCATAGGTGCCATATGCGGAATAAAATGTAAAAGAATAAATTATTCCACTTAGGTATGGTACATTTTTTTATCGGTGGAAAATATCATCCAATGACAACCCCTACTCTTGGGCGGAGCGGGAGATAGTGTCAGACTCTTACTGACTCAAAACCCACCCTGTTCCTTCTAGCCTTCATACCGGGGCTCAAACTCCCTTTCGGATAACCCTGGCCACAGTAGGCTTCGACCCCGCTGGGCCCCCTGCTATTGCTGACCACTCCTTGAGGCGCGCAAGAACAGTGCGCGCCGGCGACGTCTTGGGCTCGGTCCGGACAGTTACCGGACGGTCGGACAGCGAGCTACCACTTATGGTACCTACGAAATATATGTCGTATGTGGAATACCTCGATTTTTATTCATCTACACTAATACTATAAAGAGGTTAAGTATGTTTTTTCATAGGAGGTAATTTCTGAATTTAATAGGCCGATTGCTAAAATTTAGTCACCGATAAGCTACGAGCAAAAGCTAGTTACAAATAAAAATACAATATACAAATCTTATAATATAATATTATTATAATACAATATCAAATCTATTTACTCCTTACAATATCAGTATAGATTACATCAAAACTATCTTGTATTCGTTTGTATCTGAACCATATTATTATGTTCCTCTATCTCTCTCATCTATAGTTTATACCTATTAAGTTACCATATAATCTGATTTATCTCTAACTTGTCATTTATATGTTTGTTTTTGTCCATATTAATTCTCAATGTAGACTGAGTGTCCTCCATCTCTACCACCCCAGGTTCACTTTGTTCAGAATTTACTGAATTCCTACATCACAAAAATAAATGAACGCCTACTGCCACCTCTGATAGTTTTGCGACTTTATCACACTTCAATTACAGTAGCCAAAACCAGCTGTGAAGTAAGAAGTAACCATGAGATTACTTTATTATGCATATAAACCCCATGTTTATTTGCCCAACATTTATCAAATCATGCTAAACGATCTATTCATCAACTTTCACTAGTGTTCATAACTCGCAAATTGCATTGTTTTCACAGTATCATAGGTATAATTTGAATGTTTAAGATATGTTGGCGCCAGGAAGTTTATTTAATCCCAACGTACCTCATAAATAAAAACAATCGAATCTCTTTCGAGAAACCGGGAAATTCACGATTGTATGATTTCTTCCTGAAAGATGCGGGGCCAGTGAGGAGATTGAAAATAAATATTCCTCAGTACGATACAACTAAATAAAAAGTATCTAGAATAAACCTATTTTTTATTATTTTTTATTACAATTGAAGACTTCATATGATAACAATGACTTAGCACAGCATAGCCTAGTCTGCCTTATAATGTTCCCTCAGGCTCCTCTCTAGGAGAGGGAATGAGCAGGCCACCACGCGGGCCCTGTGCGGGTTGGTGGATGTCACATGTCATTAAATTTTTCGTTCTAGGACATGCCGGTTTCTTCACGATGTTTTTCACCACTGTGATGAAATAAATCAAATTACACACACAACACAAAAATGCACCTGGCCGGGTTTGAACCCGCGACCTAAAACTCGTAAGTCGAGGCCTTTATCGATGACATAATGAAATAAATGTTATAACAATGACTTTAATGGTCACAAAGTGTAACTATAGATTCATTTAACTAATCTGTAGAAAAGCAAACAAAAAAAAAAAACAAATTTTCAGCATTTTTATATTTATTTTTCTTTTTAGTTGTGTCGGTAACTCGGATGTAGATATGAATCCAATGCGGATTACTTTTATACATAAAAAATGTGCATAATCTAGTTTTTTCATTACAGTCGGTTTCGAGTTATTTATATGAATTTAAAGGTTTAAGAAGAGAAATATCAAGACACACGCAACTCATACACTAAATGTCATTTAAAGAATTAGGACTAATGTTGACTGTTATACCTCTGTATTCGATTGATAGTATTGTGCATTTTCCGTTCACTACGGCTAAGCTACGCTTTTGATCGAAATAGCCAATCAGCAAAAGATATTACAGTGTAGAGACGTGTGCGTATTCTCTTTTCATTTGCTCTCATAATCTGATGAGACGGGAATAGAGACGGCTTTACGTACATTCTGAAATACGGGGGTGTCACACGACCAACTTTAAACTCGGGGCTGATAAAGAATAATTCCTAATAGAAATGTAACTAAAATTAAAAATCCTGAATCGCGGTAATAGAGGTCTCCACACGTTTAGATCATATAAAACAGCTCGAAATCTATTTATATAGGTATAGGGCAGTTGCCCACACCAATCCTAACACCGGTCTTATCAGAGCAGAGGTTTTCACCCAGATCTAGTTTTTCAGAGCAGAACTTAACACCATGTTCCGTATACCTCTAAACTGATGACCCTGGGCTATGAACGTCAGCGTAGTCTTCGTGCAGTGACTATATCATCACGACATCATCACTTTCTCAACAGCCAAACAACCAGCACCCACAGCTTTTAAAGGCTATTCTGACCATCAGCAAGTCTACTTGATCATACCTGATTATCAACCCCAGCACAAAAGTACTTTTTGGTACTGGTCCCAACTCGGGAATCAAACCCAGGACGCTCAACAGTCGCGCTTGCTACCACGTGGCCAATGAGGCAGTTCTTACACACACGTTGCACATTATCAGTAAATTAACAGTAAAATGTATTTTTTACAGCTACACTAATCACACATTAATTATAATACTAAGAGACTTCTAGAAAATAGAACATAATTGTGCAAAAAAAATATTTTATTTTTTTCAAAATACTGCTTAGAAAATAATATCTAAACAAAAATACACATGATCACATTAACTACCAAACGTCAAATTTCGACAACACTGCGGATTATTTACCGATACATTATTTTTTTTGCCACTCGCCACAATGAGATCACACCTCTAGTTCTGTTATGAGATCATAGTCGGTGGCTGTTGATAAAGGCGGCTCACACGCGCGATGACGGCCTAATGCGCGCCGCTGACGGCCAGTGTGAACGCTCCCTGTTTACCTTGAGCACAGAGTAGGGTCAGATTGGATGCTTCTACAAGTTTTATTGGTGGGGAAAATAGTGTGGAAAATGGGCTTAGTTTCTGAAATCGGAAACTTTATTTGCAAATAGGCCATTAACAGGCACTTTTGGTGTCAAAATATCTTTCAGTCAAAAAAAGGACGCTAAGTTGCACGTTGCAAAGCGTTATGGAGGAGAACGTGCTAGAAACTCCATGGCCACTCAGTTAAAGTCTACAGATTACGTTTCTTTTAATGACAACAACATTAATTATTGCGTTAAATCTGAAGGTGATCTTTTCATTTCTAAAGATTTTTTAAATTGACTTTTGTATGTGTTGTTTTGATCTCTGCTTTTTGTTAACTGATAAAAAAATTTAGGTACGTTACAGCAACAACATAACAACTCATCGTGTTTCTCCTCAAAACAAGGTTTGTTTTTAACAACAAAACTAGCGTGGGATTCCCAAGCAAATCCCATTGTGTAGTAAAAAAAAACTTGTAAATGATTCCTTTCATTAGTTAATGTTGTACAAAAAACGATCTACAACAACGCTAATCTCTGTCCCTCACACTAATCTACACCCACGTCGAAAAAACGTTAGTGTTTACAAGATCGTCAAACTTATCGATACGTCTGTCGAGCGCACGAAGCGATTTTTGAGTGATCCTCTACTCGTTTGATTAATGCCCGCAAGCTTTGGCCGCGCGCCAGTACTCTGTTGCTTTGACCCATCCTACCCACTTTTAATAACTGACGTTACGAAAACAATCGAAAGTGAAATTATTTGATGTGTTTCTGGGACGTAGAATTGGGCAGTTTTATGATGAACTTCAGTAGATTGTAGCGCGCTTTGAACGTTGTTTTGGTAATTACGAGCGAGACTAGCTGCTCTTTGGTCGGCGAGCCAAAAATATACGAAGGTAAATATCTGTGGCGCTCGTCTTTTTTATGTCTGTGCACCTTGTGCGAGACACAAAGAAGGCGGACATATTTTCGCCACATCCGGTACACGCTTCATAACTCACTCAGTATAAACCTACACAAATATTAAAATTGAAAACTAAATAAACATACAAAAAATGATTTATGATTTTTTATTAGAGCGTGCAGTCTGCCGTTAAAACTGTAAATTATATGGTGTCAGAAGGTTAATGTCGCGAGATTTATGAGAGTCGCAGGTATTTGTTTGTACGCCTACGTCCATAGACGTGTAAACGTTGGATTTGGTGGAAAAAGCGGCGACGTTCAGTGTATGGCGCGACAATGACGAATGTCGCGCTCGACCGCGACACGGCGCCTGCGCCTGTCTGCCAGGGCTGCCACAGAATCTTAGGTACTCAAATGAACTACTTTTTTCTTATACTCTACTAGTTGATTGTAAAGCAATGGTTAACCAAGAATCTTTATCAAAAGGGTGGGATTTCACATTTATCTTTATACAGGAATAGAAACCACCAAACTCTTGTAAGAAATTCATGTCTAAAACTATCTAGATTATGGCACAGATATGGAGCAAAACAAAGTTATTAGAACATTACCTTTATGATTATAATTTCTGTATTTTCCTGTTTTGAAAAGCGCTACTTTCAGCTCGTAACTATACCTATAACACCTTAAAACAATGAAACCGAAAAATTCGTTAGTCAACATCCAAACTCGTCCCTGACAGCCCTACAGTCAGGACACCTGTCGCGTCCGCCATCCAAATAGTCGTGTTTTCCTAAAATAAAGGTTGAACGCATTTTTGTGGACAAACGTATTTGGATTAGCTGAGCCGTGAGAGGAACATCGGAATCTTTATGTTCTGAAAATATTTTGGTAAAGCGTCTCTTGAAACGGAAATAAACTTGTACGAAGGTGTGTGGAGGGCGGAATGACAGGAATTGGACGAGTTCTGAGTAAATGGAAACTTTGGGATTATCTACGGATTAATTGTGTTAATTAAGTCTCTAATAAATTATTAAGTACTACTTTCAAAGTTTTACTAAAATTATAAATCATTGCCTCCTACGCATAAAGTCGCAAGATATTTTTGAGTGCAGTTGCGTTATAAAAAGTAAAATAAATATTAGTATTTCTTATTACATCTACTCTCAGAAGCCTAAAAATATCAGTCAGAAGTATTTCAAAAATTACTTAAATCATTAACAAATACAAAAAGTTCGGTTTTGTTTAATTCCTGAAAAAATGTACTCTTTGCGTTAAAACATTATGCGTAGGAGCCAACAAGGAGCAAGACTTAAGAGTTTGATTTCCCACCACCGATCCGATTCCTTTGTACCATCAGAGAATCCGACCTCTACGGTTCGGACTAAGCGTTTCGCCTCCTCGTCGTTTATACCGCGTACATCGAGGGACTGGAACAATTTGTCTGCTGCGGTCTTCCCGTCCGATAGTGTCTTCAAGGATAGCGTGAATAGGCTTTTAATAAACTAGTGCGCTTCAACATCAACGATTGCATCACTGCTTACCATCAGGTAAGCACTAGTTTATATTAATTTAAAAAATAACTTGAGGAGTAGGTATGTTTACTTGTCATAAAAAAGGATATATTTAGCATCACCAAAAGAAACAAAACTAATCAAATGATCTAATAAGACACACCAGTGATTTCGTCTGTCAGTGCGTAGTTCAGACAATTAATCAGTAGTCGTCGCGATGACAACCGCTAATGACGTTAACAGGCGCAGTCGGCTGAGAAAACATAGTCGCACGGGTAGCTAGACATCATCTGTTTTAGTAAGTAATGTGGAGTGATGAGCTTGACAGGTTTGCCAACGTTATAGGGTTTGCATTTGTATAGGGGCCTGTAGCCATTGGGTAAAAAGTCCTCCTGTACCGAATGAAATAACAATACTTTTGACTGGTCTGTTGGTCTAGTAGTCAGTGGTCCCGATTTCTATGCCGGAGGTCGTGGGTTCGATTCTCACCAATGAAAAATGTTTGTGTGATGAGCAGGGTCATTTGTTCTGTTGCGTCTGGGTGTAATTTTTCTAAAAATAATTTTAAGGCTTACAGCTAGGGGGTCGGTTCGGTTTTGGATGTCTTGTGTATGCGAGTGTACATGTTTGTAAACGCACCCATGATATAGGAATAATTCTTAGTAAAATGCTTCATACATTCTTGAATGACTTTCTCTTTACCAAACGTATCATATCACTTACGCACCTCATTTAACACAAATGATTTACAATTCCTACCTCAAATTCCGTGTAATTCAGCCGTAACAAGTCATACATTTTCTCAGCACATTAATTATAAAATTAATAACAAAACACGATCTGAATGTGCCAAAACAAACGTTTGTTCCGAGAAATCGTATAAATATGTTACAAGAACCGTTCCAGGTGTTCCCAGCGTTCTACCATAAACGTGTCCACGCCTTACTTGTGTTCATTTAACGCTTACTAACTTACAAGCAAACGTACACACACAAAACAATCCAAACTCAATCTTAACATCACCTAAACACAGTCTAAAATACCTGTGTTACTTTTTTGACGTCTGAAGGGTAGAGGCGCCACATGTGGACCGCCTGCGAAATTGAAATAAAAATATAATTAAAAAGCGCGATTCCCGTCGACCGCGGGCGAGGTGAACGGTCGTGGCCGTGCGATGTGCGCGTCTTGTTGTCGATTGATACGACTGTACGCCGCCTGTACGAGTAGTGCGGCGACCTGTCATGCGGTGCAGGATGTGGGAAAAAAGAAGTCGAGGTACTGAAAACAAGTTCTTATATAGGTATACATTTAGCAATTTTGGTATGTTTGTTAACAGGCCAGGCATATGCCTATAATATTTGCGGAGTTTCCTCAATTCCTCATGGATTCCATGATAAAAACTGGATTTTGATAATAATGGGACTAATATGGACGTAGGTATATAAGTTTCTAAATCTGTTTCCACAACGGAGTTCTGAAAATATAGATATACTTAAACAGATTGTAACAATAATTCAATCGAATTGAACGATCTCCTTTTTTTAAAGGTGGTTAAATTGGTGTTTGATCTGCCCTTTCAGAACTTTGACACTTTCACACTTTGAAGTTTAGAATGCTCACCATTTAAGATGATTAGTGATTGATGTATTTTGTGTTTAATCAATGAAACACATACAAAAATACATAATGATAAAACTGTTCTATCAACGATCAGCCGCACCGTCCAAAACTACTAACGCATGCAACAATCTCATCTCGATACACTCCGAGCCCAACACATACGTAAATAGAACCAACACCGTGGGAGACACATTACACGATACAACACCTATTAACTTGCACCTTATCACTTAGAGCATAAGGATCAATGTACCGTGACATTTAAAGAGATATGATTTCCGTATGTCACATTGAGGTGGTTTTGTTTTTAACGATACTGAGTGACTGACGTGAGAACTGAATGGTGGCACTTTCACAGGCCAGTGGCTTTTAATTCGGTAATTAAAGGGAGATCTGAAAATAAGCTGTTAAGTAGTTCCGAATGGCTGCAGGGGAAAGGGAATTGATGAGAAGACCACTTATGAGTTGTGATATACATTAGCCGATGTTCAGCTGAAATAATGAAGGGCAATAAGTTTTTGACTGTTTAAACGTGTTGAATAAAAATACTGTTCGAGTATTTTTATTCAAATTTAAGATATGCAGAAAACAAGTCAAGACTATTCGAGTACAAGTTTGGTAACAAGGTTCTAGTTCAATTTAAATGTGAACACAAAGCGATGGTAATTTTTTCGCAATTGGTAACTTTTTTAGCGGTATAAACCTTTTACAAAGATGGGCAAAATAATTTGGTTTCACAAAGCTCTGCTCGATATTTACTTTTTTATTCAAATAGGTACCCGTATTCAGGATTTTCGCGCACATAGACGCACGTTTATCTCGGATTATTTTCTAACTCTATCCGAATTCTGATCACCAAAAAACGTTTCAAGCGAAACAGAATTCCATTCCAATAAAACTTTACAGCGTATCGTATAGCCAAAAACAATTTCATTAGACGATCCCCGAACTTACCGCAATATAAACCGCTTTATAAACTCCTTAGCCTTCGTAATATTGTTTAAAAATGTCTCCTAGCCCGCCATGAAAACTGTGCGGGACCCTAAACGTATGCAAATTTTATTTTTAAAAAATGCAAGTGGCCAGCCACATGTCGCCCGGGCGGTCATCGCGGCGTCCGTCTGCTTTTTATTACTTTTATTTTTGTTGTCCAAACTTACCCACCTTCCTCTCTTCTGATTTGATGGCGTATTTATTCCAAGCTGTGTTTTGCTACTTCAAGTTGTATGAATTGACTGGCTTAGGAAAACCTTCCATCTATATTTTATACCTTCGCTTCGTTTTATCTCTTTAAGTATATCTCTTGCGCTTTGTATTTTTTGTCTAAATTCCAATCAAATAATGTAAAAGTATACAGATCTGCATGTCCACTTTGTATATAATGTTTTCGAGCTACCAATGCTTAACGTAAGTTGTTTGCTAGGGCCGAAACATACTGAGACCATGGATTGGCTTCCGAAAGGGAACCCCAGGATCTTGGAACACAAGGCAAAGAAGCAACATAGGAGTAAGGTAGAAATCTGACAACACCCTCCCATTCCGTCCTATAGTGGGAGAAATCATTGGATGCCAAATCATTGGATGATTTCTCACCTAAAAAAAAGGTAAATAACAATCAGCGGTTTTAGCAGATATTATCGTAATCAGTACTGCAATAAATAAACTAATCAGAGACAGCGATAATGAAACTAGTTCGGGGCTGAAACATTGTTTCCAAAGATAAGCTTGAATGTCCATAACTTAAGACCACGCACACACACCGTAACTCCCCATTGCCCATCTCCACACAGCTAGTTCTTCTATCGCATCAGATGATTTTTATGACGATGGGTGTCCACGTGACGTCTTTATTAAGGCGATATCAAGGTGGGTTCCGTGAGATTAGGGGTCCTCGTAAACGGACACCCGCTGTATCGAATGACTCTTCGTTATTAGAACGAGAAACGACGATATTGTCCAGTAAGGAGTGTGTCCAGTTTAGAAGGGATGATTGAAGGTGTGTATTTCTTGGATGTACCCATGGGTAGATAATGGAATTATTGAAAATAGTAATTTTTTTTCTTGCAGTTTAATTTGGTTTTTCTTTGTGTTAGTTTATTTGTATTAAATTTTTAATGACTTTGTTTTTTTTTCAGTATTAGTACGCATTCACGGCAAAACATAGCGCCCATATAATTAATTTAAGACCTTAATGTAAATAGTTAAATACCCATGTTTCACAAATAAAATTCTGATTTTTACCCTAGAGTTTACAACACAACGCCGTCTAGCATGAGACTAAGCAGAGCTTGTGTTATGACTACTAGACAACTGATAAACCTTATATATTTCTAAATAAATTAAACCCAGAACAAATAATCATGCTTATCACTCAATACATTTATTCTGGGTGGGAACCGAACCCACGACCCCGGAGGTCGTATTGCAGTCAGGGCCACTAACCACTAGACCGACAGGCCAGCCAAATTGAGTAATTCGTAGATGCTGTAGCAAACAATGAATATAGTCACTTCGCTATAGCATCTAAGAATCACTGTTGATTGTTGACGAGTTACCTATATCCATAAAAAAGTTAATGTACATTCTGTAACTATATTGATACATACATAAAGACTACATGACTTTTGAACTAACTTTTGAACTATTGTTTTATTTTATTTTTTATTGTTGATAGGTTGAACTCTCTCAAATTAACATTCCCGTGACAATTTTATTGGTTTTGTGGATTCATCTGGCGTTTATCAGTGTTCTGGTTGCAGGTCTCACTTGAGCCGAGTGATATTGTTTCTCAATTCTAATAAATTACATATATAACTGTATTTATTGAAAAGACATTATAATGATACATTACAGGCATACCTAAGACAAGTTCTAAAGCTCGTCTAGAAACAAGCGGTGTAATAAATGCGGGCGTTTCGGGGCGCGGGGAGAGGTGCGGGGTGAGGTGCGCGGTGCGCCCAAACATAAAATATATAAAGTTTGACCGCCGGCGGACAGTGATACAACCACCTACGGTTAGGACAGGGTTACATGGAGGTACAAGAGAGAAAAATAAAGTATTGAAGACATTGGGTGTTAGACAAAATTAAGATCTATCGGTAAATATTATAATCAAATTACTTGCAGTCGATAAGATGCTTCCATTTCTGTAGCTTCAGTGTGTCTCTGAAACTCTCTTCCATACTCCCTTTGTAACAGCTCATCTTTGGAGGTCATCAAGACGAAAATTAATGAGTACTTTCTTTCACAACTGACATAATATTTCTATATAGATTGCTATTTTTTTTTAATTTGATTTATAGCCTATAGAGTATCATCGAATGTGATCTCTAAGAGAAAATTCGTTGTTTAGTTAAGTTCGTTTTTGTATCTATATGAATTGTGAAATTACCGTGTGCTATATTAAGTTATTTTGTGTACGATAAAGAATTAGGAGGATTGATATCAAAATGTGATATTTCAGCAGAGAAAGTCAATCCCGTCAGTTTCGAATCTACCTACAATCATAATCACTCACAGAGTACCGCATGTTTCCCTCCACTCTTAAAAAAAATTAAGATTAAAAAGAATGTTATAATTTTAAACCAACCTCAAAAAAATACCGATTTCTAAAAGTGTCCTACTGAGAATAAAAGGTTTTTTTTTTTTACTTTGTAAAATAAAACTGGATTCCGCAATGCTATCATCACTAATAGAAAAATTAACCTAGATTCTACGATGCGATCATGAATGATCCATTCATTGGAGAACATCAATGATCAGTATTAGATACCCATTACTTAATTAAATTTAATAATCATATAAACGATGACAGTTATTAATAATAATTGCACTAATGTTTGGCAATGCCTCTGATGTGTAAACACATAAATGTGCCAAACCAATGCCAACTGATATTATTTTGATAGTTACCTGTTCAAATATCTAGACCACCTCCATTCTGTTAAAATTTAAGTGATATTATGAAATGCTGAATTAAGATTATTCGTAGGTAGTCAGAAGATAGATAAATTTAGTATTAATATTCAAGGATTATCATTTTAGTAAAATATTTTGAAATTTAATTGAATAGGATTGCATCTTTACACTGTCGTCACTATACTGGAAAACGAACCCCAAAGTTATTGGATAAAACACGAAGGTTGAAACGTCCCGGAGGACACGGTGGAGCACACAGTCGAGGTGTGCCCTGCCTGGGCGGAGCATCGCTGTGCCCTCGTGAGGGCGATCGGCGGCGGAGACCTCTCGCGCCGGGCTTTGGTTGAGGCCATGGTCCGAGCGAGGAGGAATGGCAGGCGGTCGCCTCTTCCTTTCCGGCCACCGTAGACGCGGGCTCGCGAACGGCGAGCCATAGGTAGCTCGCTGTCCGACTGTCCGGTAACTGTCCGGACCGAGCCCAAGACGTCGACGGCGCGCACTGTTCCCGCGCGCCTCAAGGAGTTGTCAGCAACAGGAGGGGCCAAGCTGGGTTGAAGCCTACTAGGGCCAGGGTTATCCGAAAGGAAGCTCGAGCCCCGGTATGAAGGCTAGAAGGAACGGGGTGGGTTTTTAGTCAGTAAGAGCCTGACACTATCTCCCGCTCCACCCAAGGGCGAGGGTTGTCATAAGATGAATTTTGCCCACAGTAAAAAAAAAGGTTGAAAGTTAAAGACGTTAATTTTTAACGAAAATAAAACTTTTAATTGACACTCGCATAGTATAGCATAATATATAATTATTAATCTTATAATGTTGTCACTGTAAGAACATAAACCTCCTCTCTATGTGAGAAAATTGCCCGTAATAAACCACGTGGGCCCAGTTACTTGATGTCATAGTCATATTTTCGAAATTTTGGTTTTCCTTCCTCTTAACGAAGTCTTGTTTTGTTTCTTCACGATGTTTTCCTTTAACGTTTTCAAAGCAGTGGTGATGAAATCAATTACACAAAGTATAACCATGAAACATGCCAGTTTGAATCTACGATATACAACTTGTAACTCGGGATATTTACCCCAGGGCTACCACTACTCGTGCTAGTAATCGTGATAACTTGGGGTTTGGGTAAAAAAATAATAGAAAAGTTCTTCATGCAAAAATATTTTAATAACGTCGCCATGTAAACCAACTTTACTCCTCAATATTGTATCAAGTAGAAGTGTCCACGTAGAGTCGTGTTTGTATGAAAAATATTCCAATATTCCCCCGTCCACCCTGATCGAGCCGAAATAAGGTGATGGCGACAACATGGCCGGTTATTTGAAGGGCTTAAGGTCGGGTTTGTCAAATTATATGTGTTTTTCTTTCGTTATATTCTAAGATTGGACGTTTGACATTCGCATTGGGATTGGAATCACGTTTGGAGAAATAATGTGTCACTTTCTTTTGAGACCTGACTCGAGACTTGGACATTATATTTTGGAAACCGTGGACGCAAAGGGCGACTGAAAGATGCAAGTAGGTTTTACTCGCTTCACCTTATAGCGGGAGAAGTCATTGAGCGATTTTGCACCTGAAAAAGACGTTAGGTTGGATACCAATTATGACGCTTCTACAGAATTATGCACAACCATCTATATGAACATCATGTTGTACATGAATTAAAGTGCCAACTTTATTATCTTAATGGTTTTTATCCTTATATGATTCTATATATGTCGACACTAGTTTGACTCTGTTGGCGTTGTCGATTGAGTTAGTCAAAATAAAAGCTCTTCAATTAATTTAAAAAAAAAATACTTTCATTTTTATCTATTTCCAAACAAATAGTTGTAGAGAGATACATCCGTAACAAATAAATTTTTACCTACGACCGATTCTCACAAAAAAACTCGCTATCCAACATCACCCGGGGATAAGAGTGAGCATAATCGTAAGAAGATCTGTGATGCGATGTGACCGGAAATTAAGACACGGGGCCACACGGGGCCCACGGGGGTCACTTGGGGCCCCCGCCCTGCGCCCTTCCGCTTCCGGTCGGACATCACCTTGCGCCGTGGGCGCCGGAGGTCGCTCAGATGAATAATCATTATCATAAATCTTGTGATAAACTCGTGACCAAGCAGGTTTCGGGAAAGACGTGTGTTTACGATTTGGGCGCTTTTTTTGCTTGAAATTTAGTGATTTATGGATAGGTAAGTAAACAGTGATTCGGCAAGATTTTTTGAGGTAAATTTTTGCTCAAGTAGAATGAAAGTAATTTGAAATTGGGTTTGAAATCATTTGCTTCATCTTGTAGGTAGCCTTAGTAGGTACGTTAGAAAACTAAAAAGATAAACACCAATACAAACAATTAATTTCAATTACAAAATATCAGAATTTAGAAAAAAATAATTTTTTGTAGTGTTTATATGGTTTCGAATAGTTTGGTGTTTTTACAAGTATTTTCCATGTTTAGTATTAAATACGTGAGAAACAAATTAAGTAATAAAGTTTGTTATTTTTTTTTTATATTCCTAGGATTTATAATATTAATTTTAATTAATAATAATAATAATAATAATAAATCATTTATTATCAGGCATCTTGGCCCATAGATAAATACCTTACAGACTAACATACATATAGAATAAGTACAAGTTGTCGTTAGTAAATAAGACTTAAATCTATGTTAGTAACACTTCACATTGCACTCAGTTCACTTCGTGCTGTTCTGTGGCACCTGTCCGCGGAAGCGACGGAACACCACGCCCTGCGGCCAAAAGTCTTCCTTCAACACGAGGGGCAGAAAAGTGTTCGGGACTCGCACCACGAACGCCTTGAAGTTGACGTTACGGTGCGACTCCAGCAACTGCACCCTCAGTGTGTACTTCAACTTTTGACGCACATACTCGACGATGTCCTCCACCTTTGTGGTGTAATGCAGGCGGGAGATATACACCGGCGTGTTCGGCTGAGCGGCACGCACACTCGCACTAGGAGGAACTGGTGCTTTGCCGCAGAGGTTCCGGTTGGCTTGCTTTCGGCGCATCTTCTTTTGCACCGTAACAAAGCCATCTTCGTTACCAGCCTTATACATTGCCTTATCAGGCAAAGGCTTCGATATAAAAGCGGCAGAGGCGCTCGCGGTGACGCTAGTGAAATCCCGATGACGCGGATTCACTGGAGCTACGTGTACAGGCAGCGGGGCGGGGCGAAGGGGTCGGGCGGCGGCACATGGAGGAGCCACGGTGATCGGCACGGAGTTGCGGGGCGCCCGGGGTGAGCACTCTGCAATCTCAGCAAACGACGGACGTACTGGCGACGAAACTGCTGACACGGAGTTTTGCGACAATAAATCGTGGCTAGCTCCATGACGCATGCTTACATTAGACGCATCGACTGATGACCTAGTTACCGCCGCTGCGTTGCGAAATTCACCAAACTCTTGGCGTAAATCGGCGACGGTTTTCTGGGATGCGTCTAACTTCGCTTGTACATCCGCAAGACTGGCCTTCAGAAAAACAATGTCCTTCAAAAGGCTAGTGACGTCGACGTGGTCGAAGGTGACTGGAGGAAGCTTGTGCAGCTCCTTCGCCACAAACGTGGGCACGTCGTCAGGGTCGGTCTCCTTGAACAGCGTGATAATATCTTGCAGGCTTTTCTTAGTCCCGTCACGCCGGCGGGATGGCATCTGGTCGCGCTTATTCAGCACACTGAACAGCAACAGCTTCGCAGCAGCTATGTCCTCCTCGCTGAAGTTCGTTGCGCAGATCTGGACTGCGGACACTTCGTCCATAACATCCAGCTTCTGCTGCAGGAACGCCAACAGCTCGTTCGCCACAAGATTTTCAGTCATGACGAGTACTTACTAGCGACAGCTTGCGCTGCGCTAATCGGTATAATTATAACGTAAATAACACGTCCGCATCGGAACACAGCACAAGCGAGTATCACAAATAAAAAAAATAAAGAATAAAAAAATGAATAATAATAAATAATAATAATAATAATATAATGAATGAATTGTGTTACATTATATTTATTACTGCCCATGTCACAATTTGTTACACCTTCTACACATGTCTACCGTATTTCATCCTTGTTGAAACACCCATGACGTATTGCTGAAGTCCTCTTATTGTCGACATACCACAGCAGCTGTCCCACGGTAATAACCACAAAGAAACAATATCATTTAACTTTTTTACTGTCCTCCATTTTGTTCATCTGTATCATTAGCCATTAGTCTCTCACCGTATTCTCTTTTGATATCTTCTAATTATTGCCGATATATCATTAAAAGAATTTGCCTTTAATCTTGTATATTTCTTGAGTCTTATTGTGGTTTTATTATATATATTAATAATATTTATTAGTGCGTTTCACTTAGAGAAAAACATCAAGAAAACTGCCTGGACATTCAATCAAAAATACAATTTAATTCCTGGCATTTAAGTCTTGTTGTTACACATTAATTTTAACAAAAATCGATGCTTTGTAGAAATTAATACTAAATAAAAATAAAAATCCTATTCAAAGTATTTGTTTCTATTTTGTTAATTTAGAAAACTGTCCATAGAGTTTCTTTTTTAGAGAGATCTACGCATTTGAATGTGCAACTGACAGCCTGTTTAACATATAAAAGGGGCCTCTAAATAGTATATATTTCACCAATGCCTGATTATCTTGTGCCAGTCATATGTAAACCTTTTTCTTTCTATCTTTCATGAAGTTCTGTACTTACTTCCGAAATGATTTTTAATTTCACAGTAGCAGGTCCGAATGAGCGCTAATGGCAATAGGATTACCTAGTCTACATAGGAATTACTAACAAAATGTAAGTATAGGGACATACACTTCTGCTTAGCCTTCTTGGGTACAAAGGCGTACTGTTAAATAACTTAACAATATTCACAAAAAGAAAAACAAAGAACAATCCAGTAAGTCAAAACTAAATTCTTAATACTTAGGTACTTTCTACTAATACCAAGTAATTTAGTAATACAAGCTACTTAGATAAAACTTTTCTCTTAGATAAGATTCAAGTAAAGTGTATCTAATATACGTAAATTCATGTATAACGGTAATGTGGTCACTTCGCGGTCGTCCATCAAACGCAGACATTAGTAAGCCTATGAAAAACTAACTTCGACTATTACCGGACCCCAACTTTTTTACCCCGGCCTCCCCAAATACGATATTTACATAATTTTCTAAACCATTGCTGCTTATATTTCAAACAGTAGCTTTCTATGTCTAGTTAATGTAGCAATGTATGATAAACAAATGGATGTTTTCATATTTTTTTCGTATTCCCTTTTGCGTTCAGATAAAAGTTAGTGAATTACGTTAGAGTGGTCAAGTATTTGAGTTATTTGGCTGTTTGCAATGAAAACGAGTTTTATATTTTGTAGTTATAATCGTGTTATTGATTCAAAGTGTGTTCATATCGTATGTAGGTACCAAATTATCTATTTTGGATAGGAAGGAGAGCATTTTTCAACTCGGTTCATAGTTCAAAACGTTTTGGGAACACGTTTAATGTGCGTACTGCTAAAAACTTTCCTGTTGGTGTCTGTGTTTTCTGATAGTTATAACCGAGGTTTTTTTTTTTAAAAAAAAACAGAGTAGGCAACATCTAGATAAAAGTACTCCACCGTCGGCCACATCAATGCTCGCCAGCGGGTGAGATAGTGGCCAAACGCGAGCCTATCGTTAATAATTTAATAAACAAACAACTTATTTTTTATATTATAGATAGGCTATCGCGCTTGATAGTGGATATCACCTAGTGGTAACCGATGATGTGGTGAACGATGGAGCACGCTTGTCTAGAAGTAACCTATTCGCTCTTGACTTAAAAATCCCTTGTTTGTTATTATTATTTACTTTTCATCCAATAAATGAAGACAAACTTCTTGCTACACCATAATATGTCTCATAAGTACCTATAGACATTTATCAAAGTTCATCTCGACACGCCAACACAAAACAAAGGTACCTAACCACACATAAATTCCCTCGATTAGACCTTTCCTTCCTCCTCCAATTGAAAACCAACCATGTCTGATGAGGATAGGGTCTTATTTCCCGTGGTAGAGTAATAAGTCTTTATGTCTATCAGTCCAATTGTCCCGGATGGCAACCGGACACCGCGATATGAAAGCGACAATAAAAGGTGGAAGACCTGACTCACTGATCGGTACACTCACGGGCACAGAGCTTTCTATTTAATTTTATTCAAGCTACCACTTGCTATTCGACTTAAGTGTAATCAGATCTTTTCACCAATACAAATTACTACCTTTTCCCAGCGGTTTCACCCGTGTAAGAGTTGGTTTCTCCATACAAATTTCCAACCCCCGTTTTAAAATCCGTTCTTAGCGGATATCTATACCTTATAAGGAACATACATGCCAAATTATAAGTTTGTAGGTGTTATAGTTTTTGAGATTTCGTGATTAATCAGTGAGATTAGCTGCTGCCAGCGGCTTCACCAGTGGGAAAGTAGAAAATTATGCAAAAAAGCATCCTATATTCCAGGACATGGTCAACTCGAGTACTAAAAGAGTGACAAAAATATATACGTACGAACTTTCGTCTTTATAATATTATTAGTTCAGAATCATCTGCTTACGTCGTTATTTTATGATGGATAGATACAAGACTTATTGTATTTGAAGGAAAAACATTTGTAGACAAAATTGTATCACCTTGAGTACTTCACCAGCTATTGTTTTAGTTGTGATGATATTTGAATTTGCTTGAAATAAAAACAATGAAAAATCCAGTGGCAGCATCACTATAGGTCTAAGTAACTATCATGAACGTGTTTGGAGGGAATGATTCGCGTGCCTACTTCAATCTGAGAAGCAGTAATGCTAACGAAGGAGATGGACACAACCGTGAGGGGATGGGCATTGTCACGATCCAGCCGCTGCCACAGGAGACACCCTGGGCGTCAAGATTCGCTAGGCGATCTTTGATTTTAGTGGCCGCGAGCTTGCGGACGAGGAGCTCATAAAGCTCGTAGCACGACGCCGTCATGCCGTCCGGTGAACATCGAGCCTTGGTCATCGACAACGCGTAGTGTTCCACGTGCGTTTTAAAGAGATATCAGCAAAACCGTAAGAGCCCTGTAGGGCATCGGGAATTTTTAAAAGAGTTGCCGTTCCAGGAGGAACAAAAAGAGCAACTGAAAAACACAGGTGGCTGCGCTCGTTCCACCCTTAGGCTAGAGCAATAATTTAAATTTTAAGACAGCAGTTTTCTCACTATTTTTTACTTCACCGTTAAGTTACAATTTCACAAACAAAGTAATGCACCTGGATTTGAACCTACGGTCTACAACTCGTAAGTCGGCACCTTTATCCCTGGACCTCCACTGCTGTCTGTCTTATATTTGTTAATAAGTAATTTATCAATATACACAAGTCATACATTATTTTCTGTGGTCAATGATCACTATAACAGTGTACGTATAGTCTAAAAACAATAGTAAAAAGTATCCATCTGTCCCTCAGCCATGCAGCTCCGATCAAGGTACCATCGAAGTTCAAGGCAGGTCACGAGGCAAACGCACCTTTATTGTGCAGCAATTGGGCATATCCGCGGAGGTTACTGACCCTGCGGCTGCGCAGGAGTGCGCGTACGAAGGTATATGTCGAGGTCGGCTCGAGGAGGGCTGGGTGCAGTGGGTTTTAAAAGAGTATGGATATCAATTGAGTGGGCTTCTTGGAAGAATGGTGGTAAAAACTGTAACTGAAATAATTTACACATAAAACGCCTGAAGTCAGTTTGCTCGTAGGGTATACCTAAGTTCCTGATCCCCAAAACTTATAATCTGATTTCAAAACTATTTCACCTAAAGAAAGCTGCAATATCGCCGAGTGTCTAAAGGCCAGGTGCTATCTGTCATGGAAAATTTTATGGTATGGCAGCAAAGCTGAGGAGACATTTATACCTAAGTAGTTTCTGCCAGCTCTTTGTAACTTCTGGTGAAGTCATAAATGGTAAGAGGTTTCATTAGGTTGCAGGATTATTCGAAAGAGTAACTGAAGGAACACGGCGAGTTTTAGTCAGTAATAGTCTTACACTCGCTCTCACACCATCCAGAGTGAGATAAGTTATTTGATGATTCTTCATTTAAAAATATAGGTGTAAGTGATGAATCAAAACAGCTAATAGTTGATTCATTTCTCTAACAGCGGTCAATGTTTTCTCGGAAACAGAACTTGTGAAATAATAAGTACTTACCATTCATTCATTCATGAATTGCTGTCGCAGTTCAGGAAGAGATTTTCCCAAATCTGCGATGAATCATAACAATAACACGTCATACTTCTATGAGAAGTAACTAATTTTAATAATTCTCTGTAAAACGCCTTAAAGATTTTCATGTTGGATGAACACCATTCTTTTAATTCATGAATCCCCAAGCGACCACCGGTGGCCGCGCATCTATTGTCTTACTATTGTGTCTCTAATTGACGGTATCTGAAGGGTTAATACAAGATATAAAATGACTTATTTACATTTTATTATTTGTAATGAATTTTGAAATTGAGAAAAGTCAAAAACGACTACGTTTTTGACTTTTCTAAAACGTCGATTTCACAAATTCTTTCACCAGTAGAACGCTATTTTATCAGTGATGACTTTCACGCGAAAGAAACCCGAGGCAGAAACAATATAGTTTGAAATATTTTTCTTTTCATTATCTTCGACATTTTGAAATTGGTTTCTAATTAGAAGACTGATATGGCTGATTTACAATATTTACAAAATGGAACTGCCTCTGGGACTCCTTTTCCCAGTTGCTGGATAATACGTTACCCTGGTTAGACAAGATGTAGACTTGTGAACAGACCAACGGTTTAACGTGCTTTCGGAGTACGGATTTATTATTATTATATATTATTCTTCCACAAATGTGACCTCATCAAATGTAGCTTAACTTGCGTCAGTTGTTATTTAACTACAAACTCTACCACTGCATTCGTTTCAAATGGTTCTCAATACCATCAATAGACAATTAAAGTAAACAACAAGGCATCGCTATCTACAGCCAATAAGGCAGGTCATGGTGCGAAGCGTTACCTCTAGCGTGCGCCCGCGCTTATTGCTGGCAATTGAAGCAATCAGCGCAATTGGCGCGCCCCTGCCCCCGCGTCCCCACCACACCCCGCTCTCGCCGTAATATACTTTCACTTCTCACCGGTACTGGTGGAGAGAAAAGTGCTACGCTGGTTTGTTACTTTAATTTTAATTCCATGTAAAATCATGAGACCTTTTCATGAATGGAGTCTACTAGAAATGTTTCAACTTGGGGTTTGTCAGAGAGCTATGGACCGTAGCATTCTGAATGTAAAAAGAATGAATCGAATACTGAACGACACTCTGCGCTCCAAAACAGACTAGTAGTAGGTAATAGACGTAGGTAAAAAGGCTTTTTTATGGTGGGGAAAATCATCCAATGACAACCCCCACTCTTGGGCGGAGCGGGAAATAGTGTCAGACTCTTACTGACTAAAAACCCACCCCGTTCCTTCTAGCCATAACGGGGCTCGAGCTCCCTTTCGGATAACTCTGGCCCCAGCAGGCTTCGACCTAGCTGGGCCCATGCTGTTGCTGACAACTCCTTGAAGTGTGAAAGGACTTGAGGAAGGCATTTACCCAGCAGTGAGACAGAAATAGCTCGGCGAAAAAAAAGAGAAGAGTCATTCTACGATTTAGAAATTTCTCAAAAAATGCTGACTTTGAACGAAATAAGAAAACGCGGCTGGTTAGCAATATTAGAAGAAGTCTGTAGTCAGGTAGAAGGAAACATTGCTGCTGAAGTACCTAACAGAGATACAAGTAAGCAACAATCAGTTTTTCAGGAAACAAGTAATCTGTCTGTACCTACTCTTAAGCAATTAGATGATTATTTTACCTCTAACTTCTATACTAGCTTTAGCCCGAGGCTTCGCCCGCATTCATTAAATATAGCCTATGACACTCAGGAATAAAGCAGCTTTATATCGGTGACGAAATTTTAGCAATCAGACCAGCACTTTCAGAGATTACCTCCTACAAGAAACAACTACAAACAAAAAAAAAGAAACTTTACCACTGATGAACACCATGCTGCATAAATTAAGATAAATTGCAGTTAAGAAAATATGTTAGATAAAGATAGGTACCTAGATCTCACCGAAAATCAAATAAAAATTCTCACCAAACTTGTTTAAAAAATATTCGCGAAACCTAAACACCTAAATATCGGATGATGTGGGCTTACTTCCACACGTGTGCTAAATAAAAAAATGTTAAAGCAACAAATAATCCGGCGCCCGCGCAGCTATGTTTGTTGATCTAGCGTCGAATTATGTGAGCCGTAATTACACGTTCGACGTTTAAATGGCCGATGGTTCCGTATGAATATAGTGCTGAAAGAAACATTGTTGCTAATAGAAAAATTATTTGAGTGCTTGATGGATGAGGGAAAACAGTTACTGAAATGTTTTTTATTTTTTTTTGTGAAATGAATTTCCTGTAGAGAAACTTCTTGATGCACGGCTGGCTGCTTCGTCACTCAACGCGGGAATAATTCAAACGGTAACACGCAAAATAGTATATATGAGTACCCATTAGTTTTGTTGGTTGAAATATCCACACCTAAACATCGTGTAATTGATTGACAATCCTTTAAGAGTTGAAGAATATTTAGATTTAGTCATATTGACGCCGAGTTGCTGGCCTGTCAGATTTCTATCGTTAGCATTTCGGCAAGTGTGCGTTGGAATTGCATAATTCTACCAAATGTATTCCATCATTGGATCACAAGATGTACGGTGTTGCGCCATCGCATCGGTAGGTACAGTACATGGTGGACATCCCACTCATTCATAGAAAAAGTGTTTTGGGAACACATTCATTATTCGTACAGCTAAGGACTGGAATTCCCTGCAGGAGTCTGTATTTCTTGATAGCTACAACCTAGACGGAATATGTTACTTCTAGGCAAGCGTGTTCTATCGTCAGCCACATCATCGCTTACCGTCAGGTGAGATAGAGGTAAAACGAGCGATCACTTGATGGTAAGCGAACCCACCATTAAATAATAAAAAAAAGTTCAAAGCTTCACTTCAAATACATTTTGCAATTTTATTGAATATCCTATATATGAACTATGACTCGTCTATTAGTCTAGTGGTCAGTGATACTGACTGATATACCGGAGGTTGAGCATTCGTCTTCTACCTAAAACAAATGTGTTAATTTTTTTTTGTGTCTGTGTGCATTTATCTGTAATATGTATGTATTTAGAAATATATAAGTATGTTTAAAAGTTGTCTACCACTTATAACTCAGCAAAAGCTCTGCTTAGTTTGGGGTAGGTAGCGTTGTGTGATAGTTGTGGAATATTAATAAAATGTTCAAAGTTTTGTGAAAATAAGTCAACTTTGTTTGCAAATAACTTTATGAAACTACCAAAAAAAAGTGTATCTGTGTGACCTAATTTAATTACAGAACCCTAACTTCAGCAGCACCTTGTCAATAAATCAAGTGAACGTTGCAATAAAAATATTTACACCGTAATATCACATACCTTATATTTATTAGTTGTAAACTCGATATTTTATGTAACACACCTATGTAAACACATGGTTGCCTGGTAGCGCTTGTAGTAAGAAATACATCAAAAATACTATAAATGGCTTTAGTCTTCTTTATTAAATGATTGAAACATCATCATCATGGTTAAACTCGTGAACGGGTGCCGTCAGATGAGACTGGTCATCTCTTAGCTGCCAGGGGCTTAATTCAGTTTCTATCTTTTAATATATTTTTTTTTATTTTAATTTTATTATCTACATTGCTCACATAATAGAAACAACAAGAAATATGTAACCAAGTATTATATTACATGTAACACATAATATGATTTAAAAGAGTGTCCATGGAGTTTCTTGCACGTTCTTCTCCATAGAGATCTACGCTTTGGAACGTGCTATTTAGCTTGACTATTCTTGGACTGACCGACATTTGACTATTCAAAAGTGCCTGCATATAGTCTATTTGAAATAAATTCTTTGATGGCTAGAAGGAACGGTGCAGGGTTTTTAGTCAGCAAGAGTCTGACACTATCTCCCGCTCCACCCAAGAGCAGGTTTTGTCAAAGATGATTTTCCTTGTCGAAAAAAAAAATACCATCCTTTTTCAATTACCATCCATAACCTTTTCCCAACTAGCTTGGATTCGGCTTCCACAGTCAAACCGAATGTGGCGGAATACCCGTGTTTTACATGGAGCGCTGCATATCAAACGTCCACAACCCAGTTACTGGGCAACACGATACTATTTGGATAGACTGATGGTTTTTTTTTTTTTTTGTCGACGGGGAAAATCATCTTTGACGAAACCCGCTCTTGGGTGGAGCGGGAGACAGTGTCAGACTCTTACTGACTAAAAACCCCGCGCCATTCCTTCTAGCCTTCATACCGGGGCACGAGCTCCCTTTCGGACAACCCTGTCCCCAGTAGGCTTCGACCCAGCTGGGCCCCTCCTGGTGCTGACAACTCCTTGAGGCGCGCGGGAACAGTGCGCGCCGTCGACGTCTTGGACTCGGTCCATTACCGGACGATCGGACAGCGAGCTACCCATAGCTCGCCGTCCGCGAGCCCGCGTCTACGGTGGCCGGAAATCGGGATCGGAATCCCGAATAGACTGATGGTCAGATTTTTTGGTGTCTGGCTACCTATAAAGATTGTAAAAGATCTACGAATGACAACTGGAACCAACAGCCTTTGTGCTTTCCGAATCACAAGGTGTCAGTAACGTCCTAGATAAACTTAGAGAAGTACATATAAATTGAAAGGTTCATATTGGATGATAGGTTTGTGCCCGGTTCCTTTCTCGCAACCTCACTCATGAGAGGCGTATGTCTTAGACACGGGGCCATCATGACACTCAAATGATTGAAACAGTAAGTAAAATATTGATAGCCATAAATTTTTAACGAAAAAAAGTAATAAGCACCGAAAATTGTCACGATATTTATGTCATGAAATGTAAAAATAAAACTATGATTAATAAAATATAAAAAAAAGAAAAAGTTACAGATTTTGTTCTATTTGGAATATTATTTATCAAAACTTTATTTAAATAATAACAAGACCTTTTCTAAAAAGCCCTTGTATTTGTACTAATTAAAAGATAGTGGTGTATAGCTCCATCCCTTTAACAGTTCAGTTTAGGTAGTCAAATGGATCGCGTTAAGAGCTCGTGGTTGGACCTCTGGACCACAAAGGGCACATTAAGGAACAAAAGTTGGTTTTAGCCAGTAAAAATCTGATACTCCCTCTCGCTCCATCCAAAGCTAGAGCTGTCATTTGATAATTTTACCGTGAAAACAAAAATGCCACATTACAGAAAATTTTATTTTACTCTTATTATAGTAAAGAATAATCTCAACTCTAGAAAAATTACCACTTCTATGAAGTACTATCATATCTAGCCATTGAAATCTAGACCCTATACTATGCCAAGTAAGATCCGAAATAGTAGTCCTCGATTAATTTAAGAATAACATTTGGCACAACAATAGGACGGAGGGCTAAATCGTCGTATTAAACCGTTCGCTTTGTATCTGTGAAGGTATTCCTCCACCTTTCAACTATGCCCGTCTAAACATTGGGCATGAAGTATTGTGGGCAATTGAATCTCTTAGGTTGTATTGTGCCTATGATTGAGTTGTCTCCCAGAGGTAGAACCTGTCTAGGTGTGCGAAATTTAAAATTATATTCAAATTGGCTTGCTCAAAGCGCAGGCAAATTGTATAACATTTAAGGTTTTTACTGCAATAGATAATTCACGTAGATTTTTGTCATAATATGCCATTTATTTATTTAAACTACATTATTAGAGTCAGTAACTAGATTATTACATTACACTAATATTATAAAGGGGAAAGTTTGTGTGTATGTTTGTTACTTCTTCATGCTCAACCAGCGTAATGGATTTAAATGAGAATTAGCACTCTAATAGACTAGCAAATGAAAAAGCACACACACTTTTTATTCAATTTTATTATACAATTTTTTACTTTTACACAGATGAAGCCACTGGTTAGTAGTGTATATGTAGAGACTATCTCACCTCCACAATCCAGTAGATAATAACTTGAAAAAACGATACCCCTAAGTAAAATTAGATGTCAAACTTTATAACTTCAAACATATTAACATAACACAAACTCAAACCTAGAATAAATTCAACGAATTCAAATAAAGATACATTAGAGAGAAAACTTCAAGAAATAAATTTTCCGCCAAATCTGTTGACTACTCTTTGCCGAACTCACCACAAAGAGTCCGGTTGTTTCGCCCACCGGCGCATTGTCCTGCTCCATTGTTATTCTGACAATCTGCGTCATATAGCGGCTGCGGCCGAGGGGTAGGCAGACACCCTGCCGCAGCCTGGGCGGGGGAGCGTGAATACCTTCTGAGGTGTCGGGTTTGAATGGTGGAAACATTGGATTTTGGTGTTAGAGAGAATATTATGTGGATCCGTATTGTCTGGAGGGATTTGTGCCTTCTGATGATACTGTTTGGAGCTTTGTGCGTTGAATGCTCAATGATAAACCTACGTATCTCTTTATCAAATGACCTCTGATCATAATAAATACCAAGGTACCTTGATTATTGCTGCTTGCGTGGTTGAAAACTGACGTTACGTCATTGCCCTTTGGATGACTGTAAGCGGTCGCTTATGACATCAATGTTTCAGTTCCATATGTCATCACTGGCAACACGCACTGGTCAAAGACTTTCGTCTTGAGACACTGTGGTATGTTGGAGAAGATTAAGAGAGAGCGTCCCGAACGCTGTCTAGCCGAGCCGGATTCGACGATTTACCACTTTCTCAAAGTTGGACCTACCCAACTGGATTGTCTGTCCCAGGTAAAAATAATCTTCTACAACTTCGAGTGTAGTCTCCGATCTTGATTGGAGTAGGTGCTACATTTTTATTTACCATGACTTTAATTTTGTCCATGTTCATTTTAAGACCCACTCTTCCGGAAACTCTACTGAGGTTCGAGCATTGTACTGAGCTGCTCCGAAGTCTCAACCATGATTACTATATCGTCGGCAAACCGAAAGTGAGTGATGTACTCGCCATTGACATTAATGTTTAGTCCACTCCAGTCCAAAACCTTGAAGACAGCCTCCATTGTAGCCGTAAACAGTTTCTTTTCAGTTTAATTTCAGTTAAAATACATATAAAAAAAGAATTTGTAAAAAAGGGTCTGAAATAAAAAAATGCAATATGCCCAACACCCGGAAAAACAGCTGACCTGAAATCGGATATAAATAAATAGTTCGACAACAAAGAAGTTCATTGCCTATCCACTCATACCTATTCTAAAACTAGGCAAGTGCCACAGTGTTTCCTAAACTAAAACACACTCAACCGCACATATTTCTTTTGTCAAAACATTTCAGCGGTGTCCAAGACAAACATTTAACACTTCAAACGTGTAATCCGTTTACAACCATTCAGATTCAGCTACAATTTATCCCGGAAAGATTTACCGGCTGTTACGTGACGGCCAGGTGTGGGACATTCCTAGGAACTGCGGAGTCTGGGAAGCTGGGTACTGAGCTAGTGAGTAATCTGTCTTCGCGGTAAGTCTTGTTTAAGACGGCAGGTGACTGAGATATTTTGCGCGTGAAGAAGAGGATACGTGGAGTAGGAATTGTGAATGAGTCTTGTTGGAACTGGGTCGGATTTCTGAGAAGTTTTGTTAAAAGATATATGCAGTATCTGCAATAATATAACAAAGAGGTAAAGTTTTTTTTTTTGTCTATAGGAGGTAATCTCCAAAAGTACAGGTCCGATTGCAAGTTTTTTTTCACCGATAGAAAACCGCTTTATTCCTGAGTGACATGGCTTTATTTCTGAGTGACAAGGCTATACTTTCCATACCGAAAAGTATAGTCTATCTTATATTTTATGTATGTGGGCGAAGCCGCAGGCAAAAATGGTCATTAATATGTTGTAATTTGGAACAGGAAAACTTGGCAAATACATTTTGCGTCGGCTTACCGCTAATGACAATTTAGTACAGGTGTTTTACGTTTAAAGGTAATTTTATAAAATCTGTTCGAGGACTCGTGATAATTTTTCAGAAGAAAACTCATGAGACACAAATTCTGAAAGTTATTTCACTGATTAAGAGAATATAAAACGAGACGTGTTACAAGTCTTGAAGATTTGTTACCCAACATTTATGTTTTTCCCTAATACACAAGTAAAAATGAGCACAAATCGAAAACCACAACTCATTTTTCTCACACTTCTTTTCAGCGCACCTTATAATACAAAATTTTCAATAACACCTCATTTCAACTCCATTGCTCCATCAACGCAACAAAGTGTACAAAATAAACAATCATACGAGCAATGAACACACGTCCTTTGATGTAGCTCGCTGAATGATGGCCGCTGCAGCGCTTTCCTACGTCAAAACTACACTATTTCATATACTTAAAAGCAGACATGAGTTTACGAGCGCTGTAAATTATACAGCGCTTAAAGCGTTTAGCAGAAAAGTATTGTCGGTCAGGTGATGGTGGAGGAGCGGTTTATGAGATGCTAGAGATGAAAGACGCGGATTACTGAGGTGCTTATGACAAGGTTTCATTTACTTAGAAAATAATGAAAAATGAGGGATGTTTCCTTCGAGTCAACTCTGGATGTAGATGAAAGGGTCTTAGTATATTTAGTTATTTATGTTTCAAATATGGACTTAATGCCTTAAAGCATTATATGTAAGTGAAATGTGAAGATACTTTTATGTGTTTCCGACAAAATAAAATAAACATTCCATATTGATGAAATACCTGCGCGAAGACTTATTCTATCATCATCATCTTTCTGCTCTTGTCCCGTATTACTAATTTCTGCTTATGTCTATTCTATCTTGTCAGCAATCACGCTATCACTAGCTTCCATTTCATTCTTATAAGATGTGTGTATGAGGAGTGCTATCACTCCTCACATAATCCATTTTTTTTGGCCTCCCTCTCTATCCTCTCTACGTGTGTATTCATAATCCTTTTAGTAACATGCAATTTATCCCTCTTCTTCACATGATCATAATGATCATGTTAGAGGATTTTCTTTCAACTTTTCTACAGCCAATCCAGCAATTTATCGCCGTAAATATTTTCGGATTTTCATTTATTTAATCAAACGCTTGGGGGAGGCAATATGGTCCAATAGTAGACGCATATCTGTTGAAATGATGAGAAACTAAGATTAAATCTTACACTTTAAGCATTGGATATCCATTTTTCACGAGTTGTAAAACTGTTATATGTAATCAGCTCCAACGGCCTAATAGATACAGTAATATTTGACAAACCGAGATATGTAGATGGTACAATAAAAAGAAGACTTGCACTTTGTCAGAGGCCACGTGAATAAAGTATTCATTACTGTATGTGGTGTGGTTGTATGTGGGCTTTTCCAGTACTGGTACGGTAACCAAATTAATCACGTAAAGTGGGATGATACAGTCTCTGAGCCGTATAGGTTGGAGTGCGGGGTGAGACAGGGTGGTCTGACGTCTCCCAGGCTCTTTAACCTGTACGTGGATGACCTGCTAGTCGCACTAAGCAGCATGCGTGTCGGATGTAGTGTTGATGGGGTTAGAATAAACAACATCAACTATGCAGATGACATGGTTTTGCTGGGCCCATCGGCGGGAGCAATCGGAGAGCTGCTCAAAACGTGCGAGGCCTATGCTGCCGCACATGGATTAAGGTACAACGTCAAAAAATGTGAATACATGGTCTTTGAGGTCAGCGGCAAACGCCGTCGAGAAGTTCCTGAACTATTTTTGAACGGGACATCTATTAACAGGGTGTCAACTTTTAAATACCTAGGGCATTATCTGGCCGTTGATCTCAGGGACGATGTAGATATTGAGAGGGAGCGCAGGGCTCTAGCGGTCCGGAGTAATATGTTGGCCCGCAGATTTGCAAGGTGTACAGACCAAGTAAAAATAACACTTTTCAAGGCTTATTGCCAAAGTCTGTACACGGGCAGTCTGTGGGTCGATTGTACTAAGAGATCGCTGGATGTCCTGCGCGTCCAATATAATAACGCTTTCAGGATGTTGTTGAGACTACCTCGTTACTGTAGCGCGTCGGAAATGTTCGCGCAAGCCCGTACCGACGGTTTCCACGCGATTATACGCAAACAAACTGCGTCGCTGCTAAGAAGAGCGAGGGACAGTCAAAACAGCATCCTGAGAACCGTAGCTGAGAGCTTCACCTCTCCGATTATTCGCAAGTTTGTGCAAAGATTAATTGTTACTAACACTAGGCAATAAGATTTTATTTTTAATTTAATTTATGTTACTAACACTCTATGGATTTTTAAGTCTGCAATAAAAATTTATTATTATTATTATTATTATTATTACTCTATTTGCCTTTTTTTCAGAAGCTGAACCAACACTGATGTCATCATTCACTGCACCAAACAAAGCAAACCGAATCGATTCAAATATAGTACCGCTAATGTTTTTACTATAGCACCAGTAAATCAACTGCTTTGTCGACGTGACGCGACATAGCGACAAAGTTGCGCTTGAGCATAAGCCAAGAAACACGAGGATGCAGAAGAACTACTTGGTATAACACTGTAATTCGTAATTATAAAAAAAAAAAAATGGGATTGTGTGTGCGTAAACTCTTTTAAAACAGTCTAAAATCATTACCAAATTAACAGCGTATTTAGTAATCCATCGACTGGCCATTAAGTCTCTTATTGAATTATATCCTTTGAATTACTCCCACGGCTGCGAAATTATTCGAACGAAACAAAAGAGCTCGAAACAAAAAAAGGCAACTGAAAGAACGGGTGGGTTTTAGATAATAAAAGTCTGACATGCCTTCCCAGTCCACTTAGAGCGGTAGAAGTTATTTGATGATTTCTCACCTCAAAAAAATAAAATGCCCATAGAACAGTCAGCATGATTGGCTGGACCTGCCAGGGCCGATACCTGCTGAGGCTACAGATACTTCTTCTCCATCCATCCTAGAGTGGAAGAAGTCATTTGATGATTGCCAACTCAAAAGACACCAAGCCTCAAGAGAGCGATCCACTTCAGAGTGACAAAAAATTTCTGATTATATCCCACCCAAAAAATCTGGATATCTCTTAACCGACTGTGGACTTAGATTAGCTGTTGCACAAACAATTTAGTCAATGGTTAAAAAGTTTCTTTTATCTATTTCAAAGACAGTGCCAGTATGGAGCCTCTTCACAGCACCTGCTGATCTGCGCGTCCTGCTCTACCACTGGCACTTTTTGGGGATTTATACGAGGCCAATAATAGACCTGTACAGGTTACCAAATCCTGGTCAGGAGAAATTTAATTTGAGACTATTGGTGCAAAAAAATAAGGCATAAAAAGGTTTCAGTCATTTGTCGTATCCATAGTTAATTGCACTCAACGCTCTCCTTGAATCCAGTCCTAGACTAGATCTATTCGCTGATGAATGGAAGGAGATATTGACTGAATATCTGGCGATTTGCGAGAAGACTCCATGAGAGGTTTAGTTATAGTTATATTAATAATAATAATAATAAATGGACATCATCCATCAATGAAAATGTCATGCGCTCATACTTTGGGGCTACAGAGGGGGGAATTAACCTGACTGCGTATCGTGGTCGGATGCTCTCTCTGTTTCAGGTGCTTGAGCCAGCTGTCAACGTTTCGGTCCAACGACTGTCGGATCAGGTGCGGGTCATTCAGCGTAATCGTATGTTGGATGACGCCGTACTTGATCGACTGCGCCTGGAATCACAGAGTAGCCGTGTTTCACCTGCTACACCACCGGCCGCGGCGCAACGTCAACCCAGTGCTGCATCGCGACCCGATCACGTTGGTGACGCCGATGATAGCGCGGCTATATCTGTGAGTACCCAATGTAATGAACGATTGAGGGGTGCTTTGGAAGACGCATTTCGGGAATACCGCTCCATACCACCGGAGCTTAGACCTCGCCTACCTCGTTTGCCCATGCACAAGAGAAATAGGGCGCTGGTGTGTGCTCTAGATTCGCAGCTATCAAATTGTTTTGATAGCAGTGAAGATCTCACTGATACCCACTCTATCTTGTACTGTGCGGCTGTAGCAGCGTGTCGTGTAGCTCACGTTAAATTTCCTAATTGTAACAGAGCTACACGACCAGCTGTGCCAGCTTGGCAGTGCAGGATAGAGCGCCGTATCGGTGAGGCTAGAGCACTCATCGGCAAGTTTATCTGCTTCAGGGAGGGCAACACTCGCCCTAGGGTGATGCGCTTTGTGAGGCGGGCATTCTCGGGGACTGATATTAATCCTCGAGATTATCTGCCCTGCGTCACAGAGCGTATCGACTTCCTGAAGCAGAAGATCTGTGCATGGGCAAACCGTATTCGTAGGTACAAGCGACGAGTGGAGCGGTACACTCAGAATCGTACATTCCAAAGCAACGAGAGGTGGGTTTACAGGACTTGGGAGCGACCGGACCAAGGTGTGTCTGACACGCGCCTACCAGATGATGATGCCATGTGTTCATTTTGGCGCAGCATTTGGTCGGCGCCTGTCAGTCACACTGAGGGTGATTGGATTCGAGAGGTCGAGCGCGCGTGCGATCTTTTACCAGAAATGGGGGCAATAACCATCAGCCCCCAAGATGTAGCCCGTGCAGTCCGTCCGTTGCCTAACTGGAAATCTCCAGGGCCGGACGGGCTGCACAATTTCTGGCTCAAATGGTTTCAAGGGTCGCACGCTCGCTTGGCATCTCAGTTCCAATCTGCCTTAGAGTCAGGGTCGCTGCCCCAGTTTCTAACGACAGGGATAACCCACCTGCTCCATAAATCAGGAAGTACTGCGGAACCCAAAAATTATAGACCGATTACGTGTTTGCCGACGGTCTATAAAGTTCTTACATCCATTCTGAGAGCTAAAATCAATAGTCATATTGAAACAAATTCTATCATGTCTGCCTCTCAGAATGGATGTAGGAACGGGTCCCGCGGTACTAAGGAGCTGCTCCTCATCGATATTGCCATTAGCCAACAGGTTCGACGTTCTCGAAAGAATCTGTCGGCATGTTGGATAGATTATAAGAAGGCCTATGACTCTGTTCCTCATACATGGCTCATGAGGGTGCTAGAGCTGTATAAAGTTGATGCAACTCTGCGCACCTTCCTGACGTCATGTATGGGGCAGTGGAGAACAGTCCTTCACTATCCAGGATGTCGACAGATTTGGGAGAACAGCGAACCGATAAGGATCGAGCGTGGCATTTTCCAGGGTGACAGTCTGAGTCCACTGTGGTTTTGCCTAGCCTTGAACCCTCTCAGCACACTGCTGGAGGGTTCTGGCTTAGGTTACCGGTTGAAAAGAGGCGGTCAGGTCATATCTCACCTTCTTTACATGGATGATCTGAAACTCTTTGCCCCCAACAACTTGCAACTGGTGGAGCTACTGAAAGTAACTGAAACCTTCAGTAGTGCCATCAGGATGGACTTTGGTGCGGACAAATGTGCAGTCATGCATGTAAAGCGAGGTGAGATTGTGGAATCCGAGGGCATTCAACTCTCGGATTCCATACACCTTAGATCCCTCAGTTCAACCGAAACTTACAAATATTTGGGTATGTCGGAAGCGGTAGGCATCAATACTGATGACGTGAAACAATCGTTGAAGGAGCGCTTCTTTGGCCGCCTGAATAAAGTACTGAATAGTCTTTTATCAGGCGGAAACAAGGTGCGCGCTTTCAACGGTTGGGTCATGCCAGTATTGATGTATTCTTTCGGCATACTCAAATGGACTCAGGCGGAACTCGATGCCCTGGACAGGAGGGTCCGTACATTACTTACCGCAAATCGGATGCATCACCCACGGTCATCGGTGATGAGACTGTATATCCCGCGGAAGTGTGGGGGTCGTGGCTTCTTAAATGCTAAGACCCTACACAACCGCGAGGTATGCAGTCTCAGGGAATATTTTCTAGCCGCCGACGTGGGTATGCACCGAGATGTGGTAGCGGTGGACAAGGGCCTCACCCCGCTCTCCTTGGCCAACGAGAACTGGCGCAAACCTATAGTACTGGATACTAATGACCGCAAGGAAGTATGGCAGAGCAAGGAGCTTCACGGACGCTTCTACCGGGCCTTACATGGGCCCGATGTAAACCTATTAGCGTCCGTATCTTGGCTGCGTTTCGGTGACCTCTTCGGGGAAACCGAAGGTTTTGTCTTTGCAATTATGGACGAAGTTATGATGACGAACAACTACCGGAAATACATTGTGAAGGACGGTACGGTTGACATCTGTCGGGCATGCCACCGGCCCGGGGAATCAATCCGACACATTATTTCTGGGTGTTCTCGTCTGGCTAATGGAGACTATTTGCATAGACACAACCTCGTAGCCAGGATTATTCACCAGCAACTTGCTCTTAAATATAATCTTGTGGAATCAGAAGTTCCGTACTACAGGTATGTGCCCGACCCAGTTCTCGACAATGGCAGTATCACATTATATTGGGATCGATCTATCATCACTGACAGGACTATTGTTGCCAATAAACCTGATATAGTGGTGATAGATCGACTAGAGCGTCGCGCAATGATTGTTGATATAGCGGTCCCTCATGACGAGAACCTCGTGAAAGCTGAGAAAGACAAGCAGATCAAGTATCTTGACTTAGCTCGCGAGGTTGTCGACATGTGGGAAGTGGATAGAGCAATCATTGTGCCGATAGTCGTAACGGCCAATGGCTTAATAGCTAAGAGCCTCGAACAACATCTAAGGAGGCTCTCGTTAGGCAGCTGGATCAAGGGCCTGATCCAGAAAGCAGTACTCCTGGACACGGCGCGCATCGTTAGGAGATTCCTCTCTCAGGAGCCCTGACCACCGGTAGCTTGGACCCTGTTCCCGATGCCGGTGGGCTACTATTTTTTATATTTTTAAATGTTTTTTTTTTTAATGTGTTTTACTTAAGAAATATTTAAAAATGTAGATAATATGTACATACTAACTAATAAATGGAATAATAATAATAATTTATTATTAATTCGCAAATCGGATGCATCACCCACGATCTTCGGTGATGAGGTACATCCCGCGGAAGTGTGGAGGTCGTGGCTTTTTGAACGCAAAGACTCTACACAACCGCGAGGTGTGCAGCCTCAGAGAATACTTTCTCAAAACCGACGTGGGTATGCACCGCGATGTGGTCGCAGTGGACAAGGGACTCACCCCGTTGTCCATGGCTAAAGAGAACTGGCGCAAACCTGTGGTACTAACTACTGATGACCGCAAGGAAGTATGGAAAGGCAAGGAGCTCCACGGGCGCTTCTTTCGGGCTCTTCATGAGCCTGATGTAGATTTTTTGGCGTCCGTGGCCTGGTTACGATTCAGCAACCTCTTCGGAGAAACTGAAGGTTTTGTCTGTGCGATTATGGACGAAGTTATTTTGACGAACAACTACCGGAGACATATTATGAAGGACGGGACGGTTGACGTGTGTCGGGCATGTCATCGTCCGGGTGAGTCTATCAGACATATTATCTCTGGTTGTTCTCGTCTGGCTAACGGCGAGTACTTGCACAGGCATAACCAAGTAGCCAGGATTCTTCACCAGCAACTTGCTTTAAAATACAACCTAGTGGATTCTGAGGTACCGTACTACAAGTATGTGCCCGACCCAGTTCTTGAAAATGACCATGTCACGTTGTACTGGGATCGGTCTATCATTACTGACCGGACTATTGTAGCCAATAAGCCGGACATAGTGGTGATAGACCGATTAGCGCGCCGCGCAATGATAGTCGATGTCACCATCCCGCATGACGAGAATCTCGTGAAAGCTGAGAAAGAGAAACAAATAAAATATCTCGACTTGGCACACGAGGTTGTCGACATGTGGAATGTGGACTCAGCTATCATTGTGCCGATTGTCGTGACCGCCAATGGCCTTATAGCCAAAAGCTTCGACGACCATCTGTCGAAGCTATCGTTGCGCGGTTGGATCAAGGGCCTGATACAGAAGGCAGTACTCCTCGATACGGCACGCATTGTGAGGAGGTTCCTGTCTCTGGAGCCCTAACCACCGGTAGCTTGGACCCTGCTCCCGACACCGGCGGAAACTATAGTTTTATATTTTTAAATGTTTTTTTTTTTAATATGATTTTGTTAAAAAATATTTAAAAATGTAATTTTATATGTGTAAAAAATAAATAAAGAGATAATAATAATTTAACTTTTATTTCAGACCAAGTCCATAGTGTTAGTAGTAACAAAAGCTCAATATGTAAAGTTAGTAGGTACATAATTACAAATAAAACAATTGAAAAAAATTAAATAAAATTGGATTGAAATTGAAATTGAATTTGAATTAAATTAAACACAATAATATATCGAAATAAATTAAATTAGAATAAAATTAACTAAGTCATAGACAATAACACTTAAAATTTAGAATGGAGTTGTATATTATCTGTTATATTTTCTTTAATGTGTTTTTACATAATTTGTACCTATTGTAATCAGTGTAATTGGCATTCTGTCGTTCTGGTTAAATAAATAAATAAAATAAATAGAAAATGCGTTATACGTCCTAGAATCTGTCTAAAAAGTCAAACGACTTGGGTAATCTAATCAAATATTAAAATTCTTGAAATATGATGAAGTCAACACTGATTAAACGATCAAGGTTGCAAAGAAATGATCGTTGTTTACTAATCAAAAATTTTGATCTTATAAAAAGTATTGTATGTAACAACAGATTTTTAAATTCGTTTAAAAATATCCAAGTCTTATGACTTTTTAGACAGACTACATCAGACGTTTTGCTTGTGAGCAAGACCTTCTGCATCCTCCTCCTTCGTCACCCAAACGGGAACGAACGAACACGAATGATTTATATTCCAAGTCCAGGTTAATTGACATCCCGTGAAATAAATTTAGTACAGCGCACTGTGTATTTAGCCGTAACGTCGAGCGGCGTTTAGAAAATAATTAGTCTTACGTTTTACATCTTGCGTCTTACGTCTTGCGTCTTGCCTACACCGCGCACCGCATGGAAACTGCGACTAATGGCTGAATGTGGGAATTGAGTGATTATAGCAGTCCTGCTATGTCTCTGACAGCTGCCTTTCAGTGAGGTGCTCACGATATGAATGGATTGAATCTTCTTGTTGTCGCGTTGAAGATGATAAGTTTAGTGTAGAGATACATTCACAATGACAGGGCTAGTCAAAATAATATGTTGTATCGTGTTTTTGGTGAGAGAACATTACTGGAAAATGTCGCAGAATAGGTGGGAGGGGCATGCAGAGTAATACACTGTTATTTTGTCATTTGAAAAACCAACTGTTGTGTTAACAAGTCAGCCTTTCAACCAGGAGTGATGTGAATCTTCTGGGCTGGTTCATTCCCAATCCACTGCTTTCCAGGAAGCTGATTTTGGTCAAAAACTGAAGGATTTTTTAAAATTAACTTTCTTTTATACTAACATGATAGGCAAAGGTTTGTGTGTAGACCTGTATTGTGTGTGTGTATGTTTGTTATTACGTCACGCTTAAATAGCAAAACGAGTTTGGATTGAATTTGGACACTAATAGAGAATCTCCTAGATGTAAGGAAGGACATAAAATATTATTTATCCCAGAAATATGTTTCTTTGATATAATTTTTTACTTTCATACAAGCGAAGCCACTGGCAGAAGCTAGTAGCTCATTATAACCGTGGAATCCCCATTCAGTATTGGCACATAAACCTAATAAATTACGAAAAAAATCTTTCAATCTTTTTAAAAACAACTCCACTGTAACAGATACAAAGTGTTACAACAAATGTTATTTCTGATGACAATCGTGTAGCGTCACGCGAGAGCCAATGGCGGCATTTGTATCGCTCCATGATCGATGTCGCGATTTGTTTCATCGCACTATTGTCTTTGTGGGAGAATGGCTATTGCTTTTGTTTTACAGCAATAGTGAGTAAACATTTCGATTCGATCTTGATTTGATGAGGTCAAGGTGATTCTCAAAAATTAAACGTCTTTTGATCGTCGTCATTGATCGGTCTTGTATGTCTCGCTTCCATCGGATCCCCACGATCTTCAATGCAAAGCGACCACTGCGTCTTCTGGTACGTGGTTGCCACTCCAAAACCTTTCGGCCCCACGACCACTGTTCTGCAAGTAATGTGCCCACTGCCACTTAAGTTTGGCGATTCTTTGGGCTATGTCTGTGACCTAGGTTTTCCGGTAACTCTCCACTCCAAGCATAGTTCTTTCTATTTGCCTCCTTTTCTTCGCCTTTAGGTAACTTTAAACTTTATGGCGAGGCACATTAAGAAACTAAGGAACCTAAAAACTGAAAACTCAACAGAAGCTGGTGACACCTCACCAAAATACATTATTTTTCCAACATCTAGACGCAAAACGAATTTAATTAACCTGGATTAATTTCTCGGACGATCCACAATACCCAGGAAACTGAAAATCCCGTGAAATTAACTTCAAACCTGGCCGCCTCACCTTATAATATCCCGACGTTCTAAACTCGCAGTTCCAGCCCAAAAACCAAATTAATCTAGCAGACGTCACCTTGCAGCGGACGTCAATCCAAAAATGACAAGTATGACCAATTTCCACGTACTTTATATATAGCTTCGCGTTTAATCAAGGTGTCCAGAGGGTTGCGGCGAGGCGAGGGGGGAGGGAACCGCCGTAATTAAAGTACAGGTTGACAGATGACAAATTGTCTGTGGCCCGTGTTCCGGTAGATATTGTATTTTGATCTTGTACAAGATTCTGGAGAGCCAGATTAGAGTCTTTAGAGTGACCCAATTTTTGCTGTAAATTTGATATGGCTTTTGATGTGAGGACAAAGGAAAGATATGTTATTTGTCATCTGGTTGCAGATCAAAAGAACTTCACTTTAATTTTTTTACTAAATTTTATTACAAGGCATGCACAGGCACTGCACAGATGACTGTTGTATTACTTACAGGTTATTAAAAAAGAAGACCCTAATTATTTATTGTGAGCACTTGTACCTATTTTTCTTCAAAGTTGCAATTTTGTGATAGACCAGGTGGAAAGACTTGAAGTCTCAACCAGAAACATCTTCAGCAGGTAAAGCAGTTAGTGGCAGTTTTGGGATATACAATATTTATTTTATAAGTGCAAATGACATTGCAAGTGACCCACCTCAGTTAATAAGTCAAAATTATCTTCTGATACTTAAATCTAGATAGTATTCCCATACAATTATTAGTTATTTATGAACCTCATTAAATGCAATAGGTGCTCCTACTCAAAACGCCACAAATCACTCCCGTAAAATAGCTTATAAGCAAAAACACGAAATTATTAAAAAAATCAAAAAGAATCACACAATGATTTAATGGCACAGTGCAGGCGTTAGTCAGTAAATCAACTGCCCCCGGTCACCGTATACGCTATGACATCTAGGAAGTAGTTTGTCAAAGTGACAAATAGGTTGACACGGTCCACGTTCCGTGCCGTATTTTTATAAACAAAATGTTATCAACATAGTAAATTCTTTTAGTATATTTCTGCGTTTTTTTGGAGGTAATATATGCTTATTACTGTTGTGATGAAGGGCTGCCGTGTGCACTTATAGACGTGGAAATAGCTTGGAGCGATTGATATACTGGCTAATATGTTATACTATGGTGATTATAGATTAAAACGGGAACATTAATTTACTATTTTGTTAGATCGTTCACTTCTTTATGGTTCCTGTATCTAATTCATTATTTTTACTTAGACATACTTGTAGAGTGTGTAAATATCGCTTATGAGGATTCCATAATAAAATAGAAAATACTTTTGCGATAATATAGACATAAAAGATCAATTGAATGGTATATTAAAAATACAACGCAACTGTTTTACAACATTGATAATTATATGACCAGAACGTTGGTCTTAACGGTAAGAGAGGATGGCCTTGGAATGATAAAGGCTGAAAAAAAAAGAAACTGAAGGAACACAGATGGGTTTTAGTCAGTAAAATTCTGATACTTCTTTTCGGTCCAGCCACAGTGGTGATATTTTTCCACCATAAAGAATCGATAAAAAAGAAAGGTTTAAAAAAAGTACATTTTATTTTTATTACAAATACAAACCCGGTACAAATCGTTAACGATTTTTTTTTATTTTCATTGCTGATAGTTTCGCGCTTGACCGCTATCTCGCCTGATGGAAAGCGACGATGCGGATACTTCCCACTGAGATGTTACAAGACTAATTTTAAAATTAATCGTCAACATCATAAAAAAAAAACAACCCCAAGTTTTCCGGATCTTAAATTACAGACTTCCTACACTGAAATAGTACAGATCTCGGCCAAACATAGAAGTACAGAACACACCGTCATGTGTAGATTTCCTAATATCTTCCCGACACAAACATCCTAACATTGGCAAACGATTCCAGGCGGCGGAATCCAAAGCATCCCAATGAACGTACACATTACACTTACTATAAAATATTTATAATGGGTCACCTTGTGAGAACAGACGGATATACTATAAAACAGATGTCATAATCGGTCCTTTGAAGTCTTAGAGTAGCTATCTACAACTTTATATAAACCGACAATGAAAGCTCTATCTTCACTAACACAAGGTTCAACTTCAATCAGCTTGGATGTAAGAAAATGGTAGTCATTTAAAAGTGCGTCGTATGATTTACAATATGATAAACCTACTTGGCTGAGTGATACATGTCTCTTTGAGTTATGGCTCCCTTAACTAGATGACAGGATTCACGAGAAAAATAAAGGAAATTAGTGTTATTTCAGGAGCTAGGTGTAATCAAAGGGGATAAACTGAGAAACCTACAATAAAACTTCGCAATGAAAAGGTTTTTGTACCTAAAACGGTACGTTGACTAGCCCTCTTGTGTGTTTTACTATAGAGTAGCTTAGTACTGCTTAAGCTTTACAATTAGACAATACACCTAACCCTTGACAGGGGCTGCATGATCGCCCGAAAGTGTTACCATTAGCCTGACTGGTAAGTACCAAGATCAAGTCGACGCCATGATGTGTTCCAGGTGTACCTTAAAAGAAATGTCAGACTCAGCAAACTTAAAGAGACTCAGTAACGCAGCCCGCTATAGCTGCGGCATTCTTTGAAAGAGTTTTTACTTCTAGGCAAGCGTGCTCCATCGTCGACCAGATCATCGCTTACCATCTGGTGGGATGGTGGTCGGTAAGAACATGAGCCTATCAATAATAAAATAGTTACTGTGACTCTAGTACGCATTGGTACAAGTGAGTTTTAGTCAGTAAAAGCCTGATACTCCTTTTTGCTCCAGCCAGAGTGTTGAAAGTGGTTTGATTGTTACACACCACAAAGAAAATGATGAGACCAAGCTTAGGTATTATGTTGTATGAAAGAATGGTGTTGATGAACTTCGATCCTACCGTTCTTCCATCAGAAATATTCTTGGTCAAGCTAAATCTACTGCTTTGTTTACTATAGATGACTAAGATTATACCTAACACCAACGAAATAATAATTTAAACAGTAAATCCACAGGATAATAAAGGTAAATCGTTCACTCTGAACGAAATACGTTCTTTACGTAATCTCCACAAATCCCCTCCCCACTGACCTACTGAGGTAATCTACCAACACATTACTAATCTATTTCGAAGTCGGCTACGAATCTATAGTACAATCAATTTTTACTACTAACGCATTCAAAATATATAATAAAGCATAGGATTAGGAAACTAAGTCTCTCACGATGTTTATACGGAGAGCGTGCTCGATGGCCCAGGTTCGCTTCCCGGGTCGTAACTTTCAGTTAAAGTGGCAGTTTGCTTCGCGCGGATTTTGTAACCTAGTTTTTATAGTTAGTTTAATCTTATGGGTTAGTTACGAAATTGTGTGGTTTAGCGGTTAATTTGTTAGTACCTCTATGTCGGTTGATCACTTGGTTGGATGGCGTTCTTAGTATAACAGCCCGGTCCCTAGTCACCTTTGTCAAGTTTATATTCCAGTACCTACCTATTTTCATAATTGTACAAAACACGCCACGCCTTTCGTTCGCTTTGACCAGTTTTGAACAAGTCGGGGCATAGACATGTTCCAGCACCCATGCCGAAGAGAAAGTTTTGATTTTAATTTATTTTAATGTCATTTTTTGTTATTTAGTTTGGTTTTATTTATTTTTTATTTGTTTTAAATTAGCATACTATAGAAATTTCAATGGGTAAATATGTAATTTACCTGAAATAAAAAATATTAGTCTCTAAAAGTTGCGGTTGCGAATACCCGTGCAGAATAGTACCAAAAAACACATTGTATGGTTAGCGAGTTTTATAAATACGACTGCAAATGTTCACCTACTGCAACTCGCCACACCTCAAACCTGCAAATAAACTCAATTACCGACATAAAAAAGTTTCACCTCGAAATATTCTCAGAATGACCGGTCAAATATGCGCTGAAATAAAATGAAAACAAAACATTTTTCCCACACGGCGGTAGTAAATTAAAATTAATCTCGCATCTATTGCGCAGGAGTACAGTTGCAGGAGATTGTCACACAGCATCCATTACCGCCATTATATGTGACGATTTTGAAGACGTTGAATAGTTTATTAGATTTAGTGCTGAAAAGCTGTGAAAGTCTCAGGAAAAATAGTCTTTGTATATGTTACTTTACACGTGTAGACAAAGTAGACCGCGCCAGTCTAAGCAAGTTTGAAATGGCCATCTCAAGGTTACTGACATAAAAGAGACCGTCAATGGAATAAGTATTTATTATTATTACCTACATTGATAGGCTCGACGACTATCTCATCTGATCGTAAGCGATGAAATTGTCGAAGATGGAGCACCTCTGCACAGAAGTAACCTACTCACTCATGACTTAAAGATCCCTAAGATGAAACTGTCAGGAAACACAGACTGTGGCAGAGAAATGCATTCGTAAGCTGTACGTACAATAAAGTTCCGAAATTTTTTTGTACGTATGGGTGAAATGTCCACCATGTAACGGTGTACATTGTTCATTTGCTTGTAATTAAAATATTTTATTTTTGAGACATGTCTTATAGGACATTTAGTTATGTTTGTTTGCTCCCAAAATAACGTTGACAATCGTCAATAATTTATTAGAATTTTGGTCTAAAGACATGATAACTTTATTTTTCTCTATAATTTGGATGTTTCAATTCCATGGAATTCAATAGATAACAAATATGATCCTGGAAGAGATCGCAGAATGCAATAAGGCCGCCCATGATGTGCGTTTTAAATATATATTTTTTCTAATAAATAAATAATGTTACAATATTCAAATGTTAATATAAATACTCTGTACTGTTAATATAAATAATGTTGATTATTTCTTTTAAATCTCCAGAATGGACCGTAAACAAAGTTTCATTTCCACATTGTCACCCGCCTACATTTAGATATAGTGGAAAATGCCGTTTTATTTACTTGTCGTCACTTCATATTTTATTATTTTGTCGTATAGCAGGTAATATACAGGTCATTGCTTGTATTTTTACTGTTCGCTTTCAACACCTCTTCATTAATAGTGTACAGAACGAGGTTCTGTCATCATTGTCTATTGAACTCAATTTGCAAACTCAGAATCTCCTATAAATCTATCTGCCTAGCCTGTTCCCAACTATTTTAGGTACAGCTTTTTTTAATGTGGGAAATTATCACGACTGCTCCCGCTCGTGTCAGACTTTTACTGACTATAACCACACCTTACCTTTTGCGCTCTAGAACCAGGGTTCTCAGGACTCCCAGTAGGCCTGGGCCCCGCTGGGCCCCTACAGTTTTTGCTCTTTAAGACGCCTGTGGAATATTACCCGCTGTCGACGACCCCTACGCCTACTACTGGTATTCAGTCGCAAAACGTTTACCCAAACATAAATCTACAGGTAAGTACTATATCAGTCTTATCGTTGACAGCGATGTCTACCAACAACCTTAGGATGGACTGCAAGAACTTAAAATAAAAAAGTCTGCGGTGCACTGCCAGCTAGCAAATTAATAAGGTATTAGGTATAATCATGTTTACATTATAAATTATATACCTACTAGACTATACATAGATACAAAATTATAATAATAATAATAATAACCCCATCGTCGTATCTCTACGTTGACGTCGTGGTGGGGCTTGTGTGCTCCAACATGCCCTGGGTCTGTATCGGTAGAATTTTCTTTACCGTAACATACCTAGGGTGAGGGGCCAGACTAAGAGAGATACAATCCGCAGGGCAGTTTTGTGGCGAACTGTTGGGTATTAGCGACCCCACGGACCCGATCTCCCGGGAGAAGTCCTGTTCTTCATCTCCGGCTTGCCTTTATTGGCCGGCCGTAGTGAAAACTGACGAGGAACAGAGCTCCCACCTCTCTCTTGCCTTTATTGGCTGGCTTGAGTGGAGAGTCGCAAGAGCAAACATGCTCGGGAGATGGATGCATAATCCAGTAAGGTGCTGGTAGGGATCTTGACCGTACTTCCGGGATTGTCCTGATAGCCGTGGTATGCCTCTCCACTCCACAAGCGCCTCAGGATATGTTGCCCCCTTGTTGCTACGTCACTTTGTGCTAGCGGCCGTTTTAGGGGGCCCATTTATTGAGTGTGCAAGTCACCCCCTGCCTTTTATCGATGGATATTAATAACATTGTTCAGGCAGGGGCCATAGTCTTAACATAGCTCCATATTACCAGTCCATTTAAGACTCCAAAAATCATAGCCCTATTATTTTGTCTTTCATATTATGTCGCAATAGTTTTTCAAACCGGGGGTTGTCCTTGGGTGCACTAGTATAGCGCGTACAGGGATAATCGTCGGTTGGTATCACGTTCCATTATAGTAACCAAAAAGGCCTCTGCGAGTTGGCTTCGGCCCCTCGTACGCCTCTCAAAGGCCCAGGACCTCAGGGTCCTGAGATTAATAATCAGATAAAAATAATAATAATAATAATAATAATAATTTTATTGTTCAGAATACATGTGTTACAATAATTGATATGGCCCTAGTCTCCACACTAGGATCCCCTGTGTCGTGGAGACTAGTCTCTATCGTCTTACAAAAGTGAGCAGTAGTAAATATAAAGGTGACACTACTAATTAAATCTTAACATAATAATAATAATAATATTATAGTATAGTTTTTACATTATTATTAAAACGTGTGTAGCTGTATAGTGTATGTGTGTAGTGTAATGAGTGAATGCATCTAGTTGAGTTTAGACCAGCGGATACCGAAAAGTAAAAAAAAAAAAAAAATTTAGAGAAAAAAAAAACAAGCAAAGATCATTCCGGTCCAAATCAATCTATGTGTATTTGTGTTATGAATGTGATGTGTATTTGCTCATGACTTTAGGAACTTCTCCGTGCCTTCATAGTCCCTTAATGCAAGAAATTTTGATAACTCCTTTTTTACTTTACTTCTACTCATAGGTAAAAGATTTATGTCACTGTAGAGCTTACCGTATACAAATGGACCCATGTAGCTGAAGCTTCTACGGCCAAATAAAAGTCTACATTTGGGTTTATTCCATTTCGGCTTATTTGCACTCCTAAGAGACCGAATATTGGAGTATGTCACGCAGTCGTATGCATTTTTATGGTACCTTAGTACCACAGCCACTATGTAAAGTTGACGCACACGCAAAACCCCAGTCTCCTGGAACAGAGTGTCAGTCGAGTAGTCCATTGGTTTCTTGAACGACACCTTTAGAAGAGTCCTTTGTGCGCGTTCTGCTTTAATTAGATGAGATTTGTGAGCTATACCCCATGCAATTATGCCATAATTGAGGACCGATTGGCAGAGTGTAAAATAGAGCATTTTCAGAATGGAGTTGTTAGCCAGGCGGCCCATTTTTTTGAAAATGTGTAATAGTTTTCTAACTCGGCCGCTTACATGGTCTATTTGTTTCGTCCAATTTAGGTGTTGGTCGATATGGATGCCAAGGTACCTTATGTGCTCCACACGTTCTAAGCTCGGACATATACAACCTCTGCAATTGCTATCACACGTATGCAATTTGACTGCCAGATGACTTGGACAGGTTGTACGTATGTTAACGCTAAAATTCACCACTTTGGTCTTATCCGCATTCAGGGTTAGAAGGTTATGGGTTAACCAATGTGAGACCCGACACACACCCTCATTAGCTGCCTTCTGAGCCTCCTCCCAAGTCCTACCATAAAAGATCAAGGCAGTGTCGTCAGCGTAAGCAAATATCCTAGCTTGGTCCAAATCTAAAGTGCAGAGGCTGTTTATGTATAGAATAAAGAGCGTCGGCCCCAGCACACTGCCCTGAGGAACACCGTAGTTTAGGCTGGTGAAGCTACTAAAGTTGTCACCCAAACGAACCCTTTGTGAGCGATCTGATAGGTAAGAGTGAAACCACTCAAGAGCCAGTCCTCGGATACCCATCAGTTCCATCTTTTTAAGTAGGATACGTCTGGACACAGTATCAAAGGCTTTAGCCAGGTCTAGGAAGACACCAGTACATTTATAGCCATTATCTAGTTTATTAACTACAAAATCAACTAAATTAGTAACTGCGTCCTCAGTAGACCTGTGCTTGCGAAAGCCATATTGGTTATCTGATAAGTACCCGTTTTGTTCCAGATAATTCAGGAGTCTGGTGTTCATAATCTTCTCCAGGATTTTAGATAGGGATGTGAGTAACGATATCGGCCGATAATTCGAAGGAACTGTTTTGTCACCAGACTTAAAGATGGGGCAAACATTCGCAGTTTTCATTGCCGGCGGTACCTTCCCAGTCGAGATACTTAAGTTGCACAAGAATGTTATTGGCGCAGCTAGGTGACTTTTGCTCAGCTTAAGCGTTTTGTTTGTAATTCCATCCCATCCAGGTGCTGAATTGTCTTTGAGGTTTGTAATAATCTTTTTAACTTCGACTTCGTCAATTGGCATAGCAAAAAAAGATTTGCCAGATGGGTTTGTGTCCTGAGAATGTATCAGGGCGGCAAGTTCTACTTCAGTCTTTTTAATACGGAGCAGTGTCTTATCAGCTAGGTGCTCACCTACCCCAGTGGTAGTTTACAGTTATATAATATAGCAATATATAAAAAGGGAAATACATGCAACCTCGTATTCTATTAATAAAGTAATAGAAACTGAGAATAAAAACAGTTTCTATGATTCTATATTCGAGTTAGTTTCAATACTGTTGACAAAAAAAAAATAGATAATTTTCAAAACCACAGCAATTCCAATCTCAATTTCAAACATGAACGCAGCTGTTCAAAACAAAATGGCGTCCAAAATATTGAAAAGAAAAGTCAATCAACGAAACAAATAGCCTTGTCGTGTTAACTCTCAGCGCAATAACTCACGCGCAAACAATGTCAAATAGTTTAGTGGTTTCGAAGGAAAGAGAGTGAAAACTGACCGACATAGCGACATCACCTGCGCTTAATCAGACGAGGGGCGAGGCCAACATGCCACTGTAAGTATTTCAAGCTGACACTTTGTTGAAAATGTAACTAACATTTGCGGCTTCAAAAAATTGTTGAAGATAAACAATCTTATTTTTTTTACAATCGGTATATTTATGTTTTCAAAATATATGTAGGTATATCTGTATTATAACAGTTGAGATGGTTTAAATGTACTGTTTACTAAGCAGGTAAGTACCTACAACACACAAATTCAGCCATACATAATTATTACACGTTATAAACCAGCCCCAACCACGTCTGTCTGTTAATAATAATAATAATCTTTAATAATAATAATCTATAGTGGCATAAAAAATAGGTACAATAAAATGAAGTCGCTGGCTCCCATGCTAGGTGAAATACCTGTGTTACAGGAACCAGTGCCCTCTCCCGTATCTTAGTAAGCTAATTACATTTTTATGCGGAGATTACTATATTTAATTTAAATTTTTTTTTTGAGTAAAGTATTTAAGGGAAAAAAAAACTTAGATTGTTCGCAACATATTCAAAAACTACTGAACGGGTTTTCATGGGATGTGATGTGATGAAATATTATATCTTCTTCATTTCAAATGAAGAAGAATTATTATTTATATGCAAATTATATAGCAGAGTAAAGCCGGTATGAGAACACCAATAAGATTAACCGTCTTATGAATGCTTTTCCTCAATGATTCCCAGAAAAAATCAGATGTTACTACGTTAATCTACCTATACAATAGTATAGGTATATAGATACAGGACAATCTTAAAATTAGTTTATTCATGGTCGAATTTGAATCATAAAATCTCTACCTTAACAACGAAATAACTCAAATCCCACAGAAAACAATCGACTCTACTGAAATAAACAATATAAATCGTGATTTGTAATGTCTTGGCTTGTCGCCTAACTGTACGTGATTACCCTATTTTTTATACAAGTTACACTATTAAATATCATTGGCTGTTGAACACCTGAATTTTTCGCGATCTTTGAATGACTCGCGTCTAAATCCACCTGGCGACTATTTTGTTGAGTGGGTGTTGCGATTTGTGTGTTCTGACTTTTAATCTTAGGTATCTTGCACACGAATTACTTGCGATCGCCAATAAGTGGTCAGCAACAGTCACCCACCCAGAAATTGCGGTTGAAAGCATCAAGCTTTCAACAGCAATTTCGTATGAATGTAAAAAAATCTAGCATGTAAAGTTGACTAGTAACTGGGTGATTCTTAAACCGAGAGAACGTCTCATTCATCTAGCTTAGCAATCGTATCTAAATATTTAGTGTCGTAAGACGCTGGGAGCAAATGAGTGCCTTCAATACATTAAGTGATCCGGGAAAACTAATATGCAAATAAAAGTATCAAATTTTAAAGAAAAACTAGATCAAATAAATTAGACACCCTCTTGATTTAAAAAAATCACACAACTGATTTTTCTAAATACATCAATGTGAGGATTCAAAATTAAATGCGTACTTATCACATTACCAGTATTCAATAGGGCCCTGTGGTAGTGGTATCCCAAAGGAAACAGCCCCGACTTACGAGTTGTGGGTCGCGAATTCGAACCCAGCCAAGCGCATTACTTTGTGTAATTTATTTCATCACCACTACTCTCAAAACGGTTAAGAAAAACATCGTAAGGATACCAGCAAATCAAAGAACCAACCATTTGAGGTGATATTACACCCACCGTGTGGTAGAGACCCATTCCTTTTCCTAGGGTGCAAACATAAAGATACAGGTTTTTTGGTCCCGATATATCAGTACGGATCGGTACAAATAGTTACCGGTGAAACCATATAAAGAAGCAGGTAAATCTGTACATATTATAAAACACTGCCAATGCTGAAATGACTCGGTCCAGGACTCCAGGCAGTCGGTACGGACAAGTATAAACTTGTTTTTAACCTGTCTCTTTATGTTTGCCTCCCCAGAGAGGAGGCCTTAGTCCCAGCAATGGGAACATGATAAGGTTTATTAAGCTGATTATTATGGAAGACGCTGGCTGTCAAAGACCATGTCGCGGGTAGTTTGAGTAAGAAGAACTTAAGATTACAAATCTAGGCAATTAGTCGACTGTTACTGCTACAATCTAAATTGTTCACATTCCGGGAGAGCTGTAATGCGCGGCTAGCAACTCCCAATTTATAGGAACTATTTAGAAAATCACCCACTATTGTAAATTTTTCTACTTTCTTTGCACTTAGGTGGTTTTATTTCGGGAAAATGGTTTTTCTGTTTCTTTTTGTCATAGTAAATTCTATCGATCTAGTTAAAAAGACTTACTTTTCTTTTGTTGATAGGCTCACGCTTGAACACTGGGTATCTCACCAGATAGAAAGCGACGATGTGATCGACGATGAAGCACGCTTACCTAGAAGTAACCTATTGACTCTTGACATAAAGATTCCTAGCTTGTAGCTATTAGAAAATACAGGCACTGATAGAGAATTTCACTCCTTACCTGTACGCACAATGAATGTGTTCCCAAAACATTTTGTTTTACTCAAGGTACTCGGAACAGTGGTGAGCGAGAAGTAATGGCCCCGACTTACGAGCTGTAGGTCGCGGGTTCGAACCCAGCCAGGCGTAGTACTTTGTGTAATTTATTTCATCATCACTGCTCTCAAAACGGTGAAAACATCGTGAAGAAACCGGCATGTCCTAGAACCAAAAATTCGAAGACATGTGACATCCAACCCCCACTGGGCCCACGTGGTGGATAGCGGCCCATTCCCTCTCCTAGAAATGAGACCTGAGTCCCAGCAGTGGGAACATTAAAAAGGCTGATGATGATGATGAAGGTACTCGTACTAGTGAACATTTTGTTCACAAAATCTTTTTTGCGAATGGAAGGTTTAATTCAAAGAAAATAATGTGTTACGGAAACATCTAAAACAATACTCTTACCATCACATAACTCATCCAAATGACTCCATTACATTTCCATATATTTTTATAATCGCTTCACTTGACAGAGACAGCGCAATAATTAACATTAAATAACAAAAATAATCCCTACCTGACTTATTATAATGTTTCTATTATTTATAATAGACATTACTGTAGTGTTAACTTGCGTGCGAGTAGCTGGTGCTAGTATATAACACGCACACAGTAGAACGGTGGAACACAGAGTAGAGAGTTCAGAAGAGTCATGAGGTAACGTTGCGATACTTACAAACATGAGGTCGGAGAAAAATAAATCCAGGATAAGCTTTCTCTGCCTTTGCCCTGCTTTATGCCAATATTTTTTAAATTGATTCTCCTCGACTTTCATTCATCGAAGTGTCTGTGCTATATTATCAAAAAATTTTGCTGTCTCTAAGTCCTTGTTTTCAAACATCCAAGGTAAATTCTGTCCAATTACAGGCTACAAGGTCATTTTTAAAACCCTGCTACACTAAACGTATGTAAAAAGGTAACTGAGTTCGGAATCCGTTCATGACCATCTTGCATTTTAAATATAGAGAATCAGAATAAGAATTATTTATTTGCCAGCAACGTATGTACATGTAGGTCTGAGATGTTACAAAATTGAGTGTTTCCGCTATATTCTGCCTTAGGGCAAACAAAATAATTCTTTTTTTTAAATATTACAATACAATAATTGTCATTGACTTCTTTTTCTTTCTTTCTTTTCTTCTTCTTCTTTTGATTGTGTTTATCTCTGTGTTCTGCTGTTCATAGATCCTAGAAGAAATAAATAGAAATGTTAAAATCATGTAGATGATTTGTCATTTCGGCAGCACAATATACTCGTATCTATTGTATTTTTGGCAACCGTTGTCGCTGCTAGAATATCACTTTGACTACAGTTTACCAGTCACAGGTCATGCTTCGATATAGGGTTTCTGTATCTATTTAGTCTTTGACAAGAACATGTAGGAGTAATGGCCGTCGTTCTAGCTGACAAAATAATCGTAAATAATAAATATAAAGCTAAGAATCGTAGCTGAAAAATTAGTGCGCTCAGTTTGATATACGAGGCGATCCCACGGGCAAGTTTTTCATCGAATATCATCATCGTAGCCTTTTTGCTTCAGCAAGACTAATGAACCTTTAGTAAAAACAGATGCATTGAATTGATTAAACAAGCAATTGTCATACTGTTCCTACATGCAACTTAAAGACGTGTAGGTACATAGCATAGCATAATCAATTTTTTATGTTCCCACTGCTGGGACTCAAGGTTCCTTTCTAGGCGAGGGAATGGGCTGCTGTAATCCACTACGCGGGTCCAGTGCAGGTTAATGAATATCACATTTTTTCGAATTTTCAGTTCTAGGACATGCCGGTTTCCTCCTTCACCGTTTTGAGAGCAGTGGTGATGAAATAAATTGCACAAAGTAATCCACCTGGCTGGGTTTGAACCCACGATCTAGGCGTCCATACTGAACGCCTGCCAGAGGGTCATGGCAATACGGATGGTGCGGGGTTACCGCACGATCTCCCGCGAAGCGGCGAGCCTTCTGGCTGGCCTACCACCGTGGGATCTGGAGGCAACAGTCCTTGCACACATGCACGACATGCGCGTGGAGATGCAACGCCGGGGTGAAAGTCCACTGCCGCAACATGTCAAGGCATGGCGGACAGAGCTCCGGCGGGATCTCATGGTGAAATGGCGTCAACGGCTATCGCAACCCAGTGCTGGGCACGCCACGATTATGGCGGTAAGTCCCCTCTTTGAGGCGTGGCTGGAAAGACCTCACGGCGTCCTTACCTTCCGCATGACGCAGGTCCTCACCGGACATGGCAAGTTCGGGAGGTTCCTGCATCGGATTCAGGCGGAAGAGACGCCCGGGTGTCGCCACTGTGCGCAACGCCCGGAGGACACGGTGGAGCACACCGTCGAGGTGTGCCCTGCCTGGGCGGAGCATCGCCGTGCCCTCGTGGGGGCGATCGGCGGCGGAGACCTCTCGCGCCGGGCCCTGGTCGAGGCCATGGTCCGGAGCGAGGAGGAATGGCAGGCGGTCGCCTCCTTCTGCGAAGCAGTAATGCTTGCAAAGGAGGAGGCCGACCGCATCAGGCAACGGCGCCCTCGCCGCCGTCGCCGGGATTCCGATCCCGATTTCCGGCCACCGTAGACGCGGGCTCGCGGACGGCGAGCCATGGGTAGCTCGCTGTCCGATCGTCCGGTAATGGACCGAGTCCAAGACGTCGACGGCGCGCGCTGTTCCCGCGCGCCTCAAGGAGTTGTCAGCAGCAGGAGGGGCCCAGCTGGGTCGAAGCCTACTGGGGACAGGGTTGTCCGAAAGGGAGCTCGTGCCCCGGTATGAAGGCTAGAAGGAACGGCGCGGGGTTTTTAGTCAGTAAGAGTCTGACACTGTCTCCCGCTTCACCCAAGAGCGGGTTTCGTCAAAGATGATTTTCCCGTCGAGAAAAAAAAAAAAAAAAAAAAAACCCACGATCTACAATTTGTAAGTCGGGGCTATTACCACTTGGCTACCATTGCTCTACTCGTAACAAGCCGTGAATAAAAAGATGAAAATTTATCTACAAGACTGTCAGTCTTTAAACTGATATTAGTAAAGATGAAAAAATATGAACGAGGCAGTGTGAGCATTCATAGTTCAAAAGTACAAAAAAACTTACTTGTTTGTCCTTATTAACATTTTCAAGTGTACTTATTGAATTGAAATAAATGTAACTGGCAGTTTCAGGAAAAACCACATCCTAGATTGCCAAAAAGGGCGTAACTATTGACATTAAAAAACTAAAAATATTCGTTTATTATCATCATAAAAGAAATGTTTAATAATGTTTCAAACATCTGCGAGTAAAAAAAGATAACAATTAATTCGCGGCTGGAGGCGCCCGTTGAGTACAAGTGCCGGTATAAATCAACACAAAAATAGATGCGAGGTAAAGGTTCGAGTGTACTGCGCTGTAACAGGTGCATTGGTAATAGAGTCGCGTTCGGCGAGCGTGGGCCGAACACCGAACAAGACAGAAATAATATAGGAGCAATCATACGAGGTTACGGTTCTGCGTTTGTGGCTGATGTGCTGTTGAGGTCACTTAGTGAAACTCGGGCTGGTCTAACGCGATAACTTAAGGGGCAGGGTTCTACTTTATCTCTACAGTTACACACATATCTGTACAAAAATAGGATTAGTGCTTATTTGTTTTATCCTAATGTTTTTATTTCTGTTTTAATCCGTCGCTCAGTTAATTGTTATGTAGTATTGATACCTTTCCCTTTAATTAAATTAGCTATCTCACGCAGCTGCAGATATCAGAACCACCGATTCCGATAGTATAGGTTTACCTAGTTTCGTTATAAGAGGTTCAATTCTACAGTTTGTATTTATGTATATCTATAATTCTACTAATAAGAGTTTTGTACGGCTATATTTATTATGTTTTAAATAAATATAGATGAAGAAAATGATTTAGAAAATCTTAAAAAATTTAAATTAAATATTGCAATGAGTTTAGGCAAGCCATTTTTATCAGGCAGATTATATTGACTTATTTAACTTTTTATGAACTTATTTTCAACTGAGTCTATCGTGCAAATACCAATCGAAAATTTACAAATACAAACAACAAGCTTTTTAATTTTCCCACCGCTGAAACTTCTCTAGAAGATGACATTGACCTGACCGCGCGATTTCACCTGTGTCTTTGATTGCTACTTTGCTCCTGTAAGTAGCAGCGTGATGTCATAAAACCTATAGCCTTATAAAAAATGAGCTATCCAAAATTATATAGAATTTTTTAATTTAAACCGTTATTGAGACTAGCAAAAGATAAATATAGATGAAACAGTAATAATATTGAAGCTGCCTCGAAAGCTAACTTCAGAACATAAACAAAGCTGTCGGATTAAGATCGTCTGTTACGATCTAGTGAGTTAGCATCCTAACGTTGACCGTCATAGACAAACATATGTGTCTCATCTAAAAATACTCGGGACAATGGCTTAAGGAAAGACTGGCTAATTATATTCCATATCGCCACGGGAACTAATTAGTCGCAGAGCACAGTTCTAGCGGTCACAGGTGAGCGATTAGTACAAGGAAATGCATGCGCTTGTTTTTAATGATGTCATCTAGGTAGATGCAGGTCTGTGCGAGTGAGGTGTGGAGCAAGATATAATCGTGGTTAGAAACCGCAGCTAATTCCACGTAAATAATGTGTAGTTATTTACGATCCTGTCTTTATTATAGTCTTTTGTTCTTCGTAAGGATTGACGTTGTAGACTAACCTGTTTACCTCAGGAAAATAAACGGTTCACCATCATCATCATCATTTCAGTCGATACACGTCCACTGTTAGACATAGGCCTCTCCCAAGCGTCGCCACAACGAACGTTCCTGTGCGTCTATAAACGGTTACTGGATTATTTTATTTTATTTATTGGGGTAAAAACAATTTTTGATTTTGATATCATTTAGTGACGCTCTAAGGCGGAGCAGAAGGGCGTGTCAGACTTTAACTGACCCTTTGCATTCTTTAATGACGGGAGCCCATGACCTCAGTAGGCCTCGGTCCTGCTGGGTTCCTACGGTTTTACTGGCATCTCTTTGAGGCGCACGTGGTGTCCCACGCGTCGTTGATGACTCGGACTCAGTCCGGACGATTACAGGATAACGGGACGACGAGCTACCCATTGCTCGTCGTCCGCAAACCTACGCTTATGGTAGCTAGTCAGGATCCGGGTTCCAGCGGCTGGGGCATGACAAACCGTTGCCTCACGCGTGCGACCGGCTCCTTCGAAACAATAACATATTGAGTATTAGATACATAAAGAAATGATTTAAAAAATACAAAATGTGATAACAACCACTTTCTCCCCAGTTAAACCCATGAGATATTTGATTTCACAGAACAACTTTATGTATAACTAGTTTATTTTAAAACGAAAATTTACAATGAGCAGGTATGAAAATACTTTAATTTTATATTATAATAAGTTATAAACTTCTAAATATATCAACGGTGACTTGAAGCAATGATAGCTCGCCGTCCGGTCCCCAGTACTGTCCGGACCGAGCCTGAGTCGTCGACGGCGCGTAGTGTTCCATACCTGCCTCAAAGAAATACTAGCCAATCCGTAGGAGTCCAATAGGGTCGAAGCCGACTGGGTCCATTATCCACTACTGGGTACTGGGTCATCCAAGAGAACCTCTGAGTCCTGAGACGCAAGGCAAAGAAGGAACATAGGAGTGGGTTTTAGTCAGTAAAAGTCTGACGCGCACTCCTGCTCCACCCTGGAGCTGGAGAAGTCATTGGACGATTCTCCAACTAAGAAAAAAAGTGTATCGAAAATTCCGGAGTTTTTAAAACAATAATAGTTTGGCTCTAGTGTCACATTCAACCAAACGTTCGGCTTCTTTTATTTCAAAGCCAATAATAGGTAACCTATTTTTCGTCCACACGGTGGCAATTTTGATTATGCGTATCGAATCGAAAAAGTATTATGTTCTACAAAAAATAAACTAAACTGGTTTATAAAACAAGAGTAACTAGATTAATTAGCTGTCGTCGACTGCAGACGCAAAAAATTGCGGCTGGCCTATTTGGTACAGTGAATATATTTAATTCTTAGAAATTAGAACAATTTTGTTAATGTCTGTGTAAAAAGTAACTAGTTTGAAATGATACATAAACATTGGAGACAGCAATTCTGATATAAAAGCAGATTCAGACATCGAGATACGTCTAGAAAAAATGTTGGATTAACATTGTGACCTAGATGTAGCAAATACCGAGTACAATAAATAGAGATGGAGATACAAAAAGGGGGTACTCATTTTCAGTGATGTAGGCTTGGATGCGAGACGCACATGATCGGTTGTTGTGGCGATGCTTGGGGGAGGCCTATGAAAATGACGAAATGATGATGATGATGATAAGTGTAGCCAAATCACATATAAGGGATAAACTCAACAACAATAGGGACTAATGCACATAGCCATTAAGGCGAACATAGCGCACACCATAATGTTACTGCTACCTTATATCCCTGCTAAAGGAGTTTTGTTTTGTAACTACAGTCTTTATTTTTTCATCAAATTCAAATTCAAAATCATTTATTTCAAATAGACCAAATGTAGGCACTTTTGAATAGTCAAATGTCGGTCAGTCCAAGAAAAGTGAAGCTAAATTGCACGTTCCAAAGCGTAGATCTCTAAGGAGAAGAACGTGCAAGATACTCCATGGACACTCTTTTAAATCATATTATGTGTTACATATAATGTTTGGTTACATTATTTCTTGTTGTTCCTATTATGTGAGCACAATGTAAATAATAAAATAAAAATTTGAAAAATAATTAATAGATCATCTTTCTTCAAGAGAAAGATACCAGAGAGAACCAGCTTGAGATCTACAATGATATGAGTAAGCTTATTTGAGTATACAGTTCAAAAAGCAGAGGTACCAATCTATCTGAAATGCAGAAAGAATTCTTCGGAAAAGTCCCATTCGTTGGTACTTCTCACGTGCCCCTATTACCATATAAATTCGTGGCTCGGTGAATAAGAACTCAATTGGGTGGCTGTTAAGTGCAACTCACGACTCAGCCCCAGACGGGGCTGGCTCGGCAGCCCCCTGGGGCTTGATTGACACGTGTTCACCTTGTTGGGGTGCAATCAAATTGTCTGCGTTTTATAAGCAAATTAAATGAGGGCTTTATCTCTCCTTCTTTTTTTATTTGGTAGTTGAACGAGTATGATTCTTTTGTTGGGATTGGAATTTAAATTGAAAAAGAATGGTATTGAAATCGCTGGCTAAATGTTTACTTATTGATGCCTAGGCATTTCAATCATTTTCTCGTTGGTAGCAAAATATTAATTTACGTGTAGGTACAATATCAGTTGCTCTCCGAAAGCTTATTATCTCTATTCGGAATATAATGATCATAATAAATAATCTTAAAAAAATATAGAATCGTAGCAATCATTTGTGAACCAAATTGATATTTAAAATAGTTTTACACGGGATTTCACTAGATAATTTTGATTTGATCTAATGCCGATAATTGCGGGTTCAAGTTTCACTAAGCTGCACATCAAAAGTTTCTTGTTCATTCTTCTCCTTAGAGATCTACAATTAACTTCAATGATGCAATTAGCTTCATTTTTCTAACTGACTGACTAGTCGTTTAGAAAAATAATGCTAATTGCATATTCCAAAGCGTCATTTGACAAATAGTCATTTGACACTTACGTCCTATAAATGTTTTATATCGTACTACACAAAAGTCCTATAAATGTTTTATTTGAAATAAATTGCTTGAAGCAATTTATTTTTAACAATTTTTTTCTCTCTTTTTGTGTTCTCTGAGTTTATTAATATTTTAATAATAATAGTGCCCATATCTTGAACAATAACAAAAAACTTACATGCGCAATCACACTGTGCATGTAGAAAAATGGAAAACTTGTAGTTTCATTCTAGGTTTCATATGGAAATACCGGGCTTAAATTAAATTTCCATTTCCAGCCATTGTGCTATATAACTGCTAAGTGCCCTCCATTACTATTAGTGAAGTTCTCAGTAGTCCAAGAGATCTCAATCAATAAAGCATCACTTCAAAGGCGGTAAACGATCGCGTCGGTGCGGCATGCGACGTCGCATAGCTGCGCTCTGATGCACCCACTGTGTCCTTACACACTTTCATAGGAAACGCTAAAATTAATACTTGCTATGATGGTGTAGTTGTTTTTGATGACAACTGTAATAGATTCTTAATATGGAACTGGAATTGCTTTCTTTTCTAGGTGAGGATAGAGCAAATTCGTAAAATTAAAGTATATGGGAGAAGACATGGACTTCTGTAATACTTGTACAGGTTTTTACGTAGCTCAGAAGTCAGGGCTTCAAATATTATTGTGTAAAACAATTATTTTTTGACTTATCGATATTTTGACAATTCAAAAGTTCCTGTAATTGGTCTATTTGAAATAAAGTTTTCTTATTTCTGAATGGAAACATAGATTTAATTATATTATGTTATGTTAAGAAAAGTGTTAAAACTTTTTAGCCGGCAGCAGACCACTGCTGAACATAAGCTGTCCTAATTGCAAGACGTAAGTTTATGTAACTATGTGCATATTATATTGTGTTGAGACAAATTAGGAACTATGATAGACGCATCCAGCTTATTTTTTCCTACCTACTGGTCTGAAATGGAACTTACGGTCTGTGTTTCAAGTAGCTTCCAGTTTAGGCTGCTAAAGACGCATTCTCCCGTAGCCAGCTCCAAAGCTTCTAGCTATTTCCAGTTCGAGCTGATAAAACACGCTTCTAAACTCAGCCAACACGTGGATTGGCCTCAGCCGCTGCAGTTATTTACCTTTAAATCCGTATAAATAACCGACAGCTAATTAATTCGTGCTGGAGAATTATTCCCCAAGTGATATATTAAATGGTTGGTTACACTAATATTTCGTAGTATTGCATTTCGAATTTAGCAGCCATGTTAGTCTAAATTAAATAAGTGTGTAGGACTTAGAACATTTATTTGGACTTATATGCATTTTGGCCAGTCATCATATGAGCCGAAAGATGTCCACTGTTGGACATAGGCCTCCCCTAAGCGTCGCCACAACGACTGGTCCTGTGCGCCTTGTTAGAGGTTATCTAGCGCTACGTCTTCCGGTACGTGGTCGCCACTCCAGAACCTTTCGTCCCCATCGACCATCTGTTCTGCGTGCAATGTGGCCTGCCCATTTTGGCCTATGAGTGTCGTAAAACTTTGTCTGTCTTCTCTTCGTCCCGTGTCTTCGTCGGCGTGTAGTGTTCCACGTGCGCTTCAAAGAGAAGTCAGCGAAACAATAGGGCTAATTTTTGCTAAGGCCACGGAAGTTTTAGCTCCATTGAAAACAGCCAATTGGAACCGTGCACTAGTTTTTGATGGTTTTTAAGTGCCCATGTAGCCCTATTTTCTTCTACTTATAAAAAAAAAAACAATTGTTGGTTGTTAGTCTCGCTAAAACGCATAATAATAATATAAAAAAATATTTTTGGGTCGCTTAAATATAGAGCTGCTTTAAAAGTGAACCACAAATAGGGAACTATAAAAATTGTTTCACGAGGACGGAGACCCGGAGGGCAGCAGCTAGTGTGAAATAAATATTTTTGATTTGAATTGAAATCGGCACATTTGGCGCAGTGGTTGAGAGATTGGTTGCTGCACTGCGTATAGTGGGTTCAATTCCCGCACGGGCAAATGTATGGCCCATACATTGTTGTTCCGGGTTTTGGTATCTTGTGTACGTGAGATTACATATTTGTGAACGCAACGACAATGTAGCAGTCACTATTAGTAGGAGGTAACATTATTTAAAAAAAAAAAACAAATGAGTATTTTTTTTTAATAAGAGGCTCGCGTTGGCCACTATCTCGTCTGATGGTAAGCGATGATGTAGCGGACCATGGAGCACGCTTGCCTAGAAGAAACCTATTCATTCTTAACTTAAAGATCCCCCTTTCGAGCAGAAAAAAAAAACTTTTTCAATAATTTTATTTTCGTGGTTTTTTTGTAAACTTTTCTTAGCCGTGACCATTTATACAGATAAAGGTGAATATTTTGTTAGAAGTTTGTAGCACTATGGACATATCTTCAAAGTAACCAATGCCCTTACGGAAACTGACACCTCATAGGTAGGTTACTGAACAGGTAGAGCCTCCTATTACTTACCTGTACAACACTGGCCTCTGATTGGTTGGTTCACAAGACACCTGTCTCGAACCACTTCTCGACCAATCAGAGGCGAGCGCACCTGTCCGATCGATTTTAAGGCGGAGTTATACACCTGAGCTGTAGGCGGTGATAAGATTGAAACACCTTTTGTTGCTATCACTTGTAACTTGAAATACTGTGTTTAGTATTTGGAAGTCAATAAAAAAAAAAAAAAAAAAAAATTGGCGGGATTTTCAAACCAACCGAACTTAGTATAATAAAAAGTTGAACTTCAAAGTTAGAGTGAAATAGACTCTTAATAAACTATTGCGCCTCACGATCAACGATTGCATCACTGCTTACCATCAGGTGAGATCGCAATCAAGCACTAGTTTATATCAGATACCAAAAAAAAAGGATTTAAAAAATTATACCTTTACCAGCTTACCAATATTCTAGCTATAATTTACCATATAGTTAATGGTATTCTGACATGTCTACTATTTGCTCGGAGTTTTTCGGCAAAAGTCGGATATGCAAGTCACATAGCAGAGTTGCATAGGTACCTGAGCTCATAACTACCATGAGGAGCCAAGGAATCTGGTCACTGTGGCCGAAATCGGCTAGATGGCATCATTCTGTAGTAAATTTCTTGCAAAAAAATTCATTACTCTGAGAATGGCTTCATTTTAGCCAGAAAAAATACACCACAAGTTACAAATATAAAAAAATTGACAAAAAAATGTGACCTTCATGAGATGTATCTTGCACTATACTACAGTAGCTATTACCTGCAGCTTCGCCCGCGTAGGTACATAAAATATAGCCTATGTCACTCAAGAATAAAGCAGCTTTCTATTGGTAAAAAAAATTAACAATCGGACCTGTCATCATCAACATCATCAGCCTTTTTAATGTCCCCACTGCTGGGACTCAGGCCTCCTCCCGAACCGACCTGGCATCGGACTTGTACTTTCAGAAATGACCTCCTACAAACAAATAAACATAAAAACAAAACAGCTTTATAACATTAGTGTAGATTGAGTAACTACCTAAGTGATATTCGGACTGAATTAAATTGAGGAAACTTTCCTCTTTAATTACCATTATCTAAGCCAATTTAGCGAGAGCTCTGACGTCAGAGCAAGCCCACGGAAAATCCCAAGCGCCAGTGGAAGCCGTAATTTAACGCATCGCTTCAGAAACAGCTGATGTACGAACACTTCCTCCGTCACCTAACACTATATTTTCGTATTTATTAAAGCAGGAGGAGTTGGCAAGTATTAGAGTGTTTTTCAGTAGAGATCTGGGCACATTACATGGTGTTTGAGATGTAGCGTGGCGGAAATCCGGTGTATAACGACGTGTAATGATGTGTGGACGTTTCACCTGGATGCTGCGCCGTGCTCATTAGGAAATAAGGATGGGAAAGGGAAAAGTGTCGATGGACTGTCTTAAAATTGGTTCGAGTTCGAGAAAAACTAAGAGTGATTACTATGCTAGGGGAATATTTGAAAGAAATTTCTCACTTCAAAAAAATATTGATTAAGTTTAGTTATTCATATTTTATGTTTTATGCATACTAGTGAAGCAATTTTCACTAATAAACTGAGTAGATAATTTATAAGGAAGGTTTAGGTATATTATTCTTGCATATTGTAATTATTATTTAGGGAACTCAAAACCTACTGGATAATAATTATAACGAAGGTAAATAGGACTTTTAATAGTACATTCATTGATTTAGATAGATGAGCAGTTGTATTGAAAACCTTAATACATTTGTTGAGATGCTTAATATATTTTTTTCATTCTAACTAGGTAAATACATTAATGTTAATTGGTAGTGAAGTTATGTCAGAAGTCTTTTATGAAAGTTATCCAACTCAACTGTTCATCTAATTTTTTAACGATTGAGAAGTTTGAAGAGAAGAAACAGAAGCTTTTGTTTTACACAAGGATAGACAAAGCTGAAAAAAATAAATATTGAGAACAATCACAAACAAGTCATTGAGACTAAACAATCACAGACGTTAGCTTCATAGAGTATCGACAGAAGCACGCCCATCACTACTCTGTTGGTAGGCGCCATTTGCCAAAACGACCAAACTAGAGACACGCTTATTGAAAGGTGTCTGTGACAGGCGTGAATACCTTGGCGGACGATATATCGCGCATTTTTAGACTTGGCACCTTTGGGAAACATTGTACGGTCAACCGCACGTCACAGTAACACTTGAACCAGAACCACAGCGGCTACCAAACTGAATAATGACTCTTTTAAAGTAAAACTGTTTCCATGACGGTGCAGCTGACTGTAAAACCCACAAATATATCAAACGTGCGGTTCATCTCATTAATTTAATAATAAATTTTTGTTAAATTGCTTATTTGAAATATTTTGAGGGATAATGGTCTATTATGGACTAGGTTATTCAGGTATAATCAGGTCCAGACGTTTTTATTGAGAATTGTGCCTCGTTTTCAGTCTATTATTTTATTTTTTAGTGCGTGGTGAGGGATTGAATTAGAACAGTTTATTGTGAATAAAATAATATTCTTATGATGATGGTATCCGGAGTTTTATTACTGGAAATCATTTCTTGAATCCCCATTATGTGAATTACCTAAACACCTACTCTTTTTTCTACATAGCAAATGGAAACGTATTGAAAGTAAGTACGAACTTCTGGCAGCAAACAATATTATTAATGCGATCATGCAGTTTCTTTGCGTGATCGCATCAGGAATGAAGATCTTACCTCAAGGTAGACCGATGAACTGGTGAGACTCGTGGGAATGCGAGAATACAGGACTGTTCGTTGTGGCGACACTTGAGAAAGGTGTGTGAGACGACGTTCTTTTGCTGAAATGATGATGATGCTGCTCTATAATTTTAAACAACCTTTATAAAACTAATAAATCTTATTGACAAAAAACGTATACGTACATTTTTTTGGAATATTACCGTCTTTCCTGTCCAGATCTTATCAAGGTCTAATAAACATAAAAGTTCTCTCTTTTTTACTCATTGGCAGTAAGTACACGCTTGGTACCCACATGCTACATACAGGGAGATACCCCAGATATAAATAGTCGCAGATGTAAGGGTATCCTAATTGCGTCGCTCGCGTTACTCGCGGCGCCCCAACCTGCCTATCGGATTGCAATTTACCGGCAAAATTGGAGTCGCCGATAAAAAATATCGCGCTCAGGGGAGAGGGGTAGGTTACCTTGTAAAATAAGAAGATAACATCTACAGCTTTGATGAAAAAAAAAACGAAATTTTATAACTCTGATACCGAACAATTTTAAAAAGATAAAGCTTAATTTTTATGTAAAATAAAAAGGTTTTTAAAACGTAACAAGAGTAAAATATTAACCAAAAAAAAGAAAAACAAATCTATTTATTTTACACGTGCCCCAGTTTCGTCGCAAAACGTGTATTGCCTTAACAAAAAAAGCAAACAGTATCAGTTTCACCGCTAGCCTCAAAAATCAGTGTCAGAGTTTGTTGATTTATATATCACACAGTTAAAATAATTACCTACTGGCACGGTTGGCACCTCGCCCTCATTTTATTAAACTCTCGACTTTGAAAGTCAGTAAATAACGTATAAACTGTCCTTTTTATAGATATTATGAACTAATTAGGCACTTGGTTTAGTGAAGGTAAACCAGAAAACTTATACACCTTCTTTTTAGGTGGGAAAATCAACTAATGACATCTCCCACCCTTGGGCGGAGCGGGAGGGCGTGCCAAACTTTTACTGACTAAAAGCCCACTACTGTTCCTTATTTGCCATTGTTCCAGGGCTCCGGGTATCTCTTTCGCTTCACCCATGGCCCCAGTAGGCTTCGACCTTGCTGGGCCCCTGCGGTTGCTGGCAATTCCTTGAGGCGCGCATGTGCTACGCGCCGTCGACGACTTGGGCTCAATCTGGACGGTTACCGGATGCTATCCAGAAAACTTATACACCTGTGCCTCATGTACCTAATTTATTTAGAAAATAGAATAAAATTGTGTTTCATGGCGCCACAGTCTAACACTTGAAAAATTAGCTCTACAGGATGGACGCGAAAAAAAGAATAATTTTCCGTGTTGCAATTTTTTACCAGTGCACTGAATGTCATCGTCTATCTAGTATATCTACCGGTAATTAGGTCATTGAAGACATTTTTATATTCTTCAATAATTTATCAGACATCTAGATATATCAAAAAGAAAATAGAAACATTTTCTCAAATCGACCGCCACTACTTGTGATGTTCATTCATTTTCAGTGCAACATTAACTAATAATAGCAAAACCTATTAACAATAAAAGATCATACATTATTTCAAATATGAGTTATGTCTAATAATTCTCTCTATTTGTCTTTACATAATCCAGAAATAATAATAAAACTAGGTATTTATTTTTATTGCGGTAACATTCAATGACGTTTGGATAATTTATTTAAATTACTCAAATGTCTTTGAGTGTTATTTATCTACCTCGGTGGGCAATTCGTGGGTATAAACGTAGTATAAAATTCCCGACATTTTACTGCATTTCTATCGAACTATTTAAATCGCGCGACAGATGCAAAAAGTGAGAACAAGTCGCAAATCAAGCTCAGTGCTACGGGACGTCGTAAAGTCTTGAAATAAATTGTGCAAGACCAACAACACTTTAACACCAATTAAGAGGAATTATTATAATCGCAAGCTAAAAGCTTACGAAACTTTTATTCGAAGGTAATAACTGTCATTTGGTATAACATCGTAATATTTCACCGCGGACTGCACACTATTTCAGGGAATGTAGTGTATAAACACCTTAGGTCGTTAGTGCCAGCATTTTTTGGCACAGTGTTAGTTTTTTTTTTCTTTGTAAAATAAGCAATATTTCTCAGGTAATCTGTCGGTACAACAGCTGTTTAGTGGTTTTCTGTTTTTATATTTGTTTGGGTTTCCCTCTATTTCACAAGAATGCGAAAAATGCTTGTATTGTGGGCGCGATTAAAGTAATGGTTTAGGAAACGTATTGTTGCCGCTAACATATGAGATTGATAAAAGCCATTCTTATTACATAAGTTGACTTTTTATCTACTGTTTGCCAGAGAGAAATGTTAGTTGAGACGTTAACAACAAATCCAATGGAACAACCTATCCCTTACACGACCAATACCAACCCCAAAACGTAAAAACAAATCAGCCAGCATCACAAACAATGAACCGCGACCACAAATTCAAAATTCAAAATACGAACAAGCTTTAAAAAAAGAACGCCGCACGAATCGCACCGTTACCGGAAAAGTGTGCAGTTAAAACAAAAGCGGAAGGTAACAATGGCGTCGCCTCAATCTGTCACCCGATGTCAGGCCGTGTCAGGCATGATGTGAAAATGTACAGAAGGCTCACTGAAATGTTTTATATGTCCAACTGAGACTAGATTACTAAGGAATTCTTTGTTACATATAACCTGCCTTATAATGTTCCCACTGCTGGGACTCAGTCCTTTCCTCTAGACGAGGGAATGGGCTGTAATCTACCACGTAGGTCCAGTGCGGATTGGTGGATGTCATGTTGTATAATACACATTCATTATGCGTCTGTACGCATAGTGAATGTGTATAACCTCCTCTCCTTAGCTCTCCTTAGCTGTCTAAGGCATGGAACTCCCTGCTGGAGTTGTGTGTGTTTCCTGATAGCTTTAATCTAGGAATCTTTAAAGTCAAGAATTAATAGATTGCATCTAGGCAAGCTTTCTCTATCGTCGGCCTACCATCAAGTGAGAAAGTGGTCAAACGCGAGCCTATCTAAAATAAAAAAATTGCGCATAATGGTGCTTTTGTACTCAGATTCTGTACAGTGAGTGAGTGTCAACCGTCACGCTGTCACGCGTCAGGCGGCGCGACTGATTGCGGCGACACCTCGCGGCCGCCCGCGGACACACCTGGCGAGCGAATGAGGCCGCTGTGCAGAGGGTTGGGTTTCTTATGAGGAAGTTTGTATCGTTTGCAGATGAGAGGGAGAGGAAAATTTTTGATGAAAAAAGTGTTTTAGTTTCAGGCTGTTGGTTTATGTGGTTCTTTCCAACGCTAATTTTAATAATCCCATGTTATTAGGTATATTATCAGTAGTTTTTGAAATTGTGCCAACCCGTACTGCGTCCGCGTGGTGGATTTCCAGCAGTGGGAACATTAAAAGGCTGTTTATGGTATGTTTATGCTATTGAAAGCGTTCCATGGGTCAAAATGATATTATTTCAGCAACAACCGTCGTTTTTGCATTAGGCGGTAATGATAACGACACGATATGGTGGGGCTGGCTTGTGTACCACCGAGTAGGCTCCAATATCTAATCACCAGCAACCAGCAACTTACATGGCTCGTTAGAAAATGTATGACGTTTTTATTTAATACTAGCTTTCCGCCCGCGGCTTCGCCCGCGTGGACTACAGTTTATATCGCGCGGGCAGAGACCCGTGCTCAGCAGTGAAATTATAGGTAGCCTATGTGTTATTCCAGTGTCTCTTCTACCTACCTACCAAATTTGATCTAAATCCGTTCAGTAGTTTTTGCGTGAAAGCGTAACAGACAGACAGACAGACAGACAGACAGACAGAGTTACTTTCGTATTTATAATATTAGTAGGAATAGTAGGGATAAAAATGGCCAAAAGTTTTCACCCAAACAAAAAATCACGTGACACACCTTGTGCGTGACAGTTTTGAACGTTTCGATAATCAAATTCGTCGATAAATCAAAGAATTACACTTTTTTATAAACTAATCAGATTAAAATAATACATTACAGTATTTTTATAATGTATGAGACAAACAATTCTAAAAAAAAAGTCCGGTTACAAATTTTCTACTAAACTTGTAATTATTATAATTTGAACAACGAAAACTTTAACGTCATTTTTGATAAGACTGTCACGTAATAAAATCCTTCATCTTCCATCACGGCGGAACGCTGACGGAGTGGGCAGGCTTAGCGGTGGGCACGCAATTAGCTGCCAGACTTATTATAACAACCCTTTATTTAGCTGCGGTTCACACTGCGGGAGCCAGAATGCTTTACACTTTTATTTAAAGGAACACAGGTGAACCCTGGACCGAGCCTGAGTTGTTAACAGCGTGTGGTGCTCCACGTGTGCCTCAAGATGTCAGCAAGAGGCCGAGCAGGGTCATAGCCTACTGGGGCCAAGCGTTCGCTTCTGAAAGGAAAACCCGGGGTCTTGGAACGTAAGGCAAAGAAGGAACATAGAGGTGGGTTTTAGCCAGTAAAACTCTGACACTCCTTCCCGCCCAAGAGCGGGAGAAGCTATCGGAGGATTTACCACCAAAAGAAAAAGTGATAACTACAACATTACGTCATCACATCTTCAGATTTAAAGTACTTAGATATCTATTTTTTTATTTATTTTGATGTACCTCTACCTAACTTGTCGTGAGCAAACTTGCATTCACTCCACTTTGTTACATAACCCTCTTAATGGTTTTAGAAAACTGTTATGTTTATAATTAGTATAAATTGTATTGAGCAATAAATTTAAAAAAAAATATTGTTAAATCAATTAATTGATTATTGAATTAAAAAAGCTAGGCAATAGGTAGTTAGTGCATATGGACACTTGTGTAGTTGCAAGTAATTTTAAAGAAGCGTCTTCTAAAATTCTTTACTTTTATAAAATTAAAGCAGGTGAGCTATCCCGGTAAATCCACTGTCAGACCTTGGCAGATAGACAATTATGTAATGTACATTCTGTTTTTTCAACTCAGTTATACCAAGCGAATAATGTCGAAGCTATGCGTCCATGTACAGTTATGTAGATCTTACTCGTAATAGATGGAAAACCACTACATAATATAGAATTTTAGTTAACTTTGGTATCCCAATGCGAACGCTTATTAAGCTAGGCTGTTCATTACGCGATCGCGATGAGTTACTGCGGCTTCAAAGAGGGACCAGTCAGGTATTACACTCAACATTCAGAGCTTTCACTTCGGAAAATGTGAAAATCCGTTCATAGAGATTTCTATGAGATTTAGTGAAAACTTATCAAAGAAAATATTATCTTCATAACAAAAGTCAACTGTATTAAGGGTGAACGCTAAGCATTGTGAGGTAGGCATATAACAAGAATGTGTTTTTATTTGGCAACAATGGAAAAGTTAATAATACTGGTATAGTAACATCGCACCCACCTAGATATATAATTATAGCCAAGCAAAAACATAAAAAAAAAATGTATCTTTGAATTGCACCATGTAAAAGAAGAGCCTTGCTTTCCCAGCCCTAGACGTTACATGCGCAGTTGGCGAGCAATAGGTAGCTCATCGTCTGATAAAGACTAGGCCCGGGTTGACAGCGCGTTGTGTTTGCGGATCTGAAAAAGCTGCTCGAATAAGTCCCTTTCTTATTCCCGCCTCTCATCCCGCCTGGGTCGATGGCAGGCAATTATTTATTATATTATATCCCAGGAATGCAAAGGGCAGCTGAAAAAATCCGGTTAGGCTTTAGTGAGTAAAAGCGTGATACACACTTTCCCTCCACCCTAAAAAGAGACAATACATGCAATGGCTTATTGCATCTGCATTTCTGCACGGCTGCTAGGCCACTCCCAAGCATTGCCATGCAAAAGATACCGCATCCGTTTTCATTATGTTTCATGTTTGTTAATTACGAGCTCATAATATCTCGTTAGCACATTTTACTAAATACCACACAGGTTCATCCAAACAAAGTTCAATCATATTATGACATTCATACATCACATTTATTTGTTAAAAACAATATGCAATACTTTAATTTCAAATCAAATTCCAAAAGAAACATTCGGACACAATGTAAATATGACATTAATTTACCAGTTATCAACAATATGATGTATTACAAAAGTATCTATGTTACTGCTATTCGTGTGTTTAACCAGTTACCACCAGCCATTAATTCATGAATCCCCAAGCGACACCCGGTGGCCGCGCATCTATTGTCTTACTATTGTGTCTCTAATTGACGGTATCTGAAGGGTTAAGCAATTAAATGGAAATATGTTTAAAAATAAATTGAAAAAAAAATTAATCGACAATGTATTTTATAATCTGCATGAGTTTTTTAATTAAACATAATATTTGTGTGTACCTTCTTGTGTAATAAAAATTAAATTTGTGAATGCCTAATTTCCTTAAACACTATTGCATATCCGACTTGGGTAGACTGTTGAAACTAAAAATATAATGTTTATAAATAAGATCTTAATGTACACAGTTAAGCAATAAATATATCATTATCTTTATCATTATCGAAATATTATAAGTTATAGCACAGTGGGATTGTTCGATAAAGTCACCGGGGTTCACAGTGACTCAAGACAATAGTCTGCGACCAGTGTGTGCTCCAGTGACGATATACGGCTCTGAAATGTGGTCGCTCACAATAGACTGAAGCCCATTGTGGGCGACCACGTTACAGAGCTTAAAATTACCTCATACCTTATATATTATTTTATTATATTAAAGACAGTGAAGAGGGCTACACTCAGAGTGAAGATATCCGCAGGAGAACCAAGGTTACTGACGCGTGTTGCCAGTGATGACATATATGGTTCCGAAACGTGATCGCTCACAATGGGCGTCATCAGAATACTTAAAGTCACCCAAAAGGCAATGGAAAGGGCTATGCTCGGAGTTTCCTTGCGTGATTGAATCAGAAATGAAAATATTCGCAGGAGAACCAAGGTTACCGACATGACCTGAAAAATCGCCTTACTCAAGTAGCAGTGAGCAGGGTACATTGCTCGTAAAACAAATGGTCGATAGGGTTGTAAGGTTCTATAGTGATGACCACGTACTGAAAGACGCAGCATTAGAAGGCCTCCCAAGCTAGACCAACGACCTGTCAAGGGTTGCGGGAAACCAATGGATGCGAGACGCATGGGACCGGTCACTATAGCGACAGCCTCCTCAAGTGCAGCCATGGACGTCTTTCGGCTGAGATCAGGGTGATGGTGGCGGTGGCAAAGCGCAACTGAAACAACACAGGTTGGTTTAGTCAGTAAAATTCTATAATTTTCTCTCACTCCATTCAGAGCGGGAGAAGTACATTTGATGAATTTTCCTCAAAATGTATTCTAAAAAGGTGTTTACAGTGGCCGAATGGAGTGGCCGCGCGTGGAGGCGCGTAAGAGTGGTGGAGATTTGGGGACGTGAAATCACGGGCTGCGGAAAAAAAAGATCATATACTTATATTGGGATTTGGATGCTTTGAGTAAGGAATCTTATGAATGAATCCTATCACTGGGATAGGCTGCTGTGTGTTAGAATAGATAGGAAAGAGAAAAGAATAAGAAGAATAAGAGTAATTTATTTTGAAAATATGGGTACCTATAGTACACAGGTGCTTTTTATAATAGAGTTCTTAATATTGTGCCATCACTTTGGCATGCAAATTTTACAATATTAATTCCGCTGCAATTTAAAAAATTGAAAGAATTATAATAATTGTTTTCAAAATGTAAAAACAAAATAAAAACGCGTTGCACCAATCCTAATAAACATGAAACAAAGACAGAAATACAATTATTTTCCTCAAATATTCACATAAATGTAGGTATCTACAATTTGTCAGAACAGCTCGTTATTTAATTAAAAAGTGAAATAATGTGTAATTTTACTTTCATTAGCTGAATCACTGTTGACGTGCCATCAAGATAAGTCGCGTTAACAACGTCAGTGTCACTTTATGCGTGAGCCGAGGAATGCCAAACATACATGACTAACACCTCATTAAATAAATAAGTAGGTATAATACTTCATCATCATTATCATCATATCAGCCGAAAGACGTCCACTGCTGGACATAGGCCTCCTCCAAGCGTCGCCACAACGACCGGTCCTGTGCGTCACGCATCCATCGGATTCCCGCAACCCTGACCAGGTCGTCGGTCCACCTTGTTGGAGGCCTTCCAACGCTGCGTCTTCCGGTACGTGGTCGCCACTCCAGAACCTTTCGTCCCCATCGACCATCTGTTCTGTTCAGTATAATACTTAACTTAATATTATATACGACGCATTAGTTCTTTTTTTTGTGCAGAAATTTTTTTAGCACAAAAAAATATTTTATACATTATCTACACTTCTCCTTCTTCTTCTTCTCATGAAAGGCAGTTTGTTTTTATGTTTTATAGTTTGTAGGAGGTAATCTCTGAAAGTACTGATCCGATTGCTAAAATTATTTTACCCATAGAAAGCTGCTTTATTCTTGAGTGACATAGGCTATAATTTTATGCAGGCAAAGCCACGGGCTAAAGCTAGTATTACATCTGTATATAATAAAAATCAATGCCACTTTTCGTTGTTATTTTATAACTCAAGAACGGACTCACCTATCCAAACCAAATTTTTAGGCTTTGTTCGGACTATTTAGTAGATGGTTTATGTGAAGTTTGATAGGGTATAGTAGGGTATAGTAGGGTAGAGTAGTGTAGAGTAGAGTAGAGTACAGTAGAGTACAGTATAGTAGGGTAGAGTAAAGTAGAGTAGGGTAGAGTTGGGAAGAGCGGAAGCGATGCCGTGGGCAAAAGCTAGTATAGGTATAAACTTAAAACAAAAACTCCTCAGCCTCCAAACATTTCCGCGCATCGCTATTGCCTGGTAGTGTGTCCAAAAGACCGCCGTTGTTTTGAAATGTTTAAACAAATCGATCAGAGCGTTAAGGCAAAATTCAGCCTCCATGTACACATAATACAAAAATATCATCGTAAATGGCCTTGTAGGAGGTCGTGTCCTACCATTTTCAAAAAATCCAAAATGTCTCGAAATTTTTTGAAAGATAAACAATTGTTGATCGCAGTTGAAAGATCACCACTGATTGAAATTCTCGTTATTGATTTCCTTTATATTTTTTAGGAACATCAAATGACTTATTCCGGTTCCGTTTGTCAAATAGAACGAGAGGATATGCCTGTTTTTTACAACTAAAACTTGTGCTGCTTCAATAAGAAACATTTTGCCTCCCAGGGCTTTTTTTAGGTGGAAAATAATCCAATGACATCTCCCGCCCTTGGGCGGAACGTGTCAGAACTGTACTGACTAAAACCCACTCCTAGTTCCTTACTTGACTTTTATTGCAGAATCGGGTTTTCTTTCAGAAGCAAACCCTTGGTGCCTTACAGGGCTGTGGTGTTTCTAAGACGCTTTGGTTTTACGTTATAAACACCTTCAGAATAATAATATAATAATAATAATATTCCACAACTATCACACAACGCCATCTAGTCCCATGCTAAGCAGAGCTTGTGTTACGGGTACTAGACAACTGATAAACATACTTATATATTTCTAAATACATACATTTTATAGATAAATTACACCCAGACACAGAACAAATGATCATGCTCATCACATAAACATTTGTCCTGGGTGGGAATCGAACCCACGACCTCCGGCATAGCAGTCAGGGCCACTAACCACTAGACCAACAGGCCAGTCAAATATAATCAACATCAACTGTATCAATTTTCGCAAAAGGAGAATATCAGAAAGTATCTAAATCACATTTTACAAATCTCTGAATGTCAGATGGTATGTCTACTGCAACCACATTCGACAATTCTAGATCAAACTAATGATCAATGGGTAACCACAAATCAAGCTCGGTAGACAAAACAAGACCGGCTTCTCTTTCAACCTATAGGTGAGTAATAAAAGGTAGCTCAAACTGACGTTATTAAACAATACGAAGCTGAACAATAAACTCGCTAGATAATTGGCACTCACCGTTCAAGGTTGACTACTAGAGCGTCGCACGGAGAGGTGCAAAGACTAATTAAAAGACTGGACTCTGGCTTGCAATTAATAGTTCTAACACATACTGCAAATCTTATCTTCTTAGTTGTGCACCCTTAACTGAGTGGTCGAGACTAGCGTCACCCATTCTCTCGCAATGCGATGACGTGCAGCTCTGTGTTTAGTTGTCAGAGTACCCTGTAGTTTTTATATTTTCTAGTAAGGGTAAAAATATGCATCACAAACGGGGCATAAACGGCCTTACCTTTAGATTGGATTCACATAGAAGTTTCAATTTTTTCACTGCTCTAAAGAGTAGTAGACTTGAGTATTTAATATTAATTTAAACCGAGGTTTTTGCCGACTGAGGTACAGAATCCTAAAAAAAGGGGAAAACATTTATAAAATACTTACTCTATGACCAAGAGGCGCAAAGATCAAAGAGCGTGTGCGTGCGCATATCGCGCAAGTATCGTTAATGTTATATTAATGTATGAACGTGTCACAATAAGTACCTACTCCGAATGGCCGCTAACGGCGGAACAACCAACACAGAAACGGAATACGGATGTAACTAATCGGTATAATGGTTTATGAGGGTTTCGCAAAATTCTTTAAGTTAAGCAATTAACTTTAGGTTTACGTGATATTCAAAAATCGTTAAATATCGATAAGTCACCGCCTGAAAGTATAAATATTCCTTCATAGAAACTCCTCAGCAACCGCCACAGGAAATTACACATAAAGCCTAAAGCATGCAACAGATATCCATTTAAAACTATGAACTAAACTGCCAAAGACCCCAAAACACGGTAATCAGTCCGAGGAGGTGTGTAGTCGTCAGGACCGGAAATACGTCGCCCCTGGGCGTCCACTTCCGGCGGATAAGTGGGCGGCTCTGACCCAATTTCCGGTTTTCACATCACACAGATGCCGCGCATGATAATTTTTATATTACGGTTGAAGAAAAGTAGGAATTGAGTACCTTGGGAGAATGATGGTACCTAGAGCCTTCAGTTGTTTTTAAGAGAGAGAGAATTAATTCATTTTGGAGTGGAATTTTCTGCCGGAGGATGTTTTATCGGGTCAAGAGTGAATCGATTATTTCTAGGTGAGCCTACTCTATTGTCGCCCACATCCGTCAGGTACATTAGTGGCCAAACGCAAACCCATCAAGAAGATTTTTTTAAGGGTAGCCGTACACGCTAGGGTATTCCTGACAGGTTTACCTGCACAGTTATATCTGTCAGGTATATTTTATGGAAACCTGCACCGTTGTGCAACATACACGCTCCGGTATGCCTGCACAACTCACCTGTACAGGCAAACCTGCTCCTTGCGTCTATGATGGGCATAAGACAGAGGACCAAAGCGAAAAGGTTTTTAGTATACGAAACTAAAAAAGTTATATGTACTAAGTTTTAGTGTTGTCCAATTCAGTATTGGAACAATAGTAGACTTAGGAACACAAAGACTTATGGTTTTCTAGTTACTTAAAAACCCAGTTACATGAAAACTATGTGACTGAAAATTAAACACTGAACTTAATAAAAACTATAAACGATACAGCCATCGGTTCAGCTACTGCTTAGCCTTGTCTATTGTTTATTTGTGGATTTGTAGGAGGTAAACTACCAACCGGTTTCAAAAAATCTTTCTCAAATAGAAAACTACACTTACATGAGCTCGAGTTGTCAACGATGCTTAATACGTGTGCTTCAAAGAGATGTCAGCAAACCGTAGAGCCGATACCCGCAAGGACCACGGGGAATTTCTGAAAAGAAATCCATGGTGCTAGAACATAAAGGACAACTTAAAGAATACACAAGGGTTTAATTGAGTGAAAGTTTGAAAGTTCCTTCTTGCTCCAACCTAGAGAGCGAAAAATAATTGGAAAATTTCCCACTTCAAATAAAAAACACTGGCAATGAGTGCATTAAAATTACAATACAAAAAAAAGTGCGGACACCACGGAAGTAAAGTAGTAGGGAAGAGCTTACAAACTAATCTACTGCGGTTGACTTAGATTTAACGCTAATCTTTCATAAATACTGCGATTCAAGATGATCTCCCTTCCTCATTTTAGTACCTCACAAACCTGAGAATACGACGAAGATATCTCTCGTACCTCTCGTAAATGTAATAGCATGATATACGACGGTGTCTAGGACTGAGCGCTCTCTGTTTCACTCCAAAACCATTTTATTGTTTGGCTCTGAGCGCTGTCACGGTTGCCAATAATTTTTTTAGAGGTACATACTAAATGTTTAATGTTTACTTGTGTCGTGAAAACTGAAGATTGTCGCCGTCACCTGTCATTGGTTTTTAAATACATAGGTACTTGTTAGCGTCAATACAAAAAAAAATATATGTAACTCGTAAAACGGCTCTGTTCTAAAATTTGCAACAACAAACTATCTTTGGTATTTTCAGCACTTAGAAGCTCGTACTTAATCGATAAAGCTACACGATTCAGGATTTCTTAAATTATATTATTGCATGATTGATTATAATTATCTATATTAATTTGACATTTATGTTTCTCTTAATTCGACTGACTTTAAATATTTAAAAGCATGATTTGTAATTTTTATATATGCCTATTTATTATAGTCAGCCGTTTTAATGTACCCACTGGTGAGACTCAGGCCTCCTCTCTCTAGGAGAGGGAACGGGCCGTAATCCACGCGGGCCCAGTGTGGGTTGGTGAATGTCACACGTTTTCCAATTTTTGATTTTAGGACATGTCGGTTTCCTCATGATGTTTTCCGTCACCGTTTTAAGAGCAGTGGTGATGAAATAAATTAGATAAAGTCGGGGCCGTTGCCATTCGGCCACCACTGCTCTATGCCTATTTAACAGGATATAATGGAATTGAACCCACAATAAAAAAACATTCTGATTCAAGAAACATACAAAATACAAAAACATTCTATGGTGGCAAGAACCTTAGTTATGTCAAATTATTCAGTAAATTGGACTTTCTGGTTATATTTATGCAATTAATTCCTTTTTGAAATATTTGCAACAAAGGATTTGGATTGGTGTATACCTATATCAGAATTTGTTCTACAACACTAAAACACCCACATACTTTTGACTTCTGAAAGGGAAACCCATGCTCCTAGAATGCAAAGGGCAAATGAACATAAGTGTGGTTTTAGTAAATAAAGGTCTAATACGCCCTCCCGCTCCGCCTTTGAGTCATTAGACGATTTTCCACCTTAAAAAAACCGTGTCCATTTGCGTTCTTAGGTTGTGGTAACTATTTTGACTCTTCAATCCTGTAACATGACGTTTATAGTCATAGTAGTTTATTGGTATAATTCTTACAAGTCATATACAGAATGTCACATTTATTTATGTAATAAAATGATGACATACAATGTCAAACAAATAAAATAAAATACAAAAAAAAAAAACAAATAAATAGAAGTCAAATCACAAATTTAAACGAATCATAATAAAAGTCAATAATATTAAGTCTAAATTATTAAAAAAGCTTGCTTGATAAGCCATTTTATATTAGAAATGTTATCTATCAGCCAAGTGATTCACTAGCCATATAGAGACTGCCATTAACACTTAATATGACATAACTTAAATACCCAAGTGCATAGTTACGAAACAATCCTCCTTTGACTCTCTCAATAGTGTCATTGAAGTCGTTACAAGTATTAGTTTATTATTATTATCAAGATCAAAGAGAAATGCCGGAGTACATGCGTAAATAAATTAATGAGCGTTTGAAGTGACCGGATATTGTGACAACGACTTAACTACCTACATTGGATCGTTAAATTTTATTCCACACTTGGTGGTGTGTGCAAGTGTTCATTAATGAAAATTATCAATAAACTGTTTTAGATATCCATGACATATTATAAGAATAGAGAAGTACAATTTGCCATTACAGAGCTGTAATTATTGCGAAAGAGAAGCAGTCATTAAGAAAGTTCTTAACAATTTTCCTTTAGAATGACCAATTAGTAAATCTTCTTCTTTGTCCGTCCTTGTTTCCATCCTCTGGGGTCGGGTCTCCTCACAATTCTACTCCAGGACAATCTGTCGTCTGTGGTCGGTTTTGGCAATTGAGTTTTCTTTACCAATTAGAGAAAAGTCTAAAACACTAATTGTCAAGTGTTCGGTACGTTAAAGTTAAATATACTAAGCCATCAATTTTACACTAAGATACCTAAAAAGCTTTTCATTCCGGTATGTTCACGTGTGATAGTATTAAACTAGCTATAGACTAGCTTCTTCTGGTCGATAATTAAGGTGGTGCATCACGACTCACATTTTCACTGTTTTTCATACAACCGCTCATAACTGATTATGACGTTATTACACACTTTTCATTAGATATTTTGGGAACACAGTATCTTGTGGATATTATCTAGGTTTCTAAAGAAACCAATTTCTAAATTTGTGTAAAACTAATCCAGTAAAAACCTCTGAAAATGTCGTATTTTGTATGAACTTTGACACTTCATAATTTGCCTAAAAATTAAAAAAGTCAAAAAAGTAATCCTCTAGAGACCTTGCAAATTTTATTAAGATTCTAAATGACGACAACATTTTCCAAAAACTTTTAAGGGTTTAAAAAAAACAGCTATTTCCTGGAGCAAGTTTTGTGAAATTTTCGAGTAAATCTCGGAATTACCGAATACTAACAGAGTTTTCAGGCGTTATCTCTCTTTTTTTGCGTTGCCTTTTCGTCAAACATCGCGTTGGATTGCATTAAATGAAGTAACAAGCTTTTAAACCATTTTAAATGTTTACGATAAGCGAGTGGAGAAGGACCCTCTTAATTTTGTATTTTCAAACTATCAGAATCGGGACGTGATTTAAATATAATTTATAGTTTTACTCAAACTGATCTCGTAACAAACCAAAAATCAATTGACCTCTAAAACAATCAAATTCTTCAATCAACGCCTTTTAATTTCAAAACATATTGTTTTCATTTACCTAGCCAGTCCGCCAGCTAATAAGAACAGTAAACTCACGCAATCTCTTTCGATACTTTAAGATTACTACAACATTCAACTCAGCTTCACTACCTCAACTCCTCAATCAAAATCCCAGTAAGACTTGGTCTCCGCCCCGCTACCCACAACCACTAAACCAGAGCAAATAAAAAGCTAATTTAAATGCCATTAAAAGTGGATGCGACTCAAGATTTAAGAGCTGAGAGCTCTCATTATTTTGCTTTCCCTCCAGAGGGCGCTCCACGTAATGCGGGAATTTTAAGCAGACCTGATTTATACATCTTGTTTGGTATTGACTTGTGTACAAGTTGCGAGAGCTGGGAACAAGCTGGCTGGTTTCTCACGAGAGGTGGAGCACCACACACATACTGAAACGTGCATCTATATATTGTACAATTTTACATTGACAAACATTTTTATTTTACAATTTGATTTTTTTTAATAATGTCTAACAAAAATATTATCTTTGAATAGTGTTACATTTTTGTAAACATTTTTTTATTGTGAATATGGGGACTTTGTAGATTCAATTATATCAATCTCATATACTAATCGGCATGGTTCTCAAAAATGATCTGACAATTGCAATATGTTTAGTATATGGACTTAACAAACTTTTACCTGTTTGAGTTTGTTTCGGTGTTTCTTCTCAGGGTATCAGCTAGCAAACACCAGCTTTATCTAGTTTAAATTGATGATAAAATTAACGTGTATTTAAAGTGCGTTATCACTGTGTGTAGGTGGAGATTAAGATGTTCATATCTAGAATATTATTTTTGTTTTTTTTTTCGTTTGGGAAATCATGTAACTTTTATCTCCCTGAAAGTTCCACGAAAAGGAATGTGTTACAGTTTTATAGACTAAAACCGATCATTCACTAAGTTTTACTACCTACTAGGTATCTGTAAAATAGCTACATGGTACTACATATTTAGTCATTGTTCAGAAGCTGGTTGTTGTTGATAAGATCAAGCAAGCATTACTGTTAGTAAATTATTTATGTAAACTACGCTTAGATATACAGTAATAGATATGATTATATTATTATATTATTATTTAGTAGCCTTTAATAAAGTTAGGAATGAACTAAATAAAATAAAATAGACGAAAGTTCCGCTAATTACAGGGATGAAAATTAGGGCACTGCAATATTACTGCACTCCATAAAATACCTATTTACACAGCAATAAAACCTGTCCAATAACTTGTACCCCAAGACGTACTCGCACCATTAAACGATATCCAAAATTACAATGATTTAGTGCAATAACAGCGTGGACCAATAAACAGTTTAGTACCTATCATAAAACTGGAGATTCAATCATCACTAATTTAATACTTTATGATTATTCAGGCCAATAACTCACCTGCTTTATTTAGTCTGCCGGCCCCTAAACGTCGCGGCGTGATGCTAGGCGACAAGTGCGGGGAGGCCGGGGAACATCGGCCACGGTGTAAACTGTATAAAATATTGACGTGCGTTACATTTTGTTATTTTTGGACAGATGGACATGGAAATGTAGAGGAGACACTTTGATTGACAGGTCTAGTGCCTACAGACATCAGACTGCTTCAAAACAGAAAATAATGTTGTTTGAAACACTGTATGCTATGTATACTTACCAGACGAAAACATAAAATGACGTTTTTCTTCTTATTTTAAAGCCTAGTTATCAAGCCTGATATATTTATCCCATTTAGCTCTGCAACTCTTGAAAACCACAATCAATAGTAGTGAACAACACTACTGTTGACTTACACAACACAACGTGCTGCAAAAATAAAGCTTGCATTGTTATTTCACATTTACAGTTGCTAAAGAAAAAGACTAGTGCCTAATTCCCAAAAAATATTCCAAACATGAATAGGCTGTGCAAGGTAGTGGCAATGGGCAAGGCACAATGCACGCAAAACAAGTGGTCGATGGGGACGAAACGTTCTGGAGTGACGACCGCGTACCGGAAGACTAAGCGTTGAAAGACATCCGTCCAACAAGGTGGACCGATGACCTGGTCAGATTCGCGGAAATCCAATGCTTGGCGGAGGCCTATGTCCAACAGTGGACGTCTTTCAGCTAATATGATGATGATGATAAGTAGTTATAGTTACAACCTTGGTCAGCCTTCATTATTTCATGACGACACAATTGGCTCAGTGGTTGAACGACTGTGCTACATATCGCCATTGATTCCCGCTCAGAACAAATATTTGTCTGACCTAAGGCCTTATGTATGTGATAATAATTATGTTTGTGAAAACATTAATGATCCAGGTAATTGCTAATGTGCATGCCTTCTCAGAATACTTGACCGCGTAGGCAGTAACCTGTTCCTCTCTGACCACCCATCTATGCGTCCCTCACCGATGTTACGAGCGGAAGTGTTGCATTTCAAAGGGGCATTCTTGTTACCTGTGCACTAAAAATAATTCGTGAAACAGCCGGATAGAGTCGGGAACGACCGGGATGTGATTAGCCACGCCCCTACCGTTGCCTTTGATCTTGCGCGTGCGCCAAATATTCTTTGTGCATTGAGGTTTGTACGCTCTGAGTACAAGGCGTATTTATGTGCTCCTTGCACAGCGAGGTGGTAGGTAAGTAGACTGGTGTTTCCGTTTTAGATGTTTTGGTTTTGTGAAGGTAATCTGCTGATGAAACTGCTGTTTTGAAGAGTTTTTTCAGTTGGTTAGGAAACTAGGAAGTAGAATTAAATGTTCTGTGAAGTAGTTTCAATATAGGTAGGTTACAGTGATCACTGTAGATAGTGGTCTTAGCTAGATAATATAACTATAATTCCGACTTGAAATCATTTGTTTTATTATTGATAGGCTCATGCCTGCCACTATCTCCCCTGTTGGTAATGGATGATGTGTTCGACGTTAGAGCACGCTTGTCTATAAGTAGGTAACGTATTCACTCTTGCCTCAAAGCTTCCTTGGACCAAATGCTTTCTGATTTTGGGCATCACCTTCAAAATCAGGATGTATTACGAAGAAATCACTGTATATTTTTTGTTTTTTTTTTTTTTTTTTTTAAGTTAGAAATAAGACAAGGAGTACTGTAACCAATATACAACCTTAGTTTTAGTTATATGCAAAAACCCGAAACATGTCTAGTATTTTTATGTAAAGAATCTATGTACAAAATTTCACAACTGTATCATGAAAAATCACAAAGTTATATGTTTTTTATGTCAGCCGAAATACATGGTCACTGGCCCATCCACGCGACCGAGGGGTTGTTTTGCACTTGCACCCTTGTTTATTGACGCTATGATCTGCCGTGACCTGAGTTGTACTTAGTGTCGGTGATTTCCAACTTGTGACCTATTCAATATTTTTGGGAAAAAATATAACATGTTAATCCATTCAGTTACTGATTCTGAAAAATATAGATTGTTGTTGTTGTTGATTGTTGTTGAACCTGAATATATTCAGGTTTTACTTAAACTAAAAATTATGTTGTGTAACCGAAATGATCTGTTGTATTACAGGGTGATTTGGGGTATTTGGTAAATTTAGATCTACCTGATTATAACAATTTGTTTAAATAAACAAGACGTCATTCAATCTATCCCCAGGAATAGTTTGTCACGTCATCACGTCATCCTAGCATCATGAAGAATGATGTTTACTCCGAATTTTACGACTTTTCCAAGAACGCATCACGATAGGCAGCCGACAGTTCCGTGGTCCTAGAGCGGACCAAATGAATTACAATTAGTTTTATTATATCGTTAACACATGTAATCTGGACTATAAAGTTATTTAGCGAAGAACTGCTGATTTATATTGGAGCCATCTTAATTATTGGGAGATTTATCTTGAGATGAGATGGTGGCATATTCTGTTAAATGATGATAAATGATTTTTTTTATTCAAATAGATTTTTAAAATACAGATGTAATTTTTTTTTCATTAATTAAAACCAGATTAGGCCGGTGTTTCCTGGGTAACTACCCAAGACTATCAGAGGCTCTTTTAAAATCCCCATATTGTTGTGGGCAAATCATATGAAAACCATGCAGATTGCAGGTAATGGACAAATCATATGAAAACCATGCTGATTGCAATGGTGTCTGAGATGGTCTTTGGGGAAAAAACCACATAGATTAGATTGAATAATCAAGATGAAAAAAAAAACCGATTTATGTATTTAACTTTCTTTTTGATTTGTAATAAGCAAGTTAGAGTATCTTAAGATTTTTTCTAAAAAAAATTACAAAAAAGGTTGAGATTCTTCCGTCAGAGAATGTTATACTATTATTTCTATTCTAAAATCAAATCAAGAAACCTGACACACATAATATAGCATGGCTGTGCACATGCACCGTAAACAAAGCCGGTAAGAAGACCCAGTTAACCTATGAAATGTATTCTGCTGTAACCAAGATCCCCGTAACTGCAAACGAGTTCCGGAAAGACTATCGTCGAGCTGTCACGAGCGTGGACGGACAGACGTGCGAAAATTTATACTAATGCTACGGAGACGTGGACACCAAACTATTCTACTATAGCGATATACACGACATACATTGCTGACAAAGTTTGTGAGGAAAAATACGAAGGTAAAACAAAAGTGGCATTGGATTTTGAACTACTTAAAGAAGTGGTTGTTTAGGCAAGTGTCGTGGTAGAAAGGAAGTGTGTCTTGCACACAGAATGACAGGTGGACATCTTGCTATTAGAGCTAAATCATGTTTCTATAATAACAGTGTGAGAAAAAAAACAATGTTTTGTGTGAAAGTGCCCGTTTTGTTTCAGTACTGAGGTCATGTTTGAGAAATGTGTTGTTATGCAGAAGCAAGGAATAGATTGAGCGACTTCTCTCAAACTGTCACCTGGAAGGAAAATTTGTGTGGGAAAATAATGCAATTGTACATTTAAAATATTTTACTCTCTTCACATGGTGGTTTAACAAAGTATTAACTGTAAGTGAAGAGCGTAATTGAATTATAAATATGACTACTGAACCGATTTTGTTGAATGTTGCTTTGATTAGAAGAGGCTAGAAGGAACGGGGTGGGATTTTAGTCACTAAGAGTCTGACACTATCTTCCTCTCCACCCAAGAGCGAGGGTTATCATTAGATGATTTTTTCCCCCGGAAAAAAAGAAACCTCAAGGATACTATGTGCTACCTTATAGATACAAGCAGATGGCTTCGACTGCTTCGTCGCGTGCGATATAACAAACAAAGACGCGGATGAAGTCGTGGACAAAGGTAGTAAATAATATAGCAGTATTAAACGTGAAGCTATGGTCGGTTTTCTATTTATTTATTTATTTAATACTTCATGCACACAAAAGTACAGAGGCGGACTTAATGCCTTAGGCATTTTCTTCCAGTCAACCTTTGGGTGATGCAGAGAACAATAGTGGTAGGTGCAATAAACGAACGAGAATAAGGTGAATACAAGAATTGATATACTAATAAACTATAAACATAATATAATTTTATACTAATATATACTCAATTTAATAAACTACATATATACACTAATATTGTGAAACAATTTGTTCAAATCGACAATTGGAAAACCTTAACGCTGTGATGATACCACTGCCAACCTCTTATGAATTATCTCGCGAACTTTAGATTTGAATGTTAATCGGTTTGTTGCCATCCTGATCTCCTGGGGGAGCGCATTCCACAAAGAAATCGCTTGAACAAAGAAAAAATAGTGAAGAAAGTGAGTACGGTGAGTAGGACATTGAAGTAGGCGGTTATGAGCTGAGCGCAGATTTCTATTGTGGTTGGCGCCAAGGTATTGAAAGTGAGGTGCTAAATAACTGGGAGAATTAGGTTCTAGGAAATATTAGGAATTAGGTAGGAAAATTCTATCAGGACGTGTGCATTGGAATTGCAAAACATATTCCACTAAGCCCGTTCCATCATCGGACCATTAGACGTACGATGTTGCACTACCGGTACATGGTGGATATACCACCCATACGTACAAAATGTTTTGGCAAGACATTTATTATACGTACAGCTAAGGAATGGTACCTGCCGGAGTATGTGTTTCCTGATAGCCAAGAATAAACAGGCTACTTTTAAATAAGTGCACTCAATCGTAGACCACATCATCCGTTACCGTCAAGTGTGATACTGGTCAAACGCGACCCTATCAAATAATAAAAAAAAGTTATCGAGTGCTCTCGCCGTCTCAGAATTATCAACAACAATTAGATACTCCAAAACACTTGGTTATTTCACAACATAGCAACTTACACTTTTATACATATGTATAGGATTATGTGTGTGATGTATTTTTTTCTATGAACTGTTCTTTAATTAGGTTTTCAAATTAGATCACCTATGCAATAATTTCTTTATACTGTAACCCATTTTCTAAGTTTGTGTTGAATTCAACGAAACATCTTTGCAGCGGGCAGTGAAGTCATCCAAACATGTGAAACTTGTTTATATTTTATTTCCTACAACTTCATACATGCAAACAAATAATGTACTTTATGATTCGTTGAAAATGTTGCCATAAAAATAATATGCTGTCATTCTTTATTTGAAAAAGAAGCAAGCACTATTGAGGCGGTTTTTATTTTGGTAGGTTTTAGCTTAATAACATTAAAAGTAATACGTATTTTTAAAGTAGGTAATTGGGCTAAGACCATTTTCTGAGGTTCTAAAAGTACCATCATAGTATAGCTACATTACTGGATAGTAACAATAAACAACAACAAATTATGAAAACCAACATTAGAAAAACAATTTTTCTAAAATCGCTGTGTATACATTCAATCAATCACACTTACAATCGACAACTTACAAAAGGAAAAATAACATAAAATATGTTAATGGATACATTTGCAGTTCAATAAAAACTAAATTAATATTTAAAAAAAGAAATATGGGGCCTAAATAGGTAAACTAACAAAACGATGCTCAACAGAAAAAAAACCACGCATTCTACGCATTTTCTTATTCAAACGTTTGTCTGACGTCCACAAAAGAACTCCTAATTCAAACAAAGACAAAACGACAAAGATCTCACCTAAGTCGGCGACTGTACCGAAATACGCGCTGAGTCACCGCTGTCTCTGGCCGTACCTGTCGTGGACGCCATCTGAAATACTCACAAAGGAACACAAAGAAGTAACTCACACGTATCACCCTGTGATTCATTCAACGAGTTTTAGACCTGATGGAGTTACTATAAATGGATCTAAACTTGTTTTCAAGTTGGATTGAGGACAATTTTCAAGATTAAATGGGATCTAGAATAGGAAAGTGTAAATAACTTACTGATTTGGACAACCGCATATGTCGTCTTCAAAAGTGTATTGCTTTCTAGGAGTATAAGAGTCTCAATACTTTTAGGTAAGTATGTATAAAAATTAAATACTTCATTTTTTTTGTATTATCTCTACCACCAACCACTATCTCTACTACTTTAAGCAATGATCTGGCCAACGTTAGAACACGCTTACCTACAATTATCTGTTCACTTTTGACTTAAAGACCAGGCAGTAGCTAACAGGAAACTCAGGCTTAGGCAGTTTTATTAATAACATTAGAAACATTTCAAATTATAATTGACGTCTAGCTGACTTCTATAATATTATAATTTTCTAGAAAGAAATTATGAAACACCTAGATAGGGACTTACAAAACTTCTTTGTCTTCTTAAATATTTAAGAAACCGTAACTAGATCAGGAAGGGAAGACAGCTGTTACCATAATGGTTTGATTTGTCATCCGCTCCACCATCATGGTTACCATGAAAGGACTAATTGAAATTAGTGTGTAGGTAAGAATGTGGCAGAGATTGTATGAAAGTAATCACAGTACATCAAGGCTGGTAGTTTTTCAACAGTAAATGGGCTATTTGTCTAGAAAACAGTAGCGGATGAGAATTTTTAGAGAATTCTGGAAAAAGCGGCGCTCATCCGCCCGCCGATATGAGGACTAGTGTAAGAATTTCAAGCGTGTTGTAGTTTTAAGAGAAGAAGAATACGATAGGTATAATATCCAAGTGTAAGAAGTGTCCAAGGATTGCTTATAATAAGATTAAATGTCTTGTAACAGATAGATTTTCCCCAGTATTACCTATATTGATAGGCTCACATTTGACAACTATAGTGTGTCTAAAAAGTCAAACGTCTTGAGAATTTTGTATACTATTTAATCATTTTCATCACATCACATCTATTAGCTTGGGACTAGACGGCGTTGTGTGATAGTTGTGGAATATTATTATTAAAAAAATACTTATATTCGATACTTTATAAAAGATTCTTCTATTAAAAAACAATGATCAAAATCTCTTAATCACCTTGATTATTGAACCAGCGTTGACTACATCAGATTTCATTTTACCCAATTTTTAACCAAGTCGTTTGACTTTTTAGACAGACTGTATCTGACTTATTGGTAAGAAATGATGTCGTCGACGATGAAGCACGCTTCCCTAAAAGTAACTTATTCACTTAAAGACCTTTATCAGTTATCATGAAGCACAAAATCTTTTAGGAAATTCTACTCCATAGCCTTTGTACATTCAATGAATTTGTTCCTAAAATATTTTGTAGAGGTATGTATGAGTGGGATGTTCACTATTTACCGGTGGCGCAACGCCGTACGTTTTTTCGGCTGGGTGGAATCAAATTGTGCAATTCTAATCCACATTCCTAAAACGTAAACGATAGAAAACTAAGAGGCTGACAACTTGGTATCTATGCTCAAGGCTTTGGAGTGTAGACTAGATAAGCGCATCATTGCCGAGGATTTTCTTGGCTTGCTTCTCAATCAATTCTAACACATCAAGCTTGTATTTGGCAGATTCTCCCCTAAGATGAGAGTAGTAATCCATATCAGAATCAGAAAAGTTTATTTCAAATAGACTAATTACAGGCACTTTTGAATTGTCAAAATGCCGGTCAGTCAAAAATAAAAAAAATAAAGCTAAATTGTATGTTTTAAAGCGTAGATCTCTATGGAGAAAAACGTGCGAGAAACTCTATGGACACTTTTGTAAATCATATTTAGAGTTACATATATAGTTACACAATCGAATTTGCGCTTGATTAAGGTTGAGCAGCTGTTTGGGCGTGAAGTACTGTTTCACCGTTGCTAACATCCTCAATATTTGGTTTCAACTTATATTCTTTAAATTAAATTTAAGAATGCTTACTTTGATTGGCAGGAACAGGTAGCTATATCCAAGTCACTAGATCTGCTTTATTGAAATAGCTACGAAAAACGTAATAGTCTTCTTCGCCTACGACATACATTAATTTCTTCTAATAGTTACGTTTAACAGCTTTCCGTACTTGATTGAACTGTAGCGGTTCTCAGAATTGCCCACTTGGCCAGACTTCCATCGCGCATTCATCAACACATAACATTGTAAACGTTAAGCAATAGCCGCAGTGAATGACGATCTGCTTCCGGTTCTCGTATTTTCATAACGACCCATATTTCTTGTTATGTCATTATTAAGGATGGACACGGTTGAGTAATTTCCTTCGTTTGACATAGAAGAGTTAAATAGTAATGCGGTAATTTGTGTAAACATACTTATAGTCTATAAAACTTGGTATTGTAATAGCCCGCGCGAGAAATCGAGTCAGTTATCACCCAAAACGTCGTTTACTTACACTAGTGACCACGTTTCTGAATTGAGTACTTTTATTGTAAAATCTCGTAAATCATACTTAAATATTTTTGGAAAATGATCAGGCTAAAGTAAACTTTGAGAAACACTCAACTTCACCTTAAGGCACTTTGCTTTTTTAAATTAATTTTATTTCAGTTACACTTGACCTTAAAGTTACAATACTCGTAGATTAAAGGCTTAATTGATATATTGTAGGGTACTTTAATGTATTGTAATTTCAATGTATATTTGTAATGAAACGGAGGAAAGAAATGTTAGTTTTTGATACATAGGTAGATAGTTAGATTATTTACTGTTTATTAACCAAGAATATTATTTAATTTAATTTGTATACTATTATACTTTACAATCGAATAATTTTGCTAGCGATACCGAAACTTTTGAAATTGTGATTATTTGTAGTAAAGCTGTCGATGTGGCATAATGGTGGGCGATAGCCTTCTTATTGAATGGCGATTGTTGAGATAAAACGCACAATAAAATTAGTCTCTTGCATTATTCGATCAATGATGTTTGAATAAATAAATAATAATAATTATTATTGTAGTAACAACAAATATGTAACCAAGATATTCGTGAAATAATAACATGATTTTTATAAGTGTCCATTAAGATTACACTTTTGAATATATGTTATTAGCATTACTTTTCTGACTGACTGCTTTCGTGACAATTTGAAGGGTAAAGTAATAAATATACTCTTACATATTTTCTATAGTAAGCTGTTTATTACAGAAATTATATTCTGCAAGGAAATCAATTATATTAATTTCTAAATAAATGTTTTCTTGTAAATGCTTGCAGTACCTAATGATGATGATGATGACATATTGCCAAAAAACACGTTGTACACGTTAAAAACTACCCAAAAATCAACAACATTTGACTTTTACACTTACCTATTTAATATAAGAAAGGGGTAATGTTTGTTAATTAAGGTATTTTTTTTTGTTTGTAGGAGGTAATCTCAGAAAGTACTGGTTCGATTATTAAAGTTTTTTCACCAATAGAAAGCTGCTTTATTCCTAAGTGACATAGACTATTTTATGTAAGTGGGCAAAAGATAGTTTGATATAAAACAGTGCTTTACTGTGATCCTCCCACCTGACGGTAAGCAGTGATGCAATCGTTGATTGTGAGGCACTAGTTTATTAAGAGCCTTTTCACTCTAGCCTTGAAGACACCTAAACTGTAATTGAACGGAAAGACCGCAGCAGGCAAAACATTAATTAACAAGGCACTTAAACACAAAAGCAGCCACTCTCTTCCTCGTTGCCCCCCATCAAGTAACACAGTTGTAAAGCCGACAGATGTCCACACAACGGGCCCTCTGTCTGTTTGTCCTGATCAGTAAACTGTATAGATCGTAACGTATCGAATCAAAGGCGCACGCGCACACGATCGTCGTCCAACATCGTTAATGGCCTGTAAAATGGACCACCCGCACTTTATTCCACTTTTATTGGGTTGGGTTTATTGAATTGATACTTTGTATGCTTGGGAAAGCATCTGCAGATCTCACTACTCAGATTTTGCCTGCATAGGTAGATTCTTCTATTGTGCTTACATAATAGAAGCAACAAGAAATAATGTAACCGAACATAATATGTAACACATAATATGTTTTAAAAGAGTGTCCATGGAGCTTCTTGAACGTTCTTCTCCATAGAGATCTACGCTTTGGAACGTGCAATTTAGCTTCATTTTCATCTTGGACTGACCGACACTTGACTATTCAAAAGTGCCTACATTTGGTCTATTTGAAATAAATGATTTTGAATTTGAATTTGAGATACCAAAAATTATATACAAAATTTGTATAAAGATAGATAAAGTCAGCTTTAGATAGAATTTTAGTACTAGTATTTTTGAATAAATAAGAACATCTACATATTATAAAACAAAGCAACGTCTGTCTGTTCATCCATTTACTCCTTATACTCTACGCGATTAGGATGCAGTTTTCAGTAACAGAAAGAGCAATAAATGAAAGAAGCAATGAAAATTTATGAAAGCACTTGAAATCATTTGTCAAATTCATCCCGCTTAGAAACTGCATAAAAAGCATAAAGAAGTCATCCAAACACAATGATTTCAAGTTAGAACTCAATACATCACTCCAAAAATATCTACAAGAATTTAGCATACAAACATTTTTCTGAATTAGAAGAAACAATGCTACAAAACAAAATATCTCCTCATTTGTTGAACACACTCTAGGTACTGCCAAATTATTTTCTCTGAAGTAATTTCTACGCAGTTGCATAATCATCAAATTCTGGCTAAACTACACACGTTTGACGACTCCGTAAGAGTAAACAAGATTAGGAAATACCAAATTATTTACACATTACGACGGGGTGACCAACCTTATTTCCAGAACTTTCATTTGTTTTAGTGCTTCTGAATTTTTTTTTATTATTAATTTGAAAATACCACTTTTATGGGTTAGGAAATTATCAAATAACTTCTCTCGCTCAGACACTCATGTCCGTTCAGTTACTTTTTGCGTTCAAGGACCGCGGTGACACTTTCAAAAATTCTCGCGGCCCTAAGTGTCATCGCCCTGCTGTGGCCCTACGGTATTGTTTACATTACTTTGAGGAAAGCGCGGAATACTTTGCGCCTTCGACGACTTGAGCTTAGTGACGCCAAGCTCATCATATCATATTGCGCGTCGTCCGCCAGCCCGCACGTATGGTAGCCAGGGATTTCCCTGCGACTCTCTGGCGAAGTCCAAACTCATACGGTTACGGAATTATTTTTCAATTGCGTTAATTCTTTGAAAAAAAAAGGCCACCACATCCCATTTCTCTTCCTCCATCCTGTGGTTTGAACCATGGCCTAGTATGGAGAGGTCACGCTTTATGATTGTACTTTTATTTCTGTAAATCGATGACAAGTAATAACTATGAAACAGAGGCAGATTTAGTTAAGGCATCGATCGCGACATGATCTCATCAATCCTCATTACTGACAATAGCAATTAAAGTGAAGTTTGATTGTGTTAATAATAGCTTGGGTACTATCAATCCTTACGCAATCAAAACCTAAATACGTCACTCTACAAGTGAGCGAGCCGAATGTTTACCATCCCTGCATTAACTGCTCCAATACGTCGGTATGTTTGTCCGATGCATCTCGTAAAACGGTATTGGGCAGGCTGATGTAGCCAGGTACCTTGCTCTGATAATAAATAGACGGCAATGTCGGCAATATTGCCGTAACTTTACTTTATAGCGCATTGCCGTTATTCTTGGCATTATCATCGTTTTGATGTAGAAGTGCTGTTAAATTTTGATGTTAAATGTATAATAAAATAGTGATCTTTAGTGCGTTATTGTTGCATGTGGTGGAAATGAGCAAGGATTAGTGTTTGTGCGTCGTAGTGGGTGGGAAAGGTCTGTTAGGTTTTCGGTTCGGTCTTGTCTTGTAGTGCCAACTATCGTTTAAGTCAATTAAATGAGAAGAGATTATGACTGTGCTAAATTGCAGATGATAATATCATTATCATATTTTGAACTAACGTTTTTCCTGCGACCTCGTTCGCGTAAATTTTGTAATGTATCCTGTTTAGCGGATACATCGAATAAAAAACCAAGCAACCAATTTCATTTTTGTATTATTTTGATAAGTATTTATGTTAAAATGTCAGTTTATTACACAAGGAAAAATTTCCCATACAACTTTTAATAGATCCCTGAATCTTCCTCGAATTCATATTATAGATAAATGAATTAAATCTAAAGCTCAGTGTGTAGGTTACCTATAAAAAAATTATAGGTCGTAAACAAACAAACAGACCAACTAGAAATGAACAGAACCCCAGGAACAAGTATTTGTAACCCATACCATGTATTTATTCCGTTCGGGTGTCGAATCCGCTACACGCAGCGCTGTAGCTGGTCACTATGCCGTCAATTATGGCCATTGAGTACAAACTGCATTATTATTTTATATCCTAAATTTCAACATTGTGAACTTAAACTTGAATAGCTGTCAAACTTTAGCATTAAAGTAGAGTTTGATACGTTCTTAAATACAAATAGGTACTCAATTCAGGAACCGGTTTATAGCTCATATCAAGAGTCTTGCTCATAGTCACAGTAATCCTTTTTAGTCATCACAATTCATTCTGTTTTGGGTTTTTCTTCTAATTTATCGTCCAAACCAGTCTTCGCCAAAATTACCTGATGGTCTACTAACTTCTATAAAACTTTTTCCATGGCCTATCATACAGACATAGGTCCATCTATAAAACTTGAACTACATTAGACCGACGCACACGTGGAACACTCCTGATTTGTACGTAGGACGACGTCGTATGGCGTCGCATGCTGTGTATCAAGTGTAGCTCTACAAGTCTAGTTTCTATATAAAATATATGGAGACCGACGCGCCCAGATCGGCGTGCGTGGCACACTTGAACAGTGTGCCTTTCTACCTTAAACGTAGATCCATACAGTACCGTAACCAGCCTTTTATGCGCCCGGTGCGAGCTTCTGTAACTGTGCCCCTAGAAAAAGTACAATACAAACAAAAAGGACTAGGTATATAATTTTTGCGCCCCTTCGGGGACTGCACCCTGTGCCTGGGCACCGCTGGCACCGCCCTATTTACGGAACTGGATCCATAGATTTATTGTCCGGACCGAGCCCAAGTTGTAGACGGTGCGTACTGTTCCCGCGCGCCTCAAGGAGCTGTCAGCAGCAGCGAGGACCCAGCTGTGTCGAAGCTTACTGGGGCAGGGTTAGTCCGAAAGGTGGCTCAAGCTCCAGTACGAAAGGCAACTAAGGAATAGGAGTGGGTTTTAAGTCAGTAAATGCCTGACACTATCTAGCTCCGCCCAAGAGCGGGGATGTTGATTTTCCCAGCGCAAAAAAAAATCATAGATGTATAGAGACCATCAAAATAATTTGCGAATACGTAATAGTGTAAGCAAAGCAACCCTTTGCCTATGTGACGACACACTCGAAAAAAATCCAAACAAAATGTATTCTACTTTGAGTTCATTTCTTGTTTTTTTCTTTTTCAATAAGCAAAGCAAAGAAAACGGCAGTGGGAATATTTTCCAATAAGGCCCGCACGGATTGGTTGCTGCGAAAGTATGAAAGTCGGTGTAATGAGTAAACAACTGTTTTTATTTATGCTTATATAATTATTTTACATGCTATTATTTGTGTAATGTTTAATTAATGAGATATTTTTTAATGGTTTTGCTGTCTTTTACAAAGTTTCCTCAGTTGATAAAACTAGTTATTATTATAGTCAAAAATATTGCAATCGCGTTTATTTAAGAAGCCCTAACCATCAAATCTTATATCAGGCAGGTAGTCTTCCACGTCATCAGTCAAAATGTATGTATTAGCAATACTTTAAGTAATTTATTGAGAGTGGAAAATCACCTAAGAACTCTTCCTGTTCGGGCTGGAGTGAGAGATTCATCAGACTTCTACTGACACACAGTGGGTCCTTTACCATGGAGTCGCTCAGTTTTAGGTTTTGTAAGCCCTGGCTGGAGCCTTTGATGTTTATTAAGGCCCCTACTGGTTAGTTCGTTTAAGCAGACTACAACTTCATAGGTTGACCAGCCAGAGACCACTCACAAAACAACCCAAGAGCTCTGTTGTCACCCAATGAGCAATGGAAAGGGCTATGCTCGGAGTTGCGTGATCGAATCAGTAATTAAGATATCCGCGGGAGAACCTAGGTTACCGACATATCATAAAGAATCGCCAAACTAATGTGGCAATAGGCAGGGCACATGTTCGCAGAACAGATGGCCGCTGGGGCCGAAAGGTTCTGGTGTAGCGACCGTGTACTGGAAGTCACAGCGTTGGAAGAACTCCTACAAGGTAGACTGATGACCTGGTAAAGGTTGCAGGAATCCGATGGATGCTAGACGCACAGGGCCGTCCGTTGTGGTAAAACTTGGAGAAGCATATGGTTTTTTTTTTCGGTGGGTAAAAATCATCCAAATGATATCCCCCATCAGACTCTAACTGACCATACCAGAGCCAAGCCTCCCTTTTGGAACTAAACCAACAAACAACTGAAGGAGATATTTGTCCAACAGTGGACGTCTGCAATGATGATGATGCAGATAACAGTGCTTAGGAATTGTCTCTGGGCTCATTGTGTATTGAATATCTGATACCTAAATTAAGAAAAATCACTATTGCTCATTCCCCACGTATAGAGGATATTCTCACTCTGATTAGACAACATCCTGAACAAATATGTATTGTTTTCAGAAGTCTATTAATAAAAAGTCCGAAGTTTGAAAGTATCCGCAGCGGAAGCGAGACAGTCAGCTGTTTAGCATTATTAAAATAACTCCCACCGTGAAAACACGACTTCCTTAGCGAACGTAAATTAATTCTGCTCTTGTTTTTATTATTATGCGATCAACAAAGAATCGAAGGTCGATAGGATTTGCATATTTTGTTCACGCTTTTCTTAGAACATGTTTTGCGTTGGTTTTTATCATTTAATTTTTTAGATCGGTATCCGTCTAAAGCGAGATAAAAAGAGAGACAGGTGAGAAAGCGAGTGTGTGAGTGAGAAATATAAAGGAGAGAGGTTGGTGTTATGATTCTTTGAGAAATACAAAACACTAACCCGGGGTTAAAAATATGATGATTAGGTTGTTCGACATTTTTTTAGCAAATGAATGGTACTTTTATTATCATACAACTCACCTTTGGACTATGTGTCTGTTTCCTTCTTCTTTTCTTTTATTTTTATGTGTTTACATAAAAAACACTATACAAATACATTTAAGATTTCTCACTCAAAGGCTTTTTCACTTAAAAACTTCTCTTGTGTCGTCATGTAATTGAGTTTAACTTTAATTTTCCTTTTATTTTCCACTCAGCAAACTTATAAAAGGTCATAAAATCTCTCAAAACAAAACACTTGCAATCTAACTCAATGAGAACATTGAGCAGTATTATTATATTATTCTCAACGATAAAAGAGAGATCCTTTTGGCTTCAAACGACTGTGTAGCGCTTCATCGCTTTAGCAAATCACAACAGCATTATTACCAAAGAGTGACTGCAAACAGGCCGGTATGGTGCAGCGCTTCAGCGGTGTTTTGCAACAATCACAACAGTATTACCTGTAAATTACAGCCTGTGGTCGAACCGTACGGTTTGGCTGCACTAAGGTGACCACGAGACGGCCACAACTGGGACGTTACACTACCGACAATTATAACATACTTGTGGATTGTAATTAGCTGGAAGCTTTGATGTTTATAGCTTACAGTTACCACTTCAGTTCTGTGAATTCAATAAAATGTCATATGTTTACACTACACTAAAATGAGATCTTATTCACAAAGGCAGCCAAATTACCTGCGTTCAACAACACTGATTGCCTCTGTGAGGTGACTACACGTGACGTCTAATTTAGATATTCAACAATAAACCACACAGACTCCTCTTACAGTTTACGAACACACGTCGCTTTTAATTAAGCCAAGCTTAGAACATTAACAAAATCAAACATCAAAAGGCTTTTAGTCGAATGTACGAAATTTATCGAAATTAAAACGTATGACACATTAAAGCATGAATTATCCGCTCCACGGTAATTGACGTCATAATTTTGGACGAGATAGTGTTATTGCTGGCGACATACATAAGCTAACCTGTTAATTAACTTTCTACCTCACGCCGTGGTTACCATACAGTTGGCACGTACACTGGCGAGCTGCCAACTTCACTAGCTATTTGCTTATAATTCGGAATCAATATGCTAGCACACGTGTGCCAGATTATTTCACTCATAAACGTTGTAATAGTTGCAGTAATTCACGCGCAATTGCCCCCTATCCCGAGTCTAGACACGACACCGAGGTAACGCACTTCGGCAAAATTCGGCGAAAACGAACGTTTCCGAATGCCGTAAAAAGTTTTCTTTGGAAACTGTAAACGGTATTCGGTAACTAGAACGAGACGACTGCAGTCGCTGGTGTTCGCAAAAACGCTTAGGGTACGAACGAATGAATGGTCGAACCACCATCGAATTACAGAGGTGCCTAGAATATGAAAAAAGTCAAAGGTTTATTTTCCTTGTTTGACTTATGGTCACCCTAGTCATCTTAAAGTACGTTAGCAAATCTATGATATATTTGCGATTCAAAATGAAACAAAAATTTTAAGTGGAACTCTTTTAGCACCACTTTGTTGTTGGTAAGTCTATCTGTCAAGACCTTATTACAGATTACGAGCATGGATGTAAGATGCTGAAATAAATATTAAATGCTCAAATTGCTAGCCCAAACAGTAGTGACAAAATCAAACTTCTAGTCAACGCAACCTATGGGAAAGGCCATTTATACTCCATTTAGGTGCATAGTTGACACTCGCCATGACATCAAAACCAGATAAGGAACTTCCTGTTGACTTAGAATCTTGAAAGACATGAAGCAAGTCTCATAGTACAAGCATACGAAAAAATGTGAAAACTGTGTAGTTGTATTGTAAGGTATAGGTACTCTTTTTAGGATTCGGAAAAATCTTCGCGACTCTACTTTTCTCTTACTAAAACTTCACCATCAGTAACATTTCTAAAACCGCTCCCACCTACTCGAATCTTTTAGTAAAAGAAACCCAATCCCATTCTATCCGAGTTTAAACCCGCAACGTATCGAAGTATCTTGTTTTTAACAACGCTTTGTTAATCGCGGCGCGACAGGTGCCATCTCGTCCCGGTGCGACCGGAATAGATGCGCGTGCGCACCGCTCACCAGTCACCGCTACCGATCAGCAAACAGACAATCAAACGGTTTTTTTTGTCTATTCTTGTGAAATTCGGGCTTAGGTGCGTCGCGTATTGTCTAGACTGGAGATGATGCAGACATTTTGTATACCTAAGCTTGCTTTAGTTTTTTTTTGAAGAGATACTTGTTGTATCATAGTGGATGTTATTTATGGCAATGTCGGAATTTAGAATTCAAAATTGGTTGATATCCCCTCGAGCGCCAGGGGTATATTGACCCGGAAAATTGCACTGGTTACATAAATTACCAAAAAAAAAACAAACAAAAAGTTAAAAAAATCAGTTTCTGAATTTTCCTCGGAAAAACAAATAATATATCTATATATTTAGAATAATAAATTAAAAAAATTAAAATCGTCCAAATAAATTTCGTACAAGCGTGTGTACCTACAAAATGAAAATTAAGCGATTTTTCAAGGTCTCCAAGTTGTACAGTCGTATGCACAATAGACACTCGAGGAGAGAACGGAGAGTTAAGGCGGACTCCTACCGGCTAAAACCCTACTTATAAATAAATTAGACGCATAACAAATGACCATGCTTATCACACAAACATTTGTCTTGAGCGAGAATCGAACCCACGATCTTCAGCTAGTCAGGACCACTAGACCAACAGTGAAATGTTTCAGCAGCCAATAGCAATAAATTGACCCTCGGGTATGGTCGCGATGACAAGCATGCATCGTGTCTATTCATTTATTTATGTCTTGCAAATCAGCAGAGCATTAATCTTGTATCGATCTGGCATGATCTACCGAGCACAGGTATTTTCTACTCATTTAGTGACACTGGGTCTTTTAACTCTCAGCATTCTAATGAGCAGCCAAACTTACTAAATACTGTCAAACGGGGTGGATGAGAACACAACCACACACAACACCAGTTGCTGCCACCGGCTTCACCCGTGTAAAGGTAGACCAACTGTTCAAACCTCAATCGAACAACCGGCATTCGCGCATAATTTGTCGCCATTTCAGTTAAACATTCAATAAGGGAACGCCCGCGTCCGCATTGCTATAAATTATTGAGCGTTTTTTTATAGGGTATTTGAATGTTGCGGGAATCCGATGGATGCGAGACGCACAGGATCGTTTATTGTGGCGACACTTGGGGGAGGCCTATGTCCAACAGTGGACGTCTTCGCTTGAAAAAGTAGTTAAATAACGTGAAAATCTCTTAAATTCTTAAATTCGACACAACATCATACATACATACATACATAGTACACGGTGATAAAAACACTTTATGTACAATGGCGAGCTTAACCCAACAAAGAGTTTTCTCCCAGCAAGCCTTTGAGTTACAGTGAGAGAACATATTCGAAGGTAGCAGTGCACAATATAAAACTTATATAAGTAATCCTAAAACATAATTATATTATACGTAAATCCTCTTTCAAATTATTAATCTTATTCACCCGTTTGACTGTACATAGTACTAATTTGATAACTTCCTGAGTAAGATGAAGTTTTTTAGATTTCAGAAAAAGAAAAGAGATACTATTGATTCTTAATGAATGAAGAGACACAATGTCTAACTATGTCGTATAGTTGCATATATATCTTGCTGTCAGATATAATTTTAACTACCTCAGAATGTATTGTTTACATACGCATATCCGGTTTGAACCATTTTATATGCTGTGTAATAGGAGTGTTCTGGGAATGCACCCGGATAGATGAATGAAGGTTATCCACTCACTGGACACGTGAGAGAAGACGTCGCCTTCGAGGTCGAGCAGCGGAGGTAGTGTGACCATCTGATCATGTATGCAGGGCAAACGTAGCCGGAGATCGCCCAGTACAGAAAAGTTTGGACTGAGAAAGACGAGGCAAGCAATGTAACATAATGTAAGCAAAAAAATAACAGTTTAATTACGAGAAAAGCATAAATGACAGATTGACATTCGATTTTCCTTGAACTGTGTATCAAGATATTATCCGTCATCAATCAATCAACTTTATTACAAACGATTTAAGCTAAATCCCGACACTTCCTCCCACATTTAACTCTTGCAAAATCCAAACAATGATATAAATTCTATCTTTACGAAACTAAACACACTAATAAATAATGAATTATGCTGTTGGAAAAACTACAAGTAAACCAATAGTTAACAAGAATTTGTCCATACATCACTGCTAATATACCTCTCTCCCATATTTTAATCCTACCCTGGATCAAGGACCCATAAACAAAACAGAGCTAACTAGGAAATGATTTAAACACGATTAACGAAAAATATATGACTCACACGCCATCACTCACTGCCATTGACTAAAGAACCATTAAAATCACTGTAATTCCCGCACCCAATAAACTATGGAAAATAGTTAATAATAAACAATAAGAAAAACGTACAATAATCTATGAAAATTCTTTATAATGTAAATATTTGTTTAGTTGTTACGACACGATGGCGATTCGATTTTGTTTTCTTTTAACACACCTATCTTGTATTATCATATCAATTTTTTCAAACAATTTTTAGAGTATTTTTTTATGTAGGTACTCGTAATCAGGTTTTCACGAACTTTTGATCTATGCATGTATGTATTTATTAACCCTTCAGATACCGTCAATTAGAGACACAATAGTAAGACAATAGATGCGCGGCCACCGGGTGTCGCTTGGGGATTCATGAATTAATTGGGTTAAAATAAAAAAATACGATTTTACTACTCGAAATTCACATAAAGTTATAAAAAAAAATATTCACATTTTTGTTTTCGTTTTTGTTCATTTCCAACTTTTAGAGCCACGCCCTTGTGCCATAAACAGTGGATATTGTTGCAGAAATTTCTGGGTTCAGAAATGAAGCGTATATAAAATAGAAAATCTAAAAAGTTTGAATAGTAAAAATTTTGTTATTCATTTAAAAAAAAAAGTATGTACAAACCCTAAAATCAAAAAATCAATAATCAATCAATTTATTAATATTATGTTAAAGAACCTATAAAATACTTAGTCGTGAAAAATAAATAAAATTATGGTTTACTAAATTATTAGCTACCATTTTATAATAGGTAATCTTATTTAATTTTATAACTGCGTTTTGGTTTGGTATTATCTAAAAAAATACCCTTACTGTACACTGGAATCAATCAACATTTGATTCACTCTCCCCTTAAGTACTTTTTGGTTATCTGAGCTTCTATATCTTTTTTACTTTTTTCATTACAATAAAACAACACCTACAATTAAAATAAGTATATTGTATTTATCCGTAGTCGAAAGAGTAACGATGATTTTCTTGCCGGTTCTGCACCACAGGAAACGACCAATTAGAACTGCGCGCTAGCTTCACTTTTATAAGTGCCCATGTGAAATAAAATATTTTGAATTGAATTGAGTCAGATAATAAGAATACATGCCTGTTACTACCACACCTGTAAAATAAACTTTCAGACTTTGCTTCAAAAATATAAACCGCAAACTAGGTAACCAATAAAAAGTCGCACAATATAAATATCTAGGTACGATATAATTTGAGCGTCTGCCAAAAGATTAGGGATGTATCTGCGTGGGCGTTATGAATGGCCGCTAACACGCTTAGGGCTTTAATAAAAACCGTAAAAACGAGCAAAATAATCGGCCAGTGTTGATATTTCAATGTTTTCTATACATTCTTCAAGTCTTTATCATATTTATATCGTTTTCACCGACGGACGATGTAATGGTATTCGAGCACTATATCACCTGTCAGGAAGGTGAATTATATTGAGTTGTTAAAACTGAATAGTTTCGCTGAAGCGTAGTCTTTACATAAATCATGTTGTTTAAATGTAAATTTAAACAAAAGGTGTGCTACATTTTTTTAACACCTTTATTTTCAATACATTCTTTCACTGTGTCATTTTCTTTTAAACAAAGCTTTCTAAAAATGTGACGTGGTAAAAAAAAATGTGGTTTGAGTTGAGAGACCTGATTAAGAACATTAGTGTAATGCAATAGATGCAGAGTCCGAGGCTACGAAACCATTTTTAAACTGACATGTATGGTTTTATCATTTTGTGTGTTAAAATGATTAAAACTTTGAATTCAATAAAAATTTCTTGGGGTTCCAAATCCGAAAGGTGCCAACGAAACCCTATTACTAAACCTTCGTTATCTATCTGTTCGTCTGTCAGCGAGCTGTATCTCATAAACCGTAAGAGGTAGAGAGTTGAGTTCCTCACAGAAATTGCATTTCTATTGTCGCTTCAACAATAAATAATTAAATAAAAAATTTAAGGGGTTCTCATATAAGTTACAGACAAATTATAAAGTTTTACATATAAGTAGTCGTACGTAATTTTGTCGGCTTTTTTTGCTCGATTTTAATATTGTAGTACCTTTCACGAGCGAGTCCGACTCGCACTTGACCAGTTTATTTAGTCTTGGTATTCTTCAATCTTTATACATACTTGGGAATGTTATCACAGTAAACATGTGTCCAGACAAAGGACCTACTTATAAAACGAAATAAAAATAATCCGCCAAAACTCGCCCAATCAACTCGAGCTCCTGAAAATGAACTGAAACAACCAAACAACGGTGTATTTAAACATCGCACATGTCCGTCCTGTCACTTTTAATTTAAAACACGTCCGAAATCATATTAATTGCTTTTCGAGCAATTTCGCGTACTGTCACGGGAGGTAACACGTTATAATAACGAGACGAACAAAACTTTTGGACGGTCAACACTATTTATAATATTGACATTCATGGCGCGTTTTGTTCTGATTGATTTGTTACTGGACATGGCCACACGGAAATGTATTGTAAATAGAAGAAAGTTTTGCCCCAGTGTTGTGTTTATTTTTAAACTCAGGTATATGTGTGAGTTTTTTGAACGTAATTTCGTATTGAAACGTCTTGAACGGTATGTACGGTCTATTTCAGTAGATGATCTCCTAGCGAGGACCGGAAACGATTCGGTAATGGAAATACGGTTCAAAATAGTATTATGATGTTTAGCTATAAATATTATTTTGTTTGGATGTTGGATTAAAAGAAAATATTCGGTTATTTTTTATTGATGATGTGGTTTGTAGAGGATTTTATTCATGTTCAGTTTTGTTGAGAATAGTGAGATTATAAACATTGAGAACTTTGTAAACAATGCTCTAATGTTGCAATGCAAATAGAGTTTTAAAAACTGACCAAGTGTAAGTTGGACTCGCGCACGAAGGATTTCGCACCGTCCTTAGAAAATATTGGCATAAAATTCGCGTTTGTTGTATGGGATTTATATTATTTTGTTATAAGTGTTTGTTGATATAGCGGCAACAGAAATACTTAATTTGTGAAAATTTCTACTGTCTAGCTATCGCGGTTTTTGAGATACAGCCTGGTGACAGACAGACGGATAGACACACAGCGAAGTCTTAGTATTAGGGTCCCCCTTTTTACCCTATAGGTATGGAACCTTAAAAATTAACGACGTGAAATTATGAAAATGTTAACTAAGTTCCTTATGACCTAGATTCACAAAAAAAAACTACTCTAAGAGAAATAGTCTTTTCAGGAACTATAGACCCAATTTCGAAATCTTTTTCCTAATAGAAAGTTACATTAGGTAGATTTACCTTTTTTGAGAAATCATCAAATAACTTAACTGGTCTGCTCGAGGGCGTTTTGAGCCAGCCCGTAGCCCTGAAATAGAATAGAATAAACTTTATCATACACTACAAAAGTTATACAACTTTTACAAAATATAAATCAATGGGTACTAATGGTGGTCTTATCGTTGAAAACGATATCTACCAGACAACCACAGGAAATATCGCAGGAACTTATAATAATAAGGACGTATACTATGTATGCGTACCTACTGCAAACAAGTCAACCGCACTGCACCTTCTCGGCTTCTTCACGTTCTTAGAACTACACTGTGCCTTCACAATTTACTTTGACGCCCATTTATGATGGGAAATGCACATGTCATAATCTCACTGAAGCGATGCGGTAGAGAAAATTCGTTAACTAATCGAAAACACAAAGAAACTAAGTCATTCATCATGATCATCACTTCAGCCGAAAGACGTCCACTGTTGGACATAAGCTTCCCCCGATTGTCACCACAATGAACAGTCCTGTGCCTCTCGTATCCATCAGATTCGCGCAACCCTTACCAAGTCATCACGGGCTCGCGGACGGCGAGCCATGGGTAGCTCGCTGTCCGATCGTCCGGTAATGGACCGAGTCCAAGACTTCGACGGCGCGCACTGTTCCCGCGCGCCTCAAGGAGTTGTCAGCACCAGGAGGGGCCAAGCTGGGTCGAAGCCTACTGGGGACAGGGTTGTCCGAAAGGGAGCTCGTGCCCCGGTATGAAGGCTAGAAGGAACGGCGCGGGGTTTTTAGTCAGTAAGAGTCTGACACTATCTCCCGCTCCACCCAAGAGCGGGTTTTGTAAAAGATGATATACCCCGTCGACAAAAAAAAATAAAAAAAAACCCTTACCAAGTCATCGGTCCAACTTGTAGGAGACCTTCCAACGCTACGTCTTCCGGTACGTGGCTGCCATTCCAGAACCTTTCGGCCCCAAAGGCCATCTGTTCTGCGAGCAATGTGCAATATCCATTGCCACTTAAGTTTGGCGATTCTTCGTGCTGTGTCGGTAACCATGGTTCTTCTGCGAATATTCTCATTCCTGATTCGATCAAGCAAGGAAACTCTGAGCATGGCCCTTTCCATTAGCCTTTGGATGACTTTAAGTCTTCTGATGAGGCCTAAAATGTCATTACATAGAAGCAAACACAGCAAGAGATGAAAAACAAGAGAACAAAACATCGCTACATCTATCAATTTTATAGATATTCAAACAATAAACTTGTAAAACATTCAAGTAGTCGTTACGTTTCGAACAATGTGATTCTTGCCGTGATTTATGGCGAGTAAACGCGAAAGATGGGGTGTAAAACACGCTCACACCTTCGCAGCACCTGTGTAGGGTGCAATCCTAACATAAGTATGATGTCAATGCAATGTAAGAAATGCAGAAATGTCACTGAGTGCCTAACGGGAAGAGTCTAAATAAAAATGCAAGTAGTCCGACTCAAACCACGTCTAATTGAACACTAAAGTAAAATATTTTACATAAATGCATGCAATCGTTGATCTGTCATGTCAATGCAATTTCTCATGTAGGTCGCGTTCAAAGTACACGTCTTACATTCGGCTAATTTAACTAAATTATTTTCCCATGTACGTACACCGTACATATTGCCACTACAAAACAAGAAAACAAATAAACTAATATCAATTTATATAAACCATAACAACCTTAAGATAAAAGGACGTAAACATGTAAATGATACAATGTAAAAATTATAAAATGTAGATGGTTATAAATGGATTACGACTATATTATAAATAATGTAAATTAAAAGAAGAGTACACTAAATTGTTATCTATTAGTCACTACTTAAATACTAAGTTAGCACACATTACTGTGTCTTTCAGTGTCAAATGTCACTTCACTTGAGGTAGGGTTGGCATTCACATTCACTGACACTTTTGGTTTTGAGTTCCGTTTGTCGATCTCGCTGCATTCGTCTTCGACGTTGCGGTCTCCTTCTTCCTGCCTTCTGCTTCTCGCTACTTGCGGACCCTCCCCCTGTCTTTGGGTTGCCATCTTTCGCCAAAGGTACACCGATGTTACAAGCAGTGCAATGCTAATCGCAACAGCCACATAGATAGCAATGTAGTGATGGACGTCATGAGAGGATAAGGTCTTTATGTTGGTCTGTTCTTTAATTAACTTTAGTTGTGAGTCAATCTTCTTGAACGTCTCTTCGTGGGTTACCAGGTGCAATGACGAGTTACGAATCGAGGTATTGATAATGTTGTTAATTGGAGAGATTGTGGGCATAATCATCGCGTATGGTTCCTTGACTAAAATGTCACTTCTATGTTCCATATAAGCGTGTAGTGTAAATGAGTCGCCTTGCAAGTTGCATCCTTGTTTTAGTGTTATGAGACCCGAGTGACGTAACGTCTCCGATGTCATTTGAGTGTCGCACACTAATTGCACTTCGCACGTGTCACAACAATAATAAAACCAGGTGTTTTGTTTATGTAATTTAACCCATTTGTCGGTGCATATTTTTATTTCCGTATGGCAATAAACGCTGTGTTCCTCGTTGTCTCGGATCAGCTGTACATCGCAAATAGATTTATGTCGATCGCCGGCATTGTATATAGGTTGATTTAATTTGCACATTAGAATTTGGTCATGTAATTTTTGGCATTCATGGATGTCATATTGTTCTAACGGTATGAATGAGTATTGGTTAACGTTGAACGCTATTAGTTCAGAGTTAGGAATAACGTACAGTACCCGATTGATATCAATGCGTTGAGGAATGCTAATCAGTCTGTTAAGCTCGTATAGGGCATCACTCAAAATCGGTACTTTTATTTCCATCAACAAGTAGTTCTGTGTTATGCGTGCATGTATTCTGAACAGCCTGTAGATGTCCCTTACGTCGTTTCGAACTTCCGGTAGTGTAGAGTCGCGAGGTAGTAGACGAGCTACTCTATCTAATTCACTTTGCATTTGGGTCGGCGATAGTAGGTGGACGTCCATATGTCCTTGGTACATATTTGTCAAGGTGTTGATAAGAGACTCCTGGACGTCCTTTAAGTTTTGAGCCATTCTTTCTGCAGCTATGGCCGATGTGACTATGTAGAACGCATTTGACGTCTCAAGTTGATCTCTAATCGTCTGGTTTTGCAGAGAAGTGAGGTGGTCATTTATTAACTGAAACTGCTTTACCATTGTTGCTTCATTGCGCTTTACAATATTATTTTCCGTTTCTAGGATACTGGTCTGGTTTTTAAGCAGTTGTAGCAGGTGGTTTTCATTGTGTTGTATGGTGTCGATATCTTGCTCGTATTGTTCTGCAAAATGTTGATCCAATACTCCAAACAACGAGTTTGCAACATAACCTACTCCGTCGATCAATCCTCTTTTGAACCTATGTTGAATTATTTGCTGAGACTTGAGTAGTTCGTTGTAATAGTTGAGTTCACTTGTGCTTTGTTCGAGTTGGTTGATTAAGACGTGAAATTGCATCAACCACTGATCGCAACGTGCTTGCTTTATGTGAGCTACGAATCCTTGTAGAGTGTCTACATTGCGCCAGTAATTTGTCATGTTATAGTAGAAGACCAATTTCCATTCATCTCTAATTTCTTGTAAGTCTGCAATCTTGTCAAAGTAAATCGTTTGATTTTTCGTCAATTGGGTAAGTTTCATATCTTGCTGGACAGTGGGTGATATTAATGTCGTAATCAGCATCAGTGTGTAACATACCAAGCTGCTCCAGGTAAGCTTTTTGGATCGGTTTCGTTTGTTTTTCGGTAGGTTGTCAGTGTTAGTTGGATTTGGTTTCTCAGCTTCAACTAATGGTACCAATCTTGTAACAGGTCGTTTAGTTACGCCTTTTGCAGTTTGTAGTGTCACAACTCTAGTGTGGCCATCCTTTCCAGGGTGTAGCTCCGTTACTCGACCTAGTGCCCATCTTCCTGCAGGTAATTTGTCATCCTTAATGCATACAATATCATTTATTTGTGTGTCCGTATTTTGTCGTTTCCATTTTAGTCTTGCTTGTAGTTGTTGTAGGTATTCTTGCGACCATTTCTTCCAGAAGTCCTTGCCAAGTTTTTGCACAATTTGCCATCTCTTGCTTGGATGGTAGCTACTGTCAATGTCTGGTTCTGGAATTGTCATCAGTGACGTGCCAGTTAAGAAATGTCCTGGAGTTAGGCAGTTTAGTTCTTCGGCATTCTCTGTAACGGTGCATAGTGGTCGTGAGTTCAAGCAAGCTTCAATCTGACATAGCAGAGTGGTAAATTCTTCATAAGTTAGGCGTTGATCTCCAATGATCCGTTTGAGATGATATTTCATGCTTTTCACAGCGGCTTCCCACAGTCCGCCAGCGCTTGGCCAAACAGGAGCATTGAAGTGCCACGTAACTCCCATCTCTGATACTTTTCCCAAAAAGACTTTGTCAATGTTCTGTACTATGCATTTGTATTGTTGCAAAAGGATCCGGTTTGCGCCTACGAAGTTCGTGCCATTGTCGCTGTACATATCCCGTGGCGTGCCTCGCCGTGCGCAAAAGCGCTTGAAAGCCGCTAAGAACGCCGTACTAGACAATTCTGATACTAGTTCTAGATGGATCGCTTTTGTGGCCAAGCAAACAAATACCGCAACGTACGCCAGTAGTGTTCTGACGCCTCGGCCTTTACTTGCCTTGATCTCAACGTGGCCAGTAAAATCGACACCTGTATGTGTGAACGGGCGAGATACTGTCACTCTCGCCTCGGGTAGGTCAGCCATAATCTGGTTTGTTTGTTTCGCATTAAATCGGCGACATGTTACGCATTTGTGTAAGACCTTTTTTACGGCGCGATATCCTCCGACGATCCACACTCTTTGTCGTAAATGCGTCAGGGTTAATTTGGGACCCCCGTGTAGTGTTCTTCTGTGCGCTTGCCAAATCAATAGTTCTGTTAGTTTGTGGTCGTGTGGTAGTAGAATTGGATGCTTAGCGTCTTCATTTAAGTTTGAGTACTGTAACCTTCCTCCCACTCGCAGAGTATCATCTTTATCCAGAAATGGGTTCAAACTCAGTAGGTTACTGTTGGTGTACAAACTTTTGTTTTCCTTCAGTCTCGTGATCTCGTCCTTGAAGGCATGCAGTTGAGTCTGCTTCATTACAAGTTTTCCAGCACTTTGTAATTCTGCAGTCGTCAAATAGGTGGTATGATTAGTGTCCTTAGTCAAACAGCTGTTTATGAAGCGTTTTATCCAGGCTATGACCCTTGTAATGCGAGTCATATCACTGTGTCGGTCTAATAATTCAATTACAATCGACGACGGTTCAAGTTTCACAACACACGTTTGCGTTTCTTTTTGTTTTGATTCACATGTCGTCGGCGTAATTACAATTTTGTCATATGCTTGTTCGGAACTGTAACCTTTCATCCAGCATGGCCCTTGCCACCATAACGGATGTTGCAATAGTTGGGAACAACTGATGCCGCGTGATGCGCAGTCTGCAGCGTTCTCCTCCGATTTGACATAACTCCAATGTTGTTTTGGAATTACGTCATGCACTTGTTGTACTCTGTTGCTGACGAATGACTTCCATTTTGTAACGTCACCGTGCAGCCAGCCTAGTACAATCATTGAATCCGTCCAAGCGTATGTATGTCTGTGCAAAGTATCCCATTTAAAGGCCTTAAGAACCTTTTTCATCAACCGTGATAGCAATAACGCTCCGCATAGTTCAAGCCGTGGAAGTGTCAATTTTTTGTTGACGGGTGATAGCCTTGACTTTGCAGCGATAAGTGTAGTCACTGGCTCGTTTTTATTATTCTTTGTCAGCAAGTATATAGCACATGCGTACGCCTTTTCTGACGCGTCGCAAAACCCATGAATTTGGAAAGGTTTTGTTGTATCTCCCAGCCATCTCGGTATTTGGTGTTGGGCTATGTGATGCAAGTCGCCGGTAAACTGCTTCCATTCTTCTTGCACGCTGTCAGGTAGTATTTCGTCCCAATCGCATCCTGATACCCAGACGCTTTGGAACAGAAGTTTTGCCTTTACTGTCACAGGTGTCAGCCAGCCAAGTGGGTCGAAGATTTTCGATATCTCCGATAGTAGTTTCCTTTTTGTAACTTGTTTTTTGCTGTCAAATTTTATTTTGTTTGTAAACGAAAAAGTGTCAGTTGTAGGATTCCACTGGACCCCCAAAGTTTTTGTAATTCCATCGTTTGTAAACTGCATTGTTGTTTGATTACGATCTGATGACGATAATCTTTCAATCAGGGTCGGGTCATTGCTTGACCACTTCCGTAGTGTCAGGCCAGCTCCTCCTAGCATGTTGATAAGTTGATCTTGAATTTCTTGTGCTTGTTCGATAGAGTCGCTGCCACTTAAGACATCATCAACATACATCTCGCTTGCGATGACCTTAGCTGCTAACGGGTATTTTTCTGCGTCATCGTTTGCTAGCTGTTTCAGTGTTCGAAGAGCTAGGAATGGTGCTGCCTTGGTACCATACGTCACTGTGCATAGCTGGTACTCTTTTAAAGGATCTTGATTGCCTTCCCTCCACACGATCTTCTGCAAATGTTGATCTTCTTCCTGTACCAAGATCATACGATACATCTTCTCACAGTCTGCAGTAAAGACGTACTTGTATAGTCGCCATCCAAGTAGTAATGTCAGTAAGTCCTGATGTAGCTTGGGACCGCATTCCATCAAGTCGTTCAGGCTGTAACCTGTGTCAGTTTTCTGGGAGGCGTTAAAAACCACTCTGAGTTTGGTTGTCACGGAATCCTGTTTAAGGACCCCATGGTGTGGTAGGTAACATGCCGCATTTAGGTCAGCTTTACTCTCCTTCATGTGTCCCAGGTCCAGATATTCTTGCATAAATTTAATGTAGCTATCCGATAGTTTCTCATCCCTGCTTAATCGCTTTTCTATTTGCATGAATTGTGCTACAGCGCGCGACTTAGATTTACCCAGCAGTTGATGAAAGTTAGGCTTCATTGGTAAACGAACTTGATATCTGCCGTTGCATAATCGTTTTGTAGTTTCCGAATAGAACTCCTCACAGTATCGCTCCTCTGACGTCATGGAATTGCATGCATCCCCACTGATGTCTTCTACTTCCCAATATTTTGTCAAGTCGGCAGTTTCATTTACTACGACGTTACAGTTAAATGTTTTTGTGACATTGCCTGACAGTATCCACCCTAATCTTGTTTGTTGTGCCATGGGTTCGTTAATCCCCCCTTTGACTAAGCCACTCATGAGTATTTCTGAAAATACATGTGCATCCAGAAGTATATCTATGGGTCTTGAGATATTGTATTCTGGGTCGGCTAGCGTAATGTCTGTCACATGGGTCCAAGATTTCTTTGCAAATGTAACGTTAGGCAGATTGTTCACCACTCGTGTCATGATTACTGCTTCCGTTGTAAAGCGGAAGTCATTGTGCAGGGACTTGCATGACAAATGGATCTTTCCTTTGCTCTTATTAGATACTGTGCCGATCCCGCTTATGTTTGCGCTCAGTTGTTGGCGCTGTATGCCCAGTCTTTGAGCTGCATTCTCCGTGATCAGTGTGATTTGTGACCCTTGATCAACTAAAGCCCTTAGTGTCATGTAGTCACCTCCAGCTGTCTCTACTTGTACCAGCGCTGTTGGTAATAGTATTTCATCATCATTGTTTGATGCGAAGTTGTTTTGTAGGTTTTTGTTTGACCTAGTTGAAGCCAATGACGACGGTTTAGGCGCAGTTTGTGTCGCTGAGGGCGTTTGTGCTGACTTCGAAATATCGTTGTGCAACAGTGTGTTATGTTGTTCGTTGCAGTCTCTGCATCTTTTCTGTGACGCACAGTAACCCTTAGTATGCACGTACAGACAATTTTTGCATATTTTATTGTTCTCAATAAATGCCATTTTTTCCGAACTTAGCATGTCAGTGAATTTAGAGCATTGGAATAACGCGTGATTATTATTGCACAATGGACAGCTAATCTTGCTAACTTGCCCAGCGTTTGATGCATGGTAATTACGAGAAAAGTTTGCTGAACTTTTATTTGTTTGGAAATTTGCTGATTTGTAATTTTTGTTGTACGGGTATGGCGTGTTGGGTTGAGGTTTTGATGTAGGTTTATTACTGTTTTCTGTCTTTTTCCTATGCAGCGGTTCTAGAGCCATGAACTTATTTTCGACAAAGTCCATAAAATGATTGAATGTTGGTATCTCGCGCGGATCCGACCTGGACTGCATGTATTCCGAGTACGTTTCCGAGTCTAATTTTTCGCATAGAACGTAAACTAGGACCGGATCCCACGAGCTAGTATCTACTCCCAAATTGTGTATCGCGTTTATGGTTTCGTTGCTAGTGTCATATAATCGCTTAAGGTCGAATGCAGATTGTTTTTGCAGATTAGGTTGACGCATGAATACCTGGAAATTCCTGGTGAACAACAAGAATTTATTATTGTACCTATGGTTCAGAATTTCCCAACACGTGTCATAATTTTCGGGTGCAATGTGTAAATGTTGTACGAGCTTTTCCGCTTCCCCGCGAAGTCTGCCCTTTAGATGCTGCATTTTCTGAGTCTTTGCAATAGCTGTGTTATTATGAATCGCTTCTACGTATAAATCCATAAATGTAGGCCATAATGCATAATTACCGTTAAAAGTGGGAATGTCAATTTTAGGCAATGTTTGTTGTTGATGGACGGAGGCGTTTAATTTTGTGTTCAACGCCCGTTTTATTTTTATAAATGCATCCTCATAACGACTGAAATCATCATAATAATCATGAGGTTTCCCGTCTAATATGCCGTCAATTTGTAAGTGTAATTTGTCAATTGCCGTCCACCGAAATTCTACTGTCTTGAGCGTATCCTCAATCTCCCATTTTTCCTTAACCTCATCTAAGCTTCGATTTACTAACCTAGTGAATGCACGAAAGTTAGCTTGTTGCAACTGCTGTAACTCGAGTAGCTTGTCCTCTGCTCCTAAAAATGTCTCGAACAGGGTCTTGTCAAACTCCACATTTGACTTACTATGGCCGGCGTTGCTGGGTCCAGCAAGTGTCTTCTTCTCGAACGCTGCAATTTCCTGACGCGCTCCGTTGTACCAGCTCTTCATGACCTCATAGATATTGCTGGTAAAGTACTGATGATCTTTCTCTTCTACTGCGCTCAGCTCCCGGTTCTTCTCTTCACATTCCTTCCATAGTAAATCTAACCGCTCAAGCCTATTACGGATGTAATCAGTGGTCTTCCTGCTCGCCGAGTCCTTCTTGAAATTAGAATGGATCTTTTTCACCTCCTCAAGGATCTCAGCTTGACGCACGATTAACCCCTCCATTACAAACCCGTAAGATAAAAAATGAACGATCTTACTTGAAAATCAGGAACTCTCCCTGTATGCTTCCGACGCTCTGGAACCTGGATCGCTGCTACCTCCCCGAATGCTCCTGCACGGCTACACGCGTGGTACGGTAAGCCGATACGACACAGATCCCGCGCGACGAACGACCGATGTATCGGACTGTATGATACTTGCAAAGGTTACGAAGGACCAAAAAAATTATGTAGGGTGCAATCCTAACATAAGTATGATGTCAATGCAATGTAAGAAATGCAGAAATGTCACTGAGTGCCTAACGGGAAGAGTCTAAATAAAAATGCAAGTAGTCCGACTCAAACCACGTCTAATTGAACACTAAAGTAAAATATTTTACATAAATGCATGCAATCGTTGATCTGTCATGTCAATGCAATTTCTCATGTAGGTCGCGTTCAAAGTACACGTCTTACATTCGGCTAATTTAACTAAATTATTTTCCCATGTACGTACACCGTACAACCTGCTTATAGAAATAAAATTGAACTAAACACTTTTCTGTGAGGTTGTAAATGTAAAACGGAGTTTTGATTTGGTTGTGTAAATAAATATGCAATGTTTGAGGAGTCGTTGTTGGTGAAAAAATAAAAAATTATTTGCTGAATATATGAAATTCTTGACTGGCTAAGTCAAGAATTTGCATAACGAATGAGTAAATGGTTATATCAGCTCCATATAACCTAATTTCATAGTGCAAGAAGCACAGAAATCAGCAAAAAATATTAGATTCAATGGATTAACTGAAAAAAATACTTTACAATACACTACTAGTAATAGAAATAGAAGAGAAATAGTAAAAATTTCCTTCTCCTGCCATCGATATATGTTTTACCGGTTCTTGTCTCATTAGCGACCGCTATAACGCCATAATTATAGGAACTAAACTTCAAAATCCTATATCGTAGTATGGTTCTCAGAGCAATCAGAACACCAAATCAACCATCAGGCAGTCGACCAGACCAAACACAATATCCGATGGGAGGATCCTCCCCTTATGAACGGAGATTTCAACGGGACTGTACACCCCACACACCTCTAAAGTAGTATTAAACTAAACTTTCTATTAAATAAGAAATGACAGTCGTAGCTTCCACTTACCCAACAGTAGGTATCCATACCTCGTCGACTCAGGTCGACAGACACAGATCTCGTTTAGATGTCGCCGTGGTTACGACAACTGGTGGATTGCCTCGACCCCGCACCGCTGTAGATCGAGTGCCTGACATGACAGACCGATTTTTTGTTGAATAGGTATTTCTAGTGCTATCTGGTATTAGAAATCTTCGGGAAATTGGAGCGTATTTACAGTTTTGGTGGATAGACGAATTGGATGCGTGAGTTTGTGGACCTCCCTCATGTCTGGTGTCTGCTGTGATATTTTATCTAATACTATTTCAGTTCCTGTTAGAAGATGGGTCATATAAACTACACTGATGGTGATTTATCTATGTAATATGCTAAAGTTAATATCGACTCAATATTACCCTATTTAGTTATGACCACGTAAGTAATCCACAATAAACATGATGAAATACTTCAAACAAACTTCTAAAGAACTTTGCACATAATCACCGATCTTTCAGAACGAACCAAACAAAGTATCGACATGAAACCTTTTACCTTTCAGCCGTCTTTCAACTAAATAAAACACTAAAGCAGCGATTAGTATACATTGCCGCTTTTGTAAACAGTACATTAGATGTATTGCGTGGCGGAACATCAAAGGATCGCGAAATGTTCTCTGTCGTCGCCTGGCCGGTCGGCAAAGCGGCATAAGTAAGATTTCCGCACCTTCATATTGACTGGCGCCACGCCCACGAACAGACATAACAATATCGTCAACGCTTAAAATAAAGCACTTAGAACGCAATCTATCAAGACGGGTTTTTTCGAGGTTTTTTTCTGGGTTCCGTTTAAAGAGTTGCGGTCTACAAACAAGTACCGATTTTGTTTAACCTTGCGTGGGGTTCGCTTCTGAAAGGAAAACCCGAAGTTCTAGAAAGAAAAGCAAAGAAGGAACACAGGAGTGGGATTTAGACAGTAAAAATCTGGCACGCCCTCTCATTCCACCCTTGAGCGGGAAAGTTATTGAATGATGGGCAACTGAAGGAACATGAGTGAGTTTTATTCAGTGAAAGTCTGGTAGCAGAAGTTGGCCAGAAGTTGGCCGTAATGACACCTAAATTAATTGGTTTGAAGTCATATTTGTCATCACCCACTCATATTATTAATGTAAATAACGTCACAGCTAGGTAAAGGTCTTCTCCTTTTTATCTTTCTCTCAGCTTAGAGTTGCTAAGGACCAACCTTTGTTAAGTAGAAGTCTAGCTCATCTTACAGGATATCGATAACTAAAAATAAAAAATATTCTATACGGAACCCGTTAATGTTTTTCAAATTTTTTTACTATATACCTACGTGTTCCCCGAGGCATCTAGGTATCCGCCAGTGCTCGTCCAAAACCAACAAGATCATGTAAAAGAAAACAACCGCCGGTGGGCGAAGTGCTAGAGAATGTAATGATTGGCTCACCGTTACAAATAGATGACGCGACGTTTAGTTGCCACACACGAATTATTTCTTAACTTAGAACAATTTTTTTTCTGGCAACATTAACTGTTTCACAGTAGCTATGTCTATAGAATCAGAAAATTTAGTAATTTAGCTACAATAACAACACAATTTCAAAATTGACAACACCAGTGGTAAGTAGGTAGCAAAATAGGTTCACATTTCACCTTTGGTCGTGTTAACAATTGTTTATCTTAGTATGCTCAATAATGGTCATGTGAGGGATGAAACGCATGTTAGGTACTAGAAGAATCATGAGTACATATTATTATTATTTTTGAAGATCTATGAAGGTGAGAAGGGCTATGCATCTCCCGTAGTGTAGGGGATGTAGTCACTGCGACCTAAAAGATCTATTGTGACTCGCCACCTTGTTACAGTAACTCTTTTAGCCCGGAGGCTTCCAGGAAGTCTAGAATACTCCTAGCTTTAAGAATTTTAATTTCCTGCGGGCGAATAATGTTTCGGCCCAGATGGATACTCCGTTTGTGGATAAGGGGCCCGCATTCACACAAAAGGTGCTTAGGCGTCTCCCTCTCCTGATTACAGTACCGGCAAACATCAGTGTCACTCAGTTTCATGTGAAATTGGTGTCCGTTTAATTTGCAGTGGCTGCTTAAGGCGCGGGCTATCGCACAGATATAAGTTCATAAGCGGATAAATGGACGCGCGGTGCTATGAGCAGTGTCTCGTGGCGTGCTTCAAACATTTTCATTATTTTTATCTTACCCCGCGCTTAGCTTCCGCTCACAACAGCATGGTCGTGAACGCGCCGTTAGATCAGCACCTTCAACAGAACACCTTCATAACTGATGTGATCACGTAAGGAAACTCGGAGGTTGGGTCAGATGATATTATGAATAAAAAATTCATTGTTGACCTAGCCAGCTTGAGAAGAAAAGCCAAGATATAAGATGATTAAAAACAACATCAAACCACAATTCGTGAATGAAAATGACTCATAGGCATGTCGTAACCACAGTACGCTCGTACATCTCACGTCAGCGCCATCATCACAGGCGCTTCTAGTTAGCACAGCACCGGTGGAGCAAGGTAAACAGCGCCCGTCAATCATGTGTCGGAGTTTTTATCGGTGCCGGATGTACGGGAGCGGGGATGTGTTATAATAGGCGCAGATTATGTAATCAAGAAGGAAATCATCAAATAATTTCTGCCACTCTGGGTGGAGTAATAGACTTTTACTAACTAAAATCTACTTGTGTTTCTAAAGAGCAGGCTCGCGGTCCGACCGTCCGGTAACCGTCCGGACCGAGCCCAAGGCGTCGACGGCGCGCACTGTTCCCGCGCGCCTCAAGGAGTTGTCAGCAACAGGAGGGGCCCTGCTGGGTCGACGCCTACTGGGGCCAGGGTTATCCGAAAGGAAGCTCGAGCACTGGTATGAAGAGGCTAGAAGGAACAGGGTGGGTTTTTAGTCAGTAAGAGTCTGACACTATCTCCCTCTCCACCCATGAGGGAATTGTCATTAGATAATTTTTGCCCACCGTTAAAAATAAAAAAAAAACTTGTGTTTCTACAGTTGCCTTCAATTTGCGGTGCATGGCCAAGGTGACTCTTTAGAACAATTCCACAACCAAGGCGTGCATTATTGAAATGACCCCGTCAATAATGCCTGCATTACAATGTCAATAATGTTCTTGTGACATACTTTATGCTCTTGAGAGATCATTTAGCCCGCTTTGCTCTTGTAATGTATTTTTCTCTTAACACACCGAAATCACCGATACTAGAGGCTTTACAGTTTTGTTATTATCTATATATGAGGAATTCAGTTCCACATCTCCAAAGTTCATAATCAAATCAAGACAATATTTCACTGGGACCAATTACGGGAGTATACTCTTAGAAAAATACAGCAACTTTTATAACTTCTTCCGTTTTGAAGTCAGTTAAAAAGTGCCGCCAGGATTCCGATCTCGATTTCCGGCCACCGTAGACGCGAGCCATGGGTAGCTCGCTGTCCGACCGTCCGGTAACTGTCCGGACCGAGCCCAAGACGTCGACGGCACGCACTGTTCCCGCGCGCCTCAAGGAGTTGTCAGCGATAGGATGGTCGATCCGATCCGAAAGGAACTCGAGCCCCGATAAGAAGGCTAGAAGGAACGGGGTGGGTTTTTTCATTAAGAGTCTGACACTATCTCTCGCTCCACCCAAGAGCGGGGGTTGTCATAAGATGATTTTTGCCCACAAATATAAGTCAATCAAAAGTTAGTATTATAAAAATACTTGCAAATTGTAGATATGGATTATTCAGTATCAGTAATTTTTATTTTTACAGTTAAAAAGTTCAGTGTGTTCAGTTCGCTTGGACTTAGAATATGAATGAGATTTATTGCTCATGATGAAAATTATTACCGGTTACCGCTGTTACCAACCTGGCCACAGGATGTGCAAAATGTCGTTTAGATTAATGCTTTTCCTGTGAAAAATAACTCAATGTGTATATGTATATGAATGAGAAAAATTCAATGACGTGTGCAACATTTTATTTTTCCTGAATATCTAGATGCCAATTACCTAGCTGGTATTTCCTATCGTTACCATTTTTTTCTTATTTAATGACGTTTTCCGCTTTAGCGCGGGGAGGCATGTCAGACTTTTACTGACTAATGTCACGCCTATGTCTCCTCTTTGCCAGGAACCTGGGTTTCCGTTTTGGTAGGCAACCCATGGCCCCAGTAGGCATCGGCACAGCTGGACCTCTACGGTTTGCTGACATCTCTTCTTGACGCGCGTGGAACACTACACGCCGCCGATGACTCGGGCTTGGTCTAGATGATTACTGGATGCCCGGACGGCGAGCTACCCATTGCTCGTCCGCAAACCCACGTCTATGGTGGCTGGAAATCAGAATCGGAATCCTGGTGGCTGGGGCGTGAGGATGTCCGTTTCCTCACGCATGCAGCCACCTCTTCCGCTAGCATTAGGTACTGCTTCGCAGAAGGTGGCGATCGCCTTCCGTTCCTCCTCGCTCCGGACCATAGCCTGTCCGCCCGGCGCGAGAGATCGCCCCCGTACCATCACATTGCGCTCCAAGTCATTACCTACAATTATTTATGAAGGAAAGACCACCTACTTTAACTCATCAAATTCATTTAAATAGAAAGTAGGTTTTTATTTTCCTAATCACGTCTGCTCACATCAAACTCTAAAAGATACTAAAACTACACTTTTATTAGATACGTAGAAAAATTACTAACAAAATAGCTCATTTGATATCATAAAACGTATATTTTTAATACCTTTCGCCATACATTGAAGCTCTTGAGATGACTCTTATTCAGCGGCAATGATATTAAAATAATCCAAAATGGTAACGGCGGCAGTGAAATGTGAAAAGTGATGGGAATGACAATAATTTGTCAGGAATTATGAGGCTTATGACGTCCCTCGTTAGTTTGTGTGCCAAAGAGGCAATTGACGCGGATTTTGATATGTCCGATGATGATAAAACACCGGACGTCAGTTTTGATGGCATTTCTTCTTGCGCAATGTAAAAAAAAATATGTTTTTGTTTAAATTGTTAGGTAACATAGGTTGATAAACCTTTGTGAAGGGAATTAACCTTTTGAATACTGTAATTAGAAATCCAATAGAAATACAATTAGAGAGGAAACGCGGCGTTCGCTTGGGGTCCCGTGTGACCGTGTGTTTATGCGTGTGCCTCTCAATGAAAAGTGGCGAGAACATTGGTGTTTTATACACGGCGTTATGGTGTACCACTCTGTTCTTCTCTCTTAGGGTGGACAGCCTGTATAGATATTTACTAATGCGGGAAACGAATCTGCGACACGAATTTTAGACTGATGATAGTACTATCATCATTTAAAAAAATCGTTCCACCGATATAGTTTGCTAAGTAGTTGAGCAATTGGCTGTTACACCGCGTGTCGTTTAAAATATATGTAAAGGCTACAGATAGGACTTTCTGGTTTGGAATTCATGTACGTGAGTTTACATGTCCATAAAGCAATAACTGGATAACAAGATACGCGGTTGTATTTGCTGTCTCTGTGTCATAAATATTATAAGTGCATGTGCTAAAGAGCGTATTAAATAGATACCTTGGTACGATTTGTCACCATTACCCTAAAACAGTACCAATTTAATTTGTCAACAAAACCTAATAAAATATAGTGAGAAGTGCATCCGTTGTAGAACGGCCGCGAACGCAATAACACGGTAACATTAACTCAGACATAATTCGCGGCTTTTAATTCACCTTCCAAATGCATCTTTCATACAACTGTTTACACGCGCCTGCGCATGTTGCTTACGTTTCCGGTTATAAGATGAAATATAGAGATTTTTTATTTACCAACTGTTTCGTTAGAAACCATCGTACCTACTTGTGTTCTTTTCTTGTGGGTGATGTTAGAATATTACATTTTGATAGAGGTGGAGAAACTTTTTCATTGTGATCGACACGAAATTCACCCGATTCACGGGCGAGGGTGTTATGTGCTGCTGTGTCAAATTTCCACGTGTAGCAAACGACGTTTTTCATTACACTTACAGAAACATATAAATAAGGGTGAGTTGAGGGCGGATTTTTAATTTCTTTTACGTTTTAAGTACACAACAAACATGAAAACAGGTTAAGTGCGAATCGGACTTTAACGGCGAGAGTTTCTAATGAACTTACCTACCCATTTACCTAGTTGTAGTTCGATTTCCGAATTGAATTTCAAAGATTTTCTGAATCGAAAAAAAATCTAATGTAATTCTTTACGGCTTTATATAAAGTCAGCTTCTTATATGGAACAATAAAATATTTAACGGACCTTCCATTTAGGTACACACAATAATAAAAGAAAAGAAGAACGAAACAGAAGAATAGCACAAAGGTGATGCTTATTTCTAAAGAAATCTCTTCCAGCACCCGCGAGAGGAGAATTGGAGAAAATATAGATTTAGATATTGTGTAAAAGGAAAATAAGTACACACATACATTAGTACCTAGTTATACTCGTAGTTTGTATTAAAGTTAAAATAACCGCTAACAATAATTAACTTACAGTTCGACCCAGTCAACTTGTTTACCTACTAGAAAATACCTAACATTATTTTAATGTATTTTACTTTTAAAATATCAACCAAATTCTCGATTGTGACAGGTAAGAAACATAAAATTTGTTAATCAAATTAATGGCTATCGCTATAAAATCTGAGGAAAGAATTCGCGGAGTGATTTGCAACTGAAGCGGTGTGCAATTTTTACGAAAAGCTGTAAAAGTCATGTTGAAATGACAGCGAGACGATACACGTGTAACTAGAAATATTTTCTAGTACCTACGAGTATCTAGATTATAAGTATGGAAATTCAAGCAGTTATAATTGAAATATATATAAAATATGTAAATATTGTATAACATTTTTGTAAGGAACAATTTGATTAGATTGGTAGGTACCTAATTGATATAAAATAATAAAGACGACAGCAAAAATAGAACACTTATAGTCAAAAACTAACATTGTAATGGCAGTCATATTATCGAGCCGTTTGGGGTTGAAACTTTTTGATCATGTGGTCCATGCTATATATAAAGACCAACTTAAAATCAAGAAATAAAAAATACAAAACTCTTTAAAGGAACAATAGCGTTTTTATCGCTAACGGCGATATCTATATCGAGCTACTACTGCCGGCTTATCGTAAGCGACATCATAATAATCATAATCATAATCGTAATCATTTATTTTGTTTGTAAAACATAGGTAATACAGAGGGTGGTATAAATAAATAGTGCGCTATGTTTTGCCAAATATTGGCATACAAACTTATCTTGCATGCATATTAACAAAAATTTAAAATTATAATATAATGTCAAACAATTGAACAATAATTTCAAAAAATATAAAAATCAAAACAGAATGTCAAAACAAAATAATTGAAATGTCACTGAAATTAAATAGAATGTCAAAACTTAAATATAATGTCATAAAATAAGTACAATGTCAAAAAAAAATGAATACGATGTCCAGAATAAATAAATGCAATGTCAAAAGATTTAATACTATGTCAAACTGTTTAATACTATGTCAAACTATTTAATACTATGTCAAAAGATTTAATACTATGTCAAAAAATTAAATACAATGTCAAAAAGTTAAATACAACAATACATCCTTTTGATAATGCAAACTTATGAACTAAATCATAGCCTACATTCGGCATAAGATCTAAAATGCATTTTTATAAGGATGTCGCTTACGATAAGTCGGTGGTAAGGACTCGATATTATAGACCACTTTTTTTAGTTATTATTGATAGGCTTGCGCGTGACTACTATCATATCGGATGATAAGTGATAATATAATTGGCGACACTTGCCTAAAACTAACATTCTCTCTTCACCAAAAGATTTCCAGCACGAGTTTTAGCTCACAAAAAACTCCAGTAAAGAATTCTACTTCTAGTTGTATGCACAATGAATTTGTTTTCATAAAGTCTTGTGAAATATTTGGATAAACGCTAAATTAAAATTAAAATGTAAGAACGGTTAACTAGAAATACAAAGATAAATACTGTGAACTGGTTCAGTGAAAATGTTCGCCGCATAAAAAGTTAATGGTCGCCATTGCAAATCTAAAACAAATAGTGTAAACCAACCTGTAATTACTTGTTTATCGTGCTCATTAACCCCGATACCTTTACGTTGCCAGGCCGACAGTTTCATTGTTTCACTTTTATCACACCTGCTCGCGTTACCTAAAAACATTATTATCAACATCGGTTTTAGGGATCCTTACTAAGACTTCACTGTCCGTCTATACGTCTATAACTAAGCTGTATCTTATGGCCCTGATAGTTAGTAGTGGCAGTAGTATCATCATAGCGTTAAGGTTTTCCAATTGTCGATTTGAACCAATTGTTTGACGATATTAGGGTATATGTGTAGTTTATTAATTTGAGTAAGTATATATTAGTTTATAATGGTATTATATTTTTTATTAGTAGTTATTTAGTTAGTTAATTACTATATCAATTCTCGTAAGCACCCAATTTCTTTCTTTTTTCTTTCACTATTTTTCTCGGCATCACTCAAAGGTTCACTGGAAGAAAATGCCTAAGGCATTAAAGTCCGCTTATGTACTTTTGTGTGCATAAAGTATTAAATAAATAAATAAACTGTTTGTTAATTTTAATTTTTTTCTCAGATCATAAATTTTTGTTGCTGCTATAGCAAAAAATATTAAAAATGGAATAAAATAAATGTTTAAGTAGGGCTTTCATACAACAAACCTGAGTTTTCAATATACAAAGACCGGGGCAGGTGAAATTAAAAAAATAAAATAATGTTGTATCTTATGTTATGTTGATAATGATACAGAACCTGTCGTGCGCGAGTTCGACTCGAACTTGGTGGTTTTGTTTTGGTGCACACATAACATTTCGTTTATGTGTTCCGTACATTGATTTAAATCAATCAAGGCCCACCACCACAACTATTTAAAACCATCGTTAAGTCAAACCAATGATTAAACTTCGATTTAATTACATTATTTTAATCATGTGTAGGAACAACAGTGGTGGCCTACGTGATTACTTCCTCGACTTACAAGTCCGTTGTGAGTCAAACCTGGGCGTTTTACTTTGTGTAATGTATTTCATCACCACTGTTTTTTTTTTTTTTTTTATTTATTTTGCATTCCAACTAGTGAAGAAATAAATCGTAAGGAAACCATCATATCGTAGAACCAAAAATTTGATGACGTGTGACCTGCACAAGGCCCGCGTGGCGGGTTATGGCTCGTTTCCCTGTATCCCAGCAGCGGGAACAATATAATGCTGATATAATATGATGTTTAATCTTGTTTAGTGGTTTATTTTCTAGTTTTTTTTTTTTTTGTCAATAAATCGTTTTCAGTGCGGGTAGCGATTTCGGTTGCGTAATTTTAAATAGTTTATTTGTCATGAAGGTGACTGACCTACAGATTTCAGTCCCTATAAAATAAATAATATCGTTTAACCAAGATTATAGCGGACTATTAAACTGTGGACACGTGAATATTTCGTACCAACACAAGAAAAATAAAAAAATGAAAGAGGTTTTACGACTCACGAGGTGAAATAGTGCCAGAAACTCGTAATAAGTAGATTAGTATGTTTTTAATTTTATTACTTAATAAATGCGAGAATTAGGCACACAATTTATGGTACGGGGTTAAGCAGGGATCAAAATGTGGTCAAAGATATATGGTGGACACATAAAAAAATTGTTTTGGAAGAATTTTGAATCCTAGCTTACGTTCAGTCTAGGAAATATTACATGACTACTTTATTTACGATTGTTTTGAATAAAACAATGGAAAATAGAAAAGCTTTGCGTAATGGTCTGTTCTTAGTTTTTGCGGTTGATTTAAAAAACAAAACGCCTCGATGATATTTAAAAACGTATCACTGAGAGACGTGTAAGCTTTGCCATTTAATTATCCATTTTGTAAAATCTCCGGTATTGAATATTTATTTCAATACTGGAGATTCTACAAAATAAAATAAAACGAGAGGAAACAGAATAAACAAAAGACAAGCCAAACAATCCTAGGACGAGCAAGTCACAGATGTACCAACTTCACCCAAAGATGGGCACAAGTTTTGGCTGCGCCACCCAAAAATTTTATTAAAACCAACCTTACCACGCTATACCTTAGCGTTTGCCGTTAATAAAATACCCAGGGAGGGCAGAAAGCCAAACCGTTCGCGTTTTACGAGCAGCGCCCCCTGCGGTCAGAAATATGAAACCTATCAAAATAGAAAACACACAGATGTTTTATGAAATGACCGAACGTGTTTATGTACCGTCGCCGGACGTACGTTGCGGATTTTTGTTTAAGTTCCAGCTGATGGTCTAGAGTTTCATATGTCGATATTTTCTGAGGAGACTAGTAAAATAATAAACGTAAAAAAAAACTAATGGTACATAACTATTTTCTACCTTACCTAACATACTATCTTACTACCTTAATGTATTGTATGTGTGTACTTTTGTTTTTATTATTTTGTGCTGTTGCCTGATGTATTGCCTGCGTCGAATAAATCCTATTCTATTTTACTTCAATTTAAAAGGGAAAGATATCAATTTTATTGTCTCCAATAATTGCAATGGATATAAAAATATGTCTACAATTATAACTCAAATTATAATCAACAATAAAATGACCTGCCTTTATTGATTTTAGTCACATAATTTATTAAGAGTTCTACCACATCATATATATTTATCATTACAGAAAAAACTGGCTTCAATATTAGTCTGATGTTCCTACGGGACGTTAAGTTTGTAATTCTATACCTCTGAATCAGAATAAATGTGAAAATATATAGAACAATTAAAATTTTGCAATCAAAACAATACATATTTTTATCTGTTTCTCAAAACAATTTCTTCTTTTAATTGACTTAAACTTGTGCTTGACTGCGAACCTACCTGACGGTAAGCAGTTCATCATCATCATCATCATCATTTCAGCCGAAAGACGTCCACTGTTGGACATAGGCTTCCCCCAAGTGCCGCCACAGTGAACGGTCCTGTGCGGAGCGGTAAGCAGTTACTGACTGCTAATTGCTGCTACTTATGATATGATTATGTAAAACTCTCTAAATTCACAGAGTATTGTCATAGGTATTACCTAGTTATTGAATTCATAAAATCTCTTGTCTACGTAATCATGCCTGAAACCAGTGCCAACAGTAGTAAAAGTAGAAAATATTGGGAAACAATAAACCGAATTCAAGCGTGGCTAGCTTCTTGTATATATTATCTTTAGGTATTTCCTACCGGTAGTGTTGTAGTAGGTATTTTGACTACAACTTTACAACGCAAATTTATCACTACTCATTTACCTACAGAACTGTCAGATAGATAGCACTACGTGTAAAATACAGATGTTCAACTACCGTTGGTTGGATCGGTATTATTGACAAATCTACTAGGGTGAGTGGTGTTGATATATCTATTAACTGAGTCACTTTTCAAAACAATGTTTACGTAAGAAATTACGTAGGTAACAACATATCTAAGAATCAACGCCGACGCAGCACATCCGTACCTTATAACCAGACCGTGGATTTACAGACGACGAGAAATAGGTAGCTTGCCGTCCAACCGTCCGTTAAGAACCGAGCCAAGTCATTGATGGCACGTAGTGTTGCACTTAGGCTTCAAAGAAATGTCAATAAAACCGTAGAGGCTCAGCAGGGCCGATACCCGTTAAGCTATGGGGAATTTCTGAAAAGGAAACCCATGGTCTTTGAATCTATAAGCTACTAAAAAGTATAGATGAATTTTAATCAGTAAAAGTTTGACACGCCCTCTCACTCCATCCTAGAATGAGAGACATCATTAGGTAGATTGCCAGCCCCAAAAAAAAAATACCTATAACTGGACATATCAATTTAAAGCACTTTCAACTGGGTGCATTAACGCACACGCATTGTACCGTTACAGACTGAAACTAGACACCCGGGGGGCGCCCCAGCGGGGACACCCGGGGTTCTAATGGCCCCCACCTATTGTTCGTAGGTGGACGGTACCTAGCCTGATTAGACTTATGGGTAGTTTAGTTTTTAATTGTGTGGAGAATTGGCTTTTCTAGAAATTTGCGGGGTATCCACTATAGTCACGAAATTAAATGGAAAATATTAATTGGAATTTTATTGAGCCATTTATTTGAGTTATGATTCTAGTCAATTATTTCTTATGATTAACCTTTGATTTTTAAATATTGTAAGTAGTATCTATTCTTTATAGTAAAAGTATCTGTGCTCGAAGTTTTTAGCTAAAATTGGATATTCAGTAAAATTGTAAAATTGGATGAACAGCATATTTCGTCTCTATCGCGATCACCATGAGGAGCCAATGGATTTATTTGTTTATTTTATTTTTTACTGACTTACACTTACGGTATACACCAACCATATTAATTATAGGGACTGGAATGCGGTCGCTGTAGTCAAAATTGGTTAGTTGGCATCATCAATATCTATATAGGAATATAAAAGTGCACATAGAGGTTAAGAGCATATACCTACCTGACTGAAATGAAATGATTCATCATGATTTTATCATTTGAAAAAATGAGAAAATCATGATGAATCATTTAGCTATAGAAAAGATTAGATCTATCAGAAGAAGCCATTAATATCTCCCGATCAACAAACAGTAGTCCTAGTTAACGGTACAGATAGCCTCGATTAACTTTTAAGCACATAATTTAAGAAACGAGGTCGACTCCCCAACATCCAGTTAAGGCAAGAATTAAACTGGGCTTAAAGTGAATTATTGGACACCGCGACCGCGAGATCCAAGAGTTTGCTCTTATCTTGTTCTTTTCCTCGTTTAATAGCTCGATTTAACCGGCGGCGTTAATATACGGTGCCACTTGCCGGATTGACAATTTTCGATATAGGTCGAATGAGACTATTTCCTATATCTTCAGTTTCCTCAATTTCATTATGTATTTTACCGGTGGATAATATTTTCCAATGTTCTTTGATCAGAGATCATTTTATTTTGTACAAGCATTTAGTTCATTAAGGTTACCGTCTCAATGAATTTCTAAATTCAACTTTCTTTGATCCCTGGGGCAGGCGAGCTCGTGGAAGAAACCCAAAATGATGAAACTCAGGATCTTCAAAACGATCGGTGAGTTCAAGCAAAAATATAAAATAACTGTATCTTACACACACTACAATCGTTAATAAATATAACGTGCTCAAAAATAAACTAGTTCATAATATACAGGTTATAGGAAAGTAGTTAATAACTTTCATCAGTGTATTTAATCACTATAAAATCACTTTGAAATTTAAATTCTGTGGTAATATCGCACCATTAGCACAAATCTATAGATCAAAAAGAACAGCAATCTACGAGTAAGTAGCCGCAATAATAATAATTTCTACGTAAACTTATTATGGTGTTTCATAAAAAAGCTTTTAGATGGTAACATCAAACTTGTCTACCTACGACATTATTTTAATACGTTGTCAAACTAAACATGTTTCGCATTTTTAAAAAGAGAATCGTAAAATATAAAAACACTCAGGTGACTCTGCTCTGACACAATAATTTATAACCACGGCCTGTCTCTACGAACACAAACTTATATAAAACACAAGAAAATCCACTATAACTCCTAAATAACTGGAATAAGGTTGAATTTCAGGTGGATTTCAGGGAAAGTGTAGCAAATAAAGAAGTGGTTATTAATTTCAAACACTCGCGATCTAGAAACGAGAGAAATAATCTTTGAAATTTAGTTAATGATCAATTTTAGCGCGAGCACACCGCGGTGGCGTCCGAAAAATTACGTAGGAAATACTAAATAAACGTAACGACGTTGATTTATTAATGATTTTAGTTTGTTTGTAAAGAACATACAACCAAACAGAGAGCATGGCCGTCGGTCTTGCTAAATATTTGAACACCGGATTTATATGATACTTAAAGCTTGATAGTGAATTCCTTTTGGCTAAAGTTTAAATAAATCAAGGTGCGTTTTTCGTGAAATATCCAGAAATATTAAAGAAATTAATAATTCTGTATCGGCTGGTTGTCATCGCGCGTTAGTTTTCGGGATCAGCTGAGAGACGAAGGTTATTGACTCGCTGAGAGGAACGTGCCATTAGTTGTATTCAAGAGAGGCGTTCGCTACACTATAATGATAAACAAGGTGTAGAACTGTTCATGGGGTGATTGAGTCGGATTAAAAAGAATTTCAGCTTTTCCATTTTGACTCGTCCATTGCATCACCCAAGATAAAGGTTCTAGCTAGTTTAGGAACCATCATCCAAATATATGTAATAATTCCTAATTAGTTACAGACCATAATATGAAAGATTATGTAGGTAATTTTTTTTTTATATTATTATTTTTATTCTTATATAATTTTTTTATTTATTTTCAATAATATTTCTGCACCTGCTGTTTAAAACGGTTTTTAGAAATACGGTGTTTATTATTTTGAAAACTAATTTATTAGATGAAAATAAGTACACATAATGAAACTTACTTAAGGTCTTTCAGCCTAACATAAACACACTTCCATTCCATCAACAAACCCTTCCACCACACCGATCCCTCCACTCCACAAATGTACAATAAAATAATACGAAACAAAACGTAAACAAACGCGAATCGAACTCATAATTAAATCAAGTTTAAATCAATCACTTCCGCGGACTATAATAAATCAAGAGGCCGGAATCCCGCGCGATCCCCAAAAATCCGGGACACGGGACGTTGATTAAGATCCCGGAGAAGTAAAATATTCATTAATTGATTCCGCGCCCCTCGGAAGATACCCCTCATTACTTGAGGGTTGATTAAGCGAAGCAACCTGGATGTACGTGGGAGAATGTCTCTTGGAGCCTTTAGACGACACGACACGATACGGTTACGACTGAAGATGCGATGAGACCTACACAATGGTGGTTAAATTGACAGTAGATACAATATGTAAGCTACGGAAAAGATTTTGAATAGTAGAGGGATTGAGAACAATTTTGTTGAAGTATCAATCAATTAATTATTATTAAATATAGTAGGTCAAAAAATATCCACGTAATAAATTAATTATTCTGTGATTCTGATTAATGTGTTCAAAAACTACAACAGAGATTTGAAGTACGAGTGAAAATGCAGGCTTTTACTGGCATGACCAGTAAAAGTAATAATGATGAGAAAAAACGAATAAGTGACACAGTCTTATATAAATAAAATAAAATTATCACTTCTTTTCAATTTTCTTTCTACGTAAACAAATTCAGTCGTAGGTCATAAAAGGACCTACCATAGACAAACGCGGTGTACACGGTAGGGCGACGCTGACTACGCGCACCGCTAATGGGTTGATGTCATTCACTACGTTTTGATGCACAAGAAATCTATGGGGATGCACTGACTAAATATTTTAGGGACAAAGAAAGGAAAAAAATTATGGAAAATGATTTTAGTAAATGGATCATTTATTTAGGTACCTTATAAAACCTGCCAGATTAAATGAAATAATTAAATACAAAATGTGAAATGATTTCAATGTCTATTTTTGTTTTTGTCTTGTCATATTAAAGAATACACGAGACCTAACTCAAAAATCGATGTAGAAAAACCACGCACGTCGGTGCTAAAAAATATAATTTATCTCTATTTTCATAACTGTATGATTTATGATTGGTTTCCAATTATGAATCATTTCGTGATGTTCGTTGAAATATTATGGGGAATGTGAGCGTGTGTAACGCTGTAAGAGCGTCGGTAGGGTTCGCCCACCTGTCACATGGAGTAAAGTGACAGTTTCACTCTTGCCAAACATTTGTATCAGCTGACAGGTTACTATGCTTCGTCATTGTTGCCTAGAAAAATGGGACAGCCCTAAATACTATCGGTAGATTGTCGCAGTTTTGAGATGTTATTTTTTTCTCATTGAATAACAAAGATTTGGCCAAATGTTGCTGATGACTTTCCTAACATAAAAAAATAAACAAAATACAAACTTTGCATAACCTTACTTGGAAATGTTACTTTGTTATTTTTCAACCTATATTTCTCGAATTTAAATGCTTTTAGTACAAGCGACTCCACACCTCCCTTAGCTTACCTACGGCATATTAATTAGAGGTAAACAAGTTCCTTTGTAAGATTTTCACTTCGTTCAACGACGTTATCCCAGAGATAATAACATCTAAATATACGCACTTGGTTGTTCACGTATATGTAGTAGGTATGGATAAATGGATGGAAGAAAACATTGATGTTACAGATGTTTATTTTCTCAAGGACTGAGAGAGGCTGACTGGCTTTTGTTTGGTAAGAATGACTTTTAATTTTCTTTGCTGAATTAAAAATATCATAGCATATCGCTGGTCTTGATTTTTTGAGATAGGTGTTACAGTGTGTTAGAGAAATTGTATCAAATAGATAATTTTCTATTTATTAAATTTTTACTCCTATTTTTTTTTCTTTTTGATGTTTTATTGGTCTTCATCAGATTCTCTTTTTTCACCTTTTTCGTTTATACTTTGGATACTATTCGTGAAACACCAAAAATTTAACCAAAAGGAGTCATAATGAAGCAACACTAGAGCATAAACCGATCCCCAAAATTAATCATAATCATAACAGGAGGTGCGACTTGCGACTAATTGGCGCGACTGGCAAATTAATAGATGATCTGTGTCGCAGCGCGCCGTCGCACGGCTGAGGCGACACCGCTACTTATCTTCGCACTAAAAGGCAAAGGACAGAGTAATTCTGGATGGCATCTGTCATCTATGTTTCATTTGAGGAGCATGAGTTCGAGCTGTGTGCGGTAGGTGCAGCGTAGATACTGGAGACTCGACTTTCTTTGAATGAAGTTTGCTTTTGGCTAACCTGGCTTTTTCCGGTAGAGACTTCTAAGGTTGGGTCGTAATTTTAATATTGAGCCCTCAAGGGTTTTCATCAGTAATCGGTCCTTCCGATTTAGAGTGACCCACTTCTTGCTTTTGCCCGTATTAACATCTTTTAATTAGTTAGGACTACCTATTTAGATTTAGTGTAAGTCCCTTCTTTGAAGACTTGCTGGAGAGCAACCACAGCGTCCTCAACTTCCGCATGACACATATCCTCACCAGACATCGCAAGCTCAGGAGGTTTTGGATTCAAGTGGAGAAAACGCCCAGGTCTCACTATGTGAGTCCAAATACCAGATCTTTCAGCGTACGTGTACTAACATTACCATTGTTTGTCTACTCGTAATTCTTTGAAAATCAGCTGTACCATATTGCCTGCTTAAAAATTTACGTATGTATAAAATACGGATATTCCGAAGTTCAGTTCTTCCAATAAATTGTTTACCGAGTTTTCCGCCTAGTAACGTTGTTAACGTAAAAAAGTGTGCCGCTAAAAGTGTACCTAGCTAGGTACAGCCACAATAACAATATTAGATCGGAACACAGTTACTCGTGTCTTGTCTAACTACCTGGCAGCCATTCAAGACAGACTGAACTGAACACTCTGCTCAGGGTTAAGATTATATCTAGGTAAGATCTACAAGCTTTATTTATGATGTGAGCTAAAAAAATAGTGGTTACGAAATTAGTGTTTCGATTCAATTTGTTTATCACGCAAAAGTGTCTTGTTTTCAATTTCGATTAAAATTATTTTTAAATCGTTTTGATCATTTTTATACCTGTTAAAACTAGACCTGACAGTCATTTTCCTGCCTGAAAACGAGCTTTTCTACGGAAAAAAAGATAATCTGATTGCAGTGCCACTTACCAGGTTCAACTGTATTTTCAAACCATCAGAGGATCCACAAGAGATCGGAAAGTTTGTGTGTATATTTGATATACACACAAACTTTCATCCAAATCAGTCAAACCGTTTAAGAGGAGTTAAGTAACAAACACAAGTACAGAAAAATTTATATAATTATAATGAAATCGAACAATTAAAAAAAAACCGCAGTTGAGTCTCGAGGTCCGAACTCTATGACAACACGTTTACCTACACATAATTCCATTTTCAAAAAAAAAAAATAACCTTTATAATTTTCGCTATTTTTTTCGGATGTTTTTTTTTACTGAATCACTCAAAAAATGTCAGAAAGGATTTGAATGTAAAGAAGAAGTCCTAAATCCTGGTCTTACATTTTGTATTGGTTATTTTGAATAACCTATTTGGATAACCAAAGCTAACTTTGAATCTAAATAAACATTAATCAAATGACAAGATTATTTTAACAGAAACACATTTTGACACACATACGTTAATAATATTAAATAGATCTTTAATGGTGTATACACACGCGGCTATAACCGATCACTTCTCGGAAACACGGCGAGTGGAACATCAACATACCTTTGGGAAAATGGCCAAACGCCGTTCATTCATTGAGAGAGAGCGTGGGTGGCGATCGCAGCGCCTCCAGCGGGGAGTAGCGGCAACCTTGTAAAATGAAGTTGTTTTGCAATTTTTTTTGTTTGGTATTTTTTACTGATTGATTTATATTTAAATGATGTAAAAAAATATTGTAAATGGTATTAGAAAATATCTATATTTTTTATCGTCACGTTTTAATGTTGTAAAGTTGAAATTGATAGACTTTAGAACTAATTTTTGTTTGATGCACTTCCATGACGTTAATGTCTTTTTGATTTCATTTAAAAAATAAAATACATTATTTAATGACTCTAAACATGGGAATCTTTTGTCAAAAAACTGAATCACCTAGTAAGCAGTACCTACAGCTATTTAATTTTTTTATACACACCTTGCAGGTACCGTATGCCAATCTGAGCAGTGTAAATATTAATAATAAAGTACCCACAAAAAAACTAAATAATAATAATATCATCCTACACATGTCCAGCCAACATTAGCATTATCCATCAGAATAATCTACAGCAAATCATAATAGTACTCACCTCACAAAGGACCCAATGAACCCATTATATTAAAAAACACAATCAAAATTTTTATTACAGGCACACGTACGAAATTTATTAACCCATCCCTACCTTTATTGCTCTGTAAGCCCCAGTGCAAATAAAATAATATAAAACGAGAAAAAAAATGACCGTTACGCCGCGGGCGAGTTCTTAATTCAAAAAACATTTAAAATGGCCGCTGTAAGTCGCTGCATACGAATGCGTTTTTATTGTGTACGGGGTTGGAAATGTTTTTTTTTTGTTTGGAGGGGTATGAATTAAGTTGTAGGTTTGAAATGTGGGTTAATAGAATTGTAGATTTGTATTATTAAATTTATTGTTTACTCTGTTTTGCACTGTTAAAACTACAATGATAACTTTGCAATGGCAGAAATTACATGTATTCTGATATGTAAGTTCACGTGTTATTTTATTATTGGATTGTTGTGGTCGTGACATATTCTTATTTTTGTTGTTATTTACCAAATAGTTATTTATATATTTTGTTTTAATAAATTATATACCTGACACTAATAATAATATTCAATTCAATTACATATTTTTATTTTATTTTTTTACCTTCGTCCATGCGTCAGTGCGGGGTATTAACTGAAAACCATCGCTGAGTGTCTGACGTTCAGCAAATGCTGAGGTGGTCATCCTTTCGGTGCGGATACGCTCGACACGTTTTATACTTTTGTTCTTTTTTATTTTGTGTTTGTAATCGTTGTGCTGTGTCTGACCCGAATAAAAGTATTTCTATGCTATTTTTATTGAAAAAATATTATAAATATCGAAGTAAAATTGTAAAAGTCATTACACACGGCCTCATTCCCTGCACATCACGTCCCCACACCCAAATACTTTTTAAAGGTTCACCTTTTAATGAAAAGATCGAACAATAGTGCTGCCCTAGTAGCCGCGGGGCGTAATAAGTGGCGAACGGGGGCGATCTCAAGTGGGAGCGATCAGAGCGACGCGAGTTGAGGTGAGCGATCGATTGTGAATTGCAATTTAAGAGGAGCACATCGTTTTGGCCAGATGTGTAGTTTCGTTGAGTGGTAATTGGATGTGTGCACTTTTGAGCACGAGCGTCGGGCGATGGAGCAATTATTTTTATGTTTGGTAAGTAGGTATATGTAGGTGGGATAATTTATTTTCGAAAAAAATACTGGTAACAAAGTAGTTTACAAAATTTTTTTAACAACAATCAAACATTCTTTATGAAGTCATAAAGAATATTTGTGTTGAAAAAAATGTGTATAACCTAAGTTTTTAATTTATTTGATTTTTCGTTTCTTTCAGCAGAGATTATGAGAAATTATAGTATTGGTAATATTCGTTCACAAATGATTTAAGTATAAATAATGTAAAAGGACAAATGATGGTTAACCTTGCACAAGTAAGTAGGCGCCCTGATTTCTTCTCTACACTTCACACACTTTTATTTTCATTCATTTATAACATATACTCAACATGCGGTCTCGCTTCATTGATGACGAATGTCGCCCTCACCTTCTCTTCAGACGAGCAAACAAACGAAGACCTATATTCTGTCTTGTTCTTCAGTTTTCTTCAAGTGGATGTAGGTTTATTGAGGCTGGGAGCGATTGAGGGTGTCAAATCACCTGTTGAAATGGCTTCGAGTCAATTAGACTAGCCGACTTGAATAGTTTGGCATGTGCAGACAATTTGAATAGATTTATTATTGTCATTGCATCAATTCTTGTTGTGATAGAGTTTGTTGTGATGCTTTGTGTTATCGTATCAGCTAATGGACTAGTTCGTGGTGGGATTTGAATAGTGACGACGACGTTTATTAAATACTAGCTTCTGCAAGCGGCTTCCCCCTCGTGGAAGTAGGAAATATGCCCGTCACTTAGCAGTAAAGCTACATTCTATTGTCGTAAGAATTTAAAAAATCAGTCCAGTAGTAGGCATTTTAATTTATTCAGTACAAAAAAAAAGTAAATATAGAAAATACGTTTTAAAGTCGATAGCTTCACTTAAAATTATCTAAATTGAAACGATGATGATATTGAATGATTTCGTTGACGTCAAAGAAGTTCATTGTACATCAAAATAGTAACAATTGTACAACTATGTCTGGGTATAATGGCGGTATTATTGCTAACAGCGATATCTACCAGACAACTTCAGGATGAACAGCTAAAACTAGGTATGCAATTTTTTACCAAGTCTACGAATACTAATTAAATCCTGAATCTTTAAGTCAAAAGTGAATGATAAATGATATTTGTTTTTGCAAATAGGTTTAAAAAACACTTTTACACGTCAATTTTTTTTTCGTCTGTTTAAGCTAGAAGAGGCCGGTGTTTCCTAGCTGACTACCCTGAGAAGAAATACCGACACAAACTCAGGGGTCAAAGTCTCTTTTAACCCTTCAGATACCGTCAATTAGAGACACAATAGTAAGACAATAGATGCGCGGCCACCGGTGGTCGCTTGGGGATTCATGAATTAAAGTTCATACAGTAAATATGTAATGGTCAAATCACATGCGAACCATGCCGATCAGTCTGAGGTGGTCTTTTGAAGAAAGAACCATACAGATTTGATTGGACCCGTCCAGTCAGTATAAGCATTTGTCAGTATTTGCAAAGCTCAACTCACTTATATCACAATAGATTACTTCTAGGTAAGCCCGTTTCATATGTTGCACACTTACACCATCAAGAAAATAATTGCCAATAACAATAAAATACCCGCACCTAAAAATATCAATCAACAATATCCCCGCATAGGCTTGATTCAAACGCGCGTGCACTCAAATCCCCTTAGCTAGCCAGGTGGGGATCTCCGTGCATACCGTGGGGCTCGCTGGGCATCGCTGGGGCTCAGTGGGCTCATCGTGGGGATTAGTGCTGTGCAGTTATGCCGCGGGGGACAGGGTGATTAGGGCATAATGGAGATGATGGGATAGTTCGTGAGCGATGCTTGTGCAAATTCGTGGGATGAGAATTGGTGTGATTTAGCATGTGTAGTTTAGGGGACACAGCTAAAAATAAATTTGGTAAACAAAGATGTTACATTCACGATGGACAGATAAATGGATTTTTTTTTTGAAAAGCTATCTTTTTAATCCTAAGCTTCGTGTGCAGGCTAATTTTATACTCATAGAAATATAAATAACAGTCTTATATTTATGGTTATACCTACAGATAAGTGGTCACAGCTGCCTTAGATCATCTACAATGATAGGTAGATGCCTTGTACAAATTAGGGCTTACTGTCGTTTGGGACACGTCATGTTCGGACACAGTGTCCCAATTGACACTATTTAATTTTAATATTTTTTTTGGTGACGATTCAGACACCGATAAAAAATAAAACTGTTTTGTGCAGTCAGATGAAAAAGTTTTGTTTGATAAATATTAATTTACACACGTGTCCAAACTTGACGTATCCAAAACGACAGTAAGCCCAAATTAGAGTGACTTTTCATTTTTAAGCCTTGGTTATACACCTACAATTTAGCTTCACTTTTCTTGGACTGACCGACATTTGACTATTCAAAAGTGCCTGCAAATGGTCTATTTGAAATAAATGCTTTGATTTGATTTGATTTGACCCAATTTGTAAAGTTGAAAATCTCATTGTATTATTAGAGACATTGGCATTGCCATTAATTTCCAATAGACCAGAGTAAAACGTAAAATAACAGTATAGACTACCTTATTGGTCTTGTGTTGGTTCGATTTTTAGATTGGGCAAAAAGTGCTACTTAGATATAATTGGTTTCTCCAAGATTTACTCTCTTGCAGCCCGGAGTTTGAAAAGAGGTGGTGCCCCATGCCTTAGTAAGCACGTAAAGCTGTTGGACCTGCTCGTGATCTCTCCTCGCTTGTGTCGGATTGCTGTCTCATAGAACTATGAGTAGAAGAACAGATAGTTTACCTGTGTTTGCCCTCACGATTTTGCTAGAGTGTATAATATCTCTTGCGTAATTAGCTCTCTGAGCTCTTACGTGATTAGCTCTTATTTGTCATTTTTATAATCTTACTATTTAAAATCACAGATTATTTCATTATTATAATGAAACTGAAAGATGTTAGTTATTTAAGTTACTCTTTTAAATAAGTAATAAATATTTTCTTCTATCGACATTTTTATTTCCTAATCCCCGCACTATGCGAGTGATATTCGTAGGTGCGCTTCGTAGAATAGGAAATTAATTATTTTAAATTTTTATTTGAAGCGCACCTACGGGTGCGCTTAGTGGAATACTTTAGGTGTGCTTCGTCTGGGTGTGGTTCGTTTGGGTGCGCTTCGTGGAATACCTCGTTGAGATTGGTCGGGTCGAAATTTGGTCGGAAGGATAATTTATTTCGTTTTGATACCACTCAACTAATACTGCTGGTATTTCTTTGAACGCATTTATATTTTCTGTTCTAAACGGAGACCACTCTTTGAATAATGTAATGTACGAACAAATACCAGTAACTTGAATAGGAATTTATCGAAATCCTTCCGACCAAATAGGATTCATTACATAAGTAGCGATGAAAGGACTCCTATGAGTTAGACCGATGACCTAGTGAAGATTGCGGGAACCGATGGCTGCTGGACGCGCAGAATCGTTCATTGTGGCGACACTTGGGAGAGGCCTATGTCCAAAAGTGGGCGTCTATCGGTTGAAATGATGATGATGATGATGACATAAATACGTAGGTATAATCGAAAAGTAAAAACATGTAAGAATACGTTTACCTTCCACATTCAAGCACGGTCAACCAAAGTAAACATCCACTCACAAATAAATCCTTGAAAAATGAAGTACACACAAATATGCTAAAGGTGGTCGTCCACTATCCCTTTTATCCTTGCTATAATAAACTGTCGGACATTTGTCAGCGATACCTTCGGAGGCCTGACTTCTGAAAAACAAAATTTTACGCAACACATATCATAGTGGACTGGGGTGCGGTGGAGACGCACTAGGTCGCCGCAACGCCGCGGTTTTTTGAAGCTGTTGTTACAAATCTAGTTTTTTTTTTATCTTAGTTTTATTTCTCGATCTAGTATATGTGTACTTTTAATCATTATTTTATAAGTTATGAAGACTTGATAAACTGGCAATGCAAAAATAATTATTTTTGATTGAAGTTTTTTAAGATTAAGATTCTTTTTTTTAGGCTTTTGTGGTGGTAGGCTTATGTCCAACCGTGGACATATTTTGGCTGAGAGATGATGATAACTATATGTTTTAGCTTCTTTTCTTATCTTTTTTTATTGGATTGTCAAACATTTTTGTAACTAGTTTTTAAGTGGATGTTGTGTTCTTTTATGTTTTTGCATCATTTAATTTGTGTAACCTTTGTTGGAAATTCTATAAATAAATACATTTTAAACACTACTAAGTTTACTGTAGCACAGTATCATCATATCCAAAACCATGTTTTACAAGTAGTAATCGATAGATTAGTGTAACTTCATGGTTGAATGAATGTTGGAAAAAGTTTGGGCAGGATATAAAAACATAGCGCATTTTAGTCGCAGTGCGTATCCAAGTTAGGGCGCACATACAGGGGGCGCTCCGTGGACACGGTCAGTGCGCGCGCTCTAAAGAAGTGAATAAATCTGCCGGACGAACGACAAGGTGAATATAAATATAAAGAATCCGCGGACAAACTTCCGGACTACGCAGGGTTGCTACGTGAGCTTGTAATTCAACAGTAAATATTTTTCCAAAGAAGTACCCTAACAAAAAAAAATATTAAATTGATTCCATCACAATTCATGCAATGGCTGTTTTCATACGTCCACATTGAGATTCAATTTAAAAGGGTCATTTAAAAAAAAAACTGCTTATTTCCACTACTGAGACACCTATTTTTATTTACTTACTTGCTTCTGCTAGAGTATTTGCCCGTATGATTGTTGAAAATTTTAAGAACCCCTTGTGACAATTTAAGTTACACCAAAATCCATTCAACCATAACTCTCTGGTTCTTGATAAACTAGTACGATTCACTATAAACGATTACATAACTGCTTACCATCAGGTGGTATCACAGTCAAGCACTTTCACAAACTTTCACCTTCATAGTAATAGTGTGATTTATCTAGTGCTCCTCGATATTTTCCTCTTGTAACATTTAAAAAAACCTTTATAATTTAGACCGTTAGAAGGACAAAATAAACTTATAGCAGAGGTCAAAATATAATGTTTCTAAACACATTTACTCTTACATAGTTATCGGCCTAAAACAGTCAAACACATAAAAATCCTGAAGCTATTTGTGCAAACAGTCAGCCCTGATGTTTGCGACGCGGCAGAGCGGTCACCGTGAAAGGCTAGGTGATCATAAAGTCCCGCGCATGTTCTTACATAATAATATTCTTGAAATATTCCCCCGGGTCGACCATCCGACCGACCTAGCCGCGACAGGGAAAACTGTGGAAGATATACTTTGTAACTTATTTATCCACCTACGAGTACTTTGTGACCTTTATATTTTGTATTAAAATAAATACTGGGTATGTACTGACTCACTTTTTTTTCATGGTGGGGAAAATCATCCAATGACAACCCCCGCGGTGGAGCGGGAGATTGTGTCGAACTATTACTGACTAAAAACCCACCTCGTTCCTTCGTGCCTTCATGCCTCGGGCTCGAGCTACCTTTTGGACTAACCCTGGCACCAGTAGGCTTCAACCCAGCTGAATCCCTGCTGCTGCTGAGAGCTCCTTGAGGTGCGCTTGAGCAGTGGGGTACTCACTCATTTGATTTGCGTGTCATTATTGATAAACTTGCGCTTGACCACTATCTTGCCTAATGGTAAGCGATGATGTAGGTGATGTGGTCGAAGATGTTGCCTGGAAGTAACCATTCTTGATTTAAAGACCCCTAGGTTGTAGTATTCGAAGACATGTGACATTCAATTCGCACTGGGCCCGCGTGGTGGATTACGGCCCATTTACTCACATAGAGAGGAGGCCTGAGTCCCAGTAGTGGGAACATTAAAAAGGCTGATGACAGGTAATTCGTAAGTAATAAAGCTATAAATAAATATTTGGCATTTTGACGGGGAAATCAACCTGCTTAGTAAACATTTTTTCCAAGATAAGTTTTGAAAATTAAATAGTAGGAATAAAGTAACTAAAGATAAAGCAATACTTAATATAAATAAGGCTTCAATACCTTACCTTTGTTTTTCAACAATTCCTAAACATGCATACGTTTTTTTAAAGCATTTTTATACACTTCTGGCTCCACGTATTTCAGTTTTCAAAGAAAAGGTGGCACAGACAAACTGTTTCTTTCAGGGTAGTCTAAAATGCCCCACTTCTAGACGAATGCCACCAAGATTCCTCCCATATCTCTCAGATTTTTTCACATATAAGAGCGACTCCACATCCTTGTTACAGCATGCAGGAGGGATGTGCAGGAAATGGTCAGCGGAGACAAACTACTCGTGCCGCGCGTGCGACACGCGTCATAACGCGCGGCCTGTCGTGATGTCGCAGACCCGTCCAGTGTGCGCCGACGGTTACTTTAAACTATACCTTGTTATTATGTTTATGGGGTCGTAAGTTATAAATTGGGAATAGAAGTATAAATAGTTTAATATAAGCGAATAGTTTTCTTTAGAAGTAAAAATATAGTCACATAATAATATTCAAAACTGATTATAATGACCCTTTTATCTTCGCTCGATTTGTTTAATACTACTCAGAAGTACCACTAAATCTTTTTAATAGCCGTTAAAAATTCAGACATTGGGCATTTCGATCAAAACATTGGGCATTAAAATATAAAGGCCGCCCCACACATCGAGTGACACGGCGCCGCGTCATTGACGACGCGTCTTGCCAATCGCGCGTTGTATTCCAAATTCAAATTACGCGACCCGCTGACAACCGCCGCTGGACCGTTAAATGCTTTGATTGGACACATTTTATTGCCCGAAGACGACCACACGCATGTTTGGGTTTAAATATAAAAACGAGTGTTTCGGATGATGTCATTGTGGTTTTTACATTTCTTATGAAAATAATGAGTTAGGTACTAGTAAGAAACATAATATGATTAACACGTGTTGTTTTGTGTTTCTTGATACAATACGTCATACGTGTTACCACTTGGCTCCTATTACAATTAAATTAGTTAATAAATATCTCAACAAAATAACAACATATTGTTTCGATTGGAGTAGATTCTAGAGAAAAAGCTTATCATAGTCAAAAATAATAATAGTATGTATGTGTAGATATAGATTGGCAAAGGCGCCTTTTAAATTTTATCAAAAAAGGTTACTGTAATTAAGTAACTTTTGTTAAAAATTACAAAATTTATAACAGTAATAATCCCTAAACACCGTCCACGAATGCCCAACAAAGTCAATAAATCGTAGATGACATAAAACATTTTACATTTTCCAGACCAAACACAACGAAAACAAACTACGTGCCTTCAGAGACCTAGCAAAAGCCCACATCTCCCAAAACGCAATTTCCACCTTAATACCAAACAGTCCACACATCAGGTATCGCACAAAAAGACTAGAATCCTTTCAAAATGAACATTCCTCTCGTACCTACTAATGAAACGCTTCGTTTTGCTCGCGTGTGCCGCAGTGCCCCGCACCGCAATCACACACTTATTCAAACATTTCTCTGTTTTAATAAGTTTTTTTATAAGCAAGGGCGCATGTCGCATAATAACGTGGTCAAAGGAGCGCTGTGCGAGGCGTTACACGACGGTTAATGAAAACCTTTAGCTTTTGTTTGTATGTTCGCGAATGTGTGGCTATGGCTTTATGTGGTTGCGTTTGTGGTCAGATGTGGTTGTTGATTGATATATTGCTACGTGGGTGATATATGTTTTGTTGATTTTCTAACCTACTTTTTTAATTTTAAAAGACAATGGCTATTTTCTAACATCAAAGAGAATGCAAAATATACAGTTAATGTTTTGGGATATAAATCCTACCTGCTTTAAATACCCAAATAGTCGTTCAAGAAAACTTTGGAATTTCACAGAGATCATTCTTTGATTATTCTTTGTGATTTTTCTGGATAATTAACTTCGGCCCATTTGCATACTCCCCCAAACTTCTTAATTACCTGTCTCATAATTATTTTACCAAACAGAACTTTACAGAAAACTCATTAGTACAAGCGACAATCTTCATTATTTACCTTGAGTTCTAATTAATTCCTTGTCATGGTTTTTGCTTCAGCTTTTGAGTTATATCTTTAGGACAGGTGAGAGAGATAGCACGATATTTTTGAATAAACTAGAGAAGGATGGGTATATGTCTCCGGTACCTGATTAACATCTTTTAGCAATTAGTAAAACACACAAAACTCCACCCCTGGCATGTTCTGATCCCCTGGTAGGTGATGCTTAAATATTCACTCGTAAATTACTTGAAAACTTACCGCGAAGGTGGTCGTGGAACTGAATTTAAATGCACTTCGACGTTGTACGAAGACGATAAGGTACGCAATGTTTTGATAATTAAAGACGACTGTTCATTTACAGTTTGGATATTACTCTTCCATACTTTTCATAACTTTCTGTTGACTTTATGACAACTTGGTCGTCCTATTGGACACATGAGTGTCAAGTTTTTGATGGAAAAAGTCATGGCCCTATATCAACTAATACTGATGATGTGGGCCCGGTCATTGTGGCGACATTTGGGAGGAGGCCTATGACCAATAGAGATCATCTTTTGGCTGAAATGATGATGATGGATTTTTTAAATATTTCAAATTAAGTTGAAGCTAGACGCAGACAAGAAAACACCCCTAAAAGTGAAACGTCGGAAAAAAATCCCATTATTGAAATATCCTCTCCCCAAAGTCGGTCAAACAAAAACCTCGAATACCGACTGACACGCTGTATTTAATTACATAAATTTTAAACAGCGACCTCCGTCCGTTTGTCCGACATATCGCCCGATCGCGCGGAAAATCAATTGATTATAAAAAGGTTTTTTCATGTAAAACATTTCGTGATGCCCGTTATTATTGACGGCTGCGGTTAGCTGCGATTACGGTCAGTTTAATTTAAATTTTTGGAGCTCTAATTCAAAAAGGTATCTCGTTTGAAATGTATTAACATATTGAACGTTCAACGGCAGAAAATTACAAAAAGAATTAAATTACGCCACAGTACCAAAAAATTTAAAATTAATCGAAATACCCATAGCCTGAAAGCATTTCAGACATTTTAGGAATTATCGTGAAATATCGCAAAACCCCATTTACGCAATTTATAAGCCGTAGAATAAAATCAAAGAATATCTGTGGCGCAGATCCACTCCGGCTCCTTATAAAAATGTCCGTCTGTGGAAGGTCAAAATATAAGAGAGTGAGAGCAACTCCTCTCCCAGACCTCCCACAGAAATATATTGGTCGACGGAGCCAAAGTGGATACGGCTCCACAGTTCAGTTAATAAAACTGGCGTAAATTCAGACACAAACATTCCTGCAGTCTGCTGTTTTGAGGTACCTTTTTTGAGGATGAGAAATCATAAATGCATATCTTCTGTGTTTGTTCAGTTGTCTTTTGCTTTCCAGAGCCTCAGTGACTCGACCCATGGTAGTGATAGGCATCAGCCCTAGTAGGCCACGTCAATTGAGCTGAAAACTCTTTAAGCTTCACGTGGAATACATCGCGCCGTCTGTCCACCCAGGGTAAACTATATCGTCCGTTGAGCTATCCAATGTTTTCCATCCGCAAGCCCGCGCCCACGGTAACCGGGTATCGCCGTAAGTTTCCTGATGTCCAGGGCGACTACTGCAGCAGTAACTCTAAGCAGAGCGTGAATGATTCCAAGAGTTTTAATACAGCTCAAATCAGAAAATCATAATCAAACACAATTTAACAACAGATGTCATCTTTACTACTGCTCACCACAACCCTCAACCCTCTGCAACAGCAAACAGATTGAATGTCCAAAAAAGTTGAAGAGTCTAAAGAATCATTGGTGCTGTTACAATAAGCGGTATCGATCCGTCTCCGAGTGGTACACCTCGCCACTTGAGCCCCGTGATACACCAGGGGAAGTGCATCGAATATGAGATGTAGGGAGAACGAAGAAAATTTAAAAGGATGTGGCATTTTTTGGCTTGACAGTTAAATGAAATGGCGAATAAAATAAGTTGTGTATGAATAGAAATTAAATTTCTAATGACCTTGAGATAGGAACAGGAACATGAAAGATATGATGTACACTTATGCAGTCTCCACCACTTCACATTAATTTAGCTATGAATTCTGTTCCAGAAACTAAATTTTATCATGTAAATGCCATTTATTACACTGATATTAAAAATGCTTAAGTTTATGAGTGCGACTGCGTGTGTATGCTTTTTACTTTTTCACTTGCGAATAGATTTCGATGAAACTACGCGGATAGACATGTTCTGGAATAGCTCAGATACTTTTCATCCTGGGAGAATGTTCCTTTGGAATAATTTTCTACTATCACACGGGCAATGCCGCAGGCAGCAGCTAGTGTGGTACAGAAAAGGATACTGCAATAAGATAAGATAAGATAAGATAAGATAAGATAAGATATTCTTTATTTGTCTAAACATTGTATACATACAGTAGCATGCAAGATATAAATTTATTATTTGTGTCCAGTCATGTTTATGCCGAAGTATCGGCGTACAAATATTTATAAAATTGAAAACTAAAAATAATAAAATTGATAATAAATTCTAACACATAAAACTTAGCTAGCTGAAATCAATTACAAAATATTTTAGGCCATTTAATTCGAAATTATTTTTATCTTATCATGTCAACATTCAAAATAAATAATAAAAAACAATCAGTTATGTCAAACAAATACAAAAACAATGTCAAAGCTACAAAAACATTTTCAATATTAATGTCAAAATTACCATATATATATCAAAATTATAGGATAATGTGAAAATTACAATATAAATGTCAAAATTATAAGACAATGTCAAAATTACAATATAAATGTCATAGTTACTAAATACATGTCAAAATTATAAAATAAATGTCAAAACTACTATATAAATGTCAAAATTACTATATTAATGTCAAAATTACTGTATAAATGTCAAATTTACAATACAATGTCAAAAAAAAAAAAAAAAAAATAATCATAAAAACTTTTCTCGGCTAGAAATTCAGAGACACTATAATATGCTCTTTGTAAAAGGAATGCTTTTAATTTACGCTTGAGTGCACTACTATTTAACTCTTTCCACCGTTTAGGCAATACATTAAATATAGTCGGAGCCATGCAGACGATACTCTTGCGCATTAGAGCCGTTTTTGCTGGATAGATGCGCAGAACAGTCATATCTCTTCTGTTACGCGGTACGGCGTCTTCTAGACGTGGAAACAATTTTGGATTTGTTTTAACAAACATTGCAGTTTCCAGAATGTACATACTAGGAAGAGTTAATATTTTGTAATTTTTAAAGTATGGTTTGCATGTATCAACCGTTTTTAACCCAAACATTGATCGAATGCATCTCTTTTGGGCCTTGAATGCCGTGTTAGCGTCGGTAGAATTTCTCCAAAATATATATATAATATGCCATGGTAGGCTGTAATCAAGGTATCTGCATTCACAACTGCAGCTAGAGAGTGCAATGCAAATGCAGAACTACAAATTTTTTTGCACAGGTACTCTATATGCGCTTTCCAATCCAGTCTTTTATCAATCATTAGTCCAAGAAATTTAGTGTCATTTACGATTTCAATAGTTTTATTATCTATATTTATGTCCATATTTTCTATAGTCAAACGTTGACTAAAATGTATGATTTTAGTTTTATCTAAATTAATTTTTAAATTATTGTCATTTAACCATTTTATTATTGATGTCAGAGTATTACGAATGTCAAGTTTATATTGGATCATGTCACTGTTATTACTAGAAATTGTCACCGTGCTATCATCTGCAAATAAAGTCATAGGGTGTGTAATTGATTTTGGTAAGTCATTTATATATAGTGTGAAAAGAGGAGGTCCCAATACACTTCCTTGTGGAACACCGAAAGTAGTGAGACGTTCCTCTGATATGATGAATAAATCCTAGAAAGTAGGTGAAAAGTGCAGTGGTGGCCGAGTGGTAATGGCCCCGACTTACGAGTTTTAGGTCGCGGGGTCGAACCCAGCCAGGCGCATTACTTTGTGTAATTTATTTCATCACCACTGCTCTCAAAACGGTGAAGGAAAACATCGTGAGGAAACCGGCATGTCTTAGAACCAAAAATTCGACGACATGTGACATTCACCAACCCGCACTGGGCCTGCGTGGTGGATTATGGCCCATTCCCTCTCCTAGAAAGGAGGCCTGAGTCCCAGCAGTGGGAACATTAAAAGGCTGATGATGATGAGGTGAAAAGAGAGAGTCGTACAAAAATATCTCATTTCTTGGAATCTTTTTTGTCGACAATTAATAGAAAGATTTCAGGACACATCAGTAAACAACTCTACCTAAAAAAGTTGCCACATCCAAGCTAAATGTAATACTCCTACAGTCACAACGGCACTCGATAGCCGCGGGCGCAGCTCTACCGATCGACAGATGCGCGTCTGTACCGCGCTGCCACACTTTATTTGTGCGAGTGTACCTCCTATTTGTGTAGTGAAATTAAAAATTGAGCACAATATGTTGTTGGGGTATATTTGGGTAACACTAAGTTTGGTTTCTATAAAATAAGAGTATTTTAAACGATTGATAGAAGAACAAAAGTCATGATTTTGGTGAAAAAAAATGCTGATCACTTGTCTTCCCTATGTATAATCACGTGGAACCACTACTGACTGCACCATAGAACTCAGTATCAATGGATAACTTTATGCGCTCGTACAATAAGTGTTACCAAGAAGCCAGTACATGAATAATTATTATTATCTATAACTTGCTTGTGCCAGCAGCTTCACCCACGTGAAAATAGATTTTCCATACAAAGACTAGACTTCAATTTCACCCTCATTAGGAGCCTACTAGGGCCAGGGTTACTTTTGAGAGGTAGCTCGGCCCCGGTATGAAGGCACGACGGAACGGGATGGGTTTTTAGTCAGTAAGAGTCTGACACTATCTTCCGCTCTGCCTAAAAGCGAGGGTTGTCATTAGATAATTTTCCTACCATAAAACAACCCTCATAAGGGGTGTATTTCTTTCTTATTCGTTGTGGGTATATATCATAAACTTTCAGCATTCTAGGCAGAGGCTTGACGAGTCAATGAGTGAGTCAAATTTTTGTCTTTTATATGTACAGGTAGAACCCAAAATGGTGAGATTTATTGCTGAGTATTTAAAGTACTGAAAATTGGTGAACTTGTTTGAAAGGTACAAATTAAAGGGAAATTCTCGCACCTGAACCCACAATTAGTAGGTGTTTAGTAGAACGATAGACAGACACGACAAACTAGATTACACCACCTCCATCAAAGTCCGGCTTGATTGATGAGCATCCTGACCAAATGAGCCACCTCACACCAACCACCAAACGAATAACACCCTTAATTCTGGCTTCTTAAAAGCTAATGCAACTGCAAACGTAACATTGTTTTTGATTCCTACTTTCTGCTAATCCGTCAATTCAGTAAAACCTTTTTGTGCATCACTCAGGCTAATTTAAACTTTATTATCTTGCTTTAAAGGTGGTATAAAATGCATTGTTAACTTGGTGCAAGTTTCTACCTCCAGATGATCTGTCTTTGTAAAGTCGTTACGTTTTTGTTGGATCCAATATCTTTTGTAATAGGTGTGTTATTAGCATGGCGATGGCGGTACTCCAGGATAGGCTGATGATTGATGAACTGGATTGTACGGGTAGAGTTTTGTCCATAGTGTTGTCTCTTTTAAACCAAAGGTTGACTGGGAGCGAATGCTTTATTGAATTAAGCCGCCCTATGTGCACTACTGTATAACCTGTATACTGTATTGTGAAATCAATAAATTTTGCCTTTACAGTTGAGGTTAGGGTTGTTCAGTGTACTTGCATGGATGATACATACTTACTTATTTTATCTTACTGTATAGTGTATTTAGAAATATATAAATGAAGTACATTTATCATTTCGCACCTTTGGTAGAACAAGGGCACAATTGCAGTTTTTGCAATTTTACAGGAGAGTCATTTTAAGATATTTTTTGTACTTAATGTGGTCTAGCTATGTTAATAATGTTCTAAGGTTGTTCTGCTTTGTATGACATAAACTATATACTATATTCTTTTAGGTGTATTGTTTACAAATATTAAAAACTATTAATACACAACTACAATTATGCCCTTGTTCTACCAAAGGCGCAAATTGTCCAGTAGGTACTCATAGCACAAGCTCTGCTTAGTAAAGATTTATATTAATAGATAAAGATTCTGCTTACTAAGTTAGACTAGGTGGCGTTGTGTGTAAGTCGTGGATTATTATTTAAAAAAAACAAACGTTTTGGAATATTATAGTTGTGGTCAAAAAATAAATTGTGAATTTAGACGGCCCTCCTAATACTCATATTTTAAAGCAGTCTTACTGTGGTCTGTTTAGTCACGAGAAACTCAAAGACTACTGAATGGATTTTCATGCGGTTTTCAACAAAAGATAAAGTGGTTGGGGATCAGAAAGGAACCATGCAAAGCTTGAGTATGTCGCTAGTTTTATATAAATTTCATTAGTTGGTATTAGACCTCATTCTATACTAACAAGTATAGAATGAGGAACAAGTTGAGGTACCTCAAACACGGCTAAATAAGACGATAACAGACTTGTAAATGCTACATACATAAAAGCAGCTCAGTCGCCCTAAAAGACCAAATAAGTCTTCCTTGACAGCAAAAGGGACAAGATGCCAGCAAGCCCGCAGGCATAACAGAACCCTACTTCTCACCGTCTCTACAACTTTTGTGTGAACACTGACACCTGAAGACTCAGTAGAAAAATAGGTGTTAGGTACTGAGACAGTGGCAAACAGAAGGTTTTCCTGCTTTTTTATGTAGCCTCTTTTTGGAATGTGAATGTGAGAACACTGTATAATCCACAAACACTTAGATAACTTTCTATTACGACTTACTTTTTTTTATTAATTTTGTGCTTTTGTGTACAGTGTTGACTGGTCTACACTGTTCTTACATAAATCAATGAATATTGTAATAAATACATTTTTTAAAAGAGTAACCATGGAGTTTCTTGCCGGTTCTTCTCCATAGGAAATGACCAATTTGGAACCGTGCACTAGCTTTTGACGTTTTATAAGTGCCCATGTAGGCCTATGTGAAATAAAATATTTTGACTTTGACTTTTGACTTTGAAGGGAAAAGTGATTATTTTTTGTGAGTCTGATAGAACGTCCGGTTTTTATATACAGAGATGTTGACAATGAACTCGCGTTTCACCTCGCCTTTTATACCGCGTACATCGAAGGACTGGAACAATTTGCCTGCTACAGGCTTTCCTACCAATTATAATTTAGGCGTGGCTAGAGCGAATATAGGCTCTTAATGACTGGCCTGTTGGCCTAGTAGTTAGTGACCCTGACAGCTATGCCGGAGGTCGTGGGTTCGATTCCCACTCAGGACAAATGTTTGTGTGATGAGCATAATCATTTGTTCTGTATCTGGGTGTAATTTATCTATAATATGTATATATTTAGAAATATATAAGCATTTTTATCAGTTGTCTAGTACTCATAACACAAGCTCTGCTTAGCTTGAGACTACACGGCGTTGTGTGACACTTGTGGAATATTATTATTAATAAACTAGAGTCTTACCATCAACGATTCTATCACTACTTACCATCAGGTGGGATCGCAATCAAGCACTAGTTTAATTCAAGATGAACCAATTAATTTAAATGTCTCCAACGAAATTGAGAGCAACAGAACTGCCATCGACTTCTTAAGAGTCAATTAAGTTCACCTCAGTTGTAATTCGCTGCCGTGTCGTCTAGCCGCATATAAATTAGCTATTTATGTTCTGATTACACCTATCGGCATTAAAATGTTAATACAACGGCCACGCACCGTCTCCTGGGGTATTAGACAATTACAAAAGGATACCAACTTAATTTTGCAGCCACGAAACCTCATTGGATTCAACTCCCATGGGAATCAAACCTTTACTGTCTTCAGATAAAGAAGTATACATATTTTTAGGGAATGTAAATATAAGGTTGTCGAAAAGCCGTTGTAAAAACGATGCGTTTGGCGAAAACAGTTATTGGTGTCGATAAAATCTCGATATACATACAGTATTGGTTATGATTTATAATATTTGTTGTGAAGGGGAGATGTGTTTATCGATACTGAAGTACCTATCGAATATTGTTAAGAGAAAAGTTTTATGGGGTGGACTAATGTTGGGCTCCATATTTTTTGTTGGAATGGTCAATCTGGTCTGACGCAATACTGGGGAAGGACGGTATTTTTTTTATATATTTTGCCAGAGACGTGATTAATAAATAAACATTATAATTATTGAAACAGTTGAAGTTAAGTGAATACAATACATTGATAAAACCTCCGATTTGAATTTTTAGACTATACCACTTTTGAATCCTTTACAGTATGATCAATGATTTGATAGAGCGATTGGATGTTACGCTGCGTATTACAGCAATAATTCCACGTGGAAAAAATATGTCTGGGTCTCTTGTGTATATACAAGTTTAAACTACCGCGTTACAGGAGTAGTCCCTAGTAATAACGATTTTAATTAAAAAAAAAAGAAAGTGTAGGTTACCTATTGGGTAGCGTAATCGATCTGGTGTCATCTACCAAGTATTATCAACTATGTGAGTTCAAACTGATGCGCTTACGATAATAATTGCCGGTTTTCAAAACTGAAAATTAATAAAAACAATCCTCATTTACATTTCATCATCATCATCATATCAGCCGAAAGACGTCCACTGTTGGACATAGGCTTCCCCCAAGCATCGCCACAACGACCGCTCCTGTGTGTCATGCATCCATCGCATTCTCGCGACCCTGACCAGATCATCAGTCCAACTTGTTGTCTTGTCCATTTAAATTGATGTCCTCTCAAATACTATTAACTATACTAGTACCACTGTTAACCTCTGCTCATCTAAAACTAAATCATGACCCAATAATACAAATCACGGTGCACTCAGTGACAGACACGGCTTGTCCTCGTAATTAGTGCTCGCATTAATCAAGACACAAGTGTGGCGCTAATTAGCCCTTCTGGGAACAGTGGCGGATGCGGCCGATGTGCTGCCCTATATAGGTGCTGGGCAGGAGTGTAGGTACAGCGGTATTTGCAGTGACGAAATTGAAGAGAGAATTATAAAAAAAAATCAATATAAACCCATAATTCACATTAAAAAGATGAAATGAATGCAAAATTCTATGAAATAAAATTGTCGCAAAATACATTAAAATTATGCGACACTTGGGGGAGGCCTGTGTCAACTCTATTCTCGGTCTTTCGGTTGAAACGATGATGATGATACAGCCAAAACAATTTAAATTCCAAGTAAATTAAAATCTCATAAACCCTCAATGGTAATATCATAGGACAGACCAGGTGTAAAAATAAAATGTGCCATTTAATTAATTCTAGTAATTCGACAATTACCCAGCCATTTACTAATACTTCATGAAATTATGAATTACTTAAACTCTATGTATAGTAGTGTTACAACGGCTTATTACACACAAATTCGAATGTCAGTGAATTGACAGCGAATAAAGCGGATGATTATAAAAGAAGATAACCTGCTTCAATCCCAAATAAATCAATATACAGTGCGTTTCACTTAAGAAGTTACATTGCTGTCATGTTGGTAGTATTGAAAATAATGTTGCCATATTTTTAGCAATTAAATTACTTGATATGAGGGAGATTAACTGATACTTCGTCTTTTTATTGTTACTATTTTTGTGTAAAGTATAGGGCGCTGGGCTCCATTCCGATTGTCTTAGAATTTTTTCAAATAACGAAAACGCCACGCCACAGTATCGTTCCTCTCTATTAACAACTTCCTTTGAGACCTACTTTTTTAAAATAAAATCCCATTCCTCTCATAATTTTCCAAAAAGTGTTGCAGCTACCGTTAAAATCGATTTCGTTTCACATTTCGGGGAACAATTTTGGTAGAGTAGGCAACTCTTTCCTTTTTTCCCTTCTTTTTGTGTAGACAGACAGGGGAGCCAACATTACGCCGATGTAACTTCTTAAGTGAAACGCACTGTCATTTTGTAATAGAAAAAATTTTTTGCCAAAGCAAAAGCTCAAAAAAAATTAAATACTAACAAAAAACGTTAATAACTTTGAAGTACACAAAGTAAATAACACAAGTTGCAGAGTACACGTGACTTGTAATTACCCCTTCTGGGAACGCGTAATGGATGTAGTCGATATGTTTGAGGGACTGAGCGGTGCAGTCCCGGGAGACTACCGTCAGTTTGAGTATGGCTCTAGTTCTGTTACGCACCTCTGAATTGTAAATAATCTGGTAAAAGACTTCATGACAGGAGGGGTAAAATATCACAAAAGTTTTTAGTGAAAAATCAGCCGCCTCGTATTTTACCAGAGGTACCTATGTTCTACTTAGGTTAAATGTTTGATGATGATAATGAGGTAATTTTGTTTCTGGAAGCCTACAGGTATTCTGCTTCAAATATAGCCAAATAGCTGATTACCAGTATTTAGAAAACCTACCATTACTTTAGATGTTAAACAATGTTAGCAAGGTAAAGATTATTTATGCGATGTCCAAATAGAATGTGTAGATGAAATAATGGTCATGAATTTATTAAGACATCTGATTGGTATTGTAGTACTCGGACTGTATATGAATGGCATTTTTTGGATAAATTGTTGAATTTATCCCTTCTGTACTACTTTATTGTATCCAAACTAATACTTTGCTTCTGCCTTAACCGACATTCACTAGGACGAAGTCGCGGACAAAAGGTAGTTATTATATAAAATCTACCAGCTTGACAACTTTACAGTCCTCAAGCTCACGTGATTTAAAATTTGAATATAAATTTACACAGTCCTTAAAAAGCATTGTCAAAACAACCCATAACTTAGAGCGATCCCCTTCGACATCACAGTACTATATAACGACCAGTATCTAGAGTCTCTCGAAGAAACAATACAACATCAAACTAGACACCATTACACACAATAGCTCTGAAGGCAGATGTACGCCATGCATCACACCGCAACAGTTTGGCTGCGACAAATCGCATAGTCGCCACGACATCTCCAAAAAGACACTTCAGGGAATGTCTAAGACTAATCGGTGCGTGTATGAATTCCTGAGGCTAATTGGGGTGACAAATCGTTTCTCGCTCATTAAAAGGAGGAGAGGCATACACTAGAACAATGCGCAAGAACGTGTTCTGAGAACTGTGATAGTGTAATGGTGTAAGTCTGGATTGTAATAGAAAATGGTATTTGTGAAGTTTGCTTTTGATGTCGTGTGAGATAAAACTGGTGATGGCGTCTTCTTATTGTTGTAGCCTGAAGCAAATGTAGCATAGCGCTTTATGTGGCAAAACTATTTACCAATGAGTAGTATTGATTTCAAGTAGCGTTCACGTAACGTTTGAAAGAGTTAGAGTGACGCAAAGGGCAAATAAAGAGCATTAGTGGATTTTAGTCTGTAAATGTCTGATACGCCATTTTTTACTCCAGAGCAAAATAAGTAATTTGATGAATTCTCTCTTCCAAAAAATAATGAACCACAGCGTTTCAGGTATTAGTTGATCACTAATACCTGAAACGCTGTGGAAAACCACCACACACACACACACACAGCTTAAAAAACCATTAGAGGTCTAAGATATAAGTGCGGTTTAATTTTTAGGTAGTCTATCATGATATTTGGCAAACGACATCTACTGCTGAATATTATTTTTTTAATTAATACAAACCACTGTTTTTCATAAGCCAATCGCTAGCGTCGCCACAACGTGTCTTGACGATTTACATGTCCTCTCATCAGGCCATCGGTCAATCTTATGGGAAGACTTTAATTGCTGTGTCTTTCGAAACTCTATTGAAAAAAATTGGATGGATAATTATTATTATTTCACAATCTACTTATTTCCTGTGAACAAACGAAAACCACTTTCTATTACAACAAGACAGATGCGTTCAAATGATTTTAAAATCAATAACTACCCTACATGAGTCATACGCGTACTTGTTTAATTTATTCCCTCACGGCGGAGAGTAATGCAATCAGCATAAATTCGGACCGGGCCGGACCGGGCCGAGCCGGCAGCCGAGCCGGCAGGAGCGACAGATGCCGTGTAATTGTTCCTGTGACAATTTTTTTGGTCCTCCCCTCTAATGTGTGATCGAATCTGTTTAAAACGGTGAGTCGAAGTGTGGAGACGGATTTGTTTGTCGTTTGATATTTTTGATAGGAATATTTTTATTAAGTTATGAGATCAATTTTAATATTCTTTTACTGTTTTAATTACGTTTTTTTAAACGATAGTTTGGCTATATTTAAAATTTATTAAGAACTTCAACGACTTAGGTACTCACTAAAACATACAATAAAAAAACACATACAGTTTTACGCACAGTCAATTCCACATACAGAGGTGCACAGCACAGGCAAAATAAATAACTTAACAATTCATGTCATCTCCACATCAAGAGCGATATAAGTCGTATCTAAGGTTTTTATTTAGTGTGATATATATTATGTTTATATATTTTGTACTGTACACATACAAATATGAGCATATGTATATGTAGTTTATTTATAGTTTTAAGTAGGATTTAATAACGTAAACTATGTAGTGAATTATTCCCACGTGCAAAATTTATTTTTATTTACGAAAGGTTTGCTATAAGAAAATTCTATTCTGAGTTAAACTTGCCTGTGTATGTAGTACATCAGGTACTTCAATTAGTTTTGAAAAGTTACTTATCGCAAACATTCGCTCAACGAATTTCTATTTCAAGTATTCGTCAAGCGAGTTAGTAACGAGAAAATTTTAATTAGTCTGTAGCGTCATCTATGGCGCCACATAGGAACTAAAAAAAATCGAAAATCATCCATCATGGTACTAGAATATTCTCCGCACAATTAAAACATAAACAATAGCCCGAAATCTAGTATCGGGCAGATGCTAGGATTAGACATAGCACCGGTCAGAGGATCCTCTGTTTCCAACGGAAGTATATACCTAGGACTTTACACTCTGTTCTGCATACCTTTAAAAACGAATCGAACAGTTTACTGAAATACACGAATTAAAAAGATTTCCTTTCCTAGCTGTGCTTGCGAACGAATATTCGGTTCAAGAACGAATGTTCGTCACTTAAAAAAAGCTCACAAAACAAATGTTTGCAAGATACATTCTTGATGATACTCAAGATAAGTTCTGGCGGTCTAATGCTATTAAATTTTACTTAACATCTAACATTTTTAAGAACAAAATACGTGGCTATTTATTGACAAACATCACTAACACAACAGTACACATAACACCATAAGAAGTGCAAATGACATAGAGTTTAGGTTCGCAGCCCTCTCCATACTATCGCACCTTCATCCCCCACAACAAACGCTGGGGTGCAGTGTACTCAGGTGTCGAATCGCGACTGTGCCGACCGACTGCGAATACGTGCGCGCTGCCCCTAGTGCCGTTTGTTCGACCGATTGTGGTGCGAGCATATAATTATTGTTTGCAAAAATCGCTTTTCAAGTATCCGAAATCATACTATCAAACTTTTTTTGGAATGGAAAATCAAACAATCATACCTTCCGCTTTGGAGTACAGAGGGGGCTTGTCAGATTTTTAATAAATCACATCCGTGTCTTGGCGTTCTAGTACAACGAGTCTCCCTTTTCAGAAATGTTCCGTGGTTTTAGCAAGTGTCGGCTCTGTTGGGTCCCTAGGGTTTTTTTGAAGTGCACGTGGAACACTACGCGCCGGTGACAACTTTGGCTTGATGCAGGCGATTACCAGACGGTGAGCTGCCGTTTGCTCGTCGTCCGCAAGTCCGCTCCTTTGATGGCCGGAGAGCACCTAAGGCGTACACTAATACACCAAAAAAAAAAAGAATCTAATGCCTTGTTAATTGGCTGGATCAGATCTGTGTTGATTACAGCCGTGATGTTATGAAAGTTTTCTTTGGAGAGTTCTTATCACTGAAAACCAAGATCATCAATGTTTTACTTATCACTTTTTTTTTAAGTGAGACATCATCAAATAACTTTTTTGAGAAGTATTTTGAATTTTAGTTCCTACGTGGCGTCATAGATGTCGTTACTAACACAATTGCAAATAAAAAATCTCACCCTTTTATGCCGCACCATAATCATTCGCATGTCGTATACAAAATACCTAGAGGGTGGTATTGCACAGGGGAGCGGTACCCCTGCACCGAAACTCTTTGATGTGGCCGCCGTGACCGTGAAAATGTGCCGTCGATTCATTTCGGAGATTAACGGATTCGTAATTACGTTTAAATTGAGGCTTTTGTGTATACTGACTCTTTTTGATGTCCACGGATGCATCGGCATGACTAATTCGTATTATTTTCATCTAGTGACTGAAAGTTAAATGTGATAGATCGCTAGTGGACATCATACTTACTCCGTGTGGACATCTCATAAAGTCAAACCAAAATGTAGTCACGAGTGGTGGTCGCGAGCCACTTGCGAAAGCAATGTAAGATTTTTCTTTTGTTATTGATAGATTTCCACTTGACTACTATCTCACCTGATGGCATGATTGTGGATGATGAGGTCAACGATAGATCACGCTATCCAAGAAAAAATTTATTCACACTTGACTTAGGTATGTTCTAACTATCAGGAAATATAGACTTTGGCATGGAATTCAACTCTTTACCCGTGTGCTGTGCCCTGCATGGGCTCACATCAGAAATTAGTGTACGGTTTCAAGCGTTTGCTTCCTATGAAGAAAACTCGGCAAAAAACTCCAGGATTAAAAATGCATTACAATATTTCCATACTACTTTATGAAAGGACAGTATAATTAGACCAGTTGACATTTTGGTACAGCATGTAGAAGAATTACTGACCATGCATAATGTGACATACCACTCCTTCTGAAATGGATATCTTCTCAATTCCTCAACGATATTTATGGAAACAATTTGGGTTCCATTCCTCGCTGAAATGATGACAAATCCAAAGCTAGTACACACACAATTGCTAGGTAAACAGCAATGTTAGCGATCGATATTGAAACAATAGGCCGCACGCAGACCGTAAATACCTGCGTTTTATCGCGCCCGTGTCGATCGAGTGCGTTTACATCGGGCGAGTGTCTGAGCAAGCCAGGTGGATTAATTATTTTAACTGTTAGTTTGTGTTTCAAGTACTTCAAGTGTTTTGGAGATTCCCGAATAGCAGTACCGTAAAAGCAAATATTATGAACAGTCGGACGAGGAGGTCTTTTGAATACTTTTTACTACACATAAGTAATAAGCAACTCTTTCATGGTGACTCATGCTTGATATCCCACCTATACGCACAAAACGTTTTGGGTCACATTTATTATGCGTGCCGTTAAGGAGTGGAATTCCCTGCCGAATTCTGTTTTCTGATAGCTGTAACCTAGGGGTTACTCTTTGAGTCAATAGTGCAGTGAAGGGCTTACTTCTAGGCAAGCAAGCTTTATTATCGCTTACCTTACCTACTTAGTTGAGATAGTTGTCAAATGCGAGCCTATAAATAGTAAAAAACTGTCTTTGTGGTTAAATGTAATAAAATCAAATACTGTTTGTCCTGTATTTTTAGTTTATGTGGTGTACAATAAAGAAATAAAATCTCATTTTCTCATTCAGCAGTTACGCAGCAGGTTTATAAATCAGACCGTTAATCTTATAAGATAACAAAAACCTTACCAACTTACTTCATTTATGTCTCTACTTGCACGACTTACTTGCCCATTCAAAGTACTCTTCCACTCCTCTATCCCTAGTGAACGCACACAAACCATTGCCAGAGTTACCTGCCGTCCAGTCGTGGACTTGGCAGCCAGCCAGCCCCTACCGACGATAGCATGATAGCGTGCAATGAGGCGTGGATGTTTAGCATTTTGGCTGATGACTTAGATATCATGCACTATAATCGTACAATTAAACCAGTCTCGTTTTGAAATGAATCGCGTTTATTTGCACCTGTATGATTTTTTTTTTTCAAATCATTTCCTGAACCCACTATGCGATTCCTGTTCAATGAGTTCGTTTAAGTCAAAGCTTTCGCAGAAGGCACTGTAGTCAGTAAACTCTTACCACAGTATTCTATATATGTATTATCTAATATACATAAGCTAAGATGTGGACATTGGAGTGGGTTGCATGTTTGTGCATCTAGCTTTAAGGATGTTTATATTTTTTCTCTAGCATGTAACTTTTGTTTTCTCCAATAAAATAAAATAAAGCTCAAAGCTTTCCTATTTGAGAAATGTTTTTATTCGGTAGACGATGAGTTATCGACAATTAAAAATAATGTTTGATAATGTGAGACTGAGTAATCTAGTAAGTAATTATAATGATTTTTTTTTGCTTTATTTTGGTCATTTTTTATAATTAATTGTATTTATAATTTCAATAATTATTATTTTTATGTAATTTCAAACACAATGTAAATTGATCTTGAATAAATTGAAATGAAATGAGTTGTTTAGTGGTAAGATAAATTATTATATCAGAGAATTTGTTAAGACGTGAAACGAATGCTTAAATTTTGTTAACTATCAACTTTTTTATGCAATAGCATAACCAAGTCAATGAACAAAATCTGTAAATATGAAAATGGTACATCCTAATTATAGAATATTTAGTAAACCCATTCATAACCACAGTTTCTTAGATCAGCAATAAAACAGTGCCAAACTCATAACTAACAAATTATAATGTACCGAAAGGACATTTTATTGCACCTAGTAAGAAAATCTTGATCATAAATGTCGTTCATAATTGATACTTTAGTCATAAAATGAATTCCTGCATTTCGGAAAATCGAGACGTTATAAAGTCTATTGGCCGTGTCGGTTTATGCCAGTGCGTCTGAAGAGAGCACAGATCATAAAACTTAATAGATTTACTTGCATTATTTATCTGTGGCGATAATATAGCTCGTTAGTTATTATGGGTGGTGTCCAAAGGGATTTGTCTGTTTATTGCATACCTATGGGGTTGAGTGATGGTTGCCAGTAATTTATGATTAGTTTGCAAATATCATTTTATTTGGTTAAAAATTCGTATCGTACTAAGATAAGGCTACAATTTACTTTACCCAATGAATTTAAACCGATTTGTTTTCAGGGTTCCGTACCCAAAAGGTAAAAACACGAACACAAATGATGTATTTCGGTTACTTACATGTTTTAGCAGCAAATATTGAAAACAGAATAAAATAACATACTTTTAAGTGGAGTTCCCATACAATTAAGGAATTTTTTGCCATTTTCTGCTACCGAATCCTTCATGCGAGAGAGACTCGCACTTGGCCGGTATTTTATAGCATTTTCATTTCATCTGCTGAAAGTAGTACGTACCTACATATGGCGCAACGATGACGATCATTTGAAATGACCTGATCCTCGAAAATATTACGTATCATAAAAACAGCCTCCTTCCACAAACCATAATGATATCATAATTCCAAAAATATTTAATCATAGAATTTTAAACAGTCGGGGATTTAATTCAAGCAAAGTAAATACAAGTGCAGTCAAAAAGAAAAACAAATTGGCAATTGGACGAGCAAATAATAACATCTGTAGCATTCGGACTTTGAAAGAAGTTAGCCGGCGACCAGGTTCCACGTAAAAGTACCGGAATAAATACACCGACGGTATTTAGGAGTCCAGAGATTGGTATAGAGTGAATGATACAACCAAGCCAATATTTTGATAGTGTAAACTTCCTTTTCTGAAGTCTTATGGGAATGACAATGCCTATCAAAAAGAAAAAAAACACTTAAGTTTTCAGTTTACTTAATTGAAATTGTAAATATTTTTTTCTAAAAATTAACAATACATTAGCATAGTTTTTATTATTATCCGTTATTTATTAGTATAATTGTGTGCAAGTATATTTGTAGTTGTTTTCTGTTGTAAATTAATGTTTCAAAGCAAATTCAATTCAATCAACAAATAAGTTTTAATATTGGGTCGGAGCTGGTCTGTAGCACCCGACATTAAGAAAGTTCATGAAATAGAAAATGTTATTGAAGCATGAAATATCATAAATAAATGGATATCATCCTAGTTGTAAATTATAGGTACGTCTTTGTTTCCTTATGTTCTCTTGACAATGCAATGAAAGATAATATAATAATACTAACAACTTGTGAAAGCTGACAACAAACAAACAAATTAAGATAATGAAAGAGATACCTGTCTTTTTGTAATTTTCCTAAAATAAATAGAAACCTATATCTTTATTTACTTACCACTCATCATCATCATAATTTCGGCCGAAAGACGTCCGCTGTTGGAGATAGGCCTCTCCTAAGTGTCGCCATGATGACAGACCCTATTCGTCTCATATCCATCGGATTCTTGCGACCCTCACCAGGTCATCGGTTCACCTTGTGGGAGGTCGCGCCAACGCTTCTACCATTATATTGAAATAATTGTTAGTGCATTTTTTACAATTATAATTTTTCTGGCTAATACAGCTCTATACTAATCCTCGAAGTACAGTCAAGCCCGAAAGTGGCACGTGCCGTCGGCGCCAGGTGCTCGAACCGCACGCCTCTAAATTTAACGTCTTTATTTGTGTTTGCGACTGTACAGCGAATGTTTTTACGTTCAGTGCGAACCCACCCTAATTGGAAGGTGGCGATTTTAAAATAACACGATTATTTCCGTGCAAGAGTTATGTTTGTTAGTCGTTGGTGACTTTTGGAGCGCTGTTTCCTCGAATCCCAAATTGGTAACTGATTTTACTGAAAATAACGAACTCATTTTCAGATTACTGTTTGTCATTACCCACAAACTATGTGTTGTAGGTAAACTACACTAATATTATAAAGAGGGAAAATTTGTATTTTTGTGTGTATGTTTGTAATGAATAAACTCAAAAAGTACTGTACTGATTTCAAAAATTCTTTCACCATTGGAAAGCTACATTCACCCTGAGTAACATAGGCTATGTTTATTGCCCGTGCGAAACCGGAACGGGCCACTAGTATATTATATATCGTCATAAAGTCTGTAATGATTGTTCAGAAGACCGTCCATAGTAAAACGGTCTCAGTGAAGAGGGCAGACTTTAAAATAGACTAACGTTTACTATAATATAGAGTTTAATAAAAAGTAACAAACAATTATACCCCATTTTCAATTATGTTTTCTTACACCGTGCCATAGCATCTAAAGTGTCTACAATTACAGCTATACATATTTTAATTATTTTTTTCTCTTTGACTTCACTCCCATTTTCTATCTCACAGAAACCGTGATATTTTCGTGGATACATCAATACCGCTCAACCATACTGAAGCTTTCTATTAAGTGAAAGAATTTTTGTACACCTGTGTTAATTTTACCCATCTACAAAAAGTAGTGAGTCGCCCCGGATTTGAACGGACGCAAGTTGTATACATAAACTTTCCTCTTTATTTATTTTTTCTATCAGTGAAAACTGAAAGTTCTAGAGTGCGACCGCTCACTGGAAGACGCATCGTTGGAAGGCCTCCCACAAGGTATACAAACAACCTAGTGAGGGTTGCGGGAATTCGATGGATGCAAGAGTCACAGAACCGTTGTGGTGACACTTGGATGAGACCTATGTCCAACAGTGGACGCCTTTCGGCTGAAATGATGGTGATAATGAAAACCGCCTCAAAATCCGTTGCATGATCTTGTTCGTTACTTAGATGTTTCATACTTTGTAAAGAAGTTTACCAGACTAAAAGGCACCTGAGAAGCTATTTCTAGATTTTAAACTTAGCGTTCCATAAACTGACTTCAACTCCACGTTTAAAATCGGAAATAACCGTATAATATTAAAATCGTTGTTCCTGCCATTGTTCGAGCCACAGCTGGAAGGTGGGATGTATTAATAGCCACATTTTTGTGCCCAGCAGTTCTCGGTATTTCACTCCTAATGCACCTGGACGCACTTAAAGTGTAAATGCCTTTGTTTTACCTTTAAAGCTTATAAAAAGAAACGAACATTTCCTACGTCAGGAGTGTGGAGTTTTTATTTATACTGCGAGTGGATGTTATACGAAATTAGGTTGAGTCACTAATATTTTTAAAAGATGAACATGGTGTGAGACTTGGTAAACAACCGGGTAAGTGCGAGTCGGGCTTGCGCACTGAGGGTACCGTACAAATTTACCTATGTAAATAATACAAATCCCGAATGGAATATCGAAGATTTTTCCAGCAAGTACATTCTATTCGCCTAAAATCACAGGTAAGGTATTAGTACAGAGAAAAGTCTGGAAATCTCAATTTGGAAATTGAGCTACTTAAAACTCGTTAAAAAATAAAAGGCACATTTGAGAAAGACATTAAAATGTAACTTGGAACGAAACTGAAAGAAACAATAAAATAATAAATTGTAATTACTCTATTTAAATGTGAATAAAATGATTTTGATTTTGATTTTGATTTTAAAATTTAGAGGTTCGGTGACTACACCAGAGTAGCAATTTTAGTAGTAGCTACACTACACCGGACAAGCCAGTTAAAATACAAATGTAAAACGGGCTTCTTATTTTTTCAACTTCTGGTTCAGGTGACTATAAAGGAGATCTTAAAAAAATTCAATCCAATCTAACTAGGTACCCACCATCCACAAAATGAAAGTTTGTGGAAAGGGGGTTCTTCCCACAAAACGTAATACTTCCACAATTTTACGGTAACTCGGATCAGATAGCGGCTAATTCCCAGTAAGTAAATTACAAACCTTACGATAGCAGCCGCAGTAATTACACGGACCGCAGCGTCTTATCTGAGGAATACTTTTCCTTTTAACCCACCTAAGTTCACGTTTATCAGGTGAAACTTTAGCGAGCAAATTGAAAATTTTACGAGTTTTGTTGTGAGGGCGCAGTGGTAGCGATTAGCGGAAAGACTTCTTTTTTGAGTTATCATCCAATAACTTCTCTTGCTCTAGAGTGTAGCGAGAGGGCGTGTCAGACTTTTACTGACAATAACTATACCTGTGTCCTCCAGGTGCTCTTTGTGTTCTAGGGCCACGGTTTCTTTTCCAGAAAGCAATGAAGTATAAAATAAACCAATTCAGTTATAACAAATCAAGCCTACAATAACCCCATTGCTGAAATTTTTACTATTATCTTTGAGAGGTGGTGTGCTAAATCCAGTGTGCAGTTCAAATGCGGATCAATAAAAATTAAATGTTTTTAATTTTGGCTCTCTTGACGATGCATAATTGTCTAAAAAATGAAAAAGTGTTTTTTTTTTACTTTTGGTTTCTAATTTTGCAAAATCAAGTCAAAATTTTGTCGTTAACTAAAAAGCTTGTGATGTTGGATGAAAGCATCTATATTATTTTCGATTTTGTATGATGTTACTCATCGATAACCAAGAGGTTTCAGTTTTTCGCCATTATTTTTTGCCACCCTTGTCTTAAAAGGCGAGTGAGCCAAGAAAAATAATATACAGCAAATCCTCTCCGCTGTTCGCTTGCACTGACGCCGCCGCTGCCCCAAGCATAAAATTAATTGTGTTATCAAGTATTAATTTGTTTTACGAGTATCTTGGAGAACTTTAATCACCGTGAACCAGGAATTTGATCTATTTTGTATAAATTATTTTGTTGCGATTTCATTATCTATGAAACTGGACGGTATTTCAAGGAATTTTTGTAGTATATTAAGGCCTGGTAGTTTTAAATTCATTCGTTATGTCTGGTATTCCGAAAAAATACATAATGTTCTTAGATAATTAAGATTACTGAGTGTTCAAGTCATCATCATCATCAGCCCTTTTAATTTTCCCACTGCCGGAACTCAGGCCTCCTCTCCAGCAGAGGGACTTGGTCGTAATCCACCACCCGGGCCCAGTGCAGTGCGGGTTGGTGAATGTTACATGTCTTCAGATTTTTGGTTCTAGGACATGCCGTTTTCCTCACGATGCTTTCCTTCTCCGTTTTGAGAGCAATGGTAATGAAATAAATTACACAAAGTATTACGCGGCTGGGTTTGAACCCGCGACCTACAACTCGTAAGTTGGAGCCATTACCACTCGGTCACCAATGCTCTCACAGTGTTCAAATAGTTGAATTCAATTAAAATCAAAATATTTGTTTCATATAGGCCTACTCGAGCATCTATAAAACAAAAATTACTTTTATGAACATAATTGTTATTTTGGGTGGGAAATGGAATGTCAGACTTTTACTAAGTAAACCCATCAGTGTTCCTTCATTTACTTTTTGCGTTCCAAAGCTGCGGTGACTATATCGACCGCTTCCTGTCAAATCCCTTCCCAGTTATCGAACAAACCCTGACGCACGCTATACCTATCTACGTAATTATTTTTATATCCAGCGGTTACGTCTACGAGTAACATTATTATCATTAAATTTTTTAACCATACAATTGTACCGGTACCTACCTAATAAATTGGGAATGCCCGTCACCAATGTTTTGTGTCCTTGTCAAATAATCTACATCGGATTTCCGTTGATAATTTATAATATGCTTTGGTAGGTATGTACCTATCATACCACTGACATACATATAATAGATAGTAAACGAATTTCGTTCTACCGTTGATTGTAATTATGACTTCCAAAGTCGCGTTTAGTACTGCTGTGTGTCCCAGTTTTTAGGGATTTCGGAGATGCTAAATCTTGTAATAAATTTATTTAGAACCAGTAAATAATATATAATTACGAAATGAATTAACATGTATTCGCGTCATTATACCAAGTGTACGCGATCAAAATCATACTAGAGTCGATGCCTGGGGGCTGTGAGAACGTTCGGAAACATTGACCGTGACCCTGGAATGCATAGGGAAAACTGAAACTCATAGGTTGATTTTAGTCAGTAAAAGTCTGACACCTACACACTAGAGCGGAAGAAGTCACTAGATCTACCCCTGATAGTTAAAAAGACGTATCGAACGAAAACGGATAAAAAAATGTTTTAATGAATGAAACGGAAAATCGGGCCTTTTTTCTTGTGTTAAAACCGCACTGGAGAAAGTTAAAAAATATAAAAAAATACCAGCAGAGGCGCTTTTTTTCACGATTCCGGCAATGTTCATAACTGAAATCTGTAAAATTTTAGATGCGTCTTTTTTACTAACGGGAGCAGAGATGATTTTCCACCACGAAAAAAAGTGTTATATATTTTTCACAATCTAAAACCCTTAATATCGATTTGTTTTAACGTCTGTTTCGATTTTAATCCAATCGAACTGAGCAGCACCAGTCACGTCATGTCATTTGAATTTGATTGGCTGCGGCGGCTCTTCTTAACACTCCATTACCGCATCTACTCCGATCAAAGGTCCTCCAATTATTCCCCTGATGTTTATTTGATAACAACTATTAATTTAAGGCGATATATTTATGTTAACGCTAGTATACAAATACAAGTAAATGTATTCAAAACACGGCATGCGAATATAAACGGGGAACGCAAACGTGAGAAACGCTTGGTGGAGAGTAAACAATATTATTTTAAAATAATGTCTCACAGCTGTACGAATTATAATAATGTACGCGAAAGGTACGAAAACGTACGTAAATGTACACGATGAAAGGAATAGTTGGAAGTAAGTCAACGATTTCGCCGTTTACGGATAATAATGTCTGGCGTTTAAAATATTTTGAAACGTAAAAGCAAACAAATCAGGATAATACATTGCTTGACCTAAAATCAAAACTTCCTACGTTACGAGTACACTTTAAATTCCCTACGTTGATACCCTTTTCGTGCAATACGTATATACATTATTGTTCATAGGTTTGCGCTTGGCCGCTATCTCACCTGATGGAACGCGCTTACCTAGAAGAAACCCATTCACTCTTGACTTAAAGATTCCCGGGTTGCAGCCATCAAGAAACACCGACTCCGGCAAGGAATTCCGCTTCTTAGCTGTATGCACAATAAATGTGTTTCTTAAACGTTTTGCGCGTGTAGGTGGGGTGTCTTCTATATTTACCCAATCCGATCTTTTTAAGCCATTGAGGTCTGATAATTGTTTCCTAAAATAATATAGAATCTCAACTAAGTTCTCCTAGTTACAGTGCTAACGGAAAAATTGTAAATATACTGCTGCTTTATCTTTATAACCAAAAAAGTCTTTTGATATCTTGCTATAACGCACTATCATGATAGTTTAGAATATCGAAACTTTTCAACAAAAACATCGTAAGCAACAGTAAGAGTTTTTTGCAGGAATGAATTATCACTTCCAAAAAAAAACTAATTATTTATAACATAACTACTGATTTAAATTAATAGTTGCTATTAACAAATTTTCATAAACACTGTTTAATGATGGAAGAGAAATACATTCCTATAAATATCATAACTAGTAGCTTACCTTTTCAAGAAGAACATCTTCTTGAAATGCACCATAGACATTGATTTACAAAACATCAATGAGCATAGGTATCTAAAACCAAATCCTCTTACCATCTATACAACAATCCAATACAAATGACCTAATTCGTAAACAAATTAGCTCAATAACCAATATAAACAAGATCGGACACCTATCATTCACACCTCACACAAAGTATTGTAGGCGGGCGGCGAGTCTCGCACGGCACGCCGGCGCGCCGCCCGCGTGACGGGCACGCCACGGGAACGCCGCGGGAACGCAGCGATCGCGCGCCGTACACGCGACGACAGCACGAGGTGCTAACGATTTATAGCCGCTAAATTGTTTTGAAAAGGTGAACGCTAAATTAACTGTAGGTGGATCTGGATCAAGTTGAAATACGACTGTTACGGTGATACTATTGTGGTAATGCGCACAGAAATAGCGGTAAGTGGTACTCAGAAGTAATTTTCTCAAATCAAACAGTAAATTAACAGGGGCCTCGGCCTATTTTGTGTCCAGGCTGATGAGTGAGGGAGTTAATGAAAAGAATAGCTTAGTACCTACTGACAAAAATAGTTAAGTTTACTGCATGAAAATTGTTGAAAATTATTCGGAAAATCTGAATTGAAATTAAGAGTGTAATGCCGTTTAAATTTACGAAGGAACAGGTGGGTTTTAGTCAGTTAAAGTGGAATATATCTTGCCCTCTTGCAACACCAGAAGTGATTTAATGATTTCTCAACTCAAAAAAAGGCATGGAAAATGTTGTGGTTGCAAGAAAACTTTAAAAAAGGAGGTATCTGGTGCCTTAAAATATTGATGAGCTTTAGTTTTTCTAATGACTGAAAAAAAAATGCAAATATTAGTCGAAATTTTTCTTCATATCATAATTTGCATAAAGCAACAGAATGATTAAGAAAAGCAATCAATACCGTCCGGGAACAGTAATCCACAAAATCACGCCCACGTGGGAGCAGGTGGCGAATCGCCATTAAAGTTGGGATGGTAGTAATAATAAAATGTAATCATCGTTAGGCCAGTAGCGAAATAAATAGTCTATGAACGAAAATAAACAGTATAACGGTATCGGCGTGCGCGCCGCTGTAAATTACCTGTTGGTTCCACTGAAATGTTTGATGCGTTTGCGCTTGATCGACATGCGTACTCGGCACAAACAGTTTTGATACTTTAAGATTGGTATTTTTTTTAAACGCATAGACAACATTACAAATGTGAAAGTATATGATACAGTTTAAGCTTTACTTTGACTTTGCATCCACAATGACTGACATTCACGCAGACGAACAATTGTCACTTAACTTAATTCGCCATTCAGTTAATAGCCATTTCAAAACCGTTTACATAAATGATATTTAGCCACACAATAAAAGATTTGAATCTATAACGTCTAATTACTTGCTTAGTCAAATAAAAAAGGCTATGGTAAGTCACACAATTAACTTTGACCAGCATCGCATTAAATGTTGTATTAGACGCACTAAATATCATTTAGGCCACAAACTGAACATTGCCGATTATTTCGCGGGTTAGGCTGAGAACTTAATGACGACTTAAGGGTAGTTGGTTGCGTTGACTGACCTAAATAGAGTCTAAAGTTAAAATCGGTAATTTTATTGTTGATAGATTTATTATTAGATAAGATTTATTAATTTAAAAGAGTACATTGTACCCAGTAACCATCTGTTTGCTTTTTTGTGCATTTTACTGCACTGTTCTGTCTTACTTGGGTTAAACGCACTTTCATTTCCAAGTATTATCTGGGTGTATTTAAATCTGGTAACTATTCATTAAAAATCATTTTTTATCCTTCACTCAATTCATCCTTCAACTGGTACTGGTGATAGTAACTGGTTTGAACAAATGTTCAAAAGTTCGTATTGTTATTAGAAGTATTATTATACTTCTAATTTCAGAAATGTTATGCACCTAATTCTTAAAAACTTAGTATCAAGACAGTCCGATCGTAGTAGTTCACGTAAACGCTCGGGCCATGTGTTTCACGTCGGCTGCGCGCGCGCCGCAATTCGGTCGCAATCACCATTACCTGCGCGCACGTGTATTTTTATATGCGCTATTTTAACTAAACCAACTGTTTAGCTCGATACCATACACTTTTATTACACAGATTTTTTATATAGGTCGATAATATAGAGAATTTATTTTTATATGTTTTTGGAATCTGTTAAGATTATGAGTTGAATTTAGATATTCTTAGGTTTGGAAATGCAAATATTTAGGTATGGTTTGATTTTGAATTCTATCGTATTCTCTGTGCTTATCTGATTACATAAGCCAAATATACTAGCTTCTGACAGCAGGTTCGTCCGCGTGAAAGTAGGTTTCTCCATACCTACTAACTTTGGACTTCCATTCCATCCCCTTAGAGGGTGAATTTTGGAAAATAATCTCTTAGTACTCGCCTACATCATAAAAAGAAATCTTGTGCAAAATTTCACTCTTCTAGTCCGAGTAAAAAACTAGCCGACTCAGCAATAATTTATCAAAGAAAAAAATCGAGGTGCGTAAGAGATTAAAAATAGATTACGACCTATTCTCAGGCCTACCAAATAAAATCAAAAATCATTGTTCAAATTCTTAATTTTTAATTCAAATGTTTAATTTTTTATAATGATCTGTCTAAAAAAAAAATTATATGTTGTAGATAAGCAACTCATACAATTCATACATTTACGCTCCACATCATTTTCTATGAAGTGCTCTGTTTCAAACCAAATGACATCAAGATCAAAACAAAGAAACCATCCAAATTCTACCGCGAACAATTCCGCGGTAATCACACGTTATCTCTTTCCTCCAAAGCTTAAGGTACTCAAGTAAACAAAGTATATGCCATTGTAAGGAACCTTATCATCACACGTTGTAACTTCACCTGGCGTATCTGCGGCATAAAGGGGTAACTCGGTTCAAATGCGAGCCACTTAAAATTTGCGCTTATACCCCTTATTATTAACTGTTGATGGAGTTGAGGTAGTGGTGTCAGCGAGCGAATTTAGGTTGATGTCGATAGATGTAACCTATCTATCGACATCGATCTAAAGCCGTTTTTTACTGCAGTAATACATAAATTACCTATTCCAGTAGATTTATATTGAAGGTTATTATGCTACCAAAGTATTTGACGTTTGTAGTTATGGTTTTTTTAGAGGCAGTGAGAAATGGACGGGTGACGATTCATTGTCTAGTGACAAAAATAAATTAAGTAGCGGTCAGTGATGCAAATTGAAAATTATTCCACGAGAATATACTTCTAAGATAAAAATATTCTATGACCTATTCCTGGACGTGGTCTATTTAGGTACCAATTATTATTGCTATCTCAATCCGTTTAATTATTTCAGAGTGAATTGTAACAAATGTACATACATATCTATAAATATTTACAAACTTTTACCTGTATAAAATTAGTTGTGATATTAAATACCAAATATTTTTTTTATCCTAAAACCTACAAACATTCAAATATTTTATCGATAGGACCGCACCTCTAAAACACATTAGGGTTGTCGCGAAATGAAATTATACAAAGATTCACCTACACTTGCAATAACACACTGATTATTTCTTGCAAATGCTTGATACTGTCGTGTCAAGCCACGTTCACCCTTACTCCGTCCTGAATAAAGCTGTTACTGGTAGAATGTTGTATGTTGGTGTGTTGAAAGTTAAGACAACCTGCTTCACAAGTGCGCTAATCCCGTTTATCTTGAGGTGACGTGCGCGGTTTATTATTTCGCTTCAGATATTTTGTTAATACTCTTAAACGATGTTGTCTGAATAAGTTTCGGATGTGTGGCTTTTGGTCTTGTTTAGTTAATTTAATATTAACACAGATGAGATTGTTTAGTTTATAAGTAAAATAAATTAAATGACGAAACTTTGAACAAAGAAATTTGTTTCTTTTTTTTTAATATTGTGGCCTAATCATCCAGATGTGCCATTAAACAGTGATTTTCTGCAGCCTGGTACTCCTTCGGCAATGTCAATAGGTTTTAAAAAAATATATATTTCATTTATTTATTAAAACACACACACTATCTTTACAGACTGGACCCAATACAACAGTGGTTTTAAAAAGGAACAACATAAATCATCTTATCTCTAACACTAACTATAAATACAAAAATAATAATAATACAACCTTAACCTACATGTAAGTATATAGTATAGTATATACTTATAGTATAGTACGAGTATATATGATTCATAAACTTCAATATCAACTATTTTTTTTTTGTGCGATTAATACTTTTGTCTAAAAAAATATATTTAGCAATTTCCCAACTTTTCCCAAGTCCTTCGAAGCTGCTGCCTGTAACTAGTATAAGATAAACAGGAAAACCAGAAATCTGGCAGATGTATTTTCAATGTCAAATCGATTTTCTGACTCTCTCTTTAGGGACCATTGTTGTCGTGTGGACTTGATGGATGATTTCAACTCATCATCAAAACAGCTGAAAGACGTTTGTCTACTGTTGGACATAGGTGTAAGTCCCCCAAGTGTCGCACAACGATTGATCTTCCTCTTTTTTTAGGTGGGACATCATCAATGACTACTCTCGCTCTTCGGTGGAGCGAGATGGTTTATCAGACTGTTACTAACAAAAACCATCCATTCCATCAGGGTTCTCTTTTGCACAACAAATGGCCCTAGTAGGCACTGTCGACACTGCTGGGCCCCTTGACCCTGCTGAGCCCCACGGCTCGCATCCATCGGGTTCACGTGACCCCCACTACATCACTACTTTATCAAAGTTTTATGTGGTGATAACAACCAAATATCACTACAACAACAGCTCCACACAATATCCTTAAATCAGAATCTACTACTAGCCAACCGTGCTCCATCGTCGACCGAATCATCGCTTAACATCAAGTGAGATGGTGGTCAAACGCGAGACTATGTAATAATAAAAAAATCTAGCACGGCTGAACAAGTGATTCCAGCAACACCAGTAAACATTACTAGCTCGTCCTGGCACATTACTCACAACCGATATTTCAATCTATTAAGAAGATGATTGATATTCCCCCGACCACAATGTAACAGCACGAGAAGAACAAATGTCAGGTAATGATCGTATATCACACCGGAATAGCATTCAACTCATTTAAGTGCACGGGAAATGTAATAAAGTGTAAACTGTTTAGTTTCTGATTTATGGTGTAGGAGATGTGGTTTTGTGGTCTGGGACTATTAAAATCAATATTATATATGTTTTGCCTAGATAGCTTATAGATAAAGCTATAAAAATATTGTCGTCTATGATTATTTTTCTTTTTATTTAGTTTTGTTTTTATAAGCTTTTATTTCTCAATGCTGTAATAAATAAATAAAGGTAGTGTCCAATTTTACGAGTAGCTTTTATTATTTGGCTTATTTTGGCAATAGTTTTTTACTGTTTTGCTTATTCATCATATTTTACCTAGCTGCTGTAGCTTATAAATAACGTTACAAATATTGATATTGTCTATAATTGTTTTTCTTTTTAATCATTTTTTTTTTAAACGCTGTATGTTCTCCAAGCTGTAACAAATAAATAAATAAAGGCAGTGTCCAAATGTAGTTATAATATTTGGCTCATTTTTAGTAGTATTTTTTTATTATTTTGTTTATTCGTCATTCTTACTTATTCACCATATTTTCAATTATTATTTGTTTGTATATCTTAGAACTCTAGATTCTGAATCTTTGGATGCCAGGGGACGCCAAAACCAACTCCCAGCCCATGAGACATTTTTCATGGAACGTGGCGTACCCACCGACGCTTAACCCTGTACACGCTGTGCTATGGATCCAAAGACAACCAACAGGCATACGGAGACGGTTGGTGGAAAATTGGTGGGATTATGTAAAACAAAAACAGGGTTATGATTTTCTGGATTGACAGAACTGTAACAGTACCTAACGTTGATGAAAACAGATTTTTTACGAAAAAATTACTTGACATGCTTTTCTTCTATGAAGCATGATTTTTCTCCAAACCCTAAATAAGCCTTTACCTCCAATGATGATAATATACTTGAGGATTGAAATACTACTTAGTTGGGAATCAGAACTTCTGAGCAAATATGTTTGGTAAACTTAATTTTTTGCAAATGTTTCAATTACTGTACAACTACATGAGTTGTTTAGCTAGTCCGTGGCACTGATAGTATCAATGTATCTATGTTGGCAGATGATGTAAACAACGGGAGCGGAAACCGATTAAGACATAAAGCCACTGTTAAAAATACCTCATACCGATTGATTTTTGTTTAGGTGGAAAATCATCTAATCACACCTCCTGGAGGCTGATACATCCGACTTTTACTGACTAAAAACTCAGTCTGTTCCTTCATTGCCTTCGACCCAGGGTTTCACTTTCACACTACCCGTGGCCCCAGTAGGCTTCGATCCTGCTGGGCTCCCAGTGCTGACATCCGGGCATCACTTCCGCACCAATCCGGTGCAGGAACTTCCCAAACTGACTATGTTTGGTAAGAACCTACATCATGCGGAAAGTAAGGACGCCGTGAGATTTTTCCAGCCACTACTCAAAGAGGAGACTTACCGCCAATTGATTTACCCTTCGTTACCCAAACAAGCAGTCCACATTCTACACGCATCACCAGCTCGTCCTATAGCTAGTACCTTCAAATGCACATTCACATAGTCTAAGCCTTGCTAACTTGCTAACCTGTTGATTTAATTGTCGATTAGTCTTCATTAGCGCAGCTCAAAGGGGATCAGCCCTAATAGTTACTAATAGTATGTCCCAACACTACAACGCGACGGCTTAGGGCTGTCACTCGTTAGTTATCGCGAACCAATGTACGGCAGGTGGTTATTATTGGGTATTTTTGGACTGTATGGTCTATTGGGGACTGTTTAGTCGTGTAATAGACGATTGATCTTTGTTACATTGTTTCAGGATTTCCTGGGATTATTAATGTTATTGTGAATGGTGTTGTAGCTGAAAATTAATGTCAGTTATTAGGTTAATTGGTAGTAATAACCAGTGTTGTCGTTATATTATTCTTTTTTATTTTATTTTTTTTTATATATGAAGTTGCCTCATACTAGGAATGACTCCTTTATCGTAGATGTGTTCTCATAGATGTAAACTCACTTACACAAGACACACAGACCTGGAACACTTATCCACAAAATATATTGGTACAAAAGTCAATCTACATACAAAGCGCGCTCGAGCAACGCACACATAGACATCGCTCACGGACACGATTGTATCTCGGTAGCGTCTCAGAAGAAGTACATACAGGAGATTGTCTTCTGTACCTATCTATTTTGTGACTTATCTTTAGTTCATTTAAATATTTATTCCGAGCGGGCATTGAACCCACGACACGCAACGCAGCAGCCAATCCTTCATTCAGTACGCCAACTGAGTAAGAGGGCGCGAGGGATTATCTGACATTTATTAACCTAAGCCTGCCTTGTTCCTGCACCTCCACCTCTATGCGTTCCGTAGTCACGGTAACTCTTTCGAACTATCCTGCACTGTCTGACCGTCCGGTAACTGTCCGGACCGAGCCCAAGACGTCGACGGCGCGCACTGTTCCCGCGAGCCTCAAGGAGTTGTCAACAACAGGAGGGGCCCAGCTGGGTCGAAGCCTACTGGGCCAGGGTTATCTGAAAGGAAACTCGAATTGTATGAAGGCTAGAAGGAACGGGGTGGGATTTTAGTCAGTAAGAGTCTGACACTATCTCCCGCTCCACCCAAGAGCGAATTTTGTCATTGGATGATTTTACCCACCGAAAAAAAAAACTATCCTGTAGCCCAGAACTATCTCTCAGTCCATGTTGATGACCCCTGCATTCTTATTACGATTTTAATGATTTTTTATTTTTATTAAATGGTTTTTATATTTACACTAATAAAATCGTTTTATGTCACTTAGAATGATGTGGTACCAATTTTTATGAGGAGACTCAGAACAGTATTCTCATGTCTGTCTAATTCATGGTACATACGCCTTTACCGTGTGAGGATCTGCTTGTCGTATAGTTTGTGTACTGCAGTGACGAAGGTTCCATACAACTCGATTCCCACCGGCTTCCCTTCAGAAGTTTAGAACACAACTACTCTCTACCGTAATTGAGAAATGGCACAATCAGTAATTATAAAACTACAAAAAACATTACAAAACGCCTACACTAAGTATACACTATGGACATTAAATCAACAAAATTTGCTTTTCAACAACATGTTGCTTTAAGTTAAGCCGCAGGCGCAATCGGCTTTTTAGCGTTTAAATTTCTATACAAGATATACGTCATGACGTCACATAAAGGTCAAAAAACCTTCGAGCTTCCTAGCGCTCCGGCAAGCCGGTTTTTTTTCGAGTTATTTGATAGAGTTTTATTGAATAGGCTTAAAAACTACTAGACTGTTTTCAAAAATTCTTTCACCATTCGAAAGCTACATTATCCACGAGTAACTTAGGCTAAATTTTATTTTGGAAAAAAATAGGGTTCCGTAAGATATTTGGGTTTTTCGGACACAAGGTGTAAAAAATCAACCAGAAAAGTTACTTATTTTGCGTACGCTGCCTAAACTTAAAAAGATAGGACCGTAAAATGTTCTAATTAATTGTAGATCTTATAAATATCTACAAAAAAGTCCGTGAGACAGTATACCTATCTATGTCGAGTGAGGCACAACAACCATTTTTTTATCTAATCATATTGAATTTTTTTGGACTACATTTAAACGCATTTATTTTACTCATGCTATTAACCCTTATCAAAATAATGTATTTCATCACTAAGTACAGTTTATGTAGATAATATTTGGTCTTTGAACGATTAAAATTGGACGTTTCGTTTTGAAGTTATGGCGAAATTAAAATATTACGATTTATGCTGCAGGGCCCAAGCGTCACCAAGGCCGGTGAGCGTGCGGGAGGGGAGTTTAGATCTATGAGTAAGGTCGTTCGCGAAGTCTAATAATTTTCGTGCGATTTTTTTTAGATTCGTTCTCAAAACTACACCTACGCAAAAGTTCTTCTCAGAGCTGGTTTTTTTTTTAACATTTTAATACATCCCTTTACAATAAATATCAACATGCGTAATAATCAAAAACAAGAACGATTATCTGACCTAGCCATTCTTTCTATAGAAAAACGTTCTTTACTAAAAATTAAGAATCTTCCCGGTTTTTATGATAATGTCTTAGCGCACTTTGTAAGAAAGAATAGACGAATAGCTTTAGAGTATAAGTAGTATTATTAGTACTTAGTCGATTAAGTTTTGTTTAATTTACATCATATCATCATTTCACCACAAACGGCTTTTATCAAAGCCACTTCTATTATGCTTGCAAGACACTGTTTCAATATCTCAGTGCTTACACGTATAGTAAAAGTGGACTGAAGATATATCTGCCTATACAAGACTGAAGCCAGGATGCCAATCACAGATTTTCGGTAAGGACTCAAGACTGCGTGCCCGCGCTCGGAGTAGGCAAGCATTTTTTTTTTGCTCCGGCTTACCTCTCTCAATATTTCACGCTTCGCCACTGGTGTACTGTGTATGTCCGAGTCACTGAATGATATTAATGGTTCTTTAACAAGCTTTAGAAGTCTTGGATTAAAGTTTTTCCAAGCTATAAGGCATGGAAAATTATAAGAACATAGGTACGTATAATCAAAGCATGACTGAAGGAAAAAGAAAATTCATGAGGCTTTATATATATTTCTACATAAAATATGAATCTACTGTACGTAAGCTTGTCACCCAGGTCCTCCTAAACTGTTTAACTGATTTTGGTGGAATTTTGTGTATACAGGGTTATTTGTAAAACACTAGCGACCTCTCAGGACTATGTTATTAACATCATAAACAACAACTTTTGTTCCATGACTTTCAAAAATGTATCATATTTTAGTTCATCAGATTTTCATACAAAAATAAAAATATTTAAATAGAACGTTCTAAATGTTACGAAGTCTATGCTGACGTATCAATTACTTAGTGTGGTGAGCACACGAAAATGGTGCGAATGCTTGCTAGGTAGGTGTGATGACAATTTTTCGGAAGCCTGCTTACTATTACTACGAGAACAGATTACAGGAGGCGTAGGTAGGTACAGCAAAATACAGATTTGAAATGTGTTTGATAGAACAACGAAATCTTGAAGATTTGTTTTTGATAAATGAATTATGTTTTGTAAAAAGTCATAGAACAAAAGTTGTTGTTTATGATGTTTTTAACTAGCACCTAAGAGGTGGCTAGTGTTTTACAAATAACCCTGTATATATTTGAGTGAGTCTCTGGATGGTTGACACTTCAATCGGGTTCGTAATTCTCGACAACTTTCAGCCGGGACCGCTTTTATACATATAAATAGGCTTTTTGAACTAGGCTTGTGCTAACAATTTGCATTCATCATATTTTTTCCAGGACCTTCTTTGAGCATTTTCACACCTTTTAAGTTTACACCGAATATTTTAGTACTGAAGACGTGTTTGTCATGTAATAAAACAGGCAAAAAATTGACACATTTTGTTCTCTCGCACACATGGTTTGTATTATCGTTTACGTAATCGGATGGCTTCGTATATAAAAGTAATATAAAAACCTGCTTACATTTCATTACAAAATCATCTACATTACACAAACTGTTTAGCACTCCACCTCATACTAATGAACGAACTAGGCAGGTGTGCCAAACACTGGGACGCGCGACAATATGCGCGTTATGACAGTGCCCACATTACCCGCAACTGTTCATAATGGCCTCGTGTTACAGGCACGCTGTTCACGTCATACAGGTATGCTGGCGTGATTGTTACGCGAAAGAAATTAACTGTCAAAAAAATAAAGAACAAGGTGCCAAGAAATGATTAAATTTTAACTAAATGAACATAATTAGACTGTGCACAACTTACTATAAATAGGTACTTAAACTTGGGTCATGATCAGGCAATGAATAGGAAAATTGACTAATTTTCAGCACTAGTGTCTGCTCTAGCAATCAAATACAGAGCTACAAGATATAGGTTAAAATGTATAATATAGGGCTCACTGGCAAATTGGCAATTATATCATTATCAATGTTATCTAATTTTAATTTAACTCTATCTTGGCAAATCAACTTATGTTTAACTGTTTTAACCCTTCAGATACCGTCGATTAGAGACACAATAGTAAGACAATAGATGCGCGGCCACCGGTGGTCGCTTGGGGATTCATGAATTAAGAACGGTTAGACATAAGTTGACATGTCAAATGTTGTTGTGTATACAGTAGTGTTTTACAAATAACCCTATATAGGAACTAGTGAGATTCTTGCTGGAGTCTCCCACAATCCCATTAGATATTATGGACCCTGATGAATTTAGTTCCCGCGTAGACCTTTACAAAAGTGAATGTCCCGTATTACCCGCACGATCAGGTGCTACCAACATTCAGATGCTGCAGACAGACACAATATCCGCACGTTTATGTCGGCACGGCCACATTACCGGCAACTGTTCGTAATAGCCGAGCTATTTATGATGTAAAGGTGTGCTGCGTTTACAGCTAATTTGTGGGACAGGAGAGTGGATTAGAAAACTCATAAGAATGCACAAAATTAACTTCTGTTCAGTAGTTTATGAGTTTATTACGAACAAAGTCAGAAAAGGTGGGAAACTTTTTTTTATGATACGGAAAGAAAGAAAAAATAATAAATATGTTATTTATTTTTATTGCTTTCGACAATTCCATTATTTTGAATTCATCAAGTTGTATGACCCAAGGAGCTGATTTGCAATCACTACTATGATTAAATGATGCCTATAGACAACAATTACACTTATTTTCGAAACCATAGGCAAAAGAATTCTATTGCACTATTTGCAAATTAAGCTAATAGTGTAGTAGTTATTTTTTTTAAACTGTAGTGTTCTCTAGTTACCCATACTACTGGTATAAATACGAAAATCTCTATGTTTGTTTGAGACTTTTTATGTTCAACGGCTAAACGAAATTTTATGAAACTAAACACAGGTAGACTTGTAATATTTTTTTATTTTTCCGATGGCAAAGGTGCTGGTAGAGTCCAGTATTTCACATAGCCAATTCCAGTGCTGGCCCCAGTACACTCTCCATTTACAACGCAGCACCAATAAACGGCAGGTATTTACGACACTGCCTGCGTATGCCGCCATCATTGTTTTGTATTGCGTTCAACTGTTTAACCTACAAATACAAATATTAGTTCGAGTATTATGGCGTTGTAATTCGATTTCTGTTATGCTGTTATTGGAATGGGAAATTTAACCTACTGTTTGTCACATAGTTGTTCCACTTTAGATATTCCATTAATGTAGATTAGAAGGGTTTGTGCGACAGATAGGATACTGAGTCTCAAAGGGAATCTCAAAAATATATTAAAAGTTCATAAATGATAAATGATAAATGATATTTATTTTTGCAAATAGGTTTAAAAAAACACTTTTACACGTCAATTTTTTTTTTGTCTGTTTAAGCTAGATGAGGCCGGTGTTTCCTAGCTGACTACCCTGAGAAGAAACACCGAAACAAACTCAGGAGTCAAAGTCTCTTTTAAAGTCCATACAATAAATATGTAATGGTCAAATCACATGAGAACCATGCCGATTAATCTGAGATGGTCTTTTGAAGAAAGAACCATACAGATTTGAGTGGACCCGTCCAATCAGTGTAAGCATTTGTCAGTATTCGCAAAGCTCAACTCAGGACTACTAAGGAGCTCAACGACTTGACGAACAATACCAATGAAAGGACATTTGGGTAGGCCGCAGAAAATACTCAAATTGCCAGACAAACGATAACGAGAAATAAAAAAGTAACCAACATAGTCCTCACATTCACAATAATAAAAAGAAAGTTAATTTTTACAATGTAAAAATACTTACAAAGTAAATATTTATGTCAAAAATTAATAATAATAAACATTATTTAATGTAACATGTCAAATTGTAAAATAAAATAATTTACAATGTCAAATTGTAAAATAAAATAATATTACAATGTCAAATTGTAAAAACTAAACATTAATGTCAAAATGAATGAATAATAAACACAATTTAAAACAAAAACAGTTATGTTATAAGAATTAGAGGGTACTGGAGCAGGTCAGTCCCAAGCCTTTTCGTCATCAACATAGTCCTTTACAGTGTAAAAAGCTTTTTGGAAAAGTTTTCGCTTTACAAATGATTTGAATTTATTAAGGCTGAGTTGTTGAATATGACTAGGCAGTTTATTATAGAAGCGTATACATTGACATCTAAATGAGCCCCCTATTTTTTTGAGCCTGGTTGCTGGAACTACAAATTTATGTTTGTTTCTAGTATTAAAATTATGAATATCACTGTATTTTTTAAACATGTTTTTATTTTTATGTGCATACAAAATGTTCTCGTAAATATATTGAGAAGGTACAGTCATTATATTGATATCCTTAAATTTATCTCTAAGGGAGTACCTGGGACTTAGTTTATAAATCGAACGAACAGCCCTTTTCTGCAAAACGAAAATTGTCTGGATATCAGTGGCATTACCCCACAGTAGAATACCGTACGACATGACACTATGGAAATAGCTAAAGTAAACTAAACGGGCAGTCTCTACATCAGTTAAATTTCGAATTTGTCTAACAGCGTATGCTGCAGAGCTAAGTTTTTTTGATAATTTGTCTATATGTGGGCCCCACTGAAGTTTAGCATCTAGAGTTATGCCCAAGAACACTGTAGTATCTTCAGGATCACGTTGAAACATTTCAGCTTACTCGTTTTATTATTTTTTCTTTGTAAATAAGGTTAAAATTTAATAAAAATACTTCCGGGATAAAAGTATCCTATGTCCTATTCTAGCACATGGTCTATTCGTGTATAAAGTTTCATCAAAATCGGTTTTGCCATTTGCGTGAAGACGTAACAAACAAACAAACTCACTTTCGCTTTTATAATATTAGTAAGGATTATAAATCAGCCATGAGGCAGAATTAATGATTATTTATGCTTTTTAGCACAGTTTTACCCCAAACAATATTTACCACATTATACTCAGACACTTCCGTAAAACCATATATCAAATACAATTTTCATCTCTTGTCCACATATTTGCTCGCAGCCTGCGTCCGCTTGTGATGTACAATGTCTGCGGTGAGCCGAATGCTACTTCCCTGATTAAGTTTCTACGTTACTTTCATACGATAACTAATAGATTATATGATAATACTTTTCCTTTTTTTATTATTATTATTGATAGGCTCGCGTTTGACCACCATCTCATCTGATAGTAAGCGATGATGTGGTCGATGATGGAGCATGCTTGCCTAGAAGTAACCTATTCACTCTTGACCTAAAGACCCCCAAGTTGTAGCTATCAGGAAACACAGACCCCAGCAGGATATAGGCTGCAATACTAGTCTCCCACCGTATGCAATATACACAATGAACACAAAGCTAATTTCCTGTTCTCCTTCTACTTTGTCCAACATATCCCCGTTTAACCAGGGTCCGGTCTCCTTTTAATTCTGTACCGGAGTTCTCAGTTTTAGCTTGACTATGCGCTCAGATTTGCTGGCTGGATCTCTTTCTACATATTATGATCCTCAGCTAATAGGAGCCTCTTCCTCGTGGTCGGTAGGAGATATTTACGGCTTTTTTTTGTGATTGTCATTTCGTCTAAGGACTTGACCGTATCGCTTCCGACTTTCTTTAAGCTTTTCAGCCATCACTGCATCGATGCTACACTAAATGATCCTCTAACTTTGTTCTACATTACTTATTTAATTTAATCAGGGGCCGATCTCCTTATACATCTACACCAAAGAGCTATCTTCTGACTTGTCTGTGAGCACAGATTTGCTTGCTGGATCTCCTTCTACAAATCTGACTACCAGAGCGGGTGGTCGCCCTCTGCCTCTTGCTTGGTCGGGGATATTTAGGGCTTTGTTGACTGGGACTAAGGAGACGACGGTACCATCGCATTTCTTTCAGCTTTTCAGCAAGCTTACAAGCCTTTGACTTTTCTACATTACTTATTTAACAACTGCATCAACTTCACCCGGATGCATCAATGAAACAGTACACGCTACAACATAAGTCGTATCTCGTGCGCATACATTTGCTCGCAGCCTGCTACAAAACGCGACGCACGACGTACACAATGCTACTTCCCTGTTGCTGTTGGCGTGTGGCGCGCGGAACGCAATCCGACTCCTGCGATGCACTATGTGAATGTCGGCTCAATATGATGGAGAAGGATCGTTTCTTTATTTGATTATAATTGTACTATCAAATTCTGCCAAAATCGGATCCAGATTTGGATATGTAAGAGTTCTCGTGGCTCTGAAAAGCAAAGAGCAACTGAAGAAAAACAGTTGACAAAAGTCTGATATTCCCTCTCGTTCCATCCTTCATTTGTAGTTTATGTAGAACAGTTGCTTGAAATAATTTTTAACATAACATCTATTTCAACCAATAGGTAAATACTGTATTTGGGTATTGAAAATGAAATGACGTATCCTTAGTAAAAGTTTGACAGGCCTCTCGCTTCATTCTACAACATAATATGTAACAACGACAAAAACAAACAACAACCACCTACAACACAAGAAAGGAAAAATGCAATAAAAAAGAAAGAAACAACTTGTATCTGAAGATGAATACACAAAAGTTACACATTTCCTGAAAAACGGTAAATGGGACACATGAACAGAAATACCAAACAATAAGATATTTAATTTTCTTTGGTTCACTCCTTCTGTTTAACTTTTATTCAGATTATCTGGAATCATAAAGCCTTCGCCACACTAGCACGCACAAAACGCATGAGCTCGCGACAACGAGAAGCGATTATATTTAGCTCTCAACACCTAGGAAGTTCATTAAGAAGACGCTATGTTGCTAATGCGCCCCGACTCTAATTGAGCAGTTTGTCGCGCGTGAATCGCACGCGTTCAGTCGCTCGTGCGTTTGCGTCTTTATGGTTATGTGTGCACTTGCCCTTAAGTGACGTTGCTTGAAAGGTTTTAAGTTTAGCAGAGGTATGATTTGTTGGGAAAGTTTGTGTACAAATCTTTGTTTATCATATATCTTACTTGCTTTTGCTGGCGGCTTTGCCTGATTAACAGAAGATAAATAACCTGAGGGAACATACTCCCAGAATAATAACTACGAGTATATCCTAAGTGCTTTTTCTGTATTGGGCGATGTGGTCGCTAAGCGACAAAGCCCTTCAATTAAATTTAAAAAAAAAATCCTATGTGCTATTCCTGGACATGAACTGTCTGTGTGCCCGATTTCACGCAAATCTGTTCAACTGTTGGAGCGTGAACAGACATGCATACAAACTTTCGCCTTGGTTTTGCGTGATTATTGGCCCTGACTGCTATGCCGGAGGTCGTGGGTTCGATTCCCACTCAGGACAAATGTTTGTGTGATGATCATGATCAATTGTTCTTTGTCTGGGTGTAACTTATCTTTAATAGCATGTATTTAGAAATATACAAGTATTTTTATCAGTTGTCTAGTACTCATAATACAAGCTCTGCTTAGCTTGGGACCAGACGGCGTTAAAAAATAGTTGTGAAATATTATTATAAGTTTATATATTACTAGCTTTTGCCAGCGGCTTCGCCCGCGTACATAAAATATAGCCTATGTCACTCAGGAATATAGCAGCTTTCTATCGGTGAAAACATTTTAGCAATCGGACCAGTACTTCCAGAGATTACCCCCTACATACAAACTTACAAACTTACAAATTTTACCTCTTTATAATATTAGTATAGAAGTATAGATTATTATTGTTATTCTGAGGAATTGCTATCTGAAATAAACTGAAATGTTGAAAGGTTCTAAGAAATCTTACTTTTTTCTTGGAAACGCCTATTTTCTTGGAAAATTCCGAGTTCCAAATTCAACAAATGTGATTGGGTTCCGTATGAAAGAAAATAATTCGGGGATACAGAATGACAAACAAAAAATATCAGTAATCAAGATAAACAAGAAGAGAAAACAGTGGTGGGAAATTTGTTTTTTAAAGTGGCTTTTACTACTTAAAACCCACTGCACTGTTTTTTCGGCAAGCCAAAATTTTCACCTCACTATCCCTGATCCATCAACCAAAAAATTCTACCAAACTGCACTAAACAAAACGCTGTGCTAAAACTTACAACCTTCTACAACACCAGTAAATCTTTGAGACCATAAAATATGCATATAAATTATATATTATAATATAAAATATGTAGTGCAGTCCCGAACAGAAAATGATGTATAGGCGCAGGGCAAACCGGCGTCATTTGCTAGTGTGATTTATGTGGTTTCATACACCTAAAGTTTTGAATTTGCTGCAGGATTTTAGAAATAATGTTTTAATATTAGTGTGAGAAGACATCGTTTTTTTTTTTGTAAATAAGCGGCATTACAAAAGCATTTTAACACTGATTTTGATCGGTATTTTTCTGCATTCTACAAGTGTTTAATCAACTTTACGTTAATTTTTTTTTCAGTGTGTACCAGTCCGTAGGTATGTTTGTCATCAATATAAAATAACCCTATATAAAAAAATCAATATAAATGTACGAAAACTGAAGGCAAAATATCCCAAAAAAAAAATGCAAATATCAAAATAGTTCACGTCAACATAAAAAAAAATGTTTATTTAAAGTAAAATTAATAAAGAAAAAAACTAATAAATCAACCTTTTTTCAAGTCCAACTCAAAATTATTTCAAACAACTGTACTCAAAAAATAACAAAAATAAAGTAGAACAATAAGAAAGCTCATATAAAACTAACATATTATCACTATACTTTCATATTTTTATTTTTTTTAAAGTGTCAACAATCTCAAATTGTCTCGCATAAAAAAAAAAAAAAATATTCTTGTTCGCGATTCGTCTCGGTAATTACACGTTTATGTGAGCTTTCATCTCCTGTGTCATGTAATTGGGATAGGCAGGTCTGTCATGAACGCACCATTTAGTAGCTGTTCACGACACATTTATAATATAGTGGTATAAGTGTGCCTATTCTGAAAACAATGAAATATTGAGCAGACAGCGTATATTAAAATGTCTAAATCATTAAATAGTACACACTACACAGCCTATATTTAAATGGCAAAGAAAACTTATGTGTTTTTTTTAGAACCCATAAGTGATTTTTTTATAGAAATCTCTAAACATCGTAAGGTAACCGGCATGTCCTAGAACCAAAAACTTTCTTAGACATTCGCTAACCCGCGCCGGGCCTACGTAGTGGATAACGGTCTGTTCTCTCTCTCAGAGAGGAGGCCTACATTATCGAAGCTTATTTGGAGTTGATTATACGCTCATCATTTGAAATTTTCGGATTTTTTAAAAGATTGGATAGTAGAATATCATGTGAAATCATCCGTCACGTCGTTATAACCCCTATCTAAACTATAAAACAAACAATAAAACCACTTGTCTGTGTCTCTCAATATCTAATTAACAAACGTAGAATACAGCGCACCCAACATTTACAACTTCCTGTAAAAACTATTGAAAAACATGTTTATAGTGAGCACCTAAACGTGTGGAATTCCGTACTTTATGACTAGATACTCTTTGCATTTTATAAAAGTGATATAAAGAGTATAAAACTGTTTTATAGATAAGAATATCAATAAAGATAGTAGGTGCTTCCCGAATATTATTGTTTTTATATTGAGATAATTTGATGTTTCTATGCAGTGTGTGGTCTTGAGTTTCAAATATACTAATTCGAATTTGTCGTCACAGTATTTGTTTCATTCAATTTGATCAAAATTTAAAACAAATATTGTGATATCTGTATGAAAATAGAGCGACTCTTTCAGGAACCTAATTATTTTCTAACATTTTTGGTTTTTCTAGGAAATCATCCGATGACTTCTCCCGGAACCAATTAATCTCTTCTCTTTGGCGGAGCAGAAGGGCGTGTCAGACTTGTTCGGACAGTTGTCAGCAACAGGAGGGGCCCAGCTGGGTCGAAGCCTACTGGGTTATCCAAAAGGAAACTCGAGCCCCGGTATGAAAAGGCTAGAAGGAACAGGGTGGGTTTTTAGTCAGTAAGAGTCTGACGCTATCTCCCGCTCCTCTTGGGTGGAGCGGGAGATAGCGTCAGACTTGTCGAGCGGGGGTTGTCGTAAGAGGATTTTTGCCCACCGTAAAAAAAAGACTTGTGCAGACCGTCCTGTTCCTTCTTTGCTTTCGTTCTAGGACCCCCTACCCTGCTGGGAATGGAATAAAATGCTAAGGTTGAATAGATTTATTATACCAAAGTTTTAGAATTCCTGAAAGATAATTTACTGTTTGCAATAGAAAAACGTCTGACAGTACAAGTATGTTTATTAAAATAGTTGACTTAACCTAATTACGTAATTATAAACGAAATTACAGTATTCATAATCTCTCACTCAACCTACAAACGTCCTACGCTAATTTCAAATTTAGAAAACCACTTATAAATATTTTGAGCTAACCTAATAAAATTAACAAGCCAAGTTAAGCTGTGAAGCTCAGTAAAATCCTCTTATGAGAGAGCGATACAATGTGCACTTTACGCAAAAGTTAGTAAAAAACTAAAAGTAGGGGATTTAGCGGCGCCCCGCACGCCTAAGGTGGGTGTACACGTGAAACCACTCAGATCGCCATTAGCCGCATGCTGCGAGTGTGTACTGCGCTTAACGTTCGATTGTAACGCTTATACGAGTGTTTAATGTTTTTAAATGATATATTTTATGTTTATTTAACTTTATGTTCTGCCGTAATGAACGTAGATGTTGAACATTAGAAACATTAATTCTTCAATTACTAAGAAAACACCAATTAACCTTAGTAACAAAATGTTGTGTTGAAATCTCCAAAAAATGTCAAAGACGCGTCAGCAATAAACATGTCGTGGGCCACGAAATGAGCGGGGAATGTGAGCGAGCTCTCGACAAATAACTTTAACGAGAATATGTAATGAAGCCAATTACTGTGCGACGTCAACTGAGCGCCGTTTTGTTTTGACAAAATGTTCACACTTCGATGATTATTTTGTTAAGATAAATGCATAATGTGATCGGGATTGTAATTGTAAATTTTCAGTATTTAAAAAATGTAATAAATATCATCGACTTGTCACATTAACCTGCAACAGTTTATTATTTGTCTTAGGTAGCGTAATAAGTTAGCAGAACCTATTTTAATTCAAATATTTATGAAAGCTTTCTGGGTAGATACATCGGATAGTTCAAAATATGGCAAAGCTTTCTGAAAAAACCAACAGAATAAGAAAATTTTATATTTATTAACGTAATGTCTGGAATCCTCAGAAAAATATTTTAGGAAAGCAACAATTTGAGACAACTTCCTAACACAAACGAACTTTTATGTAAGATACTAGCCGCTCCCAGCGGCTTCGCCCGCGTGATAGCAGAAATTTATCCCAAGGGAACATACTTCCGGGATAAAAAGTATCCTATGTCCTATTCCAGGACATGGTCCATCCGTGTACCAAGTTTAATCAAAATCGGTTTTGCCATTTAGGCGTGAAGACGTAACAAACAAACAAACAAACTCACTTTCGCTTTTATAATATTAGTAAGGATTGTACTTAAACGCATCCTTACAGCAGTTTGCCTCCGTAACTCAGGTACATAAATACACTGTAAGGGACGACGTGTGACGTGTGAGCGACGCGAGCTCGTAACTCGGCAGTTTTATGGCCCCACACCTACGCGAACGCATAAACAATTACTTGTGTTACTCTTTTATGAGTTTGTCATCTTACAATGTTACGATAGTGGAAGAAAAGTAAATAATTAATTTAAAAAATATTGTAGCGACATCTATGACGCCACATAAGAACTACGAAGAAAATACGAAATCCTGCATCGCGCAATCAAAGTTCTCCGCGCGATTTCAACATATACGACAGCCCGACATCAACTATCGGGCAGTCGCCCACCAGATCATAACACCCGGTCTGGTCGGAGGATCCTCCCTTTTCAACTGAGGTTTGCGGGACTTTACTCGCTGTACCACCAGCTTCCGTTGGCTGACCTAAACTAACCAACGCACGTAAATTCTTGGTGATGTGATCGACTAAATACCTCAAAGAACGTTCTGACTCGCGTGGAAGCTGCTTTATATTCAATAAAGAATTGAGATGATGATTAATTAATATGTTATTATTATCGTAACGATTGCAAAGCAACTTCCATGCTTCACTGTAATTCTTAGATGAGATCTCGAGATTAGAAAGGACTCGAGCTGCATCGCCTTGTAAATATGAGTTTAAATAATAATATTTATTAATATCTGGAATACGATCATTATTGTGTATCAAACTTTCAAATGTATCTTTGAATTCAAGCCAGCGGAAATGATCACCATTAAATCGTTGTATCTGGATTTGCGGAAGCTTCAAACCTAAACTAGGATGATCTTCAGAACAGCATGTAGTATTATGAACGGAATGACGTCTTAATTCGAGTTCAGCCTTTCTAGAAAACTTGGATATTAAATTCTTAGCAGTAGCTATATTAATCACTATATCCTGTTCAATATCATCACGTTCGTCAATTTCAGCGTCAATGTTATCAGGATCCAGAACCTCTATTTCACTCTGCAAATCGTCAACCCTGACTGATAATGCTTCAAACTTAGCAAGCTTTATGTTCAACTCTGTCAATTGAATTTCATTTAACTCGCTTTCGCTTGAAATACTACTGAGGTAATTTTTAAATTTAGTGATTTGCCCTTTGGCGGACGCCCTCTTCGTAAAAAGTTCTTTAAAACGCTTATTTTCAGCCATTGCAAATAAGAAAAAAAATAAGATTGACTAAGTAATAAATGGAATGGGCTCACGTTCCTCGTTTTGGTGTCACCTGAGAAGCAGAGAAGCTGGGCGAGCACGCTCAGCCGCTAACGCTGCTAGTGAGCTGCGGAGGACTTTGACCCCGCAACCGACCCACGCAGTCTGTGTTCTCGAACTCGCGGTTAAATCTGAAATAGTCGGCAAATCCTGCTTAACTTTGAGTAAAAACTAATGCTGTTCTAATGTTCCTATTTTTATTGTGAACGGAACGACAAAGATACAATAAATTAAAAGGATTTTTTTTTAAAGGGATAGAATATATTATTTGAAAACAGTAGTATATAAATTTTAGGTATTATTAGAATCGTTTTAATTGATCTGATGCAACTTCTATAAGATTTTATTTTTTATTGACGGTACATGAAAAAAAAATAGTTCGGTATAATTTCGCAATTAACGGAATATTTAGAAAATTTGTAATACTTAATTTACTCGAATATACCTTGATTCACACAAATGGAATGCAATAGTCAATATTCCAAATAGGTAAGTAATAGGAAGGATAGACAAAGGATGGACACTCAACTTTGGTACGACACGTTGACGCTCCACACGAGGTGATGCTTTAGCGACACCACTGGCTCGGAGGCTGGCTTCTTCAATTGTCCAGACAGCAATTCCCCACACGCTGGACTCTGTGGATTTTCGATCTTCCACAGCAGGCTTCAAATCTTGATATTGCTGCCGCGCACGCGTTGTCGCGATGCCCCAATCCAAGTCGTTTTTTCGTAGATTTACATTAAATAGTCGCGATTTTTACTAGTTCCCCTCATGGGCCACCATGGTGGCCTTTAGCGAGTCAATATGATGGGACTTTAAAGATAAGGTTATCTTTAAAGTCCCATCATATTGACTCGCTAAAGGTCATTGGTATAGGCAATACACAAGCAAATAATGTCACAGAAAGCTGCAACATTATATTGCAATCATTAAATAATAAATTTAATATAAATTGTTCGTGTTTCGTTTTAAAGGAACTGACGGGTCGTTTACCGAAAATTCCCGTCGATATTAGTGCCCTAAAATTACCAGAAAATATCCAATTGGCTGATCCTATGTTTAATCAGCCTGCCGACATAGATGTTTTGATAGGTGCCGACATATTTTGGGATATATTAGGGAACGAACAGATTTCTTTGGGAACCAATAATCCTAAGCTACGAAACTCGCAATTAGGTTGGATAGTATCCGGTCCCATTGACTCAACAACACCGCAGCAAGGCGTACACTGTAACCATAGCGTGGTGTCTAAAAACAACGATGGTACTCAGGGTATTGAAAAAATGCTAGGTAGATTTTGGGAATTGGAAGAAGTACCCAAAAAATCTATTATGAGTGAAAGTGAAATTTATTGTGAAAAACATTTCATTACTCATACCACCAGAACTAACTCAGGTAGATTTTGCGTAAAACTACCTCTCAAGGATTCAGTTGATTGTTTAGGTGATACCTACAAGTTAGCTAAGCGGCGATTCCTAAATGTAGAAAAGAGATTTAAACGTAATAATATGCTAAAAATAGAATATAATAAATTTATTAAGGAATACGCCGACCTAGGTCATTTATCTTTGTTAAATAATGAAATATTAATTCCTAATTATTATTTATGCCATCACGCAGTTTTAAAGCAGGAAAGCGAATCCACAAAACTTCGTGTAGTATTTGATGGGTCTGCTCCATCTTCCTCTGGTTGTTCCCTTAATGATATATTAATGGTAGGGCCCACAGTACAAGATACTCTTTTTTCTATTTTGTTACGCTCCAGGCAATACAAATACCTACTTACGGGCGATATAGAAAAATTCTATCGAAATGTGCTCGTACGCAAAGATGATAGGCATTTGCAGCTTATTCTGTGGAGAGACGAGGAGTCTAAACCGATTCAGACACTTCAACTTAACACTTTAACTTACGGTACAGCGAGTGCAAGCTACCTTAGCACACGTTGCTTGTGGCAGGTAGGACAAGAACAGAATGATGAACTAATTCGCACCATCATTCAAAAGGATTTCTATGTCGATGATTTGATTACTGGATCAAATGATCCACAGCAATTAAAATATATTCAAAACACTCTATCTGAGGCATTAAGGTCAGGATGTTTTAATTTAAGAAAATACAAAACAAATCATCCGTCCATATTTGATAATGTCGCTATCAATGAGCAGGACAAGCTCATTTTTAGTGAGTCTTCAAGCACCCTGGGCTTAGGCTGGGCCCCTGCCAGTGATACCTTGAGCTTTCCTATAAAGGGATTTTCCCACGACACTAATCATAATATTATATCTAAGCGATTTATTATGTCAAACGCGTTCAAGATATTTGACCCATTAGGTATATTAGGTCCCATTGTAATAAGGCCAAAAATAATGTTACAAAAGCTTTGGCAACTTAAACTTGACTGGGACGAGCCTGTCCCTCAAGATATAAAGGAAGAATGGATCGATTTCTCTGAAAGCATAAAATATTTGCACAATCTACGCATACCGAGGTTAGTTTTAGGTGACTCACCAAAGGTCATCGAATTACACTCGTTTAGTGATGCATCAAGTTATGCGTATGGCGCATGTATTTATATGCGAACGATCAGCGCTAGCGGTGACGTCACGGTTAAACTATTGTGCGCAAAGTCTAAAGTAGCTCCACTAAAAAGCACTACCATACCACGTTTGGAACTGTGCGCCGCCTTACTCGCTTCTCAACTCGTAAAATCGGTGGTAGATTCATTAAGGTACAAGCCAGATAAACTAATACACTGGTGTGATTCAAACGTAGTGTTGTGCTGGATACGTAGTAACGTCAGTAAATTAAAAATATTTGTGGCTAATCGTATCACGGAAATCAAAGAATTAACTTCATCATCGGCGTGGCGATATGTACCTACAGATTTAAACCCCGCTGATTTATTATCAAGGGGAGTGCATGCTAAGCGACTAACGTCGATATCACTCTGGTGGACAGGGCCTTGTTTTTTAAGTTATAACGAAACCGAATGGCCTAAATCCAACCTAAAAGACTTAGAAATAGTACCCGAATTAAAGGCGCATCCAATAGTCATAAAGTCACCCATTATCGATTTTGAAAAATATTCATCGTTATCTAGGTTAGAACGGTCCTTTGCTTACGTTCTTAGATTCATATTTAATTTAAAAAATAAACATGACAAACGAGTTGGCACATTGTCCGCTAATGAGTTGCGTGAGTCATTTTGCTCGCTTTGTATTATCTCCCAAGGTCAATCGTTTCCTATTGAATACGACCTGCTGGTAACTGGTAAACAATTAAATAAAAATAGTAAGTTGTTGGCATTATCGCCTTTCTTAGATGAGTACAAGTTAATTCGCGTCGGTGGACGAATCGACGCGTCCAGTTATTCATTCGAAAAGAAACATCCAATATTACTTCATGCAGCGCATACTTTAACAAAACTTTATTTTATTAGACAACATATTAACACCATGCATGCCGGTCCTCAAATGTTATTGGCTACTGTCAGAGAAACGATATGGCCAATTAATGGTAGGATACTAGCGAGGCGCACAGTAAATAACTGCGTACGCTGCGTGCGTTTAAAGGGTACAACTTTACAACCTAAAATGGGTAACTTACCGTCTCAACGAATAACGCCAGACTATCCATTTTTGTTACAACTTTAGAGGATGTAATGGTGCCAATCAAAGTAAAGAATAAAAAGAACTCCGAAAATTAGCGAAATCAGGTTTAATCTACTAATTGGAAGTTACACGTACAATGGTTGTCAGGCAAGTGTACGATGACATCGAATGTTACTAATACGTGCCGCACGCCTATGCAAATTTTACTAATTGAGTGTTTTTACAACTTTCTGCTATTTATTTAGAATAGGCGTTACGCCTGAACACCAATTATCCGTTGGCTGACCTAAACTAACCAACGCACGTAAATTCTTGGTGATGTGATCGACTAAATACCTCAAAGAACGTTCTGACTCGCGTGGAAGCTGCTTTATATTCAATAAAGAATTGAGATGATGATTAATTAATATGTTATTATTATCGTAACGATTGCAAAGCAACTTCCATGCTTCACTGTAATTCTTAGATGAGATCTCGAGATTAGAAAGGACTCGAGCTGCATCGCCTTGTAAATATGAGTTTAAATAATAATATTTATTAATATCTGGAATACGATCATTATTGTGTATCAAACTTTCAAATGTATCTTTGAATTCAAGCCAGCGGAAATGATCACCATTAAATCGTTGTATCTGGATTTGCGGAAGCTTCAAACCTAAACTAGGATGATCTTCAGAACAGCATGTAGTATTATGAACGGAATGACGTCTTAATTCGAGTTCAGCCTTTCTAGAAAACTTGGATATTAAATTCTTAGCAGTAGCTATATTAATCACTATATCCTGTTCAATATCATCACGTTCGTCAATTTCAGCGTCAATGTTATCAGGATCCAGAACCTCTATTTCACTCTGCAAATCGTCAACCCTGACTGATAATGCTTCAAACTTAGCAAGCTTTATGTTCAACTCTGTCAATTGAATTTCATTTAACTCGCTTTCGCTTGAAATACTACTGAGGTAATTTTTAAATTTAGTGATTTGCCCTTTGGCGGACGCCCTCTTCGTAAAAAGTTCTTTAAAACGCTTATTTTCAGCCATTGCAAATAAGAAAAAAAATAAGATTGACTAAGTAATAAATGGAATGGGCTCACGTTCCTCGTTTTGGTGTCACCTGAGAAGCAGAGAAGCTGGGCGAGCACGCTCAGCCGCTAACGCTGCTAGTGAGCTGCGGAGGACTTTGACCCCGCAACCGACCCACGCAGTCTGTGTTCTCGAACTCGCGGTTAAATCTGAAATAGTCGGCAAATCCTGCTTAACTTTGAGTAAAAACTAATGCTGTTCTAATGTTCCTATTTTTATTGTGAACGGAACGACAAAGATACAATAAATTAAAAGGATTTTTTTTTAAAGGGATAGAATATATTATTTGAAAACAGTAGTATATAAATTTTAGGTATTATTAGAATCGTTTTAATTGATCTGATGCAACTTCTATAAGATTTTATTTTTTATTGACGGTACATGAAAAAAAAATAGTTCGGTATAATTTCGCAATTAACGGAATATTTAGAAAATTTGTAATACTTAATTTACTCGAATATACCTTGATTCACACAAATGGAATGCAATAGTCAATATTCCAAATAGGTAAGTAATAGGAAGGATAGACAAAGGATGGACACTCAACTTTGGTACGACACGTTGACGCTCCACACGAGGTGATGCTTTAGCGACACCACTGGCTCGGAGGCTGGCTTCTTCAATTGTCCAGACAGCAATTCCCCACACGCTGGACTCTGTGGATTTTCGATCTTCCACAGCAGGCTTCAAATCTTGATATTGCTGCCGCGCACGCGTTGTCGCGATGCCCCAATCCAAGTCGTTTTTTCGTAGATTTACATTAAATAGTCGCGATTTTTACTAGTTCCCCTCATGGGCCACCATGGTGGCCTTTAGCGAGTCAATATGATGGGACTTTAAAGATAAGGTTATCTTTAAAGTCCCATCATATTGACTCGCTAAAGGTCATTGGTATAGGCAATACACAAGCAAATAATGTCACAGAAAGCTGCAACATTATATTGCAATCATTAAATAATAAATTTAATATAAATTGTTCGTGTTTCGTTTTAAAGGAACTGACGGGTCGTTTACCGAAAATTCCCGTCGATATTAGTGCCCTAAAATTACCAGAAAATATCCAATTGGCTGATCCTATGTTTAATCAGCCTGCCGACATAGATGTTTTGATAGGTGCCGACATATTTTGGGATATATTAGGGAACGAACAGATTTCTTTGGGAACCAATAATCCTAAGCTACGAAACTCGCAATTAGGTTGGATAGTATCCGGTCCCATTGACTCAACAACACCGCAGCAAGGCGTACACTGTAACCATAGCGTGGTGTCTAAAAACAACGATGGTACTCAGGGTATTGAAAAAATGCTAGGTAGATTTTGGGAATTGGAAGAAGTACCCAAAAAATCTATTATGAGTGAAAGTGAAATTTATTGTGAAAAACATTTCATTACTCATACCACCAGAACTAACTCAGGTAGATTTTGCGTAAAACTACCTCTCAAGGATTCAGTTGATTGTTTAGGTGATACCTACAAGTTAGCTAAGCGGCGATTCCTAAATGTAGAAAAGAGATTTAAACGTAATAATATGCTAAAAATAGAATATAATAAATTTATTAAGGAATACGCCGACCTAGGTCATTTATCTTTGTTAAATAATGAAATATTAATTCCTAATTATTATTTATGCCATCACGCAGTTTTAAAGCAGGAAAGCGAATCCACAAAACTTCGTGTAGTATTTGATGGGTCTGCTCCATCTTCCTCTGGTTGTTCCCTTAATGATATATTAATGGTAGGGCCCACAGTACAAGATACTCTTTTTTCTATTTTGTTACGCTCCAGGCAATACAAATACCTACTTACGGGCGATATAGAAAAATTCTATCGAAATGTGCTCGTACGCAAAGATGATAGGCATTTGCAGCTTATTCTGTGGAGAGACGAGGAGTCTAAACCGATTCAGACACTTCAACTTAACACTTTAACTTACGGTACAGCGAGTGCAAGCTACCTTAGCACACGTTGCTTGTGGCAGGTAGGACAAGAACAGAATGATGAACTAATTCGCACCATCATTCAAAAGGATTTCTATGTCGATGATTTGATTACTGGATCAAATGATCCACAGCAATTAAAATATATTCAAAACACTCTATCTGAGGCATTAAGGTCAGGATGTTTTAATTTAAGAAAATACAAAACAAATCATCCGTCCATATTTGATAATGTCGCTATCAATGAGCAGGACAAGCTCATTTTTAGTGAGTCTTCAAGCACCCTGGGCTTAGGCTGGGCCCCTGCCAGTGATACCTTGAGCTTTCCTATAAAGGGATTTTCCCACGACACTAATCATAATATTATATCTAAGCGATTTATTATGTCAAACGCGTTCAAGATATTTGACCCATTAGGTATATTAGGTCCCATTGTAATAAGGCCAAAAATAATGTTACAAAAGCTTTGGCAACTTAAACTTGACTGGGACGAGCCTGTCCCTCAAGATATAAAGGAAGAATGGATCGATTTCTCTGAAAGCATAAAATATTTGCACAATCTACGCATACCGAGGTTAGTTTTAGGTGACTCACCAAAGGTCATCGAATTACACTCGTTTAGTGATGCATCAAGTTATGCGTATGGCGCATGTATTTATATGCGAACGATCAGCGCTAGCGGTGACGTCACGGTTAAACTATTGTGCGCAAAGTCTAAAGTAGCTCCACTAAAAAGCACTACCATACCACGTTTGGAACTGTGCGCCGCCTTACTCGCTTCTCAACTCGTAAAATCGGTGGTAGATTCATTAAGGTACAAGCCAGATAAACTAATACACTGGTGTGATTCAAACGTAGTGTTGTGCTGGATACGTAGTAACGTCAGTAAATTAAAAATATTTGTGGCTAATCGTATCACGGAAATCAAAGAATTAACTTCATCATCGGCGTGGCGATATGTACCTACAGATTTAAACCCCGCTGATTTATTATCAAGGGGAGTGCATGCTAAGCGACTAACGTCGATATCACTCTGGTGGACAGGGCCTTGTTTTTTAAGTTATAACGAAACCGAATGGCCTAAATCCAACCTAAAAGACTTAGAAATAGTACCCGAATTAAAGGCGCATCCAATAGTCATAAAGTCACCCATTATCGATTTTGAAAAATATTCATCGTTATCTAGGTTAGAACGGTCCTTTGCTTACGTTCTTAGATTCATATTTAATTTAAAAAATAAACATGACAAACGAGTTGGCACATTGTCCGCTAATGAGTTGCGTGAGTCATTTTGCTCGCTTTGTATTATCTCCCAAGGTCAATCGTTTCCTATTGAATACGACCTGCTGGTAACTGGTAAACAATTAAATAAAAATAGTAAGTTGTTGGCATTATCGCCTTTCTTAGATGAGTACAAGTTAATTCGCGTCGGTGGACGAATCGACGCGTCCAGTTATTCATTCGAAAAGAAACATCCAATATTACTTCATGCAGCGCATACTTTAACAAAACTTTATTTTATTAGACAACATATTAACACCATGCATGCCGGTCCTCAAATGTTATTGGCTACTGTCAGAGAAACGATATGGCCAATTAATGGTAGGATACTAGCGAGGCGCACAGTAAATAACTGCGTACGCTGCGTGCGTTTAAAGGGTACAACTTTACAACCTAAAATGGGTAACTTACCGTCTCAACGAATAACGCCAGACTATCCATTTTTGTTACAACTTTAGAGGATGTAATGGTGCCAATCAAAGTAAAGAATAAAAAGAACTCCGAAAATTAGCGAAATCAGGTTTAATCTACTAATTGGAAGTTACACGTACAATGGTTGTCAGGCAAGTGTACGATGACATCGAATGTTACTAATACGTGCCGCACGCCTATGCAAATTTTACTAATTGAGTGTTTTTACAACTTTCTGCTATTTATTTAGAATAGGCGTTACGCCTGAACACCAATTATCCGTTGGCTGACCTAAACTAACCAACGCACGTAAATTCTTGGTGATGTGATCGACTAAATACCTCAAAGAACGTTCTGACTCGCGTGGAAGCTGCTTTATATTCAATAAAGAATTGAGATGATGATTAATTAATATGTTATTATTATCGTAACGATTGCAAAGCAACTTCCATGCTTCACTGTAATTCTTAGATGAGATCTCGAGATTAGAAAGGACTCGAGCTGCATCGCCTTGTAAATATGAGTTTAAATAATAATATTTATTAATATCTGGAATACGATCATTATTGTGTATCAAACTTTCAAATGTATCTTTGAATTCAAGCCAGCGGAAATGATCACCATTAAATCGTTGTATCTGGATTTGCGGAAGCTTCAAACCTAAACTAGGATGATCTTCAGAACAGCATGTAGTATTATGAACGGAATGACGTCTTAATTCGAGTTCAGCCTTTCTAGAAAACTTGGATATTAAATTCTTAGCAGTAGCTATATTAATCACTATATCCTGTTCAATATCATCACGTTCGTCAATTTCAGCGTCAATGTTATCAGGATCCAGAACCTCTATTTCACTCTGCAAATCGTCAACCCTGACTGATAATGCTTCAAACTTAGCAAGCTTTATGTTCAACTCTGTCAATTGAATTTCATTTAACTCGCTTTCGCTTGAAATACTACTGAGGTAATTTTTAAATTTAGTGATTTGCCCTTTGGCGGACGCCCTCTTCGTAAAAAGTTCTTTAAAACGCTTATTTTCAGCCATTGCAAATAAGAAAAAAAATAAGATTGACTAAGTAATAAATGGAATGGGCTCACGTTCCTCGTTTTGGTGTCACCTGAGAAGCAGAGAAGCTGGGCGAGCACGCTCAGCCGCTAACGCTGCTAGTGAGCTGCGGAGGACTTTGACCCCGCAACCGACCCACGCAGTCTGTGTTCTCGAACTCGCGGTTAAATCTGAAATAGTCGGCAAATCCTGCTTAACTTTGAGTAAAAACTAATGCTGTTCTAATGTTCCTATTTTTATTGTGAACGGAACGACAAAGATACAATAAATTAAAAGGATTTTTTTTTAAAGGGATAGAATATATTATTTGAAAACAGTAGTATATAAATTTTAGGTATTATTAGAATCGTTTTAATTGATCTGATGCAACTTCTATAAGATTTTATTTTTTATTGACGGTACATGAAAAAAAAATAGTTCGGTATAATTTCGCAATTAACGGAATATTTAGAAAATTTGTAATACTTAATTTACTCGAATATACCTTGATTCACACAAATGGAATGCAATAGTCAATATTCCAAATAGGTAAGTAATAGGAAGGATAGACAAAGGATGGACACTCAACTTTGGTACGACACGTTGACGCTCCACACGAGGTGATGCTTTAGCGACACCACTGGCTCGGAGGCTGGCTTCTTCAATTGTCCAGACAGCAATTCCCCACACGCTGGACTCTGTGGATTTTCGATCTTCCACAGCAGGCTTCAAATCTTGATATTGCTGCCGCGCACGCGTTGTCGCGATGCCCCAATCCAAGTCGTTTTTTCGTAGATTTACATTAAATAGTCGCGATTTTTACTAGTTCCCCTCATGGGCCACCATGGTGGCCTTTAGCGAGTCAATATGATGGGACTTTAAAGATAAGGTTATCTTTAAAGTCCCATCATATTGACTCGCTAAAGGTCATTGGTATAGGCAATACACAAGCAAATAATGTCACAGAAAGCTGCAACATTATATTGCAATCATTAAATAATAAATTTAATATAAATTGTTCGTGTTTCGTTTTAAAGGAACTGACGGGTCGTTTACCGAAAATTCCCGTCGATATTAGTGCCCTAAAATTACCAGAAAATATCCAATTGGCTGATCCTATGTTTAATCAGCCTGCCGACATAGATGTTTTGATAGGTGCCGACATATTTTGGGATATATTAGGGAACGAACAGATTTCTTTGGGAACCAATAATCCTAAGCTACGAAACTCGCAATTAGGTTGGATAGTATCCGGTCCCATTGACTCAACAACACCGCAGCAAGGCGTACACTGTAACCATAGCGTGGTGTCTAAAAACAACGATGGTACTCAGGGTATTGAAAAAATGCTAGGTAGATTTTGGGAATTGGAAGAAGTACCCAAAAAATCTATTATGAGTGAAAGTGAAATTTATTGTGAAAAACATTTCATTACTCATACCACCAGAACTAACTCAGGTAGATTTTGCGTAAAACTACCTCTCAAGGATTCAGTTGATTGTTTAGGTGATACCTACAAGTTAGCTAAGCGGCGATTCCTAAATGTAGAAAAGAGATTTAAACGTAATAATATGCTAAAAATAGAATATAATAAATTTATTAAGGAATACGCCGACCTAGGTCATTTATCTTTGTTAAATAATGAAATATTAATTCCTAATTATTATTTATGCCATCACGCAGTTTTAAAGCAGGAAAGCGAATCCACAAAACTTCGTGTAGTATTTGATGGGTCTGCTCCATCTTCCTCTGGTTGTTCCCTTAATGATATATTAATGGTAGGGCCCACAGTACAAGATACTCTTTTTTCTATTTTGTTACGCTCCAGGCAATACAAATACCTACTTACGGGCGATATAGAAAAATTCTATCGAAATGTGCTCGTACGCAAAGATGATAGGCATTTGCAGCTTATTCTGTGGAGAGACGAGGAGTCTAAACCGATTCAGACACTTCAACTTAACACTTTAACTTACGGTACAGCGAGTGCAAGCTACCTTAGCACACGTTGCTTGTGGCAGGTAGGACAAGAACAGAATGATGAACTAATTCGCACCATCATTCAAAAGGATTTCTATGTCGATGATTTGATTACTGGATCAAATGATCCACAGCAATTAAAATATATTCAAAACACTCTATCTGAGGCATTAAGGTCAGGATGTTTTAATTTAAGAAAATACAAAACAAATCATCCGTCCATATTTGATAATGTCGCTATCAATGAGCAGGACAAGCTCATTTTTAGTGAGTCTTCAAGCACCCTGGGCTTAGGCTGGGCCCCTGCCAGTGATACCTTGAGCTTTCCTATAAAGGGATTTTCCCACGACACTAATCATAATATTATATCTAAGCGATTTATTATGTCAAACGCGTTCAAGATATTTGACCCATTAGGTATATTAGGTCCCATTGTAATAAGGCCAAAAATAATGTTACAAAAGCTTTGGCAACTTAAACTTGACTGGGACGAGCCTGTCCCTCAAGATATAAAGGAAGAATGGATCGATTTCTCTGAAAGCATAAAATATTTGCACAATCTACGCATACCGAGGTTAGTTTTAGGTGACTCACCAAAGGTCATCGAATTACACTCGTTTAGTGATGCATCAAGTTATGCGTATGGCGCATGTATTTATATGCGAACGATCAGCGCTAGCGGTGACGTCACGGTTAAACTATTGTGCGCAAAGTCTAAAGTAGCTCCACTAAAAAGCACTACCATACCACGTTTGGAACTGTGCGCCGCCTTACTCGCTTCTCAACTCGTAAAATCGGTGGTAGATTCATTAAGGTACAAGCCAGATAAACTAATACACTGGTGTGATTCAAACGTAGTGTTGTGCTGGATACGTAGTAACGTCAGTAAATTAAAAATATTTGTGGCTAATCGTATCACGGAAATCAAAGAATTAACTTCATCATCGGCGTGGCGATATGTACCTACAGATTTAAACCCCGCTGATTTATTATCAAGGGGAGTGCATGCTAAGCGACTAACGTCGATATCACTCTGGTGGACAGGGCCTTGTTTTTTAAGTTATAACGAAACCGAATGGCCTAAATCCAACCTAAAAGACTTAGAAATAGTACCCGAATTAAAGGCGCATCCAATAGTCATAAAGTCACCCATTATCGATTTTGAAAAATATTCATCGTTATCTAGGTTAGAACGGTCCTTTGCTTACGTTCTTAGATTCATATTTAATTTAAAAAATAAACATGACAAACGAGTTGGCACATTGTCCGCTAATGAGTTGCGTGAGTCATTTTGCTCGCTTTGTATTATCTCCCAAGGTCAATCGTTTCCTATTGAATACGACCTGCTGGTAACTGGTAAACAATTAAATAAAAATAGTAAGTTGTTGGCATTATCGCCTTTCTTAGATGAGTACAAGTTAATTCGCGTCGGTGGACGAATCGACGCGTCCAGTTATTCATTCGAAAAGAAACATCCAATATTACTTCATGCAGCGCATACTTTAACAAAACTTTATTTTATTAGACAACATATTAACACCATGCATGCCGGTCCTCAAATGTTATTGGCTACTGTCAGAGAAACGATATGGCCAATTAATGGTAGGATACTAGCGAGGCGCACAGTAAATAACTGCGTACGCTGCGTGCGTTTAAAGGGTACAACTTTACAACCTAAAATGGGTAACTTACCGTCTCAACGAATAACGCCAGACTATCCATTTTTGTTACAACTTTAGAGGATGTAATGGTGCCAATCAAAGTAAAGAATAAAAAGAACTCCGAAAATTAGCGAAATCAGGTTTAATCTACTAATTGGAAGTTACACGTACAATGGTTGTCAGGCAAGTGTACGATGACATCGAATGTTACTAATACGTGCCGCACGCCTATGCAAATTTTACTAATTGAGTGTTTTTACAACTTTCTGCTATTTATTTAGAATAGGCGTTACGCCTGAACACCAATTATCCGTTGGCTGACCTAAACTAACCAACGCACGTAAATTCTTGGTGATGTGATCGACTAAATACCTCAAAGAACGTTCTGACTCGCGTGGAAGCTGCTTTATATTCAATAAAGAATTGAGATGATGATTAATTAATATGTTATTATTATCGTAACGATTGCAAAGCAACTTCCATGCTTCACTGTAATTCTTAGATGAGATCTCGAGATTAGAAAGGACTCGAGCTGCATCGCCTTGTAAATATGAGTTTAAATAATAATATTTATTAATATCTGGAATACGATCATTATTGTGTATCAAACTTTCAAATGTATCTTTGAATTCAAGCCAGCGGAAATGATCACCATTAAATCGTTGTATCTGGATTTGCGGAAGCTTCAAACCTAAACTAGGATGATCTTCAGAACAGCATGTAGTATTATGAACGGAATGACGTCTTAATTCGAGTTCAGCCTTTCTAGAAAACTTGGATATTAAATTCTTAGCAGTAGCTATATTAATCACTATATCCTGTTCAATATCATCACGTTCGTCAATTTCAGCGTCAATGTTATCAGGATCCAGAACCTCTATTTCACTCTGCAAATCGTCAACCCTGACTGATAATGCTTCAAACTTAGCAAGCTTTATGTTCAACTCTGTCAATTGAATTTCATTTAACTCGCTTTCGCTTGAAATACTACTGAGGTAATTTTTAAATTTAGTGATTTGCCCTTTGGCGGACGCCCTCTTCGTAAAAAGTTCTTTAAAACGCTTATTTTCAGCCATTGCAAATAAGAAAAAAAATAAGATTGACTAAGTAATAAATGGAATGGGCTCACGTTCCTCGTTTTGGTGTCACCTGAGAAGCAGAGAAGCTGGGCGAGCACGCTCAGCCGCTAACGCTGCTAGTGAGCTGCGGAGGACTTTGACCCCGCAACCGACCCACGCAGTCTGTGTTCTCGAACTCGCGGTTAAATCTGAAATAGTCGGCAAATCCTGCTTAACTTTGAGTAAAAACTAATGCTGTTCTAATGTTCCTATTTTTATTGTGAACGGAACGACAAAGATACAATAAATTAAAAGGATTTTTTTTTAAAGGGATAGAATATATTATTTGAAAACAGTAGTATATAAATTTTAGGTATTATTAGAATCGTTTTAATTGATCTGATGCAACTTCTATAAGATTTTATTTTTTATTGACGGTACATGAAAAAAAAATAGTTCGGTATAATTTCGCAATTAACGGAATATTTAGAAAATTTGTAATACTTAATTTACTCGAATATACCTTGATTCACACAAATGGAATGCAATAGTCAATATTCCAAATAGGTAAGTAATAGGAAGGATAGACAAAGGATGGACACTCAACTTTGGTACGACACGTTGACGCTCCACACGAGGTGATGCTTTAGCGACACCACTGGCTCGGAGGCTGGCTTCTTCAATTGTCCAGACAGCAATTCCCCACACGCTGGACTCTGTGGATTTTCGATCTTCCACAGCAGGCTTCAAATCTTGATATTGCTGCCGCGCACGCGTTGTCGCGATGCCCCAATCCAAGTCGTTTTTTCGTAGATTTACATTAAATAGTCGCGATTTTTACTAGTTCCCCTCATGGGCCACCATGGTGGCCTTTAGCGAGTCAATATGATGGGACTTTAAAGATAAGGTTATCTTTAAAGTCCCATCATATTGACTCGCTAAAGGTCATTGGTATAGGCAATACACAAGCAAATAATGTCACAGAAAGCTGCAACATTATATTGCAATCATTAAATAATAAATTTAATATAAATTGTTCGTGTTTCGTTTTAAAGGAACTGACGGGTCGTTTACCGAAAATTCCCGTCGATATTAGTGCCCTAAAATTACCAGAAAATATCCAATTGGCTGATCCTATGTTTAATCAGCCTGCCGACATAGATGTTTTGATAGGTGCCGACATATTTTGGGATATATTAGGGAACGAACAGATTTCTTTGGGAACCAATAATCCTAAGCTACGAAACTCGCAATTAGGTTGGATAGTATCCGGTCCCATTGACTCAACAACACCGCAGCAAGGCGTACACTGTAACCATAGCGTGGTGTCTAAAAACAACGATGGTACTCAGGGTATTGAAAAAATGCTAGGTAGATTTTGGGAATTGGAAGAAGTACCCAAAAAATCTATTATGAGTGAAAGTGAAATTTATTGTGAAAAACATTTCATTACTCATACCACCAGAACTAACTCAGGTAGATTTTGCGTAAAACTACCTCTCAAGGATTCAGTTGATTGTTTAGGTGATACCTACAAGTTAGCTAAGCGGCGATTCCTAAATGTAGAAAAGAGATTTAAACGTAATAATATGCTAAAAATAGAATATAATAAATTTATTAAGGAATACGCCGACCTAGGTCATTTATCTTTGTTAAATAATGAAATATTAATTCCTAATTATTATTTATGCCATCACGCAGTTTTAAAGCAGGAAAGCGAATCCACAAAACTTCGTGTAGTATTTGATGGGTCTGCTCCATCTTCCTCTGGTTGTTCCCTTAATGATATATTAATGGTAGGGCCCACAGTACAAGATACTCTTTTTTCTATTTTGTTACGCTCCAGGCAATACAAATACCTACTTACGGGCGATATAGAAAAATTCTATCGAAATGTGCTCGTACGCAAAGATGATAGGCATTTGCAGCTTATTCTGTGGAGAGACGAGGAGTCTAAACCGATTCAGACACTTCAACTTAACACTTTAACTTACGGTACAGCGAGTGCAAGCTACCTTAGCACACGTTGCTTGTGGCAGGTAGGACAAGAACAGAATGATGAACTAATTCGCACCATCATTCAAAAGGATTTCTATGTCGATGATTTGATTACTGGATCAAATGATCCACAGCAATTAAAATATATTCAAAACACTCTATCTGAGGCATTAAGGTCAGGATGTTTTAATTTAAGAAAATACAAAACAAATCATCCGTCCATATTTGATAATGTCGCTATCAATGAGCAGGACAAGCTCATTTTTAGTGAGTCTTCAAGCACCCTGGGCTTAGGCTGGGCCCCTGCCAGTGATACCTTGAGCTTTCCTATAAAGGGATTTTCCCACGACACTAATCATAATATTATATCTAAGCGATTTATTATGTCAAACGCGTTCAAGATATTTGACCCATTAGGTATATTAGGTCCCATTGTAATAAGGCCAAAAATAATGTTACAAAAGCTTTGGCAACTTAAACTTGACTGGGACGAGCCTGTCCCTCAAGATATAAAGGAAGAATGGATCGATTTCTCTGAAAGCATAAAATATTTGCACAATCTACGCATACCGAGGTTAGTTTTAGGTGACTCACCAAAGGTCATCGAATTACACTCGTTTAGTGATGCATCAAGTTATGCGTATGGCGCATGTATTTATATGCGAACGATCAGCGCTAGCGGTGACGTCACGGTTAAACTATTGTGCGCAAAGTCTAAAGTAGCTCCACTAAAAAGCACTACCATACCACGTTTGGAACTGTGCGCCGCCTTACTCGCTTCTCAACTCGTAAAATCGGTGGTAGATTCATTAAGGTACAAGCCAGATAAACTAATACACTGGTGTGATTCAAACGTAGTGTTGTGCTGGATACGTAGTAACGTCAGTAAATTAAAAATATTTGTGGCTAATCGTATCACGGAAATCAAAGAATTAACTTCATCATCGGCGTGGCGATATGTACCTACAGATTTAAACCCCGCTGATTTATTATCAAGGGGAGTGCATGCTAAGCGACTAACGTCGATATCACTCTGGTGGACAGGGCCTTGTTTTTTAAGTTATAACGAAACCGAATGGCCTAAATCCAACCTAAAAGACTTAGAAATAGTACCCGAATTAAAGGCGCATCCAATAGTCATAAAGTCACCCATTATCGATTTTGAAAAATATTCATCGTTATCTAGGTTAGAACGGTCCTTTGCTTACGTTCTTAGATTCATATTTAATTTAAAAAATAAACATGACAAACGAGTTGGCACATTGTCCGCTAATGAGTTGCGTGAGTCATTTTGCTCGCTTTGTATTATCTCCCAAGGTCAATCGTTTCCTATTGAATACGACCTGCTGGTAACTGGTAAACAATTAAATAAAAATAGTAAGTTGTTGGCATTATCGCCTTTCTTAGATGAGTACAAGTTAATTCGCGTCGGTGGACGAATCGACGCGTCCAGTTATTCATTCGAAAAGAAACATCCAATATTACTTCATGCAGCGCATACTTTAACAAAACTTTATTTTATTAGACAACATATTAACACCATGCATGCCGGTCCTCAAATGTTATTGGCTACTGTCAGAGAAACGATATGGCCAATTAATGGTAGGATACTAGCGAGGCGCACAGTAAATAACTGCGTACGCTGCGTGCGTTTAAAGGGTACAACTTTACAACCTAAAATGGGTAACTTACCGTCTCAACGAATAACGCCAGACTCCAGCTGGTGTGAACAACCTAGCTTCTAGTGCATGCTGGAACAGAGGAAAAGAGCGCGCTAAAGACCAGCTAAAAAAGCACACAGTCTCATCAACATCTGGATCATAAGGTCCGAGTATACGTCATCTTTTGAGCAGAGTGCGGCCTAGTTCTTAATCCAAAGGATTCATTGCCATTTTATATGGCAACGTTGCCTGTATTTTTGGGACAACTCCAGCGTGACAAGATGACAGTAATGTGGAGGAATACTTTAAAACTCAAGCGTATTTAGGTAAACAAGTTAATTAAAAAAAGAATGAATACAGAATGAAAACTCAAAATTTTAATTATTGCTTTGATGTGGGATGAAAGCGTTTCATATACCTAACGGATCTAACATTTTACCCTTAAGCTCAGTGCAAAGAAACTTACCTTTTTTTTAATAAACGAAAACCTTTTTTTTAATACATGTCAGAACTCAATTTTGCAAAAGCTCGTAATATTCCACTTGCATATTACCAATCATCACACGAGGTATTATAATATACTATAAACGTAATATCATAATTTACCTCAATAACCCTCAAAAGCTCAAATTAAACAGCTAAATAACATTTTTGATTGCCAATCAACGTCGCACTAAATAGAAAGTGTAAACACTATTGTGGCATATTATTAAGTGGAGCCTCAATAATACTGCTATCAGCCTGATTGGACAACCAATCCCCTGTTAATTTCGATCCACCGTCAACGGTCGATACGAGTTTCGGAATACGAATTTTCGAATTTCGAAATACGAATTTCAGATTTAGTGGATGCAGTGACGAGAGGGTTAATTTTCAAACATATTAGCGATGCTGTCAATTAGGAGTTTAGTTTCGAATTAGTACAATGTTTTTGTTTAGGATTTGATTGTGATGGTTTGATTAGGGATTATGAGGAACAAAGTAATGAGGTTTGTTATTATGTAGACAGTCTAATAGTTGTTTGTTTTCATTTGTTTTTGTAGCTAGGTAGACTAAATAGGATAAATATATTCAGTGTATTCCATCCTTTATGGATATTATTGTTCAGTCAAGTATGAATTCCATTAATAGAAGTAACAAATAAGGCAGTGTTGACAGCAAAACCTAATTTCCGAGCACCACAACAAACTAATGTGACCAGAATGTCAGGGAATTAACAGGACACTACAAATTAGTGGAACATACCAATATACGCAAGCACGCTATTTAAATTCCGAATGCACACCGCAAATATCCGCGTATCCGCGAGAATATCCGCGATATCCGCCACGGCCGAGTGCCCCCGTACAAATAAACGGTTGATTTGATCAGCCGCTTTGCCAGAACGATATACGTTGTGAAGGACTATCGAAAAAAAGCGAATGAATCCGATGGATTGCGGATTAAACTGTAAAGGTTAATGAAATGTGTGCACCCTTGTTTGTGTGGGGTACACTGTCCTTTATGTGTTCGGAGTGTTTAATTTTAAACGTAGGTTTATGACCGCATTATTTGAAAAAGGATATAGAGATCTCGGATGATGACCAAAGTATTTATAGCCATTTTGTATCCTGTAGATGTTAACTCTGTCTCAAATACGACACAACATTCACACGCGCACCTCAAGGAGTTGTCAGCAAACCGTAGGGGCCCAGCAGGGTCGAAACCTGCTGGGGCCAAAGGCCTGCTTCTGAAAGGAAAACTCGACCCTGGTATGAAAGGCAACGAAGGAATAGGTGGGTTATCATGACGTTCAAAGTAAGATTGTTTTACCTATTTTAATTCGAGTGTGGGTAAGAGACAGAGCTATACAGCTAGCTATACCCACACTTGAATAAGAATGAAATAATCTTAATTTGAACATTATGGTAACCCACCATGGTCCAATGTCATCCTCCGCAATTGGGCAGATGATTTTCCTCCCGAAAAAGAAAAGGGCTAGGCGTAGAGCTCATGAAATTGAAATAGGTACTATATAATGACATCGATTTGCAAAATTGACCTGTTCCCGATTTTTTATCAATAATATCACCTGTCACGGTATATTATGACAAAGAAACTGAGTATAAATACTGAGCGGTTTTTTGTATTTAATCATAGTTTCATTAACTGCAACTACAACAGCATCTACAATGAAGATCATCATCCTGTTCTGTCTGCTGGGGGCGGCGCTAGCTTTGTTCGATGACAAGTGGAAAGCGAAGACGGATAAAAACGTGATGTCTGATGACAAAAGTAAGTTTTAAAATTTTGTCGTATTTATAAGATATTTTATTTCCTTTCAAAACGTTTTAAATTGGTAGGTACCTCATTTCTATTCCATTACATTTGTATTCAACCCTTCCATGCGGTTCCATCAATGTGGCAACACCCGTGGGAGTCTCTCTACAAATCCAACACAGGATCCTTCCAAAACAACCATGTCTGATCTCACTTTTCACATCACGGTAGATCCTCTGCGTGAGGTGGAAAGTGAGGATACCGTAGCACTTCTATTACTTCTCTTTATAGAGTTCTAATCCTCAAATACTTAATATCGATAGGCTTGGCTTTGCCACTATTTCATTGGATGGCAAGTTATATTTTACATTTCTTTCACTCAAGAAACCATTCACTGATTATTTATTTGGAGCTGGCGTAAAATGATCTCTTCGCAGTAATTCATAGGTAAATCTCTTATAGCCATTATGTTTTCTTATCTACAACCTAAAGATAGTGTAACTCTCAAATTAGCCCAAATCTTGACATTTGATGGAGCCATCTAGGGTCAATTCTTGCCGGGACTATGGAAATGATCGAAAGAGTTACCACAGCCTTGGAATCCAAAAGGCAAATGAAGAAAGACATGTCGGTTTTAGCCAGTAAAAGTTTGATACTCCTTCTCATCAGAGGCTCAGAGCTTCTGGAGTTGTTTGATGATTTTTGAGCCAAAAAATCTTGATACTTTATTATGTTTAAAAGCTGTGGAGAGGAGCAGTTATGAAATTTTTGAACATTTTAAAGTTTTGTTAATTTGATTTCACGATTGATAGAAATAATTATTTACATATCTGCTGCAGCCCCAGGTAGCTATTTTATTACTCATGTTTATTTGTTTTTTGTTGCAGATGTTGCTAGTCGGTTATGCGTCCGTGACTCGGATTGTTCTTCGCTTTGCAAGCTAAGTTGCAACCCCAAGCACTATGGCGGGGAGCTATGCAAGGGAGCCAACTGCTACTGTCGGGTGCGTCCTACGAGGAAACATTGAGGTCAACATAACAGTTTATCTGATATGATCTATCTATGTATGATTCTACAAGCTTAGTGACTTACGACTTGCCTTTTCTTTTGTTAATTTTTTTTTTATTAAATTTTTTTCATTGTTTACCTTTTTTTACTTTTTGGTTTTGTGTAACAGATCAATATATTTTATAAAGTTTTAATAAACTTTACCTCTACAGTACTTTACAAATATATCATTACACCAGTAGGGTTAAGCAGAGATTTAATGAAATTTGCAATCTTATTACTTATGATTAATAAGATAGGTGTGATGAATTTAACGGAGGAGATTATATATTTATAATCTCCTCCGTTACATTCATCACACCTATAAATATATAATTATTGACTGGAATCAAATTTAGACTTCAAGTTACTTCTATTTATTAGACTTTGACCAAATAAAATATATCTATAGCGCAAGAAAGTCACTCGAAGGATCCAAAGTGCAGCCATAATTATTGCTAACAAAGATAAGTTATGAGGTTTCTCATTTAATCACGTTTAGAAGTTTACACGATGTGCTCAATGGAGACATTCTCGCAACTGAAGACATGTCCAATAAACCAGTCTATATGAACCTGCGAGGACCACCGAAAGATTTTAAGTTCCTATGGTAAAGAGACGTCAATGATTATTTTTATGCAAAATTGCATCGATACTATACTTAAAAATAACTATAAAAAATAGTAATAACAACAACATCAATAACATCAGATTGTAGTCACACCTATCTTAAGTTAGGACTGAGAACGTTGCCCTATCAACGATAATAATTTATTTCCTGTGAGATAAATAAGCAGAGAACAAGATCAACAGAATGTCTACAATAGGGTAGTTTCCAGGGTAAAAAAAACTACATTTTATTCTGTTCGGTCCGTATTTTAGATTACAAAAAAATATTGGACATGTATTTTTTTTCTTTTTTCGATAAAACAAAAAATAACAAAAATATAGCCCATTAAAGTTACGTGTGACGTCATTCCGTGCGAAAAAATGCAGGCTATATGTATCTTTGTCATTTTTGGTTTAATAAAAAAAAAAACATGTCCCTTATTTTTGAATAATCTTAAAGACGGACTAATTAAATTTTTACGGCAACTAGCCCATTACTGTATCGGTGTAATTTACAGATATCAGTATTAATTATGGTCAACGCAATCAAATGCTTTTGAGAGCTCCAGGAATTCGAAAATTGCATCCAAGAACTTTTCCTAGGATTCTGAAATATGACTGATAAGTTTCACTTGTGCACTGTAAGTCGACCTACAATGGTGAAGCATAAAAACGTGACCAATTCTGGTCGAGTATTATTCTTTCGTAGATTTTACTAAATCCAGTGATTGATAGGTATATAAAATAATAGATTTTTTTTTGTTTGTGTTTTTATGTTAGTATTCTGCAATTTTTTTCTTTTAATAGTATAAATTACTGTAGAATGTATTTATATCAATTCATGTAGCTAAAGTCGGTGTTATAGTTATTGTTTCATTTAAAATATTATACATTTTAGGTTAAAAAACTAAACATTGAGATAAGTTTACAGTAGCTTTACTTTTTGAGGCTGCCTGTTATTATTTATAAAGTTTATAATTATGTAGTATTTTTTAAAGTTGACATTGCGCTGAATGATATCGGTCGCATCGTAACGGGATGCTTAAAACCAACCCCTCTTGCGATGTTGTACCCCCTAACAGGCATAGTTCCTCCAGAAGTTCGCCGCGAGATAGCCAACTGCATTGAGAAGAGTAAACAGGAATGGGACAATCGTCACCCCCTACATAAACACCAACTAAGACCTGCAAAATTGTTAAGGGATTTGGTGCTGCGCTTGTATTTGATTTCTGCTCAGCAGAAATAACTGTATGGTATACAGACAGTTGTTCCGAGTCTGGGTGTTGTATATGTAAACTAAAATATTTGTATACGCACCAACAACATAGTAAATTCTAAAGTGGGGCAACCTTAAAATGTTGAATTGTTGTAATGGACCTCTGATTTTGTACCAGAGTGCAACTGATACTAAATAGTTGACTAACAAACACGCCAAGCACGCGAAGCGGGCAGGTATGAATTGAAGACTAGATTTTGATAAGCTCTTAAATTAAAACCGTCACTACGCCATTAACAGAACGACTGACATTTCTACTGTAAATAATAATTTCTCCAGAGGTCTGTCAAGACCCCCTCTAGCTTTATTATATCTTATCAAATTGATGTGATTTTATTGTAGAAGGTGTTGATCGGGAATGCAAACGCGACTGGGATTGCAAGGCAACTTGCAACAAGTTGCAATGCGATGAGCAGCTATGCTTTGATGGAGGCTGCTTTTGTCGGGTGCAGCTTTCGATGAAAAATTGAAGTCAACATATTATTTGAAAGTATTATGATCTATACCCGCTAGTACGTGCGTAGTGACACAACAACTCGCTTTATTTTTGTAATTTATCAAGATTTTTCTTGCGTGATCGAATCAAAAATGAAGACATCCACAGGAGAGCTAAAATTGCCGACATAGCACAAAGAATTGCTAAACTTAAGTGGCAATGGGCAGGGCACATTACTCGCAGAACAGATGGCCGTTGGAGCCGAAAGGTTCTGGAGTGGCGACCACGCACCGGAAGACGCAACGTTAGAAGGCCTCCAACAAGGTGGGTCTGATGACCTGGTGAAGGTTGCGGGAAGCTGATGGATGCGAGACGCACAGGAACGTTCGTTGTGACGACGCTTGGGGGAGGCCTATGTCCAGCAGTGGACGTGTATCGGCTGAAATGATGATGATGATGAAAGATTTTTCTTGTTAAATATTTTCTTGATGTACAGAGTGACGCAATAGATTATTATATCTTTTCCACAGTGTAAAAGAAACATTTTTTATTATTGATAGGTTCGCCTTTGACCACAATCCTTACTATTGCAGTATTAAATTGTTTACTAATTGTTTACCAATACTGTAAACAATTTTTTTACTTCCAGCTTCTACGTGAATGAAAGTGCGAATAAGAACTATTCATTACAATAAAACAAAATCAATTAAACCAAAATGTTTTCCACTTTTACGCGGACGAAGTCGCGGGCAAAAGCTAGTTAGTTATGAATTAAGTTTTTTCATTAATTCATGAATCCCCAAGCGACCACCGGTGGCCGCGCATCTATTGTCTTACTATTGTGTCTCTAATTGACGGTATCTGAAGGGTTAAAAGATAAAACTGCACTTTTGAACCATAAGCTGCATCAATTAGCAAAATTAATAAAATTTCTTCACTTTAAGTATTTTTATTTTACCATTATTAACTCAAGTCATCGTTTCGTAACTTTACTACAGTACTGCAAAAGCTTGCAATGTTTCATAGACCATGGTCAAGTTACCTAAGTGCACAATTCGCACAATTGCCATGGTTTGATGGTCAAAGATTGTTATCTTTAAAAATTAAAGAAAACTGGTGTCATATTCGTTTATTTCACTTCAACGTGGTGTGTTATATAGGCTTTAATTTATTTAAGACATGTTTTTGGTATTTTGCAACAATATTACGTAATATCGATCAAATGCAAGTCAGACTCGCGCACCAAGGGTTCGGTAAAAACTTACCTATGTACCTAAATAGTTTGATTCCCAAATCGAGTCTCGAAGATTTTTCCAAACCGCAAAAAATAATTATTTGTGATGGAAATACAAAGAACATGGGCAAGGAAATGTTCAATGAATTGACTAAGCGTGTACATATGCCTGAATTTTTTGAAGATGTAACGGAACCGTTTTCGATAGAACGAAAACTAGTTGTAGAAACGGTTTTTCTAGCAAATGGTTTTTAAAAGTTAAGAAATGAATGGTACAATAAAACATATAAAATTTAGGTTTTTTGATCATATAATTTAGAGTTGATTTTCTTTTCGGACTAAGCGTGAGGCTGTTCACGCACTCCGTGTTACTAAAATTTATCAAAATGTTTTCGATTTGCAAAATTGACCTGTTCTCGATATTTTATCAATAATATCGGTATGTCACGGTATATTACGACAAAGAAACTGGGTATAAATACTGAGCGGTTTTTGTTTTTAATCATAGTTTCATCAACTGCAACTACAACAGCTTCTACAATGAAGTTCATCATCCTGTTCTGTCTGCTGGGGGCGGCGCTAGCTTTGTTCGACGACAAGTGGAAAATGAAAACTGTTAAAAACGGAATTTCTGATGACAAAAGTAAGTTTTTGTAATTTTGTATATCGTAATGTTTGTATGATTTTATTAATAATTTCCATTCAAGAATTGTTAGGTTGGTAGAATCTTCATTTCTATTCCATTACATTTAGTTTCAATCCTTCTGAACGTCGATCCGTAGAATGATAACATTTAGGCGTTTTTTTTTCTCCGAATCTAACACAAGAACTTTCTGTCGATGTCAGGTCCGAACCTGCTTAAGGTGGAAAGTCAAGTTTAAGAAAAAAGGTCATAAAACATCGTAGCGTGCACAATGCTGAATTGGGACAGTCGCTGTTTCCATACCGCCCTGAGATCTAGCAAAAGCTTTGCGCGGCAATGGAATTTCATCACGGTTTTGCACCTTTGTTGACTGTTACTTTCAAATCCGTTGCAAGAAGGCTCGCTGTCTGGTAGGAGTTTAAGTATAGCATCAGCCTTTTAATGTTCCTACTGCTGGGACTCATGCTTTCTCTCTAGGAAAGGGAACGGACTGTAATCTACTACGCGGATTCAGTGCGGGTTAGTAGATGTCACAATATGTCTTATGTCTTCGAAATTTTGATGTCTTTCTTCAAGGTTTTAAGAGCGGTGGTGAAAAAATAAATTACACAAAATAAAGCGCCTGTTTGGGTTTGAACCCACGACTGGTAAGTCATGGCTTTTACCACCATTGCTCTGATTCGCAAAAGATCATGCGTTATTTCTGCACTATTCGGATAGCCTTTTGGGACATTTTCAGAAGGTCTGTCGTGGGCCATGAACCGCAGGATCGCCACTTAAAACCTCCGGTAGGAGGCGTTTGATCCCTCAGATAGGATGGAAGGGCTGTCGTGCTCCAGTCTAAGAGATACTCATTTTTATTTTGTTGCAGATGCTGGGTTCTGCGCCAACCACGAGGATTGTTCTACACTTTGCAGGTTAAGTTGCAACCCGTTGCAATACGTGGGGCTGCTATGCCAAGGAGGAGAATGTTTCTGTAAGGTGCAGCATACCCCTAACAAATAATGTCATCATATTGTTTCCGATAATACGATCTAGGCACACTTGTACCAGCGTTGAGCGTAGTGATGGACAAATTTGTTAATTTATTTTTTTGTAAATTATGTGTTTAATAAAGCTGTTTCCTTTTTATTTATTTTTTTATTGTTTTTATTGCTGTACGAATACTTTACAAATGTTATATTACGAGTACATTAGAGAGATAAAAAGAGGTTATGGTATATAGACATCATCATCCATCATCAGCCATTTTTATTGTCCCACTGCAGGGCCTCAGGCCTCCTCTCTAAGAGAGGGAATAGGCCGTTTTCCACCACGCGGGCCCAGTACGGGTTGGTGAATATCACGTGTCTTCGAATTTTTGATTCTAGGACATGACAGTTTCCTTACGATATTTTCCTTCAACGTTTTTTTTTTCGAGGGCAGTGGTAATGAAACAAATTACACAAAGTAATGCGCCTGGCAGGGTTTGAACCCGCGACCTACAACTCGTAAGTGTACATAGTGGTACATAGACATTAACTAGGATTAATCAGGTAAGTCCTGAACCTGTGGTGATATTTGAAGTAATAGAAGAACCCTGCTTACTTGTAGATATTTATTAGACGTAGAATTTTACAAAAAAAAATTACAACCTGCGAGAACACACCCAGGAATAAACTTTCAGCCTAATTAAGATAAGTTGTGAGGATTCTTAATTTTTCAGGTTGAAAAGTTTTGAAATGGTCATTACAATATGAATTTGGAGGAAACTGGAAGTCTCAAATAAATGCATATCACTTTTATTGACTTTTATCAACTCGTGGCATAATCATTTTGTTTAGTTTTAGTTTATCTGTTAATACTTAATAAACGCTTTATTATTATGATAGTGACACTTGATTAGCATTTTTTTCTTTCTACGGTCTTTAAAAACTCGAGAGCCAGATTTTCATTGCAGTTGTAAAAATGTTAAGACCATCGGATAGTCTTAACATTTTCCTGCTTGAATATGTGTTTCAGTAGTTCTGCGTTAGGATACTTTTATTGATCAGTATAGGGTCGTAATGAGCCTTTGTTGTCTCTGTAGTCCTGCGGTGCTATTCTCTAAGAAAACAGCCTTGAGCGCAGTGCTGGCTGCTGCGACGAGTTGAGAGCGCAGTACATAGAATTAACAACCCAATGTATAAAGACATTGGATTGTTAATCCAATGTACCTATTTGGATTTCGTCACTGCCGCCAGCGCTGCGCTCAAGGCTGTTTTCTTTAGAAAATAGCACACCAGGTATTTTTTTCTGCGAAAAACCACTTTTAACTCCTCTTGCTTATTCATATTAATTCTTCTATGCGATATAGTACTAATGGACCTGGGCATCGCTGGTATCAAAGTGGTGTAAGGTTCCACCTGTCAGACATATTAACTTAAATTTATTTGGAAATAGAAAAAAAAAATCATGGCATCTTGACACCACTCCTTTATTGTACAAGAAAAGTAACAGTACAGAAAGTAATAGTAATAAAAAGGGACAACAAAGTTTAAGTACATAGGAGAACTTAATCCCATCTTTGATGTAACTCAAAGTTGAGATTTGTATTAGACATCTTTTAATTATCGGTTGTTATTATAGAAACATAATATTCATTTGGCACCATGCAGAAACAGGCGCCATTGTAGCACGTCGCCAACTTGGACTTCTGTAGGTTGTGGAAGCAAATATTGCGGCAGTCTATGTCCACGTGGCACTGCTTCTGCTGCTCAACTATAAGGAAAAAAAAAGTTTAATCTCTAAAAAAATTAAATATTAGAACTAGTCAATCTTGCAACAATACAAATAGCTATCTACAAAATGCTGGAAAGAGAACACTCCCTTTCCAGAATTTTGTAGGCATATGGCTTCAGCATATTTTGCTTTCACTTAAGCATTGTCTCGAAATCCTCATCATGATATAGATACCGGCACGGATCTTGAGCGCTGGCTTCAATTTGCACAGAAGTCAAATAGCAGGCTTATCTAGCGGTATGAAGTGAGACGCGGGGGCGGGGAGCGTCAGTGATTGGATCACCGCGCTATCGCGTCATAGACATCACTCGTGACTCGTTCCCTGCGCTTGCTACATGTATCTAACAACAACGACGATTGACCCGCCAATGTATGGAATGCGCAATGTGAACCCCACTCTGACCCCGAGCGCTCAAGATCCATGCCGATACCTATACTAGGCTGGATAAAAGGAAAACCCGTTTAAGCCAAGGCTCTGGCAAAATAGTCAAGCATGAGTAGAACTGCTATTAGGATCAACGTTCACACAGTGGCACACAGCTAAGTACTCTATGACTTGAAGACGTACGTGGTCGCGATGCTGATCAATGTGGTAAATTAACTAGACTAAAAAGAGAGCTACTGTTTCATCTGCATCAACCAACTTACGTTGACTCGCATGTTTAGCAGCTGTATGTACATAAGGACGTGACCTTTTGTCGCCATTATCTCCATCGTTAGCCAAAATAGAAACAGTGAGACACAAAAGAACAATCAACTTCATCGTACGAGCTGGTTGGCTAAAACTTCAGTGTTTCAGGCTGTGTTCAGTATTTATAAAAGTCATAATATGTGCAATAAATTAAAGTATATCGGTCAATTAGTATTGAGTGCATTGACCGAATTATTCATATAATGGTAGCGATAATGCAGTTTATTACTTACTAGCCTATTCTTGTGATTTTACTCTTACGGTATATCTTGCAAGTACAGAGTTTGAAGACACAGGTGGAAGGAATTTATTGGGAATCGAACCCAACAGAACAACGACGCGGTCTGCACGCGCAGGCGGCGTGCATCATATACGTCATCGGCAGCGGGGAGCGGAGACGCGGGCGGCGGGACTGGCTGTCCGGCGCACCGCGGACACTCGCTTCACGGACACCGCCGCGACAGACGACACCTCTCGAATATTTAAATTAGTTACTGTTTGTCCGGGATCGGATGTAATTTGGGATATTGATTATCGGCAATATACCAGCGTTATAACAAATACAGTCCACTCATTTCCATTCCCAACAAATTCATCCCCTCTTTTTACGTCTCGCGATGAGGTGTTAATTGAAGCTAGAAGTAAAAGTCCAACTTACAGTTAACAATATGAATTCGTCACATAGTAGCTTATAAACAATCGTGAGCAGGTATATCAAACTACATTTATAACTAGCTTAGATGGATTAGACTGATGAAAATAAATCTAGTCTGTATCTCGCAATGGTTGACAAGCAAAAAGTGAGAAACGCTAAGATTAGTGCCACTTTTCTAACGTGACGTGGTCAACGTTAATCATTCCTGATTAACGCCTCAATCCCGTCACAAGTTATAGGACAACACAAAATGTCATCCTCTGGAATTTCGCTAAAAAACTAACCTAATCACAGAAAGATGCTTATTCATGTGGACGGCGAGCAATAGGTGGCTCGCTGTCCGACCATCTGGTAACCGTCCGGACCGAGCCCAAGTCGTCGACGGCGCAGATTGTTCCGCGCGCGCCTTAAGGAGTTGTCAGCAAACCGTACACGGTTTAACTCTCCCCTCTCTCTACCCTCCCCTTTCGGCCCAGCAGGGTTTTTGACCCTGCTGGGCCTACTAAGGCCAAGGATTTGTTTCTGAAAGGAAGATTCGGATGAATGAAGATGAACCTGAAAAAAAAGATGCTTATTGAGCAGTTCGTGGGGTCACCAGTGCTTCAAGCAGTCGCCACCTTGGACTTGACTATAGCCTACTGTTTGGAAGGAGTACCTATGCATAGTTCCAAAGATTCCAATAATTGTGGATTAATTAGCATTTAATGAAAAATCCCTAAAGACATATAACATAGACTAGCTTTTGCCCGCACGGCTTCGCTTCCGCTCTTCCCTACTCTACCCTACTATACCTGTACCTGTGTGTGTGGTTGTTGTATTTACTCTATATAAATGTTAGTATGTAAGGTATATATCTATGGGCCAAGATGCCTGATAATAAATGATTTATTATTATTTTTTATTATTATTATATCCTACTCTACCCTACCAAACTTCACATAAACCATCTACTAAATAGTCCGAACAAAGCCAAAAAAATTAGGTTTGGATAGGTGATTCCGTTCTTGAGTTATAAAATAAGAACGAAAAGTTCCATTGATTTTTGTATATATAGGTATAGGTAACGTCCAGACGTTACCTCCTTATCAATGAGTGGTGACCAACACTGGAACAATATTTTGATGGAGGCCAAAAGTATTTATGGAAGTTTCGAGAGGTTTCTGTTTCGAATGCGGCGGGATGTAATGCAACAATCATCTCACATAGAAGTACAATTGTGGAGCAAGATTATGTCATATATACTAATATAATAAAGAGGTATAGTTTGCTTTTTTTATTTTTTTGTTTGCAGGATATAATCTCTGGAAAAAAAATATCAAGAGCGCCAGTACGTCCGATTGATAAAAAATTTTCACCGATAGAAAACTGCTTTATTCCTGAGTGACATATGCTATTTTTTTTGTGTATGCGGGCGAAATTGCTAGTAAATACTATGTAGAGTTTTAAAATTTGCTGACGGCAGTGGACTTTCAAAGCACATTATCCAGCTAAAGATCGGTGTACCGATTATGCTCCTTCGAAATTAACCTCCGTCAAAGTGGTATAACGATACCCTGCTAAAACTCTGCAGAAAAAATTCTTGACAGAGGTAACTCTTTGTAAAAATCTTACAGCCCTAGCAGGCATTGGTCCTAGAGGGCCTATGTGCTAACATGTCTTTTGCCATCCCTACAAAGGCGTGTATGAAGTACTACTCGGGGGACTCCACCAAAGCGAAGATACGAGTATGTGCGTTTTCGTCGTTCGCTCTGCGTCGTTACACATCTCCGCTTCCATCGCGCCATACAAACATTACCTACACATCTCCGCACAGCGATCTTCACTAAACCTGAGCGGAGAAATGTGTCAATAAAACAATTATATTGGTTGTTTAAAAAATATCTTCTCTCCGCTCGTCTCGTCTCTGTTTTGGTGGAGTTCAGGCTTTATCCAGGGGCAAAAGGTGCAGTCACTAACAACTGTCGGTACGGTATCGACCTCAGCATCAGCTCCGTACAAACTCTTTCCAATTATTTTTAAACCACTATTGTATTGGGTTCAGCCTGTGAAGAAAGTAAGTGTATGTTTCTGCCAAAATGTATTGTGTATTTATTTAAATAAATAAATAATACATTTTGGCAGTTGAATACTAGATTCTTTATCCACTTTTTTGACAGCTTATGTTGAATAACATTTATTAAGTGTTGCTAAAAAATAACTATAGTTAAATATACTTTTAGTATATTATATTCTAATGAACAGATCATACATGGTTGTTTTGTCATAACATAAACCAGAAACATACATAAACTAACCTACTACTTTTTCCAGGGGCAGGCCGAACCTTAGAACAGCAACTAAACTGCGACCTCAACTTGTCTGTTTCTGTTTATTGACGTTCATAAGTTTATTTGATGTATACAATTTATGTGTATTCCATTATTAGTAAGTCAAATAAGTAAAATAAAGATATCTTGACACAAAAAATATATTTTACATAATATATTTACTGGAGGTAATTTCCGTTTTAATTCATGAATTCCCAAGCGACCACCGGTGGCCGCGCATATATTGTCTTACTATTGTGTCTCTAATTGACGGTATCTGAAGGTTTAATCTTTAACCATTTTGTATGAAAGTAAAATAAATGGATTAGATGATTTTTGCATGAATCACAAGTACAGAGATATTAGTTACGAATTACGATTGAGCATTTTTGCAAACTTGAAGAGGACAAAGTCGCAGGCAACAGCTATATAAGAATATATAGCAATATAAGAAGATTAAGAACCAAAAAACTTTATTAAACAGATCAGATAATTTACAAAAATAACGTTAGTTTTTTGTGTCATTACGTGAACTAGTACAATCGTGCATAGACTGCACTTTCAGATAATAAGATGACTAGTATTTCTTCGTAGCCTGCACCCGACAGAAGCAGGTTCCTCTCCGGCATAGTTCCCCATTGTACAGCAACTTGTGACAAGTTACCTTGCAAAGTGAAGAACAATCTGTGTCGCGTTCGCAGAGCCAATCAATATTATCTGCAATAAAATCAAATTAACTCGATTAGATATAAATAGAACTAGACGGGCCACAGACCTTAAGGTAATTTCTAAATTTGTGTAAAACTAATCCAGTAAAAACCTCTGAAATTCTGCTATTTTGTATGAACTTTGACACTTCATAATTTGTCTAAAAATTAAAAAAGTCAAAAAAGTAAACCTCTAGAGACCTTGCAAATTTTATTAAGATTTTAAATGACGACAACTTTTTCCAAAAACTTTTAAGGGTATAAAAAAAACAGCTATTTCCTGGAGCAAGTATGTGAAATTTTCGAGTAAATCTCGGAATTACCGATTACTAACAGAGTTAACAGACGTTATCTCTCTTTTTTTGCGTTGCCTTGTCGTCAAACATCGCGTTGGATTGCATTAAATGAAGTAACAAGCTTTTAAACCATTTTCGATGTTTTCGGTGTTTTGGAAAAGGACCCTCTTAATGAAGATGAAGAAAAATTATAATTTAGAGTAGCAGTGTCGGTCGTCCTGACGATAGCAGGCTGATTATAATATAACAGCTGCAAGCCTGCGAGTCAAAATCTGGCTCAACTTGGCCGCTCGCACTGCGCACATGCCTTTATGGATCAACTATTTAGTATCAGTGAGGACGGTTTTGCTCTAATGCAAAAACAGAGGTCATTACAAAAATTCATTTTTTTAAAAGTTGTCTCACTCCGGGAATCACCGAGTCAAGAGTACGTTTTGAAAAAAATAATTTTCATATAGAACACAGAGTCGGAACAAACTTTTGTTAAAGGCAGAACTCAAACACGACCGCAGTAGCAAACTGCTCAATCATTTTGTTAAGCGTGCCGTTAATTTTAAAAACACCTTACTACAGCTATTAGATTTAATACGATATGTAGTACTTTAACAGCTGTCAAAATGTATGCGATTCGTAGATAAGAAAAGCTGATGACAGAAAGATTTATGTACCTACAAATAAAAAACCATAAGAGGTCTTGTGGCCCCCACCTTAAATCAAAAAACGGGAAGGTAGGACAGGGGAAGGTAGGATAGGTTCTTTGGGATCTAAAAGGAATGAGAAATATCGAGAACTAGAGTAGGTAAAAGGAAATAAGTTTCGATATTTCATTACTAGGAAACTCTTAATCTTACCTGGATTGTCACTTAGTGGTTTTGGTTCCCAAAAGGCTAGGGTAGCCCCAATCAGACACAACAGGATGATGAACTTCATTGTTAGAAACTATTATAGCTGCAGTAAATCTTTAAAACTATGATAAAACCACAAACCAGAGCCAGTATTTATATCCAGTTTCATTTGCTAATTAGAGGCGTAAAGCAGCCGATGATAAAATATCAGAAACAGGTCAATTTTGAAAATCGATGTCAATTCGATAGTATTTTATGTGTTTACGGTATTTTAGCACTAGGTTAGTGTAGTATTCCTAGAGTTAATACAACTATTCGTATTATATAGAGGTAAATAAATCATTCCGCTAATGGTACCTGCGAAAAATAGTGATAGGTACCGTATATGAAAAATTCCCACGCGCCTCAAGGAGTTGTCCGCAACCGTAGGGGCCCAGCAGGGTCGAAGCCTACTGGGGCCAAGGGTCTATTTCTGAATGTGAGGCTCGGCCTCAGTATAAAAGGCAACGAAGGAACGGGATGGGTTTTTTTACCAGTAAAAGTCTAACACTCTATCCCGCTCTGCCCAAAGGCGGGGGATGTCATCTGGATGACTTTTACCCACCGAAAAAACCCTTTTAACCTCAAATGAAGGGGAGATTATGAAAAATGTTCACACTGTGACACTTATATCCTATCGAAATGACATCGATTTGCTAAATTGACCTGTTCCTAATGTGTTATCAATAATAATGCCTGTTACGCTATATCATGACAAAGAAACAGTATAAATACTGAACGGTTTTTGTTTTAAATCATAGTTTCATCAACTGCGGCTACAACAGCTTCTACAATGAAGTTCATCATCCTGTTCTGTCTGCTGGGGGCGGCGCTAGCTTTGTTCGACGACAAGTGGAAAGCGAAGACTGATAAAAACGTGGCTTCTGATGTGAAAGGTGAGTTTTTGTACTGCAGTATTTAATTTCTTTTTGAAGTGTTAAGTATGTACTTAATCTTTATTACATCTCATTTGCTTTAAATTCTTGAGGAAAATGCCTTGTCATCATTATTTGGCCCTTATAACAAACCTTATTATTATATAAAGACAGTCCGTCAATATAAAAAAACCCTCCTTTTATCATCATTTCAGCCGACAGACGTCCACTATTGGACATAGGCCTCCCCTAAGTGTCGCCACAATGATCGATCTTGTGCGTCCCGCATCGAATTCCCGCAACCTTCACCAGGTCATCGGTCCACCTTGTCGGCCTTCTGACGCTACATCTTTCCTCCTTTTATGTATGTTTAATACTATATATAAGTACAACACTTATCTTTAATGTGGCTGTCACTTTTATTCGATAGATTATCTGTCTGCTAAGGAGAGGTATCATTAAAAGTAGTAGCGTTAGTCTTCTCTTCATGTTTGCGGAAGCCTGCCGGGCTCTTTTATATCTAGTCATGTTATTTGACCCTTACTTGGAGAAGAAGTTTTATTCTCTTTAGTGGGAACATTATAAAAGCTGATTATACTATGTTGATTTGATTTTGTTGCAGTTGATCATACTTGGTTTTGCGCCACCAACTCGGATTGTGTCGAGGTTTGCAATTTGGGTTGCAACACGTTGCGCCAGGATGGGGCGTTGTGCGATGGAAGAAACTGCTACTGTCGGGTGCGGACTGTACGAGTAGTATGATCTATGCACGTTTGACAATGTGCGTAGTGATTTCAAAACTTATCTGTTTTTTTTTTTTAAACTTTGTTAAATAAAATGATTTGCTTGTTACTCTGTTCTTTTTTTGGTGAGAAGTTAAAATATATTATTCTGATAAACTTTTCCTCTACAAGTACCTTGTAAATATAGCGTTATATCAGAAGATGTATTGGTATACGCACATCTCATCAATAGCCTTTGTTTAAGAGTTATACGAAATTGACACAATTCAAACAAAACCGCTGTCAGACTATTACGTGGAAGATACACTGCTGCTGCTGTAGTTCCCGTATTCTCTGGTATGTTGCCTGGTATACGACCGACTAGTTGGGTTTTTGATAAACCCAACAATGATAAAAATTACTTCAAATTATAAATGACTACAATATTGTGCACGTTATGGGTATGTTGCAGCGACCCTAAAGCAGTAAGAACCTATGGTAAGAACTTAACCACCTCTGACAAACAATAAATAATTTAGATTTGATTTTAGTCGGTCGTATATAATATGTCAACGAATTTTAATAAAAGTTGTTAATAAAAGTCATGATTATTTTTATTAATTCTAATATCTGAATACTTATCTGAATACTGTTGTGTTATCGACAATTACTGTTTTGAGCCATTTGAGGTTAAAAAGCTTGTGTCATGAGGTCTGATGTTGGGTTTCAATTTCCGAGGGTACATCCAACTTTTTTTCCAAACTTTAGGAGACTGATTTATTTTGTCTTAAGAAAAAAATAATAAAAGGATCCTTTTTTTAGAAAACAAAACATTTAAAATAAACTACCTTTCTTATTTTTCTTTTTAAATATTTAATTAAAGCAAGATAAGCGAGATAACATTTAATTGAAGCAAGTGCCCTCAAAGCACAGAGCTTCTCTAGTTTGCAGGCATGTAAAATTGCAGAATGCACGACAATATCCAATAGGGCAGCACAATGTGTTTATCTGCAGAGACAGACAAAATCATAATAACATTATTTTTCTACACACGTGACCAGTTCAACGAAGAAAGTATGACGATTCTTTAGTGGCGCGAAACCTATCCTCCTGCAGTGGAGTCTGAGCCAAAAAAAGTCATTTCTCCGAAACTGCTAATGGCCGCAATGGAAGATATCTTCAAAGTTCTGGACTGGAGAGGGCATTAATGTTGAAGAGTACATCAGTCACTTTTGGTTTGCCGACGATATAGTAATAATAATAATATACTAATTCTATTGATCAGAAAAAATGTGTTACACTAATTGATAGGTATGGCCCTAGTCGCCACACTAGGATCCCCTGTGTCGTGGAGACTAGTCTCCTTCGTCTTAAAGCAGACATGGCTAACACTATGATGGGCTTCGGTACTACGATCAATAGAGCTTCCTTCCTGTACCTCTGTAAAGAGTATGATTGACTGATTATGTTTCGGTGCTTCTTCTCAGGGTAGTCAACTAGGAAATACCGGCCTCAACTAGTTTATATGACAAAAAAATTGACGTTTAAGTATTTTTATACATTCTATTTTCAAAATAAAGATCATTTAAAGCTACTGAAAGAGTATGTCTTAAAATTAACCTGGACGAAAGCAACATCATGGTAAACAGCCATCTAGCACCTAATAAATAGGACACTATACGTGAAGTTGTAGATGATTACGTTTACCTGGAAAACATTAATTGTGCGTACAGCTAAGGAGCGGAATTTCCTGTCGGAGTCTGTGTTTCCAGTTGGCTACAACTCGAGAAGAGCGAATAGGTTAGAGTAGTCAAGAGTGATTAGGTAAACGCGTTCCATCGTCGACCAAATCATCGCTTTCCATCATTTGAGATGGTGATCAAGCGTGAATCTACCAGTAATAAAAAATGGTTTAGTTAGGTAAGCCTAACATTGAGAAAGATATTCTATCAGCAGTAACGTCAACGTAGAAAGTATTGTGTTTGCAGTGGATGAAACTATGATTAGTCAGTCTCTTCGTCACATAATTATAGCGTAAGATAAATGTGTGCGCAGTGATGGTCGCGTGAATCCGCTGAAACTTCATTCATCCGTATCCACTGATGCTGTGTGGAGATGAGACATGTAATTAACAATATTCTATGCTTCAATGAAGTCTGGGCCCTAGGCATTTTGCAGTGCTCGGCGATTTTCTTTTATTTTCTCAAACACAAGTTCACCACAGTAACCTCAGCATTACATGTTTACAAAAAAAAATATTAATTGGCTCACAACTTTCTGCTGTTGTACTTAATGGATTGTTTAAAATTCACGTAAATCTGATGCCTTTGCTAAATCAACACAATCGGCAATAAATTGCTAATGTATTTTCACCACTTAATCAATTCATTTAAAATCGATTGACCTGTAACGTGTAATTTGTAACACTTACTTCGTTACTATTATATATACCCACTGGCAGCTTCACACACTGAAATTCTAATCTAGTGCAGCTCGTAACATGAAGTTCGTTGTTCTTTTGTTTCTTATAGCCTCTGTTTTGGCTATAGAGGGAGGTGATGGTGATAATAGTTCGCGTCCTTATGTACATACAGTAGCAAAACATGGGATTGAAGGTGAGTTTGGTGCTAAATTATCACTAGCAGTTATAATTATGTAGATAGACCTATTGAATTTATATCTTTTGGAAAGCAAGAGAGCTAACAAGTGCGTTGAATAGAACAGTTCACTGAACGACCGTGGTGGTGCTCTCCAGTTATTCGCCATCTAAGGCTGCGGGATTAACTGAAGGAACATGAGCGGTGGTTTTAGTCAGTAAAATCCTTGGTGCTTGGCAACACTAGTAGCGAGCAGCAGCGAGGGTTCAATAACGCGTGCGTGTTGCTTAGCCACACTGGCAGCACGGCAATGTCTCGATCCACAAAGACTGAGACAAGTTATTTGATGATTTCTGACCCAAAAATAAAATAACGCAATTCTTCACCTAGAGGTTAAATAGACTGTTGTTATGTGTAAAATATTGTTATGAGCTGCATCCAATTAGACTGGAGGCCAACGACATCCAGATAGTCGGTAAAAGATATCCCAGATTTCTGTTTCCTTTTAGCGGAGACCAGTGTTTTCACTAGGATCTGAAGTCCTTTACCGAACAGTCAGGATATACTACTAATTCTGGTTTCCTCCACAGTCGGACAAAAACATTGCCGTATAGACGGAGACTGCCGTGACGTCTGCCATGGCATATTGAAGAAAGCGGAGATGGTGATGTGCCGAGAAGGAGCCTGCTTCTGTATGATGTCCAACGAATGAACTTCAACGTGATTATTATCAACTAGAACAAGAAAAAACGGGGTAAATTTAAAATTGTTTACTGGGAAGAATGGAACAACATATTAATAAGTTTATTTGAGCCGATTACGACTTGCAACGTGTAACTAAAACGGAATTAAAAATAATGATTTTTACATCAGTGTTTTTAGTTATGTGGCTGTAACATACCTATTGATACCAAAAACAATAGTACAGCCAAAATGCAACACAGTGGCTCAATAGCCAATAAATGCATAGAAAATATGATTCGTTATTTCATAAGTTTAATGGTTGTCCGATGGTAGAAACGAGACGGTGGAATTAGGTCGTGCAATTCCAAAATGCATCCACTAAAACACCGAAACGCTGGCTATCCTATGCCTATGCTGTTTGTAGATTGGACTTAACCAGATTTGGAACATCAATTAGTCTCTTCGCACGCCTTTCTACCGAGTCCAAAGCTGCCAGGTGGCATTTTGCAGCACCAGCCCATATGCGGTGTTCCACACATGAACAGACCTGTGCTTTGTATAACATTAACAGCTGTCCCGGTGAGAACTACCGCTGGACCTTCAGCTCAAGTCAGCTTGAAACGATCAATGGTCAAGAAGAATCTTGTCACCATAACGTTCAATTAACAATAATACCTACCTGACAGGATATAATTAAGCGTGCAATATGTAAATGTATGCCAAACATAACTTACCACTGAATGAGATTAGCACACTCTAATTAGTAAATTTATAGACGTTCACACTCGATTAGCCAGTTAGTCATGGTTTGTTGCGAACTTCGCGGAAAATAGCTAGGTAGGTACTGTTGTGACCTGGATTGGTCATGGGGCGTAGGTTCCTGGGATGTGGTGAAGGAGAAATCAAACATAGAGCATACTATCAATCCTTTATATTTTTGGCACGTCAGACATCCCTCTCTTAGAGGAAGCCTGAGTCTTAGCAGCCTAAAATGTCTCTCCATTAAAAAGCTGATTATGCTGTGATATATTCTATACCTACAGGTGTCAGTGCCATTGTAGGTATAGGTACGAGTAATCAACAACTGACTAAAAACAAGAATTTAGTTCTTTGGGCGGGAGCCTGAATTGAGTGTCTAGTTTTTGAATTGAGTTAGTTGTTTGGCACGTCTCAAACGTTATTTAATTGGCAAATTTTTACAAGTTTTTAGGCTAAAGTACACTTTGAGAAATACTCAACTTCAAATGCCTAGATCTGAAATCGGAGGTTTTTTTAATTAAATTCAATTAAAATTTTGCACAGCCCTTTAAAAGTATATTCCGTTAATCATGCAAGTCAATGAGTATCGTACCCTATGTGATCTCTTCCTATAACGCAGTTCTGATTAATACTTTACACAGGCCAATATTCTAAGTCCTTTTGAGGGAAACTTGCGAAGACGCTTGCTTGCCGCTTGCACCTGTACTATGGCAACAAAATAACTCCCGATTATTGTCAACACTGCTGCCAGCGAAACGCCCGCGTGGTCGTGGTCAATTATCCCCAGTGGACACTCTTTTGGAATAAAAAGTATCATAGGTACCTATCCAGGGTCTATTTTTTGTTTATTTATTTAAATTTCATGTACAGTAGTGGCACATAGGCGGACTTAATGCAACAAGGCATTCTCTACCAGTCAACCTATGGGTTAAAAAAACAACACTTGTGTTTCAATATTCATCGAAATCCGAACAAGTCCGAATGTGAAAAAGTAACATACATACACAGACTGAAAAATTTTCGCCTTTAGAATTAGCGTGATATAAAGAATACCTATGGGCTTGGTCAAATCTGTTAGAACAGACGATGAACTTGGTAACTGGTGTCTTGAATCAGATATTATCTGGCACAATATAAAAATCAGTTTATATTTCATAGCATTGACCACAGTTGTAATGTACCGGTATCATATGTGATGGTAGATCAACTTAAACTATTTATTAGTTTGTTTTATGAGATTATGTACCTATTTGCTTAAGCCTTAGCACTTCAGGTGGTTTAAGTCACATAAAGTCAACACGTCTATATGAACTCTGATTGAACCACAATTATAATTAATGACAGCAATCTGATGATAGTAAACTTTGCTAACATATCTTTGTTAGGCGCAACACCTTCACAAATTAAACAGTAGATTCCTATCTAATTTTCTAAGTAAAATCATATCTATGTAAGTCATATTTAGGATCATACTATTAGGTATATAGCTGTTTATAGATACAACGTACTTACTTATTGTGATTTTGATGCAGTGAATGTGAGCGCTCGTTAAAAAGTTAGGCGACGGAGACGAGCCTGCCACAGACTACCACAATGGAGAGAGGTGAGAGGGATCATACAGGGGGTGACGACATTGAACACTTGGATTATATTTTAAAGTTGTAAAACGTACCTACTAAAAGAAAATGGCGAGGATGCATTTTGCTCTGCAATGACACAGTGTGATATTGAAAGAGATCGCATTTGCTATTTTTAGCAATTAGCGTTGGAAGGCCTCCAACAAGGTGGTCTGATGACCTGGTGAAGGTTGCGGGAAGCCGATGGATGCGAGACGCGCAGGAGCGTTCGTTGTGGCGACGCTTGGGGGAGGCCTATGTCCAGCAGTGGACGATATCATTTTCCTAGCATTGCTACAATACTGAGCCTGTAAAATATAAAAAAAATGTTACCCCAAGCTAGCAATTACTCCTGTGTCGTGGGTACGTTCACAAACATATAAACTCACACACACCAAAAACCCAGACCGAACACCTATCTGTAGGCCATATAAATATTTGGACCATAAATGGGAATAGAACCCGTGACACGCAGTGCAGCAGTCAATCGCTCAACCACTGAACTACACGGGCCCTTCAAGTACGTGTATAGTATTTATTGTACCATTGAAATATTTTCTAACGAAAATTGTGTGTCCTATGCCAGTTAAACGTTAAAATTTATAAAATATATTGTCAGGTTGTTTATCAACCATATTTTTTGTTTTCTTTAATTTCTTACTAATTTTTAGATCATTTTTTTACATATTTTTTTTTAATCTATTATCTAATATTTCTTACTTAATTTTCAAACACCCTGTCATCTCCCGCTATAGGTAACATCGCAAGTAAGCATGTTTTGTTTCTTAGTTAAATCTTTGTTCGCGAGTGGCGCCCCCTAGCCGAGTGACATCAAACGCGGGTGTCGGAAGTGACGTCATTGTAAATGGCGGATCGGTTATTATGAATGAGTGGGTAAGTTGAGGGCTTGAGTGGGAGTATCTTGTTGTGTTGGATAATGAGAGGATTATTCCGTTGTGTTCGTTAATTTTGAACGAAAGGCTGTTTTGAAAAGTAATTATATATTATTTTAATTAAAACTTATACAAGGTGTAATGGACAGCCTTCCGCAAACTTTTAGGGCTTGCTGAGTAGACGAAACTGAACAACCTTCCACAAGATTTTTTTTCAGGAAAAGAAAAGAAAAATCAGCCTCACCATACAAAATTATAAACTTGATTGGACAATTTGTATGTTTCTGTGAAATTGTTACTTACTATGTTGGTGTACAGTAAAGTTTATTCTATACTATTCTAACAATTAAAATGAGCTGCCGTTGCTCTGGAAAGCAAAGAGTAACTGAAGGATCACAGATGGGCTTTAGTTAAAAGTCTGACACGCCTTCCGCTATTTATTCGTAAGTAAGTTGTTGTTGCGTACCGGAAGACTTTGGAAGGCCTCTCACGTGGATCGTTGACCTGGTCAGGGTCATGGGAATCCAATGGATTCGTGACGCACAGGACCGGTCGTTGTGGAGAAGCTTAGGGGAGGCCTGTGTCCAACAGTGGACGACTTTCGACTGAAATGATGATGATGATAATGAAGTAAATGTTACATGATTCCCTACATCAAAAGAAGTTCTGTCCCCTATAAATTATCACCCAATTCCATCAACACCAAAATAACACCAAAGAAAGGAATCTCAGCCACACCTATAATAAAGTGATCGTAAAATAAAAACCCATGTAATAAATCTGACGGCAACACATAAAATATCTCGCACCTACCTCATTCGTCATCTTTTTATCAGCAAAAAAGGCAATATCCACCTTAGAAAAATGAGGAGAGCCCGCCCTAGTAGCCCTCAAGACAACTATTTATCGGAGAAAAAAAATACCCATAAATCAGGAAGCATTTTTTTATCTGGCAATCTTAAAGGTAGGGTAAATAAACGATAGGTCAGGGGAAGTGCTTGATTTGATGGCAACACTCGCACGTGTACGCGGGAATTGGATAACACTTGTTATTGTTCGATACATTCCGATAATAACATTGTATTATAATTATCAAATGTTATATGTATGAGACATGATAGAGTGAGTAGTGGTAGCCGAATGGTAACGGCCCGGACTTATGAGTTGTAGGTCGCGGGTTCAAAACCAGCCAAGCTCATTACTTTGTGTAATTTATTTCATCACTACAGCTCTCAAAACGGTGAAAGAATACGTGAGGAAACCGGCATGTCCTAGAATCAAAACTTCGAAATGTGACATTCACAAACCCGCACTGGGCTCGTGCGGTGGATTGCGGCCCATTTCCTCTCCCAGAGAGGACGCCTGAGTCCCAGCAGAGTGTGGGTGCCATATGTATGACTTTGGGCCAAAAGAGCTACTGCTGCTGTTGCTGACAACTCTTTAAAGGCGCGGGAACAGTGCGCGCCGTCGACGACTTGGGCTTGATCCGGACAGTTAAACAGCGAGCTAGATTCAACCCATGGAAAATAACTTCTGATGGAATTCACATTTCATAGATTCCAAGCACAATAATTCGACATCCCCACTCCCTATGTATGGTGCTATCACCATGACCTTCAAAACATACCAATCGATTGACCATCCCCTTCAAAAAACCGTTACGTGTTCCGTATCTCGTAAACTTGCTATTTATATTATATTTTATCTCGCAATGGGCCACGTGTATCGATATTATAAACGTTTTATGACAGCTTTTAATATAAATGGTTAAGGGTGGCAAATGGCAGAAAATGTTCTATGGCAAGTAGGGGACCTACCCCTCAAATGAATTGGTTTTTTGGACAATGAGATTGGATGATACAAGGGATAGTCCAGTTACCAGTACTTTTATTATTTGTGCAATCTGATACGATTGCTAAATTCCGAATTTATATGGGACCATTTTAGTATCGAACAGAAAGTAATGCTCAATATTTAAAAAAATGGGCAGTCCAGCCACCATTTAATTTATGTATGTGATAGACCAACTATTTTGGTTTGAAAAATTAAAACTAAGTAAGCATTACATACTCCAATAACTTTGCAAAAAAACTTTTTTTTTAACCTATACTTTCCTACTACTGGGCAAAGGCCTCCCACAACTTCTTTTAGGTATCCTTTAATTAAGCTTCGCGGTAGGAGTCTAGGAATCAGAATCAGAATTTTATTTGTAGAACATAGGTGTTTACATGAAGGTCTTACTTTAATTAAGGTCATCTCGCCACCTCTTCCTAGATCGACCTTGGTTGATGTGTCCTGCCTGCCCAATCCCATTTTAGCCTGGCAGACTATTTCCCTACACCGATGATCCTAATCAGACACGGTCGCTCACTGAGTCGCAAAAGTTTCGACCTGCAGTTTGCCAACGAGCAATGAAGCGCAACATTCTGGGTGACAAAAGAGCCGACAGAATGAGTAGTGAACACCACAGTACCCCAAAAGAATGGGAACGGAAGGAAAAATACTCGTAAAATAAAAATAAAAAAACATTAGATTGTTCATTTAATTATTACCAAACAACCCAGAAATCAGCTAACTTGCAACTTTTCACCCTCAATATAAGTTACAGCTTGTCAAACATAATTGATGCGCACACGGTAGGTTCCTGCCTACCCATACACCCGCGCACCTACGCGTTTCACCTCGCAGCCTCAAGCGAGGAAGGTGGTGCCCCCTGCGGCATCTCATTCATAAACAAAAGCCACTTGATGGTCGCAATTAAAATCTTAACATGTAGTATTAATAAACACCTCCTTTTAGTGATGAGCGCAATGTCGATATATTTTTCAATAAAAATTATATTTAATAATTATCCTCTAATTAAATGTGTTGATTGTAAAGAAATCTTTCTTCCATTTGAAATTTAATAACAATTTTATATGAAAACCACTTCTAAACTGCTTGGCATCTGATATACAGATTATTCATTCAAATTTTTTTGTAAAAAATTAAACTATCAGTTACTTTACATGTGCTCAACCAGTTCAGTGATTTGAAAGACTGTGTTTTTTTTCAAGGAATTAAAATACTTACTAGACACTGACCAACTTAAATCAAGACAGAGTTGAGAGTTATAGTAACGGTAATTACTCTGCTTATAAGTGCAGGCTTGTTTACCGTTCCCTGGGCACTACACTCAGGTCGAGGGCACGTCATGTTCTACGCGCACCTTAACCCTTCAGATACCGTCAATTAGAGACACAATAGTAAGACAATAGATGCGCGGCCACCGGTGGTCGCTTGGGGATTCATGAATTAACGTAAAAAAAAAAAAAATTGTTGAGAAAAATTGTTCAAACGCTGGTAAACATCATTAGCTATCCCATTATATGGCCTCACTATAAGTGTGAGTTTTTTTAGCACTTTCAAATTATCGACACCAACGTGATCCCATCACTTAAACGAAACACAAAGGTAGAACATCTCAGAATTAAATTACCTCAACCCCGCTTACTTCAAACAATAATCTTAAACATTACACCCCCACCCCTAACGCCCCCACAATCCTACAGCTAAGCCTTTTATGACGATACGTCGCATACGTCTTGCTGACGACTGATAAGTCGATGATGAGTTTTATCGACAACTTGCGGTATGCACTATTTTGCTGTAGCAGATTTAACAGGTGCTTGGGTAGAAGTTTAGAATGCTTAAGAATATGAAAACTTAAGTTATACAATTAAAAATTAGGTATAAACATACAAGATAATGATGGCCTTTAAAATTATCTATAGATAGAAATTAATCCCCATTTTCCTTGGTTACACCATAAGTTGAATATAAGTTGGTTTATCGATTACTTTTTTTTTAATTTGTAGAAGGTTCCAAAAAATGGTAAGCTTCAGAAAATTGTACGACTATTTAACCCGCGCGTGTTCGACAGTACGCGCGTTAGACAGAATATACATAGCTAAGACAATATCTGTTCGATCATATCAATAAATTAGTTTCACTATATGGTTCGTAATTTAAGTCTAGAAGTAGATTTTAGCTGATGGCGTCGGTATTCTTCTACGGAGAAATTATGCCTGGAGATGGGCTGCAGAATACAGATACCAGGAACGCAAGCGACAACTGAAGGAACAACGGGTGTGTTTTAGTGACCTGACACTCCCTCTTACTCCGACAAGAAAGGGAGGAGTTATTTGATGACTTTAAAATGGTTGAGCTGAGTGGGGCTGATGCCCGCGTCATGCTCGTGAACGGGTGCCATCAGATGAGACTGGTCATCTCTTAGCTGCCAGTGGCTTAATTCAGTTTCTATCTTTTATTTTATTTTTATTATTATCTACATTGTGCTCACATAATAGAAGCAACAAGAAATATGTAACCAATCATTATATGTAACACATATGATTTAAAAGAGTGTCCATGGAGTTTCTTGCACGATCTTCTCCATAGAGATCTACTCTTTGGAACGTGCATTTTAGCTTCACTTGTTTGTTTGACTGACCGAGATTTTGACAATTCAAAAGTGCCTGTAATTGGTCTATTTGAAATAGACGTTTTTGTTTTTGACTTTGACTCTGATAACCTAACTAAAACAAAAAAATCTGAAGATATCTCGGGAAAGAGCATAATAAATTCACAAAGCTACTCACAATGCAACATTAGCACACATTAGCTTAGCTGATGTGCGGTATATAAAATTAATTCTGTATTATTTTCGTATTTGACTTTCAATAGAGTTATCTTTACATTCATTCCGCTTTAATCATTTAACTAAACGATATTTGTTATCTAACGGCAAGATTATAACATAACACCTCTCCAATTTAACCTAACCCTTGTAAAGTATCACTAAATAAAGGTGACCCGATATGTCCTTAACCCGTCCGCAACAGTAGGTGTTATTGTTCAATTGGCCCAACAATCCCAAGGGTCTCAAAGACCCATCTTAATTATTATCAAGGTGTTTAAGGGTCAAATTTACGATGTGTTAATACGACCCGATGTGCGTCGCCTGCAATTATGTTTAACCCTAAATTAAATTTACCTGGGGTCTGTTGGACCCAAGGTGGGTACTTTGTTACAAATTTGCGTAGTTTTGGGTGCACTGTGTAAATTGTTATGTTAGTGGCTTCATAATGAAATTTGTTGATGTTAGATAGTGACTCTCATTGTGTTATCCACAAGCAAAGAAATGTTTTATATATGAAAATTCAGTTGAGTTATCAAATAAAATTTACTCCCAATATCAAAAAAATTTTATCAACATCATTTCAGCCGAAATACGTCCACTTTTGGACATTTGCCTCCCCCAAGTGTCGCCACAATGAACGGTCCTGTACGTCTTGTACTAAATTGATACTCCACAAAGTTTAAACGTAAGAAAAACCATACTTTATTCTGAATAGATAAATATATATATATAATCAAGATCTAGAAACCGGTGCAGTAACATCAAATCAAATAATCAAACCACACGGAAACTTATTTAGAAGTATGAGCATAGCAGAAAAGACGCAGAGAGAGGAAGTAGACGATCTCCATGAAGCTGAGAACACTGCAGCCGAGGAACAAGCCAGCCATACCGCCGACAGCAACTGAGAAAATATAGAACTTACTTTAATATTAGGCGCAGGAGAAGAATGCCTGGATACACTACAAAAATAGTGATTCTAGTAAACAGCTATTAATTCATGAATCCCCAAGCGACCACCGGTGGCCGCGCATCTATTGTCTTACTATTGTGTCTCTAATTGACGGTATCTGAAGGGTTAAAATATAAAAAGAAGGATCTCAGACATACCTAACACGTCAGTGAAGCCGAAAATGATGTCCCTCCTGTATCTCATGCGAGGGTACGTCACCATGCCCCATTGAAGATTGGTGCCCAGGAACCATTCTTGTAGGGCCTGGAAATCAATAAGAATAGTGCACAGAAATATAGAATCAATTTGGATAAGTTAGCACTTTGGACTTCTCAAATCCAATTCATTTGCTCTGCCCACAGTAAAAATCTCCGACCAACGAATGATCGTCTACTACGATGTCCCTCGCACCGCTCTAGGTTTATCCGGTCTTCTTTCTTAGTCCAAGCGATATTTCTTTGGAATGAGCTCCCGTTGAATATCAGGATGGCGTCTAGCCGGCTCTCCTTTAAGGTTATGGCACGTCAACACATTCGCAAGAAATTGGCAGAATCATCATAGCTGTGATTTGGTGGATTTGTTTCTCATTAACTCTGTTGTTCCTCGTCTTTGCAAGTTGTTGAATGGTTGCAGTGATCAAGTTGACGTGCACTTTGACTCATATGCCAAGTTTCTTGAAACAGCTATTGATGACATTTGAATGATTTATGTTTTTTTTCTCTCTCTGTTTTATTATATTCTGTTTTTGTTTTGGTCTATTTTTTGCTTTGTATCACTAATTCTGTTAATGTAAGTTTTAAAAATATTGTTAATTTAAAATTGTTAGTAATTGTTAGTTTTAGTCAGTAAGATTATTCATTTTTTTTTTCTGTAACACGTATTAAGTTTATGGGGCATGCGGTGCTAACCTGTAAAAAATTGTTACACTAACCTTAGATTATGGTAGATGAATATTTTTTAAAAATATGGTGTAAACAATTGTTGGTTGGCCAATAAAGAAAAATAAAAATAAAAATATTATAATTTTGTGTATATGTATGTATTTATGTAAGTATTTATTTATATAGTTATATATTTATTTTAGTTTTTATTAGTTTGTTTGCCTTTATGTTGCACCTACCATGTTTTATTTCTGCACCACCCTAAGGTCGACTGGTAGAAAATGCCCAAGGCATTAAGTCCGCCTTTGCACTGTTTTAGTGCATAAAACTTTAATAAATAAATAAATAATATTTCGAGTAACGCTGTACTCAAATATATTTGACAATGTGACAATACTCACGTTTGATTGTAATACATAGTTCACATCGTCACAAAGAGGATAGCATCCACAGCTCACTTTCTTCCCACTGTCGTCTTGCAACTTGTACAGTTCATCTGTAAACACACAATATTCCACTGTACACATCATTTCTAGTCATTATTCAGGACATTGACAAAATTGAATGCCAACAATTTTACCTTTATGCTTAGCCAAGCAATGTAGACCTTTGATATCGCAAAGTTGTTCGTCACCTGTGAAATATATCACAAAACATAGCAAAGCATGGTATCATTGTGATACGACTGCTTGTATTAAAGATCTCTTAGTCGGTACAAACGTGGTATGGTGATTAATTCACTAACAGAAAATGTAATTTCAAAATAATTTTTAATAATAGTTGTGCTTACAAAATAGTAAAAAATATATATTCGACTGATATGCCACCGATAATGTTCTCCGCGCAATTATATTATCTACGACAGCCCAAAATCAACTATCGAGCAGTTGCCCACCAGACCAGAACACCTGTCTGGTCGGAGGATCCTTTCTTTTCATCAGAGGTTTGCAGGAATTTACTCCCTGTTCCGTTTACCTCTAAAATAAGATTGCATACAATCGAACTAGGTGCATCAACGAGTTCGTGCAACCTTAAAATTAAGATGGACTTTAAAGGTATGAATAGAAATCTCACCAATTTTCCTATAAAAGTGGGGTATACACTTGCAGTACTTGAGACACAGTCGTATGCGGCATTCCATCCTACACATGGTGTACGTGTATATGGAATTGTGCTTAAGGTTGTTCTCGTGAGGGAAGCGACAACGACGTTGATTTACGCTTAACCTTAAAAAAATGAAAAAAAAATCAAATATACTTTGAATTATAAGTTCAAATAAACATTATAGTCAAAATTGGCTATTGAAAAACATTTTTTTCAGTTATGGAAAAAGTGTATTTTACTAAGAATTCGTAATACGAGTTTCAACGTATTTATTTACTTCTTTCTACCAATGATCGAACGATAGTTTATTCTTTTAATTGATTTTTATTTTGTAACCACCCGGAGACGAAAAATGATTAGTGAGGTAAAATTTACCATGCAATTGAAATCAAAATATGTACATAAAAGCGAAGAAACTAAAAAGTAATATGTTAAATATGTTAAAATTTAAAATCACTTAGAAGCTTCAGCCGATGTGTAAACAGTAAGAGCTGTGACATATAGCTTCATGTAGTACCCCTCAGCTGAACGCTGGAACTTGGTTGAGATATCCGGCACTTCTTGAGGACCATGGATGTATACCTGAAATGATAATTACGAAACTTGCAAAGCTGTTCTAAATGAAAATTTTAAACAAGACTTCAGTAGGCGGTGTAGTTATAGTTACTATGAGGCAGGCTTGCTTGCACTTTGAGTAACGCCCGTCGAACTGGGCTTGGTTCTTATTGGACAGTGATCCAATGTTCGCCATCAATACGATACAATCCAATCTAATATATAGATTCTATGTTTAATATCAATACTGGAAAGCCATTGTTGTAATAAATGCTTTCTACCAGGTGGACTGAGAGTTTAGTGAAAATTATGAAAGTCCACTAGATGCAAAACGTACAGGACCGGTTTATGTAGTGACATTTGTAGGACACCTATGTCCAGTATTGGCTATCTTTCAACTGAAATGATGATAATGATATTATAAGAGAACTTACATCATATGAAGTAGAAATATTCATGACTTGAGCAAACACTTCACCATCTAAAGGATGGATAAATAACGATTTCTTTTCGTCTTTGATAGTGTCCCAGCGGTTGGCCTCCCTGTACCTATAAAAAGACATTAATGGCAGAAAACAACTTAGCAGTTGATAAAGCAATTATTTTTATGATCAGTAAAATATTAACAGAACATAATCTTACTCTGGAGAATTATATACAGCCATCCTAGAATTCACAGCATAACACAATCCCATTTCAGTGATCGTGGGTACTATAGACAGCACCACATTTGATACTCCAATGGTCAAGGTTGGCTTGAAAGGGGCAGATAAGTTCATTAGCAGTTGAATGTACTTGTCAGGAGTAATATCTGGATAGACCGGAATGTTCTCAAAGTTCCTGTAAGACGCGTTGGAAAGACTTATGATGAAATTTTCGAGTCTGGTCTTGTTTGGTTCGTTGGAGTTTCTGAAAATGTACAGTAGCGCAATACAAATAATAGAGTTACTTAAAATAAACTGAAAATAAAAAATGGTAAGCCAGTCTTACATACCTCAAAAATATTTCGAGTTTTTTCTTATCGATATAGTTATTTGGACACACTGTAACACACGGGAAGGTGGTGTTCCAGGCAAACATATCTCGATCCATGGAGACCACGGTGGGTGAGGACTGGTATCGACTCCAGGTCACCTGCGAGAGGTACAGGGAACCGAAACCTGATAGAAAGATGATGGTAAACCAGAGGATGCTGTCGGGAAAGGGAAAAATTACAGTAAAATAATTCTATGTTCATACCTCTGTAAGATAATCTGCAATTACTATTAATTAGGTACTGAGGCAGTAAAATATTATAAAAGGAATAGTTGAGGTGCAGGGCAGGTTTGTGTGCTAAATCGCATGACTCTTCTGTTTTGGTCGTAGGTGGTTGTAATGTGAAATGGATATCATCAGTAGTTTTAAACTTATCAAGCAAAGCACTAATAACACCACGATTACAAAGTCTTACATTTCAAGAAAGTGTCTCCTAGCTGATACCAAATGGTTTAATCCATGTATAGATGACGTCTCAAAAAAAAGTTTCAGATATTTTTTTGCTTTGTCTACTAAGACATGCTGAAATATATTCTTCTTGGGTTTTAAGAAGTGCGTCTTCGGAGTACGTTGCAGGTCTTCTTGGATTATCTGAGCCTGGAAAGTTCGCTCGGGAATCATTTTTAGCTTGAGCTGAAAAAACATTATAAATAAATTTTAATTATCAAGACATAGGTGCAAACAAAAAAGATGAAAATTTGAAAATGATGCGCATACATCACATATTCTGATATGAAATTTAAGAACCACACTGTGACAAATAATTTAACACTTACCTTCTACCACGGTTCAAAGCCTACTCTTCACCCAACATATTGACATGGAATTAAAGTGATAGCTCTCGTGCCTCGGCTCCATTAATACGTAACATTATAAACGTATCGCTAATAAATCTGTTCGTGCGTTTAATTAGTCGGGGCACAGGTGTTGACGTTCCAGTAAGTCAATTTGGAACACTCTGGGTTATACTTAATAAGGTAAAGGAGGAATAGTACCTACATTGAGAAATAGATACGAGTACGACTTAGATTAGGCTCGTTACTAGTTCTGAAATGAGCTACACGAATATTGACAAATGTTTGCTCTGATTAGACAGATTCACTCAAATCTGTGTGGTTCTTTCCTCAAAAGTCCATCTCAATCACTAATTTGCATGATTCTCATATGATTTGACCATTACATGTTCACTGTATGCTCTTTAACCCTTCAGATACCGTTAATTAGAGACACAATAGTAAGACAATAGATGCGCGGCCACCGGTGGTCGCTTGGGGATTCATGAATTAAAAGACATTTCTTATCAAGGTAGTTCAACAGGAAACAAACGGCCACAACTTGTAACAATTTACTTTTTATTCTTTACTAGCAACCCGCCACAGCGTCACACGGGTGTGATAAGTCTTTGAAATTATACATGACACTATAATATACAAGCATTATACCCAGGAGGAGTCCGATATATTGGTCTGACCCAATCCGTGCTACACTGGACACACTACCACACTATCTTCACTTCACTGAAGAGAAGATAACATAGCAAAACACAGTCCTCAAAAAAGTTACGATTACGACCGAGTATTCAGAATAAACGACGCAAGGAGGGAGAATAAAAAAAAATGTATTGACTGTACTGTGCGTGTTTTATTCTTTATACTATGCGTGTCGGAGACAACAACTGCAAACAGTAATTTAGAGCATTTTGCCTCTGGTATTATATACTTTTTCAGGAGAAGACGAATTATAAAATCATTACTAACCGTCTAAATATGTTAGTTACGAGTATACTAAACCATAAACACACACTACACGAGTTCTGCAAATTAAGCGATTCCTGCCATACTTTCCCATTAACCTTCTGTCTACCCTGCGCCATTATAATAACCGTGAATATTACGAGTTTCCACTCGGCGGGCTTCTGATAATAATCGCCGGTGATTTTATTACAACCCATTGTTTTAATCGCTGCTTCAACAGCTTGTATTTTTGACAGGTGACATTACTTGCGATTACTCTATTTATTTATTTAATGCTTTATGCACACAAAGTACAGAGGCGGACTTAATGCCTCAGGCATTTTCTGCCAGTCAACCTTTGGGTGATGCAGAGAAAAATAGTGGTAGGTGCAATAAATGAGAAAGAGAAAAGGAATACAAGAATTAACATAAGTACTAATAAACCATATAATATATATAATACAATTATACTATTTGGTGATATTGTACATATATCAATTTATGCTATGATGAGGTTTAATGTTTCAAGTTAAGAATTTTTACCTTTAATGATCAACAAACATCTGACAGCTCCTACTCAAATCACAGCTTAATAATTTAAAACAAAAAAATAATTCTTTACGTTTTAAGCTTTCACAATAAATTCAAGCTCCTTCCTATTAGATTTTGCATGAATTCTATTCTAGATATTGCGTGTAGACTAATTGTTAATTTAAAAAATGAAATAAAAATAGGTCATATTTATATAAGAAAACAGAAATAGGGCCTTTCACTTTATGCTAATATGAAACTAAAATTTTAATGCAATTTCTAATTAAATATCGGAAGTAGTTGAATTCTGTCAAAACTAAATAATTATATCTTTAATAAAAAATCAAAATATAATTTTTAAATTGAATTTCAAAATACGGTCATCTTTAATTGGCCATTATCTCAAAACTATTTATTTCAAAATGTTTCCCCGCTATTTTCAACCGACAATATAATTATCATTTTACTCATATTGTAACATAAACTAAGTTTTGGTGTCATAATAGCTCAGTTCAATCTAGATCAACACGAAAAAGGTGTTTAGTGATTTTGAAAAATTATTCCGTGTCATTTGGGTGACGGAAAACCAACAAATGTTTTGGCATCGTGTGACTAGCAGTTAAGACTCAAAACTAAATGATCGATAAATATGATTGTAGGCAAAGATTGACAGAACAGCATGTTATGAAATGGGTGTGTCAATCGGCTTAGATTCTTGTAAAGCGTCTTTTTTTAACACAAAAAGACGTGAGATGCTATAGTCCGCGAATTTGTACGTCATTCCAAAATAAAATTGAATAAAGGAAGGCAAATAAACAAACCCAACTCAATTCACTGCGAAAATATTTTAAAACCAATCAACACTCGAACAAATAAAAATACCCACAGAAAAAAATACTCGTGACGTCACAAGGTAAACAAGCTGAAACCTTACCTACGGAAAGGGAAGCCCTCCTAAAGTCTAATAATTTCCGAAGTGTCATGTCGCCCAGAAATAAATGAAGTGAAGAAAATAAATTTCATTTAAAAATCACGGCACACCATTATTTTCCCGAGCTTCCCCTAATTAATTTCTTGTCACCGTCTGGATCGGCCGTTGTGGCTCTGACAGCAGCTTAGAGCAGGATAGAAGAATATAAGTGTAATGTGTGTGACAAGGACAGGTATAAAAAGGTGAGTGCGCTTCATTACCATCTTTTAGTAGTTAGCGGAAGCAGATACGAAGTTTGCTCCGGTCGACTTCTGCTCGCCTAGTACTTCTTATTAATGACCGTGAATAATAAGTTGAGGAAACTCTGTGTTTTGCTTATCGAAAGTATTCTCTAATGACAGTACAGAAGGGCCTTATAACCAAACTATATTTAAGACGTTCGCTGCGCCATCAATTTCAAAGAACATTCAGCTGCTGCTTTGTAGACCTAAAAGACCTCGAAACGAACTGAACGAGTGAAACAACACGATTATATTCAACGCACAATACCAAAATCCTGCTAGAGATCTGATAGATCTCGTAATGCAACCAATGATTGATTGATTGATTGATTGAATGTGTTAAGTAAGTCTTAAAACTTTTCCAATCGTCGAATTTGTATTTAATATCTAAAACAAGTGACGTTTAATCTCGGTCGTGTAAATGGTCCTTCGAGCCGGATCGCCTTTTATTTTACGCAGGAAAGCATCAAATGACTTCAGCCTAAATATGAAAATACTTTACAACATACAACCTTCCTTCATTTCAACTCATCGATTCACCTAATTTATACATTATTCACATACCTATACCTCGAGATCGAGAAAGGGTAGCAACAGTACAGCAAGTTAGATAATTAAACAAGCTTAATTTTCTTGTACGAGTTATATTCGCGATGTTCCGAGCACTGTTTACAGAAAGTAACGGGTAAATATTGCCAACGGGAACCCTGAGGTGGAAATCTTGCGAGGGACACGCAGTATGGAGGTGGATCTTTGAAACAAATGAAAACCATTACAAAAATTAAAATGTTCTGGTTTTATAAGCCAAATACTAATGTAAAACTTGGAGCCTGTGTGACTACTTTTTTTTTTGTCGACGGGGAAAATCATCTTAAGACAAAACTCGCTCTTGGGTGGAGCGGGAGATAGTGTCAGACTCTTACTGACTAAAAACCCCGCGGCGTTCCTTCTAGCCTTCATACCGGGGCACGAGCTCCCTTTCGGACAACCCTGTCCCCAGTAGGCTTCGACCCAGCTGGGCCCCTCCTGCTACTGACAACTCCTTTAGGCGCGCGGGAACAGTGCGCGCCGGCCTGTGTGACTACTTGAACTATCGTAGCATTTTAGATGATCAGTGTTATGTGTTTAAATGACAAAATCTTTGACTTCAATTAATCATTCTTAAACTGTAAGTTCAAAATGAATGTTTTATGGGCAATTATGCCTAGTTATAGTATTTACCAACACCTCGAAGTTCCTGAGAGCCAAAAATGTCCTGAAAGGATTCGAGGAATATTTTCTTGAAGCCAGTCAGTACGGGTTTTTTTACATGTCTTGGCAGCGATACTGTCGTGCTCCTTACACAAACTTTTTCGTGTACCTAACGCCAATGAATAAAAAAAATCATAACAAAAAAACACTCATGTGAGATTTATGTAAATCTCGAGTTTTTTCTCTACTACTCTAATTTCCTCATAATTTAATAATCCGAAGCGGACTCCATAAAATAATACCATCGACACCGCTTAATTTGAATATCCAGCAGAGGAGTGTTTAATAAAACATCCAGTTTGATTTACATTCTAACAAATCCGTACCTTTTGCGCCGCTCGGTGTAAACACCGCCTTACCGGCAAGTGTACACACGCCTTCACAATTACATTTCCTACTGAGGCATTTGAATTTTCAAATTAATTTGTTGGCTCATCTCGTTTTAGATATATTCTGGCGGTTTTGGACGGAATAAGAAATACGAAAGATGCTAAATATCGTTAAAATGCTAAATTCTTTACGAGGTATTAAAAATAAATACAGAACAATATTTTAAGGGCTGGTCACCAACCCCTTAGTCCATCTGATTGCAAGAAAACCTGTATTAACCCTTCAGATACCGTCAATTAGAGACACAATAGTAAGACAATAGATGCGCGGCCACTGGTGGTCGCTTGGGGATTCATGAATTAAGTCACTGCTGGTCAAATATCCATTACCATTCATTAAAATTAATTTTTAGTCTGTTGCCTTGTCGTGATATCTTACTTAAGTTGTCTATGTCATTCCTACTATTATAAGGTAACTCTTTGTCTAAATGCTTTATCTATCTATCTATCTAAATGCTTTATTATCATTATAGCTAGTTGTGTTCTATAGTACAACGGTAAAGGTCTTCCTTTCTTCAATTTTTCTATGTCTCCTGTTACATTTACCCAATACTTTAGGTAAAAATCCTACTCGCCACGCTATCTCCTTGTAAATCAGACCCAAAAAGAAATGGTCCAAATACTTATAACAATTCAAATGTTTTCCACAACAACAGCACAAAAACAAATACAAAATTTATCAACGTACAAACCTAAATCGCAATCCACCTTCTAAAACAATAAACGGTGGAAAAACAAACGAATCCGACAATGAATCGTCATGGCGACGGGATCAAACCGTTTCGGGCCAATATACAGCCGGACCAATAAAGGTGGCCAAATGAGTGAGATGCAAAAACAAAACGGAACGCCAGACAGATAGGACGCGGGACGATATATGGTTTCAACGAGTACACGTAGAGGAGTCATTGTGTAAAGGTGTTGCAGTATCGATATTTTGTAGAACAAGCTAATCACTGATTTAAGACTCAATTATAGCAGTGATTGGCTTTTGCCCGCACCTTCGCCCGCGTACATTAAATATAGCCTATGTCACTCAGGAATAAAGCAGCTTTATTAGTGTTGATAACGTGGCGACGTTGGAAGAAAAAATGACATGCAGTGTTGATCCATTACTTTTTTAACAAACTTTTATCGCTGATAGAATATAATTTGATTTTCGAGTCTTAAATACAGTAGTACTTAAACTAGTATTTAAGTACAGAGTTACAATGACTAAAGCAATCCCCAGTTGTTTGAAATAAATTAATTTCACTTAAAAAAAAAAACAGTATCAAACAGTATATTGGCATCTATGCTGAGCTGGACCTATTGTATTCTTTGCTTCTTTTTCATATCATCATTATCATCATATCAGCCGAAAGACGTCCACTGTTGGACGTAGGCCTACCCTCTTTTTCATATCACTTATATTTAACTAGTGTTTGTGTGCCTTGTGTTGTGGTAAACAAATACATTTTTTATTTATTTCTTTCTTCCACCTTTAATCGACATATCCTTCAATCTCACCTCTTAATTCACAAGGTGGAGCTGCACTTATTTTCGTTTCTGCTCGGCCCATTGGCGCCTTGTCGTGATATACGGCCTCATGTCACACGCCATTTGCAATCGTTCGCATTATACATTGTATGCTTCCTGGCTCTGCTTCAGTGTTAATTATGCTGTTAACTAATATCTCAACTATCGACAGGTCTAATCTTATATGTGTAATTTACTGAGTCACCATGCCTGCTGATGTCTATACCTTTCCTTTGCTTTTAGACTTTTGTCGTCTCTAGATTGTGTTTGAATTCAACTCGTGTCATCTTTTCAGTTTTTTTTAAATCATTATTATTGATAGGCTCGGGTTTGACCACTGTCTCACCTGATGAAATATATTTATCTCACTATCTCGGTTTCAAAATGTTTAACTTTTCTCTCGATTAATACAGGTGAAAATTTCTATTGATTTCGAATTAAATTCTGAGTTGAATGGCGTGTGTTTAAAGTAAGGTTTAATATTTCTAGTAATAAACAGAAAAATAATAAGTTGATTTGTTATATTCAAAAATTATGATGATGCATGTCGTAATGCAGAATGTATCGGAAATACCCAATTCTGTACCATCTTAAACTTAACCTACATTACTGGCAAATAGATAATTGTGATTCTGATTTTGAATGATGACTTCTGTAAACACAGTTCAGTTGTTGGTTTTGTCATTTTAAGGAATTTCTGTTGTACGCCACACAGGGAGAGAAAGTAATACAGGAACGCAACACATCTCACAAATCTCCATATAAACAAAATTAAAAGTGCTCACAAGGCAGCCGGTAAGCAATGCTACAATAAAACTGCTGTCCCCTCTGTAGGTAGGCTCCTAATAAAAATTCCAGCAAATCAATAGGTTCACGTTTAACGCTTTTTGTATTGTATTTTATTTTGTTATACGCCTCCGTTTCGTGTTAAAGGGACAATACTGGGATATAGTGGATTTGTACTGCGATCGAAAATCTTGATACTTGTCAGCACTACTTGGAAAATGATAGAACTGTTCCTTGCTGGTGGTTTAACGTTTCTTTACTATTTATAAAACTAAGTATTCAATATGTTAAGTTACGGTTCCGTTGTGCACGATAACTCTTAAGAAGATTTCTTTATATAAATATGAGAAGGTCTTTCACTCTTCATGGTATTTCACCTTAGAGTGGGATGCTATAGAGGAAACCTTTACCCAGCATTGAGATAGTATAGATGGATAAAAAAAAAATTAAAATCCCAACACAAAAATTTCGATTAAGTTTTGGGTGTATTATGTTTTAGAATGTATCATTCAATATATGTGACTCGGGCACGCCACGATTATGGCGGTAAGACCCCTCTTTGAGGCGTGGCTGGAAAGACCTCACGGAGTCCTTACCGGACATGGCAAGTTCGGGAGGTTCCTGCATCGGATTCAAGCGGAAGAGACGCCCGGTTGTCGCCACTGTGCGCAACGCCCGGAGGACACGGTGGAGCACACCGTCGAGGTGTGCCCTGCCTGGGCGGAGCATCACCGTGCCCTCGTGGGGGCGATCGGCGGCGGAGACCTATCGCGCCGGGCCCTGGTCGAGGCCATGGTCCGGAGCGAGGAGGAATGGCAGGCGGTCGCCTCCTTCTGCGAAGCAGTAATGCTTGCAAAGGAGGAGGCCGACCGCATCAGGCAACGGCGCCCTGGCCGCCGTCGCCGGGATTCTGATCCCGATTTCCGGCCACCGTAGACGCGGGCTCGCGGACGGCGAGCCATGGGTAGCTCGCTGTCCGATCGTCCGGTAATGGACCGACTCCAAGACGTCGACGGCGCGCACTGTTCCCGCGCGCCTCAAGGAGTTGTCAGCAGCAGGAGTGGCCCAGCTGGGTCGAAGCCCACTGGGGACAGGGTTGTCCGAAAGGGAGCTCTTGCCCCGGTATGAAGGCTAGAAGGAACGGCGCGGGGTTTTTAGTTAGTAAGAGTCTGACACTATCTCCCGCTCCACCCAAGAGCGGGTTTTGTCAAAGATGATTTTCCCCGTCGACAAAAAAAATATGTATGTGACTCAGCATGTAAACCCACATAAAGGTGAACAAAACAGTTGTGAAATCAAAGATTAGATTACTCTAAACTTATTTCGTAAGATTTTTCTTCGAAATAAACAAATAGAATCTAATTGTTGATAATGATTGTCCTTGTATTTTATGGAATTACCGTCAACGGAACTTAGTTAAAAAACAAAGTGTTTGGCAACTAATTACCAGTCATTAGGGTAATTAGGTTAATATTATTGTTAACTAATATCCAGTAAGTAAAAATGGAATGACTCATACCTTTTTGGAGTAAGTTATGGAGTGGCCCATTTTTAAAGCATATATGTAGTCCGATCCAATGTATAACAATAACTTCTCTTCAAATAATCAATTAGTGTAAAACCTCAATTAATTTATCATCATCATTTCAACCGATAAACTTTCACTCTTAGATATAGGCCTCCTTCAAGTGCCGCCTACAATGAGCGGTTCTATCCACTGGATTCCCACGACTCTTACCAGGCCCATCAGTCCGCCTTATTGGAAGCCTTCAAATACCGCGTCTTCCAATACGCGGTCGCCACTCCAGAACCTTTGGGTTCCATTGATATTTGTTCTATAAGAAATGTGCCTTGCTCCACTTAAGCTTGGAGATTGTTTGGGACATGTCGCTAACTTTAGTTCTGATTCGATCATGTAAAGAAACTAAAAACATAACCCTTGCCATTACCCTTTGTGTATATTTAAGGTTTTCTACCAAATTAATTCATAAAACCACAAGCGTTCGCGCTACTATTGTCTTGCTATTGTATCTCTAATTGACGGTTCTTGAAAAACAAACGCAAACCCCTAACCTCACAAATTGTAATAAAAAAGTATCAAAACCATTTTTCCTATCACACACAGCAACAGTAAATAGAATACACGTTGGATTCCCTGTTCCGTCTTTGCGATTTGCATGTCCCGTGCATGTGTGAGTGCGTGTGCACGTGTGGTCGTAGATGTGTGCGTGGCGATTGACATAAAGAAGCTAAATGCCGTGGGGTGTGAACAGTTACAACCGTTTAACGTATGTATTGGCACGAATAGCTATTGGCAAAAATTCCAATAAAAGTGCCGCGTCCCTGGGAGGAATTCCGCTGAAGAATAATGTTTAATTTGCGCTAGGAGGACCGGCTGATTTATTTAAGTAGCTTTTTGTTTGACATCACGTGTTTTATGTATGTTGGTCCTTTTTTGGTAGGTTGATCCTTAATTTGTGTTTTTCAGTGAGATTGCAGTTGGACCTTTAATGACCAAGAAAGTACTTTTACAAGTTTAATGCGGATTTTTGAGGAATCAATTGGTCTTTCGAGAAGATAAATTAAAGTTAATTTTGCAATTTTCTTTACTTCATCACTAAGAAGACTATGTAGCAATTAAAAAACCTAAAGTAGGTACTCGTACCTTTTTTTCGTCTTACATTACGAGCATAACAATTATCCTATTATCAGCTATTAGGCACAAAAACAAACAACGCTCGTCATTTGTTTATTATCGGCCCATACTTGGGTGACCAGATATGATATTATTACCGTACCAGAGTGCAGTAATACCAATGAGTCATGTAAAGGCGTTGTCACACATAACATGCATATTTTTTTTTAAAACATTTTTTTTTTAAATTAAGCAATAACCTTTTTGAAAAAAATATGGAAATGAAAAATGATATTTATTTTGCAAATAGGTTTTTTTTTTAAACAAACTCAGGGGTCTAGTCATTTTTAAAAGTCTATACAGCAAACATGTAATGTTTCAAATCATATGAAAACCACGTAGATCAGTGTTTGAAATGTCTTCTGAGGAAAGAACCACAAGGATTTGAGTGGACCTGTCCAGTCAGCTCCCGTCAGTGCTAGCATTTGTCAGTATTCGTATAACTCAACTTAGAACTACTAAGGAGCCGTTGCCTTTTCGTTAAACATCGCGCTAGATTGCGTTAGATGAAGCAACAAGCTTTTATACCATGATCGATGTTGACGATAAGCGAGTGGAAAAGCAGCCTCTTAAAGATATATCAGCAAAATGTAGGGTCTCAGTAGGGCCGATGCCCGCTAAGGCCACAGTGAATTTCAAAAAAAAAAACAAAGAGCTACCAAAGAACACAAGTTGTAGTTTTAGTCAGTAAAAGTGTGATACGAAGTTGAAGAAGTCATAAGATGATTTCCCGGCTCAAAAAAAAAACAGCTCATTTATTTATTATTTATTTTTCATCAATATAAACGCACCTTTACATATACACAAGTAATAAATACAAACAACCAAATACAACCAAATGAACTACGGACTAAGTAGTTCATTCTATTCATAGACACGAAACGTATAAAAAAAGCTGATTTTTAATATTTAAAAAAACTTGGTGTTTAAGATAAAAGTAGTTTTTAACCATGAAGTGTATTTATATTTTGATGTTAGTGAGCCTGTGCCAGGGTCTGCCTTCGAAGACCAGGGTGGCCAAGTTATCAGCTCCTCATTCGGTGCATGTGACTGTGCTCGACCCTCCAGCAATTGAAGTCTCATGGAACAAGATTGACAGTGGTGATGTTGAGGATCCTGTTCTTGGTTATAAGGTTAGTGAAGCCAATTTATTTCAATTTGTATTGTATCGTTGCTTAATTTCTGACACCACAAATGTTCAAATGAGAACTTATCAAGAGAACAAATATACTATTTAGTAGGGCGTAACTCAGATTTTCAGTAAATACTAAGTTACGTACTATTGCTATAGCAAGACAACTGAGTTATGCGCTGTTGCTATAGCAAGACAACTAAGTTACGCGCTGTTGCTATAGCAACACAAGTAAGTTGCACATAGAAAAACTACAGCAAAATTTTGCTGTAGTTTTTCTATACAATATTGACTTATGTATTGTTTTTGACGTTCAATTATGCGCCACAATTGGTTCAAACCTTCGGGTTTGATTCCCTATTGAACGACATAAGTAACGTGTTTCACTCTTAAACATGTATGTGTATTTTCTATTACTCGTACATAGTGTTAGAACTCAAATGACGATGCGTACTGACGACTGTTTCTGAAGATTTGACCAAATTGTAGGTTTAAATTTTGAATAGCGATATATAGATGACGTTACTTCTATACTTACTCCGTGCGTTACTTAATGTAGTGTTTAGTCAGCAGCAAAAGGGCAAACAACTCATTAATAATGGTTAGTAACTCATTAGCAGTAATTTTTACCAGGTTTTTCTAAATGATACTAAACTTCCAGAGAGAAGTTCGGACTTACTAGGTCACCCCGGTGGTAATCTTTAGCATTAAAATAGAAGATTTGTTATACAAATAATTTACTGGTCTTGGACAACTAATCCACACAAATAGGTACATGGTCACTGGGCCATCCGGACACTCACGGGTTATTTTGCTCTCACACCCAACTGTGCGCTGGCCCTTTTAATGGCCACTATGATCTGCTGTGACCCGTGTTGTACTCAGTGTTGGAGGTGTCCAACTTGTGTTTTAAATATGTTTGTAAAAAAATATAGGGTGACTGGTAATTAGTGACCGATACTTAAACACGTGACGGTAATCATTACAAACAACTTTCCCTAAGAAACTTTTATATTATACTAATTTTTTTTGTGAAGGAAATTGTTTGTAATAATAATTTCTTAAAATAAATTAATTAAATAATAACTTCTTAGGTTTGCGCTTTTTCCGGAAAATTTTTTTTTTCTTTTTCCTTTCTTTTCATTTGTTTTATCACAATAACAAAACAGCTGTTTGAAATCAGTGTGATCCCTAAACGTTCAGTGCATATGGATAGAAAGTCCACTGTAAACCGATGTCGCATCGCTTTAATGACATAACTAAAGTTGAACTGTTCATTCCAGGTTAAAGTGTGGAAGGTGGGATATATCAAGACTACAAAGCACGCATTTGAGAATGGAAAGTTGACACCAGTCGTGGAAAAATCAGTAGAGGTATATTATCATTGCTTTGTCATTGAAATAAATGGTCTGTCTTTTGTTTTAAATTCTATGAGAAATTTTCCAAATGCCAGCATTCCCCTTGACACAGTTTCCATGTTTTGGTCAATGGTTTGAATAAATGCAGTACAATTAACTTGTACTAAAGATATTAGGTACCTATAAGGTTTAGAAGGTCATGTGTAATAAACGTACATAAAACTGATGTTAAAAAAAACTCTCGTCATAAAAAATAAAATAATTTACTCGACATATACATGATTATACAATTGGGATTGTAGTCAGTAGCTGAGTATGTGTTTGCTTGACAAATGCAGGCTCAATTTCTTTTTTTTTGTTATAGCTGCCTTTTTTACTAGCTATCGCCTTCGGCTCCATCTGTATTATTAAATACTTCCTACCTTTGTTAATTGCAAACTAAAATCAATTTGCTTAACCGATTAGCTATAAGCTGAAACCAACGTAATGTTTAAATTAAAATGCTTAATTTTTTTTCCAAATCGTTTAAATTAAAATGCTTATATGAAAGCATTTTAATTTAAACGATTTGGAAAAAAAAATTAATCATATAAAAAAAAATGGCCAAGTGCGAGTTGGACTCGCGCACGAAGGGTTCCGTACCATCCTTAGGAAAATTTGGCAAAAAAAATATTTATTTTATTTTTAATATTTGTTGTTAGCATACAGCGGCAACAGATATATATTTTGCATATACAGCTATCGCGCTTTTTGAGATACATCCTGGTAAAAGACAGACAGCGAAGTCTTAGTAGTAGGGTCCCATTTTTACCCTTTGGGTACGGAACTCTAAAAATGGAAAGAAAAGCAGTTTTATAATGATACAGTGAAGAAACCGACTGCAAATTTATTGATTATTACTTTTCTCAAATTCCAGCCAATCGGCCAGATCTCCACCCCTTCTGGTGTACCTGATGTTATCGTGACTTCAGCTAAAGAAACTACCGCCACCTACTGCGACGTGAAGGAAGGTGTGACCTATGAAATCAGAGTACTAGCCTTCACGAAGAACGAAGAAGGTCCCGACTCAGGACCCATCAGAGTCAAGCTGATGGATAAAGATTGAAAAAGATTTTATAAAAATGGGTGTTCTAGAGACTATTGTTTAGTAAAATTATTGTGATTAAAACTTATTTGCCTAATTCCAACAGATTAAAACCACGCCGTTACTTTTTTATAATATTACCACAACTATTACACAACGCCGTCTAGTCCCAAGCTAAGCAGATCTTGTGTTATGGGTACTAGACAACTGATAAACATACTTACTTATATATTTCTAAATACATACATATTATAGATAAATTACACCTAGACACAGAACAAATAGTTATGCTTATCACATAAGCATTTGTCCTGGGTGGGAATCAAAGCCACGACCTCCGCCATAGCAGTCAGGGCCACTAGACCAACAGGCCAGTCGAACTGAACCTTTAGTGACTTTTTATTCTCCATAAAGGCACGAAGATTTATGTATTTTAGTAACAATTTTCAAAATTGTATCAAAATCAACACAAAACTACACAAGACTGGTTTTTTTTTTAAATTGTAGAATTAAAAATGAAAAAAAAAATGAAAAAAAAAATACGGTTATTAAATTAATTATTTCAAATAATAATATTTTGCAATTAAGTTTCACATGTCGTGTGCATGGTTTGGATTAGTCACGACAAATAATGTACTATCAATTATTAGATATAATGTGCCGTATCTACCAATTAATAAAAATATGGATCTATCGTCTAATGCAAAATTATTTTTGATGCTTAAAAAACCTTTTCATAACCCCTACTCAGAAAGACTGTTTTTGCTCTTTGATATCTGAGAGCAAAAACCGTTGTTATTCTCTAGAGAGATAAAGTTATGTATGTTTATGAATTCAAAACATCATTAAACCTATGTACTTCTACGATATATTGATGTTTTATCATATCACTAGACACTTTTAGTAAGAAGATGTAATAAACAAGAATATCCAACATCTACCGGGACTTCGTGATATCCCTAGGGATTTCGTAAAATCCCTGATACCTTCATTTCCCTGCGACATATGTAATGGTCAAATCACATGAGAACCATGCAGATTTGTCTGAAATGGTCTTTGGAAGAAAGAACCATACAGATTTGGACCTATCCAGTCAGTGTAAGCATTTGTCAGTATTCGCAAAGCTCAACTCAAGACCACTAAGGCGCTCAACGATTTAACGAAAAATACCAAAGAAAGGACATTTAGGTAGGCTTCAGAAAATACACATTCGGTAAAGTTATTGAAAAAAAAAGAAATCAACATAGTCCTCACATTAAAAATAAGAAAACGAAATATATAGTTTACAAAATGTAATAGTTAGCAAAGTATTACATTTTGTAAGTTCAGCAAAAATTCAACAAACATTGTTTATAATACAAAGACATACTGCCTCAGTAATACGTATGACGATTAATCAGATGAATCATACATGCAAAAACATATTGAGGAAAATCAACAGGATAAACTAACAATCAACAACACGTTATGTGAAGTCAATTAGACGCTCATTCTGCCGGTGATCGTGGCACTGACAACACAAACAAGTTTAAATCTAAATAAAATCTATTCATAGAACATTGAATTAAGAAAGAAACAAGAACAATGGCGGTTATAATCTACCTCCTGTTAATAGCTGCCTGTTACGGAGTACCAATAGACGTACCAAAAGCCCCACAGCTTCTTTTGCCAATCCCTGAGATAAAAAGAATGGAATCAAAGGATAATAATATAACCCATCGTGAGATAGTCACTTGGACTAAAGTGGATAGTGGTGATCCTAAAAATCCTATTATTGGATACAAGGTAAGTGCAATGTTTATTTAAATTGAAATATTTTATTGGAAGCGACAAGACTCTATCCGCCTCCACCTTCGCTCTCTCTTTTCTCTTTTAAATAAGTGATTGATTGTTGTGAATGGTCATCGGCCCAACCCACGACCTATGGTGAGAGTAGCGGGTATGCGGTGGACGCACAGAGTCGGTCGTTGTGGCGACGCTTGAGAGAGGCCTATGACAACGTCTTTCGGCTGAAATGATGATGACGATGATGATGAATAAGAATTAGAAGACAGTGTAGATCATTGTACCTCCCCAAAAAGTACCTATATCGTCTTTTTCACAGCACAATAATAATGCAAAAAGTAGTCATAATTAAGATCGCTAACAAAAAATATTTCTAGAAGGATGTAAACAATTTCGATAGTCTTCAGTTTTTGCGCATCTCAAGTGATTTACCGAACTAATGAGGAAAATACTAAACGGTCGGTCGGGTTTATACTAAACGGTAGGTATTAGTATTATATATATAAGTAATATAAGTACACCGGAGTTTAAGATACTAGTTTATGTTTATATAACCTTACTAATCAAATACTAACATTGCTATAATTATAATAATAAATAATTATGTTTTCAACGTTGATCATGATAAATTTTATTTACAATATGTGTGTATTTAGAAATATAATTATAACTATAATTATACGATAGTTGTCTAGTACCTACTGACAGTAAAAGCTTAGCTTAGTATGGGACTAAGTGGCGTTTTGTGTTAAAGAAAGTTGAACGATTTAGCTTCACCTTGTTTTTTTGGTTGACCGACATTTTGGCTTTTCAAAGTGATGATCAAATATTTTCAATATTATTTCAGTTAAAAGTATGGGAAATAAAGAAAATCAAGAGAACAGTATACAAGACTCAAGGTGGTGAACTCGTTCGAGTCCTAGAAGAAAGCTATCCGGTACGTAATATTATACATATTTCGAGTTGCAACAACTGCTTGAAAATGCTAGCTGTGTATTATCAAAGACACTTCCGCGTGACCACCACTAAGTTCATTTTTGCTTGCACTCGAAACAAAAACTTAAAAAGGTTTGGTTAAAAAATTGCGCGATTTTTTTTAAGTGATCAGGCAGAAACGACCGCGATTGTATTTATTCGAGTGCTGAGGCCAAAATCTAGCAATTGCAAAAGACTTCGTGAAGTAATCCATCTAATAAGCAAGTAATTCATGCAGCTAGCAATAGATCAGATACACTAGCTAGCAGCTAGTGTATCTATTTAATTTTTTTAAAACCATTACTTGAATAGACGCAATATAACCCTGGTTCTTAATGTTATACTAGTTAGGTGCTTCTGCACATAATCAACTAGAGTATACGTCACTTCTTGGATTGGCAGATCTCGTAAGAATAGGCATATTTCGTTAAAGGCTAAGGGTACCTATGGGCAAATCCTAAATGTACGACAACTACTAGAAAAGGCTTATGAGTTCTGTCCTTAGCGATTTCTGGCCAATCCCTAAGGTAGGAGTCCAAATAGTCACGCCACCTCCTTTTAGGTCTAAGGACAGAAACACGGAAGGGAGGCCTTTGTCCTGCAGTGGGACACAACGGGCTCATAATAATAATTATTATTATAAGCTCAACACACCATCTTGTACTTTATCGACTACAGCAAGGTCTTTCATTTTGTTGTTTGGTTAGCCCTGTGGAGGTACTGCAGGTGTTGGTAATACCTGAACACCATAGTGTTCAGGTATTACCAACACCTGCTAGTGCTGCTAGTGCTCATAGATAATCTGTACCTTAACAGCAAAGGTGTCCAGGTACTCCCAATCCCTGCAGCATCCCCCACAAAGTTGACCAAACAACAAAATGAAAAATGAACTAACTTTTATAAAGAATTTAAACATTGACTAATGTCCAGTTATTTTGCTAGAAACATTTTAGATAAATTTCACATTTCCAGAAACTCAACATCAATGAAATTCCGAATGGAGTCCCGACGGAGATCGTAACTCCTGCCAATGAGACGACAGCCATATTCTATGATGAGCACGAAGACGTGCCCTATCAGTTTGCTGTACAAGCATTCACTGCGGAAGGAGACGGACCACTGTCTGAACCTGTGAGGATCACGATCCTTTCAAAGAGCAAAGATACCACGAATAAAGAAGATTTACTTGGGAAGCAAGAAACTAGATACAAATAACACACATCTGTTTAAAATATCACTTTTTCTTACATTAAACTATGTTATTATTTAGGGTACCTTCAAATTAGCAGCAAAATGGCTGTTTCCATGTAAATAGCAAAATGCCGTGCAGCGCGACTGCAGTGCGTGTGCAGCGCAGTAGTCGCGCGGCACTTTGCGGCTAATTTGAAAGCGCCCTTATACCTAGCAATTTTACCAAATTACTTCATTTTTACCAGTGTAGCAGCTTGTTCTATTCCCATTGCTGGTACACAGGTCACACAATCCTTCTCTACTCGATAAACACTGGGGCTAGTGGATGTTACATGTCTTCTTTTTTATATTTTTGCTTCAATGACATGTTGACTTCCTCAAAATTATTACTTTCATCGGTTTTGAAAGCAGTGTTGATGAAATAAATAACACAAAGTAGGATACCAAGGCAAAGACCATTGGGGCGCCTTTCCAATAGGAAAACCGATGTCCTGGAACGCGGACGTACCACAACTGACTGGCCTGTTGGTCTAGTGGTTAGGAAACCTGACTGCTATGTCGGAGGTCGTGGGTTCGAACCCCACCCAGGACAAATGTTTATGTGATGAGCATGATCACATGTTCTGTGGCTGGGTGTAATTTATCTATCTATACTAATATTATAAAGAGGTAAAATTTGTAAGTTTGTAAGTTTGTATGTAGGGGGTAATCTCTGGAACTAATAATCCAATTCTAATTTTTTTTTTACTGGCAGAAAGCTACATTATTCCTGAGTGCTATAGGCTATAAATTGTTTCTATAGCATGTATATTAACCGAGCTATCACAACTTTTGTCTAGCAAGTCGGAAAAAAATACCTCATAAAATAGAATTATTTGCGTGCGCTGCCTAAACAGTTGCTTAAAATTAAAAACAATGTATGGCTACCTGGTTCGTCTTAATTATTTCTACAAAAAAGTCCGCGGTACCATTTCTCTATCTTTTATATTTCATTTTTTATACTTCTATTATTGCATTAAAAATATTTTTTTTCGGCATACTTACGTTTGGTTGATTATTTGAGCAACAAAATATTAATTCTTATGACAATAAATTATTTCAGTATCACAAGAACATTATACAGATAAGATGTGCCATTTACAGCATAGCAATTGGTCATACAGTTTCGAAGATAATATAAAATTACTAAAACGCAAAATGCCCCTAGCGTAACTTTCATTGTGCAGACGTTTTACCTATTTTTTTTTTTATGGTGGGTAAAAATCATCTTATGACAACCCCCGCCCTTGGGTGGAGCGAGAGATAGTGTCAGACTCTTACTGACTAAAAACCCACCCCGTTCCTTCTAGCCTTCAAACCAGGGCACGAGTTCCCTTTCGGATAACCTTGGACCCGGTAGGCTTCGACTCAGCTGGGCCTCTGCTGTTGCTGACAACTTCTTGAGGCGCGCGGGAACAGTGCGCGCCGTCGACGTCTTGGGCTCGGTCCATTACCGGACGATCGGACAGCAAGCTACCCATGGCTCGTCGTCCGAAGCCCGCGTCTACGGTGGCCGGAAATCGGGATCGGAATCCCGGCGGCGGCGGCGGGGGCGCCGTTGCCTGATGCGATCTGCCTCCGCCTTTGCTAGCATTACTGCTTCGCAGAAGGAGGCGACCGCCTGCCATTCCTCCTCGCTAAGGACCATGGCCTCAACCAGAGCCCGCCGCGAGAGGTGTCCGCCGCCGATCGCCCCCACGAGGGCACGGCGATGCTCTGCCCAGGCAGGGCACACCTCGACTGTGTGCTCCACCGTGTCCTCCGGGCGTTCCGCACAGTAGCGACACTCGGGCGTCTCTTCCGCTTTAATTCGGTGCAGGAACCTCCCGAACTTGCCATGTTCGGTGAGGACCTGTGTCATGCGGAAGGTAAGGACGCCGTGAGGCCTTTCCAGCCACGCCTCAAAGAGGGGACTTACCGCCATAATTGTGGCGTGCCCAACGTTTTACCTATTTGCCCATAGATGGCGTTCTGCAATTACGTAATTTTTCTGAATCGCGGTGTTAAGACTTTCTGTGGATTGATGACCCTCTCGAATTATTATGCCCACGTTGTCGTTAGTTGGAGTTCTTCTGTCAGTTGCTTATTGGTTTCGGTTGTTTCGTTCGTATGGTTGTTGTTGTTGATAGATACCTCATAATCGAAAATATCGTAATTTTGTTGTACGTTTTTGTATGTTCGTAGTTTCGTACTTCGTTCTATCGTAATAATCGATACGAGTTATTCGATATTACGATTGTTTTGTTTTGTAAAGGCGGACGGTGTTCGAGTCGCTCTCCTTTTGTTCATAATTGTTTTCAAGTCTGTGCGTAGTTTGTTGAGAGCATGTCTAAAAGGAAATCTCAACTGTCCCGGCAGACATCACAGACAAGAGCCGCTCGAGTACGCCGTACGGAAGAATCTGCCCCTGAAAATGAGCAGCGCCTCTCGAGAAATAGAGAATATATTTCGCAAGCACGCGCTAGAGAATCTAGCTCCGAGCGCTCACAGCGCCTCGCTAGCCAAAATGTGAGGACATCGCGGGCCCGTGCTCGAGGAACTAGCGCTGAACGTGCGCACCGTCTATCTGAGTTAAGGCAGCATGTCTCTGAGACAAGGGATAGGGAGACTAGCGCTAAACGCTCGCGGCGGCTTGGTAGGCAAAATGTCATAACATCGCAGGCCCGTGCTCGGGAATCTAGCGCTGAACGTGCGCACCGTCTATCTGAGTTAAGGCAGCATGTCTCTGAGACAAGGGATAGGGAGACTAGCGCTGAGCGCTCGCAGCGGCTCGCTAGGCAAAATGCCATAACATCACAGGCCCGTGCTCAGGAATCTAGCGCTGAACGTGCGCATCGTCGAATCGAGTGTAATCTTATTTTAAAACAAGAAATTTTCCGCGGACGAAGTCGCGGGCAGAAGCTAGTTATTATTAATTTTGATGACATGAAATTATTTTTATTATGAATGATTTGTGTTATTAATATATTAAGTATTTACTTTTAATTTATTGGTAAAATTGTTATTTAAATTGACATGATGAAATTATTTTAAGATAATGTTAATGACTAAATGTGTACCTACTGCATGCTAAAGATGTAAAATCTAAATATTTGTACGGCTGAAATATGCCGAATATAGTGAGACCTACTAAATGTTAAGAACATGTTATATACCTATATTCATGCAAATAAGTATATCATTCATTCATTCAAAAAAAGAGAGAGAACGCCTGGAAACTCTGTTAGTATACGGTAATTCCGAGATTCACTCGAAAATTTCACAAAACTTGCTCCAGGAAATAGCTGTTTTTTTTAAACCCTTAAAAGTTTTTGGAAAAAGTTGTCGACATTTAGAATCTTAATAAAATTTGCAAGGTCTCTAGAGGATTACTTTTTTGACTTTTTTAATTTTTAGGCAAATTATGAAGTGTCAAAGTTCATACAAAATAGGAGATTTTCAGAGATTTTTACTGGATTAGTTTTACACAAATTTAGAAATTGGTTTCTTTAGAAACCTAGATAATATCCACAAGATACTGTGTTTCCAAAATATCTAATGAAAAGTGTGTAATAACGTCATAATCAGTTATGAGCGGTTGTATGAAAAACAGTGAAAATGTGAGTCGTGATGCACCACCTTAAATGAGATACACGCTGCGCACGTTCAGCGCTAGATTCCCTAACACGGGCCTGCGATATTATGACATTTTGCCTACTAAGCCGCTGCGAGCGCTCAGCGCTAGTCTCCCTATCCTTTGTCTCAGAGACATGCTGCCTTAACTCAGATAGACGCTGCGCACGTTCAGCGCTAGATTCCCGAGCACGGGCTTGCGATGTTATGACATTTTGCCTACCCAGCCGCTGCGAGCGCTCAGCGCTAGTCTCCCTATCCCTTGTCTCAAAGACATGCTGCCTTAAATGAGATAGACGCTGCGCACGTTCAGCGCTAGATTCGCGAGCACGGGCCTGCGATGTTATGACATTTTGCCTACCAAGCCGCTGCGAGCGCTCAGCGCTAGTCTCCCTATCCCTTGTCTCAGAGACATGCTGCCTTAAATGAGATAGACGCTGCGCACGTTCAGCGCTAGATTCGCGAGCACGGGCCTGCGATGTTATGACATTTTGCCTACCAAGCCACTGCGAGCGCTCAGCCCTAGTCTCCCTATCCCTTGTCTCAGAGACATGCTGCCTTAACTCAGATAGACGGTGCGCACGTTCAGCGCTAGTTTCTCTAGCACGGGCCCGCGACGTCCTCACATTTTGGCTAACTAGGCGCTGTGAGCGCTCGCGAAATATATTCTCTATTTCTCGAGAGGCACTGCTCAATTTCAGGGGCAGATTCTTCCGTACGGCGTACTCGAGCGGCTCTTGTCTGTGATGTTTGCCGGGACATTTGAGATTTCCTTTTAGGCATGCGTGTGTGCTCTCAACAAACTGCGCACAGACTTGAAAACAATTATGAACAAAGGGACAGCGACTCGAACACCGTCCGCCTTTACAAAACAAAACAATCGTAATATCGAATATCTCGTATCGATTAGTACGATAGAACAAAGTACGAAACTACGAACATACAAAACAAACGTACAACGAAATTACGATATTTTCAATTATGAGGTATCTATCAACAACAGCGAATAAGCGACTGACAGAAGAACTCCAACTAACGACAACGTGGGCATAATAATTCGAGAGGATCATCAATCCACAGAAAGTCTTAACACCGCGATTCCGAAAAATTACGTAATTGCAGAACGCCATCTATGGGCAAATAGGTAAAACGTCTGCACAATGAAAGTTATGCTAGGGGCATTTTGCGTTTTAGTAATTTTATATTATCTCCGAAACTGTATGACCAATTGATATACTGTAAATGGCAAATCTTATCTGTATGATGTTCTTGTGATACTGAAATAATTTATTGTCATAAGAATTAATATTTTGTTGCTCAAATAATCAACCAAACGTAAGTATGCCGAAAAAAAAAATTTTTAATGCAATAAAAGAAGTATAAAAGATAAAATATAAAAGATAGAGATATGGTATCGCGGACTTTTTTGTAGAAATAATTAAGACGAACCAGGTAGCCATACATTGTTTTTAATTTTAAGCAACTTTTTAGGCAGCGCACGCAAATAATTCTGTTTTATGAGGTATTTTTTTTCCGACTTGCTAGACAAAAGTTGTGATAGCTCGGTTAATATACATGCTATAGAAACAATTTATAGCCTATAGCACTCAGGAATAATGTAGCTTTCAGCCAGTTAAAAAATTTTTAGAATTGGATTATGAGTTCCAGAGATTACCCCCTACATACAAACTTACAAACTTACAAATTTTACCTCTTTATAATATTAGTATAGATAAGTATGTTTATCAGTTGTCTAGTACTCATAATACAAGCTCTGCTTAGCTCGGGACTAGACGGCGTTGTGTGATATCTGTAGAATATTATTATTTTAACGAAACGACAAATCGGTTATCTCTGCTTTATGATTCTCCAAATGAATTTCGTTTTGAATGTAACCTATCTAGCCGTTGCCAAAAACGTAATAGAGAACGTTTGTACGTCAGGTTATTCCAAACAAACAGACGCACTGAATGTCACAAAAACGCCGTCCGTCTATAGGCGTCCGATTCGGACAGACGTCACGGTCCGGATTAGAGGGTCGTGTGCCGGACACATGTCATCCGGCATTAGCCGAACTACTGTGTCTCTGCAGCCAGTGATAACGGTCTGATGGCCAGATAAACTAGTTTTGATGAAGGTAATATTATACCCAAGTATGTACTTTTTATCTTGTGAGAAGCTTCAAATTAATGGAATAATTTTAAACCAATCTTGTGAAGGTTCTTAAATAGAATTCGATAGCTACTCGTATTTATAAGGCTTGTTTTTATTTAAATTATTTTTGGTAAAACACATATGTAGCGCATACAAGGAATAATTCCTGTATCGAGGGAGCGTTCACAAAAATGTAGAGTCACATAGGTACGAGTACATAAGACCGATTTAGACTGGCCTATTGGTCTAGTGGTTAGTGACCCTGACTGCTATGCAGAAGGTCGTGGGTTCGATTCCCACCCAGGACAAATGTTTATGTGATGAGCATGATCATTTGTTCTGTCTGGGTGTAATTTATCTATAATATGTATGTATTTAGAAATATATAAGTATGTTTATTAGTTGTCTAGTACCCATAACACAAGCTCTGCTTAGCTTGGGACTAGGCGGCGTTGTGTGATAGTTGTGGAACATATAATAGGTCTTCAACCTATGAAATTGCCGTTTTATATGAAAATATTTAAACGAATTTTTTTCATGTATTTTTTATTTTAAGTTTGGCGACTCTTCGAGCTACGTCGGCAACCTTGGTTCTTAAGTGTAACTTAAGTGGCAATGGGCAGGGCACATTGCACGCAGAACAGATGGTCGATGGGGATGAAAGGTTTTGGAGTGGCGACCACGTACCGTAAGACGCAGCGTTGGAAGGCCTCCAACAAGGTGGACCGACGACCTGGTCAGGGTCGCGGGAATCCGATGGATGCGTGACGCACAGGACCAGTCATTGTGGCGACGCTTGGGGGAGGCCTATGTCCAGCAGTGGACGTCTTTCGGCTGATATGAGGATGATGATGATGATGATTTTTTATTTGTATTAATCGAAGTAATCACCCATGCAATCAATGTAAAAAATCTTTGCCAACGCAGTGGCAGTTTATTGATGCCCTTCTTAAAGAAATCAGCTGGACGGGAGGCAACAAATTCTTCAAAGGCATTTTGTACTGCCTCTCGGGTATTGATTTTTTTTCCCGCCAAGAAGTTATCCAAGTTCTGGAAAAAGTCTGTAAGCGCAAGGTCTGGTGAGCAGGGCGGATGACGGAGAGCTTCCAGCCGTCTGCTGTGCAGTATGAGGTTGTCGTGCAGGAGCAGCGGAGACGAGCGATTGACCGATGCTGGTTGGAGATGTGCCAGCTTCTCCATCATTGTGTTCAGTTCTCCACAGTACACATCTGCAGTAATGCTCACCCCGTTTGGTAAGAAGCTGTGATGAATCACACCGGCGCTAGACCACCAAACAGTGACCATCACTTTTCTAGGGGTAAGTTTTCGTTTAGGGCATTGTTTAGGTGCTGAACCAGGATCCAACCAACTTGCTGAGCGCTTGCGGTTATCAAACAGAATCCATTTTTCATCGCAGGTAACACTGCGGTTCAAAATTCCTTCATTTGTGTGTCTTTTGAGCAGTGCAAAGCACGTCTCGACGCGTACTTCGCGCTGCCGATGCTTGAGTTCGTGGGGCACCCATTTGTCAAGCTTTTTTACCTTGCCAATTTGACGCAAATGGACCAATATTGTTTTGACGCTAACGTCGAAAGCTGCTGCTAATTCAGCCGTAGATTGTGTATCATCAGCTTCCACAATCGCCTTGGGCGGAGCAACGCTGTGCCCTCGTGGGGGCGATCGGCGGCGGAGACCTCTCGCGCCGGCCCTTGGTTCAGGCCATGGTCCGGAGCGAGGAGGAGTGGCAAGCGGCCGCCTCCTTCTGCGAAGCAGTAATGCTAGCAAAGGAGGAGGCCGACCGCATCAGGCGACGGCGCCCTCACCGTCGCCGCCGCCAGGGTTCCAGCCCCGATTTCCAGCCACCGTAGACGCGGGCTCGTGGACGGCGAGCCATGGGTAGCTCACTGTCCGATCGTCCGGTAACTGTCCGGACCGAGCCAAGGCGTCGACGGCGCGCACTGTTCCCGCGCGCCTCAAGGAGTTGTCAGCAACAGGAGGGGCCCATCTGGGTCGAAGCCTACCGGGGTCGGGGTTATCCGAAAGGAAACTAGAGCCCCGGTATGAAGGCTAGAAGGGAAGGGGTTTTTAGTCAGTAAGACTCTGACACTGTCTCCCGCTCCACCCAAGAGCGGGTTTCGTCAATGATGATTTTCCCCGTCGACAGAAAAATAAAAAAAAAGCTTTCACAATCGCCTTTAATTCGTCATTGTCGACCAAAGTCTTCGGACGGCCGCGAGGTTCATTTTTCAGGTCGAAATTTCCGGAACGGAAGCGAGCAAACCAATAACAGGTGGTGCGTTGGTTTGTAGTGTTAGCTCCGTCGTTGATGTTGCGTGCCCTTGTGCCGCGTTGCTGCCACGACGGTACTCATATTCCATAATTACTCGAATTTTTAACGTATCCATGATGACGAAAAAGATTGAAATGCGATGAAAATGTTACACTAATCAATAAACAAATGACAACTTTTGGAAAAAAAAACCATGTTTTAAAATAAAATTAATTTGCAATTAGAATTCTTAGTCAAACAAAAATTATTTTGATTTGAAATGGCTAGTACTGCAGAACGGAAATTTCATAGGTAAAGACCAATACATGCAAAAACACATTGAGGAAAATCAACAGGATAAACTAACAATCAACAACACGTTATGTGAAGTCAATTAGACGCTCATTCTGCCGGTGATCGTGGCACTGACAACACAAACAAGTTTAAATCTAAATAAAATCTATTCATAGAACATTGAATTAAGAAAGAAACAAGAACAATGGCGGTTATAATCTACCTCCTGTTAATAGCTGCCTGTTACGGAGTACCAATAGACGTACCAAAAGCCCCACAGCTTCTTTTGCCAATCCCTGAGATAAAAAGAATGGAAACAAAGGATGATCCTACTAATATAACCCACCGTGAGATAGTCACTTGGACTAAAGTGGATAGTGGTGATCCTGAAAATCCTATTATTGGATACAAGGTAAGTGCAATGTTTATTTAAATTGAACTATTTTATTGGAAGCGACAAGACTCTATCCGCCTCCACCTTCGCTCTCTCTTTTCTCTTTTAAATAAGTGATTGATTGTTGTGAACGGTCATCGGCCCGACCCACGACCTATGGTGAGAGTAGCGGGAATGTGGTGGACGCACAGAGTCAGTCGTTGTGGCGACGCTTGAGAGAGGCCTACGACAAAGTCTTTCGGCTAAAATGATGATGATGAATAAGAATTAGAAGACAGTGTAGATCATTGTACCTCCCCAAAAAGTACCTATATCGTCTTTTTCACAGCACAATAATAATGCAAAAAGTAGTCATAATTAAGATCGCTAACAAAAAATATTTCTAGAAGGATGTAAACAACTTCGATAGTCTTCAGTTTTTGCGCATCTCAAGTGAGTTACCGAACTAATTAGGAAAATACTAAACGGTCGGTCGGGTTTATACTAAACGGTAGATATGGAAGTAAACTGGAGTTTAAGATACTAGTTTATGTTTATATAACCTTAATAATCAAATACTAACATTGCTATAATTATAATAATAAATAATTATGTTTTCAACGTTGATCATGATAAATTTTATTTACAATATGTATGTATTTAGAAATATAATTATAACTATGTATATCAGTTGTCTAGTACCTACTGACAGCAAAAGCTTAGCTTAGTATGGGACTAAGTGGCGTTTTGTGTTAAAGAAAGTTGAACGATTTAGCTTCACCTTGCTTTTTTGGTTGACCGACATTTTGGCTTTTCAAAGTGATGATCAAATATTTTCAATATTATTCCAGTTAAAAGTATGGGAAATACCGAAAATCAAGAGAACAGTATACAAGACTCAAGGTGGTGAAGTCGTTCGAGTCCTAGAAGAAAGCTATCCGGTGAGTAATTTTATACATATTTCGAGTTGCAACAACTGCTTGAAAATGCTAGCTGTGTACTATCAAAGACACTTCCGCCTGGCCACCACTAAGTTCATTTTTGCTTGCACTCGAAATAAAAACTTAAAAAGGTTTGGTTTAGCGCCACGCCGCAGGATTCAAGCGCAATTTTTTTTAAGTGATCAGGCAGAAACGACCGCGATTGTATTTATTCGAGCGCTGAGGCCAAAATCTAGCAATTGCAAAAGACTTTGTGAAGTAATCCATCTAATAAGCAAGTAATTCATAGCAGCTAGTGTATCTGATCTATTTAATTTTTTAAAAACCATTACTTGAATAGACGCAATATAACCCTGGTTCTTAATGTTATACTAGTTAGGTGCTTCTGCACATAATCAACTAGAGTATACGTCACTTCTTGGATTGGCAGATCTCGTAAGAATAGGCATATTTCGTTAAAGGCTAAGGGTACCTATGGGCAAATCCTAAATGTACGACAACTACTAGAAAAGGCTTATGAGTTCTGTCCTTAGCGATTTCTGGCCAATCCCTAAGGTAGGAGTCCAAATAGTCACGCCACCTCCTTTTAGGTCTAAGGACAGAAACACGGAAGGGAGGCCTTTGTCCTGCAGTGGGACACAACGGGCTCATAATAATAATAATTATTATAAGCTCAACACACCATCTTGTACTTTATCGACTACAGCAAGGTCTTTCATTTTGTTGTTTGGTTAGCCCTGTGGAGGTACTGCAGGTGTTGGTAATACCTGAACGCCATAGTGTTCAGGTATTACCAACACCTGCTAGTGCTGCTAGTGCTCATAGATAATCTGTACAGCAAAGGTGTCCAGGTACTCCCAATCCCTGCAGCATCCCCCAAAGAGTTGACCAAACAACGAAATGAAAAATGAACTGACTTTAATAAAGAATTTAAACATTGACTAATGTCCAGTTATTCTGCTAGAAACATTTTAGATAAATTTCACATTTCCAGAAACTCAACAACAATGAAATTCCGAATGGAGTCCCGACGGAGATCGTAACTCCTGCCAATGAGACGACAGCCATATTCTATAATCTGTACGAAGACGTGCCCTATCAGTTTGCTGTACAAGCATTCACTGAGGAAGGAGACGGACCACTGTCTGTCTCTACGAGGATCATGATCCTTTCAAATAGCAAAGATACCACGAATAAACTAGATTTACTTGGGAAGAAAGAAACTAGATACAAATAACACACATCTGTTTAAAATATAACTTTTTTCTTACACTAAACTATGTCATTATTTAGGGTACCTTCAAATTAGCAGCAAAATGGCTGTTATTCCATGTAAATAGAAAAATAGCGTGCAGCGCGACTGCAGTGTGTGTGCACCGCAGCAGTCGCGCGGCACTTTGCGGCTTATTTGAAAGCACCCTTATACCTATCAAATTGCTTCATTCTTACCAGTGTAGCAGCTTGTTCTATTCCCATTGTTGGTACACAGGTCACACAATCCTCCTCTACTCGATAAACACTGGGGCTAGTGGATGTTACATGTCTTCTTTTTTATATTTTTGCTTCAATGACATGTTGACTTCCTCAAAATTATTACTTTCATCGTTTTTGAAAGCAGTTTTGATGAACTTTCGAATAGGAAACCCAAGGTCCCATACCAGAACTGACTGGCCTGTTGGTCTAGTGGTTAGTGGCCCTGACTGCTATGCCGGAGGTCGTGGGTTCGAACCCCACCCAGGACAAATGTTAATGTGATGAGCATGATCATTTTTTCTGTGTCTGGGTGTAATTTATCTATAATGTGTATGTATTTAGAAATATATAAGTATTTTTATCAGTTATCTATATAAATATATAAGTATGTTTCTAAGTTGTCTAGTACTCATAATACAAGCTCTGCTTAGCTTGAGACTAGACGGCGTTGAGTGATAGTTGTGGAATATTATTATTATAACGACACGACAAATCGGTAACTTATCTCAGTCGATGATCCTCCAAACGAATTTCGTTTGAAAAGTAACCTATCTAGCCTGTGCCAAAAACGTAATAGAGAACGTTTGTACGTCAGGTTATTCCAAACAAACAGACGCACTGAATGTCACAAAAACGCCGTCCGTCTATAGGCGTCCGATTCGGACAGACGTCACGGTCCGGATTAGAGGGTCGTGTGCCGGACACATGTCATCCGGCATTAGCCGAACTACTGTGTCTCTGCAGCCAGTGATAACGGTCTGATGGCCAGATAAACTAGTTTTGATGAAGGTAATATTATGCCCAAGTATGTACTTTTTATCTTCTGAGAAGATTCAACTGTAATAATTTTAAACCAATCTTGTGAAGGTTCTTAAATAGAATTTGATTTAAAGGTTACCAGCTACTGGGATTTATAAGCTTGTTTTAGAATAAGGAATTGCTTTTATTTAAATTAAATAAATAAAATAAAAATAAAAATAAAAATAAAAATAAAAATAAAAATAAAAATAAAATAAAATAAAAAAGCCTTTTATTTCCTTCAGAAAAAAAAAAATATGCTAGATTTTTGATAGTTTAGTATTTTCGTGTTATGATAATGTTACTTTTTACATTTTATAAACAAAATTTTTAATTTTCTGAATGAACCCCTCTGCAGGTAAAGGCCTCCTCCAAATTGAGCCAGTTTTCTCTGGCTTTCGCTTTTTGCATCCAGTTTGGACCCGCTGTACGTTCAATTTCGTCCTCCCATCTGTTACAAGGTCTCCCTTTCTTTCTTTTGCCCACTGGCCCCTTCCATTCTGTTACTCGTTTTGTCCACCTTTGATCTTGCAGTCGTGCTATGTGTCCAGCCCATCTCCACTTCAATGCAAGCGCTTGTGCTAAGCCGTCTGTCGCTTTAGTTATGTTGCGTATTTTTGTATGCCTAATTTTATGTATTCTTTTTATGTTTAGCATACTCCGCTCCATTCCTCGTTGGCACGTTATGATTTTATTTATAACATTTTTATTAAACTTCCATGTCTGACAAGCATAGGTCAGGCATGGTATAAGGCAAGAGTTCATAACCTTAGTCTTCAGTTTGATTGGCATGTTGCTCTTAAATATTTCTTTTAAGCTCCAGTACTTATTCCATGTTATCTGGGCCCTGCGTTCAATCTCTTGGTAGTTATTTAGTTTGTCGAAACTTATTTGTTTGCCTAGGTAAATGTATTTTTCGGCATATGGAAGCGGCTTTTTGTCAACGTATATTTGTACCTTGGTACTGTTAGTCATTACCATAGTTTTGGAGAGGTTCATTTCTAGCCCAGCGAGCTTGCTAGCTTTATTTAGGGACTCTACCATGTACTGTAATTCTTTTCCTGTCTCTGATAGCAGCACCAAGTCGTCGGCAAAACGTAGGTGGCTTAAATATTTCTTTTTTACTTTTATACCGCGTTCATTCCAGTCAAGTTGGTTTATTATCGACTCTAAAATGGCTATAAATAGTATAGGGGAGAGTGGGTCCCCTTGTCTTACGCCTCTCTCTATAGGGAACCAAGAACCGGCTGTTTCTAGTTTGACTCTACTTCTGCTTTTCTTATATATACTTCTAATTACTCTTGTGTATTCATTTTCAACGTTCTGTGATGCTAGAGTTTCCCAGATAAAGTTATGTGACACAGAATCGAATGCTTTTTTGTAATCGATAAATGCCAAGTATAAAGGCCTACTTCTCTCTTTGTATTTTTCGATGAGAAGTTCGAGTGTGTGGATATGGTCGATGGTAGAAAAACCTTTTCTGAATCCTGCTTGTTCGACTGGTTGTCTTGTATCTAATGTAAAGCTGATTTTTTTGGTCAGGATTGTAGAGAAAAGCTTGTATGTGCTTGGCAGCAGACTTATTGGTCTGTAATTCCCGATATCCTTTGGGTCGCCTTTTTTATACAGAAGAATTATGTTGGATTCTGACCATTGAGTGGGCGTCTCTCCAGATTCAAGAATAGAGTTGAATAGCATTGTAAAAGGTGTGGCTAGTATTGGGGCAGCTATTTTTAGAGTCTCGTTTGCCAGATTGTCCGAGCCCGGACTTTTGTCAGGTTTTAGTTTGTTTAAGGCCTCAATGACGTCACATTTTTCAATTTGTGGTCTTTTTTGTATGTTGCTTTCGCTGCTGTTATTTTGGCTCTCGTGCCTGGTGTATTCTGGCTCTTTTGCGCTGTAGAGATCTCTGTAGAACTCCGTCGCTATGCTGATGATGTCGCAGCGGTTGTTTTTCGTAAATTCGCCTCGTTTTAGCTCTTCAATCCAAGTTTTATTTGTTTTTAACTCTTTGTAAGCCTTTTTCGCGCTTCCAGTTCGACTTAAGTGTTTTTCAATAGTTTCATATCTGTAATTGGCGTAGTCTTTTCTAATATATTTGTTGACAAGCTTGTAAAGTAATGAGATTTCGTTTCTTATTGCTCTTGTTTTATTTGAACTTTTTTGCAGAACTTGTCTTCTTTTGAAAAGCTTTAATGTACGTTCCGAAAATATTTTGTGGACTTTCTTTGAGTTCTGTGCTACTCGGGCCTTCTGTAAGCTTAAGGTGATGATTTTGATTAATTTATCATAACATTTCTGGACTGGGATAGTAGTTTCATCAAACGTTTGTTCTTTTGATATGTAGGAGTTTAGATATTCTTTGAACTTGGTAGTTTCTTCTTCGGTTATTATTGTGCTATGTTGAGAGTTTGAAAACTTTGTTCTACTTTTTTTAAAATGTGTATGATATGATATTGTAGCTCTTACTGGCCTGTGATCTGAAGGGTAGTTTATGTTCAGTACTTCTATGTTTTCAAACATACGAGGTCGATTTGACAGCACAAAGTCGATTTCATTCTTATTGTTTCCGTCCGGAGATCGCCAGGTCCATTTATTTTTTGTTTTCTTTTTGAAAAAAGTGTTCAAAATTGACAGTTTGTTTTCAGTCGCGAATTCAATTAATCTTTGTCCTCTCTCGTTCCTGGTTCCATGTCCGTGAGTTTTCATGATTAGATGTTCACCATTTTTTGGTACCCCAATCTTGGCATTTAGGTCGCCCATCAGTATGAAGTCTCTATGTGCTAGTTCTATTGCCCTATTTATTGTAGCATAAAAGTTATCAATTTCATCATCGCTTGCCTGTGTGGTAGGGGCATATACTTGAATGATGGATAAGTTGATGCTCTCGAATTTCAAGTTCAATACTGCTACTCTTTCGGAAAGGCCAAGGTAGCTTTCAATATTGTTTTTAAGATGGTATTTAACTATAAAGCCTATACCATGTCTTCCAGGTGTGTGACCTGTATAGCAGAATATAAAGTTTTCATGTTCTTCAATTTTGTTTCCAAGTCGTCTTGTTTCAGCTAATCCTAATATGTCGTATTTAATATCTTTGAGAGCTTCGTTTAGCTCTAACAAACGTTCATATGATGAAAGAGTTCTAACGTTGTATGTCAGAATGTATAACTTTTTTAGTGGGTTTGTTTCGTTTTTCTGAGGGTTGTTTGGAGGGTTTCGGTCCTGATCTTCCACGGTGACCAGCCGGCTTGGAAGATAAGTTTGTTGTTCTGATAGTGGTTGTTGTATATTGACGTTTCGAGAGGGGGGCGGTAATTGCTATTTATTAATGTTATTATTTTGTTGCATATCTGATGAATTATTCATGTTCCTGTTAAGTTTAATTTAAATTATTTTTAATAAAACACATAGCTAGTTCGAATCCATCCAAGCGCATTACTTTATGTAATTTATTTCACTACCACTGCTCTCAAAACGGTGAAGGAAAACATCGTGAGGAAACCGGCATGTTCTAGAACCAAAAATTCGAAGACATGTGACATCCACTAACACGCACTGGGCCCGCGTGGTGGATTACGGCCTATTTCTTCTCCTAGAGAGGAAGCCTGAGTTCCAGCAGTGGGAACATTAAAAAGGCTGATGATGATGATGATGACATACCTAGTAGCGCATACAAGGTATAATTCCTGTCGTAGGAGCGTTCACAAACATGCAGAGACACATAGGTACAGAAGACCGATTTTGACTGGCCTGTTGGTTGGTGATGCTGACTGCTATGCCGGAGGTCGTGGGTCAAATTCCCACTCAGGACAAATGTTTATGTGATGAGCATGATCAATGGTTCTGTGCCTGGGTGTAATTTATCTATAATCTAGTCCCAAGCTAAGCAGAGCTTGTGTTATGGGTACTAAACCACTGATAAACATACTTATATATTTCTAAATACAGATAAATTACACCCAGCCACAGAACTAACGATCATGCTCATCACACAAACATTTGTCCTGCGTGGAAATCGAACCCATGACCTCCGGCGTAGCAGTCAAGGTCACTAACCACTAGACCAACAGGCTAGTCGAACAATGATAATAATCTCTTAATTAACCTTAATTATTGAACCGGTGCTGACCACATCTTATTTCATTTTACCCAAGGCATTTGACTTTTTAGATAGACTCTATGTAATACAAATGAGCTACAATACAATAACACAATCAGACGTCTGGGATTATCTGATTATCGTTGGGAGCTGGTAAAAAGTGCCGAATGTTCTACATAAAGGACTTTCACTGGTCAGTGTTCACCTCAGCGAAATGCAATTAGATTGGTCTCGGGAGACCGACGAGCTACCTACTCCGACACGTTGCAATCCTGGGATTGGTTTGTGCTACGATAGAATTAAAGCTAAGTCTCTACTTGAATATTTGTAATTTTCTTGTGTGTCTGTTTTTAATCATTTTATGTACCTACCTACCTATAAATTGTTTTATTGTGAGATAGGTCAATACAATCTCTATCTGGCACCTTTAATTCAAATAACTCAACAATATATAGAATAGTTGTTTTTCATTCTTATGAGTAGTACGTAGCATATACCCAACAATCAATATTACCAATTAATAGTAAATTCACATATTTTTAGCTTTACTAAAATGTTTTCAAAAAAACTTAAACCCTCCAACTTTTGTTCTATTACTAAATAATTAATGTGTTCCCAAAATACTTTGTTGGCACGTATGGGTGGGATGCCCATCACACCGTACGTCTTGTGGTCCGATGATGGAACAAAATAGAAAGGCGGACTTAATGGAATTAAATTGTGTAATTCCAATGCCCTGAAATGTAAACGCTCAAGAATTTGGAGTTTTGACTTGACAAGCGCACCATTGCTGATGATCTTCTTAGCGCCCTTCTTAACCCTAGAAAGATAATCTACGTCCGCGAGACGTATCATGAAATTAAATTTCGTTGTAGTTTTTTTATTATTAATCGCAGCGCGCTAGCTGCGCGAGTCAACTCAGTCGGCGACTGGAGCTCGCGCTAAACAGCGGTGGCACCACGGTAAGTACGTTCAAATAAAAGATATACCTATGTCGTACGTCCGCGAGACGTATGATTATCTTTAATGTAACTTTTGCAATTATTTGAACTGATCGTTTATTGTTATTTACACTTATTTATTATTATTTTCAGGAATCAATTATTATTATATTATAATGGCAAATCAAAGGGTGTTGGATAGTTCTCAAATTTAGAACTTTTTATATCAAAATGAAGAGGAATCGTCATCAGAATCTGAAAGAGAATGTAAAGATAACGTCTTAGAAGACGATGTGCAGAGTGACACTGAAGACGTATTTTTTTTTTTTGTCGGCGGGGTAAATCATCTTTGACAAAACCCGCTCTTGGCTAGAGCGGGAGATAGTGTCAGACTCTTACTGACTAAAAACCCCGCGCCGTTCCTTCTAGCTTTCATACCGGGGCACGAGCTCCCTTTCGGACAACCCTGTCCCCAGTAAGCTTCGACCCAGCTGGGCCCCTCCTGCTGAGCCGGGCCCCTCCTGCTGGCACTGAAGACGTATTCATCGATGAAGTTGTAAATATACCCGAAGTCTCTGCTGAAGACCATTCAGAGTCTACTGCCGACCAAGCTGCGCCTTCTGATAGCCGCATAATTATTACAGCGCACACTCAGAGACACAAGCAAGTGTCAAAGTCGCGGTAGAGCCTCAGCAATTATTCAATCAGCTAGAGGATCAACGCGTACGTGTAGAAACGTTTACAGATCTCACTTCGTCTTGGATGGAAATAAAGTTACAGATGCCAACTCTGAAAAGAACTGTGCGGCAAAATATAAAAGAATTGTGGCCTAATCCTAATGCAAACAGTGGCCAGGCTCAGCAAAAAGGGCCGCCTGTAAAAAAATGAGATATTGCTCATACTGTCCATCTAAACTCCATAGGATGTCAAAATTATCATGCGTGAAGTGCAAAAAACCCATGTGTGGAGAACTCTGAAAGACTGAAAGTGATTTTAAATGTACCTATAGAAGACAAGTTAAGTTTTTGTTAATTTGTAAAGAAGTTTACGATTTTTGCTTGTAATTTGTCAATTAAACTTTATTATTGCTATTTTATCGTTTTATTTCCTTAAATAGAATACAAAAAAATAATTCAACCAATAAAGCATGATAATACTTCCGTAGGCTTACTAAAAAATAATAATTAATTAAGGTACGTCTGACAGACGTATGATTATCTTTTACGTTAGTTGCTATATGATTATCTTTCTAGGGTTAATCGACTCTAGTGCATCAAGCTAGTATTTATCAGACCCATCCCAAAGATGTTTGACCACGTTTGTTCGTGTATTCCACCACATCAACAGCGTTCAAAATTGACTCCTATATATTGACCACGTTTTCAATACACACATACTTAAATATACACTATTGAAGTATGTACGTAAAGGTAAAAGAAAAATTCATCGGACCCAATGCTTAGTCATTCCAAAAAGATACAGCAATAAAACATGCTACATTATAATCTTCAATTACCGAATCTTGCGTCCCCTACAAGCGAGTCTGACAGAGTGTTCCTCCGCGGCCCGCGCCTCATTTACATTTAAATTGCGACGACTCACGTGGCTTCTCTTACTTTTAAATGTTTTGTACCCCTGCTGCTGCATGGGACCGATGTTTTAGTTAATACACGTATAGGTATGGTGTAACTCGACTTTGGTTTATCTGAAATTGTGATTTAAATCGACATAGTGTAGTGTAAAACGTAAATGCTTGGCGAAATTGTTACTTTACAACAACTACAAAAGTCATACCTGTGAAAGAACAGGTATATAGTAAATTACTTTGTCTATATGAAAATTAACGCAATATTTTATAGACACTAGCTTCTGCCCGCATGAAAGTCAAAAAATATACTCCATACTATATATACTAAACACAAAATATACTATAAAAATAAATATACAAAATATACTATATAAAGACCCTAGAACGGAACAGAAAGAAACAATAAAATAATTATATAGGGGTTTAGAGACTAGACCGGACTCTACCTAGCTTCTGCTAAGTACCTATCTTAGCTATTAGTAACAACTACACTACACCAGACCAGCCGCTAGGTAGTCAAAATACAAATATCAAAACGGTTTTTTTTTTATTTTTTGACAATTTTAGGTAGACAGATAAATTCCATAATGTACACCAAAAATAAAAAAAATATATAAAATATACCTATACATAACCCTAAAATTAACCTATACACACTTACTGGCGAAAGAAATTTTAGATTTGCTCCCGTAATTTTTGAAATTATGCATTAGGTACAAACAAAAATACAAAATAATCATCCTTACTTAATAAGCGAAAGTGAGTTTGTTTGTTTGTTTGTTACGTCTTTACGCCTAAATGGCAAAACTAATTCTGATGAAACTTGGTACACGGATAGACCATGTCCTGGAATAGTTCCCTTTTTAATTTATCCCGGAAGTATGCTCCCTTGGGATTATTTTCTGCTATCGCGCGGGCAAAGCCGCTGGGAACAGCTAGTATGTATATAGTATCATACTAAATATTCTTAGTAATATTACACTGCCACACAAAAGAAAAATAGTAAATTCACATATTTTTGGCTTTAACCAAAATGTTTTCAAAAAAACTTAAACCCTCCAACTAAACCACTCATAACAACACATCCATCCATCACATTCCATACAATAATTTGCCCCAACAAAGAGCCATCGTTGAAATATACCCCAGTACACTGGTGGACACAGTAATTCAATTTGGCAAATTAGATTTTCCGTCAGTTACCTGTGTCCTGCGTCTTCACCCTCGCATTGCGTTGTTACGACATATAAGTTATTATGGCCACGATGGACAGCCAATGTTGGAACCGGTATTGGCACTATTAAGCCAAAAGTTTGTTTATTTTATATTTTTAAACATTGAGCTTCTAAAAATTACTCCAGTATCATAGGTGCGTTCTCAAACATGTAAAATCATATATAAACTCACATACACAAAACACCTACTACGCCAATCGTATCAACAGGATTTACAATTTTAGATGATTTGGTGAAATCGGAAATATTGACATTTAGTGGTAGAAAAATCACTCATAACAATTTTTTATGTGTCTAAAAATGGTAAAATCGAAAAAAGTTACTATTTCGTGTATTTCAACGTAAAACTTAATTTGATAAACAAAGTGAAATAAAACACGGTAGACGATTGCAGTATTGGCACTCTGAGAGAATTTTAAATATGTAGATTTTATTTTAAAAATTGGAAAAAAAAATTGCAGACAAGATGTGTCATCAAGAACAAACACTTCTTAACCCTTCAGATACCGTCAATTAGAGACACAATAGTAAGACAATAGATGCGCGGCCACCGGTGGTCGCTTGGGGATTCATGAATTAAGATGAAGCTGCACTTTGGGCCTAATTTTAGATTAACATAGGTATATCATTTAGAACAACCACAGATGTTACTGATTTTGAAAAAAAAACACTAAGGAAATGAAATATCAAATTGCAGGTCACATAAAACTAAACACTTCACATTTGGACCCAAACATTGGCCCAACTTTCTGAGAGGGACCAAATTAGATTGGAACAAGTGGGGTCAAGCGAGATGACGCGACGAGGACGGTGACGGAAGAATACAATAATATGAAATGATATCTGAGAAATAATAATAGCGGATAATAATATAAAGGAAAATGTTGAGGTAAACGTGAGATGCTCTTAGTAGAATTAGTATTTTATGTTACGATATGTCCTCTGTTTCCTTTTAAGGAGTATAGATTCTAATACCAGGTATTTTCGTTACTTCATTGGAAATACCTACATTATAATGCCAAACCAAAGTGACAGTGGGCAGGGTACGTTGCTCGTAGAATGCTGCTCCTGATAGTTAAAAAGACGTATCTAACAAAAACAAAAACGCATAAAAAAATGTTTTAATGAATGAAACGGGAAATCGGGCCTTTTTTCCTTGTGTTAAAACTGCACTGGACAAAGTTAGCAAAATATAAAAAATACAGGCGATGCGCTTTTTTTCCTGATTCCGGCAATGTATGTAACTCAAATCCGGAAAAAAATTTAGATGCGTCTTTTTTACTAACGGGGACAGAATGGATGGTTGATGGGGCCGAAAGGTTCTTGAGTGGCGACCGCGCACCGTTAAACGCAGCAGTTGGCCGAGCTTCCCACAAGGTGGGCCTACGACCTGGTGAGAGTCGCGGGAATGCGGTGGATGCGAGACGCACAGGATCGGTCGTTGTGGCGATGCTTGGAGGACGCCTATGTCTAACAGTGGTCTTTTGGCTAAAATAATGTGATGATGGTGGCCGATGGTGCGGCAGCTGAGGTATAAGGATGTCCTGCTCCTCACACTTTCACCAAAAACGAAAATGACTTTGATCTGTTTGTTTTCTCTTCACTTCTTAACAGCTAATCGGATTTGGATGAGGTGGCTGGGCTCATGGATGGACTATGTCCTGGATTAGGACGCAGAATACTTTTTATCATAATTTCCCTTGGGATAATTTCTGACTGAAGCTATAATATAATAACAAATCAAATCTAAAAAATATTCAATAACTTACAGAAACTTCGATTTCACAACAAAGAAACTTTAAAAATATGACATAGAAAGTAAATAATTTCATGATAACTAAATAAAAAGTAACTAACCTTCTACAATAGCAAACAAGTCTGAAAAAATTATTTACACCTCACGAGTTTTGGAACACATTTTCAAACATGAATCCAATCGGACGCGGCTTCCTACAAGTTACATTCATAATCAAAGTACGAAGACACTTTCAAATGGGTCCTGGTTTTCTGCAACCTCGGTTTACTCCTATGAAAATAGAAGTAACTTATTAAGTACCTTATCTTTCCACCATATTTGAATGGCAGATAAAGAATGCCTAAGGCAATAATTATGTCACCATTACTCCCTTTGTGTTTCTTGAAGTGTACATATAGAAACTTAACTTGTTCTGAATTTGTAATTAGAAATCGAAAATCATCATAAGTGATCATATTCCCAGGATAAAAAGTATCTTATGTGCTATTGCAGAATATGGTATCAATTCGCGTACATTAAATCCGTGCAGCCACACACATAATATAATATTAATGTCAAATAAATAACGCGTGGTGGATTACGGCCCATCCCTTCTTCTAGAAAAGAGACCTGAGTCCTAGCAGTGGGAACATTTTAAGGTTGATTATACTTAAACTGTTAACTACAAAACATTTGACGCACAATCATTTTAGACAAGAAAACTCTCTTCAAATCGGAATCGTATCGTCTCCTCTAAACAGCACTCTCTTGAAGCATTTCTAAATCAAAACACGGCCCGTTACCCTGGAGAGTGACTTGCGGAAAATTGGAAAACGAAACAAGGTGAAAAATATTATTAAGTGGAGCACTCACCGACCACGGCACTCGGGGGAGGAGAGCTCCTTGTCTTCAATACTTTAACCTGCTCAGTTAAATTACACATTTTTATTTACTTGAGCAACTGGGAAACAACATTAAATTTATTTAAGTGCGGTGTTGGCTTGAAAATTGTGTTTTGTGACCGATAATTGTAAAAATTGTTCGCCAACTAAACAGGATCAATTGGTATGTATGGATGTAATATTATAAGTCAGGAAAACTTGATTATTATTACTGTCAACAAGATACAAACTAGGGTTTTTTTTAAGGCAAGAGTGAATAGGTTATTTCTAGGTAAACGTACTCCATCGTTGATCACATCATCGCTTATCATTAGGTGAGATAGTAGTCAAACGCAAACCTACCCATAATAAAAAGTATCTGTCTGATTTGCCTGCTTATCGTTTTTTGAAAGAAAAGAAAGAAAGAAATCATGTTTATTTGGCAAACACGTTTTTTTTTGTGTTGAGTTTCTACTTCTGTAGGGATTTTAATTATAATTTTTAGTGACTTCACCTACGGATCTTTATGGAAAAGTCAATTTTGTCGCCTCCTTTAACAAAATTCATTCGTCAAAGTCGCAACGATTGCTCCTCGCCCTAAACCTACCACATCAACCCTAATGGCGGCCCATAAAAGAGCACAGAGGTAAGTAGTGGCTACTATTCATTGATAGTCAATTGGGCCCACAAATCGCCCGGTTAACCGACACGACCGCTCTTATAAAGGTAGGGTGTACGGTCCACGGTAGACCGTAACCTAAGGAAGGGACAACCGTTTTTCTTCCAGCTAATGGCACACACGTTCACTTTGTTCGCCTTTTACTTTTTGACCGGTTTAGGGGAGAGGAAATGAAGTGCGATTTAAAGAGCAGCGTAAGTTAGTGTGATCAACGTATAAAGAGAGTACGAACCGACGCTATGGCAGTTGTAGGTATACATTCAGAATTTTTACCATAGGTAAGGTAATAACCAAGTCAAGGGATCGACTGTTTTGTTATCCCCATTACTGTAATGAACACATCTTTATAACTTAAGATAAATAAAACAGACAGAGATTATAGTCACTTGTAACACAAAGCATAAGGTGAGAATGAGCATATTAGAAGAAGTTTGATAGTGGCACCAGTGATTAAAATATTGAATGGAAATCATTTATCTTGGTATAGTCGGTCAGATGAAACGCATGTTAACAAAAGAGTTATGAATACACACGTAGATAGAGGGACAAGAAGAGGAAAGCCAAAGAAATGGTGGATGGATTGTATGAGGAGTTATATCAAAGAAAAAGGAGTTAAATGATAATAATGATAAATGATAAATGATATTTATTTTTGCAAATAGGTTTAAAAAAACACTTTTACACGTCAATTTTTTTTTTTTTTTTGTCTGTTTAAGCTAGATGAGGCCGGTGTTTCCTAGCTGACTACCCTGAGAAGAAACACCGAAACAAACTCAGGGGTCAAAGTCTCTTTTAAAGTCCATACAATAAATATGTAATGGTCAAATCACATGAGAACCATGCCGATTAATCTGAGATGGTCTTTTGAAGAAAGAACCATACAGATTTGAGTGAACCCGTCCAATCAGTGTAAGCATTTGTCAGTACTCGCAAAGCTCAACTCAGGACTACTAAGGAGCTCAACGACTTGACGAACAATACCAATGAAAGGACATTTGGGTAGGCCGCAGAAAATACTCAAATTGCCAGACAAACGATAACGAGAAATAAAAAAGTAACCAACATAGTCCTCACATTCACAATAATAAAAAGAAAGTTAATTTTTACAATGTAAAAATACTTACAAAGTAAATATTTATGTCAAAAATTAATAATAATAAACATTATTTAATGTAACATGTCAAATTGTAAAATAAAATAATTTACAATGTCAAATTGTAAAATAAAATAATATTACAATGTCAAATTGTACAAACTAAACATTAATGTCAAAATGAATAAAAAAATGAATGAATAATAAACAAAATTTAAAACAAAAACAGTTATGTTATAAGAATTAGAGGGTACTGGAGCAGGTCAGTCCCAAGCCTTTTCGTCATCAACATAGTCCTTTACAGTGTAAAAAGCTTTTTGGAAAAGTTTTCGCTTTACAAATGATTTGAATTTATTAAGGCTGAGTTGTTGAATATGACTAGGCAGTTTATTATAGAAGCGTATACATTGACATCTAAATGAGCCCCCTATTTTTTTGAGCCTGGTTGCTGGAACTACAAATTTATGTTTGTTTCTAGTATTAAAATTATGAATATCACTGTATTTTTTAAACATGTTTTTATTTTTATGAGCATACAAAATGTTCTCGTAAATATACTGAGAAGGTACAGTCATTATATTGATATCCTTAAATTTATCTCTAAGGGAGTACCTGGGACTTAGTTTATAAATTGAACGAACAGCCCTTTTCTGCAAAACGAAAATTGTCTGGATATCAGTGGCATTACCCCACAGTAGAATACCGTACGACATGACACTATGGAAATAGCTAAAGTAAACTAAACGGGCAGTCTCTACATCAGTTAAATTTCGAATTTGTCTAACAGCGTATGCTGCAGAGCTAAGTTTTTTTGATAATTTGTCTATATGTGGGCCCCACTGAAGTTTAGCATCTAGAGTTATGCCCAAGAACACTGTAGTATCTTCAGGACTCAACTCTTTACCTTTTATTAGCACACTAGTTTCTACTTGCCTAACATGAGGCATGATAAACTTAATACATTTAGTTTTCTTTTCGTTAAGAAGTAGGTTATTTACATTAAACCAGTGTACTATTTTTGAGAGAGCTATATTTATATCGTCAGTAACCGCTTGCTGACGTTTAAGTTTAAACAAAAGTGAAGTGTCGTCTGCAAACAACACTATATTATGGTTATCCTTTATGAGGTAAGGTAAGTCGTTTATGTATATAAGAAACAAAAACGGGCCAAGAATTGAGCCCTGGGGGACACCCATTTTAACTACAGATCCAGGAGATCTTTTTCCGTTTACATCAACTCTCTGAATCCTTTCACTAAGATATGATGTAAGAAGATCCAGGGAGGAGTTCCGGATTCCGTAATGGTGAAGTTTCCTGATTAATGTTTCATGGAGAACGCAATCGAAGGCCTTAGACAAATCGCAAAAAATGCCCAAGGTATCGCATTTGTCTTCCCATGCATCATAAATATGTCCTAAAAGTTCAACACCGGCATCGGTTGTTGAACGACCCCTTGTAAAACCAAACTGTTTGGTATGCAACAATTTATGTCTGTTAAAAAATCTTTGAAGTTGCTCTAAAATAAGTTTTTCAAATATTTTACTAAAAGTGGGTAGTACAGAAATGGGTCTGTAATTCGTGGGGTCAGATGTACTACCCGATTTGAACAATGGAATTATTTTACTATTCTTCATTAGGTCAGGAAACTCACCACGATCGATACAATTATTAAAAATATAAGCTAAAGAAGGAGCTACAATATGGATTATAGACTTAACAACTTCCACAGAATTACCCCATAAATCTGCAGTCTTTTTTACAGTTAATGATAACCTGGCTACTGATAGGCTAGAGTAGAAGAAAAAAATTGCTGCACTGACCCCAAGTAATGTCCTCAAACTGACTGGACAGGTCCAGTTAAGTAGACCATTACATTAATGTGAAAGTGTTTTTAAAACCTATTTGAAAATCAATAGTTTTAATGATCGTGGTCTCGGCCCCGCTATGATGTGCCAATGTGAGAGAAAGTGACATTCCATTGTGAGAGAGAGATAGCGTTACACACGTGGTTACACAGGACAGATAGCATTATCTCTTTTTTACAGCAAACTCAAGATATTTATACTGGCAATTACACATCATAGTGTGGAGGCAGTTAGAGCCTTGTTTAAGCTCTAACTGCCTCCACACTATGATGCACACACTCTTCTCTAGTATTGTCTATAACTTACTTTAGGTATCAATGTATATTCGGTCAGTTCTCACAGTTCACAGTCGATCGCTTGCCCACCTCACTTCACCTTTTTATGGTCGCGTGGCCCGCACTTTGATAGCACCAATTACTGGCCAACTGGAGGAAAGAATAGAGTTGATTTCCAGTTTTGAGGGATTTTTCTCGTTTTACTATTAAAAGATGTAAAAAGGAGAGATGAAACGCATGTTGCTAAAAGAGTTATGAATTTACATGTGGATGGATGGAGAGGGAGAGGGAGGCCAAAGAAAAGATGGATGGATTGTGTGAGAAGTGATATGAATGAAAAGGGAGTTAGGGATAGCGTGACGAGTGACAGGACAGAATGGAAGAAAAAAAAACGTGTCGCGCCGACCCCAAATAAAACGGGATATGGGCAGGAAGATGATACTATTATAAAATAGATGAATATTTATTAAGATAGATAATATATTCTTTATTGTTCACAAATAATAAAAATTACATAAGGAACAGGAAAACATATAGGATAACAACAAGAACAAAGCAGCAGAGACTTGGAATAAATAAGAAACAACAGTACTTATTCCCACAGTAATTATACGAACAAGCTGTTTTCTTAGCAATAAGTAGTTTTTTTTTCTACATCTACTAAAATCAGTGCACGCAGAGCATTTTTCATCATCACTGCATTCAAAATGTTCAATGTGTTTTGCCCAAGTGAATGTCCTTAAAAAAAAAACTGCCTTCACTAAAAATGAAATTGAATTTGAGGAGTTCCCTCTATTTCTCCAAGATTCGATCATCAGATCCCAACTTGGTGACTATCCCATTTGGAAAGTATACCCTTTCTAACAAAAAAAAAAAAAGAATTTTTCAAATCGGTTGGCAAACGACGAAGTTATGCGCAAACAAACAACGAAAAAAATACAAACATCCGAACTGAGAACCTCCTCCTTTTTTAGAAGTCGGTTAAAAATATCATATATACCAATTCAAACTTGTTTTTAAGCTAGAGTCTATCTATGTTTTTATAAATAAACCTAAACAAAAGTAAAGCCTATCACAGTTATAACATTAGTGGGATAGTGCAAAAAAAGTAAAATCTCTTACCAATGGATCTACATTACTCTATCGCTTAGCAGCGATATATAGCGGGTCGGTCAGTTCCATAGACTTTGTTACCTCGTCGGGAAATTGCTGCCCACACACTACGATACTTAACACTATACCTACCTACTGTTCATAGGTGTGTAAGTAATCGTTGTCTACGAATGGGAAACTTTTGTTTGCCTGTTTATAAGGAACCCTCTCTAACACCAAAATGGAATAGGAAATATTAATTCGGCCAAATTAGACCAAAAAATAGGTGTGAATTATAAAAAATCGCACCCAGCTGAAAATTGGTAAGATTGTTCAAAACATTTTTTTTATAGCCTATACTGTCCCACTGCTGGGCAAACGCCTCCCCCAACTTCTTCCAGGTATTCTTTTCTTGAGCCACCTCGAACCAATTCTCGCGGTAGGCATCCAGGTCGTCTCGCCACCTCTTCCCAGGTTGACCTCGATGACGTCGTCCATCTTCAGGTACCCACTTTGTTGAGACTCTTGCCCAACGGTCAGAGTGCATGCGGCTGATGTGATCATCATATTGAGTAGTCGTGGATTAACGTTCACTACTGGGTCATGGAAGAACAGCGGTGATCCAGGGAGAGCAGTAAGTTGTAGGTCGCAAGTTCAAACCCAGCCAGGCGCCTTACTTTGTGTAATTTATTTCATCGCCACTTTTCGCAAAACGGTGAAGAAAAATATCGTGATGAAGCCACAATGGGCCCACGGGGTGGATTAAGGCCCATTCTCTCTCCTAGAGCAGAGGCCTGAGACCCAGCTGCGGGAACATTATAAGGCTGATCATGCTTATAAGGATCGTGACAGAGAATATAGATTAGCATGAAAGACTTATAACGTAAAGCTACGGGAATGTTTGAAATAATTACCATGACCCTAGAACGGAAAGGGCTATTAAACAACACGGGTAAGTAAAAAGTCCGACACGTCCTCTTGTTTTACCCTAGAGCAGGAGAACTCATTTGATGATTTCTCACCTCAAAAAAAAAACTATTTGATTGTACAACAATTTTTTTGAATTGTTATCTTGACTTACGCGTGTAGATATCGCCATAAAAAGTGTTCCCTACAGTGTTTCACTCGGTAATCCAAATGTTAGCTCAACAGAAAAACAAGAGCGGTTCAATCAACGTCGCCCTGATTGATGGTGTTAATTAACTGAAGACTTATTAACTCATCTGTATACAGCATCCTCGGGAGGTATCGCACACACGGTTGCTTCCTTATAGTCGTGGAGCTAAGTGGTTCGAAAAAAAATAACTTTAGTTTTATACCTCTCAACAGTCTTCGGCGTTTTTCACATCTACTTTTTTATTGTTTACTAGCTTTTGCCCGCAGCTTTGCCCGCATACATAAAATATACCATTTGTTACTCAGGAATAAAGCAGCTTACTAACGGTGAAACAAAAATATCGCAATCGGACCAGTATTTCCAGAGATTACCTCATACAAACATAAAAAAATAAACGCTGATTCAAAGGTACGCAGTTTTCTCCTGTAATGAAAAATTGTTATCTGTATAAGAACAAAGACCAAATAAAATTATTAATTTGTTTGTAAGTCATAAATCAGCCTTTTTCAGTTTACTACAAAACTACTCGTAAGTTTTAACATCCAGTGTGATGACATTTCACAATATTTCATCATCATCATTTTAGCCGAAAGACATCGCTACTAAAAATATGGCTCCCCCAAGTGTCGCCACAATAAACGGTCCTGTGCAGTTTAGATACCTAATTTTAAAATTCTACGCAATCTAGAGATTTTACAATATTTTCATCCAATGAAATACTTTTACAAAATCTTTGCAACTCCAATTTTTTCACTACTATCTCATTTTCACCGAAACCTCAACCATCCACTAACTATGGACTCCTGGTATTGTTCCAACGTTTAGTAACTCGATGCCGGAGCAGGGGGCAACCGGATAGCACCTTTTACCGTTAGCAAACAGCTCAGGTGTTTGACTTGTTTCCGAGATGATGTTACTGTTTGCTTATATGGGATCCTGGTGTTTGCGACTTGTTTAGCTGTGTTTGGACTATGGAAGATATAATGAGGGGAAAATGTTTTTGTTAGATAAAAAAGTTAAATGTTTAAAGGAAAATGCATTGCATAGTGTGTACGATGCACGAGCTTGAATTTGAGATAAAAAAAATGGAGGAATACATGTAGACGCTGGTACTGAACTTCACGTGGTATATGACGGGGTGGAAGAATTAAAGATAAATTTTGATAATAACTGGTATAATGACCAAAAAAAAGATTTACAAAAATAGTAAAAATGTATGTATGTAATGACGGGTCAACGATCTATGGGCGAGTGCGAAGACGTATGCGTGTGTGCGTGAGATGTTGATGAGCGCACACATGCTAGGCGTTAACAATACGAATGTAAATTACAAAAAACTAATGGCTGTTGTCAACATGGTTAGAGTAAATAGGCTCCTAATAAACTATTGCGATTCACCATCAACGATTACATCGATGCTTGCCATCGGGTGGAATCGTAGTCAAGCACTAATATTATTTAAAAAAAAATATAATTAAAGAAATCCCTATCTTTAAAAGTCCTCTGAAATTAAGAACTACATAGACCACTTCAAAACACCACTATGTTGAACTCTCAAAAATCTATACTATACTCTTCGGAAATCATCTTCTCCTTGGGATCACAAAAGTAAAAAAAAAGATGAACAAGCAATCCACATACTTAGCCATTTTCCTGTCATATTACAATCAGTACATTCCTTTAGACTTAACTCCGTATATCGTAATAAATCACGGCACACTGAAGTGCTTTCATATTACCTGTAATAATCCGCCATTTCGTCCCCGTACGTGCCTCCGCGGCTGCACCTCGACTTGGCGGGAAATTGATGGCAATCGAGCAAATTGCCGCCAAAACGGTCGCCATCTTAACACTTCAGTTGTTACGTAATATTTGAAATTATTGATGGAGTTTTACTGAAAGATTTACTTTTAAGAGGCTGCTTTTCCACTCGCCTATCGTCAACATCGAATATGAATCAAAAGCTTGTTGCTTCATCTAACGCAATCCAACGCGATGTTTGACGAAAAGGCAACGCGAGACATAACGCCTGAAAATGCTGTTTGCATTCGATAATGCCGTGATTTACCTACATGAATATTTTACAAAACTTAAAAGTTTTTGACAAAAATTGTTGTCATTTGGAATCTTGATAAAATTTGCAAGGCTTCTATTGTTATCTTTTTTGACTTTTTTATTTTTTGAGTGAATTATGAAGTGTTCACGCAAAATAGCAGATTTTCAGAGGTCTTTACTGGATTAGTTTTACACAAATTTATAAATTGATTTCAACAATCACGTAAAAGTGGTTGTATGAATATATATATGTATAGGTAGTATATTTTTATTTATCCAGCGGCAGTTACTACCGGCAATCTTATGCTGCAATATTGAAAACGCTTTTGCACTTTTTTTTTTCTTTTCGATATGTATATTGTAGCTGTTTCTTGTCCCACAAATAAATAAAATAAAAAAATTAAAAACAGTGAAAATGTAGGTCGAGTTGCATCCCCTTAAGAGCGTCCTTCCAGAGGTACGTACATTTCCATACGACCGCTCTTACGTGATTATGACGTTATTACACATCTTTCTCTAAATATTTTGGAAACACAGATATCTTGTGGATATTATTAAAATTTCTAGAGAGACCAATTCATGAATTTGTGTAAGACTAATCCAGTAGAGATCGCTGAAAATCTGCTAAAAACGTTAGACCTTCACAGTGTACTCATAAATAAAAAGTATTATAATAAATCTGTAGTGAGGTCAATTCTGTACATGAAATATATTTCCAAAATAACTATCAGGGGGTGATTAGTGATCGATACTGATGCCAAAAATGCAAACAGAAAAATTTTTGTCTGTCTGTCTGTCTGTCTGTCTGTCTGTCTGTCTGTATGTTCTTTATAGAAACAAAAACTACGCGATGGATTTTAACGAAACTTGGTACAATGATTATTCATACTCCTGGGCAGGTTATAGTATACTTTTCATCACGCTACAATCAATAGGAGCAGAGCAGTGAAGGGAAATGTTGGGGAAACGGGAGAAATTACTCCATTTTTTAAGCTTCCGTCGCGTTTGCAGCCTTAATGGTTAAAGCTACACAGAAATAATGTATTACGGAAATATTTTTCTTAAAATTATATAAAAAATATCCCAGGACAGCATATGTCTATCTTTTATGGTTGACTCACAATAACACGTGTAACTCCCGATAGCTTAGCAGTTCGGAGCTTTCTGTTTATTTTTGTCAACTCTTACGTTTATAACCCTCTCACTCATCCCTAATTTAAAAAAGTTAACTTTATTATATATTCAATAAAAAAAGAATCATAGAAATCGGTATAGAAACACCAAAGTTATACATGAAATACGCTAATAAGCCATCGCGCGTGAATACTGAATCCAGTCCCCCGGCTCTTAGAATTTGACATCAGACGTTTCAGATCTTTGATTTTGACGACCCCGTTGTCGCTGGCATAAGCAACAGGATCCGCGTACGAAGTCGCTGGCAGAAGCTAGTAAATAAAAAGTACAACTATAGAAACCTTGCACATTTAATCAAGATTTTTAATGATATAAGTCTGCCTATGTGCCATTAGTGTACATGAAGTTTAAATAATTAAATAAATAATTCAAACATCTTAACTAAAACTTCATAACAATGATACACTGTCTCCTAGAGCCTATCTTCTAATGACCATTTAAACTAATCAAATTGTTACATCTATTAGCTACAAAATTGCTCGAAAGATTTACCGTGGCCTCAGCAAAAATCTGAGACTTTCTTGCTTCACCTAAAGCGGGCGAAGATATTTCATGATTTCCCACCTCAAAAAATAGGTTTTAAATGTTACAAAGGTTGTTAGAAGAATATAATTAGATACATTATTTTGGGACGAAAGGTTCTGGAGTGGCGACCACGTACCGGAAGACGCAGCGTTGGAAGGCCTCCAAAAAGGTGGACCGACGACCTGGTCAGGGTCGCGGGAATCCGATGGATGCGTGACGCACAGGACCGGTCGTTGTGGCGACGCTTGGGGGAGGCCTATGTCCAGCAGTGGACGTCTTTCGGCTGATATGATGATGATGATGATGACATTATTTTGGTGGGAAAAACATTAGCTTTCGTCTTCCGCCAGACACGATTATGTTGTTTGTATATTTAAAATTGAAATTCTACAAAAACATGCTCCATTTCATAGAATTATTCACTTAATTTCAAGAGTCCTTCTTCAACCTCCCTCAGTAAACAAATGTGTAAAACGAAATTGAGTCTTAACTTTAATTTTCCCTCCAATAATTGCTACACAATACAAAATAATATTACTGAAGTATTCTCTGCAAGTGACTGTTAATTTACCAAGTTAACTCGTCACTTTCATTTAGCAAATGTAACTCTTACATCTTTGTGTTAAGGGTGTCGATGTCAGCACAGGTGTGTGGGCCCCGGTTTCTTGTGGAAATATCTTGAAGGTTTGTGACGTTTAATCTTGCGTGCGACGCGGCCGCCGCGCGTATCACTCGCCGGTCTTTAAATAGGGGTGGGAAAATATCGATATTTTTCAATTAGCCAATATAAACAAAGTAATTAATCTGGAATTTGTAATACAATAGAAATACCTTTTTGAAAATTTTATACTCAATATTTAGTAGTGGGGATGTATTAAGGCAACAGACTATTACATAAACTTAACACCAACTTGAAAATTAACTTCTAATTCATTTATCACTTAAAACTGCTATAACATGGGCCACATCTGTACCATAAACTAATTTGAAGGTCTTACGTCATGGGCATAGATATTTCTATGGTCATGAATCTATGTTCATGACTAAATTCATATTAATAGCTATCCAAAACATATTATCAAAGCTTTCTTTTAATAGTACACTCATAAATTCTGAATCGGGCTTTTCTATTTATTTTTGGTTTCATAATTTAATTTTTTTTTAAAAACGTCCCCCGTCATCAAACACGTCGCTTTGCAAACTCATTTAACCCACAGCTAACTTATATTCTCATCTATCGACATATCGATAAACTAGCCCCATCACATCACTATCGGCAAGCGTCTGCAGAAATTCAATTAACATTACCTCCAGTCGCGTGCACCTTTATTTCCGTTCGGAGTCACTTAGCTTGCCCCCTCCCCCCTCTGACCCCCACTACTCCCTCCCCTTTAAGACGCCAGTAATGAGGTCCAGTGATCGTTTAGTTTGGAGGTAATGGCTGACGTGAGCGGCTGATACCGTTTCTTCGTCAGAAGTGGACCATAGAGTATGGAATTGGCGCAATGGGTACGACGGCATTACTGAATTGCATGTGTAAAAGGAAAATATAATACAACGTGTAATATAACAAACACACTACCTGAAAGAAAAGGTTCAGAATCGATTTCAGCTATTCTTAAAAAAAGTATTTTTTTAGGACCACAGTTGGCCATAGGCCTCCCCCAAGTGTCTCCACGATGAAGGATCCCGTGCGCCTCGCATCCATTTTTTAACGAATAAAAAAATAAAATTCCAAGATTTTTATATCTCTTAACAAATTTTAATTGCACCATTGCATCACTATGGCTTGTGTGTGCGTAAGTAGATACCAATACAGATGCGCTACCAGTAGTGCGTCGATTATCCATCCGCACAGTAAGGAAACTACCTATTTTCTTAATAAAACACTACCTAAAGACATTTTTTAATTTTTGGTTAAAATTACTTTTTTTATCTAATTATTTTTTATCTGATTGGGGTGTAAAAGGTTGTGCATTATTCCAGTTGCCTGTTGTATTTTCTACAACGCTACACAGTATACAGTGGTTCTCTGTCTCTCTGACTCAATCTGACACTCAATTTTATTTCACAAGCGTTCGCATAGATTATAATAATTTATAAAAATAAATCCAATAATCAAACCAATAACCAATCAATAACCAATAATTAATTAATTAATTAATTAATAATAATAATATTAAAAAATAAAAAAATATTATTATTAATTATAATTTAATAATTATCAATAATTTGACCGTTATATTTCATCTAAGAATGAAAATAAGAATTTCTCCATAAAGTAGACTGTAAAGATAGAAAATAAGGTCTACAACAAAGTCTAGGAAGTGTTAGGCCTAGAAAACGCTAGGCGATCAAAAGGTTAATTATTTTCCACCTAAAAACAAGGCACTGAATAGTCACGTGTCGTTAATACTTAAAGGTTAAGAATGATTTAGAGGATATACCTCTAAATACAAGATGTAAAGTCCCACACATATTAATTGAAAAGGGAGGGTCCTCCGACTTCCGAACAGACTGGTGTTGTGTCTAGCCCAGGCAACTGCCCAATTGTTAATTTCAGTATGTTTAATTGAGCGAAGAATTTGAAGAACGGTGAAGGAAAACATCGTGAAGAAACCGGCATGTCCTAGAACCAAAACTTCAAGGATATGTGACATCCACCAACCCGCACTGGGCCCGCGTGGTGGATCACGGCCCTTTCCCTCTCCTAGAGAGGAGGCCTGAGTCCCAGCAGTGGGAACATTAAAAAGGCTGATGATGATGAGGATGATGAGCGAAGAATTTTAGTTCTGTGATACTCATTGCCATGCTTGATGTCTATAGAAAATCCATGTTCGTGGCCACTGAGGCACGTCAGTAGAGATCTGTGGAAATGGCCTCTAGATATGGAACGAGGTCTACTTATAAGTATTTATAAGTGCTTTCGTCTGATAAGTGTGGATGGCTACTGTTATGTGACTGACTCTTGTTGTTGTTGATAAGGCTGTATATCTGTTAAAAGGGGGATAAAGTCGCGAATTTAGGTGTAATTTTCCCCCTTTTGATTACACAGACATGGAAAAAATATCGCAAGATGCTCAACTTGTTTTGTGAGTAACATCAGTTAATTCATGAATCCCCAAGCGACCACCGGTGGCCGCGCATCTATTGTCTTACTATTGTGTCTCTAATTGACGGTATCTGAAGGGTTAAAGCGGTTTGATGTAATTTTTTTCCTAGTATTGTTTACTTTAGAAAGTTTGAACATTCACAATATTCCACAAAGATAAAGTATTACTGAACTACACTAATGGGTAGCTTGCCATCCGGCTGTCCAGCGAGACGCCTTGGTCGTCAATAAATAGCAGTGTTCCACACGCATCTTAAAGAGATGACAGTAAAACTGTAAGGGCCCCGCAGGATCGATGCCCGTTATAGAGCCTCGGAAAATTTCTGAAAAGAAAGCTGTGGTCCTGTAACGCAAAAAAAAGCTGTAAGACGCATGTGTGGTTTTAGTTAGTAAAAATCTGATACGTCCTCTCGCTCCACCCTAGACTGGAAGAAGTCATTGAACGATTACTGAGTTCCATCAAAAAAGTCCCTCCGCATAAAGGGTAGAATTAACTGCTTTGATAAGATAGTTTAAGTGTTTAAAGATACAGAATAATCATCATCATTTCAGCTGATAGACGTCCACAGCTGGACATAGGCCTCCTCCAAGTGTTGCCACAATGAACAATCCTATGTGTCGACAAGGTGGACTGACAACCCGGTAAAGTGGACTAACTTGTGGTCTGGCCTGTTGGTCTAGTAGTTAATAGCCCTGACTGCTATGCCGGAGGTCGTGGGTACGATCCCCACCCAGGACAAATGTTCATGTGATGAGCATAATCATTTGTTCTGCGTCTGGGTGTCATTTATCTATATACATATGTATATATTTAGAAATATATAAGTATGTTTATCAGTTGTCTAGTACTCATAACACAAGTTCTGCTTAGCTTGGGACTAGACGGCGTTGTATGATAAAAAAAAGGTTGCGGAATCCGAAAGACACAGAATAATAAGTATGGTAAATACAGTGGCCCATTTACTAAAATTCTTAACAAGATAGGTTTATATGATAGAAATTCCAATTTCTCCTTCATTTTGTAAATAAAACACTTCAGCATCAACAAAAACACAATACGAAGGTAAACAAAATCTACCTCGGAAGCTGAGTGACATGGACGGATGGGCATGAGATTATCAGCTCAGATAACTGACTCGTTCAGGGTATCTGATTGAAACGCAGGACACTTACCCCGTGTGATGGGAGGGAGGGGGCTTGTTGGGGTAGTAAGGTACATTTTGGAGCTTGATATAGTCTTATGATCAAGGATTGAGGGACTTACCTATCGTAGAATTGGTTAAAGTTAGTGAGGTATTACGATATTACCATATTGGCCCGCGTGATGGATTTCATTTCTAAAGAGGAGGCCTGAGTCCCTGCAGTGGGAACATGCTTATATTTGTTTTTCTTTTTATTGTTCTAAACTAGTGCTTGACAACGATCCCACCTGATGGTAAGCAGTGATGCAATCGTCCTTCTCATATTCCGACGTGAAAATCCCATCTTTTGTTTTTTTTTAGTAATTGACTCAGATTTTTATTTTCTTGACAAACAATGTGACCAATAATGAGATAATTACGATTCCTAATAATGTTTAAAGCTCAGTAAATAACATAAAATTAGAATTTAAAGGAATCCATCGTCAGGTAAACAAAACCATCCAATAAATAACATTATTCAAGACTATGAGTGCATTCGATACGTTTCGCTCCCGACTAGTGATGTAATGTAAATAGCACAATAATTCATCGATATTCGCGAGACGCCAGACTGCATAACTCAACGTTAGGCTGTATTAGGATATCGATAGATTTTTATCGATAAAATATTTATTACGTTTACCTTTGTGGATGTAGGTAGTTGTAGCAATAGCATTATCATCTTTTGCCCATTTTTTTAAATATTTATTATAGACGTATGTTGTGCTGTATATAAATTATGATGCTGTGTATACTCCTAGAAAATAATATTTAGCTTTGAACCGATTAAAACCAATCTATCAATGAAATTGTCCTACCCATATGTACAAAACGTTTTAGGAACACATTTATTGTACGTAAGTATAGCTAAAGAATAGAATTCCCTTCTGGATTGTTTCCTAATAGCTACAATTTTTAAGTCCAGAGTGTATAGGTTATTTTTAGGCAACCGTCCTCCATCGCAGACCGCATCATCATTTACCATCAGGTGAGATAGTGGTTAAACGCGAGCCAATCAATAATAATAAAAAAAATCTTTCAAGCCATAGAATTGACTTATGAGTAAGCTCCTACAAGTTTAATATTAGCAATGTGCTCATTCACCAAATCATCTGCAAAGCTTTAAAATCTCGACAGTGATGAACTTTTATTTCCAAAACATACCAACTCTTTAGTTATAACTCTCTTTTGTAACGTTTTGTCCCATAAATCAATAAAACATCGACATAATTTGCCCACCTCTATCGTACGGGTAACAAATGTCTATACCGGTAGACTGGGCGCAAGCGGGATGTTTCAAGACACACAATTTCACTCTTATTTCGTAAACTAATGTTCCGATGTGCAACTCATTTATAAGCTGAACAGATGTGAGAGCTATGTATGAGGAAGAGCAGACAAGTAACGGATGAAAGATATTGAATGAATATTTAGTACTAGAGGTTTAAGGACTCATACCTGCTAGGGCTATAGGCACATTAGAGAAAGTTTTAATGAACCCAGAACGTAAAGCTACAGATGTACTAGGAGACAAAACGTCCCCGCAACACTGTCAAATTGTCCAAGAACATGTCCTGCGCAACGTGAATATTTTGTAAAATGTTGAGGGACAAGTTGCGGAACACTGGGCTACATTGCAGCGACACGTAGATTGAGCATTGCGCGTCTGATGCTGACATTTTGTCTCCTATAGTCTTAGATCCTTTAGAGGACGGAATGTTTTTCTAAAAGACGAGTGACGCTGTCAAATTGTCCAACCATATGTCCCGCGTCACGTGAATGTATGACCAAATTTTGGGGGATAAGTTACATCCGCAACTTTACATACATTACAACGTTGCCCAGTATCCACTGGGCAACGTTGTAATGTTACATAGATTGGGCGTTGCGCGACATTTTGGCGGTAAATTTGTCTTTTATTAAATCTGAGACTGACAGGGCAAATGTAGAAACATAGATGGATTTAATCAGTAATTGTCTGACACATCCTCACGCAACTCCACCTTGGAATGAGAGAAGTCATATGATGACTCCTACTTAAAAGAAAAACCAGTAAGTGCGAGTCGGACTCGCGCACTGAGGGTTCCGTACGAACTTCCTTATGACCACAGTTCAATTCCAGAATTGAGTTACGAAGGTTTTTCCAAATCGAAAGAAAAAAAAAGTTTTTTTTTGTGGCGTAGCTATTAAATTACAATTTTCAGAGTTTTTCCTATATTTGTGTGTGAGACATTGCTTCATGCCAAATTTCAGATTCTAGATCAACGGGAGTACCTCATCAATTTTGATTCCCTTGAGAGTGTCGAAATATACGTTTTTTGCAACATAAGCTACCATATCCTATTTTTCGTTAACTCAGAAGTTGATTTTTTTCACAGCTTCAAAACCGTAGACCTGAGTAATACCGGTCTAAAAAATGCAAGTTCTGAGAGTATGTAGCCAAGTCTTCTACATAAATATAGGTCGTTGATAATATCAGATTCCTCTGTAAAATCAATATCACCAGCCTATTTCCTAACTACTTTATCTACTATTTTGCATGGAGCGACTACCCGTCTGACTCCACAACCCCAGGCGACATTACTTTGAAGAAACCTTAAATAATAACTAAAAGAATTCCATTTTTACCGTCTGCAGTTAAACTTTAATTGGTAGGTAGGAAGACCCTCTGTTGAAATGGATCTTATTTTTTACTCCCGATGATAAATCAGTATAATGAAACACCTTAATCTCTCAGAATCTCGTTGCAGAAGACGAGATATTGCAGTATTAATTACTTGTAAGGGGTAGCCCAGACCAACCATTAGCGACGTGGCGTTTCGTTTGGCATTTTCCTTGAGTAGGTTTGTAAACAAAAATAGTTTTTTGCTTACTTTTCGTTGAGTCAGTTTAGCTTCCATCTTTCGTATTCTCATGTTTTTTTTTTTGTTAGTAATATTACCCCTTTTTAAAGCTGGATACGGATAAAAAGTAAGTTTAAATTAGATTAGCTTGCAGAATTGAGGTAATTGATACATGTATAGCTTAGTTTACATACTTTACCGTCTACACAAAAAGCAATAAAATTGGATAGTTACACTTGAAATAACGAAAGTAGCTAGAAGTTGCAGTCACTCATCCAGCACCTATGCACCTCAGCTATGTTAAGCTTAGAAGTCATACTCTCCTGGCCATTATGTCTAATACCTATCATAAGTGAGTTATTGCAACCCAACAAAAAATTCAATTTATTTTTTGACTAGCTTTTGCCCGCAGCTTCGCCCGCGTATTAAAATGTAGCCTATGTCACTCAGGAATATTATACAGCTGCTTTCTATTGGCGAAAATAATTTTAGCAATCGTTACAATACTTTCAGAGATTACCTCCTACATACAAACTTACAAATTTTACCTCTTTATAATATTAGTATAGAAAAACCACGAAAAAAGTTTTAAAGCAAGTAATAAAACATATCAATCACGCACCACACACGTTTTTTACAAAACAAACACAAAAACGCATAGCCAACGCACCCTCTCGTCTATGCGCCCCCTAACTCCGCCGCCTCAGTTTTGGCCGCGGCAGCAGATTTCTGAACGCAGTCAGACTGCTCTAATTAATTGGCTTGCATTCGTTTGCATGAATTAGCCAGGTATGAACCCCTTTTAGATATTTTTACCACCCTTTTTTGGACCCCACTCAAAGGGTTGTAGTTGTTGATAGAGGAATTTTTGATGAACAAAATGGTTGGAGGAAAACTAAGAGGTATCAAAGGTTTAAAAAATGAGCAATGTTGATATTTCTTTTACCTACTGCAAATCATTTGGAAGATCAAAAAAATTGCTTTGATGTGTAGGTAAAGCGTCAAAGGGAGATACTGACTAGAATTCCAAAGTTTTTTTTTTTTGTTAATTACTCTTATTGGTTGATTTGTGCTCAACCAATTTTTCTCACCTGATAGTAAGTAAGATGGTCGACTGTTGAGTAGTTTTTTTTGAGGTGGTAAATCATCAAAGAAATTCTTCCATTCTGTGTGAAGTGAGAGTGAGTGTCAGACTTTTTCTGCCTATAACTCACTTCTGTTCTTTCGGTTACTACAGTTCCTTTGCGTTCCAGGACCACGATAACTCTTTTCAACACAGCCCTAACCAAAGCTATTTACTCTTTACTTAAGACCCCCATGTCGTAGTTCAGTTCTTAATAAAAATGGGACTTGTAATTAAAAGTTAAACAACGTAGAGAACTTAAAGTCTAGAAATCCTAAGACTAAAAACCTACATCTTAATTTCAAAACAAAACACAGCACAGTTCCCACGAACCCTCAGTCTTATTCAATAAACTTCTCTTCAGAAAACTTTTAAATCCTAACCAAATAGGTAGGAAACTTTTACATTTTCACATGAAACTCAGGCAGAGCACACACTGGCAACAAACAAAACAGTAGAAGCAGAAGAACCACTACCCTTATATTGACATTTTCAGATCTAAACTTTAATAAACAGATAAAATAAATAAATTTTTAACTTGCTAATAAAATATTTGTAAAAAAAATATCTTTGGAGACATTGATACGACTTCGAAAATTATTTCACTAATAAAAGCTGCATACATGTTTTTAATCGGGTTCGTATGAAAAAAGTGCGATAGTGAAGTCTTAAGAAAATGATTGCGAGCATTATTTGTGAGATTAATGATTAAGTGCTGTTTTGTTCTTTTAAGCATATCTTTGTTTGTACCACAGAAAACTACAAGAATCTTCAGGAGATTCCTCAGAAATTTTTGCCAGTGAGGGTCTTTATTTATAGCTTACCACTACTCCCCGTGCACTACCTTATCTAAATCATCCCCATATATCCATAATCTCACTCCAGTTTCAAAGGTATCCCTCACGCTTCGGGGACGACTCTAGTTACGTTCCGTTAAGTTAACCAGAGTATTTTCACATTTTTGTACAGACTTGCTCTACTCTAACTCTTTTTATAATGACACGAAGCCGCCGCAAGTCGCCGCCGGATCGTACCGGATCAGGTGGACCGGATTATTCCGGTTCGGTGCGGTTCAAACCGGATCAAACACGATTTTAGACTTACGGGTAAGGTTCCCAGCTTATGTGAAGGTGGATAATGGGCGTCTGTTAAAATGTGATCCCGATTGGGAGTAATTATGTTTATATTGTCTTGATTAGGGTGATATTAATCCTATCGAAATGTGATCATGACAGGCTGAGTGAAAGAGATTTAAAGTTTTAGAATGGTCTTGGATTGCTCAAACTTTTAACTAGTATTAATGATTCGAATTTAACGACATCATATGGCATTAAAATAACATGCCAAACTTAATTTTGGTTCGAAACTGAGTCAGTATAGTAATACTATTGTGGTGTATTTTTGTTAAAACTATTATTTTGTCATAGATTGTTGGTTCATATCCGGCTCGAAGGACCAATATGAAGCGTGTATGAGTGTGTGATTGTGGCGAAGGTGCTAGTGAGAACTGTCACAGATGGAAGGGTCGTTTTGCCACAATTTACTAAACAATTTACATTTTAATATTGGTGTTGCAATTATATTAATTAAAATACCCAAAACAATGTTTTTTTAATCCTATTTTAGGGATATACTGATTTCATTGTACCCTTAGAAAAATTGTTATTAATTATGTGTACAATAAAGTTTATTCTATTCTATAAAGGATTTTTTTCTCTGTACCTATGTATACTACAAACTCGGCCCACTATAATAACGTCGGTACCTTACATAGGAAGGTACAGTGAGGACCATTTGTCAGCGGTGGGCGGCTGTCAAAAGTTGCCAAATTTCCTCGTCGCCCGCCAAGTTTCGATTAACACCTGCACCAGTGTCGTATATTTTTATTGATATTATTTTCTACTGAGGAAGAAGAAGTGCTAACATTAACGTGGATCAAAATACTCAACTTTATGAGTCATGTTTATTTTACATAGTGGTGAAAAAACACTGAGAAAGTATCGTCTGTGGTCTGTTAGAAAGGTTATGTTTGGCAGTATGTTGAACTGGATTTTAGTCCGATGTTTTTTTCTTTTATTGTATTTTCTTTTTTACTGAAACCATTTGCCTGCTGCTGTCTTTGGCTCGATTATAATATAGGTGTCTTCAAGGCTAGAGTGAATAGGCTCGTAATGAACCAGTGAGCTTCACTATCAACGATTGCATCACGGCTTACCATCAGGTCGGATCGCAGTCAAGCATTAGTTTATCGAATATAGGCCAAAAATATTAAAAATTGACGGCATGTCCACAATACTGTACAGCATTGCATATACTTATGTAGTTTCATCTGCTGGGTTCGGGCGGCTGTCATAAGTTACCAAACTTGGCACAAGTCGCCGGCCAAGTTTCGATTAATACCTGAGCCCGGGGTGAGAGTGTTTCCCAATATTTGTCTTGGCTATCAAATACATATTAATGGTGCGTAGGGACAGAGAGTTTACCTAATAGTTTAATTTCGGCAGTTTTAATTAAAGAAACATTATTATATTCAGAGTACTTCGCCCTACCCATATGCTTGCTATGTGTATATGGCTAGAGATAAATCTTTAAATAAAACAAATAAAAAATACTTTCACCTTATACGTACAGCTAAGGAGCGGATTTCTCTTACAGAGTCTGTGTTTCCTGATAGCTACAACCTTGCGATTTTTAAGTCAAGAGTGAATAGGTTACTTCCAGGCAAGCGTGCTCCATCGTCGACCACATCATCGCTTACCTTCGATTAAGATAGTGGTCAAACGCAAGCCTATCCATAATAAAAAAAACTTTTACAAATATAAATGATCTTACACGATACGTACATATGTTTTGTCTCCAAATTCCAATGTAAAAGTTATTCTTATTATTTTTTTCCATTTATTATGAAAACCTCAAAAGAAAATTCTACAACTTAGAGCATAACTTAAACATAAAAGCAAATGTTTTGAAGTGTCTCGTCCTCAAATATGCGAAGGTAATGATGTTACCAAAGTTCCCGGTCGCCGCGACCCGGGACTTCACAAATTGAAATTATTTTTTCATTAAAATTCTTAACTTGGAAGTTTTCAGGTGGAAGTTCCTTGAGTGGCCAATTCACGGCGCACTTTCAGTTAAATGATTCTTTCCCAACTTTAAATAGATGTCTAGGTGGATATTAGGTAAGTTAGCGAAAGATCTCTTAAAGTTAATGGCCAGTGTTTAAGTTCACGTGAGGATTGCACTTAGTGGCGAGGAAAGTTAATTAGTTTGTGTAATAATAGAACTTTAAAATAACTTCAATCTTATGTTTATGCTTTTTATATGAAATGATTAGTATTATATTTAATTATGATGAATATATTTATATATCTAAGTTTGTTTTTATTTTTCTATGCATTTTATTTCTGTTTATTTTTCTATTAAGTTGCTATGTTGCTGCACCACCCTAAGGTGTTCGCTACAGGTCAACCGGTAGATAGATTCTTTTTACGACGTATGCAAGCACTAAGAGAGATTTTTTTTTTTAATTCTCCTCCTTAGTCGATGAAAGAGGGTCTAACAGAGAATCTTACTTTAACGCGGGCGAAGCCGCTGCCAGGAACTAGTGTTTTAATAAACTGAATAAGTCTAGTTTTGAAGTCATCCTAGAAACAATAATCGATTTACGAATTCCGCCAAACATTTATTTTCCTACCATTTATAAATCATATTAAATCGAATATTTCTCCTAAACACAGAAGATAAAGATGTAACATAGTGCCCACTAATATATCATCGAATCAAACGACAAGCGTATCGCATCGCGACACGGGATCACGGGGCAGTCCCGCGGTCCGGTATCACCTTAATCCCGCAGGTGAGCCGGGATTACGGGATCACGGCGTAGCCCACCCCTATGTATCTTGATGATGTATAATAGTGTTAAGTTCTATCGACAGATGTCGTTGTTAGTTTGTGATATTAGTTTTAAGTGGTGTTAATAGTTTCATTATTAACGAAGAATATTTCGATACTTAACTCATTTTAAATACACGATAGTGTAAACACAAGTAGTGAGACGACCCTTTACATTTTAAGACATGTATGATATAGCAGTATTTTCCATTCAAAAACTTTTAATATAAAACATTTCTTAAGCTATGGGCAAGTAAGTAATTCTTCCTTTTCATTTGTTTTTTTTTTTTAGCCCCACACTAGAAAAATCTATCGTGAGTGCGTTCACTAACATGTAAACTCATATGCACAAAACACCCAGACTCGGAACACTTATCTGTAAGCCATACAAATTTGTGTCCTATGCGAGAATTGAACCCTCGACACGCAGCTCAGCAGTTAACCACTGCAATAACTGTACCGTTCTAAACATTCTATTATAAAATGTATAATAAAAATTCAATATTTAACAACATCTCTAACTTGAAACAATAAATAAAACACCGTTAATTACCAAACAAGGTTTACAAAGATAATTAGGGTTTCCTTCTCCATTCTTGTGTCGTTCAAGAATTTTAAAGTTGCGTCTCGTCGCGCCGGGACAAATAAGCGGGAGACACTGGGAGCCCGGGACACGGGACAAATAAAATTAATTACTTATTCGCAGCACTACCTGGCTAACGAGGGGAGTCTTGTTGCGGTGTTGTTGCTTTTTCAGGAACGATGTCGTGACGCCAGTTTTAATGAAAAATATCGTGGTTAGATTTTGATAAAATAAGATCTTGAAATATTTTCTTGTTGACCTTGAAAATCAAATAATAAACCCAAAAAAAAAAAATCGTGTCTCATTTTTTAGGGTTCTTTACCGCAATGGTTCTTTGCCCGTCTCTGTGTCTGTCGTCAGGAGTATATCTTATCTCAAGAACAGTGATAGCTACACAGTTTAAATCTTCACATATAATTTATTTCTGCCGCTATAAGAACCATTACTAAAACATAACATACACAATAATAAAATAAATAATTAGGTGTTTCCGTAAAATAAACGTTTTTTTTTTCTTGACATTAGTTATAATACATAGTTATAATATTAATAATATAGTGTCTAATGTTGTACAGATAATAGTTAGTACGGATCCCTTCGTATGCGAATCCGACTTGGCCAGTCTTTTTTTACTATATGTACATACAAGTACTCTTTATCGTAATAAAATATTTATCTATACTAATATTAAAAAGAGGTAAAATTTATAAGTTTGTATGTAGGAGGTAATCTCTGGAAGTATTGGTTCGATTGCTAAAATTTTTTCACCACCATAAAGCTGCTTTATTCCTGAGTGACATAGGCTATATTTTATGTATCTACGCGAGCAAAGCTGCGGGCAAAAGCTGGTATCCTTATATTTGAACTAAGATATATTTCGAGTTTATTTGTTCGTCCACCAAATTCAATATAAGCTAATATTGATATAAGTTAATCAGTGTCTGAATTGACCACCGGTTCATAGTCTAATTGCAAAACAACAGCATTGATAATTTATTGGTCATTAGTATCTTGACCGACCTGAGAGCAATACATTGTAATGATCTATTTGTTACATGTTGGCATCAATCTAGAAACAGACAGACATAGTCCAAAAGAAATGCTACTAAAAAAACAAACCAATGATTGTAAAGTTTTTGTATTGAAATAAATTCGAGACATTTTCATCAGTACTCTAAAGGATTTAGAACTGGCACATTTGAAATCATCATTTCAGCCTATATACGTCCACTGTTACTACTTTGCTAGGGATAACTCTTACAAGTTTTGCTGGACTTCATATGGAAAAGTTTACCTAAAGAAAAATGAAGGGGACAAACAGTTTCTGATTAAAAAAGAAGCTGACATTAATAACCTGCACAAATGACTATCCTATTGTCTCTGTTGTAATATGGATTTTAATATATTATTTTATATTTGTCTGACCTGTTCCTGGCAGTTTGTAAGCATAGTCACACACACACATACACCACACCTACACATCACTGTATACCAAGCATGCTTTTTAGGTTCTACGTCTGAGAAAAGCCGCTCTTGCAGTTTGATTATCCTTTGCTCTTGTCGTCGTCTATGGGCGTTTGTAATATTTGTTTGTGATATAGTTTTCCTTACCGATTCCAATGGCTAATAATAATATATTATGTTCAGATATGGACAGTGTCACTGTGGCTGATAGTTACTGCTGTGACATCGAAACATGTAACGAAATCATGGAGAACTCGGTGCCTACTTTAAAAATTATTTCCCAAAATATTCGCAGTATATATAAAAATTTTGATAATTTCCAGGCACAATTATGTAGATTATCTTTAGAAATGGACATCATTATATTGACTGAATGCTGGATTAATGATCATAAACCTATTCCCATTCTTGAAGATTATGAACTTTATTACTCTAAGAAACGCTTAAATCAAAATGGTGGAATTGTTATATATATAAAGAAACACATTATATGTACAGTCCAAGAACCTGATTCTTTAGATGCTGAATTTCTCTTGATTAAAATTCATCCTGACATTAACATACTAGCTGTTTATAGGTCTCCCTCCATATACTGCACTAATAATTTCTTAAGCTCGCTCGATAATATCATTCGACCATTAAAAACAAAAAATATTGTTATTACTGGTGACGTTAACATTGACATAAAAACCGATAATACAGACAGAAACAGTTCGTCTTATTTAAATATGACAGCGGAACTAGGATTGTTACCAGCACACTTATACCCAACAAGGTTACAAAACTGTTTGGATCATGTTATGTTAAATACATGTCTTCCTGCTACAGTTTTTGTGTTACACTCTGCGGTAACTGACCACGACTCTGTGTTGTTGTGTATGCATTGCTCTAATCAGCGGAATAGCACTAAGAACCTTTATACTAGCATAGATTACGACGCTGCCATCTCGCACCTTGAAACAGTTGACTTCTCGTTTATGAACAATGACTCGGACGCAAATGAAGCTGCTACGCTTTTCGTCGATTCAATCTCTGAAGCGGTGAAACAGCACACAAAGATACTCCCTAGACCTTGTCGAAAAAGACTTCTCAAGCCTTGGCTTACCCCTGGCATGTTACGTTGTATCCGCCACAGAGACAGACTTCACAAAAAATCTTCTGAACAACCTCAAAATAAAATTCTGGAAGTCACATATAAAAGATACCGCAATTTCTGCCACACTTTGCTCATAAAATTAAAAAGAAATTATGAAAAGTCTTTACTAGAAAACGCTAAAAGCAACAAAGATAAATGGAATGCCATCAAATCGGTGACTGATACAAAAAAACAGAAAACTTGTGCTGATAAACTGATACCCGTATCAAAAAGTGGTTCACTGGCAGTAGATGAGGTGAATCGCTATTTCGCTAACATAGGCAAACAGCTTGCCGATCATTTTGATGGGCATACTACGTCTCCATATGATTTTAGCGTTCCATCCACTCTCAACTCTATCGTTTTACTCCCCCCTGACGAGGACGAAGTGGAAGCGCTAGTAATGAACCTAAAGAATGATTGCGCCGTTGGTTGGGATTTAGTATCAAGTAGATTTCTCAAATTGGCTAGGCATATTATAGTACCCCAATTAACAAAGCTTATTGAGTTATGCTTTAATCAGGGTGTCTTCCCAAGAGTTTTTAAGAGGTCTATTATTACGCCTGTCTACAAAAGTGGGGTGACAGATAATGTTCAAAACTATCGTCCAATTTCGATTCTTACAACTATGTCGAAAATTCTAGAAAGGGTGCTAAACAGTAGACTTATAAATTTTTTGGAGAGCAACCAATTACTTTCAGAGGCCCAATATGGCTTTAGGAGGGGAAAGAGCACCGAAGATGCGATTTGCAATTTGGTAGACCATGTCACGCAGAAACTGGATGGAAAACAGAAATGTGTGGGGGTTTTTCTCGATTTAGCAAAGGCATTCGACACTGTTTCAATTCCTGCTCTTGTGGATAAGTTAAATAGGGTTGGTATTCGTGGAAATGCCTTAAATATTTTAATAGACTTTCTCAATGACCGTACTCAGAAAGTTAAAATAAATGAATACACAAGCTCTGAAGCCAGGGTAACTTTCGGCGTCCCACAAGGCAGTATACTCGGGCCCAGTCTTTTTCTCATTTATATAAATGGCTTGTGCCAGCTATCTCTTGAGAATGGTAGAGTTTTCACCTATGCTGATGACACAGCAATAATATTTCATGGGGACACTTGGGATGAGGTTCAACAACTCGCCGAACTAGGCTTGCATAAAGTTGGACATTGGCTTACAGCTAACATTTTGACTCTGAACATCTCGAAATCGACATATCTTCAATTTCACTTTTCGAAGACCCGACCCCCCGACATTAATGTTAGACTACATACATGTCATTCACCCCTCATAAATGGAGTCTGCTCCTGTCTGTCTTTGCACAAAGTTTCACAGGTCAAACATCTGGGCGTTTTGGTGGATGATATGCTTAGCTGGCGACAACACATCGATCTTACCTCTACACGAATCCGTAAACTGATATGGGCATTCAAAAAGCTGAGACATGTGGCAGATTTGGAATTAATGCGTAGAGTCTACTGCGCACTAGCGGAATCAGTACTGAGCTACTGTATTGTGGTTTGGGGTGGTGCATGTAAAACCTTTATGATACTACTAGAAAGAGCCCAGAGATCCCTCCTAAAGGTCATGACATTTAAACCCTATTTATTCCCCACTGTGGCATTATATGAGATGTGTAATGTACTCACCGTAAGACAGATTTATATTCTGCAGGTAGTAACCAAACAACACAGTATCACACCCTATACCGAAAAACCCAAGACCAGTCGAACCGTTCCTGACGTCTGTCTACCCTTGAGATGCCACACGGCATCTGCCAGGCGGCAACGTGCACATCAAGCCATATACTTGTATAATAAATTAAACAAATTGTTAAATATCTATCCCCTTACAGTTTACGAAACAAGAAAAACTTTAAAGGATTGGTTATCTACTCATGATTACGAAAAGACCGAATTGTTATTGCAGCGGACTTGAGGCATGTTATGGTATATATCATTTACACACTCTTTACCACACACACATACACACCCTCCCACCCTCACACACTCTCCTCTCTCGCTGTTCACGTTATATCTTATATAGCATTTTTAATTGCAGAGTAAAATCATGGAATTTGGATGCATTTATAGATTTGACATAAAATGTTTGTTATTTATTCTAAGTCTAATTTAATATTAATTTAATCAATTCTAGTTTCATTATTATTTTGTAATTTATAATTATTAATGCATGTATAATTTAAACTAATTTAAAATTGACATTATATTTATATGAACTGTATTCGGTAGTTCCTATTCGCAACATCAATGTGATTTTTGTTATTTAATTGTACCTCATGTTATTCTCATATTATTTTTGTATCAAGGTTACTGTAGCTATAACCCCATGTTTTTAGGAAGAAGACACTGACTCCTGAAATACAGGTATTCATACCTAGCTCTGGAGTCAGGGCTTCATTAGTTTGTAAAGATTTTTGTGAAATAAATATTATTATTATTATTATTATTATTATTATTATTATTACTGTTGGACATAGGCATCCTCCAAGTGTCGCCACAATGATCGATCCTATGCGTCCCGCATCCATCGGATTCCCACAACCTTCACCAGGTCAGCAGTCCACCTTGTAGGAAGCCTTTTGACGCTGCGTCTTCCGGTACGTGAAAGGTTGGCATACCAACGCTGTTCTTTCCAGTACACACACAGTCGCCACTTCAAAACCTTTCGACCCCGTCAATCATCTGTTCTGCGAGTAATGTGCAGTTACTTTAAGTTAATGTATTTCTTTATTTATAGGTAATCATCATCATCATTATTTCAGCCGAAAGACGTCCACTGTTGTATTTGTATTTTTGTATTTTGTATAACAAAAACCATTGATAAACGTCCGCCAATCAATACAGGAGGTAAGTACCGGCCTCCCTCTCACGGAGTTTACCTTAGACCTTCGTTCGGTCCCACTGACCGATATTCCTGCACATTTGTACCCGTCGCGAGACCGGCCCGCGTATTACTCTGCCGGATAATCCCGGACCAGTATTAACCGGTTAGAACCCCAGGGATGGAATGGGGTTTTAGAAGAAAGTAAGTGGTCTTGGTCCGTGCGAGGAGTTTATAAATAACGTGTTAAGGAGATTTAGTTTTAGAAGTTTTATATTTTGAATTGTATCGAAACTTGGCTCAGTGGATCGTGGTTTAATTAACTCATTTTTCGACATTTCAATGGTTGATCATCATCATCATCATCAGCCTTTTAATGTTCCCACTGCTGGGACTCAGGCCTCCTTTCTAGGAGAGGGAATGGGCTATAATCCACCACGCAGGCCCAGTGCGGGTTGGTGAATGTCACATGTCGTCGAATTTTTGGTTCTAAGACATGCCGGTTTCCTCACGATGTTTTCCTTCACCGTTTTGAGAGCAGTGGTGATGAAATAAATTACACAAAGTAATGCGCCTGGCTGGGTTCGAACCCGCGACCTACAACTCGTAAGTCGGGGCCATTACCACTCGGCCACCACTGCTCTAAGGTTAAGGTTTCAATGGTTGGTTGGTTGCTTATTTCAATAACTCTGTTATTGAGAATAACCTTACGTTGTTAATACCTTTACGGTCCAGTCAAAGCGTTTCACCTATTTTCTCTTCATTTTATTACAAAACCCGCTCTTAGGCGGAGCAGGAGATAGTGTCAGACTTTTACTGGCTAAAAACCCCATCCCGTTTCTTCTAGCCTTCGTACCGGGGCTCGAACTCCCTTTCAGACAACCCTGGCCCCAGTAGGCTTCGACCCAACTGCTGTTGCTGACAACTCCTTGAGGCGCACGGGAACAGTGCGCGCCGTCTTGGGCTTGGTCCGGACAGTACCGGACGGTTGGACAGCGAGCTACCCATGGCTCGCTGTCCGCAAGCCCGCGATGAAATACAAACATGAGATTGTCTTCTGTACCTATCTATTTTGTGGCTGAGGTTTCGAACAATTCCGCTACGTACGAGCTTCGAGCAGATCAAGTGATATACTCGTAGGTAACAATAACGTAACCTCCACAGCCCTTATTCCCTCCGTTCAACCGTAACCATTCACATATTTTCCTTATAAACATACGTATAATAAGAATAAACAACATAAGCATGCCTTAATGCACTCACGATATTAATTTCACCAGAATCCGTCCCTTTGTGACAAAGAAAAATTGTAACGAATTGAGTGGGACCCTAGAACAACCTGCGTGGAAAACCTTTTCGTGTGGCTGGAGTATTTTGTGTTCTATGTTCTTAGAAATAAAGTCGGAATTGCCTTGATTTGTTAAAGGGTGGGTTACCTTGGTGGTCAAGTTATAAGAAGGTAGCGATCAATGTTTTATTGTATGCCTACAATGCTACAATCTACATGTAATTTTGTGTCTTACATAAATGATTAAGACTAAACGTTATTAAAGCCATTATTTTTATAACTACCTTTTTTATTTTGGACATAATCAAAGCTCTGCATAGAGCAAGAAGTGTCGGACTTTTGCTATTTTTTTAATCCGCAAAAATCTTTCATTTGAATTTTTTGAACAAAAAAAAAAGTAGGGCAATGCTCATAGTTCAACTACCTATAACAAACTTGCAATCTAAGTCTGCGTAGTCTGTTAGTTTCGTAATGCTCGTTCGTATTGGTTTATTGCCTGTAGTGGAGTTAAAGGGTGTGAGACAAGCGGCGACACTCGTAGTACAAATTGGAAAGTATTTCCTTTCCAACCTCTTTCATCTTTTCTGTGGATATTCCCTACACGCCCGCCGCTTATCGCGTGACCCCCAAAAAAGGTACCAGCAAGGTAAGTCAGTCAAGATGGCTGTCATTAATAGAGCCGAAGAGAAATGGCGCCGTGTAAACGTACAATAATGCGCTTGTTAGCCGCGAATGGAGTGATTCATTCGTTCCGTGGCGCTTGTCGAATGGCGCTGGAGTTATTGTTAGTTGATGGAAAGTATTTTAAAAGGGCTCGATGAAAATTATTTTATTTCAGAAAGTCGGAAAATCACTTACTACTAGTACCATCTTTTGGCAGTGACACAGTTTCAAGGTCTAGAGAAAATAACACAAGATCGGAGTCAAAAAATTTGTTAAAAGTTATAGTTCTCGGTTCCATGATCAGACCTCCAGACGTACGGTGGCGGCGATGAGCCATCGGTACATGCCAGACATCCCACCCAAGACGCTCGCTAAACGTTAACTCTAAACGTTTTGGAGACGTTCACTGTTGGACATAGGTCTACTTCAAGTCTCGCCACAACGCATGGTCCTGTGCAACTCGCGTCCAAACTATAATAGATACACATTGTTATCGGTTACGGCCTGTGAAAATATAGAAAATCTGATATTTTTTTTCCTTAGACAATTCTTACCAAGAATATAATTTTAGGTAACATCGCACAAAACGTGAATTTTCCTTGAAAATGTAAAATTAAACACATTAGCCATAAAACACGGTTAATGTGCAGAATGCAAATGTGTGGTAACAATAATATCCGGGCAGAGTGTGGAACGGCACATAAATACGTGGAGCCTTCCTGTCCACTGTTTTAGCTAAATTTTATGTTCTACTTGTTTAGGAGCGAGAATTTATTGTTATATATATATAGCGGTACATGATTTAGAGACTATTCTAGAATTTCATAACAGCAGTAAAATAAGGTCCTGTTTTTGAAACTATTCTCCATAGGCTCGCGCCCGACTTCTATCTCACTTGATAGAAAGCGATAGTGTGTTACGCTTGCCAAGAAGTAACCTCATGTTCATCATCACTTCAGATGAAAGACGTCCACTGTTTGACAGAGGCCTCTCATAAGCGTCGCCACATCGGCCGATCCTGTGCGGGTCGCATCCACCGCGACACCAGGAGTTTTCAAAGGCTTCGTTTTCCGGTGCACGGTCGCTACCACACTATTTTTTTTAGAAGTAACTTATTCGTTCTTTGCTTAAAGATCAGGTTGTAGATATCAGGAAACAAAGACTCCGGCAAGGAATTCCACTGCTTAGGTGTATGCACTGTACTATTTAAGTAATAAATATTTTAAGAAGACCAGCTTGCAAGCCAGTTCAGCACAACATTGATACCAATAAGTGCTACACTCTACTTAAGGGTACAACTCTAATTTCTTATTAAAATAAATAAATAATTATTATAAAAGTAATTTTATTAATAAATACTTTTATAAGCCGTAGATAGTAGACAATTATTCTAACGCGACGTCCTGCGTGAGCGATCTAGACGCGAACGCGAAGCGGCGCGGCGCGGCGCGAAAACAACAAACATTCGAAACCTATTGAAGTGGCCTACGTGACCAAACGCACGTGGGGTGCGGTGCGGAGCGGCGCGAAATGAAGCGAACGCGATCAGTTGGCTTGATATTTTCGCGCGAAGTGGACGCGTCGGCCTTATTTTTTTTCAAGCAAAAATTGAAAAAGTGATAGTATTGCAATTATGTACATACTTACTAATTAAACTTAATTAATATTATATGTAATTTCTAACATTTATTTCATAGTTTATTATTTCATAGTTTTCTTACCTCAAAGTCACCATACAAGTCTTCTACAGAAATAGGTTCCTGAAAATTTGTTGTAGTAAAATGCAGAATAGGTTTAACCCTTCAGATACCGTCAATTAGAGACACAATAGTAAGACAATAGATGCGCGGCCACCGGTGGTCGCTTGGGGATTCATGAATTAATGGCTTGTACAATATAGTCAAACGTTGTAGGTAACATTCGACAGTATTCCTTGAACAACAGGGGTTGAGTACGTAAATCCTGGTACAAATTATGAAATTCCCCATGAGTATGCCTTTCTAAGTACACAGTATTAGTTCCACTTCTCTGCTTTATACACTTCTTCAATATTTCATATTTAAGATATGAATTTTCCAACAACATTAGCTTCCGTCCGTCCATGACAAATGTTTAATGCTAACTGAACTGAACGGCGGCGGAGGGCGCGGAGGGGACGGTTCGCGCGCACGTAGGACAGAGTAGCCGCATCGCTCCGCATCGTATTAAATTCGCATCGGATCGTTTCGCAATCGCGTTCGCGTTGAGTCGTCCACGTAGGACATGGCGTAAGGAAACATACTCGAATTACGGTTTTGCACTCGCATCTGTGCAGAACCGTTCACACATACTTAAAAATTTTGCCTTTATAATACAAGTATGATATATCATCTTGAGCACACAAGCCCAGTGAAAGATCAGTAACTAAGCTAACTCACAAACTGAACTCCTGGCCAGTCCAATACTCTATACACGGAAAATGATTCCTCAAAAACAACTTAATTTCAGATTTGCACCAATAAAAGTCTCCCAGAGTGATCACTAAGTACTCCTGCTCACACCATCGACAATGAGGCGCAATGAGGGCAACACTCAGTCTGTACCTTTGTTTCATTTCCTGATACCAACCTATTTTTTTCACGTTCTACGTCGATAGCTTTACTAGTGTGGAAAGGGCTTCACATATTTTATATTATTTTTATCGACTTCAAATTCATGAACACAAAAAATATTTAAGTTCCTACATGAACTCTATTAAACTTTACAAGTACAAAAAACAGCTGTAAACTTAAAAAAAAACTAAATAGATCTGAATGCCACAGGCTACAATGACTTATTCTCTTTACAGATTTATCAGCATCACTATTACAATAAAATTATGTAATGTATTGTATGTGGGTGTTCCTATTATTTGCAGGTATTCATTGGTCAACAAAAACACCAATTAGTAACTATCAATAGTTACGTAGCTATATAAAAAATGTAACGTTTATAAAGCATATCTGAAGTAACATAGTAATAAGGGATACTAACATATAATGTGGACCAAAAGTTGTCTTTGAATAAATAAATTATTATATATTTATAAACGTTACATTTTTACTAATTGGTGTTTTTGTTGACCAATGAATACCTGCAAATAATAGGAAAAATGTAACGTTTATAAATGTTACATTTTTATATAGCTACGTAACTATGAATATGTTTAGTGTCTATAGACAGAGAGCTTATCCATAGTTACTAATTGGTGTTATTGTTGACCTGCAAATAATAGGAACACCACAAGTGTGTTGCGTATCATTTGCTAATCACTGGATAGTGGACAGTGAGAATGAAAAAAGAAAGAAAGAAAATATGTTTATTCTATCCGAATAGACGCACAGTAAATTACAAAAGATCAATCAAACAAAAACCAGTTGCATTAAAAACGTTGACGTTTTTTCGAAAATTTCTCAGCACTTCAATTCACGGAAGCCGTCTCCACACCATTCTCCGTTATTAGGTATGAGCGTTCCAAAGCCGAACTGCGGATTTCAATAAAGCGCAACCTTTTGTTAGACGTGTGCTACCAATATTTGAGCCAATATTTGAGCCCGGCTACAGCTGCGATATTAAAAGATTCATTTCACAATGAGTTCGGAATCATCTTTGTGCCCAGGGTAGGTCAGGTTGGAGGAGAACTGATACGGGACTTTGAGAAGATTTTATTATATTTTAAGAATGGGTTACAACCTATTTTTGTTTAGTTTGATTGTGTACATGAGAATGATGATTATAGGTTTAGATACCTCTAATTTTCGAAGAGGCTGACAACTTCTGCTGAAAGCTTCCTACAACTATGATAAAAAAAAATCCTATTAAACCGTCCGATCCTGTAGGAAATGCTCTAAACACCTGCTCACCTGCACTTTTCAAGACCTTATAAACGTATGACTGAAAAAAAGGGATACTGTCATTGGATTAAGAGCCTGATACAAAAGTAGTTCTCCTCGATACGGCTCACATTGTGAGGATGTTCCTGTTACTGGAGCTCCAACCACTGGTTGCTAGGACACTGCCCCTGACTCCGGCCGATTACCATTTTTTTTTTAAGTTGTTGTAAGAAATATTAAAATGAATAACAAAAATAATTTCGTTTTTTTAACATGCTTTTTAAGAAATATTTAAAAATGTAAATAATAAATAACCATTTATTTCTCTCATAAAGGTACATTGTAACACAATATAAAAATATTTAAATGTCGTAGCTATATCGCAGAAGCTATAATTTCATAAAATAGTTAGCCTGTATGAACTTTAAAAGAGACTGTCCCCTGAGTTGGTTTCGGTGTTTTTTCTCAGGGTAGTCAGTTAGGAAACACCGGCCTCATCTCGTTAAAACTGACTGAAAATAATATTGACGTGTAAAAGTCTTTTTTGAAAACCTATTTACAAAATAGTCACTCAAAATTAGCCTCAACTGTACTTGAAATAGCTAATTCTGCGATATGGTTACGACGTAAAAAATAATAATTAACTTGAATAATAATCTTACGTGAACACACAAATCTGTTCAAAAAACAAGCAGATTCCAGCACCTGACCCTAACAAACTCGTCCCAATTACAATGAATACTTTATTCATGCCGGCAACTTAGCCGGTTTCCATGATTTTTATACTCACCGCGAACTTTCCGACATTACCTATGCATTGTCTCGGGACCGTATACTTATTTAATTTAACGGCGGGGGGAGGCAGCTGTGTGGCTAACTTTCTGGATCCTGTTTGAAGTTCAAATTTTAATGTAAAAGTATTGAAGATACTTGTACCTGGTGGATCGGTGTGTCTTATTTCGGTAAATTTTATTATGCGGAATACTTGTACCTATAACAATAGAAAATTTTTTTTAAGAAACTACCAAATGTAAGGATAAGCAGTTTTTTTTTTTCTATTGAATAGTTGATTTTTGCGTAGATTGTGTACGAGTATTTGTTTGGTCACTAGGCTGATACTGACTGATATTTGGATGGCAGTCAAAACTGTTTGTATAGGTGTTAACAATTTGATCTTTTGTATTAATATTGTGAATAATCATCAAAATTATGCAAATTAATCATGATTTTGTCAGTTAACTACTACCTAAGACAATAGAATACAATAATGTTGATGAGGAAATGATGATTTCCATTGAAATTATGAATCCTGCATACTTTTTTATGTAAAAAATTGTCCCAAGAGAACACTCTCGAGATAAAAAGTATTCTAAGTGCTATTTCAGGGCATGTTTTATCTGAGTGCCAAACATTTAAATCCGTTCAGATGTTCGAGTGTAAAGAAGTAACAAACATACACATACATTAAAAAAACCTTCATATTATTAGTGTGATGAAGAATCATACCCATAACTTTTACAATCACAATCTTCCAAAAAAAAAAAAAAATCATACATCTCTAAAATAAAAAATTGACGTGTTCTCCTTCAAGATCGGTAATGTCAATGAAATATTCAGCCGCTGACGTGCAGGTGGCTGCCATTGCGGCCGGTTTCTTTATGCATGAGAGCCTCTTGTGATTCGGAAAGCACGTCCTCGATATGTAGCCCAAGAGTAGCCAAGTAGGAGGTTCTGCAGATAGGACAGATGGAACAGGAAATGTGCCTACAAAGTGTGTTACTGATTCTATAGCCTTAAAATTTAGACATTTAAAGAAACTTTTTTGTGTCTGTTAAACCGATTTTACCTTGTAATTTGTAGGCATATAAAGGTGGTATTAAAAGCAAAAAAGTGGTTACAATACCAACTATTTACTGTAGCCGTCATTTGTCATGCCACTAACGTAATAAAAAAGCCACAATCGGTTGAACGGACAACAAAAAAAAAGTTTTCATAAACATCTCATGTTATTTCGAACAGAAGACAACTAAGATAGGAGCTTTTTAATTAATTAAGCCAAGAAATAGGCTGCTGAGCAAAAGCCTCTCTCAAATTTTTACAGGTATTCTTTTCTCGAGCCTCTTCGAACCAAAACCTGCGGAGGGCGTATAGGCCATTTTACGACGTCTTTCCAGGTCGGCCTCAGCGGCGTCGTCTGTTCTCAGGTAACCAATTAAAATTAAATTAAAGGCAATTAAATTAATCAGAAAAATCAATAGGCGATAAATGAATAGGGAAAGGAAGCCAAAAAAGATGGATGTTTTGTGTGTGGTTTGATATTAATGAAAAAGGAGTCATTGATAACGTGACAGTGGATAGGATAGAATGAAAAAAAAAGTGTTACGACGACCCCAAATAACACGAGCCAAGAGCAAGAAGACGTTATTCCCACTTCAAAAACACTGCAATTCGACCTGCTACTAAATTCCAGCAATCGCAGCATTTATTCTGCATTTTACTCACAGAGGCAACTCCACAACTCTACCTACTTCACTGTCTGTGCAACTATTTGGGCAGCGTACCTCAAGAACATTTACATTTATATTGGCCGGAGACGTCCAGCGCCCTCTCCAGCACTCCTCACGGTGGTGAGAGGAATCAATTCCATTACAATACTTTGACTTTTGGCATTTTTACCTTTGTTAGATACGTAGAAAATTCAAAGAAAATTTTCACGTGGAAGGGGAAGTTTATGGCTAATTATCCTTCCCCCCGGACCACGGTAGTGAGCAGACGTGTGCATTTAACAAGTTCTATTTTCGAAAAAACACTTTTTTATTTAAATTTATTAAATATTTCCAAAAGTGAAGTACTAGGCGCGCAGTAACGTACAGGAGTGGAACAGTGTTGTGAAGGAGACAGCAACAGATGAAAAGGAGGTAATCCGACAGCTACGCTGCATTTACTGTCATTTATCAACAAACACCATAGATAACTGTCATCTATCATCAAGCCCATTGTGAACTGTCATCTGTCACCTAACTGTCAACTGTCAACAAGCTTCATAGTGGACTGTCATCTGTCACCAAACTGTCATCTGTCATCTGTCACCAAACTGTTCACCCATCACCAAATTGTCATCTGTCACGAAACTGTCAACTGTCAAGAAGTTGCATATGGAATCTGTCATCTGTCACAAACTGTCATCGGTCACAAACTGTCATCGGTCACAAACTGTCATCTGTCACAAACTGTCATCAGTCACAAACTGTCATCTGTCACAAACTGTCATCTGTTAAGAAACCGCAGTGTTTGGTCATGTGTCACGAAACAGCCTTTAGAGCTGTCATCGTTTAAACGTCAAATCTACTGTTCTGTAGCTGTCAACGCCCGAGTAAACAATAACTTTTGTCGAAAACTAAACTCGCACAAGCGCGCCAAAACACCTTACTAATATGTCGCTGCGACGAACTCCACCGCAATCGCCGCAACAAGTTCCAACACCCGCTAAAGAAAGCGAAACAAGTACGTCCTGGAGTTCAACTCAAAGGGCGCTAAAGCGTAAGCAAGGAGACGAACTGGAATTTTTTATGAAAAAAATGGAATCTATGTTCGAGTCTTGGGCTAAAAAGCAGGAACTTAAATACCAGAAAATACTCGCATCTGTCGAGGATATTAAAGAACAAAATAAGGAAATGAAGGCTTCTATGGATTTAATTTCTAACCAATACGATGATATTATAAGGAAAATTGACAAATTGGAGCAAGAAAAAAAGTCTGACTCGATATATATTCAGTCACTTGAGCATAGGATAGAATACTTGGATAGAGTTAACAAAAGTACCTGTGTTGAGCTTAGAAACATCCCAATGTCCAAGAATGAAAGCGTCGATGTCCTATATACCACAGTTTTGAACTTGTGCAAGACACTGAACGTTCCTTTGGTGCCAGCAGACGTGAGAAATATTTATCGGGGTTATTCAAAAGACATTCTGAAGAGACCAATTATCATAGATTTTTCTTCTATTATGCTAAAGAACAAGTTAATCACCGCTTTTAAAACCTACAATAAAACAAATGTCAACAGTAAGTTAACCACTTCACTAATCCACATGGATGGAACCCCCGCAATAATATATGTAACTGACTATCTTACTCCGAAAATGAAAAGACTTCATTTTCTTGCAAGGGATTTTGCTTCTACAAACGGCTATAAGTTTTGTTGGTCAACTCAGGCGGCTATATATTTGAGGAAAAAAGAAGGCGATCAATTTATCAAACTTAAAACGGAAGAAGATTTACTCAAACTGAGAAGTCAATTGTGACTAAATACATTATATTTTCATTTAGTCAGCACCATGGTTTTTGATAAGCTTCCATTTATATTTAAATTATTGTATGTTGTTAGTATTTCCAAACATTCGCACTGCATGCTCATTAATTACTTAAGCTACACTATATCCAAATATTACACATCACTCTACACACGCGCTCTATCTCCCTTGCAGTCCTCAACGATACTACCTCTGCTCGGTTACCGGTTCCTTGCTTCGAGTTTTTCATTGTTATTTCACAACTTGAGTACTTATACCATAACTGTCTCTTTAGGTTTTATCTTAAAAATGAAATCACTTCCATTTTTCGTCCCAATTATCCATAACAACATAAGTCAACTAAAATTGTTCCCTTTTGTATTAAATTATAAAATTCTCTGACGTAAACGCTTTAATTAACCAGTTGGATGATTTTAAAGTTAGTGAGCTTTTTGTCTGTGATTCGGATCAATGTGAGAATATAGTTAAAAACCCACAAATCTTTACCAAAATTCTTCATCAAAATATCCGAAGCATTAATAAAAACTTTGACCACTTATGCATTTTACTTAAAAGGATGAAAGTAAAATGTGACATTATTATATTAACAGAATGTTGGCTATCCTGTATTTCTAACCTGCCTACTTTAGATAGTTACCATGCATACAGCAGTTCCAAACATTTCAATCAAAATGATGGCGTGGTTTTATTTATTAATAAATCCATAACCCATAAGTTTGAAGAACCGACATTTATGGATGCAAATTGCTTGATAATTAAAATAGGTTTGGAAACAGCAATAATTTCAATCTATAGACCGCACTGCTTCAAAAACATTGACAACTTTTTAATCTCTCTGAATAATATCTTATTAGAATTATCTTCATTCAGCAATATTTTCATTATTGGTGATATTAATATAAATTTACTGGATTCCAACCATAACACATCTCGTTATCTAGAACTATTATCTTTCCATGGCCTGATCCCTGCTTATGACATTGCAACTAGGGGAAAAAGTTGCATTGATCATGTGATATTGAAGACCAAATTACCTTCGTTATCACTGATACTTAACTCGGCCGTAACGGATCATGAAGCGGTATTGTTCTGTCTAAAAACTAAAATAAAGAAAAAAGATACTAGTAGGATTCTTAGTAAAATAAATTTAGAAAACATCAAACTTGACTGTAAAAATACAGATTTTAGCCAAATTTTGCCCTACGAAGATCCAAACCTGGCGACCAGTATCCTGGTAGAATATTTACAAAATGTAATAGCTAATAATTCAATAAAAACAAAGATTTCACATAACAGAGTCACATTAAAACCGTGGATAACAGTTGGCTTATTAAGATGCATAAGAAACAGGGATCGGATGCACCACAGACTTAAAACTGAAACAAGTAATCTAACGTTAGCCACTACTTACAAAAGATACAGGAATTTCTGTAATAAAATTCTTAAAAATTGTAAAATTAGCTATGAAAGGCACGAGTTGGAATTGGCAAAGAATAATAGCAAAAAGCTCTGGCAAAACATAAAAAACTTCACGAATACGAGTAAAACCAAAAGCCCGAATCAGGAACTTTTGACTGTTAAGGGTACCTCAAAGGATTCTGTCAATGCCGTTAATAAGTTCTTTGCGCATATTGGTGAGAACCTTGCTCAAAAGATATCTCCTGTACCACCAATTACTAACGTGGGACTCGAATGTGCCTCGATGCAATCTTTTGTTCTTCTGGACACAGATTGCGACGAGGTCGGAGACATAATTGGTGGCTTAAAATTGGGTAGTAGCACTGGATATGACGGCATCTCTTGCGAACTTTTGAAAAATATAAAGGAATATTTGGCACCCACTCTAACAAGACTATTTAATAGTTGCTTTAAGCTAGGCGTTTTCCCTGATGTTCTCAAGCAGTCAATTGTTGTGCCCATTCACAAAAGTGGAAGTCGAGACTGTGTCAATAATTACCGCCCAATATCAGTCCTGCCGTCCTTGTCTAAGGTCTTGGAGAAAATTATTAATAAAAGGCTCGTGAAATTTTTGGAAAACAAAAACTTACTGTCTGATGCTCAATACGGTTTTAGGCGGGACAGATCCACAGACGATGCTGTGAATTCATTTACAGAATTTATCGTGAAAAATCTAGATGAAAGAAGAAAATGTCTTACTATTTTCTTAGATCTCGCAAAGGCTTTTGACACTGTCTCCCATCCTAAACTTCTGATGAAACTGGAAAGCCTGGGTATCAGAGGAGTGCAACTGCTTTTATTTAAAAGCTACCTTTCGGGTCGCAAACAGAGGGTGAGAATAGGTGACGAGGTGAGTGAAGAGTGTTCTGTTAGCTTTGGGGTCCCCCAAGGAAGTATTTTGGGCCCTTCATTGTTTCTTTGCTACATAAATGACTTATGCCATCTTAACCTTCGAAACTGTAGGATCATTTCGTATGCAGATGACACAACTCTGACCTTTTTTGGGGACTCATTGCCTCAATTGTTTGATTATGCTCAAAAAGGTTTTGATAGAGTGTGTCATTGGTTAGCTGCCCATTCACTTACCTTAAATCACAATAAAACTACGTTCATAAATTTTTCTCTTCGTCATTTTGACACTCCCCAATATAAAATAATAGCGCACTCTTGTAGCCAGACTCCGACGATAAATTGTAACTGCCCTCTTATTAACAGAACAAATTATATAAAATATCTGGGAGTAACTATAGATGAGAACTTCAAATTTACTGAACACATAAGTAATGTGGCGAAGAGAATACGCAAACTCGCTTATATATTTAAACACTTGAGACTTGTTGCTGACTCCAAAGTTATGAGATCTGTCTATCTGGCTCTTTGTCAATCCTGTCTCACCTACTGTATTTCTTCATGGGGTGGGGTGGCAAAGAGTCATTTATTGGAACTGGAGCGGGCTCAAAGACTGATACTCAAAATTTGTCTATTTAAACCGAGACTATACCCAACATCTGAACTATACAGTCTTGCAGAGGTCCTATCGGTCAGGAAACTGTACATTCTTTCTGTTATCCTCAAACAGCACAAACTAGTACAGTACAATCAAAACAACCCAGTGTTAACTCGACGCCGTAACTTCCAAGTATGTCATACTGTGCCATCAAGAACAGCCTTCAGCGGTTATTTCTCCTTCTTTCAAGGACCAAGGCTGTATAACCTGGCTAATGAGTTATACAATATCTATCCCACTACGAAAAGCGAATGTAAGGGTAAGATCACGGAATGGCTCCTTAAACTTGGGTATGATGAGACAGAGAGACTGCTAATTAAGCATAGAGATTGTTAAGGCGAACAAACACACGTACTAGCACTCGAACACACATAAACACACCCAAACACACCCTCACACACACATACATACCATCACACACCTAAACGTACCATCACACATACATATATACCATCACACACACATACACACCCTCAAATGCATGTCAACAATTTGTGTACTTCCGAGAACACTCCCTTAATTTTAAGTTGCTAATCAGTTTTTTATTTTGATCCGTTTTTTATTGTGTCTGGGTAAAGGTGGCCAGGAGACCCATAATACAAGTTTTTCTTAGTATGGGCTCCTGTCTCCCTACCAAAAATATTGGTAAAGTAATGTTGCTGCACCTATGTATTTTGTGGGAGAAATTAAATAAATTATTATTATTATTATTATTATTATAATTATAGCTTTACATATACTAACGTAAAATATAAAAATAATACACTTCATTCAGTAATTATTGTAGGCTCGCCACAATTTCGCAGGCAAGTGATAATATCAACTGAAAACATTAGATACTTTTTTGGACGTGGAAAATCATTAAGTAACTCCTCCCCTCTTGGTGAAGCGAGCGAGAGCTCGTTGCGTTCCAAGTCCGCAAAAACTCTTTCGTAGAATTTCGCACACCTGTAATAATAGGTCGATGACCCATTTTTAAATTTAACAAATCTATAAGTTCTTGCGAGAAAGAGTCAAGACACAGACCATTAACTCTCTAGATTCGTAAAATTTTGTTTTGGTCATCTTAAGATCAATCTTAATCTCAGATTAACAATTGTACCTACAGAATCTCACAATATCCTGATCTGCAATACAAGTTTTTAATTTGTGTTTATTTTAGTCTTCAAATCATCACCATCATCATCATTTTGCCAAAAGAAGTCCACTGCTGGACATAGAAGAGAATTGGAGCTGGAGTTGTTATTGTTTTATTTTTTTAGGTATGCGCTTAAGGTATGCGCCATGTTTGTTGTTAAAAAGCTCTTTTTCTTTTCTCTTTACATAGGCCTCCAAGTGTCACCACAACGACAGCCCTATGCGTCTCGCATCCATCAGATTTCCGCGACACACATCAGGTCGTTGATCCATCTTCAATTCCACACCATATTTTTTTAAATTATATAAACTAATGCTTGACTGCGATTCCACCTCATGGTGAGCATTGATGTAATCGTTGATGGTGAAGCACACTAGTTTAATATAGATTAATCGGACATGAAAACCGTAGCAGGCAAATTATTCCAGTCCTTAGATGTACGCGGTATAAAAGACGAAGCGAAATGCTTAGTCCAGACTTTGTAAGACAGATAATCCACAGTTACCTTTCCAATTAATCTGCACCACGATTGGTATTCAAACAGCATTTACATTTAGACCAATCTTCTCAACATCTTTCAAACTTAGGAGTCCAGCTCACCGTCTGCAAGTGTACCTTCGATGGCTGTCAACTGCTATGAATTATTCAACGGGGGAAGTTTTGTGAAAGGAGTTTACAATACACCCTCGGATTGAGAGGATGAGGGAAAACAATGAAAAATTAACAGTTGGGAATTAAAAGTGGGCTTTTATTAGAATGTTTTTGTAATTCTTCCGTAAATATTTAACTTATTTTGAGTGACTAGATAAGTTTGCGTTTTTGAAATCAACGCACCTAGCTTTAGCAGTCTTATTAACTGAAATATGTAAAATAAGTTACTCACTTTGTTCAAATTATTATTTTATTAACAAGATAAATCAAGAGCAAATAGGCTACTCCTACGCAAGCGTGCTTCAACATAGACCACATCATTGCTTACTACCATAAGTACCATTATAATTAAAAAAACTTTTTCCAAAAAAAAATTAAACCGACTTCAAAAAGTACAAAATAACTTTAATTTCGGAAGTCGGTGTTTCTATAATAGATACCTAATCTTGTCTTTTCGTTATTTAACCCTTCAGATACCGTCAATTAGAGACACAATAGTAAGACAATAGATACGCGGCCACCGGTGGTCGCTTGGGGATTCATGAATTAACACCGACTTCCGAAATTAAAGTTATTTTGTACTTTTTGAAGTCGGTTTAATTTTTTTTTGGAAAAAGTTTTTAATTTTTCACTTTTTAGTTATGGTAGCACCACTAAAAAGTACCTACCCTTCATTTAAACATAAATTACCTTATAGCCAGAGTGCATCTCATAACGATTCTAACAATCCCAAATACGGTTATATTACATGAATTTACGTTCCGGCTTTATCACCAGATCAGTTCGATACATCCCCTCCCCCTTTTCTTTCAGTCAGTCATCGACTAAACAAACATGAACAAAGCAATTTTACTTGTTACGACAATACTGCTATGATTCTATGAGGAGTTCTGTTCCATATCTTCGAAGTTCATGATCAGATCACAACAATATTTCTATGGGACCAACTTCGAAGCATAACCTTTCAATCAAAAAAAAATTTTCAAAATCGGTCCACAATTGACCGAAATATAGGTGAACACATATACAAAAAAAAAAAACATACATTTAGCCGAACATAGAACCTCCTCCTTTTCGAAGTCGGTTAAAAAAAAGATCAGCCTCCACTAACAGCAAATAGATACCTATTTGCTGTTAGCGGAGGCTAATATTTTTTTTAACGGACTTCGAAAAGGAGGAGGTTCTATGTTCGGCTTTTTTAAAGTAATTATAAAAGTCGTCGAAGTTAAGAACCAACTAGTCACAACATAACACCGCGATCCAATGGGTCACCGTCCCATAAGAACTAAGCTCTACGCCGCGTTGTAATCCACGCTCGCCTCAAAGAACTGTCAGTAAAACTGATAGAGCCCTCTAAAGCCAGAATTGCAGTATTATTCGCAAGAGTTACCTTAGAAGTGAAGGACCCAGGTAGAATTTAGTTGATAAGTCTGACACTTGCTCTCGGTCCACGCAAAAAGAGAGAAAAGTTATTTGATGATATCCAACTAGAAAAACAGAAGCGTGCCTGCTGAACAGTACATACACATTTTACACAACAACAATATTGCTATGACATATTTGCCAGGCGTTTCCCAACACATTTATTCGAAAGTCCTTCATCATTCTTACTGTTTCCAAGCATGCGAGGGTAGTCTAAACAAACTAAAAAAGCCCCCATTGATCATAAATTTAATCACACGTAACGATAGCTCGTCCATAGGTAGGGGATTATTAGGGTTTCTGAATGAGATGGGAATGAGGGATCGAGGTGAATGACATTGATTGATTCACCTTCATTCATAGATGATTGTATCGACACACCTCACCAATTTCTTTGCCGTATAATTTTACAACTTTGAACCTTGGGTAGAAAGGAATAAAGGTGGTATAGATAGTATAATAAGATGGTAAGTAGAAGAATAGCTCCTTGAATTTGACAGTGAAACGGATTGATATCTGGGAGGATTTATCATAAGCTTAGTTTCATAAAGCAACCACCTTTGTGAGATGTATGCATGGATAGACAGTTGAGGGCCTTCTATGTAGGCATTCTGAATTATAATAGAATTATTTAATTGTTATTCTTCTTTAAACATATTATTAACTCTTCCACATTGTTGGGAAAATATCTTTCTACCAAACATTCATTTACTTAAGAAATCCACGCATTTTTGGCGTGAGAATACACGAAGTAACTTCTCCCACGCTGGGTGCAGCAAGGAGCGTCAAACTTATACTGACTAAACCCCACCTGTGATTCTTCAATTGACCTTTACGTTCCAGAGCCACGGTAATTCTTTCAAACATTGCCGTAGGCCCGACTCATTGCTCGTCATACATACGCAAAATAATCTTAGATACTTACTTTGCGAACATAGCATCCTACTTAGATGTCGTGCGTCACAACTATTATACTACTCGTATAATAACCACGTTTCAATTGTAAGCTTCGAGTCAGACTATAATTGTGGGACTAATTAGTCAAGAGAAAGAATCGAGACCTTTGTACCTTGTTGACATTTGAATATAGTTTTAAACTCAACTGGTGGTTCTTTCTGTCTACTCCGTAATTAAACCAACATTTCATCGTTATCATCATCAGCCTCCTCTCTAGGAGAAGGAATGGGCCGTAATCCACCACGCGGGCCCTGTGCGGATTGGTGAATGTCATATGTCTTCGAATTTTTGGTTCTAGGACATGCCTGTTTCCTCTCCATTTCCTTCACCATTTTGAGAGCAGTGGTGATGAAATAAATTACACAAAGTAATGCGCCAGGCACGACGTACAACTCGTAAGTAACCAACGTTTGCAAAGTGTTAATATGTATGGTGCCTACAACCGTTGGCTCCTACAGTACCTATCCAATTATCAAATTAGAAAAAACACTCTTCATAATAAAATCCAATACAATAAAAATACACAACATACTCCCTCCGATTCCCCTTTATTTGTACCTAAACAGGGTTCAGTGGGATTAAGAAGTAATCCCTTAAATTGGACACAGTTTCACCTGTCCGCTCGCGCCCGGCTTTGTCCGTGTAATGAACTAAAACAAAAAACGTTAAAAGTTAATCTCTTATGTGTATAGAGTTTGGAAGCTCGTTTGTTTTTGTTGGGTAGTGGAACCTTTGTTCTTTGTCTATTTTAACCGTGTCAAAGTTACGCTTCTCATAGCTTTGTTAAAAGAAATGTAGGAAATGTAAGGTGTTTTTTTAATTAAAAGTTCAGTTTGACTTAGATAGTATATAACTTCATTTTAAGTTCCTAATGTAACTTTTATTTTTAGTGTACAATAAAGAATATATCAATCTATCTCATTATATTACCTTAGCTTTTTATTTATTTTTATTGATTTAGCCTATAGCTATAAAAAGTTATCTTAACCCTTCAGATACCGTCAATTAGAGACACAATAGTAAGACAATAGATGCGCGGCCACCGGGTGTCGCTTGGGGATTCATGAATTAAGGAGAAATACAGTATCTAGGTGTACTTGCATATTACACACTCATTTTGTGGAGAATATCACAAGGTAATTAAAAACATATTCACGAGTAGGTATTTATCAAAGCTTGACAAACATGTATAAACGTACATATAACAAAACATGAAAAAGCTTCGATGATCACTGGTAGAGCTCTTTATTAGCCAAAAACCGTCTTTCCTAGACTTAGGCCTCCCTTAAATATCGTCACCACGACCTGCGCTGTTCTCATAGGATTCCTGCAATCCTAACCGGAGGACTTCCAATCACCATTATGTGGATCGCATAGGTGTGCTCCGCCGTGTCCTCATGGAGGCGATCAGCGGCGGTAACCTCTCGCGCCAGACCTTATTTCAGGCCATGGTTCTGAACTAATGGGAATGGGAGGTGGACATCTCCTTCTGCGAAGTAGTTATGCTGGTGAAGGAGATGACCGCACACGTTAGGGAACAGACATCCTCACGCTCCAGCCACCAAATGTTCTACGCAGGAGAAATCATTAGATGCCACACTTAAAAAAAGAGCCTTTCGTCCCTATTCCACATAACTACACGTTGTTCACCACCGATCGCCACACTACTAATAATTCACTAATTGTCGACGTGCGCGGCGTGTGCATGTGGTGTTGCCACAATTTGGACTTTATTCCCACACAAATCCCTCCATACATTTTTATTGGCTCGTCCACCTTCAGCCCTCTAGTACGTGCGCTGAGTTTTTATTTAAGGGTCGGGACAGATTGGCGGTTGGAACGCAGCGTTTTTTGATATTTTAGTTTTAGAGCGCTACTATTCTATCTTATTATTTTTCACATCACTCAGTCACAAAATAGATTCTATTGATGAAAGATTTTTTTAAATCTGTCTAGCAGTTTGTTTGAATTTATTATATAAGTAGAGATGACGGGTATTGGCGATTTTTAACAAAATGTCGAAAAACAGCCTTTAGTCTAGATCGTTTGTCAGTTAAGAACAAAAGATTTTCTCTATTTTTCTTTCTTGGCCCACCTCGCACACCGCACTGCCATTTCCATAATTTAAATACAATAAAGTGATCACGAAGCTATATAACATATTTTTTGTCAAAGCTCTTTTCTTTTTTCTTCCTTTTTTTTCTTCTTTTTCTTTTTTTTTTCATATGAACTTTTAATTATTTCAAATAACCTATTCAAAACATTAATCAACAATACTTCAATGTATGTAACATTGCTATGTCAGACATATGATTACATATAGGTTATAATAGGTGAATAGGCTCTTAATAAACTAGTGCACCTCACCATCAATGATTGCATCACTGCTTACCATAAGGTGGGATCGCAGTCAAGTACTATTTCATATCAGATTTAAAAAAAAAAAAAAAAAACAATCAATAACTGCCACGTACTTTATCAAAACACTGGGCTGCGCAAGAAGGATAATGTGTTTACTAGACTATTCAAAATATATATTTTCTTAGTAAAACTTCAACTTAGAATAGTATAGTGATTACACTAAGAAAAAAATACATTCATACTACGCCGTAGCCCGTAGCGCGTAGCTCGTAGCCAGCTATTCCCGCGGCGCGCGGCGTCCAGCCCGCTACGCGAGTGCTACGGCTTAGCGTGCTACGTGAACTGTGTGATTTGTTTCCGATTTCTGGTGAGCAGGTAAACACCAGGAACACACTATTATTTGTTATTTTGTACTTTATTTCCTTTTGTTAGACGAAAGTTAACTTTATATTTATTTTGTGTTATATCGGAAGAAATGTAGATTTTAATACGCGTGTTTTTAAAGCGTTTGATTTTCTTATTATGAGAAAAGGGACATAATCATGGAAACATTATAAATTCTTTTTTAAATATTTCTCGATGACAATTTAAAAAAATTGAATTAATTTCTTTTGTTAAGTTAATCCTAGGTAAGCGTGCTCTATCACAAGGTAGGTCAAGCGCGAGTCTATAAACAATTTTTAAAAAAATTTAGAGAAAGATAATATCCTATCTTTATCAAAATTTATGGTAGGTAATATTGCAAAGAAGTGAAATTGTATATTTTTAGAAGTAATCTTTACAAGAGCAGAGTCTATTCAAGCTACATTATCACTGCATGACATAAACATACCTTTAATCCCGAAAAAAAAAAACTTTTATGCTTTTAATTGATATAAACCGGTGCTCGACTTCGATCCCACCTGATGGTAAGGTTGATGATGGAATATCCGCAGGAGAATCAAGGTAGCCGACATAGCACGAAAAATCGCCAAACTTAAGTGGCGATGGGCAGGGCACACAGGGTCATCTGCTCGCAGAACACATGACCGTTGGGGCAGAAAGGTTCTGGAGTGGCGATCTCGTACTGGAAGACGCAGCGTCGTAAGGCCTCCTACAAGGTGGACCGATGACCTAGTGAAGGTTGCGGGAATCCGATGGATGGGAGACGCACAGGATCGATCGTGTTTCCTGTGTTTCCTGATAGCTACAACCCGGGAATCTTTAAGTCGAGAGTGAATAGGTTTCTTCTAGGTAAGCGCGTCCCATCGTCGACCGCATCGTCGCTTTCCATCAGGTGAGATAGCGGTCAAGCGCAAACCTAACCTAATAAACTTATAAGAAAAACTTAACTTACTTTAATTGTAAGATAAACACAAAAAAATCTATTGTATCAAATGATACACAAAATTTTTCTTTGAATTGAAATGAATTGACTGTGAATTGTAAATACAACTCACAAATAGATTTCCAATTCATAAAACTCGTCTCCAATCTTCCCAAGCTCTATAAAACTTGACAATCGAACTAGTGATCTCGGCGTCCTCGGAGGATAATATTTTAATTAAACCTCTCTCTCAAGTTATTACTGTTTGCTTCAAACTTGCTCACCTCCGCCGGATTAATATGTATGATTGCCCTTTTTACATTTAGGGGTGAGCTGAGGGGGAGGTGCAGGGATGAAATATTGATAGGATTTCGTAGATACTTTTTATTGCATTGTCCTTGGAACATTTAAGTTTCTTGTTTGACTGGCCTGTTGGTCTAGTGATTAGTGAACCGGACTGCTACGCCCGAGGTCGTGGGTTCGATTCCCATCCAGATCCAGACAAATGTTTATGTGATGAGCATAATCATTTGCTCTGTGTCTGGGTGTATGTATGTATTTAGATATATATAAGTATGTTTATCAGTTGTCTAGTACCCATATCACAAGCTCTGCTTAGCTTGGGACTAGACGGCGTTGTGTGATAGTTGTGGAATATTATTATTATTATTATCACTGGCAGATGTGACATCTATGTATAACTTGCTGACCAGACAAACTTCGTCAAAGTCAAACCGTAACCGTAAGTGTTGTATCGTAAGTTACAGATTAATTGAATTAATATATATTAAAAATTAACAGAAACTAAAAAAGTCTTTTGAAATTTTCTTTTCTTTTGAACCTTGTATGCTAATGAGTTCATTCAAATTAGTAGTCTTTCTCGAATTTTGCTCTTAGCCATTCATTTTTACGCGACTACGCTTAAAAAAAAGAGAAAAAAGGCAAAATAAAGGAATAAAAGGGTTATATTTTATAAGGTAATTTCTGAAAGTACTGGTCTCATTGCTGAATTTATTTCACCGATAGAAAGCTGCTTTATTCTTGAGTGACATAGGCTATATTTTATGTATGCGGGTCAAGCCGTGGGCAAAAGCTAGTATATTACAGATTTGTTTAGAATTTCTATAACAACAATACATGGATACTGTCAAACAAGGAATAAAAAAAAACTCTGTTCTCACTTAATTATGTAAAACATTTCATCATATAGGTATAGTCCCCTCTTTAAGGAGTGGGTGAAGAAACGTCACAGAGTCCACACTCCACTTAACGTGTAAGTGGAATGGAACCTCCCGAGTTCTGGCACCTGATTCGTGGTGATCCCCCCGCTCCGCTCTACAGCGGAAGATGATTTCTAAGATTTAATAAAATCACAAAGGTACACACTGCACATATTATCCATCGCTACGATATTAACCCAACTAGCAAACACATTTTTCTTTCACTTCTAACCCAGAACAATAAGTCTAAACCAATATTCTATAAAACTTCACCAAACTGTGAAACTTCAGTTCAAAACTAACTTCACTAATAATAACACGATCCCAGCTTTGATTGATATTTCAGTCTGAGTCGATAACAAAACACCTAAGTTGGACGCAAACCCGAATCGAAATCTATTCAAAACTCAAACTGATAACTTAAAGTTTTACGTTTTCGTTTCATCGGCGGAAAGTTTTGGGCGCGCTTGCCAACCCGTGTTAGTTCTGCGAGTTTACTTAGTGCCTAAATAGTTTCTGGCTAAGTAATTGCTGGTATCATGACCAAGGTTGGTTGGGTACTAAAGACTTTTAAGGTTATTTTCTTGAGCCGAAATTTGGTTTAATTTGATTGAAGTTTTCTAGTAGAATCAATTTTCTAGTAACTAGAAAACGAACGTTTTTTTTGAGGTGGGAAATCATCAGATTTTCCCGTTCTGGATGAAATGGAATAGAATAAACTCTATGGTACATCAAAATAGTAACATCTATACCTATAATGATATAAAAGGAGAAACTGACCGACTATCCTATCAACGCACAGCCGAAACTACTGGGATTAGGTGCGTGAGATTTTGCTCAAGGTTTCCACTTATGACGTTGGTGACCCCTAAATGATGATTTTTTTTTAAATTCACCCCTTAGGTAATGAAACGGGAGTCAAAGTTTGTATGGAGAGACCTACTTTGACGCGAGCGAAGCCGCTGGTAGAAGGTAGCTGTTATATTATAAAATTTAAATTGATGGATACAGTGGCAATCTTCTCGTTTACAGCGATATCAAGCAGATAAACTTAGAGTAGACTATAAAATCTTAAACTAAAAAAGCGAGTAGTCTGCAGTGTACTGCTATCAAATAATTAATGAAACAAAATTAGATTGGACTGATAAAGCGAGAAGGATTGTCAGACTGTCACTGACCAAAATGCATCCATGTTTCTACAGTTGCCCTTTCAGCTCCAGGACCGCAGTCCAACTAAAGAATAAATGGCAGTAGCTGATGGCATGGATGTACTGCCTTTATGGTAAAATTTTGCCTTTCTACCCACAAAATTCTTTTTGTTTTATAAAATTCTAACAAAAACTCAAACAACGTCACGACAGATCATAAAATCGCTGCAAAAAACCACATCAAATAATGACAGCAACTACGAAGAGCAAAACCTGTCACCACCGCACAACCAACACACATAGTGCCAAATAAAAATGGCCACACATTATTTTTTGTCCGGCTGTCGGCACGTGAGGTGAATCCGATCATTTTTTCTTATTTCCCCCGATTGATTGGACTGTGCTGTTATTTTTTTCCTTTTATCCCCTCGCAAACAATGGCATCGGGCAGGTGAGCTAAACGCTTCAGGGAAACGAAAGATTTTGTGGGATTTAACGATTGTCGCTGCACATTTGTCAAACTTGTTTTATCGTTGCGGTAATGGAATGGTAAAGATATTGCTTTTTTTGCAATTTTCTTTGTGTTAGGAAAACTCCTAAATAAGATAATGATAATCTTATTTGGCAGTTTTCTTTTCGGTCACTATCATTAATTTGACTTAGATTACACTAATATTACGAAGCCCCAAGTATGACTGTTTCTTACTTCTTCACACTTGAACGACTGAACTGATTTTGAAGTAATTTGGTTGATGAGTTAACCATCTCCTAGAATAGCACATAAGATACTTTTCATCCTTGAAGTATGTTTCCTAGAGATAAAGTTTTTTTTTTAATTCCACGCTGGCGAAGCCTCAGGTAGCAGCTAATTAAAAATAAAAATGATTACAAATGGATTAATCATTGCAAAGGTCTGGTGAAAACAAAAAAAGCCTGCTTATCAATTCTACCCTCAGAATTAGTTTTGGAAAACTAAGCACACACTTTTTACAGCATTTCACAAATTTAAATGCGCACTTAATTTCCCTGCAGTGTAATTACAATAAACAAAGCGCCACTAACTCAGGTGTTCGTGCGCGGACTACGTGTGCGTTTTATTTGCACTACAGTGTAGTTTCTTAACGTAAACGCATTACCTCCCGGGAGCGCACGTCGGCCTGTTTATAACGAGAACCGAGTGAATTTTGATTACACTCCATTGCATTAAAATACCTTAGTAATCTCAAGAAGTACCTAGAGTAGAATTAAAATTGACAATTGAAAAACATAGCTTTTTTCGGCGGTGGGAAATCTAAAAATGACTTCTACTGCTCTACGGTAGGACCTCATTGAGGTGGAAGAAACGCCCGGTGTCATCATGACAAGAGAAGGTGTGCCCCGCTTGGACGAAGCACCGTGGCAATCGGGGGCAGCGACCTCTCGCGCCGAGTAGGCTATGGTCCGGAGTAAAAGGGAATAAGGTGGAGGTCGACTCTTTCTACGAAGCAGTAATACTAGCGAAGGAGATGGCGACACGCGTGTCGGATTGTACATCCTCATGCCCCAGTTGCCGAGACCCTAAACCAGGCTTGCAGACAACGGGCAATGAGTTCGTTTTGCGTCCGGCCGTCCGTTAACCGTCCGGACCAAATCCGAGTCGTCGACGACGCGTAGTGTTTAACCCTTCAGATACCGTCAATTAGAGACACAATAGTAAGACAACAGATGCGCGGCCACCGGGTGTCGCTTGGGGATTCATGAATTAAAAAAAGATGTCAACAAAACTATACTACTACTAACGGTACTACGGGTCCGTGCGGTCTACTAGGGCCAGTGGAGGACTTCTAAAAGGTAACTCGTGGTCCTAGAACGCAAAGGGCAACTGAAGGAATATAGGTGTAGTTTTAGCAAGTAAAAGTCTGTCATGCCCAAAAACAACCATTGATAAAAAAAAAAATATTCGTGCCTAAATATGCAGGAATTTAACAAAAACTTAAAATCAATAAGTTTTATAAAAATCTGTGCGAGGTCTAAAAGGCGACTAACTTTGCAAATGCTATGATATTTAGAAACACTCAGGAAACGTTGTAAATAGTAACTAAAAAAAAAGGTGGACACAATTCACTGACCTCTAATATTTACCACTGGACAGGCTGTCCTATATGTTTGACAGCTAATATAAATTAAAACTTAATATTTATATTTAAAATGGCGATTATCAAACGGGCACAATAGCACTTTGACTTCAGCCAGTCCAGTGTGGAAAATAGATAGAGGTCAGAGACACAATTGGACACATTTTACCAGCACCCTAACAGTTACTTCACTGTTAACCTACCATCAAATCATACAGGCGTGATGATATACAGGGTTATTTGTAAAACACTGGCAACCTCACAGGACTATGTTACTAACGTCATAAACAACAACTTTTGTTCTATGACATTTAAACATTATTACAGTTTAGTTCATCAGATTTTCATCCAAAAATAAGAATATTTAAATTGAACGTTCTAAATATTACGAAGTCTATGCGAAGCAAGCGACAGTATAATAGTGAAAGGGAGCGGGCAATGGGCGGTGGGGGTGCTGGATGCGTTTGCGTCGCGTCATACAGACGTAAGTAGGTATAGCCAAACACAGAGTTTAAATGTATTAGATCGAAAAACAAAATCTTAAAGGTTTGTTTTTGGTAAATGAATTATGTTTTGTAAAAAGTCATAGAACAAAAGTTGTTATTTATGATATTAGCAATACAGTCCTGCAAGGTTGCTACTATTTTACAAATAACCCTGTATAAGATATCATCACGCCTTCTAAAATATGCCCAAAGTATGCGCTTTTAGATAACCGAAAGTTTACCTATCGCAAAAACGTTCAATCTCTTTCTCCAAAGCACTTATCCATCAGGAAAGAAAGAACTTAATTGCAGCCACCGTACCATGAAATGATCCGCGAAGTTTTCAATACCGGCCGGTAAAAGGGTTGCTCGTAAATTCGGTGCAGGTGGTAGCCTGTTCTATCAGATCGAGTTATTGAATCCTTAATCCTCTTTTATTACTTTTCGTGTCGTAATAAAAAGCGCAGACGCGGGTAATTGTGCAAAATTGAGGAGATCTGAGTTGGAGGTAATAATGGAAAGTGTTTGACGGATTTTGAATTTAGTCGGGTTAATTTTGTGGATTAAGGCTGAATCTGTGAATCTCAATTTTCGTCCAACTGTGAGTATCTTGTCACTCAAATGCAGAGATGTGAAGCTCTGATAGGGATCTTTGAGGCGTGGCTGGAAAGATCTCACGGCGTTCTTACCTTCCGCATGACGCAGGTCGTCACCGGACACGGTAGGTTCCTGCACCGGATTCAAGCGGAAGAGACGCCCGGGTGTCGCCACTTTGCGGAACGCTCGGAATATATGGTGGAGCACCCAGTCGAGCATCGCCGTGCCCTCGTGGGGGCGATCGGCGGCGGAGAACTCTCGCGCCGGGCCTTGTTTGAGGCCATGGTCCGGAGCGAGAAGGAGTGGCAGGCGGTCGCCTCCTTCTGCGTAGCAGTGATGCTAGCAAAGGAAGAGGCCGACCGGGATCCCGATTTCTGGCCAACGTAGACGCGGGCTCTCGGACGGCGAGCCATGGGTAGCTCGCTGTCCGACCGTCCGGTAACTGTCCGGACCAAACTCAAGACGTCGACGGCGTGCACTGTTCCCGCGCACCTCAAGGAGTTGTCAGCAATAGGAGGGGCCCAGCCGGGTCGAAGCCTATTGGGGCCAGGGTTATCCGAAAGGAAGCTCGATCCCCGGTATGAAGAGGCTAGAAGGAACGGGATGAGTTTTTAGTCAGTAAGAGTCTGATACTATCTCCCACCGCTCCAACCAAGAGCGGGGTTGTCATTGAATGATCTTTGCTTTCAGTAAAAAAAAGCTCTGATAGGGAGTTCCTCCATTTGAAGTATTGATATTCTGCTGGATCTAATTATACGGAAGTCAACATCAACTAACTGGTCTAAATAATATCTATTTTTTTTTATTATATAAACTAGCGCTTGACTAAAAATATTGGGTACAGATAAGATTTCAATTGAGAATACGATTCACAACAACTATTACCTTTTTGGACCAAGAGGAAGATGTATCAAGAGATGTAAAAACTTTTCATTCAATTTTCGTTTCGTAAAGCAAAATTCATTAATACCTATCTGTTTCAGCATGATATTGCGCTAAATACATTCCCCATACCTACAACGTCCCACTAATTACTGTGGTACACATTTCTTGAGTTTTTTTCCATTTTTTTCTGTACATTAAACAGCATCCCGTCAGCGCAGACAGGTTTTTAATTAACAAACCCGAAACACTTGCGACTTTCACGAAAATAAGAAAAGCGTTAACGAGTTTACTCACTGCCCGTGTTCGGATTACGAGATTTATATTTTTTTTAGTCTACAAAGAATTCTTAGCACCTCGTATTTTATATTTATTTACATATCTAACATCATTTAATTAGTTAAATAAATTATAACGCAAAAGAAAACCAGTAGTAGGCACTTAATTAATTTTTCTAGTGTCCTTAGTTTTGTTTCAATCTCATTTTATTTTTTCGTTGTTTCATGTTTTGTTTAATACTTTTTAACCTCTTTTTAACAAGTGTCACTACATAAGAACTAAACTACAAAATTCTTTGTTACGATATTAGAATTACCCGCGCAATCAGAACATATTATTTACTCGTAGGTAGCCGTCTGAAATCAACTATTGGGCAGCCCACCGGGTCTGGTCAGAGGATCCTCCCTTTACAACGGAGGTTCACTTTTCCCACACACCTCTAAACATTTATATAAATCACTTAAATATTAACTTTCTTCTTCTTCCTGCCCTTATCCCATTTTTCTTTCTTCCATTCTGTCCTGTCACCCGTCAAACTATCACTAACTACCTTTTCTTTCATATCACTCCTCACACAATCTATCCATCTTTTCTTCGGCCTTCCTCTCCCTCTCTTAAATATTAGCTAACTACGAGTATTAAATATTTACAAACTTCCTCTCCGACAGATTGATAGACCTTGCTTAACCAAACGGTGCTTCGTTCTTTGCCAAACTATTACGTTACAAGGCTGTCATATTTTTAGCACATCCAAAAGACAGTACTTGGACGTGTGTTTGATTTTATACGAGTATATATCCATTTTCAATAGAAAACTAAACTTTGCCACCTCTCAGATGCCTCCCCGCTCCATATTCTATAGAATGTTTACTTTCAGACATAACCAACTCCTGAAAATATTGCAGATAAGAGGATATTACCACATAAAACCAAATTATCTTCTTTTAGTGTCGACGGTTACTACTGTTAGTAGGTACGTGGTAACCTACCTCTCAAACCAGGTGAATTGATAACTTCAAACCTTATTCCCAGTAATCAAGCACCTATGGCAAATATTTATGTAGATTCATACTGAGCATAATCCTACAGAACTCCATAACTAATTTACAGAATCTCCTACCCACCTCTCAAAGCACTATCATCCACAAACTTATACCAAACAAGATAATACTATAATCGAACTCAGCAACATAACTAACTTCATATCTGAACTTTGCTGGGTCGCTCACCTGCAACTAACTTCAGAAGATTTATAGTCTCGCGGCGCATCTTAGTAAGTTACAACCGGTTTCACTAAAACTAGACGACACCTAGATGAGTGCTGCGAATGTATTTGGATTTTCAACTTTCGGCGCTGAGCGGTGGGTTGAATGTTCATTGGAGGCTTTTTATTTAGGCATGCATTTAGGTGATAACTGGGGTAGGTAAGTTCAGGAGATTTATAGTCGTGAATGTTCGGCGCGTCTTAGAGACTTTGTGTGCCAGTTCACTGGGCTGCGTTTGTGTTTACCTGGCTAAGATAGTGGGGCTGAGTTTGCGTTCAAAAGTTTTGAAAGTTTTGAATAGTTCATTTTAAGGTGAATGTTTCAGCGTTTTTTGTAAGTTTAGTTTAACTTTCAAGGTAATTAAGATGCAAAGGGTGAGATTCATATTTCATTGATAGTACTGGTAAACATTTTGATGGACTATATAAAAAATCATCAGAATTTACCAGTTACTCATCTAAATAATGCGTTGTCTATTTCTCAAAACGCATAGACGGAAATTATCTTAATTTATAGGATCTTAAATCGAAAAACAAAGTACCTATTTGTTTTAATTCATGAATCCCCAAGCGACCACCGGTGGCCGCGCATCTATTGTCTTACTATTGTGTCTCTAATTGACGGTATCTGAAGGGTTAAAGCGTAATTTGAAGATTGCTTGAAATAAGAGTATGAAAAAGTATTAGCTCATTGATTTAAATTGAGCTTTGGAATCAGGTCACGCTCAAGTGGATCTCCATCAAGTGATTGTAGGTATACCAAACTGTTTGGAACTGACCGCGAGATATTCTCTTAGCGTATGACAGTCCCCTTTAGCTTTCAATAAACGAAGCTTTTACACCAGCTTTTTCTCTCGGCTAAGCTTACTGCGTACCAAATTTCATCAAAATCGGTTCTATAGGTTAAACGTGAAAGCGTCAGAGACAGACGGAGTTACTTTCACATTATTCATTTTTAATGATATAAACTAGTGCTTAGGAGCAGTGGTGGCCGAGTGGTAATGGCCCCGACTTACGAGTTGTAGGTCGCGGGTTCGAACCCAGCCAGGCGCATTACTTTGTGTAATTTATTTCATCACCACTGCTCTCAAAACGGTGAAGGAAAACATCGTGAGGAAACCGGCATGTCCGAGAACCAAAAATTCGAAGACATGTGACATTCACCAACCCGCACTGGGCCTGCGTGGTGGATTATGGCCCATTCCCTCTCCTAGAGAGGAGGCCTGAGTCCCAGCAGTGGGAACATTAAAAGGCTGATGATGATGATGATGATGAAACTAGTGCTTGACTGCGATCCCACATACTGGTGCAATCGTTGATTGTAAAGCGCAATTGTTGAATGAGGAGCCACTCTAACTTTGAGGACACCTAAATTATAATATTGAGAGAACTACATTGGGTACAAGTGAGACACGTACGCCGATCTATGCGTGTCTGTCTCCATACATTGGCAGCTGAACTTGTAGAGCTATATTAGATCCACGCCACGCGACGTCACGTGAAGTTGGTTTACCTACATACAAACCTAGCGTGGCCCACGTGCGCGTCGGTCTAATATAGTTCCTACATTATAAATAGGTTCGCGTTTGACCAATATCTCACCTGATGGTAAGCACCTGGGGGTATGGATTAGTATTTACCTGCACATTTTTATATTTTGTTGTTTTGTCTTTTATATGTTCTATGTGTGTTTAACCCTTCAGATACCGTCAATTAGAGACACAATAGTAAGAGAATAGACGCGCGGCCACCGGTGGTCGCTTGGGGATTTATGAATTAAATAGTGTAATTGGCTTTGGCCTTTCTATTTAAAACTAAATAAATAAAATAGCAAACAAGAAGAACATTGAACCCTCTCAATGAACAAGTATAAAACAATACGTAAATACTTCCGTGCAACATTTCGAATATTTCTCGAACGATCGCTCACCGAGCGGGCCGCGCCGACACCACCATTTGTCTTGGACCACCTTTAAAAGCTATTCACGACCATTTTTCTTTTTTAAAAACCTTCAGACACTTCCTTTTCGTTTTTCAATCGCCCCCGCCCGGCCCGCCCGCCCCGGGCGGAGTTATCGCGATAAATGCTTTTGTTTGTCAGACTTTTGAGATGGATAAAGAGTTGATGATACCGTAAGGTAACTTTGCATATTCTGACGTATTTAAAGATAATCAAAGATTTTTAGGCATTCGATTACAAATGGGTCACGTTCTTATTGAAGACGATGTTATAAGATGACGATTAAGTGTAGAGCCTTTACAAAAAAAATATCGTAAGCTATGAGTGCAATTGTTTACAAGAGAAGATTTAAAGACTGCTTCTGTTTTGTGTTTACTCTCCGAGGGGACGCCAAAGTTGTCACTCGAACGGTGGTTGCTGAAAACCAGCACCGTAGATGGCTGGATTTGCCCAGCGTCACGGTATATGCTGAGCAACGGCCTATTCTTGCTTAGATGCGACGCACAACTTAGATTCTTAGATTGTTTTGGTATAATTATTAAGTTTTTTTCTTATAATTTTGGTAATTTATAGGTTAAGTTTGGTTTATAATGTTTGTCTCTGTTGAGGCTGGTGTGTGAACCACAGATTATAGTGGTCAAAACAACTTAGTAAAATTTTTTTGTCTATGGTTATAAGGCGTAATCACACATGGCCTGACAGGGTTGTTTCTGTATTTATGATGTTCTGTGCGTCTGTTTGGGCAGAATAAGCGTGTTTTCTTTTCTTCTTTTCTTTTTTTTTTTAAGACTCTGTAAATTTCTAATTACCTACCATCATTAACTTTTCTTTTACCGTACCTTTTGAATATTATACCCAGGCAACACATTACATGGACTGAAAAGATATTCATAATGATTATTTATTTTTATACGGACCTGACCAGACGTGCATGGTATAATATGGTATATAAATAAGTTATCATGGGTTTTCCGTTTAGGATTTTTTTATAGTAGCCTAGAGTCAAAACTTATGCCCGACTGATGTCAATAGACTTGCCATAGAACCTATACGTAACGAAACGTGTATGCACCTTTGTCCCTTTGGTAGCATGAAGATTAAATAAATAAATATACACCAATACCTAACCTAATGAATTTCCAATTTGGAACCGTGCACTAGCTTCTGACGTTTTATAAGTGCTCATGTAGGCCTCTGTAAAATAAAATATTTTGACTTTGACTTTGAATGCCATACCTAACCTAACCTTACAGCATGATGTACAGAGTTATGTAAATCTTCAATAACATTTACTTTGTAAACGTAGGTCTTTCGAAATTTTCATGAGAGGACCACCATCTCTATGTAGATCCCCGGTATCGGGCCGAAGCGTTGAGCCGCCTGGACAGGTGAATAGATGTCTCGACCCGTTCGCTGGCAATCAGTCACAAATAGCATTCTTTAGCGTCACGCCGAGCTACAAGCGGGGAGCGTGAGGGAAACATTGCCGGTAGGGATCGACTACTGAGTATAGCGACACACGGAATTTTAAAATTAACGTTATTGTACTGTAGAATGTAGCAATTAGTACAACCGTAGAATTGGTTCGTTTGGTATCGTAAAAACTCCGAATTATATGTCATTCATTTGTAGCTTTGTTGCATAGTATATGTAGCACCTACACTGCCCACTTACAAGAATTTCTTAAAAATATGGATCTTGAAAGAAAAAGGCCTTGTGTCCCGATCCCAAATTAAGTGATAATATTAAAAGAATGATAATTTTTTTTGGTTGGCTACATTATCTTCCACTGCTAGGCAAAACCTCATGATGATTCACGTGATAAACAAAAAGACATAGCCAAGACAAAAGAAGTAAGGTAAGGTCTTGAACCAGTGGACACTGGTTTAAGACCTACCATCTATATGAATATTATAATCATCATGAATATTTGAGTGACCCAAGAGCTGGCTTTTAACTTGGACAGAGAATAAGCATCATTATCATGTCAGCATTGCCGCGCTGTATGGCTAAGCTTATTACTTAGACTGGAGAGGCTAATACTAAGAGTGGCGAGACTTTTCACTACCAGTCGACAACGATGCTGAGGAGATTTTATTTTATTTTTTTTGAATTGAACAAACTGATCGTGTATATTTTGTAATTTCAACCCTAAACGGCTAAAAAATACTATCCTGTACAGAGATCAAATCAGCATCTGTTTTTCCCCGCTCCCGCTATCGCCCATCCCCTGCCACCCCCCAACAATCACAGGGCCTGCAGTTACCCCAGCTCCCCGATTCCCTGGCACCCTGGTACTCCGGCAGTAGTCCCACAATTAATCACGAGCTGATGCTTACCCTCTAATTGAATGCTCTCTTCAGCTTGGCGTTTATTGTCATCATCAATATGGACTCACGGTTGTTGACATGTTTCTTTTGCCGCCATTTGTTTTATCGGTTTTTCGTTTGAATTTAAATTGCTGGCAATATTTTGTGTACGATGTGCTTTTTTACAGTAGCAACCTACTGTAAAAAAAATAATAGATATTTACAGAGAATTTAAGCCTGTGTTATCGTCATCTGAAGGCTCCATACGAGTTAATTTAACTCTCTTTATTAGGCATTATACAGCATTGGAAGACTTTCCACTAGGTGGTCCAATGACCTGGTAAGAGTAGCAGGAATCCAGATGCGAGACACGCTGGGGTGGTTGTTTTGGTGACACTTGGGGAGATCTATGTTCAGCAGTGGATGTCTTTAGGCTGAAATGATTGTGATGATGATAGGCACATTTTTATGTCAAGGAGTTAGTATGGCAGGAAGGTGAAGCTATGGAAACTAATCAGAGCATTAATTGCAAATAAATCATTCACAGGCATTTTTAAATTATCAAAAAGTCAGTCAATCAGAAAAATTGTGGTTATTGATCATTCCACCTCTATGGAAAAGACTGTGCAAGAAACTCTTAAGAGGGTCCTTCTCCACTCGCTTATCGTAAACATCGAAAATGGTTTAAAAGCTTGTTACTTCATTTAATGCAATCCAACGCGATGTTTGACGAAAAGGCAACGCAAAAAAAGAAACTCTGTTAGTATTCGGTAATTCCGAGATTTACTCGAAAATTTCACAAAACTTGCTCCAAGAAATAGCTGTTTTTTTTAAACCCTTAAAAGTAATTGGAAAAAATTGTCGTCATTTAGAATCTTAATAAAATTTGCAAGGTCCCTAGAGGATTACTTTTTTGTCTTTTTTAATTTTTAGGCAAATTATGAAGTGTCAAAGTTCATATAAAATTGGAGATTTTCAGAGGTTTTTACTGGATTAGTATTACACAAATTTAGAAATTGGTTTCTTTAGGAACCTAGATAATATCCACAAGATACTGTGTTTCCAAAATATCTCTTGAAAAATGTGTAATAACGTCATAATCAGTTATGAGCGGTTGTATGAAAAACAGTGAAAATGTGAGTTATAATGCACCACCTTAAGATGGTTTATTTCATCTTATTATGCTCCTTTTTGACATGAAAAATCATTAAATGTCTTCTCTCACCCTATGGTAGAGCGAGAGAGCGTGTTGTCCAGCAGATAGCAATGCAAGGCAGTAGTGCAACTATCAAAATATGTTGAACTAGCTGCTCCAGAAAATTAGCCCAAGGGAACCTCCTTCCGGGATAAAAAGTATCATATCTCCTATTCCAGGACATGGTCTATCCGTGTACCAAGTTTCATCAAAATCGGTTTTGCCATTTAGGCGTGAAGACGTAATAAACAAACAAATTAACAAACAAACTCACTTTCGCTTTTATAATATTAGTAAGGATTAAGTTATAGGCAAGCATCCAAATGCATATTCATAAACTATACACACATATCTCTAAATTTAATTCCTATGCCAAAACCAAGCTCCTAAAGTTCTATTTCACAGTCGGAAAAAGGCAGACAGGCGCTTGCACAGGAATCAATCATCGGTCACCATTCACCATAAAGGCTGCAATAAATTCAGGCGAGCTTTCGGCCCATTTTCCACTTGTTTTCACCTCAACGTCGATTTCCAGTTCAACTGAAAGCGCTCATTCACCCTCGATTTTGAATTGGGCGTATTTGTCATTTTCTGATGTATTTCGCTTCGGTGTTTGGCCGTATTGCCCTTTTGTTGGTTCTGATTGATCGTATTGATTTTGCCGACGATTTTAACTGGTAGTTTAATTGAGAGAATTTCTGTTTTACTTTTGTAAATAGGGAATTGAAATTGAAGCATCTATTATGCCTGAAATTGTGTGATTTTCATATTTATTTAAATATCAATATTTAATTATTTCATTACAAGTTAACTCTCTTGTCAGAGTTTAGTGGTATTAAAATTCAACAAATTGGTATGAGTTAGTAGAGTTAGTGACATTATTTTATTTTATAAAATAAAAAGAAATGTTCCCACTGCTGAGACTCAGGCCTCCTCTCTAGAAGAGGGAATAGGCCTTAATCCACCATGCGGGCCCAGTGCGGGTTGGTGAATGTCACATGTCTTCGAATGTTTTGGTTCTAGGACAAAAATTTTTTGGTTATAGGTAATAAATAGAAAATCTCAGTTAAAACTCTGCCTGATAACATACACTATATGCATATACAATACACACAGCTACCTACCCTAAAACCCAATTCAAAAACCTGTCCTAAAAAGTTTAAAGAAAACAGTTTACATTACTGATACGTATGAGCAAAGACACGAGGTCATTTGTCACGCCACACATTAAGCGGCGGTTAACGTGACGGCTATAAAAAGCGTGTAAACACGTCACCTGTCACGTGACGTCGGTGACGTGACGACGTGACGTGACAGAGCTGCTCACGTGCAGATGTGCGAAGGGGTTGGAGGTGGTAGGTGATAATATGGTTTTTTTATTGTTGGACCATACGTTTTCTGGCATACGTTAGACTGGACTCTTGACCGTTTCTTTTAGAGAAAATGTTAAATTATCAACGGAATAAAGTTAATAATAGGAAAACAGAAAAAAGTTTTTACTAATAACTTAACATTATTTAGGTTATCTATCATATTTTTATTATGCCCCTTGTATTGGCATACAATTTCCTAAAATACTTCTACATTAAAACAGACTCCTTGATTAGACTATCTGTGATGTAAAATACCAGCACACCTCTATTGAAATGGGTGGATCCTCAAACCAGACGGGTGTCGTGTCTGGTCGGGGCAAATGCCCGATAGGTGATTTTTTTTTCGGTGGGCAAAAATCATCTTATGACAACCCCCGCTCTTGGGTGGAGCGGGAGATAGACTCTTACTGACTAAAAACCCACCCCGTTCCTTCTAGCCTCTTCATACCGGGGCACAAGCTTCCTTTCGGATAACCCTGGCCCCAGTAGGCTTCGACCCAGCTGGGCCCCGCCTGCTGCTGACGACTCCTTGAAGCACGCGGGAACAGTGCGCGCCGTCGACGTCCCGATAGGTGATTTAGGACCTTTGATATCACGATGTAGGATTAGTGTGACGTCAGGTCTTCAGTTCGTACGTCGTGAAACTAATACTACTACATACACACATAAACTGTAATGAAACTTACGTGTGCATAAAGCATATGAATAGATTACATAGATGGAATACTGATGAAAACATACAACGTTTCCTATATATTAGCCTTAGTTATTTCCTACTACATTACGATTACTTACCAATTTAACTACCCAAAGAGCACCCAAAGGGCGATGGAAAGTGCTATGCTCGGGGTTTACTTGCGTGATTAAATCAAAAATCAAGATATTCGCAGGGTTCTAAGGTTGCCGACATAGCACGAATAATTACCTAACTTAAGTAGCAATGAGCAGAGTACATTGCTCGCAGAACAGATGGCCGTTGGAGCCGAAAGGTTCTGAAATGGCGATCACGTAGCATTGAAAGGCCTCCTACAAGGTGGACCGATGACCTGGTGAAGGTTGCGAGAAACTGACGCACAGGATCGTTCATTTTGGCGACAATTGCGGGAGGCCGATGTCTAACAGTAGACGTATATCGGCTGAAATGATGACCAATTTAACTACATAATTTAAGATTTTTTCTCTACAAATAAAAATATTCTTTACTTTTTTCAAAACTGCCGTATCCAAACCTTCCTACATCCTCGTCAGGGCACTGGTATGAAAAATGACACGCTGTTTCAGCATTGACACACCGTCGTCCGTCGGCAGTGTATTGAGGAGCGGTCGGAACGATCACGATGATGCATCGCTTCGGAAACGCGACGCTACACGACGTTTTGTCATCGTTTTCGTGTTCTGTACTTAAACGTTATTGACTTGATATTAGACGTTGCTATCAATATTTGCTGGGTGGTTGACGTTCAGGTGGTAAGAAAAGTTAGAAGATTTTTTACATTGGTCACAATTTTTTCTTATGTGTTATAATAAAAAGTTAGTCGGTCTGTTTGTCGTGTTCAAAACTCAAAATCTTTAAAACAGATTTTCAAGTGGCATTTACCAATAGGCAGACTGATTTTTGAGAAACTTTAAACTGTATATTAGATGCATATTACAGCATAAACAAAGCTAAGAATTTCTAAGATTTGTAACAACCGTGTGAAGCTAGGACGGCTCACTAGTTTAAAGATTTTTTTTTTTAATTTACCCGTATATAATATGTTTAATACTCCCAAATTATTTTGGGAAGCTTTTCATTGTTCATGTTAAGGAGATGAATATCTTACTGGATTCTGTGATTTCTGTTAGCCTTTTGGAGGTATCCAAAATCCTCCGTTGAAAAGGGAGGATCCTCCGTCCAGACAGGACTTATAGTCTGGTGGGCGACTGCCAGATAGTTGACTTTGGGCTGTCGTATGTATTCAAATCGCGCGGAGAACTTTGATTGTGCGATGCAGGATTTCGTATTTTCTTCGTAGTTCTTATGTGGCGTCATAGATGTCGCTACAGCCTAATCAGACTTTCCTAAGGTACTAATACTAACCTTTTTTATCTAATAATTCATTATCCTTAGCATGCGCTTTTATTTTCACAATACATTCAGGAAGTTTTAGAACTAGGTACCTACCTACATATTAAAATTAAATTAAGATGTCTATTTTTAAGAAAATCTCTCTGACCGTACTACACATACTACATGACAACATGTTCATTTCCAACAAAAAAGCGGTTACAATTCAACTTCGATTTCCACGAAAAAATCGTCCAATAAAATTCAAAGGCCGCCATCCCATCTTTCTCACATGGACTCGTATGGTTCACATAATCGGTTTAGTGCCACATTCACCTCTGATAATAAATCATGAGTAAGCCGCACCTGCCCCCTTATCGCGGTGCCCGGGTGCTGTGGGGGAAGGGCGGGGGTGGCTAGCATTTGCCACTATATTGGACTTTTTTCCGATATGTTTTGAGGGTTATTTGTTATTACTGATGTACTTTTCATGCTCTTGTTTTTGATTAAATGGGTTGAGCAATGTCAATTGCTTAATGCCGCTATAGCTATGGTAGAAAAATAAGTAAACCTTGTCTTTTTTAGTTTTGTGGGATATTTTATTTTAGTGATAATGTATATTGTTTCTTTTTTAGGCTAACAACGCGTTAGTTTAGGCTGTAACGTTGTACAAGTAAATTGTAAATGAATAAATAGATGAATAGGACCGGTTTTGTGGTGATATTCTCCGGCGCTGCAGGAACCTTTGAAAGAGCTTATAAGAACTACCATGGCCTTAGTACGTAAAAAACCAATAATGGAACATTGGTGGGTTTGAGGCAGTATAATTCTGATCCTCCTTATCCACTGACGCTCCATCCAGAGTGGGAGAAGTGACTGTTCTTAAAAACTGTTTCGCAAATAACCCTTAGAAGTACTAATCCTCATAATCCTAATCCTAAAAGCGGTATCTCTTTTTTTTTAAGTAATTTTTTTTTTGCTTGAATTTACCTAATACGCTTTGCATCACAAGGGCAACTCTCGATCTATGGGCTACTCGAACAACATTTACACCCAACATTGTAACAAAAAAAAAAACAATCCATGCTTATTTAGTAATATAATAAATGCAAAAATAACTCGGTTTGTTACGTCTTCAAGCCTTAGCCACTAAACTGACCTTCATAGAATTGAACATGAGTATAGTCCTAGGCCATGGAACTCCTTATCAACATACCAAGTGCTTATAGTAGATAGTACACGTCCCAAAATTAACGGTAACTTCTTTCCATAATTATTTTATTCTCAAAACTCACTTTTATTGAATTACACATCGACATATCTTTACTACGGAGTTACCGCTTCACTCGGACTTGACGCTTTTTTGTTTATCACAGTTGAAGCTTAAATACATAGTACCTAGTCATAGGCGCCAATTCTCTTCTATACCAGCTAAACTTATTTTAAACTATAATCGTTCTCTTTTGCTTATCGTTAAAACTGGAAACAGATAACAACAATTACACACCTTCTAGTCTAGATTTAACGATTAGTAAAAAAAAGTTTGAATCAACAACACTATTATTACAACTATGGTTTCGGACAATAGAAAACGTTTTCGTAAAGTAAAAGAAAGCGATAGTTTAAACTAAGTCCAGTTGGTGTGCAAGAGAATCGGCGCTATTATCTACTAAACTCCTTCACCATAAGCATAGCACAACCGCGTGTCCCAGCGGCCTGTTAGAACAAGTAGGGACATTACAGAAGTTCTCTAATGCCTCAACTAACTTCGTTACAGAGTTACGACTATCGGGACACCTTTCATTAACGTTAACTCTCTGTTGCCTGGATTACTCTGCTCCTGTTACACTTGATTAGTCCACGTTTTAGAGGTATTAAGGTCTACAGACTTGAATTCTGTTTGTAACTTGAAATAAATTTGTACTTTATTATCATTTCAGTTATAAAACGTCCACTGCTAGGTATAGGCCACTCACAAGTGTCGCCACGACGACCGGTCCTGTGCGTCTTGCATTCATCGCACTCCTGTAACCCTCATGAGGTCCTCAGTTCAACGACGTGTAGTGTTGGTATTTTATTGGAATTAACCATACCAGCTGGATCGAAGCCTACTGGGGCCAAGGGTCTATTTCTGTAAGGGAGGCTCGGCACCGGTATGAAAGGCAAGAAGAACCGGGGTGGGTTTTTAGTCAGTAAGAATCTGACTCTATCTCCCGCTCCTCCCAAAGGCGGGACATTTCATTTGAATGATTTTTATCCACCGAAAAAAAAAGAAAAAAATGCCCTCCTCATAAAACAAACCAACAACACATCAACACCCAATCTCAAACAATTAATCAAAAATCAGCTCTCTTTACACGAACAAAAATACAAGTTGGACTAAACTCTCACTCGTAGGGTAAATGTAGCAACACTCGGCTATACGTCCCCGGGGCGCACTTGCATCGCCACGGAACCGCGGCCCGAATACCGGCGGAATTGCACGACCGCTTTTATTGTTAGTTGCCTCCATAACTCTGAGCTAGTTAACCTGATACAAGGTGGGATTTGGAGTTGCTCAACACTTTATTGTGGAAGGTACGGATGAGTGGGTTTGAGTCACTTTGTTTTATGTATTAACAAGCTTTTATCATTGCAACAAAATTTGATACAACATTTTGACACAAGTGAAGAAAATTTCACGTGTCAGCAATTTGTAGGCACAGTCGCGCAATTCGTGGGGGTTGATGTACGCCCAGGTCGCCCAGCCTGATACGATAAACCTAATAAAACAGTGGTGAGGCGACCACTTTTTTATTACGCACTAGTGCAAAAAGCACTAAATTGCGTGCTTTAAAGCAGTGGGATAAGAGCGGTATTCGAGTAAGTGTATTGAAAAATATTTTACACAATTTTCCTCCTCCTTTTTTTCCCCTTCTTCCGTCATCGTTTATGAGCGATGTTTGATTAACAAACTTCAAACACACAGACCTTCACCTTGTAATATTACTGCTTCTTCTTACCCTAAATCCGTTAAGCTCTTTCAGCGTAAAAAAAAAAATAAACAAACACACAGACATACAAACTTTTGCCTTTTTAATGTTAATATGTACAAAGTAGGATTGCACTCCTGTTAAAATAAGTTTAGCAATTATTTGACGGAATTGTTGCTATGTTGTTTTTATTATTATGAATAATCGTATAGAATTTCGAGTAATTCCAAAACAAACCATTCCATTCCATTCAATCACGTTAAACAAAGTGGCCAATTTTCTAAATCCTTTCATTCAATTCCCTCTAAAGTCCACAAACTCTTGTAACAAACTTAAACATTTTATTTCTCCAATCCTAACAAGACTTTATCTAAGAAAGAAGTCAAACAAGCAAACCCAATAGGTGTAACAATATCTGTCCGGTCCACAGAGACCACTCACGTAAGGTGAAAGCAAATATTGTGGGAATCGCAAACAGTGTTCGACAAAGAGTTTAAAAAGTGCAGTTTGAAGTAACGCGATGTTGCGGGTAAGTGCGGGGTCGGACAGTTACTGTTACATCCACCCTACTGTCTGAGGGTGATGCGTTGGAGTTAAGTGAGATGCGGAGTTCGGTTAGTGAAATTCATTTAAATAATTAGTAAAGTTGAAAATTGATTAAGATCAACGATTGCATCATTGCTTACCATCAGGTGGGATCACAGTGAAGCATGTATCAGATAAAAAAAGTTTGAAAAATCGCAAAAGTAAGTTTTCTGTATATGCATTTTTTATCAGACGTCGGAAATCATCCAATGACTTCTCTCAGTCTAGGATGGAGCGGAGTAGCACTAATTCCCCGTAGCCCTACAGGGCATCGGCTCTACAGTTATGCTACGGATCAGTGAGCCGTTGCTACTGTAAAATTTTCAAACAGCTATTCGTCTCAGAAATCTGAAAAGTGAAAACCATTATCATAAGTTAAAAGATTGTAGCGCTAATCTCACATCACTCAATGTTGCAACCGTATGTCTCATTTGACCATCCTAATATTAGGTATAATGGTGAAACTTTGTATAGATATGTGTATGTTTGTTACTCCATTACACGCAAACAGCTGAACGAAATTGGATTCAATTTAGAACATGGGTGACACATATACCCTGAAATAGAGATAGTATACTTTTATCCCGGGAGTATAAAAACGTTCCTTTTAGTAATTCTCAGATTTAACGCAAATGAAGCCGCCAGTAGAAGGTAGTATTAATACAATTGTTGGACATTAACTGTGTTTTTTTTTTTTTAATCTTTATTAAAGAGCTTTCTCAATTTTGACCATGCTGCTCCATCATGGGCAAATTTTGTATTTTGGTTTATTTTAAGTGGTTGTAATAAACTTTGTATAGGACTCTTGCTTTGTCTGATGTAGGCTTAGCTAAGATTTTGTTGCAAATACCGATATCTAAAAAAAAACGTGCTAATTACCTATATTTCTCCTGAGCGTTCGCCCCGCTCACACGCCACCAGAATATGTTGTACGACCTCAAATATTCCGCATTTTACACAATTAGGTGAAACGACGTTAAAGATGTGTACCAGTTCCATAGCGCTTTGTTTTCAAGATTTATTTAAAGTCGGAACTTAAAACAAACTACTAACAGAATAAAGTCCGACTGGGCGAGGACTGCGATTGGCGGAGCTGATTGAATAAACTTTAAACTTTCTTTGAGAATAGTTCTAACCTTTAGTCCGAACAAATAAGTAAGACCTCATCACGAAGTTTGAGTTCAGGTTAAGTTAACCGTTTGGTTTGGTGCCAACTAACGGCCCTGCTATTCTTACGACGTTCTTATTTATGGGGTGAACAGAAATGTCGTAATGTCCCAAAGATTTTTGACTATCATTCTCGTGGTTGGATGGAGAGAGGTACTTAGGCCAAAAAATATGGATGTATTGTGTGAAATTCTTTTACACAATCCATCCATATGATTCTAATGTCCAATTTTTTTTAGTCGTTATAACATATTGAGCAGTGGGTATTTTCTTTTCCATACTAGAGTGACCCCTCTAGTATGGAAAAGAAAAAAAGTTGATGAATCAAATTCTAATAGTAAAATTATGTTGTAGTGTACTTTAAAAAGTAGTTTTACCTAAAAAACGGATATTTAAACATACGTCTTCAGCCCGCGCATGCGTTTCAAAATTATATTTTTTTTTAAAAAACACGTATTACTAAATGGCATAGTTCTTTATTAGAAATTACGTAAAATACTATTGAAACATAACAAATATTTAGTAAACGACATATATTAACGTTTAAAACAAAAAACTTAAACAAATACACAAAAAATCCCGCCTACTATCGAATTTCGGCATAACTTTCCTTGAAGCAAGTTTTTCATGAATCATGCCGTCTCTTGTTTTTTTATCACATGCCGACATTGCAGCTTCTGTCACTATCTTTACACTTTATCGTTTTACCGCTTGTGTATGGCAAGGCAGCCTAATAAACAACATACTTTCGTCACCTTCTCTCTATTATCTGAATAAGTTCGTCATTCGTTTGATTTCTTAGGATAGGTGGATCAAAGTTGGTGTTTTGCCAGTTTATTAGATCAATGTAACATTTAGCATCAAAATTAAGTTTAGGCACTTCAAAAGTGCGTGGTAGTTTTCCCATTGTAGGTGAACTACGCGCTTTTAGAATTCTTCTAGCTGCAAGTTTTCTTATATGCTTTTCCTTATCTGTCAACATCGCCAATAGTAAATTTTTAGGGTGAGCAAAATATGCGTTTCGTTGAATAACAGGATCTATGACTGCTTTTAATGAATTTCATAAAAATCGCGAACTTTCAATCAATTTCCAAAGGTGCCGTGATCTGTCTTTGCATGTTGAGTGTGTCTTTATTTGGAGCCACACGGAGGCATATACTCTTACAATGTATTGAGCCAAAATAATTAAATTAGTTGATGGCGTTGGCATAGAAATGTAAAGACGCAAGATCCGGTTTGCCTTAGATAACTAAGGCCAACGGGCATGTGACATTATGGAGTATCCGATAGCTCTGTCGGATACTCCATAACGGTCACATATTTGCGACAACACCGGTAAACTTTTCACGCATTTCTTATTTTCTATAGTTCCTGAGGTTGAAGGTAAGGGCTCTTTATATTTTTGTTTTCCGGAAATGAAACACTTGTATCAGAATCACTACTTGTTGATAACATTAATTCTTGTTCTGGCGTTTTGGATGGGTTGTTATCGCTCTTCAGACAGATTTTTATTGAAGCTTGCTTTCGAAAAAACTTTTTTTGTAAACTTTTTGTTGATTAATATTTTTCTCTCGCCCCGTTGATCAATCAAAAAGTCGTGTTCTTCTTTAGGAACTTTAACTTCTCTGGGACAATTGCACTGACTTATTATCTTGCATTTGCATGAACAAATATCGAAAAAAAATTCGCTTTGCTGCAAGAACTCAGTTTTTTTCTCAGTTGACCACCTTTTCAATGATTTGATAATATTTTTGCATTTAGAATGATAAGCTTTCAGGAGCTGAATGACTCTTGTATGCGAGACTACAGGAATTGATGCCTTTTGCCATACTCTTTTAACTTTCTGGGTTACAATTTCTGCAATTTCGGAAAACGCGGGCTCTTTGTTACTGCCACTTTTAATTTTCACCTGTAGTCTATTCCACTCGTAACATTTCATGACATCCTGGTACGTTGGTAACACGTTTTCTTTTATATCTTCTATAGTTCCAAATATAGGGCACTTGAATGACTGTTTATTATTTGACATGATGGAAAAGTTTAACCTCAAAGTTCTAAAACAAAAAAAAAGTTCTAAATTATGCAATTTACAATTTCATGAGATTTCACAAGAAACTAGCCACATTTATACATGAATTCTCTGAATGTACTTACCTCAAAAATACCTCTTCTTTTAATAAACAGCACAGTTTATATAACAAAAGTAACGTGTATTTCAATAGATACTAATCAAAAGATTAATCTATACCCAACGTCAAAAGTGTAACTTAAGATGTATAAGTGGGTACTTGAACTTTTTTTTTCAAAACTTCAATGGCGTTGCGCGTGCTCTTCCATTTAAAATAATTCAATAATATTTTAAAGGGTTCATAACGATACCTAACTACAACATATATTCGATATTAGAAATCGATTACTTAAAAAAATTTTTTTGACCCACCCTATGAGCACATTACCAGTCGACAGCGAAGTTGAAAGAGTTTTATGACGCCATATTTTAGTTTGATTTTAGTTAGTTGTAATTAGCGTATAGTTTTATTACTATTTTTTTTTAATTTATTGTAGTTCTTTATTTGTTCTATAAAACTTAAAATCTAAAACATAAAAATGAATCGCAAATTGTGTTGGTAAGCGCGTAACTCAACAACGCCTGGACTGATTTCGCTAATTCTTTTTTGTTGTGATTGTTATTATGAGGAAAAGGTTCTTATGGAAAAAGAAATTAGGGTAGTGTAGGGTAGAGTAAGGTAATAGGGTATACCTAATATTGTAGAGTAGGGTAGAATAGGGTATAGTAGGGTGGAGTAAGGTAGACCAGAAGCGAAGCCGCGGGGTTACAGCTAGTTCAAAATAAAAATATTTCCGAATTGGATAATAAACTTAAGTTGTGTAACATATTATATTACTATACTAGCTTTTGCCAGTGGCTTCGCTCGGTTGAAAGCCGGTTTCTCCATACATACTTTGAACCCCCGAATGATTTCCATAGCAGGTGAATTTTGGAAAATCCTCTCTTAGTGCTCGCCTACGTCTTAAAAGAAAACATTGTGCAAAATTCCACGCTCCTAGACCCAGTAAGTTTGTCTGTGCGTTGATATGTCAGTCAGTCATTATCTCATTTTATGTAAATAACCTATACCTACGTATATTTTATTTTTATTTTTTTGCTTAACGCATCGTAACGCCTCGCAGCTATTACGTCAGTGCTTCACAAGTTCAGAATCTCTTAAGTGCTACACATCGTATAGACAAATGATCATCAAACATCTGCTAATACGGTGTCAGATAAAGATCATGTAAGACTAGCTTTTACCCGCGGCTTCACCCGCGTTTATTAATATACTTTACTTTTTCTCCCCCTTTTAATTTAAAAAAAAAATAGCTTATGTCAGTCTCCAGGATCCCAACTATCTCTGTAACAAAATTACAACGTAACAAACAAACAAACAACTCACTTTCGCTTTTAAAATATTAGTAAGGATATCATTTGAGAAACTTAATAATAAAGTTCAAACACTGCTTGATAACCACACCATTGTCAAAGTAAACAAACTCATGTGTCTAACCTCAACTCAAAATAACAAAAACTCTAAAGAGCTTATATTTATGAGAACATAGAGAGATTTACTCCAAACTTTGCCAAAAATCCATCACAGTAAACAAAACGAATCCACCTTCAAAGAAGCGCAAACTGTAACTACCACAAATCAATTTAGAAAATCTACCGCACGTCAGCACTCTAGCGTCCCACCTAGACACACGAATGGCGATCATAGCTCTCGGCAGACGAGATGAGAGTGTGTCTGGACCACGAGGTGTGCTGAGAAAACATCATATTTCATGGCTTAACCCTTCATGGGAAGCTTTTTGCTTGATCAAGTCTGTAATGAAATTATTGAATTGTGTCTGAGATTGTCTGCGTTGGGAGGAGGTAGGTTTTGTAGGTTTGGAAGCGAGTGACGGAAAATTGGTTTGTGGTAAACAGTTTAAGGTGATTGGGAATTGGTTTGAGATTAAATAAGTATTAAACGAAATTGAAATTGAGCTTTATTTTAATTGTACTTACAAAATAAAGTCGTTATTACAATATTGGTACACGAGTATACGTACAAACTAATCATAGAAAAACCATCGATATCTCTTTACTAATATTATAAAAGCGAAAGTATGTTTGTTTATTTGTTTGTTTGATTGTTTGTTACGTCTTCACGCCTAAATGGCAAAACCGGTTTTAATGAATTTTGGTTCAGAGATAGTTGGTAGTCTGGAGACGGACATAGGCAAATTTAAAAAAAAAGTGAGAAAAGGAGGAGAAAGAGTAGAGTATATTAACAAACGCGGGCAAACCGCGGGTAAAAGCTAGTATGTAATATAAGTCAATGAGAAAAACAAATTAGTATTGTGACGATACTCTTCAAACTTCTTACCAGTGTGCTCACGAACTTTGACATTAATTATTTATTATGAGTAGGTTTTTATAACATTTATTTTGCACCATAATAAGTTACTATAGCTGTAATAATAAGTTTTTTATACTTTTCCAGTTATCACAATTCGCACTAATCTTGTAAAACCGAAAGTTTATGAGTGTACTGTGTATGTTACTTCTTTACTCTCGAACAGATGAACAAATTCGGATGAAATTTGGATCTGGATAGACCATGTCCTGGAATAGCACATGGAATAATTTGTAATATGAGAGCACGTACCTTAGGGTCAATTTTTTACTGCACTAATTTTATTTAAAATGCAGGACCAGAGCAATTAATTTAATGATTTAACGAGACTCGGAGCATATTTTCATTGTTTTCCAATTATCACATCATTAAACTTTACTTTAAATTTACCTTAAAAAAAATTGAATTGAATTTGAGGATATTCCTCAATTTCGCCAAGATTCTATCATCAGATCCCAACTTGGTGACTATGGGACCATTTGGGAAGTATAGCCTTTCCAACACAAAATGATTTTTTCAAATCGGTTGGCAAGCGACGAAATTATGCGCGAACAAACATTAAAAATAAATGCTAACATCCGAATTGAGAACCACCTCCTTTTTTCTCCTTCTTTTTCTAATCACACACACAATCTACACCGAATCAAACAATTAGTTTATCACAAGTTCATCTACATCCAAAAAAATACGTTCATCAAACCAAAAACTATGTCACTTCCATTTTCCCACAAGTCATGTGAATTCCCATTCAAATCACATCATTATGCAGTACATCTACCATACCCTGCAAAATATGTCCCTCTGAAAGCCCAACGTTTGGTCCCATATGACCGAGTGATCTTGCTTGCATAGCAGATGTCCCGCGGCTCGTCCCCTGACCTGTCCCCCGGTTGAGGTGCTCTCTATCCAGTTGATAAAGTGATGAGTCAAGACGCACGTGTGAGTTACGAGCTATGTCCATATTTTTGAGGACTGTGTGGGATAGTGAATTTTCGTAGCAAATTTTTCTGAGTACAGGGTGGATTTTACTTGCTTATTTTAGCGGTGAAATCGTGTTTACCCAAGACTTACATATATTACAATTATTTAGAGTTTGGATAGGTATATAGACTAAACATTTCGGACTTTATTTCGTAATTATGGAAAGTAGATATTTTTGAAGCCGCAATGAGCTATGACAAATATCTGTGAAGACAGTAAATAGGGACTTCAATATTTTCATTCATTACATACTTATTGACAGCACGGTTGCTTCCCTACGCTCGTATTGTGAGTTCGATTCTCGCATGTAACTATTAATGTTTGTATTTAATAAGCTACAGAAGTCTACAGATAGGTTTACCTCGTGTATGTAAATTAACATTATTATAAACGCACTGTTGACAGTCAAGAAAAAAAAGGGATAGCTCCTGTTTGAACAGGAGCTATCCCTTTTTTTTTCTTGAGGTGAATAAGTTAACTCGATCTGAGTGAAACGGTATATCAGACTTTTACTGACTTAAGACCCGCCTGTTCTTTCAGTTGCCCATTGCCTTCCAGGGCCAACATTCCCACAGTTCACAGCAAATAACCATTCAATTATTATCTAAAAGCCAGACAGAATTACGATGACATTAAGTAATAGGAAACCAGATTTAATATTTACTTTAGCAAATACTGCACCAAAATGAAATTTCGATTAATAATGTCGACGCAAACCTCTTAATTATTGCAGCACACAATATCTTAGCAAACAGCATGTATATCAGCCGTCCATGCTTACCCAACCAAAGGTGACAAACAGACTATTTTCTCTCCTGTCCAATGCAAATGAGACCATCTGGCATAACCTGAACAAACCACTACCATTTACCATCACATTGAACCCTATCACAAACGAATAAAGTATAACTTTGATCTCTAAATCCGCATATTTAGTTTGGTAGAAAGTGATGTTAGACAATTTCATTAAATTCATTCTTTCAAAACTCTATTACGTGGACTAAAAGCTTATAATCAAACGCACCAGCTCCAAAAACTATGTTTGTAAAAGAGTCTGGCCTCACGTGGGATTCCAAAATAAAGTGATGACCCTAAAGCGTTGGCGTGTGAGTTATAGGGTTGTCGCTTGTGAGAACTTTGTGTTCCTGCGTCATATTAATGTTAATACATTTGTGAGGTTTTTGTGGAGTCTGTGTTGTGATTTAATTTTTGCAAAAAAGTTATAGAATTGAAACATGATTATTTTTATAGTTATAATAAAGTAGGCCTAGAAATATTTTGAAGAGGCCCAGCGTAGCACAGTAACTATAGACTAAAGAAAATACGAAGGAATAATGCAACGATAGGATCTAAGTTCAAATATCCCAAAAGTAATTAGCCAGCTATAAGTTTACTATTTCGTATTTTCCATAAATTGACACATTATCATTTCTTAGCAAATATACTAAAAAAGGACAGGACCGGTCGTTGTGGCGACGCTTGGGGGAGGCCTATGTCCAGCAGTGGACGTCTTTCGGCTGATATGATGATGATGATGATGATGAAGATACTAAAAAAATAAAAATAAAAAAACTAGCTTCTTCTAGCGTCTTCGCTCGCTTCTCTATGTAACTCAGTTATAAAGTAGCATTATATTGGTGAAAGTTTTTTATTTTTTATTAATCCAGTATTTTTTGAGTTTATTAATTAAAAACAAAAATACAAACTTACAAATCGTCTACCTAATAATAGAATATAATAGAATGTAGCCCACCGATATCGAGAACAGAGTCTAAGCTACCCATAGTCAGGGTTCTAGAGAAAGAAAACTCTTCAGTATCCGTGTCTAGAAGTACCGCGTTCTGAGATCCAATCACTCAGCGATGACGTGATGAGGTGATTCTCACCTTAGATTATCAAGGCTCGTCGCTATTAAGCCATTGGCTGACACGAATCGATACTAATGTACTTAAAATATAATCACTGGGTCTACAGCACACATTTCTACATTCCCATCATATGATTATCTTTCTTGGCTTTCACGATGTTCTCGTCATGCGGAACGGTCATGTCAATATATCATTGTATTGATTTAGTCCATGGCACCGATTGAAGCCGCGCAACTTCCACCTGACAGAAGGCTACTGGCCAGGCCTTTGAAGGTTACTGACTACGTTGAAGGTTACCGACTACGTTGAAGATTGCTCTTTAGATGTCCAAAGAAGCTCTCCTTCATTGATTGCTTCATGTCAGTTGTACTTCATGCACTCGCATAACATTTAACGCTTCCTGTTTATGATTATTGTCAATAAATATCTCTTAGTTTGAAATAATAGAAATTCATTATTCACTATATTTTACGAGTAAAAACTAATTAGTTATGTTGATTTGGTATTTGAGTGTCACAGTTTTATTGATTGACATTTAAAAGTTACGACTACCTAATAATAGTAGGTTTCCTTGAGTTGTTTCGACATTTCAATAATTCGTTTTATTTCAAAACTATACATACACGTGACATTACTTTTAAAATATGGTATAACCATTCACCATTTTTCATAAAAAACGTCAATTTAAAAAATATCCCAACTCATTCCAAACTTTCTCCATAACTTTTATGGCAGGTAGGGCGCTATCAAAGCCGTCCATACCCCATTGATTCCAAGGTTTTATGGTTACCTTTACTCAGAACCAATTTATTACTATCTTTTCACGGACGACTTGGCAAGAAAGCCGTTACTTGTCGCAGGTATGATTTAGGTCTCCTAGCCAGACTTGGACACTAAATTAAAACCTAGGTCTTCTGGAAGTAACGAATTTGGTAAAGGGAAATTGGTTTTGTCTAGGTAATATTTTCTTGGGGGAAGATTTTTTTATTATGATTTTTTTATAATAATACGTTGCTACTAATAACTGAATGACTCTTGTATCGTGAGTGCGTTCACAAACACGTAAATTCACACTCACAAGACATCCAGACCCGAAACTACTATCTGTAGGCCTTACAAAAAATTTGTTCTGTGTGGAAATTGAACCCGTGTCACTCAATGCAGCAGCTGATCACTGCACATTGCAATTAATGTAAAGTTTACTAGTGTATTTCAGGACTTATAACTAAATATATATTCTTTGATGCTTTGCTTGACGTTGAAAATCTAGCTTGCTTTCATAAATCAATGAAAAAAAAATTCAATGACTGATTTAAATTATGAAATGGAGAAGCTAACATGTTAACTGTTTGCAGAAAATCTAACAAACTACCTTCGAACTAGCTGCTGCCAGCGGCTTCGCCCGCGTAATAAAAAATAGAAATAGTAAAAAAATGTCCCAAGAGAATGTTCTACGAATGTTTCCTGGACTCCCGGGATAAAAAGTCCTATCCTACGTGCTATTTTAGGAATTGGTCCAGCCCTGTACCAAGTGGCATTGAAATCTATTCAGCCGTTCGAATGTGAAGAATTAAAAAATTACACACTCACAAACTTTAGGCTTTATAGTATTAATGTAATATCAGTTTTAGTTGTAAAAAAATAAATGGCCCGTTTTGACAAATGATAAATAAATAATGATGATAAATAATTAAATACACAAAAAGAATACTCGCAACATATTCCATCATATTTTTTAACGAACCAAAAAAAATAAATGTATTTTTTTAAAACACTATAAGTAATTTATTATTATTTTGTTGTTTCTTTCAGCTTGGTTCCAAATTACATTCTGTTGTCTTTTTCAAATGTCAAAATGGGCTTGTTATTTTTATCGGGTATAATTATATTTAATCATAAACTTTCTGCAAAGAACCCGCCACAATCCTCGATTATTGGGTGATCGATCAATCATTCGATACACAGACACAAGTCCATCACCATGAACACAAACAATACGCCAAGCCCACGGTTAATTACCCACTCACAAAACAATAAAGGAATCACCTCACAGTAGGGTAAACACACCAGATACTGGCTATTGGAAAACTTCTGCTGAGTCAATAACCTGCGCCCGAACTTTTTCGATTAGTACCTGCCAGTAATGGGGCGCTTCACCCTACCAACTATTTACCCTTATTACGTCTTTGGTAATTATTTTAACCCTTACAGAACGGTTTAGTGGTTGGTAGTAGTTTGGATTGAAACTGTGGGTTACATGCGGGGTAACTTATCTGCTAGATAGTTTAGTTACATCAATACGTGCCATCAATGAGACTAAGCTAACTGAAGTTATTAGGTTTTGTTTCCTCATAAACAACAAGGTAAATATACCTAAAATGAGTTTAAATTAATAACTTTTATGGTTTTCTTTTTTTTAGAAAAAAAAATCGCAATATATATTTTTAAACAAAACCACACCATCTTTGCACTACGTTAGTCACCCTAAGCCATAATATTTCTAAGACCTTTATGAAATCCGTTTAACTGTGAATCTGAAAAGTAGTAAATGTACTTATATTGTGAACTACGTTTATGATCTCAGTTACTCTACCAATTGACATTGTCAGTGTTGCCATCGTTAAGAACAGTATATTTATATTTAGTAATTTTAGGTTGATTAGGTAGTAAGTTAATGGCCCCCTTTTAACGTTTTTAGTTTATTCAATTACACCAAGAAAAGGTATTATTTTTAGTATATGCAAAACCTGAATATAGCTTATTCAGAATCAGTATGTCAGTAACTGAATCGATTCCAATAATTTTTATACCGAGTTATATTTTTTCCCAAAAATATTTAAAAAAGGTCACAAGTTGGATACCACTGACACTAAGTACAAAACAGGTAACGGCTAGTCATAGTGGGCATTAGCTGCCCGCGCACAACTGGGTGCGGAAGCAAAACAATCCCTCAGTCGCTCGGGTGGCCCGGTAACCATGTATTTATGTCGCCATGGCTTATAAATTGGTGATTTTTCATAATACAGCTTTTAAATTTTGTACATAGATTTTTTACATAAGAATACTGGACAGGCGTTTCAAGTTTCGCATATACCCAAAACAAAGTTGTATAATAACAAAAATTACCACTTTTCTGGTAAGCGTGGTAATTTGAGGTAGTCGTTCTAACTGTTCAATTCATCGGTGGATTACATTGATGAGTTTATTTTTATTTTTATTGTTGATAGGTTCGCGCTTGACCGCTGTCTCACCTGATAAAAACCGTTTACCTAGAAGAAACCTATTCACTCTCGACTTGAAGATCCCCGGGTTGTAGCTAGAAGGAAACACAGACTCCGGCAATGAATTCCACTCCTTAGCTGCACGCACGATGAATATGTTCCCAAAACGTTGAAGGTAGTACGAGTAACAGGTTCCAGGAACTAGTACCCAATATTTTTCTTTTAACCCTTCAGATACCGTCAATTAGAGACACAATAGTAAGACAATAGATGCGCGGCCACCGGTGGTCGCTTGGGGATTCATGAATTAAACTACTTTTGTACGACATTTTAAGAGCAATCTGTGTGTACGGAGAAACACGGTAAGTGGCTTTAAATAGAATTAAACAATACCCCCATCCTCTCATTAAACTGAGCCAAATAACGATCGCAGTCTAGAACAATCATCAATATGCAGTATACATCACCGGACGTGTATCACAAGCGGGGCAGACTACTAAACACAGCACCATGTAGCCATCATCACGAATTTGAGGTAAGCACTGATGTCATTACTGCTATAAGCCGTGGGAATTTTTTATGGCTTGATAACTAGAATTTGGTATTCTAATATTGTTTAGGAATAGACCTATGGGGAAAACATACTTTTTTTATTAAATTCCGTAAGTGTTGCCTAAATTATCCATTGACTAATAAGCATATTATTTATTACTTTTAAGGTGAAGGCATGTGAACACACACAGGAAGTTGGTGTAATCATCACGGCATTGATTTGTTAGATTCCTTTCTCATAATAACATTGTTAATTTGTATGTATGTATCTAAGTCACATCTAAGTATATATTTCTTTTGTATTTTTTTTTCTCACTCTATTTATCATCAATTTGCACCTACCGTGTTAAGTTTCTGCACAACCTGTCGACTCTTAGAAAATGCCGAAGGCATTTAGTCCACCTTTTTACAGTATTTATGTGCATAAAGTTTTAACCCTTCAGATACCGTCAATTAGAGACACAATAGTAAGACAATAGATGCGCGGCCACCGGTGGTCGCTTGGGGATTCATGAATTAATAAATAAAATAAAATGTTTAGTACCCATTGGGGGTTGTCGACGGCGCGTACTGTTCCCGCGCGCCTCAAGGAGTTGTCAGCAACTGTATCCAGCAGGGTCGAAGCCTACTGGGGCCAAGGGTCTGTTTCCGAAAGGGAGGTTCGGCCCCGGTATAAAAGGCAATGAAGGAACGGGGTGAGTTTAGCTGAAATTTAGCTTGTATGTGTAAATCAGATGACAATGCAAAATTATTATGACATGGAGCTGATCTGATGATGGAATCGGAAGGTGGCCGTAGGAGCTCGGCAGTTAAACGACACAACCCCATATGGTTTGGGCTCGTAAGATTCGTCTTGACCAGTATTAATCATACAGGTATAATACGCTATAAAAGCTTGCTATGAAAAAAAGATTTGAAAGTTAGTTTTTCTCTCATTAAAGGTGGCTGGAATGTGATTAGAACCTTCATGAATACCTACATTGTTATGCCGTGTACGTCGCTGAACATTACGGCTCGCTAGTCTAGACTGCTAAGCAGGACTGTTTCATTTAGATTGCTTTTTATTTGTTGTAAAAATTTTACCTGCTTTCCGTAAACAAAATAAAAATCAGAGGGCAGGTTATACTAGTGAATACGGTTAGTATGGCGAAGTAACGGGGTGAGTTTTTAGTCAGTAAAAGTCTGACACTATCTCTCGCTCCGCCTAAGAGCGGCGGATGTCATTGGATGATTTTCCCATTGAAACAAAGCGCCAGCGTTTTTTTGAGAAAACGAAGATAAACCTAAACGGTATTTGTCTTAATGGTTGGTTCAATTACAATACTTTAGCTACAATATCGTTCAATGTAGCTGAAAAAAATCTACTGATTCTGTATAGGACAGTAAATAATCTGGTTTGGATTGATTTCAATAATTTCAATGATTACCCAAATGTGTTTTGGGTTATTAATTTTTTTTTTTAACTATTAAGTAGTATGGACTTAATAACATCATTTACCGATAGTACATGTGCAGGTCAGCTTTTCATGAGATTTAAGTGTATCGGTCGGCACAGTTAGCGCAGTGGTTGAATAATAGGCTGCCGTGTAGTGTGACTCAGTTTCAGTTCCTGCACAAAACAAAAATTTATAACCACTTTCTAGTGTTTCCGAGTCTGGATATCTTTTTTACGTAAAAGAGTAGTCTTAGCGCGGAGTATCGTTTTCTTCCAAAAAGACTTCAAAGAATTCTATGCTCTATGTAATACAGCAAAGTAAAAAAGATATTCAACCAGAAAAGAAAAAAAAACTACACGATTCCTGTATTACCCGTAGTCCACGACAGTGTAGCCGCGTGACAAAGCTAGTTACAAACAAAATCTCACCTCTTCTAACAGCCTCTTTATTTATCTCGACTCCACAACGACAATCCCTGAACTAGTTAATACGACCCCATCGCACTATCATTACACGCGAAGCCGACCCGAGTCAATAGTTCAATATTTATGAGAGGGGGTCAGCAGTGATGTATGAGCAAGACAAGTGTCTGTGCAGGTGGACCAGTCGACTGATTTATGTGGCTAGCTGATCGAGCTGGAGTGGAGGTAATGGGGGACAAGGGTTGGTGAAGATAGGAGTGTTTTGTGGTCGGTATTTAAAGATTACCAACTCTTAGGTGATGCTTCTGGTTGGTCATCAGTAGCGGGTAATATTTTTGATAATTTATTATTATTACTAGCTTTTGCCCGCGGTTTTACCTTCGTTAATGCAGTCTAAATTACTCAAGAGTAAATCAGCTTTCTATCAGTGAAAAACATTCTGCTATCGGACCACTACTTTCAGAGATTACCTCCTACAAACAAAAACAAACTTTATCTCTTTATAATATTGGTGTAGATTTAAAAATAAAAACATTTTTCACACTAGGAATGACTCCTGTATTATGGGTGCGTACACAAACATGTATACTTACATATACTAGACACACAGACCCGGAACTTCCTGTAGGTCATACAAATATTTCTTACCTGTAGGAATAGAACCTGCGACACACAGCGCGGCAGCCCATCGCCCACTACGCCGTGAAATTTAAAATTGAGTAAGTCTTGTATTTCAGGTCACTTTCCAACCAATGACGAATTTTAGGTATCATCTTTATTACATTCTAAATTCCTCTAACGATTTCGCCTGCTTCGAAGTAAAAAACCATCTATGGCAGAGAAATACTACCTTGATAAAAAGTATCCTATACATTATACCAAAAATTCATCCAAACCGGTTCAGCCATTTGAACGTGACGGAGTGTCAAACATACACACATACCAACTTTAACCTTTGTAACCTTTGTGTGATTTACTCCTGATTTATAATCGAGTTTAATACGCAGTCGTTACGAGAAGGCTTGTCTCCAGGTAAATGTACCTACACCAAATTATTCTATTCACTGTCTACCTTCCTCCAACACAAAAACACCTAATCAATAGCTAACAAAAAGCCGGTGGCATCCAAATGCAGGGCTTGTCAATGCGGCCCGCAGGAGGGTCGGTAATGAGCTTCATCTAATTATCGCGACGTCTACGTGCGCCACTTGCTAACACCTGTATTATGCAGCGTCTGCCGCTTGTCTCCAAGCGGTCGGTACTTACAGACGTGAACGTGTTTATGGGGACTTAATGTTGGGAGGTTGAGCTTCTCTGGCTTTTGAGCATGACTGTGTTATGAGTATTTAGTGATAAAATTTAATGAGAAGTAAAATTAGTTCCAGTGTAGGTTTTTTTTTTGTCGACGGGGAAAATCATCTTTGACGAAACCCGCTCTTGGGTGGAGCGGGAGACAGTGTCAGACTCTTACTAACTAAAAACCCCGCGCCGTTCCTTCTAGCCTTCATACCGGGGCACGAGCTCCCTTTCGGACAACCCTGTCCCCAGTAGGCTTCGACCCAGCTGGGCCCCTCCTGCTGCTGACAACTCCTTGAGGCGCGCGGGAACAGTGCGCGCCGTCGACGTCTTGGACTCAGTCCATTACCGTACGATCGGACAGCGAGCTACCCATAGCTCGCCGTCCGCGAGCCCGCGTAGTTCCAGTGTAGGTAAACACTCTCTTTAATTTTTTATATGCTATTATTATATTTATATTAATGGTATAACATACTACGTAGCCAACTTAAATAATAACTAGAAAAAACTTTTATATTAAGCCTATGTACATATAATACAAAACCACAAAGTACACTCAGGCGTCGAAATACTCCTCCACATCGCTGTGATCCGGAAATGTGCCCAGAAGACTGGCAGCATTGCCACGTTCACGTTGATTGCCAGAGCTAATTCTTTGGGCGAAGAACGAGCCAAGGAAAGGAAAGGAATAAGTTATAATATCTTAAAAAAAGTGTTTTTGTCAGTTCGAAGACTAAAATAATTACCCTGTTCTGTAGAGATGTACAAGTATAAATAAAAATGAGTAATACTCGTAATAAAGTTTCTATAGACTTAAAAAGATAATTTTCATACATCTGCAAGTAAGATTTCAGCTTTATCACTCTTCCAAATAGTCTTCAGGCAAATCTGTACAAAGCATTTACAGTAAAGCCAACAAGATATTCAAACACAAAAGTAATCTAAAAACCCTATAAAGTAAGTTAAACATTTACCTAAAAGGACGTGAAACATTATTCACGTTAAACGCCGAGGCCCCTTCACAAAGTGGTCTAAACGAAAAAATACAATTTATTAATTTGCAAAAAAACGCTCTCGACGAGCGTCACCTGTCACCCGGCGTGACAACCCCCAAGAAACGGCGACGTGATGAATTGTTGAAAATAAAAATTACGACGTAACCGGCTGAGGGGAGGGGGTTGAAACACGTTTAATTTTAATCGACTCTTTGAAGGAATGAAGAAGGAATTTTAGTAAATCTTGTTATTTGAGTTTTTGAATTTTTTTAATGGAGTCATTATTTAATTGTTTGGGTAAACTTTGTGGTTAGAAGAAAACATGAATTAAAACACTTTGTCACAATTCCAAAGTTCCTTTCTGTTTGATTTATGAACAAAATACTTTTTTTTCTTGGTAATCATAATAACTTACTGATCTTTATTTGCAAAATATATATATAGTCTATTATTGCAAAATATATTTGTCAGAGAAGTCAATAGTACGGAAGCTTGAGAACGAATGAACGAGCTAAGTGACAAGTGACACATGTCACTTGACAGAATCCGGTCTGACGTTTGCACAAACCGAGCAGATAAAAGTGCCGAGCACAGAGGCTCGGGGCTCATTCCTCTGTCGGCAGTCATGCGATGTGCAAAGTCCTATTCTCGGGGACTGTCTCACGGCTCGTTATGTGAAGTGAAAACCTAAAGCTTGCATTATAATAAATCAGTTGTGTGATCTGGAAAAATCTGTTTATTTGCTCGATACCCAGCCAGCGCCCACAAAACAGTCTTTGGAAAGAGCTTCAATGATAATCGGCATCCTCTTCCGACATATTTTTACAACTGCTAAAAATTGTCTAGTATTAAAAACAAATTGAATAAACAAAGCTCTTTAAAACCACACACATTTTTCTTCGCCAACACGCCAAAACACGCGGCTGTCACGTCACCCCGTCACGTGACACGGCGTGACGCGCTTACACGACAGGTAACAACGTTTGGCGCCAATTTTTAACGCGCCAACATTTAAATTAAATTCCAGCGCTGCACGTCGTCGCGTCGCTCGGCCGCGCTTAATTCAGACAATTACGTGGAAATGCTTATCTCTTACTTATGTCTGTTGTGCAGGGGTGTAGCGTTTTATATTTGAAGGTTTTTGAGAATGTATCTCATGAAATTGAAATCATTGTAGTTATAATTGCTTGTTTTTAGGTGAGAAATCATATAATGACTTCTCCTGCTCTAGGGTGGAACGAGAGGGCGTGTCAGACTTTTAGTAGCCAAAACCACATGAGCTGCCCTTTGCGTTCAAGTACTACGAGTTTTGTAGCGAGAGCGAGCATCAGCCCTGCTGAGTCCCTACGATTTTACTGACATATCTGCGCGCCATCAACTACTCGGGTTTGGTGGACGAGAGGACGGTGAGCTACTCATTACTCGCCGTTTGCAAACTCCCGACGCCGCTGGGGGCGTCTCCTGTAGTGGCAGCTGGGGCCTGAGGAAGTCCGTTCCCTCACGTTAGCTGCTTTTTCTTCTTCTGTTGCTGTTTTCTTTTTTAGATAAAAGAACGCGTTATAATTTTTTAAAGTTATTTGATCGAGGGAGGGGAGTAGTGAATACAATGATTCCCTCATCTTAGACATACAATGATTCCTATTTACATTTGCTACCACTGAAGAATTAAAGAAATTACAATACCTACTTGAATTCAATTTAATTAAGTAGATAATTAAAACTCAGATAAAATCCTTTTATAATAATGTCACATTGGTATGAAAATGCCATTCCACGTAATAATCATAAAAATGGCCGTAAATTATCGTCAGTACATTAGTTTGTTTTCGCCTGACTTTATTTGGGACTATGCGCTACCTACTTTCTAAGTTTATTCTCTTAGGTATATTTGCCATTGATCCTTTCTATGTAATTGGTGATAAATCTTCATCTGTACTGCTGTTTCAGCTGTTTTGTTTACTTGTTGTTACACGGTGATTTACCCTAAAGTTGTTTTTTTTTTGTTACGTTGTCAAGGTAATCGGCCTATTTTTTTTTAATAAACTAATGCTTTACTGCGATCCCACCTAATGGTAAGTGGTGATGAAATCGTTGTTGGTGAGGCGCGCTATTATGGCGAAACTTGGGGGAGGCCTATGTCCAACAGTGGACGTCTTTCGGCTGAAATGATGATGATGAGGAACTTAAAGTTAATAGGGTGTCACAATGGGCGGGCTTATCGCTAAAAGCGATTTTTTAGAGACAACCTTTGGATGAATTTGTCAGAGAAGGAGAAAAAGATACGCAGGTAGTTTGTGGTGTGAAAATGAAACCCAAGGCCCTGGGACGAAGCCTAGAAAGGAACAGGAGAGTGTTTATAGTCAATAAAAGTCTGACACTATATCCCGCTCCACCAAAGGGCGGGAGTTGTCATCGGATGACTTTCACACCAAAAAAAAGGTAGGTAGTTCGTGGTGGTAAACGAGACAGGTCTTATCACATCTCCGTATAATTCGTCACGTAGCAAGCTAAGGAAAGTATCTATACTTATAAAGTTTCTGTCGTCCTAAAAATACGCGTCATCTGTTTTATTTCCACACTAGATAGCTGACTGATCCTTCTTCCTAGATAGTAGAGAAGCAATGCATCGCATCTAGAGGAGGTACCATAGACACGTCGCCGTCGGTACGTATGCAGCGCCACTGTGGCAGGTTACTTTGGCAATGTTCCCTACGAAAGATAGGTGTACGACTTGGACTGTGTTAAACTGGATAGGTCGATTATTTTATTGGTTGATAAAAAAAATTACTTGCCATATATTCTGTAAATGTAATTGTATGTCATATTAATTTTATTATATTTGTTAATTTATTTTATTTTTTGTAAATGTTAAAAACAAATAATAAAAAATACTTTTTGTGAGGTAAAAAAGCTATGATAAAGTCTGTCTAAGAAGTCAAACGACTTGGAATTTTGAATAATATTTAATCATTTATAAAATACTTATATTCGATACTTTTAATAAGGTTCTTCTATTAGAAAACAATGATCAAGATCATTTAATCAACATTGATTATTGAACAAGAGTTGATTTCATCAGAATTCATTTTGCCCTAATAATTACCCAAGTCGTTTGACTTTTTAGACAGACTCTATGTCTAGATATTTTTTTTAAAGGTTCTTTGAACATTTATAATTTTAGTAACTTGGTGTATCCTAACCTAACAGACATTGCCATAGTTTAAAGATAGATATACCAACTAATTTGAATCTTTAAATATATTTTACTAGCTTTTGCCCGCGGCTTCACCCATGTTTAGCCTATGACACTCAGGAATAAAGCAACTTTCTATCGGTGAAAAAATTTTAGCTATTGAACCAGTACTTTCAGAGATTGCTAACAAACAAAAAAAGCTACCTCTTTATAATATTAGTGTAGATTGAGCTCTAATTTCCAGGTTTTCCAAGTGAACATTACGCACAGTCGTAAGTACTCGTAACTCCTTATCCACGATTTAACAATCCAGGAGCGCAGTTAGTTGGTTTCAGCGCGGCCATCTCGCCCCCGAAATAAAGAAATTTTCCTTGGAGATATATTTCAAGCGGATTGTCTCGTGCCGCCGTTGTACACCTCTTAACTTCAGTTGAAATTGTTTTAAAAATATCTTTGTCACTTTCATGTCTAAGATCTTGTACCGTTTTATTTTTTACCTGCTTTTTTTTAAATGGACCATTGTTTATTTGATTATTTAATTACTTATTACATGGTGGACATCCCACCCACATTCATTGTGCGTACAGCTAAGAAGTGAAATTCCCTGCCAGAGTCTCTGTTTCCTGATAGCTACAATCAACAAGGTTTTTAAGTTCGGTTACTTCCTATTCCTAGGTAAGCGTGCTCCTTCGTTGACCACATCATAGCATTCTATCACGAAAGAGGTCAAACTTGAGCCTATCAATAGTAAAAAAAACGTTAACGTAATATACTAACTAGCTTTTGCCCGCGGCTTCGCTTACATACATAAAATATAGCTTATGCTACTCAGGAATAAAGCAGCTTTTCATCGGTGAAAAAAATTTGCAATCGGATCAGTACTTTCAGTGATTACATTTACAAAAAAAACTTTACCTATTTATTATAATATTAGTGTAGATGATAAGATTAGTCGAACAACAATTTGTAAAATATAAAATAATAGAACAATTCAATTCTAATTCTTCAACTCATTCTTTATTCTTTTTTTTTAAATCCCATAACATTTAGTAGACAAATAAATCGCTTACAAAAACTCCGTATTTTCCCGTGAGACGCAGAATGCAGGGGCTGGAGCCAAATTCTTCAGAGATAAGGTAACACCTTCTCGCTAAGTCACAATAAGCGAACCATTAGCTTGATATGTACTCTGTGTGTACCATTACTATACGTGTACTTGTGAGATATAGTGGGACTTCCAGCGAGGTTGGAGTTAAAGAGGATTTTATTTTGTTGGAATGCAATAGAAAAAGAAGTCTTAGGTACTTATTTCTTATCTTTTTTTAAAACAATGCCTGTAACACCTGTATTCTGGGTATTTTTACAAACATGTATTGTAAACCCACATACACGTGACATCTACATCTACATCAACTATCTGTAGTTCATACAAATATGTGTTTCGTGCGGGATTCGAAGTTTCGAACCTACGACATGCAACGCAGCAGGCAATGACTGTACCGTTGCAATAATGAATGACGACTGACAAACATTGTATCATTTATTTTTGAGCCCGAATGTTGCAGTCAATATGTTCTTTATTAGAATTTATTATTTGTTTTCATTTCTGTTTTAATTAATACAATTATTTATTTATTATATTCTTTATCAATTAACTACGCTACTGGACTGAACTTGTTTTTTTTCTGTTCAGTTTTTATTTAAAGTATTTTTTTACGCAGTCGGGTTTGTTTTAAATTTTTTTGTCAACTGAGTTTGGGTCAGCTTCCCAGTTGCCAGTAGGTAAGTAGTAAGACCGTGTACCGGAAGACGTAGCGTTGGAAGGCCTCCAACAAGGTGGACCGACGACCTGGTCAGGGTCGCAGGAATCCGATGGATGCGTGACGCACAGGACCGGTCGTTAAGGCGACGCTTGGGGGAGGCCTATGTCCAGCAGTGGACGTCTTTCGGCTGATATGATGATGATGACGATGAAGTAGTAAGAAACCCAAAGTCTACTAATCTTATTGAACCATCCAGTCCAGTACTGCATTTTCAATATTAATTGGTTTCAAAGCAGTCATTCGAAATTATATCGATAGCTTCTGATAGTTACAGCAGCAGTGAAACGTTTCAACAGCCAAACCTCAACTCAAATCATACAGCATAATACCCGCGTCCCGAACTAACGATCATAAAACTGCACTACAGCCGCAGATCCTAACAAAATAAATATAAGCCGGTAGCGACGTGCTCACCCCTCACATATTAACCTTTATGATCTAATTTGGCAATGGTCGAGGCTATTTGGCAGAGCAGCGTCCTCTCATCCACAATATTACATTCAATGTCCCGTGCGCCATACAACAGGTACTGTACGAAATAAAACTCAATATTGGGCTATGAATGGCTTTGTATGGCTTTAAAGTGGGCTTGGATGGCATAGTTTCTATGTTACGTTTTTTGTAAGAGAATAATTTTCAATTGAGTGGAATGGGGATATAAGGTAGGTAGTAATGTATTGAATTGATGTAGGTGTATCAAGGTGTTTTTTGTGAAATGTATAATCTTATTTATGTATTTCATTAATTTTGTACGTACGGAGGGAATAGACAAAATCATTATAATATATACGAGTACGATCACGTGGACACTCTTCAACATGGTGGACGGATGTCATTAAATGAGCGACACACTACAGCGTTGATGAAAACTCCCAAGCCGCCAAACACAAAGCAGCATGGCGTCGTATCGCGTAGTGCAGGACTCGACCGAGACATGACCACAACCACTCAGTTAATTCATGAATCCCCAAGCGACCACCGGTGGCCGCGCATCTATTGTCTTACTATTGTGTCTCTAATTGACGGTATCTGAAGGGTTAAGTACAGAACGACAGAGAAAAAGAATATGAGTACAACAGAACTCCTTACTTCTTCTAGCTGACATGGGAAAGGAGAAATTAAAAAGACAGTCAGCGGCTTCGTCTGTTTGGAAATTACTTTTTCCATACAAACTTTGAACCCTCGTTTCATCTTTTTAGGGGATTAATTTTGGAAGATCCTCTCTTAGTGGTTGGTCTACATTATTAAAAAACCTTTTGCGAAATTTTATGATCCTAGTCTCAGTAGTTTTAGCTGTGCGTTGATATAATGTCAGTCAGTCAGTTTCTCCTTTTATATAAGTATGTAGATCACGCTTGTTAACACAAAAATAATTTCGTTATAATTAAAGCCTGACTTCACTAAAACTCTGAAATTTTCAACTAATACAGCATCAATAAATCTTAAAAATCTCTAAATCCTAAACCAATATTCAATGTCTTCCCAAACCATTAGAGAGCCGCCACAATTCAACATTATTTCCCACTTACAATTCTGAACAGACACAGTTTTGAACTAAAACAGTAATTTCCTATACAAAATAAATCTGGAGCGGAGTAGGTACGTGGCAGGCGGCCTGACAGGTTACTTTGGCAAGGTTCCTGCTGCAATCGTACCGGTGCTGGTGGACGCGGCGAAATGAAAATGTTGCCGTTACTGTACTTGGGAATTTACGTAGTTTTGTTAGAACTTTTTGGATTAGTTTTAATAGACAAATGCGAATTTATGAGCAATAGTAACTTTTTTTTAAATGGGAAAATGTCAAATAACTGCTTCCTCTCTGGGTGGAGTGAGAGTGATATCTCATCATATGTATCAGACTTATACTGACTAAAACTCACCTATATCTTTTTTTTAGATGGGCACATCATCCAATGACATCTCCCACTCTTGGGCGGAGTGAGAGATAGTGTCAGACTTTTACTAACTAAAACACAGTTCTTTTCCTTCGTTGCCTTTCTCTTCTTCCTTTCAGAAACAAATATTCTTCTCCAGTAGGCTTTGACCCTGCTGAGCCCCTACAGTTCGCTGACAACTCCTCGAGGCGCACGTGGAACAATGCGCGCCGTCGATGTTCTGGGCTCGGTCCGGACGGTTAAAACTCACCTACGACTTTGAGTGGCTTTTTTACGTTCCAGAGACACGGAACGCAAGAAAGCTACTCAAAGAACAGGTGAGATAAATAAATATTTTTTAATTGCATACAATAATGAGTACTCTTCTGAAAAGAAGTTGCATTAACTGTTTAAAGCTAAGACACAACCAAAAGTAGAGCACAGCAAAATTTTTAAATGAAAAAATCCAATTAAAAAAAAACTGATCTGGATTTAATTTAACTAAGCACTATTGTCCTAGTTTTTCCTGAAACTGACTTATTTCAAACTTCACGTTTTAAGGCAGACTTTACATATTTATCTCCTTAATATTTACAACCACAAAAACAATACAAATCAATAACCCGCCACATCAACACAATCAATCTTTCACTATCTTTTGTCCACAACAATTTATTACTGGCCAATTGTCTCGATAACCACTTCCCTGACAACAGACGTCATAAAAAGAAAAACAAAATAAAGGTAAACAAGAAAACTGTTACCGGCCGAAAGTAATTTTGTCAGAAAAAAAAAACACTGGCCATTACCATCTTTATCTAGGATAAGTCAATTTTCCCCACTCTACCCTTAAGGTGCAAAATTATGATACAGCTAAATCGAGAGACTTTAAACTTTATTTCTATAGCAATAGAGGTGGTGTTGAAGGTATAGTTAAGTGGGTATCGGTAACAATGTCCAACCTGTGTATGTGTAACGTTGACAAGGTGGGGGATGATCGTATAATCCCCATAAAATAAGGTAGCGAAAGAATTTGGGGTGTACTGAGAGCAGAAAACGTTTTCTTACGGATCTTATTCTATACTAGCTGCTGACAGTAGCTTCGCTTGCGTGATAGAAGATATTTTTTCTGAAGAGACATTCATTTCTAGGTTAATAAACAAATTATTTTTTTATGTCCGACTAGTTTTTGAAATGATACGTCTATTATTCAACACACAAACGTTTACGAAAAAAGACGTAAGTAATTTGTTAGTAAACAAGACAATTCAATCACACTAATAATATAAAACTGAATGTATTGGTCCTAAAAAAGTAAACTGTGAGACACAGTTGCGGTTTAAGTTAGTAAAATTCTGAAACACCCTCCCGCCCCACCTTAGAGCGCCAGAAGTCATTAGATGATGATGCTACATTGAAAAAAAAAACATTGAAGCTCTAAAATTCTAAATCATAGAACGAGAGTTTGTCTACTTCATTTGTTATAAGCTTAGAAGAAAACACACAATAACAAAGAAAGAAAAAAAGATAAAGAAAATCCCTTTTCTCCGCCCGGTGTACCCGCCCGGCAGTATAATCCCCGGGCCCGGTATCTCGGCCGGCGGGCCGCTCCGGTCCGTTTACGGCACACGTTAATGGCAATCGCACCTCGGACACGCAGACCTGATCGTTTTCCTATATCTTCAAGTTACATAAATTCTTGGTATACCTCTGTCTTCTATTTTTGGAGATAGTTTTGTGAAATTTTTCTCGTTGTATTTTTTTTAAGACATCTCCTACACTAGGCTGGAGAGGAAGCGGACTAAAACCTTTCTTTCTTTGCCTTGCGTTTTAGAACCCCGGGGTTTTTTCTTGCTGAATGCAAGCAATGCACTAACTAGCTTGTGACGTTTTATGTGAAATAATATTTGAATTTTGAATAACACAAATATAAACCCGTTACTGGAATAATTATATTTTGGTACTAAAATATATGTGTATGTGTATATATTTTAGTACCAAAATATAATTATCTAATCGGATATTGGAAAAAATATAGATCGATTAAATTTTCGAGATATTCTCAATTATTGAAAAAAGGCAAGTAAATCAAAGTTCCATCAACCAAGTCGGGTTAGATCCACAATTTTATACTATTTACTATGCTACCAAACCGTTTTCATTACACATTCATTACTCGTCTCATAATGTAACCCAATCCGTAATTTTTTAATAAAAATCTATCAGATTTAGACCAGGTTATTTCAAATTTTGAAAAAAAAATATCTTAAAATATCATACACTAACTTTTCTCATTTGACTAACAATTCCAACTCTTTGAAACTTGAACTCCAATCAATTGCTAAACCACTGTAGCCAATTGACAGAAGGTAAACTCTAACCACGAAGATGAGACTGAAGTTAAACTGCTAACTATTACAGAGAGGTAAAGTCAATAGGATCGGTCGCTCGGCGTATCTCTTCAGCTCCTAATAGCGTTGTCCGAACGAGGCTCCTAAGATTCATTGGAGGTGCGTTCCATTTGTGTCGACACACGCGGTTCGTATTCACAAAATTAATGTTCGTTTCTACTTCACAAAGTTTACTCGGTCAATTCACTGCACTTGCACACTTTCAGTCGATAAATCAACTGGATCTAATGGTTGTATCTGTGAATGGTGTGGCCGTAGCTGACCAAACAAAATATTCGACTGTTGAAAACTTTGTACTTTATTAGAATAAATTTATTTAATCACAAATAATTACAATTTTAATTATTAGCATCATCATTTAATAGATGCTTATTCAGCGAATAAGTATTTATTTTCTTTTATTTTTTTAACAATTCCATCAGGTAATGTATTGCTATAACTTTACCGTAAAAACCGAATGTTGCTTATTTTGTGTCGACATAATTGGACCACTACGCGGCATTAGTGTCTACCTCAGAGCTAATCCTAGTCGTTACACCTCATTGAGTGGCCACGAAACACGAGAAAATTACGGAGAAGGTACTTTATTTTATTATTAAAGTAACTTAACTATCCACAATAAAGAAGTGATCTCAATTTATTTGCATTATTTCTATACAAAAATTGCGTAGTGAAATAACAGTTCTCCATCTTTATGGAAAATTTAGCAATTAAGGTAACAAAATCTGGGTGAAAAATTGACGTAGCATAAAATCAACCATATTATATTATGTTTCCACTGCTGTAAGAAGAATGGAACTATACACCCTAAATCATCATCATCATCATATCAGCGGAAGACGTCCACTGCTGGACATAGGCCTCCCCCAAGTGTCGCCACAACGACCAGTCTAAATAGCTCCATCTTTTTAAAAGTTCAGTTTGGGTCGTAAAATGAATCGCGTTAAGAGCTCCTGCTCTCTAAGAGACGGAAAAAATTAGGTGAACGATATTCATCGATAATTTTCACTACGGGTATCACCATCCAGGTCACTGTCTCCGCTGCTGCAGTGGCCCCACGGAACCCATTTGCAACACTATCGTCTTAAGAGATTTCCTGTAGGGAGCCGTACGAACCCGTACGTACCCGTACGTATTCGTAAGTATTGTGTGCGAGATTTGTGGCTCAAAGCATTGCGCTAAGTGCCCACCTTGAGTCCTTGATGGCGCAACTGATTTAGTAATAAAACGGTGAGCTTTTGTTCAGTGAAGAAGTAAGTGAAGAGAGATACATTAAAGTGAAAAAGCGAGGCCACATCGGGGTTAATTTATTGATATTGATTTATGTTTGAACAGAAATGTTCAATGCTTGGGCTAGGCTTGCGCTTAACATCTCTCCTAATGGAAAACGACAATGTGGTCGATGATGGAGCATGCTTGTCTAAGTCTTGACTTAAAGATATCTAGGTCCGGTCCAGTAATCGCATGTATATCACAACCTCACAAGTAATACGTATTTATTAGATATTAACTTGGATTGTTTTATCTGGACTGACTGGACTGTCCTAATTGGAACTGAATTTAGCGCTTTGCTTTTTTTATAAGTTATGTTTTTGATGGCATTTTTTTTTAGTGGTGTATTGTTAGGTGTAAGGGCCGCATATTGCGGTGAAAGCCTCCTACAAAACATGCTAGGTGTATCTAAATCTTTTGCCAGTTTCCGGCTATTTGACGATAACAGATAGCTACTAATATTGATGACAGCCAAAAGCGAGTTTACAAAAGAAAAAATTACCTTATCTGTGGAATAGGAGACAAAAGCGAAGACGCAGGAAAAAAAGCAGAGCAATGATATACGCTATAAATTAAATAAAAACATAAACTTTAATGCTTTTCACCACTTTCCACCCCAAACATTAAAGTATAATAATAATAAATAACGCCACAAAGGTCGAACGCCGCGTATTTTTTCGTCGCGCAGGTGAACGTAAATCACCTGTCTAGACGGCCTTTATGGCGGTACACGCACTATGATACACGCCAGCGGCTCCCAAAGTGCGTGGGGTCGGACCTGATCAACCGGAAAATTCTGACAAGTATTGTGGAAAACCAGAAATTTGTTTGTGGGTTTTGATTATAGTTATTGTGTCAGAGAGCAGTGTGGCTCCTTGGAAGGTAACTTAGGTCGCGAATTAAAACCCAGTCAGGGGCATTACTTTGTGTAATTTATTTTATCACTACTGCTCTCAAAACTGTGAAGGAAAAATTCAAAGACATGTTACAAACACCAATCCACACTGGGCCCGCGTGGTTTATTATCACCCATTCCCTCTCTGAGTAGGCCTGAGTCCTAGCTATTGGAACATTTTAAGGCTGATCATGCTTAAACTATTCATTTCATATACAGACTAATTTCTAACTTTCAGGTTCATTAAACTTTATAACCACGTTTACTGAACATCTATAACCCTCTCCTGTTTCCCAACGAGCAACAGGATATTCAAAGATGACAACACTGACTGCCTGTACCAGAGGTGAGCACCGATGACAAACTCATCTTCAATTTGCCAGTAATATGTTATTGTAGTAAACGTTTATGAACAATAAATCTGTCGATGCCTTTTCTCAATTAGGGGTCGACCTCCAATCTTACCTGAAGCTATAAATAAATATATTTTTTGGCAACACTAATTCTACAAATGACAGCCAGGATAGCGACTGTAGCTTAACCTCGATGATCATTCGTGTGGCTGAAGTTATTGAACCAGTTATGTGAACGGTATTTGTTTAAGAACCGATCATTGATAGAAGTTCTACCAATACAAGCTTGGTGATATCGAGTGATCACAAATGAGTGTCATAATGAGCGAAAGATTAACTTGAGCGTCGGTCATGACTACAATTTACATTTCTACCAAAAATGCAGAAAGGATCCAATTCGAAACAACTTTTTGTTAGAATGTGCATTTGTAACATTTTGTTTTAGTTTCTTACGCAAAGAAAATAATGGCACCTACTACATGGTGTTCTGAAACTTAACACAAAGTTGGCACAGATTCCTCTAGCGATAGTTTGGTTGATTCCTTTTCCTTTTTATATTCATACTGGCCATTTATTATTGCGAACAGTATTACTAAAATCGGTTCATTAATTTTATGTAAGGTCCCTAAAACCTTATGTTTACCTACTGCGAAATTTCAGACCATTCCAAATTCGATAACTAATACGCATCAATCTTTGAGAATCACAATAAATATAAGTACTTTATAGTATTGGTCTGAACAGTAGGTATGTTTACGATTGGTTTTCTTCAAAACCGAGTTTTTGTTATTATTTATTATCGCGAGGTTTGCCGTCTTCAATCAGATTTTATGTTCGTTTGACGTTTTCATTTGAGAGGACATTTGTATTGTTCAATCTTGTCCATCTAGGTTTTGAAAAGGTCACCGCATTGGAGGCCAAATATTAAGATTTAGTATTTAAAGAAACCTTAATAAAAGATTTTAGTCTAGAATTTTAGGAGGACCATGGTCGCCGACATAGCTCGAAGAATCGCCAAACTTAGGTGACACTAGGCACGGCCGAAAGGTTCTAGATTGGCGACCGCGAACCGGCACGCAGCGTTCGAGCCTTCCAACGCAGCGTCTTCCGGTACGTAGTCGCCAAATTTTTGTTTCCTAATATTATATATATATAATATATAAAATTACGAGCATCAAATTGCTGCTTAATGAGATGCAAATTTACTGTTTTTAACAGACTCAAATCGGCCCACAGATTTTAAACACCACCTTATAAAACAATAACATCCCTTCCCTCCTCCCATCCACAATCCATCCAAAATCCTTTGCAAATTCAGTGCACAGAGCAGTCATAAACAGAGACCTCGGTCGCAAGGTGTGTTACAAAAAAATAGTACCATTTATTAAAGGGTTCCTCCTTAGCACCCCAGACACGTCTCGCACCGGGTTCAAGGAGGTATACGAATAGGTATGCCTTTGATATAAAGTTTTTCTATCCGTTCCCTCCTCTCTCTATATTGAAATCGTATAGATTTGATTTCGTACGTGTTTTGTTTTGCACTTGCGGTCAGATTTTGTGAGGAATTGGGTTTATTTAGGGATGCCTAGTGATAGTACTGATAATATAGATAGATGCTTACGTAAAATGAAACCAGTAAATATAAAATAAAAATATTATTTAAAATAAAATTATTTAGATTTTTATAAATATATATTTTTTCGGTTTAAAATACTCAATACTCAATACTTTATTGCATAATATTGGTCTTGCATTTAGTAATTAATTTAATTAGCTTATTGTTCACGAAACTCATATATAGTCTCTCGCAGTAACTCGAAATACCTTATATAAAAAAAAAAACTTTTTACAAAAAAAATATAACCGACTTCAATGATAAAAAAACACTGAAAAGTATCAAATAACTTTAATTTTGGAAGTCGGTGTTTCTATAATAGTTTAGTCTCTTCGTTATTTAACACCGACTTCCAAAATTAAAGTTATTTGATACTTTTCAGTGTTTTTTTATCATTGAAGTCGGTTATATTTTTTTTGTAAAAAGTTTTTTTTTTATTTTACACTTTTTAGTTATGGTACCACCACTAAAAAGTACCCCTCAGGCAAACTTAAATACCTTATAGTCAGAGCGCATCTCATAACGGTTCTAATAATCCCAAACACGGTTAGATTACATTAATTTACCTTTCGGCTTCATCATCGGATCAGTTCGATATATCGTCTTGACTGTTTGAAAGAAGAGGGGGTCTTCTTTCAAACAGTCATTAGACAAGATGCTGGAGAGGGAAAGGATATATCGAACTGATCTGATGATGAAGCCGAAAGGTAAATCTTTCAATCAGTCATTAGACTAGATGCTGATAATCCCGGCTGTAGCATCAGGTCAGATTTATGTCAACATTGCAATGAACTTAAAATTTAGTCCTGTTTAAAATGAGCCCAAACACGACTACGGTGCTGTAATTTCAAGGTTTGTACTTTTCCTGATGCTCCTGGCTTCAGCATCAGGTCTCTATGTACTTCGGTGTTCTTTATTAGCAGTACGTTTATCCACACATCGAGCCGTTTTCAATGAGCCTAAACTCGATATATCTGCTGTTTGTTGTCGAGGACTTAGGTACTCTGCAGACTATCCTGACTGCAGCATCAGGTCATGACTTGATGATCATGAGACCAAATGTGACAAATGCCCTATCAAACATCAAAACAATTTACTAAAACAGTCCTTGCCTGTTCGAGTAACTTCTTACTGTTAAGGAGTTGTACCTTCCATCATCAGCCCAGCTACCTGAGATGGTGACGACCATACGCAAATACACAAGATACTTCATAAAATATGCGAAAATCAATAAGTGAGCCTATAAAATTTGAAGGTTGCCCTCGATTTCTCTAAGATCCCATCATCAGATCCTAATTTGGTGATAATGGGACCACCTCAGAACTATCTTCTTTCGAACAAAAAAAGAATTTTGAAAATCCGTCCACATTTGGGGGAGTATTCGACGAACAAACATACAGAAAAAAACTTAAACTCCTCCTTTTTGGGAAGTCGGTAAAAAGAAAAAAACCTATATTAATTGTATCTTATGTTCTTTCTACAGCAGCTCAATTTTTTTGTCTTTGATTATCATGTTTATTATATGTAATTTATTACTAAAATTTAATTTAATTTTATTTTTTTAACTACTATGACTATGACTATTTTAGATAGACACCCATTTTTAGGTTAAGCTTGCAAAAAATATATTTTCAGGTTTCTTAAAAAAAAAATAGAACAAATGATGTACACAATACATCTGTTCTATTTTTTTTTTTTTAAGAAACCTGGAAATATATTTTAAATACTACATTATAATTCTGATGATTCTACATAATTAGTTCGTATCTTAAAACCTTTGAAACAACATAGTTCTATTACCCACAACACCTTCAAACAATAAAATCAAAAAAGCACCCCAAAAGCCCGCATTCCAACACCACAAAAAATCGTAAAGAAAAGAAATTGATTCCGCCAATACTATTCCGCTATCTGTCAACAGCATTATCTTAACCCTACGCTCACTGCGTCGTGGGTCAGAATGATCCCCGTACCTGATGCGCCGTCACGTCGCGCGCTTTGAATGGCAAATCACGAGGTAGACCTTCGGGGCCTAAGAGACCTCGTATGAAAATAAAATGATTGCGAAGGGTCCGAGGCACTGTATTAAAATATTCCCAAAGGTTGCGCGCACCTGATGTATGTGAAATAGTGGCCTGTTTATTTTGATTTTATCTGTGATAAATTGTGTGTGAGTGAGTTTTATGATGTGCTTTCTGTGGAGTGAAACTTGGATTTTGTTTTAGGGGTTTCTGTTGGGATTTTTTTGAAGTTTTGGATTTTATTATTTAATTTGGATTTTTTTATATATTATTCTTCGTTCGCTATTTATAACTTATACCAAAATGCACAAGAGTTTCATTGATAGTTACGAGTACTTTACCAAAACTAGTGTATTAACTTGCACTAGGAGGTTTTAAAAGTCAAGATTTTTTTTTAGGAGACGTTGACCTCTGAGTTTGTATCATTATTTTCAGAGATAGTCAGGCAGGAAATGTAGAAGTCATGCAGCTTTAAAAAAAAAAAAAAAAACGACTTTTTAAGGCGATTTTTTTATCAGGAATTAACAGAATAAATGACTTCATTTAAATTAAGACACAGCTGCTCATATATATGTAATGAAATGACATTTCATAACGCGCGTTGAAGTGGTCAATGGAATTTATGTTCTGTGGAACGGGGTGACGTGTGATTGAATGACAGATGATGTTTAGATTATTTTGCATATTTTATTGTTAAAAATTCTATTGTAAAAGGATAAAATAAAGGGATATAATTGAGGAGGCGATACTAGTAAACTTTAAATGTCGTTTCTTTGATTTTCAGGTAAGTTATAGGTGTAATGGTCATAGTTAAACGTTGTAATATAGTAAAGACGTATTAAATAAACAAATCTTTGATTTTCAGAGAAACAATTTGTGGTTTATTTGGAAAATCCTCAATTACATACCTTATATATATATATTTTATCACATTTTAAATCAGTCACAAATAAAATGGATCAGTTTTTCTCTGGAAGGACAGCAAGAAATATTTTATATCTAGTTTAAAACTTTATAAGGAACAAATTAAGTACCACAATACCTACCTGCCTCAGTGAAGGGTTGTAGTAATGAATCGACGAATGGTAGCATTAGACTCCAACAAGACTAACTATTGTCAGCGGCTTCGCCCATGTGAATATAGAAAATAGGTAAGCACTCAGTTAATTCATGAATCCCCAAGCGACCACCGGTGGCCGCGCATCTATTGTCTTACTATTGTGTCTCTAATTGACGGTATCTGAAGGGTTAAGGTAAGCTCAGTAGTGGAATTCCCTGCCGGAGTCTGTTTTCTAATAGCTACAACCTAGTGGGCTTTAGGCCAAGATTATATTATAGGTTACTTCAAGGCAAGCGTACTCCATCGTCAACCACATCAACGCTTATCATCGGATGAGATAGCTAGTACCTACTAGCTCACTCACATTTGAATAAAATAAATCTTGCGTTGTAAAGATCTTTATGTGTCTTAATCACTCCCACAATAATCTACCTGAAATTAAAACGCCAGACAAAAATAAACAAACTACCCTACAACTCCCTGAACTACTATAAAACCTGTCCGTCTACCCTCACCTCACAGAGGTACATCCCCAGTTCGTTGTATTCATCCCCGTTCGTCCCCCGGTAGCCGAATAAATTGTTCCGAATAATTCCACAATTAACATTTTTAATCTCGCCGAGATGTTACGCGAATAAATTAAGAAGTCCCACTGCTCGCTGATTGTAGACGGAGATAGGGATTATGGTAACTTGTCGCGCTATCTTTCGTCGCGATTAGAATTATCGTAATACTATTAGCTGGTTTTATAACCAATTCCAGGACTTCAAGGTCATCTGTATTCATCAAACTCTAGCAAGAGGCTTTAGACATTTATTTAGGAACGTTGCCCTACACTAGGAATTACTGCTATATCATGAGTGCGTTCCCAAAAGTAGGTATAAACTCACACACACGAGATACGCAGACCCGGAACAACTACCAGTTTGTCATACAAATACTTGTTCTTGTTCCATGGGGATAAACACTAAAAATACAAAATAACTTTACATTTCGGAAGTCGGTGTTAAGTAACGGAAACACTGGGCAAGTGAGAGCCGGACTCGCGCACTCAGGGTTTCTTACTGTCCGTAGAAAAAACGGCATAAAAATCTTTGTTGTATGGGTAATTACCTTAAATATTTATTTTATTTTTAGTATTACTTGTTAAAGCAGCAACAGAAATATATAATTTGTGAAAATTTCAGCTGTCTAGCTATTACGTTTCTTGAGATACATCCTGGTGACCGACAGACAGACTGACGGACGGACAGACAGACAGTGAAGTCTTAGTAATAGGCTCCAGCTATTACTCTTTGGATACGGAACCCTAAAAATTAAATCAGAAACACCACATCAACACTAATATTATAAAGAGGTAGTGTTTTTTTTTAGGAGGTACTTAATCTCTTAAAGTACTGGTCCGATTGCTTAATTTTTTTCACCGATAGAAACCTGCTTTATTCCTGAGTAACATAGCCTATGTTACATGTACGCGGGCGAAGCTGCAGCCAAAAGCTAGTTTTTTTATACTTTACATAGAACATCCAAAATATTTGGTTTATCCATATTTATTCCTTAAATAAAAGTTATTTGACTATTTAAAAAGCAGATATTGATTATTCAAAAGCTGAGATATAAAAATGACATTTACAATTTTAGCAACATATAATTTGGGTCACTAGTGTCAAGTTCTATAAAAAATTATTAAAATATCTACCTATTCTAGCATATTTTAAAAAACGAGGTCAAATACGTAGTCTGAAATAGTGGTATAGACGTATAGACCTGCTAGATAGAGATGGTTCTTTTTTCCACATGATAACCTGTCTGTTGGCTACGTTCGCGCATGGCAGAAATCTACGTATGGGGATTACGGCACAACGAGCAAACGCAGAAGATACCATACATACAAACATACAGAAGCCTTATTATGACGTGTTAAAATATCCAGCGTGCGAGAGAAAAAGAGGGATGGAGCTACACCCTATACTGGGTGAAAGGAACAGCCCTCCACAAACTTTAAAAACTCCTCAGTAGACAAAACTTAACAAACTTCCAAAAGATAGTTTTTTCAGGAAACGAAAAAAAATAGGCCTTTCCATACAAACTATTCAATCAAGTTTAATTTTGTATGGTGAGGCTGATTTATTTTTCTCCAAAAAAAAAATCTTGTGGAAGAAAAAAAGCGGGTTTGAAAAAGTCTTGTGGAAGGTTCAGTTTCGTCTACTGAGCAAGCCCTTAATTAATTAAACCCCAAGGGAACGCCGACGTTCGCGCTGCCCATTGTCCTTCTATTGTGACTCTAATTGACACGATTCAAAGGTTAAAAATTGTGTAGGGCCTTTACACCCTGAGTTCCATCCCTTTACCAGTTCAGTTTCGCTCGTCAAATGGATGTATCTCTTGGTAGGGCCTTTTGTCCCAAAAACAAATGAAATAATAGACATTCCATCGAGACTCGTACATCTAACCCGCTATCAAAACTATTCGCTGCAGTAAAACGCAGCGCAATAACAGGGCCATGCGTCACGCCGCGCCCCACGGCGGCCGGCAGGGCGGCAGGTGACTGATTCACTGGACACAACAACCGCCTGAAATATGGTAATGGCGGACGCGGTCGCGCGACCTGACTAGCTAATATACCTCTAATTTTACTATTGTTGGCGTTTTGGTGCAAGGTGTACAGATAACCTGGAATACTAAACTGGTAGAGAATTTATCCGGGAAACCGCCAAACTTAAGTGGCAGTGAGCAGGGGCACATTGTACTGGAACTGGGACCAGGGTTAGTTTCGAAAGAGTAACTCGAGCCTCTGTATGAAGGCTAGAAGGAATGGGGTGGGTTTCTAGTCAGAAAGAGTCAGACACTATTTCCCGCTCCGCCTAAGAGCGGGGGTTGTCATTGGATAATTTTTGCCCAGATTAAAAAAGGGGCTCATTGTTAGTAGAACAGATTCTCGAGTGGCGACTACGTACCGGAAGACGTAGCATTGGAAGGTCACCCACAAGGTGTCTCGTGATGAGGGTCGCGGGAATCCGTTGGATGCGAAACGCACCGTTATGGAGACTAAGGAGAGACTGAGGAGCTTGATAGCCAGCCAGTTGAGCTTGAATGATTTATCAAGGCTTGTTTTTTTTTACATGAAAAATCATTATAAGACTTCTCCAACTCGGAGCGAAAGGCTTTTTGTATCAGATTGTTAAGCTAAACAACTCACCGACGAACCAGGTTGGCTTGGTCCTTATCAGATGTCCAGATGGCGAGTTACCTATTGCTCACCACTTGCAAGCCCTACCTATGCTAGGCTAAGCTTATGGTTTTCATGAGATAATTTGGGTGTCTTCAAGGCTAGAGTGAACAGGCTTTTTATAAACTAGTGCGCCTTACCATCAGAGATTGCATCCCTTCTTACCATCAGGCGGGATCGTAGTCAAGCACTAGTTTATAACAATAAAAAAAAGATAAATTCCTTTCATTTTAGAAGCTTTACTTATTTGCTAAAAAAACAAACGGATCTTCCAAAAAAGCACAAACAACGATGAAATGAAAGACCACAAACAAACTGAATTTACAAAACGAATGCCTCCAGGAACTTTTCCTCTTGCCACCTAACACCTACTCTAAAGCCAATATGTCCCTAACCCTCTAACTATGAATAATTTACCTTCAATAAAATCTATTCAACATTAAACACAAGCAACAAGCCTTTGTGCGAATAACGAAACCCACGTGCGATAGGATCCGATGCGGCGTATAAACGCGAATCTGTATGCAAATGGACGACGGCGCCGCACCAGGTGGGACGCGGTGCGGGCACGGTGCGGTCGGTGCGGCTCCAGCACGGCACGGACAGAAAACGAATGCATGAAGTCTGCCCGGATACACGGCGAGGCTTTTTGATAAAGTATTTATCAAAAATGTTTTATTTGAACTAACACAAAGAATCCTTAATTTCTAAAATCCATCTTAGTTTAATGATGCGTAATGATTAGGTTTTCAAAAAAACATTTTTACACGTCAATTTTGTTTTCAGTCAGTTTTAAAGAGATGAGGCCGGTGTTTCCTAGCTGACTACCCTGGGAAAACTCAGGGGTCAAAGTCTCTTTTAAAGTACATACAGTAAAGAACATGTACGAGTCAAATCATATAAGAACCATGCAGATTAGTGTCTCGGATGGTCTTTTGAGAAAAGAACCACACAGATTTAAGTGGACCTGTCGAATCAGTGCAAGCATTTGTCAGTATTTGTGTAGCTCAAACTTAGGACTACTATTTATTTATTATGCGCGTACTCAAAGGTTGACTAATAGAGAATGCCTTGTTGCATTAAGTCCACCTATGTACCACTACTGTACAAGAAGTTTAAATAAATAAATAAATAGCCTATTAAGCTCCCACTCTCCTATTTCTATCTGTAAGAGAAATAGACTATAATGAAGCATTATGGCCTACCGGCCTTGCAACCTAATGCCATAATCCATGCCATGATCTACCGATCATGCAAGTGTTGATTTTAATTTGATTTTACACATGTGTTCGAATTTTTTACTCTATGACTTATTAATAAGAAGTTGAATTGCTCGTTAGTTTATTGGAGAAATATTTTTTTGGCAATTAACTTTTGAGATAGTTGTTTATTTGTTAGTTCATAATTGTTCGTTATTTTATTCAAAGGTCTGGAAGTACAAATTCAATTACGAATGTTTATTAACTGATGAAAAGCAAAAGCAATGGTTTTTGGTTACCTTTTACCCCGAAGACAAAGTTTCTTAAGAGGACCATAACTGTTAAGAAATGGAAATATTTGGTTACACTTTTTTTTTTTAATAAAACGAACAAGCACTGCTGGCTTCGTTTTGACCTGTATCTGATCTAAAACAATGAAATAAAAGAACCATCTTAAAAAGCACGAAAATTTCTACTTTCGCATCGTACCAGTTTCTTTTTTAACAACTCTTAAAATTCCTAACAAAAATAAAAGCAAATTGGCAAAACTACTATCTTCACGTAAAGACGTGCGTCGAACTGCCAAAGTACTGAAACTGCTATCAAGGTGGACTTCGGTAACGACACTTGTCATAAGGATGGGCAAAGTAACCATTAAATTCGAATCGATACCGATGCCAGGCCTTGCCTCTACCGAAAATACATACGTTCCTTTACGTCGTACCTTTACTATATTTCATTAGTTAGAAAAGCCCAAAAATGAATACCAAAAAAAAAAAACTACAAAAAAAATTACTTCTGTAAAAATTTGGAATATTATGTTTAATTTACACTTAAAAATATTATTGAACGCTGAGTTAGTATAGATGTTTCTTCTCAGAGTAGTTAGGTAAGAAACACCAGCCTCCTCTAGTTTAAACTGATTAAAAATATTGATGTGTCAATGTATTATTTTGAAACTAGGTATTTGCAAAATATATAATATTCATGTAACGGGAAACGTCAAGGAATTCTAAAGTTAACCAACAAAATAACATAACTTCGACACCGCACACCTCAAGTCAATACAATTTCAATATACTTATTAAATACAAATACAATTTCGAAAAGAGAATCACATTGAGTCGTCTTTCCGCGTGTCTTAAATCAAATTATCGATATTGCTTGGTATCGATAGCTTGCGGGCGCGTCTCTAAATATCAAAAGGGAAGCGAGAGTGAATTCCTTTCACCTGATAGAACAGTTATTAGCCAATTCGAAGCTCATTCCGATCCTAATCGAGGTGTAATAAAAGGGGCTTCTCTCTCTATTTTTTCTTTTATTTGTTGAAAAGGTAAAAATAAAAATTTTCTTATTCAATTTGCTTTGGCTCTGCAGTTTCGATTTTATTCTTCTCTACCTTCGTGTTTTTTTAGGTGTCTGTATTTTGTAGCCGTGTTCGTCTGTTGTCGGCGATTCGTGTGCTTTTAATCTTTATTTTATTTTTCTTAGCTAAAAAAAGTAGAATCGTCGTGCTTTTGTTTTTTAAGTATCCGTTTTAAAATTAAGCAATCTGTCACTGGTTTTAGTTCTGTTACTGATCTTTTTTTTGTTTTGAAATCCATCTTTTTGTTTTACATGCAACTCTGAGTGAAGTGAGAGAGAGTGACTTTTACTGACTAAAACTGACTTGTGTTTTTTCAGTTGCGGCTACTCTTTCGAACAATCCGGTTGTTAGCTCTGGTTTGACTACTAACCTAATTTCTTTCTAAACTAATGCAATACTTGCTTAACCATTTTACTATATCATCATCATTTTAGCTGCCCGGTCTGTAAGTCTCGCATCCATCGGATTCCCGCGCCCCTCACCAAGTCTTTGGAGAAGAGCCTTCCAAAGTTTTGTCTTCCGATACCATTCCAGAACCGTTCAGCTTTATCAATCAACAAATCTGCGATTAATGAGCTCTACCCACTGCCAATTAAGCTTGGCGATTTTTTTAATTACTGTATATTATAAACAACTGATAGGTAGACATTATTATTTTTATTTTTCATAACAAATTAACATAAATTAATTGCATGTTTTTTAAATGGTTCCTATAATCAAAATTCAATGTCTCACAAATGTCATCTTGCAAAACTTATGCATTTCCTAATATTTAATTAATATTTCAATTATATGCAATCACAATAAAACAATTAATCGGAACGTTACATCTCATCCTTCGAAGTTTATTTAAATAACAAAATGAAGACATTGTATCGAATCGAATTCGTGTCGTTATTTTTTGTTTTATAGGTTCTATGATTTAACAGTTTTAATTTATTTAAATATTCGTCACGCCCGTTTTTCTTATAATTATAGTCAAGGAGTATAAAGCCTTTATGTACCTACAAGTTTTAATTTCTCAGTTTGGCATGACTTACATGAAACTATGAAACTATGGCCTAATGTGGTCTTTCTTTTTTTTTTGGTGGGCAAAAATCATCCTATGACAACCCCCGCTCTCGGGTGGAACAGGAGATAGTGTCAGACTCTTACTGACTAAAAACCCCACCCCGTTCTTTCTTGGCCTCATATACTGTGTTTCTGGAAGCAACAGTCCTTGCACACATGCATGATTTGTGCATGGAGATGCAACGCCAAGGTGAAACTCTGCTGCCGCAACAAGTCGCCCCATGGCAAACAGGGTTCCGGCAAAATCTCACGGAAAAATGGCGACAGTCAATGTCACAACCCAGTGTTAGGCATGCCATAAACAGTATCGCCAGAAGCACAAATGCTAAAGAAGGAGGAGGCCGCACGACGTCACGCCCCAGCCGCCAAGGTTTCAACCCCAATACCAGCCACGGTAGACGCGGGCTTGCGGACGTTGAGCGATGCGTAGCTCGCCGTCCGGCCGTCCAGTAATTAACCGACCGACCCCAGTCATCAACAGCGCGTAGTGATCCACGCATTCCTCAAATAGATGTCAGCAAACCGTAGAGGCCTAGCAAGGCCGACGCCCGTTAGCTAGGAACGAGGGCAATTTCGCAAGGGGTAACCCGTAGTCCTAAAACGTAAAAGGCTACTAAAGGTACAGATGTGCTTTTAGTCAGTAAAAGTCTGACACGCCCTCGATCCATCTCTCCATCCATTTTCATTTATCTGTCTCTAATATCTATCCATCTCATTCATCTGTCACTAATGTCTATCCATTTCTCATTCATCTGTTTCTAATATCTATCCATCTCATTCATCTATCACTAATGTCTATCCATTTCTTATTTATCTGACTCTTATATCTATCCATCTCATTCATCTGTTACTAATGCCTATCCATTACTCATTAATTTGTCTCTAATATATATCAATTTCTCATTTATCTGTCTCTAGTATCTATCCATCTCATTCATCTGTCTTCAATATATATCCATTTGTCATTCATCTGTCTCTAATATCTATCCAGCTCATGCATCTGGCTTCAATATATATCCATTTCTCAATCATCTGTCTCTAACATATACGATGATATCCACCCTTAGAAAAGATGGATTTCACCCGCGTGAAAGTAGAAAATTTTTTCAAGGAAAATTACTCCAGGATAAAAAGTGTCCTATGTGCTTTTACAGGACAAGGCAAAGTCTATCAATGTGCCAAATTTCTTCCAAATCCGTTTAACCGAAGAAATTAAAAACATTCTCAAACACTGACAAACTCTCGTAAAAAAGGCGCTATAAAGATTACATTTAATAAGTAAACCTACTTAAATAATTTGGCGATATTTAAATAATAAAAAGATACAGATAATCCAATTTCAAATCCCTCCTTCCTGGAACCCATACAAATAAGGCTACGTCAACGTATATTTTACGCCAGTTTCTAGCACATGTTTCTTCTGAAAATTCTCTTTCATATTAAGGTACAGGCGTACACTCATCTCCCCTCGAATCGAAACCTATTTTTGATTGTTCTTGCATCTCCTTCGCACACTTTTTGCACGCACCACCGGTGTTAAGAGGCCTTTAATGACAGGAAAATTGAAACTTCGTCGTTTACCAGAAAAACTTGGGAAACAGTCGTAAAAAATGTGCTTCCCTGATAATGTCCAAATGATGTGTTTTGAGGTAGAATTTTCGGAGGAACTTGGTCGAGAGAGAGCTTTGCAGTGAATATTATTACCGTTTTGCAGAAAGGTATATTTTTTTTTAATTGTAAAGAAACGTTTTCAATCGTTTCTTGTATTTTAGGATAAAATGTGTCCTGAAATTAACAGCTTATGAAGTTTACACGTTTATTAATTAACCGACTTCAAAAATGTGGGGAAGTTCTAAATTTGTATTACTTTTGTTTTTTGTTTGTTACCATAACTTGTTCATTTATAAACCAGTCTACAATATTTTTATTTGATCCCGTTCTTTTCAAAATTTGTTCTAATATTGAGATTCATAAGAAATCATGGATCATTCAAAAGTTATAGGTATATAAATAACGATCTTAATATTAGGTCTTTACCTATGAAATTGCCGTTTTGTATGAAAAAATTTAAACGAATTTTTTTCATGTATTTTTTATTTGTATTAATCGAAGTAATCACCCATGCAATCAATGCATCTTTGCCAACGCAGTGGCAGTTTATTTGCGATTAAATTATTAGATGCCCTTCTTAAAGAAATCAGCTGGACGGTGGGCAACAAATTCTTCAAAGACATTTTGTACTGCCTCTCGGGTATTGAATTTTTTTCCTGCCAAGAAGTTATCCAAATTCTGGAAAAAGTAGTAGTCTGTAGGCGCAAGGTCTGGTGAGTAGGGCGAATGACGGAGAGCTTCCAACCCCAGTTCTTGGAGACCGTCTGCTGTGCAGTTTGAGGTCGCGCGTTGTCGTGCAGGAGCAGCGGAGACGAGCGATTGACCAATGCTGGTTGGAGATGTGCCAGCTTCTCCATCATTGTGTTTAGTTCTTCACAGTACACATCTGCAGTAATGCTCACCCCGTTTGGTAAGAAGCTGTGATGAATCACACCGACGCTAGACCACCAAACAGTGACCATCACTTTTCTAGGGGTAAGTTTTCGTTTAGGGCATTGTTTAGGTGCTGAACCAGGATCCAACCAACTTGCTGAACGCTTGCGGTTATTAAACAGAATCCATTTTTCATCGCAGGTAACAATGCGGTTCAAAATTCCTTCATTTGTGTGTCTGTTGAGCAGTGCAAGGCACGTCTCGACGCGTAAATCGCGCTGGCGATCATTGAGTTCGTGGGGTACCCATTTGTTAAGCTTTTTTACCTTGCCAATTTGACGGACCAATATTGTTTTGACGCTAACGTCGAAATCATCATCTTCCTGCCCTTATCCCTTTTTATTTGGGGTCGGCGCAACACGTTTTTTTCTTCCATTCTGTCCTGTCGCTCGTCATGCTATCACTAACTGCCTTTTCATTCATATCACTTCTCACACAATCCATCCATCTTTTCTTTGGCCTCCCTCTCCCTCTCCATCCATCCACATGTAAATTCATAATTCTTTTAGCAATATGCGTTTCATCTCTCCTTTTTACATGACCATACCAAGACAAACGATTCCCTTTCAACTTTTCAGTCACCGGCGCCACTTTCAAACTTCCCCTAATATACTCATTTCTCACTTTATCCATTCTCGTCACACCACACATCCATCTTAACATTCTCATCTCCGCTACATGCAATCTTTTTTCATCCGTCTTTTTCACAGCCCAACATTCTGATCCATACAATACAACAGGCCTTATCACGGACTTGTAGATTTTACCCTTCAACTTGAGGGGCATCTGTGGGTCACAAGTTGTTCCCGTGACCTGTCGCCATTTCACTAACGTCGACGTTAACGTTTGACGCTAACGTCGAAAGCTGCTGCTAATTCAGCTGTAGATTGTGTATCATCAGCTTCCACAATCGCCTTTAATTCGTTATTGTCGACCAAAGTCTTCGGGCGACCGCGAGGTTCATTTTTCAGGTCGAAATTTCCAGAACGGAAGCGAGCAAACCAATAACAGGTGGTGCGTTGGTTTGTAGTGTTAGCTCCGTAAACGTCGTTGATGTTGCGTGCCGCTTGTGCCGCGTTGCTGCCACGACGGTACTCATATTCCATAATTACTCGAATTTTTAACGTATCCATGATGACGAAAAAGATTGAAATGCGATGAAAATGTAACACTAATCAATAAACAAATGACTACTTTTGGAAAAAAAAAACCATGTTTTAAAATAAAATTAATTTGCAATTAGAATTCTTAGCCAAACAAAAATTATTTTGATTTGAAATGGCCAGTACTGCAGAATGGCAATTTTATAGGTAAAGACCTAATATTTTCGTCACCAAATCAAGCATTTGGATCATTTAGTGAAGTGGAAATGATAAAGTAGGTCACAGATGGCAGTAATCAAGTAGGTATTTCACAGGTGGCATAATATTGTAATAGCTGTTTATTGTGCTTATTGGAATCTGGTTATAAATGATTTTACTGGTAAATGATAAACCCACATTTACACAATTGTATGCATATTTAGGTTAGGCTGTGGGGTACCAAAAACGAAAAGAAAAAATTAATGAACTTTTTTTTAAATGTAGTGTCATGCGTTTTAATTGAAATTAAATCTTAAAACTCAACTTAAAACTCGTGTTTTAACAAATACGTGTGAGGTGGGGTGTTGTGTGTGTGTGTGTGTGTCTGTGTGTGTGTGTGTGTGTGTGTGTGCGTGTGAATTTATGTAGGTGTTAAATCCCTGTGTCAAGTACTCTTGAGATTATAAAACAGTTAAGCGTAAATGCCATAAAAGCAAAATCGCAAAATATACCATCAAACTTCACTTTCGACTTTACCGTCTCCACATATCTCCCCCTAAGGAAAAGGTTGGTATCCACACACGGAAGGCATGTTACCATAACCCGAAGCATAGGTAAAAGTGTAAAGTTATTGAAATTCATAAATCACGCGTCCGTGCCCAATACACAGGGTGAGCCGTGTGCCTGAGCCCAGTACACAGGGTGTGTTTAACAAATATATCGCGTGTTAAAAGAACACGTTGAGTCGGAAGAGCGCGCTGGTGGGGTGTGGTGCAAGTTACAAGCTCTATATGCTGAATTCAAATTTATTTCAAACTAGTTACACGCACATAAACTATGTCACTCAGAAATAAAACAGTTTCTATCAGTGAAAAATTAGCAATCAGACCCGTACTTTCTTTCAGAAATTACATCCTTGTTGGATGAAATTTCACAAATAAAAAAATAATACTTTTTTATAATATTTGTATAGACTAGCTTCTGACAGTGGCTTTGTCGAAAATTATCCCAAAGGCATATTATCCTACATGCTCTTACAGAATATGAACTACTTGTGTGCCAAATCTATTAATTCTACTGTTGAGACGTAAAGAGGTACCTAACAAACGGATAGACAGATAGAGCTACTTCTTTCTGTGTCCGACAGATGTTTGGGCGGACTTCTTTCTGTACTAGCTCAGCATGTACATTGTATAATGCAGTAAATGATAAATGAAAAATATCAAAACCTTGTAAAACGTTGGAGTTCTACATCATAGTAATTTAAAAGACCACTTTGCAGAAGTTTTCTACACAGGATGTATTGCCTAAACTTATAGGGATTTATTACTAGTATTTAATGGTTTCATGTGTTATTATATGAAACTATTTATCTTTTTATTTGAACCCCTACAAAATGCCTTAAAGACCAAAATAATCTTCTAATCTAATAAGCTTTAGCTAACCTTTTTTGGACTGTTTTATAAATAAGAACATTTTCTTTTAACTAGTCTAGGCAAAGAACCTTTTAGATTTTAATAACTAATTTCTGTTTTAGAGCATATCCATAGCGCCCAAGGGCTGGAGTTGAAAATCGGCGTCAAGTAGTAGCCTTACGTTACCATTTGGCATTATGCTGAGCTGAGGCCTTTTTGGCATTACTCAATGTACTATTTGTTTAACTTTATGTTGCGTTTAGAATTGCGTTTATTGGCATTACAAAAACGGAAATTTTTGTAATGCCAATAAACGCAATTCTCTGTCCTTCTTTCTTTCTTTTTATACTGAAAAACATGAAATTATTAGAGATTTGTAATCATTTTACAATCGCACTTCAGCTCTCGTCCGGCCCGCTGCCTCTCGTGCGTCGCTCCGCCGTCACGTCGCCACCATAGATCAAGTCCACCTGTAATATTAACGCGTCACTATCAGCCGCACATGGCGGCTTCGTCGCTAGACTAACAAAAAGTATTTGTCATCCACTGATGTTTGTTTGAACACCTACATGTGCGTGCGGCCTGCGTTTTGTTTCGTTGCTGGTTCCTTGAATTATTTTGTTTTGAAGTATTGTCAAATAGGTATATTCATCCTGAACGTTCACACGGACAATCAACCGCAACCTCAAAACACCACCACCTATCTATTTCTTTTATTCTTATTATATACCTATATTATATACCCTATACCCAGAGAGCATACAGTGCTCTGCGTGTCCAATTTAACAATGCGTTCAAGGCGTTGTTGCGGCTTCCACGTTTTTGTAGCGCATCAGCAATGTTTGCTGAAGCGCGCACAGACCGCTTCGCAGCAATCTGGCGCAAAAAGATCGCTTCTTTTCTCAGTAGGTTGCGTGGAAGTCGCCACAGCGAGCGTCTTGAGTGCCATAGCTAGTAGATATGATTGTCCACTCATGTGGAAATTAGTACAGCGCACAAAGTCGCTGCTTACTATCACATATTAGTTTTGACTTGTTTATAAGATGGATCTCAGTTATCTGATTAAATAAATAAATTATTATTATTATTTCCTTTACACCTATCTATTTAACCCTTCAGATACCGTCAATTAGAGACACAACAGTAAGACAATAGATGCGCGGCCACCGGTGGTCGCTTGGGAATTCATGAATTAATAGTTTTCATACATTTTATATGGAATCGCCGCAGTTGCCACCGCACACCACCAGTCGTCGCTGCGGGCTTCTTGTGTTGTTATACAAGTGTGAGCCCAAACACAAGTTAACTCTCCTACTTTTGAAGTCCGATGGGACGACATGTCAACTTAACTGTAGATACATGAGACGGAGGATTAACGGCCTTGGTACAGTAATGAGTTACCCAGTTACTGGAGGCCAAATAGACATAAAAAATGGACCTCAATATTATAGAAGAAGACAATATTATAGAGAAGGCTTAGCAGATGGTAGCTGATGAACTTTGGATGCGTTTTTCAAAACCTTTGATTAACAACTGGTTAAAATGCATGGGGCAACGAGGAAGACGTTGTGAGTTTAATCCTCATAAAAACGTGAAAGCTTTAATGAAAAGTACCTTTGAATGATTCCTTCATCGTCGTCTTCCTGCCCTTGTCCCGTTTTATTTGGGGTCGGCGCAACATGGTTTTTTTCTTCCATTCTGTCCTGTCACCCTTCACGCTATCACTAACTCCCTTTTCTTTCATATCACTTCTTACACAATCCATCCATCTTTTCTTTGGCCTCCGTCTTCCCCTCCATCCATGCACATGTAAACTCATAACTTTTTTTTCTTTGAATGATTCTCTGTATAATGAAAATACATATCAGAAATTAAGATATCCGCAGGAGAACCAAGGTTATCGACAGAGCCCAAAGAATCACCAAAATTATGTAGCGGTAGGCAGGGCACATTGCTCGCAAAACGGAATCGGGAATCGAAACGGTAAGTAGGACGAAAGGCTCTGGAGTGGCGACCTCTTGCGTTGGAAGGCCTCCCACAAGATACACCGATGACCTGGTGAGGATCGCGGGAATCCGATGGATGTGAGACGCACAGGAGCGGTCATTAAGGCGACACTTGGGGAGGCCTATGTCCAACAGTGGACGTCTTTTGATTGAAATGAGGTGTGCCCAGTGCCTAGAACGCTGCTAGCATTCTGGGCACTAGTCAACGAATCAGCATTACCACGCTGAATGGCAATACTGATTCGTTGACGGAAGAAAAGCCCAGCCGTCTATTTCGGAAACGTATTTCCTAAGTTTTTATTATCAATAAATAAAACCAAGCATATTATGTTACTTGACCAAGTTTTATAATAGTAGCAATATTTAAAGTTCAATTTAGCCAAAAGCCATGAAAGCCATGAGCATAAAAAAACTAAGCCATGATTATTTATTTTCGTAAAAAATCTAGTCAATTTAGTCCATGACGATTTTTTTTTCTAAAAAATCTTGATCTATAAAACAAAGTCAATTATTTCGTTGATTATATCATGGTAACTTACACAAGGAAGTACATACCTACATAAGCAGACACTTAATAATTTCATTTGTTGATGAAATTATTAAGTGTCTGCTTCTTCATCAAATTATTAAGTTCTGCTGTTCTTTAAAAAAATAAATAAAAGAAACGAATCAAATAAAAGAAGTGTAAGTTACAATTCAAAAAAGCTACCTCCATATACAACCTTATACACCAACATAGCCTACATTCACACAATAACATCGCCATCTCCAATCTGTTACATAGGTAAGCCTCGCAGTAATACAGCCGAGCATTAACACCTCGGAATCAAAGCGTCTTTGAAACCGCGCGTAATCTTCTCTGCACGTCTGGTTATCTGCAAACGATGGAAAGCGTGCTCTACTTGCTAATATTGTAACTGGGTTATTTATTCTGATGAGAATTAGTGATGAGTCTTCAAATTGTTGAAAAGTTGATAGATTATAAAACGAAGATCATATTATAGTTGTAAACAGATTTTACTTAAACTCTAGATGTTATGCTGATAATGTGGTGAGGCTGAGCTCGTCAACGAGAGCAATAACTGAGAGTGCGACAGAGAATTCCCTTGAGCTCAGACAAAACACTAAGAAAAGTGCCTTAAGGTGGTGCATCACGACTCACATTTTCACTGTTTTTCATACAACCGCTCATAACTGATTATGACGTTATTACACACTTTTCATTAGATATTTTGGAAACACAGTATCTTGTGGATATTATCTAGGTTTCTAAAGAAACCAATTTCTAAATTTGTGTAAAACTAATCCAGTAAAAACCTTTGAAAATCTCCTATTTTGTATGAACTTTGACACTTCAAGTAATCCTCTAGAGACCTTGCAAATTTTATTAATATTCTAAATGATGACAACTTTTTCCAAAAACTTTTAAAGGTTTAAAAAAAACAGCTATTTCCTCGAGCAAGTTTTGTGAAATTTTCGAGTAAATCTCGGAATTACCGAATACTAACAGAGTTTCCTGGCGTTATCTCTCTTTTATTGCGTTGCCTTTTCGTCAAACATCGCGTTGGATTGCATTAAATGAAGTAACAAGCTTTTAAACCATTTTCGATGTTTACGATAAGCGAGTGGAGAAGGACCCTCTTAAAGACTTTTGGCAGGCACTGAAACGTTTCCACGTTTCAATTATGCTACAATAGGGTAGGCTCTTTGTAGCACATTTGAAACGGGACATATTCCAGAACTATCGTCTGAGTCCACTGTGGTTTTGGTTAGCTCTCTTAAGATTTTTTATTACACTGCTAAAGCGTTGATCCCTAGTCCATCAGTTAAGAAGAAGTCAAGTCATAGTTCGCCATCTATACATAAATTATCTGAAACTCTTTGCCGTCAAAAATTTGCAACTGATGAAGCTTCCAACATAATCCTTTGGTATGGAATTCGGTGTCGACGAATGTGCAGTGATGCTTGTTAAGCGGTAACCAAGAAAATAAGGAAACTATACTTAACCGCAGAGATAATAAAGCGCAACACCGTACTAGGCCTTATTAGAATTCACAGTAGTAGTTATTTTTAATACACTGTAGGTACTCTAGTTAAACTATGAGGATACATAATTAAAAAATTACAGAAATCAGGGGTAAAAACTTTTAAGTGCTTTTATTCCAATTTTTTATAACAGACATTTTTAATAATAGAGCACCTTTCCGTCAAACTGTAGTACAGGACTATTTACCACAATGGAACTCCTTTTTCGGTCCTTTGTGATGCTAGCTTTGATTAACTTTGATGTAGGTGAGTGCTCTGAAGGTAGTCTGCTAATGGATTGTCTCCCACACACTCGTTGTTCTATCAAACGATACCTGAAACCCTTTGACATTCTTTTTCTTGCTTTGTGCCTGTGTTCTTTGAAAGTTTTGTGCTTGGTGTCTTTGTGTGTCGTTATATTATTTTTGTGTTTTTATTGTTAGTGTACTTATCACTTTTCTTCTATCACAGGGTTTCGTTGTTCTATCTAAAACTGAGTCCGCTGCGCTGTATTTTCGTGTTAGCTAACAGAATAACATTGTTAGCTAACCGAATAGGGGCGTGGCCTAATAGTTTTGTTAGGAAAAATACACTAACATGTTTGCCGAGACGAATGGATAACATCCCCTGCGTTTCGTCATTCAATGATAGAATGGAATAAAGAAAACATGTTGTTTTTATTTAACACCAAAAATCGTAGTTACACCAAGCATGTTAGGTGGAATAACATCACTCCGCCACGCTGTTTGCTTCTGTATGTCTGGTAAAGTTAATCATAGAAGCTCGTCATAATCATTTTCTGAACAACGAAAGAATTTTTTTAATCCAAATTTGTCATCAATTTCCAATACTTATGTTAAAAGAACGTAGCCGTATGTAAGGTCGAACGTGGAATCTATTATAGAAGGATTAAATAAATCCACGATTGCCAAACAGCTTCCAAATCTTCTTCGTCGGAACTCATTTTTGAAATTAAACAAAAAAGATAACAACAAATAGCGCAGCAGACTGGCGGTTTCACTAACATCTTTTTCTAACATGTTTTGTTAAATATATTATAAAATTAATAATACTAGCAAACTATTCAAAACATCGTCGCTTTCCATCAGGTGAGATAGCGGTCAAGCGCAAACCTATCAATAATAATAAAAAAAATAAAAAAATCAGATGATCACTGAGACACCCTCATCTTACCACAGCAATGCAGCAGCTCGTAGCTGCCGTAGCCTGTGGAAGCGTTTGCAGTGTTCATTTGACTCACGAGAATTTGACATTCTTGTCATCGTATTCATATTTGTCTACGTGTACTGTTATGAAATGTAAGACAATTTGATAGAATCGCCCATAAACACTATCTCAGCTAATGGAAAGCAACGATCTGATCGATGATGGAGCGAACTTCATCATCATCATTATCAGCCTTTTTAATGTTCCCACTGCTGGGACTCAGGCCTCCTCTCTAGGAGAGGGAATGAGCCGTAATCCACCACGCGGGCCCAGTGCGTGCAAGCCTGCCTAAAAGTAATCCATTCACTATTGAGCAAAAGATCCCTAGGTTGTAGCTATCAGGATGTAAATACATACTCTGGCTGGTAATCCCACTCCGATAGCTAACGTTAATACTCTTATATGCATGCACAATTTTTACCGACTTCCCAAAAAGGAGGAGGTACTACGTTCGGCTGTTTGTATGTTTTTTTTTTTTTTTTTTTTTGTATGTTTGTTCGTCGAATACTCCCCCAAATGTGGACGGATTTTCAAAATTCTTTTTTTGTTTGAAAGTAGATAGTTCTGAGGTGGTCCCATTATCACCAAATTAGGATCTGATGATGGGATCTTGGAGAAATCGAGGGCAACCTTCAAATTTTATAGGCTCACTTATTGATTTTCGCATATTTTATGAAGTATCTTGTGTATTTGCGTATGGTCGTCACCATCTCAGGTAGCTGGGCTGATGATGGAAGGTACAACTCCTTAACAGTAAGAAGTTACTCGAACAGGCAAGGACTGTTTTAGTAAATTGTTTTGATGTTTGATAGGGCATTTGCCGCATTTGGTTTCACGATCATCAAGACATGACCTGATGCTGCAGTCAGGATAGTCTGCAGAGTACCTAAGTCCTCGACAACAAACAGCAGATATATCGAGTTTAGGCTCATTGAAAACGGCTCGATGTGTGGATAAACGTACTGCTAATAAAGAACACCGATAATAAAGTACATAGAGACCTGATGCTGAAGCCAGGAGCATCAGGAAAAGTACAAACCTTGAAATTACACTCCGTAGTCGTGTTTGGGCTCATTTTAAACAGGACTAAATTTTAAGTTCATTGCAATGTTGACATAAATCTGGCCTGATGCTACAGCCGGGATTATCAGCATCTAGTCTAATGACTGATTGAAAGATTTACCTTTCGGCTTCATCATCAGATCAATTCGATATATCCTTTCCCTCTCCAGCATCTAGTCTAATGACTGTTTGAAAGAAGAGGGGGAGAGGATATATCGAACTGATCTGATGATGAAGCCGAAAGGTAAATTAATTTATCTAACCGTGTTTGGGATTATTAGAACCGTTATGAGATGCGCTCTGACTATAAGGTATTTAAGTTTGACTGAGGGGTACTTTTTAGTGGTGGTACCATAACTAAAAAGTGTAAAATAAAAAAAACTTTTTACAAAAAAAATATAACCGACTTCAATGATAAAAAACACTGAAAAGTATCAAATAACTTTAATTTTAGAAGTCGGTGTTAAATAACGAAGAGACTAAAATATTATAGAAACACCGACTTCTAAAATTAAAGTTATTTGATACTTTTCAGTGTTTTTTATCATTGAAGTCGGTTATATTTTTTTTGTAAAAAGTTTTTTTTTATTAATGTGTTCCCAAAACGTTTAATTTTTTACCGTTACGTTGTTCATCGAATACTCCGCCAAATGTGGACGGATTTTCAAAATTATTTTTTTGTTCGAAAGAAGATAGTTCTGAGGTGGTCCCATTGTCACCAAATTAGGATCTGATGATGGAATCTTGGATAAATCAAGGGCAACCCTCAAATTTTATAGGCTCACTTATTGTTTTTCGCATATTTTATGAAGTATCTTGTGTATTTGCGTATGGTCGTCACCATCTCAGGTAGCTGGGCTGATGATGGAAGGTACAACTCCTTAACAGTAAGAAGTTACTCGAACAGACAAAGACTGTTTTAGTAAATTGTTTTGATATTTGATAGGGCATTTGCCGCATCAGGTCATGAACTGATGCTGCAGTCAGGATAGTCTGCAGTGTACCTAAGTCGTCGACAACTAACAGCAGATACTTCGAGTTTAGGCTCATTGAAAAGGGCTCAATGTGTGGATAAACGTACTGTTAATAAAGAATACCAAAGTACATAGAAACCTGATGCTGAAGCCAGGAGCATCAGAAAAGTACAAACCTTGAAATTACAGCAACGTAGTCGTGTTTGGGCTCATTTTAAACAGAACTAAATTTTAAGTCAAATGTAATGTTGACATAAGTCTGGCCTGATGCTACAGCTGGGATTATCAGCATCTGGTCTAATGACTGATTGAAAGAGGAGGGGTAGAGGATTTATCGAACTGATCTGATGATGAAGCCGAAAGGTAAATTAATGTAATCTAACCGTGATTAGGATTATTAGAACCGTTATGCGCTCTGACTATAAGGTATTTAAATTTGACTGAGGGGTACTTTTTAGTGGTGGTACCATAACTAAAAAGTGTATGCAACCATCAGTATAGTTTCTTTGCTTGTCATATGCGTATGAGTATTGATATTTATAAAATATTTACTTAGATTATACTTCTAGAACATTTTTTTTAAGATCTTTGATAGCAACTTGGTGGCCCAAGATTTAGTTATCTCCGTATGTATCAAAAAGTGTAAGGAAGAATAAATTACTTGTGCATATGATACATTGTAAATATCTGTTCTATTTAATCAAAATAATACATTAGTGTGGTTGTACTACTTATACTTTGAAGTTATGCCATCGCAAAGTTAAGTAATACACCCATAGCAACCTGGGGAAGGTTGCTATTGTCATATTAGCCATAGGAGCTAAACTAATGAAATAATTAGATCGTAAAAAATTATGTACGTCATCATAAACTTAAGAAAGGAATAATGGGTTTAATAAAATGACAACAATAAAATCAATAACGTATATTCACAATATTATCAGCTAGGTGCAAGAGTTTCAACAAAACAAGACGATCAGTCACTACAACATAGTTCTCTTGCAAGCTCGGTCAGTTTAGACTAGAGTAGGTTTGTGTGGTGGCTTATTGGGCCTTGGGGATGTGGTCACCCTGGGGCTGGAATCCATTCTCGTCGGAGATGTAAGTTACGGAGTAGGTCTGGCCAGTCAAGGGATCAACGTACGAGAACGAGCCAGTGACGGAAAGAGCCTCGTTTTCGGTTCCAATGTTTTTCAACTGTCCCCGCTCTTCAACAACCTTGCCATCGCTGGTCTGCAAACTGTTAGACAAGCGACAAAGTTTATCAATATGACAGTAAATGTTATTTTTTCGAACAAGGCAGTGAACATCATGTTGGTGAGCTGCTTTGTGTTCGTCGTGAAACCAAAATACAAGTTTGTCATAAAACTGTGTTTGTTATATACGATTACTCATAACCACCAATTCTCAATACAACTAGTAACTAACTCACCCATAGCCGTATCCTTCGACTCCGATGTTGTCGAACTCGTAACTGATGACTTTGGCATCTTTGGAACTATCCAGCGGGATAGCGACGGCGACGGCGACGCACAGGGCGAGAACAATGAACTGCACAAACATATCATTTTTGTTTTATTTGGCCTAACATACAGTAGTACCTTATACATTACTTATAGATATGCAGTAGAATGTACAATATAATACTACGTTTCCTGATTTCAGATACTTTAATTTATCGAATTAACACGTGGACCGTGGTAGGTATTTGCAACGGCTCCGTAACATTGATATTGACCCTGCTAAGTATATCTAACAGAAATACTTCAGTATTCATTTAGTCTTACTGATCACGTTAATTCACCGACGTATGAGACAGTCAGGATATTCTTTTACAATATACAAATTCATTAAAAAATGCTGTAAACTCATTGTTATGCCAGACAAGTCGTCAAATCATATTTTATGTCAATGAGCAAATAATAGGTTCAAAAGATTACAATTTATATTCAAAAACGTTGATGACCTATCGGGTTTTAAATACTAGAATTTTAAAGCGACTTAATTAAAAGGAGACGCAAATATCAAGGTTGCGAAGCTTCTCGTGATTCTAAAAGCAATTTGTAATATCATCTAAATGATAATGAAACAGATCGCACACTTGTAGAACGTCGATGAACAAAAGAGCGAGAATTCATATTTTTCTAAACTAGTTCACAACATTTTATTGTGTGTAAAGATGACAAATATTTTTTAGATTATATAAAACATTGTTAATAAGTAACAGGATTGATGTTTTTAGAACTACATTGTCTTTTTATTAAATAAAAAAGAGATTGGAAAGATTTTATCAACAGCAAGAAATTAGTAGCCGAACGCTATACACAATATTGTATAAATAATTGGTAATGATTCCAATGTAGGTCGGATAATATAGATCACTATATTTAAGACTACAGACGACGTTTTTTGAATATTTGCATATATAGTGTTAGTGCACGACACTGTATTTATTCTAAACAATGTTAAATAAGCCCTTACAAATTTGCATCGACTGTATTGGCGTACGGTATGCATGCAGTAGTCATTAAATTTAGAGGTTCATATTTGCAGGAATATAAGATTCATATTACAGAAAGAATGGCCGCGTAATCATTCCACGGTCGCATATGTTGACATTTTGTGCAAGATATTGCCACGCCTATGTGGTTTGACCCGAAGGATTCAGATCAAGTACTCGTATTGAATAATAGAACAAGGTAATTTGGAAATATTTGCACACCACATTACAGTACAGTTAAGATATTGGCCTTACTAATCCAAGAAACGGTTGATTAGTTATGAAATGTTATTCTTTTTTTTATATCTGGCGTAATTGATGAAGATTTAATTTTAATTGATTTCAAAATTTCGAAGAAAGGAATTAAATTAATCTTAAAGGAACAAAAATTTTTAAAATGTGAACTAATTTAAGTCAAGATGACGAAGAAAATGATATCAAAAGTTAAGATGCTTGATGATTAGATCCAATGAATACTTACGGATTTCATTTTAGGGTTGGAGAGGTGGGTGTTGGTCGTAGTGGAGAAGAGGATGCACCGGTGACTGTGATGAATCTCGAAATTTCGCACATTTATATACCAAACCGTGATCTGACTACTTTGCATATATTGGAATGGGTGACTTTTGCTCAATTCTCTCAACTTTAGCTAGCTCTTATATTTAGTGCATTATATTTTTTAATAATAGGGAATTTAAATATTATAATGAATCTAGCTAAAACCTGAAATGATAATTAAATGTCATCAATTTTGCAAATGTTTTTAATGAATAAATATCCTTATTATCTGTGACATACATGTCAATATATTATGCACTTATTGATTTTAGAATGTGGAAATAAGATTATTTTGTTTCATTAAGTTTAAGAATCCTACATTAGATATTTTTGAACTTACTGATATATCATGTGATTCATTATACTGGTTCCTCGCCAAAATTAGTAACAAGTCACGATCTATTTACTGATGAAGTGATGAAGTTAGACAAATAAATTATAAGATTGTTGATCAATACTTCTAACTACAATGATTTGAGTAGTAAAACTTTTTTACCTTCATAAGAGTTAACACTGTTTGTTTTAAAGTTATGTAAATTAAACTTTTAAAGTTGTACTAATGAGTATCAGAGATTTGAAAATATAATTTTATCTTCCCGACCCAACAAGAATAAGGTTTAAAATAGACAACCTACCGGGTAGTCATGGTTTGTCTTACAGTGAAAGTTCTGATTGGACCTTTGTTTGTGTTTTACTGTGGACCTTTGGGTTCTTGCCTCTGCAGGGGTACCAGCTCTTTTATAATTCAATAACTTAACACGCAGGTCCTGGATTTGTATATGCACACATGTGTCGACACCCTTGCGCCAAATTATCTTATCTTATTGGGAATTTGTTGCTCGAGTCGTTTGAAGTTGAGACCTTACAGCTATGAGAGCTGGATCGACTACTGCTTGCTCGACTCTTCACGATACCAGAGGTCTGACCTTTTCTTTAGCCAAAAAATTAGTATTGTTATTAAACGAGAAGGTGCTTCTAGCATTTTCAGCGAACTTGAAGAATATATTATGCTTTTTTGGGGTAAATAATCCATAAATAGTTTTTTTTTTTGTCGATGGGGAACTCATCTTATAACAAAACCCGCTCTTGGGTGGAGCGGGAGATAGTGTCAGACTCTTACTGACTAAAAACCCCACGCCGTTCCTTCTAGCCTTAATACCGGGGCTCAAGTTTCCTTTCGGATAACCCCGGCCCCGGTAGGCTATGACCCAACTGGGCCCCTCCTGTTGCTGACAACTCCTTGAGGCGCGCGGGAACAGTGCGCGCCGTTGACGTCTTGGCTCGGTCCGGACAGTTACCGGACGATTGGACAGCGAGCTACCCATGGCTCGCCGTCCACGAGCCCGCGTCTACGGTGGCTGGAAATCGGGATTGGAATTCCGGCAGTGGCGGTGAGGGCGCCGTTGCCTGATGGGGTCGGTCTCCTCCTTTGCTAGCATTACTGCTTCGCAGAAGAAGGCGACCGCCTGCCACTTCTCCTCGCTCCGGACGATGGCCTGAACCAAAGCCCGGCGCGAGAGGTCTCCGCCGCCGATGCCCCCACGAGGGCACGGCGGAGCTCCGCCCAAGCAGGGCACACCTCGACTGTTTGCTCCACCGTGTCCTCCGGGCGTTCCGCACAGTGGCGACACCCGGGCGTCTCTTCCGCTTGATTTCGATGCAGGAACCTCCCGAACTTGCCATGTCCGGTGAGGACCTGCGTCATGCGGAAGGTAAGGACGCCGTGAGGTCTTTTCAGTCACGCCTCAAAAAGGGGACTTACCGCCATAATTGGGGCGTGCCCAATCCATAAATATTTCATATTTATTTTTTAATCTTGCAAATCTGGGGGCACGGCAGTGCCCCCGCCAAAGACGAGCCAAGCGAAGCGCAAGGGCACGACCTCAAAGTGAAAATGGTAGTACTCGTCAATAAAAGCTAATAGAATGTAGTTGTGCATCCTGTAACAGTTACTCACCAAAGTTATAGCCATTATAGACGCGCAGTTGTAATTTGACAGTCATTTGTGTGAGTCGTTGTGACATACACAAAAAGAAAATCATTTTCCACCAAGACTACGCACCCTCTCACACCTCAGCGATTGTCACGGGCAAAAATCTACGAATTACGGTTTGAACCGCTTGATCATCAGCCTTACTCACCAGATCTAGTTCCAAGCTACTTCTTTTGGTCCCTTCCAATAAATGCCCTCGGAGGGTATAGATTTTCGACAAACGTTCAGGCAAACTTCGTGAACAATTCGTTTTGGAAAGAAAAACGCCAACTGCTATTTGAACGGGTTCGGAAGATAGTAGCATCGCTGGGAAAAGTATGTAGAAATCCAAGAAGATAATGTAAAAAAGAAAAATAAGTTATGAGAAAAAATTTCTTGTATCCTTGTTAGGTCGGAAAATTTACAGCCCACCTGTGTATTATAAAGAGGTAAAGTTTGTTTTTTGTTTGTATGAGGTTTTCTCTAAAACTCAGTAAAGCTACTTTATTCCTGAATGATAAAGGCAATATTTTGCACCAAGTGCAACCCCATTTTGTGTCCAGGCAATCTCTGTCCATTCTAGGTTGCCTGGAAGAAATCGCCTGGTGCGATAAGGCCGCCAATTGTGTGTTTTCTATTGTATAATTATTTTTGTAATTTTTTATTCTTAATGTGCAATAAAGAATATATAAATAAATAAATATTTTATGTAAGCGAATAAACCTCACCTCACTGACTTTGCTCGAAAATGTATAACGAGGCACTGTTCTACATGGGAGGGCTCGAGAAATTATCTGCAATGTAGACAAGTATTTTGAGAGCGAGAAACAGCACCATTTAGAATTGATACAGCGATTAAAGGCAACAGTCAGCATTCTGATGACGTTGATGACGCCACTACCCAGACACTTCACACAGTAACGCAGAGATCAGCAAAGAATGAACGAAAACAGTTCAAGAACTTGATTGTGATCAAAGTTTTTTCGTTCACGATTCGTAAATAAATTAAATTTAATAAATTTCTTGTTTTGCTCACCCTAGTCAATTTTTTCGATTTGACATTAAGGTGGTGCATCACGACTCACATTCTCACTGTTTTTCATACAACCGCTCATAACTGATTATGACGTTATTACACATTTTTCATTAGATATTTTGGAAACACAGTATCTTGTGGATATTATCTAGGTTTCTAAAGAAACCAATTTCTAAATTTGTGTAAAACTAATCCAGTAAAAACCTCTGAAAATGTCCTATTCTGTATGAACTTTGACACTTCATACTTTGCCTAAAAATTAAAAAAGTCAAAAAAGTAATCCTCTAGAGACCTTGCAAATCTTATTAAGATTCTAAATGACGATAACTTTTTCCGAGTTTAAAAAAACAGCTATTTCCTGGAGCAAGTTTTGTGAAATTTTCGAGTAAATCTCGGAATTACCGAATACTAACAGAGTTTCCAGGCGTTATCTCTCTTTTTTACCGACTTCCCAAAAAGGAGGAGGTATTACGTTTTTTTTTTTTTTTTTGTCGACGGGGAAAATCATCTTTGACGAAACCCGCTCTTGGGTGGAGCGGGAGACAGTGTCAGACTCTTACTGACTAAAAACCCCGCGCCGTTCCTTCTAGCCTTCATAACGGGGCACGAGCTCCCTTTCGGAAGTCCCCTCTTTGAGGCGTGGCTGGAAAGACCTCACGGCGTCCTTACCTTCCGCATGACGCAGGTCCTCACCGGACATGGCAAGTTCGGGAGGTTCCTGCATCGGATTCAGGCGGAAGAGACGCCCGGGTGTCGCCACTGTGCGCAACGCCCGGAGGACACGGTGGAGCACACCGTCGAGGTGTGCCCTGCCTGGGCGGAGCATCGCCGTGCCCTCGTGGGGGCGATCGGCGGCGGAGACCTCTCACGCCGGGCCCTGGTTGAGGCCATGGTCCGGAGCGAGGAGGAATGGCAGGCGGTCGCCTCCTTCTGCGAAGCAGTAATGCTTGCAAAGGAGGAGGCCGACCGCATCAGGCAACGGCGCCCTCGCCGCCGTCGCCGGGATTCCGATCCCGATTTCCGGCCACCGTAGACGCAGGCTCGCGGACGGCGAGCTATGGGTAGCTCGCTGTCCGATGGTCCGGTAATGGACCGAGTCTAAGACGTCGACGGCGCGCACTGTTCCCGCGTGCCTCAAGGAGTTGTCAGCAGCAGGAGGGGCCCAGCTGGGTCGAAGCCTACTGGGGACAGGGTTGTCCGAAAGGGAGCTCGTGCCCCGGTATGAAGGCTAGAAGGAACGGCGCGGGGTTTTTAGTCAGTAAGAGTCTGACACTGTCTCCCGCTCCACCCAAGAGCGGGTTTCGTCAAAGATGATTTTCCCCGTCGAGAAAAAAAAAAAAAAAAAAAAAAGCTCCCTTTCGGACAACCCTGTCCCCAGTAGGCTTCGACCCAGCTGGGCCCCTCCTGCTGCTGGCAACTCCTTGAGGCGCGCGGGAACAGTGCACGCCGTCGACGTCTTAGACTCGGTCCATTACCGGACGATCGGACAGCGAGCTACCCATAGCTCGCCGTCCGCGAGCCTGCGTCTACGGTGGCCGGAAATCGGGATCGGAATCCCGGCGACGGCGGCGAGGGCGCCGTTGCCTGATGCGGTCGACCTCCTCCTTTGCAAGCATTACTGCTTCGCAGAAGGAGGCGACCGCCTGCCATTCCTCCTCGCTCCGGACCATGGCCTCGACCAGGGCCCGGCGCGAGAGGTCTCCGCCGCCGATCGCCCCCACGAGGGCACGGCGACGCTCTGCCCAGGCAGGGCACACCTCGACGGTGTGCTCCACCGTGTCCTCCGGGCGTTGCGCACAGTGGCGACACCCGGGCGTCTCTTCCGCCTGAATCCGATGCAGGAACCTCCCGAACTTGCCATGTCCGGTGAGGACCTGCGTCATGCGGAAGGTAAGGACGCCGTGAGGTCTTTCCAGCCACGCCTCAAAGAGGGGACTTACCGCCATAATCGTGGCGTGCCCAAGGAGGTATTACGTTCGGCTGTTTGTATGTTTTTTTTTTTTTTTTTTTGTATGTTTGTTCGTCGAATACTCCCCCAAATGTGGACGGATTTTCAAAATTCTTTTTTTGTTCGAAAGTAGATAGTTCTGAGGTGGTCCCATTATCACCAAATTAGGATCTGATGATGGGATCTTGGAGAAATCGAGGGCAACCTTCAAATTTTATAGGCTCACTTATTAATTTTCGCATATTTTATGAAGTATCTTGTGTATTTGCGTATGGTCGTCACCATCTCAGGTAGCTGGGCTGATGATGGAAGGTACAACTCCTTAACAGTAAGAAGTTACTCGAACAGGCAAGGACTGTTTTAGTAAATTGTTTTGATGTTTGATAGGGCATTTGCCACATTTGGTCTCATGATCATCAAGTCATGACCTGATGCTGCAGTCAGGATAGTCTGCAAAGTACCTAAGTCCTCGACAACAAACAGCAGATATATTGAGTTTAGGCTCATTGAAAACGGCTCGATGTGTGGATAAACGTACTGCTAATAAAGAACACTGAAGTACATAGAGACCTGATACTGAAGCCAGGAACATCAGGAAAAGTACAAACCTTGAAATTACAGCACCATAGTCGTGTTTGGGCTCATTTTAAACAGGACTAAATTTTAAGTTCATTGCAATGTTGACATAAATCTGGCCTGATGCTACAGCCGGGATTATCAGCATCTAGTCTAATAACTGATTGAAAGATTTACCTTTCGGCTTCATCATCAGATCAGTTCGATATATCCTTTCCCTCTCCAGCATCTAGTCTAATGACTGTTTGAAATAAGAGGGGGAGAGGATATATCGAACTGATCTGATGATGAAGCCGAAAGGTAAATTAATGTAATCTAACCGTGTTTGGGATTATTAGAACCGTTATGAGATGCGCTCTGACTATAAGGTATTTAAGTTTGACTGAGGGGTACTTTTTAGTGGTGGTACCATAACTAAAAAGTGTAAAATAAAAAAAACTTTTTACAAAAAAAATATAACCGACTTCAATGATAAAAATCACTGAAAAGTATCAAATAACTTTAATTTTGGAAGTCGGTGTTAAATAACGAAGAGACTAAACTATTATAGAAACACCGACTTCCAAAATTAAAGTTATTTGATACTTTTCAGTGTTTTTTATCATTGAAGTCGGTTATATTTTTTTTGTAAAAAGTGTTTTTTGCGTTGCTTTTTCGTCAAACATCGCGTTGGATTGCATTAAATGAAGTAACAAGCTTTTAAACCATTTTCGATGTTTACGATAAGCGAGTGGAGAAGGACCCTCTTAAGACGTGACATCATAACATGGCCGTCGCTCCTATTCTCATTTGGAACGTGTAGTACAATAGGCGGTTTTATCGCACAGGGCAATTTCCTACATAAAATAAATCAACAATACAACTTCATAGACAATATCCCCCTTAATTCATGAATCCCCAAGCGACCACCGGTGGCCGCGCATCTATTGTCTTACTATTGTGTCTCTAATTGACGGTATCTGAAGGGTTAAGTGATACACGGCCTTGACATTCACTTTCTTCGTCGTTTGATCGAAAAGAAGATGACATTCATAAAATTATTTAACAGCTTGAAAAACCGGCTTTATTGATGTAGTACTATTACAATTCAAGATTTTTAGTAGCGCACGAGACGAGGGCGATACGACATTTTTTTAATCGTGTGTATATTTTTTTTGTTTTTTAAACGGAGCACACTGGGACCCGTCCATACAACGTAATGCTTAACCCTTCAGATACCGTCAATTAGAAACACAATAGTAAGACAATAGATGCGCGGCCACCGGTGGTCGCTTGGGGATTCATAAATTAAAACTCGATTTTCTCATAGAAAACAATATTAGAATAACCACACCTTGCTTAGTTGCAGCCATGATGCACTTCATTTAAATATAACGATTACTTGCAGAAATAAATGTTTCAATATGCGCTACAAACTCACGAACCTTATCGTAATTAATAATGTGGGTCTAGAGTAAACTTTGAGCTGATGCACTGGACAGCAGATAGCAGTTACTGATTTAGTATTTGTAGAAATGATGTAACACATTCTTAATTCATGAATCCCCAAGCGACCACCGGTGGCCGCGCATCTATTGTCTTACTATTGTGTCTCTGACGGTATCTGAAGGGTTAAGTCTACACTGACATAGTTTTTTTTTTAAATACCCTTATTTTGATATTTGAGTTTTGAGCATTACGTTGTATGGACGGGTCCCAGTGTGCGGTGATTCAAAATATCAAAAAAATTGTGCTTTTACTAATACTACTTATAAATTTGGCGAGTAAGATTTGGCGGGCATATACATCTAAATGTTGATTATATGGCGTATGTCAATGATTGTAAATTACGTAAATAATTGTTTTACGTATGTACATGATTGAGAAATTATTGGAGCTTCTAGCGTTATGGAACTGACGCGACGTGCAATGTAGGCACGGTGTCTTACAATTCTATTATTTATACCATATTTTCGGACATGACTTACTGGCGACACCACGTAACGGGACTGATTTGTGTGGCAACTTCTATCAATCTACAGAAAAAAAGAGATATTTTCTTTGTGGGAGGTAATTTCTGAAAGTACTGTTTCAATTACGACAATTGTTTTACCGGTAGAAAACCGGTTTATTTCTGAGTGCCATAAACTATATTTTATGTACGCGAGCAACACCATGGGCAAAAGCTAGTCCTATATATTTTGCATTTTTCGACAATATTGATATTGCTAATAAAATTTCACTTGGCCTACTGTAGTATAACAGCTTCTGATAATATTTCACCTATAACCGGATCAGGAACCCCTGTACTGGCTATGTCAAGTGAGGACTTGTGTCAGGCAGAAGGTGTATATATTTTCTAATTCTAATCAAAAACCAAATCTTATCATCTCGATGTTAGATTTCGTCCCGTTGGTTCACATTGACTTCTGCTCTTTTAAAAATCATAATAGTATTTATTTCCTTAACATTTAATAATGTCATACCAACAACTACATTTAAAAAACCTGTTCCAAACTATACATGACAAATTGTTTCCAAATGTTAATTAAGTAAATTTTATTTATAAGTTTTAATTAATTTGTCCGAATCGTCTGGTGAAGAAAAGATTACTCCTTTTTCTAGTCCAGACAACATAACGGTATCTATAGTGGAAATTCAACTTCATATGTGAGTAGGTATTTCTTTATGTGAATGGGCTTTTTATTAGTATTAATTATATTTATGTTATTCATTCAATACTTGTAGGTTATTAACACGTCTTTTTTATGTATTCCATATTTATGTTGCCTGTTTCCTTTTCTTTCGCCTTTTAAAATACTACGGACTGGTTAGTAGGTATGATTTCATTCATTCATGAAACTTTGGCATCTGTGTATGAATAGTTAAACTTAATTGTTTGTTATTTAAGTTAACTTAGTTTTAGTATGTCTTGATGTCATGGAAACTTAGTAGGTATTAGTGTGTTAAAGTAACTTAATTATATTAGCCTCCTCTTTTTTTTGGACAGACCGACATTTGTCTATTCAAAAGTGCCTGTAAATAGTCTATTTGAAATAAATACTTTGGATTTGATTTGATAGTGTTAGTATGTTTTATTTTGTCTTTTTTGGTTTCAAAATCATCAAATAATCCGTCCTGCTCTGGATAGAGAGAGACATATATTTAGAATAAATGCCCATGTATTCCTGAGTGAAATAAGAATATTTTAATTCAATTGATTTAAATAAATTACTATTCATAAAAAAAACTTTCCCATTTATCCACTTGCACCGCACTGCGCGCTGTTCCCGCGCGCCTCAAGGAGTTGTCAACAGCCGTAGGGGCCTAGCAGGGTCGAAGCCTACTGGCGCCAAGGATCTGTTTCTGAAAGGGGGCTCGGCCTCGGTTTGAAAGGCACCGAAGGAATCACTAAGAGTTTGAAACTTTTTGCCGCTCCGCCCAAAGGTGGGATATGTGCCCCCGGCCTTGGCGTTGACTGGCGCCCTTGGTGTTGACTGGCCTGTTAGTCTAGAGGTTAGTGGCTCTGACTGCTAAACCGGAGCATGATCATTTGTTATGTGTCTGGGTGTAATTTATCTATAATATGTATGTATTTAGAATTATATAAGTATGTTTATCAGTTGTCTAGTACCCATAACACAAGCTCTGCTTAGCTTGGGACTAGATGGTGTTGTGTCATAGTTGTGGAATATTATTTATTAATGATATTTACCCACCGAACAAAAAAAATTGGCCCCGTAATAAGCTTCCGATTCAAGCTACACAGATGGCATCTGTCTAGATCAAAATATCACTTCAAAAGCAGATACACATATTCATCTTCCACCTTTACCGGGTCGCAGCTATTGTTTAAACCAGCTAAACTATCAAACAGGATAATATGGCCTGTAAAGTTCACATCTAATAACCTCTTGTAGCAACAATCAGGACCTATGAGGCACTCGACGTTAAATACATCTTCATAGTTAGCGGATAAAACTGTCTGTTCGTGCTAGGATTAGACTTGTTCTGTATACCTAATTTTACATCAATAGATTCTCTAAAAAAGGAGGAGGTTCTCAATCCGGATGTTTGTATTTTTTTATTTGAAAAATTATTTTTTTGTTGGAGAGGGTTATACTTCCCAAATGGTCCCGTAGTCACCAAGTTGGGACCTGATGATGAAATTTTAGCGAAATCGAAAGAAATCCTCAAATTCAATTAAATTTTTTATTAGTGAACTCGGTTTTTCTTTTAAAGGTTTTTTAATTAATTAAAAAAAAAACTGAAATGTTTAGCAAAGGTAATAAATGATCTATACGCCCCGGTATGAAAGACAAGAAGAAACGGTGTGGGTTTTTAGTCAGTATGAGTCTGTCACTATCTCCCGCTCCGATTTGATCTCGATGATTTTTACCCACCGAAAAAAAAAGGTGTGGTTTTCAGTCAGTAAAAGTCTAAAACGCCCTCTCACTCCAGGAGTATTTTAATGTCCCACACAAAAAAAATATCGTTATTAACAACTATTGAGCTCGATTTCTTGGCCGATATCTCGCATCCAGTTATATGGAACTTAAATATAAAATAACAGTAGTAAAGTCATTTCAAGTAATGTCAAGAACGCAAAACAGTGTTTCAAAAATACCTACCACGCTCCTAAGTACTTCCATACATATTTGTTTTAATATTTCTGTTATTATTTCCATGCGGATCGCAATTTGTCGTTTTATGAACAGGAACCTTGCCGTGGCGCCACTACTAATCCAATTTATATTAACTATCAAATTGTAGTTGCACAAAAAGGTCACAGGACAGAATGGAAGAAAAAAACGTGTTGCGCCGACCCCAAATAAAACAGGACAAGGGCAGGAAGATGATGATGTAGTTGCACAAAAAACGTGATATTTTAATATTACACTTCTTATTTAACTCGTGTATGATTATCACCTCTACCTTTATGAGGCCTGTATTTTACTAAATATGTATTATCTAGCTTTCCGCCCGCGGCTTCGCCCGCGTAGACTACAGTTTATATCGCGCGGGCAGAGACCCGAGCTCAGCAGTGGAATTATAGGTAGCCTATGTGTTATTCCAGTATCTCTTCTACCTACCTACCAAATTTGATCTAAATCCGTTCAGCAGTTTTTGCGTGAAAGCGTAACAGACAGATAGACAGACAGACTGAGTTACTTTCGTGTTTTAATTTATAATATTATATAAGTAGGGATTTATTATTATTTAGATAATTATATAGGCACGTAAGTACCTAACAATTATTGGCAAACTTAAGTGGCAATGGGCAGGGCACATTATTCGCAGAATAGATGGCCGTTGGGGCCAAAGGGTTCTAGAGTGGCGACTTCGTACCGGAAGATGCAGCGTTGGAAGGCCTCCTACAAGGTGGACAGATGGCCTGGTGAAGGTTGCGGGAAACCGATGGATGCGAGATGCTCAGGAACGTTCCTTGTAACGATGCTTGGGGGAGGCCTATGTCCAACAGTGGACGTCTTTCGGCTGAAATGATGATGATACGTACCTAATAAACTTTTAAAATAATCATTTTAAATAAGTTCGCACGCTCACTTAGCATAGTTACTTTGACTTTCGTTTTTTAATCCGGTGCAGGAACTAGAATACCACATAGGATATTTTTAGTTCCGTGAGTGATGTTCTATTCAAATAATTTTCAACTTTCACACGAGCGAAGTCGCTGGCAGCAGCTAGTACATTACATTTAAATATTACCTACTAATATGGCTTGTGGTCAATTACCATTCGTATTCCACAAGATCAGAGCATCTATTGATTTGATAATCAAAATGTCATGTTTACATCAGTCAGTAGTAGTGATGCTGCGGTACACTTAGGAATTAATTTATTCGATTGTAATCGATAAAATGTATCGATATGATTATATTTTAATCAGAAATATTTTACGTTTAGATATTTTTATTATATTTTGGTCATAATTATTCACCTTCTTTTGTTAGAACCTGTAAGATGTTGAAACCTGCCATGCAGGATGACGGTGCGACAACATTATTGACTTAAAATTCAATTATTTATTTAATTATTTTTGTACACGCATGAAAATAAAGAAAAAGAAGAAGGAAACAGAAGAATAGTACAAAGGTGATGCTTATTTCTAAAGAAATCTCTTCCAGCGATAGGAAAGTTGAAGAAAATAGAGAAGTAGACACTGTATGTAAAAGTAAAAGGAAAACTAGTACATACAAAATACTCAAAAAAATTCAGAAAAGAGTGGAATAACGGAAGGGAGGCCTTTGTCCTGCAGTGGGACATAACGGGCTCATAATAAATAATAATAATAAATAATAGTAAAAAATCCTGCCTGCCTGTAATAAAATAATACATATTATTATTATGCAACTATGACGAAATAGAAAGATAGTGTTCTTTTACTCTTATAAATAACTGCAAGGCTACAAAATTCAATTATTATTTTTCATAGATTAGTAAATTCACAAAACATAATCGAAAGCTGTTATCGATATGGTCTTGATCTAAATTTCATGAGATATAAACCAAAAATAATCGGTCTCCTATAATCCATAAATTGGCATCATTAAGTAAATCACATTCAACGAAATCGAATTAAAAATAGTCGTATCGACCTTAAACCGTGTCGATTTATCGATTACTATTCGAATACTTGGACATCACTAACAACCGGTTTCGTAAATAAAAGTCTAATGCGTCTAGTGGAGTTAATTATATGTTTGGAGATGTATCGCATATAGTGTTTGTTCCTAATAAGACAGGTGGAGGTCAAATGGCATTTATACATACGAGTTACAATAGAATAGTGAACAGTTGCAGTTACCTAAGCGATTCAAAGGGCTTCTTCTTAATGTAATAAAATTAGGAAATTTTTTGTAACATGTAACTTAACCATAGACTTTTTTTTCAGTAGGCAAAAATCATCTTATGACAACCCCCGCTCTTGGGCGGAGCGGGAGATAGTGTCAGACTCTTACTGACAAAAAACCCACCCCGTTCCTTCGTGCCTTCATACCAGGACTGGGCTGCCTATCGGAGCTAACCCTGGCCCCAGTAGGCTTCGCCTCAGCTGGGTCATGCTGTTGCTGACAACTCCTTGAGGCGCACATCCCGAAGAAATGCTACATAGCCCGTAGAATTGCCAAACTTAAGTGGCAATGGGCAGGGTACATTGCACGCAGAGGTAGCTAAAACTACAATACAAGATGCGTCTTCTATCTATCACGCTTCATCATAATTATCAGCCTTTTTAATGTTCCCACTCCTGGGACTCAGGCCTCCACTCTAGGAGAGGGAATGGGCCGTAATCAACCACGCGGGCCCTGTGCGGGTTGGTGAATGTCACATATCTTCGAATTTTTGGTTCTAGGACATGCCGGTTTCCTCACGATGTTTTCCTTTACCATTTCGAGAGCAGTGGTGATGAAATAAAATACACAAAATAATGTGCCTAGCTGGGTTCGAACCCGCGATCTATAACTGGCCTAAACACGCCTAAATTGTTGTAATTAGTTCAATGATTTGTCATCTTATCTTATCTCTGGTTTCCGCATTTAGTCCTTATCGGACCATTGTGCGTGGGCCATGGCGGCCTTTACTCCGACCAGCCCACTTCATTACAGAAACAGATGAGTCTCTTCAGTTTGGTCAAGGCGTCTATCTCTTTTGTCATCAACTAATGTGCATTAAATGGCAACCAGTCCGCAAGGTCACTGGATCAGGGTGCAGAGACCTGTACATTGTCAACCGTGGATTAACTGGCTATCGAGTTGATTCCCTTCCTGTACTAAATGTCAAGAGCCCTACATTCCAGCTGGTACATCGAAATTCTTTATTTAGTTTCCTGAAATAACTCGGTGGATTAAATAACATTCTATATAAAATGTGTTTAATGCTATGATTGCTATGGTTTCTATGGTTCCGTACCTCAAAAGGAAAAAACGAAATCCTTATAGGATCAATTTGTTGTCCGTCCATCTGTCTGTCAAGACCTTTTATCTCGGAAACGCGTGGAGGTATCGAGTTGCAATTAAAACCATGTACTTAGATCTGCGGTCCCTTGAAGCTTTGAAATAACTTAACTTCAAAAAAAATGTTTTTGATTTCGGCCAAATCGTTGTTATCCAATTCGAGAATTTAACTATTTATATTAGTAAGTTTGTACGAAACCCTCAATGCGCGAGTCCGAGTCGCACTTGCGCAGTTTTTTTATAATAACATTACACTTCAAAAAACGAAAGCAAGAAAAATATTACTCTGGATCGACTGCTAATGTGTCCAAAAGACTGCTGACATGCGGTATTGCCATGTTGTATTGCAATTCTTACCCTCTGGGTAAATAGGCAACTTGTACATGTACACTCACGAGCAATACGATATATAATGTATATACTATATAAGTATATATATCTACTTATATTTCACATTTTCTCTCGTTCTTTAGACACTAGTGTACGATAAATAGTTATTAATATTACCTAACCATCAAATAGGGAATTTAGAACCAATTGTCATACACATAGTTCTTGAACAGCTTTATATCTTATTGCTCGTGACTGTACCTATGTGAGTACATATTTTATTTGGAAAGATTAAGTAGGTAATATTTACTTATAGTTTAAGATCTTAGAAACTTAACTTGCTTTAGTCTCGCTGATGTAAGTGTGCATTCTGATTAGAAACCCATGTCTCGACGAGAGCGACAATTGCTCATAAGCGGGTAGCGGAATTTATTTATTTATTTAGGTTCACCCACAGGGCCACAGCACATATATACACACACATAAAACACAAAACATTAGTACTGTTCTAATATACATGCCAATTACGGGTAAACACAAAATTTACAGTATACATGCCAGCTTAGTTACTAAGTTTTTTTTTGTACAATTGTGACACAAAACGAAAAACATCCTTACATTATAGAAGCGAAAGTGAGTATGTTTGTTACGTCTTCACGCCTAAATGGCAAAACCGATTTTGATGAAACTTGGTACACGGATAGATCATTTCTTAGAATCCCGGAAGTATATTCCCTTGGGATAATTTTCTGCTATCACGTTGGAAGCAGCTATTCTAGTAGGTCAATAAATAAAAAGAAACATAAAAACATAAAATAATGTGTTTCCTGTTAGCTATAACCTACTCATAGATTGCTTCTAGGCAAGCGTGTTCCATTGTCGGCCACATCATCGCTTACCATCAGGTGAGATAGTGGTCAAATGTAAGCCTATACATTATAAAAAAAAACAAACAGACTAAATACAAGAATAGATTCAATTACATGTCCCTGGCGTGTAGGGAGGCCAAAATTCTAGCCTTGAACCTTGCCTTAGAATCGTTATATATATCAGCTTCGAGTACGGACTTATAAAATGAATTTAGGATGTTACACATTTTGATGAGTGGTGAGTTGAGACCTATATTTGTAGAGATAGTAGGGCGTTGTAGCAGTGTGGTTATAGGAAAGCGTGGAATTAAATTTTTTTTCGTATTGTTTTTTTTAATTCCCCCACAACAGTTGTATGGTGTTGCTGGTGAATGTCCTTTATCTATACTTATAATAAATCTGTAGAGAGGTCAATTCTGTACATGAAATATATTTCCAAAATAACTATCAGGGGGTGATTAGTGATCGATACTGATGCTAAAAATGCAAACAGTAAAATTTTTGTCTGTCTGTCTGTCTGTCTGTCTGTCTGTCTGTCTGTCTGTATGTTCTTTATAGAAACAAAAACTACTCGATGGATTTTAACGAAACTTGGTACAATCATTCTTCATACTCCTGGGCAGGTTATAGTATACTTTTCATCACGCTACGATCAATAGGAGCAGAGCAGTGAAGGGAAATGTTGGGGAAACGGGAGAAATTACTCCATTTTTTAAGCTTCCGTCGCGTTTGCAGCCTTAATGGTTAAAGCTACACAGAAAACATGTATAACGGAAATGTTCTCCTCAAAATTATATAAAAAATGTCCCACGACAGCATACGTCTATCTTTTATGGTTAACTCACAATAACACGTGTAACTCCCGATAGCTTAGCAGTTCTGAGCTTTCTGTTTATTTTTGTCTACTCTTACGTTTATAACACTGAATGTCGCTGGCATAAGCAACAGGATCCGCGTACGAAGTCGCTGGCAGAAGCTAGTATTTTAATAAAATAATTCTCAGTTCACATTTTCGATTAACTGCTACTAATATAAAATAGCTTTCAACGTGTCCACTGTGCCCACTCACATTGCTAACAAAGTAATATGAAAATGTATGTTAACTCAATTCCACTCCTCGAAATAGAGGTTCCGCCTAGTTTGGAGGCCTATTAAGTATATTAAACGCAACGTGTTATCTACTTAATATTTAATACCTATTATTGAGAAATTGTTTGTTACAATAACACAACATATCTAAGTATTATTTAGTCTCAGTCCGCCCGTCCAGAAATGACAAAACCCAGGTTGTGGGCGCGTTGAGTTCCACATGCGCCTCAAAGAGATGTCAGCAATATTGATGTGGCCAGTTAGGGTTTTTTTTAAGGTGAGCAAAAACCATCCATTGACAACCCCCGCTCTTGGGTGGAGCGAAAGATAGTATAGGAATCTTACTGACTAAAAACCCACCCCGTTCCTTCTAGCCTTCTAGCCTTCATACCGGGGCTCGAGCTCCCTTTCGGATAACCCTGGCCCCAGTAGGCTTCAACCCAGCTGGGCCCCTGCTGTTGCTGACAACTCCTTGAGGCGCGCGGGAACAGTGCGCGCCGTTGACGTCTCGGGCTCGGTCCAGACAGTTACTGGATGGTTGGACAGCGAACTACCCATGGCTCGCCGTCCGCAAGCCCGCGACTACGGTGGCCAGAAATCGGGATCGGAATCCCGGCGGTGGCGGCGGCAAGAGCGCCATTGGTAGCATTACTGCTTCGCAAAAGGAGGCGACCGCCTGCCACTCCTCCTCGCTCCGGACCATGGCTTGAACCAAGGCATGGCACGAGAGATCTCCGCCACCAATCACCCCCGCAAGGGCCCGGCGATGCTCCGCCCAGGCAGGGCTCACCTCGACTGTGTGCTTCAGCGTGTTCTCCAAGCGTTCCGCACAGTGGCGACACCCGGGCGTCTCTTCCGCACGAATCCGATGCAGGAGGCCAGTTGAGGCTGACACCTGAAAGGTCAGTGGATTATCCGGAGGAGTTACTGCAGCTCTCGCCAAAAAAGGGCAACTAAAGGAACACTGAGGATTTTAGTCAATACAAGTCTACAAGTCTGACACTTCCTACGGTATCTCTCTCTCTCTCTATTGTCCACATAAATAGTCTTTACTGAAACTATAAAAAAAAACATTGAAGAAATAACCTACATGTCTACCGTTCGTTGATAAATACAGCACATCGAAAGAAATCTTATTGCATTCCAAAATTATAAGTTTAAGTAGAAATTTTGAAGTAGAAAATGTGTAATTTTGGAGTGATTGACTCCAAAATTACACATTTTCTACTTAAAAATACTTTTCTCAAGCAATATAATTATAAAAACCCCGCTGGTCGCTCTCTTCGTAGCGCGGGGTTTATGACGTAACACGAGCGCTCGGTCAGGTGTCGTAACAAGGTGAAGTTCAATAGGTTTCAACAGCCCGCTAAAGGTCAACATTTGCGAAAACCATTTGATGAATTATTGATCAAAATTAATACTTTTGTCTATAAAATATGTATTTCGTGCGGATTTTTTATAAAAATTAACTAATCACCGTCGTGTCGTCAATAAATCGTAATCATTGAAGGTTAATAATAGGTTTGGAGACATATATCACCTGGTGACAGTTTTTAGGGTTGCGTACCTCAAAAGGAAAAAACTGGGAAAGTGCGAGTCGGACTCGCACACTGAGGGTTCCGCGCAAACTACAGTTCCCGAATGGAGTCTCGAAGATTTTTCCGAATTGCAATTTTTTTTTTGTGACGTTTGTAATAACAAATTTACTGTTTTCAGATTTATTCCTATACCTGTGCTATATGCTGTGCTTGTTTTAGGCCAAGTTTCAGAATTCTGGGTCAACGGGAAGTACCCTATGAATTTAGATCTTTGAGTGTAACAAAATATAAATTCTTTTCCGACAGATTTTTTTTTTCTCTTGAGGCTTTTTGCAGTTTTGTAACTTTAATTGAGAATTGTTGGTTTTTTGGAGAAAAAGGCTTTATAATGTTTCCAATTCTGAGACTCGTACCTTCTCTCTATGAGAGGGAATGGGCTGTAATCGGTGAAACAAAATGCCACGCGGACCCAGTGTGGGTTGATGAATGTCACATATGTTCGAACTTTTGATTCTAAGACATGCCGGTTTCCTCACGATGTTTCAATTAGATTTGGTTTCAATTATTATTATTATTATTATATATATCTAGCCCATACTGTCCCACTGTTGGGCAAAGGCTCCCTCTTTATCACTTCTACTTTATTACTGGTCAAAATTTTATTAAAATTACCAGCACATTAAAATAAAGAAACGCCTTTATTTCACGAAAACCTTTGCAAGTGGTGTTCTGATGAATAAAGAAGAAGAAAAAGATATTATACGACCGTCATTAACAAAATGAGATGTAATCCCCGTTGGATTACAAATTCGAATAAAGGGAAATTAGCCTTATAATAATTAGATCACTATAGTGGACATGGACTTAATAATCTCTTTACTTTCTGATCAGAATTAAATATCACACACAATAAACAATTCAGTGCCTGTAAATTAAAATTTTCACGTAATTTTTTTTTCGTTAATTTAAACTAGATGAGGCCGGTATTTCATAGTTGACGACACTGAAAATAAAAATAAATGTAAACTCAGAGGTCATGTCCATACAGCAGACATGCAATGACAACAGGAGGGCCCAGACAACAGGAGGGGCCCAGATGGGTCGAAGTCTACTGGGGCCACAGTTATCCGAAAGGAAGCTCGAGCCCCGGTATGAAGAGGCTAGAAGGAACGGGGCGGGTTTTTAGTCAGTAAGAGTCTGACACTATCTCCCGCTCCACCCAAGAGCGGGGGTTGTCACTGGATGATTTTTCCCAATGAAAAAAAAATAAGACATGTAAAAAAAAATTACGTGAAAATTTCAAAAAAAAAATCATATAAGCAAGCTGGGAAATCATCTAATTACTTCTGACGATTTAGGGTGGAGCGAGAGGGCGTGTCAGCCTTTTACTAACTACAACAAGTTTAGTCAGTCGCCCTTCGCGTTCTAGGACCACCGCTATCATTTTTATACTTCCCCCATGGGGAGATGCCAGCAGGCGCCGGCCCTGCTGGGCTCCTACGGTTTAATGAGCAACACGTAGAAAATTCTTGGTGTGGGCTCCGGGAGTTCACTGGATGATCAAAACTGACCAATGTGTGTGTAAACATCATCTTTCAACTAAATTCATGATGATGTTCATGACATTTTTATCAGATTCTGAATTTCATTTTCAACCAATCGATGTGACCGTGCTCTTAGCATCGTGGTTCTTCACGGCAACCTGTCGGACTCATCATGCAATTACACATGCTGTACAAATTAATCGTATACTCTTACATTACAAAATACATATTGTTGCGTCACTCACCTCTGACTTTTCGCCAGTGATGCATTCGCAGGGAATTTGTGACGTCAGCTTTCAAAGAGAATGGCTTTGATAAAATATTGTTTGGAATTTTAAGTTCACTGGAGAAAAAAATATTTACATTATTTATGTTGTTGTTTCGGCCATTGGGGCCGAAAAGTTCTGGAGTGGCGACTGCGTACCAAAAGACGCAGCACTGGAAGGCCTTCAACAAGGTGGACTGATGACCTGGTGAAGGTTGCGGGAAACCGATGAATGCGAGACGCATAGGATTGTTAGTTGTGGCGACACTTGGGGGAGGCCTATGTCCAACAGTGGACGTATATCGGATGAAATGATGATGATTTATGTTGTTGTTCACTGCCAGCCCCAAACCTTTTCATTTCGTTCAGTCCATCCAAAGGTAGTCTGGTAGAAGTTGCTCTGTGCAATAAGACCGCCTATTGTACACTTATTCTTTTTTAAATGTTTGTCCTGTAATAAGCTAAGGTGTGCAACAAAGTAATAAATAAATAAATAGTTCTGGATCTTGATGAGTCAACATTAGCAGGATGAGAATAACTTTCATAATTAAAGTTACCAAGTGACATTCAGTAAACTCTATAGGAGACCGATTTAAAGTTAATATTTTTTGTAAAAAATAGTCGGATTTAGATACCATGATGTTAATAATATCTATATCGACTATTTCTTAATTTTTAACAAAAAAAAAATAACTTTAAATCACTCTCCTGTAAAGTTATTCAGTGTCGCTTGGTAAGTTTTGCCAATCAATCGTCGATATGTTCCTGTTCTTAGAATAAAAAAAAAGGTTTTAAAACTTTAGTATCCGGATTGCTTTGCCTACAAAATGGTTCTGAAGTGGCGACCGCGTCCCGGAAGATGCCGCGTTGAAAAGCCTCCTATAAGGTGGGATGACCAGGGCAGGTGGGCATCTGATATAGGTTGACACGTGACCCGCTCGATGGCAACAGAGTCCGACGCAAAACCGCAAAACCTACTTCTAAGTGTTAGAACCGCCATCGAATTAACTACGGTTCAAATGAATTAATAACTCTAACCGTGAACACACAGCAGACCATAATATATCACCACGGCGAATTGTTCAATTACACTATTTCAAATTTTGACTTAAAAATTTAAAGGTAAGTGTACGAATGCAAATCAGTAAATTTATTTACGTATTAGTTTTAGGTCTAAGGTAATTAAACATGTTTTTATTTATTTAATAACTTATGCGTTCTAGGTTTTCCAATTCAGAGTTTCTCATGTTCTCCAAAAGACTAAGATAATGGCGTTGTTTATATTTTTTTATCGATCATTCATTACATTCCTTGTAATATAAAGGAAAAGAAGCGGATTATTAAAAATGTTTGAAGTGCTACAACCTCCCCTAGGTTATAGCATTTCATACACTCCTTAAGTCAAAACTGAATAGGTTACTTCTAGGCATGCGTGCTCCATCGTCGGCCACATCATCGCTTACCACAGGTGAGATAGTGATCAATCGCGAGCCTATCAAAATATAGTCAGACATTTAAATTGTGCCATCCATCAGCCCACGCTTGGGCTGCACGAAGGGAAATAAGCCTCTCACAGCCCTCTCACTCTCATAAAGTGAAGTGTGCCTGAGTACCAAAATCGGGAACACTCTAGGCTGACAAAGGCTGGTGTATGAGGCAAAAAATGTCTTGTTCACGATTGTTACATCCCACTTGTCACTATGATGTAGTGACTTCACGATAACATCTCACACCTCTTCTTGGAAAGGCGATGGGCAGTTCGATCAAAGTATAGGCTTGTAATTAAAAATGATGTAATCTTGATATTTATTGAGTGCCATATTTAACATCTTTTTTTGTTTCTAGATTATAATATGCGGTTGAGAAGTCAAGGTTTTATTGTCAAAGGAAAAATAATAATAAAAAAAATTCAATCGATCAATCTGAGAGTAGTGTAAAAACCTGTCAAGGACGAGTCGACCTCGCTCTCTGAGTGTTCCGTACAAACTTACGTAAATATTTCGATTCCAAAATATCGAGTCTCGAAGATCTTACCAAATCATAAAAAATAATTTGTAACGTAACTAAAAAATACGACTTTCAGACTTTATCTTTTACTTATGCTGACCAAACTAAACCAGACTTCTTGTCAAAATTCAAGATCCTAGTTGAAGACGAAGTGGAACGCCAGAACCGAAGGAGAGGTTGATTTAGACCTGATGAAACACTTACTCTAGTTTCTCTTATCCAGGGAGATGGCGAGGTAGACCGGGACGTAAACACATCGGATCAATTCAGGATGGATGAAATGGCGACAGGTTAGAAAAGAAAGAAAGTTAATGGTAGCATGACGAGTGACAGAGTAGAATGGAAAAAAAACGTGTTGCGCTGGCCCCAAATAAGATAGAACAAGGGCAGGAAGATGATGATGAAGACACTTAGGTACTCTAGTTTTGTGGCAAATATGTTTTTGTATAATATGATGCCATACTATTATTCATTCATCAACAATAATATATTATAATTATACAAACCAACATATTTACCGAACTCCAAACTACATCTCTTAATCAGAAAATTATTGACCCACATCTTCACAAACGTCAAACTTTCATCATCATCATCAGCCTTTTTAATGTTCCCACTGCTGGGACTCAGACCTCCTTTCATTGCTTCGAATTTTTGGTTCTAGGACATGCCGGTTTCCTCACGATGTTTTCCCTCACCTTTTTGAGAGTAGCGGTAATGAAATAAATTACACAAAGTAATGTGCCTGGCAGGGTTTGAACCCGCGATCTACAACTCGTAAGTCAGAGCCATTGTCACTCGGCCACCATTGCTCTCATTCAAACTTTACCTAAATTAAATCTAAAGACCGAACTGATAAAGTAATTTGAACTCATTCTCAACATGTTTTTACCGTCTAGACTCCATAATTACAATACAATACCTAAAGAAAGAACCGTGTCGGCTTGGCTTATATTCTGACAATTTACTCCTCATGGTAGCTACGCAACGACTCATGTATAAATTTACCATATATGGCGACCCACGCATTATATGGAAACTAATCGACAATCATGCCATTATCGTGGTTCTTCTTAAAAGGCCCTTCTTCACTTGACTAGCCTTCTGGCTGGCCTACCACCGTGGGATTTGGAGGCAACAGTCCTTGCACACATGCAAGACATGCGCGGGCAGATGCAACGCCGGGGTGAAAGTCCACTGCCGCGACATGTACAGGCATGGCGGACAGAGCTCCGGCGGGATCTCATGGTGAAATGGCGTCAGCGACAATCGCAACCCAGTGCTGGGCACGCCACGATTAAGGCGGTAAGTCCCCTCTTTGAGGCGTGGCTGGAAAGACCTCACGGCGTCCTTACCTTCCGCATGACGCAGGTCCTCACCGGACATGGCACGTTCAAGGTACCTGTTTCAGATTAAGTCGGAAGAGACGCCCGGGTGTCGCCACTGTGCAGAACGCCCGGAGGACACGGTGGAGCACACCGTCGAGGTGCTGCCTGGGCGGAGCATCGCCGTGCCCTCGTGGAGCCGATCGGTGGCGGAGACCTCTCGCGCCGGGCCCTGGTCGAGGCCATGGTCCGGAGCGAGGAGGAATGGCAGGCGGTCGCCTCCTTCTGCGAAGCAGTAACGCTAGCAAAGGAGGAGGCAGACCGCATCAGGCAACGGCGCTCTCGCCGCCGCCGCCAGGATTCCGATCCCGATTTCCGGCCACCGTAGACGCGGGCTCGCAGACAACGAGCTATGGGTAGCTCACTGTCCGATTGTACGGTAAATATCCGGACCTAGCCCAAGACGTCGACGGCGCGCACTGTTCCCGCGCGCCTCAAGGAGTTGTCAGCAACAGGAGGGGCCCAGCTGGGTCGAAGCCTACTGGGGCCAGGGTTATCCGAAAGGAAGCTCGTGCCCCGGTAAGAAAGCTAGAAGGAACGGGATGGGTTTTTAGTCAGTAAGAGTCCGATACTATCTCCCGCTCCACCCAAGAGCAGGGGGTTGTCATAAGATGATTTTTGCCCATTGAAAAAAAAATGTGTCATAGGTATTATTTTCACCGATTTACAAAATAACTTTTTGCTATTGCCCGAAGCCTCTTTTGAACTTTTTCATTCGTCAAATGGTTTATTTTCCATATTTTCACCACACCGAACCAACATTTTACGCAATTTTGGTCAAAAATATATAGACGGTTACTTGGTAGCATGTTCAATAATAAATTAAAATATTGTCATAAAAACTCAATATCTTGTGCTACAAAATTTAGTGACAGGAACTAATTGCTTTACGACTTTACGCAGTCTTGTCTGTTCTACTCCTAGAGAGTAATTCAAGCCGCGACATAGGCGCAGAGGAATAGGGTGGCCTGCGAGCAGAGGAGCAGGTGATTCGGAGACCTGCACAGTATCCACAAGATATCTGTGCTTCCAAAATATTTATAGAAAAATTGGCAATAACGTCATAATACAACAGCCAACTTACATGAAGTTGGCTGTTGTATTTTTTTAACTGCAAGTCCTCCAAATCGTTTAAATAAATAAATAAACGGTTGTATGGAAATGTATCTCGAATTGGACGCTCTTAATAAGCTATTGAGAATCTTCGCTTCTTTTCTACTTTTCTGTTAAGTTAATGAAATCTAAAGCGGTCAAGTTGAAACTGTTGCGGTTACTATAAGTAAGTGATGTTGACCACAAACTGCACTCGAGACTTTTAATAGACAGACAGACACTGTAGTTACATCATAAGGTGTCGTATATCAGTATGTGATTGCAAAGATAACTTATAGGTATAAAAAACTGGTTAAATGTTGGGTTGGACTCGTACACCGTGGGTTCCGTGGAAAGTGTACCTTCTGAATCGAGTGTCGAAAATTTTTCGCATCGCAAAAAGTATTTATTTTGTGATGTAACTATAAAGTTATGGTTTTTAGACTTTTCCTTTATTGATTCTGCTCCTTTATTGACAACATACTGATCTTTAGATTGCATGGACTGACAAGTTTGATATTTTACTTTTAAAATAATTTTTCAGACAAAATCATTTTATATGGGTTTTGAATCCCTATAAATATTAAACTTTAGACGCTAGAACTTCACACAACAAAAAATACAGAGCAGACACCATAAAACGCTTTTTTTTAGGTGGAAATCCGCTCTTGGGTGGAGCGAGGGTGTGTCAGACTTTTACTGACTAAAACCCACCCCTGTTCCTTCGTTGCCTTTCATACCAGGACCAAGTCCAGACCCTTGGCCCCAGTAGGCTTCGACCCTGCTGGGCCTCTACGGTTTGCTGACATCTCCTTGAGGCGCGCGTGGAACAGTACACACCGTCGACGACTTGGGCTTGGTCCGGATAGTCGGACGGCGAGCTACCCATTGCTCATCGCCCGCATGCCTGCGAGCCTATGACGCTAAGCAACGATTTAACACCAGTAATGCTAGCACACATATAAAATCTTGATTGAACAATACTTCCAGAGATCACAAAACCTCTTCATTAGGCATGCTGGTAGGCACTGAGATTTTATTTAACGATTGCTTATAAAATGAATAAATAACTATAATTGTACTCGTATAATATAAACAGTAAAATACAAAATTATAAAAAATAAAATGAGACATGGTTTTTAGCGTTTCGTACCCAAAGGATAAAAACGGAACCCTATAAGTAAAACGTCACTGTCCATCTGTCCGTCTGCCACCAGGCTGTAGTAGACATTTGAAATTTTCACAGACGATGTACGAGTATTTCTGATGTCTGATAACAACAAATACTAATAACCGAATAAAATAAATATTTGTGGGGCTCGTACACTCGTAACTCGTAAACATGATTTTTTACTCCATTTTAATAAAGTAGTACGAAACTCTTTGTATCGAGTCCGACTCACACTTGGCCAGTTTTTATACTAAGCATATAAAACAGCACATTTGATGATTCCTGTACTAATATATAGATCGAATCTCAACTTCGAATTTTTTTATATCGTGCGGATTTCATTACGCATGCGGATTTCATTTCAAAATGCAAAAAATACGCGTCCTGCGTGCGTATTCCACGTATTACAATAAATACTTATATGAAATGGACATTTACGCATGCGGGGCAATCCCGCAAGCGTTATGAAATCCGCACGATATTAAAAATCCCCTAAGAGAGGCAAAGTGATGAAATGTTAAGAAGGATTGGCGATCGAGTGAATCACACAGTGTAAGTGACACCTGAAACCTAACTAGTCTTACATCACCATCGAACCACTCACCATAGCATATTTGTTTCTGAAATACTTTCATTATCCAGCCATAGTTTCAACACTACGGATGAACTAAAAAGCGTGGGCACACACACACACACACACCCAAGCCGATAAACTTTTAAGGTTAACACCCGGTCACTTGTTAAATACCAATAAAACCTTATAAGTGATACATTGCTGCATCTGCGCTTTACTTTAATCCGAACATTATCAATTTAGGATTCCAAGGATGGTTACTTTAATATTATAATGAGATGGCTATCAAACCGAGACCAGCCATCATCACCACCCCGAAGGTTGCGTTGCTCGTAAATTAACATATTTCTAAAGTAAACTATTGTGGAATCTTCTCATATGTAAGTCTCTTTGGATTTTGTTAGCTATTAAATATGTCATTTGTATTCGATTGCTTTGAATCGTTGTCGCAATCAATTATATTCTCTATTTTAACATTTTACTTTATATTTATTCCTATTTCAATGTCGTGTGTTAACGGTTAATATTCTTAAATGTTATTATAGTTCACGCAATCAAGTTGATCGACTTTTATATGAACAAATATTATATTTTAAAACGATTGCTTTTCAAAATGTCGTGTCATCATTCTCTGTTTGTTATAAAAAGCCAGTTTATATTAAAATAATATTTTGTCAGTTTAGTAAGTCTACAAGCTTTTAAAGTTTCATAACTTTCATAGGAATTAAGAATTTCATTAGGTCGTATTTTGGTGGATGGGTAATTGAATAAAATGACTATATAAATTACTATAACATAAATTGTTTTATTAACAAAATTGTTCGGGATCATATCACAGATCACTTGGAGTGGATAATTAACAAAGGAAGGGGGATAAGGTTAAGGATGAGTATTTTTTGGACTAGATATTGGGATTAGTGATGTTGAATTACTGGGCAACGGGGATGTGAGCACCCTGGGGCTGGAAGCCGTTTTCGTTGGCGAGGTAGATGATTGAGTAGGTGACGCCGTCGGGGCCGACGTAAGAGTACTGGCCACGGACTTCCAGAGCCTCATTCTCGGTGCCAACGTTCTTCAGCTGACCCTGCTCCTGCGTCTTGATACCGTTAGAGGTCTCGGCACTAAGGGTCAGAAATAGTGTGGTATTAATACATTGTACGATGTAACCGATGGTGATTATGTAGAATGGGATTCTGGACTTTGTAAGAAGACCAATAAATCATGAGACCTTCAGGATTAGAACACATTAAATTAATGAGGATTAAAGATCTTTGTCAAAATAAGAGTTAACGAATCGATCAAAAGTTTATTTGGAAACTTACGCATAGTTGTATCCTTCAACTCCGATGTTGTCAACTTCAAGGCGGGTGATCTGCGCCTCAGCGTCGGGACTAGCGGGGGCGGCGACGGCGGCGGCGACGAAAAGGGCGAGGACGATGAACTGTTGGCAGAAGACACCACTGTTACAGACCAACCAGAGGAACACAATAATCTAGCACCAAAACTTAGGAACGAACGATCTGAAGAACCTCCAATTTATTCTCACTTAAGGTTTAAGAATCGAAAAACACTTTTCGTTGTACCAAACGTACCGATTTCATTTTTGATGGGTTTTTGTTTGTTTGTCCTGGGATTGTTTGTGATTGAAAGGCAATCGAGCGACTGATGCCTCTGTGTTGTCGCTCTGGCTATTTATAGTCGCCGGCGCATCGTTGCGCGGCAAGGACGCGCTTTGACATTTGAACTTAGAATCTTCTTCGACCACCGATGTTTAGTTAAAGGTTCTTTGTGACATGTCCGGCTTGCTTAGATGGCTCATATTGATATCACATGGGCGACCTACATCGTTTTCATGATACTTTAATGTAATAATAAATTTTATATTGGAAGTGCCATTTATGATAGCTGTATTGTTACAAACTGGGAAAGATTTTACTATTAAATGTTTTGTTAAATTATTATTTTCTAATATTTTTCGTATAGTATTTATTACTCTCCTCAATGTGTCTATACCTTAAAATAGCGATTTTGATATAATTTACATATTTCATCATCTCTCAATTAGATCGGAAATATGTGAAGTTATAAATATTGTTAGTTAAAAATGCCTCGGACTAGGTAAATTTCATGCAAATAGTCTGGTGACAGACACACGCTCAGTGGAGTCTTAGCAATAGGCTACCGTTTTTACCCTTTGGGTACGGAACCCTAAAAACTGTGTCAAAACACAACTATCAACGTTCGTCTTAACAGAATAGTAAAATGACGACAATGCGAAAAAAAAGATAAAGGTACTTTAAAAACATTTATTTAAAAAAAAAAACATTTATTTTAATAACGTTTATTTGTCATTTCCATGCTATTTAAAGTTATTGGTCTATTTGAAATATGTTTCTGATTTCTGAACAATATTGATGGTGTGTATAACTGTGTATCAGATCCAAACCGCTATTAACACCACAGTATACAAGGCCCTTCACACCGCCAGAGTCAGGAATACATGCAAAAACACCATAAAAATTAAAGTGATGAAGAAGGGAGGTCACGACCCTCAACATTGAGGAATACGACGCCAGGAGGAGGGAGGTAACTGTGTATGTATGCATTAAAATCTACTAGTTAAGGTTCCACAATGTTCTTCTTATCACTAACAATTCGGATTACTTTATTCATTAGTAACCATTTGAAGATCACCCGCAAAACTATTCAATGAGATAATTAATTAAACAACTGTTATTTAAAAAACTACATTCTAATACCTTCTTGTGATGAACTTGTTCAGCTCATAAAAATGCTGTATTAATTAATGTACAAAGATCCGCAGTTTATTATTATAGTCGTCAACAAACATTATGAAGGTAGCTATGGCCCGTTCCTTCACCGTTTTTAGAGCAATGGTGATGAAATAAATTACACAGAGTAATGCACCTGGCTGGATAAGAACCCGCGACCTACACTCGCAAGTCGGGGCCGTTAGCTACCACTCGGCTACCACTGCTCTCCAACGTCCAACGACGTTTAGTACGCTATGCTGCATTCCATGCTTCTTTCTTTCTGGTATTGACTCTTCTCACTTTAGAAGAGTCAATACCAGAGTTTTTGAGCTAATCCCAGAAACCGAAATAAAAGTACTTAAAGCAACTTTAAAAGAGTCGTCTGTTTGTCCCAAAAAGCATGTTGACATTTTTGGAAAAAGGAAAAAAGATCGAAGACATGACACATTCACCAATCCGCACTAAGCGCGCGTGGTGGATTATAGTCCATTCCCTCTCCTAGAGAGAAGGCCTGAGTCTCAGCAGTGGAAACATTAAAAGCCTAATTATGCTATATGTAATAAAATAAATAAATATACTACTATATGAAAACCGACGACCCACGTTTTGGTCCACAGAGCAGGAAAATCATATAATTTTTCTAAAAATCAATCTTGATACCATTAATGCCGTCATCTTTTAATAGCAAGCTAGCCTAGCATTTTTTCAAAGAATTTGCATTAAAGTTACGACTTCCTGGATCACTGTCCTCTAAGGAAAACCGCGCAGATCCTTCAAACTGCACAAAAAATAACAAGACCTTGAAATAATATTATAATCAATTTTACGGATACTAAAATAAATAACTAAAAGTTCACGAGCGCCTGACATTCTGCCTGGCTGCAAATCTGATGTCATATCGATGTTATCTGTTTCGGCAGGTTTCATCCTACCCAAATCTAACGTGATCCGGTTAGTGAAAAACTAAATATTGACTAACTAAATATTTCCGTGACTTCTTCTTTTTTTAAATTGAAATTATAGTGCTTGACTGCCATTCCACCTGATGGTAAGTAGTGATGCAATCTCTGATAGTGAGGCGCGCTAGTGTATGAGCCTATTCACTCTTGCCTTGAAGACACTCAAATTATAATTGGACAGGAAGACGGCAGCAGGCAGATCGTTCCAGTCCTTCGACGTACGTCGTATCAAAGAAGAGGCAAAAACGCTTAGCGGACCGTAGAGGTTTCAACAACGTATGGGTGGAAACTCGTCGTACGTCAGGTTGTGCGATGGTAGAAATGAGATGGAGGAATCAAATCATGCAATTCCTGCGCACCGTCTCCAAAATGTATCCTGTAAAACACCGAAAGGCTGGCACTCCCATAGTCTAAATACCACTGAAACCGCGTATTTTCTTTGTGTAAAATTAACTTAACCAGAGAAAGCATGGGCTCGTGGATATTGGCTGAACTGAAGACATTTACCCAGGAGCACTTAGAGAACAGAACGGGCTAGTAAATAAAAGGTTCTCAACGGTCGGTTGTGTAGATTTCTGTCAGACCCAGATAAAAAAACTAGCTACTACCTGCGGCTACACCCGCATATTAGAATAAATTTGTCTCACGGGAACATAATCCCAGAATAAGAAATATTCTACTACATTATTTTTAGTTTAATTCATGAATCCCCAAGCGACCACCGGTGGCCGCGCATCTATTGTCTTACTATTGTGTCTCTAATTGACGGTATCTGAAGGGTTAAGCGAAATCTGAATATATTTAGTTGGTTCAGAATCAGTAACTGAATCGATTCCAATAATTTTTCCCAAAAATGTTAAAAAAAAGGTCATAAGTTGGACACCACTAAGTACAATATAGGTTATGGCAGGATATAGCAGGCATTACAGTGCATTTCACTTAAGGTGGTGCATCACGAGTCACATTTTCACTGTTTTTCATACAACCGCTCATAACTGATTATGACGTTATTACACACTTTTCATTAGATATTTTGAAAACACAGTATCTTGTGGATATTGTCTAGGTTTCTAAAGAAACCAATTTCTAAATTTGTGTAAAACTAATCCAGTAAAAACCTCTGAAAATTTCCTATTTTGTATGAACTTTGACACTTCATAATTTGCCTAAAAATTAAAAAAGTCAAAAAGGTAATCCTCTAGAGACCTTGCAAATTTTATTAAGATTCTAAATGATAACAACTTCTTCCAAAAACCTTTTAAGGGTTTAAAAAAAACAGCTATTTCCTGGAGCAAGTTTTGTGAAATTTTCGAGTAAATCTCGGAATGACCGAATACTAACAGAGTTTCCAGGCGTTATCTCTCTTTTGTTGCGTTGCCTTTTCGTCAAACATTGCGTTGGATTGCATTAAATGAAGTAACAAGCTTTTAAACCATTTTCGATGTTTACGATAAGCGAGTGGAGAAGGACCCTCTTAAGAAGTTCCTTCGGCGTAATGTTGGCTCCCCTGTCTGTCTATACAAAAAAGAAGGGAAAAAAGGAAAGAGTTGCCTACTCTACCAAAATTGTTCCCCAAAATGCTAAACGAAAACGATTTTAACGGTAATTGCAACACTTTTTTGAGAATTATGAGTTATGAGGATTTTATTTAAAAAAAGCAGGTCTAAAAGAAAGTTGTTAATAGAAAGGTACTATATTGCGGCGTGGCGTTTTCGGTATTTGAAAGAATTTCAGGACAATCGAAATGGAGCCCAGTTCCTATACAATTACGATAAAAAAAGGAAAAAACGATAAAAAAGGCAATTGTTAAAAGTAACGTAGTATCAGTTAACCTCCCTTATTTAGTAATTTAATTGCTAAAAACTATTGCAACACTTTTTTTCCGTATTGCCAACATTACGGCAAAAGAACTTCTTAAGTGAAGCGCACTGTAGATACAAACGCACAGCTGGGTGCGGAAGCAGAACAACCCCTCAATCGCCAGGGTGGCCCGGTGACCATGTATTTATATTGCCATAGATACCATAACTAGATTATAACTTTATGGTTATTCATAATACAATTTTGAAATTTTGTACATAGATTCTTTGCATAAAAATAATAGACAGGTGTTTAGGTTTCGCATGTACTAAAAATGTGTTTCTATTTTGGTGTACAATAAAGTTTATTCTATTCTATTCTATATGCTATTCCAGGATACATTTTACCCGTGTACCAAGTCTCACCGACATCCTTCCTGCTGTGTAAGCGTAAAGGAGTAATAAACATACAGACTTTCGGCTTTATAATATTAGTGTGATAATGCTATACATAACGATTCTAAGGCAAGGTTCAAGGCTAGAATTTTGGCCTCCCTACACGCCAGGGACATGTAATCGAGTCTTGTTTTTCATTTTGTGTCACAATTGTACAAAAAAACTTAGTAACTAAGCGGTAAGCTGGCATGTATAGTTGTATACTGTAAATTTTGTGTTTACCCGTAATTGGCATGTATATTAGAACAGTACCTATGATTTGTTTTTTATGTGTGTGAATATATGTGCTGTGGGTGAACCAAAATAAAATAATAATGACAAATGTGGTTGAGACATACATAGATAATAGTGGTTGAGAAATGTGGCTTTCTTTAGTTTGCACAGACCAACAAGATTTCAGTGATACTGATTACATCAGATGTGCGTAGTCTCCTACAAAAAAAAACTAGCTACAGAAGTGACAAAATGTTAACCTAACCTGCCATGAGAAAGCAGCGAAACAAAAGAATGTCACATCAAGTAACGTGCGCAGTATACTCCGTAATTTATCACGATGCCGAGCACCGCCGCGGGCAAAAACTAGTGTTAAACATTATGTCATAGGACCATACAAAACAATGAACTTTTGATGCGCCCGCGCTCGTTCCATCAATGAACATGAACATTCTGTCAATGTTAAAAACCAGTGACATCGTTCCGCCCACGCTAAAGAGGTGGACATAGCGCTGAATTATACCTGTCGCACCGTAACGGGATGCTTAAAACCTACCCCTCTTGCGATGTTGTACCCTTTAACAGGTATAGCTCCTCCAGAAGTCCGCCGCGAGATAGCTAGCCGCATCGAAAAGAGTAAACAGGAACAGGACGACCGTCACCCCCTGCATAAACACCAATCAAAACCTGCACGTTTAAGGAGCCGTAAAAGTTTTATGCGACTTCCGACCTCCTTGAAAGTCAGTGCAGAGGACGACAGATGCGCGCTTTGGAGGCAAAAACATCCAACTGCTCCACTTTTTATCACCCCATCGGAGCATCTTCCCCCTGGACGCGAACTGCAGTTGCCATTTTGGAAATCTCTAAACCGACTGCAAACTCAGGTTGGTCACTGTAAAAGCAATCTGGCCAAATGGGGCTTCCTCGACCCATCTCTAGCACAGTGCCAGTGTGGAGCCTCTCTACAGGACATGCACATCCTGCATTACCACCTGCAGTTTTAAGGATCTATACGAGTATCGTATTGATATGCTTGCGTTTGACCAAAATATAAAAGTAGATCGTAACAATAGAAACGATAGAAGCAAAGAAAAGGCTGTTGATACCGATATCTTGTTGGTTGGCCAGCCTAAAAGCTATCTACGATAGCGAAGCGATAATTTTAAAAATTATCAACTTAGCTCTGAGGAATCACTGAGATGGTCATGTATTTTGTACAGTTGCACTGTCGATGACCTCTCAACCTACACAGTATGCGGCGTGGATTTGAATGACCGAGTCAGTTGGATTGCAGAGAACAGGAATCACGAACATTTGGTAAGCGGACTTTAGAAGTACGAGAATATTCGGAACAAGATGTAAAGTCCTACCTCCGTTGAAAAGGGAGAATCCTCGCGCGAGGATGCATTTTCGGTGTATTGGACTGTACGTGTTTTCTATACAAAAAGAGATACTTACAAGCAACGCTAAAACACGCATTCACGTGCTACACTGCGTGGTGCATCGCAGTGTGATAATCGCCTTACATTGTTTACATTGCTACTACATTGAAGGACTGGAACTATTTTCCTGCTGTGGTCTTCCCATCCGATTATAATTTAGGTGTCTTCAAGATGTGTTCTTGATAAACTAGTGCTCTTCAGCATGAACGATTGCATCACAGTTTACCATCAGGTGGGATCGCAGTCAAACAGTTTATGACATTTAAAGAAAATACTGTTTGAAAGTTTGTTTAATTGATCATCATTTCAGCCGACGACGAAAAAAACCATCGTGGCTGATGGTTTTTTTATTGGTATTTTGTCATTAGGGTTTTAAACCTTTCTCAAATAAAAATACAGTAAATAAAGAATTCAGTTAGCATATTGCGAATGGTGCACTATCTCTGGAACAGACGTATATTTACACCGTAACCCAGGTGTGTGAGTAAATTACCTACATTTTAATTATACGAATATCAACTAAATATAACTTTAGTCTGAGGCTTAAAATTAAATCTTGATGACCCCTTCGTCATCTTGTAGCATTGATATTGCGTTGTACTTGCAAATATATTATTATTAGCTTTTACCCGCGGCTTCACCCGCGTTTATTATTATGCTTTAATTCCTCTCCCCTTTTCTTCCCTCTTCCTCTCTTTCCTCAATTTTTTTAAAATTAGCCTATGTCCGTCTCCAGGGTCTCAACTACCTCCGTACCAAAATTCATCAAAATTGGTTTTACCATTTCGGCGTGAAGGCGTAACAAACAAACAAACAAACTCACTTTCGCTTTCATAATATCAGTAAGGATGCATCTACACAACAAAAGGAAATAAGTACATCTTGTTTATTTGTTGTAAAATACCATCTTCGCATTATTGCCTTTCTAATGAAAGGCTTGGTATACATATGTTGGACGGTATTAAAGCCTATAACAGACGTATGTAAGTAGAAACAAAAAAAGAAGAAAAGGATAAAAACTCGGAGTTTGATTCAATGCACAAAAACCATTACTAAGAAACAAAACTATTATAATTTTAAATATTTTTTTAATAAATAACATTACCCTACACCAGGAATTACTCCTGTATTGTGAGTGTGTTCACAAACATTTACACTTACTTACAATACAACACACCTTCTTCTTGCCCTGACCCCTTTTTATTTGTGGTCGGCGCAACACGTTTTTTTCTTCCATTCTGTCCTGTCATTCATCACGCTATCATCAACTCCTTTTTCTTTCAGATCACTTCTCACACAATCCATCCATCTTTTCTTTGGCCTCTCTCTCCCCTTCCATCCATCCACATTTAAACTCATAACTTTTTTATCAATATGCGTTTCATCTTTTCACATGTCCATACCAAGACCTTTCAACTTTTCAGTCACTGGCGCCGCTTTTAAACTTCCTCTAATATACTCATTTCTCACTTTATCCATTCTCGTCACACCACACATCCATCTTAACATTTTCATCTCCGCTACGTGCAATCTTTTTTCATCCGTCTTTTTCACACCCCAACATTCTGATCCATACAGTATAACAGGCCTTATCACGGACTTGTAGATTTTACCCTTCAACTTGAGGGGCATCCGTGGGTCACAAATGGTTCCTGTAGCCTGTCGCCATTTTATACATCCTGGGTTGATCCGATTTGTTAGGTCCCGGACTACCTCACCATCCCCTTGGATGAGCGACAATACAACACACCAAGACATGGTAAAATTATCTCTAGTCATACAGATAGTTGCTCCGTACACGGGAATCGAAACCCCAACACGCAGTGCAACAGCTTGCTTAACCGCTGCACCAACCGAAAATAAACTTTTTTTTTATCTGATATAAACTAGTACTTGACTGCAATCCCACCTGATGGTAAGCGGTGATGCAATCGTTGATGGTGAGGCGCACTAGTTTATTAAGAGCCTATTCACTCTAGCCTTGAAGACGCTCAGATTGTAATCGGACGGGAAGACCGCAGCAGGCAAATTGTTCCAGTCCTTCGATGTACGCGGTATAAATGACGAAGCGAAACGCTTAGTCCGAAACGAAATAAATTACCGATTTTTAGCAGTACGATAAAATAAATAAAAGTGTATAGTACCTATATAGAAATCAAAACAGGAAATGGTTTTCGTTATAAAAACCTGAATAGATATTAAATATTGTAAAATTCCGTCGAAGATCCGAAAACAATTAATTTACAATAACGATCTCAATGGCCGTGGTGAACACAGAAAGTAATTAAAATCATAAACTTAATATTTATTATTAGTTGAGATATTACTTGTTTGCTGGTTGTAAAACTTGTAAGTTGTAATAGGTGAGTGAAGAGCCAGGGGTCGCGAACTTTAGGGACCACGGCTGTGCATGGGCATCCAAGAGTGTTGACGAAATGGATATTATTGAGTGAGAGTGAAGAGGATAATGATCCTGTTCACATTTGACATATAAATACAAATGTAGTATATACAACATTATATTTAGTATAAGCGAAACCCGAAACACGTGTCTAGTATTTTTATGTAAAGAATCTATGTACAAAATTTCATAACTGTATCATGAAAAATCACCAAAAAAAAAACAAAAATACATAGTCACCGGCCTATCCAGATGACTGTGGGATTATTTTGCACTTGTACCCAGCTTTTTGCTGGCACCTCATATCCGCTATGATCTGCCGTGACCTGTGTTGTACTTAGTGTCGATGGTGTCCAACTGGTGACCTTTTTAAATATTTTTGAGAAAAAATATAACGAGGTGTAAAAACGATTCTGTTTCTGATTCTGAACCAACTATATTCAGGTTTTGCATCAACTAAAAATAATGTAGTATAGAAGCACTAGCTTTTGCCAGCGGCTTTGTTACAATTTAAGAAAATGTTTATCATCTCTGAACAATACGACAGAAGGTTCCCCACCTCTGCAACAGCATAAATACAGGTGTGACAGTCGCCGACAAAGGCGGGTAGTCAGCCTCTTGCGAAAATGATGCTGATTCATCTGCGCTTGCAGCTTTCAACGGATGACTGTTATGACTGAGAAATAACTTTATGATTACTCAAGGTCGTGAGAAACCAGCTGGGTTAATAAAGTAGTAAATATAAAAATGATGAGTGATTCTGTCACTTTTTTTTTATTAGTGCTTGACCGTGTCTCGCCTGATGGTAAGCAGTGATGCGTTTGTGGATGGTGAAGCGCACTAGTTTATTAGTTCCTATTCATTCTAACCTTGAAGAAAAAGAAAGAAAGAAAAATATTTTATTTACGCTAAATAGACGCATACTTAAAGCTAAAGACAAAAATAACATAACATCAGTCGATAGGGAAGATATGCGTCTCATCCGCGCAAAACGGCCCAACGCTCAGCATAAAGCTGTGACCTCACGCATAGTGCGATGAGCTCACAGCGCTGGTTTTCAGCGTGGTTGAAGACACCTAAATTATAATCGTACAGGAAAAGGCGGAACGCTTGGTCCGAACCGTCCAGGTGTTAACAATGTAAAGATTCTTAGAAACAATATTGCCTTAGCTATTTCTCACTTAACATACTTAAAACAGTGAGTATAAAGTAATACCAATGTCACTTGGCACTCCGCCCCACATCATCCGCAACCTTTTTTAAAATTAAACGATGGTTTTAACTATTAAATTTCAGCTCTTGTATAAATAAACACGCATTCTCTTCTAAGTCGTGCACTCTTGACAAAGTCGTCGTGGTCATGTCTCGGTCGAGTCCTGCAGCACCGCTTCTCTCGCGATACAACGCCAAGCAGCTCTGTGTTTGGCGTCTTGGAAGTTTTCATTAACGCTGCAGTGTATCACGGATTTGATGAGGTCGGTCCACTTTGTTGAAGAACGTCCACGTGAGGTTTTATCCTTGACTTTCCTATGCACCACCAAACGTTCCTCCGAGTCCTCGTTACGGGATATGCCCGAAGAACATGAGGATTCGTATTTGCATAGACAACGATATCATTACTAAGTACTAGTATAATAATCTGTAGTTACGTACCCATTGGTATGCCATTAACATAATATTATGGATACGATTAGCCAGGACATACCAGTCATGCGACTGCAATCATTAGTACTGGTTTCATCCAGTCCTGGCTCCGTTTTTGGACATCATTTCAGTAGTGAATATATTTATTAAGCTTTTGTTCTGTTGACTCGCAATTTCATAGTTAAATGCCACATATCTTTAGTATTTTGGCTAAATATCGCACTATTAAATACCGTAGCTGTATGTATGGGATAGGAATTAAATTACAAGAATAGACGTAAATTTAACTATTCAAACCCAATGCAACCGATCTTATTTTCTTTATAATGGACTTCGAAATTGTTAGAAAGAGATACCACTGCATTTTAACGCAAAAGGTAACTGAACACACACACAGGTGAGTTTTACCTACTCCTGATTTCTAATGTAAACCTTTTTTGAACCGACTTCATAAAGGAGATTTTATGTTCGGCTGAATGCATTTTTTTGTTTTATAATAACCTATAATCTATGTATTACGTTGCCCCACTGCTAGGCGAAGGCCTCCCTCTCCCTTTTCCACACCCGTCGGTCATTCCGGGCCAGTCCCTTTAAAAGCTTATGAAGTTGAGTAATTCTCAAACCTGAAAATCAGATTTTTAGCAAAATAGAGTTCGAGAAGTTTTTAACTCAAAATTCTCAATTTAGATACCCGCTTTTAATCCGTAAGAAGCGTCACTTCCTCTCGCTGTACACAGAGCGGGAAATGTTATTCAATGATTTCGCACCTCAAAAAAAACTTGGTAGCTACCCTGATAAGTCTGAAAAAAAAACTTATAAAGTATTTTATTCCGAAACAACACATAATTATAATAATTACATAACACCAAGATGCTACTTTATGCAGTAACCAAAATTACCACATCAATGCAAGGTAAACGAATTAAAATAAGTTTTAATTGAATACCATATATAAAATGGTATGGTACACAAAAACACAGGAAATAAACAATACTCCAATAGCAATGGTATCGTTAAGCGGTTGTTCACCTATTGTGTTACATTGTACAAATCACACACAGTACATCGTTCTAATGACTTGTAACATGTTATTTCTTTTTTTTCTGAGATATTTAGCAATAGTTTCCTGGATTATAATTTACTGACAGTTCTAAAGATCAGGAATCATTAGAGTTCATAAATATGTATGTTTTTTTTTTCCACACATGTATAAAATAAAAAATAAAACATGTGGTAGAGATAGGTCAATGTAATATTAAATGAATAAACATTTTCAATTTGAACGAGACAAAATGTTAAGTTTAAAGATTTCCTGATATAAACTAAAAAAAAAAGTATGTAATGAAGTGAAATTAATGATATACTGGGTGGGTGTCTAACACCCAGCAAATGCTGAGGTGGTCACCCTTTCGGTGCGGGCACGCTCGGCGCACTTTGTACTTTTGTTACTTTTTAAATTAACTTTTATGTTTACAACTGTCGTGCTGTGTCTGTTCTGAATAAAAGTATTTCTATTCTATATATTCTATTCTATTCTATTCTTATATATCAATAGATCTTAATAATTTAAAATGAACCCGGTTAAGTATTATTTAATAACACTGGAATATATAAATGTATACACCTAAACCTGTGTAATGTAAAGAAAGAAAGAAAGAAAACTATTTTAATTGGCATACACACTCGTAGATACACACAATGTAGTAAAAACATGTAGACACTAATTATTATATAAAAGAAAGAGACAACTAACAATGTGTGTCTCACGGAGGCGCCAAACAGGTCTAGTTCAGCAAAAATACAACTACATGGTAGTTGCCTGACGTTGGTTTTCAAATGAACCTTATTTCGAGTGTACGGTTGAAAATTGGTTTATATTTAATGTGTCCACTAAGTACTGCGATATCTAAGGAGGTCACATAAATAGCGCGTCAAAATATAGTATTCAGACTAGTTTCTCTTCATACACACCACATTTTAGAAGCATATAGGTAGAGCCAATGCCCCTGGTCATTCCAGTACTGACCTTGCTACAGGCTAATATTTGTACCTTTTCTGTTCTTTGGGCCCAAGAGCTGGCTACTCTAATTGTAGCATCGATGGGAAGTTGGAATAAGGAACAAAATAATGCCAACCAACAAAAACCACATTCATATGATGTGAATTTTTTTTTAGGTCATCAATTATCTTCTCCTACTCTAGGTGAAGCGAGATAAGCCGTGTTCTTTCAGTTTTTATCTTTTGCGTTCCAGGGCTGCAAAAACTCTTTAGAACTATTTATTATATTATATGTATATGTCACCGTAAATTTGTAAATACCGTTAGAATATAAACTATCTCGAGAGATAGTAAACTATCGAAAGATTGTGGATCTTATCAAACAGCTCACGGTTCAACGCATTATTTGTCAGTAGATTGTAATATATCGAAGTTAAACTGTCAAAAAACAGAATATTGTTAAATGATCCTAATATTGTAATAACCTTGATCTGGTAATGTTTCAAAATCTATAAGATATAAATTGTAATCTAACGGTATTTACAATTGTACGGTTTCATATATACTTTTTAAATTAAATGACATGAATGTAATTACATGTAAGGTTTTACTGTTTTAATATTCCCGTTGACCGTGGCGCTACAAATGACAACCTTCCGACTCCTCGTCCGTACCCAAAAATAACGACATCTATAATTTTCACATTAATTTCCCAATAAAGTCATCAACAACGCATTTATACGTTTATAAATAAATTAAACTACATCTCGGCCATCACTGCCTGACCACGTGCACTCATGATGTTATGTTAAAATGCCAGATTTTCAATGTCAGTTGTATGGACGTTATAAATTTTAAACGAAGTTTGATGAGCTTCTAAAATGTAAATTATGTGAATAATTTAAATTCTTGCAGCTCATCATCATCATAATTTTTTACGATTATTCTTTGCCTATTGCGGTCTGCTCCGATTTGGTTAGTTTTAAATGCTTTGAAACCGAATTAATCAAGCTTGTTATATGTGAAGATTTTAACCCTTCAGATACCGTCAATTAGAGACACAATAGTAAGACAATAGATGCGCGGCCACCGGTGGTCGCTTGGGGATTCATGAATTAATATTATTCAATTAATAAATGCAAAACTGAGATATTTTTTTGCTTCTTTGTGACCATCATTTCTTGGCTTCTACTTAATTATACAAGACTAGCTTTTAACCACGGCTTCGCCCGCGTTTATTAATATACTTTACTCTTTCTCTCCATTTTGTCACTTTAAAAAAAAAATTAGCCTATGTCCGTCCCTACGGTCCCAACTATCTCTGTACCAAAATTCACCAAAATCGGTTTTGCCATTTAGGCGTGAAGATCACGTAACGAACAAACAAACTCACTTTCGCTTTTATAATATTAAGTAAGGATTTAGTGATGGGTCTCAGGAATCCGATAAATGCAAGACACACAAGATTGATCATTGTGGCGACACTTGGGGAGGCCTGTATCCAGCAGTGGATATCTTTCAACTGAAATTATGATAATGATGATTTAATTATAGAATGATCCTCGTCATCACCCTATATCCTTGTTCATGGTCTCTTCAATCACACGATATTTATTTTCCATTCTCGATAACTCTCATCTCGATGCTACAAGCCAACCTGCGAACATCGTCTCTCTACCTAGAATGATTTTAATTACGACTATAATCCAAATCAATCCTACTGATTCCAAATTATCAATTACAATTAACGTTTAAAAGTTTAATTAATAAAGTCGATCTGTTTTCCTTTGATCTGTAATGCGAGTTACAACAGGCTTCATTTATCAATATCATACGTTTATTTAATTCATAACGTTAATATTATTTTTGTCTAAACGTCGAATAATACCTTAATGTAAATAATTAATTCATAAAGATGGTCTCTAGGGCCATTTGTAATCAATATTACATCGAAATCACATCATTAGTTGCTTCTACCGAACTGAGATTTGTGCAACAGTTTTTAATCTGCAACTTCTGGGTTGTGTTCAACTAAATAACTACTTAGGTATTAAAAATAATTTTTACAAGCTTCTATTGTCCCAAGAGAACATACCCCAAGGACACAAAAATCCTATGTCTTGTTCCAGGATATAATCCACCCGTGTACCCTATTACAACCAAATTCGTTCAGGTGTTTGAACGTGAAGGAGTAACAAACGACGAGTAATGAGTAGTTTGCCGTCCAGTAGCCCGGTAAAGACCGAACCCAAGTCTTCGACAACGCGTATTTCACGCGTGCTACAACGAGTTTTCAGCAAAACCGCAGGCACCCAGCAGGGCTAATGCCCGCTAAAGGCCACGGAAAATTCGGAAAACAATACTGTGGTCCTAATGAGTTTTAGTCAATAAGAGAATGCACGGTCTCACGCTCCTAGAGTGGGAGAAATTATTGGATAATTTCACACCTCTGAAAAAAAACCTATAAACAAATATCTAAGCAAAAATGCCGTACAAGTTTGAAGTGCTCGATTTTTTACAAATTTCCTGGATCCTACAATAGGAGTGTCTGGAGTCCAGCCTCTTCACAAAGAGTCACAGCGGCCGTGTACCGCAAAGGGCAACTGAAGGTACATGGGTGAATTTTTTTATAGCTTGATACACAACATTATTTAATTTTTTACACCGTGTTATATTTTTTCCCAAAACTATTTAAAAAAGGATACAAGTTGGACACCTTCGACACTAAGTACAACACAGGTCACAGCAGCCCATAGCGGGCATTAGGCGCCAGCGCACAGCTGGGCACGGCAGCATAACAACCTCTCAGTCGCCCGGATGGCCAGCCCGGTGTCCAACTTGTGACCATTTTAATTTTTTTTGGGAAAAAATATAACATGGACTACAACTATTAGAATCCATTCCGTAACTGTTTCTGAACAAACTATATTCAGGTTTAGTATATCTAAAAAATAATGTTGTATATTGTGATCGTTATCAAAATCAAAGCATTTATTTCAAATAGACCACTTGCAGGACTTTTGAATAGTCAAATATCGGTCAGTCCAAGAAAAATGATAAATTTAGCTTAAATTGCACGTTCCAAGGCGTAGATCTCGATGGAGAAGAACGTGCAAGAAACTCCATGGACACTCTTATTATGTGTTACATATGAGGAGCGTCGGAACAAAAACCGATAAATCACATTGTTGTTTTTTTGTGAAAAAGTGTAAAAATATGGCCAAGTTCATGGTTTTCTAATTAAGATTTAAACAAAATCTATCAATTTATTGGCATCACTGTTTGGATACCTAATACTGTATTCGTGACTGTGGTACCTGTTGAGTTATAAAAAAAATGAAAATGGATATATCGGTTATTGACCAAACCAACTGGATTTATCGGTTTTTGATAAAACAAAGTAAGATATATATAATATATCCTACAATGTTTATGGTTTTGTCACGAGAAACTCTAAATTCGATATATCGGTTTTAGACAGAATCAAAAGAGTCAACAATGAAAAATTTTTGAAAATGTTAGGGATTTATCGGTATCTGTTCCGATCATCATCGTTGATTAGTACGATTGATGTATTTATCGGTTTATGTTCAGATCCATGTATTTTGCGGACAAATTTAGAGCGGATTTATCAGTTTTTGACCGGGTTACATTAACCATAGAGCAAGATATGTACGAGAACAACCAATTGGAATCATAAAAAAAAAAAATGACAAAATGTGATTTATCGCTTTTTGTTCCGGACGCTCCTCATATAATCCTTGATTACATATTTCTTGTTGCTTATAATAGAAGCACAATGTAGATAATAAAATAAAATTTAAAAAATAATTAAAAGATATTATTTAAGTCATTTATGATGTATTTAAAAAATTAATCTCCTTTAGCCATGCTTTATACCTTACATAAATCGCTAGCTCGTCTTCCGTCTACTTCCATAATGACACGGTTCTCATCCGACCTTGCTATAAATTACGCAATAATGTTCGTTCTTATTCGGAACTTGAGGTTTTCTTTGATTTGGTTATTTTTATCTACTGATGATGTCAGTACAGTGGCATGTTGTGTGTGTATATGCAGAGCACGAGGCATGAGGTTTGTTTTTTTTTTTCTGTCGACGGGGAAAATCATCATTGACGAAACCCGCTCTTGGGTGGAGCGGGAGACAGTGTCAGAGTCTTACTGACTAAAAACCCCGCGCCGTTCCTTCTAGCCTTCATACCGGGGCTCTAGTTTCCTTTCGGATAACCCCGACCCCGGTAGGCTTCGACCCAGATGGGCCCCTCCTGTTGCTGACAACTCCTTGAGGCGCGCGGGAACAGTGCGCGCCGTCGACGCCTTGGCTCGGTCCGGACAGTTACCGAACGATCGGACAGCGAGCTACCCATGGCTCGCCGTCCGCGAGCCCGCGTCTACGGTGGCTGGAAATCGGGATCGGAATCCCGGCGGCGGCGGCGGGGGCGCCGTTGCCTGATGCGGTCTGCCTCCTCCTTTGCTAGCATTACTGCTTCGCAGAAGGAGGCGACCGCCTGCCACTCCTCCTCGCTCCGGACCATGGCCTGAACCAAGGCCCGGCGCGAGAGGTCTCCGCCGCCGATCGCCCCCACGAGGGCACGGCGTTGCTCCGCCCAAGCAGGGCACACCTCTACTGTGTGCTCCACCGTGTCCTCCGGGCGTTCCGCACAGTGGCGGCACCCGGGCGTCTCTTCCGCTCGAATCCGATGCAGGAACCTCCCGAACTTGCCATGTCCGGTGAGGACCTGCGTCATGCGGAAGGTAAGGACGCCGTGAGGTCTTTCCAGCCACGCCTCAAAGAGGGGACTTACCGCCATAATTGTGGCGTGCCCAGCACTGGGTTGCGATAGTCGCTGACGCCATTTTACCGTGAGATCCCGCCGGAGCTCTGTCCGCCATACCTCGACCTGTCGCGGTAGTGGACTTTCACCCCGGCGTTGCATCTCCACGCGCTTATCGTGCATGTGTGCAAGGACTGTTGCCTCCAGATCCCACGGTGGTAGGCCAGCCAGAAGGCTCGCCGCTTCGCGGGAGATCGTGCGGTAACCCCGCACCATCCGTATTGCCATGACCCTCTGGCAGGTGTTCAGTATGGACGCCGGTCGCTTTGCCAGCGACGGCGCCCACACCGGCGCCCCGTAGAGGGCCATGGACCGAACAATCCCCGCGTAGAGCCTCCGGCAGGAGGCGTCTGGACCCCCAAGGTTGGGCAGGAGCCGCTTGAGAGCAGCCCCGGCCCGGTTGAGTTTGGGAGCCAAACGTCGGAAGTGTTCTCCGAAATTCCATCGGCTGTCGAGAACGAGTCCCAGGTACTTCATCGTCGACCCGACGCCGATGCGAACTCCTCCTACCGTAAGTTGGGAGTCTGATGGTGGCGCATTCCGAGGGCCGTGGAAAAACATGGCCTCAGATTTGTGCAGCGCCACCTCGAGTCCCAACTCCTGGATCCTACCAACGACTATCGCAACCCCGCGAGTCGCTAGAGCGACCGCCGCCTGGTGCGACTCTCCCTGCGCTAGAACCAGCGTGTCGTCTGCGTAGCAGACCACGCTGACCCCGTCAGGGAGGTCGCCGCGCAGCACGTAGTCGTAGCCGATGTTCCACAAGGGTGGGCCTAGAACCGACCCCTGCGGAACACCGCACGACATCTCTCGACGTTTCCACTCTCCCTGGTGACCGGGGTAGATAATGGACCACTCGACAGAGGTATTCGGGCACCAGGTGGTACCGGAGTGCCCTCCGGATCGTACTCCAGGGCAGGGAGTTGAACGCGTTGGCAATGTCCAAGGACACTGCCACGACACTCCTGCCCCGGGACACCGCAACCCCTGTCGTGAGGGCTCGCACGCGCATGATGGCGTCCACCGTAGAGCGCGCCCTGCGAAAGCCGAACTGTCCGTCCGACAAGTCCGGCCCCACCCGTGTTAGCCGCGCGACGAGGCGGTTTGCAATGACTCTTTCAAAGAGCTTGCCCACCTCGTCGAGCAGCACAATGGGCCGGTACGCGGACGGAGAGTCCGCAGGGCGCCCTGGCTTCGCGATGAGGACCAGTTTCCCCCTCTTCCAGCGAAGTGGAAACTGGCCCCTCTCCATACATGCGCTGAAGAGCCCTCTTAGTCGAGGCCCGAGAGCCTCCATGGCCAGGACCCAGGCTTTCCCTGGCAAGCCGTCGGGTCCTGGGGCGGTGTTCTTGGCACTCAGCCTTCGCACCGCCACTCTCACCTCTACCTCGGTCACCTCTGGAGCGTTATCGTCGTCGTCGCTGTTGTGGTCCGCGTCAGACACTGCTGGCGGGGGCGGAGCTATGGGCGGGGGGGAGTGTTCCCCTCGCGCAGGGAACAGAGTGGTTACCACACCCTCCACGAGTTGGGGCCGGAGACTCTGAGTCAGCGGCGGAGCCCAGGGGCGTAGCTTGTCCCGTACCAATTTGTACGGGCGCCCCCACGGATCCGCGTTCAGAGACCCCAGCCACACGTTGCGGGCCTCGAGTATGGCCCGCTTTATCTCCGTTCGGAGGGTGCGCTTTGCCTCTCTGTACCCCTCATACAGCTCCGCCTCTCTGACCTCCGCATCCGGCTGGCGGTTGCGGCGCCTGCAGTGTCTGTCGTACCGGCGGCGCGCGTGGTTGCACGCGTTGCGCAGTGCGCCGATCTCCGGCGACCACCAGTACACGCGGCGCTTAGCACGACCTGGAGGGACTCGGGGCATTGCCGCGTCGCAGATTTGCGACATGGCCTCCTGGAACCACTCCGCCTCGACGTCGATGTCGACAGGCCTGTCCGGTGCTTGCACCCAGGCCTGTACCGTCGCGGCTTCCAGGAGGAGCTCCCGGTCCATCTGCTTAAGCGCCCACCGCGGACCACAAGGGCTCTGTCGGACCGGCGCTGCCGAGGTTTCGGCGGAGACGTCCAACCGGATGTACCGGTGGTCGGAGTACGTCTCCACCTCCTCCATAACGCGCCAGTCGACGACACGCGGCGACAGAGCGGGGCTGGCGAACGAGATGTCCACCACTGATGTACCCCGCATCCGCACCAACGTGGGGACAGAGCCCCGGTTCAGGACGACCAGGCCCAGCTCCAAGGCCCAGTCCTCCACCATCCGACCCCGTCGGTTCGTGTGCCGAGAACCCCAAGCCGTATTCCAGGCGTTGAAGTCCCCGCAAACGACCACGGGGAGGGAACCGAACCCAGCGACGACGGAATTTAGCTCCATCAGGGAGAGTTGGAACACGTCGAGAGATCTGTTCGGGGGCAGGTAGACGCCTACCACGGCGATGTCCCCGAACCGTGCTGCCACGCAACCCCGCCCCCTCGTGACGGACTCGGGGGGCAGGGTACCGGCGGCGGCCGACGAAATTAACGTCACCGAGCCGTCCAAGTCCTGAACCCAGTCTCCACGGGGTTGGACAAAGTACGGCTCGGCGACGACGGCGATATTGATCGACCACTGCGCCATGCTCTGGAGCAACAGATCCTGAGCGGCGGCGCAGTGGTTGATGTTCGCCTGGAGGAGACGTAATGGTGTCCTTATTGACATGACGTCTTTTGGCTGAAATGATGATGATGCCGTAATTAGAGACAAAATTAAGAAGGCATTGTGTCCCGCGTAGTTCTGCGTTCTGGTTGCATAGCCGGGTTAAATTTACCTACAGATTGGAGAAATACTCTGATTTTTACAAGTCGAGGACAAAAGGGAGAAAAGTATCCAAATTTTTTTTAAAGGACTAGCTAACCCGGCGACCTTCGTATACCGCCTAACAGTCAATGAATATAGTAGGTATATCTTTCGATATAGTCAACTGATTGTAATGAAACAAAGCCTAAGTGATATATCAAGTTGCACGCCAATAGTGTATAAAAGTTATCTACATCGATACTTATTATGATTAACTTACTAAGTTTGTTTCGGTGTTTCTTCTCAGTGCAGTCAGCTAGGAAACACCGGCCTCATCTAGTTAAAACTGACTGAAAACAAAATTGACGTGTAAAAGTGTTTTTTAAAAACCTATTTGCAAATTAAATATCATTTATCATTAAAAAACATGTAACTGGAATAATGCACCCCCAATTAGAAAATTAACTGAAATTTTACTCAAATACTTTTTTAATGAAATTAACAGTCGTAATCGTAGGCTAATAATAAGGGAATCGGCGCACTCGATATCTACGCACACAAATATGATGGTGACGCAATCGAGATTCATCATGAATTTATCGAAATACGTACCTACTAATTTATTTATCCTAAACAAGAATTATTTTAGAATTAGTCGATTTAGTCGCTGATTCTGAACCTTCTACTTTAGGAGGGACCCAGCTGGGTCGAAGCCTACTGGGGCAAGGGTTATCCGAAAGGAAGCTCGTGCCCCGGTATGAAGAGGCTAGAAGGAACGGGGTGGGTTTTTAGTCAGTAAGAGTCTGACACTATCTCCCGCTCCACCTAAGAGTAGGGGTTGTCATAAGATGATTTTTCCCGCCGAAAAAAAAAACCTACTTTCATGTTATAGGTTTATTATGTTCTGCACATACCTGTCCGCTGTTTTCGGTCTCGTTTGCTAGTCATACCTTTACCAGATAACAGGTAACCTTACGAATATTTTACGTATTTTACTAACTCATTAACTTGATAATTCCATTTTTACATAACCAATTACCTATTTAAGTATTTAACCTCTTTACAATGTAGGATCTCCCCAATATATCGAAGTTCAATTATCAAGTCGTAATAAACAGTTAATTTGCTGGTGACCCTTTTAACTTGGCCGTAAAGATGGTTTAACCGCATTCCCAAAGTGATGGTAACCGCACCTGTATTACGTAATAGGGTCGCAATCACAATCGCGATTGCCATCACTTATATTTTGACAAGTTAACAATGATGGTAGAGTGTATGCTGCCCGTCCAGGATAACATGAATGGAGCCAGTATTGTTAAAGTATCAACAGTATTACAATGATGTTAACAAATTGCAGTAAAGTTCGATTTTAAGTCAACATCATTGATCAATACTAAATGGGGGACATTTAGTATTGAGCACACGGGGCTCAAAAAAAGTCACCACAAAAACAAAGCTAGAAGCATATACAGTTAGCTTGGAAACAATGGCCTCATTTAGTTTAACTGATGAAAATATTTACGTGTAGAAGTGTTAAGATAAGATAAGATAAGATATTCTTTATTTGTTTAAACATTGTATACATACAGTAGCATGCAAGATATAAATTTATTCTTTAAGTCCAGTCATGTTTATGCCGAAGTATCGGCATACAAATATATATAAAACTGAAAGGTAAAAATAATAATATTGATAATGAATTCTAACACATAAAACTTAGCTAGGATTTCAGTTACAAATTTATAATTTAGTTGTTGTTCAAAATCTTTCTCAGAATAAGGAGTACCACCCATACGTTGTTGAAACCTCTTTGGTCCGGACTAAGCGTTTCGCCTCGTCGTTTATACTGCGTAAGTCGAAGGATTGGAACAATTAACCGTCCGATTATAAAGTATGTGTCTTCAAGGCTAGAGTGAATAAGCTCTTAATAAACCAGTGCACCTCACCATCAGAGATTGCATCACTGCTTACTATCAGGTGGGATCGCAGTCAAGTACTAGTTTATATCAGATAAAAATAAATAAAAAAATAAGCCATATAGAGAATACCAGAACAATCGCGTTATTCAAATGTCCACTTTTAATCACTCCATCACAACTTGTCACCGGCCAGTTCTTTCATAACGACTCGACGAAGTTTACTTTGCACCATCTTTAGTAAGTCTAGGTCATGTCTTACAAAACAGTTCTCTGGTTTGTTTATATTCTCAGAATTACCTCTTTAATATAAGTATGAGTATTAAAGGAAATCCCTCAAGGTTAACTGGTATTGTCCTATAGAAAGTTATCTGTTAGCAAGTCGGTGCGAATTTTACAAGGCTTATGAAATTATGCTGGTTGTGAATCATTTAGTGATGAGCATCATCGTTTAATTCACGCCTTTTTCGTGTTTTATTTACGGTTAACGTTTATGCAGTTAACGTTATTTTATGGCATTATTTTTGTTATTCTGGTCTATTACATTATTATTACTAACTCGTACTATCTCATCATCATCATTTCAGCCGATATACGTCCACTGTTGGACATAGGCCTCCCTCAACGTTCCAATGCGTGTCGCATCCATCGGTTTCCCTCAATATTCACCAGGTTATCGGTCCACCTTGTAGGAGGCCTTCCAACGCTGCGTCTTCCGGTACGTGGTCTCCACTCCAGAACCTTTCGTCCCCAACGGCCATATGTTCTGCGAGCAATGTACCCTGCCCATTGCCACTTAAGTTTGGCAATTCTTCGTGCTATGTCGGCAACCTTAGTTCTCCGGCGGATATCTTCATTTTTGATTGAAACCCCGAGTATAGCGCTTTCTATTGCGCGTACTGTCTCACTGCTGGGTAATGGTCTACTTACACTCCTTCACGATTTTACGCTTTTTTTATGTCTGGACACCAATCCTATATCCTCATGTTTCCGTTTAAGTTAGAAATTAAATCTTCTAATTAAGTAAGTAAATATCAGTTTGGACCCTTGGGATAATTTTCTACAACTACGCGGGCGAAGCCACTGGCAATGGCTAGTGAAATATTATTCCGAAAATCAACTCATATTTTAGTCAACTTACAACTTGATAGTGACCTGCAAAATATAAAAACCTTAAGACAATTAATTCACTGCTTATCCTGACATTTTCATTTTAATAGGTATCATCATCATCATTATATCAGCGGAAAGACGTCCACTGCTTGACATAAGCCTCCCCCAAGCATCGCCACAATGACCAGGCCTGTGCTGTCCTCCTTAGTAGGTATAATCATCATCATCATTTCAGCCAATACACGTCCACTGTTGCCTCCCCCAAGCGTCGCCACAACGAACGTTCCTGTGCGTCTCGCATCTATCGGTTTCCCGCAACATTCACCAGGTCATCAGACCACCTTGTTGGAGGCCTTCCAACGTTGCGTCTTCAGGTACGCTCGCCACTCCAGAACCTGAATAGGTATAATATTAATAATCATCCAAATCCATGTTCAACAAACAAACATTATTGTGAGCAATCAAAGTTGACATTAGCTATACAGCAATAAATTACCAATTGATTTATGTTTCGAAATTACATAATTTATGGTAATATTTTCCATTGATCAATTTAATTCATGGTAAAATATGCGTTTATCAATGATTCGGATTCTTACAAAATTATAATTTATTCCGTTTGTATGAAACAGAGCCTGGTAACTAACACTAGTTTAAAATATGAGTGATTATTTCTAGGCAAGCGTGCTTCAACGTCGACCACATCATCGCTTACCTTCAGGTGAGATAGTGATCAATTGCAAGCCTAGCGAAAAAATAATATGTTTCAGTTTTTTTTCTTTACGTAGGAAATCATCCTGTGATTTCTCCCGGTCTAGAGTGGAGTGGGAGAGCGTGTCGGAATTTCACTTACTAAAACCACTATGTCTACGGCCGCAGGTTTTCCATTTAGAAGCAACCCCATGGCCCCAGTAGGCTTCGGGCCTGCTGCGCCCCTACGGTCTTGCTGATATCTCCGTGAGGCACGCGTGGAACGCTACGTGCCGTCGACGAGTCGGGCTCAATTGGGATAGTTATATAGCGGATGGCCGGACGGCAAGCTCATTGCTCGTCGTCCGCAAGCCCACGCCTACGGTGGCTGGAAATCGGAATCCCGGCTGAGACGTGAAACTCCGTTCCCTCACCCCCAGCGGCCCTGGACCGTAAAGGGCAACTGAAGGAACACAAGTGGGTTTTAGTCTGTTAAAATCTGACAATCCCTCTACTCACAGAACGGAATAAGTTATCTCTATTCCCATGTTTTACAGTTGTAATACTATACAACTGTAAAAGTCCGTAAATCAGTTTTTACTCTAAATCTTAATTTCATTAATTTGCAACCGAGACATCGGTTTTAATTAGTGACTTATAAAGTGGACTACCTCACCCGCGGCGCGTCACCTTGACCTCACACAATGTTTTGACAGCAATTACAAACTAGAATTACAAGTTGTAATTATAACGTCAAGAAACTTAATTAGTATCATCCTCTTTGCCATATAGACTGACATAATAAAAAACCTTAATAAATTTTATTTACCTATTTTATAATCACATCACAATAATAAATAAAGTTTGTCAATGTGTGTGTGTTTATTACTTGTAGGTATATGCTCGAAAGGTTGAACGGATTTCGATAAAACTTCCTGGAATAGGATATAGAATATTTTTTATCTCGGGAGTATTTGCCGTTGGTGTGTTAGAATGGATTTTCTACTATCACGCAGGTGAAGCCGCTTCGAGCCGGATTCGAGAAACCCATGACTGGAAATGTGTCCCAAGACCACAGTCAGTATTGCAGATAAACAAATTTATACAATGCGTTCCAAATAAGAATAATAATAATATATTTCAGGAAATAATTTCCATATAGAATACAAATATGAATCACGTAAGTATCTTTTAAAGTTTAATTTACTTACGAATCGTGAACGAAAAAGTTTAATCAGAATCCAGTTCTTCAATTTTGCTCATCTCTGCGTCACTGTGTGAGGGGTCTGAGTAGTGGCAAGTGAAAGAGTAAAGAGATGATGGTATCATTAAGAATAAGAATAAACATCATCATTCTAGCCGAAAGACGTCCACTGATGGGCATAGGCCTCCCCCAAGCGTCATCAAGAAGAAACCCTAAGGCTTTTACAAACATGCAAGTTCACATTCATACTCAAACGGACAGCAGCCAATCGCTCCACTACTACGCCAACCATACCGTGAATGGAAGTCTGTAACATAATGTATTTTGACAAAAAAAGTCATACAGTATTTTCCAAACTAGACGTCGTTTAGGTACAAGTAATCCTGAGTTACCTGCTCACTCGCATCAGTATGGATAAAAAATCTCATGACCACGTAGAACCAGTATCTCACGGCAGACATTGAAATGGTAACCACCTGTCGCTACTCTCGGGAGTCACACACTTTGAATTATTCATCACATTTAACGGATTTCCTTGCTTATTTTTCCTTCATGTTTTATTTTTTACATTTAATTTTACATATTTGCTCCTACAAGTCCTGGATATACAGTGTTATTTGTATTTGCCTGGTGAATGTCACCAAAAACATAGTTTTCTTTCTTTCTTTCAGTTCTCCTTTCTTACACACGCAGAAGTATTGACTTTTTGGAGGTATACGGAACAGAGAGTAAAGTCTCGCAAATCTCCTTTGAAAAGGGAGGATCCTCCGACCAGACAGGTGTTATAGTCTGGTGGGCTACTGCCCGATTAATGATTTCGGGCTGTTCTATATGTTCTAATCGCGCGAAGAACTTTGATTGCGCGATGCAGGATTTTATATTTTCTTTGTAGTTCTTATGTGGCGTCATAGATATCGCTACAACTTGTTAATATCGCTCTCTTTGCTGAATTGCCACACAGACTTTGACTACGTTATTTTTCATCAACTTCAAAAAAATTAAGAAGTTCTCAATTCAGTGGTATTTTTTAAAGTATGTTTGTGAATACATAAATACTTGTAAAATGGTTAGTGAGACTCACTATTATTTACTACAAAACCAACTTAAGGTGGTGCATCATGACTCACATTTTCACTGTTTTTCATACAACCGCTCATAACTGATTATGACGCTATTATACATTTTTCATTAGATATTTTGGAAACACAGTATCTTGAGTATCTTGTGGATATTATCTAGGTTTCTAAAGAAACCAATATCTAAATTTGTGTAAAACTAATCCAGTAAAAACCTCTGAAAATCACCTATTTTGTATGAATTTTGACACTTCATAATTTGCCTAAAAATTAAAAAAGTCAAAAAAGTAAACCTCTAGAGACCTTGCAAATTTTATAAAGATTCTAAATGACGACAACTTTTTCCAAAAACTTTTAAGGGTTTAAAAAAAAACAGCTATTTCCTGGAACAAGTTTTGTAAAATTTTCGAGTTAATCTCGGAATTACCGAATACTAACAGAGTTTTCAGGCGTTTTCTCTCTTTTTTTGCGTTGCCTTTTCGTCAAAAATCACGTTGGATTGCATTAAATGAAGTAACAAGCTTTTAAACCGTTTTCGATGTTTACGAAAGGCGAGTGGAAAGGGACCCTCTTAAGCGTATGCCTAGACAAGCAGTTGTTGTCTCTATCGAATGATCGGATTAATCCACTTATCAGTTACCCATCTCTGCGACTTTTCTGCATAGGTACTAATTGGTTTTAGGAAATTCATATTATATGCAAATTGTTTAAAAGCACATAAAGTTGATTCCACTATAAAATTAATCTCGGAAATAGTGTAAAAAATATCTGCATGTCTTTAGAATTATAAAGATCTAATCCAATTTTAAGCTATAGAATAATAAAAGATATGAAAGAGATACTTGTTGTCTTCGAAAGCAAAAGGCAACTGAAGGAACATAGGTGTGGTTTTAGTAAGTAAACGTCTGACTAGCCCTCTCGCATCACCCTTGAGTGAGAACTTCTCATGCTCTAGGTTAGAGCATCAATTATTAGATAATTTCCCAACATGAAAAAAAAAAAGACTGAAATATACGTGCACCTCCTTCACACGAAAATATGCAGGACCGTAAGGACGCCGTGGTGCCTCTGCCCAGATATTATTTGGCGCACCACTGTGACGAGATTGGCACATAACTGCAAGCATGCCGAAAACTGAGACCGACCGCCTCTTCATTTACATAAAATCTGATAACAAAAATAGAACCAATCGAAACTTGAGTAGAATGAAATATTAGAATATTGATTTTATGGATACGCAAATCAATTTACGACAGTTTTTGATAGGTGGCTTTAATTAATATTTTTATTTGTGTTTGCATAATAATATATAGGTTATACCATGCCGTCCATCTTCGTCATACAACTGTTGACATTTTGCAGATGACACTTGACATTTGTACCTATGCCTTAATTAATATTAAAATTTTTAAGTGCTTAGGTATTACATTAAAATGAATCTTCATCAAGACTGATTACCTGGTGAGAGTCGCCAGAATGGAATGGATGATGGATGCCGACCACAAGACCAGTTATTGTAACGACACTTGGTGGAGGCTTAGGTCGTAGTTGTGGATGTTTTTCAGCTAAAATAATGAATAGTTTGTGCACTTAGCACAACCTATTCATTATTTTCTACTCACTATAATCCCTACTTTATAAACTACTACTAATATTATAAATGCGAAAGTAACTCTGTCTGTCTGTTACGCTTTCACGCAAAAACTACTGAACGGATTTAGTTCAAATTTGGTAGGTAGGTAGAAGAGACACTGGAATAACACATAGGCTACCTATAATTCCACTGCTGAGCACGGGTCTCTGCCCGCGCGATATAAACTGTAGTCCACGCGGGCGAAGCCGCGGGCGGAAAGCTAGTATGAAATAAATAACAATCCAATCTCCATCTACATATCGGAGCAAATGCCGTAATACTAATAGGCTAGTTGCCGTAAAAAAATTAATTAGTCTGTCTTTTAGATTATTCAGAAATAAGTGACACGTATTTTTTTTATTTGTAAATTATACCAAAAATGACAAAGATATAGCCCATTGAAGTTACGTGTAACGTCACGCCGTGCTGCATTTTTTCGCACGGGGTGACGTCACACTTAACTTTAATGGGCTATATCTTTGTTATTTTTTGTTTAAATTACAAATAAAAAAATACGTGACCAATATTTTTTTGTAATCTAAAATAAAATGAAGTTATTTTGACCCTGGAAACTACCCTATTGTGGATGTCTTTCAGCTAAAATAATGAAGAGGCTGTTCACTAGCTAGTATCCTACTCATTATAATATGAAATAAATAACAATTCAATCTCCATCTACATATCTATCTATGGAGCAATTGCCGTAATTAGTACGTCCAATGAGCCTTCTAATATATATCTTGTAAAAGAACAATATCTCACAGACTCCAAACATGGAAATCATTTGCAGCAATTTGTCAATCTCCGAGTGATCTTTACTACGACCCGGTAGACCGCTATAATTATAAAATTATCATATTATACCTAAAACGTGTAGTTTTCACAATCAGTTCTTGTTCAACCCATTCATTATCTAAGTATACACCTAGAGAACATCTGTTTGGAACCGGTTGGTACAGTAAACTTCTCTATAAGGTAAAAGACCGCTACATAAAAAGATTTGTCCAAATGCCAAGCAAAATAAATTTAAATAAAACCTACCTACTCACATTAACAAAACTAATTGTAAAAGTAAAAATATTTCATAAAAAAACATACAAACAGTCGAACGTAGTACCTCCTCCTTTTTGGGAAGTCGGTAAAAAATAATCGGAATTTCTTCTTCAGTCATGGAATTTAGACAAACAAAATCACTTATCACGAAAGTTAGACAAAGTAAAACAAAAAACACGCAACAAAGAAGATTAACTTTCTAAATACTCCTAGTACTAGGCTGCTCCCACAAACCCTTAACGCGATTTATTTACGACCTAAACTGGTTAGAATGAAGCTAGATAGGGTGCATAGCTCGATCTCTATCGCTCGAAGAACTGGCATTTTAACGTCATGGTAACTTCCTCTGCACTGATTACAGTGCAGTAGACTAATATCTGCTACACAAGACAACGATAAAATATCAGCTAAAGCTCTGTAAAATTCTCTTATTAAGACATTAATAAAGATTAAGAAAATAAACAAGTATCCACACACGTCTTCATCGGCTCCCTGTCATTCCGTCACTATAATTCGCTCCGATGCAAACTGTCGACCTCTAACTTTTACACAAATCTTATTAAAGCGTGCGGTTGCAAAGTTCCCACTCATCGGGACAGCAGCCGTGAACACTTTCAACTGATGATGTATTGCTCAGGTTCATTACGTACATGTGTGTGAGAATTAGACAATCTTAGGACTTCAGTTTGCAACACAAAGGCCACTGGCACTGCAAAACCACTAAACGAATAAAACGCTTAACGGAGATAACCATCAATGCTTTTCAATCATCTTCAAATGAATGACAGAAACAGCAATCTTTTGCCTATTAGGAAGTTATGATCTGCCTTTTCCCATGACTTGTCAATCCAATCCAGTACTAGCCGAATTTCAAATTGTTAGCTATCTTTCGCCACAGCTGAATATGCGAAAACAACGAGGTTTGTGAATTATTAGACTTTAGGGCCTGTGCACACAAAGTTTTTCATTACTCTTACTCTGAAAGTAGGTCTGAAGTTGCCTGAGGAGCGGGCTGAAAAGAATCACACTTTTCATCCCTAGGGAGTTTTACTTTCAGCTAACAGCTGTCAAATTATTAAAAAAAAAACTAGGTCTATCTTCTTGTATTCGTAATGAAAAGCACAATGCTTACCTCGGGGTTAAAGTTACTTATTTAGTCCCTCGAATTAGCGACCTCGCTACGCTCGGCCGCCAACTCCTTCTCGGGACGAAATAAGTAACTTTCACCCCTAGTGTAACAATGTACTATTAAACGCACTGCTGACGCACGTTTTAGAAACAGGCGTTGACGGCGCTCTTTTACCCTATTAAAGGTCTACACGCTGCGTCTGATTCGCGTGCGTATCGCGTCTGTATCGCTACAAACACGCGTCAACGGCGCGTTTAAAAATACGTGGTGTGCACAGGTCCTTATACGTTCATAATGTTTGTTTAATTTATTGTGAAAAGATACGCTACAATTTGCTGAACTTAAAACGAAGCCCGTTTCACTATATTTACTTACTAATAATGTCTATGGCGAAATATCAAAATACTTGGATATACATGTACATAGTATTTAAAAAAACGTTTAAATTCAAGTTACAATATAATTTTTGCGACAATTAGTATTAAAAGTTTTAGAAAAGTTTAAGGCTGCAATGCGAATGCGAACGTTCTTTAAAATAACAAAGATTGCCAGTCTGTTTTTCCCGACCGGCTACCTACCAAAACCAGATTAACCTTGATCAAACTAGACCATAATAAAGCAAAAAAACTTTTTGCCACAATAAATCTCAGATTTGCTTGCACTTTGTATTACTATTTATTTAACTTCGAAAATATCAATTTATCAATCATAAATCAAGAGTATTTTGAACCTAGTTATATTAATAGTGTATATCAATATGTCGAGGTTACTTCCTGTATATGTACCGATGTAATTGCCATAAATGTATACATGTAATATGTTGATGAGTTATGTGCAAATTTATGCATTAATCGAAGCCTGTAAAACAGGTGCAACGATGAACCGTTTTCAATTAAATGCCTTGTTTTAATAATTAAACGGTGGTGATAAAATATTGCCATTAATGGGTACTGTTATTAACCCAAAAGAGGATGATGCTACTAATTCTCAATTTTTCGAAACCGTTTGTACTCAGAACGCCATGTAAAAGTTTATGAGTTTTACAAACCGACCTGCGCTGGCAAACCTATATGAAGCTTGAGAGACTTATCTCTCAAAAGAAAAGAAGTTTTCATCTCTGCAATTATTTACCTTCCTGTCTGCCTTATGCATCTTGCGCTGTAAAACACAGTCAACTAAGTTTGCGATTGTAATTTTTTGCGACAGTTTTGTACTTCTTACCCCTAGGGGCAAAGGAAAGCAAGAGGCTGACCAGGTTTAGGTGCCTACTTAATTTAAGATAAATATTATTGCAAATTCACTTGTGAAATTACACAATGTTTTGTGTATTAGACGTTGCCGGAAAACATAATGATTAAAGCGGTATTGTACCATCTTTTGCTTAGATAACATTAGCTTATATTCAAATCTTGCAAAAGTGTACGTCCAACCTGTCATGCCATCAATTTGTTACCAAATATATTACCGACATTTGTGTGTAGGATCTATTTAGAATCATCTCACAGTAATCGTTAACGCAATGTTACATGGAGTAAAGATGCGACAGAACCCACACCTTACGCAGAACCTCACCAGAGAAAATATGAATACTTTTTTTAGGTGCCACAATAACTTTTCGCTCTCTGGGTGCGGGGTCGCAGGGGGGGAGCGTGTGACTTTTAGTGACTAAAACCTACCCTGAATGATCACCATTTAGTTGCCCTTTAATTCCTGGAAGCCGTAGTAACTCTTTTAAACAATACTGACTATCTGCCAGTTAATATTTCAACACTGGAATTTTTTTTTTTTTTTGAGAAAAGAGCATATATATAATAAATTCAAAAGAAAAACTATAATAAATTTCGCCACATCTGTGTCGTGCTATCACTCGTAACCCATAAAGTACAATTTATTAAGATAACCTCCACAGTTCATCACCCCATCAGAACAACTCCGCCCTGGACGTGGACTTTACTACAGTGGTCAATCTGGAAATCTCTTAACTGAGTGCGAACCTAGGTTGGCCCAGTGGGACTTCCTTAATGACTCCTCTCAAAAACAATGTAGAGCCGATCCACATAACATGTGTCACCTGCTATTCACAATCACCTGCACCTTCCAGGATTTATAAAAGGCTAATAATAGAGCTGTTCAGGTTGCCAAAAATCTGTTCAGGTGGACAGAAAATATTTAAATTAGAGTCTATGGACACAAAAAGAAAAATATGGTAACTTTATGTCTGACGTTATATTTACCCTACGACTATAGGAAAGGAAGGTTAATAAGTTTTGTACAAAATGTGGTTTTAATAAAATTGAAATGCGAAGTTCTCGAAAAAGTAATAAAATACCAACCCTTGCAAATTTTTCCCTCTCTTGTAACGTTTGGACTCTGTTGAGTATCTACTCCCTGCCACCGGTCGCATTCGCCGTGACATTAGCTATTGCGATGGACAACAGGTTGCATTATGTTGTATTATGTAAAGTGCTGTCAATAGAAAGCCGAGCAGCGGGTTGTTGTAGGTAATGGTATTTGTTTGCCTTAAGGTAGCAGAGGTCAGACGTCACTCGGTTGAACTTGCCACCTAATCATAATTTAATATCATCAATATTTCTACACACTATTGTCTACATTTCTTCGTATCTCTCCTTTCGCAGTTCTGCAAGAAGAAATTTCTTTAAGAAATAAGCATTACCTTTGTACAAGTTATATAATAATTTATCTTGCTTTGTATGTTTTTGTGTACAAAAATTATAAAATGGAATGGATGGACTAATATTATAAATGGGAAAGTGTGTGTGTCTGTTTGTTTGTCTTTCACGGCAAAACGTAATGAAGAATTGACGTGATTTTTTAAGTGGAGATAGTTGAAGAGATGGAGAGTGACATAGGCTACTTATTGTCTCTTTCTAACCCCCCCCCCCACTTCCCAGCGGAACCGTGTTACCCCGATTTTAACTCGAGCGAAGCCGCGGGCAAAAGCTAGTGTTTAATATTTCCAATTCGCAAACAGCAAATTCATTGAACTTTAAATACCTACAATATTCCATTCCTTTATTCTGTTCTACAACTAATAACTATGTATTACAAAAAGGCGATATATATTTTTTTTTTGTTCGTTATCTGAATATTAAAATCTTTACTTCTTGATAGGGTCCTCCCATCTTCAATATTTATTGTTTTAAGATTTTTTCATAACATATTTGGTTTATTTTAAGGTCTATTACGAGTTTGACTAATAAATTAGATTATTCACTAATAAAATTAATAGTTTTTATTAGAATTTTATTAGTTAGTCACGATTTGTATGGACCAATTCCGACGAAACACGAAACACCATAATTTTTAAACTGGATTCACCATCCGGTTTTTAAGCAATTTTTGAACCGGTTAGTAAGTTCCTTTGTGTTTAGAACTATGATGCTTATTTAAAAGGACTATAGGACCTAAAGCACAGACTGCATACTATATAAAAGATTTGTTAAAACCCAATGCTTGAAAATATGTAGTATTTTAGCGATTTATTTAATATCTTCACATTTATTATAAAATTCGTCACAATAATCGATAAAAGAATTTTTAAAGGCATCTTCGTGATTTATTCTAGCGTACTAAATTAGCTGAGTATGTTTTGAACACTTATCTATCTAGCATTTATATTTAAAAATAACATATTTTTTTATTTTGTTTACTGTTGTGGATTATAACTATACTTTTGCACATAATCAAATTTGCTATTAGCTAGCGTTGTCCTCTTTTATGAGATCTAATGTATGTTGTTACTGATGATCTTTTCTTTATAATCCAATTGGAACCAGCAATCATTCACTTATAGATCAACTACAACATTACAGTAATCTTCTAACTTCAAGCTTAGTTAATAAATAAAGGTTTAATGCATAAAACATTAAACATATAATTAACTAAGTTGTAAGTTTAGCAGCGATGCGCGCGGTGACGTGCGATGCGCGCGGTGACGCGCGATGCGCGCGGTGACGTGCGATGCGCGCGGTTTCCGCAACATCTAGCGGCCTTTGCGTCAACTTGATGAACGAGCTTTATTTCAAACGATTAAATAACTTGCACAAAGAATAGTAATATTATTCCTTTTTTATTTCAATATTAGTTTTTGCCCGCAGCTTCGCCCACGTACATAAAAAATAGCCTATGTCACTCAGGAATAAAGCAGCTTTCTATCGGTGAACAAATTTTAGTATTCGAACCACGCTTTCAGAGATTACCTCCTACAAACATCATCATCATCATCATCTTCCTGCCCTTATCCCGTTTTATTTGGGGTGACGCGTCGTCGCCCTGGGCTTGATCCTAATCGAACGGCGAACCACACATTGCTCGCTGTCTTCAAGCTCACGTTTTCAGTAGCCGGGACATCGCCCTGCTACTCACAACACCCAGAGCGTCTCTTGTGGGAAGATTACCGCATCGGATTATGCTTATGAATACACTAAGCCAGCTTCAAGTATAATTTACTTAGCCATCACGTCTCACTGAATGATCGTACCAAATAGAACACGCTTCAATCAGGAGCTAATCAATAATCTCTAACGGTAATGATAATGATATAATCTGCGCTAATCCCAAGGTAATAGCGTTACAAGATAAAGCAGCAGTAATGAGATTCTAAACAGCTGATTATATTAATATCGGAGATGTTATCAAAGGCAATTGTGAGCAGCTTTGGAAGATGATGCAGATGAGTACAAAAGGCTCGTTGTATAACTGTGCTGTGATACAGATGCAAATAAGCAAAAGTGTTTAGGAGTAATCAATACCAGGTATTTATAATATAATGAACCGAATATTTTATTATACTAGCTTTTGCCTGCGGCTTCACCCGCGTACATAATCCCAGGATAAAAAGTATTCTATGTGTTATTCTGGGATATGGTCTACTCGTGTACCAAGTTTCATCGAGATCCGTTCAGTAGTTTTTGCGTGAAAGAGTAACAAACATCCATACATCCATCTATATATCCATCCATACATACAAACTTTCGCATTTATAATATTAGTGGGATTATAATACACTCCAAAACCGTTTTTACGTCCGTTGCGTCACAACCACAGGTTCAGTTGAAAACCAGCTTCAGGCACTAGTTGTCTGGCAATCATGATGAGCTAGACCTATTTTGATGCAGCCATGAGGCAGACAACAATTGTTTTTTTTTTTGCTTCTTCTATTTGTGTTTGGGCCTTGTGCTGTACCAAATAAATTATTTTTCTTTCTTATCCTATTTTTGCAGCATTGGCCAGCTTCTTTTTGAGAGGGAATGGATCTTAAACCCTTGGTCAAGCTAAATCAAAATCTCGGGGTCTCTGAAACTGATCTGAAACCTCCTGCTCCCTTCAAGTAACTGCTATTACCTAAACCAGCCAACGCACAGTGTGTTTACTCTAATGGTATTGCACTCATAACAAATACAGCATAATAGGTTATCTTCCAAATTCTGGCAACAAAATACAGTTTATAAATAAGTACGGTATTCGCATTCAGCATTGAGTGGTGATCAAATTGGCAAAAAAAAAATGCAAATGCGGTGACATGCACGGTTATTTCTTTCGAATCTTTCACTAAGTGAGACTTCTGTAAATCTTTTATTGAATCCTCGATCATAATCTAATGTTAATTATGAATGCAATGTCAATTTGAATACATTTGTCATACATTTAAATCCTATTTGAGTGGTCATTTTTAAATGTTAGGCTTTAAAGTTGTCTTAGAGATTGTAGTATTTAATGTGTGAGACGTTGATGCGAGTGAAGGTAACATAAAAATGTTATTGCTTTTGTAATTTTATTAATTTTATTTTGCGGTTGTAAATCTCAAAGCTAATAGCAACCTTCAAGTATTTATTATGTCTTCGAATAATAGTATCCATTCCAATTATATTATTAGTTACCTAGAAGACATACTAATATTTTTTTTATAGTGTTCATTAATATTTAATGTCATTATGACATTTTCAAAATTAGAAACATCGTAACAGAGATCGTTCTTCTATTATTTTGAATTGAAAACTTTGCACTTCAACTATTTGTTATTTTGAAAGACTTCATTACCATCTTCATTTCAGCCGATAGACGTCCACTGTTGGACATAGGCCTCCCCCAAGTGTCGCCACAATGAACGATCCTGCGCGTCCATCAGATTCCTGCAACCTTCGGTCCATCGGTTTGCAAGACTTAGAAGCTGTAGTAGTAGCTAAGAATTTTATATTCAGGCACTACTTCTGTAGCGCATTATGCGTACAGCTAAGGAATGAAATTCCCTGCCGGAATCTCTGTTTCCTGATAGCTACAGCCTAGGGATATTTAAGTCATGAGTGAATAAATTACTTCTAGGCAAGTTTGCTCCATCGTCGACCACACCATCGCTTACTGTGGGTGAGACAATGGAAAACGTGAGTATATCAATAATAATAAAAAGAACCTACATTTAATGGCATACCTATAAATGAAAGTTAACGCAAATAATTTATTCCAATATGCTATGTAACCATAAGTGGTATTAAACTTATAACAAATTAGGTAACTTTAGCTAACTGTGAGCTCATACACAGAACTCAGCTAACGAAAGGTTAACCGATTCATTTGAACGCGTGTCAAATATTTAAATAGTAAGTTAGTGAGGATTACTGTGGTTCATGTTAACTTTTAACGTAAACAAGGTCATATTCACGGTTTAGTGTGCAAATATTTCAATATTTAGAAATAATATTGATATTGGCAAAGTCTGCCGTTTTGTAAATTATCTACTCCGTAACTAAAGTAACCCACATGCGTATAATGCTTCGCCATACAAATATTTGTTATGAAAAGGAATTGAACCCTAAGCGTAATATGCGCTCACCATTAACGATTGCATCACTGCTTATTATTAGATGGGATTACAGTCAAACATCAGTTTATGTCACTTAAAAACTAAACAATAATCTTCAACTCTATATAACACACAGTGGAAGGATTTTGTTTTAAAAAGGTGCTATAGATAGTAAAAATAGAGTAGACCGTTTATTATAAACCAGCAAGCTCCTAAAAACTATCAATAATATAATCTGGATCAAGTTTTTTAATTTGAGTGTCTAACTCCTTATAAATACTAAACGCAAAAAAAACACAATATACTTTGAACAACTGCTGCTCATAAACCTAGTGTTCAGCTGACATTTCGAGCGTTGTCGCTTATGAACCCAAACGGTTCATAAAACATTTGAGGAGTTAGGTTAGGTTAGGCAAAGGGAGAGCGACTCGAACACCGTCCGCCTTTACAAAACAAAAAAATCGTAATATCGAATAACTCGTATCGATTATTACGATAGTACGAAGTACGAAACTACGAACATACAAAACAAACGTACAACGAAATTACGATATTTTCGATTATGAGGTATCTATCAACAACAACAACCATACGAACGAAACAACCGAAACCAATAAGCAACTGACAGAAGAACTCTAACTAACGACAACGTGGGCATAATAATTCGAGAGGGTCATCAATCCACAGAAAGTCTTAACACCGCGATTCAGAAAAATTGCAGAACGCCAACTATGGGCAAATAGGTAAAACGTTGGGCACGCCACAATTATGGCGGTAAGTCCCCTCTTTGAGGCGTGGCTGGAAAGGCCTCACGGCGTCCTTACCTTCCGCATGACACAAGTCCTCACCGGACATGGCAAGTTCGGGAGGTTCCTGCACCGAATTAAAGCGGAAGAGACGCCCGGGTGTCGCCACTGTGCGGAACGCCCGAAGGACACGGTGGAGCACAGTCGAGGTGTGCCCTGCCTGGGCAGAGCATCGCCGTGCCCTCGTGGGGGCGATCGGCGGCGGAGACCTCTCGCGCCGGGCTCTGGTTGAGGCCATGGTCCGGAGCGAGGAGGAATGGCAGGCGGTCGCCTCCTTCTGCGAAGCATAAATGCTAGCAAAGGAGGAGGCAGACCGCATCAGGCAACGGCGCCCCCGCCGCCGCCGCCGGGATTCCGATCCCGATTTCCGGCCACCGTAGACGCGGGCTCGCGGACGGCGAGCCATGGGTAGCTCGCTGTCCGATCGTCCGGTAATGGACCGAGCCCAAGACGTCGATGGCGCGCACTGTTCCCGCGCGCCTTAAGGAGTTGTCAGCAACAGCAGAGGCCCAGCTGGGTCGAAGCCTACCGGGTCCAGGGTTATCCGAAAAGGAACTCGTGCCCTGGTTTGAAGGCTAGAAGGAACGGGGTGGGTTTTTAGTCAGTAAGAGGCTGACACTATCTCCCGCTCCACCCAAGGGCGGGGGTTGTCATAAGATGATTTTTGCCCACCATAAATAAATAAAAAAAATTGGTAAAACGTCTGCACAATGAAAGTTATGCTAGGGGCATTTTGCGTTTTAGTAATTTTATATTATCTCCGAAACTGTATGACCAATTGATATACTGTAAATGGCAAATCTTATCTGTATGATGTTCTTGTGATACTGAAATAATTTATTGTCATAAGAATTAATATTTTGTTGCTCAAATAATCAACCAAACGTAAGTATGCCGAAAAAAATTTTTTTTAATGCAATAAAAGAAGTATAAAAGATAAAATATAAAAGATAGAGATATGGTATCGCGGACTTTTTTGTAGAAATAATTAAGACGAACCAGGTAGCCATACATTGTTTTTAATTTTAAGCAACTGTTTAGGCTGCGCACGCAAATAATTCTGTTTTATGAGGTATTTTTTTTCGACTTGCTAGACCAAAGTTTTTATAGCTCGGTTAATATACATGCTATAGAAACAATTTATAGCCTATAGCACCCAGGAATAATGTAGCTTTCTGCCAGTGAAAAAAATTTTATAATTGGATTTTTAGTTCCAGAGATTACCCCCTACATACAAACTTACAAACTTACAAATTTTACCTCTTTATAATATTAGTATAGATATAGATATTGACTCTAAGGCGGTACGAAGTTCGCCGGGTCAACTAGTCTTCAATATGAAGTTTAAAAAGGAACCCGCTATGCGATCGTTGTGTCTGACTTCAAACCTGATCTAGCGACAATGGTGGGCATTATGTAACAGTGTACAAGTAAGTGTTACGGGTTGTCTGGTAACCAGTCGGTGACTCACGGCGTAATGTCACCTGTTCGGAGGAGGTTTACCTGTAGTTACAGTACAGACCCTTGTGTTGGTTATGAATGTTTTAACAGTGTGATGGACAAAATTACTGTTTTCGATCGGCAAAAAGTTAAAATGTGCAGGTCCGATTGCTAAATTTTTTTCACTGATAGGAAGCTGCTTTATTCCTGAGTGACATACGATATACTTTATGGTCGCACGCGAAGCCGCGGGCTAGTTAATAAATTATAAAATGCCTTAATTACATCTACTAACTACCCAGACAAGAATCTCAATCACCAATAAAACCCAAATCTCCTTTTAACCAAAAGATCTATAACAAACAATATACAGTTGCGCTTAGGTTCGATCTTGTGAAAGCTTGACATTTGCTCTTGACTCATCCCAAATGCCACAGCCGTTTCAACAGTCAGGTGTCGCAAACAATCTAACACACTAACTAGCGACGACACGCGTTCCACGTGGTTAATAATTCGCGCTATGATAGATCACACCGCGAATATTATCGGTAATTGTGCACGAAGAGCTGTGGTTTAATATGTTTACTGTTATTCTGAAATGTGAAATGAGTTTGTAGTGCTGATTTTTTAAAATTATTATTGTTGACAGACTTGCGTTTGACTATCACCTGATGGTAAGCGATGATGTGGTAGATGATGGAGCACGCTTGCCTAGTGATAGCGCGTGGTCAAATGCAAGCCTATCAATAATAATAAAAAAGTAACCTATTCACTCTTGACTTAAAGACCCTAAGTTGTGGCTAATTCCAATATGGTAGTTCGTCAAAAGTAAGTTAAAACCTGTAGACGATATTGTTGTCAATGTGGGTAGAACATGGACGGTTAGTAGTGGGTTTAACCTATATTTTGCATAATATTGAGTCGTAGAGCGAGCCCCAGCCAGCGCAGGCGCGGACATGTAAATGCCGAGCAATAGGTAGATCGCCAGCCGCTCGCCTAGTAAGTACCGAACTCAAGTTGTCGACCGCGCGTAGTGTTACGCTCACTTCAAAGAGATATCAGCAAAATCATAGAGGCTCAGCAGGGCCGATACCCACTAAGATCACGAAAAATTTTTGTTCAGGAAATTTAACCTGTGATCTGAACAATTAAAGGACACAGGTGCGGTTTTAAACAGTAAAGCCAGACAGGTCTGCCTGTGAGTGAAGTTTTTCACGGGATGATTTACAACTTAAAAAAAAAGTAACTTATCATTTGTCTCTTAATAGTAATCAATTAATCCTCCTTTACTATTTTGCCCAAAGAAGCACAAGATGTAATCCTATAAATCACTTTAAAATAAAACGAAGGGCTGTCCTTCGTTCCTGCAGCTGTTAAGTCCAAACAATATTAATGTCTTAATCCATCGCTATTACATCACTCAGGCACAGGAATCCCAATCACGTACTTCCTCTCACCTCACTACAATCTCATGTGCCATTCGCTCGTGTCCTGAGAATTATGTGTCTGCCATTATGATGCAGGCAAAGAGTCGCTGCACACGGACTATGTAGGCCGTGGCAAACAAAACCTGCAAAGTGGGGAATCATAGACCCATCCGACACCCAGTGCGAGTGCTCCTGACCAGACGATGGCCCACTTATTGGAGCGCCCAAAGTGTCCCTACACCTGCACTTTGGAAGATCTAAAAAACTACACGCCACTAAGGCCGCTATAAACGTGGCAACCAATTGAGCCCAAAAGTTTTGAAGGAAAGGAAAACTATGTATTTGAGAGAAAAAGGAAAAGAACACAGACTAAACGCGACCACGAGAGGCTAGAAGCGGCCACAATCGAAGCTGCGCGACAGCCACTAGTCTTGTGGTCTTGGTAGTCTTTTTAACCTATATGCTCAGTATCATAATAGATTCTGATAGGGAAGGTTTAAATGAGCGAGTGGCGTGTGATGGCGTTTGATATCGGCGTTTAGTAGCTAGTGAAGGCCACAAGAAGTGGGCAGCGGTGATTTTTATCGTGTGGCGGCCACCGGCAGCAACCGTGTGCTGCGAATTCATATAAACGCGTTAACGTGTATAGTCCACGTTTGCGCGTTTGGTAGTCTTTTGTCAGGTAACTTGTAAGCTACCAAAAAATATTTGATTTCTATAGCACCAGTGTGACTCCCTGAAATCATCCACTCCCTGCGCATACGTACCTTTTTTGTGTCCAGTTGCTTCCACTTATCACATACATATGACGATCAAAAAGTGTTCGGTGTCGGTAACTGGAACAAAAAGTGTCTCTGTTTGCGCAGTGCCTTAAATGTATAAGAACTATAGGAAATATGCCGTTGGCGGCGTTTTGTGGTTGTAGCCGGAGGATCAACGTGTGGTGACCCTTAGATCGCAATGCGTGTAGATATGCCAGCGCCTCATTAGGACAGCGGATGATCGATAACATTGCGATATAAAGTCACCATGGCACTGCTGCTTACCAGGGTTTTTTTAAGGTGAAAATTATCCAATGACGTCTTCCACTCTAGGGTGGAGTGGGACGGCATGTCAGACTTTTACTGGCTAAAAACAGACCCATGTTCCTTCTTTATCCTAGCGTTCCAGGACGTGTGTACAATCGCGGTAATTTCTGCTTGATCACTTAAAAAAATTTTCGCTTGAATCTTGCAGCGCTGCGCCAAACCAAACCCTTTGAAGTTTTCGTTTCAAATGCAAGCAAAAATGAACTTTAGTGGTAGTCAGGCGGAAGTGTATTTGATAGTACAAGTGAACCACTCGGCTTCAAACATTATATTTCAGACATGTTTCCGGATAGCTACAACTCGGGAATCTTTAAATCAGGAGCTTGTCTTGCCACCTATTCAAGACAAGCGTGCTCCATCGTCGACCACATCGTCGTTTTCCATCAGATGGTCAAACAGTGGTGAAACACGACCTTAACCACAATAAAAAAGAATAGAATTAAGTAAAGTTTCCAAAATGTTCACCTCGAAACTATCCTATAATCTAATTTTTCACCTTGGCCTATAAAACCAGAAATCTAAATGCATTTAAAACCGGTTATGATAACGAGCTTGAACCCACATTTTGACAATATTAGTTCCTTTCCTTACTAATATTATAAAAGCGAAAGTGAGCTTGTATATGTTTGTTTGTTACGTCTTCACGCCTAAATGGCAAAACCGATTTTAATGAATTTTGGTACAGAGATTATTGGGACCCTGTAGACGGTCAAAGGCTAATTTAAAAAATTAAGAAAAGGGGAGAAAGAGTAAAGTATATTAATAAACGCGGGCGAAGCCACGGGTAAAATCTAGTTTTATTATAATGCCTAAAAATTTAAATTATATCTTCCTCGTTCTTCAATCTACACCTACACAATATAATGCATTTCAAATATCTTCCAAAGGATAATACTACAATTTAAATAATTTAAAATCCATTCTTAAAAGGTTAATCTGCACATAACTGTCATTTCCATATTATCGTATTTAGTGTTATTGGTGTAGTAGGTCTGGTGACCTGGTTGCTGCAAGGTCCTTGGTTTGATCCGTGCTTTGTCTTCGTTCATTTTATAGGTGTAGTGAATCTTCACGGACCATATTTACAGAAACAAAAAAGGCTGACTCGCGCACGAAGGATTCCGCACATACAGTCCATAGCAAAAAATGGCAAAGAAATATGTTTGTTGTATGAGACACTTATATAGTTAATTTTATTATATATTTATTCAAGTTTTAGTATAGTGACAACTGAAATACATCTGCGAAAATGTCAACTATCTAGCTACCACGGTTCATGAGATACAGCCTGGTGACAGACAGACGACCAGCGCGCAGCGGAGTCTTAGCAATAGTCTCGTTTATATCCATTGGATACAGAACCCTAAAGACTTATTTTTTTTAAATAATATATCCCACGAGAGTCTACTGGTCTTATTCATATGAACCCAATTTACCATTCATAATTATATTACGCTTTGAGTTTGTGTAAACAGGCAACGATCTTCGAAGAGTTTCCTCATTGAATGTACCATCAAAGACACTTCCGCCTAACCACCGCTAAGTTAATTTTTGCTTGCACTCGAAACGAAATCTTCAAAGGGTTTGGTTTGGCGCTGCAGGATTCAAGCGAATTTTTTTAAGTGATCATGTTGAAATGACCGCGATGGTACACGCTCTGCCACGAATGGAAGAAGAATAGATGGAGAAGCCGGGCGAAAGCCGCAACCAACCTATCAGATGGTCGTGAATGACCAGAACCACTCCCCCAGGAGTTTACGACTGAGAAGAAGAAACAGGTATAACCGTAACCTTAGTCGAAAACATTAAATAACTGTAGTCAATCCAAATACATAATTACCTTTTAGCGATAAGACCGCCCATTGTAATACCCAATTAATTTTAAGCTCCTACTGTAATTTCTTTATGGTGTACAATAAAGAGTATATCTATCTATCCATAATTAGCGCCAAAGTGCTAAACATTGCATCTTGTTGAACCGATATCAATTCTGTATGCAAATATATACACTAGTTTTTGCCCGCAGCTGCACCCACGTACATAAAATATAGCAAATGTCACTCATGAATAAAGCAGCTTTCTATCGGCGAAAAAATTTAGCAATCGGACCAGTATTTCAGAGATTACCTCATACAAACAAAAAAACAAACTTTACCAATTTATAATATTAGTGTAGATTGTATTTCTCAGACACCATTAAATATTTTATCTGAACTTCGCACCTACTAAGGTATATAAAATTAAGATAAAACTTAACACAAAACGCTACAATCAAACGGTCTCCATTCTGCACGGTTTTATTAGGATCTGTCAAAAATTTCCGTAATTACAAAGACTTATTTATTGATGTGGCAAACTAGTTTATCAAGAACACGTCAATTCTAAACACTTCCTGCTATATTTTTTACTAATCCATAAAATATTTGACAATTTGAATCGGTTCCAATAAACATAACAAAAGAAACCAGATATTTTTAAATTAATAAAAAGGAATTACCGACCAAAATCATGTATTATTTAAAAATAATTTAAAATTAAAACAATAATTATCGACAAAATTATAAAAAATAAGGCGGAAGCTAAAAGTGGGACCTCTTTTATAAAATATATCAATCGATCAATACATGACCTATTTTAGAACATGGCCTACCCTACCAACTATCTTCCAAAAAACTAATAAACATATATCGGGTGGAAAACATCTATGGGCCCTGGAGGGTAATTACCATAAGTCTTGGAAATATCTTAGTTTACAGACAGGAAACGTTGTTTTATTTTTAAAAAGAAACAAAACTGCATTCACTAATTTTTCGACAAATATTGTCAATATCTATACATATAATAAATCTGTAGAGAGGTCAATTCTGTACATGAAATATATTTCCAAAATAACTATCAGGGGGTGATTAATGATCGATACTGATGCCAAAAATGCGAACAGTAAAATTTTTGTCTGTCTGTCTGTCTGTCTGTCTGTATGTTCTTTATAGAAACAAAAACTACGCGATGGATTTTAACGAAACTTGGTACAATCATTCTTCATACTCCTGGGCAGGTTATAGTATACTTTTCATCACGCTACGATAAATGGGAGCAGAGCAGTGAAGGGAAATGTTGGGGAAACGAGAAAAATTACTCCATTTTTTAAGCTTCCGTCGCGTTTGCAGCCTTAATGGTTAAAGCTACACAGAAATCATGTATAACGGAAATGTTCTCCTTAAAATTATATAAAAAATATCCCAAGACATCATATGTCTATCTTTTGACTCACAATAACACATGTAACTCCCGATAGCTTAGCAGTTCGGAGCTTTCTGTTTATTTTTGTCTATGGCACCAAGGTGTGTGCACACTGTCACGCGCGTAAGTGGAAGGGAGAGATCTGGAACGTCTCGAATCGTCTCGCGCATCACGTTGTTTTCCAGGCTCTTAGAATTCGACATAAGACGTTTCAGATCTTTGATTTTGACGACTCCGTTGTCGCTGGCATAAGCAACAGGATCCGCGTACGAAGTCGCTGGCAGAAGCTAGTTAAAATATATAAGACTGGTTCCAAACATGTATACAAACTTTCGCTTTTCAGTGAACTACAAGACTGTATAGCACATGTATTTGCACACCTATGCCAATGTCAAGCAAGACGATCTCCAGTCACATTAATTTGCCCGTCTAAAATAATAACGTACAATTAAAACTGGCCGAAACAATGACAGTCTGTCAGCCTATCACTTACGCCCACATTATGTTGTAACACGTAACATTTCTACGCCACACCATACTTACCTACTTATTGCACACCCAAAACTCCGAACTTTAAAAAGCCCATCAAAAATTCTCCTCGCTCTGTCATAAAACATAATTTAGACTCTTGATTGTCTGTCTAACAAAAAAGCCTAGTGCATAAAACTCAACCTTGTAAGTTTTCTAGCATATAGAAATACCATCAAAATTTCTTACAACACGATGTAAAGGCTAAATCACACTGGAATGCCGCGATTTCACGCGCGACGACGCGTTCACCTTGACACGAACGTAATGTCGCGCGTCTTCGCATAATTAGAAAAAAATAAAAGTATAACTCGCTTAGATCGCGCGTTGTGCTAAGTCATCCATCTGGCAGACACGTGATCGCGTGGTGTGTGCATTGTCTGATGCACCACGATTGGTTTTGTTCTGTAAATGTAACCGCGGCAACGTTTGTTTAATTTTTCTATTTAATAAATGTGATAATCATTTCTGTTTTTTGTCTCACTAACAAAATTATTTTTCGGAAAAATTTAACAACATTCAAATATCTGTTTTTGGAACAGATTTGGGCTGAAAGTCTTCCCAAAAAAAGATGGCACTGAGCGCATTCCGTAATGTTGCTCTTTCTGACCTACATCAAATTGAAGAGTGGACGAAAACCACAAAAATTTAATAGTATAACAAAAACTAAAATTTTATTGTACGGCAATGATACTCTAATGAATTGAATAAAATAAATTATTACAGTCGTTTCCAAAGTTATATAGGATACTACTCGTATTTTTAATTGATCAGCGTTAACATTACGCTAATCAATTAAAAATCCTATATCCTATAACCTACACCAACAAACCTATGAGCAAAATTACGTGATCCTTATTATAGAAATTGTAAATACATAAATTAGAAAATCATTTTTCTTTAGAAAAACTAATTGCAGTGAGCTGGTATTATGTCTTACATAACATGTAGTATCTTACATAGAATCCTTTATTTGCCTTAAAATTTTCCTTACTTATTTTGAGGAAAATTTGTTTACTCAAAATCCCATAATCAAAAAACCAGTCGATAATGTACCTGCTTACTAACCAATACCGAACGACTAGTCAACAGACGTCGCCCGTGGTGTGTAACCATCGTGTGGACGCCCACCCGAAGCTTATGGCCATCGTGTCCACACTGTGGTCTCACGTGGCGCCAACTGTGGTTACACATCTAATTATATGTCTTGCCGGTGATTTAAACTGTGTTTTATGTTAGCTTCGAATAATTTAGCGATGTAATGAATAAGATATAATGCCCATGTGGACATTGCTGAGTAAATATTCGTTGTACATACGTGAGGATTAATTTAAGTATGATTGTCATTTGTTACTGAATCCAAATATGGCACGGTATCGCTGCGTCGCGTCGCGGGAACGACTTTCATTCACACACATGCGCTGATCATAAGTTGAGGCTGGACTCTATGGCGGTATTTTTTGAGTGATTTTGTTGTTTTTTCAATTCTTCAAAAATTTATTCGTCTTCTTTTCGTGTCGATAGACTTAGTACTTATTTTTCTATTAATAGTTTGCACGTGTAATTGCAAAATTGTGGTGTCTCTTCCACGAATACCATTAATTTATTAAACCCCAAGCCGGCGTTCGCTCTTATTATGTGTCTAATTGCGATATTCGAAAGGTTAATGAAGAGTTGAAGTTTTGTAATATAAACAATACGACATCTATATAATATCTATGTAGCCGTACGGTATATAAAATCCTTGGTAGTACCGCGACATCTTGACGAATTGTCTCTTCACTGTTTACTTCAAATGACTTCCTTGAAATTCGTTTATCTTGAAATTAACATATGATAATGCATAATATACTAATGCATACTAATATAAATTCGATAAGCATGGGTAAGCATTACAAAATAGTTTGTTATCTATAAATGAATATTTGCATGTGTCAAGCTGCATAATGGATCGTGTTCTAAACTTTCAACATAAATAAATTATGCTGCTATATTGGGACTCGACATTTTCAATAATTAGGTACAGAAAACAGCCTAAGGTAATGATTATAAAGAATCGGAAAACCTCGTCTAGTTCAAAGAGACTAAAATAACCCAACATCTTTAAATGTATGTCCGCCCGATGGCATTTCTTTAAAGGTGTGTCCAGAGCTGGCAAATGCGCCGCTCGCAATCCACTCACGAGCGGCCCGCAAACGGCGCGGGTGCATTTCACACGTGGTTCGTTCGTATGAAGCCCCTCAAGTCATTTTAAAAATACCTTCCTTTATTATTATTTATTATTATTATTATATCTTGCCCATACTGTCCCACTGCTGGGCAAAGGCCTCCCTCCACTCTTTCCAATGTTCTAGGTTTTGGAACCACTACTTTCCAATTCCCAAGGAAGACATCCAAGTTGTCCCGCCATCTTCTTCCTTTATTCGGCGGCGGAGACCTCTCGCTCGGCGGCGGAGACCTCTCGCGCCGGGTCTTGGTTCAGGCTATGGTCCAGAGCGAGGAAGAGTGGCAGGCGGTCGCCTCCTTCTGCGAAGCAGTAATGCTAGCAAAGGAGGAGGCCGACCGCTTCAGTTAACGGTGCCCTCGCCGCCGCCGCCGGGATTCCAATCCCGATTTCCAGCCACCGTAGACGCGGGCTCGTGGACAGCGCGCCACAGCTACCCATGGGTAGCTCACTGTCCGATCGTCCGGTAACTGTCCAGACCGAGCCAAGACGTCGACGGCGCGCACTGTTACCGCGCGCCTCAAGGAGTTGTCAGCAACAGGAGGGGCCCAGCTGGGTCGAAGCCTACCGGGGTCGGGGTTATCCGAAAGGAAACTAGAGCCCCGGTATGAAGGCTAGAAGGAACGGCGCGGGGTTTTTAGTCAGTAAGAATCTGACACTATCTACCGCTCCACCCAAGAGCGGGTTTTGTCATAAGATGATTTTCCCCGTCGACATAAAAAAAATCTTCCTTTATACACCTTTATTAATATGGAAGTTTTGTGCAACATTTCATGCTTGTAGACCCAACAAGTATAGACTAGTTGTGTAATTTGTCAATGTTTAATTTTTATAAAACAAAAGAGACAGTTTCCCACCTGCGCACACGCAAATTCTTCAAACTAAATATGATGAAATGCATGTATTTACGCTAAGTGTGGGCCGATATTGATATAGCCCAATCTCTTTTATTGAGAAATGGATAAACAATGGACATCTTAGCATTATGTCACTGGGTTTATTGCTTAAATATTTTAAAAGCCATCTTTCACCATTACGTTTGACAAGTTGAAAGGTATTGCCGCGAGCGAAATTGTTGAAATAATACAAACAATGCATGTCATTAGTGAGTGTTGAGTGATTTTAATTATAGACTAGCTTTTGCCAGCGGCTTCACTCGCTTGTAAGTAGGTTTTTCCATCATCATCATCATTTACCCCTAGTAACTGAAATGATACATGGCGAGCAATGGGTAGCTCGCCATCTGGCCGTCCGGTAATCATCCAGACCGAGCCCAAGTCGTGTTCCACACGCTTTTCGAAGAGATGTCAGCAAACCGTAGGGACTCAGCAAACGATATGCCTGCTAGGGTCACGGGGATTTTCTGAAATGGAAACTTATCTCTACCCTAGAGCGGCAGATGTCATTAGATGATTTACCACCTTCATCATCATAATCATTTCAGCCGAAAGACGTCCACTGTTGGACATAGGCCTCCCCCAAGTGTCGCCACAATGAACGATCCTGGACGTCCCGCATCCATCGGTTTCCCACAACCTTCACCACGTCATTAGTCAACCTTGTCAGCGTTCTTCCGGTACGAGATTGCCACTCCAGAAACTTTTGGCCCCAACGGCTATTCTGCGAGCAATGTGCCCTGCCCATTGCCACTTAAGTTTGGCAATTCTTCGTGCTATGTCGGCAACCTTAGTTCTTCTGCCTTAATTTTTCATTCGATCACGCAAGGAAACTCCGAGCATATCCCTATCCATTGCCCTTTGGGTGACTTTGACTTTGAGGTTTTTCCATACAAACTTTTAAGCCCCGTTTCATCCCCTTAAGGTGTAAATTTTGGAAAATCCTCTCTTAGCGTTGCCCATCCCACAAAAAAACCTTGTGCAAAATGTCACGCTCTTAGACCCAGTAGTTTCGGCTGTGCGTTGATATTTTTTTTTAATATAAAATGGAACAGCAAACAGCTACGTCTGTAATGATATGTCAGTCAGTCAGTCAGTTTCACCTTTTATATATAGATGACACTGTTTGATGACATATCATTATGAGATATGGTTGCCATTGTATAGTTATGTAAGAAATTAGAACAAATTGCTACAATATGGTCGATGAAATTATGATGAGACCCTTGATATTAGAAGATGAAATAAATCACTGACAGATCTGGGTCGAGATGGTGAAAGTCCGCCTATGTACCAACACTATACTACATGACGCTCGAATAAATAATAGTAATATACCTACCCTACTTCTGTAGGAAGGCCTCCTACAAGGTGGACCTGACCAGGTGAGATCTGCGGGAATTCAATGGATTCAAGACGCACAAGACGTTGGACAGTGGACATCCTTAGGCTGAAATGATGATGATTTAGCTACAGAGCGATGGCGTCGCATTAGACTACGAAGGAAAACGGGACGAACTTGGCAGGTTTTGCCTAAAGAAAAAGGAAACGCCGGCTCACTAAAGATTACAGTACTAAAGGTAGATTATTCTGAAAGAGAGAACAGAGTAGCAAAAAAAAACTTAATTACCACTAATAACTCCAAAGAGAACAATAGCAACCAAATCATCCATCGCTTGCATCAAACTCTGAGAGAAAATAATATTGCAAAAGAAATCTGAGACAATGGCGCTAATAGCACTAAGCCCTAATAGCATCAAGTTTATAAATTATACTAATCAAACACGTATAACAAAATGATGTGGATGTAAATAGTTGAAACTATTATGCCGCGATCTTCGGAAGTAGTAGAATTAAATTCCTTAATATATCTAACGTTTGCCCTTTGAACGAAGATGAGGTTGTTTCGGTAGGGTTGTCAGGAACTGGTAATATCGAACAAATCTTTTACTTTTTTTTTTAAGGAAATTTTCAAATAACTTCTCTTTCTGGGTGGAGCGAGAGGGAGAGTCAGATTTAGTCTAAAACCCGCCCGTATTATTTCAGTTTTCTTTTAGATCATAAATCATCTAATGACATCTGGGTAGAGAAACAAGTTTTTTTTTTCAAAAAATCCCCGTGGCCCTAGCAGGCATATCCTTGGCTGAGTCCCTACGGTTTGCTGACATCTCTTCGAAAAGCGTGTGGAACATGACTTGGGCTCGGTCTGAATGGTTACCGGACGGCCAGATGACCCATTGCTCGCCATGTATCATTTCAGTGCTAGGGATTTCCAGGGTCGCGATGACTTTTCAAATTATCTCGTAGCTCTGGAACAAATCTTTCACTGCATTACACATTTTTTCTACCTTTTTTGAGCATTCTGGCCTTGACCAACACCTGAGCAGATTTTCCAATATGAAGACAAAGGCACACTGTTCGCAGTATCTCTCAAAACGATGATTCATGAATATTATGACAATTCTTATAATATACACTGACTGATATGTTCTACCAATGTTGTAAAACATTATGTAAGTCGACCTGCAATGTTCAGCTCTGTACATATTTAAAACCAGGCAGATAATTATGAGAAGTAGCGTACTGAAGTGTTCGAAAGAGTTACTGCGACCCTGGAATGCAAATCGCAACAGAAGAAACACAGGTAGGTTTTAGTCAGTAAAAGTCTGACACACCTTCTCGCTCCACCCAGAGCGAAGAAGGTCGTACCTCAAAAAAATCGTTCTAAAATTTTTGCTTTTATATTATAATTAATTTCATTTCACCAGGTTATCCCAACTTATGTCAAGCTTCATTGCTTTTCTGGTGGTGGCCACGATTGCTGTCAGGAGTTTTTTTTTAAATTGAAATAAACTTAAAACTAGTGCGCCTCATCATCAACGATTGCATCACCATGCAATCTTCGATGACGAGGTGCACTAGTTTATTGAGAGCCTTTAAGACACCTAAATTATAATCAAACCGGAAAACCTTCTTACCTTTAGAAAGAAGAAGTTTTAAAGATTGCAGGGAGCCCTCAAAGAAAAGAGGTAATTTTTTATTTATTTGTTTCAGCCCTGCATAGAAGTCCGGTACGCGTCCCACGACCCAGCGCCACTCACGACGCCATTATTGCATCTGATGGGGACGCGAATACCGCGAATGTAGCACGCCCATCTATTTGTCTAGTGTGACCTATGGGAGATTCATTATTATTCTGAAGGGACCTATAGAGGAGAGCTGGATTAAGCAGAAACTTAGGGTTAATTGTTATTGATACTGGAAAATACAGATGTCCATTAAGATTATCGGAGATAGCCAAATGTCTCATAGTCTTTACGATCCAGTAGTTAAGGCACCTATTTCCCATGCTAGAGGTCGCGGGTTCCAAACCAGAGGTACCATGTAATTTTTTCAACGCACATGGTAAATGATAAATGATCAAAACCTTCTAAAACAATCACAGCGAATACAATGCCCCAGCGCCTTGGCATAACACCTATATCCTTAACTTTATCTGTAGCATCTCAGGACATGTGTATTGTCTGTCTGCAGATGCTCTGCCCTTGACCTTCGAGCGATGCTCACGTTCCATCCGCTGTGCGAAAGGAATGACCTGATTATTTCAGATATAGGTACGGTAGACCAGGCGTACATGCCCCTGTCGGTAATATGCCTCACTTTTTTTAAATTGATATAAATTAGTACTTGACTGCGATCCCACCTGATGGTAAGCAGTGATGCAATCGTTGATGGTGAGGTGCACTAGTTTATTAAGAGCCTTTTCACTCTAACCTTGAATACACCTAAATTATAATCGGCCGGGAAGACCGCAACAGCCTAATTATTCCAGTCCTTCGAAGTACGCGGTATAAACGACGAGGCGAAACGCTCAGTCCAGACCGTAGAGGTTGCAACAACGTAAGGGTGGATACTCACCGTACGTCGGGTTGCAAAACTAGGACACGCATTTAAAATTTTGTGCTTCTTTGAGTCGATCTAGTTAGTTTATAAGTATGACAGCGATGTAAACTGTGCAAAACAAGTTTACTCAAACTCAAAATTATTTATTTCACATAGGCCTACATAGGTACTTACAAAAACAGGCAAAATAAACTCCATCGTTACTCTTTAATTTTTTTTTTAACTTGCGTAAACATACAAACTCATATACAGAACACACCCAAAACCCGGAACACCATATGTAGACCATACTTTTGTTCCGTGCGGCAATTGAACACGCGATCCGCATCACAGCAGCCTATACATTCAACCACTGAGCCAACCGTGTTGTCAAAAGCAAGTGGGGCCCATTACCGACTGGGGCAGGTACGCCTGGTTCACCCGACAGAGTGCCTAGATCTGACGTCATCAGCCTGGGTGACCTATGCACTTGACATTATAGCCTATGTGGGAATGGTTTTTATGCGCAAAGCTGATATTTATTGATTGAGATGATACAGTGATGAGTCGACATTCCGATCAGGTCAATGGAGTTATTGCTGTTCTGACCTTTTTAAATTGTTTACAGATATATGAACAGAAATTATAAAAATTAGAACTCGAACCTTGTGCTACATTTCTTCTTCCTCCTATACTAGCCTATGCCAGTGGCTTTGCTCGTGTGAAAGAATATAATTATCCTAAGATAACGTACTCATGGGATAATAGTATCCTATGAGCTTTGCCTGGTCATAAGACTATGACCAGGCAAAAATAGAGAGAAAGTATATTCGATACTTGTAACAAAATGCATTTTTACAATATTTATCTATCTGTCGGTCTGTCTGTTTATTTATTGTGGCTACTCTCCGAAACGACTAGACTGATTTTGGCAAGACATTTTCACTGCTAAATAGCTAATATCATTACCAGTAATTTAGCTACTTTTTTTTAGAATTTTGTGAAATTGTAACACATGAAAATTGATAAATTAAAGTATGTAGGTACTAATCTATAGGTACGTGTAAAATTAAGATCACCTATCAATCTATCGATTATCTATTTTCCAGATAAGGCCGGTGTTTCCAAGCTACCCTGAAAAGAAACACCGATACGAACTCAGGGGATAAACTCACAATATCACACAATCATGCTTCACCTAAAGTATCACAAACTTCCATATCATTATCTTCATAAAAAGACAAGCAGTGTAACAGCGCTGTGCCGCCGCCCTGAAGACATCAACTACAAAGGGACGCCGCACACTTTGCGCGGCACGCGTCACAAGATCAAAGAGCAGCCGCTGATTGTCACCGTCACACTGTTACACACCTAACGATGTTAATACGTGTAATTGTGTGTGAGGAAGAGCTGTGTACCTTGAGGGGTAAGTAGACAAAGTAATCGTGAAACGATATAATAATAGATTATTATTATATATTATTATTATTATTTGCTCGCAGAATAGATGGCCGTTGGAGCCGAAAGGTTCTGGAGTGGCGACTGCGTACCGGAAGACGCAGCGTTGGGAAGCCTCCAACAAGGTGGACTGATGACCTGATGAAGGTTGCGGGAAACCGATGGATGCGAGACGCACAGGAACGTTCGTTGTGGCGGCACTTAGAATAGAATAGAATAAACTTTATTGTACACCAAAAAGTAACACAGCTTATACACACTCACTCGGGGGAGGCCTATGTCCAACAGTGGACGTATATCGGCTGAAATGATGATGGTGATTATTATTATTAATAATATTCCACAACTTTCACACAACGCCAACTAGTCCCATACTAAGCAGAGCTTGTGCTATGACTACAAAACAACTGATAAACATACTTATATATTTCTAAATAAATTCATGTTATAGATTAATTACACTCATACAAAGAACAAATGATCGTGCTCATCACACAATCATTTTTCCTAGGAGGGAATTGAATCTACGACCTCCGGCATAGCAGTCAAGGCCACTGACCAGTGGACCAATAGACCAGTGATTGATTAGAGTACGGTTTTCCGATTAGCTGCTGCACTGCGTGGCTTAGGTTCGATTCTCGCTTGGAACAGATATTTTGGCATCTTTTGGTACAGTAAAGGAAATTACTCTAGGATTACATTAGGAATTATTCAAGGATGGAACTACTTTTTTTTTATAAAATTAATAACAAAATTGTTAGGCTCGCACTTGACCACTATCTAATCTGATGTTAAACGACTATGTGTTCGATGATGGAGCCTATTCACTGTTGACTTAATGATTCCCAGGATATGGTGATCAGGCAACATAGACTCCGGCAAAGAATTTCACTTAGCCGTTCGCGCAATGAAGATATTCTCTAAAAGTTTTGTGCGTAGGTATAGGTAGACACTATATACGGGACAGGCGTGTAATGTAAATGCTATTTAGGGGGTAACTAATGTAGATTAACTAGCTACACAACTTATTAGTTAATAGCTAGCTAATTTATATTAGTTGTTTCTATATTTAGAAACAACTAATAACGATTAGCTAGCCTGTAGATTAATAACTATAGAAATTTCAAAGGTAGCTTTATAAGTCCTGCACTTCAATAATAATAATAATAATATTCCACAACTATCACACAACGTCATCTAGTCCCAAGCTAAGCAGAGCTTGTGTTATGGGTACTAGACAACTAATAAACATACTTATATATTTCTAAATACATACATAATATAGATAAATTACACCCAGACACAGAACAAATGATTATGCTCATCACACAAACATTTGTCCTGGGTGGGAATCGAACCCACGACCTCCGGCATAGCAGTCAGGATCACTAACCACTAGACCAACAGGCCAGTCAAGTTCAATCTTTAAAGATATAGTATAAATTCTTGTAAATTGGTTGTATGTTTCTTATACTGTTATTATCCTCTTGTTATAGCTGTTGGTTCTCCATAAATAAATAAACGCTGGCTACTGCGGCTGAGCTACGACAAGAAAAAAATTGGGCTAAAGCACACCAGGCAACCACCTTAATCTATATAGGATGTAACGGAAATGGGAAGCGATATTTTAGATAGGTACTGATAGGAAATTTACAATTTGCTACAAATAATTCATGGTAAATTCCTGAAAGAAAACATATACTTTCCGTAGTACACCAACAGATGATCGAAATTAGTACGGGAGGTCTAATTTTTTATTCACTTTTGACTATGACTGTCTGTTGTGTATATGTGTAACTGTTGACTTCTATAGGCATAAGTGGTCTGTTAAATAATACTACTTATTGCCGCTACATTCTGTTTAATGCAGTTTCTGAAAGGCTAACCTACGAGAAGTTTAATTACCTCAAAAACTAAATTAAACTATTTAATATAGAGTACTAGTGACCTGCCCCGGCTTCACACAGATGCTATTAGCACCTGTGTGCACTTTTTTGTGACGTCATTTTTGTTGTTATGCAGCGCTACTTGAAGAGATTATTTGACTAAAACTTTAAAAGCGCGTATCGATGTACGCCGCTTTGACGAACGCAAAGTTTGCATACAATGCAACGTACTTAATTTCAGCTGAATTTAAATCTGGCTAAAAGTAAGGTTATAAATTACAGCGAAGTTTTTCAATACGGTGCGTCAGTTTGAAGCACGGCGTGTGATCAGTCTTTTTCTTACTATAAGTCGAGAAATTACCGAATAAACAGACAGACGCAGAAATGGACTTTTTTGTGTATTATGTAAAGATGATACTGGCCATCCTCTTGACATTATCCTTTAGTCACCTTTAAAACAATGCGACCTTAATAAACAATACAAATAACGCGGAGGTCGCCGGTTCACGGTCCCTCCTCGCGTGCTGGTATTTATCGTAAATATTCATAAATAATAACTTTAAATTAAACTGTAATCACCTAGATACATTTCGTATTATTTTACAATTGTTAACATAATGTTAGCTGTAATGTAATGTGTGAATGTCGGTCAAGACTCAACTGTGATGATTACAATCATAATAGGTAATACAATCTGTGCATAAGTGCATTTTAAATAATGGGTTTTATGTTTATAAATTGTCGTAGATTTTAATAAATTTGCAAAGTCATTAATTAAACCCCCAACAAACGCTGGCGTTCGCTCTCTCATTGTCTTTGTATTGTCTCTACTAACGGTATTCGAAAGATTAAAAATACCTTGTTAATCATATCTGACACCTTGTTAAGCACGTAAAGTCGTTGGTCCCGGTTGTCATTTGTATCGTAGATCTTTGACAGTCGTTACTCGTACAGGTAGTCAGATGCCAGAAAGCCTGATCATCAGTCTATCCAAGGAGCATCATAGCCCAGTAACTGGGTTGTGGAGGTCTGATAAGTAGTCGCTCTATGTGAAATGCAGCCGCATCCTGTTAAACTAGAAGCCGATGCGGGTCGACTTTCAGCTAGTAGGGAAAAGGTTAGGTAGATGATGGTCAGTCCTTTTTCAGTTTTTGTGTAGGTACCCAATATATTAATTGGGCTGTCGGTAGTAGAAACGTTTGAAACTTTTCATACTTACCGCTGTATAGAGTCGCCAAATATGATGCTACTATTGATACTGCTATTTACCGTTTGATATCAATTATTTGGTTAAAGTGTCACAATTTTTTTATAGATAGTTTTTAAGACCACATCTACTATAAGTTATAGCATAAGTAAAAATTATAGTCTATAACTGTAGTGATTATAATCTGAAGTTCAATTGTGCGAAAAAAGGGAGTCAGTTGAAAAATCCCGGAATGCACTGAAAGATCTCTATACCACAGAGAATAAAAGTATATTTGTAAAACTACTTCTGACTAGGACTAACTATCTCATAATGTACCGTTAATAACCGCCATATCCGCTAGAAAAAACCGACACAAAATCACAATATCGCTCCCCACATTCCCGTCCGAACAGTTTTTACACAGTTACCTAGTTCGGCCCAACTTTCGCCCCATAGGTGGAAAGTTTCGCCGATAGCCGAGTGTCGGGAGTGTCGCGGGTGTCGGTGTCGGCGGTGTCCGACAGTTTTTGCGGAGCCACGTGGAGTGTTATTAGATTCTCAACTTTGCATGCGAGGTAAAAACTAGCGAGGACGCGGGACGGCTGCACGGGGATATGGGAAAATGTTTTGGCTTTGTTGGATATTGTTAGCTATTACGTGCATGTGCCTTTATTACGAGTAGTTGCTTTGTTTACATTTACCTTTTTACTTATTTCTACTAATAAAGTTTTAAGACCCTTTTGTGTTCAATTTATTTATTTATTCTTTATGCACACAATAATACAGAGGCGCACTTAATGCCTTAAGAGGGTCCTTCTCCACTCGCTTATCGTAAACATCGAAAATGGTTTAAAAGCTTGTTACTTCATTTAATGCAATCCAACGCGATGTTTGACAAAAAAGCAACGCAAAAAAACAGAGATAACGCCTGTAAACTCTGATAGTATTCGGTAATTTCAAAATTTACTGGAAACTTTCACAAAACTTGCTCCAGGAAATAGCTGTTTTTTTTAAACCCTTCAATAGTTTTGGAAAAAGTTGTCGTCATTTAGAATTTTAATAAAATTTGCAAGGTCTCTAGAGGATTACTTTTTTGACTTTTTGAATATTTAGGCAAATTATGAAGTATCAAAGTTCATACAAAATAGGACAGTTTCAGAGGTTTTTACTGGATTAGTTTTACACAAATTTAGAAATTGGTTTCTTTAGAAACCTAGATAATATCCACAAGATACTGTGTTTCCAGAATATCTAATGAAAAATGTGTAATAACGTCATAATCAGTTATGAGCGGTTGTAATAAAAACAGTGAAAATGTGATTCATGATGCACCACGGTGGTGCATCACTAAATTTGTGTAAAACTAATCCAGTAAAAACCTCTGAAAATGTCCTATTTTGTATGAACTTTGACACTTCATAATTTGCCTAAAAATTAAAAAAATCATAAAAGTAATCCTCTAGAGACCTTGCAAATTTTATTAAGATTCTAAATGATGACCACTTTTTCCAAAAACTTTAAAGGGTTTAAAAAAAACAGCTATTTCCTGGAGCAAGTTTTGTGAATGTTTCGAGTAAATCTCGAAATTACCGAATACTATCAGAGTTTACAGGCGTTATCTCTGTTTTTTTGCGTTGCTTTTTTGTCAAACAGCGCGTTGGATTGCATTAAATGAAGTAACAAGCTTTTAAACCATTTTCGATGTTTACGATAAGCGAGTGGAGAAGGACCCTCTTAAGGCATTTTCTACCAGTCAACCTTTGGGTGATGCAGAGACAAATAGTGGTAGGTAATGTGAGTGCAGTGCAAAAAATGACGTTATAGTGCCCCAAGTACCCGTACCTACGCCTGAGCTGTTGAGGTCTTAATGAGTGCAACCGATGCTGCAGTTAATCTACTGGACCCAAACCGTTTAACAAGTTTACCATCAACTCAAAAAGAAAAATACCCTTTTATTTTATTTATTTAGCACATGCAGTTCTACTGCTGAGCAAAGACCTACCTCAAACTCTAATAATTATCTTTTTTCTGAGCTGATATGATCCAGTCTATGCAGCACGAGTTCAGGTCTTGACGTCAGCTCTTCTAAATAGAAAAACTAAAGAAATCAACGTGGCCCAGTGGTTACGGCCCCAACTAAGTGGAGCTGTATGATAATTTATAATGAATAATAAAATATATGTCCTGTTAACAAATCAAAACATCATCCATAAGGAACTTCTCTTATAAAAAGAAAACTTCAATAACTTCACATCCCACCTGTCCCCCTGCCTACCCCACAACAGCCCTAAGTCACAGATGATGGAGGGTCAGGCCGCGCTATAAAACTTATGAATTTATGGGAAAAAAACAGCATCGACGCTATTGTGTGCGCCTGATGGTGAACCATAGTTTATAACGTTGTTGGTCAACTGAGCTGGAAGACATTATTAGTTTTGATAAACAGATCTATATGTTTTGCAAGTACTCGTAATTGTAATAAAAAATACATACTACCGAACATAAGACCAATTCCTTAAAATTAGTTAAAAACCACTTTAGTAATTTTTTTTAATGATATAAACCAGAGAGAGTAAGCCTGAGTTCCAGCAGTGGGAACATTTAAAAGGCTAATGGTGATAAATTCTAAAGTGTAGATCTGTATGGTGAAGAATATGCAAGAAAACCATAGCTCCATACATCGACAGCTTTACTGCAGATAATCACAAATACGTTTGGCTGCTGCCAGCACAGTTAGTCGATTGCAATGAATAATCTAATACAAAAAAATTATATAATATTCTTGGTTACAAAAAGCATAGCGAATTATCTGATGACATATTAAAACCTCACATAAACAACAGGTGTTTATTGTATATGTAGATTTTGGACTAAAAACTAAAAAACTAAAATCTGTTTCACCGACAAGTGTACCGTTCCGACGCTTCTTAGTAAATTGCCGAGTCTACTAAAACAAATTTGACGCATAAAAATTCTTAAAAAATCCTGTTTCACGTTTTTATTATACTTATGTTAAAATTCTGAAACCTTATCCGGCAATAAAAAAAGTTTTGTGACCTATGACAGCCCCAATTCTTGTCCGTGCAATTAGTGTCCATTCCAGGTTGCCTGGAAGGGATCGCGGAATGCGATAAGGCCGCCCATTGAATGTATGTGTTTTAGTTTTAAGTTTCCTTTTTGTATGTGTAATGGTGTACAATAAAGTATATAATAAATAATAACAAATAAATAAGCGCGACATGAAATAAAAGTTACAAAGAGGCCATGAGAATCTGAGTGCCCTCAATATATTTTTTCAATGGTAGTCTCGTTTGAAAAAACTGCTCTTTTTTCAAATAAAATCAGTCTGAAAAAATTACAGTTCTCATTACCTCAGAGACAAAGTGGCCTGACTATCTTATACTGTTCTTTTTTCAAATAAAATCACTATCGGAAATAATTACCCGCTCTAGCCTTCTCGGCCTCTAATACACTGCTTACCTCGTTCACAAAAAAATATTTTGGCCACACAAAAATATAACCCAAATGTACATTAATCTAAACTAGCAAAGAAGTCCGCCACTTGAGCACTTAGCATAAATCTAGAAGGAAACAAAATAAAAAGAACCGTGTGTTGTGTTAGTAATAAGTGTCAAAATACAACAGTTAATTCTTCGCGAGGTGCCTGACTAACGAGCCTGGCTGAAACATTGCTTAAAGCTTGTGCAACAGCTAATGCTATGCTATGTCAAGCTATAATTTAGAGGCTATCGTCAAAATACGCTCATTAATTCTTTGCGAGGTCTCTAACTTACGAGGCTGGCTGAAACATTACTTACGGCTTGTGAAATAGGTGAAGTTATACTATGTTGAGCTATAATTACAAAACTCAACATACAGCAGTTATTTCTTCACAACATACATGAATAACCCTGGCGGAACCTGGAACTGTGTTTGCGAGCAGCGAGTTTTCACCACATCACTGGAAAGCTTTCTATGCTTGCTTAAAATTTGTAACTCCTTGGATCATAATTTCATATTCTACAATACTTTGGACACATTGCTAGGAAAAACGGTGGCATTCTCGAAAGGTTCATTGTGACCCGTAAAGTGGACTGGGAAAGGCCTCGTTGACGCAGCCCCTTACGTTGGTTCAACCAGATAAGCACCGCTCTTGATTCTACGGTACACAATGCCCTTCACACCACCAGAGACAGAAACAGATGGAGGAATATCGTATGAATGAAAGTGATGGAGCGTGGTGGTCAGGAGCCTCAGCATTGAGGAGTACGACGCAAGAAAGAGTTATGGACCCGCTGTTATCAAATCTACATACCTAGTAGCCTCTCATTAAACAGTAACTAAAATTAAAACCATTATAAAGATAAAAATGTTTGTCAAAATAAAACTGTCCAAATTAATTAAACCTGCACCAACACCACCTACATCACACCATCCACCTGCATTACACCTTCTGATTTTCTTTCTTTCAGCAATATTTTTGCATCGTATAGTATCGCTCATATCTCCCAGTGTAGCAGCTCCTTAACGCCACGCTCACCGCTCACAAAGCAATAAATAAGCGAAGAGACAACACCTTGTTAACTGGAAATAATTAACGACGGAAAAATAACGCTGCCACTGGCCGACCGGCTTTATTGTCTTATGCTCCGATGAGCTTTACATATTTTTCTATTAATTGTATTTTGTTGACTTTTTGATGGTAGTTTTATTTTTATTTTTGTGTTTTGTATTAGTTAATGTGGTAGGGGCTCGGCTGTGGGGCCTTCTATCGAATGACATTATGAATAGAGCAATTATTTTTACTAATAACATTAACACACCCATTACGAAAAGAGATGAGCGAAGCGGCTTTAGTGATGACCCGCAGCGTCTAAGAATATCCGTTCCCTCACGCTTGCAGCCATCTCTGTCACTCACAATTCGGTTTCGCAAAAGACTGTTTTTCTGGACCATGACCTGAACCCGGACCAGACGCCAAAGGTCGCCAACACCGATTTGCCTTCACAGGGATACGGTGGTGCTCCACCCAATCAGGACAGACTTATATCGAATGTTCAACTGTGTCATCCGGATGTTTCTTTTACCTTAATCTGAGACAGAAATCTCCCGAGCTGGTTATGTTGGTGAGGACCTACGTCAGGTGGAATGTGAGGACTCCGTGGCATCTCTCTAGCCGCTTCTCAAAGAAGGAACTTATGGTTTCGATTGTGGCATACTCAATCAAAATAACATCTCCATATCAATTCCCCATCCCTCCCCACCACACACCATCTAATCTACTCACATATTCATTCAATCATATCTTAAATAACAAAATAAGGGCACATTACATAATAAATTGCACTACAAACTTTTCAACTTCTCCCTGACTAGCTACGGCGTAGCCCGTAGCGCGTAGCACGATACCCCCGGCTACGGCGCGTAGCAGCCCCGGGGTTGTTTACAAAAACAGGATGACTGGCTTAACGCGCCCTCCCGTGTCTTTATTGGGTCTTGTAGGCTTGTCTGACGGGGATGACGGTATGTTAAAATGTGACATGAAGATTTTAAATGTCAGTCAGTAATTGTCCATCTTATCAGTATAATATCGTGATGGCCCAGTGATTAAGATACCTGCCTCTTATGCATGAGGTTTTTGGTTCAAGGCCGGGTAAATTCCAATGTGATTTTTTTTCAATTCATGTGTACTTTTCTAAGTTTATCTAGGAGATTACTAGGAGAAACACGCGGTGGAAAGCACTTAAACGCCGTTGGTTCAGATTGTCATTCGTAGGCAGTCGTTACAGATCCGACGTAATAATGTCTGACCAGTCAGATCAGTCTGTTTAAGGAGTATCGTTTGTCCAGTAACTGGGTTATGGAGGTCTGATAGGCAGTCGCGCCATGTGAAACATGAATACTCAGCGGCATCCGGTTAGACATAAAGCCAATCCCATCACTATACAGAAATACGAATTATAAAGATCATCTATATATATAAAAATCAATGCCACTTTTCGTTGTTATTTTATAACTCAAGAGCGGGCTCACCTATCCAAACCAAATTTTTAGGGTTTGTTCGGACTATTTAGTAGATGGTTCATGTGAAGTTTGGAAGGGTAGAGTAGTGTAGAGTAGAGTAGTGTAGTGTAGAGTAGGGTAGAGTAGGGTAGAGTAGGGTAGAGTAGGGTAGAGTAGGGTAGAGTAGGGTAGAGTAGGGTAGAGTAGGGTAGAGTAGGGTAGAGTAGGGTAGAGTAGGGTAGAGTAGGGTAGAGTAGGGTAGAGTAGGGTAGAGTAGGGTAGAGTAGGGTAGAGTAGGGTAGAGTAGGGTAGAGTAGGGTAGAGTAGGGTAGAGTAGGGTAGAGTAGGGTAGAGTAGGGTAGAGTAGGGTAGAGTAGGGTAGAGTAGGGTAGAGTAGGGTAGAGTAGGGTAGAGTAGGGTAGAGTAGGGTAGAGTAGGGTAGAGTAGGGTAGAGTAGGGTAGAGTAGGGTAGAGTAGGGTACAGTAGGGTAGAGTAGGGTACAGTAGGGTAGAGTAGGGTAGAGTACTCTAAGTAGGGAAGAGCGGGAGCGAAGCCGCGCGGGCAAAGCTAGTTCTTTATAATTCGTATTTCTGAATTAACACTATCTCGTTAATTTGTGCCATGAAAAACTCGTTTAAATTCTTCATAATTGTTCAAAAAAATTTACATCTTGTGTACGTGAAATACTCATATTATCTATTGAGACTTACACTATTAATCTGGTATTTATTAGTGGTGCTTTTAATATTTGATGGAAAACGTTCCGTCAAAAAAACAAAGTGAGCTCAGTGGTTGCAGCCGTCGTCTGCTGTGCTGCTGCGTGTCGCGGGTTTTAATTCTCTCACAGAAGAAATATGTTTATGGCCTACAGATAGTGGTTCCGGTTCTAAGTGTCTGGTGTATGTGTTTGCAAACGCACCCAAGATACAGGATGATTCTTAGTGTAGAACAATGTTAAAAAAAAAAATTGCTACAAAATGACAGCGTTTGTTTGACCTTCTGTGATCCCTACTGTGGTATCGGTGACTTAAAACATGATCGACAAAAAAACAGTAGGTACACCTAGAAATGGGCCATTGCCGGCAAAATGATCTGCTAAGTTCACGGACAGGAATATCCCACTTCACGGCAATATTACTGGCAACAGCACATCTTTAAGCACACCACGACAAATAAAAAAATCAAACAAAAATTTTATTCTACATTACATTCCACTTACACAGTAAACCGACCTTTATTTTCACTAACCATCTCAAAGCTTGACAATTGTCGTAGAACAGCCTGCGACACTGTATAACGCGGTCCCGACACACAATGGTTCGGTAAACGAGCGAGGTAATGGTGCGGCGCCGGTTAGCTTCCACGTTCAGGTACCTGCCGCGTAAACATGGCTTCACAGGTACTCCTAGCATATTTAGCTAAGTGTTGGGTTATGTGAGTTTACTCTAGTTAGCAAGTTGTTACGCATTCTGAAGTATTTAAAAGTGGGTTTTTTAAAATAATATAAACTAGTACTTGACCGCGTGAGAGCAGTAGTGGCAGAGTGGTAACGGCATCGTATTCCGAGTTGTAGGTCGCGGGTTTAAACCCAGTTAAGCGAATTACTTAGTATCATTTATTTCATCAATACTGCTCTCAAAACGGTGAAGAAAAATATCGTGAGGAAACTGGCATGTCCTAGAACAAAAAATTCGAAGACAAGTGACATCCACCACACGCACTGATCCCGCGAGTTTACGGCCCATTACCTCTCCTAGAAAGGTGGCGTGAGTCCCAGCAGTGGAAAAATTATAAGACTAATTACGTTTAAGCTTATGCTATGCGTGACTGCGATCCCACCTGATGATAAACAATGATGCATTCGTTGAAGGTGAATTACACTAGTTTATTAAGAGCCTAATCACTCAAGCTTTCATGCAGACTAGCTTTGAAGCAAAAAGAAGTTTTTCTAAGAATATCCATCATCACCATCATTATTTCAGCCAAAAAACGTCCACAGTTGAACATAAACCTCCCCCAAGTGTCGCCACAATGAACGGTCCTGTGCGTCTCACAGATATTGGTGAGAGGAATGTGACATTACTAACTGCTACCAGCGACTTCACCCGCATGATAGTAGAAAATGATCCCCAGAGAATCTATATTTTCAAATGTTAGTTCAGCGACTCTAGTCTTGTCTCGGCCATATGTGGCTGACCTCGTAAGCCGATAGAAGACTAGAGTCGCTCCTATCCTGAGATCCAGCCGAACAATTTTTCGATAGTACTTTTAATCTCACTCCTAGGCATAGATTTTCTCAGTCTTACAGTAATTTACTTATAATGTGGCTGCGATAGTTTAAAGTTCCCAATGCATGGTTATTTATTATTCCATAAAAATTGGCAGCAAAAATTACTTTTTTACTTTATCTGCACAATAACAACAAAAATGCGAAACATTATTTCTTTCACGGTGGAAGCGCAGGAATGTTCGTGAAAATTTTCCACCTTTTTTGTGATTCATGTTTTAAAAATTATTGCGTCCTAAAATACAACATGGCGGGTGGTTTAAAAATCTTGTGCGCGCTATCTACTGGCGCCCGCCCAAACTACCTGCACAATAAATAATACAATCTGAGCTCACGCTGCCGGCCTGACAAACTGGCGACTTTTTGTCGCAAGTTATGCTAGTTCAAAATCACATATATAATTTTAGAAGCCGCAAACGCAGAGGCGAAGACGCAGCGTTGAAATGCCTCCCACAAGGTAGACCCATGACCTGGTGAGGTCGTAGGAATCCAATAGATGAGAGATGCATACAACAGTCATTATACTGACACTTGGGGAGCCCTATGTCCAACAGTGGACTGCTTTTGGTTGAAATTATGACTTTTAGATTTATTGTAAAATGCATCATAGCAATACTAAAATTATCAAATGAACCACTCATAAATTATATTTACAGATGTCGATGTCCATCAAGATTTGAATAAAACCATATCATGACTCGCAAATGACAATGTATAACAAGATCCATCCCAGTGAAAAATAAATTCGAATATTTAGATTACCCTTTTAATCTGAAATGATAATAATTAAGCAGCAGATTACTCTACTTAATTTTCTTTTATCTTTGTTCACTTAATGCAATGCCTAAGTCGCGAACTATTATCTGGCATGCGATTAAAAGTCGCCCGTCTACGTCCCTCACGCGTTTCGCCGCGAGCAACGGGCGGCGATAACTGCCATAGTAATAGGTGCATATTTTTAGGCGTACTTATTACACACAGTAATGACTGGGTGTAATGGCAGGAAGGTAAGTAGGTGCGCTGTGCGTGAAATATGCGCGCGTTAGTGTGCGCTGATTCGTAACGTTTTAATGTAGCTGTTTAAAAAGGGTAATGGCTTTTATTTGAGCTTAACGTCTGTTCTTTCGTGTTTATTTAGGTTTGTTCATCCTACACATTCACGCAAAACATTTTGGGAACACATTCATTGTGCTTACAACTAAGGAGTGGAATTCCCTGCCGGAGTCTCTGTTCCCTGTTAGCTACAACTTAAGGATTTTAAAGGCAAGAGTGAATAGGTTACTTCCAAACAAAAGTGATCCGTGAGATAGTGGTCAAGCGTGAGCTTAGCATATCATAGCATAGTCGGCCTTATAATGTTCCCACTGTTAGGAATCAGGCCTTTTCTCTAGGAGAGGGCAAACTACCATGCGATGAGCTCTCGGGTTGGTGGAAGTCACATGTCTTCGAATTTTTGGTTCTAGGGCATGCCAGTTTTCTCACGGTGTTATTTAAGCGCGAGCCTATCAACAATTAAAAAGAATAGCAGCCAGAAGAGTTTTCTTTTCTGATAGTATTTGTAACAGCCAGTCCTGTTTCGTGTTCAGTGAACTCTCATTACCCTCACCAGAGCATCGAAGTCAAAATTTATTTTATTTCATTACGAAGGCACAACAATTTTTTTTACGTAAAAACCATCATACGAGTACTTGCAGTAGATAGTCCCGTGTAAACAAATAAATCACAATAATCATCAATACAACTGCTTGTCAAAAAAAAAAAACTAAAAGCATAATTCACTGTAAATAATTTTCTTATTTTAAATAACACCTGTCATTTCGCACGTTACAGCCAATAAATCTCGTCAACCTGTTCCAAATTCCCCTAAATTCATAAAAAACGTGTCTCATCGCACTCTTTGAAAGCATTTAAAAATTAATTGCGCGCCTTTCAAACTGACGAAAAAATCTCTCTAACTGAAAAAGTTTCAAGCACTTTTTACTTTAAAAATTTTGAAATGAACTTGGTTTGGACAGGGATTAAGGGTCTCAGCTTTTAAAGATTCCTTCTCATTTATTATATTTGTAATTAGATCCTAGAGGAAAATCTCGTAGTTTAGTTGGTGGGAATTTTAAGACTTGATTTTTGGTCGACAGTAATGATATAGGGCTTCAAAACCACATACTGCCGTAGGTATCTACTGTTGATCCTGAACAGTTTTGATTTTGTACTTCCCCACTTGTTTGACTATGGCCCACTAATGAGTACAATTAAGGTACATTATCTTTTACATTCTTCCTTCTGTGCTATAAGTTTTACACACGACTTTTTTCCAAACGAAACTTCATTTTGTAGAAGGCAACGAGACCCAAATTAATGTATTATTTCATGAAGATTTGTATATTTAAAAGGCAGTCTCAATGCTCAATAAATTTAAATTTTAACTACTTATTTTTCTACTTTTGTGTGATTTATCCCCGATTTCTAATTTTAGCATTTGAAGTTAAGTATTTCTGAAACTTGGAAACCGAAATTTTACCTCTAAATGGAGTTTGATCAGTTCTTAACTCATAATCACGGAGTAAGTATAAAAAGCTCATAATACTCAATTCTGAAACCCACCCTAGGAGAATCACATAAAGTACAACCAGTGGCACTGTAAAACTTCAATTTGCAAACAACATCCCCCTCTTACATTAATGTAACAATATATAAAGAATATAAACTAAAACAAAACTGTATCGCTTGTAGAGCATACGGGCTAGGTGAGGAACACATTGATTCACCCGCGACGTCAGACCAAGGTGAGTAAGGTGAGCAATCCGTTGATTCACCCTCGCCCAAGGTGAATAAGGTGAACCGATAGCACGCCCTCCCATTACGTATTGTCTACGCGAAAAGATGTATACTAGAATGGATACCGCATTTATTTTGCTGGTGCTAAACAATCACACAATATTAACAAGTTTTCAATGAAAATCATTTTTTCATAGCAAGCTTTTATAGCTCGGTATTTACTCATTTCATCAAGACCATTCTAAAAAGCTCAAACATGATAGGGTTATCTGAGTTCCTATGGCCACCTTCCGGTTCCATCATCAGATCAGCTTCATGTCATAATAATTTTTCATTGTCATCTGTTTTACACGTGCATGCAAAATTTGAGCTCAATCGGTAACCAGGAAGTGATTCAAATTTAATTGGCAAGATTTGATAACAGACAAACATCGATCGGTACAAGTGAAACTAAACAAAAGCTTGTAAATAGAAAGGTGAAAGCTTGTTAGTATACCTACACAGGGTTCGAGTCAAGTCCGTAAGGGAAACCTTTACCCATTGATGTTACAGCAAAACGTTCCTAACTTTAATACTGCTAACAGTTTTTTTTTTTTTCAGAGTTTGTGAATGTAGCTCAGAAAAGCTTAAAACTTATTGATGGTTACTTTTATGGAACAGTTTATGTTTGAGACTTCTCCGCATAAAAAGGTAAACTTGGAACACTAGTAGACCATGTCCTAAAATGGGACATAGGATACTTGTTATCCTGGGGGAGTATCCTTTAGGATTTTTTTACTTTCACAAGGCCAAAGTCACTCGTAAAAGCTAGATGATCATCTGTACATTGTCCCTCATTAGGTCCAATCTGTTTTCATTAAAGTTAGTATAGGTTGATTGCTGGTTTTCAGCTGCGTCTAATCCATCAAATACAAGCTGATGCCAACGAGTTGGAAAAAGATTTCGTTCAGTGTATGCTTTGCCTGGCTTTGGTTTTTTTTTTTTGTATACTTCTCATTTTTAGATCGGTACCTATTCATGGCGACTCAAGTGCTCTTCTGTAAGTTCAAGCTGTTTAACTTAAAGGCATGAAAAAGGAAAAAAGATCTGTAAGACTGTTGCACCACCCTTTGTGGCCATAGATTCCATCCTCCCGTGTATCGCGGTTACTAGTTCTTTTTGCTCGCTAATGCAAATTTTTTTTTCGCAAAAAAATTCGGTAATTATTTTTCGGTGAATTCTACCACAGTCAGAGATCATAAGAGGCACTGTCTTCATACATCTCAGTAACATCTTAAAGGCATACAAGGGTGAAACTGGACCGGGCATGAGTCAGGTACTTTAGATTAGGCGTCTAGACTCGCGACCGTGTGTCGCGCGCCTTATTTATGACCCTACCACACGTGTTTCAATTTAGATACACCAGCGTTTTTTGGATCTATTTATAGATGTTGTTCTTAGGTGTATAATTTATTGCCCTGTTAGAGATCTTGGAATATTTGCACTCGTGGGCTCACGATATGATATGTAAGTTTATTTTCTCTTTGTACTGTTTGGTGTTGTCTTTAAAACTCTATGTTGAATCTATACTTTTTTACATTAAAACACTAAAGCGTTTGTTTGTTAAAACACACTAATCTCAGGAACTACTGATTAGAATAGAAACAATATTTTAGTTTTGGATAGCTCATTTATCGAGGAAGGCTGTAAAACCCACAGGCCTACTGACACATGGGAGCGAAGCAGTAACCAAAGACGCAAACTTGGTTATAAATACGCCACGATATCAAGTTCAGCTTCTCAAAGCCATAAATATGCTAGACAAATGATAAAAAAAAATATCCCTAGACTGACAGAAATGAGCCAGTCCATTCCACACGGCACAAATCGGTCACCATCACCATTGCATTTTCTTATTTTTAACGTAACAAATAAAAACCAAACTGTTACAAGTAACACAGTCTTTTAAATTCAAACAACATCTTACAATCGCCGATTCCCTCCCAATTGTAAGTATTCGAAGCGAACTGTTTTCATTTTCACACCTGACCGAGCGCTTCCGTCTGATCGGGCGCGCACCGAGGCGCACGCTGGCGAATGCCAAATGACTCCCCGGTTCCGGTGCACTATCTCAGAGAGAAGTAGGTTTTCTTATGCTTACTGAGAAGGTTTAAGGGTAAAAAACTTATGAACACAAATCAGGCTTTTAGATACAGTTGGACCTAATTAATTCATGAATCCCCAAGCGACCACCGGTGGCCGCGCATCTATTGTCTTACTATTGTGTCTCTAATTGACGGTATCTGAAGAGTTAATCCATAGGCATATTTAGGGGGGTTCATAAATATTAAAAGCTTGATGCATGTTTGGTAGAGTGTCTAATGAGAAGCCCCGTTGTTAGGACATCTGAAACTTACTTTATCGTTCGATTTTAGTTTCCGCTATCATGCCATGATTGGCCATGGTAGGGACATTTGTTTTTTAAGGCGGCAAGCCATATAATGGCTTAATTTTAAGTTTTTTTTTAAACATAATTAAATATATTTGAAGCCAAATGATATTGGAAGTCGTATGACTTCTCAGACTTCTTTCTCTTCGTGTCAAACTTTTACTGACTAAAACCACACCTAGGTATGTCACGATTCATTTTTTTTTGTGAGAGTTTAGTTTTTTTTCTAATTTTACTAAGAGTGTCTCCTAAAGCATAGCCGTCATCTATTTCACAATAATATTTAAATTAAGACCAAGATTTTTACCTCCAAACCAATATGATGCTAACAAATCCTTCTAAGACATTAAAAAACATGAACTGGTGATGTTCAACCTTTCATTCTAAAAACCTTTCTCAATAAAACAATAATACACCTCCAATGGTCCTCTCGCGCCCTCAATCCTCACCTCAAAGTAATCGCCTCCCACTCGTGCGCAGCGGACGGTGCTCAGACCGGAAACGTGCGCCATTTCCCCCACCTGTCGCCGCGTCACTTCCGGTCCGAGACTTGACCCAAGAATGGGACTGAAAGGATTTATGTTTGAGAACAAAATAACTGTCTTCACACTTTCATTTCCTGAGGGTTTCGTGGCACTTACTATTGGCAGCTATTGCTTTGAGGTAGGTAAGTGATGTTCAACATCTTATTTTGGGAGGAATGATTGTTCTCGTTCTCTTTAGAACGAAAAATGTGTGAAGGGGAGAAGAAATGCAATAACGTCATAATTTTTCACGTAAGGAGATCTCCAAACGCGTAGGACTAGCGGACTGTGAAATTCACATTTGTATCACAACAAAATAAATTAATTCAATTTACATACTTTCTGAGGAAATTTCGTCTTATAAGTCTGATATCGACAACGACTAGAGCACTGTACTCACGTAAACACAGGCTGCTATTATTGTTACCACAACACATCCTACTCATTTCACAGTGCGGAATAGAATCCTTCCTTGCAAAAAAAAACAGATTAATAATCAATGACGATACCTGAAATAGAATCCTTCCTTGCAAAAAAAAAATAGATTAAAACTATAAACATATAGGTACTACTCAAAGCAGTATAAAACATAAAACAAACTTGTAGCGTAAACAAAGGAAAGTAACTCCGAACTCGCGCCACTAATAGAAATGAGATTAAAACTATGTGTAACTACTGTCTGTATGTTGGTTTGTTATGAGAGTAAAATAATCTTCCACGCTTGTATAGTGCTAAAAAGTGGTATTTTATAATCGTTATAAAGATATGTAACTAAATTTAATTAAAATAGTTATTTTTATTTTTTTCACTTGTAAAAGGTTAATTTTGTTCTTTTGTTGTTAGTTTTTTCTTGTATGATTATTTGTCAATTGCAATATTCGTACGCCTTCACGGAAAAACTTAGCGCTCATATAATTAATCTAAGACCTTTAAATGTAAAATACCGATGTTCCACAAATAAGCATTCTGATTCTAAATCATTGTAAAAATGTAAATTTTACTTTGAATTTCTTCAATTATCCAGTAGCATTTAAGCACAATCAACCTATAATATGCCTTCTGCATAGACACGACTCAGTGGGTTTTGGTGGATGTCAAATATCTTCAAACATTTGGCCCAAGCACATACCAGTACAGCCTCACGATATTTTCTTCGCCGTTTTAAGAGCAAATCAGACAATTTAAAACTCGTAAGTCGAGGCCATTAACAAGGGGCGCTATCATTATTTGGCATAATATGAAATGGATTTTTTCTTGTTAAATAAATAATAATAATATTCCTTTATTATCAGGCAACTAAGGTCCATAAACAAAATTCACAAATAACTTATAATGTTTGTCGTTTAGGTTAAGTTACTAACTTCTAGATTAAGTTTTTTACTAACAATTGGGCCTGTGTTGTCAAATTTTTAAATAAATTATTATTATTATATTATTATTATTATAAAAATAATAAACCCCCTCCTGAAATGTTGTACAGATTTAAACTGCACCTTGTGTGCCTTTAATAAAATTATACAATGAGTAAAGTATCGAATTGAATAGTTTATAGGTACAATTTACTTGATTAATATTAATTTTGTCGCCCAAACCAGGCTCACAATGCGAGTGTTACCCTCACCCTCGCCACGTACACCACTACAAGCACACAAACAAACGAGTGTGTTCACGCTGCACAAGTTGGAAGCCGGCCAGGCTGGGCGCTGCGACTCCTTACCTGTTACAACTCTTAATTTTAGACGCTTTTTGTTCATTTACTAAGTTGGGAAAAGATTTTCTCATAACGTCTTTGTGTACTGTTTCATTTAAGATGCATCGTTTTATTTAAGTGGATACTTTCATTTCAGATTATTAAAATGAAACTAAGTGCACCTAAGTGTACCTAGAAAAAAGGCACATGACCGCACTCAGTGGCAAGCTTTAGGGGAGGCCTATGCTGGGAAGCAACACAATCTTTGTAAATCTGATGTCCATTAATAAAACTTAGCATGTAAGAAACATTGTATAATAAGATTGTTGAATAAAAGCTATTATTATTATTAAGTGTACCTAAATGTCGTAAACACCATGCCTCATGTCTCGGGTATAAGCCACTCCGAATGTTTCAGTCACTGAATTTTCAATGTACTCGGTAATGTATCTTTCACTGTACGTGCGACACACAGACAGTGGAACACTATAACGTGTCCTTACATTCTCTTCCCTTCCTATTTGTGACCATAACCTCATTTTCCTAAGAAATGGTGACGGCGTCCTTGAGTCCTAGGTACTGACAAACGCTACTGATAGTTGTAACCACGTAGCTGAATTCCGGATGGACGAACATTTTTTTTTCCGGTGGGCAAAATCATCTGGCTTCATATGAATAGTTAATTGGTTTACCATTAGAATCTTCTTCTGAGTCGGTACACTCTTGCCAGAGTGGTCGTGGTCATCACTGTGAATCACGATGAGTGATCATCTTTGTAATGCGGCGCCATTCATCGCGGACTGCAGCTTTCTGGTCAGCGGTCATGTATTGCGTCGTAGTAATGACTCCATAGAGCGTCTCGTAGTGCAGGGCAAAGTTGAGGGCACCAGGCCACGTGGTAGATCACCAATGAGATGGACAGACCAGATCAAGGCCGCAACTAAGTGCTCGGTTTATGAATGTACCATTAGAATACGGATGTACAATTGTACACATCTAATAATTTTGTAGTATTTGGTAGTACGCTTTGGAACTTGCAATTTAGCTTCAGTTTTCTTCAAACGACAAGCTTCGCTGAGAGCTCAGCTCCGTTTTACTGAGATCGTACCTGTTTCACGTATTTTCAGTTACGTGACCCTTAAGGTAAAAAGTACACCAATTTCACATCCCAATAAATCAATTTGCGAATCATTAAAACAGAACGTCACTCAAAAAAATCCTGCCATAAACTTCTGCAGAAAAAGTATACGACTGTAGCCACAGATCTACATTATGAGTTCATAATCTCATAAAGTATATCTGCGACTCTATTTCTGAATATTTAGCGTATGAGCAGTAGTGTGGTGAGTGGCACACCTCACACTCACTATCGGCACTAACTCATAGAGTAGGTGCGACTGACACGCGACACGCGCTGCGTGATTTATTCCGCTGTCCTTTAGACCATAGACTAATACTGCAGGTCAACAAATAGAGTGATGTAAAGATAGTATCGGTGGCTGCACATCTTGTGGACCGATGTTGGTGGAATTCTAATATAATATTTATTTCTCATCACAAATGTTACGATGAATAAGGACTAAATGCCGATAAATGCAGACATTTCTAAGAGTCTGGTGCCCCAAATTGGTAAAGAATACGTGTGTTACGAGTCACTTGACAGGCCCCCAAGACTTACAGGTAGTCAAATTAGATTAGCTATTATTTTGTAAGTTGTAAGATGAATCTTAAATATTAAATAGAAAATGTAAAAAAAATAAAATAAGAAAATCATTAATACTCTAACAGGATATATTTACATTCATTCCGTCACACACTCCCCGAAATGTAGCTGACAGAACTCGCAAGGAAACTCCGAGCATAGCCCTTTTCATTGCTCTTTGACCATATGATGATTCGAAGCCATATATCATCACTGGCAACACGCACTGGTCATAGACTTTTGTCTTGAGACATTGTGGTATGTTGGACGAGAAGACACCGCGCAGCTTCCTGAATGCTAACGCTGCCTAAGCAATGTTATTGTGAAAAAACAAATCCGGCCAATCCATGCTGTAATGATTCTACTAACTCCAATACATGAAATGAAATCCAATACATAAAAACATTTGTTTGGACTTTTCCGATTGCATCGCTACCTATAAGCATACGAGTGTCGCGTCTGTGTCCCACAACGCTACTCTGTGTCGCTGAAGCCCAACAAATCAACGCTGTGCATATTGCGGCGGTCACCGGTGTCGCTGAGTTTCATACATCAACACGCTTTTTGTGCTTTGTTCGAGAATTTATTGAAAAATCATAAACATCTCTCTTTAAACTAGATTTAGGAATAGCTCTGAAAAAAATTTAACTACATAAAAAATCAACGTATGTTTAGCTTGAACCTTAATTTAGAAAAAATAACTTTTCCCCACTGTAGGAATTACTCCTGCACGTGGGGACATTCACAAACATAAGAACTCACATTTACAAGGCACCTAGACCCGAAACACTTATCCATAGTCTATTATATATTCTATTACTCCGTACGCGAATCGAACCCGCGACACGCAACACAGCAAGTCGCTCAACTACTGCACCAAGCAGTGATTAGAACAGCAAGTGCAGACAATGGCAGTGCAGTGATTGGCTTGGCCGTGATTTAATCGACGAATGACGAAAATCTCTAAGAAAGAGTTAACTAACATACGATATTTTTTTACAGTAATGATGTAAGGATAAAAACTGGATTTATTTGACTACACAAGGCATATAAATACTAGGTAGGCATAATCAAAACAAAAAAGAAGAAGAAAATAATAATAATAATAATATTCCACAACTATTACACAACGCTGTCTAGTCCCAAGCTAGGCTGAGCTTGTGTTGCGAGTACTAGACACAGTTGTCATAAACATACTTATGTATATATTTGTAAACACATATATACATAGATAAATTACACCCCAGACACAGAATGATCATTCTCATCAGACAAACATTTGTCCTGCGTGGGAATCGAACCCACGACCTCCGACATATCAGTCAGTGCCACTAGCCACTAGACCAACTGGTCAGTCAGAAATAAAATAGTGATCCTCACGGCTGCGACAGAATAGGTCCAGTTCAGCATAAATGCAACACAATTGGTGCCTGACGCTGGTTTTCAACTCAACCTGAGGTTGTGTCGCAACGATGCTCTTTAACTGTTCAATCTGTCCAGATAAGACAGTTTTTTTAATATCACTATGAGTCAAAATGCTCCTATAAAAACCTCTCTATATTTCCAGCTGCTAAAATATAACAAAACATTTTAATAATATTTTTATCAGAATTCCTAACCCTCCTTACCCTCGATATGAAAACATTTACCGGTCACTAACCAACAAATCATCTAAACTGGACCGATCTCATAAAGCCATCTTCCATACCACAGTATCACCGTGGAGAAAGTCAGTCCAGAAGGTTTAGTCTGTACCACAACTACGATCAAACTTATAAATCATCTGGAACCATGGAACGACTTCTAAAAGGAAAAACAATGGTTCTAGAATACAAAGGTCATAAAAGTGTCACCCGCTCTCCCGCTCCAACCTAGAGCGCGAGAAGTCAATAGATGATTTCCCACTTCGAAAAATAAAATGATAGCATCTGCTATTACGACATGGTTGGAGCAGTGGTTGAGCGTTTGGCTTCAGCGCTGCGTGTCGCGGATTCGATTCCCGCGCGGGACAAATGTTTGTGTTGTCTGCTGATAGTTGTTTCGGGTCTGTGTCTTGTGTATGTAGGTTGACAAGTTTTTAAACGCACCTACGATACAGGAGTATTAGCTAATGTAGGCTAAACTTATTTTTAAAACAGAAAAAGCTAGCTACTACGATTTTTAAAACTTTCCTTTCGAAATCTAAAATTAAGTGGATTTTACCTTGACCGAAACTGATATATTACAATATCGAATTGTGAAATCATCAAAAACTTCTCCTATTATAAATGGAGCGAAAGTTTCTAGTTTCAAGTCTGTATTGTAAACCAATAAACAAAATGAGAATATCTGTGCACCTTATCCGCCGGTTTTTCGCAGAGATGAACCGAAACTACTAACCAATCTTTGTCAGTTACGTTTAATACCTTCAAAATATATAACAATTTCTAATCATTGACTTTCTGTATCTATCTATACAGTGGCGCCATCGTCTAGACCGAGTTAATTTTCTGAATACCTGCGCACAATGCGCTGGCCTGGCGTCGCCCGGCGTCGCGCGGCGTCGTCCTGGAAAAAACACGGCATTTTTCTTGACAACAATGGCGGATCTTTTATGGGATCTTACGTGGCATTTAAGTTATTGGTGGAGAGCAGGTGGAGCGGGAAAGATATTAGGTAATGGGTTCCGATGATGGCGGGCTCGTTGTTGGACTCTGAAAGGACATATTTTTAGTTTAAGAATGTTGCGAAATAATCTTTGGAGGACTATGTGTGTTTGGTCTTGGTTATAGAATTAATATTGACGATTTGGACGTATTACGGTAATGGGTACCTATAGTATAATATTTTATAAGTGTTATTAGGAGCGGAGAGTAATTAAAGACATTGTGCATCTAAATGTCGGGTTTATTCTAGAAGCTCTATACTTTATCGTATTATATAAAACTCCAATCCACCGTGCTGCTTTTACCTCAACAGACTTAAATAACAAATCATTTCTTTTATCTATCAAATTCAAACACCTATTCCAGCGTAATCTTTAAACCTCATGCCCTCGTGGGGGCGATTGGGGGCGAAGACCTCTCGCGCCGACTGGCAGGCGGTCGCCTTCTTCTGCAAAGCAGTAATGCAAGCAAAGGAGGAGGCCGACTGCATCAGGCAACGGCGCTCTTGCCGCCGCCGGGATTCCGATCACGATTTCCGGCCACCGTAGACGCGGGCTTGTGGGCTCGCTGGCCGACCGTTCAGTAACTGTCCGGACCGAGCCCAACATGTTGACGGTGCGCACTGATCCCGCGCTCCTCAAGTTGTCAGCAACAGCAGACCAGGCCCAGCCTGGTCGAAGTCTATTGGGGCCAGGATTATCCGAAAGGGAGCTTGAGTCCCGGTATGAAGGCTAGAAGGAACGGGGTGGGTTTTTAGTCAGTAAGAGTCTGACACTATCTCCCGCTCCGCTCAAAGGCGAGAATTGTCATTGGATACCACCATAAAAAAGCGTAATTTTTAAAAGTATAATTAGTATCCTTCGATTAAAAGTACCTACAGTGACTAGCCTATACAACAGATAGAACACCGGATAAAGCATATAGTAGCTTTTACCTTAACCCTTCAGATACCGTCAATTAGAGACACAATAGTAAGACAATAGATGCGCGGCCACCGGTGGTCGCTTGGGGATTCATGAATTAAACAGTATTCATAGACTACATTTAAAAACCATGAAATAAGTTAAAAGGTTCTCCTTAACTGCTAAGAATCAATGTTATGTGGGCTGTCGTATTAAGTGGAAGCTCTCTGTTCACCCCAGATCGTCTGTAAGTGGCGGCGCTAATAAAGTCGTCTCACAGTAACTACGGCTAATCTCAGCCGCGCGCCGCCGCCACTGTGCGCACACCTTCAACATGTGTCCTAAAGTGTAGGAGATAGCGGAAACAGCACATAACTGACTAATGAGTGAAAACTCTAATGTTGAAAATGACGTGTAATCAGCATTTTAACAATGGCGCACACTTTATTTATTTAGACACTAGTCAGTCAGTGTCACTAGTCTGAAATTGGCTGTGCAGACACAGGTGGTCAGATGGTCGATGGGGACGAAAGCTTCTGGAGTGGCGACCACGTACCGGAAGACGCAGCGTTGGAAGGCCTCCAACAAGGTGGACCGACGACCTGGTCAGGGTCGCGGTAATCCGATGGATGCGTGACACACAGGACCGGACGTTGTGGCGACGCTTGGGGGAGGCCTATGTCCAGCAGTGGACGTCTTTCGGCTGATATGATGATGATGATGACACAGGTAGTGATTCATACTGAGCTCGTTCCATAGCATTTGTTTATTTATATATATAACCAGTTGTTTTGTCCGCGTGAATGTCGGTTATAGCGGACGCAAAGTTGTAATTAAAGCCAAATCGGCGAAATTCGAGCGTATCTCGCCATCAAACTGTAAAGTTTGGCGAGGAAATTATGTATATAACAAAAAGTGTAAATGAGTTAAATAAACGAAATGAAAAAAAAAAAAAAAAGTCCTTCCTTGGGTGTCAAGCTTACTCCGTGCCTTTCATCAAAATCGGTTCCATGCTTTATTCGTGAAAGCGTAACATACAACAAGAGTCACAAAATATAGTATTAGTATGAATTTATTATGGAGAAGCATAGACTAGCAACTACCGAATAAACATAGACTATTTACTAATTTTTGACTTGGTACGACCGTACGAGATACAAAAGACGAAATAAAGGGTTTTTTTTTTAATTTTCCGCTTTTATCTCTTCGCTTGTACCGAGACACGTCCAAAGATCGGCCAGACGAACGGTTTAAACTAATCTTATTAAACTTGAAAGCGTTTATGGGATCATTGTGGCAGTAGCAGGGTAGCCAGGGTAGTGCCAGGTAAACGTGTGGGCTTGAGATTGTGGGACAATTGGAGGTCGAGGAACGTTTAGGTTTGAGCATAAAATTACAGAGTTTTGTTTTGTAAGATCAAGACGTGGCTTGAGTTTCGGTGACTTTTCACTATATCAACGGTCTACTTGGAATTTATACTGAACCAACCTTCTGTCAACATATAAAGAACATATTTATGATATCATTAAGTAATAAAATTAAGTAGTACCATTTTGCAACGCCTGAAATCTTTTCACATCTATTGCAAATATCTACAATATTATAAAGAGGTAAAGTTTGTTTTTAGAAGTCCGTACCTCAAAAGGAAAAAACGAAACCCTTATAGGATCACTTTGCTGATCGTCCGTCTGTCTGTCTGTCAAGACCCTTTATCTCAAGAACGTGTGAGCTATCGAATTGAAATTAAAACCTGGTGAAAAATTTCTAAGTTAACGTTAACGTTTATGTCGCAAAAAACGTATATTTTGATACTCTCAAAGATCGAAATTCTTATGGTACTTCCCGTAGAACCTGAATCCTGAAATTTGGCACAAAGCAAGGTCTTTTAAGGTTTTAAGTTTTTTCAAGGTTGTTTTTTTGTTTTTTTGGGCATTTTTTTTCACCGATGGAGAGGCGCTTTATTGCTGAGTGACATCATCATCATCATCACCTTCCTGCCCTTGTCCCGTTTTATTTGGGGTCGGCGCAACACGTTTTTTTCTTCCATTCTGTTCTGTCACTCGTTACGCTATCACTAACTCCCTTTTCATTCATATCACTTCTCACACAATCCATGCATATTTTCTTTGGCCTCCCTCTCCCCCTCCATCCATCCACTTATTGCTGAGTGACATAGGATATATTTTATGCATGCGGGAGAAGCCACGGGCATAAACTAGATTTAAATAAACATGTTATACCCCACTGGATAGAATCTCAATTCACGTGTAGGTAAGTATTGAAATCCAACAATCAATCAAGTAGAGTATAATGAAGAGATGATGAATGGCATGAAGATGTTCTGCGAGTCTACTCCTGAGCTCCGTCATCAGTCAGGATTACGTCGACTTACCTATTACACACCTTGGTGTATGATGAAGTTTTTATTGCCACAAGACACATGAATAAAAATATATCGTGGTACAATAGTGTACTACAATATATTTTTATCCATATCCAACTCGTTTTTTTTTTTTTCAAAACATATAGATAGCTATATGTTATGAAAAAAGGACTATAGCTGTATGTTTGTGTAACTAATTATAAAAAAAAAATCCAAAACCAATTAAAGAGTTGGATTTGACCGGGTTTAAAAGAAATTGAACAAAAATTCATGTAATAAATGCTGCTATAAATTAAATGACTCTACTTAAATGACACGTTGGCATCTTAATTATAAATGAATAACATCTCTAATTTGACTGGCCTGTTGGTTTAGTGGTTAGTGGCTCTGACTGCTATGCCGGAGGTCGTGGGTTTGATTCCCACCCAGGACAAATGTTTATGTGATGAACATGATCATTTGTTCTGTATCTGGGTGTAATTTATCTATAATATGTATGTATTTACTAATATATAAGTATGTTTATCAGTTGTCTAGACGGCGTTGTGTGATAGTTGTGTGGCATATCATTAATTTAAACTATAGATAGCCTATATGTACCGTGTAATGTACATACCTATTGACAATAAATGATTATGAGGTCCAAGGGCTTTCATCATCATTTCAGCCGAAAGATGTCCACTATAGGACTTAGGCCTTCCCTAAATGTCGCCATAATGAACGGTATTGTGTGTCTTGTATCCATCAAAATCACGCGCCCCTTACCAGGTCATCGTACAATCTCGTGTGAGGCCTTCCAACGCTGCCTCTTTAGGTACTCGGTCGCCACTCCAGAACCTTTCGGCCCCAATGACCACCTATTCTACGAATGATGTGCCCTGTCAACTACCACATAAGTTTGACGATTCTTCAGGCTATTTCGGTAACCTTGGTTCTCCTGCACATATTTTCATTCTTGATGCTATCACGCAAGGAAACTCCGAGCATAGCCATTTCCAAGGGCTTTAACAACTGTATACTATTGGATTTTCACTCTCTCTTTTATATCGCCACATAACACAATCATTGGCAATACTTTAATTATTTACAGCTCACCAAAACTCATTGTGTTTTCAAGAGAATTTTTTCATACACCTATGTGAAGTAATTGACTATGACTATTACTAATCTCCTTCAAAATCCTTCGGGTAATAAAGAAAGAAACAAAGAAAAATAATTTATTTATATTTTTTTTTTTTAATACAAAATTATTTTTCGTAATTAAGGTACAGATCATTTCCAATCTGATCTGCAGTTACCAAAAGATTCCCTATAGTCCCTAAGCTTACCTGCCATTTAATTAATAGATAGATCTAGGTAGTCGACTTTACTTTCGTAATTGTAGCGACATCTATGACGCCACATAAGAACTACGAAGAAAATACGAAATCCTGCATCGCGCAATCAAAGTTCTCCGCGCGATTTGAACATATACGACAGCCCGACATTAACTATCGGGCAGTTGCCCACCAGACTATAACACCTATCTGGTCGGAGCATCCTCCCTTTTCAACGGAGGTATGTGGGACTTTACCTACCTCTAAATAATCACCAAAAACAAGAATACCCACTCAGTCCGCCCACTCTGAATACCAGATTCATTGTCTTCTAGAAATAAAACAGCCATGATCATAAATCTTGGCTCCTACTGTCTCCGTCATAACATAGTGGCTGGTGCGTCCATTTGCACAAAATATTTGTATGTAAAGCAGAAGAGCAATCCACTTATACCGTCGCTTACCTGCACGATGCTCGTCTCTTACATTCTGCTACTTACAGATGGACAGCGGAGGCTGTGGAGACGATTCGGATACTATTTTTTGCTGCCAAAATAAAATGCAAGCAATGCTTCATCACCTTCCTGCCTTTGTCCCATGTTATTTGCGGTCAGCCAACACGTTTTTTTTCTTCCATTCTGTCCTATCAACCGTCACGCTAACTCTTTTCTTTCATATCACTCCTCACACATTTCATCCATCTTTTTCTTTGGCCTCCCTCTCCCACTGCCTCTCAAAATAAAAAGCGTTATTATAATATTCCACAATAGCACACAGTGCTTTAGTTTCGGGATCCCTTCTTTTTGCATAATATTCTTTGTCCTAATATACTTTGGCATAACGATTTTGGCATAATTTGTTTTGCCATAATAATACTTTTCCATATTTGTTTTTTGGCATACAGTTTATGTTGGCATAATCATCTTTAAGACTAATTTGTTTTGGCATACATTTAATTCACATAACGATACTAGGCCTAATGACTATTAGCATAATAATATTTAGGCATACAATTAATATAACATAACACACCACCACATAGGTATAGTTTCTGTAACAATTCAATAATATTGGTGGTTAAAAATTCAATATGTTGTGCTACAAAAGTTAGCGACAGAACCGAATCGCTGCAAAACCGACTCTACGTACTCTGCCCTACCCCTAGAGTGTTATTTAAAATAGCGTAGGCGCGTAGGGGCGAGGCGGCCCGCGGGCTGAGGAGCAGGCGGCTGCAAGCGAGCCGCCGCCGCTGAGACCAAGCCAAAGCAGCGGTGGTGAGCGAAAGCCGTCTGCGACAATTAGCACGCGTGGGTCTGCTGGAGGCCCGCAGCGCCGGAGCCGTGACAGAAACCATGCCTGATGCATGTTGCATGCTCGATTGAAAGCTGCATGCTTACTTGCATGCTGCTTGCTACCATGCTGCCTGCTTGCACGCTGCATACCTGCTGCATGTTGCATGCTCGCTTGAATGCTGCATGTTGCATGCTCGCTTGAATGCTGCATGTTGTATGCTTGCTTGCATGCTGCATACTTGCTTGCTTGTATGCCTAGTGTATGCTTATTTGCATGCTTCATACTGTGAAAAAAGCCTACAAAATTACTGCATGTTGCATGCTCGCTTGAATGCTGCATGCTTGCTTGCATGTTGCATGTGGTATGCTTGCTTGTATGCTGCATGCTTACTTGCTTGCAAACCTTGTGTATGCTTGTTTGCATGCTTCCTACTGTAAAAAAGCTTACAAAATTGATGATAACAAATATGTAATGTATGACCTGCTTCAGGAGATATGGTTTTTTTTCAATCGTCGAAATAAATTGGTATATCCTAAAGTTATGCTTTAGAATGTTATGCTTACTAAATTTATGCTTTAGAAAGTTATGCTTAATCATTATTATGGTTAAAAAAAATATGCTTAAAAAAATTATGCGTAAGCTGTTATGCGTAAATAAATTATGCGAAAATATAATTAGGACAAACAAAAGTATGCCAAGTTATATTAGGCCTAAAAAATTTATGCAAATGGATATCCCAACCTTTAGTTTCTCGTAAAGCGATTCTACAATATTCTTTGAGAAACAATGGAATACAAACTATATAAGATCTATTGAAGTCCTTGATCTTTTAGTTTTATTTCTGGATTTCGATTAGAGGACCCTTGAAAATATTTCCTTCACCATTTGGCAAGTTTGTACCACCTGTTGGCAGAGGCATGTTGTAAAATGTCATATTTAAAAAAAACTAACAAAACATTTGAAACCCCACCTCACAATCACAAGCAAAAAATTAAAACATCGTACACCGACTCAACGCCATCCATAATGCACAATTTGCCAAGGACTTACCTCTTCATAAAGAGGGCTGGAATTTTTCTTTATTGTCGGGATTATTTGAGCGCCCTCTTGTGAGAGGTTTACGCGATCGCAAGATGACTGCGGCCCTTTTACGACAGTATCAAACTGCTATTCACCTTTATACTTTATATTAAGTTATTGACGACCAGATTCTGAGAGCGTGAGCTTTTTACTTGGAGTTTATTGCAGCAGTGAGGTGGAATTACATCGATTTTCAGCAGAAACTAGAACTTATTATGTGGGTGGTAATAATACGCTGCAGGGGAATTTTACTCAGAAGAATTTATAAATTCGGTTCTTTGATGTCAGGTTTTACTGCCCCGGCTTCAACTAACTAAAGCTTAGGAGCAAAAATTGACACAGATTTAATCATCGAATCTAAAGCTATAGGTAGTAACAGCCTCGGTTTACAAGTGGGACGTTGCAGGTTCAAACCCGGGCAAACACTTTACTTTGTGTAATTTATTTCTCTTTTGTTTTCGTCTTTGAACCAAAGATTCGAAGACATGATATCGACTGACCAGCCCTCACTAGTCTTAGAGAGGAAGCCTGAATCTAGTACTGGTAACAATATGTAGGTAGGGTAAAGGTAGTATACCCGCTAGGGAATACCTGACGAGTTCGCCTGAACAGTTATACCTGTCAGGTCAGCTTGTGTGGAAACCTACACAGATGTGCAACATACACGCTCCGGTTTACCTGTAAAACTCAACTGTATAAGCAGATCTGTCAGGTATACCCAAGCATGTATGGCTACCTTAAATGTTGATTATGGTATTATGCTATACATCGTTGAACTTTACAATATCAAATAGCATAATTTCATATATTTGCTATTGCTATCCACATCAGGCACAAATGAAAATGTAGAGAGGAACTCGTATGCCACATTTTTCTTTCGCTCCCAATCAACATTCCAGCTAGCATTGCTCCAAATAAATAGTGTTGAAAGTTTTCGTTTCCAATGTGCAGCGGATTCCTGAGCTGCGCAGTAGACAACGCGAACAAATAAATTATCATTAGTGTATGTAGCTCACGGCAGATGCACTCGCCACTCACCATGAAAACGTAGATGTGGCATATGAGTTTCAACACGTTCATCGTGTGAACAGCTATGGAGTGGAATTCCCTACCAGAATCAGTGTTTCCTGATAGCTACTAACTATGGGTCTTATAATAAGTTACTTACTTCAAAGCAAGCGTGCTCCATCGCCGATCACATCGTCGCTTTCCATCAGGTGAGACAACAGTCAACCGCGAGCCTACTAATCTAATCTACACTTAAAATTGTAAAGAGGTAGATTTTGTCAATTTTTTTTTTGTTTGTAGGATGTAATTTCTGAAAGTACTGGTCCTGTTTTTAAATTCTTTCACCAATAGAAAGTCGTTTTATTTCTCAGTGACATAGGCTATTTTATGTATGCGGGTGAAGCCGCGGGCAAAAGCTACAAAGGAACATAGGTTTACTCGTAAAAGTATAACAGACAGAAAGACGGAGAAGTCATTAGACGATTACCTCAAAAAAATTTAGTCATTCCCTTTCTAGCCTATCATTTGATACTTATTTACTGTAAGAAATAGGTCGTATAAGGCAGTGCAAACTTTCATCTGCATCTTAGGGTAGTTGGACGCGTTTGAACGCACATACGCACAAATTTCAATATGCCTTCTCCTATAGTTCAGCAATTTAGAGCCCCTATATTTATTTTCGCAGCTCCACGCCTGGTGACACAGTGCACACACATCCCGCCAGCACTTACGGTGAGACGGCACAAATTGAAAACGCGCTCAACGGTAAACGACACTGATTTGTCGACCGTTTGCTCCTCGCACATTTTAGCTAAGACTTTGTCTAGGACTCTAGGTCCTATGAATGACTGGCTTTTGTTGCTACTAGTAAGTACTGCTACTAGTAAGTAATCGTTATTTATTTATTTTATTTATTTATTTAAACTTCATGTACAGTAGTGGTACATAGGCGGACTTAATGCAACAAGGCATTCTCTCCCAGTCAACCTTTGGGTTATATTTATTTGTTTATCCTTACATCGGAACGCCTTGCAGCAATTACACCAACGGATCACAATTAGTTTAGAATCGGCTACTTTTACTATAGGTTAAATTAAAAACCTATCTGTTAAATCTACACTAATATTTTATACATAGAGGTAAAGTTATTTTTTTTTAGTTGTAGTAGGTAATACTGGTCCGATTGCTAAATTTTTTTCACCGATAGAAAGGTGCTTTATTCCTGAGTGACATAGGCTATTATTATTATTAATACTAAAACAAATAATACCAATAAAACTCACTTAAAATCACTTTTCATGTATTGAAAGTGTCTTCAAACCCTCTCAGCCTAGGCTGTCAAACTAACGACAAAGTGCCGTCAGTCACCACTAACTTTCAGGTAAGGGCGATTTTTTATCAGCTGGAGCCGAACCGCGACTCGCAAGTAATCGACACCGAATTAATGTGGCGTCACTAACTCGGCCGACGCCGGCGCACTCTTAAAAATCTCTCTTTCTTAATTTTTACATCGTTGCAAGGTGTTACTTGTGAAGGGATGGGGGAATTTCACGTTGAGATGTCGATATGTCGATACGAAATATTTTAAAGTTTTTTTTTTGTTTGTAGGAGGTTGGTAATCTCTGAAAGTACTGGTCCGATTGCAAAAATTTTTTCACCGGTAAAAAGCTGTTTTTGACCATACCCTACCATCAGAGGTATACAAGCATAAAAATATAACATTTTATAAATAAATATTTTATTTTATATTTTATAAATAATGCATGCATTTCCTTACAACAATTGATATTAAAAATAATTTAAACACATACACAAAGATTATACCTTATTTGTATCATTTAATTACATTTAGATAGTCTTTAATTGAATTGGCTTTATTTATAGGAATTACGAATGTATCTTATAAATAAAGCCAATTTGTAAAATAAATTGAGACTTAATTTATTTTTAAAGATGATTATATACTTTGCTTCTTTTATAACTCTGGATATCTTATTATATATTTTACATTTACTAAAATATATAAAACAGTAATTCGTTTCTATAAATATTTATGTCATAACGGTAGTAACAGTACGAATTCACAGGTTTCTCTTTGACAGGTTTTTCCAAGGTCTTTCATAATACATTAATGACAAACTAGATTGGGGTAGGCCATTATTACTCGTTGTTATCTATAGAAAACTAGCTAGGCCTAGGACAACTAATTAAATTTCAATCGAGTTTGGCCAGTTTTATCATTTCTCACGAACAAGTTTTTAGAATCACAGACATGAATGAAGTGTAATTCCGATGTTACCTCATCAACATTTTTTTTTCGGTTGGCAAAAATCATCATATTACAACCCCCGCTCTTGGGTGGAGCGGGAGATAGAGTCAGACTCTTCTTGACTAAAAACTCCACCCTGTTCCTTCTAGCCTTCATACCGGGGCTCCAGTTCCTTTCAGATAACCCTGGCCCCAGTAGGCTTCGACCCAGCTGGGCCCTTACTGTTGCTGACAACTCCTTGAGGCGCGAGAACAGTGCGCGCTATCGACGTCTGGGCTCGATCCGGACAGTTACCGGACGGTGGGACAGCGAACTACCTATGGCTACCTATGGCCGCGTCTACGGTGGCCGGACATCATTATAGTCATCTTTTTGCTCTGTCCTGTGGTACTTGATGTTTTTTCTTCCATTCTGTCCTGTCACTTGTCATGCTGTCAATAACTCCCTTTTCTTTCACATAATACAACCATCTTTTCTTTGGCTTCGCTCTCCGACCTAAGCTCAAGTAAAAAAATAATATCGATAACTTTATAAAGGTAATCCCACCCGTGTCTACGTAGAAACCTATTAATAATTTGCGGGTGGCAAAGTTTTTAAAAGTGTTTTCCCCGGTCGGCACCTTGTCGGTGTGGAGGGGGGAGGGTAGAGGGCCCATTAATTACACCACCTCACTTGCTCATGATATTGTCGGCTTTTTATAACCACGGGGTGTTCATGAAAATTGTTATGTTAGCGCTGAATACGCGTATTCGCCCCCCACTTGTTTAGATTTTTTGGGTCAAGAAAAGTTGGAAGTTTGTGCATGTATTTATAACTAGCTTCTGCCGGCGGTTTCACCCGCGTGGAAAGTAGATTTGTCTATACAAACTATGGACCCGCGGTTCATTCCCATAGGGGGGTAAATTTTAGAAAATCCTTTCTTATTCTTTGTATGCATCATAAAAGGAACTTATTTTTTTTATTAAATTTCAGCGTTCTAGTCGCCAAACTTAAGTGGCAGTGGGCAGAGCCCATTGCTCGCAGAATGGCGAATACGTACCGGAAGATGCAGCGTTAGAAGCTCTCACACAAGGTGGACCGATGACATAGTGAGAGTCGCGCGAATGCGACGGATGCGAGACGCACAGTACCGGTCATTGTGGCGTAGCTTGGCTGAAATGATGATGATGACGAGGGCCAAGGATTTTGGGGTTGGTATGGGCGTCTCACTGGAGGAGGCCTTCACCCGACTTGGGGTTCCAACAGATTAAAAAAAAACTTTTTATAAAAATAAATAGAAATTAGGATACACATAAAATTAAGTAAAGAGAAATTGTACTAACATAGTTTAAACTACATGAACTAATATTAAATAGATTGTAAGAAGTGTAAACTTTAAGTACTGGAAATAAAAGGTTTTTTATTTTATTTATTATGGGCGTCTGGAAGTCAGTGAGTGAGTCAGGACTTTACCTTTTGTATAGGTATACAGAAGAGCAAAGGTAGTATCTCGTAGTGGTACTATGTAAGTATTTCTTGTCTTTATTGAGTATCTAGACCGTACTGCCTGTATTAAGTCCGTAGGACTGAGCAATATTTAGCTTAGTATTGTCGCTTAAATATGATGTTGCAATAGGAAAGTTGATTGGATACGCCATCAGTTATTTATTACTAGTTTAAAAAAAAATAGTAATCGCGCGCCTCAAGGAGTTGTCAGCAACAGGAGAGGCCCAGCTAGGTCGAAGCCTACAGGGTTATCCAAAAGGACACTCGAGGCCCGGTACGAAGAGGCTAGAAGGAACTGGGTGGGTTTTTAGTCAGTAAGAGTCTGACACTATCTCCCGCTCCACCCAAGAGCGGGGGTCGTCATAAGATGATTTTAGCCCACCGTAAAAAAAAAGTCTACTGTTGAACTTATATCTACCCAGGCAAAAAATCATTAAATAATTCCTTCATCTTTTTTCCACCATAACACTAAGTTTTCGTACGCAATTACATCACCTATTCATCTCCCTGGAAAGGAATAGGAAATTGCTCAAAACTTTTATCTGGCGGAGCCGTCAGTCAGGGCGGCGGCCATTTTTCAAAACTCTCTCAACTGAGGTGTGCTTGCCGGCGGGCAGTGAAACTTGTGTTTTACGAGTTTTTTGTGTCGCACTGTATTAAAAGTAATTGTAGGGGGCTTTTTCTTCTAGGGAAGCAAAGGCGGTTTTGTAAAATTTGACACATGATCTGATACAGGAGTTTTTTTAAACCTGCTTAAAAATAGGAAGGTTATTTTTTATTTTTCATCAATCATTTCAGCCGAAAGACGTCCTGTTGCCGACGTTGTTGACGTAACTGTTGGACATCGACCTCCCACCACTGTACCTATATTTTTGGCTGTACGTATTTCTTTATTGATATAACCTAGTGCTTGACTGCCATCCCATCTGATGGTAAACAGTAAAGCAATCGATGATGATGAATTGAGTTGATACTTTTGTATTTCTGAACAATGCTTTAACTGAGATGGGTTCTCATAAAAGGGTAACAAACAGTTTGTGGGGAGAGCCTGGTAATATATGTGACAAGACTTCCTAGTACAGATACCAGATACAAAAAAATTATCTGTAGCCACTTAACTAATGTTGGTTTGAAAGGCACCTTTGTGAAAGTGGAAATATTTGTTTTCTAATTGTTTATATTAAATTGAACAGGTAGGTATTCGTGTTCAGGCTTCTCCAAACTTTTCCAGATTTGTTTTTTCACTATGAATTTACTGCTAACCTTTATCTGATTCTTTAGTACTTTACAACCTGGCATAAATTAATAAAAAAATCACTTAACAACTTTTTTAAGACTAAGAAGAAATCTTACATTTTTTACGTCCGTCAAAACAGGAAGTCGCCTAAAGCGCTTCCGGCCGATAACAACATCCGGTGCGAAGTTCTGCCGAACTTTCGGCAAACTTTCGACGAAGTTTGGGCAAGTTTCGAGCGAAGCAGGTGCTCTTTTCGGATAAAAAGTGGCACCTTTTGTTGAGAAAATCTTTTTATGTGGAACTGAAACAGATAGGATTTTACGACAAGATCATTGCGGACCCCTTCGAGTGTGCTAATCTGTTTTTAAGAGTTTGTGCAGATAATAGCGTGACGGGAGAATTTTTTAAGTAACTTTATTAGATGTTGCGGGGACTTGGCGGTTGTGAAGAAGTTCGGATTATGTCGCCGAGATGCGCGCTGATTGCGTTTGAATCACTTGTAAAAATAATTTATGAGTAGGTAGGGGTGGTAGTAATTGTATGATTTACGAAGATATAGAGGGATACCAATATCTAAGGGATAGCTATAATGCACGTGTGCATGTGAGATGAGTAGATAAAAACCTGTCTGTGGTCTCCGAGTGACACGTGGACTGTTTTTAAGCTAGAATAGATAAGCCTCACTCAAAGTAAGATTTTTTGAGGTAGGAATTCATTTATTTTTTAATGATCATTTGGAGCGTGAGGATGTGTTAGATTTTTACTAACTAGAGTTGTCATTTGACCCATTTTCTACTAAAATCTATTTTGCACGCACTCACCTGAATTGAAAAAAAACGGCAGATGGTACGTAAGTAATCACTACATAGTATAAAACAGAGTCGCTTTTTCTGTCCCTATATCCCTATGTACGCTTAAATCTTTAAAACTACGCAACGGATTTTGATGCGGTTTTTTTTTAATAGATAGAGTGATTCAAGAGGAAGGTTTATATGTATAATAACATCCATTAAATAGTGGAGAAATACTATTACCCGAGTGAAGCCGGGGCGGGTTGCTAGTATAATTATATTTTCTTTTTTATCTTGTTAGTGATTCTAAATTTTCTTTAACATTTTCTGTTTCTTTCCATAAGAATCTTTAATCGGCTTAGTATTTTAAAATATGAGAACCTACAATTGTTATCCATTTGTTATAGCCACTAGCTGTTGGATCTCCTATGATTAAATAAATAAAATCCACAGTTTCACCTTGTTTCCCTTTGCGTTCCACGGTAAATCTTTCAAACAATTTCGCAAAAATGGAGATAGTTCTTTATACCTACAAGAAGTCAAAGATAGGCAAGCTTACTAGTAAAATCTTGATATCCTAGTCCAAAACCTAACCTCCCCTAATCCGGGTAATACAAATAGTTTCGGTGAATAAGATAGTACTCTAACTAATAAACTACAGATAGATTTCCATTCAATCAGGCTTCACCCTGACAGTATCTCAGTGACAAATCAAACCCAGTACCTACCTACTTTTTTTACGGGTCTAATGGTTAGTGGCGCTAACTGTTATGCCGGAGATCGTGCGTTCGATTCCTACCCAAGACAAATGTTTGTATGATTAGCACCATCATTTATTCTGGGTGTAATTTGTCTATAATAAGTATGTATTTAGATTTTTTTTATAATAATATAAACTAGTGCTTGACTGCTACTTACTGGTAACGAGCATTAGTTTATGAGGAGCCTATTCAGTCTAGCTTTGAAGATACCAAAAAAAAAAAGATTACTCTATTCTATACCCAAATTATAATAGAGAAGACCACAGCAGGCAAATAGTTTAAGTCCTTCGATGTACGCAGTATAAACGACATGGCGAAGCGCTTAGTTCGGACCGTAGAGGTTTCAACAACGTAAGGGTGGATACTCGTCGAAACAAAACTATATAGCAATTGTTAAAAGTAACGAAATATCAATTAATCTCCCATATATTAAGTAATTTCATTACTAAAATTATTACAACACTGTTTTTCCGTATTGCCAACATTATGGCGAAGGAACTTCTTAACCCTTCAGATACCGTCAATTAGAGACACAATAGTAAGACAATAGATGCGCGGCCACCGGTGGTCGCTTGGGGATTCATGAATTAAGTGAATCGCACAGTACGTCGGGTTCTCCGTTGGTAGAAAGGTGTCATATAAGTATATTCGTCAGTTGTCTAGTACTCATAGCACAAGCTCTGCTTTGTTTAGGACTGGATGTCGTTGTGTGAAAAAAAAGTACTCCACCAGTACCTTACGAGAACAAAAAACTTACGCAACCATTTCCCCAACACACAATATCGTTTACAAACGTATCGTATGTCCACAAACATTTACTTCGGAAGCTCCGAGAACTCTTCCTGTAACCCTTCCTGTCTCGGGGGCGTGATGACGATAAAAACTGATTGCAGCGTGTTTACGACACCTGACGTGACTCGCCGTGACACCTGAACACGGCCCTCCGAGGGACGTTTAAGAGGGATGGTTGCCCTTTTTAAGACGGGGCTTTTAGGGTACGCTCGGAAGTTGGAGAAGTTAAAGTGTACACACGTAAATGCACGTGTGGGATGGTTTAGAATGTTTTATTTTGACAATTAAAAGACGTGTAATATACTTAAGTTACTTTTCTACATTGTATCCATCTTTCAGTCTTTTTATTGCGTTTGGAATCCACTAATCTTGATAGATAAAATTAGGATAAAATTAGGATAAAATTAGGATAAAATTAGGATAAAATTAGGATAAAATTAGGATAAAATTAGGATAAAATTAGGATAAAATTAGGATAAAATTAGGATAAAATTAGGATAAAATTAGGCCTAATTAAGTTAAAATTGGAACACACTTTGACACTAGATGTAATTATGCACTTCCTGCTCGTATTCTATTTGGTTTATGAGCAGCTCAGCGTGTATTCTTTATCCATTGTCTCTTTTCACCGTCTTCTTAAAATTTTGATTAACACGTTAAATCGCTACACTAAGTGACAGTGTGCAGGGCACATTGCTTGCAGAACAGATGGACGAAAGACGCAGCGTTGGAAGGCCTCCCGCAAAGTGGACTGACAACCTGGTGTGGATCGCTAAAATGCGATGGATGCAAGACAATTTGCAGGACCGATCAGTATGATGACAATGATGAGAAGGATCATATTAATACGGGATAAATAGTTTTGATATCTGTCAACATATACAAGTGAAATACAGCAAATTAAGCGATCCTATAGATATATTAATTTAGCTTCGTCGGCTCTTCATTCCCTCAATAAATAAATAGGTACACGACACAAACCAAACGATGAATAGAATGTACTCTCAGGATCCACACTGGCAATTCTGCCAAATCACAAGGTGTGCCGGAGACACAATGCCGAATCAAAGCGGCCCTGTAATCAAGCCGCCCTGTCATCTGACTGATTAGTGATCACAGACAGCTACGTGGGAGGTACGCCGGTAATTATTAGATACCACATAACATGAAGTAATTATGGTAAGTGTGTTGTATTAGGTCTAGTAGTATAGCTTGGCGTATTGGCGAAAATGTTGGCTTATTCGCTATTGAGTCGTGATACCTGGTTTTGGCTCGGGTATTTATTTGTGGCGCATATAGTTATGTCCTTGTCCTGCGGGAAGTACTGTACCTATCCTGTACGTATTCCTCAATGCTGAGGGTCGTGAGCACTTTTACTTGTATGATATACCTCCACCTGTTTCTGTCTCTGGCGGTGTGAAGAGCATTGCTTATTGTAGAGTCAAGAGCAGTGCGGATCTGCGGGCGCAGCGAATCCTTTTCCTGTCCATTTTACTGGTCACAATGAGCTTTTTGTGGTTGCCACACACACACTATCCGTCGTGCATGTTGGTTTTTGCTTACACATAAAAATAGCAGCACTCGAAGCCATATAAAAAGTAGCCTACCTCGGGGGTGAAGCTTACTCTATACCAAATTTCATTAAAAGCACTTCAGTAGTTGAACTGTGAAAGAGTGACAAACATACAGAAACACTTTCACATAATCGTAAGTTTTCCTGTTTCTACCTGTGAGAACCTGTAATTGGCTCAATGTCTCTTATACTGTTGTTATAGCTGTTGGTTCTCCTATGAGTAAATAAATAAACAAATATGGATTACAATACATTCAGTTAAAAAAGTATCGGGAATGGATGATTTGTTTATGGTTCCAAATTCAAATTTTTGTTTTTTTGTAGTTGTTAGATTGGCACAACTGTTTTCCATTTTGGCGCGGAGTTTGAGTTGCATCTGTTATTTATATTAAACTAGCTTTTGCCCGCACGGCTTCGCTCCCGCTCTTCCCTACTCTACTCTACTCTATTCTACTCTACCTTACTCTACCCTACTAAACCCTACTCTACCCTACACTACTCTACACTACACTACTCTACACTACTCTACCCTGCTATACCCTACCAAACATCACATAAACCATCTACTAAATAGTCCGAACAAAGCCTAAAAATTTGGTTTGGATTGGTGAGCCCGTTCTTGAGTTATAAAATAACAACGAAAAGTGGCATTGATTTTTATATATATAGATACAGTGCTGGTTTTAGTAATATCATATATATAGTGTGTATTGCGAATTTCAAAATGGACAAAAATATCGAACAAAGAGTTTGTCTTAAATTTTGCATCGCCAATGGAATTTCGTGTTCGGAGTCACTGAAAATGTTACAGAAGGCTTACGGTGAATCGACTTTATCAAAAACTCGTGATTATGAGTGGTTCAAAGCGTTCAAAAGCGTTCGAGATGTGATGGAAGATTTGCCTCGCTCTGGTAGGCCGTCAACGTCTGCAACTGAAGTTAACGTCGCAAAAGTGAAGGAAATAGTGACTGAAAATCCCCATTCAACTCTGAGAGAGATAGCCGCCGAACTTTCTGTATCTCACGAGTCGATCCGTACCATTTTAACTAATCATTTGGGTATGAAACATGTTGCTGCTTGGCTAGTCCCAAAAGATCTGAATTTTCTCCAAAAACTCAATCGCATGAAAGTCGCTGAGGACATGCTAGAACGAGTCAGTTCGGACCCAACATTCATGAAACGCATTGTTACTGTTGACGAGACGTGGGTTTACGAGTTTGACATGCAAACTAGTCAACAAGCTTCGGAGTGGCGCCTTCCAACTGATCCGAAACCGAAAAAACCACGCCAAAGTCGATCAAAAGTCAAAGTCATGTTGACTGTTTTCTTTGACTATCGCGGTGTTGTGCACTCTGATTCTTACCGGAAGGTCTAACGGTAAATAAAGAATATTATTTGAGCGTTATGCGGCGTTTAAGAGAGCAAATTCGACGAAAAAGGCCAGATTTGTGGAAAGAAAATTCTTGGATTTTGCACCACGACAATGCGCCTTCGCACAAGGCTCTCATTGTGAACGAATTTTTGACCAAACACTCAACAAATATCATCCAGCAACCACCATATTCACCAGATATGGCTCCTGCTGACTTTTTTCTTTTTCCTAAACTCAAATTACCACTTCGTGGCACCCGTTTTCAATCGATAGAAGACATAAAGGAGAATTCGCGGCGAGAACTGAACTCAATTCAGGAAGCAGCGTTTAAAAAATGTTTTGATGAATGGATTATTCGTTGGCGCAAGTGTATCGTTTCTAAAGGAGCATACTTTGTAGGTGATAAAATAAATTTGGATGAATAACAGACATTTTGTGTATTATTGATCTTTTCCCGGTACTTTCTTGACAGAGTAGTATTTAGGTCGCAAGACGTGACAAGTTAAATACTTACCTACATATACTGTCATCATTGAACACTTAGTTTGCAATTAACGTTTTGAATTTGACATAAATAATTCTCAGTGTCTTAAGACACCTTTTATTTGCTTTAAGAAGATTGAGAGGGAGTATCAAACTTTTACTGACTAACCTACCCAGTGATCCTTAAGTTGCCCTTTGCGTTTCAAAGTCACAGTGGCTCTTTTAAACAATCCTGCCGACACATACGGTAGACGTACGTAAAGTATTTACATACCTACATACATCTTACGACACCTAAAAATTCTTAAGTGTCCTAACATTTCAAACTGTCTCAATTAGGGGTGTGAAGCCATATTATGAACCAATGTCATTGTAATATCATCAAAGAACACGTCACCTAAGTAAGCCATCATAATTAAAACAAGCCACAACAAATCTGCAATTAAAATTCAAAGCCAACAAACTTTCCACAACTCTGCACCAAAAATTCCGGCAGCCTGACAAACTCCATCGATTCACATAATCGGCTCAGACAGGTGAACGTACTACGTTGCTATTTTAATTTCCAACTAATTTTGGCGTTCGAAGTAAAGCGGATTGCGAACTTTAAAATGAAGCGACCAGGGGCGTAGATAGAGAACCAAGCACTGAAGCAAAAAAACTGGGGCCCCTTTTTATATGGAAAATCATCTAATAACCTTTCTGCTGTGGGTGAGCGGGAAGTAGTGTAAGACTTTTACTGACTAAAACGAGTTGTCATGATTAAAGTAGTGTTTTGACCTATTTTCTCCATTATTATCTTCATTATTTATTGTTTTGTGACTATTTAACGTTCATAAGAAAGTTCGTTGTATCACAGTGGGCCCTAAGAGAATACCAGCGCTAGGTTATTTATTGTTTTAAATAAAGCAGTTTAAGATGAGTTAGACGCCTTTTTGGCCTCACACTAATTATCTACTCTTTAATTGTGTATGTTTAGTTTATACGATTGTGTGAGGCATGAATAAACGTTTTTAATCAACTTCTTTTTTCTTTCATTTTATTTAGATTTCGATAGGAGGAGAATTATACGGTAGGTCATAAGAGGTTTGCTAATGAGGCTTTTGGGAGGCCCTCGACCTTGGGGGCCCTGGAGCTCTGCGCCACCTAGCTAGTTACGCCAGTGTAAGCGACAATGCTGAAGTTAGGGCCTGCCCTGGCGACTGGTAAACTCCGCGCTAAATCTGTTCGGAGTTGAGTGCCTATTGGTAATTACGTAGCGACGGTGACGGTAAATGGACTATGATTGAGTTACTTTACAATACTTTGATTGGTTTGGACGAGTTGGAACAAGGTGTTTAACGAACTGATGGATCTGAGATTGGAGGTTTAAGTATTGTCAATATCTTGAAATGGATTTAGCTGTAACAGAGTAGTATAAGATTAATGGGCAGGACATAATTATTTTATGTCCTACCTGTGGTTCTTCCCATTATGCTGAGAGAGAAAAATTAAAAATAGACTAAAAGAATATCAGAGTGCTTTTTTTAGGTGGGAAATCATCTAATAACATTTCCCGCCCTTTGTGTCAGACCTATACTAAAACCCACTCCTGGTCCTTCTTTATCTTCATTCCAGGGGCCCATGGTTCACTTTCGCACAACCCATAGAATATCAGAGTGCCGACTCCTTCGTAGCAAGGCGTAGTCGCGTAGCTCTTCGTAGCATTCGCGTAGCCGGGCCTAACTGGACCTGGATTTAGCTACAAATTGATATTTTTGTAGACCTTTACCCGGTCTACTTTTAAACATTTTTGTTTTGATTATTTGCATTGCCATTTCTTTTTCAAAATTTCATGAACTAAGATCTAATGAGCCTCACATCATAAAGACGTCTTATTCTAATTGAATCAGTTCATGTTTTCCAATACATTCTACTTCAAAATGTTCTACACGAAAGCCCAGCGTAACTGCAAAGAAAACGTCTCCGTTTATTTTAGTGTTGTGTAAGTTATCGAGGCGGGAAGGTGCACGTTAAGACGGCGGACGCTTGCCGCGGCACGCGCGCTTATCGACACCGCCCAACGTGCAGGGAGGTGAAATATCGACAATTATTGATCTCTGTTTTACAGTTATAGTTCTCCGATGAATATTGAGTGGCCGTAAACTTAGGTCTGCGTGTTGTTCGGATGAGGGCTTTAAAGCGATTTGAAAGGTTTAAGTGGGACAGAAAAGGTACCTAACCAAAGCTAAGAAGACTTGTTTTTAAACATTATTATCTACTAGCTGCTCTCAGCGGCTTCGCCCGCGTAATAGCAGAAAATTATCCCAAGGAAACATACTTCCGGGGTAAAAAGTATCCTATGTCCTATTCCAGGACATGGTCTATCCGTGTACCAAGTTTCATCAAAATCCGTTTTTCCATTTAGGCGTGAAGACGTAACAAACAAACAAACTAACTCACTTTCACTTTTATAATATTAGTAAGGATTATTTTGCATCTTGCAAATTAGATACCGGCTATAATTAAAAGCAGTGTGAGCAGTAGAGGCCTAACGGCAATGTTATACAGCGTGGGTTTAAACCCAGGCAAGCAGTTTACTTTGTGTAAATAATTACGTTACCACTAATATAAAAAATAATGAATAAAAACATTGCGCAAGCAAAAATTCGAAGACATAATTATGACATCCACCAAAGAGCATTGGACCCGCGTGGTGGATTAAGGGCACAACTTTACGGCTCATGCTCTCCACTAGAGAAGCCTGTGTCCCAGCAATGGGAACATTATAAGGCAGACTAATTGACTATGCCATATAATTAAAACAGAGAAGTAATTAAACAAATCCTAACAACTGCAAAGGATTATATTTCAAAACAAATAAAGCCAATTATTTTAAGGTATTACTGATTAATTCTCCAATAGATACACAGTTTATAGACGTCAATCAATGTAGCCATTTATAGAGATCACGATATCTAATATGGATAAAGCGCTTAATTAAGAACCAGCAGTATTTGCCAAGAAGAAATTCATCGACAACAAAATGCACATTTCAAGCTGAAGATTCGACAGCTTCGACATTTATCGACTCATTATCAACAATATCATTTATCACTTCGATAATCTGCATTTAAATCGACACAACAATCGACTCAGCCCGTCACTAAAGCTGACACCTTCGAATATATTACTCCGTGCCACTGAATCTAATCATGATCTGACGGATTAATATCTTACCGTGTTCCCGTCTGTTGGCTAAACCCACCGGCCATTTTGTGCCCCATTACTTTAACACCTTTTATCATAGCACCTTAACCCCTTGATAACAAAGGCTACTATTGAACAGCCGAAGGTCAAGTTAATTTGGTAGTTTAAAATATTGAGTGAGTAACGTTCAGGGGCAATTGCGAAGATTTATTATTATACCTGTGTATTGTTTGAATTGTTGTTTAATATTGGATTAGAAGGCTGATGGATTTAATGACGGGGTGATGGATTGCTATGGTTATAAAGCGGAGTAGGTACGTACTTATTAGTAGAAGTTTTGATTATAGTTTTCTGATTATTTTGAAATTACAGTATCTACTTATTTGTTAACACTTTTGATGCCAAGGATCCAGCATTATAGGTCGTACAATAATTGAAAATCTACTAGTAGAGTCCTGAGTAGGTATACATAAAGTCAAGCCAACAATAGCTAAGTATAAGAATGATTCAGGGGGCAGGCCCTGTTTCAATCTATGAAGCGGAGTGAGAGGGAATGATAAGCGGTTGCCTAATTTTGCGAAACAGGAATACTAGCGGAACCGCAACCGTGAGGGATCATACTTCCTCACGCCGCGCATAGCGATTCCCGGCAATCGCAGGCGCGGGCTTGCAGACACCGAGTAATAGGGTGCTCGCCGTCCAGTTGTTCTTCTTTTTAATTGATATAAATAAGTGTTTGTCTGTGATTCCACCTGATGCTGAGCAGTCCGTCTGGTAAGGACCGAGCCCGAGTCATCGACGACGTGTCGTGTTTCACGCACGCCTCAAAGAGATGTCAACAAAACCTCAGAGGCCCAGCTGGGCCGATACCCACTAGGACCACGGGAGAAAGAGTTACCGTTACCGTTGTCCTGGACGCAAAGACCAACTGAAGGATACAGCTGGGTTTTAGTCAGTAAAAAGACGCTTATCATAACGTCCTCAGTCAGAAAAGAAGTACGGGTTTTTAGGTGCGGGATATCATCAAATTATTATAACTTCTCTTTGGGTGGACAGAGGCTTCAGATTGAAACCCACCTTTGTTCCTTCAATTAGTTGTCCTTGGCATTCCAGGGGCCGCAGTGAAGTGTTCGAACAATCCCGCAGCAATTTAGGTTGCACCTATCTTTGTGATGGCTGCTGAACAAAGGCATTAGAGCGCTTAATTTATAAGTATCTCTAATAAAAAAATAAAAAAAGTCAAAATATTTTATTTCACATAGGCCTACATGGGCACTTATAAAACGTCAGAAGCTAGTGCACGGTTCCAAATTGGTCGCTTCCTATGGAGAAGAACTGGCAAGAAACTCCATAGTAATATTTTAAACAGACTCTTTTCACTTGTAAACTTCAGTCTGATCTTATATGCTGGCAAAAACTAATAATACGGAAGTGCAACACCACCAAAGGTCAATCGATCAACGATCAACTTTCTCTACCGTCATATAAAAAGTGATATCAAAGGCAGCAGGCTTGCCCTCCATCCTAGTGACCCAGTAATGTGCACTAGAACTAGATGCTCGCTAAAAGGTGTGGAGTGGAGGCGCGTGCTCGACAGTCGATGTATCGACGTTTCAGGTCAAACGACCTCTGAGAGCGACTTGATGAAGGAAATAGGGAGGGGGCGGTGTCGACTCTTGAAAGGTATATAATAATTACTGAGTGTGCATTTGTGATCCGTTTTCAGAATAATGCAGTCACGAAAATGTGACAGATGATTACAAATCGACCTGTTTAATTGACCGCCTCCATAAAGCATATCGAGCATGGAGCTGGTCTCTCGGCTGGGCTAATATGCAAACATTAAACAGAAAAAAAATACCTAAGTATATCGAAAACTAGTTTTTTTTTTACGTTTAATTTACCCCAAAAACAACCTAAAGTGTAGGTACCCCGTCAAGTTTTAAATATTGACATAGAAGACTTTATTATCAGTAGCTACTGGCAGGCTACAAAATTTAGTTCAAATCCTTTACAAAGCGTGAAGAAGTGACAAACATACACACACTCACAAACTTTCAACTTTATGATATTGTATGATATACAAAGTGTAAGAAAATCGGCCTCGCCATACAAATTGTCCAATCAAGTTTATCATTTTGTATGGTGAGTCTGATTTTTTTTTTCGTTTCCTGAAAAAAAATCTCGTGGTTGGTTTTTCAGTTTCGTCTACTGAGCAAACTGTCCCTTACACCTTGTATACAACTACGGTATTAGGTACTTATTTCTCTTAACCTTGATCCCCAATATCGACACAATATAATCGACACCACAGCACACCCCTAGTGATCGCTGTCTAAGTGCTAGAGGGGCGGCTGGGCGGCAGTCAGCGTTTTGCAAACGGGTTGAGTGTCCCAGGTGCTTGGCTGAGTGTGGCGCGTGATCGATGTGGGACAAGCCGATAATGGGCCACGGAACTGACGTAAGAGACCGCTTCATTGGGGGTTGCCTACTGTACTTTTATACATGTAGATTTTTTTAACTTTTACTCCACACTAAGAATTTTACCTGTATCGTGTGAGCATTCACAAATATGTAAACTCACATAGCCAAGACACCCAGACAAACATTAGTTACGTGTAAGTGAGTATAAACTACAGCATTTACTTGTAACAGAACAACGAGCCGCTCTATGATATGTTCTAGTGTATCATCCTTTTACAAACGAAACGTCGAGCACGCTCGCCTCTTCGTTACAAACCAAAGAGAATTACAAACCAACGAACATATTGGTGTAACATTTTGTCGACCCACGAGTGCGGGCGATGCGCGGTTGCGGAGTGACATTTAAAAAAAAATGAACGCAAGGTACAACGAAATGTTGGTAAATGCACACTCGCTGTGAGCATTTACCCGTAACATAACGCCGAGCATTTGCAGGAACGTTACATTACATGGAAATGCTTAGGAAACTGAGCTTTTGCCTGTATTGTACCATTCGTAAGAATGTTACATTACACAGAAATGCTCCAGAAAATGTTGTAGTCTATACTCACCTTAAAGATCGAGTAGCGAGACGTAGCGCTGCTGTCAAGCGCTCAACCACTGCGACATCCGTGCCTAATATAGATGAATATTGTTTATTGAGACACAATTACATAGCATTATTATCTTCTAAAACATTACGTAATAAGAAGCCTATGTAGCTTTTTTCCTTTTCAAAAGTCAAAAAAAGTCAAAAAGTCAAAATATTTTATTTCACATAGGCCTACATGGGCACTTATAAAACGTCAGAAGCTAGTGCACGGTTCCAAATTGGTCGTTTCCTATGGAGAAGAACCGGCAAGAAACTCCATGATTACTCTTTTTAAAAAAAGTGGTAGGTGTTACAATATGATAGTATGTAAGAACAGTGTATATCAATACTGTCAATACACAAAAGCAAAAAATAAAAAAAGTAATTTCGAGCCAGCTATGCATCTAATTATACAGCGTGGACAAAATAGTTGTTTTTACTGCATTGGGGGCGTCGCCCAGGTTATCATCTGGAGTGCAAGCGGACATATTCTGGGACAGTCCAGAACATAGAAAAAAACTGCATTAGTAGTGGGAGTTACATGGATCGATAAATTCATTTTGTTTGGTTTCATCTCACTATTTGGCACGTAGTTCTTTCCGTATATACATAGGCAGTGGTGAATACCTCTCTTCCCACTATTTGGTTCATTGAGAAGACTAGCTTGACAACAAGGTTAAGTCAGTCAGTAAACAACAACCCTTCCCCTCCAAAAAGTGCACAAAATGTCAGAGATGGTTATGAAAGACACACGAGTGCTACGCATGTTTTATAACTAGTCAATTCGTGGAAAGTGATATTTGTGTCACCTAATTCTAAAGTAACTATAAAACCGAATAGACTAGTCGTTGTGGCGACAATCAGGGAGGCCTATATTTAGCAGTGGACGTATTTCGGTTCAGTAATGTAACTAGGCGAGACTGGGCGAGGGCCCATTTCGCCTTTCGAGGGCCTCTTTAAGAACAAGGTTTTTTTTATTTAATTGAAAGGCTCACGTTTGACCATTATTTCACCTAATCACAGTCGCTGTCCCGTTTACGAATTTATGGAAGAAAAAACTTTTTACAAAAAAAATAAGAAATCGGTGCTTCTTTAATAGTTTAGTCTCTTCGTTATTTAACACCGACTTCCAAAATTAAAGTTATTTGATACTTTTCAGTGTTTTTTATCATTGAAGTCGGTTATATTTTTTTTGTAAAAAGTTTTTTTTATTTTACACTTTTTAGTTACGGTACCACCACTAAAAAGTACCCTCAGTCAAACTTAAATACCTTATAGTCAGAGCGCATCTCATAACGGTTCTAATAATCCCAAACACGGTTAGATTACATTAATTTACCTTTCGGCTTCATCATCAGATCAGTTCGATATATCCTCTCCCCCTCTTCTTTCAAACAGTCATTAAACTAGATGCTGGAGAGGGAAAGGATATATCGAACTGATCTGATGATGAAGCCGAAAGGTAAATCTTTCAATCAGTCATTAGACTAGATGCTGATAATCCCGGCTGTAGCATCAGGCCAGTTTAATGTCAACATTGCAATGAACTTAAAATTTAGTCCTGTTTAAAATGAGCCCAAACACGACTACGGTGCTGTAATTTCAAGGTTTGTACTTTTCCTGATGCTCCTGGCTTCAGCATCAGGTCTCTATGTACTTCGGTGTTCTTTATTAGCAGTACGTTTATCCACACATCGAGCCGTTTTCAATGAGCCTAAACTCGATATATCTGCTGTTTGTTGTCGAGGACTTAGGTACTCTGCAGACTATCCTGACTGCAGCATCAGGTCATGACTTGATGATCATGAGACCAAATGTGGCAAATGCCCTATCAAACATCAAAACAATTTACTAAAACAGTCCTTGCCTGTTCGAGTAACTTCTTACTGTTAAGGAGTTGTACCTTCCATCATCAGCCCAGCTACCTGAGATGGTGACGACCATACGCAAATACACAAGATACTTCATAAAATATGCGAAAATCAATAAGTGAGCCTATAAAATTTGAAGGTTGCCCTCGATTTCTCCAAGATCCCATCATCAGATCCTAATTTGGTGATAATGGGACCACCTCAGAACTATCTACTTTCGAACAAAAAAAGAATTTTGAAAATCCGTCCACATTTGGGGGAGTATTCGACGAACAAACATACAAAAAAAAAAAAAAAAACATACAAACAGCCGAACGTAGTACCTCCTCCTTTTTGGGAAGTCGGTAAAAAAGGGCGCGCTGTTGAGCCTTTGTCCACGTCTAAATTAGTCCAAGCTACCACAAAATATATAGGTACAGAAGTCAATCTACATACTGTGCGCGCTCTCACAACGCACACATAGACACCGCTCACGGACACGATATCTCGGAGCGCCTTGGCCCGGTTCAAACGCTCATTTGTGTGCGTCCATCGAGCGTAGGTATAAAAAGTGAAGTATTAGTGTAGTAGTGAAGTGATCTATTTTGTGACGCTGTTTCGGTTGACATGATGAAGTTGAATAAAACAACAATAATAATGTATTTGTGGAAAATTTATTCGTGATTTTCGAAGTAGTAAAATAAAAACTCTACTATCAACACGCTACATAATTATCAGTGAGTTAACTCTATGTGCCTTGGCTCCGTTTGATTACTGATAAGGCACAAACACCTTAGATTACCGCACAAACCCATTCCTAAGCCTGAATAACACTTGATCTTAGCACCAGCCTGCTGAGCTTTGGGAATATAAACCTAAAGTACAGCTAAGATAGTTCAAATTACAATGTAACTTATTTGGTGGTTGGGACATTTTTAAAGATGGAATAAGGACGTTCTATATTTTGTTTTTACAAGTGGTTGCATTCAAAGATGATATTTATGGCACCGAGATAAAGTTCAAATTGGAATGATTCACACATCCTAAATGCAACTACTACTTCAGCCAGCTACGACCAAGTGATATTCGTTTCGAGACCAAAGATTAATCGTGTCAAATATACAGACTTTTGGCGTGTTTATTTCACGAAGGCGCATTTATACAGCAAGACGAAGTAATCGTATTTGAAAGATATTTTAAGCGTTTGTATAATTAACATGATTAAAACTTCGTACTCAATTCTTTCATTACATAAACCGAGCACACTATCTAAAATCGTAAACTTCGATTTTTGAAAACTTGTATTTAATTGGCTGTTTAGATAGCCAATCACAACTGTTTATGTGAATTTTGACAGATAGCTGGCCAATCAGAGACCTGCCTCACTACTATGTCGTGTCATTGATATTATTATTAGGGTTTTAAAGCGTATCTCTGTCTCACGACACAAGGCTGTCCAAGATTTCAAAAAACGCGAGTTTAATGACGTCATATAACATTCCTTAACGATGATAAAGCAATGACATTAATTCACATATTTTATTATTCTTATTTGGAACTTTCAAGAGGAGCTTACCAGTGAAGTACACGAACATATTGTAATACATAAATCAGACACATATTAAATAATTTGTTATTATAAATTAAATATAATTATGAACACCGTAACTTTATACAAGCTACTTAAAAGAAAATTCATTAAAGATCTTTGTTTATTGTGATTAGTATGAGAGATTAGGGAAAGTATCTTACGCTACCTACCTATACAATATATAAGTTTACATAAGATATTTCAGTACCTATAGTTGTTATTTTACTTACTAATCATTCAAACTTGTCAAGATACAAAAAAAGCCTCGCCAAATCGATAGAAAATAACCACAACATATGTTAAGTAACGAAAAATATCATTTTGGACGGAAATAAAATAAAAAAAAAGTTGCCAACGCGTTTTATCTTAGGCTAATAATATTCTATTCGCTTATCAGTAAGCAGTCTAAGTAAAATAAACTTCTATGTAAAAGTTACAAAACTATAAAGAACTTAAGTATACACCTTATCCTACAATGATTGTATATTTTTTTGTCTTGTATAAAGCGATTTACGACCTTACGCGTGAACAATTAGAATCTATTTTAACCTAATGTCGTGTGAAATATATATATATGAGTATCTTTTTTTATATTACATGGGTCATGGAAGATTTTGAATCAGTTTTTTTTGGTTATAACAAGTTACAAGAGTATAAACGGCGCGATACTTTAAAAATAGATAGAGGAGTATGTACGATAATTTTAATAAATAACGCAACAGCGGTGCATTTTATTTTTTCAGAAAACATTCCTGTTTAATATTGCCACGTCTAAAATAATTCGAGAACAGATAATGAGATTCATGTTTAGTATCTGTATGTAAAATACATTTTAAAAAATGAGAGCGTTTTAAATAGAGATTAATTGGAGATAGCTTGAAGCCTAGACATGTGATAGCAAGTAGCCAGATGGCACTTAGTGGGAGAAATACTTTAGAATTTAAAATACCACACATTTATTTTAACAGTTTAGGGAACATCTGTACTCCATTCGCAAAGAGATAGACATTTAAGCAAACCTTTTTTTACTGTCCGTTCAATCAATTTTGACTTCTATTCCGTCGACGTAAGGATAGCATTAAAAGCAAAAAAGTGTTTACAATACCAACTATTTGCTGCAGCCGCCATTTGTCATACCACCAACGCAACGCAAGAGTGAAAATCGGATAAGGCTACTATGACGCGGGCGAAGCCGCTTGTAGTTAGCTATAGTATCTATAAACATTCGTGAATACAGTCATGATTGTTAAAGTAAACGATTTTGCTCAATTGCGTTTTTACGTGATGATTTTGCGAGCCAAAGTCGCATTTTCTAACTACACACATTTTACATTGATTACTTTCCTAATTAACGATATTTTTAGAGAACAGGAAGATTCTTTTTTATATCTAGGTTTTTACAGTCATAAAATGACAATGGAATACTCAATTTATATTGTCTTTACTAACGTTTATCTTGTACTAATTTTGCACTACTTGTGAATTTTGATAATAATTTTCATGTACAACTCTGTTATGCATAGCAAATATTTTTGTAATAACATGTTATGAGATATGATTTTGTGTTACCTGCCTGCGCGTATGGCGTTTTTGTTAAGCAATGTGTGTTTATAGGGTGCTTATAGACCGATTTATAATAATTTTATGATGCAGTCTGTCTATAAACATCCTTAAAATCGTAGTGGAATACAATACTTTATTATAATCATAAATTGCACACTGGGCATATTTAGATACGAAATACGGCAACAATTTTAAATGAAATTTCTCTGTCCACGGTCGCGTAGTTTCATAGACGCGGTTTGGTCATTATACGACAAATACGTATAAGCGACAACGTCACGTTGCCACAAAGTTTCATATGTAAGCTACACGCAGGCGTACACTAAGTATATAATGACGAATACGCGTCTATGAAGCTACGCGTCCGTGGACAGAAGATCTTAAGATTCAATTTACTCACGCAAGAGTCTTTTGACACATACCCAATTCAGGAGATGACAAATACTGTTACTTTATATTGGAGTTAAATATTTCACAGACACGATAAGCTTCCCGATTTTTGGTTAAGCACGGCTGATTTTACACTGAGTTCACTTTAGAATACCTAAATTTTTTAATTCCGTGGGTCACGATACAGATCACAGTGGGAGGTAAGAGTTAGTATTACGTGGGGGTGTAGATATCGTTCCCGGGCGGTTCGGGGTCGGCGTGTGAGCACTAGATGAAGAACTCGCGGCGCTTGGTGACGCGCGGCCCCGTGGCGGCGGCCAGCGCGGCCGCGTCCTGGTCGGCCGCGCCGTCCGCGCCGCGCTCCTCCTGGACACAACACATGGACTGTTAATAATACTGCTTCTTACGGTGTTTAACCCTCGAGCGCGGATTGTACATACGTCTGTACAACTTGAATGACCTTGAAAAAACTTAATTTTCGTTTCTTACTCACGTTTATACGTAATTTATTTCACCACAATTTTTTTTTTTGGTGATTTACGTAAAAAGGGGGGCGGGAAGAGACCCAAAAAGAAAATGGAGGCGTTGTGTAGAGGGGGATACTCTGTTTTAATACTATAAAGTTGCGTTTCAATAATCATTCTTATTGGCAGGTGGAGCCCGTAAGAGTTAACTTGAGACCTAAGCGCCGTTGTATGTTACCTACTGCGCTCAGGTTTCAAGTTGCGGGTTATAGTAAAAGTTTCGTTTAGAATTCTCCGTTAATATACATAATATACATATCTAGGTCACAATAATTAATTAATTTAATTTGAAGTTATAGTGGTTTTTAAATAGGTGAAAAAATGGGGGCGCTAAAAAAATATTTATTCTCAAAGTGGGCAGTAGACAAAATAAGTTTGGGAACCACTGATGTACAGGAACATACATAGGCGGACTTAATACAACAAGGCATTCTCTACCAGTCAACCTTTGGGTAAAAAAAAAAACAACACTGTGGTAGGATTTCACGCATACGGATTTGCTCGGCATGCGTAACCCCCGGCAATGTCCTTTTCGTAAAAATATTTATTGTAATGCGGAATACGAACACGCGGGCGGCGTGCAGAACGGAGCAATCCCGCATGTGTGACGAAATAGGCATGATATTAAAACACCCTAACAGAAGCTACCTTGAAAAATAAGCCGTTGTAGTTGCAAGTCTATTCATTATGAACATTTTGCCAACTCCTTAAATCTAGTTAGAACTATTATCTTCAATATATGAAGATCTTTGTGGAATGTTGACACAACGTGAAATGTCATTAGCAAGCAATCCACATATACTATGTAAACTAAACACACTCCTTTTTCCCAACTTAAGGGTAGCAGTTTGCAATCGATGTTTCTAACATATGATCAATATGCATTCAGAGGTTTCGTAGCTAATCACAGCGGTACATTTTTCCTCAAAAAACAGATCACCTAGCAATATTACAGCAGATTCAATTACAACACCAAGTTAAAATCACTTTACAATACTTTTTAAACGAACACACTTATTTTACATAAAATGTTTTATCAATATATTATACAGAGTTATTTGTAAAACACTAATAGCCTTGCAGGACAGTACTACTAACATAAACAACAAATGTTATTCGGACTTTTTGCAAAACTTAATTCATTTACCGAAAACAAACCTTAAAGATTTAGTTGTTCTATCTAACACATTTCAACTCTTTACTTTGTTATACCTACCTACTTCTATATGACGCGATACAAGCGCATCAAGCACTCCCGCCGCCCGATCCCGCTCTCCTACGCTATTGTACTATTGCTTGTTTCGCATAGACTTCGTAATATTTAGAACATTAAATTTTTATTTTTCTATGAAAATCTGATAATAAATTAAAAGTCAGAGAGCAAAAGTTATTGCCTGTGTTTTACAAACAACCCTGAATTATTAAATGAACTGACCTGTGTAAGATATTCTCCCTTATGCCTTGACAGCGCGCGCACCAGCACGATGGCTACTATGATTAGCAGCAAGAATATGAACGCCAGAACCGCTGTAAATATACCAAATTATGTTTCAAATATACAAATTATGGACATACACGGTTCACAGATTGCTGACATCAATCCCGCAGGCGTGCGGCGTGCGGGATTGCGATTTTGATGCGGCATTGGATTTCCTAAGAGTAGTAACTATAAAAAGATAGAAAGCAACAAGAAATAATGTAACCAAACATTATATGTAACACATAATATGATTTAAAAGAGTGTCCATGGAGTTTCTTGCACGTTCTTCTCCATAGAGATCTACGCTTTGGAACATGCAATTTAGCTTCACTTTTCTTGGACTGACCGACATACGATTATTAAAAAGTGCCTACATTTGAAATAAATACACATGCACACACACACACACACACACACATTACACACACACACACATTACACATCACACATGCATCATCACACATCATTACACATGCATTTTGAATATTTGAAGAAAAGGAAATCGTTCTATCCATAGATTTAAGTTTATGTATAAGCTTTGTTACTTTTTGGTGTACAATAAAGTTTATTTTATTCCATTCTCGTCGTGGTACTCACTGCCGAGGATAGCTTCGTCGGTATTGTGCATGTCGATCTCGTGCTGCAGGTCCAGGTCGGGCGGCGGCCGCGTCTCCAGCCGCTCGGGAGGGTGAGTCACCGGCTCCACGCCGCAGAAGTCCTCGTTTAATACTCCACCTACAGACATCATTGTATAATTAGCTATTTGTGAAGTTGTGCATTGAATCTTAAAATTTTGCGTCTTAAAAGAAAAACTTCGGCGTATATCTAAAGCCTTACAAAGTTTCATCATGAGCCAAAATCGCAAATTGGAACAAAACTGAAGAAAGTTAGAAAGCTTTCAAATCTGATGGAAGTGAAAACAGTCAAGTAACAGAAAAATGTTGCACAAACAACAAAGTATGGTCACGTAAGCACACGGTGCCATCACTTTGTTGTTTGTTGTTGTCAAGAGCGTGTAGAAAAGAGGCTGCGAGATATTGTTACGTACGTAGGTAATTAAATGCCAATTTACCAATAAAGAACTTTATTTACCACAAAAAATCAGTAATTAGTCCAGTCAACAATAATCCAAATCACAGTTAGCACTAGAGTTCCGTTATACTATCGCCTCGGTCGTTAGATAAAATCACTTCGCACACTTAGGTAGATCGCTCTTGATCGCAGTCGAAATCAGAACTGACTCACTTCCGTTCGGGGGCTCGTATTTATAGCAAAGAAAATTCTAGATACTGACGTCTCAGGATAGTTTCAGAACAATAGAGTCGCATCGCGGGGCCATAAATCAATTTTGTTACTTTGTCCTTCGCGAGTCACTCACGCGAATTTCGACTCTATTGTGAATGGCGGAAAGTACCATTTCCCTTATCCACCTACAGATACCTACAGATTACATACCTACTAAATAGTAGGTACAACGGGTACTTATGACGGAATGTTCCAGATCTTGCCAGGCTAGGTAGGTACTTTGGTTCTAGAGCTTTCGAACAGTAATGCGTTTTAATTATTCGTTGCTACTCTTTAATTTGTCGGAGATATGACGTGTTGAAATTTAACGGCGTAACAATATTTTCACTTCGAGGCTAGTCATCCTCGTACCATTTTATAACTAACTTTGATGCCGTCCGTTTTCAGGGTAGACGCAGCCCACGAAGCCCTCGTCCATGCTCTCGTTGTGTATGTACATGTACTGACCTCCCAAGCTCCTGACATTGGGCGGCGGGTCCTGCTGGAACAGCAGCTTGAGCGGGTAGATGTCGTCGAACTCGACGCGGCTGACGCAGCCCACGAAGCCCTCGTACATGCTCTCGTTGTGTATGTACATGTACTGACCTCCCAAGCTCCTGACATTGGGCGGCGGGTCCTGCTGGAACAGCAGCTTGAGCGGGTAGATGTCGTCGAACTCGACGCGGCTGACGCAGCCCACGAAGCCCTCGTCCATGCTCTCGTTGTGTATGTACATGTACTGACCTCCCAAGCTCCTGACATTGGGCGGCGGGTCCTGCTGGAACAGCAGCTTGAGCGGGTAGATGTCGTCGAACTCGACGCGGCTGACGCAGCCCACGAAGCCCTCGTTCATGCTCTCGTTGCGGCCTATGTACATGTACTGGATGTTGTTGAACTGTGCGTCCGCTGAGTCCTTGATGTTGAAGTTGTATTCTTGGGTTTCGTAGTTATCAACCTGTGAACAAGTGTGTAATATTAATAAAACTAAGTTAATTTCTTTATCAATGTAAAGAAAAAGACAATTTTGTCGATTACATTGTTTCAGTGGCATAATAATTTGGCATCAATCCTCATATATAGTTCCTGAACGTTATTCGAAAATGTTAAGAATATTCTCAATGCGTCCAGAGCTGGCGAATGCCCCGCTCGCCAGCGGCACACATACAGAGTTCAAACGCGCGCCTCACTCGAGCCTTGCCGGAGCTGTGCTAGGGCGCCGCACTGAACTTAGGCTGTAACCGCACGCGCGCAGCTCGCGAGCGGCTCGCGAGCGGCACATTCGCGAGGACTGGACGCACCATAAGATACGCCACCCTAATCGACACTTTCGATCTTCGCCCCATTGTTTACAAGGGACTTATGGACGATACTTCCGACGCCACCCTGGGACTGCTGGTGATCTCTGCGGATATAATGCAAATTATTGGATTTGAGGTCCAGTCGTCGGCTTTCATTGAGGTAGTCGAATCTCATCCTTGATGAAGATTCTTCGCAACCCTTACCTCGCCGTAACCATGACAGCTACCGGAGTTAAAGGCAGACAGGCTGCCGATCACCAGGGGCCGTTGTGCATATTAAAGGAGAGAGTTAACATTATTTCCTACCTGTAAGACCATGGTAGCTCCACTGTTCTTCCTTGACAATCTGACGTCATGGTACTGTCCTAGAGCGAAGTGCTTTCCTTGGAACACGATCTCTTGACGCTCGAAACCGAAGTCAAACACCACGCGAAGATGTCCTGACGATTACAAAATACCATTACAACGGAAAACAAGAACCTTAGAGAAAGCATAGACCTCTTAGCCAGTTGGATCTGTGGACCTATTTCGGTTGAAGTGTAGTGAAGATAAAATCTGTAAAGAAATACTTTGGTAGAAACTCTGCAGTAAAACTGAGTCTGAAAATTTATTAGGGTTGTAGGCATGTTCCATAGTCACCACGGCCCGGATAGCAAAGGGCAGCGGGAGTAGTTATTTGACGATTTCACATTCTACACAACTATGTAGTGGAATAGACATAATGTAGTCTTACGTGATTTATACATATGTGTTCCTATGTAAATTATTACAATGTCCAACAAACTACTGAGCGTGACACTCATACTACTTGAAAGTATCTTGTACTTGATTTAAGTTTCTGTGAAATTGTTACTATTTTGATGTTTAATAAAGTTGGTTCTGTTCTACTTGATTAAAGTTTAACATAATTTCAAATGCCTATCAAAGATGCGTTTACTTAACTCAAACTTTGAAATCCGTTACCCGAGCTAAAACTCACCAGAATTGGAGACCTGCAGCGTGAGATATTCTCCAGAGATGTTGGAGTAGAAGCCGAGCAGGAAGCCCTTGGGGTTGGTGGTGGTGAAGCCGACGCGGATCTTCTCCGCGATGGTGGAGCGCCACGAGCCCAGGAAGTCGTACTTCACGATCGAGTTCGGTCGGAGGTTCACGCCGATTTCTGTAAGAGAGATTGAGATGAGCTGGTGTGTAAGAGAAAAAACCGGGCAAGTGCGAGACTGACCCGCACACTGAGGGTTCCGTAAAAACTTACCAATGAAAACAGTTCAATTCCTGAATTAAGTTACGAAGATGTTTACAAATCGCAAAAAAAAAGATTTTTTGTGACATATGGAACCGTAAAAATGTCCAAAATAAACTTCCAGATAAGTTGCTGCTGTGCAGGCCTGGAAGGCAGTCGCTCCATGTGAACTATAGGTATCCAACTGCATCCGGTTAGATTAGAAGTCAACCCCAAGCTAGTTGGGAAAAGTTAAGGAGATGATAAGAGAAACTGTCAATGAGACATTAAATCCGCCTTTGTGTTGATGAAGATGAAGTTTTAGTAAATAAATATAACATTCCTTTCCTTTTTTTACACCAGTGCATCATAGAATGAAAAGTAAAAAAGGAGGAGTTTCCCAATTTGTCGAACTACGCATTTATTTCAGCAATGCTTTCGCTCAGCTCTGAAATCTTGTAAGCTAGTTGTAAGCACTGTTTACGAGTTGAGGTTATGAGGTGTATCTCTAAGTTCGTCTTTTCACTCACCATCAGCACAGATAGGTCCCTTGAAGGCAGTCCAGCGGCAGTCGCAGGAGTAGGAGTCAAAGCCTTCCAGGCACGTGCCGTTGTTGAGGCACGGTGACGACGCGCATTTTCCTTGGCAGCCCTCTGAGATGCCATACAGGCCTGCAAGAAAGAAAAATCACTGTAAAACAGACGTTTTGGAATAGATATGTTATGTACCATTACCACCAACCCCAGAGAAGATTCTGAAACGAAATTACTTGAATTTCGTTTTCTTCTAAGAACATAAATAGATTATTTACATGGAAATTAAACAACAAGTGAATCCATGTCACCAGGAAGGATACCCCATGTTCTGGAATGGGACGTAGGGTAGTTTTTTAACCCGGAAGTTTGTTCTCTTTGGATATTTTTCGGAGTTCACGCGAACGTAGGCCTCCGGCTTCGCCAGCCGAAGCAAGACGTAAGTGCATGTGCAGTGCTTTCATTTATGCTGGAGGATCCTCCGACCTGACGGATTTTCTCTAGTGGGCAACTGCCCAATGGTTGTAATCTGGTGATATTCTTTCAAATCGAACCAAGAACTTTGATTGCGCAATACAGGATTTGCATTACGTCAGTCTTCTCTTCGTATGAAGTGACAAGAATAGTACGATGTGGACCAAAGTATTATCAGAATACTATAACATAGAGAATTTCCTACCTCTCTTCGCATATCCTCTAAGGTCCACCGGCACTCCGTTCAGCAGCAAGGCCCTCATGCAGCCTACGAAGCCGTCCTTCCTGTCTAAGGCGGCTCCGAGGGCGACGCCGGTGGTGAGGTGCAGAGCTCGCACAGGTTCCTTGGCGGTGCGGATCTCATTCTTTAGAGCGCCGTCGACTACGACGCGAGCTTCTTTTCTGTAGAAAGATGTTATTGTGAGATAAACAGGTGTCTAGACTATTTCGCGTCGCATTAAACCTAGAAAAAATCTGTTATTACAAACACACTGAAGGCTAAGTATTCTGTCTGGTGAGTGTGAGTTGCTTTTGCATCAACGCAATCAAAATATCGCATTTAGCTCTCTGATTGGCAGATCGAAGTGTCGCCCACTTGGAACTGGAACTGCAGCTGGTCTCCGCCGATGACTCTGACGGAGTGCCAGTAGTTGTCGGCAAGCCGGTTGCTGGTTTCCGCCGATGATGGACAGCTTCACGTAGTGTTAAGGAGCCTTGAGAAAATTCCTCGTGCTCGTGTACCTGTTCCTCTCGATGCTGACGGAGTGCCAGTTGTTGTCGGCGAGCCGGTTGCTGGTCTCTACTGAGACGCCGAGCGGGGTGTCGCCTACTTGGAACTGGAACTGCAGCTGGTCTCCGCCGATGATAGACAGCTTTATGTAGTCTTGAGGACCCTAGAGAACATTCCTCGGTACATTAAAAGCATCAATACCACCCTCGCTGTTCATCTAACTTTATTGCGACCGGCCCACGATATACAAAGTAAAACTCGCATTGAAAATGCTGTTTACAATGTCTGTAAACTAATATTTTGCATATGTATAGATATGAGTGCGTAAATGCAAACTTTCCTTCCAAAACGTCCAGTAATTCAGCACGTTGTATGAGTACGTTGCGCTCATATTAGGGCCCAATAAAAAAAATCAGTTATTGCAACAGATGTAAGTCTTACCTTAGAATGCAGCAGCACAGCATTTTCCCTGGTGGTCTTGAACTCGAAGTAGATGTCGCCGCTGTGGCCGAGGTCGAACATCGGAAGGGTGATCATCGAGTCCGAGATACGGAACGTTACTGCGTTGCTGAATAGATCTGTTGGCAGAACAACTTACATTGGTGTGCGAAAACAAACATACCCATTACATTACCTAATAGATGAAAAAACAGGATAGTAAGAAGTTCTTTGGAGCTCTAATGGCCTCGACTTCGGTCTTAGCGGCGAGCGGCGCAGCATCGGTAGGCGAGCGCGTCTCGTGGCGTGCGCGAAACGTTTTCATACTTTTGTTTTTACTTTCATACTTTTGTTTTTACTTTCATACTTTTTTTCTTTCTTTCATACTTTTTTTCTTACTTTCATACTTTTGTTCGCCGCGCGTAACTGACGCTTGCAGCGGCCAGTTCGTGAAAGGCCCATACCCAACATTATCTATGAAACGGCTTGTAAAACGAAGAAAATTATTAAAGAAAAGCCGTTTGGCCTAATGGGAATGGTCCCGACTTAAGAATTGTAGTCTGTAGGGAAAAACCTGGTCAGGCGCATTACTTTACACACACAATCAAGTTCACAAATGCTTTCAAAACGATAAAGAAAAACATCGTGAGAAAACCCTTTTATTCTAGAACAAATAAAATCAAAGACGTGCGCATGATTTCGGCCCATTCGCTTTCCTAGAGAAGGGGCCCGAGTCCCGACAGTGGGAGCATCACAAGGTTGATGAGGATGATGTATAACTTGATTTTGATTTTGACTATGGCCACTATATGCTATGCACCATCTAGTTATATAAGGTTTTTTTTTAAATATTAATAATATGTTTATTACCAAAAGTAAAGAAACATAAAGAAACAAACAGTAAGTTGAGAAGTTAAGAAGACGCTTTGGAACATGCAATTTTGCTTCACTTTTCTTGGAAATGGTTCAAGTTTCTGTCAATGGTCTATTTGAAATAAATGTTTTTGATTTGAATTGATTTGAGTTACACAGTTGTTTAGGTAGGTCAAACTAGGTTATTATAACCTGTATTTTGAGAAACAGTAAATAAACGCACAACTCTTATTCACTATTATTATTTCTATAATTGATGCACGATATCGTCCTATCGCCATTAATTTATGTTGTTTGTGTTCTGTTCTAATTGTAATTTTGATGATGATTAATGAGTTATTGTCTAGTTGTTTTTTATAACTTCAAAAAGACATTATCATACAAAAAAAATTATGAATCTTTCTAAAAAGCCACCACTACCACCACCAACCACCAACCAACCACCACCACTACTCCACACCCACCACTACTCCACCACTACCACTACTCCACTACTCCACTCCACTACTTCCAAGCAATAACTTAAAATATCGCATGAAAAATACTATTCACATACCGTCTCCCTCACACAACAGAGGTCCGAGTGTGTATCGTCCCTCTTTCTCGTCGAGATGTGAGCCGGTGTCTCCGAACCGCAGTTGTTTTACTGGTAGAAACTCTTTGTCTGTGATTTCGCCGCCGTCAACTTGGAACTCTATATGAATAAAAGTAAGACACAATATTCAATATCATTGCGCTAAACATGAATTTAATTTAAAGCTGTTTAAGAGACAACTGTCATATAGATTTTTTTACATATTCAATAACATTCGATATAATAGTAGATTATGCACCGAGGGGCTAAAGTTGTGTCTTTTGTCACGGACGTCATATTAAATCTCGAGCGCAATGAAGGATTCGGGATTTAACTCACGAGCAAAGCGAGGGAGTTAATACAAGAATCCTGAATGCAGCGAGGGATTCAAGCTAGCCCAAGGCAAAGACACCTTTAGCCCAGAGGAGGATACTCTACTTTTTACACCTACTGTGAGAAAATAATATTCACATTATTGACCAGTGGGTCATAATGAAAACATTATTGACCGGCTGTGCCCCCGGCCACTAATGACTCACTTTACGTTAAGGTTGCTTGACATATAATTTGACATTTTCGAGCAGGTGGTGTGAAAATTCATTTACATGGTTCTCAAATCTTATGCATGTACTATATTCCTTGTACAAGAACCATTTTCTCATTCTAACATTATTACAACAATTCGACTTTAACAGCGGTATTTCATAGCACCTAGGTGTTATGTAGGGCTACCAGACTGTTCGCAAAATCTATGCGCCTATGAAAGGCAAAGGGCAAATGAAAGACCAGAACCGGTGCAATTTAAGTCAGTAAGTCTGAGATTCCCTTTCGCACTGGTCATAGTGGGAGGAGTTATTTTATGGTTTTCAATTTTAATATAGAGGATAGGTTTGGGTTTATTTTGAAGGGGCTAACAGTAGGAAACTTATAGATATTATGTTGTTACTGGATTCGTGCAGTATAGGTTACTTTTTTAATATCAACAAATTGTTTCAAACTTCAATAGCGCTACGCCTTTATTAGTGATTTATTTATTATTTATTTATTAAAACTTTATGCACTATTACAGTACAAAGGCGGACTTAATGCCTTAGGCATTTTCTACCAGTCGACCTTTGGGTGGTGCAGAAATAAAACATGGTAGGTGCAACATAAAGGCAAACAAACCAATAAAAAAACTAAAACCAAAATAAATATACAATAATATAAATAAAACTTTTATAAATAAATACTTATATAAATACATACAAATAAACAAAATTATAGTGAGAAACAAATCCACCAAATCACAGCTGTGATGATTCTGCCAATTTCTTGCGAATGTGTTCACGTGCCATAACCTTAAACGAGAGCCGGCTAGATGCCATCCTGATATTCAACGGGAGCTCATTCCAAAGAAATATCGCTTGGACTAAGAAAGAAGAACGGATAAATCCAGAGCGGTGCGAGGGACATCGTAGTAGACGATTATTCGTTGATCGGAGATTTTTACTGTGGGCAGAGCAAATGAATTGGATTTGAGAAGTCAGATAAGAAGGAGAAGAAGAGTTATCTAGAAAAGAAAACAGAGCAGTTAAGGCCCTTAGTGCTCTACGCTGACGAATAGGTAACCATTTCAAAAGCGAACGATGTTCAGATACATGATCATACTTACGGAGGTTGAAGACAAATCGAATGCAGTTATTCAGAAGGCGGTCAAGTTTATTGAGTAGATCTGCATTCAGGTCATAGTAGCACACATCACCATAGTCAATGATGGGAAAAATTAGGGACTGTACAAGCAATACCTTTATGTGAGCTGGAAGAAGGTTTTTTAAACGATAGAGCGACCGTAACGTTCCGGTTACCTTCCTACTGACACTTGCAACCTGCTTGCGCCAGTCAAGGCAGGCGTCGACATGTAGGCCCAGATCCTTAACCTCGGAGCCAAACGGAATGACCGTGCTGTCAAATATTACAGGTGGAATAGTTTGATTCTTAAGCTTTCTCAAACTATGCGGGCTTCCTACTATAATAGCTTGACATTTACGAGGGTTAACTGCCACACCAAAACGGTCAGACCAGCTTTTAATTGTTTTTAAGTCTTGGTTCAGCTTCTCGATCGTATCAGATACGTTGTCAACACCTGACTGACAGTAGAGCTGCAAATCGTCGGCGTAGAGATGATACGCACACTGAAGCTCGGAGGTTATAAGATTAATAAAAACAGAAAACAAAAGAGGAGATAGAATGCCGCCTTGAGGGACGCCAGCTGTAAGGTCACACCACTCTGATGAAGAGTCTCCAGCGCGAACTGACTGCTGACGACCCCGAAGATAAGAGGAAAACCACTCCAGCACCTCTGGAGAGACCATAAGATAGGACAGGATAGACAAAAGGACATCGTGACTGACGGTATTAAAAGCGTTGGAGAAGTCGATCAACACCAAGGAGGTAACTTTAGAGTCTTCCATTCCCCGCCTAATATCGTCGGTAGTGATTGTGGTACATACCGTCCGGCTTCATAAGTTCTGCGTCACAATTACACCACTTGGTGCGATCAGTGCAGGAGCCCAGCACTCCGCACTGGCACATCCTGGAGCCGGGCGTGGCGCCGGCCCAGTAGTCCATGCGCTGCCCCGTGCGAGACACCCACCACGCGAACGGGTGGAACGAAGACTCTTCACCTGGGGACAATACACTCACTTATAGTTCTGACAACCTAAATACGCCGATTTTGAGTTTTTCGCTATCATAGATTGGAACAGGTTGTAAATGGCTCAGGCAAACTTAGGACTCTTTAAAATTAGAAGCGATTTCCACAACAAAAATACACGTAGTAAACACGAAATTGTATTACCCAAATGGAGATTAGCTAAGACCAGCAAGTCATTCCTAGTAAACAGCATACGTTTTTACAACAAGCTACCAAAGGCGGTAACTGAACTTAGTGAGGGAAAATTCAAAACGCATATTAAGCGTGTCTTAACCAAAAAAGCATATTACAAGGTTAAAGACTATGTCGAAGACACGCTTGTTTGGCAATGACTACCTCTGCACATGTGGCTCCCTGGTAACTCACCAATATTGTGTCTGTTAACTGCTCCACCTCTGTTTTAATATATATACATTTTTTATTTGTATTTTTTTTTTCTATAGGACATTGCTTTTGCAATAAGTACTTTTTTTTTTAATTTTTGAGACTTCAACTACCTTAAACTCGTTGATAATTTATTTTGTTAACAATTTATTGATAGTTGCAATTATCTATATTTCTATTGCTTTTTTTTTTTATATAGCCTCTTTTTCGTTTTGTAATGTGAATGTGAGAACACTACAAACCTTTAGATTACTTCCTATTTAAATTACTTTTTTATTTGAATTACTTTTTTTTTATTTTTTGCTTTTGTGTACAGTACTGATATGTACTGTTCTTACATACTATCATATTGTAACACCTACCACTTTTTTTAAAAAGAGTAACCATGGAGTTTCTTGCCGGTTCTTCTCCATAGGAAACGACCAATTTGGAACCGTGCACTAGCTTCTGACGTTTTATAAGTGCCCATGTAGGCCTATGTGAAATAAAATATTTTGACTTTGACTTTGACTTTGAGGCACTAGCCCGCGCACTTATTCCCAGTTGTTGCTCGACACTGGGGCGAGGTGAGCGCACGGCGACAACCGACAGACCATTCAAACATTGCATCGTTACTTCAAAGTTCAACGTCATTCTGTTACTTTATTAATTACAATCATAGTTTTATCAAAACTAAACAGGTTTTATGTTTAAACAGGTAGAGAAGTGTGTGGAAACTACATTTAGTTTATATTTCTGCATTTAAATAACGGAATCAAACACGACATTTAAATCTAATGGATATATAGGTATATATAGGTATCCATAAAATTTATATTAAGTAATATGAATCGCTAATACATAATAGAATTCCATTTTCTGCAAATTGGAAGTTATTAGTAAAATTACTTACTAGGCGAATTCAACAGTCTGGAGTGTTTGCACATATACTCGAGGTGCTGCATGCAGTTCTCGGAGCGGTTGAGCAGCGCCTCCAGCTGCTGGCGGTTGGCGTCGTAGATGATGTCCTGCCGGAACGAGCCCGGCTCCTGGTAGCCGTCCACCACCGTGTTCTGCGACGACGAGTGCTGCACCGCCGTTATTATGCGTCCGTCCGCTGAAATACAAGTTGAGGGTTAGGTACATCTCTATTAGCCGATTGTCACACTACCACGCACCACGCAGCGTAGCACGTGAATGCGTGTTTTAACGTTGCACGCGTCTACACGCGGACAAATATGCTCACACGCCCGTGGGTGCGGCCGGGACGCGAGGTATGGCACACTGAATCTCGTAGTGCTGTGCGTGTTTTTGTATGAAATAAGTCAGAGCCTTCGTGAATTTACAAAACGTACCAAAGCGCGTGAGTGCGTAAAAAATCCGCACGATGATGCAGATCTGCCGCAAGGACGCGCGTAGGTACGTTGACACGCAACAGGCAATGTGATAATCGCCTTAGGATAACATAACCAGCCCGTAACGTTAACCGTGAGGTAACGGACATCCTCACGCCCCAACCGACGTCACAGGAGCCACCACGCGCATCGAGAACTGCTGGGAAAACCCCGGCCATCTCAGGCGGTGCTTACGGGCGAAGAGCTCGCTTTCCAGCCGTCCCATAACGACCATGCCCAAGTCGTCGACGATGCGAAGTGTTCCACGCATGTCAACAAAACCGTAGGGGCCCAGTAGGGCCGATGCCCGCTAGGACCGCAGGAAAGGAAACCATGGTCTTAGAAAACGACTAGTAACCAAGGTTTTAGTTAATAAAAGTCAGATACGCGCTTACTTCTTCTTAGTGCGGGAAGTCATTAGATGATTTACCTGAAAAGAAAAAGCCCGTAACGTTCCCGCCAGACATTACAACCGTTAGATGGAATGATCCTCCCTTCTCAACAGAGGAGGCGGGACTTTACACCCGGCTCCGTGTACTCTATATATCTGTGAAACATGTAGAATAGATGTACTTACAATAAAACTCGCAGGTGACAGGGAAGGCCGGCAGCGGGCCCGAGCCGTCCACGTCGATGTGTATGTCGGCCGAGCGCGACACCGACGCCACGTTCTTGTACGCCTGGCACGACAACGGGTGCACGGCTGGGGAAACACGTTGCTTTTAGGATTCATAAGATAAATATTTATATAAGTAATTACCAAACAAGAGTGTTTTCAACATAGTCTTTAACCTTGTAGGTCAAAGACTACGTTGAAGACACTCTTGAATACAATTTTTTGGTATGAACACGCTTGATGTAGGTTTTGAATTTTCCCTTGTTAAGTTCTGTAACGAACTTGTAACAGCTTGTTACAAAAATGTATGCTGTTTATGAGACATAACTTGCTTGAGGTAATAAGAACGTTATTAAATTGTGTACAGACATATTTAATTTAAAATACGAATATTTAGGTACATGATAAAAACCCGGCAGGAAACGCATTATGTCGAGTTATAAAATCTAAAGAGCGAACAAAACCTAACCCCCCCCCCCCCCTAATGTGGTTAAGCCCCTGTTAGATTAAAGCTGCGAATTATTATGGAAGCTACTTACAAGTGTGGCACACGGCGCCCGCGTAGCCGGTGTTCTGACAGTGGCACGTGAACTCGTCCGCCGTCTGCGTGCACACGCCGCCGTGCTCGCACGGGTTAGGGTTACATCTGCAAACTACTTACAAGTGTGGCACACGGCGCCCGCGTAGCCGGTGTTCTGACAGTGGCACGTGAACTCGTCCGCCGTCTGCGTGCACACGCCGCCGTGCTCGCACGGGTTAGGGTTACATCTGCAAACTACTTACAAGTGTGGCACACGGCGCCCGCGTAGCCGGTGTTCTGACAGTGGCACGTGAACTCGTCCGCCGTCTGCGTGCACACGCCGCCGTGCTCGCACGGGTTAGGGTTACATCTGCAAACTACTTACAAGTGTGGCACACGGCGCCCGCGTAGCCGGTGTTCTGACAGTGGCACGTGAACTCGTCCGCCGTCTGCGTGCACACGCCGCCGTGCTCGCACGGGTTAGGGTTACATCTGCAAACTACTTACAAGTGTGGCACACGGCGCCCGCGTAGCCGGTGTTCTGACAGTGGCACGTGAACTCGTCCGCCGTCTGCGTGCACACGCCGCCGTGCTCGCACGGGTTAGGGTTACATCTGCAAACTACTTACAAGTGTGGCACACGGCGCCCGCGTAGCCGGTGTTCTGACAGTGGCACGTGAACTCGTCCGCCGTCTGCGTGCACACGCCGCCGTGCTCGCACGGGTTAGGGTTACATCTGCAAACTACTTACAAGTGTGGCACACGGCGCCCGCGTAGCCGGTGTTCTGACAGTGGCACGTGAACTCGTCCGCCGTCTGCGTGCACACGCCGCCGTGCTCGCACGGGTTAGGGTTACATCTGCAAACTACTTACAAGTGTGGCACACGGCGCCCGCGTAGCCGGTGTTCTGACAGTGGCACGTGAACTCGTCCGCCGTCTGCGTGCACACGCCGCCGTGCTCGCACGGGTTAGGGTTACATCTGCAAACTACTTACAAGTGTGGCACACGGCGCCCGCGTAGCCGGTGTTCTGACAGTGGCACGTGAACTCGTCCGCCGTCTGCGTGCACACGCCGCCGTGCTCGCACGGGTTAGGGTTACATCTGCAAACTACTTACAAGTGTGGCACACGGCGCCCGCGTAGCCGGTGTTCTGACAGTGGCACGTGAACTCGTCCGCCGTCTGCGTGCACACGCCGCCGTGCTCGCACGGGTTAGGGTTACATCTGCAAACTACTTACAAGTGTGGCACACGGCGCCCGCGTAGCCGGTGTTCTGACAGTGGCACGTGAACTCGTCCGCCGTCTGCGTGCACACGCCGCCGTGCTCGCACGGGTTAGGGTTACATCTGCAAACTACTTACAAGTGTGGCACACGGCGCCCGCGTAGCCGGTGTTCTGACAGTGGCACGTGAACTCGTCCGCCGTCTGCGTGCACACGCCGCCGTGCTCGCACGGGTTAGGGTTACATCTGCAAACTACTTACAAGTGTGGCACACGGCGCCCGCGTAGCCGGTGTTCTGACAGTGGCACGTGAACTCGTCCGCCGTCTGCGTGCACACGCCGCCGTGCTCGCACGGGTTAGGGTTACATCTGCAAACTACTTACAAGTGTGGCACACGGCGCCCGCGTAGCCGGTGTTCTGACAGTGGCACGTGAACTCGTCCGCCGTCTGCGTGCACACGCCGCCGTGCTCGCACGGGTTAGGGTTACATCTGCAAACTACTTACAAGTGTGGCACACGGCGCCCGCGTAGCCGGTGTTCTGACAGTGGCACGTGAACTCGTCCGCCGTCTGCGTGCACACGCCGCCGTGCTCGCACGGGTTAGGGTTACATCTGCAAACTACTTACAAGTGTGGCACACGGCGCCCGCGTAGCCGGTGTTCTGACAGTGGCACGTGAACTCGTCCGCCGTCTGCGTGCACACGCCGCCGTGCTCGCACGGGTTAGGGTTACATCTGCAAACTACTTACAAGTGTGGCACACGGCGCCCGCGTAGCCGGTGTTCTGACAGTGGCACGTGAACTCGTCCGCCGTCTGCGTGCACACGCCGCCGTGCTCGCACGGGTTAGGGTTACATCTGCAAACTACTTACAAGTGTGGCACACGGCGCCCGCGTAGCCGGTGTTCTGACAGTGGCACGTGAACTCGTCCGCCGTCTGCGTGCACACGCCGCCGTGCTCGCACGGGTTAGGGTTACATCTGCAAACTACTTACAAGTGTGGCACACGGCGCCCGCGTAGCCGGTGTTCTGACAGTGGCACGTGAACTCGTCCGCCGTCTGCGTGCACACGCCGCCGTGCTCGCACGGGTTAGGGTTACATCTGCAAACTACTTACAAGTGTGGCACACGGCGCCCGCGTAGCCGGTGTTCTGACAGTGGCACGTGAACTCGTCCGCCGTCTGCGTGCACACGCCGCCGTGCTCGCACGGGTTAGGGTTACATCTGCAAACTACTTACAAGTGTGGCACACGGCGCCCGCGTAGCCGGTGTTCTGACAGTGGCACGTGAACTCGTCCGCCGTCTGCGTGCACACGCCGCCGTGCTCGCACGGGTTAGGGTTACATCTGCAAACTACTTACAAGTGTGGCACACGGCGCCCGCGTAGCCGGTGTTCTGACAGTGGCACGTGAACTCGTCCGCCGTCTGCGTGCACACGCCGCCGTGCTCGCACGGGTTAGGGTTACATCTGCAAACTACTTACAAGTGTGGCACACGGCGCCCGCGTAGCCGGTGTTCTGACAGTGGCACGTGAACTCGTCCGCCGTCTGCGTGCACACGCCGCCGTGCTCGCACGGGTTAGGGTTACATCTGCAAACTACTTACAAGTGTGGCACACGGCGCCCGCGTAGCCGGTGTTCTGACAGTGGCACGTGAACTCGTCCGCCGTCTGCGTGCACACGCCGCCGTGCTCGCACGGGTTAGGGTTACATCTGCAAACTACTTACAAGTGTGGCACACGGCGCCCGCGTAGCCGGTGTTCTGACAGTGGCACGTGAACTCGTCCGCCGTCTGCGTGCACACGCCGCCGTGCTCGCACGGGTTAGGGTTACATCTGCAAACTACTTACAAGTGTGGCACACGGCGCCCGCGTAGCCGGTGTTCTGACAGTGGCACGTGAACTCGTCCGCCGTCTGCGTGCACACGCCGCCGTGCTCGCACGGGTTAGGGTTACATCTGCAAACTACTTACAAGTGTGGCACACGGCGCCCGCGTAGCCGGTGTTCTGACAGTGGCACGTGAACTCGTCCGCCGTCTGCGTGCACACGCCGCCGTGCTCGCACGGGTTAGGGTTACATCTGCAAACTACTTACAAGTGTGGCACACGGCGCCCGCGTAGCCGGTGTTCTGACAGTGGCACGTGAACTCGTCCGCCGTCTGCGTGCACACGCCGCCGTGCTCGCACGGGTTAGGGTTACATCTGCAAACTACTTACAAGTGTGGCACACGGCGCCCGCGTAGCCGGTGTTCTGACAGTGGCACGTGAACTCGTCCGCCGTCTGCGTGCACACGCCGCCGTGCTCGCACGGGTTAGGGTTACATCTGCAAACTACTTACAAGTGTGGCACACGGCGCCCGCGTAGCCGGTGTTCTGACAGTGGCACGTGAACTCGTCCGCCGTCTGCGTGCACACGCCGCCGTGCTCGCACGGGTTAGGGTTACATCTGCAAACTACTTACAAGTGTGGCACACGGCGCCCGCGTAGCCGGTGTTCTGACAGTGGCACGTGAACTCGTCCGCCGTCTGCGTGCACACGCCGCCGTGCTCGCACGGGTTAGGGTTACATCTGCAAACTACTTACAAGTGTGGCACACGGCGCCCGCGTAGCCGGTGTTCTGACAGTGGCACGTGAACTCGTCCGCCGTCTGCGTGCACACGCCGCCGTGCTCGCACGGGTTAGGGTTACATCTGCAAACTACTTACAAGTGTGGCACACGGCGCCCGCGTAGCCGGTGTTCTGACAGTGGCACGTGAACTCGTCCGCCGTCTGCGTGCACACGCCGCCGTGCTCGCACGGGTTAGGGTTACATCTGCAAACTACTTACAAGTGTGGCACACGGCGCCCGCGTAGCCGGTGTTCTGACAGTGGCACGTGAACTCGTCCGCCGTCTGCGTGCACACGCCGCCGTGCTCGCACGGGTTAGGGTTACATCTGCAAACTACTTACAAGTGTGGCACACGGCGCCCGCGTAGCCGGTGTTCTGACAGTGGCACGTGAACTCGTCCGCCGTCTGCGTGCACACGCCGCCGTGCTCGCACGGGTTAGGGTTACATCTGCAAACTACTTACAAGTGTGGCACACGGCGCCCGCGTAGCCGGTGTTCTGACAGTGGCACGTGAACTCGTCCGCCGTCTGCGTGCACACGCCGCCGTGCTCGCACGGGTTAGGGTTACATCTGCAAACTACTTACAAGTGTGGCACACGGCGCCCGCGTAGCCGGTGTTCTGACAGTGGCACGTGAACTCGTCCGCCGTCTGCGTGCACACGCCGCCGTGCTCGCACGGGTTAGGGTTACATCTGCAAACTACTTACAAGTGTGGCACACGGCGCCCGCGTAGCCGGTGTTCTGACAGTGGCACGTGAACTCGTCCGCCGTCTGCGTGCACACGCCGCCGTGCTCGCACGGGTTAGGGTTACATCTGCAAACTACTTACAAGTGTGGCACACGGCGCCCGCGTAGCCGGTGTTCTGACAGTGGCACGTGAACTCGTCCGCCGTCTGCGTGCACACGCCGCCGTGCTCGCACGGGTTAGGGTTACATCTGCAAACTACTTACAAGTGTGGCACACGGCGCCCGCGTAGCCGGTGTTCTGACAGTGGCACGTGAACTCGTCCGCCGTCTGCGTGCACACGCCGCCGTGCTCGCACGGGTTAGGGTTACATCTGCAAACTACTTACAAGTGTGGCACACGGCGCCCGCGTAGCCGGTGTTCTGACAGTGGCACGTGAACTCGTCCGCCGTCTGCGTGCACACGCCGCCGTGCTCGCACGGGTTAGGGTTACATCTGCAAACTACTTACAAGTGTGGCACACGGCGCCCGCGTAGCCGGTGTTCTGACAGTGGCACGTGAACTCGTCCGCCGTCTGCGTGCACACGCCGCCGTGCTCGCACGGGTTAGGGTTACATCTGCAAACTACTTACAAGTGTGGCACACGGCGCCCGCGTAGCCGGTGTTCTGACAGTGGCACGTGAACTCGTCCGCCGTCTGCGTGCACACGCCGCCGTGCTCGCACGGGTTAGGGTTACATCTGCAAACTACTTACAAGTGTGGCACACGGCGCCCGCGTAGCCGGTGTTCTGACAGTGGCACGTGAACTCGTCCGCCGTCTGCGTGCACACGCCGCCGTGCTCGCACGGGTTAGGGTTACATCTGCAAACTACTTACAAGTGTGGCACACGGCGCCCGCGTAGCCGGTGTTCTGACAGTGGCACGTGAACTCGTCCGCCGTCTGCGTGCACACGCCGCCGTGCTCGCACGGGTTAGGGTTACATCTGCAAACTACTTACAAGTGTGGCACACGGCGCCCGCGTAGCCGGTGTTCTGACAGTGGCACGTGAACTCGTCCGCCGTCTGCGTGCACACGCCGCCGTGCTCGCACGGGTTAGGGTTACATCTGCAAACTACTTACAAGTGTGGCACACGGCGCCCGCGTAGCCGGTGTTCTGACAGTGGCACGTGAACTCGTCCGCCGTCTGCGTGCACACGCCGCCGTGCTCGCACGGGTTAGGGTTACATCTGCAAACTACTTACAAGTGTGGCACACGGCGCCCGCGTAGCCGGTGTTCTGACAGTGGCACGTGAACTCGTCCGCCGTCTGCGTGCACACGCCGCCGTGCTCGCACGGGTTAGGGTTACATCTGCAAACTACTTACAAGTGTGGCACACGGCGCCCGCGTAGCCGGTGTTCTGACAGTGGCACGTGAACTCGTCCGCCGTCTGCGTGCACACGCCGCCGTGCTCGCACGGGTTAGGGTTACATCTGCAAACTACTTACAAGTGTGGCACACGGCGCCCGCGTAGCCGGTGTTCTGACAGTGGCACGTGAACTCGTCCGCCGTCTGCGTGCACACGCCGCCGTGCTCGCACGGGTTAGGGTTACATCTGCAAACTACTTACAAGTGTGGCACACGGCGCCCGCGTAGCCGGTGTTCTGACAGTGGCACGTGAACTCGTCCGCCGTCTGCGTGCACACGCCGCCGTGCTCGCACGGGTTAGGGTTACATCTGCAAACTACTTACAAGTGTGGCACACGGCGCCCGCGTAGCCGGTGTTCTGACAGTGGCACGTGAACTCGTCCGCCGTCTGCGTGCACACGCCGCCGTGCTCGCACGGGTTAGGGTTACATCTGCAAACTACTTACAAGTGTGGCACACGGCGCCCGCGTAGCCGGTGTTCTGACAGTGGCACGTGAACTCGTCCGCCGTCTGCGTGCACACGCCGCCGTGCTCGCACGGGTTAGGGTTACATCTGCAAACTACTTACAAGTGTGGCACACGGCGCCCGCGTAGCCGGTGTTCTGACAGTGGCACGTGAACTCGTCCGCCGTCTGCGTGCACACGCCGCCGTGCTCGCACGGGTTAGGGTTACATCTGCAAACTACTTACAAGTGTGGCACACGGCGCCCGCGTAGCCGGTGTTCTGACAGTGGCACGTGAACTCGTCCGCCGTCTGCGTGCACACGCCGCCGTGCTCGCACGGGTTAGGGTTACATCTGCAAACTACTTACAAGTGTGGCACACGGCGCCCGCGTAGCCGGTGTTCTGACAGTGGCACGTGAACTCGTCCGCCGTCTGCGTGCACACGCCGCCGTGCTCGCACGGGTTAGGGTTACATCTGCAAACTACTTACAAGTGTGGCACACGGCGCCCGCGTAGCCGGTGTTCTGACAGTGGCACGTGAACTCGTCCGCCGTCTGCGTGCACACGCCGCCGTGCTCGCACGGGTTAGGGTTACATCTGCAAACTACTTACAAGTGTGGCACACGGCGCCCGCGTAGCCGGTGTTCTGACAGTGGCACGTGAACTCGTCCGCCGTCTGCGTGCACACGCCGCCGTGCTCGCACGGGTTAGGGTTACATCTGCAAACTACTTACAAGTGTGGCACACGGCGCCCGCGTAGCCGGTGTTCTGACAGTGGCACGTGAACTCGTCCGCCGTCTGCGTGCACACGCCGCCGTGCTCGCACGGGTTAGGGTTACATCTGCAAACTACTTACAAGTGTGGCACACGGCGCCCGCGTAGCCGGTGTTCTGACAGTGGCACGTGAACTCGTCCGCCGTCTGCGTGCACACGCCGCCGTGCTCGCACGGGTTAGGGTTACATCTGCAAACTACTTACAAGTGTGGCACACGGCGCCCGCGTAGCCGGTGTTCTGACAGTGGCACGTGAACTCGTCCGCCGTCTGCGTGCACACGCCGCCGTGCTCGCACGGGTTAGGGTTACATCTGCAAACTACTTACAAGTGTGGCACACGGCGCCCGCGTAGCCGGTGTTCTGACAGTGGCACGTGAACTCGTCCGCCGTCTGCGTGCACACGCCGCCGTGCTCGCACGGGTTAGGGTTACATCTGCAAACTACTTACAAGTGTGGCACACGGCGCCCGCGTAGCCGGTGTTCTGACAGTGGCACGTGAACTCGTCCGCCGTCTGCGTGCACACGCCGCCGTGCTCGCACGGGTTAGGGTTACATCTGCAAACTACTTACAAGTGTGGCACACGGCGCCCGCGTAGCCGGTGTTCTGACAGTGGCACGTGAACTCGTCCGCCGTCTGCGTGCACACGCCGCCGTGCTCGCACGGGTTAGGGTTACATCTGCAAACTACTTACAAGTGTGGCACACGGCGCCCGCGTAGCCGGTGTTCTGACAGTGGCACGTGAACTCGTCCGCCGTCTGCGTGCACACGCCGCCGTGCTCGCACGGGTTAGGGTTACATCTGCAAACTACTTACAAGTGTGGCACACGGCGCCCGCGTAGCCGGTGTTCTGACAGTGGCACGTGAACTCGTCCGCCGTCTGCGTGCACACGCCGCCGTGCTCGCACGGGTTAGGGTTACATCTGCAAACTACTTACAAGTGTGGCACACGGCGCCCGCGTAGCCGGTGTTCTGACAGTGGCACGTGAACTCGTCCGCCGTCTGCGTGCACACGCCGCCGTGCTCGCACGGGTTAGGGTTACATCTGCAAACTACTTACAAGTGTGGCACACGGCGCCCGCGTAGCCGGTGTTCTGACAGTGGCACGTGAACTCGTCCGCCGTCTGCGTGCACACGCCGCCGTGCTCGCACGGGTTAGGGTTACATCTGCAAACTACTTACAAGTGTGGCACACGGCGCCCGCGTAGCCGGTGTTCTGACAGTGGCACGTGAACTCGTCCGCCGTCTGCGTGCACACGCCGCCGTGCTCGCACGGGTTAGGGTTACATCTGCAAACTACTTACAAGTGTGGCACACGGCGCCCGCGTAGCCGGTGTTCTGACAGTGGCACGTGAACTCGTCCGCCGTCTGCGTGCACACGCCGCCGTGCTCGCACGGGTTAGGGTTACATCTGCAAACTACTTACAAGTGTGGCACACGGCGCCCGCGTAGCCGGTGTTCTGACAGTGGCACGTGAACTCGTCCGCCGTCTGCGTGCACACGCCGCCGTGCTCGCACGGGTTAGGGTTACATCTGCAAACTACTTACAAGTGTGGCACACGGCGCCCGCGTAGCCGGTGTTCTGACAGTGGCACGTGAACTCGTCCGCCGTCTGCGTGCACACGCCGCCGTGCTCGCACGGGTTAGGGTTACATCTGCAAACTACTTACAAGTGTGGCACACGGCGCCCGCGTAGCCGGTGTTCTGACAGTGGCACGTGAACTCGTCCGCCGTCTGCGTGCACACGCCGCCGTGCTCGCACGGGTTAGGGTTACATCTGCAAACTACTTACAAGTGTGGCACACGGCGCCCGCGTAGCCGGTGTTCTGACAGTGGCACGTGAACTCGTCCGCCGTCTGCGTGCACACGCCGCCGTGCTCGCACGGGTTAGGGTTACATCTGCAAACTACTTACAAGTGTGGCACACGGCGCCCGCGTAGCCGGTGTTCTGACAGTGGCACGTGAACTCGTCCGCCGTCTGCGTGCACACGCCGCCGTGCTCGCACGGGTTAGGGTTACATCTGCAAACTACTTACAAGTGTGGCACACGGCGCCCGCGTAGCCGGTGTTCTGACAGTGGCACGTGAACTCGTCCGCCGTCTGCGTGCACACGCCGCCGTGCTCGCACGGGTTAGGGTTACATCTGCAAACTACTTACAAGTGTGGCACACGGCGCCCGCGTAGCCGGTGTTCTGACAGTGGCACGTGAACTCGTCCGCCGTCTGCGTGCACACGCCGCCGTGCTCGCACGGGTTAGGGTTACATCTGCAAACTACTTACAAGTGTGGCACACGGCGCCCGCGTAGCCGGTGTTCTGACAGTGGCACGTGAACTCGTCCGCCGTCTGCGTGCACACGCCGCCGTGCTCGCACGGGTTAGGGTTACATCTGCAAACTACTTACAAGTGTGGCACACGGCGCCCGCGTAGCCGGTGTTCTGACAGTGGCACGTGAACTCGTCCGCCGTCTGCGTGCACACGCCGCCGTGCTCGCACGGGTTAGGGTTACATCTGCAAACTACTTACAAGTGTGGCACACGGCGCCCGCGTAGCCGGTGTTCTGACAGTGGCACGTGAACTCGTCCGCCGTCTGCGTGCACACGCCGCCGTGCTCGCACGGGTTAGGGTTACATCTGCAAACTACTTACAAGTGTGGCACACGGCGCCCGCGTAGCCGGTGTTCTGACAGTGGCACGTGAACTCGTCCGCCGTCTGCGTGCACACGCCGCCGTGCTCGCACGGGTTAGGGTTACATCTGCAAACTACTTACAAGTGTGGCACACGGCGCCCGCGTAGCCGGTGTTCTGACAGTGGCACGTGAACTCGTCCGCCGTCTGCGTGCACACGCCGCCGTGCTCGCACGGGTTAGGGTTACATCTACAAACAAATAGAATGCCAGTTACTTATCAAGCAGAAAACTTTATTTTGTGCTCCACTTATCAATTTATTTGATGAATTATCATTTTTTTCAACTATTTCGCTCGCCGTATAGCATCGTGAACCGTGGAAGTTTTAAAACATCAAGCTTAAGAAGACCACTTTTTTTATTTTAATAATAAGACCGCCAACTGTCAAATCTGTGTCTAATTTCACTTTCTTAGAAGTAAGGATATGGGTTGGGCGTTGATGATTTAGCTAAGATTTATTATAACGTTGAGGTTGACGTTTAGAACATGAAGTTGGAGCAGTTAGAATAGTGTACCTGTCAATCATCTGGCAGGCGTCGAAGACGACCTCGTTGGGGCAGCAGTACTCCTCCTTCTTCCAGTCGGTGGGCAGGCGGTAGTTGCCGTCCACGGCTATCTTGCGCATGCAGCCGATGAAGCCGCGCGGCGGGGCTTTGCCACCTAAATAATACAGGATATTTTAATGACTGGAAATATCTGAGCTAAAACATAAGAATAAGTTACAAATCTTGTCATTCGTACAAGTCTTGTTCATTCTCTCACTCTCACTCTTTCACTTTCACTCTTTCACTCTCACTCTTTCACTCTCACTCTTTCACTCTCACTCTTTCACTCTCACTCTTTCACTCTCACTCTTTCACTCTCACTCTTTCACTCTCACTCTTTCACTCTCACTCTTTCACTCTCACTCTTTCACTCTCACTCTTTCACTCTCACTCTTTCACTCTCACTCTTTCACTCTCACTCTTTCACTCTCACTCTTTCACTCTCACTCTTTCACTCTCACTCTTTCACTCTCACTCTTTCACTCTCTCTCTTTCTCTGGAACGCAATGGGCAACTTTGGTAAAGTTTAGATGTGTCAGGATGGTATAAAATATCCATTTAAACCCTTCCGATGTGGGCACTCGCCGTGTGTGTGTGATTGTCCAACATTCGAAGACACTGGCGGAATCAAGTCATGCAATTCCCTGGCACTCTCTCCATGTATCCGTTTGTATTCCAAAATATAACAATTTATAACTTACCAGCGATATAATAAGTGCTGCCCGTCATGAACCGGAGCTTCTTCAAGGTCTTGACGGGGCGGTAGTCCACCGCCAGCGTGAGGCTGTCCGTGGCCATGGTCAGCAGCAGCGAGTGCCAGCGACCGTCGTTGAACTCTTCTGCGTAGTTGTCCAGCTTCACGCGCGGGGAGCCGGCCGTTTCTATTTCTACTTTTACTCTGCCTTCTTCTATGTATACCTGTAGAAGGAACAATAATATTACACAGGGTTATTTGTACAACACTAACAACCCTGCAGGACTATGTTACTGACATCATAATCTACAACTTTTGTTCTATGACTTTTTACAAAACCTAATTCATTTACTAAAAACAAACCTTCGAGATTTCGTTGTTCTATCTAACACATTTCAACTATCTATTTTGTTGTACCTACTTATGATTGTATGACGCGATGCAAGTGCATCAAGCACCCCCGCCATCCGATCCCCTCCGCTATTATTCTATCGCTTACATCGCATAGATTTCGTAATATTTAGAACATTCAATTTAAATATTTTAACTTTTGTATGAAAATCGGACTTAAGTCATAGAATAAAAGTTGTTGTTTATGATGTTAGTAACATAGTGCTGAGGTTTCTAGTGTTTTAAAAATAATCCTGTATATTTTTATTGCGCGAAGAACTCTAATACCGCAATGCAGGATTTAGAATTTTAGTATCTATATGGCGTCAGCTATATAATGTCACCTTGACGTGTCCCTCGGTGTTAAACTTGTGGTAGATGAGCAGGCCGTGCAGCTCGTAGGTGCGGAACTCCAGCGAGATGTTGAGCGTGTTGCCGCCCGAGTAGCCGCGCAGCTTGGCGTACGAGCCCTCCTTCAGGAACGTGATAGGCACCACTGGGGGTTCCTGGACCATACAAAAGTCATTATTATTACAGTTATACGAAGTTTTATAAGATACTTATCAGTTAATTTTTAATTTTCGAATATTTTTCCTGGGCACTTATGAAACGTAAGATGGTATTTACAAACTACAAATTAAAAGAAATAAAAATTATAAAAAAAATGGCTATGAGTTCATAGGTATTAGTGGACAGCGTAGATCTGTCAACTACCATACTCAACAAAAGTGTTGGTAAGTACAATTTCGGTCGATCGGAAACAAAAAATACGGATCCATCCAACTCGGTCATAATAATGTGACATGCTAACATTTGGGGTACGCAAGCGTAGCACGCTAGTTCAACTGCAAGAAATCCTACAACACGCTGAAAAACTTAAATGAAGAAAATCAGGTTACACGTCGACGCTGCATTATGCGGTCGCCAGCACGCATCCTAAACAAAAGTGCACCATCGCGGCTTACCGCGCGAGTGAGAGATTCAAAAAAAAGAGAGATCTATCGATACGACTACATGCACACCGTTAGTTGAACTAGCGACACTGCGCAGGTAATAGTCCGGGACCTGAATACACAACACACGCGAATCGTCATGCGGCCCGTGCTCAAGCGGGCGCTAAGCTAATTTATTTATGGGTACAACTCACCGGACAAGAATAAAGCGTGTTAACTTTGGTGAACTTGAAGGGCTCGCCGCTCTCGTAGCCCTGCTTCAGGTCCTGGATCACGTTGGTGGCGTTCAGGTACATGTTCTCGATGCAACCCGTGAAGTTCTGGTTCACGACCAGGCCTGGTTGGAAGTTGGACACGCCTCCTATGTAGAACTGGAATGAAACATGAAGTTAAAGAGAAACTGTTGTTTAACAGATCAAATATTGTAGATTCCTGTTGTCATAACCACAGAAGAGATGAAAGAGGTTAGAATTGCCTTGTGGGCGGGGCAGGCGTGCCACAAAGTAGGGCGAGGCTCATAGTTCAACTACCAATAGCAAACTTGCGATCTAAGTGTGCGTGAGCTGTTAGTTGGGTAATGCGCGTTCGTATTGGTTTATTCCCGTAGTGGAGTTTAAGAATGTGAGACAAGCGGCGACACTCGTTGTAGTACAAATCGGAAAGTATTTCCTTTTTAACCTCTTTCATCTTTTCTGTGGTCATGACCATATTATCGTCTAGTTGACTATACATAAACACGTGAGTGATACTCACAGCCCTGTTGAGGTTGAGCCGCGAGAACTCTCCCTTGATGCGGTCCTGCACGATCACTCGGTCCACCGAGAAGATGACGGAGCGTCTGTTGCGGGAAATCACCACGTCGTGCCAGATATTGTCGTCCAGGAGACTACCTACCGACAGCGACGTGCCAGTTCCTGAACCTGTTGGAGACAGTATTGGTAGTAGTCAGAGATCAGAACATCAGTCATCGGACTGGGTTGTGGGAGTTTTTGATTGTGTCAGAATCGCGCACGAAGAATTTCGTACTGTCCGTAGAAAAAATGGCAAAAAACTAACATTTGTTGTGTGGGAGACCAAGTTATAGCTAATATAGGTATCTTATTTTTCTGTGATGGAGATTTTAGTGGTATAAACTACATTATCCATACTAATATTATAAGTGGGAAAGTGTGTGTGTGTCTGTTTGTCAGTCTTTCACGGTAAAACGGAGCGTCGAATTGACGCGATTTTTTCAGTGGATATAGTTGAAGGGATGGAGAGTGACATAGGCTACTTTTTGTCTCTTTCTAACCCCCCACTTCCCTAAAATGGCGGAATTTAACTAATTTACCGCGAGGAAAGCCGCGGGCAAAAGCTAATCGTAGATATATACTTCAAAATAATAAAGCAGCAATGGCTGTTGATTGAAAATGTGAACGCTATAGCTTTTTTCACTAGTTTTTAATTTAGAAGATAATATTTTTACATAAGAATGGGTTGAATTGAAAAAAGAATGAGCAATTTATACCCAGTGCTGTATCAACATGTGGAATAAGCCATTTCAAAGGCAATAAACACTCAATAACAACGCATAAACACATTTTGTTGCGGTTTTTTTTAGTAGATAGAGTGATTCAAGAGGAAGGTTTATAAGTATAATATTGCACCCGAGCGAAGCCGGGGCGGGTCGCTTGTATGAAATATAATGAAAATATTATGTACACACATGATGTCCTGCTAAAATAAGTAATTATTATTTCCCTTCACATTTCCGACTATTATTGTGCTACGATCAAACAGAGCTTTCATTATGACGTTTCAAATGGTATACATATGCCATAATTTGACACAGCACTGGGTATGGAGTCCATAGTCCTTTGACGGAAACTCGACGGATTTTTGCACTACGAAAAATACATACTTTTTCAAATACAGACTTTCTTGTAGATAAAGATTTTTAGAAGAACTTACCCAAGTCAATGTTCAGCAGAAGTCTATTTTCTCTCAGCTGTAAGGCCAAATAGTCTCCCTGCGTTCCTCTGGAGTACATGATGACTCCAGATGCTGTACTGGTCTTGAACCGGAAGCGGATGACCTCGCGGGAGGCGGAGATGGGGTCGCGGAGTAAGTCCATCTTGACGATCGAGGAGCCGTTGAAGTAGAGGGTGTCTGCGACTGATGGGAGAATGAACTGGTGAGATGAAGATCAAGAAATATTGACATAAATGAGCAGTTGAATTTGTCATGCTCATACGACTGTCTCACTAACGGTGGTGCGTGTTTCATGGATCATTCAGTTCCGTCCAAAATGGTTGAGCTGTGTTGTGCTGATATAGCAGCTAGTTTTAGAAATAAACGCTTTGATTTGATTGATTGATAATATGGCGTATCAAAGTAAAGAGAAGCCATTATTATCACTCTCAATCTGTGTTAAATGCATTTACCCATCAGCAAGGCTAACAAACCAGGGACTTTTTTAATATGGAAAATCATCCAATGCTTTTTCCCACTCTAGAGCGCAGCGACAAGGCGTGTCAGACTTTTACTGACTAAAACTCACTCCTATGTTCCTTTTTTGCCTTGCGTCCCAGGTTAGCAACGTTAGTTAAGAATATTTTATAGCCTTAACCTTTTAGTATCGAGCATTTGAACCTAGATATAACGAGACGACCGGTCATACCGTATTTTTAACAACTCGTAAAATGTAACATTTGAATAACATCGAGCGAAAGGTGTTTTATTTTTCTTTTATAGCACTCAGTAAAACAGGGCGTTAAAACGATTTATAGAGCTTTCTATATTTGGAGTAAAATTATGTTCCTTGGTGGTGTCCACTGGTATTTTGCGCATAGCGATTTTAACGAGCAATTTGATAGAGGTCAAAGAAGTCATAGATATATTTCCGACAGAACATCTTTCATTATTCAGAGACTTGACACGATAATGACACAAAATAGATAGGTACAGAAGTCAATCTACATACAAAGCGCGCTCGAGCAACGCACACATAAACACCGCTCACGAACACGATATCTCGGCTCAACTTAGATCATTGGGAGCGCGTATGCTTCTGCTTGAGACCCGCGCCTGTGAACTTTTTTGTGAAATGATGGAGCAAAAAAAAGTTATAACTGTTTTTAAGCGACAGTTTTAAGACGTAATTAGGTAGGTATTTGCTTTTACTTTGATAGTTTGTTTTTACGGAACGCAGAATATTTAGGCAGATAGATAAGTACATGACTTGTAGCCCTGTAATATTTTACAATTTATATTAGACATTTATCGCAGCGCCTGAGCGCACTCGGACAGAGTAGCGCCGGCCGACCCTAGCGCGAAATATTGCTGATTGAGCATAGGTATGAAAGTGAAGTACTTTTAGGTAGGTCCATGAGATTGACTTCTGTAACTATCTATTTTGTGATAATGACCTCTATCTACTAAAACATACGTACCATAGTCGCATCCATAAACCTCGACTCTCATAGAGATCTTGTCGCGCCATCGCATCGGGTTGATACGAATGAACTGAGCTATAATAGGAACTTCAAATTCGTTCTTCTCTATCGTGTTTCCATCGTGGTTGCCTTCGAACATCTGTTGGATTAAGAACTCTATTTATGAGGGGTTTAGGTTGATTTTTGCTTGTATTTTGGACTCAACTGATCAGCAGTTTACATACACATTTTGTTACTTGTCGTAAATTGAGTGTCCAAAAACAGGGTTATAACCTTGATTGTTCCTCAGGTATATGAGCTAAGTGTATACGAGTACAAGAACTGTGATTGTATACGCCTCATCTTTATGTAGACTATTACCATTTGCCTGAAAATCACAGACGGTACGCGTTAGACATTGAATAGATAACCTCCCTAACTGGAAGATAAATTAGGTACATACAACAGGTCATCGTCAGATAAAACTCAGGAACTCGACCTACATCTCGATCTCACTAGATACACAGTAAATAATATTGAAAGCGTAACAACTGTTGTTCTAGATGCCCACTATACTCCTAAGTGTCCCCGCACACGGGCCAGAGAAAAAAAGCCGTTTCTAGCTTCTTTTAGTGACCTGTGTGCGACGGCGCCGTGACAAAAAAAAGCTAGAAGCCGCTTCTAGTTTCTCCGGCCACAAGGTGTCGCGCTTCCGCTTTTTTTTATGGCCATTTATAGCTTTTTTTTGTGGCCGCTTCTAGCTTTTTTGTGATGGCTTTTTTGTGGCCCGTGTGCGGAGACACTTAACCATTAATCCTAACCAAAATAAATCCCATCCCCGCCTTTCACTCTTGTGCCAAATAAACGTGTTATCTTTCTTTCTTATTCTTTCAACACAGGTGTTCCTTTACTCTCATAATCCAATGGGCCAGCAATCCGACACCATGGCGGGGAAGAGATCAGGCGCAGGACCAACTTCGATGTTCCCACTGCTGGGACAGAGACCTTTTTTCTGTAAAATGGAGTGGAAGAACTTTGGTTCTAATGAAAACTGCTTCTCGATGTTTTCTTTCACCGTTTAAGTGCAAGATAATATACAAAGCACCCGTCTCGGTTTGAAATCATAACCAACTACAATTCGTTAGCCGCGGCCGTTACCACACCCCATAGAAAGCGGTATTTCTACCCATAAATGTTAAAAACAGACCAGTGTTAGTAATTCAAAACTATTATATCTACGCAAGGATTAACCTGAGTTTTTCTGACGCCACTGATTGGCCCGACTCATCGGAGCGTAGTCGCCACGAGATCGGCTTTCTTCGAGAACGTTCGTAAAGAAGGAACCGTTCTAACAGCTTTACTATTCGGCAATTTCGGTTTTACCTTCGTGAAGCCATCCTGCGTCGTGATAGGTCGCCAGCTCTCTCCATCGTCGGAGTACTGCAGCATGTACTCGGAGACGTACTCGTCGGTGGCAAAACGGCCGCGCGTGGCGATGCCTCGCATCTCGCGCCGCTTGTCCAGTTGGATGGTCAGGTGCTGGTAGTACGAGCTCTCGCGTGCCGTCCATGCCGCTGTGCCTTCACCGTTATTGTGTTAGTTAGTGCTACTCGAGCAGTGTGGTTAGAACAGGAGGTAGGCATACAGGCAACTTGGCTAAATCACCACTGAATTTTGGTTTGACCGTCTTTAAAAATCACAAAAATGTGTCTGTAAGTTGACACTATGCTAAAGGAAGCTGTCACTAGACAGCGTGGTGTATACCTAGCTGATATAGTTGCCTATATACCTCAGTATTCAATGTACGTACTAAAGGTGACTGTGGATTGCATTTTGGAGTAGACGTAAACTTTTTTTTATTAACCTATACTATTCCACTACTGGGCAAAGGCCTCCCCCAATTTCCTCCAAGCATTCTTTTCCCGAGCCACCTCGAACCAGTCCTCGTGGTAGGTATCCAGGTCGTCTCGCCACCTATTCTTAGGTCGAACTCGACGGCGTCGTCCATCTTCGGGTACCCACTTTGTGGAAACTCTAGCCCAACGGTCAGAGTGCATGCGACTGATGACTGACGTAAACTTTACCCATTAAACTTTTTGAGTTGTTTTTCATAACTTTATGTAAGTAATTGATGAATGATCGGCTAAAGGTATTTATCATTAATGGCTGACCCAACATAACGAAGTTTAGAAAAAATAAGCATTTTTTTTTAAAGTTACATTTTTTTAGTTGTCTGAATGAAACATAACTGTTGGCCTGGTTGGTATGGAAACCATGCAGATAATCAACACAATGAATGTCAAGGATCAACATGAATGTTGTGGTTTTGTTCAGGTCCACAATGGAATCAGTGAGCGAGTCCACTACTCATTCAATACGTTGTTGAAGTCATCAAGTACCGCTATCTCATTAAAACTTGTATTATTTATTGCAATCAACAATCAGCTTCGTACATTATGTAGAGAAGTATAGAGATTAAAGAAGTAGAAGTAGGTAAGTAGAGATTAATTGAAATTGTTATGCTTGTCGTACACGCAAGGGTAAAGCTGACAGGTTTGCCTGTACAGTTGAGTTGTACAGGTAAACCGGAGCGTATATGTTGCACAACTGTGCAGGTTTTCACACAAGCTTACCTGACAGGTATAACGGGTATAACTGTGCAGACAAACCTGTCAGGTATACCCTAGCATGTATACCTTTATGATTTGGTTAGAGAACAAAATAAAATAGGAGTGTTTTGTATTTACAGAATGGTGTCGAAATTTGCTTTTACCAGCAGTATAGCAGTTCTAGGACATAATTGAAATAAATAGCAGTTTTTTTTTTTATGGGAGTAAGAATGAAAGCTAACGAAACACAAATAAAACACTGAGTGCTTTTAATTTGATGAAAATAGTCAATAAAAATGCTACATTATCTTGTTTACTTTATTCGCTGGTTTTATTATCGTAGGTCACCGTCCTACTACAACAACATAGGTACGAATTTAACTACAGCGGGACATATAGCGAACATTACATGGTAAGTTTTGCTGTAAGTTTTGCTACAGTCAACGTTTTGAGTGACGAAAAACCTACGGCCTAATGCGATGATTGACGTTTTTTGTGCCTACTGATTGACGAAAAGCATCATTCATGATTGATGGAATTGATTGACGCTTGCATGACCGTGTAATGGTCGCCTTTGGTACTATATTTGATTCTTTGCAATGAAAGGATCAGTTAAGTAGGCTTGACAAAATTAGTTAATTAAAAATGAAATAAACCAAAGTTAGCTAAAAGACATCTACAAAAGGACAGAACCAGCAAGCCAAATACTACTCCCAAATTAAAGTGAAAGAAGATAAATACTAAACGTGACAACACCACAAGAAAACCAAACAAATAAAAGAAGCGAACACATGCAACCCAAACCTCTCAACCTGTTATTCGTATTTCGATGTTATTTGTTTACCTTGACTTCACCGCCAGCAGCTTTGTACTGGACGTAATCGAGCCCGTTGGAGCCATAGCTGATGTGGTACTCTTGAACGAACTCCTGCGAGTGGGCCCGGCCCTGCGTGGCCACCCGCGTGATGTTCTTTACGCTACCCAGGTCAATGACCAGCTGCTGGTCGAAGTCATTCTCCGACGCCGTCCAAGCATTCAAACCTTTTCGATACGGGAAAATTTGCCAATCTTTATATGAAACTTTCTTACTTTATTAGTAAGACAACTGTTAGTCGGTTAAATAAGACGTTACTATTATTTAAATAATTATTTATTTGCCTTTGCCATTTATTGAACTTCTAACAACTAAGTTATATGATCCTAAACCTATTTAACATCTATATAATCCAAAAGCAACCCATAAATTAAAAATATAACATATTGGAAGAAAATTAGCGAACTTTTGACATACAAGTTTATGAAAATATTGTTTTTTTTTGTCACAATAAATTCGAGATTCGCCGTTCTTGATCTAGAAGTGTTTCATTTGCTTCTCCACAAAATCAGAACTGAAATTAAAGTCCGGTTCATGTAATGGTTTGGCTTCTTCCACAATTTCATCAAAGGTCAGGTAAGTATAAGGAGAAGGTTCATAGTTTCCATTGTCTTCAACTTTTAAAGAAACAGCTACAGCATGTCTGTCGTCCAGTAGTGTTTCCTCAAAGATCCACCCCTCCTTCAGAACATTCTTCACATGCAAAACGGTATCAGTTACTAACCTCCCCACTTCCAACTTGCGTGTTTTTAGTGAGAAACTTATTTCGTCCAAGGGCACAGTTATACCAAACCCTATGTTCTTCACATAACTTTCTTTGAGGCACCAAATGCGATAGAAACACGCGATCTGTTCCATTTCAGTGGGAAAACTTCGTATCGTCGCCCATTCGTGTCTCGAAAACTGACGATTCATAATACGAAAGAATTCGGGGATGTTCTTATTAGCAGGCGGTTCTACTTTCATGACATCAATGCCTATATTTCGGTCTTTATTGCCAGCCAGTACTACAAAGTCTCCCTGGTGAGACACATTGAAAGTTACGGGTATGTCTCCCCCCTCCAATAAATAGGGCTTGCCTTTTTCATCTCTGCTGAATCGTACTTCCTCGTAAGGAATTCCAGTAGTTTCACAAACAAACTTCCTCAGCATCAGGCGTCCAACAAGTGATGACTTGGCATCATTCTGAAATACAAATCTTGCAATCCGTTGCTTTTCCTCTTGCTGTATGTAACATGAGGCAGCTATTATTTCTTCCGTGGTAGGTTTCCATTCAGTGGCATTGAAGGCCCATCGGACATTTGAACTGGCCATTTTCGTACTAAAGTCTCTATTTAGTATTGTTACTGAGGTCCAACTATATAGTGTTTTACATTGATAACGGACCTGCAGACGAATGAACCCTGTTACTTTCTATCTTCCTTCAATTTTTTTTTTTAATATTTTGTTTACAATTCACAGGTTAAGAAGCGTAAAATATAATTCTGGCAACTGAATCACGAACATAACACACAGCATGCAAAAATAATGGCATGACTTCATCCCCAAGTGAAAACAAAATCAAATTATCTAAATGTTGCCATCGTAGCTGGCTCATGTCCTACAGCATTCTCTAGCATGTAATGATTCATGACATTTGAAAAAGTATGAAGTGGTTTCCATAGACAAATGTTAAAAGTCTTCAAATGTTATGAAACACTACAAGTGCAGCAAAGGCAAAATGAAAGTGACCAAATAAATATATTTTCAACATAAAGTGTATTTGCAAGCTCACATGATCTGATATTGCTATGAAACATGGGTTAAAGTATTCAAAAATAAATAGTAGTTCTTATGAACTTGGGCTATGCCGATAACCTGGGATAACTAGATTGTATATTATTACAATGTTTATTTTCATTCAATAGCGATTATCAGCATGTCAACATTTTATAATATTCGTTGCAGGTGAACATGAGACTGCAGAGAATATTTCAAAGTATTATTTTCTTTAGCCTACTTCACACAGTACTTTTTCTGACATGTATAGGAGAATTATTAGTTTTTTCAAATGTAGTATTTCAATAAAGGTATATGTTGGTTTTGTTCTATAATATCAATCTAATAGGAAATCTCAGTAAATTACAGCTTTTCAAGTAAGAATTATTCCTCTATACAAGTCAGAAGTTGTTGTTTTCCTCCTATATCCCATACTCACCATATAACTTAGCATTCTCTGGTCCTCTGTCTCTTAAGCTGGAGGTGGCGGTCAACTTAGCGTTAGCAACGAGTGGCTCATTACATTCGTAGTCGTAATAATATTTTACTGAGTCTGAAAACAATACAAGTACACTGTTTACACATTGTTACGGCCTTTTATACTACGAAAATAGTTACTGGCGCAGTGCTTTTCAGGGTTGAATAAATTTGTAACGAAGTAAACAAAAATGACTGAAACGTGTGACACTTTCCATTGCAAGTGAAATCAAAACCTAAATTTCTTTCAATAACAGCTAGTATAACACAAAATGATTTTGAAATCCGCTCCTAAGACGACCCACTGACCAAAATCATGTTTATCCCTTAGCAAAATATACGTTAAATGTTAAATAGTAACAGAATACGAACAAAATTTGTGTTGAAAATAATCGTTAAACTAACCTGCATCAGATTTCGTAATGCTATAGCAAAGCAACACAAAGAAATAATACACCAAACCACTCATCATAATTTCATAGCTATTTTATAAATGCTACTAATAAAAAGAACGTAATATATCAGTCAGAAAATCATATAAACTGTTTGATCATTACGTTAGCGTTGTTACAATCATCAAGCCGGACAACACCCAAGTATGTTTTAGTAAACCGAAACGTCAGAAAATCTTTCAGAGTCGAGTTCTTATTGGCGTATTACTTCAAATGTGACTCATTTGATGAATATCAACCAATAGTAACAGTGACATTTGATAAAAAGTGAAGAACAAACTCGATGCCTGTCTGTTCGAAAACTACAGTTTTTAAAATAGATTGTCAATATTGAAATTCTTTCTGATATTATATTACAAAAAATTAGAAACTCAAGATATGGATAGACTAGCTACAAAAAATTAAGCGTTAAATTTTAAAGCATTTTCACAAAAATGTTATTTCATTTTTATATCAGTCAGAAATTAATTAAGGGTATTAAAATTTTCAAACGTACCTTGACAAATAAAATCTTTGCTTGACAATCAGATATTACTGCCAACGTAAAATATCTAGAATTAGTGGGAGCCTACAAAAAAAGAAAAAGCCAAAGAAATAAAAATATAATTCTGAACCAAACCTAAAATATGATTACAACATAAACAATTTTCGTCAATACACTTTAATTTTTTTCTACACAATTTTTAGTTAATATAAATAACAATTTCCAATACCGAGGTAATGACACCACAATATCAGCAACACTAACATTTTCTGCCGAAACAGGGAAATTGTGTTGATCGATAAATTTTCGGTATTTTAGAGAGAATAAATGTGTATTTAACAAAAAGTTTGATAAAATAATACCAAACAAACTTAGCTATTTATTTACTAACTTATTACACGGTGTAATTAAGCGATTTGCTGTTATTCTATGGAGTGAAATCCCGTTACACATATTTTATTTTTGCCACGTTTTGTTGGGGTATTTCGTGATAAACTAGTAAAAAGATGCTTTTTCTTGTATAAGGAGACAATTAAATAGCAGGTAAATGTTTGAATTATGCATATAACTTTATTAATTTGGTTGACCATGAATCACCTGCACCCATGACATGACATCAGCCATGTCCTAATAGGACAGGCTTTTGCGTTTGACAAAAGCCTATCTATGTTTATGAGAAAGAATAACATAGAAATTACAAACTACTGGAAATGTTTATCCTTTTGAAGGTTTTAGATGTACAATCATACTTCATTTTTTATTTTACTAAGAGACAATTTATGAATTCATAAATAAATAAAAATTACCAAAAGTAAACACGCCGAGAATCGTAATTCATTCCAGTTCTTTTGTTAATCAACAAATTTTAGTTTATCCTAGTTTATTATTTCACAAAACATTTGTTTTTTTTTTTTATTAAGCAACCATGTCAAGCATGTCAGACCGTAAGGCAGAGCTGGAACGCAAGAAGGCGAAGCTCCAAGCTCTCCGAGAAGAGAAAGATCGGCGCCGCAGGGAGAAGGAACAGAAAGATGCTGACGAAGCACTGGTATGTTGGCCAGTCTTGGTGACTTATTTACTTTCAAAAGCAATAGTTTCATGAAGTAGGTTACTCTATGCTAAGTCTTTCCCACCCTGAATAAAAAAACACTTGAGATTCCTTTACAGTACCTATGTCATAATTTTTTTAGGTTATTATTAACTCCTAACTGGATTCAAATTAGACTTGACTCCATTATTTTAAGCCAGATAATATTAAGATAGAAAGTACCTACCTTACAAATAATTGAATTTATCATCATCGTCTTCCTGCCCTTGTTCCATATTACTTGGGGTTGACGTAACATGTTTTATACAACACAAATAAACAAAGTGATTATTTCCAAATATCCCTGACTGGCTAGAAGCCTTAGCAGAGACTATTCCTGTTGTTATGTAATCCTTAATAGACTCATAATCTCCTTATCTTCAGAGGCTCAACTTTTCATTCACAACTCTATCTGATTCCAGCAACGGGCCTCAGCAGCCTCCAGCCTGGACAGTAGGCGTGACCTGGACGAGATGTTGTCCTCTCTTGGAGTGGCACCCGTGAAGGACGTACTCTCTTCCCTCTCGTCAATGACATCTCTGACTCCACCACAGACTGCATCGCCTGACGCTAGTCTGCCACATACTGATAAGTCCAGTTTACCTGCCCATGGGTAAGTGGAATTTTCATGTATCAATTTCAACTCAAACCTATATTGGAGCAGTGAAAATAGAAGAAGATGGCTAAAATAAAACACCGGATACAACACAAGAAAATTAGTTGATACTCATAGTCATCATCATCAATTTGCTTGGATTTTATGTGTTATAATTTATTTATTTATTATTTATATATAATTACTATGTCTAGCTGGACAAATAAATGCACACTATAAGTACTGTAATGCACAAATTTTTCTACCAAAATCTTAAAAACAAAAAGTGGCAGAACTCTACAGTATATGTAAAATATTCACATTCACAACCAGTGGCCCGAAGAAAGCGCCTGCCCTGCAAGTGGTATCGGTCCAGTCCACAGACATTCCACCTAAGGAGAATGTAACATATGCTAAGCAGACTCAAACCACAGCATCCGGAGTCAGCGAGCTGCGAGATGGTAAGCTTTCTGTGTAGTCTTATGTAGCTAACATTTTGCTAGACTTTTTATTTTTTATACTCTTTAAGTTGATTATCTTTGGTTTGATTTTCTTTAAGTTTTATCACTAAGAAATAGGTTTCATGTAAAATGGTTAATATTTATGTAGGCATATTTGTTTTTGGAACTATGGTGAGAAAATAGTTTGATTCATTACCTTTAAATTGATGTTGGACTAGACCATAGTTTCGTCAGGATTAGTGATCGCAGTTTATTAAATGAACAATCAAGATTAGAAATATTAACCAATAGATTTTTATTATGGGAAACTCCTTTTATTATTGTAACACTATAAATTTACTCCAAATAAAAACATTACATATTAAATTAATAGTGGGTTTTGGATAGTTTCTGTGTGTACTGACATAATAATTTATGTTTGTCCAATAACATTATTTGAGAGTTTGCATACCCATTTAAAAACATAATATTATAACTTTGTTTAACTGTGATGTCTGGGTGTTGGTTTAACTATACCTTTGTCATTTGTGAATAATAAATTTTGATTTTATCTACATTTGTTAAAAAAATTAACATAATCGGCCTTATAATGTTCCCACTACTGGGACACAGGCCCCCTTTCTAGGAGATGGATATTATTAAAAGTATTGTGTTAAATTAAATTGAACCACTCCTTACAAGAAGCCAAAAAAAAATTTGAATTAGCTCTCTAATTAGAACGAACATGTAAAAGAAATTAAATATCCCAATTTAGAGTATAAAATATTTTTGGAATGTATTTGCAAATGACAAGAACCCCCTGTAACCAATGACATCTCCGTAGATTTAAAACAGTATTTACTTTTCACTCATCGATTTTAATTTGGTCTTTGATATGCTGTCTTAGTTTATCATTAGTTATCTACCTTTGGAAGTATAGTTTAGAATACTGCACTTAGTAAAAAGTTTAAACTTTCTTCTTGTTGGATCTTTGTTTGTGTTATAGTTATCAAACTTTCTACAGTAAAAAATACTATAATACTTGATTGAGCAACCTTATTTCAAAAAGTAAACAACCCTCTTTTAATAAACTAGTGTTTTATTCAATTTTCATCTTAAAACCTAGCATATACTGTATTTTCTTAGCAAAATAAATTCAGGCAGCATTTATTTGCGAAATTTTTGTTTTATTTGTCAGCTTAACATGTTGTGTCGTCTCTCATGATCCTTCTAATCAATTAATGATAAAATTAAAAGTAAATACTGTATGAGAATTGTGGTGCAATGTTTGTGTTTGTGCTACCATAAAAAAAGGCTGCTCTTCCAATGCATCACCGCTTGCAGGATACATGGAGGACTGGTGGCGGCCGCGAAAAGGTAACTTGTACCTTATTAACATTGTTTTACAGTATATATTTTGTTTGTCCACGAATATGCACAGTGATTTTGTATAATGTAGATTTTGTTTGTATTTGTAGTTGTAAAAGTAAAGATTATACAATAGACTTAGGTTCAAGTGAATTAAAGTAAGTAACATCTGAAATCTTAAAGATAACGAAGTAATTTCAGTGCATGAAATTTTAAATTACAACACTATTTGGAGATCACAAAATTTTATACAATAATTTTAAATATACTATATATTTTTACTCTCATCACATATGAAGTAGACTTTAGATCACTTTTATTTTATTTTAGTGCTATATTCGTGGACAGTGACCGATAAGCGCCTCACATTAGGCGCTAGTATACAATGCATGCACTGATATTTTTGTTTACGTGAAATGGAACAAAATATATTCAATCAGACACGTAAAACATAACCCTTCTTAACAGTTGGGTAAAGATATTTTTCCGTTTCTCGCAGCAAACCCCATTGGCTTTTTATAATGAAAATTATTTATTTTATTATGTTTTTACAAAATTATTGAACTATACACCACCATTGGCCATAATAGAATAATTATTATTTTTATTAATTTCATTCAAATTGGATTTCATTTAGTTGAAATGGATTAAATGGTATTAGACTTATAATGAAAATAAATTGAATAAGTTTTGTTCCATTTGAACTTGTAACTAATACACCTTTTTGTGATACTATTTTAGAGCGTAGCCAGATGAAAACAAGCTAAATTAAATTCTATGTATAAGGCATAGAGATGTGAATCGAATAAAGACTTAAAATATACCTGGCTACGCCCATTTTGAAGTGTGGGTTTTTGACCAAGTTTGTCCGCGCATGTATTTATGAATGTTTTCCATCAAGCTAACGTCACAGTGTCCTGCACTCTACTAAACACTGACCGCCGATGTGACTGACGCTAGTTTGATAAGGCCGTGGACTAAGGAATAAGGGCATATCGTGATCTGTCTGTTTGTGCCGTTGTTTCGTACACAGAACTTGCCACATTCATCTAGGCCATGGCCACACAGGACGCATGAGCTCATCGCAAACTTAATGGACTAATATCAATTCATTGTGAATACCATCCATACCATTTGTTCAAGAATCATTTACATAAGTTTATGTAAATATTGAATAATATATTTATCAAAACAAAAATATTCAACGGTTCTTAAATATTATCTAGTTATTGTTGTAGATATGTATTTTATCACTGAACTATAACTGACAGAATATTTTTATTTTTTGTCCTTTTCTAGCACACGCAACCGACTACTACGGTAAGTCATTATTCCGCCAGGACGCTTTCTGTCGTTTACCCTTAACACTACCTCTCTTGTCATGTCGGTTAACACGGTGTCGGTTGTATATTAGTCCTCATCTCGGTCTAGATCTGTACATACTCTAGTCTAGGTTGTCCTTACTATCACGCTTCTAGTTACTTCCTACTAACAAATAGGTGCGGTACTCAGGTTACTTGATAAATATACTCAGTTTAGCCGAACATCTAGACCATTTAATCCATTTCATTTTATCAAGAAATCTGTAACGTTTAGTCTTTAGAGGGGGGTTTGAGTGACACTACTCAACTAAAACATCATCATTTTGATGCACGTTTAAGAGTTTACACGGAATTGTGGCCTTCCAGAGTTCTCCACTAGGTCTCCCCCGGGGGACCTATTTAACGGCCGCAGATATATACAGAATATAATATGTGTATAATGAATCATGGTGGTATTATGGGGTCGCCGTATCATTTCACGCTGTTTTACCTTCGAGTCGACTAACAGACACTGCACAGTCCCAACACACGGACGCGCGTTGCGTGGCCGCGCGTGGTGCTGCGACACAGCGCGCCGCGACCACGCAACGCGACACGGTCATGCTGTAAAATATATAAGCACTAGCTATTCCTATGTATAGTTTGAAATTTTTATTTATATATTATGGTCGAAAGATACTGACATTGTTTTTTTGTTTTTTTCCTCCCTTTTCAAGATGAGTACAATCTAAACCCGGGTTTAGAGTGGGAGGACGAATTCACAGGTAGGTTTCAATTCCGAATCATACAAACAATCATTTTAACTAAATATTGCCCTTCGTAGAGCCTGTGCCTATCACCTAGCATGGTTTGTTTTCTATCTATTTCTATAATGTAACGCTATTTATGACGAAGCTAACAAAAACATAACGTAGCATATATTTATGTGTGTGTTTTAATACAGGATCTGCCATTTTATTATTTGGTTGACAGTCAGTCAGTAACTTGTGTTAGTAACTAATTGTTTTATAATCGATTTGGACCCTAAAAAGACTTTAAAATATAAATGAAACGTAGACGGAAAAGTGCTTTTCATAAAACCAAAACAAAAATACTATACTTTTACTGCTGACAGTCAGCTGTAAACAATCCACCAAAATCGCCCTGTATTACATTACATACAATTTTATTAATTCTTCATTATCTATATCTATCTATAAATAATACATTGAAATCCATAATGCATGTGACAGAAATACATGTTGTGTATAAGTATGCATGACAGATGACGTCATCCATATGTTTGTAATAGACAAATATTATTTATTTATTTTTTTATTATGATGAAACATGTACCTCTCTTGTGGAGAGCTCGGGAAGTTTATTTGCATTGGTTTTTTTTTTTAATATTCCAAAGCTTTCTGTCACCAAAAGTTTTAACGCTTTTAGGAATTTGTGTGTTTTAGTTGCACAGTCTTAGAGGAAATAAGTAGAACGTTTCGTTCATGAAGACATGTTGGTTTACTAGCTTGTATATGTGTAATAGAATAACTTTCAGTTTCTCTTGAAAAATAAGTATTCTTGCTGCCAATATAGCTCAATACAAATTGTATAAAAAAATAAGTTGTATGACTGCATGGCAAAAGAGTAACAAGTAAAATCCACAAAAATCGAATATACATAAGTTCTGTATTGTAATATCATGTTATTCTACACCGACATGTTAGACACAGGAATACATACGCATTAATATTATGCACTTTACAATTTACTTTCTTTTCGAGAAACTGAAAGCTCAGAGAATATAGTTACAGTAACGTTTTTCTCTTTATACGCTGCACATAGAAAGTATTATACCAAACGTGGTATAAAATACATAGTCTTTTTTGCATGCATGAAATAATTTTTTTTTAAATTTAAATAGATAATATATTAATGTTATAGATACATACTTTTAGATCTACGCTTAGGATATGGGGGTTACATGTCTAGCTTAAATCCACTATCCTTCTAGCAACACGTATCCTCAAAATTTTATAGATTTTTTGATAAATATGCTACAGTTAATTTTAAACGTTATGGTTTTGGTCGTAAGGTTTAGTTCAGTTTTTCTTTAGAAGTACTTGATTTTTATTCAGAGCGTAATTAAAAAAATAAGCTCTATATACGTGATAGTAAAGTTTAGGTTGGTATGACATCGTTGGAACTTTCATAGCTTGCTTTTTAGAAGCATTTCTATCTTTTTCTCTATACTAATTTAATTTAGAAACATGCTGTAACTGTAGTCTCATGCCATCGCTTTAGGATTGAAACTCGGATGACTGAAGTTTGTTAAAATAGTTGGAAGTCTTAGCAAACTTTGTCATGCGGTCGTGTAATCATTTAACATGTAGTGATGTCGCTTTTACTAGCTCATATTCATGAACAGAGTACAATTATATCATAGACTTACAACATTGTATGTCTCAGTAACAATATGTACTTTGATAAGGATGATTAGAAGTCTGTTCAATGAAAACTACCATTGTTTGCATATATATAATGTGCTAATGGGAAGCTATATTATTAGATAGAAGAAACTAGTGATTTTAATTCATTATTTAAAAAAAATGATCTTAATTTAATTAAAATCATATTAAATTTCTATTCATCCTTTGCCATCGTACTCATCAGTTTACAATGCCTCAAATATAAAGCAGCTTTTATCATTTAAAATAAAGAATTCTTAACAAAGTAACTTTACTGACCGCTGTGTTATTTTTACTACAAATTAAACATGAAATAATTTGCCATTAATTTGTAAATATCATAAAATAAACGAACTTTGGAAGACTAAGACCAAGTTCCGTGTTAAGAAATTCAAAATGGCTGCTTATATTTTGGGTGTTATAACGAACTAGTAGGACATTTACACTCAGTAGTTAGGTTTAGCAACACCAGTAGAGCAGTAGTCACCTATATCTATCTTCATAACTCATTACATCAAGTGTTTCATGAAGTTATAGCATACACCATAACTTTAAAGAAAATTATAATAATAAAATACACTAGTCTGTACTCCATTCGATAAAAGATTAGACATTTAAGGGCCTGTGCATACCACGCTTTTTAAACGCGCCGTTGACGCGTGTTTGTAGCGATACAGTCCGACGCAGCCTGTAGGCATTTAATTGAATAAAAGCGCGCAGTCGACACTCGTTTCTAAAACGCGCGTCATCGGCGCGTTTAAAAAACGTGGTGTGTACCTACAGGCCCTTAACATACCAAACCAATAGAAGTCAAAATCGGCTGAAAAGACAGTAAAACATTACTGTTCGTTCATTCTATTTAGACTTTGCTCCGTAGGCATAAGGATGGCATTAGAAGTAAAAAAGTGGTTACAATACCAACTATGTCAACAATGCAATGCCATCAACGTAATAAAAGCTTAAATCGGTTGAACACACAGTAGAAAAGGTTTGTATAAATGTCTGATCATGATTCGAATGGAGTATAGGTAATAAACTTTATGAAACAAGACTTAAATAACTTCATGAAATTCAAGTTTAACTCAAAGTGCGGTTCATTTATAAAGCAAAGTTCTTCCGAACGCGTTTTGAACAGGATTTTTAAATATCAATTTGAGCTGATGATACCTCTTGCACATGCTTGGCATGAATATTTCAAACAATTTCAGAAAAACTTCTTCTTGTTATGTTCATATCAAACTTTATATATATTTAAAGTTCTACAAATCGTATTCTGACTTGTACGTTCATTTGAATGACCCCGGTAAGTTCCCTCTTTGAGGTGTGGCTGGAAAGACCTCAAGGCGTCCTTACCTTCCGCATGACGCAGGTCCTCACCGGACATGGCAAGTTCGGGAGGTTCCTGCATCGCATTCAAGCTGAAGAGACGCCCGGGAGTCGCCACTGTGCGCAACACCCGGAGGACACGGTGGAGCACACCGTCGAGGTGTGCCTTGCCTGGGCGGAGCATCGCCGTGCCCTCGTGGGGGCGATCGGTGGCGGAGACCTCTCGCGCCGGGCCCTGGTCGAGGCCATGGTCCGGAGCGAGGAGGAATGGCAGGCGGTCGCCTCCTTCTGCGAAGCAGTAATGCTTGCTAAGGAGGAGGCCGACCGCATCAGGCAACGGCGCCCTCGCCGTCGTCGCCAGGATTCCGATCCCGATTTCCGGCCACCGTAGACGAAGGAAGGGAGGTCGTGCCCCGGTATGAAGGCGAGAAGGAACGGCGCGGGGTTTTTAGTCAGTAAGAGTCTGACACTATCTCCCGCTCCACCCAAGAGCGGGTTTTGTCAAAGATGATTTTCCCCGTCGACAAAAAAAAAAATTTGAATGACCCAAAATTCCTTCTTCATTCCGTGATTATAATTATGGATATTTCACTAGCTGATACTAGGCCAGAAACTAAACCTTTCGTGTTACCTACTATGAATATAATCTGGTCGGTTTTCCTCTAAAACTTTATATGAAACTAGCTCCCCCAGCGGCATCGCCCGCGTAAAAGTAAGTTTCTCCATACAAACTTTAGACCACCGTTTCATATCCTTAGGGGGTGAATTTTGCGTAATCCTTGGAGCTTTCCTACGTCTTAAAAGAAAACCTTGTAAAAAAATTCACGTTCCTAGTCCTAGTTGTTTCGACTATACGTTTATATGTCAGTCAGTCAATTTCTCCTTTTATATATAGACTTAAAATTCTCTCTCGTCATGACTTCCACAGAACTCATAACTTGACAACACATAAAACTATATTATTATCCGTTTATCCGCTTACGTCAGATTAATACGACAAATATTTCGTATTCATTTCGCCAGAGTCGTATATTTACGACCAAATCTCAGAAGCCGACAGAAGAGCTGATGAAATGGAGATGGAAATGGGGAACGAAAATATGTATTTGTTGGTTGTTTTTAATTTATTTCTTATTATTGATAGGCTCGCGTTTGACCATTATCTCACCTGATGGTAAGCTATGATGTGGCCGACGATGGAGCGCGCTTGCCTAGAAGTAACCTTTTCATGACTTAAAGACCCCCAGGTTATCGCTATCAGGACACACGAACACCGGCAGGGAATTCCACTCCTTAGCTGTACGCATAATGAATGTGTGTCATACAGATGGCGCAACGCCTTATGTCTAGTGGTCTGATGATAGAACAGACTTGGTGGAATTAAATCGTGCTATTCCAATGCGCACTACCCGAATTGTTTGCAAAACTGTTTGGAAAACCGTCAGGAAAGCAACTCGGCGAATTAATCCGACATAAGCGGTTAAAGGGTTCATAATTTCGAGATCTAAAAGTATCACAGCTCAATCACTCAAAATCAATGACGTCATCAAGTAAATGAGCCGCACCGCACACACACACACCCCCCCGGCAAGGGCCATTCTTATTCACCGTCCAGTGCTTACATTCGACGGCGACGGTGCGCGGCAAGGCGACGAGGAGGAAGCCGCGTTCCACGGAAAGCTGCCGCCCGGCATACTGCCGCATGGCCTGCCCACCGTCAAGGAGGTACAGCCCGCGGTCACCGTTGAGCCACAGGAGAAGAAAGATGAAGAGAAGGATAAGAAAGGTTGGTACTAAATGATAATTTTGCAAATAGGTTTATTAAAAACAATTTCTTCGTCAGTTTAGACTATATGAGGCCGGTGTTTCGTAGCTGACTACCCTGACAAGAAACACCGAAACAAACTCAGGGCAAAGACTATTTTAAAGTCCATACTGCGAAACATGTAATGGTCAAATCATATGAGAATCATACCGATTAGTGTCTGAGGTGGAGGAAAGAACCACACAAGTGGACGTCTTTTTGCTGAAATGATGAAAATAACCTTAGTTGTTGTTATTTTGGTCATGCAATCGCAACTGAGCCGATGTTTTTCAAAGTATCTAGAAAATTATCAGATTAAAACTTAAATTAATAATTAAAAATAATTAAATGATCCTGAAGCTAAGTCGGTCTTAAAAACTTCAGTCAATAAAATTCAGCTTAATATTGCGAGATTAAATTGTGTGTAATAAATACTGTTAATTTAATCCCACAATTTTAGTTAGAAAACTATGACGCAACAAATGTGGGAAAGCTATTTTCATTATGAAAATTGGTTGGTCGTTTCAACTACTCCTTTACGTGCTGAATGTCAGTTCGCGAGCTGAGCGCGGACGAGAAGCAGACCATCATGCTGTCGGCGGAGTTCCAGCGCTTCATGTCGAAGGCGGGCCGCGTCATCGAGCGCGCGCTGGCCGAGTCCGTCGACATCTACACCGACTACACCGGCGGCGGCGATGCCGAGAACGCGCTGTGAGTACCACTTATACAACGACGATGCCCGCTACAGGAATATTTTTAAAAATTCCGTAACACTACTTTGTATCTCCTTTTTTTGAAGGTGGTTAAGTCGTAGAATAGAAATACTTTTATTCGGGACAAACACAACACACTTTTTTCTTAGGGTATCAATGGCAAAACTAGTCAAATTCTTTGCCCAGAATTCGGACATGGCAATGCCGTCCGCTGATGCTGTTATTAGGTCCCTACGTGGGCAGGTAACCGGGCATGTGATGCAGGACGGAAGGTGGGACATCGTCTGCGGAGAGACGTCACACAAACACTGAAGATCGGAACCATCCGAGAACCCCCACCTGTGGCGTAGTGACCTAATGACAGCATCAGCGGACGGCATTGCCGTGGCCGAATTCTGGGCCGGGCAAGGAATTTGGCTAGTTTTGCCATCGATACGCTAAGAAGAAGATAGCACACCGCTTACAAACACAAAGTAAAAAAGAAAAAAAGTACAGAATGCGCCGAACGTGCCCGTACCGTCATCAAATATCTTCTCAGTCTGCATAAAAATCTACTTCACTTTTTTTTGACTGACCGACATTTTGACTTTTAAAAAGTGTCTGTACTACTCTGTAAAGAAAGTACCGGGAAAAGATCAATAACACACAAAATGTCTGTTATTCATCCAAATTTATTTTATCACCTTCAAAGTATGCTCCTTTAGAAACGATACACTTGCGCCAACGAATAATCCATTCATCAAAACATTTTTTAAACGCTGCTTCCTGAATTGAGTTCAGTTCTCGCCGCGAATTCTCCTTTATGTCTTCTATCGATTGAAAACGGGTGCCACGAAGTGGTAATTTGAGTTTAGGAAAAAGAAAAAAGTCAGCAGGAGCCATATCTGTTGCTGGATGGTATTTGTTGAGTGTTTGGTCAAAAATTCGTTCACAATGATAGCCTTGTGCGAAGGCGCATTGTCGTGGTGCAAAATCCAAGAATTTTCTTTCCACAAATCTGGCCTTTTTCGTCGAATTTGCTCTCTTAAACGCCGCATAACGCTCAAATAATATTCTTTATTTACCGTTAGACCTTCCGGTAAGAATTCAGAGTGCACAACACCGCGATAGTCAAAGAAAACAGTCAACATGACTTTGACTTTTGATCGACTTTGGCGTGGTTTTTTCGGTTTCGGATCAGTTGGAAGGCGCCACTCCGAAGCTTGTTGACTAGTTTGCATGTCAAACTCGTAAACCCACGTCTCGTCAACAGTAACAATGCGTTTCATGAATGTTGGGTCCGAACTGACTCGTTCTAGCATGTCCTCAGCGACTTTCATGCGATTGAGTTTTTGGAGAAAATTCAGATCTTTTGGGACTAGCCGAGCAGCAACATGTTTCATACCCAAATGATTAGTTAAAATGGTACGGATCGACTCGTGAGATACAGAAAGTTCGGCGGATATCTCTCTCAGAGTTGAATGGGGATTTTCAGTCACTATTTCCTTCACTTTTGCGATGTTAACTTCAGTTGCAGACGTTGACGGCCTACCAGAGCGAGGCAAATCTTCCATCACATCTCGACCGCTTTTGAACGCTTTGAACCACTCATAAGCACGAGTTTTTGATAAAGTCGATTCACCGTAAGCCTTCTGTAACATTTTCAGTGACTCCGAACACGAAATTCCATTGGCGATGCAAAATTTAAGACAAACTCTTTGTTCGATATTTTTGTCCATTATGAAATTCGCAATACACACTATATATGATATTACTAAAACCAGCACTATATTTAATATAAATAACAGATGCAACTCAAACTCCGCGCCAAAATGGAAAACAGTTGTGCCAATCTAACAACTACAAAAAAACAAAAATTTGAATTTGGAACCATAAACAAATCATCCATTCCCGATACTTTTTTGACTGAATGTACATGGTCTATTTGAAATAATCGTTTCTAATTTCTCCTGCTATGGGTGAAGCTCGAGGGAATGTCAGACTTTTTCAGACTTAAACCAACTCGTGTTCCTTTGGTAGGCCGCAGTGATTCTTCCGAATAATCCCCAACTGCTTTATGGCCTTGGCTGTTAGGTTATCCTACCGACTGATTAAACTTCGGTCTTCAGAAGCCTTCCTGGTACCAATTGGAGGCATGACCGTGCTTTATGTTAAATGCTAGCTCTAAATCTACCTTCTTTATAATTCACGAGGACTGATCTTGTCTTTTGTGTGTACTGTTTTCAAAATTACACTCTAAATATCATGTTTATATTCTTTATAGGTATTATGATGGGTATGAAATATTGGTAAAGTAGGTTTGAAGTGAACTTAACATGTTTCGTTTTTAAAAATCTATTTTATTTATTGATTAACAATTTGTAAGTTTGAAAATTTTTGCGAGAGCTGACAACAGGTTTTAATGCGCAAAATTTTGTAACTCCTACGAATCTACCTAATAACATTTTTGAAAGGTTTTTATTTTACTTGGAGTGGTTTTTTTTTCTATTTTAACTTCAACATAACAGTATAGGTACTGACAAATGGTATTGAGATGTTAAACTAAACACAAATGCTTACAAAAGACGTTGAAAATCTGGTTCCTAACATAAAAATTTACAATAATTTTCTATCAACCTAAGAAGAAGTGTAAACGAATGGTGTGTTGGCAGCGACGACAAGTCGTTGGCGCGGCTGTCGCTGGTGCGCACGTTCCACGACGAGCGCTGGTCGCGCGCGCGCGTGGTGACGTGCCTGGACTGGTCCGCCGCGCACCCCGAGCTCATGCTGGCGTCCTACCACAACTCCGACGACGCGCCGCACGACCCCGACGGCGTCTGCCTCGTCTGGAACACCAAGTTCAAGAAGACCACCCCCGAGGACATCTTCCACTGCCAGTCGCCCGTCATGAGCGCTACGTTTGCTAGGTGAGTGCTCTAACTGATGACCAGACCTTATCTACCTACGCGCTACGCTACGCTTAATTACCTACCTTAGCAACCTTATCTTCAATTTGATCATAACAATCGTGTCAACCTTTATTGTTGCCCAGTAATTCATATTGCATTGCTGGTCAAAAACCTATGTGTGTTAATACCTAATATATTTTGTAACCAGGTTTCACCCTAACTTGATCCTGGGTGGTACATACTCGGGACAGATAGTGTTGTGGGACAACCGCGTGCAGAAGCGCACGCCCATACAACGAACACCACTGTCTTCACTCGCACATACCGTAAGTAACTAAGAACACATTCATAATTTAGCTGGAAAGTTTATGGGGATTGAAGGATAAAAAAAAGTTGTCTTGGATGAGTCTAAAGGACGACCTATCTTGAAGTATACATAATATTCTTTTTTACACCCAAATCCTAGGTTAGGAAGGGATAGATATCAAAACTTATTCTGTTGCTGCTAAAGGCCAAAAAAGTTTTCTTTTTAATTCTTCTATTTACCTATAAAATACTTGCAACATTCATTTGTATTTTAGAAACAGCCACGGCATTTTTTATAACACAGCAGTTGCTCTTTGTACCCAAGATGCATTTCTTCAGGATATCTATTTTCTTTTTGGTGTTATTATAGATGGCATATCATGTCTTGAACTCTTGTTTTTTTTCTCCAGCACCCAGTCTACTGCCTCTCTGTAGTCGGTAGTCAGAACGCTCACAATCTGATCTCCGTGTCAACGGACGGCCGCATGTGTTCCTGGTCACTGGACATGCTGTCGCAGCCTCAGGAGACGCTAGACCTGCAGCATCGGCAGAGCAAGGCCGTCGCAGTCACGTCCATGGGCTTCCCTCACGGTGACGTCAACAACTTCGTGCTTGGCAGCGAGGATGGCAACATTTATACTGGTCAGTTATAGACATAGGAAGCGTTAGAACTGCAGCGTCGACACCACAAGGCCATCGCAATAACGTTTTTCTTTCCGCGCGCTAACAACTTTATGCTGAGCAAATAGTATTAGGGATGTAAGCGAAGTAATAACACTGACTTCAGAAATACGCTGGCTTACGTATAACCAGGGGGCGGTACGTTGCTCGCCGTCCGGCTATTCGGTAAGAACCAAGCTTGAGTCGTCAAAGGTGCATAATGTTCCACATGAACCTGAAACAGATGTCAGAAAAACCGTAAGAGCCTAGCAAAGCCCAGCTGTAAGTAACGTAGGATGTAGGAAATTGGCAATAGAACCGTAGTAGACCATGACCCAGGTGGACAAGGGTTAAGTGCGGAAAATCCATGATCAGGTTGAAATGGCGTGCAAAAGAATAGTCCTACACTTGGCATTGGATGCATACGAGTTGAAGGAAAAAGAGAGATTAAACCCAGTAATGTTATCCAGGGTGCTTATATGGTCAGCGCGCCGGCGTGACGGAGTGCGTGGAAGGCCACGCGGGCCCCATCACCGGCGTGTCGTGCCACGCGGCTGCCGGCTCCGTGGACCTGTCGCACCTCTACCTCACATGCTCCATGGACTGGAGCGTCAAGCTGTGGAGCCAGAAGGTATGTTGCTGCTCGTGTGGTGACGGAGCGAGTGGAAGGCCACACGGCCGATATATTAAGTGGCTTAAGTTAAGCTCGTGTAGGCTTAAGTTAAGCTTCTGTCCATGGACACGTAGCTTAGTGCACGCCTGCGTGATGCTTACATACAAAACTATGAAACTGCCGACGAAGCGCCAGCAGTGCCGTCGTATCGAGTTTATGAACTTACGTGGTCGTGGACAGTAGGCCTTAACACTGTTAGTGTGTTAATTTAAGCAAACATGTTGTTTACATTCCCTTCCCCCTCAGGAGAACAAGGCGCTGTACTCGTTCGAGGACAGCGGCGACTACGTCGTGGACGTCCGCTGGTCGCCCACGCACCCCGCACTCTTCGCCGCCGCCGACGCCGCCGGCAGGATCGACCTGTGGAACCTCAACAGGGACACGGAGGTATGCCATATGCCTGACATGTAACTACTTCACGGAAATGAGAAATAACCTATTAGCCTCCACAGATGCCATATGGAGAAAAAAGCGTTAATTGCATATAACATTCAACAAACGACTTCACAAATAGAAATGTTCAATAGAACTATAACTCAAATCAACATTGTATTGAAGATTATTGTTGTTAAAAAAAATACATGGGCAATAATAATTAATCAATCGAAGCGGACGCGAAAAACAAGCCACCGCACAGCAAAGTTCGGACAAAAATATCTGAAAACATCTGATCGCTCGTCTTCGCATTGCACCCACGTGCGATTATTCACATAAGCCACTGCAATAGAATGTTTTTCCTGAACGTGCCGCTTCGCTTCGCCATCGCGTGGCGCGTTGATAACACTGCGTTAATTTAGATATTTTTTGCGAATTAAGTGGATTGACAGAACAATTTTTCTAACTTCAAAGTAAAGCCATTAGTCCCGATTGTCATTCCTAGATCTTAGACTTAGATTCAGATATTTTTATTTGTAGAACCTAACTATGGGTAGGTAAACAAAATTACAGATAGCTCCATGTAAAACATTGGTATTCAGACGCATCCGGTTAGACCTCGGGGTTGGCTAGTTAAGAAAAGGCTAAAGAGATGATGACTTTGACTAAGTTCAATAAAGAAGAATGTCTGTTTACAGACAGGAAATACCATTTCTTTAATGCTCTCTTAACCCTTTAACCGCTTGCGTCGGCTTGGTCCGACAAGTGTTTTCGTGCCCTATTCGCCAGGGTTTTGTGTTAGCGACTGGGTACTCCGTCTCGTTTAGCTCTTCAATCTCCACAGGTGATAGAAAAGCTGACGAGATGGATTGATGTGTGACACTGGCGGAATAAACGCGAGAGTGTTTGTCGGATATATCTGACAGCGATTAAAAAACTAAACTACAGCTGTAACAAGGTAATATTAAAAGCATTTGATATAAAAATAAGTACCTATTCAATGTGTATGTTTTCCCAGGTGCCAGTAGCATCGATCCAGGCGGAAGGAGGGGTAGCGTTCAACCGCGTGTCGTGGACGCCGTCGGGCACACACATCACCGCCGGGGACGACGCCGGCAAGATATGGGTCTATGAACTCGCTGAGGTCACTATTACATCACTCTTCTATTTAAAATATTGCACTGGCATTATACGTAATAGGAACGTGAAATTTTACACAAGACTTCCTTTTATGACATAGATGAGCATGAGACAGTGGTTTCTGGATAATTATTTATTTATTATTTATTTATTTATTTATTTTATGTACACACAAACACTTAAAAAAGAAAAGAACAAATAAGAATAGAAGAGTACAAAGGATCTGCTTATCTCTAAAGAGATTTCTTCCAGCAGACCTGTGACAGGACAGTTGGATAAGAAACGTAGACACAGTGTGTATAAACTAAAAAAAAATAAACAAAAATTATTACTGCAAATTATTTAATATTTCGGACAAAAAGGGGGAATTTAGTTTATATGTTCATTATAGAATAGAATATTTTTATTTGCTTAGAATGTAGGTACATAAAAATAAGCTATACTCGAAAGTTAGAACACATAGTACCTAAGTTAATAATAAAATTTGGCATTATGTATTTGGCTTTCAAAACTATCCCTAATAAGACAATTTAAGAGGGTTTTAAAGATTGAAGGGGATTCTTATTTCTTGGTTTAAATTGAATAATACCAAACTACCCTCATGTCCCTCATAATACTGCTTAAAGGGTGTTAAAATTTTTAGCAAAGCATTTTCCCGAACGAAGTCGCTGGCAAAGCACTAGTGTTAACTTATTATTGACCACCCACAGTCCGTGTCCCAGCCCCGCCACGACGAGTGGTCGAAGTTCGTGTACACGCTGCAGGAGCTGCGCAACAACCAGGCCGACGAGGAGAGCGACCGCCTGAGCCTGGCCGCCAGCGGCCCGTCGTCGCTGACGTCGCTCACCAGCCTGGCCAGCAACCCGCTCAGGTAACTGCTGGGCCGCGCGCCGCCCACGCTTGGCCAACCCTCACTTTATGCTTTGGATATGGTTCTGTGATGTTGATCATGATCATTACTGATGGTAAAACAAATAGGAATAATACTTTGTGGAGAAGCAATACCCGAAACTCCTTAAGGAAGTAGTAGAGTATTTTGCGCCAACCAGGGAAAATATACATCAACATCAGCTCACAGTGGCCCTCGCTCAGCATACTGCTGCAATTCCTGGGGTAGCGTTATTTTAAATGCTTTTAGAGTGGGAAATTCGCTTCCATACGAATTATTATTCCTTTTTCAACGAAGTATGTTGTCTAAAGGAGTGGTGCGATGCATAGAAAAAATTGAGCTGTATGTATGTAATATGTATTTTAAATATGACGGCATAGTGATAATTCAATGCATCTCTCTACACATTTAAGATTTATTTAGTTATGACATTTCACGTGCGTGCATCATTTGTCAATGCAATTGCAATCTTATGTCAATCACATAAAACTTAACTTCAATGGCGCACAACCGTGACTTGTTATAACTCGACAAAATAAGAATGTGTCTTAAAAGAATGTTTAAGATTGAAATTGGCTGAATTTTGTATGACTATTACTTTAATAAATATAAAATAGTATTATCATGAGTACTGATTGAATAGCCGTAAGAAAAGCTATTCAAAATTACATTAACATATTCAAAGCTTGTTCAGAACTGAATAGATATGATGTAAAAAAGAATTGAAGAGTTTTGTTAGGTGAGATAAATGTTTAGTTGCAATATACAAAAACAATATGTGTATATGTATACAGGGTGTAATGGACAGAATAAGTCAGGTGTAGATGAAACTGAACAACTGTCCACACAACTTATTTTCATTCCTGAAAAAAGAAATTTTTGGAAGGTTGTAAGTCCCGTCTATTGAGCAAGCCCTTAACGTTTGCGGAGACCTGTTCCTTACAGCCTGTATAATTAATATAGCTCTTTTAAAACGTTAGATAGAATATTATGCATTGTTGATACTTAGAATTCTGCTACCTTCCTCATCAAAGAACTTTTTATATTATTGAAAACCACATCAAAATCTGTTGCGTGGTTTAGGTAGGAGTTGTTTGTGCTATACAATGATAGATAAATGAGTATTTTGTTAATCAAATATGTCAAGTGTTGTAACTAAATATTAATATATTACTTTAAACAACTTCCTTCTAATAGTTAGAAGAACAATACGAAAGATAGTGACTTAAATGTTGAATGATATGTATATTAGAACCTATAGTAAAAGCAGCTGATAAAATCCTTATTTATGTAACTGTAAAGTGATTTTATTGCGACACAAAATAGAGATGACGTATTATTATAGTCTTTCTGAATCTAAAATAGAATAGTTTGCACGATATCTCTTATATCAGAAAAGTTTTAACTTTATAAGCGCCCGAGTTGGATTGGTCCGACGAGTGTTTTCGCGTCCTATTCGCCAGGGTTGTGTATTTGCGACTGGGTAGTCCATCTCGTCTAGCTCTTCAATCCCCATAGGTGACAGAAGAGCTAACAAGATGGAGTATTTGTTCGTGGTTGTGTGACCTTGGCGAAATAAACGCGATGGGGTTTGTGGGATATATCCGACTTAGTCGGTTAAAAGTTTAATACTGTTTGATTAATCAAAACAAAAACTATGTAGGTAGGTACTTAACTTTAAAATCTCAAAAAAGATAACTTCAGTCACTTCTATTCTGTGTCAATATTACAAGAAAGTAGGAATATTTCTCATGCTTGCTAATTTAAAGGTAACATGAGATTGTAAAGTAAATCTTAGTTAGTCTAGTTTTGTGTTTTGTAACTTAGTTATCTGTATCCATATCGCTAATATTTATTAAGTACAGGTACCTATTTATAGAATTACTCAGAACTAAACAGATATTGCTTTATTGTAAAAGTTAAATCAAATAAATAATTGCTTATATAAAATGGGTTTTCATTTCATTTGTTTGATCCTTAAATTGCAGGGTATCCACTTTCTAGAAAGTGAGGGAAAGTTAGTGAAACTGAGGAGTCACATGGATTTTATTCTTATTAGGCTTGTTGACCACTATCTCACCTGATTGTAAACAATGATGAAGCGGACCTCAGTGAAAAATTGGATAAAATTGGAATTGTGTGAAAAATTGCGATATTGCACTGTTCCAAATCTTCACATATATTGTAACATGAGAAATTTAATTCATGCTCTAGTTTGACCTTCAATCTGGACTATTGAAGCATTTGACCAGGGTTGGAGTCACCTACATTATGACGTGTTGAGCGGTCATAAATAAATCACATGCACTGCTTTTTAAGGATTCTTTAGTAAAACAGCAAGGAAGTCGTCCAGTCTCGCATAGTCCACCTCTGTTCGAGCGACTGCCTGAGCTCCACTACCCTATAACTGGGTAACACAATCCACCAGGGGAAACTGGTGTCAAGACCTAGATCATCTTCGTGCTGGCTCTATTGACATTCAAAGATCTTTAAATGACAGCAGAGAGCCGTCATTTTCATGGTTTGTAAGGGGTTGTTGAAGTTAAGCAATAAGATTTAAAAGAGTCCATGGAGTTTCTTGCACGTTCTTCTCCATAGAGATCTACGCTTTGGAACATGCAATTTAGCTTCACTTTTCTTGGACTGACCAAAATTTGACTATTCAAAAGTGCCTACATTTGGTCTATTTAAAATAAATGATTTTGAATTTTAATTTGACTCAAAAATTACCAACTTATAATTCATTAAAGAAGAATTATAAGTTGGTAATTTTTGAGTTGATCTGGGCTTGAGAAAATGGTTAGGTTTTAAATATTTTTTAGTATATTCTGTAATTTATTATTGTATGCTTAATTCATGAATCCCCAAGCGACACCCGGTGGCCGCGCATCTATTGTCTTACTATTGTGTCTCTAATTGACGGTATCTGAAGGGTTAATTGGCAGGACATAATGGAACTGTAATTTATTATTAATTTTTAACATCTGTATGTAACTTAAACAATAAAGAGATTCTGATTCTGATGGAATTTTCTTGCACATTAGGGTCAGCGCAGACAGAGAGGAGCGCAGCGGAAAGGATTTTATTAAGGCATTCAAAAATTAACTTTATAATTACTGAAATAAAGTGCGCGCCAGGCGCGCGCGGTGCTTTCTGTGTATCTTCGAGGACGCGCGAGCACTTTTTGTCAGTTGCACTTTATTTCACTAATTGTAAAGTTAATTTTCGAGTGCCTTAATAAAATCGTTTTCCGCTGCGCTCCTCTCTGTCTACGCTGACCCTTAGTATATTTTACTAAATGTAGGTATATAAAAAATAAATAATACCTATTTTAACATTTTTGTTAGTCTGTTTGTTACTAATCTCATTAATGGCTGGAGCAATTTTGACGTAACTTTCAATGATGGATAGCTAATGTTACAAAGAGCAGCATGGGCTTTTCATTCTCTCACAGTAATGGGATTTCGGGATACGTCTTGGAAACTGTTGAATAACTGTTTTTTTTTTTCGGCGTGGGGGGGGTTTGATATATTCGAAATGGTTGAATAAAATTTGACGGAACTTTCACTGACGGATAGCTGACAACGAGTAACTTAGCTGGCTACCTTTCAATTTACCGCGGGAATGTGATTTAAATCCAAGAGATACGGTTTCGAGATCCTTGAACAAAATTTGATTTTCATTGGGATATAACTACTGTTATAATGAGAAAGTAAAGCTACTGTTTATTTTCCCACAGAAACGGGTCTTAATTTCCTGGGGGGATATATCTCTGTAATAGATAACATTCTTAACCCTTCAGATACCGTCAATTAGAGACACAATAGTAAGACAATAGATGCGCGGCCACCGGGTGTCGCTTGGGGATTCATGAATTAAACTCCACGCAAACAAAGTCAAAGCTTTTAAAAAAAAAAAAATTAAGCTAACCTCTCGCAAAAATATCATATAATTATTAGTTGTATGCCCCACTTATATATTTATTTTATTTTTAGCATTATAGTGGCAACAAAAATAAAAATAATGAAAAAAAATGTCTATCACAATTCATGAAGTACAGCCTGGTTACAGACAGACGGACAACCGAGTGATGGCAATAGATGCCCGTTTTACCTTTTGGGTATGGAACCCTAATGGATTAAAGTTTAGAAAAAGAAAACAAAATTACTTATAATAAATATTATATTTTACTGTGGACTAAAAGGTATAACGAGCTTTCCTTTAGACATGTTCACTTCTTCCCAACATGTGCAGGTCAGTGTCTTTCTGTCCATGATGTCGGTGTAGATCTTGCCGTCCAGGTGGTCCATCTCATGCTGAGCTATCCGTGCAGACCAATCTTTGAATACTTGTGAACTTTCTTCTCCTTGTGCATTTAGACCTGAAATGAGGGAAATAATTAAGAGACCAGAGAAATCATTTGTTTTGACAAAAGATGAAAAGAAACCCTTTTTAAATGTCATTTATAGAGAAGAATATATGCAGATTTGATTGTTATAGATTTTGTTTTTCAATTTTACAATTGTTTTGGAATGATTGTAAAATGTTGTTAAAAGCATTATAATGTAAAGCAGTGTTTTTTCTTTTAAAGAACTTAAACAAAATGTCATGTGTTAAAATGTCACCTGTTACTTGAACAGCCTTATATCTGGGCACGTCAGCCAGGTATCCTTGAACACTTTCACATCCTTCACTGTGTATTACTTTCTTGTAGTCGACCACCTTCAGTTTAGGATTTATAAATACCTGGAACATTGTTTATCTCATAAAGAAAATCATGGAATGGAATCAATGGCTGGATATCATCACAAAAACAAGCTATCTTTTGCATTATTAATACAGAATACTTACTTACAGTGAATGGTACAACCTCCATTGCTCTTAGTGCTGCTATCTCCCTCGGTACACTCGCGATTTGCTTCACAGTGTGCCTCATAGCGAATATCCTCAAGTTTACTCCAATTTGTGGCGCCGACATGCCAAGGCTTCCGTACTTACTAATAACATATTCTAGTTTCTTGATTATAGTTTGTATTTCATTTGACTTTATTTTATCGAGAGAAACAGGCTCGGAAACTTTACGTAACATTGGATCACCGATTTGCACGACATGTTCATACGGTGGAGTGGATTTACCGTGTGCGGGAGCCAATCTAGCATACCAATTGAGTACCTTTCTTGTAACACCCATGTTTTTAAGTTATACTTTTATAGAATTAACAGTTTTCAACAATGCTTATATGTACATAAATGTTTTTACTTTCTCAGGTTATAAAATCAGCTGTTTATCGCAAGTTACTGTCAAAAGATGTTATGACATTTCTAAAATTTTGACAGATGAAAATGAAAATTGTATTAGGGGGCACGGTAGTACCTCCACCAAGGCGAGCAAAAACAGTGGCTCAGCCACTCGTCCGTACCATTAAAAGCATTCTCTCTCTTTCTTCATTTCTAGCATTACCAAAGATTTTATATATCCTACTAGAGTAGGGCGTGCTATCCGTCTTTTGAGCGCCTGTAAGTCCTGTAACGTCAAATTAAGCGTTGTTCAAGCGTAACTCTCACCTCTGCACAAAAGTCGTTCAACTTTAGAACGGTCATGGTACGATTTTTAGCGATTCAGAAGCAGGCCTGCTTTTGAAAGGAAATAAACTAACTGGCAATTGAATGTTTCCATAAGAGGTCATGGTAAGCCCCCGAAAATTAACAAAATTTGGATATTGAGAGCTTCGCTCAATGTTGATTTGCTGTACTCATCCAGCATCCAACAATTTGTTCGTGTAACACAGGGACTTTTGATGTCAAAAAGTTGAGAAAATAAATATCAAATATGTCAAAGTCAAACACGATTTCTTGTCGTCGTACCGGACAACCGCGACCGGTTTCTGGGTAGAGCGATTTATTTATTTTAATATTCTATCTTCAATCTTCATTATCATTGCATTCAGAACAATATATTGATTGCTATAAACTTTTTACAAATTTTGGTGATCTTATAAATTACTTGCTTTGTTATCACTAGATAAGTGATTTTGGCAAGTTGTATTTACAGATAACGCTGTTTTCGTAGGTCCAAAGTAAGTAATTATGCAATTTATGTTATCTGTAACGTAATTATATTGCATGTGCCGTATTTATTTGCATATTAAAAAGGTAAATTATTTATTTAAATGACCCTTAAAGTGATGTTTGGACTGTTGTAATTTCATTTTCGCCTGTTTGTGATAAAAGGTTATTTAATGCCAATATGGGAAGTATGGGTACATAAGAAACTTATTGTTTCACTTATCATTGTTCTACTTGAAGAATCTCCCCACTCCCATATTTATAAGATTCCACAAAGACTTTACAAACGATTTGAGACAACCTATTTGGAGCAAAGTAATACTAATAAACTGGTTTCGTTTTTGCTTTTGGGCTTATCAAAAAGATAACTTTTACACAAACTATCAATTTTGTATTCCAACTGGTAAGTTTATATAAAGTCTATAATTTAGGGTATCAGACAGAGATTGTATGTTTTTAATTTATAATTGTGATTTTAATTCCTATTGTAAGCAAAGTAGCAGACTAGCAGGGCTTTGGTTAATTTCTAGACAGAAATTGAACAATTAAACACAATAGTTATTTGCTTTTAATTCATGAATCCCCAAGCGACCACCGGTGGCCACGCATCTATTGTCTTACTATTGTGTCTCTAATTGACGGTATCTGAAGGGTTAATATAATATTTATCAAAGTTAGTCTACTTTGATAAATGTTATACTAAAAGCAAATTTAAAAATACTTTATTTTATTTATTTGGTGAGGGTACCCATTGGTAATATCCATTTTGTGAAATATATAATTATGTAAATATTTTTTAATGATAAGGTGTAATTTACAATAAAACCCTTTTCCACAGATGTTTAAGATCAGTGTCAACCTCACACGCACAGCTTCCCACTACTTAAAACGCACAATGTCTAGTCAAGAGCAGGACGTACTGTTTGAAACACTTAACAACGCAGGGATCATCACTCTCAATCGACCAAAGGCATTGAACTCTCTTAACACCTCTATGGTCTCTAAGTTACTACCTCAGCTTCAGGAATGGGAAAGCAAGAAAACGGTAGTAATTGTCAAAGGTGCTGGTGATAAAGCATTCTGTGCAGGCGGTGATGTCAAAGCAGCCATAGACAAAGTTGAGGGCCCGAGGTTCTTCTACACCGAGTACAATGTTAACTATCTCATTGGCAAATACAAGATTCCGTACATCGCTTTTATGAATGGAATTACGATGGGAGGTGGCCTAGGCTTGTCAGTTCATGGCAGATACAGGATAGCTACAGAGAAGACAGTGATAGCCATGCCCGAGACAAAGATTGGACTGTTCCCTGATGTTGGAGGTTCATATTTTCTGCCGAGACTACAGGTTAATTTAGGGTTATATTTGGGACTGACTGGTGAGTATACTTGGCAATTTTTCTTTAATATTTAAATAGGGCAATAGTTTGTGTACCTATAACTGGCGCTTCAGTAATGAGGATACATTTAAATTAGTCTTAATTGGTCAATTAACCGGTTGAGAATTGCTGCATATTTGTATTGTACTGCAACCTTACACAAATCCTACACTATATTAAAACCTTGCAAAATGCCTTATAATAAATACTTTGTCTTTAGTCCTTTACACTGTTTTTGTGAATACATATATTACAACATTTAAAAATAATTTATTATTACTTTTCTAGGTGACAGACTAAAAGGATGGGACGTAGTTAAATCCGGCATTGCCACACATTTCGTACCTAGCAAGAGGCTATATGAGCTAGAAGTTTTGCTATCTCGATGTGCGGATGAAGTAGAAGTTAGCAACCTCCTTAGCAAGTTCAACGAGCCATCGGACAAGTTCTCGCTGTCAGCTAACATTAAACATATTAACTATTGCTTTGCTGCGTCATCTATTGAAGAGATTGTGGAAAGGCTTGAGAAGGTTCAGAATGATTGGTCGGTGAAAACTTTGAAGGTGAGTAATATTGAATTTTTTTTTATTTTTTTATTTTTTATTTTTTTTATTTTTTTATTTTTTATTTTTTTTATTTTTTTATTAGCTATTACTGTCCCACTGCTGGGCAAAGGCCTTCCCCAAGTCCTTCAATTGAAATATAATACATTTTTAAATTATACCAAAATTGACATAAATTTTTAAGTAACAGGTACTAAAATTTAAATTTTTTTTTTAATGTTACTAAGATATCATTTTTTTTAAGTGATACTAAAATATCATAAGTTTTAAGTGATACAAAATATATAATTTTTTTTTAAATATAGTGATCCTTTTTTCTTTACCGCTTATTGTTTAGATCTGTTAAAATAGCCTTCAAAGAACTGCTGTTCCAATATTTGTTCTGCATCGACCCATATACGTTTACCCTTTGCAAACAACGTCCAGTTTATTTTTTAGAGTTGTAAAAATAATTAATATTTAAAACGAAAATGAAGCTAATTTTTTTTTCTAATAGTTTCTATTTTTCGCGCATGTTGCGATGTGGGGGTCATATAGTCATAGAGTCCGGGAGGTGTTCGCACACTTACACCTTTTTTCCTGTTAGCATTCCTACCCTGAAAATCGTACTTGATTATTCAGACCATCAGTCAGATGTGCCCCGGCTCGCTGAAGATAACGCTCCGCGCCCTACAGCGCGGCGCACAGCTGGACTTGGGACAGTGCCTCAAGATGGAGTACCGCGCCGCTTGCCGCGCCACTGAGAACCATGACTTCCCTGAAGGTATACTTACTATGAACCATGTATTCCTTTCTGTCATTATTATGTTAGCTACTCAAGTTGCATCTTTTACAGCATGATGACCAAGGTCTAAACACCAAACGTTGTTTGTAGCGGCGAGTAGGAAGATGCATTTTGTCCCACATTTTGTGACCTCGACTGTTTCAACGTAACGAAAGGAACGAATATTTTGCTTTGTAGCTTAGATCAGTGTTTCGCAAACTTTTTGAATTTGAGGTACATTTAGGAAATTGAGAAATTTTGGAAGTACCTACACCGTAAATGAAAAATATTTTTTTTAATCTGTAATTAAATTTAAATTTACTCTCCGTTTTGATTTCCTATCGTGTTTCCTGCTTGTTTATCGAAAAATGAATGCTCTCGGAGATTACATTTTGAACTCAGTCTATAGGTAGATCTACATTTTGCTTCCGAGGCACACCAACTATTCACCACGGAATACTGGCTTAGACGATACCTTAGACATGCTGTGCACGGACGCGTAGCATCATAGACGTGTGTTTGTCATTATACGCTTGGTGCTGACGAAGCGGCAACGACACGACGAGGTGGACGGCACTAACGCGGTGAACGGCACTAACGCGGTGAACGGCACTAACGCGGTGAACGGCACGACGCGGTGACGTTGCCGCTTGGTAGACAGAGTTTCATAGTTTTGTATGTAAGCTTCATGCAGGCGGAAACCTAGCGTATAATGACGTCCGTGTCCGTGCTCCGTGGACAGTAGACCTTGGACCTAGAGGTTGCAAGTTCACACAAGACTTTAATAGGCCCAGTAATACAGTTATACAAGTTATTTATATCTAAAGCCTAAACGTCCTCTTTCCTTTTCCAGGAGTACGTGCCCTTTTGGTAGATAAAGACAATAACCCCCAATGGAAACCCAAAACCCTCGCGGATGTAAGCGACGATTACGTGGAGAGCTACTTCAAGAAGTTGCCTCAGGAGAAAGAGCTGCAGTTCTTGGACTCCAAGCTGTAGTCTGCTAGACTGGCAGTACGGGAATACGTAATCGAATTTATATGTGTGGGTACTGATATGTGATGTTTAAGTCTTGAAGAGTTTAATAAGAGATAGATTTAAGTTATCAAAAAAGACGAGACAGTAGCAGCTTCGCGTTAAGAGTAGACTAAACGAACTTTTTTTACTGTCTGTTCAACCGATTTTGACTTTTATTGCATAGGTGCCAAGATAAATGGCAGCTGCCTCAATCGTGATAATTAGAAAGACAATAGAAAGACAATGGGTGCGCGAACGCCGGCGTTCTTTGGGGCTTAATGAATTAACGGTGATATAACATACGGTATTGGAATCATTATTTGCGTAGCAAAAAAGGTAGTGAGGATACAATCGCCATCTCTTTTTTCGTCATTGTGATGCATAGCGAATGGTTAGAGCATTGTTTGAAATTCAAATTGGTCTATTTTTATGCAAAAATAATGGCGCAGTATTCGGTATGCAATCTGCGTTCTTTATCGTCCTTGGATTTAATTTTAGATGACAGATTTTAATATTTTAAATGTAAGAACAATTCATGAAAAAATACTAAACTTAAAAGGACTATTTTTGAAGTTCTTTTCAAGGAAAAGTACTTTCCTTGAAAAGGAATTGAGAAATAGTCTGGAGCTAAGCACCCATTCCAAATGATTCAATCGCCGTGACAATGGAAAACTAACCCTCGAAGAATGTTAATAAATAACATTTTTGAACTGCTAATTTGCTTCCGTCAAGTTAGAGTAAATGACATAGAATATCGATGAAAGTTTCGGCAGAATGGATACCAATGTTTGCCCTTATTTATGAAAAATCTCTGAGATATTTAGCACCTATTTGAAATTCTTTAGTAAGATTCTCTACAGGGAATTTGAATGTTTAAGAATAGTAATAATCTAATTCTCAACTGTTCGGATAATTATATGAATGAGACTGCTTGTCGGTTATGCTAAGTCTTCTGAGTAATCTTTTACATTCTTCTTGAAGTAAGTAAATGCATATCAGTACCCACAGCCTTCGACTGATAAATGGTGCAAGAGGTAATGCAATTATGGCCATGTAGCTGTAGATCCAAGTTTAATTGTAAGTCTTCCATGTATGAGAGTTCATTTTTTATATATTTATAACGCTGTTGTGCGCAAAACATTCGATATATGTGGTGTTACACGGGCGTAACTATTCACTTTTTGTATTTTATGCGGTTGTAAAGGTGAGTATAAACTACAACATTTACTTGTAACAGAACAACGAGCCGCTCTATGATATGTTCTAGTGTATCATCCTTTTACGAACGAAACCTCGAGCACGCTCGCCTCTTTGTTACAAACCAACGAACATATTGGTGTAACATTTCATCGAGGCACGAGTGCGGGCGATGCGCGGTTGCGGGGTGACATTTAAAAAAAAAATGAACGCAAGGTACAACGAAATGTTGGTAAATGTATTTACCCGTAACATAACTCCGAGCATTTGCAGGAACGTTACATTACACGGAAATGCTTAGGAAACTGAGCTTTTGCCTGTATTGTACCATTCGTAAGAATGTTACATTACACAGAAATGTTCGAGAAAATGTTGTAGTCTATACTCACCTTTACACTCCCGCTTTTTATTGTGTCTTCCTTCAGCTGCCTTTAGCGTTCCAGGAGCGCGGTAACTGAGGTTAATACCTATAATTCTGTCACGTAATTAAGAAATACTCTATGTGTATGTCTACTAATGTAGTCTATAACTTTACTAATGTACCCGGCATCAGACCAGAACATTTATGCAAAGGGCCGGACGTCGATACATAAGGATATGTGCCATTTCTCTTATTCTTAAATTCCTTGACTATGTTCTTAAAAAGTCTTGAGTCTCGAAGCCTCAGTCTTTAAACTATTGGCTTTCTAACTTTGCAATATTTTCTTAATTTTATTTTTTAAATTGCGTCCGTGTTTTACGATCGTTGTATCTACTCAAGCCAACCGCGCGCGTCATCATCATCATATCAGCCGAAAGACGTCCATTGTTGGACATAGGCCCCTCCCAAGCGTCGCCTCAACGACCGGTCCTGTGCGTCACGCATCCATCGGACTCCTGCGACTAACCAGGTCATTGGTCCACCTTGTTGGAGGCCTTCCAACGCTGCGCCTTCCGGTGCGCATGTCATATTTATGTGTAAAGTATATATTTGCCTTAATAATTTTAAGTAGTTTTCAAGTGCAATTAGAATAGGTAAGTATATGAATGTTCAAGTGCCCAGTACTTTACACTTTTATAATGTTTTTACTTGTATGCCATAGTAGTCAAAGTAATATGGAAATTAGAAGCTATATTTACTCTTATTTAATAAGAATTTATAATATTATGGAAAAGGCAATTAAGCTATACTGCCGAATATCTAGTGTATTCAAGAAAATACACTTATAAATTTAAATAATGTGCCTTTTTATTAAGTTGTTTAATAAATTTGTTAAAACGTAATAATAAGAATTATGCAAACTGGCTTTGGCTTTCAAAAACTACCATTTTGTTTAAATTCTCATTCAAAGTATCTCATACTTTTGTAAACCAGTAAAATTAACGTGTCTAACTGTAAGGACAACACTATATAATGCATTTATTTTGATTTTTTAAATAGATTTATACAAAATTATATAAGAATCTTTCTATTCGTGTACTTTAATTGGATGTAAGTATATTTTGTGTATAAATGTATATTGAATGTGTTTGTTGTCTGTTAATATTAATCAATTAAAGAGCAAATTATATACTTTGTATATTTTCTTTTATTTTATACAAGCAATAGGTACATTTCGATCATAAAATCATTATTATTATTTAAATGATTTCGAAGTTAAGGAAAATTCAAATTATAAATAAGATTTTTTTGCATTAGCGAATACTGAGATATGCCCCTCAAGTTGAAAGGCAAAATCTACAAATCCGTGATAAGGCCTGTCATACTGTATGGATCAGAATGTTGGGCTGTGAAAAAGACGGATGAAAAAATATTGCATGTAGCGGAGATGAGAATGTTGAGAGGGATGTGTGGTGTGACCAGAATGGATAAAGTGAGAAATGAGTATATTAGGGGAAGTTTGAAAGTGGCGCCAGTGACTGAAAAGTTGAAAGGAAATCGTTTGTCTTGGTATGGTCATGTAAAGAGGAGAGATGAAACGCATGTTGCTAAAAGAGTTATGAATTAACATGTGGATGGATGGAGAGGAAGAGGGAGGCCAAAGAAAAGATGGATGGATGGTGTGAGAAGTGATATGAATGAAAATGGAGTTAGTGATAGCGTGACGAGCAACAGGACAGAATGGAAGAAAAAAAAGTGTTGCGCCGACCCCAAATAAAACGGGATAAGGGTAGGAAGATGATAATGAGCGAATACTGAGATATACTTATTGTTATTTTAAAACATTGTCCACCTCTCAAGACTAAGTTACTAACATCATAAACAACAACTTTTGTTCTATGACGTTTAAAAAGTTTTATCATATTTTAGTTCATCAGATTTGCATAAAAAAGTAAAAAAAATTGATTGTTCTAAACATTACGAAGTCTACGCGGAGCAAGCAATAGTACAATAACGGAGGGGAGTTCGGATTAGGCGATGATGTGCTTGATGCGCTTGTGTCGCGTCATACAGACTTAGGTAGGTAAAGCAAAATACAGAGTTGAAATGTGTCGAAATCTTGAAGGTTTGTTTTTGGTAAATGAATTACTTATGTTTTGTAAAAAGCCATAGAAAAAAGTTGTTGTTTATGATACAGTCCTGCAAAGTTGTTAGTGTTTTACAATTAACCCTGTATATTATGTGAAAAAGTGGAAAAAGTTAATAGGAATATTTGGAATACTCTAGTGTGCGATGTTCTCAATACAAAACAGAGAATACAGAATAAGACGACTTGACGATCTGAAACAAGAAAAAAATACATTAAATATTAAGTAGGTAGTTAGGTACTACTATTTTTTTAAACATGAATAATATTTGTTACTCACGGACACATACGATTGGTAAGATAGTACAATAATACCAAGACCGGTGAGTCCGACGGGTTTCTGGAAAGAAAACAAAACACTTATCATTTATTAGCGGCATATTTTACAAGGATTTTTTCTGACCTACTAATAGTTAGAAGTTATCTGATGTCTGTTTGGCGTAGGTAAGGTAGGCGCAAAATAAACTTGGAATAACGGTCCCTCAAACAATTGACCCTCCTACATTTAGTCGTCGACCGCACGCACTGTTCCCGCGCGCCTCAAGGAGTTGTCAGCAACAGCAGGGGCCCAGCTGGGTCGAAGCCTACTGGGGTCAGGGTTAGCTTCGAGAGAAAGCTCAGCCCCGGTATGAAGACACGAAGGAACATGGTGGGTTTTTAGTCAGTAAATGTCTGACGCTATCTCCTGCTCCGCCCAAGAGCGGGGGATATCATTTGAAGATTTTCCCACCGAAAAAAATAAAACCCTCCTACATTTATTGACATTCTTAATTTAGAAAACGGAAAGACAGAAAGCTGTCTTGAATCGACATCCATCGTGATCCTTTACTTTCTCTGAAAAACAGGTTTATTGATGACTAGCTGCTCCCAGCGGCTTCGCCCGCGTGATAGCAGAAAATTATCCCAAGGGAACATACTTCCGGGATAAAAAGTATTCCATGTCCTATTCCAGGACATGGTCTATCCGTGTACCAAGTTTCATCAAAATCGGTTTTGCCATTGAGCCGTGAAGACGTAACAAACAAACAAACAAACTCACTTTCGCTTTTATAATATTAGTAAGGATTTTTCGGGTACCTTTCACCAAAAGAAGATTCATTTTTGTTTAATTAACTTTTTATTAAGCTTTTTTTACTTTTAAGTGTAACATAGCCATATTTTATGGAAAATTCTAAAAATTCTGAGATTTGCAAAATCCAGTAACCCTAACCGTGCTTGCGGAGATTGTGCAATTTTGGTAGCAATTTAAATTGCCCTGTGTACATCATCATCATCATTTCAGCTGACAGACGTCCACAGCTGGAAATAGGCCTCCCCCAAGTGTTGCCACAACGATCGATCCTGCGCGTCCCGCATCCATCGGATTCCCGCACCTCACCAGGTCATCGGTCCACCTTGTAGGAGGCCTTCTGACGCTGCGTCTTCCAGTACGCGGTCGCTACTCTAGAACCTTTCGGCCCCAACGGCCATCTGTTCTGTGAGCAATGTGCCCTGCCCATTGTCACTTAAGTTTGGCAATTCTTCGTGCTATGTCGGCAACTTTGGTTCTCCTGCGGATATCTTCATTTCTATATCGATCACGCAGAGAAACTCCGAGCATAGCCCTGTGTACAATATAGCTGTAATCACGGATACCGGCTGTAATTTATCGTACCTGTGCCTGCAACATGGCGATGACGATGAGCTTTCTGACGCGTATTGACGACTCGTGCCAGCAGTTCTCCCAGCCTGAACAGAACATGGCTGTCGGGAGATTTTCCGCCTGAAAAATAAAACAAGCTATACCTACTTTAAAAATAAGGGCCGTAACTGCATAAAGCGGCCACCCGCGCAGTCCCATACAAAAGTGACCCGTTGTGGAGATCCGCGCAGGCATACGTCGCGGGGAGCCCGCTTTTTGCTACTTAATAAATATTAACTTTTCCATCAACACGACTACATGCACAACGTTAAAGTTGAACAAGCGACACTGCGCAGGCAATAATAATCCGGTTTCCGCGACGACAGGGATCGTCGCACACGACACACGCGTTTTGTCACGCAAAGGCTGCCCGTCGTCGCGAGCATCCGCTTTACGCAGCTTCAGCCCTTAAACAAGCTATACTTATTTACTACACTTTGTGTGTATGTGTGTCTATTAATGTATTTATAAAACTTTGTGATATACTACAAAGCTTTATCTCTTGCCATATTTAACTATTGTTTGTTTTTCAAGTTCTAATTTATGTTTCAGAGATATACAATTTTATTCGATTTGCATCATAAGGGTACTTAGGTATTTAATAAACTCCATTTCTTCTGAGTGTAAGATACTAAAGTAAGCTGCCGACAAACTGTTTCACAGTTTGGCAGAATTTTTGTAATGAATATTGTAAGCAAATTTTGAATAAACTAAACTAAAAAAAAAAAAGTTCTTACCTCAACGGTAATATCTCCGGCGTTCCACATGAAGAACCCGGTGCTGCACAGTATTGTCAGTGCCGTCACCACCAATGTCAACACATTCGTCAGATTACGGGAGGAATTCTGAAAGGTTTATAAACGAGAGTAATCGAAACTGTCAACCGACTGCAGTCGGCTCGTCTACCGCATGCCGAATGTAATCCGACCTAACAGCTTGAGCAGTTAGAGGGTAATTTTGATGCAGTTACTCTTATAACGACGTATGCAGCCCTCTGCCTAATGGCTGTAACTAACGGAAACCTAAACCTTCGACTGGTCTGTTGCTCTAGTCATACCTAGGCCCTGACAGATATGCCAAAGGTTGTAGATTCGATTCCCACCTAAGACAAATGTTTATGTGATGAGCACGATCATTTGTTCTGTGTCTGGGTGTAATTTATTTTTATCATATACTAGCTTTTGCTCGCAGCTTCGCGCGCGTTAAATTCGGGGTAACACGGTCCCCCTTTCGGCTTATTTTATCCCAACATCTTCGACAAATAAACAAAAATTTTGGGTTCGGGGACGGTCTAGTAACACCCCTGCCATTAATTTTTTTTTTATATTTTCAATGTATAGAATTTTCACTTCTACAGATTTATTATGAGTATAGATAGATGTGTTTAGAAATATATAAGACAAGTATGTTTATCAGTTGTCTAGTAATCATAACATAAGCTCTGCTTAGTTTGGGACTAGATGGCGTTGTGTGCGTGTGGTGGAGCCCAAGAGCTGAAAATATTTAAATCAATATTTATCCGATAGGTATCTACTGACCATCATTTGGTACATCAAGACGATCAGCATGGTGAGGTTAAATATAATCTGACCACTAAAGACTTCGCGGCATATCGTTTGTATCTGACCGGTACACCTGTGAATAGTCAAAATATAACACGACTACGTACTTAGATTCCAACATAATGTTATTGTTCTCTCTAGAGATAGAAACTAGAAGATGGAAACTGCAAAGATATGTAAGTAATCATCTACTGCATACTACACTAGAAAAGCAAGCAAGTCGAAAGAGAAAATAATAAGAAGAAAAGTGAGGAAAGAGTTAGGTAGGTACTTCAACGTCTCCGAATGCATTTCAATGCCAACTTTGAGAGCCCGCTCATACTCCTGTTCTTTTTCTCTTTGAGTCAAGTTCTTATCTTCAAAAATAGTATCCAGGCTGCGGAAGTAGCTGTTCAAGTTCTTGAACTGATGGCTGACGGCGATCGTCAGACATATCACCAGCGTGTAGACCGAGAAGACGCGCGACAGGTAAATCCACCAGAAGATGTAAAATACTGCTCGGCCGATGTTGCCTAGCGCCGAATTGTCTTGGATACGTGGCCAGGCAGTTATGACTATGTTGAAAGTGTCTCCTGGCAAAACAAACGAGCGTTCTGTTATAAGAACTAATCATAAAGAAAGAATACACGTTTATTTGGCACACAGGTACACACAATCAAAGAACTGTGTTATAGAAACTTAATTACTTAAACCAGTTTATTGTAAGTACCTATCATTACTAAAGACAATTCACTAGTTACGACAACAGCATACAATATTTCTAATTTTAATTACAAAGTATAATGACAAGCACTCACCCGTCCGTATAACCCTCAGAATAGCTTCAATCGTGTACAAGATTAGAGATACTACACAGTTATAGATTAGAGCCCAAGAAAAGAACTTCGACCTCTTGATCATCTGCTCCTCAGCCTCCCCATCATTGTAGATCTCCTTCAGTTTTATCCCCAGCTTATACATAACATCTCGTACTTGTCCCTCTTGGTGAGCCATACGAACCCGATACGCAGTGATAATAGAGTGAGAGATAACAAAGAGAACTAAATCAGAAATCTGGCGTTCTGTCATATTATTCTGGGTAAAGACAGCAAGGTATTCAAATATAATCATTGCGAAAACGGCCATGTTTCCAAATTTACTCAACTGACGGATAATTTTCATTAGAAAGCTTGAAAAATTCAAGTCTTCCACCCAAAAGTTAGGCAAACCGAATATGAAAACAAACTTGTTCAGATTGACCAGAAATTCGGTGGTTTTTGTGGGCTTATAGTTGCCCGAATAGTTCTCCATACTTATTTTTTTATTATTTTAATTGGCTTGAGAATACCGTGAGTGCGAAACTGCGAATGTATAGACCTTAATTGTACAAATGTAGATGCAGAACCACACTCATTATTACCTAGGTACTATAATATAATTTCTAAATTCAGAGACGTATTCCCTAGGATATACCGTCGCATCAACTGATGATTGAAACAGGCTGACAACTATTACATTGCAAGTCTGTACCTAATATCCCGCTGCAAGCCTAAATCCCTCGACAGTTCTCTTTGTCTAAGTCTACTACCTATCGTATCAGACCTTTTTGAAGTTATTACCAGTCCAGATTTCATCACACCAGCCAGCTCCATCTGGGTCTAGTGTAATGTCGCTTAATACTAACAGAAGACAAGTGGATTAACACTGGTTCGTCAAAAAAAAGTTCTCTCGGTACCTTGTGTCTCTGGAAAACCTTGAAAGTGGACAACGATATAAGAGGATGGGAAGATTGCGAACTCCTAGTTAAGACAATGAAATTCTAAGAAAACTAATATGGTTTGCATTTGAAGGGGTTGATTCCTGAATGCCTCTCTGTAAGCAATTAAACAATTAATTTCCACATATCGAGCGATGATCGTATCTAATAACACGAAATCAATTATATAATAATTGGTCAGATCGTATGCTTAATTGCAGGCGTTAATTAAACAATGCGTGTACTTATACGTGTCTACAGTCAACCGCCCGAAAGGGAACTCCAGCTTGTCAGTAAAAATCTGACACGCTCTCTTGTTTTTCCTTTTTGAGGTACGGCAGCCAAAAAACGAATCAAACTTCGAGGTTGACCATGCTTTACATATCTACCGAGTTTTCTTCGTGCCCAAAGATTTTATATATCCTACTAGAGTAGTACTAGGATATCTATCTATCTATATATATAAAAGGAGAAACTGACTGACTGACATATCAACGCACAGCCGAAACTACTGGGCCTAGGACCTTGAAATTTTGCACAAAGCTTCCTTTTATGACGTAGGCGAGCACTAAGAAAGGATTTTCTAAAATTCAGCCTTTAAGGGGGTAAAAAGGGGGGATTTCTTAAGTGTGAAATTTATTTTTTTGTGGGCCAATCAACTCAAAACTTTGTACAAATATTAACCTAAATTAGTTATAAGGTTTGACATATTTATTTTTTCAGTACTACCCCCCTTACAAGATATAGGGGGTGTTAAAGTTTGTATGGGAAAATCTTATTCCTTGGATTAATAAACTTGAAACTTAGCACGAATACATATTATGTAAATAAATAATAAAGGTTCCCATTTTTTTTTTCAAAACTACCCTCTAATTACGGTTTAGGTCGTGTTCAAGATTTTTTGAATTCTTACTGCGTGGCCTAATTTACTCGCAACTCGGTATTAGAATTAAAAAAAATAAGCTCTAACTGAGTAAATAGCAATTATTTGTTTGTATAACTAAAAATGTAGGCACATCATTTAAATACTTTCTCAAAAATAGTTGAACATTAATTTATGTTTTGCTGAAACGGATTCTTCCATGTTTGTATGAAATATCTTATTCTTTTTTTAATGTACGAATAGATTTTCGATATAACGCAACCATGTGATAAACTAATTCTATAATAGCGTATCAATATACGTACAACGACATCTATTGGCACAAATTGGTACAAACGTGCTTCTTCAATAGAAAATATTATGCTAATTTATGTTAAGGCTTTGATTGTTTAGATCGGTAGAACTAAAAGACGTCAACGGTAGGCAAGATGTTGACACTCATCAGGTGGGTCAGATAGTGGTATTACCGTCTTCTTTCTTTGGTGGGCCCGAGATACATGCACGAGCGCTCTCATTACGCCATTAATTATGTATGTCATTATGGTCACCCAGACTTATTTGTCACCTTCACGTGCAACGTGGAAAGAAATTTAAAAAAAAATCAGGTCAAAAACCTCATGATTGCCTCGATATCATCACCCAAATATTTAGCATCAAAGTTTTACCCAGTACACCGTAGAATACCAACATTCTACTAACCTCGGCACATTCATATTCTAATATGGCTAAAAAGACACATTTCTTCTGTCATTATTTACAATTTTATTTGTGGCGAAATACGTGATGCCAATCTGGATCCAAAGCTCTATAAGATAATGAAATCTAATATGATATGGGCTCGAACGATGTCTACAGAACATAGACGACAGATATTCAAACTGCAGGAGACGTCCTTCAGATATTGGCGGATTTACTGTGACCATAAAATGAAGTAGGGTTAGATAAACGTTGGTTCCTCCCTCAATCCTTTTAATCCAGTAGATACCTTTAAGCATATTTAACACTGATATCAATGTGAAAAACAGTAACTCTAAAATCGACTGTCACGCCTATTTTTAAACTATGTCTAGTAGATGACTTTGTTTGAACTTGAACTATTGTGAAATCCCTGCATTCTATATTTGGAACAGTAATCGGTTCGAAAGAAGGAAAAGAGGAGTACAGTGCGTTTCACTTAAGAAGTTACTTTGCCGTAATGTTGGCAATACGGAAAAACAGTGTTGTAATATTTTTAGCAATTGAATCTCCAAAAAGTATTGCAACTACCGTTAAAATCAATTTCGTTTCGCATTTCGGGGAACAATTTTGGTAGAGTAGGCAACTTTTTCCTTTTTTCCCTTCTTTTTGTGTAGACAGACAGGGGAGCCAACCTTACGACAAAGGAACTTCTTAAGTGAAACGCACTGTAGATGTAAATGGTTGGCTAGGCGTTAAAAAAGACAACGCTATAGACAAGGTATATAGGGTACATTCAAATAATACAGAATACTTATTACCACCTTCCTCTGCTTCTTTATGACTTCTTTATGATTTCTTTATGACAAATCGGCGTGTAAGGCTTAAGGGTTAATTGAAAATGATCAGCATTGGCGCATAGCCCTAGAAGAGGCAGCCATGTGCCAATCGCCGTTCATGTCAAAAGAGCTTTTTACAATAATGTTAGTTTTTTGTCAACTAGCAGATCCATTCAGCCTGTGAGATGAATTCAAAGATTCCTCTAAATGAATTAAATTATTTAAGTTTCAATAAATAATTATTTACTATACTAAAATTCTTAAATTAACCAGTATATCTCACAGGGGACGTCTCTGCATGTGAATTTTTAGACCTTTTACTCAAAGCTAAAGTTGTGCATAGTAGTAAGTACAGTAGAAGAGATGATAGAAAGAAATTATTCAGGTGTGGCTCAAATAAAGGGCTAACCATTAGTATGGCTAAGAGGAGGAGCTATATTGACGCCTTAGAACGACCAAGCAACAGTTATCAGCGATATTTTGCTGACATCATTTGAAGCTGAAGAAATAGTGTGTCATTCAATAGACTCTGTGGTAAAATCAGACGAAGCAGTCCACTATCTGGTTGAGTTTCTGAATACTATTTTGGAGGTATGCGGAACAGAGAATGAAGTCCCGCATACCACCCCTGAAAAAGGAGGATCCTTCGGCCAGGCGGGTTTTATGTCTGGTGAGCAACTACCCGGCTTTTTCAAATCACACGGAGAACTTTGATTGCGTGATGCATGATTTTGTATTTTTGTAGTAGTTAGTACTTATGTGGCACCATACATATCGCTACACTATTAATCCAGCCGGCCTCTCATATCATAAACGGTTTTTTAAATTTATTTATTATTGATAGGCTCGCGTTTGACCATCATATCACCTGATGGTAAGTGATGATGGTGGTCGACGATAGAGCACGCTTTATTATTTAACCTATTCACTTTTGACTTAAAGACCCTTAAGTGGCAGCTATCAGGAAACACAGACTTCGGCAGAGAACTCCACGCCTTGGCTGTACGCACAATAAATGTGTTCCCAAAACGCTTTGTGCGTATGGGTGGGATTTCTACCATGTACCGGTAGCGCAACGCCGTACGTCTAGTGGTCCGATGATGAAACGGACTTGGCGGAGTTAGATTGTGCAAATCCAATTCCACACAAATATAAATGATACAAAACTGACAGGTTAAAGCAACTCGGCGGCGGTGCCCAAGGCTTTAGAGCTTCGACTCAACAAGTCCATCATTACTGATGATTCTCTCGGCTCGCCTTTCAATCGACTCCAGAGCATCAAGCTGGTATTTGGCAAACCCATCTCAAAGATGGGAACAGTACACGATCGAATTGTCGTTTGATAAAGATTGAACAGCTGTTCCGGTATGAAGTAAGGTCTCACCTTTGCTAAGATTCCCAATTTGCACTGCATGTGGGTACGCCCGTGATCTGGCTTAGGAACTTGAAACCTTAGAAGTTACGTAACTGTACTGTACTGTACAGTGGAACCGCAATATTTTGAGGTTGTTATTTTAATCGGGTCTGTAAAACGATCTTCCTTTCGAATTCAAAAGATTACAATTTCCTTTAAAAGTTTGCTTTACAATGACAACAATGAAATCCCAGGGCCAAACACTTACAACGGAGATGCGCGCGGACGAAGTCGCGGGCAAAGTGCTAGTATATTATGAAATCTTTGTTCATGCCTCATGTTAGCTGTCACTTGAACATCTTTGACAGTAGTAATGTCTTGATCACACGTACCGAGTAAACGGGTGAGACAGTGCTCTCGGCTGAGTACCTACTCGGTACGTGTAAACACAGCGCTGAGTGCTTGGCCAAGCGCTTATCTCTACAGGTCGCAACATCACTGTCTCGGCCGAGCAACATTTTACTGTCTCGCCCTTTTACTCGGTACGTGTGATCAAGTCATTAGGTATAGTCAGAATTTGATACCAGTCTTGCTAAAGAATATCGTACCTATTACGCAGTTACTGGACGATGGAGATCAGAATTCGCTCCATGAAAAATACAATATCCAGCTGGCCCCAATGGCCAAAACGGCTGGCAATATGTAAGCTGAGCCCAACCTGGAAAAGGTTCCTCTACCTCCCTAGGTAGAGAACTACGCGTCAGGAATGGAATCTAACTTATCCTTATGCAGTCTTGGTTAACTTCTATCGAGAATCGAATGTGTAATTTGCTGATGTACCTATCACAAATACGCAACCATCACTGCGGCTTCTGCGATAACCGAAAAACTAATTTTAGTGTAAACAATGACATTAATAAGAGCAGTAACGGTTAAAATTTAATCTTATTTACTCGCATTACTGCATCGTTATGCAAGAGGTGATGTTTCCCCTTCCCTCTCGACTCATGGCCTAAAGCAGTGCCGGGTGCAAGAGGTTGCCGCTGCCGATCGCTTTTACGAAGACACGGCGGTGCTGTGCTCAAGCGGAGCAGACTTCCACCCGCTCCACCGTGTCTTCAGGGCGATCCATATAGTGATGACATTAGGGCGTTTCTTCAGCTCCAGCGTTGCTCCACCATGGGCAAGTTTTGCATGAGTGCAACGACTGTTGCTTCCAAATCCCGTTGTGGTTGGTGGAGGTTCAACGCTTCGTGGGAGTCCGTGCGGTATCATCGTATTATTTGAATGGCCACGACCCTCTGGGACGTTCATCAGCTAGATGGCTGTTAAATTCCGTCACGACTGTGACCACACAAGGGCCATGGACTGCACGATCCCCTCATAGAGCTTTTGGCAGGAGACGTCTCCCTTGGCAAGAAACGGGCCTGCACCTGACTGTACCACAATAACGGTCTTAAATTACTCATGTCATTTTATCATACATTTTGTATGGAAAGGGTTTCATAATTAGAATCGCCGCCCCATTTGCGATCAATTATGTTTAACTATATGATTGATTTTAATTTCTTGCCTTCGTTATCTAATAGCGTAGGCACCTAAGGTAGTGTTTACAAGACTGTGCAAGTGGCGTTAAAATGTTATTGACAGAGAAAGTCTTTTTTTACAGAAAAAATAATCTTCCTTTCTTTTTTTCTACCTACCATGTCTATTTGGCACACAGTCAGACACTATGTGTAAGCAAGTATGTAGAAACTTAAAATAAAAAGGAAAAACTTAATAAAATTGTGTGTAACATGGCTGCGTCAACGCCAGTTGAGCAAAATACAAGACAACAATCAATGTAGCAGCAGCAGTTGCCTAACGCTAGTTTTCGACGGAACCTTATTTTCAGTGTATCTAAATCAGATAAATAAATGTACCTATAATAGTACCTATATTATATACTATAAGAATGTTTTTGACAGCCATGTTGAAATAAAAAATCATCAATTGTATATTAAATCATTTATTTTAATTCTTCAGATTTAATAAAAGGGAACGGAATCATAGCGACTAATAATGGGTAATTTAGTACCCTTCAACTCGATAGATGGCGTTGGCGTCGAATTAGAAGTCGCTATGGTTCCGTTACCGCGTGTAGGGTACGTCTAAGAAAATGGTTTTATTGAGTGCAGTATAACATCGTGATTCGGTTCGTTACCAGTCCAGTGTTTGATTTTCGCTACTGTCTCCAAGTCGACCTTCGGGTTCGAACATGGTCCTTCGAGCCGGATTTTAGAAGATAAACCTCTTGTTCAAAACAATACTCAATCATTTCATGTGGCAGGGAAAGGGAAACCTGAGTTGTCTTGCCCTTTTTGTTCTGCCGCTCACAAGGTTACTTCTTGTAAAGGTTTTGCCAAAGAAAATAATGACACTCGACGTGATTTCGCGCAGAAAACTGGGTTGTGTTTTATTTGTTTGGGTAATAATCACTCTGCCAGATTTTGTAGGAACTCCCTCAAATGCCATTTATGTAAGAGGCGCCACCATACTTTACTTCACCCTAGTGGTAGTTCTGGGTCTGATGGTGAAGGCACAGGCTCTGTTCAGATGGACGCAGTGTTAGCTGCTACTAGGAATAGTACCTCAAGGGAGGTAACTCAAAAGACTGCTGTACAAGCGGAGGGATCTACTAAGCCAATAGTTTCATGTCTTTCGACAGGAAATTGTGAGGATACGGTTTTAGTACGGCTTTAGTAAAGGCTAAGTCAAAGGATGGAACATATTGTGTAGTTCGGGCATTAGTGGATCAAGGATCACAAGGATCTTTTATTACTGAGTCAATGGCTCAATATTTGGGGTTAAAGAAAACTTTAACAAAACACCACGTTACCGGTGTAGGCGGAAATAAAACTATTATGTCTAATTCTTCCGTTGTTGTTGATATACGTTCTCGAGTGAATTCAAATTACAATGTTCAAGTAAATGCATAGGTTTTGAAGTCCATTACATCTCTTCTTCCAGTTGCAACAGCAACCAGGGTAGAGTGGGTGAGGTTGTGTGAAGATGATTTGGCTGATCCTGATTATCACAGGACAAACAAAATTGACATTTTGTTAGGTGCTGAGATATTCAGTCAAATCACTCAAGATGGAATCAAAAAGACTAGCAGTGGATCACTCGTAGCCCAACAAACAGAATTCGGATGGATTCTTTCGGGTGTTGTTGGTACAGAAGGTTTGTCTGATATCAACTCAAATCCTTGTATTACTGTCATGCATTCCAATGTTCAGGCTGATAACTTCTTGCATAAGTTCTGGGAGTTAGAAGGAGCCATTGGGAACTGAAAAAATACTTAGTGAAGAAGAAGTGGAATGTAAGAATATCTTTACAAATACCACAAAACGAGACAAAACCGGACGTTTTATCGTAAGATTGCCGTTCCGAGATGATAACAAAAGTTGTAAAGATGGCAAATCTAGGTTCATAGCTGAAAAAAGGTTAAAGAGTTTAGAAATTAAACTTTCCAAGCATCACAAATTGATCGAAGGAGTGCAGTATAACATTGTGATTCGGTTCGGTACAAGTTCAATATACGCGATTAGTTACCAGTCCAGTGTTTGATTTTCGCTACTGGCTCCAAGTCGACCTTCGGGTTCGAACATTAATTGATAATAATTAGATAAAAAAATATTGTTAAAGTTGGGTATTTGCAACTCAGTAGTCTCCTCCTTGCGAAATGACAATGTGGAATATATGTACCTAATTAAAAGACCTTATTATAATAATTAAATAATAATAATTTTCGTATTTTATATTATATATAGGTGTCTTCTTTTAAGTTAAAATATCATGGAGAATACGGAGTATGACGACTTTACGATCTGAAACAAAAATAAAATCTATTTTTTTTAAATAATAGATACGTTTTTTATACAATTTTGTATACAAAGTTACTGGTACACATACGTGTTCTCAATTAATGGAAACCCATATCATGTCTTTTAGCCTAAGCTTCCTTGTTGGTCTCACTCACCGTTATGTATGACTGGTACGAGAGTTCAATGTATCCAAGACCTTTGAGGAGCACAGGTCGCTGCGAACAAAGTTATTTAGTTCATATTATTTTGTAGCTACCCTTTTTTAGGACTGGCTAGAGAGGTACCACTGGGTCTTTACTTTCCGCTCGGTCCAGGTCCTTACCGAACACGGTTACTTCGGGAGCTTCCTGTTTTGAACTTAGTGGTATTACCATAGTGCAGATCGCTCGGATCTAGGACACGGTGGAATTCTGCCTTGCTTAGTTGGAGCACCGCCGTATTCTCGTGAAGCTGAACGGTGGCGGTGACATCATGCGTCCGAGCCTGGTTTGGCTGCGGAGCGAGAGGGTTTGGGAAACCACAGAACAGACAAAATACAGTGAGGAACAGACACCTCTTAGTCAGCTACGACGCAGTAATGCAAGCGAAGGAGGTGGCGATAAGCGTATGGGAGAGAACATCCTCACGCCTTAGTCGCCTCAGAAGACGTCCTAGGTACCGTAAGTCGCAGACCGACTCCTGGCCAACGTAGGCGCAAGCTTGCGTACGTATGTTAAGCAACGGTAGCTCACTGTCCGTTAAGAACCAGGCCCGGGTGGACGGCGCGTTGTATTCCACGTGCGTCTTAAAGCTGAGAGCAGAATTGACTCGGGGGTCTGCTAGGGCCGATGCCAGTCAGGGTAAAAGGCAATAGAAGGAACAGATGGGTTCTGAAACTGACATAATACAGTATTAGGTACGAACCAGGGAACATAAAAAAGAGATTCGTAAATATGTAATACGTTGCAGTAGGTAGGATGTACTACAATCTGGAGATTTGTATGACCAAAACAAAAAAAAAAAATCTATGATTCCAATAGCAGTAGAAAGAGGAGGGTCTCAATTTTCACGAGTTTACTAGTACGAGCAGTGCCGTAACTAGGGCGGTGCCAGCGGTGCGCAGGCACAGGGCGCAAAAATCTCTAATAGTCCTCTTTGTTCGTATTGTACTTTCTTCTAGGGGCGCAGTTAAAGAAGCTTGCACCGGGCGTATAAAAGACTTGTTACGCCGCACAGTGGTCCGGATTTTCAAAAAGGTGGACATAGGATCGAAAATGCATATTTAACTTAACAAAAAATTGTTTCGTGTAGGAAATTTTACGCTGATTAATACTTATTACTACAACTTTTCAAAAAAACTGCTCCTTCATGTCAAAAAAAAATATTGAAAAAAAAAATGTATGGGAGAAAATCTATTTTATTTTTTTTCTCCGTTCAGTATCAAAGTATAGCAAGCAAACCTTATATTCTGATAAGTACCTATTGTCCTTAATACGACGACATATAAATTGCTTGCGTATCCCTGCGGCCTTGGCGCCTACGATGCTTTAAAGTTTAAAATTTTAATGTTGAATTTTCTTAATATTATTAACGAGTTTTTCTATTGAAATTAATCCAAAATATTATTTTTAATAAAACAAGCCACGTGCGCGCCCCATCCGTGTATTAGGCTCGCCCCCTATTACTTGGGACTTAAATATAACTGACGAAATGACAGTGTACTATTATAGTACACTGTTACACTGGGTTCGGCAAAGGTGGTATAAACCCTTGCCGAACCCGAACCGAAAAGAATAATCAACAGAAGATTAAATAAAAAAAATTAAGCAAAAATGCTTATTTTATCATATCATCACGTTTTATATTCCCCTAAGGGTTCGGTTTGTTGATATTTCCTATTGCTAAATCATGGTTGATATTGTTGGTTATACTACTAGCGTGACGCATCTTAAAAGAAACAATTAGAAATAGATTTAGCCCTGAAAAGTGCTTTTTCTGAAGTCCTGAAAATGACTATTTTAAGTAGTCCTGAAAAGTACCACAACTTATCTACTACTACTAACAAACTCAATTCTAACAATAACAACATCACTAAATCTGTCACGTTTACATTAATGGATCATGTTCAGGCTGCAACTCCTGTAGATCCATATTTTCGGTTTCTTCTGTTACTACCTCAGGCAACAACAAAAGCTCTTTAACATCTGAAAAAAAATCGAATTGCTTTGAGTTGCTGTATTTTGGTCGTATATGGGATAAATATGGGTCTGAACTAATTAAAAAATTATGGAGCAAGTCCTCGTTGGTCTTTATCCTGTTAAATTTTCTTGTGTGATATTCACGAACTCTTCGAAATTCTTTATTTCTTGCTTCTCCCGCTTCTTCGGAAAGAATGCCAATTGGTAGGAGACCAAAATGATGACAAATGTCTGCTCCGTGTATGAGTAGCTTGTGCACACTTGCGGGCATATAAAACCATGGGTATAGATGAACAAAGATCTCAGCTGTTTCTCTGCAATAAGTTCTGAATTTTTCAATATCTATGGCACATCCTGATGAAATCGTTTGAAGAATAACCGCAAAATGCTTCAGCAGGTCTTTGTCAACTTTGGTTATTTCGGCAGATTTCTCATAATCTCTAAAAAACCTTCTGGCTGTGTTTCCGTCGTTTGTGGTTCCAAAGCCTTGCTTCACAAAATCCACAAGTATTCCCATTTGCTGTTTGAATTCTTCTTGCGTAAAATGTTTCTTCGCAGCTTTTAGTTGCTTGTTAGCGCCTCGTGCAGTCCACATCTCAAAGTCCATGTTGTAAGATATGTGTAGAATACACTCCATACAACGAATCCACATATGAAGAGTAGAAAGTCCATATTTATAAACATCTTCTCGAACAGGTCTTGAAAATACTTCTGACAGCTTGTTCATCTCAGTCGGCTTAGCAAGGCAAATATTGCAGGCAGATGCAGATGAAGTATCCGTTATAATAGTGGCCACTTTTCCGTCGATCATTGTCATATGAAGCTTGTGACTAATCTCTAGCCCTGCCCATTTTGTAGAATTGATGTTTTTTATTTCTTCCTTCAATGCAGCTTCTTCTTGCTTGATATATTCTGCTGTCTCTTTACAAAACTCGAACTTAATGGGCCTGCAATAAAGTGTTGAAGAAGGTGTTGGGTTTTCCCATATGGTGCTATTATTAGAAACTAATTTAAGAGGGACAAGACTTGACATGAAAACCGATGAATCACTGAAGTCTACATCTTCACTCCTTTGCTTGTAGGTACTTTGTGAAGAAGCTCCATCGAAACCCCATTTACTAATTAACTTCAATCCTTCAGTTGACGAATCAATCTGGGTACCGGTAATTTGAAGAATCTTCTGGACTGTCAGATCTAATAGGGCTTGAAGCTTCACTCTGGCTCCTCTCTCAGTAATTTCTAAATCATGTGGATAGCATCTCTTTTTAGCTTCAAGGAGTTTGTGATACGATGGTAATACTGGAACTTCACTATCTAACAGCGCTTTCCTTAAACACAAGTATTTCCATTTTAACAGGTTCAATGATGTATAAAGACCAAAAACATGATCTTCATCAAAAGTTTTTTTCCTATTTTTCTTAAACAATGTGTCTTGAATGATAGCAACACTATCAGGGTTCTTCGTGATATGGTCAATAACACAAGCTAACTCATTCTTCTTGTCTGTCTTAAGTCTTTCGACTAATGCAAAAGTAAGTTCTTCCGGCGAATAGTCCAAAAGAGACTCTGAACGTCTTTTCTTCTGTTTGTTGCTGAGGTCAACAAAAGGCTTCCTAATCTGAACTTCGGTAGATGTGCCTACAGTTGTTGAACTAGATGTCGACGGAATCACAGCTGCTGTAGTATCGATGTCAACTGAGGTATTGTCTGACGATATGTTTTCGATAACTTCATCTTGGGCTTGAAAAATCTCGGATAAATTAACAGTAGTGCAATTTGGCCAACTAATATTTGATTGTAACCACGCAGCATGTCTATTCATGAAAGTCTTCTGATTTCTAGAAGCACTTGCCCATCTGCGATTGATATTACTGATGTAGTTCTTCAAAAAGGTCTTGATTATTTCTAAATCTTCTGAACATGTTCCAACTGGGATATGTAGAATAATAGCTTCATAGAGTCGTGCCCAATTCTTCATGTCTCCTTCAACACGGAGGAACATAAAGATGTCCAAGTTTGTAACAAATGCAGCCATAACGAAACTCACTAAACTTTCACACAGCACGGGTAATAAGATATGTTGCTTCCTCAAGGGTTGAGAAACAAGTGCCTTTAATTGTTTCATGCACAGATATTAATAACAAACACACTCGCGCAAGTAGTGACTGACAAAATTAGTACCACATCTTCAACAGCCAATCAGCGTCGTCGATATCTCCGGTGGTGGGGGTAAATTATTCTTTTAACACAGGAGTCGTTTCAGTCAGTTACAAATAAGCAACGAATCAGCACGTGTCTTTAATTACGTAGTTGAAGACTTTTAATACAATTTTTTTATTAAAATAAAATAAAAAAATACTTGCCAAATGCTTGAATGCGTATGTTTTAATTCTTATATAATTAAAAAATGATATTTTAAATTCAGCATAATTGAAAAACTCGATAATAATAAAAAAAAACCCAATTGAAATTTTAAACTTTAAAGCATCGTAGGCGCCAAGGCCGCAGGGATACGCAAGCAATTTATTTTTTTTTTTTTTTTTTTTTTTTAATGATATTAATGAATCTTTTTTAATTTAATTTAAATTTATATAAAATATGTGATTATGTAATTATAAATAACTATTGTGAATGTTGTGCATGCCTATAATTGATTTGTTTACACGGAACCATAATTTAAATACTCATTCTGAAATTTTATTTTGTGAACAAATTGTTGGTGTGCCTTATTAATAAAATAAAAATAAAATAAAATTTATATGTCGTCGTATTAAGGACAATAGGTACTTATCAGAATATAAGGTTTGCTTGCTATACTTTGATACTGAACGGAGAAAAAAAATAAAATAGATTTTCTCCCATACATTTTTTTTTTCAATATTTTTTTTTGACATGAAGGAGCAGTTTTTTTGAAAAGTTGTAGTAATAAGTATTAATCAGCGTAAAATTTCCTACACGAAACAATTTTTTGTTAAGTTAAATATGCATTTTCGATCCTATGTCCACCTTTTTGAAAATCCGGACCACTGTGCGCCGCTGAGTACGAGACCTTGGTTACTAAGTTATTAATTCTATTAAAGTTGCTTACATACCTGTGCGTGGCACATGGTTATAATAACTAGTTTCCGGACACGCACTGAACTCTGTCCCTGGCAGTTGTGCCATCCAGAGAAATATATCGCCGTGCCCAGGTGAGACGCCTGAAACACCAGACACACACATGACCATACTTTTGGATACTTCTAAAACTAGTATTTCCTTCGACTTATAAGGAAATATTAGATTTTAAGGATAGAATAGGATATACAGGGTTATTTGTAAAACAATAGCAACCTCTTAGGACAATGTTAAGAACATCATAAACAACAATTTTTGTTCTATGACTTTAAAAAAAAAATCATATTTTAGTTCATCAGATTTTCATACAAAAAGAAAAATATTTGAATTGAACTTTCTAAATGTTACTAAGTCTATGCTGGCGTATCAATTTTCTAGTGTGCTGAGTACACAAAAATGGTGCGAATGCTTGCTAGGTAGGTGTGTGTTCGGAAGCCTGCTCTGTTCTTAACTGGCACCTAAGAGGTTGCTAGTGTTTTACAAATAACCCTGTATATGACGAAATACGAGATAAGGTATTCGGAAGCAAAAAAGTGGGTGAAAATCTGCAGTGAAAAGCTGGAAATCGAATGGTGTAGGAACAAATAATTTCGTTATGTCGATGGCTCTGTAGGACAAACGACTTCGGTCTTATTATATCGGCTAAATCCTTCTAATACTAGTAGTCCGGGCTTACCTCGACGGTGACATCTCCAGCGTTCCACATGTAGAAACCAGTGCCAATGAGCACGGCCATGGCAGTCAGTACTGGAGAGCATAAGTTCACAAGTGTGCGCTCCGAATTCTGAACAAAATTAAAAAAGTATAACTACCAGTTCACTGCTTCACATCTCAACATCGGAATTTTACTATACAACGTGTAACATTAAATGCGCAAAACCTCAGACACTCCAAATGTTTTTTAATTCAATTGACCTTATTATGTGAGATAAAATAACATTAAACATTTTTTAAAGGTTTCATGTGCAGTATTAGTTTGTTTAAAATTAATATAGTGCATTGAAATAAGAACTTTTATTATCCTGTGTATGAGAAAATTAGATTGGATTACAACTACATATTTGTGTTTGTTTACCTATTTCAGCGGGTTTGCGCACGTGATGGCTTGACCTTTTCATAAATAGACAGGTTTTTAATAAAGATTTTTTTGAAAAATGTAACCTAATATTAAAAAGTGGTTTAATTGATTCTGCTCGTTATTCTGATCAAACTAATTTCAGGTTTTGCGTATTTAACGTTGCACGTTGTATATTATGTACTTTCATGAGCAATTAATAAAAACAAATCAGCGTTACCACTAGAACTGGTTGGGATAAACTGGCAATCCGTTGTGAGAGTAGTTAGTTGGTGGTTAATCTATTTATTTATTTAAGTCATAAGTCATAATTCATAAGTCATAAGTCATTTATTCATTTGTTTAACATAGGTACAATAATAAAGGTGTTGCAATGTAATAAAGAGAGCGCTATGTTATGCCAAAGGGCGTACAAACGTCGGTGAGAAATTTGCAATAAACTAGCCAAATCTTGAATATTCAGATGAATTAAATAATAATGATGAATAGCAAATAAAATCAATGTCAAAGCGCGTAAGCGTGTTTATTGTTGTGAATAGATGCTACATTATTGTATTGTCTCAAACTTCGATCCTGCTAGGGCACATCTGCTAGGTTGTAGAAAACAGAGGTGCAGTCGCTCCATATACCTACTGCTTCCAGTTGCATCCAGATAGAAGGGAAACAAATCTGGCCACAGTTGGCAAAAGGATATACAGAATTACAGATATATAATCTTTGGGTACACACCACCATCTGGGACATCAGCACCACCAGCAGGCATATGTTGAACACGATCTGTCCACTGAACACTCCGCGACACACGGTCTGAGTTTGCACTGTGCATCTGGAAATTAAACTTGAGTATAATATTTTAAGGACAAGTTCTACTTAACTGTTTCTGTAGCCTAAAAATGGAACAGCTCATATAAAGAAGTCAAGAGAAGGAATAAAATAGAAAAGAATATATAAAAGTATAGTATAGAACGGATTTGAACTTCGGACATTGATTATGATTTTATTTTTCTTTTTGATGTTACCAATACATATTCTGGTAAATTTTACATTTGGAACTAATTAAATTATAAAAAAAACTTAAATAATTAAATAATTAGTGTATATATTATTTTTAATTCATGAATCCCCAAGCGACCACCGGTGGCCGCGCATCTATTGTCTTACTATTGTGTCTCTAATTGACGGTATCTGAAGGGTTAATTATTTAAGTTTATTTTACAATAATTAAAAATAATATATACACTAAAGGCCTAACTAAATATGATGTCAAAAAACTCCTCCGCATCGCTGTCGACTGGAAGTGTGCCCAAAAGGCTGGCGGAATTGCCACGTTGTATGGCAATGCTTAATCTCTGACCGAGGTAGAAGCCAGCCCTTGGGTCACGCGAAGAGTCAACTAAGCGTTTGGATAAATCTTTAAAAAGCATATGAGCACTCGGACCCCACGGCCCAAGAGTTTGAACCCCAAACGGCTCAAAAATATAACTGCCAACGAGGCTGTTATATTTCCGCCGCTTGAGGTTCTCCGCAGCCGCCGCGGCAGCACCAGCACAGCACGATGAGCTAGGAAGATGGGATGGCGCAAGAGTATCGACATAGGTAGCGTCCCACACTAAAGGCCTACCCATCTTTCAAGGAAATAAAGACATACCATGGTCTCTTAACATCGTCGCGTGCCAGGCCATGAGGTTCCAAAACAGCCGGAATGCCGACGGTGACAAGGGCTCGTCGGATGATGTCGTTAAGGTTCGCGTGCCGCGCTATGCGTCCCGCACTTCGACTGCATGACAGGCCGTGGTGACCGAGGCTGTTGACAACTTCGCCACAGTGGCAGCGATGAGGAGAACAGCAAGGCGCACCAAGACGTAGGGCAACAGCTAAGCGGAAAGTGGTATCGTCGAACAAGGTGCCAATATTCGACGACGGCAGTGCGTGAAGCCAAAGACCTGACTCCCAATTTCCCACAGCCAGCAGGCGCGCACGCTCCGCAGTAGTAGCAAATGTTAGGATTAGGTTTTCCTGAACTACTTTGCAGAGCGGCTCATCCCACCGTCTCTGGGAAGTTGGGTTGTTAGGTGGATTTGTATTCGGGCAAGCGAGTCTCCACGCATCCATAGCCTCGGTGAAACACGGCACTTCTAAAGGAATCAGTGTGGAAGTTAGAACGTTCCTGATTAATTTATCAGTGCCGTGGACCGAAGATATGAATGCCGGTAAACTAATACTGGTAATTTTGCGGACGCCGAGGCCTCCCATACGGATGGGAAGGGTAACTTGAGCCCAAGCTCGATCGTCCAAGGTCATGTTTAAAATTAAAGTAAGAGTATGCCGAATAATTTGGTCCATTTTTTCCAAAAGGTGAGGGTGAATTTAGGACCGAAACAACAATAACGAATTAGGGTAATAGCCGAATGCATATTAATTTCGAGCAATCTTTCTGAAACATCATTGAAATTTTGAATTTTTTCCTCCACAAAACCGGGAAAGGAAACCTCAAAGATTGGGGGCCCAAGGACACGAAGTGAACTTTTGTCGATAATTTTGATTGCAGGGGCTATTGCATTGAATTTCGAATAAGTCAGATTTTTGTCAGTACTTTCAGATAGGAATATTTCACATTTAGAAGAGTTGAGTTTTAAACCAATAGCAGAAAGTTGATTTTTTTTAAATTGTAGATCATTGAAAACGGTGTCTACTTCGCCTCCCAAGGTTCCATCATCTAGGTACCACACATTAAATTTGGAATTTAGTTTTCGAATGATTGGGTGTATAGCTAAGCTGAAGATCACTGGCCCGAGGGGGTCACCTTGTTGACAGCCAACAGCGGATTCCAAAACGTTGTCCCGAAACAGTAATTTCGATGGTTGTCTATAACATTGCCAGAGCAAACTAAAAATTTGAGGTATTTCTTTTTTAGCTTCTGATAGCAAGGTGTCCCTATTGACAGAATTAAATGCATTTTTAGTATAGAATAAAATATAACTGAATTGAATAGGATTGAATAGGATTGAATAGGATTGAATAGGATTGAATAGGATTGAATAGGATTGAATAGGATTGAATAGGATTGAATAGGATTGAATAGGATTGAATAGGATTGAATAGGATTGAATAGGATTGAATAGGATTGAATAGGATTGAATAGGATTGAATAGGATTGAATAGGATTGAATAGGATTGAATAGGATTGAATAGGATTGAATAGGATTGAATAGGATTGAATAGGATTGAATAGGATTGAATAGGATTGAATAGGATTGAATAGGATTGAATAGGATTGAATAGGATTGAATAGGATTGAATAGGATTGAATAGGATTGAATAGTATTGAATAGAATTGAGCAGATTATATTGTAAATCTGGCTGCATCTTTTTATCGAATCGATGGTTTACTCTTCCCTCGAGAGTTTTTGGGCCCAATAAGAAAGTTGCCACGTTTATCTGCCAAGGTGCATCGTTTGGTCAGAAGCACTCACATTGGGTTAGTTGGGCTGTTAGCCGGGGGTACCAGATAGCGACCGCGAGACATGCAGACAGATAAAGTGTGGATTCTATACATTCAATGAGTGATATAATTAGAAAAAATTTTTTTGTACGTGTAGAAAGGTTTATTATTTTAAAGTGTATTGAAGGGCATACAAGAGGTCGAAGCCGTTACCTGCATCATTTAGATTTTGTTGGAAAATTATGATTATTTACCGTAAAGTGTCTGAGTGCAGTTTAATCCCAATCTTGAAGCCTGTCTCATACTGCTCTTCCTTCTCTGCTTGACTTAAATCTTCCCTCTCAAATATGCCGTTAAGACTTTCGAAGTAGCTCTGCAGGTTTTTAAACTGATGGCTAAGGCAAGTGGTCAGAGAGATGACCAGCATGTATACTGCGAACATCCGGGTGAGGAAGATCCACCAGATTATGAAGCAGAGAGCTCTGACTACATTTGCCAAGTCGGACCTGTCCTCGACATCTGGGTAAGCAGTCACTAAAGTCGTGAAAGTCACGTCTGAAAAACAGGTAGATAATATTTAAACGTCGGTGTAGGGGATGTGGACGTATATAGTATAAATACTTGATTGTCGTAAGGGTGAAGGGTTGGGAGATGCAAAACACGTCTGTGCGCAATCGTTCGTAAAGATCACTTGAGTTCTGATGCCGGCTACAGTGGTGCTATGGTCGCGCGCCCCTCACTCCCCTCGGTTGCGTCTCCCGCTCCTTGGACACCAGATTTATTTAAATCAAATGTAGGTACACAAAATAATTAAAAAACCCAAAATTAGACCATTATAAAAAAAAAAACATTTAACTACGTAGACATAATTATCACGCGTCGCCTACAGTCGATATATATTTAATTTTTTGACGGTTTGCTATAAATGTTACTCGTGACTTGGTCCGTTGTAGATTTAATTTTAAAGTGGTAATCGTGTCAGACTTTTACTGACTATTAAAACCACACTTATTTTCTTTCTTTGCCTTTTGCGTTCCAGGACCAAGGGTTTCCCTTTCGGAAGTCAACCCATGGCCCTAGTAGGCTTCGGCCCTGCTGGGCCCCTCCGGTTTTGCTGACATCTCTTTGAGGCGAGCGTGAAACACTATGTCCCCTATGCAGGGCATTTTTGGAGGGGGAGGAGACAATTGCGAATATGCTCCTAGACTGCACAGGTGTAATTGAAATACGCACACGAACCTTAGGGTTCCCGAACTCCCTTATTGTGACGCCCTGAAAGACCTGAGAGGCCAAATCTCTTTTTGGAGAGAGGTGGGGTGGCAAGCCCACCAAAGATTATGGCCGCTATGGCCCACGTAAGTGCAATGGTCCGCATAGGACTAAGTGCGGAAACCACACTCAAACATAATATTTTTACGTGCTGTTGACGACTCAAGTTCTATCTGGACAGCGACCTACTCATTGTTCGTCGTCCGCAAGTCCAAGACTACGGTCGCTGAAAGTCGTAGCCGGGGTCCCGGTGGCTGGGGCGTAAGGATGTCCGTTTTGTCAAGCGCGCGGCCGCCTCCTTCGCTAGCATTACTGCTTCGCAGAAGGATCGACCATCACCCATTCTCCCTCGATCATGGCCTGTACCAGGGAACAGTGTGAGAGGTAGCCACAACCGATCGCCTCCTCGAGGACACAGTGGTGCTCTACCCAAGCGGAGTACGCCTCCACCGAAAGCTCCATATTGTCCTTCGGGTGGTCCACATAACGGTGACACCCAGGTGTTTCTTCTGCACGAATCAGGTGCAGAAACCTTCCGAGCTGATCATGTCCGGTGCGGACCTGCGTCATGCGAAAGGTGAGGACGTCGTGACTTCTCTCCAGTCACTCCTCAAGAAAGGGAGTTATCGCTATGATTATAGCGAGCCCAGCACGAGGATGCGATAGTCGCAGTTACCATATTGCCATGAGATCCCGCCGGAACTCTGTCGCCCTGCCGCGGCTTGTTGCGACAGTGCAGTTTCGCCCCGGCGTTGCATCTACAGGCGAAAATTATGCATGTCTGCAAGGACTGTTTCTACCAGATTCTCATGGCGGCAGGCCGGCAAGGAGCCTCGCTGCTTCGCGAGATACTGTACGGTAACCCCGCACCATCCGAAGTCTATTGTAGAAGTTAATAGTAAGTTACATTACAATTAGATCATAGGAAAAATATATTTGTTTTAACTACAATTATACAATTAACACACAAATTAACTAAAATTAAGTTAAAGTTAAGTTACAATCACAAATCAAGCGCTGAAAATGCGCATACATAGTGTTTTCTTTTTAAAGAAATTGTTTTTTTTTTTTATTGATATAAACTAGTGCTTGACTGCGATCCCACCTGATGGTACGCAGTGATGCAATCGTTGATGGTGAGGCGCTGTAGTTTATTAAGAGCCTATTCACTCTTGCCTTGAAGATAATTGGTAATCCTAATTATGAAAGGTAAACAATTAAATATGAGAAACATTGATAGCGCATCGGTATTAGTATCTACGCACGCACACTAGACGCTAGTGTAATCAAGGTATCAAAATAAGTAATGTTTTTATCCTTACTTAAACAATTCTTTATTGTTGTAGGTTAAAAAATTACCTTTGTTAAAAAAAGCTGAAATCGATTCAATAGCCGATTCTATATGTTATATGCTGTATATGCTATACTTTTGTATTTCACCTCGTAGGGACCAACGACCTAATTTAATGACAAAAATATTTAAATATTCCGGTCTATTAAAATCATAGAATAACAGCCCAGCGACCTAAAATTATGATTATACCTATGTCCAACAGTGAACGTGATCGGCTGAAATGATGATGATTATGACCTAAAATTATGATTTTGATTTAAACAATCTAAAAAATATTTACCAAGAACATAGATATTAAATCAAGATATTTTTTTAAAGATATAGGTACCGCTTGAAAGAATTTAGTAAAAAGTATTAAAGAAGAAAGAAAATAAGCTCTGGGTCACAACTACTTGCGACTATTTTTAGTACATTGAGTCGTAATCGTATGGAACAAAATTTAGGTTGGGCCTTACAAGATTATAATGAGAATTTTGTAATGTACCTATAAAGTGGATGTGCACACATAAAGTAGTGGTGTGTCATACCGTATCGGACGACCTCCCAGATTGCTCCAGCCGCATACATAACCATAGATAAAAAACAGCTGAACAGCAACGCAAACACATACATATATGTTTTGGTGAGCATCTGTCTCTCCACCTCCGGGTCGTTGTAGACCGACTTCAGCACCACGGACAGGTTATACATCAACAGCCTTACTTTGTCCTGAAGCCTCGACAACATCACATGGAAACTGTGTAACATCGGATGGGATAAAGCATACAATATGAGATCAGATTTCTGCTTCTCCGTCAAATTCTTCTGCGTGACGAAAGAGCCCAGCTCGAAAACAATCAGAAAATATACCAAGCCATTGTTAAACATCATAAACTTGTCGTATAATCGAACAAATCGTTTTGATAGCTTCAGTTCTTCCAACCAGAAGTTGGGAAGACCGAAGATGTAAACTACATAGCTGAGTTTGTAGAAGAAATCTGTTGTCTTGGTGCGTTTGAACGTCGTGGACTCCATTTCGATCCAGGTTGATATTTCATGTGCGAATAACTTGGTAAAGACATTGTCTTATACTGTTTTTATAATTGTTTTAGGGTTGTCAAAAATTATCGATGGCATATTTTACTATACAGTAAATAGTATTGAAGTTACTGGGTTGTACATTGCAGCATATACTAAAATGTAACAAATGAAGGAAACAGTTGTTTCGATGATTAAATCACGCGACATCTATTTATATATATATTTATAAAAGGAGAAACTGACTGACTGACATATCAACGCACAGTCGAAGGGACTAGGAGCATGAAATTTTGCACAAAACTTAGTTTTATGACGTAAGCGAGCAGAGTGGGTTTCCCAAAATTCACCTCCTAACGAAATGAAACGGGGCTCCAAAGTTTATATGGAGAAACTAAACTAACTTATAATGGAGTGTTTAATTAATAAATGTTTATTTAATATAAATAAATGTTATGTCATATTTGGATGCCTAAGAGGAAAAGGTTCTAGTGTTGAGATAAGAACGTTGACTTTAAAGATTTGCAACTCACAACCCTAGATCCGTTAGCAATTACATTGTTAGATATTCTCAAAATTAAGTCATTAGATTGATACATTTTGCTAATTATTCAAGAGTTTCTTGTTATTTCAAAGAAAATTACAAAATTATGTAGTTAACGACAAGTTATTTGATTAATGACCCGATCAAGGGGATAATAATGCAATGCAGATACGTCAAGGTACTAGAATTTCTAGTTTACTTGTATTTTCAGACATAATTGTTTTTGCAATTACTGTACTGTTCGTGAAATCACAGAAGATAATGTATTTATATCTGTTGAAACTTGTAGGTTTACGGTTTTAACATAAACTGCTGAACCATGTTTATGTTTTTTTTTTTTTATTTAAAGAATATTTTTTTTTTTGTAACCATATTTTTAGTTTTATTAACTAATTAATCAACTACACTGGGCCGCAATAATTCCTGATAGCTGTTAAACGTATAAATTAGAAGAAGAAAATAATAAAAACTAGTTTTGTATGCTATTTAATTTTAATTGTAGGTCTTAAAATGAACATGGACGAAACCAAAGTCATTGTTAACAACTATGTAGCACTCCTATCAGAATCGGAGGCTCTACACTCGATTTTGTAGGCGATTACGTTAACCTGGGACGGACGGCCCAGTTTGGTAGGTCTAACTTTGGTCAATCGTCGAATTCGAGTCGGCCGGACAGCGTGCGGAGAGCTGCGCGCATTTTCTTTTCTAACGTGCCATAGTATATCAAGACGAAAGTGTTTTTTTTTTTTTTGTCGACGGGGAAAATCATCTTTGACGAAACCCGCTCTTGGGTGGAGCGGGAGACAGTGTCAGACTCTTACTGACTAAAAACCCCGCGCCGTTCCTTCTAGCCTTCATACCGGGGCACGAGTTCCCTTTCGGACAACCCTGTCCCCAGTAGGCTTCGACCCAGCTGGGCCCCTCCTGGTGCTGACAACTCCTTGAGGCGCGCGGGAACAGTGCGCGCCGTCGACGTCTTGGACTCGGTCCATTACCGGACGATCGGACAGCGAGCTACCCATAGCTCGCCGTCCGCGAGCCCGCGTCTACGGTGGCCGGAAATCGGGATCGGTATCCCGGCGACGGCGGCAAGGGCGCCGTTGCCTGATGCGGTCGGCCTCCTCCTTTGCAAGCATTACTGCTTCGCAGAAGGAGGCGACCGCCTGCCATTCCTCCTCGCTCCGGACCATGGCCTCGACAAGGGCCCGGCGCGAGAGATCTCCGCCGCCGATCGCCCCCACGAGGGCACGGCGATGCTCCGCCCAGGCAGGGCACACCTCGACTGTGTACTCCACCGTGTCCTCCGGGCGTTGCGCACAGTGGCGACACCCGGGCGTCTCTTCCGCTTGAATCCGATGCAGGAACCTCCCGAACTTGCCATGTCCGGTGAGGACCTGCGTCATGCGGAAGATCAAGACGAAAGTCAATGATCATTGCGTGTCGCCAGTGATGACATATGGCTCTGAAATGTGGTCGCTGATAATAGACTTATCAAGAGGCTTTTTTTTTTTTTTTTTTTTTTGTCGACGGGGAAAATCATCTTTGACGAAACCCGCTCTTGGGTGGAGCGGGAGACAGTGTCAGACTCCTACTGACTAAAAACCCCGCGCCGTTCCTTCTAGCCTTCATACCGGGGCACGAGCTCCCTTTCGGACAACCCTGTCCCCAGTAGGCTTCGACCCAGCTGGGCCCCTCCTGCTGCTGACAACTCCTTGAGCCGCGCGGGAACAGTGCGCGCCGTCGACGTCTTGGACTCGGTCCATTACCGGACGATCGGACAGCGAGCTACCCATGGCTCGCCGTCCGCGAGCCCGCGTCTACGGTGGCCGGAAATCGGGATCGGAATCCCGGCGACGGCGGCGAGGGCGCCGTTGCCTGATGCGGTTGGCCTCCTCCTTTGCAAGCATTACTGCTTCGCAGAAGGAGGCGACCGCCTGCCATTCCTCCTCACTCCGGACCATGGCCTCGACCAGGGCCCGGCGCGAGAGGTCTCCGCCGCCGATCGCCCCCACGAGGGCACGGCGATACTCCGCCCAGGCAGGGCACACCTCGACGGTGTGCTCCACCGTATCCTCCGGGCGTTGCGCACAGTGGCGACACCCGGGCGTCTCTTCCGCTTGAATCCGATGCAGGAACCTCCCGAACTTGCCATGTCCGGTGAGGACCTGCGTCATGCGGAAGGTAAGGACGCCGTGAGGTCTTTCCAGCCACGCCTCAAAGAGGGGACTTACCGCCATAATCGTGGCGTGCCCAGCACTGGGTTGCGATAGCCGTTGACGCCATTTCACCATGAGATCCCGCCGGAGCTCTGTCCGCCATGCCTTGACATGTTGCGGCAGTGGACTTTCACCCCGGCGTTGCATCTCCACGCGCATGTCGTGCATGTGTGCAAGGACTGTTGCCTCCAGATCCCACGGTGGTAGGCCAGCCAGAAGGCTCGCCGCTTCGCGGGAGATCGTGCGGTATCCCCGCACCATCCGTATTGCCATGACCCTCTGGCAAGCGTTCAGTATGGACGCCGGTCGCTTTGCCAGCGACGGCGCCCACACCGGCGCCCCGTAGAGGGCCATGGACCGAACGATCCCCGCGTAGAGCCTCCGGCAGGAGGCGTCTGGACCCCCAAGGTTGGGCAGGAGCCGCTTGAGAGGACTTATCAAGAGGCTTAAAGTCACGCAAAGTAATGAAAATTATTATGCTTGGAGTTTCCTTGCGTGATCGCATCAGAAATGATGATATCTGAACCACAGAAAAGATTAAAGAGATGAGAAAGGAAATACTTTCCAATTAATACTACGAGTGTCGTCGCTTGTCTCCCACCCTTTAACTCCACTACAGACAATAAACCAATACGAGCGCGCATTATGCAACTAACAGACCACGCACACTTAGATCGCAAGTTTGCTATAGGTAGTTGAACTATGAGCATTGCCCTACTTTGTGGCACGCCTGCCCCGCCCACAAGGCTATTCTAATTAATACTGACATAGCCCAAAGAATCGACTAACTTAAATGGCATTAGGCAAGACAGATTGGTTGCAGAACAGACGGTCGATGGGCCCGAAAGGTTCTGGTGTGGCGATCGTGTATCGGAAGAAGCAGGTTTGGCCGGCTTGGTGGATCGATGACCTCATGAGACTTGTGAAAATCCGCTGGATGCAAGAAGCGCAGGACCGTTGGTTGTGGTGACTCTCAGGAGATGCCTATCTATATTATCAATCTCTTATGAAGCGTGGGGTACTCTTTCGACCCTACATAAAGGTACATAAATGATGAGAAAAGTTTTTGATTGCCGTGTAGAAACAAAAAATCGGTACAAAGTAAATTAATAATTTTAATTAATGTTTACTGTTTACAAAGTACTCATTCATCAACGTAAAACATAAATTGAATTAGAATCAGCATCTCTGTGTCGTCGTCCATCCGCTACTCCACACAGTCTCCGCCCTCCTTGCGATTGAAAATGTGCGATGAAATTAAAAGATCTTATTGTTTTTGTTAAAATTGTAGATAATTTATTGGTGCTTATGATGTTGAGTTTTGAGTTTACGTTGAACCAGTATTTTTAATTAGTAGTTCATCATCTATCTTTTATATTTATTAAAACAACACTGAGAATACAGAGTATGACGACTTCACGATCTGAAATAAAAAAATAATAAGGTTTTGTTAAGTAGGGATGCAGGTACTGGTACTGGAAGTCTACGTAGGTATTCCCGGCATGATGCGATAATTGCAACCATTAAGCAGTTTAAAAAAAAAATTGTCTTAGTATTCATTACTAATCATAACTTTTGAATAAAACTGCCTGAAAGAAAAGCACCTAAGTATGCTTCCTCAAGTGGTTAATCGTTACAAATAGAGCACACAGTCACGCCCTTTTGGGAACACGTCGAGTTGACAGTAACTCTATGTTACTTTATATTTGGGACCTATCTGTAGTTTATAGGTAATAATCCTTATTCCTGAATGTAATTCCGTAAGTAATTGTCAGTATTGTTTATGAGTGTTATTGACAGGGCAGTTTTTTTAAATCAATTTCATAAAACGAGTATTTTTGGTAATATCATTTGTATTCCTACTCACCGTAATATATGACTGATAGGAAAGATCAATGTATCCGAGTCCCTTGAGGACCACCGGCCGCTGCGAACAAACAAGGTTATAGGAGCAGACTCGTATGGCCAAAAAAAAAAGAAATCTATTATTTCCAAAGCACTTGAAATTATATATTAAGAGTCCTTAACTATCTCGAGTCTAATGATAAAGGAAAACGAGATCTTGACTGATAAGCAATTCAATCTATTAAAATTACGTTTTACCTGTGCCTGGCACATGGTAATAACAATAAGTTTCCGGAGGCGCACCGAACTCTGTCCCTGACAGTTGTGCCACCCAGAGAAATACATCGATGTGCCCAGGTGAGACGCCTGAAACACCAAACACACACTTGACGATACTTTTGGAAACTTACGTCGAAGGAAATATTAGATTATGAGGGACGCCTGCCTACCTACCTAGAACAGGGACGTATTCGAAAGTTAAAAAATTGAATGCAATGCTTGAAGTTAAAATAAAGAATTAAAAACGTGGTGCATAAAATAGAACTTCTGTTTCCGATGGCTCTACGGAGCAAACGATTTTCCTCTTTATCTACAGAAAATTAGTATTAAATGGACAATTTTCGAATTCAGAAGAAGACAGAAGATTAACTCTCTAATACTCGTACACGAGGAAATATTATCTTGCTGGTTACCTAACTATAAAAAGATTCGTGGGCATTATAATCCCAAGAAACAACGCGCTATTGAGCACGGCCAAGTCAAATTATACTCGTCAATTTTCCAACAAAATATCGGTTGTTCAGTAATGCTCACCTCGACGGTGACGTCTCCAGCGTTCCACATGTAGAAGCCAGTGCTGATGAGCACAGCGGATGCAGTGAATACCGCCGCAAATAAGTTCACAAGTGTGCGCTCCGAATTCTGAAAAAATTAGGAACAAGTCATTAGTAGTTTTTCTCGCAACCTCTGCACACTTTTTGAACGCTGAGTCAGTTTCCTACATGTGTGCTCAAGTTAAAGTCTTGCTTATGGTGGCCTTCTGTTTACGGTAGTCTCGAAAGCACACCTTTAGTTAAATTGGGCATTTAGAGGTGAACTACCTATAATGCTCACCTTTACTTAGTAAGTTTACTTTTGACTGACTGCTATGCCGATTCCTACTCTGGACTAATGTTTGTGAAGTTCACGATAATTTGTTCTGTATCTGGGTGTAAATTTTCTATAATATGTAGGTATGTATTTAGAAATATATAAGTATGTTTATCGGTTGTCTAGTACTCATAACACAAGATCTGCTTAGCTGTGTGATGCCAATCTAAAAAATACTATACAGATTTAGAATCTTTGTGTACACACCGCCATCTGGGCCATCAGCACCACCAGCAGGCAGATGTTGAATATGATTTGTCCACTGAACACTCCGCGACACACCGTCTGAGTTTGCTGAGTGCATCTGGAAATTAAATAAACTGTATCAACTTTTTCGTAGCGATTCCTGTGGCCTAGAAATGGAGCTGGAATAAAAATAATTGGTAGTTTAAATTAGCGTAGGGTTTTATTATTTTTCTTTTATTTTTAATTTACTGTATAAAGTTACTGCACTGCTGCTGCTGTGTTGCTGTTACTGCTGTTGCTGGATTTAGTGTAATTGTAGTTAATATTTTATTTAAATGTAAATAAATAGATCAATTTTTTGGTAAAATGATTTTTTAAACGAATTTTACATATCTTAGGTTTATGAAAGTCCAAAGTGGCAGGACACTATGTTTTTACAATTAAATTATGATTATTTACCGTAAAGTGTCTGAGTGCAGTTTAATCCCAATCTTGAAGCCTGTCTCATACTGCTCTTCCTTCTCTGCTTGACTTAAATCATCTCTCTCAAAAATGTCGTTAAGACTTTCGAAGTAGCTCTGCAGGTTTTTATACTGATGGCTAAGGCAAGTGGTCAGGGAGATGACCAGCATGTATACAGCGCAGATCCTGGTGAGAAAGATCCACCAGATTATGAAGCAGAGAGCTCTCACTACATTTGCCAAGTCGGACCTGTCCTCAACATCTGGGTATGCAGTCACAATAGTTGTGAAAGTCACGTCTGAAAAGGAAGCAGATAGGTATTACATGAGTGTCATTAACGGTTTATCACTATTGTTTTATCATATTTTTTTCTGTTTTAATAACTAGTTCATCACGTCTGATGGTTTAAAATCTAAATCAATAGTAAGTTTAGAGCAAAATCACAATTTAATCATGAAAAATGTTTACGTGTTACGAAAAAATTAAGTGTAATGACCAAACAGATGCCACACTGACATTAGCACTGAGCTGTATAGAAGTGGCTAGTGGCTAAGAGATCTAAGAATCGGAAGTAATGGCTTATCATACCGTATCGGGCGACCTCCCATATTGCCTCGGCCGCATACATGACCATAGACAACAAACAGCTGGACAACAACGCAAACAAGTACATGTACGTGCTGGAGAGCATCTGTCTCTCCACCTCCAGGTCATTGTGGACCGTCTTCAGCCCCACGGTCAGGTTATACATCACCAGCTTTACTTTGTCCTGAAGCCTCGATAACATCACACGAAAAGTGCATAACATCGGATGAGATATACCATATAATATCAGATTCGATTTCTGCTTCTCCGTCAAATTCGTCTGCGTAAAAAATGAGCCCAGCTCGAAAATAATCAGAAAACATATCAAGGTATTGTTAAACATTGTGAACTTGTCGTAGATTCGAACAAATCTTTTTGGTAACTTCAGTTCTTCTAACCAGAAGTTAGGAAGGCCGCAGAAGTAAACTACATAGCTGAGTTTGTAGAAGAAATCTGTTGTCTTGGTGCGTTTGAACGACGTGGAGTCCATTTCGATCCAGGTTGATCTTTCATGTTCGAATAACTTGGTGACGCCATTGTTTTATAGGTAGTGAACGTTGTAATTATTCAAGGGTTGTCAAAAACTATCGGTATCTTATTTGTCGAATCTTAGACAACTATTAGAGCGATTATGACATGCAGCGCATTTACTATAAGAAAATAAAGGGCCAAAAGATGAATGTTTGTAAAACAAGCCAATTCGTTCAATGATGAAATGCTTGTTTTAAATCATCGAGTGAATTGGTTAAAAAATGGATAAAATTAAAACAGGGTTGTATGACAATCCTGCCAGAGCTGCGGATTGTTCGAAAGGGTTGCCGTGGTTGGATGCCTGAGAAGATTGATTGATTTAATTTGAAATTTCTTTATTTTCACATAAATAAAACAGTTAAATAACAATTACACTTTATTCTAAAAGCTTTAAACATAAAGAATGCGTATTTTTTGCAGACCATGATGCCTATATAAAGAGGAAGACGAGATGAAAGGAATTAGACTTTGTTTTTAAACACTCAGATCGACTTTCAAGACTCACAACCCTAGTAATCCTTTAGTAATTAGATTGTTAAATATTCTCAGTATTAAATCATTTGATTGATACATTTTGGTAATTATCCAAGAGTCCGGTATATAGAGCTATTTTCTGTTATTTCAAAGAAAATAACAAATTATGTAGTTTACAACAAAATATTTGATGAATGAGCCATCAAGCGGATAATAGCGCAATTTCGTTACGCCAACGTTCTAGAATTTGGGACGCGGGATAGTTCGAAAGAGTTACTGTGGCTCTGGTACTCAAATGGTAAATGAAGGATAGGTTTTAGTCAATTAATGTCTGACACACCCTCAAGCTCTGCCCGGAGTGGAAGAAGTTATTTACTGATCTTCCACCTCAGGAAAAGGTCCTAGAACTTCCAGTTCAGTAGTATTTTCATCTAAATAATCAGAAATATAAATTCATATTTATATCTATACTTAATATAATCTATACATATAATAAAATCGTAGGAAAGTCAAAACTGTACATTGAATATTTTTTTAAAAGAATACTTGGAGCGTGATCTACAATCGATATCGAAGTCAAAAATATAGTTTTTAGAATTTTTGTCTGTTTGTCTGTTTGTCTGTTTGTCTGTATGTATGTCCGGGCTAATCTCAAAAAGTACTGCACAGATTTACTTCAAATTTTGCATGAATATTACTAAGAGGTCGGGTCAACATATAGGCTACATATTATCACGCTATCACCTACGGGGGAGGAGCTGTGAATCTTTATTTTTCTTACGCATTCTGTGACAGCGTGCAATCTAACGACGCATATTTAAATGTTGTTTTTGAGTAAGCCATACTATTATCTAGCTTTACACTATAAAAACTACGCCATTTAAGTAACTTGGGCAGAGAAACAGTTATTTTTATAAATGTTAGTAGTATAAAGACAATTTTAAAACAGCGCCATCTATGAGATTTCATAAAAATCAAATCAAGTTACATGACACTTTTTGGAAATTAATAATTTAAATTTGATCATGTTGCGAGGTTTGTAGGTAGTTATTCTTAAAATTCATAGATGGCAATGTACATTTTCTTCATAAAAGTTGTATTGCATATTTCGTTTTGACAAATTCAAGTTCCAACAAAACCCTCAAAAACTTGAGCAGAGTTGAAAAAGACAATTTAATAAAAATGCTGTGTTAAGTATTACAAAAGAGAGAGATTTATACTTATGTTCATTGATGATCATCAATTTCATGTAGTTAGTACAAAATAAACATTGACTGTTAATACTTTTGTTCGGTACCTATTTATCTATGTGATTATTGCTTGGTAATTAATATATTTTCATGTCGTATGCCTAATTATAAACTTTACTCACTCGGAGACATTTATTTTATGTTAAAATAGTGTAAAGTCATAATAATTTTTCACCATATCAAAATGTTTCCTTTTCCAACAAAAGGAGCGATCAAGCGACGTTTGCTTTACAGAGCTCTGATAAAGACGAGGTGACCAAAGTCTGGTCGCTACATCAGCACGTCTGAAGCGGTTTGGCGGATACTGGCGTTCTCTATACATGACAGGCATCCTACCGTCATGCATGTAGACGTCCACCTAGAGAAGAAACGGCCAGCGCATATATTTTGATCCCGAAAACGTTGCTAAACGCTTGGAAAATCCGCGCCAACCAACTCTGTTAAAATTTTTCAGGCTCTGTAAAGTCGACCAGTTTGCGAGATCCCTTACGTATGACGAGGTGCCTTCATATTACACTTACGACAAGCAAAGGGGTGTATTTAACCTACATCAACGAGGAGGTGCTGTGGAAGGTTTTCCGGGAATATTCAAGGACACCGCATTGGGTAGGGTTTATACCGTGCCTCCGAATAATGGCGAATGCTATTTTCTGCGGTTGTTACTTCACACTGTCCGATGGCCAACATCTGTCGCTTTTCTGAAGACATTTGATGGCGTGGAGTATCCCACTTACTGCGCAGCCTGCGTAGCACGTCACCTTCCCGACCGTGACAAAAATTGCGATGACACCCTCGCGGTGAGCGTCAGTGACAGTTCCAGCCGCATGCGTCATCTGTTTGCCGTCATCTTGGTGTTTTGTGGAGTCGCGAACCCGGTAGCTTTGTGGGAGAAGTATCGCCATCATCTGTCTGAAGATTTTCTACGAGCTTTGAAGCGTGCTACTGGAGATGAAGTCAAAGTAATTGATGAACGCGTGCTGAACACCTGTCTCAGTTCACTTCAAGATATGGTCATTTCTATCGGCGGCAATCCACTGATTAATTATGGGTTACCAGTTCCCCAATCATCACCGCATCAAGACCGTGGAAATCGGGAGTATAACGCCGAGACCAATTACGATCCGGGCGAAATGACTACCGTGACCACCATACGAAATTACCATATCGCTTCTTCAGAGCAAAAACAAATTTACAACACCGTCCTTGAAATCATTGGGCAAAATCAGATCTTCGTTTTGGTCATGAGTTCGTACGCTGCGTTTGACCATTAATATGAGAGCTCGGCTCGGTGGCAATGTACGTGCTCGAGAATTGTCCGATGTCCTTCTAAGTCTTGGCGAAGGCACTCTACCAGAAGACAGGTGATTCTTCCAGATCAGATCAGATCAGGTGTAAAGGTGATTCTTCCAGAGTCTCTCGGTAGAGTGGAATCCAGCTTAGAAGAACTCATTCGCTGTGTGTACGGGGACATCAGTCGTATACAGCACCAGCAGAATTCTTGGATGTGACGCCCAAAAATGCTGCACCAATTAACGAAAGCATTCTCTTATAAATTGAGGGGAATGAAGTAGTCTACACTTCGGTAAACACTGTCGTCGTGCAAGATGACGCCACATATTATCCCGTGCCTACCGGGTTCGGGGTTATCCGAAAGGAAACTAGAGCCCGGTATGAAGGCTAGAAGGAACGGCGCGGGGTTTTTAGTCAGTAAGAGTCTGACACTATCTCCCGCTCCACCCAAGAACGGGTTTTGTCATAAGATGATTTTCCCCGTCGACAAAAAAAAAAACACATTATCCCGTGGATTTCTGAACTCCCTGTCAGCGAGTGGACTTCCAGCGCATACCATCAAGCTGAAGGTCGGTGTTCCGATTATGCTTCTTCGGAACCTATCTCCTCCGAAGTTGTGTAACGGGATTCGCCTTAAAGTTATCACGCTCCACAGACACACCATTGAAGCGGAAATTCTTTTGGGTTGTGGCGTCGGCGAGGCAGTATTTATACCACGCATTCCCCTCATACCTCATAACTTCGCGTTCCGATTCAAGCGTGTACAGATACCCGTGAGTATTTGCTTCGTGATGACCATCAATAAGTCACAGGGGCATACACTGAGGGCAGTCGACCTCAGGACGAGTTGTTTCTCACACGGGCAAATGTACGTTGCTTGCTTCCGTGTCACCAGTCCTGACTCTCTTTACATTTTGGCTCCTGGCAGCATAACTACCAACGCAGTTTATAGGGAAGTGTTGTAAAGTATTATACCTTTGTAGGTATTTTTACTCTTTTTTTTTCTCTGGAATGTATTCCTGCATTATTTTCTCTATTTCCTTCAGTCACATCTTATGACTGAACGCAGCAGAATTCCCATATAACTCTCTTCACTTGCAAAAAAAACTTATATTTTAATGCTATTTTAAAAGCAGTGTAATTATAATGCTATAGCGACACTGGTATCTTAGGTATTTTTAGTGCTATAGAGCCTTCACGCAGACGACGTCGCGGGCAGCAGCTAGTAAAGAAATAAAGTTTATGTTTTTGTTTATAATCTCTGAAAGTACTAGTCCGATTGGTAAAATTTGTTCACCAATAGAAAGCTGCTTTATTCCTGAGTGACATAGGCTATATTTTATGTACGCGGGCGACGCCGTAGGCAAAATCTTGTAAATGAATATTTTCTTTTAAGTAATGAATAAAGTCTTCTATAACCCTTCAGATACCGTCAATTAGAGACACAATAGTAAGACAATAGATGCGCGGCCACCGGTGGTCGCTTGGGGATTCATGAATTAAATATGGTCCTCTTTTATTTTATAATGCCTTTAATAACTAACTATAGGGTTTCAAGGAATAAACCATTAATTTCTACAATATTACTAATAGTGAAAAATAAAGAATGGTGGCCTTCCATCGATTCCCATAACCTTCAGATTTTATAACAAACTAAACAAACAACAAACATTACTTATCCTTGAAATAAACTTGTTATTATGCAGCTACTGGAATAATTATGAATTTTTCCTTTGACTCTGTATAAAACATGTTTCTCTTTATTATTTTTTAAAACGACCTATGTATGAATAATCATGAATATTATTGTTATATAAATGTTTATTAGGACACAACAAAATATATATAGACATGAGTCAAATTGGTATTTTTTATTATCTTCATCTGTTAGTTCCGAAAATTTGATGTCTATTATTACATTCGATGATAAAAGATCTCGTACACCAAACTTCAAAAACTGTTTAACGTAAAAAAAACTCACACAAGTTGCCAATAATTTATACTCGACTACGAAAAAACCTTGTTACAATTTTAGCAATGTTTGTATGTCCGTACGTTCCACAGCAGCGAGTAAACTGCTGAACCGATTTTTATAAACGAGGTGTCCATCGATTATTTTGTTATGTTCCGGCTGTCAGGCTGATGTTACAATAAAACATAAATATAGTTAAAAAAAACTAAAAAACACGCTAAGTGTTAATAATGAACGAACAATATTATTGTTGTGCTAAAAGCGTGGGGCGCTTTGTGCCTTATTTTTCGTAAATCGAGCACCCCACGCTTTTTACACCATAATATTTTTCGTTTATTATTATTATTTTGCGTGTTTTTTTTTTAAATTATATTTATTTTTTCTTTTTTGTTAATAGTTTTTTAAATAAATAAAATTTTAATCTTTTTTAATATTTTTTTTTAATCCTAGCGTATCTGATCAGGATAATCGAATATTTTAATAGAATTATTGTATTGTCATCGGTCTTTGATGGGTGTGCAAAGTTTAAAGAAAATCTGATCGCCCAAAGTTGGGCAAAATCGAGCTCCAAGGCGTTGGTTACAAGCAAACAAACAAGCAAGCAAACATACAGGTGAAGCTAATAACAGCGTGTTAAAAAAGTTAGGATTTTCAAAATTTACTTTTATATTAAAATACAAAACTATCCGAAGAGGTATGATTAACAAAATTGTAGCTGTTACTTTGGTACCTAACAATTTTGACAATTTATTGATTACTAGCTTTTGCCCGCGGCTTCACCCGCTTACATAAAATATAACCTATGTCACTCAGGAAAAAAGCAGCTTTCTATCTAGAGATTACCTCCTACAAACATTCGGTCCAGTACTTCCAGAGATTACCCAAACAAAAAAGACATAAAAATAAACTTTACCTCTTTATAATATTTGTGTAGATGGATATGCTCCAGTTTGGCTCCTTTCTTAACTGATGGTGAGCGATAATGTGATCGGCCAACATGGAGTAAGTTTGCTAAAAGTAACCTACTTACTCTTGACTTACATTCAGTCAAAAAAGTATCGGGAATGGATGATTTGTTTATGGTTCCAAATTCAAATTTTTGTTTTTTTGTAGTTGTTAGATTGGCACAACTGTTTTCCATTTTGGCGCGGAGTTTGAGTTGCATCTGTTATTTATATTAAATACAGTGCTGGTTTTAGTAATATCATATATAGTGTGTATTGCGAATTTCATAATGGACAAAAATATCGAACAAAGAGTTTGTCTTAAATTTTGCATCGCCAATGGAATTTCGTGTTCGGAGTCACTGAAAATGTTACAGAAGGCTTACGGTGAATCGACTTTATCAAAAACTCGTGCTTATGAGTGGTTCAAAGCGTTCAAAAGCGGTCGAGATGTGATGGAAGATTTGCCTCGCTCTGGTAGGCCGTCAACGTCTGCAACTGAAGTTAACATCGCAAAAGTGAAGGAAATAGTGACTGAAAATCTCCATTCAACTCTGAGAGAGATAGCCGCCGAACTTTCTGTATCTCACATACCATTTTAACTAATCATTTGGGTATGAAACATGTTGATGCTCGGCTAGTCCCAAAAAATCTGAATTTTCTCCAAAAACTCAATCGCATGAAAGTCGCTGAGGACATGCTAGAACGAGTCAGTTCGGACCCAACATTCATGAAACGCATTGTTACTGGTGATGAGACGTGGGTTTACGAGTTTGACATGCAAACTAGTCAACAAGCTTCGGAGTGGCGCCTTTCAACTGATCCGAAACCGAAAAAACCACGTCAAAGTCGATCAAAAGTCAAAGTCATGTTGACTGTTTTCTTTGACTATCGCGGTGTTGTGCACTCTGAATTCTTACCGGAAGGTCTAACGGTAAATAAAGAATATTATTTGAGCGTTATGCGGCGTTTAAGAGAGCAAATTCGACGAAAAAGGCCAGATTTGTGGACAGAAAATTCTTGGATTTTGCACCACGACAATGCGCCTTCGCACAAGGCTATCATTGTGAACGAATTTTTGACCAAACACTCAACAAATACCATCCAGCAACCACCATATTCACCAGATATGGCTCCTGCTGACTTTTTTCTTTTTCCTAAACTCAAATTACCACTTCGTGGCACCCGTTTTCAATCGATAGAAGACATAAAGGAAAATTCGCGGCGAGAACTGAACTCAATTCAGGAAGCAGCGTTTAAAAAATGTTTTGATGAATGGATTATTCGTTGGCGCAAGTGTATCGTTTCTAAAGGAGCATACTTTGAAGGTGATAAAATAAATTTGGATGAATAACAGACATTTTGTGTATTATTGATCTTTTCCGGGTACTTTCTTGACAGAGTAGTATCATTGAAATGGGTAAGTATTTGTGTTTTTTTTGTGGATTACATCGCCACGTTGGACTCTCGCGAATAAGAGTAATCTTAAGAAGTTTAGACGATGCTACTTATCTTCTTTGTATTCTTTACTTTCCTTCTATAATTTAAAAAGTCCTATTTCTGACAACGCAAAGTATAAACACCTTTAGTAACCCTTTACCGATAAAATATTAATGCGTAATTGTGTAAACAAGACATCTTGCAGCAATTTATTATTCAACGCAAAAGAAACTATAAAAACAACTTGCGAACAAGGTTTTTTTATTAGTAATTCATCCGCATCACCAAGATAACTTCGAAGTTTCTTTCTTTCTTTTCTATAACACCAATTTGCAGTGTCCTGACAATGAATATCTTTAGAAGAAAACCTAAAATACCTGCAAAGCAACCGGTGTACAAAACAACAGATCTAACGAGATTAATCGAAAAGTACAACAATTTTTGGTTTCTATGCTGTTGTCCAGAGTTCTGGGTCAAGAAAGTCGACTTCTCCGATTCTTTCGTGCAATTGTACCGCCCAGCAATGCTGGCCATCCACATAGTCATGGTGATATTCTGTACCTCTTGCTTTGTGTCTCTGTGGACACAACATGACCTATCACAGAGTCAGGAGTCTGAAAGACTGGCCTTTGCAGCATCCGCTCCTATTATTACCGTTTTCTACCAATTCGTGATTCTTTGCTATACTGATAACGTCAGAAAATTGCTGTATAAATTGGTAGTAGTTTTGAAGGAAGATCACGATGATAAGAAAGCTGAACAGGACATGATAAAGAAGTCTAAACTACAGAATGGGTCATTTTTCTCATCTTGTGCCTTCAATACGGTGTTCGTTGGTTGTTATAACGGTTTTCAGGCTGTTACTTCTGGTAAGTATTAATCAAGTCATAAATGCTAAATAAAATAAATGTCAATTCGTAGCAGACGTTGCTACGTCTACCATTGGTCGTAGGAGTGTATTGTGCTACGTCTGTCGTAGCTCAAAGCACGGCGGCGTTGCTACGTCTGTCGTAGCTCGTAGCAGGGCGGTGCTACGTCTGTCGTAATTCGTAGCAGGATGGTGCTACGTCCGTAGTAGCTCGAAGCAGGACGGTGCGGTGCAACCACTATCATAGCCCGTGGCAGGGTTTTGCTATGATAAGTCTGTCGTAGCTCGTAGCAAAACTTTTCTACCTCGATCATAACCCGCACGCACACACACGCACGCACGGTGATGCTACTTCTGTTGCTACTCGAAGCAGGGCATTGCTACGCCTGTAGTAACACGTAGCGGGGCGTTGCTACGACTGTTGTAGCTTGTAGCACGGCGTTATAGTCTATAGAAATGCAATACAGCGATATTAGTTTATTTTAACTTGTAGCAGAGCTATGCCACGTTTGTTGTAGTTTGAAGCAGGAGTATACTATGTTGAAGTTTCTACTTATTGCTGCTTATGTTCTTCATTACTGTTAGTATATTCATAGTTATATAAAAAAATTAAATAAACAAAAGTAAAGAAAAAGTAAATTGTTGTGTAAATAAAATTTTGATACCAATAAATTTTTACGTGAGTTCCCTTATGTTAGGATTAGGAGAATATAGACAAGTTATAATTTCTATTAACATTGTCACATAGTTATTAATTGGCTTTCTATTTCTTAGACGCGACATTCATCACGTGCATTACTGCGTGGCCAGACATGAGGGACCGCTCGACCCTCGCTGGGGTCACGCTGGTACTGGTCTACTTCCTGTGGCTTCTGCACGTGATGCGCAACATGGGGGTGTTACTCATCTTTCACACCGTGTTGCTCTGCCTCGGCCAGCAGTACCAGAACCTGCAGGGGTACTTTGAGAGCTTGAACAAGATTTTTAATGAGAGACAGTTGAGTCAAGAGGAGATGGAGTTGAAGTATGAGCAGAAGTTTAAGAAGGGGATTGAGCAGCATGCGTCGACTTTGTGGTGCGTATGCTTTATGTAAAAGTAGTAGTAGACTAAGCTCGGTGTATGATTCTGACACAGATTAGTAAGTATTGTATCTATTTCTGCTGTTGAACAAGGCAACAGCGTCTTCATTTGAAAAGCACTCGTGATTCTGTTGGTTTTGAATAATACAAAAAATAAAAACAAACAAGGACAAGCAGTTAGGCTTTATTTAAACAAAGCCTAATTGTTATCAATGGACATCTGCACTAATAGTTGCACAGAGTCATTTTAATCTAGTCAGCATTGAAATGATTATAGGTATAACTTCTGCTAGTGGCTTCAACCAAGTGAAAGTAGGTGTATCCATAAAAGTTTGTACTCACGTATCATACCTACCCTTAGGGGTTTCATTTTGGAAAATTCTTTTTGTATGTCGTGGCCAGATCTTTGAATACTCGTATCACTTCATGATATGGCCAACTAAAACTGGCCAGATTGCTTTAAAAACGTTAACATTTGATGACATGTCAATCCTCGTTTAGTCATCTTTGATGTAGGATTTCTATGATTATGAAAGCTTTCCTTTTCTTTATAATTTGATACTTTTATATCCATATTAGTTTTCTCCGAGCACTAAATGTATCAGAGGCAAATGTGTGCGTTCAGTGGCTTACGACACAAAATAGATAGGTGCGAAAGCTAGGCCAGACTAATGAGATGTTCTCTCGGTTTCAAAGAATCACCCCACTGCGTTCTGAATAGAGCTTTGAGCTTTCCTCCCTTCCTTAGTGCCAATGTTTATTTTCGAATTTTAGTGTATTATACTTTTAATATTAATTATTGTGTTTTTTTTGTATTTTTTAGGTGTGTCAACGAGAGCCAGCGCGTCTTTCAGATAACGTTCAATGCCCACGTGCTGCTTTGGTGTGGCCTGCTTATTTCTGTTCTACCGGAACTTTTGGTAAGTAAATAGAGAACATTGTCGCGCCTACTACGAACATAAAGACGTGTGACACACTAGCTGTTGCTCGCAGCTCCGCGATGCGCGAGACGCGAGGAAATTCCAAGCATAGCCCTTTCCATTTCCTTTTGAGTGACGCCTTCTGATGAGGCTCATTGTAAGCGACATTTCCGAGCATATGTCGTCACAAGCAATACTTACTGGTCATAGGCCTTCGTCTTTAGGCACTATGGTAGATTGGACTAGGAGACACTGCGCAGCTTCCCGAACGTCGGATTCGGCGTTTGGCTTCTTTCTCGGAGTTGGACCTACCCAACTAGAGCGTCTGCATCATGTATCATTGCTAATTCTATGTGTCTTCATTAACTAATTCCAACTTGAAATTTCTTTTTATTCAACGCTCCTCATGCAATTGTTTTTTCTTAACAGAATAATGACAGGCATGACTGGACAATGCTGGCGTCGAAAACGCCGCGGGTGGCTGCCGCGCTCGTCGGGCTCGGGTACTTCATGTTGCCGGCGGGGGACATCACTGTTGAGGCTAGTCCGTTCGCCTCGTTCGTTTAAATTAAGTAACCCGAAGGACAAGAGCGAGTATGTAACTATTTAGGAAAAAAAAGAGGCAGTGTAGCTTGTTGTGTGGAACCTTTCTTAATCCCTGAAACGAGAAAATGTTCATCATCAGACAAGAATGATTTCCCGCGCGCCTCAAGGAGTTGTTAGCAGCAGCTGGGTCGAAGCCTACTGGGGCCAGGGTTATCCGAAAGGAAGCTCGTGCCCCGGATTGAAGGCTAGAAGGAACGGGATGGGGTTTTTAGTCAGTAAGAGTCTGACACTATCTCCCGCTCCACCAAAGAGCGGGTTTTGTCATAAGATGATATTCCCCATCGACAAAAAAAAAAGACAGGAATGATTGTTTTGTCAGCTTATAAAGACAAATCGGCCGATACTCTTATAAAATTAACATAATAAAGGCGAGAGTTTATGAGTGTTTGTGAATGTTTATTAATTCTTTACGTTCGAACGGCTGAACGCATGTATAATTTCCGACTTTCCCTTGGGACAGCTTTCTACTTTCACTCGGGCGAATCCACTGGTAGCCGTAGCAGCTAGTTTGGTAATAGAGCAATCGCTCATAGCCACGGAACCGGGAACGTTATCAACATGTTGAAAGTGGTGCTTATTTTAAATCAAAGTTATACTTCCAGGCTGCTAACTTGCCTCAAGCCATGTACGGCTCCGGTTGGCAGAATTGCCACAAGAGGTCGCCACGGATCAGGAAACTTGCTGTCATAGCTATGATGCAAGCACAGGTAAATCGTCGATGCGTTTACAAACATATAAACTAACATAACTCACACACACAAGGCCCCTAGATCCGGAACAAATACCAGTAGACATCACTACATAGTATTAAACAAAGTCGCTTTTTCTGTCCCTATATCCCTATGTACGCTTAAATCTTTAAAACTACGCAATGGATTTTGATGCGTTTTTTTTTAATAGATAGAGTGATTCAAGAGGAAGGTTTGTATGTGTACAGTTTTTCTGTAGTGTATTTAGTATCAGCATTGCACCCGAGCGAAGCCGGGGCGGGTCGCTAGTTAATGTATATATCAGTGCCAGTAGGGTATAAAAAATCTGTGATCCACGCGGGAATTGAACTTGCGATACGCAGCGCAGCAGCCACTGCTCCGCCATTGGCCGTGCCTCAAATGTCTCAATGTTTCTATGTATGTGAAGGATATTTTTAAAGGCAATCACCCGCTATGTCTAAAACGGAAAACTCACTATGTACATTCTTCCATAATCACGGAGTTGCACAAAACTATTAACAATTTAGCAAGCTCGAGGTTTAACAGCTATGGAAAACTGTACATCCTATAAGTATAAGTTAGTTAATTAGTGCGACACATCAGAGATTGCATCACTGCTTACCATCAGGTGGGATGCTGGTTTTTGTCTCGTGGCGTGCAAAATGGCGGCAAACGAGTGGACGAAGGATAGCGGGCGCGCGCTGCTTTTGCGCCTCCGTAGTAATAGTACGAGCAAAATCGTACTCGCCTACAACAACGCGTCCTCTTTGCCAATACATTTCGAAAGAAACTGATGGAATATAGCCGGGGTCAATCAATCTACGTCGACCGATGTCGTCGACCGATGCCATTGACCGGCAATCGATCGATGGGTAGTCGACCGGTATCCGTCGATCAATTAAAGCTACCACAGCAATCGATCAACGTCGACCAATGTCGATCGATGCGATTGATCGACGATCGATCGATTGGTGTGGTAGCATCCTAAGCCACCTGTTTTCAAACAAATTTAATACGTGGCATACGTGCACTCAGTTTGTCTTTAGATTTACAGTACACTACTACAAAGCGGAGCTATGTTCACAAGTGTGTGGCTTAGCTGTGGGTGGGAGTGCAAACAGCAATATTTTGAAGATTTAATACTGAAATAATGTTTTTTTACTTGCAGAGACCCATCGAACTGAAGGCATTTGGATACTTGCCATTCTCGTACGAAACTTACGTAGCGGTATGCACTGTTTCAAACTTTAACCCTTCAGATACCGTCAATTAGAGACACAATAGTAAGACAATAGATGCGCGGCCACCGGTGGTCGCTTGGGGATTCATGAATTAATAGAATTTAACTAATTATCATTATGAACCCATTGTGTTTATAAACATCGTTAACTAATTTAATTTTTTCTGTTTCAGGTAACGAAGATGTCATATTCTCTCTTCTCTCTATTGTATTAAACTATTTCATCATTAATTAATATGTTTCGATCTTTTAAATTATTAATAATGTAGTATTTTGTTATATAATACAGAAACATATTAATACACTCAGGCGTCGAAGTATTACTCCACATCGCTGTCATCAGGAAATGTGCCCAAAAAACTGGCTGTATTGCCATGTTAAATGGCAAAATGGTCACGCAAAGTGTGTTTTTGTAGTATACGTACATAGGTTTTAGTATAATAGTAGATTATGTGACTCCCTCACATCTTTCGGGATTAAAACTTGCAACCATCGTGTCGCTCGGAATTCAACATGCCGCTTGCGACTTAAAGACACTGCTTTATCCGCTCGTCACAAAATCGACTATAATAATAACTATTATAGTTTAATATTGTGTATAAACCTATGATCCACAGTAAAGTTTAATCTGGTTTTGTGATATTAAATTCTTAGATTGTGATCGAGTTGTTGACTGTTTTGAATACTTTCAATTTATCCTTTTCAATAAATCTTGCACAAATAATTTGCGTTTGATTTATAAATTAAACACTAGCTTCTGCTAACAGCTTTGTCCGTGTGAAAGTAGGATCCCTATATAAACTTTAGACCCTCGTTTCTTCTTCTTAGGGAAAGAATGTTGAAAAATCCTTTCTTTTTCTTTGTATTTCTTTTTATTGTTGATAGGCTCGCGCTTGATCACTATCTCACATGATGGACAGCGACGATGTAAGCCTACTGGTTGATAAAAGGAACTTCTGTGCAAAATTTCAGCATACTATGGTCGCGATTCAAGACTTTGCCGATAGTAATAATAATAATATTTGTAATTGCACAGACATAACCACATAGTCAGGATTATTCACCAGCTACTTGCTTTGAAGCACAACCTAGTGGATTTTGAGGTACCGTATTACAAGTACGTGCCCGACACAGGTCTCGAAAATGATTAATCGGTCTATCACCACTATGTCCGGCTTATTGGCTACAAAAGTCCGGTCAGTAATGATAGACCGATCCCAGTATAACGTAAAATGGCCTGATACAGAAGGCAGTACTCCGCGATACGGCTCGCATTGTGAGGAAGTTCCTGTCTCTGGAGCCCTAACCACCGGTAGCTTATATTTGTTGTAAAAAAATATTTAAAAATATCAAAAATATGTATATTAGAAAAATAAAGAAAATAATAATATTTTGGAGGTTAGCGGAACAGAGAGTAAAGTCCCACAAACCTCCATTGAAAAGGGAGGATCCTCCGACCAGACAGGATGTTATAGTCTGGTGGGCTACTGCCCGGTGGGCGACTGCCCGATAGTTGTTGTCGGGCTGTCTTATATGTTCAAATCGCGCGGAGAACTTTGATTGCGCGATGCAGGATTTCGTATTTTCTTCGTAGTTCTTATGTGGCGTCATAGATGTCGCTACATCACTCCCCTCCGGAGATCGGAGATCGATGGTTCTTGATGCTTCTTGATGTATGCGAGGCCAGCGGTAGGTTGGTTCCAGTGAGTCGGAACCGATGCCGCATAGTGCACGGTGAGTCGGAACTGTCTGCGGTGATGCCCCAGTGAGTCGGGGTGTTGCTATCCCAGTGAGTCGGGATAATGCCCCAGTGAGTCGGGGTGATGATGTCCCAGTGAGTCGGGATGATGCCCCAGTAAGTCGGGGTGGTGCTGTCCCAGTGAGTCGGGATGATGCCCCAGTGAGTCGGGGTGGTGCTGTCCCAGTGAGTCGGGACGATGCTGCAGGCTCCAGTGAGTCGGAGTAGTACTGCGGGCTCCAGTGAGTCGGAGCGGTGCCGCATAGTTCTCGGTGAGTCGGAACTGTCTGCGGTGATGCCCCAGTGAGTCGGGGTGTTGCTATCCCAGTGAGTCGGGATAATGCCCCAGTGAGTCGGGGTGATGATGTCCCATTGAGTCGGGATGATGCTGCAGGCTCCAGTGAGTCGGAGTATTGCTGCTGGCTCCAGTGAGTCGGAGCGGTGCTTGTGCGACGTAGGGCTTGATTGCTGGCGTCGACCAGGAGAGGTTCTTCATGGCTCTTCATATGACTGGCCGAAGGTGCGGTGTGCCAAGGTCGCTGATGCGGCTGAGGTGGTGACCAGGTATGACCAGGTAGGCATACTGGTGGTCAGGATACCCTTAGCCGAGGGTGCTGGCTGTATGGCTCGTTGCTCGAAAGCTTGAGGAAGTGATGATGACGTCACGAAGTAGTAGCTGCACGAAGGCTACGCTGACGTTCTTTGTCGAGGGTCACCAGTTTGGAGGTAAGCGGAACAGAGAGAAAAGCCCCGCAAACCTCCATTGAAAAGGGAGGATCCTCCGACCAGACAGGATGATATGGTCTGGTGGGCGACTGCCCGGTGGGCGACTGCCCGATAGTTGTTGTCGGGCTGTCGTATATGTTCAAATCGCGCGGAGAACTTTGAATGCGCGATGCAGGATTTCGTATTTTCTTCGTAGTTCTTATGTGGCGTCATAGATGTCGCTACAATATCATTTATTTGCTTGAAATATGTTTGCAGGAACAGGCCTTGGATAGAAGTCAAGTTATTATATCTAGGGTCGGCAAACTAAAGCACATAAGTCAAAAAGTCAAACTTTTCAGGAACAATAAAAAACTTTTTAAAAATACAAAAATATGTGTTTTAATTAGATTAATGTAAAAAAGGATAGTTTATAAACATAGTTTGTTTGTGCCAGAGAGTAATTTAGTGCAAATATCATAATTTCCTATTTAAGTGACTTAAGTTATTCGGAACATAATATTAGTATGACTTATGTGTAAAGGTTTACTTAGTGAAATAATTTTGTTAGTATATAGCAACTAATAAAAAAAACATAATTACAAATGATATCAAGCCCATTAGATTATACATCGATAGCTTCTTCTTCCTCTTCTAAAATATCAGGATCGGTGTTACGTAAATTATCTAATGTAGGTAAATTTACATAAAATTCATGAAAGATATCTGGTATTAACGGTAAAAGATCCATTAGGTCTTTCTTTTTTTCTTTGGATATTGGCAATGGTTGCATAGATATAATGGGAATATTATCTGGAATGCTTGATCCTCTTCTTTTGAAATTAAAAATGAAAAATGGCGAATTTATACATAATGTATCCTTATAAGAAATAACCCCAAATTCTTTTTCATAACGCAGCCACCTTTTTTCCAACCACTTAAACTGGCGACCATCAGTGTCTTTATTTCTTGAAACCAAAGCACTTTTCAAGAGAGTAGAGAATTCATAAAAATCTTTATTTTTCATTTCTATAACCTTAAACTTTTTGCTGCTAGATCGAATTAATTGTATCCAGTCATGAGGGTGAAATATCTGTAATTCCGTTTTCTTTTTTTTTCATAGAACTAACATGAGAGTTCCTATTCTGTCCACCACAGGTGTCTGAATAAAAAGTAACGTGTTTGGTGTTAGCAGGAACGTGATTTTCTAAATGTTTATAAATACAGGAAGCTATTTGGTTTGCCCCACGACCTGCAATGGCTTCGTGCCACACATAGCACACAGCTTGACCTGTTTTGTTGTCATGGACAGTAAGATTAAACGTCCATAGCTGCCGCTTATAAAAGGCTACAGACGAACTTAATGCAGGTGTAGGCAAACACTGCTGCAAATCAAAAGTGTACACCTGAAATTTGTCGTCATTTTTGCACAGTTGTGTGTCAGTTCTTTTCATTTCATATGCTTCATCAGCAATCGCTTTATGGTGTTCATGTTGTGCTAAAAGATTACTTTTTTCTAGATCTACTTGACATAATTGTATTTGCATCTGAAATTTGTCACATGTATAACACGTGTCGACACGAGGTTTTTTAAACGACAGTCCTAACTTATGAAATTCCTGGCTGTAGATTTTGATGGATGGTGGATTTTCTCTATTTTCGCAAAATAGTTCGTACATTTTCTGCATAGTCAAGTGAGATGGCAAATACTTTTTTGACGTACTCTTTCTAGTATAGTGGCTTTCATATGCTGGAAAAGACAAAATGTGCGACTGTATTTCTTGCCGTTTTTCGTCTGTAATTTTATGTTTTGGTACAGTTTTGCCACGTAAATCATCTGTTAGCGTTCCACCTGTAGAAGTTCTTTTTTTTAAAGCCACTGTTTTAATAAAGTTTTCACTTTCATTTAAAGTTTTTAATAAGCAACCTCGGCAAACAGGTTCACGTTTTCCATTTATACTAAAGGAATATTTGTATGTTTTCATACGATGTTTTTGTTTCTCAGGGTCAGTGGCACGTCTTCTCTGTGTAGATTTATCTTCAATTTCTATCAAAGATGACATGTATGCAGATCTCTTACTATAGGTCCTCATTTGCCAATATTCGGTAAATATCGCATGTCTATCGGCAAATGCTATGCGATCCATACACTTCATTCTGCATGGAGTTAGCTCTTTCATTGCTCGGTCGGGTATAACTTTTCCTTTCAGAGTGTTGTATGTTTGCCCTAAGTTACGTTTCATTTTCTTCTCCCTTTTCAAAATACGCACACTCTTTTTTGGTGACACTGTATGTTGCTCTGTACTTTCTTCACTATCTGATGAAGGCGTCATTCTTGGTAGTTGGTAATGTGGATCTTGCACAGAATCATCACTTGAAAAGTCGATCTCTGCTCTGGACATTACATTAATAACATGACCCGATGATGTCGAAGGCACAGGATCGTCTATAATACTTGCATTCTCTAAAGTATTGATTTGATTTTCAGTTCCTAAAAAAGAGATACATATTCTCAATATTAGGTACCCCAAACTATCAAATTATTACAATCGTAAATAAACCTAACTACATTGCTTTAAAATTGAAAATTTATCACAGATATTTGACAGTTTCTGGTAGGTTGATGTGCACTGATGAACATTGATGTGCAATGCACACACAAATTGCAAAAAATGCATTTTCACATAATAAAATCATAGACTCTAAAGTTAAACTTAATATTGTACCTTCATCTTCCTGTGGTTGCCTCGCTAACGCCATTTCAACTAATTTCTTTCCTCTTTGGATATCCATCACAATTAATAACACTTGAACACTCGCGACGAACTTCTTATGGCATAAGCAGTATGCGACTGATTGTACATCTAAAGTTACCCCACATCCAGACTTTGTTTACATCATAAATATTCCTGAAGTACCCTACTTAAGCATATAATAAATTCTTGATAAATCGCACCTTCTCACATAAGTCAAGTTGGTGCTCCAAATCATCAAGCACAATATTGTGTTCCTTTGAACATAAGTCAAGTTATGTTTTTTATTCCGTCATTGAATGTTTAAAGAGTGTAAGGTTGATAAAGTACGCCACTTGACACGCCATGAATTATTCGTTATCGACTTATGTGCTTTAGTCAGTTTGCGTATTAAATTATTTGAAGTTCAGAGACCCAATAAAAATAATATCGAATTTTTTGACTTATGTTCTTTAGTCCGCCGACCCTACATATTTAGTTCAACAATTTTTTATTGTTCCATCCTGACAGACTCCAAATATATTCATCACGGTTTTCTATTATTTTGATAAAAAGTAATTTAAGATCACCCTTTGCAAACAAGTGTTCTGTAATTTTATTTTCTACACAAAGAACTTGTACGTATTAGTTACCTTGATTGGCTTGATTAATAGGTTAACTTTGTATATTAACAAATTGAAAGGCATTGTTGTAAATGCTTTGACGTAAGTGGAGGTATTTGTAGCTTTTGTTATTAATTAGAATGATTCCTGCAGTAACAAATGTGAATTTCTTTGTGCAATTTGTTCACGGATAGGTACGTTACATGGCGCACGCCAAGCTAAATAAAAGAACACTCAACATGGAACCCACAATAAAAATAATCAAACCAAACGAAATAACAAGACTGTTGGATATAATGAACACCATTGGTTTTTTATGTGGACACAAGCATATTTGGATAACAGACATCAAGTTTTCTAAAAGATTCATCAACATTTACAATAAAGTCAATTACGTTATCGAGATTCTAAACTTGTCATTCACTTTGGCTATTATAGGATCTTTATTCACTCAAAAGAATTTGTCGGAAAAGCAAGCTAATGATCGTCTTATTTTCAGTATAATTTTCCCTGGCCACATAATTTTGTACTACATATCATTATTTTATAAGCAAGAAACAAAGAATGTTCTGTTCCACTTGGTGGTGGTGTTGAAGGAACGCCAGAATGATGCTAACTTGGATCGCGAGATGATTAAGAAGATAAAAATGCTTTCTATGAGTTTGAGTGGTATAATCATCATGATAACTATATTGTATGGTTTACGTGCACTTTACCAAGTTGTGGCTGCAGGTGAGATATTTTCAATTCCGAATTTCTTCTGCTATCTTCTGTTGCCAAAAATCGTGTAGGTAACAAGCTTAGTGCTTGGTCATCTTCTTTAGAGCTAGTTTCCTATAAGACGTGGTTTTCTATTTTCATTTGTCTCAAGTCCATTTTTTTTTTCAAATTATTTTAATTTTTTTAAGAGTCGTTAATTTGGACATATCTATCTAACCTATTAATGATTCATTTCGTATATCCTATAGAGTAGCACTCTTAAAACGCTCTCTCACTCGAATATCAACAACTAACAAGGAACCAGCCCATTTTTTGGTAGGTAGATAAGATAGTTGTGGCTTATCTGGAAATCGACAGGTGCGTTGTAGACACTTTTTGAAGATGACTCTCTCTTTTTTTTTGCTGATCATATCCAGCTCCAGTAGCTTCCGGAAAAGTCTATCCATTCCTAATTACATATTTTCTTCAGGAGAAAACTTCGTCACATTAATATCTGCCTGGCCGGACGTCCACGACTCGTCCACTGCTGCGGGGGTAATGAGGGTCTTCGTCTACATCTTCTGGTATTCCATATCAACCAGGGTCTTGTTCACCTATCTCATGTTGGTCACCACGATGCTAGCCATCTGCTATCAATTCAAGAACCTGCAGATTTACTTTTACAATCTTGATGATATATTTGGAGACAAGACGTTGAGTCAAGAAGAAAAGGAAGTGCAATATGAACAAGCTTTTAAATTGGGGATACAGATGCACTCGATGACTTTGTGGTAAGTAACACTGTAAACTATGAGTTTCGATTGAAGATTGATGTACATACGAGTACCACGCCGTTGATGTGCCGTGTCTTCGTGGAGGCAATCGGTAACAGTGACCTCTCGCGCCGGGTCGTGGGTCAGGCTATGGTCCGGAGCGAAGAGGAATGGCAGGCGGTCGTCTCTACCCTCAATCTTCAACAGTGCGTAAAAGAGAATGCAAACCGTAGGGTCCCAGCAGGGTCGATGCCCGCTAGGAGATTTTCTGAAAAGGAAACCCGTACTCCTAAAGCGCAAAGGACAACTGAAGGACACAGATGTGGTTTAAGTCAGTAAAAGTCTGACACGCCTGCTGGTCCACCTAGACCTGAAGAAGTCATCGAATGATATCCTACCTTAAAAAACCCGTTGATGTCCCACTGCCACGAAAGAACTTCGCCGAAGGCAGTCCAGAAAGATCAGGTCTTAGATATTATAATTCATGTGCTTTCTCTTTTTTCACTAAGCTCCAAGGGTAGGCTGCAATTAGTCTTGACAAGGCCAATTAGTGAGTTAGCACTAAGAGAGGGTTTTCAAAAATTTACCTCCTAAAGGGATGAATCGGGGGTCCAAAGTTAGTATGGAGAACCTATTGTCCCGCAGGCGAAACCGCTGGCTTCTACCAGTTTAACATAATATGGCGTTAACATAATTAATACAAAAGTCTATATTTTGATCCCTAGGTGTAAGAAGCTGCACCAGCATATCAGTAAAGAGATGTTCGCCATTGAGATCGTGCTGTTCTTCGTCATGCTGTTGACTCAACTTAAAACTTTACTGGTGGGTATAATCAACTTACATACCTACTTCATGTATGATAGCTGAAATGTTCATTTTATCATTGACTAGCTGACTCGACAACTTCGTACCGCCTAACAGTCAATGAACGTAGTATATCTTTCGATATATTCAACTGATTGCGATGAAACAAAGCCTAAGACACACACAATTTTAATGAATAAAAGTTTTTCTCATCAATTTCGTACATTTTACGTGATGCGCGCAAAAACTTCTACAGATTTATTATATGTATAGATAGGCTCGCGATTGACCGTTATCTCACTTGATGGAAAATGATGATGCGGTCGACTATGGAGCACGCTTGTCTAGATGTAGCCTATTTACTCTTGACTTAAAGACTCTAGACGTCATAGCTATCCGGAAAGACATACGTGAATGTGTTCCCTAAACGTTAGATGTGTAGGTGAGAATATCTACCATGCACGGGTGGCGCATCGCTGTACGTTTGGTGGTTTGGTTGGTGGAACGGTTCTGTAAAGCTTCTTTGTTGATTCAAGTTTATTAGTTCTACCAGGACTGCGGGATTATTGGAAAGAGTTGCGCGGCCCTGGAACGCAAAGGGCAACTAGACTGGAATACGGTAGACATAAGTCTGTTAATTCTGACACTCTGTTTGATGATTTCACTGACCCTAAAAAGGGCGTGATAGTTTTTTATTCTATTTTATTTTACTTCACTTTGATGAAGAGTAAGTAACAAATATATATAGCTGTAACGTATCCTGTTATTTCAGAGCGGAGAGCACAGTTTGACGCAACTTTGTACGATGGTTATAATAACGATTGGCACTTGTTTGTCTCTGGGCTTGTTCATGTGGAATGGTGGTGATATAACTGCAGAGGTAGGTGAAATCAGCCAATGCTTTCCGCACCTCTGGGTTACGTCGTGTGCTCGTCAGGTTACGCGTCTACTGGGTGGGCACTGCGCGTCTTCTTCTCCTTTTCGAATCGACGATTAACTCCTTAATTCATTAAAGCCCAAGTTAACGCAAGCGTTCGCTGTCTTTGTCTTTCTATTGTGTCTAATTACGGTATTGGAAACGTTAAACTGTTTATTTATTTATTTATTTGGATCTCCAACAAAGGTTACACAGATACAGTACCTACCTACATGATATAAATCATTAGGCATGGGGACCTTTAACGTGTGCTCCTTCAGTTACAGGAGACCACAGCACGCACATAATATAACTAGGTGAAATATAGAAAAATTCGAAATCCACAAAAAATACCAAACAGAGAAACAGAACAAAAAGATATTATTGATTAAATAATTAGTAACAATTATTAAAGTTCCAACTTATAAAATAACTAGCTTTTGCCCGCGCAGCTTCGCTCCCGCTCTTCCCTACTACGCTCTACTATACCCTACTCTAACCTACTATACCCTACTCTAACCTTCTCTACCCTACTCTACCCTACATAGGGTAGGGTAGAGAAGGAACCTACTATGGTTAGAGTAGGGTAGAGTAGTGTAGGGAAGAGTAGTGTAGAGTAGGGTAGAGTAGGATAGCCCTACCAAACTTCACATAAACCATCTACTGAATAGTCCGAACAAAGCCTAAACATTTGGTTTGGATAGGTGAGCCCGTTGTTGAGTTATAAAATAACAACGAAAAGTGGCATTGATTTTTATATATATAGATAATTAGAATTGTAAAATTTTAATAAGAAAGATACAATTTCAAAATTAAACCTAAGATGATTAATTATTATTACAATCATTGTTATTTTGCGGTGGTCAGGTTTTTTTGTACTTTGAGAGTGACAGAGAGATACCTATGTCCAAGTTGAAACGCTTCGACAAGTCATTGGTGCCTACAGAGTCTTGGGAGAGAGGTGAAGTGTCCCAGATTGGATTTTGAACCGCGTACGTGAAATAAGGTGTAACTTTTTTCCGTGGCAGACGAGATGGCGCATTTACAGTTACTTTACCGAGCAGTTCGCTGCAGTCTATGGCTCTATTAAATATTTTATGCAGTAGCACCAGGTCTGCCGTTTTTCGTCTGTCAACAAGTGAGACCAATTTGTCGTGCTCTAATCTATCTTAGTAGCGTTACTTTATTGGCTAATCGATCTTTGTAGCAAAGATGATATAGGAAACGCCTCTGAATTTCCAGATACTTGAGTGAGGATTCCAGACCTAGGTTTAGGCCTAGTAGGTGACTGCAGCATCTATGGCACTCACAAGTACGGTAACTAGCGGTCGTGCGTGTTACGAGTTCGATTACTGCACGGAACAAATATTTGTATGACCTAGGACTATCTGTAGATAGTTTTCCGGGTCTGGGTGTCTTGGTGTCCGTGTTTATGTGTTCCTAAACGCACCCACGACACGGGAGTAAATTCATATGTGGAACAGGTATTACGGTATTACTGACAAAAAAAGTTCCTTCAGAACGGGCTCGGCTCGCATTCATCGATTCCGTGATGTAAATTTTTTTTTTTCACTACAGTTATAGTAATTAATAAAATAAAAATTAAATTGCAGGCGGCCAAACTAGCAGAAGCGATGTACAGTTCTGGCTGGCAGAACTGCTACGGACAATCGTCTGTTTGCATCAGGAAGCTGGTGGTTACCGCCATGAAACAGGCTCAGGTGATCCACTTGTTGACTCATATATTTGAGTAGGTAATAAGTGTTAAGTTTTGCATGCATGTGATTGATGGACCTGGAAGGTGGCTATAGGAACTTCGTAGTTAAACGACACTACCCCATCGAGTTTGAGTACATTTATGTTCTTTCAAGGCCCGATCTAACTATTTGGCCGCTCCGGGCAAAGATATTTTTTTTCGATTGATCCTTTACATGCACAATTTCATATACATCATGAGTCTAATCTTAAAAATTTCTATTCCACTATTTAATCTGAAGTAGGTTGGAAGGTAGCACATAAAATTCTCAACCTGCCAACTTGGGTGTGGATAGCTAGCGGCTTGGTTGGAAGATAGGAATAAGTCAATTTTGCCGCCCTTCAGTTTTTGCCGGTCTGGGCATTTGGCCCGGTTTGCCCCCCCTTTTTTTTTGTCGACGGGGAAAATCATCTTTGACGAAACCCGCTCTTGGGTGGAGCGGGAGACAGTGTCAGACTCTTACTGACTAAAAACCCCGCGCCGTTCCTTCTAGCCTTCATACCGGGGCACGAGCTCCCTTTCGGACAACCCTGTCCCCAGTAGGCTTCGACCCAGCTGGGCCCCTCCTGCTGCTGACAACTCCTTGAGGCGCGCGGGAACAGTGCGCGCCGTCGACGTCTTAGACTCGGTCCATTACCGGACGATCGGACAGCGAGCTACCCATAGCTCGCCGTCCGCGAGCCTGCGCCTACGGTGGCCGGAAATCGCGATCGGAATCCCGGCGACGGCGGCGAGGGCGCCGTTGCCTGATGCGGTCGGCCTCCTCCTTTGCAAGCATTACACTGCTTCGCAGAAAGAGGTGACCGCCTGCCATTCCTCCTCGCTCCAGACCATGGCCTCGACCAGGGCCCGGCGCGAGAGGTCTCCGCCGCCGATCGCCCCCACGAGGGCACGGCGATGCTCCGCCCAGGCAGGGCACACCTCGACGGTGTGCTCCACCGTGTCCTCCGGGCGTTGCGCACAGTGGTGACACCCGGGCGTCTCTTCCGCCTGAATCCGATGCAGGAACCTCCCGAACTTGCCATGTCCGGTGAGGACCTGCGTCATGCGGAAGGTAAGGACGCCGTGAGGTCTTTCCAGCCACGCCTCAAAGAGGGGACTTACCGCGTTTGCCCCCCTTAGATCGGCGGGCCCTGTGCCCTTCCTTATTGGCTAATCGTGGGCAAAATTTTAATAGGTACTTCTTATGTAGCCGCTTATGTACACCGCATAGCAGTAAGCTGATTAGGTTAACTTATTTCATACCTAATAAGCTCTCTTTACATTTTCAGGAGCCGGTGGTATACAAAACTCTCGGAGTCGTGGAGTTCTCATATGGAACATACATCACTGTAAGTAATTAGTGTACCTACGTACCACTCAGTATGCGGACACACTAAGCCTTGGTTAATTAGCTGGTTTAGCTATTAATACGTTCATTTATATTTGTTTTTTTTTTATTTCAGCTGGTCAGAATGCCATACACTGCTGTGTCGGTGTTCTACTGAATGCCTAACAAGGAAAATGGAAATTAACAGAAATTAATGTCATTATTTCTTCTCTATTTAATTGTAGTGTCAGCACCCTTGAGATTCCTCAAGTATTCGTCAAGCACCTAAAACTTATCAACGATTTCTCATTTGTTCAATAAAATCGAATAAAGAAAGATGTTTTTTTTTTATCTGCGAAGATATACAGGATTATTTGTAAAACACTGGTAACCTCTCAGGACTATGTTACTAACATCATGAACAACTTTTGTTCTATGACGATTTACAAAACATAATTTACATTTACCAAATAAAAAACTTCAAGATTTCGTTGTTCTATGTAACACATTTCAACTCTTGATTTTGCTATATCTACCTACGCAAGTGCATCAAGCACCCTGCCACCCTGTAAGGTCGTTAGTGTTTTACAAATAACCCTGTATAAACACGGTATACTGGTGAATTGGCTTGCATAACTTTATCAAAATATGAGAACCCAATATCAAACCCTGAGGAACATCTCCTTCACTAGCTTTACTGCTTCGCAGAAGAAGGTGTCCGTTTCATATCCCTCTCGCTTCGGACCATAGCCTGAACTGGGGATAGGTGTGAGAGGTTTCTGCCTTCGACCGCCTTTAGGAAGACACGCAGGCGGAGCACTGCTTGTGAGGTGTGCCAAGCGAGGCACACCTCCAGCGTATAATGGTGATTGACGCCCGGTATTTCAGACCAAGCATAGTAATTGAAGGTTGCGGGAATCCGATGGATGCGAGACGCACAGGATTGTTCATTGTGGCGATACTTGGGGGAGGTTTATGTCCAACTGTAGACGTATATCGGCTGAAATGATGATGATGATGATGGCAATTTCAAGAGGCTAATTATTTTAGTTGGTATAAACTTATAACCATTTTAGTAAGTTAAAGGAGAATGCCGGATTTTGTATGGGCACCGTCCAGTCCCCACCCTCCAAAAGACATCAGACAACAACATATCATATCAACAAAAACATATTACTTCTAATCGTCAATGCTCTGCGCTCCCTATCCTTGTCCATATCATTGTTGTTTGTCATTAACTCAGTGACCCAAAAATTTTAATTCAGACACTAATAGCTGTAGGATATTTTCAGGAGAATAGTTTCCATTTAGTTTGATGGGAGGAACTGAGTCAGTTTTAGTCCCAGTCTTAACCTCTTGAAATCCAGCTCATTCTTCTGAAAATTGTACCTGAGCCTATGGATCGTTTACATTTATGGTCAATAGTGACCTCACGGAATTGACCGTGAATGTTACAGTGCGTTTCACTTAAGAAGTTACATCGGCGTAATGTTGGCTCCCCTGTCTGTCTACACAAAAAGAAGGGAAAAAAGGAAAGAGTTGCCTACTCTACCAAAATTGTTCCCCGAAATGTGAAACGAAATCGATTTTAACGGTAGCTGCAACACTTTTTGGAAAATTATGAGAGGAATGGGATTTTATTTAAAAAAAGTAGGTCTCAAAGGAAGTTGTTAATAGAGAGGAACGATACTGTGGCGTGGCGTTTTCGTTATTTGAAAGAATTGTAAGACAATCGGAATGGAGCCCAGCGCCCTATACTTTATACAAAAATAGTAACAATAAAAAAAGGCAATTGTTAAAGTAACGAAGTATCAGTTAATCTCCCTCATATCAAGTAATTTAATTGCTGAAAATATGGCAACATTATTTTCAATACTACCAATATGACAGCAATGTAACTTCTTAAGTGAAACGCACTGTACATGACGATGTTATCGTCGTGACTCGAAACGCGGAGTATGTCATATCACCGTCATTGTCATTCAGTCATTGTGTCAAACTGACAAGTCAATGTCAAATCAATCATCGAAAAAGTGATAGTGTTAATGAATTCAAAATCAAAATAAAATGAAATAAATTACCTCAATTGTTTTGTTACACAAATAGGCCAATAATTTTTGTGCCCAAATATATATCTGTGATAGAATCTGAATGAATATCTAGCACCAATTTGAGGTTATATTATTGTTTTAAATCTAAAACTTCGAGAAGTGCACTAGAATAAAATAAATATTTCTGTAATAAAATAAGTACAAACTTAATTAAAAGTGAAATCGCAATAATAATTTAAAAAAATAGTCAGAACTATTAGTAAATCAAGGTTTAAAAATCATCTACAAATTATTGTGTGCAGCTGTGTTTATTTGCGATGATGAGAACGTATACCCGAAAGCGTCCACATCACGAGCTAATCAATGATGTCCACGAGCTTTGTAGACTATGCCTAAACAAAGCTGAAGAAGCCTTGCCCATATTCACTGATGACCCTAACAATGTCTGTGCTACATTAGCTCTGAGGATTATGATATGTGTAGGGCTAGAGGTAAGAGACACTGCTGTTGTCTATATGTAATAAATAAGGCAGATAACAACCTATTATTGTGCAAAATTGCCATAATGTTAAGCTAAGGATTTGGAAAATACAATACAAATACTAATTCACAAGCTTGAGGCTATTTTTTTCAAACAAATACCTTGATAAGCCATTGGTCTAAATTCCAACTTAAATCTAGTATATCAAATCTATACTTATATTGTTCTTCTATAATTTCAGGTAAAAAAAGAAGAATGCTTACCAAATGTGATCTGTACGAAATGTTATAATGACCTAAATAAATATTACGCATTCAGGAAAAAATGTGAAATGACATATCAGAAACTTAAATCTCACGTTCTAGCCTTCAAAGAGAATTTGTATAAAGAGAAGTTATTGAAAGAAGCAGAAGAGAAGAAGAAGTTAGAAGAAGAAAATGAAGATGAGATGAAGTTTGTAGTGACATTTGAAAAGGATCAGTTTCCAGACGCCAATGTATTAAACCTCAATGGAGTAGCACAAGTTAATAATTTTGTAGATCAAGTAAGTTAACTCTTCAATCGTAATAACTAGACACACAATAGGAAGACAACAGGTGCACGAACGTTGGAGTTCGCTCGGGGTTTAATGAATTAAAGTTGATATTTTTCTCTCTTCTTTCTTGATCCTGCAATTTGTTGATTAAACATTAAATGGAAGAATATAAAATGAAATAATTAATTTAGTTGTGCATGGAACAATATCCATTGACATGATCATATAATAATTTATTATGGCATCTTACATTAATATAAGATCCTGTGGTGCTCTTCTCTTTAAACTTTGATTACCATAATTAGAGACACAATAGAAAGAAAATGAGAGAATGCTTGCCCGTGTTTGCTTGAGATTTAAATTGTTCTTTGGAATATTGTGTTTGAGAGTTTATCCATCAAATTATTTGCCAGGCGGTTTGGATGCATTAACATATACATTTTGTAAATTTTGAGAGTCAACTACTTCATTTTAAACTGTTTTTATTTGTAATTCACGGTGAATTCTTTAATTTATTACGCACCACAGTGAAACAGTTAGTTAGTGTTGATTTTAATGGAAGTTTTGTACTTGCTGATGATTCATCCATGGATAATGTTCTTTTTGTTTGTTAGCAGAGCCTTCCTGACCTCACTAAAGTGGATAGCAGAGCAATAGAAATTAAAGTTATAGATGACACTGAACAGGTAAGTACATTATTGTTATAATTGACAAGACAGTCTTTTAAAAGCTAAAATCACCTTACATAATGAATGGATGGCACTAAGGAAAGATTTTTAAAATATCATTCCCTAGACTCTAGAGGCATAAGTTAAAGGATAATACCCCTGTTGTCATAAAATTTTAAGGCATAATATAGTTTGGCATAATGTTTTCGCATAACTTTTATTAGCTTAATAATACTGCTGCATAACTATACTTGGGCATATTGTAAAGGTTAGTAACATGGGGAGTCAGTAATGTCCTAGATGAACTAAGAAGGAAGGGATTGAGAAGTGCAAAGTAGCAGTGTTTATGGCAACAAGCATTATGACAAAACATTTACGCCTAATAATATTATGTGTAATGATCATTAAGCTGAATTTCATTATGACATTATGACAAATGCTTATCATTAGTAAACCAAGTTAGAGAATGCATAATTTTACTATAACTTGTAGATTACTGATATATTTTGATTCTCAGTCTTTTATTTTTAGCAATCACAAGATGGAGAAACATACAGCCCCGACATAACAGCATTCCTATCGACAATGCTCCTAGAACTGGGCATCCTGACCCAGCAAGAAGATGGTCTGGTCTACTCAAATCAAAACATCACATCCCTGGAGTTGGAGAATGGGGACGGCAGTCTGGTTCAATTGCAGCTGATGGAGGAAGATGATGTGGAGGATCTGGTATTGATGATTCCCACTGCTGGGCAAAGCCCTTTCCCAAATTCTACCTCGAACAGCCCCGGTATGCGTCCAGATGGCCCTGATACCGTCGAACATCCTCAGGTAAACTTTGGGGAAACTCTTCCAGCATTCCATGTGCATGCGGTTGCCGTAACCTGCCCAATAATTTTTGGCCGACAGTTTGTTTTACTTTTTTTTTTTACTTTATATAGGCTCGCATTTGACTACTATCTCACTTGATGGTAAGCGATGATGTGGTCGACGGTGGAGCACTCTTGACCTTAGAAACCCTTAGATTTTAGATATTAGGACACTCAGACTCTGGCAGCGAATTCCACTCCTTAGCTGTACGCACAATAAATGTGCTCTCAGAATGTTTTTTGTGTATGGGTGAGATGTCAAACGTCTATAATCTCCGTTTTGAGCGTAGCTGCGCAGCGTGGCGCTTCTTATTATGTCTGTTCTTTCGACATCCAGAGCACTGCGCTCAAGTGTTCTATGAGAAAATTATTATTATATTATTTTTTATTAACAAAGCCTTTTCTTGTGGTGATTCTCAAAACATCCTGCCACCGCAGCCTAAGCATTTAATCAAAGCTGCTGCTACCTTGTTGTCTGGTTAACATTTTTTAGATAAAACAAGCTATTTTTCTAATTTTGTTTTAATAAGAGAAAAGAGATAAAACACATTCGCCCTACCTGTACTCCTAGCCAAGTTGCTAATCTGCAACAGTTAACGCTAGTAGAAAACTTCAAATGTACGGGAATGAGATCGTCTCAACGCTCAGTCACGTGGTCAGAACAAAAGAATTGGCGGCAAGGTCAACTCGAAGCGTTCAACGCAAGCGAAACGGTTGTAACTTGGCTAGGGGAGCTGGTTATTGCAGGGCAACTATAGAACAAAGACATTTTATGGAAGTTATTTTGTAACCAGTTTGTCATACAGACCAGTATACTGTATTACAGGGTCAGGTACAAGAGGAAGTAACGGAAACAACTCCGAGTATACCGAAGGAAGCACCTCAGGGTATACCGAAGGAAGCACCTGAGCCATCTCAAGAAAAAGACATCGCCGTCAAGTATGTAACATCAAACTGGACCGAGCGGTGCAGTCGACCTAAGAAGGTGGACAAAAAGGGGTATGTGGACTATGTTGAGGATTTTTACTTTAAATAAATTGTTTTGAAAGTTGGTAGTTGGAAACCAAAAAAAAGTGTTGAGTTGATTTCAGAGTATTATTATATTCTTAGAAGCTAAGGAATTTTTATTCTTTTTACGATATCGGAAATATGATTTCGGCTTTTATATTTTACAAGCTGATTCGGCAAACGTTGTTCTTTCATATAGGTAAATTATCAAAGAAATAAGTAAATGAAGTGCAAAATACTTTTTAATTCCGATGTCGGTGTTTCTATAAAAGTTTTTGTCTTCGACAGTTGAATAAAACTGGCTAACTGGGTGATAATGATGTCTGTTGTTAGTGCGGGCGCGTGGTGCAAGGAGTGCGGCAAGCGGCTGGCCACGCGCAGCGCGCTCACGCGCCACATGCGCACGCACTCGGGCGAGAAGCCCTACGCCTGCGCCACCTGCGGCCGCAGCTTCGCGCAGAAGGAGGTGCTGCTGCGACACGTGCTGGTGCATGAAGGTAGCACTACTATTGTTTTTTGGTGGGTAAAAATGATCCAAATGACATCACCCGCCCTTGGGAGCAGGAGATAGTGTCAGATTCTTACTGACTAAAAAACTCGCCCCTTTCCTTCTTGCCTTTCATACCGGGGCCAAGCTACCTTTCGGAGCTAACCCTGGCGCCAGTAGGCTTCGACCCAGCTGGGCTCAAACTGTTGCTGTCAGCTACTTGAGGCGCGCGGGAACAGTGCGCGCAGTCGACGACTTAGGCTCGGTCCGGACAGTTACTGGACGGTCGGACAGCCAGCTCCTATTATTTGGAGTCGGGTCTCCTCAATAATCGGCACCAGGATTTTCTATCCTGGGTTGTTGGCTTTGGCAAATGGGCTATTTTCTATTCAGCAGCTACGATTACTAGGATTTCATTTGTTGGTTTTCAGCAGTGTTGCGGTGACTGAAGGAACACAGGCGGGTTTTAGTCAGTAAGTTGGACACTCCCTCTCGCTCCACCCAAAGCGGGAGAAATCAAATGATGATTTCCCACTGAAAAAAAGGATAATTAGCGTACGATTACAAGGACGGGCAGAGTTTATGGGTTTTTTCAGTGAGTAAAATCTTAGTAAGTTTAGAGTTGCACGTAATACTTGCATAATCAACCTTGTAATGTTCCCACTGCTGGGACTCAGGCCTCTTCTCTCTAAGAGAGGGAAGGGGCCATAATCCATCGCACGGGTCCAGTACGGATTGGTAGGTGTCAAATGTCTTATAATTTTTTACTTGTTTACTTGTTGACTTTGGCAACAATATAGGACTTAAAAATAGCGCTGCACTGTTAACCCTCCTCTGTGCAACGTTACGAGAATAGGCATAATGATGTTTCCAGACCAAGACAAAAACTTTGTAGGTACTCTATAAAGCAGAAACTGCATAAAGCGGTCGCCGGTATGGTCCCATAAAACTGTCTACACACCGAGGCTGCCGGAACGACAAGGCCCCTTTTTGCTATGTAATAAATAAATAAATATTACGTTCGCCATCGACACGACTACATGCAAACCGTTAAAGTTTCATTAGTGAAACCACGCAGGTTTGGATTCCGCGACCGTCGCACACGACACACGCGCTTTGTCACGCTACGGCTGTCCGCCGCGGGCGTCCACTTTTCGTAGTTTCGGTCCTTACTTACATTATGTAAAAATGTTAAACAGAAGACCGGCCGCACAAATGCTCCGTGTGCGACAAAAGCTTCACGCAGCGCGGCGCGCTTGTGTCGCACGCGCGCGCGCATGCGCCGCCGAACGCGCGTCCGCTGGCGCTACATCGCTGCGACCGCTGTCCCAAAGTCTTCCTCTACGCCTCAGGTGAGATATCTATACGACAAACACATACACTTGATATTCCTGACTGGTGACTTGTGAGGCATTTTCCTCGTTTTTTCTCTACCTTTCTCGATCCCACCTCAACTAATAATCCTAACCTAGCCCCATTTTCCCCTTCAGACACTACTGTAACTCCCTCTGATATTTCTAACATTTAAATCAATATCGACGTTGTGACCGACTACTTCCATTGCATTACCTATCTTAATTTTGTTTTCCAAATCCTTATCTCATGGTGTTGTCCCCAGAGTGTGGAAATGTGAAGTTACAAACTATAGATCTGTATCTAAACTATGTATTATACCTAAGTTATTCGAGCGTATTGTCTATAACCAGTTATATCCTGCTCTTACTCCCTCGCTTAGTTCTTCCCAGCATGGTTTTTTTATAAGGACGGTCTGCCACTTCCAATCTGATTTTATTTAATGACTTCAATTCTGATGCTGTGGATGATGGTAGCCAGGACGATGTGGTTTACACTGATTATAGCAAAGCATTCGATCGTATTGATCACGACACGACAGTTTAAAGAAGTTTATCTCTATTGGCATTCATCAGTTTTCATCTTATATCAATATTATAATGATCAATAATTCGCTTGTCCCTTGTCCGTTTTTTTGCCATTTTCACGAATCACTCTCAAAAAGTCCCCTTTTTTAATAGCAGCAAAAAGAAAAAATAAATTACGTGTAGTTTTTAAAATAGCCACATAACAATGACGTATGTCAAACTTTGACTCGCTCTCGTGTAAAGTTGCCAATTTTCACATCCGACATTGTTAATAGGGATAAGCGAATTATGTCCAGTTGGATCTCGGTGCCTAGCGGAGTGCCCCAAGGTTCGTTGCTCGGACCCTTCCTATTTGTGATCTATGTAAACGACATTGATCTGTGCGTACAATCATCCAAATTATTATATTTCGCTGATGATATGAAAATTTTTGCCAAGGTATCATCGACTGACAATGGCTTAGCACTTCAGGCTAACCTATATCGTCTTGATGACTTTTGTAGGGCTAACTCGTCCTGAATCCATCAAAGTGTTCAATAATTACTTACACTAGGAAACGTGCTGCCTTATCCACCACTGCAGGTGTGATACCATTCGTGATTAATAATATTAAAACAATTAAAATTTGGTATTGCACCTTTGTTAGAAGTCAGCTAGAGTATGCACCTTAGATATAGAACCTACGTTATTATAAGTATTGTAATGATCGAGGATGTTATTTCATAGTTTTAAAATAGATGGCGTCACTTGGCTCGCCACTTCGCATAAACATCACTTATTCATTTATTATTTGACAAGTGAAGGTGGCGGGAAATTAGTGAGACCGCGCATAAGATGATGAAAAAAGAACAAAGAGACTCGAACGATCGTGTAAAGCTGTTCCACGTTATTATTTTATTTTGGCTAATTGAGTAGTTTTATTGGAATATACCCAACGTAATACGTGCTATGCGAGTACCAGTGGTATATTGAACAGTTGTAGTACCTTTGAAGAGAGAAACTGGGTAAGCGTTTGCGTCTATTTTACAAAAATGGTTCTTTTGTGATCAGGCACGGTTCCACGATGCTGAAGCATTTATTATTGTTCTCAGCTTGCGGAAACGCCCCTGTACCCGGTCATTGATCAAGGGTTTTCGACTCCAACTCATATTGCATCAGACTCGTTGTTCGACTGACAAAGTAGCAACCGTCATATTCGAGCGATCGGCTTCTAGGCAGAGCCTGCGGACTGGCATTCCCTTCGATCCCGACGTACTCGTATGATTAGATTCCTTATCGTTTTAAGGATTCTATTTTAGTTGATAAGTTACCTGGTAATCTGTGCATACATTGTTATACCGACCTTGTTCTTCTTCTGTTTGGTTCATCTGGAACCCTGAGCATTACAGTATATCTTCGGTCGCATTGAAAATACCCAAAGTCGTTTAATTAAATATCTTTTTCATCAAAAAAATCCTTATCCTTACAGAGTCTGAGATAATCGATGGAATCATCGATTATCTCACTCTGTAAAAAATACCATTTATTACCTCTCGAAGATCGACGTGAGATTGCTGACTTTTTGAACGTATTTAAAATCTTCAATAACAATATTGACACATTGATAATCCCGAACTTCTATCTAAATTTTATTTTAATTATTATAAAATTATACCGCATTAATCCGCCCTTACGTATGCCTCGATCAACAAATTATAGACAGAATTTTATTACACGTGCAAGTAGACAGTTCAATAATACAACATTAAAAATTTTGATCGTTCTAATCCCGTGGCGATTCGGTCCGGTGCATGAAATACTATCGTTTTGTAAAGATAAAATTAAGTTATTTTTTTTATATATCTCGAACCAATTCTCACATGAGTGAATAAATAATGCGAACCAAGATTCGACAGCAAAAACAATGATGCGTTCGCCTAGTCAACGTGGACTCACAAAAAATAGCCAATCCTAGATCAAACTCCGCCCCCAAACCCTATTTGATTGGCGATGCGAAAGGCGCGCGCCCCGCGCATCCCGCGCGCTACGGAGCGCTGGAGTCACACGTGACACGTCATGGAATAGTGTAGTGTTTAACCTTTTGGGTTAAAAAAATCAACACTGTGATAGATGTGCACAAGAAATAATCAATAGATATTTCAAATAGAAATAACCATCTTAAAAATAATGCCCACAGGCCAGGCACTCCACTAATTTCTTCTAATGATCTTCTGACTCCAGGTCTGAGTCGGCACATGATGATGCACAACGGGCGCGTGTACGTGTGCGGAGCGTGCGAGAGACAGTTCAAGGACAAGAGCTCGCTGATGCGCCACCTCAGGAACGCCAACCACGAGCCCAGGGACAACTCACCCACCTGATGACACCCAACCCGACAAGGTTTTACGGCATCATAGGGCACTAGGCCCTTAGGTCCACCCCTAGATCAGACTGGCTAGTGCCAGTTTGTTTTACGTTAACACGATCGACACGTTTCTGACGTCCGGCACTCCGATTGGCCCGCTCCAAGCTCTTAACCAATCAGAGAGCTGCACGCGGTGTACTTTTCGATCGCATTAACGTAAAAACAACTCGCACTTGACACAGTTTTCTAACTTACTCGTTCGCTTTAACGTCAACGCAAACTAATGTTACCTAGATGGTAAGGAACAATTAGTTTTAGTTCAAGTTTACTGTAACGCCGATCGCGTTACAGTGCGTTTAAAAACCCGCATTAAGGCTAGTTAGTTAGTTCAACTTGGTTCCTACCTAGCAATAATTCATAAACAATACTACTACTTAGGTTGAGGTACATATTATGTATCATCGCGGTCATTTCTGCCTGATCTGCGACGCGGCGCTAAACCAAACCCTTTGAAATTTTCGTTTTGAGTGCAAGCAAAAATGAACTTAGCGGTGGTCAGGCGGAAGTGTCTTTGATGGTACATAGCTAGTCTTTGTGATGGTTTTTTTTTTGGTCCAATTCTGGGATCTTTGTTGATAGATACCGGTTGTTATAGACCTCTGATGGAAGTTTAGGGTTAGCTCAGATTTGCAGTTTACTCTTTGTTAGCTGACGACAATTTGACGCTTATTATTATATACATAAAGATCTTATTAAATGTATTCAAACAATGTGATGTAACACGTAATCTTTAAAGAATTTATGTTGTGACAAATGAAATCAAACTTTAAATAAATAATAGTTAAATAATAAAATTATATTAGTGTGTAAGTTTGGTTAGAATGTATTGTTGATAAATGCAATATGGAGTGTATGTGATCATACAGTATTTTGTTATAAAAAGATGGGAACATTTTTAAGAAATAAAACACTATCATTTATTTACTTAAATATTTTTATTGGAAAAAAATTTATATTAAATCCAAGGCAACGTGGTATTGTAAAATTTTAAGAAAATAATGACAAGAAAATATCGGAATACTGGTGCCGCTCGCCCGCCGGCACCTCGGACTGAGGTGCCGCTCGCCCGCCGGCACCTCGGACTGACATGGACATATTGTGACGGATGGCACTTATATTAAACAAAATACGAACAATTATATTTTCATAACATTTTAATTTTCATAAAAACCAAGTCGACGCCACCGCATTGTAACTTATGGAATGCCTTCTATTCACTTAAAATTATATACTCCCTACAAGCATACATTTTAGTATCTATTTCAAATTTTGTTCAAGAAACAAGTGGGAACAGTTTCGTAGGCCGATTTGTGTCCGGAGGCCCCTCGGCGGCTCCGCTATGTGACGTACAATGTATAGTCGCGCGATTACTGTCTCGTGTATAAACATAATATCAGGATAACAGACCGACGTAATAACCGTTGAAACTGAACTGAAAATAATAATTACACTTGCAGCTCTAACTCCTACAACTAGATTATAAATGATTATAAAAATAAATAAGGGGCGTCGCCCCCTCCCTTTCACCGCATCGCGTTACACAACACACGCAGGACATTGTTACTGTTTGAGCAAAACTCTCACGCTTGTATGAACAACGCTACAGGTGTTTGTCGCAGTGCGTAGCGCAGGTAAGCGCACGTTAGCACATTAGTGCACTAGTGCAGGCTAGCGCACTAGTGCAGGCTAGCACACTAGTGCAGGCTAACGCACTAGTGCAGGCTAGCACACTAGTGCAGGCTAACGCACTAGTGCAGGCTAGCACACTAGTGCAGGCTAGCACACTAGTGCAGGCTAACGCACTAGTGCAGGCTAACGCACTAGTGCAGGCTAGCGCACTAGCGCAGACCGCTAGTCCCGAGTGGCGAGCGGCGAGCCACACTCCCGTCTGTCCACACCTTCACACACACATCCGCCAAACACTAAAATAATCAACAGACAAATTATAATAACCGAATCAACTACCACAAATATAATATAAGCCGCAGCACACAGCAACTATGACTCGTACTAGGTCCACCCGGTACGACGCTTAACGAGATATTATTTAGATGAATAAAATCCAATTATTTTCAAAAATGATTATTATTAATAAAAACAATTCTGTGTGCTTTGATTTTATGATTTATCTGGCTATTGTAAAACATACATCGCTGTAGCAAATGATCCCTAGAATGTTCACATCATTAGGTTATAGCACAACGGTCTAAAATAAAATTACTAATAAGTAATAATAATCAATATTTACAGTTAGTTTCGACTACGACGCCCGACGTCGACGAGTGCGACGCTTCGCACACTTATGTAAGCACCGCTGAATCGTAAGACCCTTATAAGTTGACAATCTCTTGACATAGGCAAAAGATACATATGCCTGGACGGTGTATAAAATTATATAAAAATATCGTTCGATCATCAACTACTATCACGACGAGCTCGCACGCGGCCGCCTGCCTCCAACTCTCCAATCGATCTCAATACTATACAATGAGTGTTTTGATTTCGTCAAATAGAACGGAATGTTTGGAAATACATTTTTGGCACTTCAGGTAGTGAACGGGTCGGTCCGCGTGCCGAGCGCGACTCAATTATAAGCTTTACGCGTTGGGAGTAAAGCCTATAATTGCTAGACTTGTCCGCTTACATCGCATAGACGACGTGCGGCGACTCGGAGCTGATCTCTGAATGTAGATTGCAAGGAAGTTAGGATGACTATGTTATGATACAGTAGTTGGAGTCGGTCTCGGAGGAGCGGCCAGGGCTGGGCGCCTACATGTTCTCGAACTGGTCGACGCGCCGCTTGGTGTTGCCCTTGCGGATCTCGCGCAGCGTCTTGTACTTGTCGCGTCCCTGACGCACGTTCTCGCGGTGGATCTTGTCCATGGCCGTCTCCATGGTCTCGTCGCGCGACTGCGCTAAGTCTTGCTTTAGCGCCTGTGGAACACACACATACATTATAACCATTGCTTACACGTGTAAAGAAATGAGTAAGTTCGTGAGGACGGCTGGTTGTTTGTTATTCCGTTGTAACTAGTGGGTTTTCGTGAAATTACAGGAATACGAGTCTTACGACATAGACTTCATAAAGGAAGGTAAGTACTAATGCCGTGCGTGTGACAGCTAATTTAAAATTAATAAAAAAAATACACTTTGTATGTATTGCATGGTAAAAGGAGTTAACTTTTGCCTGCTCAGGCAAATACAGCCGTTATGTTTAAAAATAGTTTTATGTATTTTTTTATAAAATTTATAACTATGCAATATAATATGGTTGTTGCTGTCAACCGGAAATAAAATATGAAAGATAAAATTAGTCACGAATATTTTATTTGGGCTGAGCAGTTTTGATAAAATTATGTAATATGTCATGAAATATGTATGACGATTCAGCCATTTTTTCACAATCTGTTTAGCTTGTGTCCAATTATGTTGGGGGTCATTCAGTCTAGCCTCATTTAATTTATATATCAGTATATTCGCTTAAAGAAAATAGTGAATCATCATGCAACTACAAACAGAGCGTACATTTTGGTTAATTATATTTTTATAATTGACAAAAGCCGTTTCTGAAGGGTTTGCTTGTTGCAACTTGCGCCAAAGTGAAATACGGTTGTCTTAGTCTAATTGGTCAAGGGAGTGAGTAACAATGGTTAGTCACTATTTTCTCAATGCGAATACACTATATCTATAGTATTAAACATGCAGTGACTGATTGTCTGATTAATTTTCACAACGTAGTTAGTTATTGGGTAGACAAGACGCAAGAGTAGTAATAGTATTGGACCTGTATTGTTATGGACGTGGTTGTTTTTGAAGTAGGTGTATAAATATAATTTTCATTACTCATACTCTGAAAGTAGGTCTGAAGTTGCTTGAGGAGCGGGCTGAAAAGTATCACACTTTTCATCCCTAGGGAGTTTTACTTTCAACTAACAGCTGTCAAATTATTTAAAAAAAAACTAGGTCTTATCTTCTTGTATTCGTAATAAAAAGCACAGTGCTTACCTCGGGGTTAAAGTTACTTATTTAGCCCCTCGAATTAGCGACCTCGCTATGCTCGGCCGCCAACTCCTTCTCGGGACGAAATAAGTAACTTTCACCCCTAGTGTAACAATGTACTATTTCATTACTCATACTTTGAAAGTAGGTCTGAAGTTGTCTGAGGAGCGGGCTGAAAAGTATCACACTTTTCATCTCTAGGGAGTTTTACTTTCAATTAACAGCTATCAAATTATTAAAAAAAAAAAAACTAGGTCTATCTTCTTGTATTCGTAATGAAAAGCACAGTGCTTACCTCGGGGTTAAAGTTACTTATTTAGTCCCTCGAATTACTCCTTCTCGGGACGAAATAAGTCACTTTCACCCCTAGTGTAACAGTGTACTATTTTGTAGTAACTTTATTTAATTGAAGAATTTAAATTTAGAAAAATATTTAGAATGTGTTTTTCAAGGCACGCATTCTTGTGCGTGCGAAAAGATTTTGTTTTGTGTAATATGAATTTGCAGTATGGTGAACGTGCTCATAATATATGATTAATGCTTTGAATGGGGTAATGATAGATTTTTTTTTCCAAGTGTGTTGGAAATATGAATTAGTTTGCATGTGGGTGTCATGTGAAATTTGGTTTAGTGACCTTGAGCTGGTTGTGTAGACGCTCGTTCCTCTCGGCCAGGGTGCGACGGTCGGCCACGGGGTCCAGCAGGTCGTCGGTCGTGTAATGAGGTGTGGGTACCTTGAGCTGGTTGTGTAGACGCTCGTTCCTCTCGGCCAGGGTGCGACGGTCGGCCACGGGGTCCAGCAGGTCGTCGGTCGTGTAATGAGGTGTGGGTACCTTGAGCTGGTTGTGTAGACGCTCGTTCCTCTCGGCCAGGGTGCGACGGTCGGCCACGGGGTCCAGCAGGTCGTCGGTCGTGTAATGAGGTGTGGGTACCTTGAGCTGGTTGTGTAGACGCTCGTTCCTCTCGGCCAGGGTGCGACGGTCGGCCACGGGGTCCAGCAGGTCGTCGGTCGTGTAATGAGGTGTGGGTACCTTGAGCTGGTTGTGTAGACGCTCGTTCCTCTCGGCCAGGGTGCGACGGTCGGCCACGGGGTCCAGCAGGTCGTCGGTCGTGTAATGAGGTGTGGGTACCTTGAGCTGGTTGTGTAGACGCTCGTTCCTCTCGGCCAGGGTGCGACGGTCGGCCACGGGGTCCAGCAGGTCGTCGGTCGTGTAATGAGGTGTGGGTACCTTGAGCTGGTTGTGTAGACGCTCGTTCCTCTCGGCCAGGGTGCGGCGGTCGGCCACGGGGTCCAGCAGGTCGTCGGTCGTGTAATGAGGTGTGGGTACCTTGAGCTGGTTGTGTAGACGCTCGTTCCTCTCGGCCAGGGTGCGACGGTCGGCCACGGGGTCCAGCAGGTCGTCGGTCGTGTAATGAGGTGTGGGTACCTTGAGCTGGTTGTGTAGACGCTCGTTCCTCTCGGCCAGGGTGCGACGGTCGGCCACGGGGTCCAGCAGGTCGTCGGTCGTGTAATGAGGTGTGGGTACCTTGAGCTGGTTGTGTAGACGCTCGTTCCTCTCGGCCAGGGTGCGACGGTCGGCCACGGGGTCCAGCAGGTCGTCGGTCGTGTAATGAGGTGTGGGTACCTTGAGCTGGTTGTGTAGACGCTCGTTCCTCTCGGCCAGGGTGCGACGGTCGGCCACGGGGTCCAGCAGGTCGTCGGTCGTGTAATGAGGTGTGGGTACCTTGAGCTGGTTGTGTAGACGCTCGTTCCTCTCGGCCAGGGTGCGACGGTCGGCCACGGGGTCCAGCAGGTCGTCGGTCGTGTAATGAGGTGTGGGTACCTTGAGCTGGTTGTGTAGACGCTCGTTCCTCTCGGCCAGGGTGCGGCGGTCGGCCACGGGGTCCAGCAGGTCGTCGGTCGTGTAATGAGGTGTGGGTACCTTGAGCTGGTTGTGTAGACGCTCGTTCCTCTCGGCCAGGGTGCGACGGTCGGCCACGGGGTCCAGCAGGTCGTCGGTCGTGTAATGAGGTGTGGGTACCTTGAGCTGGTTGTGTAGACGCTCGTTCCTCTCGGCCAGGGTGCGACGGTCGGCCACGGGGTCCAGCAGGTCGTCGGTCGTGTAATGAGGTGTGGGTACCTTGAGCTGGTTGTGTAGACGCTCGTTCCTCTCGGCCAGGGTGCGACGGTCGGCCACGGGGTCCAGCAGGTCGTCGGTCGTGTAATGAGGTGTGGGTACCTTGAGCTGGTTGTGTAGACGCTCGTTCCTCTCGGCCAGGGTGCGACGGTCGGCCACGGGGTCCAGCAGGTCGTCGGTCGTGTAATGAGGTGTGGGTACCTTGAGCTGGTTGTGTAGACGCTCGTTCCTCTCGGCCAGGGTGCGACGGTCGGCCACGGGGTCCAGCAGGTCGTCGGTCGTGTAATGAGGTGTGGGTACCTTGAGCTGGTTGTGTAGACGCTCGTTCCTCTCGGCCAGGGTGCGACGGTCGGCCACGGGGTCCAGCAGGTCGTCGGTCGTGTAATGAGGTGTGGGTACCTTGAGCTGGTTGTGTAGACGCTCGTTCCTCTCGGCCAGGGTGCGACGGTCGGCCACGGGGTCCAGCAGGTCGTCGGTCGTGTAATGAGGTGTGGGTACCTTGAGCTGGTTGTGTAGACGCTCGTTCCTCTCGGCCAGGGTGCGACGGTCGGCCACGGGGTCCAGCAGGTCGTCGGTCGTGTAATGAGGTGTGGGTACCTTGAGCTGGTTGTGTAGACGCTCGTTCCTCTCGGCCAGGGTGCGACGGTCGGCCACGGGGTCCAGCAGGTCGTCGGTCGTGTAATGAGGTGTGGGTACCTTGAGCTGGTTGTGTAGACGCTCGTTCCTCTCGGCCAGGGTGCGACGGTCGGCCACGGGGTCCAGCAGGTCGTCGGTCGTGTAATGAGGTGTGGGTACCTTGAGCTGGTTGTGTAGACGCTCGTTCCTCTCGGCCAGGGTGCGACGGTCGGCCACGGGGTCCACCAGGTCGTCGGGCCCGCGCGCCAGCTCGCCGCCGCCCGACTCGGAGCCGGCGTCGGAGGCGGCGTCGGCGTCGCCCTCGCCGCCGTCGCCGCGCTCGGCCACGTGGTGGTGCTGCGGCGTCGTGGCCGCCGCCAGCAGCGCCGCCGCCTCGTCCTGCGCGCCGCAACATTAACGCAACATGTCACAACTCAGCCTATCACCGGCTTTACTCGGCCTCCAATGCCGACTATGTCCAAATCGACCATAGCTGTCTTGTTGTAAGTCATCAACAACATCAAAGAAGTCGCCTACAACAACCTACCTAATAACTTTTGCCATGCACACCTGCCATGTTATGTTTCTGCACCACCCTAAGGTCGACTGGCAGATAATGCCTAAGGCATTAAGTCCGCCTTTGTACAACTTTGTGCATAAAGATTTAAATAAATAAATAAATAAATAAACTTTTGTAAACTGCTTTACTGTTCAACGACATATACTTTCGTTTTCAAATGGGCACCATTCAGAATGATCTCCGTAAAGCCTTTGTCAAGGTTGACTATGAGCTGCATTGAAAAAAATTGCATTCAATGGTATATGTGGCAATTTTTTATATTGTTCGCTTCCTAAGATTCAAATAAAACTCAGAGGATGGCGATAAACGGTTTCACTTGTAACACTATAAGAGTTAAGTCTGGAGTACCTCAGGGCTTCATGTTAGCACCACCTTTATTTATATTTTTTTATTAATGACACCACACCTTTTCATAATTGTTGCTATACTCAAACTACCCTAAAATTTATAGGTCTATCTGAAATTTGCATAATTGCTTTATCTTATAAGGAGATTTACACTGATTCTCTAAGTACTCCTCAAACAATAAACTCCAACTTAGCATATCCAAACGTTGCTAAATAAGTTTTACACAAAATATCGAGTATGTTTACGCTTTGAATAACGAAATTTTAATGGGAGTATCACTGGATCGCGATCTTGCGAGTTCTATGAGATGGTAAATAATGCCTTCCGTATGTACGGTTTCGTCACGAGATTACCCATAGTCATAATATAGTATAAAACTTTCACGAAGACATCTTACAATATTATTTTCAGAAGCGACGTGCTAAAATTTACGATCTCGATGCTCACACTTTCACCAACAAACTTGTCAAATACCATCTTTATATATATAATTCTGCTGGCACTTATGATTGTATTATCCGTTAGTATGGAAACCTCACCTGCTTGCGCCTGGCCTCCTCGACCTCTTCCTGCAGACGGCGTGTCTCCGTGTCCTTGATCTCCACCTCCTGTTGGATGCGGGACACTTCCTCTTGTTTAGCGCGGATTTCGTCCTCCAGTTTCTGGCGCTCAGCGGCTTCCATGTTCTGTTGGGCAAACATTTTCAATTAGAACACAATTATCATTTTCAAGAATTCACGTTTATCTACCAAAAGACAATTCTTTGATGACTCATATTGCCGAAGCAAAACTCGCAAGTTCAAGAATAAACAACAGTTTCAACGTTGTGTTACCAAAAAAAAGTTTTCTATATTAAAAAAAAAACGGGTATAGATTTTGTGCACACTCTACGTTAAATCCCATGCAACAGACGTTAGGATCGGGAATCACAGGTTTGTCACCGAAAACTAATGCAGCATTGCATCATATTATCTGCTAAGAACATTAACAAGTCTGTTTGGTGTACCTTAGTCTCCTCCAGGCGCTGCATCATGGCCTGCAGCTCGTTCTGCCTCTGCTCCAGCTCCTCCTTGGCGGCCTGCAGCTGACGCAGCTGTTCCTCGAGCCGCCGGATCATATCCTGCGCCTCCAGCAGGTTCGCCTGCGAGCGCTCCATCTCCTCCTGCATCTGTCGCAGTCGGTCCTCATACTCTTGCTGTTTCTTCTCAGCACGCTCGCGGGCTGCGATCTCCAACTGGAGTTTTTCTCTGGAATTTTAGAGTTAATAATAATATTTAACCCTTCAGATACCGTCAATTAGAGACACAATAGTAAGACAATAGATGCGCGGCCACCGGTGGTCGCTTGGGGATTCATGAATTAATAATAATAATAATGTACTGGGACCGGTCCATCATCACTGACAGGACTATTTTAGCTAATAAGCCTGATATAGTGGTGGTGGACCGAAGTGAGAGGCGTGCAGTGATTGTTGATGTTTCCATTCCACATGACGAGAACCTCGTGAAAGCCGAGAAAGATAAACAAATTAAGTATATTGACTTGGCTCGCGAGGTTGTCGACATGTGGGATGTGGACACTGCGATCATTGTACCGATAGTCGTGTCGGGTAATGGCTTAATTGCCAAGAGCCTCGACCAACACCTTAGGAGGCTCTCGTTAGGCGGCTGGATCAAGGGCTTGATTCAGAAAGCGGTACTCCTGGACACGGCTCGTATAGTCAGGAGGTTCCTTTCTCTGGAGCCCTGACCGCCGACTGACATCAGTCCCCGAGACTATGTGTCACAAGTCACAGAGCGCATCGACTTCCTGAAGCAGAAAGTGTATGCATGGGCAAACCGTATCCGTAGGTATAAGCGGCGGGTTGAGCGATACACCCAGAATCGCACATGCCGGAGTGATGAAAGGTGGGTTTATAGGGCTTGGGAGCGACCGGACCAAGGTGTGACTGACGTGCGCCTCCCGGATGATGACGCCATGAGTTCATTCTGGCGCAGCATCTGGTCGGTGCCTGTCAGTCATACCGAGGATGACTGGACTCGGGAGGTCGAGCGAGCGTGTGATCAAATACCACAAATGGGGGCAATCAACATCAGCCCCCAAGATGTAGCTCGTGCAGTCCGTCCGTTGCCTAACTGGAAATCTCCAGGACCGGACGGGCTGCACAATTTCTGGATTAAGTGGTTTACAAGATCGCATGCTCGCTTGGCATATCAGTTTCAGTCTGCCTTAGAGTCAGGGTCGCTGCCGCAGTTCCTAACAACAGGAGTAACCCACCTGCTCCATAAATCAGGTAGTACTTTGGAGCCTAAAAATTATAGACCGATCAGATGTTTGCCGACTGCCTATAAAGTTCTTACATCCATACTGAGAAGTAAAATTAATAATCATATTGATGAAAATTCGATCATGTCGCCTTCTCAGAATGGATGTAGGAACGAGTCTCGCGGTACTAAGGAGCTGCTCCTCATAGATATGACCATTAGTCAACAGGTTCGACATTCCCGAAAGGATCTATCGACATGCTGGATAGATTATAAGAAGGCATATGACTCTGTTCCTCATTCATGGCTCATGAGGGTGCTGGAATTGTATAAAATTGATACAACACTACGCACCTTCCTGATGTCGTGTATGAGGCAATGGAGTACGGTCCTCCGCTATCCAGGATGTCGAAATATCCAGAGGAATAGCGAACCTGTAAGGATCGAGCGAGGTATATTCCAGGGTGATAGTTTAGAGTCCGCTTTGGTTTTGTCTAGCCTTGAATCCTCTAAGCACGTTGCTGGAGAATTCAGGTCTAGGCTATCGGTTGAAGAGAGGGGGTCAGGTTATATCTCACCTCCTTTATATGGATGACCTGAAACTTTTTGCCCCCAACAATCTGCAACTGATGGAGCTACTGAAGGTAACCGAAATCTTCAGTAGTGCCATCAGGATGAAGTTTGGTGTGGTCATGCATGTAAAGCGAGGGTAGGTAGTGGAGTCCGTGGGCATTCAACTCACGGATTCCATAAATCTGAGATCTCTCTCTCCAACCGAAACCTATAAGTATTTGGTTATGTCGGAAGCTCTAGGCATCAGTACCACTGACAAGCAATCGTTGAAGGAGCGTTTCTTTGGACGCCTGAAAAAGGTATTCAATAGCCTTCTTTCAGGCGGAAACAAAGTGCGCGCCTTCAACGGTTGGGTCATGCCGGTATTGATGTACTCTTTCGGCATACTCAAATGGACTCAAACTGAACTTGACGCCCTGGATAGGCGGGTCCGTACACTGCTGACTGCATACCGAATGCATCACCCACGATCGTCGATGATGAGACTGTATATCCCGCGGAAATGTGGGGGTCGAGGTTTTTTAAATGCTAAGACCCTGCACAACCGCGAGGTATGCAGTCTCAGGGAATATTTCCTAGCTGCCGACGTGGGTATGCATCGAAATGTAGTGGCGGTGGATAAGGGACTCACCCCGCTCGCCCTAGCTAACGAGAACTGGCGCAAACCGATAGTGCTTGACACTAACGATCGCAAGGAAGTATGGCAGAGTAAAGAGCTTCACGGACGCTTTTTCCGGGCCCTTCATGGGCCCGATGTAGACCAATTGGCGTCCGTAGCCTGGCTGCGTTTCGGTGACCTATTTGGGGAAACCGAAGGTTTTGTCTGTGCAATTATGGACGAAGTTATCATGACGAATAACTACCGGAGATTTATTGTGAAGGACGGCACGGTTGACATCGGGCATGTCACCGTCCGGGAGAATCAATTCGTCACATTATCTCTGGTTGTTCTCGTCTTGCTAACGGAGAGTACTTGCATAGGCACAACCTTGTAGCCAGGATTATCCATCAGCAACTTGCTTTGGATTACTCTCTTGTGGAATCGGAAGTGCCATACTATAGGTATGAGCCCGACCCAGTTCTTGATAATGGTCATATCACTTTGTACTGGGATCGGTCCATCATCACTGACAGGACTATTGTGGCTAATAAGCCTGATATAGTGGTGGTGGACCGATGCGAGAGGCGTGCAATGATTGTTGACATATCCGTTCCGCATGACGAGAACCTCGTGAAAGCCGAGAAAGATAAACAAATCAAGTATATTGACTTGGCTCGCGAGGTTGTCGACATGTGGGAAGTGGATTCAGCGATCATTGTACCGATAGTTGTTTCAGCCAATGGCTTAATAGCCCAAAGCCTCGACCAACACCTTAGGAGGCTCGCGTTAGGCAGCTGGATCAAGGGCTTGATTCAGAAAGCGGTACTCCTGGACACGGCTCGTATAGTCAGGAGGTTCCTCTCTCTGGAGCCCTGACCGCCGGTAGCTTGGACCCTGTTCCCGATACCGGTGGGCTACTATTTTTTTATATTTTTAAATGTTTTTTATTTTTTTTATTGAATATTTAAAAATATAATTTATATGTATATAGTAATGAATAAACGAAATAATAATAATATTTCACAACTACCACACAACGCCGTCTAGTCCCAAGCTAAGCAGAGCTTGTGTTATGGGTACTAGACAACTGATAAACATACTTATATATTTCTAAATACATTTTATAGATAAATTACACCCAGACACAGAACAAATGATTATGCTCATCACAAAACCATTTGTCCTGGGTGGGAATCGAACCCACGACCTCCGGCATAGCAATCAGGGTCACTAACCACTAGACCAACAGGCCAGTCAAATGTTGAGGTTATTATGTTTTAGGCAATCATGTTGAATTGACACAAACCAGTGTCTGTGTCAATTTAACTTATCTGATTAAAACCCAAGCGTGCTCTTTCTGCCGCCCTTTGCGTTGCGGGGAGCGTAGGCCTGGCAGGGGTATCACCCCCGTTAAGTGTAGCAGACACCTTAAATATGCCGCCTAAATATTCAGTAGTGGGACACTCTTCTCTGAAAGGCTCGACCTACCTTTGCGCCTGCTTGGCCAGCTTCTCCTCGCGCGCCTGCGCCTTCATCTGCTGCACGTCGATGGTGTCGGGCTTGCGGCGGCGCATGTAGAGCTCGTGGTTGCCCATGCAGAGCGCCAGGATGCGCTTGTTGACACGCACGCGCGGTGCGAAGAACACGAAGTCGGGCGCCTTCTTGTCGATCGGCTTGATGATGAACTTGCGGTCGTTGAACGAAATATTTCGGATCTCTGACCAGGGGAAACCGATTTTTGGTGTGAGTCTGTAATGTAAAAGGTGTGGCTTTATTAGTTTATATGACGTGTTTAATTTTAAATTTTCAAATATAAAGGGCATTGTACAACTGACGCTTGATAAAACACATTTTTAAAGCGTGGGAATATGCACAAGATGCTATAGGCATCTTCTGCAACCTGTCTAAGGCGTTTGATTGTGTGGCTCATGAAACATTACTCTTGAAACTTGAATATTACGGAGTAGGCAAATCAGCGTTAAGCTTATTAAAATCTTATTTGAATGACAGATGAGAATTAGTTCAGATAAACCGTGTCAATTCGTCGGGATTAATTGTAAAAATGGAGGTACCGCAAGGTCCAATTTTAGGTCCCTTTTTTATTTTCAGTTTATAATTTGTTAAAAAATTCAACAAATTTAATATGGTGTTGTTTACCTACACAATTACGACAATTTTAATCTTGTACTAAACGCGCAATATGCAGACAAGCATATTATAAGTTAGTTAGTTATTATATTCAAAATAAAAATGCTTGGCTTAATGCTAGTCTGGCTCCACTACCAACTACTAGAGTGTACAAATTTAGTAGTTGGGAAATTATTTTATTTTTGAAAATAAAATTTACAAACTAATCAATGAAACTACCCAGTTAACCCTTCAGATACCGTCAATTAGAAACACAATAGTAAGACAATAGATGCGCGGCCACCGGTGGTCGCTTGGGGATTCATGAATTAAAGTAGTTTGAACTGCTAGTTGTGATGTAGTATCAGGTAACTCAATCGCTGTAAAGATGAATGCAAAGTCGAGTCAAGAGTGATCTACATTGGTATGGAGTCTTAACTGTCACTAATAATAATTTAAGCTGGTAATCAATTTGCCTAACAATATTCTGAAACTATTTACGAACAATAGCTGCAAATCACAAACAATGGAAGCTTATAATGAAAACACATCACAGATTTATTGCTTAATAATAAAATTAACAAGTAAGACAACTAACTTGTCATCCTTTTCATAGATGTTAAGTCCCAGCGCGTCTACTCCCAGCCAGAGCTCGGTGTTCTTCTTGTTGCGGATCTCGAAGTAGTTGACGCCGTACATCTCCAGATCCTGTGCGATCTTCAGGTACTCCATCATGGCGTCCTCGCGCAGCATACCGCGGTGCTCCTGCCACCAGTTCGTGATGCTCTGCTCCCACTCCTCGCGGGACATCTGCATTTACCAACGTAACATTAGTTAGAAAGTTTTCACTTTTATTATTTGGTAGGTAAGTTTTGTATCATTAAATACAAACCTTGTGCTGGTCGGTGACTCGCTGTGGCAGCAGGCGGTCGTTAGCGAGGAAGCCGGGCCCGTGCATGGCGGGGTTGTGGTCGCCGTGTCTCGCCTGCACGGCATATGATGCCAGGAGTACGGACGTCTCCGGCGGACAGTATATCTCGTCAGATAGGATGGCATTCTTCACCTGAGGGAGTTAGGAATGTGTTGAAAATGTAAATAAGAATCTTTTTGTTTATAGGTTGGTCCAGTTTGACCTATAGCCAAGCAAAGGGTAAATTGTGAAGTTCTTGAAGATGCACTGCTCATTGCCTTTATCTTCCGAGCCCAGTGTCCTCATCACTCGTGCTATCTCCGCACTCAACGCTCTCTTGGTTGCTAAACCTGATTGTGACGTGTTCGCGGATGAATGGGAGAACATCTTGTCCGGTCTATCTGGAGTATTGTGAGATGAGTGCATGACTACCGTGTAGTTATATCTCATTATTATTTTGTTTATATTTTATATCAAAAACAGGTCTTTAACTAATGTAATTTATGTTAAAGTAAAATAGATCTTCTTCCCTAATCCGTCAATACACACTTCCATCTATGCTTGATTAATAATGTCGATGCACGGCTGCATTTTTAAACTAAATTGGTTCAGCGGTCTCCCCCGCATCGAATTCAAATTAATTCCCACCAAATTGAAAACATCCTTTTTGAATTCAAAAGACTTCCAATTTAATTTGCCAAACAGCGAGCTATCCTGAGAAAGGGGTTAGACAAATTGCTACCGTGCAATGTAACCTTAGCGATTGACCCATCGTACCCCTCCGTGCCTCAGTGATCACGGAACCGGCTACAAGTAGGTAATTACGAAGAATATAGACATAGTTGGAGGTTTCTGCCCACAATGAGAAGCAGGGCTAAACACTACAATACAGGTAATGGCAGGTTGTGTCCCTGACCCTTCACGCATTAACTATAATTTATTGTGTCGGTAAACACATAAGTGGTCTGCTACATAGAATTATTATATTAAGTTTGCTTTACAGATGTACGATGTTTCCATGTCAGCAGTTTCTATGTTTGGCTCATATTATACAACGAGTAAACAGTTTTCGAAATTGATACATTACTGCTCTTCGGAGGAAAACACGCTACTTCAGTTACCGAGTCACACCTTCAAATCCAAACTCTTATCACTTTAAAGTAATTAATCAAAAATCAAATAAGTGAAATAGCATAGTCGGCCTTATGTTCCCACTGTTGGGACTCAGACCTCTTCTCTGGGAAAGGGAATGGGCCATAATCTACCACGCGGGCCCAGTGCGGTTTGGTGGATGTCAATGTCTTCGAATTTTTGGTTCTAAGTCATGCTGGTTTCCTCACGATGTTATCCTTCACCGTTTTGAGAGCTGTGGTGATGAAATTAATTACACAAAGTAATGTGCCTGGCTGGGTTTGAATCCTCGACTTACAACTCGTAAGTCGGGGCCGTTACCACTCGGCCATCACTTGACTGCTCTCAAGTGAAATAGAATATGATAATTGCATATTTGAAAACGATTTTGTCACCGGTTTGGTGAGAATGTTTTCAGAAACCAACTTCATATTACATGAACCGACAACACATAAAATTACGAATACGCCGTCAAACTCATGTACACTACCTGTCTGAAATAATAACTAACAACATCCAATTAAATCTCATCGATGTAAGAACTGTCAATATTATCTAGATAATATAGATATTCAGACGAATTTTATATGCTTGAGCTGGTTGCGGTTAGTTGCTCTAGTCGCAGTCGTGGGTATGAGGTCCTGGGTTTGATTTTCGAGTCTGACAGTGTTATTGGTATTTTGTATTTTGTGTTGCGCCGACCTCAAGTAATATGCGATAAGGGCAGGAAGAAGATGAAGAGATGGAATAAGTCTACCGTTATCAATAGGACGTAAAATAACAGGTAATGTAGATGTAACGACTAGAGGAAAATTGATAAGATAAAGATTTACAGGATCGAAGTAAATACCCGTGGAAAATCAGCATATAACTCCTGCCACTCTGGGACGAGAGAGAGAGGTAGTGTCGGACTTTTCTAACTAAAACAAACCCACGTTTCTTCAGTTGCTCTTTGCGTTTCAGGGTCGCGGTAACTCTTTCGAAAAATCTGCTCTGGAGGTAGATAAACTCTTCGAGGAAATCATGTTTGATGTTATGCATTTGACCAGCGTGTTTATTTCATAGCTGCTCCTAGAGTTACCTTTCCGGGCCAGTAATATGATGGATTTTCTTACCTGAAGGTAGAACAGTTTGAGTGTGATCTCCTGTATAAGCTCATCAGCCACATCCTCGGGGTAGAATTTGGCGCGGAATTTGAACTGCAGCGGGTTTTCTTTCTTGACGTCTTGTTGCATCACCTGTCAAAAATATTAAACGTTAGCACAAGAGATAAGAGTCACAGTACGGCGCCGGCGTTTGGCCAGTGGGGCAGGGTCGTTCGGGAAATTTTATTTAATGGATTATTACGAAACTACATTATCGGTACATATAGTGTAGTTTAATAGAGAACTCGATGGTACACATCGAGTTCTCTAAGAACTAAACTCTATACATGTAATATGATTTTTGTATAAACATAAAAAACAATAATAGGGGCTTTCGACGTCAGTTTTAGGTAAAGTCTACTAAGGCGTGACGTCATGCGAAAATTAAAAAACAAGTGCAATATTTTTTGGGAATAAATAAGGTAGAAGGGCAGCTTCTCGATAAGGAATACAAGAATCTAATACAGAATACAAGCAAGTCTTTCTGTATTCACACACTAGACACACACAGATGACAGCCACACAAAACAAAGGGTAACTAGAATAGTAGACGGTGAATCTTACCCATCTCGAGAACGGTAGCGACCCTGACTTCGTTGTGTGCCACGTAATCCAGGGGAAGCGTTAAAAAGGCAACAATTAATTACAATTCATCGCCATTTTCTGGCTTAGACATTTTATTTTTTCAAACACACAGATAAAGGAGAAGTAATATCTTATTACTGATAATATTTGCAGGAAGCACTTAGGTATTTATTTATTTAGCGTAATAATTAGCTAATTACAAATACTACATAAAAATTATAAGTAATCATATTTTTCCTCTATTTAATAAAATACTGTAACGATACGGAAGGACAATAAATTCAAGGTGAGTTTATTCTTAGCTTTTTCTCACGATTATAAAGATGTTGTAATTATGCAGTAACACTTTTTTTTTTGTATTCATACTGGTTATCTAATAAATTGTACATTATTTAATAAATGAAATAATCTCATCTTTGTCTAGCTAGCGTCATCTACAATTAATCTTTAAGCGACGCCGGCTAAGTGCCGCCGTCGTCAGATGACCGAGAGGCGTTTTATGAACTGTACTAATTAAAGCAGTTAGCTTAAATGCTCCTATAGAAATTCAGTCCAGATGCTGAGTCACAGAGAAGGGACCTTTAACCGACGTATAGGATTCTTAACAAACTCTCTCAGAGAATTAACAGGGTGACCATATTGACCACCGTCGTAATAAATCATTCCATCAAACGTTGCCATAAGAACAACAGCTATAATTGCCAGTGAACCGCTTAAATAGCGTAGAACGAATTGTAAATGGGTACTCATTTTACAGCCATGTACGTCAATTTGAAGGTACATTCTTAAGTGGGTTAAAAGAATTTCATCGTTTAAGATTTCTGTTAATCAAAGGTTAGTGACCGCTATGGGACAGCTGTAAATTCATTGACGACAGACCAGAATTTTTATGAAGAGTTATTGGGCCTTATTGTTTTAAGACTGGTTTAAAAATTGAGAATTCGAAATTAAAAGGTCTTGATTCTTGTTTCATGCTTAAAATTCAAGGCATTCAGAGTAAAGTAGGGGTTGTCATCAATTTCCAGTCAGAAATCGTGGGTTTAAACGGATAATATCCCAAATTGTTTTTATAGTGCGGTGAAAAAAGTAAGGTTTTCAAATAATTCAGTGTTTATGCTTTCGCATTCAGCAACAGATTGAAGTCTTTGTACCGGAGTTACCTTTTAATGTTTGCTACACTATAATCCAATAACGAAGAGCTGTGTGAACTACATGGCAGCATGTAATTATGTTGTTAACATATTGTTACTACTGCTGACACAACGAGAAACCGAAGAAATTCCTTCATGTAAAATTTCGACATCAAGTAGGAAAATTATTTTTCCCAAACATATCGAAGAAGTACTTAATAAAAATTCACGAAAGAATTCCGACACATCATAGCAACCGAGATCAACGACGATAAGATACAGCGCGGCGCGATATGAAACACGGCTGGTACGACGTGATAATCGCTAAATAAATAATAAGTACACTTTGCACCCAACTGGGAAACTATGGGAAAGTCACTGATCAAAATTCAAAATATTTTTAATTCACATAGGCTTGTAGCACTTTTAAAACGTCAGAAGCCAATGCACGCGAACGTAGATCGTGATGTGTGTCCAGGTTTTTGGACGATAAGCAGTACAGCCCTATTAATTTATAAATTGGCTTACTACCAGGACAGCTTAAGCAAGTTTTACTTAAACAAAGTTTGTAGTTTGTAGGCTAAAGTTACCATAGACTTAATTGAAATAAAATATGTGCATTTACGTCTCATCCATCTACTGAAAAATGTCATAAACAAAATATGTTTTGAAGTACCAGTTTATCGTTAACATCTTATCGTACATGCGTTCAAAATAACTATCAACATTATCAGAAATGTTAGAAAGCCTGCTATATGATGGACCAATGTTCTATTACAGTCCGCGGAAATCAGCTGGATGTTTGAAGCACTCTTGTGCGTCAATGGACGTCTTTCAACAGAAACGATGACTCCAAGACACACAAAAATCCTTAATGAAGATAAACCAGATAATTTGGCTTGATATCTCTTAGTCATATCTGTATACGTCGTATATCTGTTACTAAGTCAAGAATTAGTCTATAAAAGCTAAGTTTTTAATCTCTTCAATAGATAATACTCAATTAATATGAATATTTTTTTCCAGACGTGATCTTAGTAACAGCACCAAGTTTACATAACAAATATATAAGTAAGAATGTTTTCTAAATATATTTTAAGAATATTTCAGGATTCGCACGTTCAAGTAACTAGTCATTCTGATAAGACGTATTATTTCAGATGTTGAAGTATCAACCTTCATAGTAACTTATGTTTACATTAATATTATGTCCTGTTCATCAACATAAAGCTGTTAAGGAGTTGATTTCTAGCCATAATAAAATTTACTTTTATCAATAATAAATAAAGGTATTTTGTATCAGCATGACCGTCAGGTATCTCAGTTTAATTCATGTCATGGTGATGATTATATTATTGAAATCGGTAATCTGTTGTCTCAAATGATTTCTATGCTTTAATTTTTTTTCAGACAGTTCGATAAGACAAAAAGTATACTCGCGCCAGTGGATGGTATTTTCGTTATAATATTTAACTCATCACCCTTGACTTGAACGCTTATGGTAATCAGTCATTATTTTACTATGGCATACTTTTGCGGCTGCTCACGACTTCTGCTAATACAGCCTTGCATTGAAGAATTTGAAGCAATTGCTACCGGGTTCAAATTCCAGTTTTTAATTATATAATATCGTTACAGTACCTATAAAATTCATTTTCCATGCAATTATAGTGACCGTAGTAAAAAGAAGTATTGATCATAGTAAAATAAAATATCTTCATCAGATATCAATATTTTTTCCTAAAACTATCCATTTCAATACGCATTCCATGGATTTGCAGATTGACCGAACAGAATCGTTAAACTAAACGCAACGAATCCAACTCATTTATGAATTGGTACTATTGAGTTATGATCAAACGTGAATGATACTTATTAGATTACAAGTAATCTAATATACTGTAGCGAGGAATGGTACGGCTGCTACAGTTACAGATGTAATAGAACTTATAGAACCCTTTGATATTGAATAAGAGACGCAAAATGCAAATGATAATTCTTAAACCAGTAAAGAAGGCTTGCTAAACGATGTACAAACTAAATTTTTTAAACATTCCGCAGTTATGATGTATATAAATTTCAAAACACATAAAAATTCAGAATATATTTCGATAACAGTAGATAAAACCACCTTAAATAATATTGACGTAAGAATTGACGTCACGGACACTTGCGATAATTCTACTCCTACTACACACTTGATACACCCAGATATATGTAGCTTCTTCAAATTCAAGAGCATCGAGTACATTATTTACATAGATGTAGCAATACTAGCATATCTACTATTTTCAGTTTTAGCACTTAGACACCTTAGCCATCAGTAGATCTAGCATGATCTTCTACATTTCCTCTAGCTTCAAGACCTGGTCTTACCAAATCTTCGGCTCTGTCATAGGCAGCTTCTTCATCTTCCTCCTCGGGCGTCATTAGTTTTTTCACCGCAGATGAGAGTACCTTGCTCGTTTTTTCCACAATCGACTCAGGCTTGCAACCACATAAATCGTCAGTATGGATTGTATGAAATATATTCATTATAACCAGAAATATATTCAAAACAAGTTTTGCAAGCTCGCTATAACAGTGCAGTAATATATTTACGTCATCATTTTTACGATGTTGCAATTTGGAAAAATATCAAAATATGTAGAAACGTGGCAAAAATACTCTTCAATGTCAAAGAGATGCGAACATTGCAAGAGTCCTCAATAGCCATCTGCCACGACACTTGAGTTAACGATGTCGGGCCGCTAAGATGCTAAGCACAAGTGTGTATGTGACTATGTGCTCCGAGATCAGCGCCTCAGCGTTGTCTTAGAGGCTCGTTGAGCAACGAGCGTCGTGGGAGCGGCGAAAGTACGGTCGTCGACCCCGTCAATGATCGGCGCACAATCAGCTGTTCTTGTGCGCGAATACCGATGATAAAGATTGCATTGGTGTCAATCAATTTTAATGGAATGTTTGGATTGTCGCATAGGCGGTGCCAGATCAATAAAACATACTCAATCAAGCACCATGTTGGTTTTATGGTGCAAATATTTGATGTGCGCTGATGGAAAAGCATTGCTTTCGATTGATTTTTTTATTCAGCGATATAAATCGAAATGTCATATCAAATACCTCAGAGGAATATTTTCCATGGGAAACCGCAAAATATTAAAAATGCATGCTGGTATAGCGTGAATTCCCCGCGAACGCGATGCGTACGTGATTACATCAACGACAGATTGGAAACGAAAGCGGCTCTAAGATACTCCTCAAGGCGTGTGGTAATGGTGTCTGTGTGTGCGAACGTCTCGATAAGGAAAATTTTGTGAAAATAGATTCTATCGACGTTGATGAAGACAATAATCAGTACCTATATGATAATAGGATCAGAAAATTGATCACGATTGTTCCTACAACTGATCTTTCAATTCATGAATGCATTCGCGCACGCATCTCTGTGTCATCCAATAGGCGAGGTGTGGGACAGAGATGACCACGGCGCCGTCTCTGTCTAACATAACCCAGTTCGCGGACGACGCCATGGCCCGCCACCTTGCTCGACCCTTCTCTCAAGTGTTGCATTGGCACAATTGCGTTCATTAAGAGAAAAATTCTTTAATGTGGTTTTATCAAGAATTTTGGTCTTTCCTTGAATCGTGAGCTGGCGAAATACTGATAAAAAAGTATATGTACTTATCGTAAACGTTAACGAGGAAAATCCTATAAGGGGATAACCAGAAGTCTGAGGTGTATTTACTCAGCTGTTATGCTAACTGTATATTTCAGTTTGTACAATATTTCTCATCAAAGCAACAGCTGCAAAGTATAAACGTGGCAAACATGGCTGAACCCGATACCACGTGAAGTTCACAGCTCGCCCCAAGTACACGTCGACCGCAAATCGGGTTCTCTATAGACCGCGTATGACACCCGAGACTATTGTTATGCGTTAAGGAGACAGGCAAGGTCGTCTACAGATGCCGTCATGGCACTTTCACCCGTCTATCGTACTTTATAGAAAACTTCGTCAACCTTCTAAAGCAAGTCATCAAAACTGTTTCTTCGATGTAATTGTGCGTCATCCATAAGTTTGCGAATAAAGTTTATCGTTGTTAAATTTAGCATAATGAACACCTGTTTAACGTAGTCAAGGGCATGGTATTGTATGGTTGCTAGTCGTGATGATGGCACCTGGTGCTGGCATTCGGCGTGGGAACGAGGTCACGCGGGCGCACTGTTGCGCTTGGCTGGCCGCGCTTCATGTACGTTTGAACCTGTCGACTCTAGCCCCGAGATAATAACAAACATACTCTTACTAGTACTACTTATAAGTACTACGAAGTACCTAAAGACCAAAATTCTCGTCGGTCAAAGAAATTCCGCCGACAAGTGTGAAGAAAGTGGGTAATGTCGGCGAGCGGTCGAAACGGAACTTCGCGAGTTAGCAACCGACTGACCTAGCAACGTGTCAGCGTTGATGTATGATAAGAGAAGACGACAGCGAACAACCAAAGCAAAAGGCCAACACCAAAGGAATTTCAAAACGGAAATCGATAAAGGTTCTGACGATTCAAAAAAAGGAGCTGAGGATTCAGAAGGAATAGGTTTATTTATTCATGTATTTTCGAATAAATTGTATTACCATCCTAGTCCTCACCCTCCAACCCTCTGATTAAGTGCCTGCTATCCTCATTCAGAAACAAAACACGTTGCAATGCTATGCTACCTGTTCAAAGAATAGTTGATAAGTGGCTAGCTACTTCAACCACAATATCGCAATACTTATCAGAACTCAAGACACATACAACTTGGACATCACATAACCGATTGCCAAAATGTCTTCTGAATTTGCAACCATAAGCTTCAAGGTTAAGACGGTAGGAAGGCAAAATGATTAAGTAATCGTTGTATTCTAGGCTCTCTTCGGTATCTATGATAACATTCCGGCGACGCTCGACGTCGTGGCGTGTCGTGACGCAACGTCGGCGTCACTGCCGCAGGGATGCCACCTGCCATACTAGCCAGTTTTGATTAATGTAGGCTATAAAACCAATACAAATATTCAACGTTTACTATGTCCAAACATTAACACGATTCCAGAAAATATCCTATGTTATTGAAGATTCTAATAAGAACATAATTATGGAAATGAGAAGTTATGAACAGTGCCTAGAGCCAAAACAGGTCTTCAAAACGTAAACTTCCGAACCCAGCGACACAGGCCTTAGGGCAGCCCTATAGATATCGGGGCCATGTCTCATACGCGACGATAATCATAATGATCGGGCGCGACAAAAAGCAGCATTCCTAGCACGTCGAGAACGAGATCGCGTGCCGTGGACGTAAGTCATGCTGTGAGAGATACAGTCTTTACTATTAACTCATATATTAATCATTAGATAAAGAATCAACAGCCACCATCGAAAAGCAATCTCAATAAGATGTATAATGAGAAAAAATACTACTCCAACCATCGAATAATAATAATAATATGGCATGTAAGTGACTAGATAAATAGACAATGTTTGTTTTTTAAATCTGTGTTACTACGTGACACACCTAAGATAATTGTAAAGACTAACAATGAACAATTTATTTTAATGATGCGTAATCGCCAACAAAAATGCTGCAGCGTCTCATTGCAAGCATCGTTTGCTCCCACAACGACTGTTTAATGACGAAATGATATCAGAATAAAGGTGGCATCACGATAATTTAAAGATTTTATTGCTCTTAGAAAGCGAATTGTGAATAGCAAACTATATATTATAATATAGCTGATGAATCTTATTTGCATACAGGTAGAATTTGGAACAATATATAAGTAGACTGATTTTTTTGTGTGAGAATGATCTCACCGAGATATGGACTTCGGTAGACATTGTAGATCGACTGTTAATACAAATAAAGTCACATTGGAAGACTTAGAAAAACTATGCAAGCAACAGAATGATTCAGTAAGTCACACAAGTGATTTGTATTACTCAGAAATCTCAATAGGCGATGTTACTCATGGAAATATAAAAGAAAATATGAAGTAGCTACTTAAAGTCACCTATTTCAGTGCTATAAAATACGATAACGAGGGATGCGATAAAACCAGTAGTTATAAACGGAGCTGAGAATAAGTAGGCAGGTAAGAGTAGTACATTACACATATAGTTCGAGTGTAGAACAATGACTTGGCAACTTGACGACCCTCATATTTAATAGTGAACATTAAATTCAACGTTACTGCTGCATGCGTTACTTCTTGAGCATCTCGTGCCCTCCATACTTCACATAGCAATAAAGGCTTTACACGTGACAGTTTATAAACTCGTGCTCAGTCTTTTCATCTTACGATTAGTGTTCGAACGAAGATTCGATTTCGGTGAAATATAATGGTATAGGCTTAACTTTGGTTTCGGCCAAAAAATTGCTTAATATTCGGCTTAACGGAATGTAGTGTTTTTGAGCGACTTAATATGATAGAGATCTTAAAACTGATCGTCTCGTTTGGCTGTGTGCAATCCGTAATATTTTATGGATGTTACGGTTGCTTTAACATGTCCTGATAACTATTTCGACACAATTGTCTTTTCCCGGTATTCTGTTACTACGTGAGTTTAGGTTTTGGACGAAACTGGAAGGAGAGCCGAACACACCGAGTGTTCGGCTCGATCGGTCGGACATTACTAATGATATTCAAACATTTCCAGGCAAAAAATTGCTAAGGAAGGGTACTTCATACAATCCTTCAATATAGCTAAGTCGCTGGTATATCATCAGGCGTATCTGCGCCAGGTAAGCGTCCGTCCGTGGCATTTTACCTATGAGAACCGGAATCTGACACATGAATGACTATGACAAACACGAGACAGATGGGTGATACAAGTGAAGATACCGATGACTAACCCGACGTGTGGGAGGGTATATAATATCTATGCAAGCTATAAAGTACAAACCAGAATGCGCGTATAAACCCAATCTGATCAAACCTTGGCAAACGTAAACAAGGTGTTGAAGCGATCTACGACCAAAAGGCGACGATAGATTCGTCGATTTAAATAATATGCAGGAAGAACCTCAACAATTAGATCGAAGTTCGGTAACAACTAGCTACTATTTATTAAATTTGATATCAGATAGGTTTCATGAGAAACACTCGATAGAAATCAGATAATCAATGAAAGATAGAAGATCTGTTGATATGGCTATAATTATTTTATGCAACAGCAGATAAAAATATTTTAATCTGAAACTAATAAGTAATTAGGGATAATAGTGCAGTTAGATATTATTTAAATAAATAATTATGCCAGGCATGAGAGTATTAAAACAAATATTCATGACAAAATAATGTTCTTTCAACTAGTATTAGTCATTACATTTTTATTTTCAGCTTAACTGGAAATTAATTAATCAAATTAATTATTTATTTCCCATTAAGTCCTTTATTAATACTTAACCAGAAGAATTCTCAGTACTTATAATGAGTTTCTGATAGCAAGGAACTATTGTGAGTAATGAATTTGGAATTTGTGTAATTAATACTATTCGGAGTATCAAAGTTATCAAGCAGCGTTTAGTCACAGCGACTCACGCCGGAAGCCAACAGATGAATCAACACGACCATGCAAATATGTTCAAATTAAGTATTTAGCATCATTGTTTCAAATAAAATATACATGGAACATGGAACTTTAATAATGATGCCTCAAAATTCTTCGTACCAAGGACAACGATGGCTTTGAAAAGAGATTTAAAGAAGAACCAAATAAAATTAGGTATGGTTACCGTACGAAATAGTAACTCCACAAGTATATATCTAATAGCCCAACAACAAGTTGGCAGAAGAAAAGAAAGCGAAAGGTACAAGTTTCTCAACAAACCACGCCGGACACACAATGTCTCATCAACAGGAAAACTTGAGGAAATATACAGCACTTATTAGTTATATTTTCCTACTAAATTCTATATTTTAATACCCTTAGTACAAGTAATATATGGGGGTGACATCATGAGGCCGTCATCATCATAAACATGTTGTGTCATTTATTGAGCATCTTATGAAGAGTGTTGATGAAAATTAACAAGACGCTAAAGAAGATAAGATTACACATTATATAAATATGCTTAATGGAGATGGGAACATTGAACAATATGGAACCAAAATTGAAGATTCTAAAGTTATAACAACAAAATACTGCTCCTTGGAAGTTAATATAACCAATGCCTGTAGAAAAATAAAAGCGTTTTAAAGAAAATATTCTTAGGAAGAGAATCAAGACTTTGGGAAGACTATAATGTAATGTCATAAATGACTAATGTCATAAATGACTCCATCCAAAGAGTGGGGATGTAAATATGTTGAGTAGAAAAGCGATTGCCACACAATGATTATCACATGTCGCACGAGGCCGCAGGTACCGGTTACGTAAGTGCGATACACGACATGTATTATAATATAGTATGTGGATATATGAGTCTGCTGCGTAACAGCGGAAACCCTTAAACAGTGCGACTTATCCCGGTGAATCTAGGTTGTAGCTTGCTTGATATGGAGGCTGATTTGACAGTTTGATTCGTTTTAGCGACCTAAGTAAACAAAATTAATGTGTAGTAAGTAGTAAATGGATTGTGTAGAATCATGCTGTTCAAGGCAGACGAAACAATGGAAATGAAGGCATTGAATTCATATGGATCAAAACATTTAAGCTAGTCTCAGACAAGCTTCGGGTGGTATCGTTGGAAGTGTCCTTGAGAAACTCGGCACCCATGATTACGATCGATCGATTCAAAGACGTACAGTCAACTTTATTGCGATTTACACAACCAGTGCTTTGGCAAATAGAAAAACTTGAGCTAGCTTTCCCGCGCATGTAATAGAATGGAGTCGCAGCATTTGTAGGCAACAGATATTAAGTTGTCACTTCTTGCATACTATTGCAATTTTTCTATGTAGACCGTTGTTGCTTGTTATGGACGTTTTGAAACCGTTTCTACATTAGGATTAATTAATGATGATACCGTATTGAAGTAACTTTTTGTTGGAGATTTGTCATCAAAGTCTAAAATTTTGATACCTGTTTTCATTAGCCCAGTATATCTTCGGACATTAAAATTTTTGCATGCTTTCAAAGCAACGAAAGGAAGTGTATCTACGCTAATATTTATACTGAATATAAAATAAATGAAACAAGCTAAGGCCAAGGATGTATCCATGGCCCGATATAATCATTGTGATGAGAGCAATAAAAAGTTTTTCATTTGAATAACTAGTTTTAACCCGAATATTGAGTTTCTTATTCAAACAGCTTTTAATTTTAATAATTTTAGGATAAATAAACATACCAATGATGATGAATAAATATTACGAATGTAAAGTAACAAAATCTAAGAGTTAAATTACATTTCGGACTTCTTTTGTAACTGTAATAAAATATTAGAAATTATAAATCATTAGTAACCGTTAATTTGCTTAAAAACTAGTCTTACCACTGCCGCTTTTGGAATGAGCACTCGTGGTAGAGAAATGCAAATGATTTCAATAGTCAACAGCTAGTTTGAAAATAAAATTGTTTCAAAAATGTATTGGCAAAGTTTTATTTCAATAAAGAAATTCGGTATGCAGAACACCATTACGGATTTAAGTAGCTAATAAATTCTTGGTGCTAGCCAATCCGGAGCCAACACGGCACGCGAAATAGCGACACTTGAGCAAAAAATCCTAACGATTACGGGAAATACATAGATATCGGTTAACAACCTTATTTTAGGAATATTATTATTGTAATAGTTATCTTCATTGACATTGTCAAAAGTTTGGTAGCTGTCTCGCACATTTGCCAGTCATATTATTATAGTCAGGATCTGATAACCACGCGGTTGCCGATTTCTCATACTTCCTCGCTTGCCTACAGCCAGTGAATCCTTGTGGGAATATCCAACCGTTTTGTGAACAATGCTTTATACATTACATCATAGTTTATGACCAGACTTCAACGGATTTTCTTGTCTAAGCCAGATGTTCGCATCGATACTCAAAAACAATTTTTAGCTACTCTGTTTGCTATGCTTCTTACAATATAAACATTAAAAGTACAGAATGTTTTCTATTAGTTTATTTCTTAGTTTCGCATTATTATATTTAACAATACATTTCCAGTTGCACGTCAACGAAAATACAAAACCCTGATCAGGAATGAGACTCGAGTTCAATAAATCTGTTTTTACGCGTACCAGGTAAAATAAATGCCTGTGTATTTATTCTACCTGTTTGGTTGAATGGAAAGCCGCTTGCTCACGTTCCACTGACTCACACCTCTATTGGTTATGGAATATTAGATGTAGGTGTAGGTAGAGAAACAATCGCCCGCAATAAGCATTAAAGGTCGATGGCAATAATATATTGATGTTTTGTTCCGCTCGTACTTTATTCCTAGTTTTATGTGTTTCAATTGTACAAAACACTTTATAGCTTATTCCTTCAGATGGAGAAAATATTTTAGTATTTATCTCATAGTTATCTCCAATTGCTACATCAATCCTGCCAGACAGTGACACTTTAACCAATATTTCATTGTATACAAATGTTCAAGATTTCTATTGCCATGACAAGTATTTGCTGCAATTACATAGTTTTAGTCAGGTTTTCTTTCTGCCAACAGTCAACCGCTAATGTTGGCTAAACGATTGGTCCCTGTCACACGTGTTAAGATGACCGTATGACAGAGAGGGATAGCCACATATACATCTGTTTACGTTGCTGACCGTGTGCATAGGAGAAATTAGCGACACGCAGCCGTTCAAGCGAAAGGTTTGTAAATGTGATTGAGGTAAGGCCGAGTGTCCATTGAGTCGTATCGTCAACTGCAGGTGAATTGAATGAGACCGAAAATTTGAAGTAAATTATAAATATGACAATCTTGTAAAATTGAATACCTCTAAAATCTATTCGCGTGTTTGAAATCTTAATTCTCTTCACACATAAGCTGTCGTACAGTGCCAGCCAGATGCGTGCCAAAGTTCATGGTGCCAAGCCTTTATGGTGGCGGGACATGCTATAACAATGCGAATAGTAATGCAGATTTTGCGCCGTCCTTGTACTGAAGGCCATAGACTTCTGAACATAAATTACAAAAGGAGGTCGAGAATTTTGCCTACATACCATAGACACTGGTTCTTGCGCCGCATAATGAGAGGGCTATAGATAAGTAAGATTAGCTATAGTTGAAACTGAATTGAATATTTAAGAAAATTCTTGTAGACCTAAAGAAACCAGTTGGGGAAGACTGGATGCGGGAGCTTGCAACTTTGGGAATGTTGTCTAAATTACGACAATAACTAAAACACACAACACAATATCTGGTACAGCCAAATGTCGTTAGCATCTGAACGAAGCCATCTAGATTTCCTATCTTCTACCGATGATTAAGATGATACGAGTTGAGTTCAGTGGACAGTATTCCTGGACAAAATATTTATCAACACGCCAACTAGATAGCTGCCGTGTTGATACTGAATTATCGTGCATCTGCACGACAGTTCGGTTTGTCAAACATTGTGACTCAATGAGGTTGTTTACACTCAGGCACGTGGGATGCCGGATACCCACCGGAGACAGGACTGTCAAAGATTTAGGCAGTGGGACGACTCGGGCCTTTGAACCAAGATAAATTGCCAACGGTCAGCCTGGGCGTAAGTGTTATTGATCTGAAAGTATTAAAATTTGTAGAACGTCTGAACAGTCATACTGACGTGTTAATATTAGATAAAGCTAATAATATGCTTTCTTTCCGATGTAGTAACACAAATATTTGAAAGAATAGGTACATTCTTACTGAAATGTTATCCATAAGGAAATGATTAATTCTTTAAGACTGATAGAGTATCAATATAATCCTTTATTATTAGATGACTAACCTAATTCATGAATGACGTTTCGGATTATGACACTAGAAGAATTTTACGAGTTTTTTTTTTAATTATTGATAGGCTCACGTTTGAACGCCATCTCACCTGATGGTAAGCGATGATGTGGTCGACGATGGAGCATGTTTACCTAGAAGTAACCTATTCATTCTTGACTTAGTTTCGTCCTAAACATTAATGACAGTAGAGAAAATAATAACCAGAAAGTCAATACCAATTAGTTTGTGTAATCTTATCTGATAGCATGTAAAACTAATAGTATAGTGATAAAGGGCGCTCCTATTTCTGGCTAGAATATAAATAGAAAACTATTGACAAAGACAGGCACAAATCAATATTATTATAGAGACGACTCTGCAATAAGACTTGATATACAATACATTCTTAATGTATCACCGAACGAGGAAAACCTTACAGTTTTGAGAGCTGCAGACAGCAAAAACTAGAGTTCTTTAGACGAGGATAGATTCAACGGTAGATTCTAAAAGCATCAATGAAATTGCCTAGGCGATTGATGTCATTGCTAAACGCTTTTGAGCGGAAAGAAAGTAATATGACCTCATTGAATATTTATGATTTTAAGAGTTGTGCATTTAAAATCAACTAGTCGACCTTACTGATAAAATACGTAGGCTCGGTAATGATATATTCGGTAATGTTGAGCACACGTTGACATTGCAATATGGGGTCAGTGTCGCGCAGAGGATAAGGGTAAAGGAAAACAATTTCACAGAATCATTTGTTTGTGGCACAGCATGACGGAAACGTGTTTCGAATCAATAAGAATTGAACGTCGCCAAGGCAGGCGAAAGGAAATGGACGTTTATGTGCACATCGACTAAGACTATTGAGAGAACATATTTTTAGATTCGATGCAATTAAAACGATGATTGCGGTATCAGCATTCATCAAAGAGATAGTTAATAAGCAAAAAAAACTAGTTTATCGAGTATCTCACAAATAAGCAGAGAAACTAAATAAGAAACAAAACGATCTTGAACTTGTTAAGCGCACTGGTTGTTCTAAAAATAATCGTTACATAGCATTTAGTTCGCGGCGGGCAATAGCCGCCCCCTCACGACTTGCAGTAGACACACACACAATTTATACGTTAATGCAGTATCCAAGAACATTGGTGATGTTTCTGCAACGCAAACAAACGCAGATTCATCAGTAATGTATGTTAACGGAGCAGCTGATTCAAACGAAAAATTTATTTCTCCAATAATGTAGTATATTGTTAATAGTTACAAATGAATATCAACCAACGATTTGTGGTCTAATTCAGGCTGCTATCGCTACTACAACATATCGAATCTTGTTTCTATTATGACCGCATCAATGCAGGTAATGACCTCGTTATGTAATCAGGTTGCATTTTTATAAAACTGTTAACTAATCGATAATTTCTCCATACTTTAAATAACATCGAGTTCTAGCACCGTATCATTTGGGATTAATTTGGAATTGTGGCATTAAATATCAAAAGACATTTTTTTTTTACGAACCGTTCCATATTGAGGTAGACCTAGGGAACGACTAACCTTTTTATAGAGTTTGATCCAGGTAAGGTCGCCTTTAGAATCGGTGTACTGGAGTCCGAAGAACCAGACCTCTCGCAGACCGATGGTCTTGACGACCTGGTCAAATAGCTGTTTGCCGGTCGTCGTTTGCTGGATCGCGAATTCCAGCTCCGCGTCCATCGTCGTCACACGGACGTTCATCTGGAATTAGAAAGAGACACTGTTAACATACATACATATATCCTTAAAATGTTAAAGTAAATATTTGAATAAATTCTGAATAATTCTGATCTTAGTGGATTAGGTAATTATAGCACTATAGGTAAAGCATATTACTGGTTGCGCATTGGAATAATAACGACGAAATTTACATTTCGAAGATCAAGAAACCAACAGCTAATGCATCTGATGAAATGATTGAAGAGACACTTCTATGATCATCTCATCTCTTATAAATATCTTAAGTGATTTACATTTAATAGGTAATTAGTCTCGAGAATGTGCATCAATATTAATTTACGCGTGAATCGCACATATTTGGCATGTTAATGCAACACTAGCGCGAAAGAGCTAAGCTTTGGAGAAATCTTTAAAATCTTGATGGGAGATTTCTCCGCTCATTCATTTTAACTGTCAAATTACTTAAGTAATACCTATATGTTATTTTATAATTGTTATTATATTACTTGTTTTTGTTGTTTCCATATTGTATAAATGGATACGTGCGTCTTTGTTCCGAAGTAAAAGACCTTTAAGTGTCACATCGAATATGGCAAAGAAAATAGTGGAACGGACGCAAACGGCATTGTACACAACAGATGTGTGCCAACCGACTTTGTTATGCCTATGAAGGTAATAATCCGTATACCTAAAAGTAGTTTGTTCCATAACAACCTATAGACAACTTGATATAGTGGAAAAGCAATAATGATAAAATTACGAGTAGCTCTAATAAGGCCTAGCTAGATGGAATCGATTTCGATACTTATATCCAAGTGCTGACGAGCGTATAGTAACGATAGCATATTTTTAGATTGATATTGGTAGAAGGCTCGATAGAGATCAAATAAATCGCCTGAATTTGCAATTCAAATATTTTAACAAAATCTCGCTTGTCCACGTGTTATCAACGATTTTTTTTCCTGGCACAAGTGTGAATCATAAATAGCTAGGCAAAACTTTTTTTGGTTTACCTTCAAATTATTATTTGGTAGTTTTGTTGTCAATTTTACAACGCTTAAGTAATATCGGCTGTAGTAAACTACAGCGTTATTTATCTGGAAAAAATTATTCAGTTTCATCATAATATAAGTTTCCAGTAATAAGGTCAAATGCTTTATCAAATATTTATCGCCAGATGCACTTATGACAAAAATTACTCATATGTATCATTTACAATAAAAGAACAAGGAATATTACGCTGCGTTACACACATGGATAAAAACCAAAAAGGAAGAGGTAGATGCATATCAAAACATAATCAAACCTCACGGCAATAAAGTTTCACTCATAGAAACAGAAATAAACATAAATAATGGAATCATAACAGGAATAGAAGAAACGTAAACGACGGTATCTAATGTTGTACAGTTGGTGGCGCGCCAAGCGGATGCGATCTTCCGGGGCGATTATGTCATGGTATTACTTCAACTGTCGCACTTTATCACGTCCTTTTATGATCTCTTTTAGTGTAGTTCGATCCTTTACTTTAATGAGATGATGAAAAGTGATATGTTACTTGACAGTTTTTCTTAATGCTACGGTGCCACAAGACAATTTTAAGGATAAACTCTTGTTCGCCCTGTGCTGGAGGGGTATTGTGTGTGTATCGTTATGACAACTACGACAGATGGATAAAAGTTAATGTTTCGGATTGATGGCTGCTTTAGACAAAAACTGCCAAAAACTTGTGTCCACATTATGACTAGACTTTATCGTTGTACTTAAAAATCAAACGAAGCTTTTTTTAAAGAATTCACGAAACAAATCTAGACAAACATTCATAAACCATATTCAAATGATAATTCTAGTAAACGATCGCAGTCCACGCAAATGAAATTGCTAAACAAATAGTTTCTATTTATTTTGCAATTTCACAGAAATCGCTACAATATTTTTTCATTATGGCCAAGGTCTTCGTTTCCTAGAAATTCTGTATTTATCCATTTCATAAACAAATGGGAAGGGGGACGGGCAGAACAATAGATGAGGTTGACAGGGCCGTGAAGCACATCGGTACACCATGATTACTTGATTAGATAATATAGATAACTAAGGGTAATCATATTCCAATCTAGATATCTACAATGTGTCTTATGAATTTATTAATGTAAGGGTTAATATGTTTTAGCCGAAGAAGAGATGTGAAAGCCTTTATTAGTAATATTGATAGAATAAAAGTAATTAACATGGCATTAAGCTTGAGATGAAATAAAAAGAATCTAAGTAAAAACAAAGATCAACGTGGGGTAAACTTATGTCCAGTAAGGCAAACGTAAGCACATACCATACCCGTATACATCTAATTTTGAAAGTAAGCGAAAGATATAAAATTATAAACCAACTCAGTACAAAAATAGACTAAAATACCAGAATTAAAGCATTCGCAGTAGCCGATGACTCTACATCGGATCCTAGTAATGAAAACATGATTACACTAACAATGCTAGCTACGGTCGGAGATATTATCTGCAAAGTGGTAACAATGGATGTACACACCGCTCATTCATAGTATAGTTCTAAGCACGATAGTAATGAGAGGACACAACATTTTAATAATATCGATAAATAATTTGATAACAGTTTGCGCCTAGCTAGCAAACCATGTCTTGAATTCGATGCAGACCCAAAACCAGTCCATAATGAATTTAAGATTTAAAATTTTAATACGGTAGATTGTAGAAACAGTAATCAACGAATAATTCATTATTTAACTATTTCTTCATCACAAGTCATAACTTATTTGAGATAATAAAATATCTTATATTGATAATTTCATGTTATCTTTAATTGATTTTTAAGTACATGATAACATAAATAAATATTTTCAGTGAAGGTCAAAGTTCAAAGAGCTGAAGACCGGAATATAATCAGAAAGCGCAGCTTGGCGCCGAGCCAGCGCAGAACATAAACAGCAAATAAAAAGCAGCCAACCAGGATCTTTCATGTTTATGTTCATGAGTGGGAAACCTTGTTACCACTGAATTTATACTTAGGTTATTTTATTGCTATTTAGTATTTTATGTACAATATCTTTTAAAGATGCTATCATATTTTTCACGATCTCGATTTTTAGAATAAATCGATACCGTTACTTTTAAAAACCATCCTTATTTCTATGCCATTCAGCCTTGGTTATTCTCGTCTTCCCCTATAATTCATAGCTTGTCAACCAGCCCGCATGGTTGATTATTTAAAATTGTAACACAACCATTCCTAACCTCCAGTAATAAGGTTAAGGAAAGGACAATGATAGCGTTAATAAAAATAACTCGAATGTTCTCAATGTCGTTAATTTAAAGTGAACTAGTTTCTACTGTGAAATGTATGTAAATGTGATCGGTGTAAAGTCGCGACTTTGCTCTACAAATGATGCATATTTTACACGCTTGGAGAAGATTTCTAGACAATTCGTCATCATTATGTCAACACTTGTTTTAATCTGTTCTTGTGTGTTCAGTAAATCCTGGCACAAAATATCTGAGTTGTGTGCTGTGAAGTAGAAATAAACTGAAAAATAACCTGACTAGCTCCAAAATGAAATAGAGTGGCTAAAATAAGATATTACTCGATGTTTGGTGCCGAGCAACTGATCAAGTATTACTCTTGTAGTATGATGTAACTCAAAAGGTTTTCGTAAAGAAAAAAAAAGTCAGAAGGTCATCTGTCAATTTGAAATATTTCCTCTACCACAAACCAAGTTAGTAAACCTGTTTTATTCATAATTTTATATAATGGGGACACGAACGCGCGAGTAAAGTTATATTTACGTTCATAGATGCGTAACTAAAAGCTAATGAACGTACGACACGGCCATCAATGTCACATGTTGACGACTCCACAGTTTTGGATATAGTGTATCGACGAAACTGCCACATGGCAACGGAAACAGTCGAGACAAGTTGCGATAGACGAATCTAATTGTTTCCGATCGCTGTAAACGCTGCATGTTTGATCGGTATGACATACTCTCAGAGAAGTCCCTAATATCAGCTTTGTATAGTTTCATTTTTGTTTCGTCGATGACTTGATATAGCAGCTACACTTTCTAACTAACGGAATTCAGGCTACCTTTTTTTGGAAAGTAAAATTATAGTCATTCCGAACCCAAGGACGGCAACGATGATAATGAAGTAGCTACTAATGCAGCTGAGTCATCAGGGCGAGATTGAGAAACTAACGCGAGATAAGGAGTTGCGACTAGAACGTTATCGCCTGTGTAAACGACGGATGTTTGTATAAGCTACGACCAATTTGCTCGCTTTGCTTTGCACGCGAAACTTGCCTTCAAGAAAGTGAGCATGTAATTTCTTAGATCTATTATTATGAAGAAACATGTGTTGGAGAGTGAGTTTATATTTTGTTTAGAACAGATGCTCATGATAAGAAAGATACCGATGCAATACTTTAATCTGAAAACGTATCGCCGAAAGACACAAAATACGTTACGCATCATGATAAAGAAACCCGTCGCAACCACTCGCGCGTTGGGTATTACCAATAGCTATAGACGATATGAGATGCGCCATTAGTTGGCCTAATGTCCGACCATTACCTGATTAGAAAATCTTGAATAATGGTGACTATAAACTACCAATAAGCAGTGAAAATAATTTTGAATGATAATCACGGTCCCTGTTAGTGTGTCATGCGGCATGCGACGGGAAAACGACCGCTTGGTAGTAGGAAACTACAGACGGACAGCAATATGTTAGTACGATATGAGGATATGAGTGATTTTATAGTTATATTGGTTATGGATGCACCATGTTTATATTTGAAAAATGAGTCATGTTACATCGATAATAAGAGGTCTTTAGCTTGAGAGGTCAGTGTCACATTGAATAAGGTTACAGATCTGAATGCAAATCCTTTTATATATTGCTATACGTCAATGAAGAATATAATAAGTATTGTGAGCGTGTGTATATTACAAGTTTCCATTTTCCTTTCGTGACACTAACTCGAGTTGTTTAGTGGATCGATACTTTAAAGGCCATGTTGGCCAGTAATCACGTATTAACTGTAAATCCATTCGCATGTCAAGGAAATCCTATCCGTATTCCGATCATTTCTTGTTATCCTATGAATAAATTAGTTTCGCAATGTGGATAGTTTTTATATTATAGGGATAAGGAATATGTTGCATGCGCCCAAATTTCTATATGCACTTATAATTGGGTTTCCCAATGTTATGCTTGTGACAGGACTTCCAATTGATAAATTAGCTTATCGTCAATATACAGTACAGTTATCCATTTCAATTTATACAACTTCGGGGAAAGGCAATCACGTACGATTATCTTTAACGAGCAAAAAGTTAAATGGAACCATATCATAAACAATGCTAAAGGCAACTGTATCATCATAATCGGCTGTCTAGTTTTCACATTTTTGCAAAGATAATATGATATATAACGTGTAACGTTAAATGCGCAAAACCTTAGACACCCCAAATGATTTTTAATTCGATTGGCCTAATTATGTGAGAAAAAAAAGCATTAAAAAAATTAAAGGTTTTATAAGCAGTTTTAGTTTGTTTAAAATTCATATCTGCATTGAAATAAGAACTTTTATTATCCCGTGTATGAGAAAATTTCATTGGATTACAACTATTTGCGTTAGTTTACCTATTTCAGCAGGTTTTCGCACGTGATGGCTTGACCTATTCGTAAATAGACAGGTCGAAGTGTTATGAAGATTTTTTCGAAAAATGTAACCCATATTAAAAAGTGATTTAATTGATTCTGCTCGTTATTCTGATTAAACTGATTTCAGGTTTTGCGCATTTAACGTTACACCTTGTATATTATTATACTACCTTAACATTATAAATAACTGTATATATGTCTCAGCAGACATTCGGTGGTCATGACCGCATCTCTACAAACTAGGGAGACATGACATCACCTAAATACACAAGTAACGTATTATAGATAGTGCTATGATTACGAACCGCGTATGGCGACCGTATGTGCTGCGGATTCTATAAATAGCAATACAAGCGAAGGATTGAATAATGCTTGGAAGACGCTTATTATATTACCTAAGTTGGAAGCGTCGTTTCGACAGTTTAACTTCTTTTTTGTTTCTAAAGTCCGATTCTAGTTTGGATTGATTTGGATTATTATTTACTAGCATTTTAAGTCAAATCAATAGTGTCATTATTTGTATCTTCACTTTGTCGTAGTTACTTTTGTCAGCCTCTAACCATAAGACCATAATTCTTAAATATTATAAAACATAGTTCCCCACCGCATCTGCCTCTCTGTTCGCGATAAACTCAGAAACTACTGAATGAATTATCATACGGCAATAGACAGGAGTGATACATGAGAAAAATTTAGGAGTATAGTACATGCATATTATACTAGAGACAAGCCTAGAATTTCTAAAAACTGTGCGAAGCTGGAGCGGATTGCTAGTATTCTTTAATTTCATGATATTGTAGGCCTATTCCTAGACGAGGACCACACGCCTAGTTCACAACATACATAATTTATATTGAGACATTGTATAACATCTGCTTCCAAAATCGAAACATGTTGGCATCAACATCTTGCTCTGAACAAAAGCGAATTTTGTTTTCATCTCACTACTACCGTGAAAACGTAAATTATACACTTATTTGAAACAGTCCAATATGTTAATAACAATAACATTTTTACAAAGACCCATTCTATTGTTTCACAGAAAAATATTCAAGAATCAAAAATATGGTTGGATGATGTCCTTGCTGTATCTTAGCTAAGTAGGAAGTAACATGAGGTGACCAAGGTGAACTGATGATAATTATGAAGATACATTAAATATACTGGTTGCAAGTACATTTGACGACATAATTATTAACTTTGAACTAGGGTCGCGAGGTCGGCGCGATGAGGTAAAAAGTTGTAAGAACCGGTATTTTGAAAACTTGTATAATATTCGTAATTATGAATAGGTACGGGAACTAAATTAAGTAATTAATAAATTGGATATTAATTTACGCAATGATATTACAAAAATTAAAAAAGATTTTCCAAAAAAAAACCAGCAACTCTTTAATATTACAGACTTGTGTGAGCTAGAATGTCGCTAGATTCAAACTAAGTAGGTATATTAAGCTAATGCAGATAAATCGTACACAAACTTACCATGAAAAGCAAACAAATGATATAACACATGAGACATTAGGACAACTATTGCACGATAAAAATAATTACAGAAAGGGAACGGAGAACTAAGTTGAACATCAAAATTGTGTGTACAAAAAATCCCGCCATCAAGAGGCAGGGAGGTGGCAAAGGGGAGATAGATCGAGGGTGGTGTAACAGGTGCACAGACAGATGGACGTAACACGTGGCTAAAATGTATACGATCGATTCTATTATGGCACCTTGCGGAAGGGTATCCTGTCGTTTTAAAATACTGAAGACATTAGATTTAGACGACCTATAGAATAGAATAGAATAGAATAGAATATTTTATTTGCTTAGAATGTAGGTACATAAAAATAAGATGTTTATAATATAATAGGATCCATGTACATTCTGCCTTACATAGCATGCAAATGTGATACAAAGAAAAATAATAGTAATTTATTTTGGTAGAGTATAACTAAAGTACCTAATTAGCTGGTTTTAAACATTGTCCGTCATTTTCAACCACAGGCAGGCGTGCAAAAATATCACATTATAAGAAAAACGCAAACTAAAGAAATTAATTATCAACTTTCAATAAAATATTTAAATTCAATGTCAATAATAATTTAAAATAATAATATCGACTATACAAATACAAAATGTCAAAATAAAAACTATACAATTAAAATGTCAAGGTAGCTACTATACAATTAAAGATCTACTACTAGTAAAAATGTAAAGATTAAAATGTCCAAATGTCAAGATAGAAATTATACAATAAAAAATAGATGGCAAGGTCATTTTAGTAAAAATGATATGATTTAAATGTCAGCAACAAATATAAACATTACAAAAAATTATCGTTGAGGAAATCTTGCACAGAATAATAACATTTATCTACAAGTAGTTCTGTCAAATGTTTTTTAAATTTTTGTAACGGTAAGTCTTTAATTTGATCAGGTATTTTATTAAAGATTAAAGGAGCCATACAAATCACATTTTTTTTCAACAAGCTAGTTTTATATACACCCGTGCTTAATAAATTCTGGTATTGAGATCTCATAGGTGTATTTCGTTTTCTGGTTTCTATTAAAGTCGCAAATAGAGATCGATTTGTTTTTACAAAAATTGCTAATTCTAGGATGTAGAGGCATGGGAAGGTTAATAATTTATGAGACTTAAATATAGGTACGCAACTGTCTGTTACTTTAAGACCAAATATAGACCTCAAACAGCGTTTTTGAGCTTTAAAAATGCTTTCTCGTTCACTACAATGACCCCAAAATATTATACCAAATCTTAATATGGAAATTACTAGACCATGGTAAGCCATTAATATCGACGGTATATTTACTTTTTTTGATAAATTATGCAACATAAATGCGGCTGTGCCTAATCGCTTACATATATCTTCTGCTTGTGGCTTCCAAGTTAACTGGCTGTCAATTAAAATTCCCAGAAATTTTGTACAATTTACTTTTTCTATAGTTTCACCATTGTAGTTTATATCTATATCTCTCATATGTATGCGTTGATAAAAGTGCATGATTTTAGTTTTTTGGAGATTAATAACTAAATTATTATGGTCAAGCCACTTTATTAAACTACTAATTGTATTTTTAATGTCATTTACATATGATTCTTTATTGATGCATGAAACAATTGATGTGCTATCATCTGCAAATAATATCATTGGATGAAGAATATGACGTGGCAAGTCGTTTATATATAATAAAAATAACAGAGGCCCGAGGACGCTGCCCTGCGGAACACCATACTTAATTTCCCTAAAAGATGATAGCGATTTTAATTCCTTTCTAGTGTTTAAACACAGGCTCGATATCTCCGTACATTGTCTACGACCCTTTAGGTACGTTTTTATTAAATTAAGAGCATTGCCACGAATACCGTATGCGTGAAGTTTGGATAGAAGAGTATCGTGATCCACACAGTCAAATGCCCTCGACATATCGGCATATATTGCACATGTAGGTATTTTTGAGTCTACTTTTGGCATTATTTTATGGAGAAAGTCAAAAATAGCCATATTGATATTTTTATTTTTCCTAAAACCCTTTTGTTCATCACATAGTATGTGGTTTTTTGTAAGAAAGCTGTAAAGAGATTCATAGATGATTTTTTCTATGATCTTTGAAAAAATGGGAATTAGTGCAATCGGTCTATAGTTTGCCATTTCATCTTTATCATTCTTTTTATACAATGGTTTAACTATTACAGTTTTTAGATTTTCTGGAAATACTCCTGAGTATATGCTTACGTTGATGATATGAGCAAGGGGCGCAGCTATACAATTAGAAACAAACTTCACAACCCTGGTTGAAATGCCATCATAGCCGACACTCTTTTTATTTTTTAAGTTTTGTATTACACGCGTTACATCCTGTGGAATAACTGGAGTCATGAATATTGAATTTGGGTTTATGTTTATATTAATATTACATGACGCATCTTTTGTTTTACCTGAAATCTGGTCGATGAAGAAATTATTGAAAGATTCGGCTATTATTTTAGGGTCTGATATTAATTCCTCGCCTTTTTTTATTTGTGTAATGGGTTCTTTTACAATTTTATTATTATTAATAATTTGCCAGGCAGTTTTGGATTTATTTTTGGAGTTATTTATTAAAAAGTTATTCTGCGCTTTCTGGGTCAATTTAATGATTTTCTTAAATCTCTTTGAGTAGTTTGTAAATTTTCTTTTATTTTCACTTGTTGGCTTTAGCCTCTGTTGCCACAGTAATTGACGTTGTCTTTTGCTACATATTCGTATCCCCCGAGAAACCCATTTTAATTTTTTTTCAGATTTTATAGTGACTAATTTGTGAGGGAAACAAAGATCATATAAAAGTTGAAACATTTCCAAGAAGTTATTATAGGCTTTGTTGGAATCTTCTGTGTTATATACATCAGAAAAAGATAGGCTTTGGAGATGTGTTCTAAATTTAACAAGATTTTCCTCGGATAAATCTCGTCTTATTGTTTTCCACGATTTTATTTGACTGGTTTTTTTTACTTTTATTTTCATTATTTGGGCTGTGTGGTCAGACAATCCAAAATCGATTACTTCATGTAGGCAGTCATTCTTAAAATTATGTGCGAAATTGTCTAAACAAGTACTACTGATAAATCGAGTTGGTTGATTAATTTCTAGTTTGAGGTTGTAGCTCCTAAGAAAACATTCAAATTCTAACGACATTCTATTCCTGTTTAAAACATCTATATTAAAATCTCCACATAAAATTACTTTTTTGAAAGGTTTGATACACACTTTTTTTAAAATGAGATCTAAGTTTTCATAAAACTTACTCAGGTTACACAGTTTAGGAGGTCTATAAACACAAATAAATACAATTTTTTGTAAAGGTAATTCAATAGCACAACATTCTATAATTCCTGATATCGAGAATTTCATAATCTCTGGTAGTTCCTTATACTCATGTCCAACTTTTATTAGGATACAGGCACCACCACGTTTGCTATTCTGTCTAGCATAGCATGCCGCTAACTTATAATTAGGTATATTTAATAATTTTTCTTGGCCTGACATTATAAAATGCTCTGTAATACATAATACGTCCACAACTTTCTGTTTACTTGACAATTCATGAATGTAAATATTTAATAAATCTGATTTATTTAGAAGTCCGGCAATATTTTGGTGCAGAACATACATGGAATCAAAGAAAAAATTCACGACTTGGAGACACGATATTGACATTTTCGTGAATTATATCTTCACATTCTGTCGACGAGCTTTCAGATATAGTTAGAAGCAAGTTGTGAAATATATTTCGCATTCCACAGTCGTTTATCCTTCCACTAACTTTTGAGAACATTGTAAAATCATAGAGTAAATCCAAATTCGAGTCAAATGCAGTTACATAACTATATGTTTGTAAATCAAGATGTAATAAATTGTTAAAAGTCTCTACGCGCCAATTAAACATAGTTGAGTAACTACTTAATTTAAAGGAGGGAACACATAAAATTACATTGGTATGCTTAATTTCTTCCAGTATTTTCCTTATTTCCAGTATTATTTCTACATAGTTTGTGGTTCTCTGGAAGTCTTCTTCTCCAACTAAAATGACACAATGATCACTCATTGTGTAGTCCATTACTTTTTGATGTAGGTTACTAATAAGTTGTAATAATCCACAATTTGGAGAAATGTAGTGACATATCTGACAGTTTTGAAAGGTATCCTCTGCGATGGATAAAATGTTGTTTATGTTATTGGCACTAATAATACATAGTTTATTCCTAGTGGATTCTAATTTGGTAGCCTCTGTGGTCTTCCTTTGGGTATTTTCCTTTAACGTACGTAAGATGTTTGTAGAACATTCCTTAGGTTTGCTTGATTTGTCTGTTGCTAGCTGCTTATTATTTTGCTTCTTCTGCGATTTTATTTGAATATTTTTTTGTGCACTTTTATAAGGAGAACTTGTTATATTATTATTTGTTTCTGTTTGTGTCTCCTTTGTGCTTGTAAATTTCTTTAAAGATTTTTTTGGTGTAGCTCTTAGTTTAGCTGGGCTATTGATCTTTTTGAGAAGCTCGTTTCTTTTACGTAATATTTCATTTGTTTGCTTTAGATCATTATTCTCTAATAACAAAAGTTCGATTTCTTTGTGCGCACCATTCAACTGTGAAGTCAATTTTTCGATTTCATTTGTTAATGTTTTGATTTGTGAGTCTTCTTCGCCCTCGGACAACTCAGGCATACTATTAATGGTTTCGTTTTCTGTTTGTGAATCAGTATTCTCATCCTCTGGTTCCGAGTGTTCCGAGCGAGTGCGTGTGCGGAATGTAATGTTTTCTGAGAAGTTCATAGTTAATAATATTGTTCAAGTTACTAGGTATTTCAAAAATAATTACTGGTACTGAGTTTCGAACCCGAGTCTCTTTGCGTCAAAGTCAGCTGTGTTGGCCAACTGGCTATCTGTTCAGTTAACGTAATGGTCGAAATAGTTGGTTGTATGAGAATTATTTACTTATTCTTTGGATAATAGATGTCGCTACTTGCAATATTTAACGTGGGCGATATAATTATTATTTTGGAATTGCAACACTTTCTGTCATTAGTTATGTCAGTTCACGACTTAGCTACGAGATGGCGTGCATGTCACTTTGTTTTCAAATAAAAAACGAATCCGTAAGATGTTTCAATTTTAGATTTTGTACATTTCTTACTATTCTTCAAGTTCACTTTAGATTTCTCTTCACTGCCCAGGATTTAGAGTCTTTACATACGTTCTTTTTTTTAATTTATCAGCAAATTACACTGTGTTGTCAGTCATTTGTTCATATAGTTTAAATGTCACTTTTCATAGTTATTACACTATTAATATCAACGTTAACACTGCAATAGTTGCTTTAGGTGTTCTTTTTCACTTTTATGCACTATTCGCTGTCTATAAAGCACATTTAATATTTTTAGAAATTTAAATTATGGGAGCACTATAAAATTACTTGTTTACAACGCAGCGCCACCTGGCGGTTCCATATATCCGGTATAGAAACATTATTTTTCTGACGTCAATCACACTGATTGTGTCAAACAAATAAGATTTATTTGGCATTGTGTGATTATTGTAGGAGCCGAAGTCCAAATTAAACCTACAAAGTACGTGAAGTGAAAATTTTACAAAATCCCCACGATGTCGCTGCCTGACTCAATTAAAATGCTACACCTCCGCGAATCTCACGAAGTTTCGTCAAAAGCGAGACTCAAAAATCCGAGGTGATAGAAAAAGAAATTCCGCTGTGCTTTAGAAATCGCAATAGTGTGTGAGTAGGTAAGTGAAACGGAGTGAAACGGCACTACATGGGCATAGAGCATATCGACCGTCAAATTAAATTCAAGTACAGGCTGTAATGAATGAGGGGCTTATGGCTTAGTGGCCTCCGCGAAGATCAATCGATGCATCAGGTGCGGCTAAGTTTCTATAAGCCTAGACTTGCAAGGATTACTTTTCTTTAGAGACCTCACGGAACTTGAGCCATTGGATAACTTTAGACACATTTACGGCAATTAGAAGCCCGTCATCTTCTGTTCATATGATTGTTTTGTGCTATTGATCTGTTTCTGATTAGACAGGGATCCAATAATAAACTTGCATAACAGTAGAAGTTATTCTAATATATAAGTGAAGCTGCAATGTCACGTGCTGCCATTGTGATAACGTGATGTTGCAGGTACTTATATGCAGGTATCAATTATTGTCTCTACGTTGCATGTCTTGTTCCTAAGTAAGGTTCTGTCTATTGTATGTTCATTAAGCAAAACACCAGCTGCTGACCTTTCTGCTGAACACCTTATTATTCTTCTCTGATCGTTGTCAGTAATGATCGTTGCCTTATTGGAATATTTTAACACAACGGCCTTTATTTTCCAGATTAAAACTATTTCTATGCCACATGTTTCTTCTATCATAATCATAAAAACTGCTTCCCTTTTACATTAGGATATGCCGTTAATTAACATTTCTTGCCTCAATTAACATTCTTCATATTCTTGAAATATCGAAATCGTTTTTCGTTTTTGAGCGACGTGTAACGTAAACTTGCGTGGTTAATAGGTGAACAAAAACTAAAGAAACGAATTGAGCTTACTAGGATTTATAATAAATGTTGTAGATGCCCAAGATACCTCAAGTTTTGTTCTCCCAGAGTAAAAAAGATGAGCTAAGAATATTTCTGAGAATATATTGTAACGTGCTAAGTCTCCAAGCAAAACTAAGAAAATGATTTAATTTTGAAGAACAAAGATTACTTTAATAAGTCTTAAAATTGTAAAACAACAAGAAGTGATTAAATGTTTTTTCTGAACCCTAACAATCTAACAGATGAGGAAAACCTTGAACATCTTTATACATTAGTAATACGTGATTTAAGTGGCGCTGATGGGGCAAGTTTTATAATCAACTAGTGCTAGAATGCGCCCAACGCTGTAATGAGCCCGTTTAATGATAAGTCAGCATCTGCATCGCGTGACGCAGATACTCAGCTACATTTACGTAAGATGTAGTTCTACACTAAGGACTTTAATGTATTTTTAACAATTTATTGGCAACCAAAGCGTATACAGTATTATAATGGCGATAAGATAAAATTCATTACAACTCATTGTGTTAATTTCGATAAAAGTAATCAAGAATTCACACGTTTATATTGTACTACATTCGTATCGGTGATAAAAAGTAAAATTCTTCGTAAGTTTACCTAGTCATAAACGAGCTAGATCCATAAAAACATTCACGAGTACAATATTGGAGTTTTTCATCATGAGCTTGGAAGTTGATTCAAGACAAAAGACTCAACGAAAGCGAGAGCACCAGACCCTTGGCGAAACAGGAAAGTGATTCTATCTCGCTCCGCCACACGAGAGGGACAGGGATGGGGAATAAAAAGACGGTTACGACCGTTTGCATGATGCAAAATAAATAATAAAGCCATGACCGACTCCATCTTGGAGTTTGCGGGTTTACGTTGCGATGACATCACCGTAACTTATGATTTCAGTCAACATGATGATTCTCGACGATCTGTACGCTAATGTTATTTATTCGTTTGACGAAACCAAGGTGGCTCTGGCCACCTGTTGCTATGCTGACTTCACACCTTTAGTGATTCTGATCGCTATGACGCATTCACTTATTTGAGGTACTACTTAATTATGCAGTACAGGTGACTAAGGCATCTGAACAGGATACCCTCCAACTTAAGTGCTAGGACCATTGTCCTCGCACTCAAGTTGGAGGGTATGAGGTGGCTCATTAGCCATATATTGAGAACCAGTTTTCGAGGACTGTGTCTCAAAGGATTTTGTATTGCATTAAGCACTAGAAGATTCTCTGCGGTTTTTGCGATCTTTGCAAAAAGTACGTCCGGACGTCATCTGTTGTCGACGGTAGAGTCGTCCTGGTTATGTAACTGACCTGTTTGCCGCCGGCAACCATGGTGGCTGTTGTTGGGTCACACGCACTGGGTAATGTCACTTGCACAAGGTTGTTTATAAGATCCTGAGGTAGCACATGAGCCGCGTCTGGCGGACGCGGCGGTACAGTTTGAACTGAACGGCCGGTCGCCGCGGGGATGCGCGCGCGCCCCGAGCTCAAGGCCGGCGCACGCGCTCACCGGCTCACCGTCACCTCACCGTCCTCACACACCTCACCTCACTCACACCGTCTCACCGCCTTCAGACTCGCGACTTTTTTCCTTCTTACATCTAAATCGAATAGTGATCCAATCGATGAGTGTATTACACATTACGTGTAGCACAAGCCGCCCGTTTATCAACACAATTAAGTACCATTTATATATAATGTAAGTAGTTTATTTTAATGCTAATATTCCGTTTATGTACACATAAGTGATAAACTCTGATTGCCCCAATCTTGCTCAATTTAAACACCTGTGTTTGTTTAGTTTGTTATATAAGTGCCTAAGTTCATCAGTGCGCAAAGGTTCTATTGGCTCCCCCATCGTTTAATTTTTTTCTTATACGTGTATTGCTTTTCAAGTGAAGTTTGCCTTGCTAGGTGTTGATTAACAGCTAATTAACACTAACGTAGGTACATACGTATTCATAGGAACAACAAAACAGTAGCCTTTTTTGTCACTTGGCTAAATAGGGAATAATAAATTAATAAATGAGGAGGTAATAAAATAAAATCAGAACTTGGTTATCACATTAATTATGTTTTGCAGATTTAGGTAACTAAATAAAATTGCAGACAGACATTGGTAACTAAACCACAACCGATTATGGCAGTATGAAGTTTAATATTTCCCGTTTACCCGTTTTTAATATAATATAGGGACATACTTTTTCCCTTATTGTTCAACTATATGTAATTATGTATATTGAACGAGTGGTAAAGTAATAACGATACGTTGGATTCTCAAGGCTGGCCAATACCAGCTAAAGTCAGTCCGTGGATCAGTCAGACCGTCCACTACATACCGAAAGTAAGGATTCAGGAGTATAGAATGGTGTCATTCGTAGATATTTGCAGTGGTTACGGATAGCCAGAAGGTAGGAAATCTGACCACAACCTTGCCAGAATCATTAAAGGCAGTCGCTGTATGTAAAATACTGGTATGCAGCTGCATCTCAAACATACTAGATAAATAGGTACTTACTAAGCATTCTTCTAAATGAGAATAGGATCGACTGCGGTGTTTTGACGTGACGTCTTAATGTCGAATCGAAGAAATTTTGGCAAAATTAAAGAACTCAGATATGAGTAAAATTTAAAAACTGGATTCGGATTAAAAAATTTTCGTTCACAGTTCACAGTCCACAAGACGTACGGCGTTGCGTCACCGGTACATGGTTGACCCATACGCACAAAGCGTTTTGGGAACACATTTATTGTACGTACAGCCAAGGAGTGGAATTCCTTGCCGAAGTCTGTGTTTCCTGATAAGTCTTTAAGTCAAGAGTGAATAGGTTACTACTAGGCAAGCGTGCTCCATCGTCGACCACATCATCGCTTACTATCAGGTGAGATGGTGGTCAAACGCAAGCCTATAAATAATAAAAATAAAAGTTCGTAAATAAATTAAATTTTTCTTAAATTAATTTAAGTTAAAAAAATTATTTCCTCGATTTGGCAGTAAATCGTGACGTCAAAACATGGCAATCGATCTTATTCTCATTTGGAACGCATTGTACATTTCAGTAAATATCGATGTTCGTCGTCTAAATTCAGTCTAGCAGCGTTATGATTAAATATTTTTAACTTGATTCTAATTAATTATTTTTCGATAAAATGTGTTAAAAATAATGAGCGAACTTACATTTGCTGCCAACTTGATGTTGCCTTTTTGGTCCACTCGATACATCGACATGTTTTAAATTAATCGTAATTATTTTCTTCTAAAATAAAACACTTGAATATTTAAAGTTAGCACTTATGGAATGATTTTTTGCATGTTATTAACAAAGCACTATATTTTTTTGTAGCGCAATTTTATAATTTTTAATTTAATAAAAATATCTTTAGAGTAAAATATTATTGGGCCGGGAACTGTATTTATGTTACAGGATCGCAAGAGACTGAAGCATTTTCCTGAACTGGGCTATAATGGAAGCCATTGTAGGCACATAAAAAAGGAAAATGATCCTTTTTCCCCCTTCTGACTGTTCCTATTAGGTACTCATTTTATCCCTAAATGTGGTTATTTTAGTTTTGACGTAATTAATAATTCGATAAAGTTGCCCAGGTCTAGGATCGTTGGATTCCTATCACTAACACAACCAAGAGGTTCCCGATATGTTGCTAGTACCAGAGCGGCTAGAGTTTGTCTTATCTTGAGAATATATTTTTTTTAATTTCTAGGATAAGAGAGAGATCATATTTTCGACCGTTTCGTAAAAAAATATTTGTAAACCATACTTGGCGAGCTTTTTTAATACTGAATTGAAGCGGGAAACAGTCAAATAACTTCTGCTCTGGGTGAAAAGAGAGGAGTGTCAGACCTTTACTGGCTAAAACCCTATTTCTTCAGTTGCCCTTTGGGTTCTAGAGCCACGGACCGTCTCATTCAAACATTCCCGGGCCAGCATCGGGCCTGTCCCTTTTGCTGACATCTCTAAGGCGCGCGTGGAAGACAGTGCGCCGTCGACTCGGGCTTGGTCTACGGCCTGCGGAGCCCAGGAATCGGCCTTGCCCAGGAAGTCTCCTGCAGCGGCGGCTCGGGCGCGAGGATGTTCTCTCTCTTAAGGTTCCAACGTTCAACCCTTTCGCTCACATTACTGATTCGCAAATATACGACGCCAAAGTCGATGGCAATGGATTCAATTTGCCTCTAATTGCATGATGAAGCTGACCAGTATTTTACATGGCGCGACTGATTATCTGGCCTCCATAACAACCTACCCAGTAACTGAGTAATACGTACCAATTAAAAAGATTGGTGACCGATTTTCTTACTGTCAAGGATCTCCAAATAACAGAAAAGACCAACGGTTTAACGTGTTTCTGAGGCACAGCAGCGAGCTCAAAAAAGATGGGTTTTCGTTAGAGGAATCGAACACGAATTCGTGTAGTGTGGGCCGACTCTAGAAGAGCCGAGCACGAGCGACACTACACGAATATGAGCTCGAGTCGTGCTAGACCTAGTCCCACTACATTATTACTAATTTCCCCTATAAATTTTAGGCTCGTCCTGAAACATCAGACTACAAGTCTACAGTTTACAAGTATAGGTAGTGGTACATATCACCGGCCTGTCGGGTTCATCGCCCGCTTTCCGCTAACAAGATAACACGCGCTCCACTTTACATCTTCAGCTAATTTAGTTTAACCTTATCGTCTCGTACAACTAAAAGTATTTTTTTTAATTTATTGTAATTTATTTGTGTTGTAGCGTCCTTGCCCAAGTTTCAAACTACTAATTTTTATTCCAACCCTTGTACACAATGTGTATCATACTAATACTAATATTATAAAGAGGAAAAATTTGTATTTTGTTTGTAATAAATAAGCTTAAAAACTACTGGACCAATTTAAAAAATTCTTTCTCTAGTGGAATTATACTTTATCACCGAGTAACATGGGCATATATTTTCTACTTTCTGGCGAGCGAATACGCTGGCAGAAACTAGATTGCAATAAACTGATTTGATTGACTAAAACTTTAATAGACTCTATTCGACCACTCCCGTGGCTACAATCACTTTCGCCAAATTTTAACGCCTTTTTCTGAAATTCGGAAAGCCCTAACAAGAAGTCCGTTATTGCAAAAAAAAAAATATCTATCTACATTGTACTTCTGTGAGCTTCAAGTATCAAATAAATAAGCCGAAAGCCCTGAAAATATTCCCGATACATCGACCCTTTTCAGTAAGAACATTTGCCTTGTAGCGACATCTATGACGCCACATAAGAACTACGAAGAAAATACGAAATCCTGCATCGCGCAATCAAAGTTCTCCGCTCGATTTGAACATATACGACCGCCCGACATCAACTATCGGGCAGTCGCCCACCAGTCCATAACACCCGGTCTGGCCGGAGGATCTTCCCTTTTCAATGGAGGTATGTGGGGCTTTACTCTCTGTTCCACATCCCCCCCAAACTGGTGACCCTCGACAAAGAACGTCAGCGCAGCCTTCGTGCAGCTACTACTTCGTGACGTCATCATCACTTCCTCAAGCTTTCGAGCAACGAGCCAAACAGCCAGCACCCTCGGCTAAGGGTATCCTGACCACCAGTATGTCTACCTGGTCATACCTGGTCACCACCTCAGCCGCATCAGCGACCTTGGCACACCGCACCTTCGGCCAGTCATATGAAGAGCCATGAAGAACCTCACCTGGTCGACGCCAGCAATCAAGCCCTACGTCGCACAAGCACCGCTCCGACTCACTGGAGCCAGCAGCACTACTCCGACCCACTGGAGACTGCAGCATCGTCCCGACTCACTGGGACAGCACCACCCCGACTCACTGGGGCATCATCCCGACTCACTGGGACAGCACCACCCCGACTCACTGGGGCATCATCCCGACTCACTGGGACAGCACCACCCCGACTCACTGGGGCATCATCCCGACTCACTGGGACATCATCACCCCGACTCACTGGGGCATTATCCCGACTCACTGGGATAGCAACACCCCGACTCACTGGGGCATCACCGCAGACAGTTCCGACTCACCGAGAACTATGCGGCATCGGTTCCGACTCACTGGAACCAACCTACCGCTGGCCTGGCACATATCAAGAAGCATCAAGAATCATCGATCTCCGATCTCCGGAGGGGAGTGATGTAGCGACATCTATGACGCCACATAAGAACTACGAAGAAAATACGAAATCCTGCATCGCGCAATCAAAGTTCTCCGCGCGATTTGAACATATACGACCGCCCGACATCAACTATCGGGCAGTCGCCCACCAGTCCATAACACCCGGTCTGGCCGGAGGATCCTCCCTTTTCAACGGAGGTTTGCGGGGCTTTACTCTCTGTTCCGCATACCTCTAAAGCCTTTTTTTACAAGAATGGGTTTTCTTTTCTTCAATACAAGCAAATTTTAGTTTCCTCTCGACCCCCAAAGTACCTTAAGAATTGCAGGCTCATCTCATTTCCCTACTTGCAGCACGCTTTCAGCAGTAGGTCCCACGTGAAACTACCTTTACGTGTGTCGTAAACTCGTAATCGGCGGAAATGAATCGCAGGCGGAGTTTGCTTATCTAGAGCCGCATTGTGATAGTACTAACATACTCACGGAACATAACAACACGCCTGAATTTATCAAAAGACTGGACAGCCGTATTTTACCTAAGGTCTTTTTACATAGCATGGGTACGATGACAGCAGGACAGATATATGCATCTTTCTGATGAGAGAAAAGGATAGGTTGTTACATTTTTAATCTGTCAGATTGCTGTCACCCGCACCATCCTATAGCAATTGTGTTGTTCAGATTTACACCCACATGTAGGTTATTATACTAATATAGGGCCGTTCTTCATTCTAACCGACAATACGAGGGCGGGTTAATAAGTCCGTGATTTTTTGATTTTTCCGCCTCTTAATTGAAATGGCAACACTGCTCCCGTCAACAGTCATCTGTCAGATGACTCCTGTCAAAAATTGAACAAGCTGTGACATTTAGTTTGTTTTTGACAGCTGTTAATATCAGACTACCGCGTTGACTGAGAAGAAAATGGAAAAAAGTGAATTTCGTGTGCTCATTAAGCATTATTTTTTGCGGAAAAAATCCATTACGCAAACCAAGGCTAAGCTTGATAAATATTATGGGGACTCTGCACTATCCATTTCCATGGTAAAAAAGTGGTTTACTGAATTCCGATGTGGCCGTACCAGCACGGAAAATGCCGAACGTTCTGGACGCCCAGTTGAGGTCTCCACATCCGAAACAGTTGAAAAAATCCACGATATGGTTTTAGCCGATCGGCGATTAAAAGTGAGAGAGGTTGTGGAAGCCATAGGCATCTCGCATGGCTCAGTGGTTTCAATTTTAAACGATCATTTGGGTATGAGAAAGCTTTCCGCAAGATGGGTGCCGCGTTTGCTCACAATCGACCACAAACTCAAACGTGTGACAATTTCGCAGGAATGTTTGGCGTTGTTCAATCGCAATATGAACGAGTTTTTGCGCCGTTTCGTAACCGTGGACGAAACGTGGATCCACCACAACACACCGGAGACCAAACACCAGTCAAAACAGTGGGTTTCTCGGGGTGAATCGGCGCCAAAGAAGGCAAAGGTGGGTTTGTCAGCCAATAAAGTCATGGCGACTGTTTTTTGGGTTGCACGCGGTATTATCCACATTGACTACCTTCAAAAAGGAAAAACAATCAATGGCGAATATTACAGCAACTTATTGGGTCGATTCCATGAGGCATTGAAAGAAAAGCGACCGCACTTGGCCAAGAAAAAAGTCCTTTTCCATCAGGACAATGCACATGTGCAGTTTCTATGACAAAAATCCATGAATTGGGCTACGAATTGCTCCCTCATCCGGCCTATTCTTCCGATCTAGCCCCTTGTGACTACTTCTTGTTCCCAAACTTAAAGAAATGGCTCGGTGGAAAGAGATTTGCCTCCAACGACGAAGTCATCTCACAAACAAATGCCTATTTTAAAGACCTCGACAAATCATATTTTTCGGAAGGGATAAAAAAATTGGAGAAACGTTGGGCTAAGTGTATAGAGCTCAAAGGAGACTACGTTGAAAAATAAAATAACTTTTTATCTAAAAATTTGTGTTTCATTTAAAAAGTCACGGACTTATTGACCCGCCCTCGTAGCTTGTCTCTACGAAAAATAATGTAAATATCGTATTTACGCGGGAGATTTAGCACATTGGATGTTAGCTGCGAGTTATCTCGTAGATGATTTCTTCGCAGTAGCCACATACGAGATGTCTTCGCAGATGTCATATATTTTAATTGTATTTAGACTAATTATTACTGACATTGTATTATTGACTATAACTTATTATTGACATTGTATTATTGATTAATTATTAACTTATTTTGACATTCGTTTACCACTGAATGAATTTACAAATTGCATGATTTATATTTTTATTATCTAATCATTTGAAAATAAGTTAAATTTTTGTTTTTTTTTTTTAATATTTCATAATTAATTCAACTATAAAAATTTTGCATGCCTCACGGTAGGATGTATTGGACCTTCTACTACTTTACACCATATTTTCGTACCTACATTTACAGCAAATAAATTATTTCATTACATTTACGAGATATATCGTAAGGCCTCTTTCTTTGTGTGAAGTTTCTCAAATTCCTTTATGTATTGATTTATATGATAAGGGCTTGGATAATCTGTGAAAAGGCAAAGTTACTCATTGACTCATCAACGCCCAGCCTAAACCCCCGCTTAGACGCTGAAATTTTGCACAATGTATACAAAGGTTTTTTCTATATTTACGGCCTAGGGGGATGAAATGGACATCCAAAGTTTGTTTGGAGAGACATACTTTTTTACGCAGGTGAAGTCGCTTGTAGTAGAAGCTAATAAATAATATTTTACTCATTTTTATGTGGACGGCAAAGTGAATGGAATACACCTCCGTCACACTTTTTTGTAGTGATCGATTGTCGATAAGGAGACCCGCACGCTTCTCCAGACGGTAGCCCACTTGTTGAAGTGCCTTAAGTATACACATGCACTTTGGAGGGCCATATGAAACGCTACCGATACCACAATTGACCTGGCCATTTACTGATATAATTTTTTTTTAATTGTTTATAGGCTCGCGCTTGACCACATCCACGTGATGGAAAGCGACGATGTGGTCGACGATGGAGCACGCATACCTGAAGTGACCTATTCACTCTTGACCTAAAGATTCCTAGGTTGTTTTAACCAACATCGATAAACTAGAGTTTGACTGGGATTCCACCTGATGGTAAGCATCGATGCAATTGTTGATGGGGAATCGCGGCACTAGTTTATTAAGAGCCTATTCACTCTAGCCTTGCAGACAAGTAAAATAATAGTCGGACGGGAAGACCGCCGTAGGCAAATTGGTCCAATCCCGATACGTATGCGGTACATACAACGAGACAATAAGCTTAGTCCAGACCGTGGTGGGGTTAACAATGTAAAGCTGGATTCGCCGTACATCGGGTTGTCCACTAGTGAAATCAAGTCATGTAATTCCTGCGCACTCTCCAAAATGGATCCTGTAAAATACCGAAAGGCTGGCTACCCTACACCTGTGCACCAGGCTTTGCAGAATTAAACCATCTTGTGAGCACAGTACCGTAAACTAGCTCCACGTTAATGAGTCTAACTTCGCTAACAGGTACATAAACATGGGCCGAGGTATGTGTCGCGAACGCGGCTCGGGTGCAGCGCCGCACCGGCCATCGTCCGCTAACCAGATAACGCGCGGCCCACTTTCTCGCTTCCTTCCTATGACACACTTGAGCTAGGCTTCTTACTTACATTATATCATTTGTTATTAGATTTACGACTGACAGTGACGACTCTTCGTGACACCAACTAACTTGCGTTTTGTTAATTTGTAATGCAAAGGAACGAGTTTTGTGACATCATTGATAATGGAATAACTTTGCAACATAAAGTTACTAAGTGTTTTTGTTTTTTTCGTAACGTAACAGAATATTGATAAATTAAATTATTAATATGGACATCACACACAAAGTTACACATCATGCATAAAATTACTATTCCATTCACACCATAGATAAAGACAGTCACATTTAGCTCTACATTACTATACTGAATGAGTAATTAATTAGTTCATGACTGCAGTAATTACAAAGACATCCAAGATCACATTTCGTGATCCTTTTCTTTGTACATTTAATTTTCTTAGACTCAGTTGCTGAACTAATCAACTAAAAGTTAGAAAAATTACACACTTCTGTTTTCATTGACTGGATAACTGATCATAAATCAATTGACATGAGTGAGATCAGTCTCTGAATTGAGAGATTAAACTTAAAAAAAAAACATGTCAAACTCTAGTGCTAATATTTGACAAGTTCTCAACTTCTCTCAATTTTAAAATTGAGAGTAGTTCTGTTCCTTAATGTTATACAGCCTTTAAAAAAATCTATAATCCTATCTAGTTTCTCACAAGCCACCTAGAATGTTTCACACACACCACAAAAACCAAGGAGAGCAAACTAGAATGCAATCATGCTAATGGAATTTACTTCATATAACTACATCACATTTTAATAGACTACACTGCACAGAGACTAGTGTCAAATGAATGGTGGAGGTGACCTTACAGAGTACGAACTTGGGACTATTGTGTTTCTATAAGGCATGCAAGGATTGATTTAAATGTTTTTCCAAAAACTAGCTATTGCTATACTATGCTAATGGAATTTAAAAAATACAGTAACTATATATAATTTGACATAAAGTTACCACTGCCTCAATAAACACTCTAATTAGGGACAAATCAAACAAAAGGAGTTGCAAAAAATACAACTACAGGTTAAAAAAACTTCAAAAGGGGAAAACCAAACGCAAACATTTGAACTAACCAAGGCATTATCATTCGCGCCTAAATCAAGCGCGTTGCTTATATAACCCAGTATCTGTAAAATAAAATAGATACAGAAAACAGGTTTTAATATTTGTGTGGTTACAATAAAAACTAAAAATATAGTGTGTAAGAATAAATTGGATTAAGATGGTCTAAACATACAAAAATAAAAACTTCGTGTGGTCACAATAAAACTAAAATGTGAAAGAAAACAAATAAATTGCGATATGATGATAGTCAAATCACAAATAAAAGTTTGGATATCACTAAAAATTAAATTTCATTATTCTGATTGAAAAATTATATCTAATTCTGTGTTTGAATAACAAAATAATACATTGTTATGGCTATTTTTAAATAATTATCTCCATAATATCCATGGGCCTTGAAAGGAACAATATCACTCAGTGCCAAGCAGGATGTGTTGATAACAAAGTCAATGTCATAGTAAACTCATTAAAATATTGAGGCTGAATCATGAATGCCTCTGCCATCTCACTTTTTAACCAAGCTTTATTTTTTTATTGCTTGACTCACAGTTCCATTTTTAAATAATGTCAGGTTAGTATTGCCTACACTAAGATGTATTTATGCTTCTAAATTAAATGAGGTTTAATTTTATCAATAAAATTAAGATTTGTAAATTGTTAAGACCTTTTTTTTCAACATTATTATTTGTTAGTTGTACATCTCATTAGATAAGTATGACAAATAAATAAATAATTCATGTTCACAAGCTTTTGTAACTTTATCCAGTGTTTATGAGTTGGGAAGTAGAGTGACACTTGATAACACAACAAAGGCCCACTTGTAGTAAGTGTGATTGCATTAATTTTAATGACACATTAATCAGGCATCCAAATAGAACAGGTAGAAATTGACACACTTTCTTATTATCACATATTCAATTTGTCAAGGTCATCAGTGATAACATCTTACACATATTTTCTTTCTGACAAAATAACATTTGTGCTGTAGGAAGCAAGCTATAAATGATGTATATTGCCAATTGAAATAAAGTACATATTTATGTTATTTACCATAACTTTCTATTATTGTTATCTCAAGCATATTACACCAATTCAATGTCTGCATATAAAACCGATTCAAAATAATATTTTTATGTCCATTTGTGTTTCACAATAATGTCATTTAAATGGAGTTAACATTAATAGAGGCACCTAATGTATTTGTGTCATTATAATCTACACCTATTCCTTATTGGACAAGATTTAGATTTCAACACACTCTAGCAACACAATATGTATTTCTTGTTATCACAATTTTAAACAAGATAACTCGTAATGTAATTCCTTTATATTACGAAATACTCTTATCTTCAACACAAGACTGGTACTTTTACTTTCCAAAAGAGATATATATCATAAATATTTATAATGTCACCTCAATATGACCAAGAGTAACACAGCTCATAAGCTGTAACAACAGTTGTTGCCCAAATGTTTGTACTGATGCTAGTTGTTAAACATTTTCACTTATCAATGTAGAAAGTCAATTTTGTATGAAAAATGTCTACTCAAAGCTTATACAGCGTCATACATGTGTCGTTTGATCACATTGCGATGGTGAAATCAGTGGGCTCACGTATCCACGACACACACAAACTGGACAGATTAGCAAACAGTAACCTAACTCAGTTATAAACAAAACAACGTAAACATGAGTACTCACCGATTTCGGCATCTTGGCGGTTTGGGATCACAATCTGCAACGAGACAGAATACATATAACGATAATTTTGTTCACGTACATTTCCACCGCGGCTGACGGGTCCTCTGCCGCGTGACATTACTTGGGAAATTGTGACTGAACGCCTACTTGTACGGACGCAGAACGTTCATCAGATGCTCTATTTAGTGCCATTATATACATTTTCACACAAAATAATCATAATCGAACGATGACAATAAAATTGTGGTCACCGGGCAGTCGGCAGACCACTCAAAAACGTTAGATAAAAATTCGGAATGTTACCTCAGAATATGCAAGTGGTGTTTTTCGTTTATATAAAAAATATGTTTAGACATTAACTTACCCGGTAAAAAGAAGAATATCACCTAATAATCCACATAAGTAGAACAACACACATAAAGAATGCACACACCCTTGAGTCACAAAAATATCGCGATGTGACAACTGCCTGCGTGACGTGGTAGCCGATGTTGTTATAAAAAAACTGCCATAATCTTCTTACATTTTTTGTGAGAAATGTAAGTTTTATATTAGCATTGACAACAGTGCAGCTTATTTAGAGCTCTTCATTCATATTATAATTATAATCTGCATTTATAAAAAATGTTAATAGTGCAGAATGAGTACTGTGTTGAGTACTGTAGAAAATCATGAACCTACCATAAGTCTTAACTTTATGTGCAGCGGCAACATTGTAAAACGCCTATTTACGCAGCATTTATGTACTAACTATTTTTTTTTTCGCATTATGTACTAACTAAAGCGTTAATTGTTTGACATCTTTATCAACAATCATTCTAAAGTTATAATGCCTATCTAAAATACATTTTATCATTTTAATTCATGAATCCCCAAGCGACCACCGGTGGCCGCGCATCTATTGTCTTACTATTGTGTCTCTAATTGACGGTATCTGAAGGGTTAATAAAACACTATCACATTTTTATTATGGCGGTAATTTGTCACTTTATACAATAGGTTGCATTGCATTGCGTTTATTGAAACGGTTTTAATATATTTCGTTCAGAAATTAGATTTTCAACAAGATTAATTTCATATAATTTAAGGCTTTTATACTTTTGTATAAAACGCGCACACAGAATAAATACCTGATTGTTCTAGCACGAGTTAATTTAATCAGATCTAAGTAAAATAAACAAGTTACTGTGTACTCAACGACCTTCTTGAAATCACATGATTTAAAAAACTGTACTTGTTTCAAAACGTATTTTTATATGTCAGTAAAGGAATTGAAAATGTCAATTATGTCATTGTCATTTACTAAACGTTGGTTAGCGTTATTTTGCTGTTTTGAAAATCGTGATTAGTGTATTATTACGTTTGTAATATAAAATAATATAATATGCAAATGTATAATGTGTTAATTTGATATTAGTTTTAAATTTTATATAGAACTAAGTGGTCGGTAACCTCACATAAATGGCATCATCACCCTTCCGCAGATTGCTCCACTGGGGTCCATTATCGGTTTTATGTGAGTTTGTACAATTTTATTGACAAACTGATTAGAATTTTAGTCTTACGTATTGCTAGGCTGTAAACCGATTCATTGTGAAACCTGGAATAAGTCAAATACGTAAATAACGTATGCACTTTCGTTTACCGGAATCGAAGTTGTGACGATGTACACGAATATAAACAGACTGTCTGTTGCAGAATGGCGTGTTTGTGTGTACTGTGTTGGCTGTTCATCCATTTTTAAAGTCCATGTCTCCATTTCCATAACAATTGGCAATTATTGATAAAGAAGAATACATTTATTTTAATATTGAGCTACTGAACAAAAATATTTTTGTATCATTATTGAGACCCTTGGTAGTCCTGAGTTGAGTTACACAAATACTGACATAATGCTTGCACTGACTGGACAGATCCACTCAAATCTGTGTGGTTCTTTCCTCAAAAGAACATCTGAGACATTAATTCATGAATCCCCAAGCGACCACCGGTGGCCGCGCATCTATTGTCTTACTATTGTGTCTCTAATTGACGGTATCTGAAGGGTTAATTATAATGTGAAATGCTTATAGTAATAAGCATTTCAAATACTACCCGTTCTTTATTTATAAAAATGTGTTGGTTCTTTAAACCCCAAACAAATGCTGACATTCAGGCTGTCAGGGTTGCTCTATTGTATCTGTGATCAACGGTATTCAAAAAGTTAAACTTAACCCTTCAGATACCGTCAATTAGAGACACAATAGTAAGACAATAGATGCGCGGCCATCGGTGGTCGCTTGGGGATTCATGAATTAATATAATTATGAAGATTCAACCAGACTGGTAGAGTGTGCATATTTAAATGAAGTTTAACTGAATACATAAATCTCCATTGCTGGCCATGACTCTAATAATTGTCACCTGTAGCCATGTGACAACAAAGTGACATGCCTCTCTACTCACTTGTGCATGTGGCACTACCAACACTATACTGATTTTGCAGATATCTGTTTTTGCAGATAGGTGGAAGTCCCCCATACTGCAAAGATGCTTCATGTTATAGTGTTAATTCATGAATCCCCAAGCGACACCCGGTGGCCGCGCATCTATTGTCTTACTATTGTGTCTCTAATTGACGGTATCTGAAGGGTTAAAACCTACTAACAGTACTTTTAACAAGGCTATGGGGCCTTGTTAATTTGTCTGTACAATCCTTTGCTTTAGACTGATCGTAACGACAAATCGATAGTGTTTGTCAAGATAAATCATTAACGATGATATACATTGTCGATTCGTTACATATGATCGGTCTGAAGAAACAGATATAACAGACAAATCGTACCGTGTATGGGGCCTTTTAAATATTATTACTAAGAAAACTATGGACTTTGTCCGAAATAAATGTTTATTTATTGTTTTTAATAATACCACTCTATTATTGCAGGTATAATAAAACTAATAACATGGGCGATGGTGCACCTGCTGAGCATGTGGTGGCCACCGCATACCTCGCTGGCTGCAGCTCTTCATGCAGCTCTCTTCCTGGGGCTGGCAGCTTCCACACTGTATTACTTCCTGCAGGCATTACTTGAGGGACCTGGCTTTATACCTTTAGGATGGAAACCTGTGAGTATAATTAAGTAGTAGGCACTCCACACTAGGTTGACTGAAGGCAAAACATAATTGGATGTTTTGGCCATTGAAACATTTTTTTACATTTTTTTTTGTCACCTATTTTTAATTATATTAGTAGACAACTTTTAATTAAACCCAATTTTTGGATTAAGGTGGCTGTTATGTTACATATTTATATTTTTGTATGAAAATCTGATGAACTAAAATATGATACATTTTTAAAAGTCATAGAACAAAAGTTGTTGTTAATGATTTTTTTAACAAAGTCCTAAGATGTTGCTAGTGTTTTACAAATAACCCTATATATTTGAATGAATTACATAGTTAATAAAGATCTATTGAAAATAGGTTGAATAATTCATGTGCACGGCATGCAGCAACGGCTGCAAAACATATTGCTAACAAAAAATATTTATATGAAAACTTAAAAAAGTTATATAAATAAAACCGCTGTATAATAATGTTATTTTTCAACACGTACGCAATAAACACTGTTCGTACAACAGTTTTTATAAAAACACAGTAGCGTTGTTCTTTCCTGAGTTTAAGTTCGGTGTGGCTCTGTTGGAGAGTATGCTCTGTAGCAGAGCCACAATCAATGTCTATTTTATCATTACCTAATGCACGTACAGTAATGACGGTATGCGTACAGTATGTACGTTTGACGTACATCATTTCAAGATATAATTGATCGATTTCTAAAATGGTGGCTCTGCGGCAGAGCATGACACAGAACTTCTTATTTACGTTCTAGGATAAATAGCCTTTAAATAAAATGCTCAATATTTTATAATCTATGCAGACGTCAGCGTGTTCGCTCGGTGTTTAACCAAAATAGCGCGAAATCACGCGCGATCGCCGGCGTTCGCTTAGCGTTTGAGTAGTGTTAGTTAAATACAGAAGTGTTTTACTAACTATGTTTGAGTTTTTAAAATAGTAATTTAAGTCTTTTTCATAGATTTGTATGCATTTTATTGTGACAACATAATTGTTACTATATTAATTTACCAGGAGCGAGAAGAAGACACACACAACCTACAGTTCTGCACAATCTGTAAAGGCTTCAAAGCACCGAGGTCACATCACTGTAGGAAATGTAAGGCATTTTACTATTATGTACTATATGTAGTTACTACGTAATGACGGCATAGCGCAGTGGTTGAGAGACTGGCGCAGCGTGTCGCGGGTATGATTCTCGCTTGCAACAATTATTTGTATATTTGTGTCCTACAGATTGTTGTACTAGGTCTGGGTGTACCCACGATAGTGTTATTTTTAATGTGGAGGGTTTGATTTTTTTTTTGAAATGTGCTTAAAATAGCATGTGAATAATATTCTGAGTTCTTTGCTACCGGCTTTTGCCAGAAGAGTTTGGACAGAGGAGGTTGGATATTTCTGTGATGAGGAAAATAAACAGAATCTGAAATATAAAGGAACTAGTGATACTCAGCAGTAGTGCTTACCATAGGTAAAACAATTTTTGTAACCTGATCCAATTGAACCCGGTAGGTGGCGGTGGATGCGTGACGCACAGGACCGGTCGTTGTGGCGACGCTTGGGGGGCCTATGTCCAGCAGTGGACGTCTTTCGGTTGATATGATGATGATGATGATGAGGTGGCGCTGCAATTGGGATCTGAAATTTTTATTTGGACAAAAGCGCAACTTTTTTGGGCAGGACAACGTGTGTTGGAACCGCTAGTATACATATATGATGTCTACAGGTGGGTACTGTGTAAAGAAAATGGACCACCACTGTCCGTGGATCAACTGCTGCGTGGGACACAACAACCACGGCTACTTCACCCTGTTCCTCATCTCCGCCGTGCTGGGCTGCTTCCATGCTTCTGTCGTAAGTTGCTACTCGTTTTGAACTTTTTAACAAGTTTGCTTTGCAATAATTAATTAAAAACAAGTAAAGGATGTTTTATTTACAAACTAAAAGGAGATCTTCTGTCTTTCCGTAAGAGATGCTGAGTAAATATTGTTCATCGGAAACACCTGCCACTTTTTGATGCTCTTCTCCGCTCCACTCCACCTTCAATGGAAACGCTCCCTAAAAACACCACTCACTACATCACATTATAACACTTAACCCTTCAGATACCGTCAATTAGAGACAATAGTAAGACAATAGATGCGCGGCCACCGGTGGTCGCTTGGGGATTCATGAATTAAACCCTTCAGTCCTGTTTGATATAAAATCAATACACACACGCGCATTACAAAAAGATAAATTGTTTATTTTTCATGAACAAGAGAAATGCTGTAATAAACCTAATAAATAACATTACAATAATGTCATTTTGTCGTATAACCAGGTGTTATCAATCTGCATGTATCACGCAATAAACCGCGTGTGGTACGTGCTCAACGGCACGGGTGGCGAGCCGATGATCTACCTCACGCTCACCACGCTGCTGCTCACGCTGCTGGCCATCGGCATGGCCGTCGGCGTCGTGCTGGCTGTGGGAGTACTGCTGTACCTACAAGTGAGTGTTGCTCTACTGTATTCTATTGGTGAATCAGTCAAGTCTGCAAAAAAAAGCTAAACCATGATTATTTTCTATCGTAAAAAATCTATTCGTAAAATTTCTATCGGCCATTAGTTCATAAATAATTTCCTCGCCGTTCTTCTTTACGTTGCTATATGAAGCTTTTGTTTTGTTACCTGCCAAATCCATCGCAATTGAAGCTTCAAAGTAAGGCATCATTCCTACCTGTGTAAGGAACATGCACTGACAAACTCAGAGCTTTTATAAAATGCCTAACGAAAGCCGTGCAGCCAGAGGTTCTTTGGCTATACATCCTTAAATTAATTGACATAAAGTTCTAAATCATCATTCACTATCCCAGGTCCGAGGTATACTCCGCAATCAAACCACAATAGAAGACTGGATCATGGAGAAGGCAGTAGGTCGCCGTGAGGAACAGGGCCTGCCGGAGTTCGTGTTCCCATACAACGTGGGCTGGAAGAACAATGTGAAGCTGATCCTGTTTGGGGCGCAGTACGATGGCATCAAGTGGCCCCTCAGAGAGGGCTGCGGGGAGTATGACTTAACGGTGAGTCCTTAGTGCCTGGAGTGAATGAATAGATTGCATGAGAGCAGCGAATTAAGCCACGTAAGAATTAAAATTCAAAATCCTGCATCACAATATCGGTTCTCTGCGCGATTAGAAAATAAACACCCTACCAAAATAAAAAAAAAAATAAAAAATATTATTATTTATTAAAATTCTCACGATTTCTCTAGGATTCCGCCATCAGATCCTGACCTTAGAACAATGTGACCCTTTGAAAAATACAAAAAAATTTTTTTCTGTCTGTCAGGTCTAAGGAGCCCTTTCCAACTGTTTTTTGGAACTTTATACCCTGTTCTGCACACATCTAAACATATTATAACATTTATGTATCTTCATAGAACAACCTTTGCAGAGCTTCCTTGAGAGTTTTCTTGCAATTTCCATAGACTAGGGAACAGATATTTTTTATTTCGTTTAGTCTGTGATAGAGTAGTGGTCCCAGGAAAACACAAAATTTGTCTGTCGAAACGTGTGCATTTGAGCTTGTCATGTTTATACACCAGCCACGTAACACCCAACCACTAAAAAAAGTTCACTATTGCGATTACTGTTTGGGTTGCTGGGTTCCTATATTCAGTTAGATAAATGCCATATTGGTTATTGAAATTTAAACCTTATGTCAGTAACAATAACTGACGCTATCCAATGTAAACCTATCGCTACGCAAAAACTTACGGCCTAGTCACAATTTCGGTCTTCCAATTTAGGTCATAACGGCGTGCGGCGCGGCGAGCTGGGCGGCATCGTTAAGTGCGCGCATTTTCGCTATGAGCGGCGTCTCGTAGCGAGCTTCAAACATTTTCATACTTTGACCTTACTGCTCGCTGCATCGCGCTTAGCTACCGCTCACAGCGGCAAAGTCGTGAATGGGCCGTTTGGACACAACGACAGATCGAGTCATTACAATTTCAACCTTATTTCAGTAACAATAAGTGACATTTTCCAGCGGGAACAACAAGCCCAGAAGCAAGACAAGTTAGTCCGCTCGCGCCTGTACACGGCCACGGAGCACTACTCGGGGCGCTGGGTCCCCGTCTGCAGCCGGCCGCGCGCCGCACTCAACGCGCCCTGCACGGATGAGGCGCGGTTGCCGCTCAAACCTGGAGATGTTGTCAGAGCTACCCGCCAGAGAAGGTGAGCGACAAGTTTTCATTGATGTAAAAAAAAAACCCCAGTAGACAGCGTGTAGTGTTCCACGCGTGCTTTAAAGGTATGTCAGCAAAACTGAAGGGGTCCAGTAGGGCGGTGTTCTAGAACATAAAGAGCAAATAAAGGACTACAGGTGGCATTTGGACAGTTAGTCTGACACGCCTTCTCGGCCATAGAACGGGAGAAGTAATTTCACAATTTCTCACTTCAATAAAAAAAACTACTCATGAAGTTATCCGTCTGTTTCAAGCACTAATATCATTGTTTCTCTAATATGTGTCTAATCTCCCGTCCTTCCAGACACTGGTTGTTCGGTGAGAAGCTAGTGGGCGACGGCGAGGCGGCGCGAGGCCCGCGCGGCTGGTTCCCGCGCGCCGCGGCCGCTCCCTCCGAGCCGCTGCACAAGCACAAGCCTGATTAGCGCGCGGAGCCTGCTGCCTACGTCGCCTGCTATGGACTATGCTATGTGTGTGGAGTAAGGAGCAAATGGAGTGCTTTGATTAAAACTAACGGCGCTCCTCTATTTTGACCAAGTTTTATACATCACCATCTAAAATCCTTTTCTAAGCATTAACTTAGAACTACATTAGACCGACGCACACGTGTAACACGCCTGATTTGTACGTAGAACGACGTCGCGTGGCGTGGATCAAGTGTAGCTCTACAAGTCTAGTTTTAGTTTATTTATTTAATTTAAATAGAACGGCCGAAGCCAATTACATTTTCTTTTCAATTATTACATTTAAACTCAGACAATACAAAAACGACAAAACAATAAAATATAAAACAATAAATTCCATTTAAAATGTGTGAAGACCGACGCGTCCAGATCGGCGTGTGTGGCACACGTATGCGCAGTGTAGTTCTAGCTTCAATCAAATACTCAGATTTGTGCGAAAAAAGCTCTTAAAAAATAAACAAGTATAATGTATCTTCCGAATGGCAAAATATATTTTCAAATTCGTGCCATGGCTCCAAAGACTGCCCTCCCCATATACACAAACTCGCAAAGTTAGCACTCTTTGTTTTGTATTACTAGGTTTGACGAATGTTGTGTATTTCTAGCGGTGCTACCAGTCACAACAGACATCATATCCCAGATATAGGAGTTGACAATGTGTGAGATTTTTTATAAGATTGGTTTTACTCAGGTCATCCTGTGGGGTTTTCAGATGTTTAATCCAACATACCTGTGGTGAAACTGACTAAATTAAACACAAAATATTTATAAAATAAGCGCACCAGTAAGGGCACCCTATATGGGTGATACCTCAAGCCGTCGCTGGTAGGAGGCTAGCAAGGATGGTAAGGATTTGGAATTATCAAAAACCTAGAGAAATAATAGAGGCAAGTGTTAGACGCACGAGCACTCCATTTATAAAGTACTCTGTGTATAAATGTATGTATGAATCATGTTAAACATGAATAAAATCAATTCTTCGTTAAATATCACAGTCATATTTTGTATTACTCATGTCTAGTTACTTTTTTTTCTTTTTGGCATCATATCGAGGCCTAACTAAAACCATGCATGATATTTTTTGGATATACTTATGCATATTTTTTTTTATAAATTTTTTTACTAGCAAAGTCAGTGTTTATTTGCATTTTTATGACATATCGAGAGTGACATAGAATTAAAATTTAATGTTATATCTACTAATGTTCCTACTTCCATTTCAAACGTTAATTTTCCATCCACGCGAGATCTCAATGAGTGGAGTATATTATTTATTATACAAATGTGACAGAACAATGGGTCACAATGCAATGGCTCCCGTTCACAAAATTATGACTATTTATATCACAATCAGATGCACAAAATTGGATTTTATTGAATCCGTTATGATTTTACAAACTAGGTGTACATAAAAGATGAATTCTCTTGCTAAAATATGAATTGGCTTGACTGAAATTGAAAAAAAATAATATTTTAGCAATTTTCTAATCCGCCATTGATGTTCATGTATTTCAAACGAGTGTACAGTCGACAAAAAAGATAGGTATGCAGACTGCCAACTGTGGCTTCCTTAGCTATTTTTTGTATGTAATAAGTACTTAATTTATTGAAATTGTTCGTCTAAGTGTTGTCTTGTTAAAACAGTCATTTGCATGACATAATTATGGATATTGCCTACATAGACGCCAATCTTTTCTGTTCACTGTACCTACTTTAACAAGCCACGCATGTAAAAGTAAACAAAATGATAGCATTGAACTATTATCTTTTGTAAGAATTTATCAGTCATAGATTATGATACCATGTAATTGTTATAGGAATTTTACTGTTAGGGTCTTATACGGTTGTCTGTTATTTTGAGCAATTTTATAATATTCATACTGTGACTTAATAGTTGTGATTGTAAAAATAATGTTTTGTATGAATAAAAAATGAATGAAATAATATTGACTTTTATTTACCAGGTAGGGGATGGAATAAAAGTAAGATTTTATGTGTAAAAAATCTTTATTGTGCATTAAAAATAAATTATTATTCTCAAACACACAAAATCACTTTTCCGAAGCATAAAATTAGTTCTCAATAAGTTAGCTTATGATATTAACGCTATAAACTATACATCTAACTCCAAGAATGTTAGACTATCACGAATTCTTTTTAAATTAATAAATGCAAGTTATTTTGTTACACTCACAGTATCTCAAACTTAAGTTTCAACCTGTTGAAAGTATGTTCTCAAAAGTTTGTACTGATCTTACATCACACTCGACCACTCTCATTTCTTAGTTACTAAATTACGTATTTTATTATTATAAAACTTATTTTTTTATTTTAACGGCATCGAGTTAAAATGTATGGAATATTAAAACGCCATTGATTGAGTACAAACTATGATCGACTAAAGTTGGTGTTGCTTAATCGACTAAAAGGACCAGATAAAAAGTAGTTTTTAATACAATTTATTACAAAAGTTTTATCAAAAGTAAGCCCTCATCCGAGCTATTTATTATATCTGGTCCTTCAGTCCAAACTTTTACATAAGACTGGACATACAACAGATGCTGTAATAAGTTCGACCAAACAGATGACAAGACTATACTTCTAAAACGCCGTACATCCAGCCTGTAGCCGACCACCCCTGGGTCTCTCTAGTACTCATTCTCCTCATCGAGTTCTCCTTCAGTGGAGTCGACTCCGACCTCTTCGTAATCCTTCTCGAGAGCTGCCAGATCCTCGCGGGCCTCGGAGAACTCTCCCTCCTCCATACCCTCTCCGACGTACCAGTGGACGAAGGCGCGCTTGGCGTACATCAAGTCGAACTTGTGGTCCAATCTAGAATGTTTTAAGTCGGTTAATAACAATGTCTGGTATTGGTAGATAGAACTAAAGTGAAAACTACGGAAACACTTTAGCTCTGGTACCTATACAAATGTGAAAAACTCTTCTATCAACAACGAAGTTATACGGCTTCAAAGTTGCTATTGTGAAAGAAAAGTTTGACATAGTCTTTGAAAAAGAATTTGTTTAAAATTGTTATATCTCGTTTGTTTTCCTACCAATTGTGATATTATTTATACAATTAGTATTCTATTTTTGTATAACTATTGATAAACTGGTTAGTTAACAAATATTTTCTTGCAAATTCCCTATTATTGTGAATATACAATAAATACATACCTAGCCCAAGCCTCAGCGATAGCGGTGGTGTTGGATAACATGCATACAGCACGCTGGACCTTGGCCAAGTCTCCTCCGGGGACCACAGTCGGGGGCTGGTAGTTGATGCCCACCTGTAAACAGAGTGAGGTATTACAGTCAAGTTTGGCTCACGTCTGACCTTATTCGACAAATTTCACAGCAGTTGCGGTAGTAAAGAATGCGAGTAAGACATCGGCACGCTACTCATTGCTCGCCGTCCGCAAAACCTGTGCCTTCGGGCGGCCTCGAGTGTCTCCAGCGGGGTAGCTGTCAATGCCTAGAACCTAGATGGAATGACGTTTGCTTCACCTCAGTTTTTACGGTATTTTTTTTTACTACTATCGATTACTTTCAAGAACCCTCCCCTCACCCCCGCTTCCCCCTTTTCACCTCCTCACCCCGCCCCCTTCGCTTTTCCTTTATGAAAAACTGCTGTTTCAAAAAGAAATATGTGGCCTTACCTTGAATCCTGTGGGGCACCAGTCCACGAACTGGATGGTTCTCTTTGTCTTGATGGTAGCAATGGCGGCGTTCACGTCTTTGGGTACGACGTCTCCTCTGTCAAGGTAACATTTGGAATTAGAACAATACTTCACTAATCTTTGTTTAAATATGGTACAGACTGTGTTAAGCATTATCTGACCCACCGCATAATATCTTGTTAAGCTATTTTAATCCTTATCTTGTTAAACTTAAAGTTGAAAGACATTTAAGTGATACAGCTACTATTATATACCTAATCTATTTCGATTTTGGTCCTACGAGACGGAGTAATAGAGAATACACTTAGATTAATTAGCTAGGAGTATTCTAGACTTCCTGGAAGCCTTGTGGCGAGTCACAATAGATCTTTTAGGTCGCAGTGACTACATCTCCTACACTACGGGAGATGCATAGCCCCTTATCTTCAAAAAAATAATAATAATAGATTAATTACCTGTACAACATGCAGCAGGCCATGTATTTGCCGTGACGGGGATCGCATTTCACCATCTAGAACGGGAAAGTTAAATGTAGGCTACTATATAATTTGAAAAAGTTTTTAGGTGGTGTTGTTTTCTATACAGAATCTTTTTTTAACAATTGGATACCTAACCCTATGGCTTATCAAAATAGAATACCCTGATTGGAAAAATGATCATAACAGGACCAGTTTCCAAGGGTTGCTGCTAGAATCAACCGATTAAGGCTGTACTTCGGTTTAATTTAAAATATGACCTACTTTTTTGAGTTTAAGTTCCGCCTGCTGTCCACGTACTCAAAGCTTCATAGACACGTATTCGTTATTATACGCTTGGTGTAGGTACGCTTGCTCACAGCTTACAATCTTACGTACAAAACTTTGAAACTGTCGAGGAAGCGACCATGACACGATGGCACGACGCTGCCGCGTTGTTAATCAAATACGCGTCTATGAAGCTACGCGTCCGTGGATAGTAGTAGTTGATAGTAGTCCTTACCCAACAGTGATAGCTTACCTGGTTGGCTGGCTCGAAGCAAGCGTTGGTAATCTCGGCGACGGTGAGCTGCTCATGATAGGCCTTCTCAGCGGAGATGACGGGCGCATAGGTGGCGAGGGGGAAGTGGATGCGTGGGTAGGGCACCAAGTTGGTCTGGAACTCCGTCAGGTCCACATTCAGCGCGCCGTCGAACCGAAGGGAAGCGGTTATTGACGACACGATCTAGGAAATGGGAGATGGTGACTTGATTTACTATTAGAGAATGATTTTCATGAAGACAAATTAATTTCAAGTTCTGTATTGTTGGCCAATTCTGTCAAAAATCTCAAGATTGTAGTTATCATGAAACAGACTGTGTGGTTAGGAATTCCACAATTATTCTAGTTGTACGCACGATGAATTTGTTCCCAAAACGTTTTTTTCGTGTAGGTGGGTTGTCTACCATGTACCAGTGGCGAAACGTCGCATGTTTAGTGTTCTGATGAGTATGATGGAACGGGCTTGGCAATAAAACTCAGCTGTGTTATATTTACAGCTGTTTCAGCTGTACCTGGTTTATTTTAGCTTTATCATTTGGGGACGGTTTGGTGATAGCTCAGGTATAAAAGTCCTTATCTCCTTACCTGGCCAATAAGCCTATTGAGGTTGGTATACGTCGGCCTCTCTATGTCGAGGTTCCTCCTGCAGATGTCGTAGATGGCCTCGTTGTCCACCATGAACGCGCAGTCCGAGTGCTCCAACGTCGTGTGCGTCGTCAGGATCGAGTTGTAGGGCTCCACTACTGCGGTGGACACCTGGGGAAAACCGTAGAAAGGTAAAGCAGGTAATACTTGGAGATTAAAAGACGTATATTTGTGCTATATAGCTTCTTCTAGTACCATGACATCATAATCAAGTGATCATGTGTGTGTGTGTGTCTGATGAAGCGTGAAGAAGGCAATTAAAAAAAAATATTTATTATACATTATTGTTGAGACTATACTCGTATGTCTACTAAAACTATCCCTTTAGGAAGTCATATATCGGCCCAGGAGGTCAGAACCTATATAACTGTTGATAATAATAGCCGGAACAACACGTCAAAAAGATGTGTCACAATCTTCAACACTAAGGTATCGAGTAGGTAAGGTATTTGAGACAATTTTATCCCTTTTGATTTCTACGTCTGTCTGTCTTGGTACCTTAAAGACAGAAGTAGATAGTTTGATACCTGAGGTGCAGGGTAGATGGAGAACTCAAGCTTGGACTTCTTGCCGTAGTCGACGGAGAGGCGCTCCATCAGCAGCGACGTGAAGCCGGAGCCGGTGCCGCCGCCGAACGAGTGGAACACCAGGAATCCCTGCGCAGAAAGGTTTCGGTTTAAGATCATAACGAATTTGGTCCTTACATCTAGGACTGAAATCTATACTTCATTCCTAGACTATCCATAATACTGCTACTTCAAAACAAAAAATTGTGATTCTCATTCCATGAAGCTAACCTAACCTAACCTAACCTAACCTAACGCCTTTTCATTATTAACCAAATTCGCCCCCATTCCCCCTCTAGATTTCTTCCCCATCTCTTCCCCTTAAGGCTTCACCACAGTCGGTAAAGATAGATATCTAGTTACTTAACTGAAGATCACAGACATATCCATATTCGGGTTATTGGTAAACTCAAGTGATACAGTTTGTAGAAGCTGAAGGTTTCTGGAGTGGCGATAGCACAAGAAAAGGTGAAGTAAAGGCTTCCAAGGAACTTCGACGACCTAGTGAACGTCAGAAGAATCCTGGAGGCAAGGCCAAAAGCAGCCCTGTGTTTTGCATCCAGGAACCTTACAGCGACCAGACATTTAATGACCGTTAATGTTGTACGAGAAGGTTTGCTTCAGCAGCCAGTAGTCAGATCTCTCTTCTCACCTGGAGTCCAGTACACTGGTCGGCAAGCTTCCTGATCCTGTCGAGCACGACGTCGACGATCTCCTTGCCGATGGTGTAGTGTCCTCGGGCGTAGTTGTTGGCAGCGTCCTCCTTGCCAGTGATGAGCTGCTCCGGGTGAAACAACTGCCGGTACGTGCCGGTGCGCACCTCGTCTAGTGAAGAGAGTTGGTAATTAGTGAGGAAGTTATTTCGTACGGTAGAGAAGGTCAATCAATTTGGGATGGATAGTTAAAACTGCGTAGAACGTAAATAAATGTTTTATTAACTTTACTATCAGTCCTAATCTTCACGATCAATTCTCTTTTGGATGCTAAACCTAACTGATAATGTTCAGACTTATAAAAAGGATCATCAGTATGCCTGAACTTCAGTAAGATGAGTGTGTATTCATATGCACCTATGTAATTTTCAAATTATCATTTTTATTTAAGCAAAAATAAATTAGTAACAAATAGTAGGCATCATGCTTAGTCTTAATTTAAAAGCAGTATTATCAATGTTTCCATGAAATCCAGAAAGTATTAACAGCTGTTCATATATTTCTTAGAAATGAATCATTTTACAAAAAGAATGCCCACTTCGGACTGAAATCCAATCCCGGAAAAAAAACAGTTAAAAGAAATGATTCAGCCACCACATGGCCCACTTTTGAGTCACGAAAACATACAAAAACGACTAAAAAGCAAGTCAAAGAGAGACTGACCAATTTGATGGAGATGGATGCTGTACGCGCCACTTGAGGACTAATTACTTTCATCCATTCAAACGGCTGCCAATTATAGAGATATTGCAAAGAGCTTCTTAAGTATTAGACTTCCTGTCTTTATGTGTGGATTGTTTAATCGTATATTTAGTTATATCCGATATTTTTAATTTGACTCATATATTTCACTCTAAAAAAATATCTTTCCGTTTTCTTACCTACGTACTATATAACGAACCTATGATTCAATTGCAAATATGTTTTAAAAGACAGTTTGACCCTTTGACTTTTTGTCAGTTTAAACTAGATGAGGCCGGTGTTTCCTAGCTGACTACCCTGAAAAGAAACACAGAAACAAACTCAAGGGCCGAAGTTCTTTTAAAGTTCATACAGAAAGCCTGAGATGATCTTTTGAAGAAAAAAACTACACAGATTTAAGTGAACATGTCCAGTTAGTGCAAGCATTTGTAAGTAAGTATTCGTATAGCTCAACTCAGGACTACTAAGGAGCCTTGTTGAGCTCCTTAGCCTACTAAGGAGAAGACTACTAAGGAGCCCAACAAGTTGACGAACAATATGATTACTATTTTAATTATAAGATATCAATTTCTACCAACGTCCTCGTAATATCGATTAAACAACACATAAAAGGTCTAGTCACGGCACCACTGTTCCTAAATTACCTGATAAAATTTTCATGTTCCTTAAATTATGTTAAAATTAGTGCTAAGGTCATCCATTTCTCTCTAATACGTCTAGTCTTCGGTGTCAAAGACCCAGCAATTGTTAATTCAGAGAGATCAATTTGAATTAGTAGTCAACATCCTAGACTGGACTATTTTCCGTATCAAAGCCTATGTAAAATTATTCGTTTAGACAAATTTTGGTGTACGGGTCGTTCCTCCAACCTCCACTTAGGTTTAATTCCATGCTATTATTCCGACATTACGAATGTATTAAGATCGTGTGTTGACGTCAGTTGATAATTTGGGATTATTGTTTTCATATGTATGTATGTGTTGGTTCATCCAGTCTATTCAACGAGTTTCCTTTCATTCTGGTCTCGTAGTGTCTCAAGTGTGGCTATTGATACGAGTTCATAACTGTTTTTCAATACGCTTAGGTACATTTCGAGAGTATTGAAAATCATTATAAACCCGCGCCCTCATCCCACCGCTTTTAGACTATTTTCCTCTTACTAAAGTGCGTGTGCTCTCCATCGCCACAATTTTATTATATGTGAATATATGAGTCGCCGGTCAACCCCCGTTTATTATTTTTTTCGTATTGAAAAAAGTCGTTTGATACACGTGCATATTTATCACTGCAGCCTTTGCCATACTTTCTGCACTTCGCCGATGAAGAGTCAATAAATAATAACTGCAAAAACACAACTTTACAGGAGGCGAAAAAAACGTTTCAAGTCCGTTTAATTTTTTTTTTAGTATATTTCATTGTTTAAATGTTTTATGTAAACTGACTGCAATATTATGCAATTAATGATTTTATTAAAACATTACTGGTTTTTATATAAATAAAAATAATATATAGATATTGCCATCGTAAATAACGTAACACCACTTAGTATATATTGCAATAATGGTTTATCTTTCAAAATTAATAAGAAACAGACCTAAGATCTTTGTCAGCATGTGTATTACTCTATTCTACAATAAATAATGCAATAAAACAAAAATGGCTAAAATGTTAGATATTATATATTGACTCTTCATCGTCGACTTGTATCAAACTGTACCTACTATATTCTTATTGGACAAAGTATTTCTTTCACAATCAATTTGTCTGATAATGCCGTTTGTTTTCAGGTACTTAAATCACTAGAAAGACGTAGCCCACAAGATCTAACCAGCAGCTAAAGTAATGACTAATCTCCTTGACAGATGTTCTTTTATAGTGGTGTAGCGTAATGATAGACCGTCAGCCGAAGTAATAACGGCCCGTCCGGAGTTCAATACCCGCCGCCCATTATAAACTTCTATTACAACCGAGGAGAAGCCTTCAATTTAGAGCCTCACGGTTTCTTTAACATGTTTTTTGTATAGCTCTTATTTTTAGCAGGATTAGTAAGCCAAGAAAATAGGATGGCTAGTTGGTAAAATGTTCATTACATTCTGATTCGAGTCTTACAAAAACCCTAATGAATGTAAAACTTTACATTGTAGACAAATATAAACGGTTATAAATATTCATGACGCAAAAATTTGCAACTGTCTAGGCTACCCGTTAATTAAAAAAATCTGGTCCTTCGAGCCGGATTCTTTCCGATCAATCATTATTCCTTTTTTTAGGTGGGAAAATCATCCAATGACTTCTCTCGCTCTTGCGGCGGCGGAAGGGGTGTGTCAAACTTTTCTGACTCAAAAACTAAAAACCCCCTCCTGGTCGTTTGCTGCCTTTCATACCAGGGCCGAGTTTTCCTTTCAGAAGCAAACCCTTCCCCCAGTAGGCTTCACCCTGCTGTGCCCCTACCGTTTGCTGACATCTTGAGTCGCATGTGAAACATTACGCGCCGTCGACGACTTGGGTTCGGCCCGGACGGTTATCGGACGGTCGGACGGTAAGCTAATCAACCATCAACCTACGAATGTCATCACGCAAGCTATTCAAGATGATCCATATTAATCTCAAACTTCGATCCCTTTCTGTTTCTACTCACCAACTACAGTAGGTTCCAGGTCCACAAACACAGCCCTGGGCACATGCTTGCCCGCGCCGGTCTCACTGAAGAAGGTGTTGAAGGAGTCGTCTCCGCCGCCCAGGGTCTTGTCCGAGGGCATCTGGCCATCGGGCTGGATGCCATGCTCCAGGCAGTACAGCTCCCAGCAGGCGTTGCCGATCTGCACGCCAGCCTGGCCGATGTGGACGGAGATGCATTCCCTCTGCGGAAGATGAGCTTTCGTTAGAAGATTTTAAGTAAATAGAATCTTGAATCTTGGTAAGTTGGTAGGTGATCAAAAGGGCTTAACGATTGTATTCTCAAACCAGAAGATGTAAGGCAGTTGCTTGGCGAGTAAGTGATGCGAAAATGAATCTTTTTTAACCTTCTTTTCTTTTTTCGGTTCTTCTCCATAGAAAACGACCAAGCAGAACGTTACACCAAGTTGACCTTTTATAAGGCATAATTGTGAAATAAAATATTGTTACATCTTGGATCTTGATATGTTCTTAGTTCTTACAACAATGTTTCAAAATCGATGTTTGGCAATGATTAAAATGATATTATGATACCAAACAACGCCCTGAAAGTTCACTTAAAAACATCTCGCCTACGGTGACTTTTGTAGCGATGATGCTGCCGCGCGTTTCGTAAGCTCGCGACAGCATCGATACTAACGCTAGTCACAATTGCAAGCGCGATAGTAAAGATGCCAACGCGCTGCTAACGCGCTACAGTATCGCGCGCGACTTTATCGATGCGAACGCGCTAGAACATCGCTACAAAAATGTTAATGATAACTTAACTCACAGTGACATGTCCCTATGTTTGTAACGCTTAGATCGCATAGCTAATTGTAATTCTCCAATAATATGTGAATTAGGGTCAGAGGTGGTGATGGTCCCATCAGAGCTCACAGGGGCTTTAACCCAAACCTGTCTATCATTAAGGTCAATTTATGTCCCCATTGCCACAAAATTTTTAACTAAACATAAAACATTGTATTGACAACTTAATGATACTCGTATCAGGAAATCGACGACTTTGGAAAACCTATCGCTTGGTTCAGCGACCTTAGTCTAGCAAGGTGAAAGACCTCGAATTAAAAGATAAGCTTCAAATTAGGTTCGTAGATTCATCAATCAGTATTTTTGTGCCAACATAGGTATATTTAACAAAGGAATCCATGGAGACACGATTCAAAGTATAAATTAACATTTTCAATCGTTGTCACATACTAGGAATTACTTACATGTCGTGAGTGTGTTCATAAACATGTAAACACACCACAACCTAGACTCAGGACAACCATCTGTAGTCTAGGATATATAAATATTGGTTACGTGTGGGAATCGAACCGTCGTTATTAAAAATAAGCAGAATTAAGTAAAAAAAAAAGAGACAAGTGAATCTGGAAAGGATTCCGTATATTCTGAATTTCGAAAAAAAAATGTAGTTGCACCCTTTTTACGGCATCGGCAGTAGGTATATTATTATATCACTGTCTCAGAAAAAAATAAGTTCAGATGATTTGAGTCGACTCCAAAGTCCACAACTTAGAATTGTTTTTTTCTCAACTTTCAGAATTAGGTATTTAACATTGGGGTTTCACCCAAAGTTAAATAATGATAAACTTATTTTTCTATGGCAAACATTTATACGCATATCGAGCAACGCGTGAGGTAGTTAGGCAATCAGACATTACAATAGCCTCCTCACATGACCGACAGGAGAATCAGAATGATAAATGTATCGTTTGCCACGCACGAACTGCAGACACGCGCCAATTACGAGAATCGCCGCCCTATTAATGATTAATAGTACCGTACTGACCGCACTTAACCGGACCAAAGAACTAAATTGAAAGTTTTCGAGACGGTTGACAACGCAGACTACGTGATATGAGACTCTTGGTAAAGTTACGTTCTATTAACGATAATAATAGGGTAGTTTCCAGGGTCAAAATAACTACATTTTATTTTGTCCGTATTTTAAATTATAAAAAAATATTGGACACTTTTTTTTCTTTTTCCGATAGATATAGCCCATTAAACGTGTGACGTCAGCCCGTGCGAAAAATGTAGCACGGCGTGACGTTACACGTAACTTTAATTGGGTATATCTTTGTACTTGCTCCGTGAGCTATATCTTTGTCATATTTAGTTTAATTTACAAATAAAAAAAACGTGTCCCTTATTTTTGAATAATCAAAAAGACGGACTAATTACATTTTTTACGGCAACTAGTCTATTATGACAACAACAGCTAAGTAAGTAACTAGGGATACATGGAACGTTTGAAAGACTTAATGGCTCTACAACGAAAAAGGTAACTGAAGGACATAGATGGGTTTTTAGTCTGTAAAAGTCTGACACCCCTTCTTGCGCACTCTAGAGCGGGAAAATCCATTTAATGGCTACAACTTTCAAAATAAAGCAAGTAAGCAAGCCAGCAAATGGTCTTAAATATACAATATAGGATGGACGAATGGAAACGCGAAACCAAAATGGCACAATTTCCAAAAATATTAAGGAATTAGAAAATAAAGGTTTCATAAAAACCTGTGTTGGTAAATTAAAAAAAAATATGATAGATGACTCATCACTGCTGCTCAATGGTTTTTTGTTCTTAGTACCTACGACTCGCGTTCTGTTGAAACGTGAAAGAATGTTATAAAGTTACGTTAATGTTAGAAAGATCGGAACTTTAATTTGATGTCACCTTTGTTGGTTGCATCTATTTTTAAGGAAGTTTTAAACCAACTTTTGATATAAAAGTAGTAAAAAACAAATGAATAATTTAAAAACCCACAGTCTATACCAGACATGCTGATTTTTATTAGAGCGGGATCCTCACTATTTACGATTCTGGGGTTATGTGGTTCAATTCCAGACGTTTCCCCTGTTCGATCATAAAATACGGATTATCTTTGCTGTCAGGGGAGGCATCACGAAACACGCGAAGTTCAATGTTATTTTCATGTTCCTGAAATATCTAATATCGATGTTGACGAAAATGTATATGTGTTCACAGACAAGAATACATATACATTTTTATGAGTCTACAAGGATAAGGTAACTATGTACCTAATCTCTTATGAATCACGAAATTACAAAGTGATACTACATAGCTGGATATTTGCCAACGGTCATTGTATAAGAAATGCAAAACTGCAAAATCTATAGAATAGAATAAACTTTATTGTAAATATACCAAAGAAAGTAACACAACTTACACATAAACGTAAATCTATGGGTACAATGGCGGTCTTATCGCTGACAGCGATATCTACCAGACAGCATTTATGGATCAAAAGGATTAAAATAATACAGGGAGTGTACTGCTAACAAATTAATCAAACACTATAGACAACTTTAAAGTTAGATGTTCTTAAAGTAGGTACTTATCTGTGGTAGATACCTAGTTAATTAATTTTATTACTGTCTGCATAAAAAGTAATGATGTTAGGTCAAAGAATCACATTACCAGAATAGGGAAGAGACTAACTAAGTCAATAGAGAAACGCCATATTTGGGTGAAGTTCGTAACAAGTTTGGCAAAACGAATGAATGTGTAGGTGTAGTAATCAATAAAGTAATTATCTTGTTTCTATTGGAACTGTACGACTACCTTATCGAGCAATCTATTGTAATTCTGATGATCTATTAAAAGATTCTACAACCAAATCAAAAATCTTAGGTATACCAAATAATAAAGACTGCCCAATTTAAATGGGATTGTCGGTCGCATGCCCGACAAACTGTCGGTCCGTAAATACAAGATTGGTGCCCTGATATAGCGACACAGGACCCTTGCAGATCACACAGGAGATGGTGGGACTACCTGAATGATTATGTAAGAATTGTAAATAAGAAGAGAAAAATTGTGATCTTTAGAGGAAATTGAGGGATGCCTTTGCCCAGCAGTGAGACAAAATGGGCTAGTAACAAAAATACCAAGTATAGTATATCTGGTACCATATAGGTAAAGGTATCGACACTTTTCATAGATTTCGATGTCACTGACCCCAAACTGTGTCAAATAATAAATCACGATATTTTCAGGCTGCCCTACAATCTTCAATTTAAAATAAACCTCCTTCACAATGATAATAGCATAGTAGCACAGAGGGTTTTAAAAAGAGAGGGCACTGAATGGTACGCGCTCCACGAGGGCACGTAAATGAAGGAACATCAATCAGTACAGGCATCAGTGAACGTCGGTAGTTTGATGTGTGGAGGCGTGGCACATATGGTACACCGTGGTAGAGGATTTATAGCTATAGGTAGCACCGAGAAATGATAAGGCAGCAAGGTCCGGAATATGTTTGAAGTAGAGCTATCGTTAAGTTTACAGACAGACACATTAGTTTGGACAAAATTAAGTTAAAAATTCAATGCCCCTATATTTCACGTTTCAACCATTCGAATGATTCGTTCGAATCATTGCTAGAAAAACTGCTTTCAAATAAAAAAAAGCCGCGTCTAAATCGGTTCATCCGTTTAAGGGGTATAATAAACAAAAAGACACATTCGTTCACATAGCGGTCAAACTTATAACACCCCTCTTTATGCTTTGGGGATTAATGAACTTCAAATTAAGGATTTAAGGAGGAGGCCGACCGCATCAGGCAACGGCGCCCTCGCCGCCGTCGCCGGGATTCCGATCCCGATTTCCGGCCACCGTAGACGCGGGCTCGCGGACGGCGAGCCATGGGTAGCTCGCTGTCCGATCGTCCGGTAATGGACCGAGTCCAAGACGTCGACGGCGCGCACTGTTCCCGCGCGCCTCAAGGAGTTGTCAGCAGCAGGAGGGGCCCAGCTGGGTCGAAGCCTACTGGGGACAGGGTTGTCCGAAAGGGAGCTCGTGCCCCGGTATGAAGGCTAGAAGGAACGGCGCGGGGTTTTTAGTCAGTAAGAGTCTGACACTGTCTCCCGCTCCACCCAAGAGCGGGTTTCGTCAAAGATGATTTTCCCCGTCGACAAAAAAAAAAAAAACCCCCTGATAGTTATTTTGGAAATATATTTCATGTACAGAATTGACCTCTCTACAGATTTATTATAAGTATAGATCACATGTCTTCTAATTTTTGATTCTTTGTGGGACATCCCGCCTGCACCGTTTTATGAACAATACCGTAACAATAAACATAGTATATACTCAGCTTAATCCACATAATAAAATTGCATGTACATTTTGTGGGCTGAACTTATTCATGGCTAAGCTGTATAATTTATGAGGTATGGCAGGAAATATTTCACGCAGTGCAGTGTCATTACTGCGATTATGGCTGCCAATCATCGGGCCGTTAGTCTACGTGACACGTGACGGCATACACATGCACTATGGCAAGATTTCAACAAAGATTTTATATATCCTACTAGAGAAGACATTTTTTTTTAAATCTGTTTTTTTTTTACAATATATTGTATCGTAATTTCTTTGTCAGTGAGAAAATCAATCTAAAACCATCTGATATGAACGGAAAAAGATATGAAAATATACATAGGTAAATGGAAAAAACCAACTTACTGGCAAAATGCACAGCCGAAACTATTGTAGTCCATTTATATCAGAAATAAAAAAATGCACAAGGCTTCCTATTAATGTGACATAGGCAAGCCTAAAACCTCTACCTAGTGGAAATTAAATAAATAATAGTTAATAATAATAGTTTAAATGTTATATGTGTGTTAGTAAATAATAATAGTTTTAGGAAATTCAACCTGAGAATATTGATGTTTTTGAGAAAAAAATCTTGTGAACGAAGTCACTATGGTAAAGAGCTAGTGACGTTTAATATGTATAGGAGTATATATCTATCTATATCTTATTAATCTAAACTAATCTAAAGCCTAAATATCCCTGTACACGATATTAATTTAAAATCTAGAAAAATTATGAAGACGATCACATGTTTTGTATGCAAGCACTTATACAACACATGAAACGAAAAAAATAACAATACATAAGATGTATTCATTCTATTTGTAAAACAAAGCAGAATTACCATTTTAACATGTAACAATAAAGAACTCCCACGCGCGTTAGGAAACAAAATGATTCAATTTTTCGTCCAATTACTGTTTAATTCAATTCGTATTGTTTAAATGGAGGTATTATTGGTATTGAATTACTGCAATAAATATCTGTTTAAGGAGAGACATTCGTAGGTGGTTAATTACGGAGCCACCGAGAACGCCCACTTGTGAAGCTAACCAGACCGCATTTATGGCACCTACACCGTCAATTATTTGGTAGTCTACTGGAATTGCTTTAATTGTACCTACCGGAAATTAATGATAAAGGTAATTTCTTTAAAGTTTAAATAGCTTCCACTCCTACTTACCGGAAAGATTTATCAATCCTCTGAGGCTAATTTCGTAAAAAAATAATTAAGTATATACATTACTTTCTTACCCCCCATTTCCATTGAGTAGGTACCTCTTTCTCAAACTCTAGCCTAAAATCCTGTAAATTTTTTTGTAACTCAATATTCTTAACTCAGCCAATTGTGAATATCTTTCGGCTGAAATGATGATGATGATGAGTGAATTCAGAAACCCGTCCTTGCACCGACTTGAGCTGTAGGTTCTGAGTTCAAACCTATCCAGGCACAACTTAATGTAATTTATTTCTTCAATACTTTGAAAACGGTGTAGGAAAACATCGTGAGGAAACCTGTCTATTGAAGAATTAACTGGGCCCGTGTGGTGGATTACGGCCCATACGCCCTTCTCCTAAAGACCAGAGTTCCATAAGCGATAAAATTTAACCCTTCAGATACCGTCAATTAGAGACACAATAGTAAGACAATAGATGCGCGGCCACCGGTGGTCGCTTGGGGATTCATGAATTAAAGCTGATTATGTTTTATGCATTTAATACTCATACGTATAGATAGGTATTCCTCAATCTTTTCACTTTTCTCAACACGATGCTAAAGAAAGTTTCAATAAAAGTGAAAGTGGCTCCATATTGCATACATTTATGAATAATGCTTTCATCGCGAATCTTGTCCGTGATCAATGACCGTGTCATTTAAATCACAATTTAAGTTCAGTTGTCATACAGTCATGCTACAATTGTCAGAAACAATGGCTGCCCTATCTCAATGATCCAGAGATCCTTGAGGATCGATGAAGCGTCCTAATATTTAGGTACATCTTGTTGTCTCTGATATTTATTATTGCTTTGTTTGACTGAACGAATCCCGAGGAAGTATTGTGTATGTCACTTAGATAGGATAGGCTACATATTTATTTGACGTTTTCCTGATTGACCAGAAATCAATTGATGAAACCCTTTTAAACAGTACCTAGTCATGTTATATCTGAGATATTCCACGAGTAGCAACTGAAGAAACACGGTTGAGTTTTAGTCTGTAAACGTCTGAGACTCCCTCTTGCACCAACCAAAGAGAAAGAGGTTTTTTAATTTTCCATCCAAGGCATAGTACCATAGACTAGTGAGTAAATAGAGCATCTCCCTCTAGTGCTCTAAAAGATTCAAAGCATTTTATTTCAAATCAATTTCAAACAGACACATTTACAGACTTTTCTAGTTTGTAGGTAGACTTTAAGAACTGGATAATTGTTCTCAAAGTAAGTAGAACTAACAAAAATAAACCATCTAAAACAAGTTGCTTTACGTACCTATCTCAAAAAAAATCTCAGGTGTTTTGTCTATTTCCATTCGAGTACCCATCAAACTATTAAGCGTGTCTGTATTTTGAGACCTCACAAAAAGAAGTTTGTGTACGTCGCTAACCCCGCCCGTTACAGTCGATTATTTCAATAGTTTGAACTGCAATAGACCAAATACAACACGAAGATTTATAACCCATACAATTTTATTCAGGCATCAACACTTTTGCAAGTATGTCGGACAATTGGTGGATATCTATATCCGCAGAATATATACTAGTACGCACTGAAAATATATGAAAACCAGTTATTAATGAAAATATTTTTTTCATAGGAAGCTTTTATAATGCGGTATATACCTATTTAATAAATATTCATCAATACCATTCCAAAAAGCACAAACACGATAGGATTATCTTAGTTTCTATGGCTACCTTCCGGCTGCAACATCAAATCAGCTCCATGACATAATAATTTTCCATTTTCATCTGATTTCCACATGCATGCAAAACAAAAAAATCAGCTCTATGGTAACCGGGAAGTGGATCAAACTAAATAAAAGCTTGTAATAACCCACACAACCTTATTCAGACATCGACACTTACAAATAAGAATATCGGATAATTGGTGGATATTACGAGTATATCCGTAGATATATCCGCATTAAAGTGCAACCCTACACTTGCGGAAATCAGTATCCGACTGTAGCCCTCCGGAAGAGAGCTTTTAAGGCGTCGCGGAAATTAACCCTTCATTACTACTTAGTCTAAGTTACTTATAGCTATAGATATCCGTGCTTATAGCTTACAGACCACGTTGTCTTTCATGATGACACGTTTAGCGCAGTGGTCGAGGTAATGGCTACTGCTCTTCGTGTCGCGGGTTTTTTATGGGTACGGAGCAAACATTTTTTTGTGTTTGTGAACGCTCGCTCCACGATACAGGAGTTATTCCTAGTGTGGGGCATCGTTTAACAAAACATTAGGAAACGAGTAGTTTTCCGACTCACTTTAGAGTTGAGGAAGTACTTTCTGTTCATCTTAGTTTCTGTTTGACAAGTTGGTAGACTTAAATGAGTAGCTACGCAAAGAGCCTTGGGTAGGCAATTAAATCGCTACAGAAAAAGTTAAAAAGATAAGTTAAAAGTTATAAATGCGATATGACATGACCGAGATCTTCAGATCGTTATTAGGAGGCACTTTGTCACCATAGAGTTTGAGTGGCCAATAGGCTAGTGAGTAAATTTAACAGGAGACATATTTTGTTTTTAAGAAACTTATGGATATTATCAGGAGTTCATTAAAGTTTTTAACACTATAGAAACATGTCGTATTTCTTTGTATGTATCTGAATAATATTTAAAATAATAAAGATTAGTTGCATATAGGTACTTTGAATTAAAAAAGTAAATTTTGCTAAAATTCAAGCACTAGGGCAACGACTTGTCGATCTACCATCACTTTTAGAGCTGGAAAGAGCCGTATCGATTTACTATAAACTCCGTAATATGACCATATGCTAAACCACAATTTCAATAGCGAACGCATATCGTGGTATCAGCAGACGGTATCACAGGCTATCATTATCAACACGCCTGCACCGACACGCTAGGCGTCGGGTCAACGAACTCACACTAATTCCCTCCGACTTTTGACTAGAAACAATAAAAAAAAACTGACCATTTTTAGTCTATGGTTCCGGCGGTCATTGCATTGTCTGTTGTTTGAAGATTGTTAGTAAACAAACGTTAACTAAGTTTGTAGTTTTATTTAAGTATCAGTCTATTTCTTAGTTTATTCCAAACCTTTAGACCTCGTCGTTTATACCGCGTACGTCGAAGGAATGGAACAATTTGCCTGCTGTCGTCTTCCCGTCCGATTATAATTTGGGTATCTTCAAGGCTAGAGTGAATAGGCTTTTTATAAACTAGTGCGCCTCACCATCAGAGATTGCATCACTGTTTACCATCAGGTGGGATCGCAGTCAAGCACTAGTTTATACGAATTAAAAAAAAAAGATATTTTTGATCTTGTCTTTAGCCGTAATTATGAATTAAAGTTTTATAGGTTGTAAACCAGTGGCACTAGTAATACTCTCATTAAAGTTTAAACACACAATAGTTTAGGGAAGTAAGCTATTAAAGATCCCTCTACGCTAAAAAACCGTATTTTTATTACGATAGCTATAAAAAACTCCAACCGGTCCTTTCACAATCGTTTCAGTTGTTCGTAAATCCTAAAACTTTCCCAAAAGTTGGTCATTGGACACAGGACTTAGTCAATTAATTGTTCCTGTTGTTAGGCTAATATATCCCACTGCTGGGCGAAGGCTTCCCTCTCCCTTTTACACACACATCTGTCCTCAGCAAAGACATTAAACATATTTGTATCTCTTTAAATCTCTTTGGTCCTCAGCCATTGCAGGCCAACACCTCTTGTAGTTGTGAAGCTCATCTCTCCCCCTTCGCCTAGAAACGTTTACTTGCCGCCCCTTAAAATTTATAAGATTACACGACCACGGAACTCCAATTAAGAAACAAAAAAAAAAGTGAAGATTTAGCCAGCATTGTCTGCAAGTCATGGCCAGCGTTCAAAACTGACAGATTGCGCAATCAACACTGACTCATTTGGCTACTGGAGCTTTTTAGACGGCAAAAAAAACTCATGGTCCAAATTCTTTTGGTAGGTACTGTTTTAAAGTGTTTTGTCAGTAGGTCGTCATAGAAAAAAGAATTTGGCTCAAAGAGGAAGGTGTAACTATGTGCGATAATCAAGATCATTTCTGTTCAATATTTCCAATACGGTCTAGGTTTTTAGTTATGTCGTAGCTTAGGTCACTGAAATATCGCATATTATACAACGTGTTACGTTAAATGCGCAAAACCTGAAAATAGTTTGATCAGAATAACGAGCAGAATCAATTAAACCACGTTTTAATATACTTACGTTAAATTTTTCAAAAAAATCTTCATTTAAAATGTCGCCCTGTCTATTTATGAATAGGTCAAGTCATCACGTGCGCAAAACCCGCCGAAATAGGTAAACGAACACATGGCTGTAGTCCAATCAATTTTCTGATATACGGGATAATAAATGTTCTTATTTTAATACTTACAGATATTAATTTTAAACAAACTAAAACTGCATATAAATCCTTCAATTTTTTTTAAATGATTTTTTTCTCACAGTATTCTGTCAATTAAATAAAAAATCGTTTGAGGTGTCTGAGGTTTTACGCATTTAACGTTAAACGTTGTAGATAGAAAGTAATTTACAATTTTTAAACTACTGTTTCTAAATAAGACACGGTTAGGTTATCTTATTTACACAAAACAATTTTTCATAATATCCTAGTTAGGTATCGAGAAATTATTATCTTACAATCTTACTAATAATCTTACTACTAAGGAGTTTGCAATTTTCCGATGACAGGTAGGTATAACCCTGAATGTGCCAAAAAGTAGTGCTAAATTCTAGCCAAACACGCAGCGTGAAAAATAATTAATTACCGCGTGGTGACGTTATAATTCCCAGTGAGTGCTGTTTCAACAAAGTCTCGTAATACCGAGGGATGTGTGGCAGGGAGCGACTGGTGACGTCACCGGCGCGCCCCGTCTGACTCAATGCCTGAAAGCTCCTATTTCACGTATTTGGGTGTAGAGTTCGGTGTTACGCACTTTTCAGAATCGTTGCTAATTTTACTAATGTAGTTTTTTTTTTCAGTTTGTGTTTATACTTTAAGGTGGTGCATCACGACTCACATTTTCACTGTTTTTCATACAACCGCTCATAACTGATTATGACGTTATTACACATTTTTCATAAGATATTTTGGAAACACAGTATCTTGTGGATATTATCTAGGTTTCTAAAGAAACCACACACAAACACTTAAAGCGGCTAAAAGATGAGAAGAGTCCTGGTCCAGACGGGTTATGTAATGAAGTTCTCAAAATAGGGGCACCTATTCTGATGCACCATCTATTACATTTATTTAATATGGTGCTAGAAACGGAAACAGTACCTGCACAATGGTGTACATCAGACATAATTTTACTCTACAAAAAAGGAAACCCCTTAGACATAGGGAATTACAGACCCATAAGCCTACTAGCCAGTACTTACAAGTTATTTTCATCAATACTTCTAGAAAGACTAACACAGGATATAGATTGTCAGCAACCAAGGGAGCAAGCAGGTTTTAGGTCAGGGTTCAGCACAATGGACCACATACAGACACTGGAACAAATTATAGAAAAATACCAAGAGTTTAACAGACCTCTGTATCTTGCCTTTATTGATTATAGCAAAGCGTTCGACAGCATCAGCCATTTCTCAATATGGAATGCGCTCCAATGTTCAAATGTGAACCAAAAATATATCAACATCTTAAAATATATATATGCAAACAGTACGAGTAAAGTCAAACTTGAAAGAAGAGGCGAAGAGATAAATATAGAAAGAGGAGTGAGACAGGGAGACCCTCTGTCTCCGAAGCTTTTCATTGCTGTACTTGAGTATATATTTCAAAAGCTAGACTGGTCAAACAATGGAGTGCTAATAAACGGATGCTACTTAAATCATCTGAGGTTCGCAGACGACATAGTCCTAATTGCTGAAACTTCCAAAGATCTTGAGCAAATGATGAGATCACTAGATAATGAAAGCTCTAAAATTGGTTTAGAAATGAATATAAACAAAACAAAGATAATGACTAACAGCCACAAAAGACAAATTGAAATAAAAGGAAATAACATGGAATATGTCAACGAGTATATATATCTGGGTAAACAAATATCATTTAAAAGACTCAACAATGAAGAGGAAATAACAAGAAGAATCAACATAACTTGGAAGAAATATTGGTGTCTGAAGGAAGTTCTAAAAGGAAATTACAATATGCACTTAAAAAAAGTTGTTTTCGATACATGTCTCTTACCATGCTTATTGTATGGTTGTCAAACCTGGATATTCACAAACAAAGTAAAGCAACAAATTAAATGTACTCAAACAGCAATGGAGAGAAGCATGTTAAAGATTAGAAGAATTCAAAAAGTGAAGAATGAGACTATCAGACAAAAAACAAAAGTGGCCGACGCTCTTATCCATGCACTCACACTTAAATGGAAGTGGGCTGGACACATTTCACGGTGTACAGACAAAAGATGGACTACTGAAACCACACGATGGAAAGGCCCAGTGGGAAAAAGAAATGTTGGAAGACCAATGAGACGGTGGGCTGATGACATTATTCAGGTAGTAGGAAAGAATTGGCTACATATAGGCAAAGACAGAGAGTTGTGGAAGAAGATGGAGGAGGCCTTTACCCTTACGGGGGGTCCATATTTCAATAAATAAATAGGTACTAAAATTACTAACATAATTTAAGCAAACCTACTAACTAATTACTAACAACATTTGAAATGTAAGCTTGAAATATGGAATAAACGGCTATTATTATTATTATTATTATTATTAAAGAAACCAATTTCTAAATTTGTATAAAACTAATCCAGTAAAAACCTCTGAAAATGTCCTATTCATAATTTGTCTAAAAATTAAAAAAGTCAAAAAAGTAATCCTCTAGAGACCTTGCAAATTTTATTAAGATTCTAAATAATGACAACTTTTTCCAAAAACTTTTAAGGGTTTAAAAAAAACAGCTACTTCCTGGAGCAAGTTTTGTGAAATTTTCGTGTAAATCTCGAACTTACCAAATACTAACAGAGTTTCCAGGCGTTATCTCTCTTTTTTTGCGTTGCCTTTTCGTCAAACATCGCGTTGGATTGCATTAAATGAAGTAACAAGCTTTTAAACCATTTTCGATGTTTACGATAAGCGAGTGGAGAAGGACCCTCTTAATAACATATTTAATTCGAGAGATAGGTACAGGCATGATATTATACTATTCAACCCAATTTATCAATTATCATGAATCCAAGAATACCTACCTAAGTCCACTACGGCGCCTTTCATATCACACCTAGGTTCTCTAATATTATGAATCGGATTTTCTTATATATAAAATGTATTATATATTTTCTAGAAAGCCCATATGCTACTACATAACTAGATTTACGATTAATATGTTGATCGCTTTTGGAAATATTTATAAATGAAAGGTTGAAACTAGAGGCTAAGGTTGGTACAATACCGACTGGTAATCTGCCAGCTAAATCTCATTGAGAAGATAATCAATTAATAAAACTGAAAGGCGTGTCAAATTCTGATCTAATTAACTTTAAAACTAAAAAAAAGAACAACAAAGCTCCATGCGTATTTTAGTTAACAAAGTAATAATTCTGTAATTTATGTGTGGTCATCGTAGCGTGAATAGGTATATGGTCTCATATTCGTATTTCATCATATTTTGGTGTTTGTACCAAACAACTATGTAGATAGGTAGGTAATACATACATATACATATAAATATTTTAGCTTTAGTTATTCACGAACTAGTGCGCCTCACCATCAACGATTTCATCACTGCTTACCATCAGGAGAGATCGCAGTCAAGCACTGGTTTATATTATAAAAAAAATGACCTTAAAACTGTAATCTATTTATCTACGTACTTACTAAGTTCTTTTGTCAAAACATAATTTAAACGTTCTTAACGTAGTTATAATTACATAATTATAGTAATTTCAGTTCCACCAAGCCTCTTATATGTTTCGTCATACCACAACGTGTAATGGTAATTTAATAAGGCTGTATATAGTACCACGAGTCCATCTGTTCGTTGTTTACCAGTTGGAGCCAGTTTTTGTACAATTATTTTAATTAGAAATGTACCTGTCTATCAAGTGCGTTATCTGGGTACTTCTAAATAAGAACAATATGATTCTGTGTTGTGTTAATATATAGAACAGTAGGTAGGTCATGCTATAATGTAAATATCACACTGCAATCTCTTGGATGAAGTAAGCTTGAAGTAACACAGAGCAAATAGTGAAATGTAGGGCCAGCAGACATACAGCGAATGACAGCGATACACTACCGGTCAGTACTGGTACAGAGGAAGACATAAAATATTAGCCCGTATCTACACATTAAACGCTTTGGGAACACAATCGTCCAGCTAAGAAGTGGAATTTCCGGAGTCTGTGTTTCCTAATAACAATCTGGGAGTCTTAAAGTCAAGAATAGGCAAGAGTGCTCCATCGTCGACCACGTCATCGGCATCGCCATTAGAAACCATTAAGTGGTATATTAGTCAAGCACAATCCTACCTACACTAATATTTTATATATAGAGGTAAAGTTTGTTTTGTTTTTGTTTGTAGATAATCTCTGAAAGTACTGGTCCGATTGCTAAAATTTTTTCACCGATAAAAAGCTACTTTATTCCTGAGTAACACATATTTAATGAACGCGGGTGAAGCTGCGGGCCAAAGCTAGTCAGTAATAATTAAAAAAAGATTTGGCACTCGCTTTACGCGAATTTTTACGGTAAAAATTTGTAGAATAGACACCGCAGATTGATGTTTTGTAAAATCCATTAACTTACAATGTCTGATTGGCATTGCTTTTATAGATAAGTTTTCTATCTTCATCGTGCATTGCGCATAGCGTGCACAACCTAGCATTTTCAAGGCAGATTAATTTCGTTTGATTTCTGTTGGAGGTTGAAGAAAGTTTTCGAACATATTTGTCAATTTTCGTTTCGTGTTATATTAGATGGCACAGTTCCAAGGTTTAAACGAACTTGCCTTCTATTAAAAAATAGGTACATCTATTATTATGACATTGCAGTCACGAAACATCATAATTAAATATAGGATTATAAAACTTAGGTACATATATCAGGGATTTGTTAATGCTAGCTTTAATTTTGCGGTTTTTTTAAGTAGGAAATCATCTAATTACTTTTCCCGCTTTAGCCAAAACCAGTCAACAAACAGCTAGGTGCAAGTGCAACTTCTCAGTTGCCTGGATGGCCCGGTGATAAATGTTACGAGTATTTTTGCTGACATGACAAACTTTATGATTTTTTATGACACTGTTATGAAATTTTGTACATTGTTTCTTTACATAGAAAGACTAGAAACGTGTTTCGGTTTTCGTATACTAAAACGAATGTTGTACTACCAAAATTATATAGGTTATTATCAAAGCATATGTTTAATACAGGTCTACTTTAAGGTGTTTTCAAATGAATAGTTCAATATAATTAGTGTTAACGTTCTGTAGTCACTAGCCAGGCGGTCGCGCCCATTCGGTTCACTCACCTTTCTACCACAATTAGTTTTTAGTTTTAGTTGGCTACAAGGGCAATAGCTACGCTTGAGGTGAGCCGTAGAATTATACCTACTATATTACTGATGAAAACTTAATTTGATAATATTGAGACTTAAACATGCATAGTATAATCAGCGTTTTCATTTTCTCACTGCTGGGACTCAGGCCTCCTCTTTAGAAGAGGAAACGGACCGTAATCTACCACGCAGGCCCAGTACGTGTAAATGCCGGTTTCCTCACGATATTTTCTTTCACCGTTTTGGGGGCAGTGGTAATGAAATAAATTACACAAAGTAATGCACTTGGGTGGGTTTGAATCCGCGTCCTATAACTCGTAAGTCGAGGCCGATATCATTGGGCCACTACTGCTGTGCTGGCACAAACTTCAAGTTAATTATGGCCTTTGCGCGAATACTTGTTTTTTTGTCTTTTCAGTATTTTCGTCCTAAAATGAAGATTCTAGAGTAATAGAGTCACGACAAATATTGGTATAGGTACTGTAAACTAGTAAAACTAGATCTATTCATAACCGAGGCATTGTTTTAAAACTGTTTGTTACTTTTGACAATTTCTAAAACTACTAAGAACAAAGAAATAAGTTCTGTCTTGATCTTGATATCTGTGTGTTTGTGATGTTCCGTTGAAGTGTAAAGCTTAACTTTCCCACAGTTCCTCATTGATCCCATCATCAGAACTGAAATTTCATAAGAATGGTACCAATCTGTAGGGAGAAGGTATACAAAATTATCCCACTAAGGGAAAATGGCTTACTGTCGTTTCGGACACGTCATTTTGGGACACAGTGTCCGAATTGACACTTTTTAATTTCAATATTTTTTGGCGACGATTTGGATTCTATCAAATTTAATGAAGCTGTTTTACAGTCAGATACTAAAGTTTTAAAATATAAAATTGCTTACTGTGTGTGTTCAAAATATTTTATTCTAACTGTATTGCCTAACCATTTAAGAATGTTTAGATAAACCATTTATAAACCGATACATTAGCACGCCATTATTTTTCAATTTGTTTATATTTTCATACTTGTTATGGTTTATCCAAAAGTTTACCAAAGGATAGTTTTGTACACCTTTTCCCTTCAGATCATTTCAAAGATAGACCTACAACCAAATTGAGATGCTCGTCGTTTTTTAAAGTCGTGTACCAGCAATAAGACTTTTAACTGTCAATTTAGCTTGAAAGCAGAAATGAAGCCAATATTCTGGATAAACCTATGAACTTATGAGTCAAGCCAAGTACGCAAAAAAACAAAGCAGTTTGGCTCATATCCCTTCCACGGCACGGGGTGAATCATGACAATAATAGGATAATGGCAGGATTGTCTGTCTGTCTGCGCCTACGCATCGATTGTTTTAATCGATCGTAATAATACGACGCTGATGAAGGTATTCTCAGGTACCTAGACATCATTGTATTCAGTTCATATAAAGCTACATTGTTGTCGGCCTCTTAATTAAAGAGTATATATTTACTAGTTTATATTACGATAAAGTTAAGGCTGATATAAAATGCAGGACGATGTAATTTATTTCTCTTTTTAATTGATATAAACTAGTGCTTGACAGTGATGCCTCTTGTTAGTAAGCAGTGATGCAATCGTTGCTGGTGAGGCGCACTCATGAGCCTATTCACTAGACACTTAAATTATATCGGACAGGAAGACCGCAGCAAGCAAATTGTTCAAATCTTTCGATGTACGCGGTATAAACGACGAGGCGAAAAGCTCAGATTGAACTGTAGAGGTTTCAGTTGAGGTGCTTTTTGACAGCAAGCTTTTATTCTACTTATTTTTTCAAGTAAACATCTGTCATTTTGGTTACCCGTGTTCCAGTAACCGAACGTGAGTAAAACAATGTAACTAATGCATCGGGTGCCCAAATACGAACAACGTCTTTCGTGCACCCGAATACCGGCAAACGGCCAAGTGGAATTACGCCATAAGACGCGTAACTTAGTGGAGTTACGCACGATCCATCGTTTTAAAAATTAAAGCCTTTCAAAGTTAGTGATGACGCGACTGTACCGTTCAGCCGCTATGTTTTGTTTTAGTTAATCGAACTGCTATTCTTTAATTTATTCTATCGAATTTAGAACTTTTTCATGATGAAGCTATTGAGGTGAAAAAGAATCCATTAAGTTTTGATTTCATGCCTTGATTGGTCGATTTAATCGGGAGACTGTAAAATTTATTCCAGTACATTTGAGTCATCGTCCAAATTCTAATAAAATAAGAACAGATTGAGTCAGTAAGTATAATCTGTTTATAAATAACTTTGTGATGTAGCTGTGCTTGTAGACTAGAGATGTGTAAGCTCAATTAAAGATTCCCAGAGAACAAAACAGTCCATTAACTTTTTATAAATCTTCTACCACCACAGATAATGCATTAACAAAATTAGGTATACTAAGAGACTAGAACTCGCAGAAACTGCGATCTTCATATTGAATTTATAATAACGTTGTCCATGAACATAACTTACCTAAATTAAAAAAAAAAATCGAAACTTAATTCTATTGACAACTACGATAAGAAATTCATTTGGACGTGTCACATCACTAAACAACGGGGTGTCCGCATCGATATGACGATAAAAAAGTAAGTGGACGTCACTTTTATCGATGATTGCTTTCATTACCATTGAAATAACACTTCAGAATAATACGAATATGATAGGGTAAGCTCATGGTACACCACGATATCGAAACTATCATAGATCAGATTATGATTTTTATAGTACAAAATTGGTCACAGACATTAATATTATTCGGTCTAAATTGAAAAAAAAAAAACAAATACAATCAGAAGTTTTTATTAATAAACTAGTTTTAGTGGCATTGACCGCGTGAAAGTAGGTTTCTCCATACAAACTTTGGACCAGTGTTTCATCCCCTTATGGGGTGAATTTCGGAAAATCCGGTTATTGTGCTTGCCTACGCCATAATTTATATAGTTTGTACTTGTACTTGAGCTACCACTACAAGTACAAAATGACTGGTCTGATGATCAGTCAGCTAGTAGAGGACTACAGCTTAATGTTCATAAGCTGTTAGAAGCTTAGTTTTAAACATTTCTGCATACTGACTACTATGAAGAATCTCGAGCTTTACAGGTAGGTAATGTTGTGTAGAAGGTAGGCTTCATAACTATTGTAAACCTTCAGTCTTTACCTTCAAAATTACCAGTTATAGTTGGCTTCACAATAAATAGGTATTGATTATGTAAATCGATAAACTGCGCGTATTGGTCATTAGGCTGCATTGTGCATTGATACGATATCATTATACACAGCAGTAGTTTCTTTTAAATTAATATTTATAATTAAATAATCGTTTGGAATGTTTAACTTTAGTTTATTAGTATATTCTATTCTTGCTTCTTTAAAACTTACTTTGATTGGTAAATCAGTGACTGATAGAAATCAGGAAAGTATGAAGGCATCGTTTTTGTTTTGAATTCTCCACCCGACTTTTGTGTTTATAATTTTGTTTACATGTATCTTGCAAAGTAAATTAAAAAATATATTTCCTAGTGAAAAATATGAAAACCCTCAAGTTTGATTTACCTTTCTCTATCAAACATCACACGTTATCATCGTGGGAGACCTATTAGTCTGGCATGACATCCTGCGTCGGCCCACGACGTCCACGACACTTACAATCGTGGATCGTTAACAATACGTGACAATTGTTAAACTATAGTTCGATAAATAATTAATAAGCCGAGCTTTCCCGCGCTAACTGTGCGAACTTGCATGCCATAGCGTGTGTCTATGGGGCTTGAAGCTTGTAGTGGTCAGTAATTACTGTGGTGGAAATATGAACAGCTGTTGACATTGATATATAAATTAGATTAGCATTCGTCATGGTTCGATTTTTATTGTTGTAGTTATTTAGTGTCGTTTATAAACGGCTTTGGTGGTTAATCTTTAATGGTAGAGACATGACCCAACCAAGACTAATTTGTTAATAAGATATACACATTTCACTGATTTGCTTCATTGGTTTAAGTTATGGAAACTGTAAAGGCTTATGGGGACAATCGAGACGCGAAAATTCTAAGTGTCTTTGTCATTTTTTTTTTATTGTTGGGCTCACGCTTGACTACTATCTCACTTGACGATAAGCAATGATGTGGTCGACGATGGAGCACGCTTATCTAGAAGTAACCTATTCAGTCTTGACTTGAAGACCACCAGGTTGTAGTTATCAGAAAATACTGCAGGTAATTCTACTCTCTTGCTGTACGTAAGCAAAACATTTTGTTAATTATTCTAAAAACTGTCAGTGAAAATCCTAAAACAGACAGTGATAACTCTAAAATTCACTGTCAGTGAAAAGCCTAAAATTGACTGTCAGTGAAAACCCTATAGAAAACTGTTTTGTTACCAAGCAATCAAAGGCATGCAATTACAACCTCTATCAAAACTTTGATCAAGTTTTCCTAACTTCCATCAATCCGCCATGAAGCCATGAACCAAAACCTTTGGATGTCAGCCAGCTAGTCAACCGCATCCAAGTTATAATTACTATCCCACTGCGCTGCAGACTGATTCAGCCTACTTGACTGGCCTGTTGGTCTAGTGGTTAGTGGCACGGACTGCCATACCGGAGGTCGTGGGTTCGATTCTCATTCAAGACAAATGTTTTTGTGGTAAGCAAGATCACTTCTTCTGTGTCTGGGTGTAATATTTGTGTGTTTAGAAATATTTATGTATATCAGTTGTCTAGCACTTATAGCACAAGCTTTGCTTAGTTTGGGACTATATGGCGTTGTGTGAAAGTTGTAGAATATTATTGTTATATTAATATTACTCTAAGACCTGGCTCGGGTACTATTTGGTCGTGGATCGTGGAGTTTGCGGTCAGCGCCGGTCAGATCGATCAGCCGGTCAGCCGTGACCGAACAGCTCGGATTATAAAGTCACATGGAAACTGAGATTGACCAGAACCTTGGAAGTGAAGGAGGATATTTTGAAGGATCGAATTTCTTTCGGTGGAGAATGCGGAGATCCATAAAATTGATGTATTTTAGCTAAGAAGATAGGTTTTTTAAATGTTACATTTCTTCCAATTTGACTTAGGTGTATTCTTTATAGGTTTTTCTTTTTTAAATGGATCGCTGTTTGATACGAATCAAAATACGTAAGTTAATCTCTAAAGGAGAAGTAAAAATATATATTCCTTTTTTCTCGGCTTTTAACACAAACTTTGAACAATTTTTAATTAATACCGGTTCTATTTAACTAAACATTAAGAACCTAGCTCACTATACCATATTGGTAAAGAAGCCGCAATTTCAGAAACTTATATTAAAACCCAAACGTAAACTTCGAAACCACGCACAAAATTGAAAATTTTAAATTTTAATAATTGATAAACTGCAAACCTAAAAGAGTTTTTTTCCTTGAATTGTTTACGTGACAATGTGAGGATATCCCACCTGTAGGTCAAAACCACAACGGATAAAAATACCGCAGTCAAGTTTATTTAGACCTAGATACCTTATTTATAATGTTGTATAACAATATTATACCTGATGTAATGTAGCGTAGATGCATTGTTTTTATTTATTTTTCCGGTTTCCTTTGTCATGCCATAGCATAAAAGATATCAGGTTATTTATTTATCGATTTATGATTATTTTTTTAATCACAATTATTAATTGAACATACTTAAGTCATGATCAAATATCCCAGAGACTTTGGGGTGATTCATGCGAACAGTTCTTTTTTTACAGTAAGTTTACTTTAAATACATAGGTATATAACCTATGAGAAAAAAAGAAAATACTTTCGATTCAGTCTATTTCTTAAAAATAACGTAACTTGAACCTTCATTTTCTTTCGTAAAAAATTAAAAAGAAATCTGTATTATAAAATGGTAAAGTTTGTTTTTTGCTTATAGGAAGATTTCTGAAAGTACTAGTCCGATTGCTGAGATTATTACACCGATAGAAAGCTGCTTTATTCTTGAGTGATATGGGCTATACTTTATGTACGCGGCCAAAAGCTAGTCTTCATATATCATGAGAAATTGTTAGTTCCGTGTTATAAGTTCATGTTTGACTGTAATTCGCAACATGAAGATCGCTTCATTACTCGGCTGTTACAAATAAGTAGTCGCATCAAACTTTTCCTGAATTCCTTTCAGACAACACGTAATGTATTTTTCGTGACTCAAAGTGATTTTCAGTGTCCGTAACTTAATTCAGAATTATCTTGAATCATGATCGCGAATAATAAAAAAGTTTTCTACTAACTTTTTCGTTTTGTAACGTCTTTATTTAAATTGAGCGTTTTTTTTTGGGTTTTCATGGAACTAGAATCCAACTGAAGAACCTATTATGAAAATCTTTTGTTTACGGATATTGTTAGTAAGGTGAAATTTACTGATAAATCGAAAATAAAAATGTATCATAACTATAAGAAACAAGTAATATCCAAAGATCTAATCAAAAGTCTGAAAACTATTTTTTTTAAATAAAAAATGGTTAGTTTTTAATTAAAAAATTAAAATTAAAAAGATCCAGAAAATATCCCAAAATCAAACACTATCCACGAAACCCTTTTTCATGTCCCTTATTTTTTTTTTACCAAAAAATAAAAATAAAATAGGACTCACCATTGTTGAAGCTTAGAGTAGTTAGCAAAAAACGTGAGAAAAAGTGGAGCGTTTGGCGTGGCGAGTTCGTAAGGCAACGCACCGGGCCGTACTGTGCCTGGCTGGGAGGACTCACGCTTTTATATGCCGTGGCGACGCACACCTATTCTGAAGAACCCATAAAACTATTACATGGAACACAGATCTTGGGACCACTCCTTATAGACTAGATTTTTCAGTAATCGGCTGAATTTTAAATGAGGCGCTCCTATTTGATGTCTCGGTCTGTCTGTCTCTCTAGTAACAAGCAGGAAAAATCTTCGGTGCGATAGAGCTTTTTCGTTGTTTTTTTTTTTTAATAGTATTTTCTGCTGCTTTTACTTTAATCTTAAGTTCTGAGGGAATCCGATGGATCCGGAAAACACATCGTTACTTGTGGTAACACTTGGGATAGGCCTATGTCCAACAGTGGACCTTTATCGGCTGAAATGATGATGATGATGATGATGAAGGCCCAATGGCCGATATAATCACAACGAATAAATGTCAATACATTTACTAAAGTGCGAATAATGGAGCGTTAAAGGCAACTGATCAAACACAGGTGGGTTTTAGTTTTGACACTTTCTGGCTCCACCCAGAACGAGAGAAGTTGTTTAATGGTTTCCCATTAAAAAAAAATAACACAATGAATAAGTATATTATACCTTTTAAGTTGTAAGTTATAATACCTATAAAAATCATAAATAAGACAATTTTCCGAAGAGTTAAAGCGCTTGATCATCGCATTTGTCGTGTCATGATGATCAGTATAATTTACGATCTCAGAATAACATCCGTAATATTAAATTCCTGAAAGTTTTTCTTAAAAATTCATTACTGTTTCTTGCCAAAACTTTCATGCTATAGCAATCTCCTTCGTGGCCAGTTGGTCATCGTATCCAGAATAGGTCTTTTGATTCACAACAAGACAGTAGTGTGACCACGCTGTGTCCAATTTTTCAGTCTTAGTCGCAAACAGCAGCAGAAAGCCAGTGACTAAAGCTCCGTGACTAATGACTAATTAGGATATAAATATTAGATTTGAACGTTGAACTAGTGAACTGTGATGAGCTCTGTCTGCGTAAAACAAAGGGATATGGTATTGGGAGGATTAATTTTTATCTTTTTTTGATTAAAGTTTCAGTTACTTAGTGTTGGTAATTTCTTTCAGTCTTTAAATAGTGGATACAATAAACCTTTTAAACTGCTTTCAAGATGAAAATGAGAAAATTCTTTGTTTTCAGTGCTGTTTTTTTTTCCGCCATGTAAGGGATCGTATGGTAATTGGTATGACTGTTCAAACAGGAATATTAAATGAGGAATTGGGTGTATTGGTTTTTAACTTTTTGACTAATAGAGCGATGTTTCAGTTACTTTGTGTTGGTCATTTCTTTTAGTATTTGAATGGTGGACACAATACATAGACCTATTAAAGTGGATTCAAGGTGGAAATTAGATTTTTTTTTTTCAGTGCTGTTCTTATTTTCATTTCCGACATGTGAGGGGTACCATACCATACCATAGGGGGATCGGTGTCATTCCACACGGTCAGTTTATCATCATCATCATCATTTCAGCCGAAAAACATACACTGCTGGACATAGGCCTCCCACAACGACTGATTCTGTGCGTCTCGCACAGATCTCAGTCAGTTTATAGAATATAGTTAAAACTCCAACGAACTTCACAACTTATTTTGCACTTTTGGATTCCATTGCAAAATCCAATCATGGACTCCCTATTCAAGGGGTTGGGATGAATGGCGAAGGGAGAACAGGGGAACCTTGACCCTTCGCCAATTTGGTGTCAGTAGTACTTACGCTGCATATTTCTAATAAAGGTGTGAGTGCATTTTTAGCTACCACAAACTTTTCCTTGTTAGGTTTAGATTTTATTTATAGTGACATAATCGCACACCCAGGCCAATAAAGGCGTAAGAGGAATTCACTAACTTTACAGGAGAGCAAAATAACTGTTTAACCAGTATATCTATTTGGTTTTTGACTCTATGATCTTTTGTTATATATCAAAAAATAGTAAAAAAAAAAACCTTTTTTCTTGTTTATATTCGAAACACCTTAAATTACCTTGGTAATCAATAATTAATGTTTAATGTTTTACAGACGTTTACCTTATTTATTTAAGACCAATCCTCAAATGTAATGGTTTTTACTCCAATCATCGCTTTCTAAATATTTTTTTTATACTGTAACTACTCATGCTTACGGCTGTTTCGAAGTTCTATACTATGATAAAATACAGAGGCTAAGTACTGTTTACGGCCTTTTTGCTTAATTATTTTTATTCGTAACGGGGTGTTATCGGTATTACTTTAAGAAAATCGTTTTTTTATTAAGCATTAAAAAGCATAATATGAGATACAATTATTTTATTTGACATTTTACGTGCTTATGTTGGTTTATCGGCTTAATTCATTGAAAAAATATTGACTTTAATTGACGTCAAGATTTTTTTTTGCTATAAAACCTTCATTTTAAGTCAAAATGTAACAAAAAAAATTGAGCGCATGTATCTTTACTTATTCATAACTGCAATAAAAAAAAATTGACGTATCTGCACTTACGTCTTTGTTGACCAGGGTGTGCGAATATGTACCCGGTTGAGTCCAGGTTAGGTATTACTCGTAACGAGAACTATTTTCCTATTAGTATCTAAAATCGTTCGTTAATTGTGTAGAGTGTAGACCTATCATGCATGGCCATAGTTAGATAATCAGACAATATCATTGTTTTAAGATAGTGCTATACCTACTGCGCACACTTGTGCCATGTACTATCAAAGACACTTCCGCCTGACCACCGCTAAGTTCATTTTTGTTTGCACTCGAAACGAAAACTTCGAAAATACCGCGATGGTACGTCGATCTGAGTGTGTCGGTATCATACATTTTTTATGGAAATTAGCCTTGTAGAGCTACACTAGAACAACGCCACACGACACACACGCCTGTGTTACACGTGTCCGTCTGTCTAATGTAGTTCTAGCTTTAGTGTCTCTGACCAAGTTACCTCTTTACGCATTAATCATTGAAAAACACAAACGACAACTGAAGAAACACGAATGGGTTTTAGTCAGTAAAAGCCTGACACTCCCTCTTACTCCACCTAGAGTGGGATAGGATACCTCATACATTTTAATACTTATTTTAAGTAATTAAAAACAGATTGAAAAACAAGTAGAGACAAGTTAGTACATGTATGTATAACGCTTTTGAATTTGGGGTGCGACCACACCCCACAGATATAGACAGTCTGGTTTCATTAAATTAGGGTGGTTGCATTATCTGGTATAGCTACTCGTATATTGGCAGTATCGTACGTTTATGTATGATGAGCATGTGTTTTGAAAATGAAGCATTTTTAAATGACGGGATTTTGATCTTGTCGTTCAATGGTTTGTTTGTAACTCATTTGCCACATTACACTTTATTAAGGTGCCAAGGGAACATACTCCCGGGATAAAAGGTGTCCTATGTCCTATTCCAGGACTTGGTCTTTCCGTCTGCCATTTATCGTAATGCGTACTTACAGATATTTGACTCCAAACAACAAACTCTAATCTTTAAAATATTAGCAAGGTTCATAGCTTCATCATCACGTCGGTACAATGCATGCATCCACTAGGTCTCCTACTACAATCTACATCCTATCTTATAAGACATGAAGTTCCTATAGTACAGGTAGATTATGGTATGGGGATGTTGATGGTACGCATATTAAATATTGTACCTTCCTACACATTTTCCAATGCTTCGAAGAAGAAACTCAAAATCATTTTATTTCACAGAGGCCTACAAGACCTACCCTGTAGGTCCATCTCTGCCCCCGTTAGTAAAAAAGACGCATCTAAAATTTTTTCCAGATTTGAGTTATATACATTGCCGGAATCAGGAAAATTGCCTGTATATTTTATATTTTGCTAACTTTCTCCAGTGCGGTTTCAACACAAGGAATAAAGGCTCGATTTTCCGTTTCATTCATTAAAACATTTTTTTATCCGTTTTTACTTTTTGTTAAATACGTCTTTTTAACTATCAGGGGCAGATCTACAAACGTCAGAAGCTAGTGCACAGCTCCAAATGATATAATTTTCTATGGAGAAGAACTGGAAAGAAACTCCATAAAAATATTAAAGAGCGTATCACAATTACGCATAGAGTATTTTTTTTTTGTCGGCATAGACACAAAACACTATTAACTATTAGTAAGCTAATGTTAGCGCAATTTACTGGTACTATCACTGACCAAATTGAAGCGTTCAAGTTAGCATCAGAAGATTGAGGGCCTTTTTTCTAAGTGGTGGTAACTTGAACACTGTTTTGTTAGTGTATTACTAGTTTGTTAGTGAAGGTGTAGTCATCACACTCCCTGCTAACAGTTCCAACTAGCAGTATTGATATTTTTCCAGGGCTACCGTTTTTCGGGCGGGCGTCACAATTATGTTCCTGTAGCTTCCTGTAATGTCGAGTTTCAGTGTGTCAACCAAGCGTGCATTCAAACTGTAACTGTAAGTCACCGTATAGTTTTGTCGCACAAGCGTTAATCGCACATCCATTTGTCGTTCTCACGTGGTACACTCCAACATTCTAGCCTTACCATTTCTCACATATTTTTAATGTTTTATCAGAAATCTTTTATGCCTTATGTTTAGGAAACCTACAATTTGGAACTAACGAAAAGTCGCCTATAGGGTTTTCTTTGTTAGTATTCGGTAATTCCTTGATTTACTCGAATATTTTACAAAACTTGTTCCAGGAAATAGCTGTCTTTTTTAAAACCTTGAAAGTTTTTGAAAAAAATTTTCGTCATTTAGAATCTTAACAAAATTTGCAAGGCTTTTATAGTTTAACTTTTTGACTTTTTAAATTTTTGAGTAAATTATGATGTGTGTTCATGCAAAATAGCAGATTTTAAGAGATTTTACTGGATTAGTGTTACACAAATTTAGAAATTGATTTCAATAGAAGCTAGGTAATATCCACAAGATACTGTGTTTCCAAAATATCTAATGAAAAATGTGTAATAACATCATAATCGGTAAGAGCGGTTGTATGAAAAACAGTAAAAATGTGTATCGATGCATCTTCAACCCTTAATCAAACTGTGGTCTTATGTTTACTCTAATATCTATTAGGAAATTATTAAGATATATAATATGTGTTTATAGATACGTCCTGTACATACAAAGTATCCAACAACATTATTTTATTCCCACACCGCTGCTGTGCGTGGGCCTGTCCGTCGATCAGTAAACTATTCAAAGATACGGTAATCTGGAGAAACATTGACAATTTTTTTTCATAATTGTTGAGGTGCCCAACTTTAATACAACTTACGTGATTTAGTAAACAAGGATCTGGGCTTTTTTACGTTTTTGAATGTCATAAACTAAAGAATTCACGTCACGCAACCTCTGAAGGGGGCTGAAAAATGAACTTCTTATTATCCCTGAAAATGAATCCACGCGATGTTCATGAAAACTAATATTACAGGAGGTTTTTATGTATTGTTTGTTTGTCTATTTTTATTTCCTACGGGGGAGAGTGGAATAATTTCATGGTAATGTTTTATGAAGCCCTAATACAACCGTGTGGATCGATAGAAACTTCAGTCAACGTAATTTTTGAAGCTCACAAAATGACAACTTCTAGATTAGGTTTTTTATCTTATTTGAACAAATAACTCTAACATACGAATTACTCATGTATTGTGGGTGTTCACACAAACATATCAAATTGTAAACTCAATGCACAAGACACCCAGACCCGGGACAGCTATCTTGTAGACCATACAAATGTTAAAATTTGTTCTGTCCAGGAATCTAACCCGCGCCGCAGCGCATTAGTCAATCACTCAACCACTACACCAACCGTGCACTCTATTATGTTAACTTTTAAGTTTTTCTTGAGTCTGTTGAGAAGACCACACCTGCGATGCCTTTGATAATTCAATGGAGATATGACTGATACCGGTGGTCACATCGTGTCGAGTTTTTTTTAATTATTGATAGGCTCTCGTTTGATGATGTAGCGAACGATGGAACTCGCCTAGGAGTAATCTATCCATAAACAATTCTACTTCTTAGCTGTACGCATTGAATGTGTTCCCAAAACTCTTTGTGCGTATGAGTGCGATCTTCACCATGCACCTGTCGACCTGTGGCACAACGCCGTACGCCTAGTGGTCAGATGATGGAACTGGAATATCACAATTTAATTCTACCAAGTGAATTAAATTGTGATATTCCAAAGCCCACTCCTCGAAATGTAAAGATAGAAAAATGCCAGGTTAGCAACTCGGCGTCGATGCTCAAGACATCGAGGAGTGTCACTTTTTTGAAGGATCTTTATCACTAGTTGCACAAAATTGACCAGCATCTTGGTTATAGTACAATATAGATTGCAAGTATCAATAAAGAGCAACAATTGATTGTGCAGATGTCAAGCGCCATGTGCGGACCGATTGAGCTCGTTTGGACGACGCGACTCTGTGCTGAACAGTGTAAGTTATAGAAGAAGAGCGACTGAACAAGAAAAAAAACAATTTTCAAGAAAGAGAAGAAAGAAAGACCTTTGTTCAACAGCAGACGGTCTTTTCGCTCAAAATGATTATGATGAAGTTATGTTCAAAGAACAACATAAAACATAGAACAACATAACTTCATCATTTCCTGTTTGATATATTCTTAAATGCATATTATTTATTTATTTTATCTCGTTACGATCAACTTTTAGTGCGTGCGTCTCGCAGTTTGGTGTATGTTTTATCCTTTTTATGAACGTTTATCCTAGTTGTCTAGGAGGATAGCTATCTATTTATAGTTATAAACACCAGATCGAAAGAAATAATTTGAATATTAATTAATTAAATTAATATGAATTATTTGATTATTAATTTCTCACTCTAAAAAAAGGTCGCACTTTATCGGCCGGTACGTAGAATAATGAGAATTAAACCTTTTGAGTTAGTGAAGTGTTTAAAGTTAGTGCATTATAGTGATCAATGCGGTTTTTATCAATAGCAGACTCATAAAATTGTATAAAAGTGCGAAAAGACGCTATTCTTAGTTTTAACATAATCTGCAACATATGTAAGTATATTAATAAGTTATAGTTCAATTGTCGGATAAATATTTTTGAGCTGAATAAAATCTAAAACTACCTATCCAATGACATAACACACATAATACAGATATTGGAAGTGGGGCGTGTCTTGTGTGTGTGTTCTTTATAGTAAAGTATAAAAAAATTCGTCATTCAAAAATCGCTATTCGCTTATAACTCAGGTACACCGCCTACTTAAACAAGTACGGCAATATTTCAGTGGTAGCTACAGTGTTTGCAGTTTAAAGTCTGTCTGTAGGTCGCTGCGCACTAATTGCACGCCTACCACTACACACTGTGGTTACTTTGTGGACATTGTGGTCGCACTGACGTGGCTTACTCGGTGGTAACCATATTTGGGGATTTGGGATTGGTAGGTACCTAAATTAAATTGTTATTGTGTGATCTAAAAATAGTTGTCGCACGAAATTGTACACCTATCTGGTAGAATATGCTAAGCTTTATGTCATTTCTGGTATTAGGTCCTTAATTTTTTTTAAGAATTAGAGTCTTTAATGCCATCGACATTTTGTTGTTAGGTAGATTGAAAGTTGATAGAGATTGGTTCTTAGACGAAAAGTCGTGTCATACCTATCTATTAATATATTTTGGCGTTACCCATTGCCCAGAAGTGGGCTTGGCTGTACCCGGCCGTGAAATCACCGATGATATCTACCTTTATACCTACACTAATACAGGCTGAATTTTTCAAGGTATGGATGGACAAAACCGTTTCGAATTCGTTCGAAAATAACTCAAAGGAGTGTGTCTAATTGAATTAGTAGCTATATATTCGTGGATAAAGGCCATAAGTAAAAAAAATGTAAAGTATGGTATGTACCAATAGAAAAATAGTTTTTATTTTTTGGAAAAAAAATCTCATTTGTTACAGAAGTTATGACATTTAAATAGCAAACTTCTGTGACATTTATCCTTATTATTTATATTATTGGATGGTGTAGTGATTTAAAAAAAAAACAACTGTTCCGATTTTTGGATTTTCATAAACTTAATGATTCAGTTTTAATTTTCATCAAATGCTTTGAGTATTTTTCGCTATCCTTTATAGTTCTGGATTTTGCCAACCTCACACAATTGAAAAATTCACCCTGTAGGTTTAGCAGCTGTGTCGTCGCATGCCATACACTAACGAGTTTATCATTGTTTGTTGTGATTGTAAAGACGTTATATACGTCTGTGCCGTACGGTTATATACGTAGTTTATTTTATAGGTTGTTATTATGGGCTATATTGTATTAGGAATGGGTTAGTTTTGTCATCCTGAGGTATAATTTTGGAAAAAATGTGGCTGTTATACTGGATATCATTGCCTATTATTAAAGTAGGCAGTGACATGATGATACAAAATATTATAAGCTATTAGAGCTTCTTTTTTAAAATATTGTCTGAAAAATTGTATTCACTGAAAAATTGTGGCGCCTGATAGACTGATAGTTTTTCTTACCATTACCTAGAAACGCGTGTTGCTATCGCAAAAGTTCCAGGAGCTAAAATAAAACTACTTCCTTGCCGGAATCTGTTTCCTGATAACTACAACCTGGGGATCTCTAAAGTCAAGAGTGAATTGGTTACTTCTAGGCACACATCATCGCTTACCATCAGGTGAGATAGTGGTCAAACGCGAGCCTATGAATATGAAAAAAAAACGAAATAGTTTGCTGGAAGAAAACTCAACTTTGAAATAAGCTCGCTTATACATGAACTCCGTCATCCTCTTATATTATAACTGATGGTGTAGCCACAGTATTAAAATATTGTAACACTGTGGTGTAGCCATGTAGGTACAATATAGGTTTAAAATAATAATAATAATTTATTCAATAAGAAAGAAAACAAAAGAAAAAAAAAAGTTTTATAAAGATTTAATATATTTTTATAAAAATTTTATGTCTGCAGATCTTGTTTGGGAAAAATAAAATGCAACAATTAGAACAAATACATTTATTTATTCTTACAATAAATTGGAGCCGAGTAGCGAACACTTATAGTAATTAGTTTAGGTAACTTTCGCTTACAATAACATTTGGTTCGAACGTAACGTCAATGGCACTAGCAAGTGATATTAAAGTTACTGATTAGGCTAAACTTTACTTTGTCTTACTTATTTTTATCTACATCACAACATTGAGCTATTGTTAACTTTAACTTAGAGTTTAGTTAAGAATTAAATTATTTAGATATTTCAATTTGGAACCTGGTCAAAACCTGCCAGGCGCATTACTTTGTGTAATTTATTTCATCACCTCTGCTCTCAAAACGGTGAAGGAAACCGGCATCTAGGACATTCCGGCTTCAATTCAAGGAATCAAAAGGAAGGAAGGAATCAAAAATTTGAAGACATGTGACAATCACAAACTGGGCCCGCGTGGTAGATTACGGCCCATTCCCTCTCCTAGAGAGGAGGCCTGAGTCCCAGCAGTGGGAACATCAAAAAGGCTGATTATGATTATTTATATATGAAACCTAGTAGGAAATTGGTATTACATAGGATCTAACGAGCTGTGGGCCCGTACAACACAGGGATATTGTTGTTTGACGGGATGACCAGAAACCCCATTACAAGCTCCATTTGACGACCTAAACTGAACTGTTAAAGGGATTTAGCTTTATAGGCTGTATAGTTACATCCCTACTTCTCATTCTCACGACTGTCATTTTAACACGTCATGGTAAGGGCCTTGGATGTCTTCTTGAATTAGAAAGAAGTAAAAATATCATGACCGTTAGAAGTAATGGAGGGAGGCCTTTGCCCAGCAGTGGACAACACGGGCTAGTAGTAGTATTAAAGAAAGCATTCTTAGGTAAATCTTTATATATATATATAATTCTTCTTTACGTGTGTTTGTCAGACAGCTCAAATGGTTTGACCGATTTGAGTGAAACTTAGTTTAAATATTGGAGTATATTTTGAAAATATCATTGGATTCAGAAGGTAGAACTGCAGTCGGGTATTCAATTTATTTCCTAAAGAAAAATCGGCTTTCGGACAGGACAACATCTGTAGGGACCGCTAGTATAGAAATAAATTGTACAGTCTATAATACATATGCTAAAATATAAAATTCTCTACCACTAAACTCATTAAAAAAATAAATGGCCCGTTTTGACATTTGAGAAAAACCCTAGAATGTTACTTGGAACGAAACTCAAAGAAACAATAAAATACTAAGTAATTTAGAGCCCGGTGTAGTAGTAGGCAGCTGTTTTAGCTATTTCAGTAGTAGCTACACTACACTGGACAAGCCGCTTAGTCAAAATACTAATGTCACAACGGACCTTTTATTTTTTGACAACTTTACATTTGGTTAAGAATAATAATATAGATTACTTCGAACTAAATTGTGCGTTATTTTAGTCTGATTTTTTACAATTAAATATTCGTAATTATTGAACATATTTTACGTTTTTTTTTCAAATTAGTCCTTCGCTACAGAAGCTAAAGTTTCTAATGCCTTCTTAGGTAAGTATGAGGTTTTTATTTTTGTAATGTAACTAACTAATTAAAATATTACGATATCTAAGTGCCATCAAAAAATGACACTGTTATTTACAATTTAAACTCTATCTACATAATTATGTACAATATCATTTATAATAAAAATCCACCTATAAATATTTGACAAGTTTTTTTTTCGATTCCTTAAAAAAAACTAAATTATTACCTGACTCTTCCTTGTCATAGAAAAGGTAACTGTAAACTTTGTATCGCAAAAAGACAATTTCTGTAGAGGTGTCGCAAACATTTTAGAAAAAACTCCTAGACTGTTTCCTAAATTTTACGATTCCACTATATTAACGTCTTATCTTTGCTAGATTTTTTTGTTGAGGAATTTTTACCCAAAAATCGTCACTCATCATAAAATTCATCGCTCATCATATTCCTACACCGTGTCACACACACAAACGTGTGTTAAAAATGTCATTAGGGTTGAGTAGAATAATGATTGTCACAAACTTTAAAACAAAAAATACAGATCTAAAAGAAACATAGAAAATCACTGACGAAAATTCCTCCACATAGTATAGTCCAAAAAAAATACGGGTACACGTTTGTGTGTCGATGTCTAATACACGGTGTAGAGAGCTAACGTACCCACTGTACAGAAACAACCAAACAACATATTGATATTGCTCGAATTTGCAAGAGCACAAACTTCAAGCAATGCCGAAAAGCAACCATCGAGAACAATAATTATAAATATTTATAAAGTCCATTTGGTACACTTGTTGAGCACATCCACCAACAGTCCCACATACAATCACTTCACAATAGTCTGTATCTAGACTGCCGATGGATCATGGATAGATGCAACTCGAAAAAAAAATTCGTCATTCCAACACAATCCCATTGTCATTTTCCTAAAAGTTTGTAATCTGCTAATTCATAATGATCGATCGTTGATCAGTTGGGGTAGAATAACAATATCGAACTTAATAAAAGCAATAACTGCACAATGACGTTCTAATGGTAGATCACTGATCAAAGGGACTGTCAAAATTTTAGCATATTTCCATATTCATTTGTGCTTTCTGTTTCTGCTTTTAATGGAGTGTCAGTGGTTGGCAATTGGAGAGTCATAATGACGACATTATATTAGTAGATTGCCAAGCTTGTCAAAATGAACAATTATGAAATTAATGATAGACCATTCTGACTCTACTGTAATAGCAGACTTGAAGCCGAAGTATGGAGCTCGTCATCTGACTTGATGGCACTGGCTCTAGCAGCTGTTCTACTTTAACATAGGAACAGGTCATCAGTGCGCTTGTCTATACCGCTGATCATATGGCTGCAGGAGATTTTGTACGTGAAAGGTATGGAGCTCATCGTCTGACCGGTTGTCACTGGCTCCAGCAGCTGTTCCACTTCATCATAGGAATACGTCATCAGCGCCGTCCTGCTTGCCGGTGATCATGTAGCTGCGGGAGTTCTTGTACGTGAACAGGAAGGGCGCTCGTCTCGAGGGACAGCGGAACGAGCGGAGGAGGATGGGAGGTACGTTGTCTGTCTTGTTGCCGATGGGCTCTAGAAGGTTGTTCCACAGAAGGTTGGCGGCTAGAAGATAAAAGAGAAACGTTAGAGTTTTAACAATATACTTAAAACCAAGTTAAGGTTTTTATCATTACTTTTTTCGGCACTAAGGTAATCCAGAACAGTGCATATTAAAAAAAATATCCTTTTATAGGACCACAGGTTTCGCTTTCAAAAATTTCTCGTGGCCCTAGCAAGCATCGGTCAGCTGGGCCAAGGGTAATAGAAGAGAAATACTCCACCCAGAGTGCAAGATGTTCCATACTCAAATTAAATTAGATAAGGCAAAGTTTCTGAAAGACCACATACATTGACAATCTGCAAGCTAATTTTGGTTGGCTTTTTGTAATCCAGATGCAGGTCACGCTGGCTATAGTGGCTATTATTAGACTACACATATTTATCTCCAATCAAATTTAGTGGTCATTTCACAATTTGTCCTGATAAAACACTAGGAGGAACTGCTAACATATCACAAACGTTGTTAAAGCTGAAGACAGTTTGAGACATGAATAGTATAGAACCGTTACCTAAAGCATGGCCTTTCTGCGAGAAGTGGAAGCAGTCGTGCGTGATGTAGGACTGGTGGATGACGAGCGGCAGCGGCGAGGTGGGCGGCAGCGGCGCGTTGAACAGTCGCATGAAGGGCTGCACGATCACCGTGAAGTCATCGCTCGTGTCGTACCGACCACTGTCGATCTGGAATAGTACAGTTAAGTTGAGGAAAAGTTAGTCCACTAAAATGGTTTGTGCTGCTTAACACACAGCATACTGATTATCTACAGGGTTATTTGTAAAACACTAGCAACCTCTCAGGACTAATTAACATCAAAAACAACTTTTGCTCTATGACGTTTAAAAATGTATCATATTTTAGTTCATCCGATTTTCATACGAAAATAAAAATATTTAAATTGAACGGTCTAAATATCTCTGTCTATGCGAAGCAAGCGATAGTACTGGGTTGTACAATAGCGGGGGTGCTTGATGCGCTTTCGTGTAGGTGGGATATTCAACATGTATCGGTGGCGCATGGCCGTACGTCTAGTAGTCCGATGATGGAACGGGCTAGGCGAAACCGCGAAATTAAGTTATGCAATTCCCACGCACACTCCCCGAAATGCAACCGGTAGAAAACTGACAAGCTAGCAACTCAGCGTCGATGATCAAGACTTTAAAGCCTCAACTAGACGAGTGTATCATCGCCAATTATCCTTCTGACTCGCCTTTCAATTGCCTCCAGTGCATCAAGCTGGTAGCGGGCAGATCCGTCCCAAAGATGAGAGAATTACTCCATACACGGTGGAACTTGATAAAGTTTGAGCAGCTGTTCCGGCGTGAAATACTGTTTGTCTGACCTTTGCGAGGATTCCCAGTTTTTTTGTAGTTGAACCTTTCAAAATATATTTTTCCGAGCATGGGAAAAACATATAAAATGCTTACTAAAATTTCACTAATAGTGGAACCATTCCTTTGTAAAATCAAACTAAGTTTTTGGTCTGGTGTAGTTCCCGATTTAAACAATTATATTATTTTAGTACATTCCATTATTCTTTCAATACAATCCAATACATTCTTCATTCCATCATTGTAAACCATTTTGTTTATTTTTCTTCTATACCTAGCTACAACCGTGATCTCACTCTCATTAGTACCCACTCCATGCCAGTCATATTCACACAATATTCACACAATCCATTCATTTTAAATCAAAATAAAAAATCTATTTATTTCACATAGACCTACATGGGCACTTATAAATCGTCAGAAGTTGGTGCATTAGGCCAAAAACCAACATTAGTTTTAGTCAGATCCTACAAGCTATAACTTACCAAGGCAACTTCAGCTTTTTGGTAGAGTCTTGCCATTCTTACAAGGTCATAGAGCTCGTTGCCGCCTTGTCGGTGGAAGCAGGTGCAGAACAGCGAGTGCATCAGCCGACACATCATGGGACGCAGCACGCGGATCGACACTGATACATCTGGAATAGAACGTGTAAAAATTGGTGACAAGTAATGGCATTTTTTCTGAGGTAAAGAATAAATTAAATTACTAAAGAATAAATAAATTATTAAAATTACCAGGAGATTGAGAGACCAAGATTCAAAGTATTTTATTTCAAATAAATCATTTACAGGCAGTTTTGAAAGGTCAAGAAGACGGTCAGTCTGAAAAAATATGCTAATTTGCACATTCCAAAGCGTAGATCTCTTTAGGGAAGAATGTGCAAGAAACTCACGTCATGTATTACAAATATCTCGTTACATGTTTGTTGTAGTAGTAGTGACTATTAAGTGGGAACAATGTAAATAAAGTAAAAAAAAGACTAATTCTAAATATAAACCACTGGCAGCTAAGAGATTACCAGTCTGAACTGACAGCGCCCGTTCACAGATATGGCGAGTATATCTGCACCACTCATGTCAACCATTATGAATGGAACCGAGTGATCCAACACACGCGCCACCATCAGTGAAACATTAGAGTGAGCATGACAAACTCTCAACTGGCAAGCTAATCGTCCAGTGGATAACGGCAACTCACCTAAAACTGGTACCAAATTAACGATAGTCCTCGGCAGATGCTTGTGCAAGTAGTCCAGCGCGATGGCCAGCTTCTTGGCGTGCGCGGCCGGCGACCACGCCACGGGGTTGAGGCACGACGCCGAGCACAGGTCGTTGGCGCCGATGAACACCGTCACCATCTTCCAGTCCTTCGCGATGTCTATGTCGGACGCTGCGCGCATTCGATCTACTATTATCTGGAAATTGGATATATTGTCTTATAACTTCAGATCTTATAATTCTTATAATAAAGTCTGCACTGGTAATTTTGATAGGGATTTTTGGTTTTACTGGTCTTGTAGTTGCAAGTGCTAGTAAACTATGATGCCCTGGGTAAGATTGGCAAAGAGTTACTGGGGTTTTCGTCTAGTATTTCGGCGTTCCTCGTCTAGATTTCTTACCGATGTCTTGCAATACGCTCACCCATATCTGAAAAAACCTTTGCCTTTTGGAGAATACAGGTCCATCATGATTATGATGATGTTATGTTCAATATAAATCAAATAGGGGGTAATTGAGGACGGTGAGTAATAAGATTGGAAACAATCTGTGATACCTACCTGAATTCCCTTCCGTAGATACTATCAGAGTTATAACGGATATGTGGGTGTAATTTACTCGTATGTCAAACGTAGTACGTAATTGTTGTGTCAATTAATCTCGTTCCTATTTTCTAAACTGATGTTAATTACCCCATGTGAGCCCGGGTAGTTAAGAATAGCAGTGTTTTTTTTTCTTAAAAGTTCTGATCATGTCGGTCATTTATAAGAATTTAATAATAATAGCTAGATTAACAAAGTAGCTGCAGAAATAAAAGTTGATTGTATTTGTGACTCTCTTGCATTAGATATTTTACGTGAGGTGTTTTCAATAATCCCACTTTTCCTTACGGGTCATGATTTTAGCATACCTACTCGGAATACAAAAATAAACTGATTCCAATGCCCAACAGTTTGATATAATTGGAACTCAAACACCAACCATTTAACATCGCTTACTCCACATGTCTGAGCAAACGATTAAACTTACAAAATCAGCATACAACGCTGTATCAAAATAACCACATATTACATACTTGTGTCACATACAAACGATAAACCATTCGTTTTATCTTCAATTATAGTTGTGAAAAAGATGAGCAATCTGCACACAGGTGAGTTACCAAATCTCAAACATTTGGTAAGTACAAAGTTAACGAGAAATATGCAACTATTAAGTTCAACCTATGTCGTTTACTTGTGAATGTTAATGACTTAACAAATAAGTACAATAGCTCATGTCATCAGGGTCATGGTGGTCGTTTAGTGGTTCTTTGTTAAGATGCGTTATATGTATAGGTGGATGGGTTTGTATTACTATAATGCGAATGCCAAGATTAGAAGTTGCGAAGGTTTTTGAAGGCCCAAGCTTTCGCGGTGCAATAGAACTGTGACTTTGCGAGGCCTTCTCCTCCTCCTTCTCGTTAATAGATTTGAAAAAAATATATGTATATGTCGGAGAAGTCAATAGTACGGAAGCTTGAGAACGAATGAACGAGCTAAGTGACAAGTGACGCATGTCACTTGACAGAATCCGGTCTGACGTTTGCACGAACCGAGCAAATATAAGTTCCAAGCGCAGAGGCTCGGGGCTCATTCCTTTGTCGACAGTCGTGCGATGTACAACGTCCTATTCTCGGGGACTGTCTCACGGCTCGTTATGTGAAGTGAAAACCTAAAGCTTGCATTAAAATAAATCAGTTGTGTGATCTGGAAAAGTTTGTTTATTGCTCGATACCCAGCCAGCGCCCACAAAACAGTGTCTTTGGAAAGAGCTTCAATGATAATCGGCATCCTCTGCCGACATATAATATAAATTAGTGATGAAATTATCAACTATTGTTTTTTTCGTGTGATTAATACTTTTGTCAAAAAAAAAAAATTTAGCAATTTAGCAATTTCGCAACTTTACCCTACTCCTTCGAAACGGCTTGGATCTTTAGAAACATTTTTATACATACAAATTTGTGGTTAAATATTCTTCAAAGTGAGCATAGCATAAGTAAAGAAAATGGATTTAAAGGTCAGCAGGGCTCTGTCCGGGCGCAACTGGCCGCAATTAAATGCATAGATACTCGTACTGCCGCCTAGGAGGTTACGAGAGGTGAGTCTATTTAATTCCGGCCAGATGTTCAAGGGGCTATAAGCCTTATTAGTGATATGCCTTCACTTGTGAATGGGCAGCTAGGGTCATGTGTAGGGTTCTGTAACCAACCGTCTATTACTAAACCTCCGCTGCGCGCTGTACGTCTATCCGTCCGTGCATCTTTCCGTCTGTCTGCGGGCTGTATTTCACGAATGTATAGGTAGCTGAAATTTGGGCAGGTTGTATTTCTATGTCTCTTTAACAATAAGTGATTTTTTCAGTTTATGAAACGGTACTCTTTGTGTGCGAATCCGACTCGTAGGTAATGGGCTGGTTTGTATTTTGACTAACCGGTTCTTTTATCTCTGAAGAATCTCAAATCGTCCAATTCGTACTATATAGTTTTATGTTTGTGTTTCCCAATAGGAAATTCAGTTGAAGGTGTGGAAACGCATAACGTGTATGATGGTGAATAATGGTTTCCTTTAAAGTTTCCATAATAAGGAAAACTAAAAAAGACACTAGGTTGTTACGAAACGTAGTGTTGTGTGGTAATGAAATAAAGCTTAATTGCTAATCTCAATTTTAATTATTTCAAAACTCAAATTATGACCGGGCCAGGATTAAATCAGAACACAGAGAAATCGAGAACAGATACAGAATTGATTATTTTAACTTCATGCTACTCTCTTATCTAGAATAGTCTTTCGATAATATTTTACTACCACTAATTCAGTACCTACTACAGGGATTTTATGAAAAGGACACAGGTGTGGTTTTAGTCAGTGAAAGTCGGTCTAACACGCCCTCCCGCTTCTCCCTAGGGCGAGAGATATCATTAGATGATTTCATAAATTTTCATTATCATTTCAGCTGAAAGACGTAAACAGTTGGGCATAGGCCTCTCCGAAGTGTCACAATGAACGGTCCTGTGTGCCTCGCAACCATCGGGTTCCCGCAACCCTTACCAGGTCATCGGTCCACCTTCTAGGAGGCCTTCCAAGTTCCAACGCTACGTCTTCTAGTACGCAGTCGCCATTCCAGAACCTTTCGGCACCAACGGCCATCCGTTCTGCGATCAATGTGCCCTGCCCATTGCCACATCGGTAACCTTCTGCGGATATCATCATTTCTGATATGGATGATTTATCACTTTAAAAAAAAAATCTATTTGCAGCAAAGGACTTATCTACATCTGACATACAAGTGATAGACATACAAACGCACATCATTAATTTGTAGGCACGCAAAATGTGGTAATGTCGGCGCATGGGTCACGCTCCATAAGCTAAACAAAAATGAGTGCTCACATGCATTTGTAATTGTCCAAATTGGCAAATAAGTACACAGTCGAGTGTTGATTTTGTGATAGTTTGATATTTCACGCCTTCAAGTTTACTTAGTTTACGCACCAATAAGTTGAACACACTTGACCATTTGCCATAGGCTTGTGAAATATGTTGTAGAATGGGTTAACTACCTATAGATCTCAAAAATATGTTTTTGCTGCCTTTTCTATAGTAGGCTTAGTTACTCTTAAAGCGTTTCCTCAGAGTTACATGAGTGCTGCGTAAGTAAGAATTTCCAAGGCTAGACTGAATAGGCTCATAATAAACTAGTGCGCTTCACCATTTGCATCACTGCTTACCATCAGATGGGGTCACGATCAAAGCGCCCGAGCAGTGCCATAAAACAGTAACTTTCTGAAACCTACTCCTCGGCAACGGCCAGGTTGATAGGTTTGAAACAAATAATGTTTATTATAGATTCATGAACAACATTATCGACTTTTAATTTTTTCGTGCGTTAAATACTTTTGTCTAAATAATATATAGCAATTTTGCAACTTTTTCCCTCTCCTCCGAAACAGCTTGGATCTTTAGAAACATTTTTACACATAAAAATTGGTGATTTTTCAAACTGAACATGGCATATGTAAATGAATCATATTTCGCAAATAAAATGGATTTAAAGGTCAACAATTAAATGCACAGATACTCGTACTGTCGCATGCCGCCTAGGCGGGTACGAAGTGTTGTGTCCACTTAATTCCGGCCAGATGTTCAGAGGACTATTAGCCTTAAAAAAAATACTGTCAGTTCTAGAAGCTTCTTTGTTCATCTGCAACATAATTTGGTTTGTATTGAAAATGCTTACCTTGGCCTGTTTCAAGGCATCTTCATCCGACGCCACAGGGAAGGCCACATTGAACTTGGCGTTCCTGGTGAGCCACTCGCCCGTGCCCGTGGAGTACCCTCGGAGGTTGGGGTTGAACTCCTTCAGGATGTTCGGTAACGTCAGGTATTCTCGCCATGTTGCGTCGCCGCCTGAAAGAAACATTGAATTATTGAACTGAATTGTACGTAGAACGACGTCGCGTGGCGTCGCATGGCGTGTATCAAGTGTAGCTCTTCAAGTCTAGTTTTCATATAAAATGTATGGAGACCGACGCGCCCAGAAAGACGTACGTGTGCGCAGCGTAGTTCTACCTTACTTCTGGCCAATTATTAAGAAAGACATCTAAGTGGTCCCACCATCTACTTCGTGGTCTGCCGCGACCCCGTCGTGCGATTTAATAGCAAGAGATATGTACTATTACATATATAATGTAGAAATGATAACCATCGCGACTTAGTTACTAGTCAGCTCACACAATCCCTTAACGTCTGCAGCCTGCAAAGGAAGTGTGAAAAGTGCATAGATCTACATAATGTGATGTCAAAGTGCTTTTATGTAATGTTTTGTAGCACTGGTAGGTAATGTCTTCCATGTTTACTTATGTACATATCTACATAATAGAAATCACGACCTCATGAACCGTTTGTTTTGCTGTTCACTTACTAGGTAAATACAGGTGTCTCATAAATAATTCACTTTTGTAGATGCCTAAAAAATAATAAATATACACGTTTATAAAGACAAGGGAAAATTACTGTTTGAAAATAATATTTTTCAACTGTCGTCCTTCATGGCTCTGGCACTCTTCAAAGCGCTCTCTATATTCATAAAAAAGTACTTCAGAAGTTGAGTACGAATGTTGTTGATTTTTGTCTAATGTTTTCCTTAAATTCCTTTCGTTGTTGAAACTTCTACGGTCCGGACTAAGCGTTTCGCTTCGTCGTTTATACCGCGTACATCAGGTACTAGAACAAATTGCCTGCTGCAGTCTTCCCGTCCAATTATAATTCAGGTGTCTTCAAGACTAGGGTACATAGGCTCTTAATAAAGTAGTGCGCCTCATCATCAACGATTGCATCACTGCTTACCAAGTGAGATCGCAGCCAACCACTAGTTTATATCAATTAAAAAAAACAGATACGGTTGAATGGATGGATTACTGTTGTACACCCTCATCATCATCATTTCAGCCGAAAGACGTCCATTGTTGGACATAGGCCTTCCCCAAACACACACATAGATAACCCAAAAGGTAAAAAAACCTGAAGGTGAAGGCTACCGTTGATTCCATATCTACGCTAATCTGGTGATGATGATTGGATCGTTATTGTCGCAAATATAAACGTGCTATCTAAACCCAGTATTCGACGGAACTTCCAGTTTATAGATAGGTCACCTGATAACTGTTATGGGTAGTAAGTATGTTAGCGCATAGGAAATCGTTGCGGTCAGGAGCGACTTATGCTAACCACGGGCAGTAAGCTGATTGAATGTTATGGTAAATCATATGGCCCATGTTACGTGCTACAGTAGGTAGCTTTCGAAACCATAGTGTTTCATAAATGGTACAATCCTTGCTAATTAAGGTGAAAGCATAACTTTCCTCGTGCTGTACTAGCGCATGATAATAAAGATGGTGCAATTCTTTAATTGTCACTATGCTAACTTAAAATCATATACTAACTGCAGATTACATTTCTTTTTGTTGCCCTTCTGCTTATTATATTTTTTGCTGTTACTTGTACCGTGCTGAATTTACATTTTCGTTCTAATGAATTCTTCTGCTCCTGCTGACCTTTCATCACGCTGTCACGTCACCATAGGGAATATGTATTGTGCATGCATTTTTTTAGGTCTGGTTTACAAATATGAAACGTTTGTCAATTTTTTATATTCTTTCCACAATTAGTGTTCTCTTTTCGTATTTATATTGATAAACTGGTTAGTTAACAATTACTGCACATTCTCTACTATAAATATTTTATCTCTGATTGTAGTAGCACTAGAGTATCTCACCAATGCAAACTGAAAGAAGACTTACCAGCACACCACGAAACTCCGCGATACTCCACGAAGGCTCCTAGCGCGAACTCTTCAAGCGCCCCGCTGCCTGCCACCAAGGAGTCTCCTATCGCGGCCACCACATCGATGTCTCCGGGCCTGAGCCGATGCACCGAGGTGGGGCGCTGAGGACTGCGGCCCCAGGAGAGGGCGTCCTCGCATGGGAAGGGCACGGTCGGGGGGATGGCGCGCTGGCGGCGGACGTGAGACTTGCGGGATGGGTAGCGGACCTGGAGCTGGAAATTAAAGATGATAGATATTAATATAAAGGTAAAGCGACAAAAGATACCTGGAGATACAACTGACTGACATAATCCTTTATGGCATAATTGCATTGAATTTTGGCGGACTGTAAGTATGTAACTAAGGAAAAAACAAGAATACATAATTTAGACGCTAAAGATTGATGTTTAGATGGCTAAAGTTCTAAAGATCCCTAAGTATTTTATTAGGATGCTTGGTATATATCCCCAATGTTACACTGGACAGTGATCCAACTTTTGCAGATGTTGGGATAGTGCATGAGATGCTAGTTTTTAAAGGTACAGGGTGTAGTCTCGCGAACCTTCAATAAAAAGAAAGGACCTTTCGAACGGACAGGTCCTGTGTCTAGTCCTAGACCAAACTGCCCTTATTAGCCTATTTTAGATTCTAGTCGCACGGAGAACTCCAGGTATACCTCGAAGCTAGGTTTTATCATTTAGTTCTCATATAGCGGCATAGATGTCGCTACGAATTATCTCGTAGCAATATCTTGACAAGACTGAATTATGACTGTGACCTAATCCTTAGGTATTGTCAAGTTTACTCAGAGCATTGTAAAATTCAGTGCCATATAAATATCATTATAGTGTGTTTGTAAATGCCACGACAACCCGATGGCCAGCCAGATCAAACGTCGCAATTAAGTAGAAATGAATTGGCTACACGCTTCGAAGGGATTCCGATCACATAATAAAACAAGCGATGGACTGGAATCTTCAAGGAAAAAGAAAGCGTTGTCGACCCCGTCAAACTTGGCGGCGCACCGTGTTGGCAGAAACGGAATTACGGAGAGCGAGGTGAAGCATGAAGCTCAAGAGCGTTCGCGATGGAGGTTTACTGCGGATGCCCTCTGCCTCATGTAGGGAACTTGGGACATTAAGTCAAGTACAATGCGTTCCAAATGAGAATAGGATCGATTGCCATGTTGTGACGTCACGATTTACTGTCAAATGAAAGAAAGAAATTTTTAAACTTTTATTACTTTACGAAAAATTTAATTTATTTACTAACTGTGAACGAAAAAAATTAATCAGAATCCAGTTCTTAAATTTTACTCATTTCTGAGTTCTACAATTTAGCCAAAATTTCTTCGATTTGACAGTAAGACGTCACGTCAAAACACCGCAATCGATCCTATTCTCATTTGGAGCGCATAGTAAGTCATGAAAGTATTGATATATTGTCACCAGTCACGACTATGTATGTAGGCTATATGTCTATGTGATGACATAGGTACGCTCATCATATGCACATAAATGTTTGTCTTGACTGTAATTACGTATGATTCATGTTTGCTTTCTATTTCATAACTAATTAGTATTTAAGTACTTGTAATTAACGAATCATAAATTTTATTCACGTAATGACATGATTAGCTGCTAGGTTAACGGGCCTAATAATGCTAATAACATAATTTTACACTATATGACAATTAGAGTACAACGTACAACAAGACAAAAGTAGAGCAAACTATTCATTAAAGACGATTTATATTACAGTGGCGAGCAATGTGCAAGGTCGGTCATTTCATTGCCGCGTCCTCATCGATTCCAGGCCTCAAGTGTAAAGTTACGGTAACAGCGTTGCGTGGCCCACTCGTGCGCGTATTTGAAGCCTTACTTGAATTTAAAGTAGAGTTGCATCATTGTGCGCATAAAAATGTGAATCCGTGGGGTTTTTTGATGTAGAAGGATTTCCAAATAGATTTTGAATTTTGTAAACAGGTGGTTCTTACAATTTTACTGACTAATGAAATGTGTGTGTAATTTAATGCAGAGCTGTACAGGTTGCCTGTATAATTCAAGTCCATTGACACGAAAAGAAGTATAATAGCAGGCCACTCAGAAAGTTTTGCGGAAAAAAGTTTTTATGTATAAGGCACTGGCCACTTGTAATTATTTTGAAAACTTTGGTTATTTCAAAGTAAAAATGCCATTGATCGAATTTTGAATTTCCCTCCACATTTTTTAGCCAAATCAAACTATCGTGTCCCATTTAAAAACGGAACTGCATCAAGAACATTTTCGTGCGATGATTTTCTACGAATTTAAATGTGGCCTAAAATCTAATGAGACATTTAATTGACTTCAAATTGCTTTTATAGATAAAGGACCTTCAAAGGATAAAGGATCTGCCGCTGGTAAAGCGAGTTCAAGCGCGGTCGCTTTACTTTGGGCATAAACAAAGGAATGGTCGCCCTACGAGGGCTGTCATGGAAGAAAGAGCGCTGATGCTAAAAAAAAATAGGCGAATTACATACGAAGAGATTCAGCATACACTGCATATTGGTTCGGGAAAGAGAGGATATTTTGCCGCTGAGTGCCGTAGTGTAGCGTTAAAGCAGGCCCGTGTGGAGTGTTGCCGTAATATGATTTAAAAATTTGAAGCAGGCACGTCTCGGCGCGTTTACGACATTAATTGTGATAGGTGAAGAATCCTGGATTTGTCAATAAGATCCAGATCCAAAGCGTCAGTCGACAGGTTGGCTGTTTTAAAACTAACCAACGCCTAGGAAAGTGAAGCGAACGAAAAGCGCAGGAAAAATTTAGTTTCACTTTGACGGGGTATCTGACTTTAATTCCATTTCGAGACCAAAGCAGCATCAACGCCGAATAATATACCACAAAATACTTGTCAGAGGTTTTGTCTACAATGAGCAACAAGCGATCGAACACCGGGCTCCGCGAGATGCTGCTTCACCATGACAACGCGGCCGGGCACTCAGCGCTCAAAACGAGGGACTTCCTGGACCACACCGGTCAGAATCTTGGGGCACCCTCATTATAGTCCTGGCACCATGTGACTTCTTTTTATTCATAGAGGATACAGTTTTCATCGCGAGAAGAGCGGCCTTCTCGAGCGCTAGGTGCGTGATAGTGTGATGTTTTATCTTTTTTTCTGCACTGCTGTCCTCTTAAAATACAATTCATTTACTAGATCATCTTGAAGCCTGCATCATGTAATTTCTTCATTATCTGCAATTTTGACTTGACTAACTTGAATCTTTAGTAGATACTTCTTATTACAACAAACTCTTTTTTTAACATGATTATTTTTTATTGTGTTTTTGGGTATAATATTGACTGGTCTACACTGTTCTTACATAATATCTATTGATACTGCAATATGGAAACATCAACCAAATTTTTTAAAAGAGTTACCATGGAGTGTCTTGCCGGTTCTTCTTCATAGGAAACGACCAATTTGGAACCGTGCACTAGCTTCTAACGTTTTATAAGTGCCCATTTAGGCCTATGTGAAATAAAAATGTTTGAATTTTTTATAATACGTCCCTGTTCTCTCGTTACATGTGTAACCATTGTAACAGTCATGAGGATATACAATTTAATCGTTAGACTATAAAATGAAACGTACGTTACGAGTAATAAAGATTTACAGTCGTAATAAATTAAATTGAATACGTCTTGGCAGTTAACCTTTAGGGAAATTATAGATAGGCATCATACAAAACGATCTACAACGAGGCATTTCGTGGCAGGTGACGGATTAAGAATGGGAGACCTACATGAGGAATTAATAATAATAACTATCACAAACGCCATCTAATCCCTAACTAAGCAGAGCTTGTGCAATGTCCTACATATACATAGGTATATTTTATAATATGTAAACCTATCCTATCCTGTCTATTCACAGATAACATGACCGTGGTCATCACACGAACATTGGTCGGGTTGAAATAGAACCCACAAACTAGCCCAACAGGCCAGTTAATTATTACAAGCAAAGAAAAAAAAACAATTTATTTACAGGAAATAATAAAATCTTAGGGAAAAAAAGCTAAGTGTAGCATTTGGCGAAAACCAATTAAGCTAGCCTAATAGAATATTAGCAGTCAGTTCTAGACTACTTCACTATTTAAAAAGTGATATTATTTACACTTCAGCCAAGCTACAATCGTTTCGTTTGCGTCGAACGCTTCGAGTTGACCTTGCCGCTAATTCTTTTGTTCTGACCACGTGACTGAGTGTTGAGATGACGTCAATCCCGTACATTTGAAGCTTTCTACTAGCGTTAACTATTGCAGATTAGCAACTTGGCTAGTTGTACTGATGACTATTGGAAAACATAGAGATACAGCAACCAAGAAAGTATATTTATTCATAGGCTTGCTTTTGGGTAAAACATAAAATATACAAATTTCAAGATCTGTAAGATACCTTACTGTTATAAACACCAATTAAAACATGGCGTAAAAAGTACTTTCGTATTATTTTACATACCCATAAGCATCATTATGCAATCAAACTATCACACAATTCATTTTATCTATCATTCTACAAGGTGGGCCAAAAGAAGTCATCCACAACTTCAACAGGGATTTTCAATACTTAGGTGGCTTGAAAATCCCTGTTGAAGTTTGGGTACTCTGTTAAGAGTGAATTGTTTACTTCTAGAGCAGCGTGATCTATCGCCGACCACATCTCATCGTTTACCATCAAGTAAGATAGAACAAGCGTAAGACCTATCAATCATAAAAAACTGACGCCACAGATAGACGTAACGAAGCACTATCAATTTCAGTAATAAATAACAAAAGCGTGTAAATAATGTGGGACACGCATTGTGTATTTCCATGGTAGTATTGCGAACTATTATTTAAGATGTACGTGAGATGCCTCCAAGCCGCGTGTTTACATAAATGCTGAGCTTTTTACCCCACGCTCGTGAAGGCACTCGATGTATTTGCCAATTCTCTTTATTATGCGCTATGCTACGAGGAAGTGTGCCACATTTTGAAGGTGAAGAATAGCATGGACACTTACTCCCTTTTGCTAACACTTGGCAGATTTTGTAATTCTTGAGATAGTTAGTAACTAAAAGTCGTTGACACTGATTTGTGATCATGTTGTTCCTATATTGCGTTCAAATATAAACTTCTTTGTATAGCATCAGTGTTAATGCACATATTACACTCGAGTGACTCGATTAGTGTTACAGATTTAGGTAGATACAGCCTATCAGCCTCATTTATCGAATTGTGCGTGTCAGTTTGTATAGACCGCTGAACTCACTAACTACCTATTGTGTCAAACCTAGATACATATTAAGCTCATTTAAGCTCTCCAGCTACAAAAGGTATATATGTTACACAAATTAACACCTAGTGGTTGGCTTCGCGGTTGGAAACCGTCACAAATTTACAACTCCAATCAAGCCTCACATACTTGCACAGAATTAACAAACTTAACACATCTGTAGTAGATTCATTAAATTCACTTTAAACTAACGCTCAATTTACTCATTCTAATCTACTTAATGCCTGACTGGACTTCAACATACAATTCCGTTCAAAAAACAATTACTGAGTGCCTTTTTAGGTGCCATTTAATTCCCGTCCACATAACACTCGACTAATCGTCACTGGTTGTGTTCAAACTCATACGCAAACTGATTGGGATTCATTTGGCGCGTAATGAGAAAGCGTGCGGCTATCAAACGTCGCTGTTAGATGCGCGCACGCAATGGGACGCGAGCAGACCGACAATTTTGTTGAAGACGCTGCGTACTGGATGGTGGCTTGTGTTTAAATTAATTAAGTGCGTAAAAAATATCGTTATATAACCTTTAGCTAATGAATACTAAGACACCTGTTAGTGGGTACGTTAGAAACATAAAATTTTCACTTAATTACACTACCATGAATGTGCCTATCGTATTTATAAGATAAATGTCACCTTTAAGTGAAAGTATTTGAACTTATCATAATATTTTGCCGACGGCCTATGAGTTAAGAGGCCTTAAACAATACACATTTATGTAAGTATATAATCATGCTTTGAATAAAAAACGCAGCGTTTAAAACGCCCGCGTGCAGACATTCGTAAGCCGAATTTAGTGGGTCAATAGACCTGACATGTCTTGTATGTCTTGTGGTGATGTGGGCAAATAGTTTGCTCGATGAGAGATAGCTCAGCTGTGTGTCACATAGGGCTGCTTGTTATGTGATAGGTGTTCACGCATCAAACGCGTGAGCATATGCATATAGAATGACGTCACCAGCGAGTGCGGATCCCTGAGACTCTGAACAATAGGTATGCAAAGTAAATACATAAAATGATAAATGGTGCACAGTTCCTTAAGGATATACTACTGAGTGATGGCATACTCCTCCATTGAAAGTAAAAAAAGATTCAGCACGAATGGCCAATCAACAGTGGTGTTTAACCGATTATAATAATAGGCCTTTGGCATGGTTACAATCAGTCCTCACTGTCTACTGTCTGGCATCTAATATCATGGTGTCATTTGCACGCCCTAAATTAATTGAGAGCTCTATCAAAATTACAAACTGTATCAAAGGTAAACATTATTATATTATTATTATATATTATATTATAGTTTGCTTATAAACTTTATTGTTCATTTTAAAGTCTGATTCCTAACACCTCTTTTACATTATACTTTAGTTTTTGTAGGCCTGATCTATAATTGCAGTGTTAATCACAGAACACAGGAATCATAAATTCTTCTGTTCTGTGATGATAATAATACTAACTGTCCCCGTCCCCCGTAGTTTAACCGCGTGTTTGATAACTACTTGACTTCTGTTCGTTATAGCGTGATGTTATATAGCCTATGGCTTCATCGATAAATGAGCTATGAGACACTATATTCTATATATTTTTCGATCCTAGCCAATAATTCCTAAAATTAGCGCGTCAAACCAAAAAGCAAATTCTTTAGCTTTGTTATTAGTAGCTCTATGTATAGTTATAATGATCATCAACCAATTTCAAGCATATTTTCTAACTGAATATTAACCTACATTCTTTACTATACGTGCAACAGCCGCCACAATATCATCATTGGTACCCTATACTCAATAAGTCAAGCGATGCAATTAAATGCGTACCTGTCGACTAGAAAATATTTCAATTACGTGTCCGTTACATAATCCTTACTACAAAGAAATAATACGATGTCCTATTGACCTTCTAGCCTCTTGGTCAGTTAAGAAGATACTTTACACCCAATGTAGAGGATATTGATCAAATGCTCGCGTAATAGAGAAAGCTTGAAATCTACATGAGAGCAAATTGTAACATTCAGAGGCATTACTTATACACAATCGTCCACCTTGGACAGACAATCCAGTTGGGTAGATCTAATTTCGAGAAAGAGGTCAACCGTCGAATCCGACTCGGCTGGGCGGCGTTCGGGAAGTTGCTCGGTATCTTCACGTCCAATATACCACAAGTGTCTCAAGACGAAAGTTAGTGCGTGTTGCCAGTAGTGACATATGGTGCCGAAACCTGATCGCTCACAATGGGCCTCATCAGAAGGCTTAAAGTTACCCAAAGGGCAATGGAAAGGGCTATGCTCGGATTTTCCTTGCGTGATTGAATCAGAAATGAAGATATCCGCAGGAGTATCAAGGTTGCCGACATAGCACGAAGAATCGCCAAACTTAAGTGGCAATGGGCAGGGCACATTGCTCGCAGAACAGATGGCCATTGGAGCAGAAAGGTTCTGGAGTGGCGAATGCGTACCGGAAGACACAACGTCGGAGGACACAGGTTGAAATCTAGAACGCGTACAAAGTTTAACAGACTATTTTCATTAATGATATGACGCTACTCATAGCTTTGACGGTTGAAAGTACAGGAATTAGAATTAAGCAAATAGCAGGGCAAACTAATGTGGCTCTTGACATTGTGTTCTGTCTACACATTCATGGTCTTGTTCAAGGAGATACTAATCATTAACTTTCATAATTAAACAACTAACGCGTCAGAGTTATGCTTACGTAACATTCATTTAATCATAAATATGTGCAATTGCATTAATTTATGGCAGTAGGTAATTGAAAAAAACAAGCGAGATATGACCTAAAATGTATAGAATTTCTTCGCTCTCATTATGAGCGGATTCTATGTATTACGAAGTACATACCATGATTAATAATCGTTGGTAGTCAGCAGATAGATAGTTAGAGGCACATGTGGTGCAGGCTCATCAATATTAATATTTAATTAAACGTCAGAATTGTGGTTAATCTTGACATTTGATTACTTACTGTGTTTTGTTGAGCTTCCATTCTTTTGTAAAATGTTTCCGGGAAGTTCGTAATGGTTTAAATTCAAAACGGATTGATTATATTACCAGACAGGTAGAGATACAGACAATAAAACTTGTTGTATCTTGTTGGTTACAGGATATTGGTTAGTGGGAAATAAGTACCACTTCCAATTAACATTACCAACAACAGGTTTATCGATATTCAAAGCATAGAATGCGCTGGAGGTGAAAACAAAGGTTAAAAAAAACATTGAAGGAGCTAGCCCCAAAGAGACCTCAAGCATTTTTTTACCCGACTGCCACCTAAAACAACACCCATTCCGTATTGATTTTATTTACAAAATAGGCCTTGCTAGCACAGAAGGAAATGGCAGGACTAATTTGTTTATTCATTTAATTTAAATAGAACGGCCGAAGCCAATTACACTATTTAAACACAGGCAGTACACATAATTTTACATCGCACACGCTTCTGGCTAAAATATAACGACGTTTTTATAGAAATCTGGGTTTCAGTCTTTTCTATAGGGTAATTTTTCTTTGAACACGAGTTTTTGGACTAAGATAAGTTAAGTTTTCACGGTGTAAGAAAATTAACAAACGAGTGAAGTGACCTAAAAAGTCAACCATTCTATCATATTATCGTTATGGGTCTCTTATTTACAAAAACGTAGAACGAAAGAAATTTATTTATGACAACCAACAAATTAAAATAAATTATCAATTAATTTAAGATTATATTTTTGTTTTGCTCTACACGTTTGGACTCCTGTAGCCTAATGACCGCATACAATTAATATGGCGGCAGCTAAAGTCCTGTTAAACCAGACTGATAAGCCAACCAGTAGATGAATGGATATTGAAATAACAATGGAGATTCATTTAATTTTAAATACAATACCATTTTTCAAAGGCACTAAAATCAATAAACGAAACTCGATAATTTACCCGTACTAACGGTTTACTGAATGAAACTGTTTTCGTCTCAAGTTCAGATTTCCAATTAATTCTTTATTCGTTCTACACATGCAACATGCATTCAAGAAACGGCATTACAGGAAATCACACGCATTCATTATGCGGCAGTTTAATGAAGATGTTACCAATCAACGCTAATGAAGTACCAATAGACCGATGAATTGATGAAAAAATATTAAATAAGTCAGTCATGTGGATGTAGATATAATCTATGTAATTAAAGGATATGTTAGTCATAGTCGTAGACTAAACAGTAACACTTGGTCTACAAATATATAAGCGTTAATTTCAGCCTTAACAACCAAAGATTTAAAATAAAATAAAATATTTAAATAATATACATAATACAAAATTAAAACTTATATACTTTATATATTAAGACAGAAGAAAATAAATAAAAGAAAAACATTTAAGTAGTTTCCCGCTGGTACAAGGATTAAGCCATGACTACTATACACAATGATCGCCAAGGCGACATCCACATCTTCTACAATATAATATAATAAGGAGGTAAAGTTTATTTTTTGTTTTTATGCTTTTATTGTTTGTCTCCTACAATTTATCTTTGGTACTGGTCCGATTGCAAAAATTTTTTTCACCAATAGAAAGCTGCTTTATTCCTCAATGACATAGGCTATATTTTATATACTTGATCTAAGCCGCGGGCAAAAGCTACTCTTTGTATATTATTATTATTATTATAAAGTTCTATGACCATCCTTTTATTCGGCTGTTCAAACTAAGTAATGCGGCCACTGTACCAGATTACAAACTGTCCCACATATCGCAAAACGTTTAAATTCCCACACTAGTCGTCAAAGCCACTCAACTATTTCTATAGAACAACCGCTATTGCCTACTAAACTGTTGCCTACCATAAAACATTTAGTCGGTGAGACTCCACAATTTTCGCGAATGCCCCGAACAATCAAAATCACGCAACAATATAGTTCACCAATATATTTATACGTTGGAATAGTTCACACAGGAATATCTCACGTGTATTAAAAACGACTGTTAGTTTTGTGAACAATTGTTTCGTCGTTAACCAATACGCCAGTTTCACACGATTGCAATACTCGATAGTTATAGAGTATAGGTAATCCGTGAGAAATATGTGATTGGGAAAATGCTAAAACATTTATTAATTTCACGTGTCTCGCAACAGTTACTCAGCCGGAGATTTGAATTGTATTTCGTCATGTAGGAAAGATTTAGCATCAATCGATGAGAGAGATGTTCGCACAGAGTTAGTAAGTCACGATACCAGTCACGACTGTACAGAATCGGTTACTCGATCAGCAGTGACAGTGGAGAACTGGAGCGTCGGCGTGATTTGATCTTCTCCTTGGACTTCCTCGTACAAATGAGAGAATGCAGGTGCCTCTTTAACGTGGATCTAGATAAGCGACAGGTGTTTAGTGAATCTCGAATCGAGATCTTAGGTACTCGATTAGTGTTAACGAAATACATTGTGCATAATAATAATTGTGTTACGGTAATATGATAAGTAAGATCAAGTTTTCACTGGCATGATACTGGATTATCAAAAATAATTTTAAAAATATTCTGTAAGACAAACGCAGACTAAGTAGTATATTCACTTAAAATTTTTACTTTTTTAAGTAAGTACTTACTTATGCTGGTCAATAACCCCGTGGGATTGGGTTCCATTAAAAAGTTATTACAACGAAACAAGAACGGAAACGACATTGGCATGTACTACATATTAGCAAATGTTTTATGTAACTCGTCAAATATTTGCACAAACGTAAGAAGAACTGTGGATCTGTGTCGATAACTAATTACTATTTAAGTAAGTAGGTAACGGTGCATAAATCTACCAATCTAGTTACACATTGGTGGTCTAAAATAATAAAACACATATATTAAAACTTGTCCATGAAAGATTTTACAACTAGAAGAGAAAGTTCAAAGTTAGTAGGTCATACACGAGATGCTTCTCTGTCATAATATGTATTAACCTGATATAATAGATGATGAAATATAAAATAACAATTTAGAAGATATCACTATCAATTTAAAATAAATACAGGTCACACAAGCATCAGCGTCGTGAATAACGAAATCTACTAACATATACTTACATTAATGAAGATGTAAAACAATTCGTCACCCCGTGAAAGCGTTTGCTGAGGGCGAGAGGTGATGGTGCGTTGGCAATAGGCTAACCACCTTTGTCATAATAGTCGCGGTGGCTGCTAGGTTAATGGTTAAAGATCATCACTTTAACCCCGAGCTAGGAAGAAAACTTAACAGCAATCTTTAAAATATAGACGTCTTAGTTCGACAAGAATGAAAAATTATTTATTTAAAACTTTTTTTTATTGTATTAACTTAACAGTATTAAAACAGGTGATCAAGAAGACAGAAAGAAGTAGAAGAGTAAAGAGATCAGAGCATCGATATAAATCGTCATACACCAATGGCCACAGGTCCGGAAGGGATAGGTCACATCACCAACCCCTGGGGAACCCCAAAGCTAATCCGCTTGTAATGAACGCACGTAGCGGATGGTAGAAAGTAAGCTTGCTTAGCAATCTGTTTACATCTAATTTCATGGTTTCACATCACAAAACCTTTTGAAAGTATTAATGGAAGCTTTTTAAAGGCGTTAAGCGCAATGTGTATATTATGTTATTTAAAAGACTGGCCTGTTGGTCTAGTGGTTAGTGGCCCTGACAGCTACTCCGGAGGTCGTAGGTTCGATTCCCACCCAGGACAAATGTTTGTGTGATGCGCTCGATCATTTGGTCTGTGTCTGGCTGTAATTTATCTATAATATGTATGTGTTTAGAAATATACAAGTATGTTTATCAGTTGTCAAGTACTCGTAACACAAGCTCTGCTTAGCTTGAGACTAGACGGCGTTGTGTGATAGTAGTGGAATATTATTATAATTTAAAATTATACATAAAACAAGTGTTTTAGAATACATTACAACAAAAGTTCTTGAAAGACGGTGTCGTACACCTGCCTAACATAATCACGACTATAACGTGTAATCGGTGGACAGCCACTTAACTGCGGTACAGTGTGGTGTAGTCACGTACATTGCCGTAATAAAGACGTGTTCCATCTGTTTATTGTCAAAAATTGAATCTAGCAACGAGGACACGGCATGTTTTGTATTCCGCGATGTAGGTTACATCCTAGAAACCGCAGTATGTCTTGCAATACCGCAGATAGAGTTGGTAAAGCTCCGTGAACTTAATTAACATTGTTTGGCAAATACGGATGTTTGCTCTTTCACACATTCGGCATTCTTACTTATCTAGCTCAAATCGTAACGCAATTTATTGTTTCGCCGATGGAAGACACTACGACGATTGCAATCGATCAACCTGCCCTATTGTATTACCGAAGTTTAACTCAGCATCCATACTTCCGCATTAGTATTGAGAATCTTGCCAGCGGCGTCGTTTCTGTCGACAATTGCTTCGTCGAATGCTATACAACTACATATCTTCCTATTTACAGCATCAATATGTAAAACGGGGACATTGCTTAATTTGTTTCGTATTAAAAGTAGCAAAAAACTAATCTATGTAACAATCTAATACGCCGCTTATAAATATTTATGGATGAACAAACAGCTAGAGGCTTAAAATATTCAGTGCTTAAAATATCTTTTAATATTTCATAATTGCCCTTAATTACTGATGCGTGCATGCATCACACAAAACTTGCTAGACACTCAGTCGCCAGCAAAAACTGTTCAGGTAATATGTAAATGAAGGAGGGACGAGATAACGAAATGAACATTTTGCCTACAGCTGACCTTGGGCAGTGATGGGAGAAAGGAAGCGCATTGAACTATTTCCTAACCTTAACCCTTCAGATACCGTCAATTAGAGACACAATAGTAAGACAATAGATGCGCGGCCACCGGTGGTCGCTTGGGGATTCATGAATTAATATATCTCGAATATGTGCTGCGGATATTTCTTCACAAACTAGTTCATATTTTTGCATTCGCATTTGAAGTGTGAAGGTCAATTGCCAACAAAGTAAAAAAAAAACAATTTTAATCAGGTGTCTATATCTCAATCTTAATGTATTACCTAATTATTATGGGTACAAAGTTTTAAGTGGTTTCTACTTAGTTGCAGTTGGTCTTTGTACCAAGTTAGCTATACAAGGTTTGTAATGGGCCAGAAAGTGTAGCAAGTAAAAAGGAATAAATTAAACCTATAGATAGATGATTTTATATGGCTTAATCGTGCTGTGATTTTGTAATGAATTCAACAGCATCTAGGTACAAACAAAATATGGAATACAAGCCTACATTCTTTCATTGCTCTGACAGATTTTATAAATTCCTTTAAACATGTCGATAGACTACGCCTCAAACTTTATCTATGGTTCAGTTCAAAACTGGTTGGATTACAATTTACACACTGGAACACGTTTCTTTAATCGAGCATAGCATGACGTTAATTCAAATGCTCCAGTTAAACTGATATAACATTTGCATCTGCGTTCTCAAGCATTTGAGAAATTAACAACTACAGAGTAGGTTCTCCATAAAACAACGAGTTATATAAAAGTAACTGTGAATATAAAATCTGACTTTAATATTGTTCAGTCTATTGGTATTTCTTAGCCGACTGAAAGCTGAAGACTTTTTACACTAAGCAGAAACAAGATAAAAATGACAAGGTCAAAACTTATAATAGGCATAATGAATGATATTCATAACAGTAACATAGCAACCGATTTAAAAAAACAAATTCCATTAAAGATGCGCTCAATACAAAGAAAATACAAAGCCGAAGCAAATGAAACTCCGTCCTTAAACTTAACATTCTTCTAGTCTCGAACCTCGACCCTCATACCTTCTAACTTAAACTTGTCGACTTAACTAACTTGCAATAACTTTTGAATAAAATGAAATCACACAACACAACATACAATATTAAATCATACAACAGTAGAATACAATTCAGAAACGGCGACAAGAATTTTATCAAATCTGATATGGATAGAAAAGTGACGAGATGTTGAAAAGCAAATTGCATATACATTAAATTAACAGATAAGAATCTTTAATAATTTTTCTGCATCGATTAAATTCAAGCTGGTTGCTTCACAGTTTTAAAACGACAGTAAACATACAATTACAATAGTATTATTTTAATAACAATGCATGTTCAATGGTGAAGACGTAACACAAAAGATTACAAGATAAATCAAATGTTAATAACTTACAACGTAACGTAAGCTGACACGTGATTCACACGCTTGGAATCACTTAAAATGTATAATATAAGCCATCTACTTAATAAATTAAGACTTGCAAACCAGTCATGAGAGCTAATGACCCAATTGCATGGGATTTCCAATCACACAGCCACAACCGTAACCATGTAACAAATAGGATACACCTGACGATTGACAAGCAAAAATATCGAATTCCAAACTTACATAACAAACCTATAGAGTTTAAAATAATATTCGGAAAGTTCAATCATGATGGCCGTTTGTTTGTTATACAGATACTGCTACTTATTAATACAAATTGTATGGCAAATGTCAAAGAACATTCAGTCAATCAAGAATTAGCGTTTGAAAGGGCATGGGCTAGTGAAAACAATCATTACTCGTGAGAATAAGATGTTTTATTGGCCACAGATGGCTTTCGACACGGGCCGGATTAGCATAAGATACGAGTTTAGATAAGTAATAGATGCTGTGCGCCGCGGCTGTGTCCGCTGATTGTATCGCTTTTTTTTATACCTTTTTATCTGCCTAATTGTATCTCAAGCACTGTTCTTCTGACGTGTTTATTTTGGATTTAATAAAATGTTGGAGTGGTAGAGTCATCAGTTATTAATGCAAAGAATTGTGTATTTAACTTGTAGCGTTCAATAAGTCAATAATATATTCAGCCAGCCTGTTTATTCTAGCGTTCACAAGTCTGGTTGATGGTACTTTAGTTCCACCTAACACATCAGTATAGAAACCCTGCAACAACATAAACAAATAGTAAACCTCTGTTACATACGGTACTTACCTATATTTTTTCCTGTATCTAAGACCACACAGGTGAAAGCATCGTAAGCATGTCAAGTAGGCGCTTATGACTGAAGCTTCTATTTACCATTCAGAACTCCGTGCCAATTGTAAAACTTATAGTCATATGGCATATTATAAATTCAGACACATAAAATGTGTGACAAGAACATTTAAATTTAAAGTAATAAAACGAACGAACCACTATTATTAATCCAACACCTGATTTGAAGCTTTTGTGGAAACAATACACTTAATTAAAAAGTACAATATTTATAAAATAGTTCTTAGAAAACTAACAGATATACCAGTATTCACTAAGAAACAAACTAAGACTTTGTAGGCTGTAGAAACTTGGTAAAAACTTGTGAGTTAGACTTCCTCAAAATTATATTGATAACTTGTCACACCGCTTTACAAACCAACTCTAGGGTTATCATCCATTAGATTATCAGAAACAAACAGCAAGACAGGCAAACAAAATGTTGCTAAGTATATCTAACGCTCCGTAACTTTTACGCAGTACTTACGCAAGCCCTCGGCATTTTTATTGATACCCGGTTAAAATTACGAAAAAAGCTGGTTTGTTGGTCTTATTAAAGTTGATCTATTATAGATAGGTATCTATTTTGAGACTTCCCCTTTTTACCGGTCATTCACTGTGTGGAAATATTGAAGATGGAACTTATTTATTTAATTGAGTAATAAAATTGTAATAGGCAGTTACGAACTCTACAAGGAATTACGTTATGATTGCTAATCATAGGAGTAAAAGGCGTTTAGTATTAAAGAAGATCAATCATTTAGTATAGATTACTATCGAGTACGGTACGGGCTTACGTCGAATCATTGCTGCTAGGTGCACTCTTCTATGAACTTAACGCCGGTCAAAGTTCGTATCCGCATATTCATATTTGTATATTAGAGATTTTCTGTACTATCAATATCCACTGCCAAGTTGTTTCATTGAACATTATCAATGTCTTCAGATTTTTATAAGGAAGTAATTTTAAAGTTCTTCCACCTAGCTTTTACGTCTTAAACTCATGCTCTTCTGGTTGCTCCAAGCATAAAGCTTTCAGAATACCTACTTAATCGCCTCTTCATCTTGATATAAAGACTGACCTATAACATTCGTTTAATCCACGGCTCGATAACGTAATGTGCGACCAGTTTACATTAGATAAAGCATCCAATACGGACGTTAGAATGTAGGTCGAGCGGCCGGCCTAACTAGAATGAGACTGTTAGCTGTTGGACCTGCATTGGGCCTACTACTGTGTTGCGTTAGTTATCTGTAACACCCCTATTACTTTCTTTATTAAAACTTTTTGAGCTATGATAGCTGCATGGGTAACAGTTTATGCTGAAATATTATAGTAGCCTTACACGTGAACAAATCTCAAGGTTAAAGCGTCTAAAATATCGTTTTAGTCTTCTGCTACTTCACTTTCTGCTGTTGGTCTTGATTACACAAACTCCTCTTTACTTTTTGGTTTAAAGATCTCCGATGATCTTCAATTGATTAGTCATCACTTGAACAATATTGCACTAAACTTTTTCCACGAAGATTATAGCCGAAGCTCCCAGATCAATGACCATGACTGATACATTAACCTTTACTCACACTCACCGTTCATAAGCAATTTCTAAATTACTGGGTTAGGTATATTGTTTTATGAGTTTTACATTCTAATGTTGGGTAAGTTCTGGAAGGATTTAATTCAAGGATAATGTATCAAGCTTTCTCTTTTGTTAGAGCAAGGAGGTTCTATCTTAAATGTATATATAGGCTTTTGTGAGGGTGATGTCAAATTGTCTATGATTTTTACTTTTTTATAAAAAAGAGTCAAGCAGCCCTAGACAAGCCCTACGATAGTGTCGTAAGATGGACAACGTACGTCGTAGCGTAGGACAGTAAAAGTTACGTCGTCCATTGTCGGCGTGGCCATAAAATTTAAATTTATTATCTTTACCCGTATAATTATTTGCTAAACTACACTTTTGCGAAGTTACCACATAGTCGTTGATCAATTATACATAATTTAATATGTAGGTACGTCAACATAGATTGCCAAATTTAGCTATTCTTGGTACCGGTTTTCGCCTTAATGTTTCTGCAAATTGCCTAATTGTGACATCTAAATACTAATTAGAGGAAGAGTTTTTCGTTTAAATGTCGAGGTTATGGCTGACGAAAGGCATCAAAGTGTAAATAAATTACAGTGAATGTTCTTCAAACAGTGACAATTACGACAACTAAAAATTTGTTAGTGAATCTCTGCACATTGGTTAACAAACATTTTCGACGCCTACGCGTCTAGCAATTAATTTCACTAAAGCCTCGTCGATTTTAATGGCGATGGTTTCTTAAACAGTTAATAACTTTTGGCTCTAACTAAACGTAAAGCAATTACTTACTAGGCAGGTACCTATATTTGAAGTTCTATCGTACATTTTCATGGTTTTTCGGCGTTGTCGTGTGCCTTAGTGTTAGAAATGATCACCTATGATATTGTTATCACTGAAACTGATAGAAAAGCAAAAGAAATCCGCCCCTAAGACGACCCACTGACCAAAATATTGCTAAAAGCTTCAAGTAAGCGTTTGATGCTATTCAAAGGTATTGCTTTGATAATAATTAATTCTAATAACATTTTTTTTTCATCTCGTACCAATGTCCTATTTCAGGACATGAACTACCTGTGTGCCAACTTTCCGTTCAGTCATATGAGCGTTATAACAAAATGCACACATTCATACTAAGTTTCAAATTTTCAATATTAGTGTGGTTTAACAGTGTTGAGCAATAAGCATTTCATATTGATTTCATCTCATGACAGCTTAAAAGCTAACCGCCAAAAGGTCTTCTGATGGCTCTACAATTATACCTTACAAAACATGAGCTTTTAATATCTATTTCAAAAACATTTGTTGCTTTCATGTTTAGACTTGGGAATCTTACGTAATTTTACGAGTCGCAAAAATACGTATATTAAGACTGTTTTTAATAGTTATGGCATTAGGCAGTATGTAGAAATTTTAATCGAGTTACTCGACAAAGAAAAATATTTACTTACCAAAATTCGTAACTGAAGTTAGAGGCACTAGTTGCAAAAGTAGGTAAACCGTATATACAAAATTAAAATTAATTGTGTCTAATTGCGCTCAAGTGTGAAGATGCAACATGTGATAATGTCACTATTCCTCTTAATTGACGGGGGTTATTGCTCATAAATATTATGTAGATATTTCTAAAGAGCTGCAATAAAACCACACTTGTATTTAAGTTCTGTCGTAAAATGTATGAAAGCGGACTCATAGTCTAGGTACTTACGACGTTGCTGAACGGCGCGATCAGGTTGCTGATGTTGAACGCGAAGGCTTCGCTCACCAGCAGCAGATGAACCACTGCCAACCACATCGTGGTCACATCACGTACCACTCATCACCGCACTACACTGTCACCACATGTGATTACTATCCTCCAACCAATTATTTACAACTATTCTTCCATTTTAATTTTAATGCAAACTATTATTTAATTTAACAAAAACAAAAATCTGATATTTTGCTATAATTCCATTTTTGAATTTTGCTACCATAAATAAAATTTTTGACATTAAGTTTTTTTTTCAAATTTTGTTTTTCGTACGCGTCTGGACGCGTGCGGAGTTTGGCGGGAAAATGTGGGCGCATGCGCGGCGGCGCGCCGCGCGCCTCATATTGCACAATAGATTAGCGTGAGGCCGACCTTAGAACTTGTCCCCTAGAAGGCTCCGCGGAGGATATCGCAAGGATTGACTAATGTGGAGTTGGTGACGGGGTGGCAACCTGTTTCTAGTACAATCTAAGAGCGTTGACATTTTACCACCGTCCACTGTGTCATTTCTGGCACACGCTGCGTGTGCTCGTCATACTAAAGAGCAAATAAGTTCATAATGCGGTTGTTATGTTATTTTCACTTTCAACGGTGCACAAATACGATGTCTCTTATTTAAATTAGTGGTATTTGTATGTTATTATTAAAAATGAACAGAGTAAGTACAGCCGTTGTTTCGTTAAACCAAAAAAAAACAAAGAAATGGTTATTGTAAACTCGTCACCATTAAATATTTTTATATTCTTTGCCACTCAACATGGGGCTTTGTAAGTTTCATATTTGAGTTTTAGTACAATTTAGCCTATCGGCCAACTACATGATAGGTAGAATATGGGGCAGTGATTGAGTGGCGTCTAATGTATCCTAGCCGTGTTTGGGTTTATTAGAATTGTCATGAGATGCACTTTGCTTATTGCTATAAGGTACTTATTATCGAACTGATCTGATGATAGAGTCGGAAGATGGTAGGTGGACTCGGGAACTTCATAATAAAACAATATATCCTAATTACCTATCCTAGCAGTGTTTGGGTTAATTGGAATGGTTATGAGAAATAGCTGTAGGTACTCTGGCTATAACTATATCGCAAATTTTAAACAAAAAAAAAAACGACTTCACTAAAAAACATTAAAACGATCAAAATAACTTTAATTTCGGAAGTCCGTTTTTTTAGTAGATACGTAAGAGTTTTTCATTTTACACTTTTTAGTTGCAATACACAATTGAGGTTTTACATAACGAACAAGTTCACATTAAGAAATAATAATAATAAATCGTTTATTTATAGCATAGGGTACATTTACAAATAAAGTATTTTAAATATTAAAAAGAACACAGTTGCTTATTTGCCTGAACTAGGATGAACCTGTGTTTCAGGCAGCGACAATGGTGAAATGTTTTCATCATTCCGAAAGGTTTCACATATTTGGTGCACATCTCAACTTGTACACCATGCTCAAATGTTGAGCTTAGCAATAGCAACTGGTGCACTTCGCAAAAGGAGTACTTTTTAAGATGAATGGAGATTTGGAATTTTTTCTAAAAATTAAAGAATCTTCGGTTTTGAGTAGGTAATTTTCTTAAAAAACAATCAACAAAATAATTTTAATTAAACTCTACATAATCACTTTAACATTTTATTTTTTCAAAAATAAAAAAGTCACTTGGCAATAATAAAAATTTAATTATGTAAGAAAAAATTAGATTTACGGCAAAAAGTTCATATGGTAGACCCTTTTTTTTTTTAGTTGCTGCTCTTGAGCGGAGTTAGATAGTGTCAGACTTTTACTGACTAAGTACCGAAGTACCGAATCTTCCTTTCAGAAACAGATCGTCGAGCTTCGACCCCTACGGTTGCGTGATAGAGACTAAGCCTACCAAACAATATTTAGGGTTTCCTGCATCTACTATTATTATTATTGTACCTATTTTTTAATTAATATTTTTAATATGTGTGAGGTTCGAATAAACGGTTTTCTTTCTTTCTTTCTTTCTTCTTTCTTTCTACTAGGTCCTAGGCTTACTATATCTTTTAGGGCTGTGGGAATGTTTGAAAGAGTTATCGCGGGCCTAGAAAACGGAAAAGGGAAATAAAAGACCACAGGTGGGCTTTTAGTCAGTACCGCAATAGCGACGACGATGAAAATGCTCCAGAGGTGACCGAGGCAGAGATGAGAGTGGCGGTGCGAAGGCTGAGTGCCAAAAACACCGCCCCAGGACCCGATGGCTTGCCTGGGAAAGCCTGGGTCCTGGCCATGGAGGCTCTGGGGCCTCGACTAAGAGGGCTCTTTAGCGCATGCATGGAGAGAGGCCAGTTCCCACTTCGCTGGAAGACGGGGAAACTGGTCCTAATCGCGAAGCCAGGGCGCCCCGCGGACTCTCCGTCCGCGTACCGGCCCATTGTGCTGCTCGACGAGGTGGGCAAGCTCTTTGAAAGAGTAATTGCAAACCGCCTCGTCGCGCGCCTAACACGGGTAGGGCCAGACCTTTCGGACGGACAATTCGGCCTTCGCAGGGCGCGCTCTACGGTGGACGCCATCATGCGCGTACGAGCCCTCACGACGGGGGACGCGGTGTCTCAGGGTAGGTGTGTCGTGGCAGTGTCCTTGGACATTGCCAACGCCTTCAACTCCCTGCCCTGGAGTACGATCCGGAGGGCACTCCGGTACCACCGGATGCCCGAATACCTCTGTCAAGTGGTCGAGGCTTACCTGTCGGAAAGGTACATTATCTACCCCGGTCACCAGGGAGACTGGAAACGTCGAGAGATGTCGTGCGGTGTTCCGCAGGGGTCGGTACTAGGGCCACCCTTGTGGAACATCGGGTACGACTACGTGCTGCGCGGCGACTTCCCTGACGGGGTCAGCGTGGTTTGCTACGCAGACGACACGCTGGTTCTAGCGCAGGGAGAGTCGCACCAGGCGGCGGTCGCTCTAGCGACACGCGGGGTTGCGATAGTCGTTGGTAGGATCCAGGAGTTGGGACTCGAGGTGGCGCTGCACAAATCCGAGGCTATATGCTTCCACGGTCCTCGGAACGCGCCACCGTCGGGTTCCCAACTAACGGTGGGAGGAGTTCACATCGGCGTCGGGTCGACGATGAAGTACCTGGGACTCGTCCTCGACAGCCGGTGGAATTTCGGAGAACACTTCCGACGTTTGGCTCCCAAACTCAACCGGGCCGGGGCTGCTCTCAAGCGGCTCCTGTCCAACCTTGGGGGTCCAGACGCCTCCTGCCGGAGGCTCTACACAGGGATCGTTCGGTCCATGGCCCTCTACGGGGCGCCGGTGTGGGCGCCGTCGCTGGCAAAGCGACCGGCGTCCATACTGAACGCCTGCCAGAGGGTCATGGCAATACGGATGGTGCGGGGTTACCGCACGATCTCCCGCGAAGCGGCGAGCCTTCTGGCTGGCCTACCACCGTGGGATCTGGAGGCAACAGTCCTTGCACACATGCACGATAAGCGCGTGGAGATGCAACGCCGGGGTGAAAGTCCACTACCGCGACAAGTCGAGGTATGGCGGACAGAGCTCCGGCGGGATCTCACGGTGAAATGGCGTCAGCGACTATCGCAACCCAGTGCTGGGCACGCCACGATTATGGCGGTAAGTCCCCTCTTTGAGGCGTGGCTGGAAAGACCTCACGGCGTCCTTACCTTCCGCATGACGCAGGTCCTCACCGGACATGGCAAGTTCGGGAGGTTCCTGCATCGGATTCGAGCGGAAGAGACGCCCGGGTGCCGCCACTGTGCGGAACGCCCGGAGGACACGGTGGAGCACACAGTAGAGGTATGCCCTGCTTGGGCGGAGCAACGCCGTGCCCTCGTGGGGGCGATCGGCGGCGGAGACCTCTCGCGCCGAGCCTTGGTTGAGGCCATGATCCGGAGCGAGGAGGAGTGGCAGGCGGTCGCCTCCTTCTGCGAAGCAGTGATGCTAGCAAAGGAGGAGGCCGACCGCATCAGGCAAAGGCGCCCTCGCCGCCGCCGTCGGGATACCGATCCCGATTTCCGGCCACCGTAGACGGGGGCTCGCGGACGGCGAGCCATGGGTAGCTCGCTGTCCGATCGTCCGGTAATGGACCGAGTCCAAGACGTCGACGGCGCGCACTGTTCCCGCGCGCCTCAAGAAGTTGTCAGCAGCAGGAGGGGCCCAGCTGGGCCGAAGCCTACTGGGGACAGGGTTGTCCGAAAGGGAGCTCGTGCCCCGGTATGAAGGCTAGAAGGAACGGGATGGGGTTTTTAGTCAGTAAGAGTCTGACACTATCTCTCGCTCCGCCCAAGAGCGGGTTTTGTCATAAGATGATTTTCCCCATCGGGAAAAAAAAAAAAGACCCTTTTTTTTTAGTTGCTGCTCTTGAGCGGAGTTAGATAGTGTCAGACTTTTACTGACTAAGTACCGAAGTACCGAATCTTCCTTTCAGAAACAGATCGTCGAGCTTCGACCCCTACGGTTGCGTGATAGAGACTAAGCCTACCAAACAATATTTAGGATTTCCTGCATCTACTAGGTCCTAGGCTTACTATATCTTTTAGGGCTGTGGGAATGTTTGAAAGAGTTATCGCGGGCCTAGAAAACGGAAAAGGGAAATAAAAGACCACAGGTGGGCTTTTAGTCAGTAAAAGCCTAACACGCCTTCTCGCTGCACCCAGAGCGGGAGAAGTTATTTGATGATTTCTTATCTCCAAACAAAAGATCTCTACATTACAGAAGTTTTTATTTTTATTTTGGTATTTATTCGCATAATTAATTAAACGTAGCAGGTAAATCTTGCAACCATGCAGTGTCTGAAAAGCCAACTTTACTTATGAAACCTTTAAACTATGTTTCTAGTAGTAAATTAATTTACCAGGCTCATAAATTAGGACAAGCATCACTTTTTATATTTACCACAATTAATTAGACAAAGTAAACGTACAGATTAATAAAATTGTAATTATTAATTATATAACAACGAATAGGCTTTCCGGTCCCACGGCTTTAAAAATGGCTGCCAATGAAATTAGCGAGTACCTACTAGTGGGAATAGAGAGCGGAAATTAGAATGTAACTAAAACTATGTGAATAATATCCCCATCATTACTTTCCTCAATGATAATATTAATGTCTTGTAAAAGTTTACCTCTACTCTTCATTAATTTGTTTTACGTAAATTAAAAGTAGGAAATTAATTATACCTAATCGTCTTTTGTTCCCGGGTCATCAAAAAAAGTATTCTGCTTTTAATTTTTTTTTATGGTTTTTTATACCGTAGCTTGTAGACAAAAATAAATTGTAGAGTCGATTTTGGAAGCATACAATATTTTTTTAGAGCTTGTCGATTAAAGAAGTTTAAAAAATCAATCGCAATTTTATTTTTTTTTTGTTTGTTAGGTACGCTATAGGTACCTAACCTATTATTAATGTTACATAATTTCATAGAAGGAATGAAAGAAGCGAAAAAAGAAAAGAACTAAGGTGAACGATACTAAAAGAATTTTTTAGGTAGACAGCCTACCTAGTTTAGAAATGGTTGCATCGTAAAATTATCCATTATACGCACTTATAGCATTACGAAGAATATCGTATGATTAGGTTTAAAATAGTAAGATAACACTGGCTGCAAAAACCAGTTCGAAATTCAAACATAATCATGGATTACTTGAGCCCTAAGCAAACTAGCCAGTCTGTAATTCTATACTACTCCACTCATGTCTATGGTTTCCTCGTATAAATGGTCTACCGGAAAAAGGATAGCTTTCCGTGTAAGTCTTGGATGGTTATGACAAGAATTTCTGGAAAAGGAAAATTTTAGTTTCATGTTAAGTTACACAAAACCCCGTTTCATTCGTTCCGTTTACATACCGCAGTGTCTCAAGATAAAATTCTATGACCATTGCGTGTTGCCAGTGATGACATGGCTCCGAAACGTGGTCGCTCACAATGAGCTTCATCAGAAGGCTGAAAGTAACCCAAAGGGTCAAAGGGCAATGGAAAGGGCTAAAAGCTCGGAGTTTTCTTGCGTGAAACTCCGAAAGCCCTGAAAGGTTACCGACATGATCCGAAGAATCGTAAAACTTAAGTTACAGCACATTGCTCGCAGAACACATGGCGTGAACGTTGGTAGGCCCCACAAGGTGGACCGAAGACCTGGTGAGGGTCGCGGGAATGTGTGGATGCGAGATGCACAGGACCGTTCATTGTGGCGACACTTTGGGGAGGCCTATGTCCAACAGTGGATATCTTTTGGCTGAAATGATGATGATGATGATTATTCAGTAAGACAAACCAGGTACAATGGCTGAAATAGTACAGTTTGACCTCTAATGCCAAGCCCTGAACGAACCTTTCGATTTTTACCACGTCATTAATATTCTTGCTACAGTTAGTTTTGACACCAGCTCGGTAATAAAATATTTATTTTGATGCATAATGAGAAAAAGATTTATAATCATCGTTAATGCACATATAAGATGATATAATATCGACAATAATAACGTTGAGAGGGCGTTGCCAAACCGGACTCCAAAACATCTTTGTATAGAGAGTAACATTTTTCCACTTTATTACTTAAAATTAACATTAGCAACGTTTTTGGAATTTTGTATTTCAAAATAAGGCTTTAAAACTTTTATCCTTATCCGCTTACTAAATTATTTTGTAACGAGATCCGTCTTTAGATGTGTCCATTGAGTCACGGCTGTACCAAGCCCCAAGCCCCAACCTAGTGACTAAGTGTTAGAATTTGAATCATCTCTCGGTGGTTAGTCTCTGGTTGCGCAGGATTGCCACAAGGTAGGAAACCTACTTTTGGGTTTTTACGTTATGTCCGTATAATATATGTATACATTCGAAAGATAAGACATTTTGCAAGCTATAAGTCAGATATTTTGAAATCAAATACGATTCTAATCAACACATATAAGATGCCAATTTATTACGCAGGAAATTTAAAAACCAACACTACTAATTTATAAAAGAAAAAAAAAACCTCAATTTCCTGTTTTTAATCATATTTTAGAAAACTAACATTAGAAAGTAGGTATGCACTTACAAAAAAAATGTCTTTACCTAGCTAATAGCGATCATCGCTAGGATTATTGACAAATTGTGACGAAATCATACGTTTTGAGGTTTTTAGCAAACTCTAACGCGTATGGTAATCATTTCCGCCACGTTAGATAAAATATTGTTACTCAATCATATTGAATTTATCCGACAGATTTGTAAGTAAACATTCTCACAGTTAATGAGAAAGACACTTTTACAAAAGACAATAAAACGGTCGCTTGTCAACACAATTTAATAATAAAAAACATTACATAACACGGCGCCTATAGATAGCTACCTACCAACCAACGAGTTGGCCCCAAAACTGCTGACACGTGTGGGTGGGTTAGTTGGGTACTTATTAGGGATATTAAGGAGCAGATTTTTTCGGAACCGGAGTCGGAGGCGTAATTAGAGGTAGAATGACATTGCCAGATTTTGAAAGGTTTTCAAGCTAGAGTTTGTGATATATTTAACTTATAAAATGCCTACGTGGAAATCTGGTTAAGTGAACCTTGGATATGTGAGAAATCTCCACTGCTGATTACACTGAGTTCCCGAAACTTTTGCATTGGAATTCCTCTTTTACTAAGAACAGTAAACCTCACGTATCTTGATTTTTTCTGATTTATTTGGGACTTTTTAGCTTAATAGCCGATCAGTGTCTGGTTAATTTCGTGTCCGTCTACTCCACGCCCGATCTCAGCCCTAGAGACACCTGGCGGGTTTGACGATACAGACTGTTTTTTTAATTATTATTGATAGGCCTGATTTGGCCGAAGATGGAGCACGCTTGCCTAGAAGTAACCTATGTACTCTTGACTTAAAAACCCTTAGGATGTAGCTATTAGGAAACACTTACTCCGGCAGGGAATTCCACTCCTTAGCTGTACGCATAAAGAATTTGTTTCTAAAACGCTTTGTACGAATGGGTGGGATATCCAACATGTACCGATGGCGCAACGCCGGACATTAAGTGGTCCGATGACTGAGATTAGGATTTTTCTTGTCATGTTGTCCCTAGCAGCTAACTTACTGCGGTCTCATCGAGTGCAGTTACTTGACCTGCCTGGGTACAGGCTGATTCGGCAAACTGCAGGCTCATCAACGTCCAATACGGTTCCCGCTAAAATCAGTCAGTTCAGGGTCTGCTACAACTACAACACATCTAGATTAAAGCCACTATGAAAAAGCGCTTGCCGTCTCCTTCGATATCTCGAAGGCTTTCGACAGGGTCTGACACGACAACTTAATTCGTAAACTTCCTTCGATGTACCTAATAGTCTGTGTGATTGAGTTGCAAACGTCTCCATCCGAGTGGTCATTGATAGCTGTTCCTCCGGTCAATTATATATTAAATTATTACCATCGGTACTCTCGGCAACATTGTTCATAATGCAAATACCTAATCATATTGGTGACTAAGCTAGTAATAAAACGGAAACCTATCAATAAATGAAACAAGGCATATTCTTTGTGAATCAACCTTTGGTTTAAAAAAATATCAACTACACGTGGTTTCTATACAACTATAAATCTATACATAAATTAATCTGTAGAAGTCTATATATATGCACCCATCACGTAAAATGTACGAAATCGATGTAGATAACTTTTATTCAATAAAATTGTATAACTTGATTTATATTACTTAGGCGCAATCGGTTCACTCTATCGGAGGAAGATAATATAAATATATAATTATGTACTACATTCATTGACTGTAAGGCGGTACACAGTTCGCCGGGTTAGCTAATAAATCATATTTCTAAATCTATAGTTGATACTTTGTTTATTCTAGAAATCTAGACTTGCTAAAATGTCTAAAGACGCTGGCAGGTAATAAATATTACTATCGTAACTAATTACTACGAAAAAGGCGAGTGTACCGCGTGCGGCGCTGAATGACAAGGATTTCTCATTAGGTAAGTCGTACGTTCTCTGTGTCGTGATCATGGCGACTCCTTCACAGTCGCAGCACGTGCTGATCTTTGCACGTGATTCGACTGAACAAATATTACTTTGGCAAAAGTAGACTGTGCTCCATTTTTTCCAAAAAGGAGACGGCCGACAGCATTAGACTTTGAGTTGCCTTACTAGTCGAAATTTCAAAGGACGCTCTGAGAGGGATATGAAGTATCTGCTGTAAAAATCGGAGAACACAGTCGGAGGATGTACCACGGTATTCAGCAGTCTTCAATTAATTTCAACTGTGTAATACAACACAGATACAGCCTGGTGACAAACAAACAGACCTTTGGTTACGGAACGCCTAAAAGTAATTGAAAAAAAAATCTAGATAATACAAAATTCTATTTCATAACCGGAAAAAAAAACAATATAATTTTTACGCAATTTTTTTAATGTAAGTTATGCACAGTGAACCGCTCGAGCTTGGTCGGGTCATGTCGAGGACATAACGGACTGTAGTAATGTCAACAATGTTATGTCACTTACATAACGTGCTTACCTACGGCCCCTAACACACACTTAAACACTTCACTTTAATACATTATTTATTCAAGAGAAGTTCTAGATTTAATATGATTGCCAAACGTAGTGAATATGGTAATATCATCGTCAAGCATAATAGGCAATTGCCTGTGACAGTATTGCCTTCAGCAAGATGTCAGGAGGATCTTGTCGTTTAGGTTCCCGATTTTTATTACGGGGGAAATCTACAAAAAGCGCCTGAACTTTTGGGGGAAAGACCAAGGAGTGAGGGATTCTTACCTCACTAAAACCATCCTGGTGATCACCATCAGTACATGGAAGAAAGCCCCTTTACCAAGACCACCCCGGAACCTCCTCCTTACAACGCCTGTTAGGGCTTATCCCTAAGAGTCAACTACTGACTGATCGTAGATAAGTACTTATACATATACCTAGTCAAGTCATAAGTAGGTATTGTTATACAGTAAAAACTTTTTTTTATGATATTGACATGGACCTCGTTCGTGCTGCGATAGACGACTGGCCGCGCAGATTGAAGGCCTATTCAAAATCGCGGAGGTCATTTTGAATAAACTTTATTATCATAAGAATCTATGTTTTGTTAAAATCATTTTAGTATATAAATGGTTACATAATGAATATACTTGTCTCAATTATTTCATATTAAACTTGTGACAGAATTTATGACCTGACTAGGTATAATAATATAATGAATGCATAATAAATGCATTCGAAACTCGTATACTGAATACATGGGCATCTGCATATATTCGTAATAAGAACCCAATAAAGGTAATGTAAAAGTTATGAACGTAGGCCCTTAGCCAACATCCTCATTCATCGATAGCTTATTATCGCACAAGCCACTTCTGGACACGGGTTGTCCGAACAAGGAGTCTACATAACTGCCTTACCTCTAGACTTTACAGTCAGGACATCCAGCTATTCGGACAGTTATTCTAAAGACGTCATCAAGTAAGTAGGAAGGTGAGAAACTAACATTTTCCAAGCTTGAAACTAATTAATTTTTAGCCATAAAGCTGTCATCAACATGAACTGAATTATTACAAGAAAAAATACGGTCCCACAGTTAATTTCTTTTGCGGCAGTCCAACCGGATTCCGATTCGGAAAAAGGGCATTTAATCACAAACAACGGTGTTAGCAGTAATTAATACATGACATAAGTGTTCCATCGATCAGTTTCGCAATACATTACGCCATTAGAAAGCAGCTGCCAAGCTGGACGGGGTTCCTACTGGCATACCTTAAAAGACCTAAAGAGTTTGCACAGGGACGTACAGTAGGTCCAAAGCGAAGACCGCAAATAAAAATAAAATTTAAATTTAGAACGTTCTATTATGGACTAGGGCCAGTAGATATATAGAGGTCAGTGACTGAAAAAAAACTACTAGAGTAACAAGTATTTTAGTCTAGTAGTTTTTTTTTTTAATTTATGCATAATTGTGTTAATCCTTGGCCGGCCGTGCTACTAAACAGGTGGGCATTACGCAGGCTTTTTTTTCGTGTTCGACCTGGAAATTAAATCCGTAATCTCCAAGGTCAGAAGCAAACTATCACTATAAGAGCCTCGAAGAACTAGGCTGTCGAAATAAAATTAATATCAATCATGATTTAGTTACGCTAACTATTACCTATGCACGAATAAAAAATAGGCTAAGTAGATATTGGAGCTTGCCTAAGACGTCGTGTCAGATATATCGTCGTGTATTAAATAAACACTGAACACTGTATAATAATTTAGTAAGTATCTTGCAAGACTAAAAACATTTTCAGAAGTGATAAATTAGAGCCAATAGAGAGGTTTTTGGCCGGATTATTTTTTGAGTGAATCTCAGTGACTTTTGACAGAGACTCAGTGACTGTAATTAAAGTATAATTATATATTGATTCCTTCTGGGTACTGTGATGTAAAACCACTGGATGCCTGGACCAATGTAGACTTTACATTTGTACAGGATTGTAATGGTTAAGGAGGCCCCTTAACCATTACAATCCCTGGGCCATGCCGACAAGGGACTCGCAATAGTTAACGTGGCCCTGTCTTTCTGAGCCTCTTATCATTTCTGCAAAATATGTGCATCTAAAGCGGGTATTTCTTGATAGGTATGAGAAATAATTTTTAGAAAAAAAAAAAGAAACAACATACATGAATTTCGAGTTGAAAGTACTATTTTAGAAAATCTCCTTTAATACCTAATTATGTAGAATCAATTTCACAGAATTAGTAATGGAGCTTTTCAATAACTCCACTACTAATCCTGTGAAATTGCCGAAGGCTGACTCAATACTGCGTTATACTGCAAAACTGTAAGTAACCATTTGCTGCAACTATAAACTAAATACTTTCTAAACTTAACACAAAAATGCAAAAACTATGCGAAGCCAAAAAAATCTACACGTCTCACATTTCATAAGCCACAAACTTACTTTGAAATCTACAAATTAAGTAATTTAAACAAAAATCAAATTATGTCAAAACACTACGAGCATCCAATTACATCATTAGCGAATCAATCAATATATGGTATTTAACGAACGATTACATAATTATACAGTGCGTTATGATTTTATGTTAAATTAGCTTTGATCAGTTTTATATTTCTGTTGTCTTTTTTTTCTGTCACAAAGTGATTTATGATTTTATGAGTGCCGCTGCCGTTCTGAATAAATACTTTCTTTGTTTCTAACATAATTATGTGTCATAAATCATCAAGCATCCCCCCAATTGAAAGGAACTACTTACAGAAGTACTGACTACCCGACAGGAAGGTACACCGGCATTTCACCAGTTATGTAAGCTCTATGTTAAATGAGACGAGACTACTGGCATCTGCTGTTCTCACATCCACTACGGGCGGCTACAGAGAGACCGAGAGAGTCTCCACCTTGGATTCGAACCCTGCCGCCACCGCAAGATAGCCATCACCAAGTTTAAAATTATACTCTATCGACTGACTAATTCAACAGTACTCATTAATCTTTTCATTACCTACCTAAAGGAGAACCCCACCAAACCAACACGACTACATTTCATAAGGCAGCGTGAAGCACCTTGCCTTACCAACACCCGTCCTAACGCCGTCCCTGGCTCCTCCAGTTAACATTCGCGCCACGGCCTTGCGTGTGAAGAATCCACGCATTCATTTTGTTTGAAAACCACTTGACATATGTAGGTTGAACGTGGGCCGCGAAACTATTTTTTCGAGACACCGCTTCAGCCTGAAACCTGCCTGCTTCATATCAAATATTCATGTGGGCCCAGGGCGGATTGGTGGATGTCACAAGATATCTTAAAGATGCTGACGCACAAATGGGAAGAGAAAGGTATTATCATTGGCGAAGCGAGATTGACCAATCTTGCAAATGTTACTTACAAGACGTTAGTGACGGACGAGTCTTGAAGTTCCTAGGACAAAGATGAAAATGTCGAAGACCAGCAGTTCTACAAGAACCACTTGCTTGGTAGGTATCTATACAATAAATCCAAGAATATCTCTTTTGAGCTTTTGACATTGACTCAATCTTTATACTACAGAAAAGAGCCATCAGAGCTATTTACAATCTCCGCCGGTGCGATTCTCTAAGACAGCTGTTTAAGGATATTAACATCATGACGGTGCCTTGTCAATATATCTATGAAAACATCATGTACGTTAGAAAAAATCTTCATCTCTTTAGCAAAAGAGGCGATAGACATAACTATGTTACAAGACATAGGGACCAGTTAGTTCAACCAGGCTTCAGATTGGCAAAAGTGAATTCTTCTTTCATGGGGTACTGTTTAATTCATGAATCCCCAAGCGACACCCGGTGGCCGCGCATCTATTGTCTTACTATTGTGTCTCTAATTGACGGTATCTGAAGGGTTAAAATGCTATAATAAAATACCTCCCCAAATTTTAGAACTCAATGAAACAAAATTTAAATCTTGTATTAAACGCACACTATGCAGGCAGGCATATTATAAGTTGGAGGATTATATACAAGATAAAAATGCTTGGCTCAATGCTGGTCCAGCTCCACCACCACACTAGGGTGTATTGATTAGCTTGGAAACTATAATTATTTTTATTTTTTTGTAATTTGAAAATATAGTTTAAACTTGTGATCATTTATTACTTTTGTTTCTGAAAACCATAGCATTGTTTAATGTAGAAGCACTTTTATTTTCCTATTTGTGAATGTGAGGTACCATGAAGCATTTTTTATTGGGTTACGACTTTTATTCTCTTTGTTTTTGACATTACGAGCATGGCAGTTAGGAGTTTGTCATGCTCACTTAAATGTCTCGCTGCTGGTGGCGCGTGTATTGGGTCATTCGGTTCCCTTGAAAATGGTTGAGCTGAGTGGGGCTGATGCACGCGTCATGCTCGTGAACGGGTGCCGTCAGTTGAGACTGGTCATCTCTTAACTGCCAGTAGCTTAATTCAGTTTTTATCTTTTAATATATTTTTTATTTTAATTTTATTATCTACATTGTGCTCACATAATAGAAGCAACATGAAATAATGTAAACAAACATTATATGTAACACATAATATGATTTAAAAGAGTGTCCATGGAGTTTCTTGCACGTTCTTCTCCATAGAGATCTACGCTTTGGAACGTGCAATTTAGCTTCACTTTTCTTGGACTGACTGACATTTGACTATTCAAAAGTGCCTACATTTGGTCTATTTGAAATAAATGATTTTGAATTTGAATTTGAGCCAAGTAGTTTCTACCCAAGAAAGGCTAGACAAGGCTATGCCTCGTGTTACTTTTTTTTGGTGTATCTCATTGATATACAAAAAACCCGGGTTTTTGTAATTCAATGGTGTACCTACAATAAAGTTCATTCTATTCTTTTCTAAGAGCTACTTAAAAGCACTTTGCCCATTGACCTATGGTGCGCAGATATGGTCTTTGACCAACAACCAAAAGTGCAAACTCAAGGTTTGTCGTCGTGCCATTGAGCGCAGTACCTATAGTTGGTGTTAAATAAACGGATTGCGTTCGAAACACTATAATATATAGAGCCCCAAATCACAAACTGTTGAACAGGCTCAGAAGACTGCCCAGCCAACTTGTAGGACTAAAGTAGATATCTCCGCATGCCGACTGAACAACAAGCTCAAAATCAGAGCCATAAAATCGCTAGACGGGATTACGTTCACGGTAGGCCACGAAATCCGCTGTGTCTGTGTGAATTCATACATTTGTATGTGTTTATGTAGGGAATCATATAAAAAACACAGAGAAACCCCGGCTATTCTATGAACGTCATAATTTTATAAACAGCTGAATACGTAGCTTGTTGCTGATGAGACTCTCATTAACGAGAAACCGCGGCGTAGGTCAAAAATACACCCAATGACCAATACAATTCATACAATATCCACCAAAGCCAAAGCATACAAGAATAGCCTTTTACAAAGAATGACGAACCCTATAACGTTTTATATGGGGACCATAATGATGGGTAATGTAAACGAATTGGTGATGTTCTTTTCATTCTTAACCACACCTTTGGTCCATTTTATCATTTAGAATCAATGTTAAGTAGAAATACAGTTTATAACTATAGCAACTGCAAACCTTCACAAGATTATATGCGTTTAAAATGCTGAATGGCTTTAAAGATTCGCATTTATAAATGGTTGAAAAAAAACTTATACTTTTTAACTCGTTTTTTTTACTTTTCTCTGAGTAAAAGTTTCTGAACTGAGAGCTATGACGTCAACTGTCATTGTCAAATTGTCAGTGATTCACTGACATTTGAAATCTTATTTGTATTTGCATAGGTTGTAGATTATCCGAGTTTTCTTAACTAAAATAATCGTTTATCATGGCTTATTTAACACAGCCAGATTATGTGAAGTATATTTGTTCTTGTGGACAACTCAAACCTATAACGAGTCTTTATTTCTGCCGACATTGCTTGAAAATACGTTGCGGTTTTTGCATTTGTCATGAGGTAACCCACTTTGATGTATTTTTGCTGCATAAATACATAACAAAATTACAAAATTTTATTATAATTATATTCTATGATCTAGGTTATAGTGATTTAACATAACAAATTATTTAAAAGTAAATTAGGTATTCTAAAATTCTTCAACTTGACACCTCCTTGACCCACCTTTCCATTTATTTACTAGAGCAATCGTTTATTTATATTATAATTTTTGTAACAATATCTAATCGATAACTTTCCAAGTTGATGTCCAAACATAAACACCAGATGTCATCTTGACTATTTAGCGGCTAAAACAAAATTTTATTGTTTGCCCTTCACCAACATCCCACTCATATTAGAAACAGCAGAATAATTAAACCAGCATAATTCTCCATAAAATGCTGTCAAGATTTGCAGGTGTAACAAAACACCTGCAAATCTTGTGTAAGATATGCTTGATGCTAAGTTATATAAAATGTATTGATAAATATTAAATTTAGTGTAAAAAGTTATCAAATTGATAACTGAAGTTCACATTTAGAATAACATAAGTTTACATGCATACAAAAATACATACCTTTTTTACTTGATAGTAGTCTTTACTTGAAATCACTGTTATGTTTTTGTGTACAATAAAAAATTTAAGATCTAAAACTACCAAACTTCAACTATAATTAATTATTCCTTTTTTTATTTAGTTCATTAATCCCCAAGCGCACACTCATGCTGCTGTCATTGTCTTAGTATTGTGTCTCTAATTGATGGTATCTGGAGAGTTAATCAGTACTCCAAACATACTTACCATTATTTTTGACAGGTTGACTCCCACTACTGTGCAAACTGCCTTGAGAACATGCCCTCATCTGAGGCACGTCTCAAGAAGAACCGCTGCAGCAGTTGCTTCGACTGCCCCAGCTGCTTCCACACCCTGTCCACACGGGCCACCATGGCCCAGCCTCGGCAAGTGCTGCAGGACCCGGCAGCGGCTGGAGATGCCAAGGTGGAGAGCAAGCAGCCTAAGAAGATGTATTACTTGTCTTGCTTTAATTGTCGGTGGACGTCCAGGGATGTTGGGATTCCAGATCAGCCTGTGGGTTAGTAGACTTGTTTTGTTCAATAGCTATGTTGCCCATCCTGCACCTTCCTTATGTAGCCAAGTACTTGGTCAAACAAAATTAAATCTGGGTTTAACAACACAAAAAGAAGAATACTATCCATTGTAAAGTAAATGCTATAGTTGAGTCTCTCACTCTCTCATATCCTTCTAAAACAAACTAACAATAAATTTGATTGTTTAGCATCAGGAGGTTGGCCTGAGCGTACAAACCCACATGCAGCACGCGTCAACCAGTTGCTTGATTACTACAAGGCGATCGCGATGCAGGAGAAGCAAGAGAAGATTGAACGGGAGAGGAAGAAGTTTAACATCAGAGGGAAATACATCACTCTCACTGTAAGTGATATAAACGAAATTATTATTTAGCGTCAGGAGGTTGGCACAAACCCGTGCACAACCTGTGTCAGTCTGCTGGTCGACTACCACAAAGTGATTGCAGAGTTTTTTTTTAGGTGAGAAATCATTCAATGACTCCACCCGCTCTCGGGTAGAGCAGAGGGTGTGTCAGACTTAGTGACTAAAACCCAACCCTGTTCCTTTTTGCCTTGCTTTATATGGACCCCGGGATTTTCGTTCGGAAGCGAACCCATGGCCCCAGTAAGCTTCGACCCTGCTGGGCCCCTACGGTTATGCTGACATCTAATTGAGGCGCGCGTGGAACACTACGTGCTGTCGACGACTCTAGTCCGGTCCGGACGGCAGAATAACGGCCGTCCTTTCCCTCATGCGTGCGGTCGCCTTTTTCTCTAGCATTATTGCTTCGCAGAAGGATGCGACCGCCATTCGCTCCCGACATTGGCCTGTACCAGGGCCCGACGCAAGCATTTTGTATAGCCTCTTTACCAAAATATTTTGGATGTAGCACGATGTTACAGGTCGATTCTAATTATTAGCAGCTTCGGATTCAAGGCAAGCTCTGGCGCAGCCGCAATGTCGTAGCAGCGGGTGTGAGGGTACACTGTGTAGGAAAAAAGTACCTCCAGACCCGCTATTAAGATTAATCATATCGACCAGTAACAAGTTGTTATTTTGAGCTGGGATTTTTTTTTTTACAAGAAGCACAGTTATAGAAGCTCGCATCGTGTGTATAAAAAGCGAGTTACGGCACTGGTAACAACATATTATCATATTTTATGTGAAGAGAGTCCCCACATATAGACATTTAGACTTGCAAACATTGATGTTAATAGAATTTATTTGGCAGACTTACAATTTTTATTTTAACGAGTTTTAAAACAAAAATTGTAAGCATTTTGCCAAATAAAAACTGTCTCTATACATATTTTTTTTCCAGTAATGGTATTTGGGTGCACAAATCAAAACATATTAAAGATATTTATCTGAAGAAGTCAAATGAAAGTAATTGAAATGCTAAATTCTAATTCACATTTATCCATTTATCACAAACCCTACTTGTGAACCCTAAAGACGATTAAAATGTAAATATAACGACGTCTGGGACAATCGATGGAGGTGCATATCGATTATCCCAGACGTCGTGCGTTGGCTCGTTATATTACCGGGATACTTTCTGGCGAGACTTAGTGCCCAACCGGACTATTCAGAAGCTCTAAAACGAAGACCATTGATAAAACCAATTCTTTCCTTGACAACTCATTCATATGTAACATCATGCTATAGGTACCAGCACGAATCTTGAGGGCTCGGCGTCAGAGTGGGGATCGCTTTGCGCATTCCATACATTGGCGAGCCAATCCTCGTCGTTGTTAGATACATGCAGCAAGCGCAGGAAACGAATCACGAGTGACTTCTATGACACGATGGCGCGGCGACCCAATCACTGACACTCCCCGCCCCTGCGTCTCACTTCGTACCACTAAAAAGACCGAATATTTCACTTATGCACAACTTGAAGCCAGCGCTGCCGACCCGTGCCGGTATCGCAGAAGCTGATTTCAATTTGATTCAATATTAACTTTAAACGTTGGCGTCGGATTGATCCAATGAGTGTTTTCATGTCCTATTCGCCAGGGTCGTGTGTTTGCGACTCTCCTTCTCTTTAACTCGTTGTATGCCGGGAGCGCATATATACGCGAGACACAATGACTTTTCAATTGTGTCTCTAATTACGGCATACGAAAGGTTAATCCCCATAAGTGATAGAAGAGATGGAGTATTTGATCATGGATGTGCGACCCTTGCGGAATAAACGCGAGTGTTTGTCGGTTATAACCGACGTAGGGGGTTAAAATTTTAATAAAATATACATTATCTTAAAGCCAATAAAATAAAAGAGGCAATGCTCTCATATTTAAAATTCAATAGTCAGTGAAGTACCATTGAACTTTAATAATACCTTCTTTCAAATACTATAAGCAATAACACAATCTAGGACAAGACGGGTCTGACAGGCGCGATGGCGCGCAACATCGCGGGGCTGCCTTCCAGCGAGAGCTCCTCCTCCGCCATCGCTAGCTTTGTGCCCTCCCAGGCTAGCGCGGAGGTCGAGGAACTGCCTGAAGATATCTTCACAAAGGAGGTCAATTTGAATCAGAGTTAGTATTGCTTTATTTATACATTTATTACTAACTGCAGCCACCATAGCCAAGTTACAACCGTTTCGATTCCTTCATCGACAACCGTTGATTTTCTTCCGTCGATCACCTCGAGTTGGCCACGCCTCCGATTCCTTTATTCTGACCACGTGACTGAACGTTGAGATGACGTCAAACAAAGGAAAGGGAGGCGTGGCCAACTCAAAGCGATCGACGAAAAAGAATTGAAATGGTCGTAACTTGGCTAGGCCTGCAGAATTATCTTTTCAATTAGTGTTTTTCCTTTAAAATTGACAGACGCTGTAAAAAAATGTTATACAATGTTATAATTCTTCAGTTCTGGGGCTTTACCCTGACTTGTTAAAAAGATTCGTACGAGGGAGAAAGAGCTATACATAGCTTCCTTTAATTCAGTTTGGGTCGTCAAATACATCAGTTCGTACCAAGGGCAACAGATATAAGATCACCACGATATTCACCATTGATAGTAACAGAGCCACATCAAGCTGGCGACACTGGCATCTCAATTCACCACATAGGTGTATGTTAGCAAATTCTTGAAAACAAGCAACTTCAACTGGTTTTCAAGTGGTTACTTCACCGTGAAAATATGTCATCTGCTATGGTGAGAAGCTTGCACCCTTGCACCGATATACACGTGCTCTTTGTGGGTTCGATATACTTATAATAGGGCATCAACACCGTCAAGAGTTCAGTATAATAATACCTTCAGGAAGTTTTTGAAGCTTTCACGTTACAACAATGCATTAGGAATGTTTGCCAAATCACACACAGCAGGCGCCTATCGTGACGTTACGGCGGGCGTGACTTCGCTAGCAAGCGATCGTCCAGTGTTTTCCCCTGAAGAAACACTCATCTACCCACTATGGGCTATCTAATTGTAAGTGGGTGCATCCACAGCCGCCCTAGACATCGCGATTTCACTCCAAACCCAGCCTAAAAGTATTTGTTGTTGTGTAGTAACGAGCATGCCCCAACGGCTGGCGTCCCCGGAGTGGCAGCCCGTGTCGGTGGCGCGGCTGCACCCGCTCGCCAAGCTGCTGAGCGTCAAGCGCAGCCAGCGCTGCCGCGCCTGCGACCACAACCTCACCAAGCCCGAGTACAACCCCGGCTCCATCAAGTTCAAGATCGAGCTGCTGGCCTAGTAAGTTATATCTTGTTGAACTAAATACTCTTCTTTATCCTCGTGTCGAAACTGTGCGTATAAATCCTCTAACTAAGTCGGATATATCCGACAAACACTCTCGCGTTTATTCCGCTAGGCTTGGGTATCGGGTGGCTCTGTGTTATGAATGACCTTTTTACGCCCAAAGTTCTAAGTTAATACTTTCTTCTTCCTAAAAGAACTGTCTGTTACTTATTGTATGTCGATATTTTCATTTTATCCCCAGTATGAAAATTATTGGGATCTCTATGTTCAACACGCAGGGAATTTATTTCCTTCAATATTGCCCTCTATACCACAGGTCTGTATTTAGACAATATTTGCTTCAACATCATTTTTTTTTTTAATTATGAGATGTTACTCGTATTAATAAGCTCACGTTTGGTCACTATCTCACCTGATATTTAGCGATGATGTGGTCAACGAACTTGCCTAGAAAATAACCTGAGTAGATTATTCTCTTGGATCATCTCTCTTCTAAATACGTTAAACAGTATGATACATGTTCATAAATTGACGCCTTTTTCCTATGGGGATGAGAAGAAACTGCAGAACGCTACTTGTTGTGATTCTCGCATACTCCTTTTGGTTCGTTTACATAGTTATATGGACTGTCATTGTTAGCTTTTCAAAACTAATTTTTTTTTAAGGTGGGAAATCATCTAATGACTTCTCTTACAGTCTTCTTCTTTTAGTCTGATTAAAACCTTATGTTCCTTCTTTGCCAAGCACTCCAGTACCCTGGGTTTCCATTTCGGAAGCCAACTCATGGCCCCAGTAGGCTTCCGGTCTGCTGGGCCCCTGCGGTTTTGTTGTCATCCTACCCATTACCCAAACTACCCTCAAAATACAGTTTATGGTGTGTTAAAGTTTAAATGAAACGTAAACGAAGTAAAAACAGTATACGAGGATTTTAGCAGTGTGTGTATGATTGTGAATCTTACATCAAATCGACAAAAACCTGTAATAAAACACTTATTCACAGCTACCACGTCCCCGAAATAAAGATAATCTCACACGAGCCGGTGAAGCCGGGAGCGACGTCAGCGCTGCTGCTGAAGCTCAGCAACCCCACCGGACACGAGATGACGCTGCGCCTGATGCGGCCCGAGGACGTGCCGCCGCAGGAGGACAGGGACGAACCCAAGAGTATTGAGAAGTCGCTGGAAAGATCCCTTAACCTGGAAAAGGTGAGTTCATGTATACTGGTGTTCAGAGACGAAATCAGCTCTTTTGATGTAGCTGGAGGATCAGGCCGCACTTGACCACTATCTCACTGGATGGTAACAGTAACAGATGATGTGGTCGAAGGTGGAGCACGCTTAACAGGTTGTAGCTACCAGGAAACGCAGACCCCGGCAGAGAATTCCACTCCTTAGCTGTACACACAATGAATATGTTCCCAAAATGTGTTGTGACATCCACCATGTCCCGGTGGCGCATTGCTGTACATCTGGTGCTCCGATTATGGAACGGGCTTGGTAGAATTAAGATAGGTACGCAATATCATAAAGTCAATCGCTCTTTTCCCCAGGACACGACGTCGTTCAAAGCCATCGAGCGTGAGGCCGTGTACTCCGCCACGAGCCAGGTGTCGCCGCCCGACGTCACGCTGACGCTCGCGCAGCGCGACGACGCCGCCGAGTACGACGACGACGCCCAGCACGACACCAACGAGTAACTATACTATAACATCAGAAGCCCTCTTCTTAGCGTGTCGATGACAGAACTTGTTCAATTCCTTGCCTGGCCCAGTATTCGACCACGGCGATGCTGTCCACTGATGCTGCCATTAGGTCCCTACGTGAACAGGCACGTGATGCAGGATAGAAGGTGGGACATGTTCCCATGGACGCATGCACGTCTCTCTAGACGCCACACAAACACAAGATCAGAACCGTCCGAGAACCCCCATCTGTGGAAATTTTCTTTGCTGCGCTCAACTTGGATACTTAGTCTGTATAAAGGTTAGCCATGGCATCTCGTGTCCAGGGGAGAGACTCTTCGACGGCTCGATAAAATCATCAGGCGGTTTATACTTCTCCCGCCACAGAACGCATCTTTCCGAGAAGGTATTACTTTGTTCATAAAAGACTTTTTGCAAGCGTGAGCTCTTAACGCGACTGAAGTCTAAAAGGGATGGAGCTATATAGGGTGTATTTCCCTCTTTCTCGCTCGCACAATTGACATTCCAACACGTCGTGGTAAGGCCCAAGATCAACTTAAATATCATTCTTTAGTTAGTTCCTTCTCTTAGAGAGGAAGCCAATGTACTAGCAGTAGAAACAATATGAGGCTGGTTATAAATTAAATATCTTTTTTTTTATTATGTATAGGCTCACGTTTGACCACTATCTCACCTGATGGTAAGCGATGATGTGACCGACGATGGAACACGCTTGCCTAGAAACAATCTATTCACTCTTGACTTAAAGACCCCAAGGTTATAGCTATCAGGAAACACACTAGAGCGAACTGCGTAAACGATCAAGTTTGTAATGTTGGGCCAGTTTAAATCACGAGGAACACTATAGATGTAACAATAAAAAGTTAATTCTCCCACTACTCGAAACCGTTGACCCCAAAATCCGCCGTAGTAAATAGATACACACATAGTAAAAGTGTGCGGAATTGTACGAAAGAGTTACTGCAGCCCTTGGAAGTAAAGGCCAATTAGAGGAACGCGGATGGGTTTTAACCAGTTCGTAAAAGTCGTAACACTGTCTCCTGCTCCACCCAGAGCGGGAGAAATTATTTAATATTGTTATTTGATGATATTCCATCCAAAAAAGACAATAAACATGAGAAACAATAAAATAAACAAGAACACGCAACTTTGAAAAGTAATAAAATACTCAAAAACTGTGAACATTATCCCAAATCACGGTGCAACATTAAAAGTTACCCTAATGCAATTAATTTTAAACAAATAACGTATTTATGAGCATCGCGTGTAGGGCGTCCAATAAGAGATTCGACTGCGTTTGAACAGACTCAGATAGCCCCGAATCGTGAATGCGATCAAACCTCATAATGTTTTTTTAAATATTTTTCACTAGTGAGTACTGACTTCAGGTGCAATTTATATATATCAATCTTTGTCGTTTATTACTCTTTATATAAGTGAAAACCGCACCAAAATCTGTTGCGTTGTTTTGGAAGTGTTAGCGGATAAATAGACTGACGCGGAGAGACTTTGTTTTATAATAAACAAAGATAAATGTTTGTGAATTTCTCTCTCTTGTGCGAGTGATTTCACTATAATACAAACTTTAACTCACGGTGTAGGAAGTGAGAACCTAAAAAACATTCATAATAAGTAATTACATAGTTCTTAAAAGATATATAACATTTTCGTTTAGCTAAAGTATCGGTAAAAACAATGGAAAACACACAAGAGTACGTGATTAGGAAAAAGGACCGGTAACTATTCATTATATTCTTCTGAACACTGAAGTACAGTTTTAAGAACACCACAATATTTCATAGGTCTCTACATATTCCTGCTACTCTACTATTCTCTTTTATTACTACGACGGCACGGTTAAGCGATTGGTTGCTTCGCTGAGTGTTGAGGGTTCGATTCCCACATTTAACTAATATTTGTATAGTCTACAGGTAGATGTTCCGAGTCTGGGTGTTTTGTCTATGTGATTTTACATGTTTGTGAACGCTCCCACGATACAGGAGTCAGTCCTAGTGTGAGATGGTGTTTATAAAAAAGAAAATATTTGCCCTCCCTCCTCCCGGTCATACACACGCACTGGTTATACGTAGGTACTACGCATCTCCAATTCTTTTAGTTACATCATACGAATATTGTAAAGGCGAAAGTTTTTTATGTATAGATATTTGCTATTCCTTAACGCTCAAACGTCTAAATGGATTTCGATGAAATTTTACACAGGCAGACTATGTTATGTTTTTGTTTCGGGAGTACGTTCCTTTGAGAGAGATGGAGAAGTCTCTCAAAAGCCGCACCAAATTACCAGACGTTCTATGACCAAGACCACTCCGCCAGGAGTGTACGACTGAGATGTTCTCTTGGAATAATTTTTACTTCACACGCCACGACGCTGGTACCAGAAACTACCCAACGTTTTCTTAAACAGAAATTGTAGCATAGCATAGTCGCCCTTATAATGTTCCTACCGTTGGGACTCAAGCCTTCTCTCTAAGATAGAGAATGGGCCGTAATCCACCACGAGGGCTCAGTGCGTGTTGGTGGATGTCACATGTCTTCGAATTTTTGGTTCTAGGACATGTCGGTTTCCTCACGATGTTTTCCTTCACCGTTTTGAGAGCAGAAATTGTATTTCCCTAAAATAAACACTCTTTGTTCCAGCATAATAATGTGGCGCAAATCAAATAAGTTGGCGCTCCGCCTCGAGGTGGTGACCGACGAGGATGCCGTCGGAGGAGCCCCGGCCGTGGCTCGGCTAGCGCTGCAGTACTCGTACCGCAACACGGTGCCGCCCGCCGCCGCCGCCGCGCAGCCCCGGGACCACACGCTCTACACCACCGTCATCCTGGACCTGGGCACCGTCAGCTCCAACTAGTCACTAGTTGAGCTGAGAGATAGAACCCGCGTGAAAATGAAGACTAGTCAAAGTCAGGTACTAGTCTATATTTTTACGCGGTTTGTATAGATGTATGTATTGGAAATGAAAGTGCTTTATGCTATGTTCTAGTTAGATTTCAAGTTAGTGATTTTATAACATGAGGTAATATTTTGATTTGTAAATGAGAAGGAAATGTTGTATTTATATCTCACATACATGACACTACCTGTCCCCCGAGTGTCTGAAGGTGAGTTTCTGTGAAATGAAAGAATTTAAAATAGCATTTTGCAAGTGCGCAAAGTTCATAATTGCAGTCGAGGGTGAACCGAATGCGCGATCGTTTTGGAACAAAATGCAATGACCCGTGTTTATCAAATAATGTTTTTCAACACACTTATTCGAAAAGATTAGTAAAACTTCACAAACACAATATTTAATATCAATGAATGTGAGAATGGGTCGCGGATTTATTTTCATGCACCTTAGTAGAAGATGTCGTGCTCACAGCCTGCTACTATCTGTAGCAGGCTGTGATCATGTGCAATAATAGCGGGAGCTGTACTCCCCACTTATTCGCACTAGTGCGAGCGTAAAGGAGGTAGAGGAAAGAGTGGGTTTTCGAATAAGTGTGTTGAAAATGTTATTTTTTATAAATATGAGGAAAGTTGCATTATAAAGAACATACCTAGACGAATTTTAACAGATTTTATTGATATTATTTTTCTGTTCTATAGCTTTTTTTTCATCATTATTTTAAGCTATAAATTGTATTTACTGAACTGAACATTGTTTATAATTTGCATTTGGTTAAAAACAGGCTCGACTTAGAACATACGAATTATTTTTGTTAAGTAAGCTATGTATGTGTGTATATTATGCTTTAATTGATAAGTTTCAAAAAGCTACAACTCACTTTTATATAATAATAAAATAAAAGAAAGTGTATGTTGCAAAGTCAAGCCACTCTACTTAGTTATGTAAACTTTGGAAAATGAACAAAATCTAAAAACGATTAATATTTATGATAATTATCGAATAAAAATTTCAAAAAACTAATTGATAGTGATGACCCTAATATGTCAACTCAAAACCAAAGCAGAGTTTATCATTATGTAAATTCATGTTTACGAGATATTTCTAAAAGTTGTAAGTCAAAATTCCATTTGAATAATTAACGTGAAAATATACGTATCTGCTTGTGATGTAGAGTAGCGAGTTATGGCTTCCAAATGTTCATAAAATTCGTCTCATCAAGTTAAGAGTTGTATTCAAGTTAAGAGTGAACATGACATACAAAGTTAATATAAATAATTTTACCAGCACTAAGATAGAACTTAAAGATTACCTATATAGGGTGTAAGGGACAGGACTCCGCAAACTTTAAGGGCTTGCTGAACGACCTTCCACAAGATTTTTTTCAGGAAACGAAAATAAAAATCGGCCTCTTCATACAAAATTATAAACTTGATTGTATAATTTGTATAGAAAAGCCAAGAGGTTTTTATTTCTTGAAAAAAAAAAATCCTTTGGAAGACCTGTCCCTTACACCCTGTATAGCGAGTACTAACTCCCAGTTTTTAAAACAAAAATTACCACAAAGCTAATGTGGCCAATTGTGCGTAAAATTCATAATTGGTAAACTATGATTAAAAGAGTGTCCATGGAATTCACGTTCTTCTCCAAAGAGATCTACGCTTTGAAACATGCAATTTAGCTACACTTTTTTTGGATTGACTGACAATAGACTATTCAAAAGTGCCTGCAAATGGTCTATTTGATATAAATGCTTTGATTTTGACTAGCAGTAACAGTGTTTTTTTGATGGAAAACAGTAAACTACTCATCTTGCTCTGAGTGGAGTGAATGTCCGACTTTTAAAGGTATACGGAACTGAGTGTAAAGTCCCGTAACCCTCCGTTGAATAGGGAAGATGCTCCGACCATATGGGTGTTTTGTCTGGTCGGGCAACTGCCACGTACTTGATATCGGACAGTTGTATATGTTCTAATCGCGTAGATATTTCTCGATACCGCGATGCAGAATGTTGTAGTTTAGCACTATACAATTTGTCACATTACTTTTACGATTATTTTCGATTTAGAAACTGGGCAATCACTGAAAAATATTATAATATCGAATATTTTACATTTTGATAACCATAGTGCAGCTAGATACACAATAACATGTGCCTAAAGTTTGCTTTTACAAACTAAATGAAATTATTCATTAAATTCCAAGTGTTTGGAGATTTTAGTTAGTTATTTATTTTTTTATAGGCTTTATAATATATAGAGTAAGATATTATATTAGGTTAAGATGTTCTCACTAATAAATAACTGTGTGTATAACTGTTATAGCTTTTGAACGTTTGCACATTTTATATAACATTCTACTGCAAGTGAATCATAACTTGCGTGGATGTTTAGCTGAAATAAAATATTTTGAACACAAATATTTCACATTGTTGTATTTTTTCCTTTTTCCCTAACTACTACAGGTAGTACTCTCCTACCTCAGCAGTGCTAATAATCCAGTAGGCTCAATGCAGGAATAAAAAAGAATAGCAAAAAATATTTGGGATATTTCTCCGACTGATAATTTTGTGTAGGTTCAAAATTCACAAAAACAAATAATAAATAAAATAATAAAAAAAAATTTCAATAAATCCATTTATTACCAAAATCATATAAAATAAATGCTCTATATTGTGGAAACTGTAATAATATACTTTCTTTCTTATGTTAAAATTTGACCATTCAGCATTCTTTCTTTGGGCTTAATTATGAAAGCACCAAAGAACAAAAATATATTATGTTCCTTTAGTCACACTTACATAATATTTGTATTGTTTCTTTGGTAATGTATAAAATTTAATGGATAGGTTTTATTCAAGGAAGTTATTCATATGGTATGCTACTGCACTGTAATACTACATTATGACTATTTAAAACAGTACTTTTTTTTACCATGCATAGGCTCATGTTTGACCACTATCTCACCAGATCTCACGATGAAGTGGCCGACGATGGACCACGCTTGCCTGGAAGCAATTATATAATTAACCCTTATTCTCCTGTATAGATTTTGTGTGACACAAACCAGCAATAATTCATAATTTAAGTTTTTATATAATACTCAGAAAGAGTTTCAACCGTTATAGCAATATGTTTGTAGAATTTATTTTTAACTTTGCTATATTTTTATGTCCTGCACTTTCATAATTTAACCCAAATAAATTATGTCCTTTGTGTAAATAAATGCTTATCCTCTGCAAGGACTACCTTCTACTTGTTGCTTAGCTGAGTAGATAACATCATTCATACCAACACCATCGTAACTACAGCCCACTAGAGATATCGGCAAATTGTTTGCTGCTATGTAATTCCGGATCTTATCAACTCTTTCATAGTGTCCTATTACATACTGAGGTATACATTTTTTCAAAATATTCACATTGGATGCAGTAGGCTTAACTTTTATGTTTAATATTGTCCCTACTTCACGCATAGCTATTCTTAATAATGTATCCTCAGAGACATCCTCCCCAAACTTCTCTTTAAACCATTTGCCTCCGAGCATTACAGTTAAAACAGTTCCTTTTTGGTCTGGTATACAACAAGAGTCAAAAACTACACCAAGAATAGGAGAGTTCTCTATTGGTGGCACTAGAAACCCAAATGCAGGTTGAATAAGTGGTTCTACATTATCAAAATACAAGTTTACTATTCCAACAGTTACAAATGGAATTTCATTTAAATCTTGAGCAAGCTCTGGATGTTGTTTCTCCACCAACTTAGCAAGAGCGTAGGCTGGCAGGGATGAGTAGATATGATTGGCCGTTAAACTGTTTCCATCAGAATTTCTCAACTCTACAGAACTTGAATCTATGAACTCTAATTCTTCAACTTTGGTGTTTAGATTAACATTCACATCATTTTCAATTAAATAATTCTGTAAAGTATCAGGAAATGTTTCTAGGCCCCCTTTGATTGTGTACACATTCCATTTCTCTTCTTGTGACCGTTTCGCTAACTCACTGAGATCTATTTCAGAATCAGATTTTGATTGAAACATGGACTTCATCAACCCTTTCACAACTCCACCATGGGTTTGCTCATATTCAAATAAAGTTTTCATAAGAAATTTGACAGATATTTCCTTTGCGTCTCCTGCACAAATCCCACATATCATCGGCGATATCGCGTAGTCTGCTAGTTCTTTACCAAAACGTCTTTCAACAAAGTTGTAAATTGAATCGTCTTGTAATTCTTTATAAGGTGATTTTATATCATTGAATAGCGCATAAATGAGAGGCTTAGAGAATGGCTGATTCTTCTTGAAGACACTTATTAAATTTGATGGTAAGATGTGTAGGTTATTACGCACATAAATCATTCTGTTCTTGGCGGCGGGATGGTCAGGTGTGATGGGCGCAATGTGCTCGCTGAGACCGAGATCCTGCATCATATTGAGGGTGTTCAGCCCGGGCAAGCCCTTGGGTCTGATGGTTCGCGGCCCTTGTTCAAATACATAGTCCTTCGTGCGAATTGATTTGATCCACCCGCCGCAATAGTTAGTCGCTTCTAAGAGAAACAGATTTAACTTGTTGTTGCTATTCAAATTATTTTTAAGTAAATAATAACCTGTGGAGAGGCCTCCTAGCCCTCCGCCTAATATAGCAGCCATAGTTCAATACACTTTTACTCGTTTTATAAAAATATAAATCGAATCGCAAATGTTCTTCCTAAAACACAGTTTCGTTTGTTTTGACATTATTGTACTTGTCATTATGACGTGACATTTTTATTGACAATGATAAGTCAAAACAGCTGAGAACCCGAAAATCGGAAACAAAATGGTTCGTTAAAACAAATGAAAAGCTCAGAAAATATTATGATATTTATTTATTTTACAATTGTATCATCTATTTACACACATACACAGAAGGCTGTAAAAAAATGTATGCGCTTATTTCAAAAAGAAGTTAGCAGACCTAATAATTCAGTCAAAACTATAACAATACAGGAGTGTAAAATTTTGCTCCAAAATCCTTACGAATCAATGATTACGCTAGTAATAAACATACTGTGCGTTCCAAATGAGAATAGGAAAGCCAATGAACTCTGTCTGTCAAATTTTGATTGAAAAGTATAGTTTTCAAAAAAAATAATAGTTATGTATAAAAAACTTTTTTATCTATTTCTTAATAAGGCTCAGTTAAAAAAAAAACAAAACCATTTAAACGCAAGTAAGCTTTTTTTGATAACTATACTTTTCAATCAAAATTTGACAGATCTAGTTCATTGGCTTTCCTATTCTCATTTGGAACGCATAGTACATGTATATATGTCAATGTTACGAATATTATAATAGCGAAAATGAGTTTGTTTGTTTATTTGTTTGTTAGGTACGTCTTCACGCCTAAATGGCAAAACCGATTTTGATGAAATTTGTACAGAAATATTTGGGACCCTGGAGACAGACATAGGCAAATTTTTTTTTTAAAGCGAGTAAAGGGGGAAAAAGAGAGAAGTCAAGTACAAATATTATTATTAAATTAAAGTATATTAATAAACGCAGGCGAAGCCGCGGGTAAAAGCTACTATTATATAATAGTTGATAATTTTTTGAAAATCCTCTTTTGCTTGCCAAGAGCTGTGCTTATTATGAGAGGCCTTTCCAAAATTCACTCCCTGAAGGTTTGAAATGAGCCCCATTTCATTCCTTTAGAAGGAGGGTTTGTAAGGGGAAATAACTCAACACCGAAGACAAGGCAGACTGAAAGCTCATCGGCTCGAAGGCTATGGAGGTGAGAGTTCTCAATGACAATTAATACATTTATCAAACAACGTTTTTCAACATGCCTACTAAAAAAAACATACCTAGGTAGGTAGGTACATTTTTATACAAGTGGGCAAATGTTGTCATGGAAGCCAAGCGAGAGTAAACGCCCAAGCCAAAGGTGGGTTCATTATAGAGCCGAAAGATTCCATTGACAAAAAAACACGTGTATCAAACGACGTTTTTCAATACACTTACGAAGAACTAGATAAATAAACGGGAGCTGCCCGGCGTGTTGTGGGACTGCTTGGCGGCCAGTCTGTTACAATGAATGTAATAAATGGTATGGGTTAAAAACCATATTTTTCAACACATTTACTCGAAATCTCGCTTATAGCTCTAACACTTTTAGGAACGCAATTAATGTTTTATATACGTACTAGTTCGGAGAAGTGCCAGCTTGCCTCCGCCACAATTTATTACTTTCATGTTTAGGTACATGTGGTATCAGGCTGGACGCCGCGCAACCCCCACGAGTCCACGACTCGCCACGCAGCCCTATTTATTCACTTCATCGCAAGTTTATCGAAAAACCTCATTTGTTACTGCAGTAAACGGCTCTGTAAAATCCTCTGTCGTGAAGCTAATTGCCAAAGTCTTTTGTCCAATATGACTTTTTTTGTGTAAAAAAAACCATGCCAACGTTACAACAAAAAAAAAGTTCAAGCCAAGCACAAAAATTATGGAGATGATCATTCTCAAAGGAGTTATCTGATCGGATCAATCGGCAGAGTGTCACCGCAAGCGTGAGGCGTGTAACAAGGACACAGTTGCTGCTCCGCGCCAGATAATGAATTCCAATTTCATACCTATTGCACCCACAGAGCATTACTTATCCCATACTAGGGGACACACATAGAGTGGCTCGTACGAAAACTATTTTTCAATACACTTACTCAAAAACTCTTTTTACTATTTTTCATTACTCATACTATGAAAGTAGGTCTGAAGTTGCCTGAGGAGCGGGCTGTAAAGTATCACACTTTTTATCCCTAGGGAGTTTACTTTCAATTGACAGCTGTCAATATATTAAAAAAAAAAAACAGATTTATCTTCTTGTATTCGTAATGAAAAGCACAGTGCTTACCTCGGGGTTAAAGTTACTTATTTCGTCCCTCGAATTAGCAATCTCGCTACGCTCGGCCGCCAACTCCTTCTCGGGACGAAATAAGTAACTTTCACCCCTAGTGTAACAATGTACTATTCCACACTAGTGTAGAAAAGTGTGCGTGCTCTCCCTGCTACAATTTTATTACATTTATCGTATCAGACAGGGCGCGCGGGTTACCGTAGACCCCCTCGCGCGCAGGGTTAACCCCGTTTATTCATTTCTTAGTAAGTGTGTTGAAAGAAGTCAAGGGCTGCAGTGACTTTGCACGTGTATCAACTCGTGTAAAGTCTCTGCAGCCCTCGCACATCACTCGCGCGAATTCCGCCTCGGTCGCAATAACAAACTTTCTGCATCTTTACCAAAATGGACTATTAAGTAACATGGTTAAGGTATCATTTACCTTGATCTTTCCGATCTTGAATTACCTACCTAGATGCCTGGTCCAATCTGCATCTTTAGATGGTAGTGACTATATATTGAAAAAAAAAAACCATCACTATGAATTACTGCTGTATCGTGAGACGCACCCAGACCCTGAACATATCTGCAGGCCATACAAACATTGGGTGCAGCCAGAATCGAACCTGCGACCCGTAACGTGGCGATTGCTGAACTACTGAGCCAACCGTACCATTTACTATTAAATCTATTAATTCTTAGAAAGCAGTTCTAACAGATAATGCGCCTAACAAAAATTATACCTAAGTAGGTATGGTGTACTTCAGAATTTGTGTAGGTCTAGCAATCTAAAGTGTGTGCAGAAAGAAGACCTTTCTGTTCCTAAAAACTTGCTAGAATTTCCAGATACGTAATAAAAGTTCTATTTTAGGTACTCTCTATAAATCCGATTATATCACTCAAGCTGTAAGTAATCTCCAACCCTATAAAAACCGTAGGATGGCGACAAACCCCTTTCATTCTGTCCCGGAACTTCAACACGTCACAATGAACCACGCCATCCGCTCTAAAACTTGCGCCAAAACCTACAAAACAGCAGAATTGAAAGTTATGAAAATTCTCAATAAGATTGACAGTTTGAAGCTCAGTAATTCGTATATTTCGCGCCTTGATATTCCTAAAAACCGTGAAACGAAATTTTTTGTTAAGAAACCCGCTGGTTATGTCTTGTGGATCGCTGCTCTTATTTTCGCATGTTTGATCAGTGCACGATGGGTTTATGTGGAACTACTGGGAAGCAGGGTAAGTTATTAAAATATCGTGGAATGAAAGAGGTAGTGTGTAAGGATCGTGGAAGGTGGCATACTGATTCAGTTTCTGCTTACTCTCATGGGAAAGTGGCGTTAGTTTATGAATTTCAGAAGAGTCAAGAATATATCCTATCATCATCATCTCCTTGTGGCTTGATTATAATTTAATTGAGATCAGCGGATCATGAAAGAAAGAAAACATGTTTATTCTGCCCGAATACACACACAATTACAAAAGATCACTAACTAACATGCATGACTTCTACGTTTCCTTTCTACATTGTACAGATGTACTTATCAATATGTCTCGAGATCTTTTTACCTTCACAATAGTCAACTCCTCCCTAGCCATATATCCTCAATCACGAAATCCATCCATCGTTTCTGGTCGTCCCATATATTGATAAAACTTCCGCACCTTCCAGAATTGTATTTTAGAACTCCCATCGTTCTCCAAGTCGGTGTTTCGTCCGCCAGAAGACTGTTCCATGTGCGAGGGAGTCGATGACGTAGTGCGTCTCACAAATATCTCTGCCGAAGAGTTTGAAGACCAATATGCGTACAGCACTACACCAGTCATTGTTACCGATGCCACGCACGGATGGAAGGCGCTCAAGGTAGGTGGTAAAGCTGTTTTGAACATTTAAATAATTATGTTGTGATTTATCAACGTCAACATTACCGATTAAAGCGCTTGGAGTTCCATTTTAGCAGGTATGTTGACCCATAATCATAGGGCCCAGTGAGGCTCAGCAGCGAATAGAACATTTTTTTTATCAAATAAGTATTTCTGTATTTTATGTATAGTTGCAGACTGCAGCTGGAAGATAGGCAGCAATGTCTTCCTTAAAACACTATATAGTTTTATGAACCTTTTCTTTCTGCCCTACATCTGAAGAAAAGTTCTGCCTAGCCTTTAAGGCAAAATCAGAAGCGGTTAATACCTGTATTTAACATGGAGTGACTGCCTATCTTACCTCCATAACTCTATAATTGAGTATCACGATATTCCCTTGGCCAGACGTCTAAAGAACAGTACTGATTGGTCACTTATTAAATGACGCAAATCTGAATTCCGCAGGAGTTCGACTTCAATTTCTTCGCCAAATTTTACAGCGATGGTAAAATGGGCAAACAAGTCAACGACTGCTTTTATTTCGCGTACAAATCGGGCCTGAACTCTCTCCAAGAAGTGTTCAGTATGGAAGAAGCGCGCGCCAACCTGTCTGGTCAGCCTTGGTATGTTGGCTGGAGTACCTGCTACGACCAGGAGACTAGAAAGCTGAGGAGTTACTATGACAGGCCTTACTTCCTGCCACGAACTGCTGAGAGCGACATGGTGGATTGGATCTTTATGGGCGGACCGGGACAGGGTGCTCATATGCACGTGAGTATGAGATCGATATTCTTGAAAAAATCTTTCTGCCTAGCCTTTTCCGAACTATGGCTCGAAATGCATAAAACATGTTAGACAGTCTCAAAAATTATTTCCGTGCTCCTTTTAGGTAGAACTACACTGCGCACACGTGTGCCACGTACGCCGACCTGTGCACGTCGTTCTCCATACTTACATTTTATATGGCAACTAGACTTGTAGAGCTTCATTAGATCCACGCCACGCGGCGTCGTTCTACGTACAAATCAGTCGTGGCCCACGCGTGCGTCGGTTTAATGAAGTTCTAGCTTTAGCCGCGCAATGGCAAGCAGCTAACACAAACGTGAGTAGAAAAGGAAGAGAGGGCTTTACTCTACCTTGATACACTCCTCCTTCAAATATAATTGGCATTTTCAAAAAAACAAGCATTTGTTGAAATAACCGCAGATTCTGATGGCCAATGGAACTTGGTCCAAAGTTGCTATTAAAAGCAAATTAAATAACGAGACGTGTTTCGGCTGATCAGAGTTGTCATGAGATGCACTCTGTCTATAAAGGAGCGCCTGATATTATAGGGTTCAAGGTATAGCTGAACTGATTTTTAAACCATATTGTCAGGTGGACTCGGTGAAGCACATGTCGTGGCAGGCGCAGGTGCGCGGCCGCAAGCAGTGGCAGCTAGCGCCGCCGCCCGAGTGCCTGTACCAGTGCCGATGGATCACATTCGTGGTCTCCCCTGGGGAGATCTGTATGTATCGTTATTTACTACTACTACTACTTTGTATACTTCGTGCTTGGCTGCGCGGTGCGTGGGGCGGCGCAGGTAAGCGGGGCGAGTGCAAGAACAGGGATACGGCTCACCGCCCGCGCACTCACTGTGGCCACTTGTATGAACTCACTACGGCGTGAGATGCACGCGCGCGTCCCGCATGGAGCAAACCATGCCCGCTGTTCCAGTCTGGCTGAACACTTTAATTCATAAATCTGAATAATTTTTATCTATAGCGCCTCATAGTGACTAAAAAAATCGAAATCCTGCATCGCGCAATTTGCAGAGTTCTCCGGTGCGATTTGAACTTATACATATAACAAACCCGCACCAGACAAAACACCCGTCAAGTAGAAAGATCCATGTTTAACGTAGGTATATGGGACTTTACACTCCGTACCACATGCCTTCAAAAATGTAATGCCGCCAACTCAAATACCCACTTGGCCTTTTGATTTTTAAATACCTAATTCATTTGCGCTAAAAAATAATTGTTCAGTTTATTAAATATCTGGAATTCAAATATAGATAAATTATATTCGTTTCTGGCTTTAGCTTTATCGTATAAGGCATGATCAAGTAAAGAGGCATTTTTATTTCAGTGGTGGTGGATACAAATCGCTGGTACCACAAGACAAACGTGCTGCCCGGGGACATCAGCATCACCATCGGCGCCGAGTACGACTAACTTGTTCATAACTATCACATTCTATTTTCAAAACACCTATATAATAATGACCAGTACGTAACGTAGAGATAGGTGGGCGAAGATGCCTCTCACCCAAGGCCCAGCACTCTAAAGAGCCTCGCGGCAGCAAGGGCTGTTTAACCCTTCAGATACCGTCAATTAGAGACACAATAGTAAGACAATAGATGCGCGGCCACCGGGTGTCGCTTGGGGATTCATGAATTAAGAACGAGGGTTTTCTTTTATAATTGACTTGCCCGCAGCTTCGCCCGCGTACATAAAACATTCATAGCCTATGTCACTCAGGAATAAAGCAGCTTTCTATCGGTGAACAATTTTAGCAATCGGACCAGCACCAGCAGAGATTAACCTCTTAGAAACAAATACATAAAAAATAAACAATCTTTACCTCTTTATTATATTAGTATGCTCGCGTTTGACCACAATTTCACCTGATGGTAAGCGGCGATGTGGTCGAACACTGGGCTGCGACAGTAGCTCTCTTTTTTGAATTTATAAAAGAAAAAATCTCGCTAATGCGCCTTCTCCCACGTATAATTTAGTCCAAGCTACGCCTCTGGTAATCACATAGCATGTGTTAGCCTACCTAACATTCGATCTACCTTGCTATCTCAGGAATATAAAATGAAACAAATAACGTAATGCTACTAAAAACCTTTAATCATCACCGTAAAGCTACGCTACGTGACACTCAGCGAAGTACTAAGTAGATAACATTCAATACACTGGAATGACAATCGGTAACAATACAGAGAGCGTCTGACATCAACATACACTTGGAGCTACAGTTACACAAAATGGAGATTTTAACTCTGCAGCTAGATATCCTTATGTAAACAAATCAATAAATAAATAATTATACTTATACTTTGAATAAAAAAAGTATTTTATCATAAGTAATTTATTAAAATTATTAACTTAAAATTGCAATCTATCAACACAGCAGATAGTTATAAAATCAATCGATCGAATGTTTACAGAATACGGAGGTCGACGTAAAAATATTTTAAGTACAACAATTGAATCTCATACTGGATTATACAAAGAGTGGCCTTTCACACTTTATAACTTATAAAAAAAAAACTGGATTAAATAAAAAAATATATATTAACTCGGAAAATACAAAAGAAATGATTTTTAGTAATCTGTACCCTTGATGTTGTAGTAAATAAATGATTTATGGGGAAATATTGGATTTTTCTTGCTTATTTAGTAATTAAAATTAATTAAGTTTTGATATAAGAACAAGAAAAGCATTGAATACATGCTAGCTACTGCTGCCTACTGCAGAACACTTATTATAGAGCAACTCTTATTTTTGTAATACAATAATATAATGATGTTCATGATAACAAGACCAATAAATACTTTAAACATCGCAGCTGCCTCCTGGCACAGACATAACATGTGCAACAAACAGTTGGTTGGGTACGTGTTACTGGTTCGTCGCGTCGCGCTCACTCCTCGGTGGCGCCGGCCGAGTCCAGGATCACCTCGAACGAGAACGGCTGGAACAGATAGCCTTCGCCTGCGTAGAACTTGCTCTGGAACTCGACCCTGATGAACAATCGTGAAATTAGAAAGAAATCTTGCCATAACGTGATAGATATTTAACAGTTTTTCGTGCTATATCTGACTTCCTCAAAAATTTATTATAAAGAATACACTCGAAGAACTGTTTCTTTTTTAATACTTTGCTCTACACACTAGGAATGACTGCTGTATCATTAGTGCGATGATACAGTAGTAGATGTAAACTCACTTATATGAGACCTAGACTAGTTAGGGTATTCCCGACAGGTTTGCCTGTACAGTTGAGTCGGACAGGTAAACTGGAGCACACCTGTGCAGGAATCTATACAAGCTCATCTGACAGGTATAACTGTGCAGGTAAGCCTGTCAGGTATATTCTAGCGTGTATGGCTATTTTAAGAAAAAGTTCTCGACAGACAGACGGAGGGAAAACGAAGTTTTCCTGTAAAGTTTTACCTTTTTCTTATGAAATATAGCACCCGGAAGAATACAGGCCATAAGAGTACTAACCAGTGCAAACGCAGCGTGTGCAGGAAGGCGGAGAGTCCCTCCATCAGCACGAGGATGGACACGGAGATGGCCGCCCAGCCCGCGAACACCACGTACAGGAAGATGCCGCCTTGGAAGTCCGTCGACATTAGACCTGCAACCAATGTAAATTCAAAAATCTGCAGAACTTAATAATTATGAACCCTGGATTGATAGAACACTGACAAAACAATCTTTTACAATAAAATAAATACATTTTATTTTTTAATCTTTTACAATGATAAAAGATTTATTGTGAGATAGGTATCGGTCAAGCCGCTTAGGAGTGGAGATGTTAAACACACAAATAGAAGAAATAAATCATTATCTTCCTGCCCTTATCCCATTTTATTTGGGGTCGGCGCAACACGTTTTTTCTTCCATTCTGTCCTGTCGCTCGTCACGCTATCACTAACTCCCTTTTCATTCATATCTCTTCTCACACAATCCATCCATCTTTTCTTTGGCCTCCCTCTCCATCCATCCACATGTAAATTCAAAATTCTTTTAGCAACATGCGTGTCATCTCTCCTAGAAGAAATATGGAATTGCACAATCTAATTCCGCCAAGTCCGTTCCAAGACGTACGGCGTTGCGTCACCGGTACATGGTTGACATCCCACCCATACGCACAAAGCGTTTTGGGAACACATTTATTGTACGTACAGCCAAGGAGTGGAATTCCCTGCCCGAGTCTGTGTTTCCTGATAGCTACAACTTGGGGGTCTTTAAGTCAAGAGTGAATAGGTTACTACTAGGCAAGCGTGCTCCATTGTCGACCACATCATCGCTTACTATCAGGTGAGATGGGGGTCAAACGCGAGCCTATCAATAATAAAAAAAAAACCATGTAAACATAATGATAAGTGATTACCTTTCCTGAGCAGCATGTTCCAGGCGACCTCTGCGAGCTGCGCGTGCGCGAGCGACAGCGCCCACAGCCGCAAGTACGACGCCGTGTGCGACACCGAGCCCAGCACGTACTCGATCGTGTGGATGGCCTGCAACCAGTAGCTGTTAGCTGCGGGAGCTCTACGCCACGGACAAGTAGCTTCATACACAAGTATTCCTCACTTTTCGCTTTATATACGCCTGCGTGAAGCTTTGTTAGCTATCGTTGAATCGTTCTTCTCCATAGAGATCTACGCTTTGGAACGTGCAATTTAGCTTCACTTTTCTTGGACTGACCGACATTTGACTATTCAAAAGTGCCTACATTTGGTCTATTTGAAATTTTTCTTCTTTTTTACCGACAATCGCTAGTACTCTTGTAAAATAATTTTGATATCGTATTTATGATTGATATTTTTAAGATTCCCAATTCTCTTTTAAGTCTATTAGTACAATACATACTATTAATCAAGGGCTATCGGATATATTTTCCTTTTTTAATTTGTGTGACAGAGTGGACCAAATACACCTCTGTCACACTTTTTCGTACTGATCAATTATTGTCGATAAAAAAAGAAGAACGTCCCATACTTATACAAAACGATGAAGCTCTGTCAACGAAGTGGCGGTGTCGTGTGGTCGAGTCATTGTCGCATTGCCATCAGAGTGTAGGACAGTAGGTCCAAGGGATTATGCTGATAGGGCAAAGTCCATAGGGCATAATACGACTCGGCCGCGGACATTAATGAAAATGGTATTTAAGATACTTTTTATATCGAGAATATGTTCTTTTAGGATTGTAATGAAGTTTTCATTTATTTCTTTTTTCAAAATTCCCACTTTCCATAAGATAGCGGCCCTTACCATGATAAGCTAGAGAGATTTATCTATATATCCTTGCAGTTTCATTTCTGTACGCCGTGGGTTATTTTTCCATACTATTTGGCCTCTACACTGATAGTTCAGGCTAAAGGCAAGGTGATGTCCAACTATGACTAAAAAATAAGTTAATCTGATTGATGATTAGTTTTTCATACACGATTATGGTTTCATAGATATTGTGCATCTTGAAATGGGATACTTCAATATCAAAAAGGTGCGATACTACACAGATATCTAATTAGTTGGACAGGCTTTAATACAGACGTCATGCATACAGTTTTGTGAACTTACCTGGTGGATGAAGACCTCGGTGATGTCCTCGTCGTGGTGCGGCGCGGGCGGCGCGGCGCCTCCCGCGTTGCCGTTCTCAGCGGCGCCTTCCACGGGCTGGTGACCCTGGCGCTGGTGGGATACATATTGTTTATATTCGTGAAAGGTACTGAAAATGGACTTAAGTGTCATATTGGTAGTAAAGATGAAGACAAAGCGAACATCCTAAACTCAAACATTGTATATTATATCCTGGTGGAGAGGAATACCTAGGATATTGTCGAGTACATCGATACTTATCACCCTATCGGTATATTGTGACTTGTAAGTGTAATTTTTACCAATAAATATGTTTAAGTATGGTAAAACTAATAAGAAATTGAAATTGATTTTTTTTTTAATTGATATAAACTAGTACTTGATTACAATCCCACCTGATGGTAAGCAGTGATGCATTTGTTGAAGGTAAAGCAGACTAGTTTGTTTGTTTGAAATAAGAAATGTATAGAACTGATGCTATAGCAACCATTATTTCGATGATGCGTTGCGTTTCCTAGTGTCTCCTAGGGCACTCGCATTCGTGTGACAGGAACATATCCTAGATCTGTCCCTGCCACGCGAATGCGAGTGACAGCTAGTTTTAAATAAGTTCCTTTTGTGTTTAGTGTCAATGCTTACCGCAAGCTATCCATGAAAGCAGACATAAAAAGAAAACAATATTACATTTGTAATTTAAATGAAAACGATATAATCAAGAAACATGGCACTTTCTTTTCAAGTCGATAGTAAACTTCTTAAATTGTTTGTAATTATATAGTTTGGATATTGGTTGCGCATTAATCCAATCATTTATTGTATAGGAAAAAAAAGGTTACTTCAGCAGTAAAATAGTTTGAGTAGTACTTACAGCCCTCTCCTTCTGCTCCTTCATGACGAAGTAAGGCTTGCCGAACAGCATCACAGGCACGCACAGCAGAGCGAAGATCACGAAAAACTGCACACAAAATAAAACTTAGATTAGTATCACACAAGGATCGGTCATTATGGCGACACTAGGGGGAGGCCTATGTCCAAAGGTGGACGTCTTTCGGCTGAAATTATGATGATGATGAAATGATGAGTATCACACAACACTAATTGATGAGCAACTATCGTGAGGAAACTGACTTTCTACAACAATAAAATTTAAGACATGGTTACATTCTTCATAATCAGCCTTTTAATGTTCCGACTGCTGGGACTCAGGCCTCCTCTCCAGAAGGATGGATATGTCGTAACACACCAACGATATGTGACTTCCACCAACACGCCCTGGATCTGTCCAGGGCGTGTTGGTAGAAGTCAGTGGAAGTCACATATCTTCGATTTTTTAGTTCTTGGACATGCCGGTTTCCTCACAATGTTTTCCTTCACCGGTTTGACATCTAACATATGTTTTACAGTCATTACGATTTATTAGAAACCCAAAAGTTTCTTCAATGTCTTCGAATTTTGCGGTTCTAGGACATGCCGATTTCCTTACGATGTTTTCCTTCACCGATTTGAGAGCAGTGGTGATGAAATAAATTACACAAAGTAATGCGCCTGGCTGGGTTTGAAACCGCGACCTACAACTCGTAAGTCGGCGCAGTTACCACTCGGCCACCACTGCTCTATACTCGCATATGGGGAGATCGCAGCAGGCAAATTGTTTTAATCCTTTGATGTTCGCGATCCACACCGTAGAGGTGTCAACAATGTAACGGTGGATACTCGCCGTACGTCGCGTTGCCCGATGGTAGAAAGGTGATGGCAGAATAAAGTTTAACTTGTAAAGATACGTACCTTCTGTAAGCCCATCTGTCCGGCGTACATGACGTCATCGCAGGGAGGGCGCGGCGGGTCGGTTTTGAACAGCATCATGTTGATGAACGTGATGAGGATGGACGGCGCGCAATACGCACTCGTCTTCACGATGTCTGCACAACAAACATTTACTTTTAGTAAGGACTCCCTCTACACTAGCAGGTCTTTTAAGCGATGATTTATTATTATTTTATTATTTATTTAACCAGAATGGCAAACAGAATGCCAATTACACTGATTACAATAGGTACAAATTATGTAAAAACACATTAAAAAAAATATAACAGTTAATATAACTAAACCTCTCATGCAGTCTTCTCGCAAATCGCCAGACATTCAGACAATATCTCCTTCCATTCATCAGCGAATAGATCTAGTCTAGGACTGGATTCAAGGAGAGCGGTGAGTGCAATTAACATTCGCATGATGTGGTCGACAATGAAGCACGCTTGCCTAGAACTAACCTATTCACTCTCGACTTACGCGGTCTTACTAAGGTGATTCAACGTGATTGCGAAGCAACGCGGCACAATCATAACAAACATTTACTCCATTGCACTTGGAAGCGAAACTGTCGCAATAAGTTAGTTTGATAATTTCGTACGAACTCTTGCGATGCTATGACTTATTATATGATTAATGTAGGCTGAAGCGGCAACTTCGCGCGCACGTAGGACAAAGCAGCCGCTTCGCGTTAAATCGCTCACGTAGGTCGCCGTCGCCGCATCTCAGACTCTTAAGGTTTTTTTTATTGTTAATAGGTTCGCACTTGACCGCTATCTCATCTGATGGAAAGCAACGATGCGGTCGACGATGGAGCGTGCTTATCTAGAAGTAACCTTATTCAGTCCCGGTTGTAGCCATCAGGAAACTCGGAAGGTTGTACTCACTAATATCATCACTGCCGAAGTAGGGCGGCGTGGATCCGTAGGTGGTCCACTTGATGAACATGAGCAGCACCATGTAGAAGAACAGCAGCAGCAGGAATAGGATCTGTGGGAGGAACTCCACGTAGATGCTGATGCGGCGCTTGAAGTAGCTGGGGGAAAGGGTTTACGTTAATGTTCGCCTGTGCGGAGCTCGGAAATCTCAAACGGAAATAATCCAACGGGAATATTTATTCAGAATCAGCAACTGTCGATTCCAATATTTTTTACACCATGTTATATTTGTTTTCAAAAATATTTTAAAAAGGTCACAAAGTAAAACACCATGCGACACTAAGACCAACACAGGTCACGGCAGGTCAGAGAGCGGGCATTACTGGACTGGACTGGACGTGGAAGCAAAACAACCCCTTAGTCACCAAATGGGCTGATGACTATGTACTCGTATTTGTGCGGACAACCAGGTAACAGGGTATTTAACATCGTTGGCAGCTACAGTCTATTACCCAGATTGTCTAGACCCAGAGACCTCTTCTGTTCAGAAACATGACTAAAATAAGTGAGGAGATAGACAGACTGACTGCGGGGGCTAACTAATAAGGTACCGGCTTACAGCCTTTGGGTATGGAGTTTGTCATGATTTTTATAATATACTAGCTTTGGCCCACTGCTTCACCCGCATATATGACATATAGCCTATGTCACTCAGGAATACAGCAGTTTTCTATTGGTGATAAAATTTTAGCAATCGGACCAGTACTTCCATAGATTACCTGCTACAAACAAAAAAACCTCTTTATAATAAATATTATAGTGTAGATCAAAAGGAGGGAACTCACATGTGGTTCCAGAGCGACATGCAGACTCCGAACAGCATGTGGAACACGCCAATGATGATGGAGATCTTCATCTTGTACGCGTTCATGAAGATGATCTTGTTGGCTTCGGCGAGCTGCATGGAAATAAATAATAAATACTCAAGAACTTTAAATTAAGGTTATTTTTATGCTTTTTAATTTTAATCTATATACCTAAGTTATTTAATCGTTATCGTACATTTTACATGATGCGCGCACAACATAAAATTTCTACAGATTTATTGTATGTATAGATAAAAACTTAATCTATACATACCGAAATTTCCTGTATTTTTCAATTTAAATCAATTTCTTTTGAAAAACTCATCAGAAGAACTTGAACATTTCAAAATTGTGTTCGATATGATTATTGGTACATGTGGAATCCTGGAGGAGCGTTGGACTGATGCTGCGTAAGCAAGTGTACGTGAGCCACCGCCGCGCCGCTCCTCTCCTCTGATGACCACCACTTCACTGCGCACATGATGTTAGAATGTAGCAGATTCTGAACTAATATTTCTCCATAGGTGTAATTGCTGCAAGGTGTTCCGATATGAGGATAAACAAATAAATAAATTAAGGTAAACCCTTACCTGCCAAACTGGATCGATACCAAACGGATATGGAGTCTGTATATAATCCATCGAATCAGGGTTCAGTTGTAACAGTTTGTTGGACGTGAGCGTGGACTCGTTGTAGTTGTTCCGCCACGACGAGCCGAAGATGTTCAGACTCTTGGAGAAGATGTCGTTGTAGATCAGACCCGTGTACATCGAGAACAGCCCCATGAGCAAGATGATGTAGCGACCGCCGAAGAATATGGTCCAGATCTGTTGGGGGTAAAGAGGTCATTAATGATCGTCGAAAGAAAAAAACTGGGCAAGTGCGAGAAGGATTCGCGCCTCGGGGGTTTCGTACAAACTTACTTATGTAAATGGTTCAATTCCGGAATGGAGTCTCAAAAGATTTTTCCGAAAAACAGTAAAAATTTTTTTTTTACTGTTTTTAGATTTATTCCTATACTTGTGCTATAAGACCTTGCTTTATGCCAGGATTCTAGATCAACGGGAAGTACCCTATGAATTTTGATTTCCTCGAAAGTGTCGAAACGCGTGTACTTTTTTTTGCCACATAAACCGAAGTGTCTTTTTTTCTCGTTCACTTACAAGTTCACTTTCAAGTCCGCAGACTTGAGTATATCACTTCAATTTCAACTCGACACCTCCACGCGTTCCCGAGATAAACGGTCTGGACAGACAGACAGACAGACAGACAGACAGACAGACGAACGGACAACAAAGTGATCCTATAAGGGTTCCCTTTTTCCGTTTGAGGTACGGAACCCAAAAAATATAGACTTTAGTAATAACAACATCATAAATGGTAGTGGGATGAATCGAGAACTTTGGGGTTTACCTAGCACCTTGTAAAGTAACCTCATAATACATGCACCCTGTTCTGTCATTGTCAAACCAACAAGATATCCATCCATCTATCAAAATCTTTTCGAGTTACACGGGTTTTTTAGGCGAGATCTTTTCTAGTGAAGTTCAATGGCTGTTTTAATTATTGGCAAATTGATTCTTACTGTCCCCGCATACGGGCTTCATAAAAACGCTGCTTCAAGCTTCATTTTGAGGCGGCCATTTTTGTGGCTTGTGCGTGGCGGTGCCGCCACGAAAAACGCTTGAAGCCGCTTCAAGCTTTTCCGACCTCGCGCACTTATGCTGTTTTTTGCGGCGGCTTCTAGCTTTTTTTGTGGCGGCTTTTTTATGAGGCCCGTGTGGACAGTTAGTGGATATTGTAATGTAAAATTTGTGTAGTTTCAAACTGTCTATCTGTACTCCAAAATTTCAAATAGCGAAGTGTCGTGACATTCGCATTAATTCGCCAAAAATCTAGAGTGTACAAAGCAATTATAGAAATTCATGCCAAAATCGACAGAGTTTAACATTGATTTTGTTTAGTAAACACGTCTTTTTTAACCGGAAATTGGTTTATTAGTTTAGTTCTAAACAGCTAAACATAATAATCATATTTAACACTTTTCCGCCAAATTTACAGCATTGTGTTAATCCGCGGTCGATATTGGTTTTGTCGATTTTTTTCGAATATTACACCATTATTATGGGTTAAATATTTGTAATATAATACACTGATTATTTAGCACTTATCTTACACTAATAAAAAAGTGGCATTCTAATGAACGCCATTATGTCATAAGATTTTGCCACGAAATGTGTGCATGATAAAACTTCTAAGCATTTATAGGGTTACACCCAAAGAGTAAAACTGGACCGCTGTCCGTTCGTCTGTCTATCTGTTCGTATGCACCAGGCTGTATCGCATAAATCGTGATAGCTAGATAGTTGAAACTTTTACAGATGTTTTTCTGTGGCCGCTATAACAACAAATACTAAACATTTAATAAAATAATAATTTAAGCGGGCTCTTGTACAACAGACATGATTTCTTTGCCATTTTTTGTTACGGACGGTACGGAACCCTTCGTGCGCGAGTTCGACTCGCACTTAGTCGGTAATTTTTTTCAATTTATCCTTATACAGTCACTTTTTAACTGTTAAGAAAGACTGACTTCATTGCATATTCGAAAGCATAGATCTCTATGGAGAAGAACATGCAAGAAACTTCATTGATACTTTTTAGGGTACTATAGCAAAGGTTAAGAACGGGATCCTATTGCTATCACTCCACCGTCCGTCTGTCTATCACCAGGTTGTACCTAAGGAATTGTGATAGCTGATATTTTCACAGGCAGTTGAAATTTTTACAGATGATGTATTTTTGTTGCCGCTTAAAAAACAGAATAAAATAAATATTTAGGTGGGGTGATTTTTATAAGAGGTTTTTTCGCACTTGTCTGGTTTTAATTTAGAAATAAAAGCTATATCTGACCTCGCTGTCGATCTTCTTGGCCTGCAGCGGCTTCTCCTTGTAGCACATCCAGAAGCCGAAGGCGGCCATGAGCGCGCCGTGGCCGAGGTCGCCGAACATCACCGCGAACAGGAACGGGAACGTGATGATCGTGTACGGGGCTGGGAGGGGGGGGGGGGACAGGTATTATAACTCGATAACTTTGGATATTTATATGTTCAGTAGGATATGGACGTCCGACTTCTTTAGTCTTTGACCGCCACATTGATTCATGACAGTGTCCCAAAATTAGACAATTAAGAAGTTTATTTTAATATAGAATAAAAAACCTTTGAAATTGCCACTTTTTAAAAGGGATTTCTTTCAAGTGGTTTGATTTGGAATTATAAGTTCAAATAAACTTTATATTAAACGTAAGTTTTTTATTTTTAAACTAGGTATTTATTTATCGCTCATGTTACCTGGGTTGACCTCCCGGTAGGTGGCGACTCCGTACGCGTAGATAAGGTGCTGGAAGGCGGCCGTGAACTTGTTGGTGCGGTTGTACGTGGGCGGGTCCTCCAGCGTCTCCATGCGGTTCAGGATCGGCGGCACCGAACTGCCGCTGCGCTCCTGTGGAAACAATAACAGATTGAAAAGTGCTGATATTATGTACTTCCCTTAGGAACTGAACTGGCTATAACGTTTGCTCATGATGTTTTGTGATACTGAATCATAATGATGTATTATAATATTTTTTTATCTTTTTACTCTTCAGTCAACAATGCTCAACAAGCATCACTCTAAAACTAAAAAGGCGAAAGTGTGTGATTATTATTCGTTCACGTTAAAACGGCTGAACGGATATGGATCTAATTTAGTGCAAAGGTAGACCATGGCAAGTCACCATGACGTGTTATAATGTCAGTCGTGCCAACGAGAAAGAAGGATGGAGCTATACACCTATAGCTGCATCCCTTTTAACAGTTCAGTTTAGGTCGTCAAATGGATCGCGTTTAGAGCTTGTGGTTGCACTGCATATCGTGGAATACCACATAGCTGGCTGGGCTGTCATTGGATGATTTTGCCCACCGTAATAAAAAAAATAAAAATACCACATAGGCAAGCTTTTTATCGCCAAAGTATGTTCATCGAAATCTGTTCAGCCGTTCGAGCGTGAAGAAGTAACAAACATACAAACTTTCACTTTTAAGATATTAATGTAAAAACTATAATGTATTACAAATATCAACTCACAGTCCCCCTTCTCAAAGCCAGCTGAATGGTCTCCATATCCAGCGCCGGCACCCAGCACTCGGCAATGAGACACTTCTGCGTGACGTCCAAGTTGAAGAGGTTCAGCGTGTGGTAGATCGCCTTGATCTTGCGCACCTTCACGAACCAGTTCTTGATGTTCTTGGCGGCCGCCACCAGCACCCGGTGACGGTGGTCCTGGGTCTGCCCTAATACCTGGAGACAGATACGTGGAATTACTTTAGTTACAAGAATATATAATATGACTAGCTTTGACTCGCGGCTTTGCCCGCGTTTATTAATTTAATTCCTCACCCCTTTTCTTCTCTTTTCCCCTTTCATCACTTAAAAAAAATTGCCTATGTTCTTCTCCAGGGTCCCAACTATCTCTGTACCAAAATTCATCAAAATCGGTTTTGCCATTTAGGCATGAAGACGTAACAAACAAACTTACTTTCGCTTCTATAATATTAGTACGAGTAAGGATTAGAAGTAGTCGAAGCAGTGTGTAAAGTCCCGCAGACCTCTAGATGTAGCTGCACTGACGTTCACTGTGGGTCACCAGTTTGTAGGGATACGGAACTAACTATAAAATCCCGCAAACCTCCGTTGAAAAAGGAGAATCCTCCGACTAGACTGGTGTAATGTCTGGTTTGGGCAGCTGCCCGATAGATGATTTTGTGCCATTGTATATGCTCAAATCGCGCAAAGAAGTCGAATTGCGTGATGGACGATTTCGTAGTTTATAGACATCTGTGCTACATATGTAAATAGTACACCAAGAACTATCTGAGTATCTTTTTCTCCTTCTCTGTCAAATCCATTCAAAAGTTGTCTGTAAAAAATCGCTTTTAACGATAAGACCGCCCATTGTGACAACTTATTAATTTTAAAGGGCCTATTACACTGCGCTGAATAACGCGTGCGATATTCAGCCTCGTACTATTTTCATTCATAGAAAGACAGTCTATCCCCTATTACACTACTCGATACGTCGAACCATAGACAAAACGAGTCTGAATACCGCGCAGTGTAGGCGTTTAAGCTCTTACTGTAAATTTATTTATGGTGTGCCTACAATAAAGAGTATATTTATGTACATACTAGCTTTTGCCTGCGGCTTCACCCGCGTACATATTCCCAGGATAAAAAGTATCCTATGTGTTATTCTGGGATATGGTCTACTCGTGTACCAAGTTTCATCGAGATCCGTTCAGTCGTTTTTGCGTGAAAGAGTAACAAACATCCATACATCCATCCATACATACAAACTTTCGCATTTATAATATTAGTAGGATACATAAGGGATCATACATTGATCATGAGAGGCTTAAAAGAGGGGAAAAATTACGAAATACTACAAGCTAGAGCCTCTATCTCACTACATAACTAACTATACGATGCATTTTGCAGCTAGTTGGAATTTCATTCTTGGAAATATGCTTTAACCTAGCCTCAAAGCTAATTGGTGATGCCCTTGACTCGGAACACAAGACACACATTGCATAACATAATGACAAATTGATGATACTCTGAAGATTAAGATATTATCTTATTTAATCATTGTTGCTCAGTGGGAGATCATCATGTTAATGACATATCATAAAAAAACAGCTGTGTAGTATCTTTTGAGATATCTCACATGCAGCTCTGTGTTTGGCGGCTTGGGAGCCTTCATTTACGCTGCAGTGTGTCACAGTTTTGATGAGGTCCGTCCACTGTGTTGGAGAGCGTCCACGAGATCTTATTATTCTAAGTATACAATATTATTTTTAGTTTATGCGAAACCTGAATATAGTTTGTTCAGAATCAGTAACTGAATATATTTCAATCGTTTTTACACCATATTATATTTTTCCCCAAAAATATTTTAAAAGGTTACAAGTTGGAAAACACCGACACTAGGTACAACACAGGTCACGGCAAGTAATAGCGGGCATTAGGCGCCAGCAAACAGCTGGATGCAAGTGCAAAAGCACCCCTCAGTCGCCTGGATGGCCCGGTGACCATATATTTTTGCTGTCATAACAAGCTTATAAGTATGTGATTTTTCATGATACAGTTATGAAATTTTGTACATAGATTCTTTACATAAAAATACTAGACACGTGTTTCGGGTTTCGCATATATTAAAACTAATGTAAAACAACATACTTTTAAGAATAATATGCAAACATAAAACTGTTAACACACACATGTTATGTTATACCATGGATTTATTGTTTGTATTTTTCAGATTTATTCAAAAAGAGACTCAATTGTACCGCTTGTAGGTTCACAATGCAGTGTATTCCACGAACATCTGTTTTACTTTTTATATTTGCTTTTAATATTCAGTTTATTCTATTTTGTTAGTATTAGGCTGGTTAGCGGCTTGGCCCTTATTCAAAAATCGAACACAGAATAGTATATTCTGATATAAGTTGGCACTCTTGGTTCCTTATTCACCTCTTCTACGCTTTTTGTACTTAACCCTTCAGATACCGTCAATTACAGACACAATAGTAAGACAATAGATGCGCGGCCACCGGGTGTCGCTTGGGGATTCATGAATTAAATGTACCATTTAAAATATAAATATGCTATATACTAAAAAAAAAAAATATACTATCATTTATTATCATCATCATCTTCCTGCCCTGGTCCCGTTTTACTTACGAGTCGGCGAAACACGGTTTTTTTTCTTCCATTCTGTCCTGTCTTCCGTCACACTATCACTAAGTCCCTTCCACTTCGCAGACAATCCGTCCATCTTTTCTGTGGCCTCCCTCTCCCTCTCCAACCATTCACTTGTAAACTCATAACTCTTTTAGCAACATGCGTTTCATCCCTCCTCTTTACATGACCATTATCCATCCATTCCATTCCATTTATATTAGTTCAATAAACGAGGTTAAAGTTTATTATAATGAAAAGCGTTCGATCGTCATCTTCGCTCATACCGGTCCACGGTCGGTGACCAAGTCTAAAATATTCCATGATATATCGATATTGATATAGCGGACGTTGACAGCTGAGTTTACATAATATTTTTCTATCTAGCTTCTCTAAATTCTCAAACTATATGTCTCGCAAATAATATGATTTGCATATTATGGAACTTCAAGTAAACATAGAAGCTAGAACTACACTGTGTACACGTGTGCCACACACGCCGACCCGGGAGCGTCGTTCTCCATACATTTAATATGGAAACTAGACTTTTAGAGCTACACTGGATCCACGCCACGCGACGTCGTTCTACGTACAAAACAGGCGTGTTACACGTGTGCGTTGGTCTAATATAGTTTTAGCTTGAGCATGTGATCTGCATCTAGCAGCGGGGGACCGACTAGCCACCGCTAGCCACCTGTCCTCGTGGCTAGCACAGGTGTGGAAAGTACGGTATGCTCCTCGAAGTTGGCTTTTCTCTATATCGCACAATTTTAGTATTAACTCCCTCGCTTCACACGTCAGATGAATTTTAAATTCCGTCGCTACCCTCGGGAGTTAAGTCTGGGGCCTTATAATACAGTCAGGATTTAATGTGACACTCGTGACATAGACACTGCTTTATGCCCTCGCTGCAGAACCAAAAAACTTTCCCCAAAATGGAAGCTGCTATATAAAATATCACAAATAGATATATCCAAATACAGGATCAAATGAAATAGTAAGACTCCGCTGACATGATGAATAATAAGGATAACACAAAAATAAGTTTAGTTAGGTAGCTTAATTTAATTTTACACGATAATTCCAGTCGACTATTGTTTGCTTGTTTGCCTATACTATTCACATTTTTTTTTTGTTGAAATATCACTCTGATGCCTATTTTTTGCAATCATTGTGATAAATCCCAGGAAGTAGGTATCTGACGTATGAAGATGATAGAAACAATTATAGTTACTGTTATTACAATAAAATTTATATTAGTATCCTATTAAGACTAGGAATTGTATCAAAACTTTCCGATCCATATCAGTGTTAGATATGGCTTCCGCTAAAACTTATCTTAATGGGCCAGCAATCTACCACAGGCCATAAATGGCGTCGATAAACACGTCCACGTTATAGCTTTATTACAATGGCGAGAGTTACTTGAAACACTTGTGAAAACATAGGTACGATAAACAGGTTAAAAGTCCGGTATATCTGGTAGCCATTACACGCATTTTGGTCTAGTCTAATCAGCTCCACTTTTGTGAAAATCTATCTAATTCTTCTATATTGTTTATGGTCTCACGCTACCTCATCTCGCTGTCTATGCGGTTTTATTGAACATGTATGTTTAAATGGTCATCACAATATTTGTGACACAAATAAGTACTTTCAAATGATCTATCTGTGAGGCATTGATTTTGTATGTATAAATAAATTCTTCATTTATTATGTGTAGACCAGACATATTCCGCGAAGGTTAAGAAGACATTTACCTATCTGTACGCCCAAATTTTACCAGTGAGTATAATCATTTGTAGACCAAGAAGTACTTTTTATAATCCTTCGGCTTCCTTTTGCAACCTGTGTAAATGATAACTGCCAATACCCAGGGTGTAAGAGACAAGTCTCCGTAAAATTTAAGGGCTTGCTCAGTAGACAACTCTCCAACCACCTTCCACTAGATTTTTTTCCAGATATCGAAAAAATAATTCAAACCTCTCTATATGTAAATTTCAAGTTGGCAACTGTAAAGGGAGCTTGTCAACAGCGATAATGGCAGTGTTGCCAACACGAACACAATAGGTACGGCGGGACATTACGTTGCTGTTGTACTGGTAATTCGATGCAAATTGTTGGTACCATATAGTGCAGGATCATTTGTCATACGCGCACTAAGAGGACCCAACTTGTATTAGAGCGGGGGTTGTCATTAGATGATTTTCCCACCATAAAAAAACCCAACAACGAAGTTTTACGTCAGAATCCACTTCAGGGAATATGTAGTCATCGTTTGTCGTCACTACTGAGCACAAATCTGACAAAACATTTACAAATTATTTTATTTTTTTCCCCGAATGCTGTATTACTTGGAAATCACTAAACTACTGATTTATCAGAGATAAGGCATAAGCGAACAGTAAGTCCGTTCGCAGAATAATTTTATCATTAGCAAAATCAGAGCGTAGTGAACCAGATCAGATTATGGAGATGAAATCAGATTTTACTGGAATGAACATGCCAAAATGGGTATAAAAGACGTCGGCAAAAAGGCTGCCAGACTCAAACGGGATTGGGCAGATCACGTAAGCCGCAAGCACAGTGAACGCTAGGCAAGTGTCGCCACGCAGTGGGTTCTTGCAGAGGGAAAGCGCCGTCGAGACCGGACTAGAAAGAGGTAGCGATATGATCTGGACGCGTACCACGGTGACTGGTTCCAGACAGGCGGGAGAAGAATATCTGAAAGGACTTGGGGGAGGCACTCTAAGCGAAATATAGCATCAAGTGTTAGAACTACCCTTTCTGCCGGTTGTTCCCGTGGCCCTGGAACGCAAAGGGCGATTGGAACCTAGGTGGGTTTTACTCAGTAAAAGTCCGACACTACCTCTCGCTATCTACACTTATTATAAAGAGGGCTTTTTTTTGTGTGTATGTTTGCAATGAATAAACTCAAAACTGTGTCGATTTCAAAAATTCTTTCACCATTGAAAAGCTAAATTCACTCTGAGTAACATAGGCTATATTTGTTGCCTGTGCGAAGCCGGGACGGGCCGCTAATCTATAATATGTATGTATTTAGAAATATATAAGTAAGTATGTTTGTCAGTTGTCTAAGACTCATAACACAAGCTCTGTTTAGCTTGACGGCGTTGTGCGATAGTTGTGGAATATTACCTCTCGCTCTACCCAGAGCCGAAGTGATTGTTTAATAAATAAGCACCGGAAAATAATGTTAAAATGACAATCCACATCGCAGTCACCGTGCAACGCTATATGATCTCTATTAGCTTGCTAGTTACTCATTATTATTACAAATTATAGTGCAATCTTTAGCCTATTACCGCGGTATAAATAACTCTATCAGTGCTACCTACGCTAGAGATAACTGTAACGGTTATACAGGGTTATTTGTAAAACACTAGCAACCTCTCAGGACTATGTTACTAACAATATAAACAACAAGTTTTGTTCTATGACTTTTAAAATTTGGCACTTTTTAGTTCATCAGATTGTCAATCAAAATTAAAATATTTAAAATTGAAAGTTCTAAATATTACGAAGTCTATGCGAAGCAAGTGATAGTACAATAGCGGAGGGTAGCTGAACATGAACTTGACCTTACGGGCGACACTCACTAGTCGATCGGTCGATGCACTTGCGTCGCGTCATACGTATTCTTGTAGCGAATTTCGGCATTGCAGACGTAATTATCTTTACATGATGGTGTATCAATACTCTAATGTCGAGTACACGGAAATGGCGCGAATGCTTGTTAGGTGTGATGACAATGTTTCGAAAGCCTGCTTACTATTTCTACGAGAACAGTGTAGTGGAAGGCATAAGTAGATACGGCAAAATACAGAGTTGAATTGTGTTAGATAGAACAACGTAATCTCGAAGGAGTGTTTTTGGTAAATGTATTGTTTTGTAAAAAGTCATAGAACAAAATTTGTTGTTTATGATGTTAGTAATACAGTCCTGCAAGGTTGTTAGTGTTTTACAAATAACCCTGTATAGGAATAAAGGAAACCCGTTAACCCTAATTACAGGCAATGGAATTCCCCACGAGATTTCCTTTATTATTATTTTATTATGAGGATATAATGAAGTCAATCGGCCATAATTTAATTCAGAAACCCTGTGACATGAATTCAAGGTCATTTTAACGAACTAACTTAAATAAGCAAAGGTTTTAATGGTTTGAAGCATTTGTGTTGTCCTCTTTCCCTCAAATACCACGCGCGACCTTTTCGAGGTACATTCTCATAAAACCGCTCTTACGTGATTATGATGTTATTACACATCTTTCTCTAGATATTTTGGATACACAGCTATCTTGTGGACATTATCTAGACTTCTATAGAAATTAAAACATACATTTATTTAAAACTAATATAGTCAAGACCTCTGGAGAATCTGCTTTTTTACGATAACTTTGGCTCTCCATCATGTACTCATATAATATATTAAATATACATCAAGAAGGTTTGCACATTTAATTAAGAATCTGAATGATGCCCATTTTTCTGAAAAACTAGAAATATAAAAAAAAACCCGGACTTCCTGGAAAAAAACTTTCGTTTTTTTTTGAGTAAATCACGGAGGTACAGAAGGCCAACAGAGTTTTCAGTAGTTATCTCTCTTTTTTGCATTGTCTCTTCATTAACCATCGCGTTGGATTGCGTTAGATGAAGCAATAAGCTTTTAAACCATGCTCGATGTTGACGATAGGCAAGTGGAAAAGGACCATTTTAAGTGTCTTCTAAAGAGTAGGCTTTTTTCAATTTAAGTTGTGCTTACCGTGTTCAAATCTTCGATCCTAGTCATAACTCCCATGGCCATCTCCCTCCTGTCAGCCGGAGCCTCAGGGCAGGGGTACAGGGTCGCGCGGAAACCCTCGCAGATCTTCTTGACGCGCGTCTTGAGCTGGTCTCCTTGGAAGAAGATGATGAAAACCGACTTGTATACTTGGTCCGACTGAAAGGAGGAATTGAGAAGTTAGAAGATTTGGTTTGGAAAAAGAGAAGTCATAAAATGCTATTATGAAAAGGTAGCTTTCTCGTACTTGAGTACCGTAATAGCAAATTTTACTTAGAGTTTATTTTGAGTACAGATCTTGGTAAGGGTTGCGGGAATCCGACGGATGCGAGACGCACAGGACCGCTCATTGTGACGAGACTTGGGGGAGGTCTCACTAGTCCAAGAGTGAACGTCTTTCGACTAAAATGATGACGATGATTACAGATCTTGAATCGACTACACACAAAAAAAAATGGTATTATTACAGGCAGAGATCTGAACGCGTATCACGAAGACTGGACGAGACGTTGCAGGAGTAGAATGTCTGAAAGTACTTGGGGGAGGTCTTTGCCCAGCAGTGGGACAGTAACGACTAGAAAAAAAAGGCATATTGAGATTTTCACCGACATAATATTATGATAGTTTGGATACATGGTTTTTTATCAAGCCACTCATTAACTGCGGGTGTATCAAACACTTACCAATCATTTTTCCCATTAAAGCTGAGTTGTATCCGTAACAAATATATTGCTTAAGTGCCTCTGTAATTGAGGAAACATACCTCTTACAGAAATCGATAAACATCCGTCGGATCCGTAGTAAATCAATTTCATTAAACCTAGTGGACAAGTTCGAGGACGGAGCTAAAAAACCAGGAAGCTGTGTGGAATATAAATATATCTAGCAGCTGTAAAAAGGCATCAGCATATAGATAGCAAAATCATCATAGATAAGGAAAACTATATAACTTCTTAATTTAAATGCAAGGCATTACCACCTGTAAAATTAACAACTAAAACGTGATAAGAATTTGAATACTTACAGAAGAGGGGTCTTCCAGCGGTGTGTCGATCTCGGCCTGGCGGAGGAACACATTGCCTCGGCAGGCGCGCCACAACATGCGTTCGAACGCAGGGATACGCTCACGAAGGATCACGCCAGCCACGAAACTATACAAAGAACGGAATTAGCAATAGCCCAAGGTTCTCGCAGCAAAAAAAGCGCTTTACACGTTATTTTGCGAAAACCCAAAAGCACTCATTCTGCTGCGGGGCCACATCCATATGCGGATTTGAAATAATGAACCATCAGTCAAAAGTATGCGGTTCATATTTCGCAAGCAACTATCGACCTCAAATTAAGTAAGGGTATCTCAGATCAGTGACGAGAGAATTCTGCGCAAGACATTTTGGTGCACGATGATAACGTCAAATACAAATACGTTTCCGTCACGATTGGTCCGTTGACTGATTATATTGCATCAAATCTTCCATTGACGTAATGGAACGAAGGAAATTCTAGATACATATAATAATAAACAAAGCCTTGTTTGTTTTTCTTTTGCTAAATAGGATGTGGTAGTAAATAAAACAAAACCACTGAAACTCATTAGCATTAATTATACAAAACACATTGATACGGTAACTTTCACGGTTGGCGAAAAAATTACAATAAAAACAAAATATTAAAGAAATTCTCTCGTCATCAGACCGTGAATCAAATGGCAATGAATATAGGAAAATTACGCCCAAATGTACAATAGACCACAATGTGGTGAAATTTTGATGAATTTTGAAGGACCATACATTTCTACTAGTCTAGATATAAAAATCAAAATAAAACGCAGTCTGTAAATAACGTTGGATAAATTAGTGACAATATTGAAACGGAAAAACTGAACAAAAACAAAACTGACGTCACAGAGAAGATGGAGTCTGGCTAAACAAGAGGAACCACAAGGAGGAAGCTCCTCATACACATGATAATACTCCCAGACTCTGTCTTTCGTATGACGCACTAGAAACGTGAAACATTCTTTTCACGTAACATGAATTATTTACAAACTGCACGAGCAGGAGACGTTGATATTACATACACAGTGTTCAACAAACGTATCACGAGATGCATATTGAAATGGGTCGCACGTGTCTCATGACACAGACGGAAGTCGATCCAGAATAACGATAATATTTAACTGTCTGCTGGTGAAATAACCGAAACATTTCATGTACTGAAGGAAAACTAAGAGCCGCGAGAAACTCTTTCTGAAGAGTATCAACGAACTTTGCTCGCATTACCTTTTTGACTATGAAAGCAATATATGTACCTACAAGTCTAAAATAAACTAATAACCTTATCCGCAACTCATGAAAATGTCTATAGGTTGTTTATATTACAGGGGATTCCCGATGGCATAATCGTATAATCCACTATCTGCTACCTTACATAATCCTGTACTATGTGCTATGATCAATCCATCGTCTAGTTTTCCACCTATTTTTAAACACAGACACTTCGCCGCGTCTACGCATAGCTGACCATCTTAAATATAGCTCGTCTAAAGAACTTTTTAATTTATTACTCTGCTAACATTTTACAATTGAATTATGACCTTTTAATGTTGACATCCTTTCATTTCTATTTTTATAGCCCTCATAGCAGATGTGATAAAGTTTAATCAGTGCAATAAAACCTTATTGTACTTTGCATAGAAATGCGTCATTAAACTAAACAATATTAACATGCTCCTGCATTTGTATAAGGACAAAGCAAGGCGATGAAAATATGGTTAGATAATGTCATAAAAACGAAAGTTGGAGTAGTGTTACCTAAGACGGCGAAAGATTTTGTGACTGACAATTATAAGATTCAAGCAGATTAGAATCAAGAATTAATTAAAAAACCTGGGAAGAAATAGCGTTGTTCACAAAAGAAATCATCAATTCGATATACGAACACAAGAATACCGTGCAGCTGGCTTGTGCTAATAGCTACAATTCGTAGATAAGATACAAATCTCATCTGTCATCATCTTTCCATTGCGAATATAAACGATAAATAGAACATTCGTAATGGGTATCCTATCTTCAAACAATTCTTGATAAAACAAGGTGAAATCATTCTTTACAAAAGATTATTTTGACGGTTGACGATAGAAATAAATAAATAAGATAATTGTTACAGAATAGTTGTGAAAATTCCTTTCAATTAATTTCGCAACAAATTTCCAATCTAATTTCTACCAGTAGGTATATCAGTTTCTTCTTACACAGTTTAGGTACTTCTTACTTTTTATCTGAATAAAATAACTCATGTGTATTATACTTTTGACATGTTTATCATCAATCACTGGTCAAGCTCTTCGCCAATTAGAAATACATACTAATTCACCTTGAAGTTTTTACTGTTGTTTTTACAGATCCGTTTCCAAAATCAAGCGACCTAGAGATACATTTATGGAATTACCATTTTGCACAAGTCTCTATTCACATGCATCCTATTAAGATTTTATTGTTATACAGAGAGTAAATATACAAAAAGATTAGTATCGTATTTGTTGTTCGTGATTAGAGCATGGCCGTTCCGTATAACGTTATGGTTGGGCTGAGAGCCATGATGTACGAGTTTTATTGCTCTAACAATGAAGTATAAGGAAAACACAGAGAAACGATTCGCGAAGATTTACATGCTTATGAGAAAAACAGAACATCACATAGTAGTAACCAAGTGCGAAAGTAAATTTATATATGCTTATTAAATTGAAAATGTTAAGAACGCATTCCGTCGATGATATATTGGTATTACTCTTGATGTTGGTGTTGTCTAGGTCAGGGCTAAAGCGTTTGTTGTCCCATAACCCGTATTGTCGTCTATCATGGACATGACCATCGGAGAATAATTAGAAAACACGCCTGCAGATCATGCGATACTTAACGGCGGCGCAGATATGAAGACATCATTATGGAATATTTAGCGAAACACAATTTAAATTAACTATCATTTCATAAAGACATACTCAAATAAGTAGTGTCAATCCAGGGGACCTCTAATTCAATTGTCCATTGTCACGCATCAAATTATCACTGTTTCGCACAATCATTAGAAGGCGTACGGTTCTCCATAACGGGTGTGTGAATTCCCATACAATTGCTACAATTTGTACTTTTCTTTAGCGCTATGTTAGTATTTTATTAGTTACGTACTTTAAATTTAGGGAAGTTCTAAGCGATACTGCGTCTCTTATTTCCGAGAGCTCGGTTTGTAGTCTAAACAAGTTACTGAATACCAGTAGTTTTATTTTGTCTGTTTGGTGTGGAGCCAGTAGCTGTAGTGTAAGAAGATATTCGTATCTTGGTTCATTTACCCTTTGAGGAAACTTGATTTATATTATTCATATCTGCGGGCGTGGGTTTATGTTTCTAGACGGCTAGCAAGCCTACAGTCAGAAATTCCCCTTAATCACAGTCACTGACGTCATCATCGTGTTTCGAATGTTGCATGTTATAACTACCGCAATTATTTTTTTACTGACCAATTATAAGTAGAATCCTTCATCATTCTTAGTTTTGTCTTTGTTTGTTTTGTCGTTCGTTGTGTTTTAAGTACTTCCCAATTTAGAGAAATATGTTTTAGCATTATTTTAGATTGATTTATATACATAAGAAAATGAGTCCATGTGTCATGTAATGTTGGCCAACTTTTCACAGAAATCTATAGACTGAGTATTAATATATAGGTATATTACGCAAGTTTGTATACATAATTTGGTAAAAACCTGTGTTGAATATTTTATAATGGCAGATACCCGTTTACTCCTAAAAATATAATAGATACCGAAACACAAACATATTTTTCTAAAGAATATCAACGAATTTAAGAGGAAACTTCTTGATTATCCAAAATACATTGAAATGCAAAGTTTTTCTAGGGAAACCATTGTCTACCACAATCTTGGTTACATTTGAATATATAATTAGTACATTTATTCACTATCACGTGAAATGAATGAGTAACGTCTGCAAATACATGCTTGGAAACTACGGTCACGTAATTCAAGTGGTAAATATTTCAAAACGATCGAAATTGCACCTAATGACAATGACTTTAAAGTGAACTTTTATTAGGAAAATATTGACGAAAGAGTTGAACAGCATTCGTTTTGGCTTTTAGAGAATTTGGTGTTCCGTGTCAGCCAACCGGAAAAAGAGGTGGCAAATTGAATTTTATCGTAAAGTGTCAAGGAATAATTTGATTTGTAAAGTATTTTCACGTAGAAATGATGTAAGAAACAGTGGCGCCCGTCACCTTGGCGGAATACCAAAACGTCTGACTGTCTGTGTACGTAGATGAAGTAATTTACTGCTCTGGAGTCTGTCTGAACTGTGGGATGTACAAATATACCTGCTAGTTGGAGCAGATGGAGATTTTTTTGCCAACGATGTCTCGTGACGCTTAATTGACTAAAAAAGCTAGACGACTAGGATTTTTTGTTTAAAATATAATAAGAAGCGTCTTACAATTGATAAACGCAAAGTATATATTCATTAAATGTTTCTGGCATCACAAAAAATGTTAGGTACCAATTGAGTGTACCAGCACTTATAAGTACAGGTAGAATTAAAAATATGAACACGAATAAGTAACACACGAGAATAAAACCGCAACCAATTTCAAATGCATCTCTTGTCATCCAAATTATTCTTAAATCATAAAAACGCTTATTAACTTCTAAAATATTTAAATCCGCAGTAAACTTAAACCAATGTCTCCGCACTGACACTGAACTAGGGGTATATAATTAAACTCGTGTTATTAAAATAACCCATAAAATAAGTCTTTAGCGCATAATGTATTACGAGGCATGTGCTTGACTGTACCATTGTGATCTAATGTTATTTACATGAACTATAGGTACCGTAATTGAGGGTTTTATTCAATCTTAGCCAGGTGTGTAATAGGTAGTCAAGGTTTTCTAAATGAATAGACCCGGCTTATGGCGTCCTTACACAATATGGTCGAGCCGCAGGTAAATAGGTATTAAACATGGTCGATACATACTCATTAAATACATAATGGATCGTATTTTCAATGAGGGATATCGAGAGACCGCTAAAATGAACGGTCTTGGGATAATTCCGTATTTAGCGCTTTATCTGGCGGATCAGTGAGCCGAGTAAAATGTCAATAATGAATATGAGGATATTAAAAGAGATTCTTTATTACACCTGTCTGTTCAATGGAAACTTTTAAGGCTTAAGCCAATAACCACAACACAGGATATAACAATAATAATTCCCTACAAGTTTTTTACCGATTAACTCGAACCTAGTGACACAGCGATTCTTATAACTCATTCCATTTGGATAGGTATACTTAAGAAGTAAGGAAAAACAAACACTTGAAAGATTCCTTAGAATTGTTAAATGCCTAAAAATTGCTTTGCGTTATTCAAAACAGTAGGAATTATACTGAGAAAACTTAATTGCAGTCTAGGGTGAAGCGGCTTGCTCTATTTATTGAACGAGTAGGACGGGACACGTTCATTTTCAAAATTCTTCTATAGCCATAAGCATGAGGAACTCCATCAAATTGAAGCAAATATATTGAAAAGAATTGTGTTAAATGAGTTCAAACCAAAAATGGAATATCATAGCCATTCTTTGAACGGGACTGAACAACGACTACTACGGAACAGTATGAGAGTCACCATACCCTGAAATAAAATCACATCTTAAACTTTAATGAACTTGTAAATGAGGTCCAAAAAGACAAGACTGCCATAGATGACACCGTTTAAGCTATTTTTAGTAACAAAGCACTTATCTAACACTTGTAGTATGACTGTACGGAAGAAAGATGTCATAAAGACCCTCAAGTGCCATCAACGTAATCATTACAACTAATTTGTACTTTGATAATTATACTACAAACTTCTATAACACAATTTATTACGCTATTGTTATATAACAATACTTTGTCAACGAATCGAGGTTATCAGGAACCTACTCTTTGTACAACGATAAAAATATTGGAAGGGAAGGAAAAGATTTGTGGAATAATCTGAGGAGATTTCACAATTTATGTTATTGCGATGCCATTTCCTTTGGAAAACGCCATGTTGACCCAGATCTGACGATTGGTGTGCGATTTATAAGATAAGCTGTATCAGTATTTTACTAAGATGCGTTTCCAATGGGATTAACTTCATCACTCTAAGAAGCAGTTCTTTTCCATTGCAAAACAACAACAACACTTTGACAGCGTTCATACACTCAAAACATGTTCTAGTCTTCGATAAATTACGTACCAAAAATAACCTAATTTTCAAGATCAACCAACCGGTAGACATATCAAAACGAGTCGGTTAGTTTTCTAAGCAAACAAGTCGCCTAAAGGCTGTCATTGCCATGAACTTGGTACAAATCTGTCAGGCAGTTGATACTTTTCGCATCAGCGGTAATAAGCCGGTCACGAGCTTGTAGGTCGACGGACTAGTAACAGTACATCTGCATATAAATATTGTCCGTGTATATCGGTAGAAAGCAGATGCGCGAGATGCAGACGTTATTAACGTTATTACTCATGTGGAGATAGCATTTTCTCTTCTGTATTTAGAAACTGCAGAAAATGGAACCAATTCGTTCTACTTAGACCGAACATTCTGAATATGCTCCAAGGCAATAAAATAACATTTGGGTAAGAATAAAGGAAAAAAGCCACCACCTATCTGCCGGAAATAACTTTCGGGCAGAATAGCGTCTGCCGGGATTGCAGTATAAGATATATAGAAAGTACATGTAAGAAAAGTTACCCAGCCTGGGTACAAAATATATAACCTATATCAAATTCAGCTAATAACTTCGAAGTTAATGACAGAATACTATATATTTGGCATTTCAGCAGCATTGTTTACAAATAAACATCATCTGACTGACATGCTTATCGTACACCAGTTCTGAATTTACTTAATTCCAAACGCAGGAGCATAAACCGATCAAACTGACACAATAAACAATTAGCCAATCGGAGAAACAATAACATATATATTTTCATACATATATAATTGGATAACAACAAGCATCAGCCCATGACTCAGGCAGAGGGCGTACAACAAATGTCAGTTTATAAACTCAAAGTGAAATACATCGCCTAGTCGAATCATGTGATTTGACAGCGGCTAAGCAGAATGCGTCATACAAGGATATTCCTTTGTTCTGAAGGGAAACTAAAAAGATGGTTGCAATGCACCATCTGATAAACACACTTAAGTCAAATCAGAAATGACATCAGTAGACAAATAAGGCTCTCAGAGGGAAGATTTGATATATTAGGTACTGATTTAATATCTTTTTGGTATGTGATGCAAGCGCATTGTCCAATAACTTTAGAAGGGGGGTCATATATTTTAACTAAAACAAAATTCATGGATACTATACGTTGATTTGACATCATGATCAACGACCATTACTGTTCAGGAGTTTATTACTCTGCTTATATAAAGTGAGCCAACATGTGTAAGTTACATACATATATTATTTGACTCGTACGCAGAGAAGAGATCCGCCGCAGTAATTAGTAATGGAGCAATGAATTTTGTGCGTACACGCAGCCCAATAAACAAAGACAATGTAATGCCAGTAATAATGCTTTTCATGTCTGCTACTGCAGATCTTGACATTGGATAGAGTGGCACTAACAGCTTCCACTTTAATCTCGAAATAATCACTTTTATCTTAAACTAAGTGCTGCCACATAACCTTGTGTTTTGATGGCAATAAATCCGTCGCTGTGATTTACTACAATCCAGATTTTATCTCGTCTAAGTACGAACTCTTAGATAGTAACAATCTGCAGACAAAAACGCTGTTATCAGACATCTTAATAACATTCGATAAGTAAAAGTATTGTTTTTGTTTGAAACAATAATCTTCGAGAGAAGAATTTTGTTGGCATAACAAATACATATCATGAGATATTAAACAACGAAATTCGAATTCACGAAGGATTTTGGAAATACACAACAGTTTGCAATAAACATAATAGTCATTAACAATATTGTTTTAAGAGCGTGGGAATGAGTCGTGACGTGATCGTCGTGTGATATCAGTGACAAGGAACTGTGACATCTTTCAGCGGGTATTGTGATGTTAAACATGCGTTTAATAAACATAGATGCGTGTTCCAAACGTACTGTGTCCATGGAAATGGTTTGTGCCACGAAGAATTGAAGACACCGGCCAAATAATTATACACCGGATAAAACAATGAGAACAGTGGTAGAGACCTATACAGAAATCTTTTGGATATTTTAGCTTAGTTAATCTACATTCAACGCTAATATTGACATGTCAAGGTATTTATACGTGTACAATCTTTTTATTAATATTACGCTATATACGAAATTACTTCGTGTAAGGTCGCCGTTCAATAAACCGTATTCGCTCGTAACTGTTGATACACTTTGTAGCAACAAAGTCAATTAGAAACAACCTCAATGACGTAATTGATACCTAACAAGCCCATATTGTTAGACAGCCAGCATTGTGTTACACAATGTATCTACTTGGAAAAGGCTAAGCAAATTTATCACAACCATACTCGATCGCCTCAAGGTTGATACGGAAACTCCGTCTTCGACTCCAATTTTAAATCACTTCAAATACCGTAAGATTGAATATAAACACTTTTCAATTAAGTATTGGCACGTGATAAGCGGCTGTTGGCTCTACACCAAGCACAAGTTTTCTTGAATATTAGTCTGGCGTTATAAAACATATTCTGAATATTAAATTCGTGAATTATTTACAATTTTAAAGTTAATAAAGCCTCTGTCCTAAATGTGGACTTCAATAAGCCGTTCTAAACCATTGATAAAGGTTCAAATGAATAACACGAGTTTATAATCAAAGTAAATATGACACAAAACATAAATTATTATCTAAGACACTCGTACCAAGACGCTGTTAGGATTGTCTATGTTGAAAAATATCATCGATCTCAATACTTTTCCTATTCATGCCGAGTCTGATACAACTCTGAAATGGTATCCCGCAAGGATCACATCTTGGTTCATTATTTAAACATAACAACAAAACTATATCAAGATTTTATATCGTTGCGAATTATAAAATTTAGATAGTTGTAATGATTTTAATAAGAGCTGTTTATTGAATAGGAAAAGTTTGATCACGATGTGCCGTGTAATTTCAGCATTTACATTTTCGCACCTAATTCCATTATCTATTCTTGAAGTCCAAGTTACCTTGACAACGCACATGAAATCTTACGTTCTTGTGGTAAAACAATACTGTGATATTGAAGTGAATGTTAGTAAGCAAGTGAAGGGTGTTAGAATTGAACAGAACGTTCGTTTGTTCCCAGAAGTGAAGACAACATTGAAATGAATCAAGTTGATTTCAATATTGTCCGACACAAAGTTACTGTTGAGTATGCAACCATACAATTACATAACATATACCCGAACCATATCTACTTCTATACCCATCTACAATATAAAATACAAATATACACTACTAACCAAGGCAGGAATTCCAGGGATTCTTGTTTATCCCGCAAACTAGGGAATAAATCAAGCACAAATGTTTAGCAATACTGTACAATTAGGACTACAAGTTAATATAATAGTTTAATTATTACATTAACGTGTTGGTTATTTAGTTCAACAGCTTTGTAATCTTCTTGATGATATTTTAGATGTACAATTTAGGAAAGGATATTACATGCATTACATTTGACAAGGGGATTCTCAGGGAGTTTTTTTACTTTGATTTGCAATAATTACTTGTACTTCTTGTGCGTTAAGAGCGCGATCTTCAATATTGAAGTTCTTGTTGTTAGAATTTAAATTATACTTAGCAGGAAATATTTTTCGTGTATCATCATGTGCAATATTAGTTAGAAGTGTTCACATAAACCGCAAAATCGAAAACTCACTTCAAGTTCAGAGCAATTGATTTGTTAACAAAGTAAATATTTACAAGATTCTTCGTCAAATAATAAAAGTGTCAAGTTTATGTGAACAACGTGATTGATTGCATCGTCTTTCGTGTAGTACGTCACTAGGTCATTATTCGTCGGTAGCAGTTTACTAACGTAGATATTATTAATCAGTAGAGTTAGTGGGCAGTAAGTGTGTATCTTTCGTGATAATAACGTACGATAATTTTATGTGTGGACATACATTTTGACACGATAGACATTCAAGACGAGCAACCAATGGTACCAGCAGAGAGCAGAGCAGCAGCTGAGCTGCCGGGAACAGCCCAGCTGCTCGAGTATCGGTGGTGGTCAGTGTCACTCCAGTGCGTATGTACACACGCATACATACCCTAGTTGGACGTGGCCGATATGTCGGTTCGGGTCGTCGGATATGAGGGCGCGCGTCATCGACTCAGTGGTATTGGCACCACCCTCGTGCTACACGGAGGACAAACATAAACATGTAGACAAACATTGCCCATATGACGTCACAATGAACGCGACAGATACGACATTTACACCACACGATGCACACTGTTTCCTTGCCTGTTGTAGTAAAAAAGTAGCGCCATCGAGTCACTGCAAACACCTCTTTCTACGTGGTGGTGTGCTGGTCAATACCTATACTACCAACAAATTATATAAAGCTTCATATGCATTGTTAGTTTGTGACTACTTTCGTATTGTGTTCAAATTACAGTGTCGTTTATAATAAACTAAAGAAAATATATACTCTATAAGTCTGACTCATCGTGATCTACATAATGACATGAACATATAAAAATCATAATGGCATGCATAAAATGACAAGTACAGAAAGCGTGGATGACTTTATGACAACGGAAATAAACTATTTTGTAAACCTTGTCGTCTCCGATAGCTGAAACGTTCGCAGATGGACTTCAAAAATAAATCATGTCGGAAATATTGTTAGTTCAAATAAAAATTAAAATCTCACTCAGGCAGCAATTGGTTAGCACGCTCGGTAAGGGAGTCAGGAGTGTTTCACTAAGCTTTAGTAGACCGTCACGTCTGGGCCGGGCTGGTTGCGGCGCTACAACTAAGCTGTCATTCCATCACACAAAGAAGTCAAAGAGAGGTGTTATGTTGATGATATACTATAAACCGGCCGACTCCAATGCTTGCCTGAGTGGTGATCGGTAGACTCCAGAATCAGCGTCACAGTACAAGCGCTGTAAAAATAATAACGCTCATGTGTGTGCTTTGATTTCCATTGACAGAAATGGAAATCAAAACGGTCCAACGAGCGCGTCGTAATCAATCTGAGCATACCCCAGCTTGAGAGCTTGCCCGCCCGCCATGAGCCCCTCCTCCCCAAGTAGGGTCACTTGTTCCTCCTCGCGCGACGGGTCCGCCATCTTGTGCACACACACGCCAACATGGCGTCAAGGTCAGACACACGTCAATGTCAATGTCACATTTGGTACGATTTACGAGCGCGGAGGATTCGATTCGACTTGAGGCCATGAAATCATCTCTATGATAGCGCCATGGATGAATTGGATTTAACTGAGATTAAGAATCGTTTATGTATCTTAGCACGAGTACAATCAAAGCCAACAGTAATGTATGCGTGCGATCAATCAACTGCCGACAATGGACGTACTAAAATGTGACATTGACAATACGACGTCATTATTTCAAACAATATACCGAATCTAAACGTTTCAATTCATAGCTCGTTGTTTTTGAAACCCACTTCTTCGAATACATAATTATAAAATAATTTTATAAAAATATAAATAATTTGAGACCCACGACCTTCGTTTAAGGAAAATGTTAACTTCAAGAATATTGGAAAGTGTTGAACAGAAATTAGTATTTGATTGATACTGTTGTTATTGTGCTTCAAGTTATTTAAATAAAATTAAATAATAATATTTAATGAGACACTGATCCAAAAAAGGGAAATCAATAAATAATAAATCGATGATAAAATAAATAAGGACGACTGATACATTGATCGTGGAGCTATTTTTTTTCTACAACAGCATGATTTAGTATCGGATTCATACCTATGCCATTGTGTTATCAAGCTGAACTCTATCTAATTGATTAGAACGCATCTATTGACGACATTCTGTTCGTAAGCTAGCATCAGTAATTACAATGACAGTCCATATAGACTTAATATAAAGGACGGCTGCAAGATGTAATTCAACAAACACTAATAGATTACGTTGATAATCGACATTACACAATTTGCGTAAAACATCACGAGGACATTAGCAGTGAACTATCTTGTCGGAAGGATTCTAATTTACATTTGACGAAGCGTCTACTAAATACGTTGGTTCGTAAACAGATTAGTAATTTAGTGAGGTTGTTTGAAGGCAAGATCTTGGTGGTTGTATTCGTGAGCTCATAGGGTACTGCGGTTGATGACTTACCTCATCAAAGAAAACTTGTGTTTTTCTTAGTATGTGCTTGAGTTCTGTAAGCTCAAGATAATTCCTCTTGAGAGCTTCAGCATTCTGGTTTACCTCGCGGAGTTCATTCTCCAGCTTTTCGAAGGTTGCCTGGATGACAATTTCAAACATCAAGATATTTAATCATGGAACACAAATATAATAGATCAATTGATCGTCACGTTTTGTCATTTTAATGTATAGCTGACAAAAATAAAGCTATACATTAAAATGCGTTAGTGCGTTCACGTGCACTAACGCACTTGTTTCTAAAAAGAACTGTCTTATTCAATATACTCCTGGGCAAAAACGATTAAAAAGCATTAGTCTGCCTCACCTCAAGATCAATCATCTCTCTGGGTTGCGGGGCCTCGGGGCATTCGCCCGGGATCTCCAGCATCGGGATCCCGTCTCTTCGGATCTCCTTCTCCAGGTATCGAAGCTTTCGCTCCATCTCGTCGCACCGACGGACTTCATTGACGAATTTGCGTTGAAACGCGTTCACGTCTGGGTTTAACTGCGGAGAGAAATATCAGGGTGAGGTATTTTCTTCAATGTAGGTTAAGAAGTAGTCTCTCTAGATCAAACTTAGTAATTTGTAGGTCTCATCTTCCGTAGTTGTAAAGTTTATCTCGAATATTGCCTTTAATGTAAGGGCATTAAGTGGCTTTATATTGTAAGTTGTAGATGAACGGAAGCCTTATATTTCATGACACTACTGACTAATTTCTATGACTTCGCAACTGGACCTAGTCATGCAATTTTATGTTTCTACACAGTTTTGTTCGTTTGAAGTTAAATTCAAGTGGTTATTGCTATCTATAGCCAAGCCAATCAAATAGTAATACTTATCTAATTCCCCTCAACAACTACTCTCAATAAAATATCGACCCATGCAGGCAGAGTGCCATCTCATTGAATATAATTATGCTTGGTAACAGGAATCTAGGATATTATAAGGATGTATTTGTTTATAAAGAGTGGTGTGGTAGAAATCTCAAGCCAAGTTTTTACGATTCTCGTAATTTACAGATGCTCAAGAAATAATAACTAGGGACACGTGTGCTACCTACTTATTATGATTACGATAGCATTCGTCAACTCATTCACTCACGATTTACTGAATAGCGACCATAATAGTCATGAATCGACCTTTGAGGTCATTAGCATCTGTTATCTTTACAACTAAGTTGATATTATGTCTGCCAGTTTAGGTTGCCATCGAAACACCTGTCTCTAGGACTGCAGTAAGAATTCCGAAAGAACTAAATATAGATAAAAATGTCAATGATGTCAGTGCACGAGTGATGACGGTAATTTTTCTATGACACAAGAAGATAAAGCGTAAAAGATTTATCAAAGGAACGTTGGAAAGGATACTCAATCTTGAAAAGATCTGTTACGCCAAGTAGTTCTACGCCTACGAAAGTACGAAGCTCCGAGCGCCAGAAGACAATAATAGAATTTCTCGCTTAGATACAGAGTGTTAATCAAATACATAATTATTAGCAGTCAGGTGACTGTATTTCTCTGTAGCGTTTGAGACAATGAAACAAACGAATGGTTTTGTAGCTAAAAGCATTCATCTTCCTGTGTTGGAGGTCAACCCGTTATGTCGAGAAACAATACCATTTTACTTGAATGGTAAAAATGTTATTTCAAGAAATGGATCACATGTCTTTGTAACAATGGAGTGATGACAACAAGCTGTTTTGACTTAAAATATTAGTGTATTTTAACCCTTCAGATACCGTCAATTAATTCATGAATCCCCAAGCGACCACCGGTGGCCGCGCATCTATTGTCTTACTATTGTGTCTCTAATTGACGGTATCTGAAGGGTTAGAGACACAATAGTAAGACAATAGATGCGCGGCCACCGGTGGTCGCTTGGGGATTCATGAATTAGATTGGAATGAGAAGGTGAAATTCTTTATGGATGCGGATATTTACCACACCAGGAAAACTATTCGCAAGATACGGATTGAGAATGTCTAGCCAGATGAATGAATTGAATCACAAACTTTGGTCGACCAACATGTGCCAATTTTCCACAGCATCCAAGAAAACTCTTTGACATATTGGGTCATGCAGTTTGTTGGCATTGGTCGACCAAAATGTACCAATTTTCCACGGCATCCAAGAAAAATTATTGGGTCATGCAGTTTGTTGGCATTGGTTGGCCAATATGTGAAGTTGCGATGTTCCGCAACGCGATATCGACGCGGGGTGGGCACAATTGGCGCACGCGCCTTAACGCATGTAAATTACTGAGCGTCTGCATCACATACATTTTGATTGAAAGCGAAACTATGCGCAGTAGGTACCTGATTTTTAATGAGTTGAATTAATCAATCTAATCCAGGGAAGATATGACTGTCGGGAACTGGCATAGCTAGGTGATAAACGGCCCCCTTTTTTTATGCGAATTCATCATGCTCTGGGTGGAGAGCGAAGGAGTGTCAGACTTTTACAGACTAAAACGAGTTGCCATGATTAAAGTAGTGTTACCTATTTTATTTACATTTCAAAATTCAAAAAAGTGGGAGAATTTCTCGGTAGGTAGTTCAATAAGAGGTTTAAAAATCCCTGAATTTGAGGTCCCTGGGGCCCTGCCCCGAAGACCCTTTCGGTAGCTACACCAGTGCTGTCAGATTCATCTATCTATAATATATTATTTTCAAGCTCCACATTTGCATGTCATTATATGTTGCTAATTAAATAGTAATATTGGTGTAGCAATAATATAAACTTGAACAGCAGACTGTTTGTCCCTATTACCTATTTATTGATGTATTGTATGAGAAACAGCAATACATGCTAGTACCTAATATAGTATTAAAACAAAGTGTTTTCTTATAACTTAAACCAATTGTTATTGAAATATGTACCTACTTGATGCAACATTATTATGCAATACTTTTATGAATGCAATATGTACTTATTAAAATGTTTCATTACAAAAAATACAGCTAAGTTTACCACTGTTTTATATGTCGCACCTTTGGTAGATGTAGAACAAGGGCATAATTGTCATAAATTGCCAAAACTGACTTAAATATGTTTAGTAGGTATTAATAGTTTTTAATATTTGTAAACGATACATACACCTAAAAGAATATAGTATATAGTTTATGTCATACGAAGCAGAACAACCTTAGAACATTATTAACATAGCTAGACCACATTAAGTACAAAAAATATCTTAAAATGACTCTTCTGTAAAATTGCAAAAACTGCAATTGTGCCCTTGTTCTACCAAAGGTGCGATGTATAGTTTTGATTAAAACTTAAATTTTATAAACAACCACCAATTATAGTCATCCACAAATAAAATGAAAACCATTGTGATGAATCAGTGGTTGTGTGTATTTTTTGTGACATTGTGATTCTTATGAGCTAGATATTAAAATTAAACACAGACCCTTAGTTGAATTGTCAGGATACTGAAAATATATTTAATAAAAGATTTAACCTTATTTCATCATCATCATTTCAGCCAAAAGATGTTTACTGTTGGACATAGATAGGCCTCCCCTAAGGCCACAACAATCCGTTCTGTGCATCTCCCATCCACTACATTCCCGCGACTATCACAAGGTTGTCAGTTCACCTAGTGGGTATCTTATTTAGCAGGGTATATTTAAAATAATTTAAAAATTAAAATTTCATGTATAATGCCTAGTTGCCACACCTTTGCTTTTCAACTATTAAGTCATGGGTTCAAACCCAAGCAGCCATTTTACTTTCAAGTAATTTATTTAATTACTCCCAGAATGATGAAAGAAAACATTGGGAGGAAACTGGCATTTCATAGAACTAAACATTTGAAAACATAAGATCCACCAAACCGCAATTGGCAGGTGGAGAGGATTATAGCCCATTCTCTATTCTAGATCTTGGATCTTTCTTATAGCTGCTGAACTATACATCTTAGGGATTTCTTGCTGAGAAGACAGTTTAAAAGGACCTATAAGTTACAAGTATTTTTTAGCATAATTCTAGTTATGTTGTAATAAAAAATCAACATTTCAAACTGCACAAAGGGTTTAACCAACCGGCGATCAAGTTATGCCGGTCCTACACTTCACAAAGTATTTTTTTAAAGGAGATACCATGCAGATGATATATTCTAACATTTCGAATATCAAAATTAGAGACACAATAGAAAGACAATCGCCAATTGGTGTCACGAGAGAGGCGGTGGTGCGGGACTCGACCGAGACATGACCATGACCACTCTGTCAAGAGTGTACGACTGAGAAGAGAGAAAAAGACAATAAAAGAAGCTTGGTAGGCTTCGCTTGGGATTTAATGAATTAAACCGTAGATAGTTTGCAACCATCACACTAAATTATAAAGGCGAAAGTTTGCGAGTGTATCTTTGTTACTTCTCCACACTCAAATGACTGAACAGTTTTGACTGAAATTTGGCACATGGGTAGATTATGATCTGGACTACTTTTTGTCCTAGGAATAATTTTCTGATTTTAGTGGTGAAGTTACGGATAGCAGCTGGGATTACATAAACATGAACTAAGTTGGAATTTATATAAATCTTTAATTCATAAATGATAAGATAGTAAAACATTTAGTATTTAATGTGTTTCTAGGTGTGACCTTATCAGTTTAAATAATACTCTTTATCAAAGATTGTAATGTAATTACCTGCATCAATCATTATGCCTAATAACAATCACATTTTTTTAATCAATCACATGACTTTTAAATTGGAAGTTTTATGTTGGCACTCATGACTAATGGAATCAATTATGAATGTATATGTTAGTTAAAAGATAAGAGAATCTGGGTTTTTCAACTAATTTTTTACAATACATCATCATCATCTTCCTGCCCTTGTACCGTTTTATTTGGAGTTGGCGCAACACTTTTTTTTCTTCCATTCTGTCCTATCACCCTTCACGCTATCACTAACTCCCTTTTCTTTCATATCACTTCTCACACAATCCATCCATCTTTTCTTTGGGCTCCCCCCTCTCACTGTCCAAATTTTTTACAATACAATTTTTTCATTTTTTTCTGCAAGGAATTTATGTGATTTTTCCACATTTTAAGTGGCCTGTTAGCAAATCAAGTTGGCTCCTACTTTAGCTAAGCAGAAGAATTAGTTCCAAACCCTCTCTTAATTCATTAAACCCCAAGCGAACACTGGCGTTCACACTGTCATTGTCTTTCTATTGTATCTCTAATTACAGTATTTGAAAGGTTAAAACTTATCCCAGGTTGATATGAGACCACAATCATAATGATTCCTCTTACAGAAATGACGCATTCAGATCTTTCATTGGTTTTATCAATTTTAATAAAATAACTTAGCATGTTAGCACAGTAAAAGCTCATTAACATTCTGATCTGAGATCAAATAGTTGTGTTAGGAGTCTGCTCATTAGCATGGTTTCTTGACTGACATTTCCGTATTCATAGACCCTACTATATATTTCTCCAATCCTATCAGTGGGCAGACCTGGTGAAGGTTGCGGGAAACCGATGGATGTGAAACGCACGGGAATGTTCGTTGTGGTGACGCTTGGGGGAGGCCTATGTCCAACATTGGACACATATCGGCTGAAATGATGATGATCAGTGGGCAGTTAAATCTTTGTCAACAATACTTTACATTTACTTACCAGTTTTTGTTTTATCCTATTGTTTAAAGAATCCCTACTCCAGTCAATAATAATGAATAAAGGAAACAACAATACATACATAAACAGGATATATCATGCTTTTGTATTGTTAGAACATTATCAAAACAAAATATTCCAGTGCCTAACTATCTGGGGCTATACAATATGTAGGATGATGCTACTTTACATAAATCCAACTGGAAACACTTAAAAACGAATCTTTTTAGTTAATATTGTAAACAGTCTGTTAGATGAAATTGTATTATCATGAAATCAGGGCATGAAACTTGATCAAAAGCGAAACGAGGTCAGAGATATCCTATTATGTTATACCCTTATCGGAACAATACAGGGTCTCTAATGATAGTCATGATGATGAGTAAAAGGGGCGTTCAACATAATCCACATGGTGGCAATACTCACGTCTCGGAACTGCACGAGTCCGAGCTCCCCGAGCTCAGACACGCATGCATACGCGGCTTCGCTCTGCAGAAAAAGTTGACATAATGTCATTTCTTCACTCCTAAACAACGACCCCATCTTTCACGGTTTTTGCAACACAACACCAAATAAAAAAATAATTTTCAACTATACTAAAATGTCCCGTCGCTGTCTGCCAGCAGACTTTGGCAGCGACGAAACCAAATTACGTGTGGAGACAAATCAATCGATATGAATAACTTTCAATGGACATTAGTCACCGTGCGACTGCGCAACGCGGACTGGTTTAGGGATACCAAATGAAAATTTTGCTTTCCCTTCCATATCTGTCATTGTCATTGTCAAATCAAATTCAAAACTGTGAACCCAGTCAAATATAAAAATTGAACAATATTATTTTAAACATAAAAGTACAGCATTAGCCTTTTCGCTATAGATCTAATAGAAGCCTGCCCCTATGACAAGCAGAACCTACAGCATAATAAACCTGTCGCATTTGTTCCCAACTTCATTGAGAAGCTCGTAACAAAGTAACAATTACTGAGGTCGGTTTATGGAAAGGTAACCTAGTCTTAACATATCGAGATTCTTCTATACTTCGGAATGTTAAGAGGGCTCTTACCGATCCGTCCATCGTTAACGTGAACATGGTTTAAAGGCTTGTTATTTCATCCAATACAATCCAAGGCACTGTTTGATAAAAACGCTACATAAAAAAGACAGGTCAGGGTTACCTGTCTCCCGGTGTCGGGAGCAGGGTCCAAGCTACCGGTGGTTAGGGCTCCAGAGATAGGAACCTCCTCACAATGCGTGCCGTATCGAGGAGTACTGCCTTCTGTATCAGGCCCATAAACCGCGCAACGACAGCTTTGATAGATGGTCGTCGAAGTTTTTGGCTATAAGGCTATTGGCGGTCACGACAATCGGTACAATAGTAGCCACAGAACCATAGTCCACATTCCACATGTCGATAACCTCGAACGCTAAGTTTAGATATTTAAGTTGTTTCTCTTTATTATTATATTATTAATGTTTACATTTACACAATACAAACTAAAGTGGTATCGTGGGCTGGGCCACGATACCACTTTAGTTTGTCGATTTTTCGGGATATGCCGGTGACCTTGGTTCTCATCGATTGTTATTTAGGGACGAATTTAAAACAACAGGCTCAGTTGCAGCGGTGCGGGCAGGCTCAAGAAAGCAAGGGACAGCAAGATTAGCTGAGAATAAGGGATGTTGTTTTTATATGGCAATACTAATTATTTCTATCTCGTTTTATGAATATACACATCTCTTTTACAACATTGATTAGACGGGAGACATTTATGAAGAACGTGTTAAAAAACATAGTAATCACATTTAAGATGTAGAATTGTTTTTAATTTTGTATATTTGTGCTAATAATCTGCTAAAATTATATTTTTCTCATCGAATTTTTGATTATTCAATCTGTGAGAAATCACATAACTAGATGACAAAGTAGTGTTGACCGAAACATGTGGATTAAAACTCACTTTACAAATGCAAGAAAAAATTAAAACGCAACCAAAATAAAATGAAATGCTTTTGACAGCAGGTTCTAGTCGAATTCTCGAACCTCTTTTTTACTCTTTTAGTTTTTGTGTATATTTGTTTCTTTCACCCACTGTGCATTCATACTCTTTTGAATTCAATCGTATATTAATGAGTGGGAGTAAATAATTGAGGTTAGAGGTTTAGCTTGAAACGAAAATAATTTAGCAAATATAGACTATGAATAGACATAAATGTGAATGAAAATCCAGGCGAAATGGTGTGTAAACTTGATTATATAGATCTAAAGATAGATTCCGTGCACAGTTCAGTGTATCATTGCATTTTATTTATATTCCAGGCACTGCTCGGCGCTCAATTAGTTATCACACTGATTATGGTATCAGTGATACAGAAGTTGGGAAGTTATTCGTTCGCGAGATGGTTATTATGTTCGCAACGGCTGTATAGGTATTTATACCCTACTAATAGTGAGTTGAAGACTTTGGCAGGAGTGCCGAAGGAAACTTCGAAAGGAAAGAAAGGGGGTAAACATGAGTCGAATGGGAAGCCGGAGACGTTCCATGTGCCTCGAAGCCTGGAGATACAGCTGGAGACGGCGCCCGTGACGGAACTAGACGTGGTACACTTGAGGTTCTACACCGAATATCTATGGATAGTGGACTTCTCACTGTACACTGCTATAGTGTATATTATGTCCGAGGTAGGTGTTAATTTACTTGCCCTAGTAATGTTATACTATACCAACTACTAGCTTACTTGTAGTCTGTTGTTTTCCAATATATTTTATTCTCTGTTGGAAGTTTCTTAAACTACAAACATGGAAAGAAGGACAGGGAGAGGGAAGCCAAAGAAAAGGTGGATGGATTATGTGAGAAGTGATATGAAAGAAAAAGGAGTCATGCTTGACAGGATCGAATGGAAGAAAAAATGTGTTGCACTAACCCCATGTAATATAGAACAAGTGCAGGAAGATGATGAAGAACTTGTGTTTTTAACTCTTCAGATACCATCAATTATAGACACAGTAGAAAGAAATGACAGCGCAAATGCTGGCATTCGTTTGGGGTTTAATTCATTAAACCCCAAGAGAATACCCTACACTCCCATTTTCTTTCTATTCTTTTTCTAATTATCACGATTGAAGAGTTAACCCTTCAGATACCGTCAATTAGAGACACAATAGTAAGACAATAGATGCGCGGCCACCGATGGTCGCTTGGGGATTCATGAATTAATGAACTAATTTAACAATACTTTCCACCTCAACAACTTGATGTAGTTTAATGTTGTATCTTTCAGGTGTACACATCGGTGTTTCCACTGAAGGATGAATTCAACCTGAGCATGGTGTGGTGCCTTCTAGTGGTACTGTTCTCATTGTATCCTTTACCAACAGTTAAATGACCAAATGTGGAAATAAGTGATTCATAATAATGAAAGATATTACAGGTTTTAAATGCTGCAGTTAGCATACCTACTGGCTCAAACCATTTAACGAATTTACTATCAATTTGAAAAAAAGAAAATGAAATTTAAAAAAAAATACTATCTGAAACCTGTGTCTATGTCATGGGTATTTATAAAATGTGGTGAATGGTGCCAAATAAAATAACCTGACAAAAATTCCTTACATATTATGTAACACTACAGTTCCCAACAGTCATAAACCTACAAGTAGCTGTTTTACTAAGTTCTAGGTTCTCTTCCCATTATTGTCAGTTTTAATCTATTCGACTATGAAAGAACCAAATCCACATAAATACTAAATTCAAATTGTTTTTTTTTAATAAATTCTTTAGACTCACATTCAACCACTATCTCACCTGATGGTAAGCAACAATGTGGCTGACGATGTACCACACTTGCCTAGAAGCAATCTATTCACTCTTGACTTAAGGATTCCTAGGTTATAGCTATCAGGACACACAACCTAGGGGAGGTTATAGCTATCATCTTTTGTTTCACATAGGCCTACATTGGCTGTTATGAAACATCAGAAGTGCAAAGTTCCAATTGATTGTTTCCTATGGAGAAGAACCAGCAAGAAACTCCAAGGTTAATCTTTTAAATAAAATGATTGGTTTACAAAATTTCCATATCAACTCCTTAACTTGAAACACAGCAAAATCCTGCTGAGCCTGACAAAACAGTACTTCACAAGTGAGGAGTCAATCGGAGAGCGTTCAACCTGCATCGTAGCCTTCTGCGTCTTCTTGCTGATAGCTATGATGGTGCTCATCGTGAGTGAGGCCAACTTGGAAGTGGGGGTGGATCCTGCTTACGACAGCTTCTATGAAAATGCTTCCAAGTTTCTGGAGAATCAGGGGCTGTCTTCTGTGTAAGTTGTAGTTGTTCTGTTTTTTACTGTAATACCATTCCTGGTGATAACCAGTCCTGGCTGAGAAAATGCTTTTCTATTTAGTGGTAGTTTTTATTTTCAATTAAGAGTTTTGGCTATCATCCAGATTCCAATTAAAATAACTGTGTCGAAATAAAAATAATATGTTATCCTCAGTAAGATTTGGCCAATTTGTTTAATGATAAAACAACTATTATGTAATAAACAAGAGTCAGTTTTCCTCTGAAGCCTCAGATCAAGATTACAGTAAACCAAGTTGTAAATAACTAGCGGTCCCGACAAATGTTGCCCTGTCCGAAAATTGGCCTTTACGCAGAAAAAAAATTGAGAACCCGCCTGCAGCGCCACCTACCGGTTTCAAAATTAGTCAAGCCGTTTAGAAGTTAGGTGACAAAACACACATACCGAAAAATTATATATATAAGGATGAACACACATTTTTTATCTTTTTCAGTGGTCCAGCTTCAAAATTGATATTAAAGTTCTTCCTAGCTGTGTGGGCAGCCATTATTGGTACGCTGTTTACCTTCCCGGGAATGAGAGTCGCCAGGATGCATTGGGACTCGCTTAGGTAAGTGGTTAAAGAATTGTGACATACTAGTTAGGGCTTGTGACTTTGTCCATGACAAATTAGTGAAAAATGCCATTTAAAACTTTGTCCATAATCGCAAATAGAAATTTTTCGTTTCTAACCTAGTGCAAGGAGGAACTGTCTATGTCTGTGTTTTTGTCTATTGTACCAGAATAAACACATGGTAATAATATTGAGAACAGCTGTGGCCGAGTGCTAACGGCCCCGACTTACGAGTTGTAGGACGCAGGTTCAAACCCAGCCAGGCACATTACTTTGTGTAATTTATTTCATTACCAGAGTGGTAATGAAATAAATTACACAACGGTGAAGGAAAACATCGTGAGAAAAACGGCATGTCCTAGAACCAAAAATTCGAAGACATGTGACATCCACCAACCCGCACTGGGCCCGCGTGGTGGATTACGGCCTATTCCCTTTCCTAGAGAGGAGGCCCGAGACCCAGCAGTGAGAACATTATAAGGCCGACTATGCTAATAATATTGAGAACAGTGGTGGCCGAGTGCTAACAGCCCCGACTAACGAGTTGTAGGTCGCGGGCTCAAACCCAGCCAGGCGTATTACTTTGTGTAAATTATTTCATCAAAAAAGTGAAGGAAACAATTGTGGGGAAATCGGCATGTCCTAGAACCAAGAAGACTTTTGACATCAACCAACCCGTACTGGGCCGCGTGGTGCATTACGTACGGCCCATTCCCTCTCCTAGAGAGGAGGCCCAAGTCCCAACAGTGGGAACATTATAAAGCAGACTAACTGCCGCACTCAGAGACGCCCATTAACGCTAATCTCTGATTTACTAATTTTGTCATTGAATAATAGTCTATATCTTTATGACGTTAAGTACCTTAGGTTTTGCTATAATTGACATTAAAGTTAAATGACGTCTCTGAGTGCGACAGTAAGTATACTATATGCTATGCTATGCTAATAATATTATTTAATTCGAGGTATTATGGCGACAATAAAGTGAAGTCTCTGCTGCTAAACATAAACTTCGCGATGCCGTTCGTGCTGGTGCTGCTGTGGGTGCGGCCCATCACCAGGCACTACCTCACTGCTAGAGTCTTCAGCGGCATGGACAAACCACTGTGAGTTTCTTCTTCTTAGTTACCAGTCTTTCCCAAAGTGGGCGATAACGCCCCCTTGTGGGCGCTGCAGGTCTCAAGGGGGGCGGGAAAAGACCCAGAAAGACCCGTTAATATACATAATATACATATCTAGGTCACAATAATTAATTAATTTAATTTGAAGTTATAGTGGTTTTTAAATAGGTGAAAAAATGGGGGCGCTAAAAATATTTATTCTCAAAGTGGGCAGTAGACAAAATAAGTTTGGGAACCACTGTCTTAGTATAACAAAATAAGGAATACTAACTTCTGAATGCGGCTTCGTCTGCGTGAGAAGTATCTTAATAAAATTTATATACTGCCTTCACAATAAGACTAGACTTTTAGACAAACCGATTTTGACTTTTACTGCGTTGGTATCATTATCAGAGGTCGGAATTATTCATTTACTTGCATCAATATGTTGATATTAATATAGATCTTCCCGGGATTTCTGATGAATAGTCCCGTGTAGCTAAACCCAGAGATAGATAAGACAAATAAAACAAAGATAATTAACATACATTTTTTATTATTATTTTTCATTGAAAAAGATCTTACGTCAACAAGGAATCATTGATCAATCACACACAACATGTCATTAATGCAGAAATAAAATTATTCTGCTAAATTTCTGAGTGTCAAAAAAAATCTGCTCTTTAAAATTAAGCTCGGGATTTTAGGCATATCCACTTTATTCTTTAGCTCTATAGAGACCGCCTAAGTACATGAACAATTGTACCTTCTGACCTCTGCTTATCACCTATATTTCTCTTTAAATTCTTTTCCAGCATGACATCAGAAGCCTACGACACGCTCCGTCTGATCCTCGTCGCAAGCACAGTAGTGATCCGCCTGGCGCTGATGCCGCGTCAGCTGCAAGCGTACCTCGACATGGCGCAGAGGAGACTCGACGTGCAGAAGAAGGAAGCGGGCAGGATCACCAACATTGACCTGCAGAAGAAGGTAACATTCGAATATCCAAGGAGGTCTTGCACAGTTTTGTGATTGCTTGTTGATGTATTTTTTTTGGTTTTTAATGAGTTGTGTGTGTGAGGTCCAACAAAACTTCATTTTTGTTCTTTCTTTAAACACAGGCTGTGTAGGGACTGGAGGCAGATCAGCTACAGAGTTGTTTGAAAGATTCAACGTGACTGGAACGCAAAGGGTAACTGAGCAAACACGGGTGAATTCAGAAAAATCTGATACTTCGTCTAGCTCCATCAAGAGCGAACCCTCCATCAAGAGAAAAACCTTCAAAAGGCGCCCACAATTTGGGGATAACTCTCAATGATCACCATCAACATATAGAACGCTGTTACCTCCTAAAAGACCACTCCGGAACCCCCTCCATGCAATGCTTGTTAGGGCACATCCCTTAGGTGACTGTACAACGGTCTGCCCTGAGCTTCGCTGTTCACGGCAGCGATCACTGTGCCACCGTCTGCCGTGGAATGCCTATTTATAGACCCATCGCCATACCTTCAATTGGAAATTAAAACTTTTCTTTTAACTACCTATGTCATTCACCACATTCAAATACACCATTTCAGCAGCTCAAATGTCACCTATGGAGATTGAAGAGCTAAACAAGATAGTACCCAGTCGCAAACACAGGACCCTGACGAATGGGACGCGAAAACACTCATAGGACCATTCCGACGCAAGCGGTTATAGGGTTCATTTTGTCCTCGCAACATTTCAATGTCTTTTTCCTTGTATTTACAGATCGCGTCAGTATTCTACTACCTGTGCGTAGTTGCCCTGCAGTACATCTGCCCCATCATCATGTGCCTGTACATGGCTTTGATGTACAAGACCCTGGGCGGGTACACCTGGACGGCGCTGTTCTACGAGAGCGACGCGGTGTGCGCCGTGGAGGACAAGGCGGCCGCAGTCTCCGATAGTGTGGAGGGCGATGGTATTGAGCAGTTCCAGCTGGCTTGGGAGAATCTGAAAATGGTGAGCTAAATTGGTGGTCCTATTCACTCTAGCCTTAAAGACACCTAGATTATAATCGGAAGGAATATGCAATACTAGCTTTTGCCAGCGGTTTTGCCCGCGTGAAACTAGAAAATTGTTATATAGACTATGTCGATCCGCCGATCATACATACGTCTGTACAACTTGATGACCTTGAAAAATGATTAATTGTCGTTTCGTACTAATTTTTGGCCGAAAATGTTGGTTGCTATATCTTTGTTTTTTTATAAAAAAATCCAGACAAGTTTTTGTTTTATTATTTTTTTGGTAACTTACGAAAAAACGCGCCATTACGTAATAATAATAACCTGGGGCGTCCAAGGTGTTAAAAATGTTATTTTTATTAGAATTCATCATCATCATCATATCAGCCGAAAGGTCTGTTGGACGTAGGCCTCCCCCGTAACAACCGGTCCTGTGCGTCTCGCAGAATGATTAAAGAAAGGGTTTAATCATTGGTCTCGCATTCATCAGATTCCCGCCTCACCAGGACATCGGTCGACCTTGTGGGAGGCTTTCCAACGCAGCGTCATTAGTGTTCAAAAGAACCATATTTAGTTGATAAATGTTTGTTTGTACCCCAGGTATTCACAGTGGACGTGTACCGAGGCGTGCTGGGGTTCGCGACGTGGTGGTGTTGCTTCGCGTGGTTCCTCACCACGGCGCTGGGGCTCGGCTACCAGACCTACTTCCGGATCTCGTGATACCGCACCCTGGCGCTGACACTTCTAGTCATAAGTGAACGTTTGAGTGGGGAAATAAAAAGTGGTTGTAGTTGAGAAACTGTTTTTTAATAGTCAGAAAGATTTTTTCTGAGCAATAAATGCAGTATTATAATTATTTTCCGTACAAAAACTGTCAAAAGTCATATTTATTCTTCAGATTAAGTTTCTGACTTGAAAAACCAATACTTAGGGTTTGATTTTTCTTCTAGTCTTAATTTTATCTGAAGAATATATTTGTCAACAACACCTATGTATATCATTTCGCGTTCCAAATGTCATGTTTTTTCATCGTTAGTTTACAAAAAATGCAGGTTTCGCGTAAAACGCGTTTTATTAACTTTATTTATGTTCCTGTTAATTGAATGTTTGTGTAATTTTTAGCAATCATTCATAATATAGTTAGGGCGCTTTTATTGATCTTTTTATTGTCTCAAAACTCGTTATTTTTTTTGTACGATAATTTTTTAGTGGAAATTTGGTATATATTCTTGAGATGAAAATTATCCGATAACTGTTGAAAAATCTAACCTAAGCGTAATTTTAAATTAGAGTGAATTTTTATACGCTATGCTGGCAACTTTTATTTACCATAATGTACAAAACAATAAAAAAGACTACAATGAAATGTAAATACCTACTCATTCAGTGTAAAAAATGCAAATTGGCAGTCAAAGTATGTGTTGTATAATCTCGTAAAATTATAAAAATAGAAATACTACAGAAGAAAACTCCTTGACCTAGTATTGAATGAAAAATAGTTATAAGCTGCAGAAGATGTTTTTACCTTTTCGTTACCATAAAAATACACTAACCGCCCGCGTCGGATTGGTCCGACGAGTGTTTTCGCGCCCTATTCGCCAGGGTCGTGTATGAGCTAAACGAGATGGAGTACCCAGTAGCAATACGGGATACTCCATCTCGTATAGCTCTTCAATCCCCATACCTAGGTGACAGAATAGCTGACGGGATCCCGTATTTGGTCGTAGATGTGTGACCCTGACGGAATAAATAAGAGATTCGTCGGATATATCCGACGCTAGCGGTTATAGGGTTAAAAAAATAAAATGTTCCAATATTGTAGTGTTGTCGAGACATTGCACAATAATGACCAGTTTATATAGTTAGTAAATAAAAGACAGTGGGACATGTTTACAATAGTATCAATGATCACACTGAATATATTGTTATTACAGAAGTAAGGGTTTGTTATTGTTTTTTTAGTATGATGCAACATACATTATTAATTCTGCAATGTTTTATTTTATGATATCTCATTCTGTGTCATCGTGCATCATCATTTTAGACTACTTCAACTGGTTGAAGATTATAGGTACACGAGCAATTGCTTCCAGAATGAACAAGAAATAAGATTTGAAAAATAGAATTTAAGGCGCATGTTGATATAGGATTGTTTTATTTATTTGTTTGTGTATTGGACTGTTTTTTAATAAATACTTATTAAAAAGTTGTTTTTTTTTATTTTATTAAACAAAACTAGTTTCAATAATGTGGCATTGTGTGGCATACTCTTATTTCTTCACTCAATTTTTTGAAAGATTTGCTTTTGGTCATACCGTTACAGCGCGTTTCACTTAAGACGTTCCTTTGGCGTAATGTTGGCTCCCCTGTCTGTCTACACAAAAAAGAAGGGAAAAAGGAAAGAGTTGCCTACTCTACCAAAATTGTTCCCCGAAATGCGCAACAAAATCGATTTTAACGGTAGTTGCAGCACTTTTTGGAGAATTATGAGAGGAATGGGACTTTATTTAAAAAAAGCAGGTCTAAAAGGACGTTGATATAGAGCAACGATATTGTGGCATGGCGTTTTCGGTATTTGAAAGAATTGCAAGACAATCGGAATGGAGCCCAGCGTCCTATACTTTATTCAAAAATAGTAAGAAGAAAAAAAAAACGCAATTGTTAAAAGTAACGAAATATAAGTTAAACCATAATATTAAGTAATTTAATTGCTAAAAATATTGCAACCCTGTTTTTCCGTATTACCAACATTACGGCAAAGGAACGTCTTAAGTGGAACGCACTGTACTGGATTCTCGAAAATCCTGTAACTCCGAAATGTCGGTGGTAATCGGGCTCGTTTCCCGCACTTTCCAGAAAAATGACCAGTTAAAAAAATAATAATGCGGATGACTCATGCCAACTCATGCTTACACTGCTTACACAACAGAGGGCGGTATTGCAACATCGTCAATAAATCATTAAAATAACAGAGCGTTTGCCTTTTATGTTATAGTTAGAATTTAAAGGCTCATAATCCTTATATTGTCCGTTTATTTCAACTAAAAACAAAAAATAGTGGAAAATATTTGGCTTGTAACACTGATACAAAACGGCTAGTTGCGTGCGAGGTCAGAGATTGATTGTCGATATCGATAGCGACATTTTCATCATTTTTTCAATATTAAAACTAACGTCGATTTCTAGTCTAACCGAATGCAATGAATACCTTGTTTTTCCACGACTGTTACTTGGTACTGCGATACCTCTAGCTAGAATAGGACACATTGGATAGACTAGAAAGAGTGCAGCGAGTCGCTAAGATCCCTAGTATTCTTACTGAACAAAATGCTGTCATTCAAGCAAACTGCGTATGTACACTTGTCAAAGTCATATCCCACATAGCATTCATAACGCTGGTTTCATCTTAACGGGTATGAAGATATAATGGGATGCAAAGGCCAAGCGTGCACCACCCCGCCAGCGCCCCTTATGCGGACGTAGTGACTACTTTCAGCACTAGTGGTGAGACTTTCGGTTTTTCGAACAATGACATATTACATAATTTGTATATACATCATTGGTTCTGATACGTAGCTCAACTATCGAAATAAATAAAATTGAAGGAATTGAAAACTAGGTACTTACACCTTTTATTTTTTTGAAAGACTTATAAATATTTTAATTCATGAATCCCCAAGCGACCACCGGTGGCCGCGCATCTATTGTCTTACTATTGTGTCTCTAATTGACGGTATCTGAAGGGTTAATAAGGAAATTAATTATACTGCTATGAATACATTAGAATTATCAAAAGTCTACTACGTTGTTTATAAGACACTACATTAGACTTGAGAGTGTTTTATTAATACCTGCGCACGTGTTTTTCTTCATTTGTCAATTTTATTTTACGGTCACAGAATTTTGTGGATTTTTAAACAAAGGTGGGATCGCAGTCAAGCACTAGTTTATATCAGATAATAAAAAGAGATTTGTGTTTTCTTTAGTTAATTAGTCATCCGCCAATATGATATGGTTAAATTATAAAAGAATAAGCAGAAAATTCATTAACAGGTGCATCTATTTTTGACAGAATCTTTATTGAGAATATTTCGATCAACTGAAATTTTAGGTGCATCTGTCTTGTTCTAAATAGAACTTAAACATAAGATATTTATATACATCTTAACTATTAAATATTATAAATTAATAGGTATATACAAACTTAAAATAATAATATGTACAAACGAGTAAAAAAGATGTATATAATTATAAAATAACTAGATCAAAATAAATAATTCTCAGCTAAAAAACATAAGATACAACGTAAACCTCAACCTATCACATATCATAAGAAAAATATACATAAATTTTTCCACGATTTCTGCATACAAGATTTTTTCAAGGTATTCAATACACCACAGTTTTGTATCGATATCACCAACCACACCCTTCGATGTACATCACTAAACTCATTTGGAAAACGCTGCAGATGTCAATTTCTAGCCAATCACAGAATAGCACGCCAGAAGGGAGCGATTGCTATTGGTTGAAAGCAAGAATATTCCAGAACAACCGAGTGACGCATCCCCGCGCTTATAAACTGCTTGGTGAAATTTCGACGCCATATTATTTCGTGAAACGAAGCCGTCAATCGCGCACCTTTGCTGAGTTATTCTACGAGTTAAGTCAACGACTGAGATAGTTATACATAAAATACTAAAAAGTAAGTCCTCTTTAATATCTTTATTTTATAATCAATTGTGATTTTAATTATTAATCGTTGAATTATTAAGTTGCCGTTGTTATGAACTCTGGTTGTTGCTGTGAATTTTCTCGCCGCGGAATCTTCCGTCTCCACATTTTTATTCCTTCATGTATTCATTTATAAGTGAGCAGTGCCATAATCAGAGTGGTTTTTATTTGTATTATCGTGGGATTCAAGGTTTCGCACACGTGTGAATACACTGGGTTCTTTGTTGAAGTCGGAGCAGGCACGTGGTACTCGCAGGTGTTATAATTTCGAATGTAATTATTTAAGGTTTTAATGAAACCATATTGAGTATCTACATATTTTATCCTCGTTAAATTTTCCGCACCGCGTTCTGGAATCTTCCATCCCCGCATCGTATCGATTTTCTTTGTAATGGCCGCCGATGCAGTTTTCGCTTTGTAATGCCTAGCTAGACATGTGATAAATAGATACCGGTAGTTATTTTGAACCCTTACTTTCTTCTCTTGTTGATTCCCACGTGTTAATTTGTAGTAGCCAGGTAGGACAATAAACTTGTTAGATAAGCTCTGATCAAAATGGCGGCACTTAACCTCTAAAATGCGGTTTGCTGGACGCCCATTTTAGAGATGAGATATACCTGCCATTCTCCATACCCGGCCTTTAAGGTATGGGTATCACTAAATACCTGGTACAAATACCAGGTATTAAAATACTTCTAAGTATTTGGGTGTGGTAGGATTTCGATAAGTAAACGTATACGATAAGTATGGTATGCCTCCATTATAATGTAGGTACGACGTTTCAAGTATACGTAATTATGCATTATGAGATACAACTGACGCAAAAAATCAAAACATTGTCGACCTAGGTACGTACCTACAGTACCTACACTCGATATTCCCTAACATAAACAAACTAAGGAACTCTTTCACGTCGTGACAAAAAATTTAATTATGCAATTATGTTCCTTAAGCATGTAAAAATAAGTAGGTACCCATTTTTTCTAACTAAATTAAATCATCCGAATGTTCATAAAGCACGAATGACGTTTCGGGTCCCTTCGTAAGCTGTCGGGTAGCTTCGGGTGGCTTCGGCGTACCGAACTACCGATACCGCACAAACTGGGCGCTACCTTGTGGTAGCGGTTCGTATCGTACTATGCGTCTGACGTCATACCTTCAAGGTATTTACCCAGTATTTTGGTCCGTACCCGGTCTGTGTACTGGGAAGCACATACTTGGTATATATACCTCTACCAGTATATACCTCTCATCTCTAGCCCATTTATATAATTTACATGTTTAAAGGTCGAGTGTCATTCAGCTTATTATAACACGAATATTGTTTGTTTCAGATGGCAGCAAAAGCACCCGCTGTAGGTATTGATTTGGGTACCACCTACTCATGCGTGGGAGTGTTCCAGCATGGCAAGGTGGAGATCATCGCCAACGACCAGGGCAACAGGACCACGCCCTCATATGTCGCGTTCACCGACACAGAGCGTCTCATCGGAGATGCCGCCAAGAACCAGGTGGCGATGAACCCCAACAACACAATTTTCGGTAAGTTTCTATGCTGCAATTCATCGCATAGGTACTAATTAGGGATGATGAGGAACCACGATGATACATAGAACGAAATTCCTATAATTTTGTTTCATTTATGACTTAGCGAAATATCTAACATCAAGTTAGTAGTTTTATCATAGGTACTGTGTCGATATCGCTGATCGAAACCAGGAAAGCATTCCGCCGGATAACAATAACATAAAAAAATCCGAATACCTATTCCACAATAGGAAACGATAACGTAATCAGTCAGTTGGGCAACACGTGAATACCGTGTGTCGGGGCCCGCACGACACCGGCGCCCGGCGTCAGTGGGCGGTTAGCACCTCAGTTGCAGGAAGTGGGTCGCGCGATCAATACTCAGGACCTAGTTCATTCAACTATCTATGACGTCACTCTAAAAACTAGGTCTCCAGTTCAACTGGACTTGAACAAAGGATCTTTCGTTACAACTATTGTAAGTTCAGACAGTAAATGTAAGCTGTGTAGGTATTACTGAGTTGTTAAACACTGCGTACTATAAGTAGGCAGTGTTAACCGCAATAGAATGAATTAGTAGTAATAAATTATAGTTTCACTATTGATGACTAATAACTTCCCACATTGGTTTCTAGAAGCAATGTTTCATGTGTATAGATAATCTAACCGTACGTAAATCTTGATGAGTCATGCGACACGATAGGGTAAAAGGTCAGCTTGTGAAAAGCAAGGTCAGATAAAAACGGACGCGTTAGGTACCTATACCTTGTAGGTATGTTAGGATTTCTCTACGCTAGGGTTGGCATGGTTATATGTATTTGATATAAATCTCTTTTCATCTCAAATGATTTTTGAGTCAATGGTTTGTGAGAAATCTTTAGTTTTTGAATGAAATGTAAATCGCGATTTTATTTAGCTATGACTTTCATCGTTTTTCGTTTTCATGATGATACCCAATATACTAGACTAGAGTCTCTGAACATATTGAATGATAAAAGTATTCTGAGGAAATATCACTCAAGTACAAAGTAAATTTAAAAGGTATTTAAGTATGCTCAACAGTTTCGTATGTTTGTTACAGATGCCAAACGTCTCATCGGACGCAAATTCGAAGATGCCACCGTACAAGCCGACATGAAGCACTGGCCCTTTGAGGTAGTCAGTGATGGTGGCAAACCAAAGATCAAGGTCTCATACAAGGGTGAAGACAAAACCTTCTTCCCCGAGGAAGTTAGCTCAATGGTGCTCACAAAAATGAAGGAAACAGCCGAGGCCTACCTCGGCAAAACGGTGCAGAATGCAGTTATCACGGTTCCAGCGTACTTCAATGACTCACAGAGGCAAGCCACAAAAGATGCGGGTACCATCTCTGGCTTGAACGTTCTCCGTATTATCAATGAACCGACTGCTGCTGCGATTGCGTACGGCCTTGACAAAAAGGGGAGTGGAGAACGTAACGTTTTGATTTTCGATCTCGGCGGCGGTACCTTCGACGTGTCCATCCTGACCATCGAGGATGGTATCTTCGAAGTAAAGTCCACCGCTGGTGACACGCATTTGGGAGGAGAGGACTTCGACAACCGAATGGTGAACCACTTTGTGCAGGAGTTTAAGAGGAAGTACAAGAAGGACCTCGCCACCAACAAGAGGGCCCTTCGACGATTGCGCACTGCTTGCGAAAGGGCGAAGAGAACTCTCTCCTCGTCTACCCAGGCTAGCATTGAAATCGACTCTCTGTTCGAGGGTATCGACTTCTACACATCCATAACTAGGGCTCGTTTTGAAGAGCTGAACGCTGACCTGTTCAGATCCACCATGGAGCCTGTGGAGAAGTCCCTTCGTGACGCGAAGATGGACAAGTCTCAAATCCACGACATCGTACTTGTAGGTGGTTCCACTCGTATCCCCAAAGTGCAGAAGCTCCTTCAAGACTTCTTCAATGGCAAGGAGCTTAACAAATCCATCAACCCCGACGAGGCTGTAGCTTACGGTGCCGCCGTCCAGGCCGCCATCTTGCATGGCGACAAGTCTGAGGAGGTCCAGGATCTGCTACTGCTCGACGTGACTCCACTGTCGCTCGGTATTGAAACCGCTGGCGGTGTCATGACCACCCTCATTAAGCGCAACACCACCATCCCTACCAAGCAGACTCAGACATTCACCACCTACTCGGACAACCAGCCTGGAGTACTCATCCAGGTGTTCGAGGGTGAGCGCGCCATGACCAAGGATAACAACTTACTTGGAAAGTTCGAGCTGACTGGCATCCCTCCCGCGCCCCGTGGCGTGCCTCAGATTGAAGTCACCTTCGACATCGACGCAAACGGCATTCTGAACGTTTCTGCCGTCGAGAAGTCGACCAACAAGGAGAACAAGATCACCATCACCAACGACAAGGGTCGTCTTTCCAAGGAGGAGATTGAGCGCATGGTCAACGAAGCCGAGAAGTACAGGACTGAGGACGAGAAGCAGAAGGAGACCATCCAGGCTAAGAACGCCCTAGAATCTTACTGCTTCAACATGAAGTCCACCATGGAGGACGAGAAGCTCAAGGACAAGATCTCAGACTCTGACAAACAGATCATCCTGGACAAATGCAACGACACCATCAAATGGCTCGACTCCAACCAGCTGGCTGATAAGGAAGAATACGAGCACAAGCAGAAGGAACTGGAAGGCATCTGCAACCCAATCATCACCAAGATGTACCAGGGAGCAGGTGGCATGCCCGGTGGTATGCCCGGAGGCATGCCCGGCTTCCCCGGCGGCGCTCCTGGAGCTGGAGGCGCAGCCCCCGGTGGCGGTGCCGGACCTACCATCGAGGAAGTCGATTAAACATTCCAACAGATTACAGCAAGCTTTTACTGATATTGCAGTATTCAACTACAGTACAGTGTCTCCAATAAATGATTGAAACTGACTTCTGTATTTTATCTTCTCAACCTTGATTTTATAAGCTTGTCCACAAAAGTAGTACACAACTCACAGTAAACTAGCCCATCATTACTATAAACTGCATTTTAGACGGGCCATTCCGCACGGTCGTATCGACCCAGTGATGAGTATCGCTCATCACGGTAACATTGGTCCAATTAGGTCAAGGTTTACCTACAATCCATATCGATACCTACTAGACTACAGCACATGTTCACTCAAGTTATTTGCTATTCCATTGATTACCTACGTGCCGCAGAATCATTTCGTTGATGTCGGGACATTTTCGCGTTTCATTGTCGTCAACACAGTAATAAATGGTTGACGTCATTACCGAATCTATTTCGTGCGAATCGTAGGTAGAGATACTTTGGACTCTGGCGGATTCGAAACAAATCAGTCATTTCAGTAGAAATAGCTAGGTATCTAACGGTGCTATGATGATGCAAACAGTTGAGTACCTATTTTCGTGAACGATTTAATCGACCGAAATAGCCAGCCACTCCAGAATTGTCGAGACAGAGAGATAGAGCGCACTTGAATAGGTATCTCATGATGACGATCAACATATTTACATAAAAACTGCGTGGCTTATGTTTACGTAGCTATTTGTAAATAGCTAGACTATGTAACGAAACTCATCTCGAATTGATGGTTTTCTTTTCACTCAGTTTTGGGCCTAGTAGCAGAACCTAGGTTGCCAGCGGCGAGTAGCGTTTTTTTAGGTCTTAAAGTGGGATACTGGGCACAAGTCGGCCATCGTCTGGTCAGGAGCACCAGAGCACTGCACCACGCACCAAACTAATGAACTATTACCTACTCTATTGGATTAATGACCGGTTATTGCTTCCTTTGAAAGACGAGGTCAATGATCCCATGAGTCATACGAGCTTCTAATTTTGTGATGTGTCTCTAAATAGACCTACTAAGTAGCGAAGGTAATCTGGAGCGGGTAATCAGCCTCACTTCTAAATTTAATTAAATCAGAAGGTAGGTTCGCATTAATGTATCCAGTTGTAAATAGGAAACCTAGTTTACGGGTCAAATCTCCCCAAGGTTCCATAGGTATTGAGAGACCTACACAAAATAGACAGGTACAGAAGACTATCTACGTACAAAGCGCAATCGATCAACCAACACATACATAGATGTCCTCGTACCTCGGCTCAATTGCCAGGTCGCACTCGTCGCATTGTCTGTTCGGCGAAACGCGCTGACCACGCGCGCGCGACCGCCTAACGTAGGTATAAAAAGTGAAGTTCATACGGGTTAGGGGTCGTTCGGCCCACTACGGAACTGGGACTGCGGACCAGTTACCCCTTTTAAAAATTGATAATGGTTAACTGGGCCCACATCTGTTTTGCATTCAATCAAGCGAAGGGTGGCTTAAAATGGTTTATATATTATTAAGTATACAATAGATTTTGTACAAATACAAGCATTTACATATAAATATTGTACATTGCTGGGTTGCGAGTTTGCGTAAGTTGCGGTCTTTATGCTGCCATGATATCGAGTGCTGACAATTCAAAAGTGCCTGTAAATGTTTTAATTTAAATAAATGATTGTTTGAAAATAAGGAAAGAAAACATTTTTTTATTTGGCATACACACTCGAAGATAGGTACACAATGTAGTAACAACATGTAGACACTAATTTTATATGTATAAAAGAAAGAGACAACTAACAATGTGTGTCTCACGGTGGCGCCAAACAGGTCCAGTGCAGCAAAAATTCCAGAAAACTACATGGTAGTGGCCTGACGCTGGTTTTCAACTGAACCTTATTTTGAGTGTACGGTTGAAAATTGGTTTATATTTAATTTAATAACGTAAAAGTTTACCTTACCCTAACTCATATCTAGGCTTTTCCCAGCTAGCTTGGGGTCGGATTCCAGTCTAACCCGATGCGGCTGAATACACTGATAGACTGATGGTCAGACAGGGCGTTTGACTATCTATAACGACTAACAAAGATCTACGTACGAATGACCTTGGCACAGGGTGTCAGTAATGTCCTAGATAAACTTAGAAAAGTACATAATTAGTAATTAAATGAGAGATTACTTGTCTGTCCATCTGTGGCTTATGTATCTACTTAATTGTTTAGGCATTTAGCAATTACTTGTAGTTTGGGGTACTGTAAGGGGAAGATTCCCTTTTCCAAATTGTTTTGCAGTCGATATCTATATTTAAAGCTTACACGAGTAGCGTCATTATGTTGTGGTTTGTTGCACTAATAAATTATTTTCACAAATAGAACAGCGACAGCAAGGTCGCGAGAATACTTCAGATTGTCTTAGGCTATTAATTTCTGTGATATTTACACGATTTAATAAAATAGTTATTTACATCCTCCTTGAAGTAGATTTGACATAATTTTATGATGAAGTTACGCTAGTGTGTATTCAGGGATAGGGTAGACAGTAGAAGTAGAGGTGTAATATACCTAATATCTATGTTTTACCCTACGCCAGTGCCAGTTATGTATTAGTCCTATTCACTCCTCATTGGTCTTCATCATTTACGTTTATCGTAATTATTGATTAAACCAGCATAAATTCTAGCTAACTTTGGTTTGAGATAAGTAAATCCCAAATGACTACCCGACTGCCCGATCTGGGAAACGAATGCAGGATCCTGCAATCGGAAACACTTGCAAATTGCGAGCATCAAATCAAAAAGGAGACATCCATACTGCTGGGGGACTTGTATAAGATAGTAAGCGCCTTTGTAAAATAATCACTATGAATTTAGATCTCTTGATTTGGTTCTCGTTGCACACGACCCAGGATCAAGGCAATCCGAATCTTGAATCTGTTGGCTAGCTATCTCGGGAGATACCATCGGATTACAAAATAAACTAACATTTTGCGATGACGTCTACCAGTTTGGAGAATTGCTCAGTCCAGAGATTGTAGTTGTTTAAAAATGTTAAAATTATAATATCAGTGGAATCGTCTGGAAAAAGAATATTAATAGTATTACTGAGAATCATCGGAATGACTAGAAATAGCGCAGAAAAGCGATTATAAGAGATATTTGTGTTTAAGATCTGGTACAAGGTTCTTATGTTCTCAGTAGGTACCTACTTCTATTACGAATTATCCCAATAAGTACTTGCTGGTCTGTCTACGACTTATTTCCTACTGATATGATAAGTGACAACCTTCAAGACTACATTAATTATCAGTAAAAACTGCGCGCTGCGTCATGTATTTATTTTATGACGCAAACGATTTTAGTTGCGGAGTTAACTACGCGACTCAGTGACGCACTCAACTCAACTAGATAGATTGGTATTCTTTTTTTTAATTGATAGGCTCGTGCTTGACTACTATCTTACCTGATGGTAAGCGATGATTTGGCCGACAATGGAGTATGCTTGCCTAGACCTAACTAGTTTTTTGATTCTAGGTGGGTGGTGGGTGGTCCTCCATGTACCTACTTACCTACCAGAGGCTCAATGCCGTACGTCTGGTGGTCAGATAATTGTTGGCAGAATTAAGTTACGCAATTCCAACCCACACTTTCCGATTCCAGGATTCAATTCTACCATTTCAGGGTCCTAGACCATTGTTCTTACGCTGTCTCTGCGTTCTAAGAGCTCCTTTTCCAAATTCCTCAGGGTTTTTTGGCAGTTCTACAGACTAAGTAGGTACCTAGTAGTCTGAAGAACTGCCAAAAAACCCTGAATTTGGAAAAGGAGCTCTTAGAACGCAGGCACAGCGTAAGATCAATCATGGGCCAGGGCCCTGAAGTAAAGATACTTTACCTATTAGGTAAAGTTCTACCAATGTGGCGTATAATTGGCGTATGAGAGATTTTTGGGTATCAATCGAAGTACATTCCCGCGGAGGGCTGCGCATAACCATAGCACCCATAGCCGCGTACAATATTTGTGTGGTCAAACGTCACGGTAGCGAGCGCCCATGTCGTTGACCTAGCGGTCATTATGACATTATAGCGGAAGCCACAGTATCCCGTTTGTCTCATTCAGATGTCTTCTAACGCGTGACCAACCATCGTACTACAATGAGTCTACGATGCTTAGGAGTGTTGTTGTTTTAAATACGAGGTACACAGACACTTGTGAAGCCGAGTGCATAGGTGTTACGGAGTATCAGTGTAGTGATAAACCACTCATAATGCTATACTAGCGTCGTCAATATCCTCTGATGTGTTCAAGGATAATCCCGGATCATATCACTGGTATTATTCAGCGTGTGACAAAGATTTGGTAGTACAGTCATGACAAATAGGCACATAAATCAAATCATCTCGTCATTCAAGTATTTGTTTGTATTGTCAATTTGTCATCAGTCCTCGAATGTTCTGTCTGTTTATCTACAAGGAATTAAAACACGCTGACTAACGCTACTCCAATTCTTTGAATAGCCATAATACAATTGAATACCTACAAATGTTATCATTTCAGCCGAAATAGGTACATCCACTGCTGGACATAGGCCTCCCCCAATTGTCGCCACAACGGTTAGTCCTGCGCGTTTCACATACATCTGATCCCCGAAACTCTCATCAGGACATCGGTCCACTACGTGGGAGGTCTTTAAACGCTGCACCTTGCAACCCCATCGACCATCTGTTCTGTGAGCAATGTGCTCTACGATTCATCAGGTTATATCCATAGCATTAGTCTGCGAACTTCGAGCATAGCCATCTCTATTGCCCTTTGCCCCCGTTTTTTCTGACGAGACCCATTGTGAGTTAAATTACCACGTTTCAGAACCATAATCTGCTTAGCTACATGTGTTCATCAAAGACTTTCGTCTAGAGAGAGTGGTATGTCGGACGGGAAAATATTGCGCAGAAAGATAAGTAATGAGGTGGTGCATTATAAATTTATATTAAAGTATAGATAGTTAAAGATAGCGTGAAACAAATAAGAATTGGTGTCAATGGCGGTGGACCGTCTATTAGCTTTTTTATTTATTTGGTAAGTTAGTATTTATGATCAATTTTGTGTGTCATCATTAATTTCTTACAAGATCGATGATTCCCTCTTCTTTAATTATAATGTATAGTTAGATAAACGTGGACCTTCTATGAAAGCTGGAAAGTCTACATTGATTTAGCATGTTAAAAGCTGCATGTAAATAAAACATGTATTTATGAAATGTTTTATGTATTTATTTCATAAATACATTGTTTCCTATAAGTAACTGGGTTGTGGACATGGCCCGGTCTAAGGGGGGGGGGGGGGCAAAATTTATTTATTCCAATCTTCCAACCCAGTCGTCCACAACCAAGTTGGCAGGTTGAGAATTTTATGTGCCATCTTCCAATCTACTTCAGGTTGGATAGTAGAAATATTAAGACTGAAGAATCAGGAATTATATGGTTTTGTGTATGTAAAGGGCGGCGAAATTATAACGAAAATGCGGTCGCTTCATGTAAAACGGGTATTCTGCCGCATCCGGTTAGACTGGAAGTCGATCTTAAGTTAGTTGGGAAAAGGCTAGTGAGATGATGATACAGAGTTACAGAAGTGTACCTATTTAATAGCAGCGCCACAGTTGGCACTACAACAGTTCAGTATCAGATTAACCTCGTAGCAAGAGTAGCCTGGGGCCAAGAGTCAGCTCCTGAAAGGAAGGCGCGGCTCCGGTATGAAAGGCACCGAAGGAACGGGGTGAGTTTTTTATTCAATAAAAGCCTGACATTATTTCCTGCATGTCACGCACGCATGGGATGTCATCTGGATGATTTTTACCTACCGAAAGAAAAAAAAAAATGGTATGGGCCCCGGGCAATGGAATGGGCCCCACATGGACGTACAAAAATATGTCATCATACCTACCTACCTACCGTATGAATTCTAACTTCTGCCGGATTTTCCATAAAGACAATGTATGAGCGTAAGGACTCATCACTACCTAAGCTCCGTGATCTCTTTGAAGACTAAATTAAAGAAGTATTAATTCATTATCATTTATAAAGATTAAGAGACCTTTGGTAAAATTTGCTACAGGCCCTGTGCTAACTTGGTCCGGCACAGCAACAGCTGGAGATGTTGCTACTATATCTACAATATAGATATAGTAAGTCATCTAGATAAGCTTGAAGGTGAATCTCACGATATTTTTATACGAGTGAGTAATTATATCGAGAATGGTCACGGAAGCTGCATGTTTATACAGCATTTATCTCATTATTTCCGTGTTATTTCATTCCAGACGTTCAGCTGTTTTCAAACTGTGAGTCAGTAACAAATAGCCGGGAAGTTGGAAAGCATAGGTATTTATTTGTAACCAAAACGACCTTTCCACATAGACTAGTATAGATTATGGATATTGAATACGTGCCAAGATATAAGGGCCTAGGTTCCGAAGGGCTAAACATATACGACGGCATTTTTCTGTGTTATGACGTGTAAAGGTAGAACTACACTGCTCATACGTGTGCCGATCTGAGCGCATCGGTTTCTATACATTTGATATGAGAACTAGACTTGTAGAGCTACATTTGATCTAAGCCACGCGACGTCGGTCTACGTACAAAGCAGTCGTGTTACACGTGTCGGCCTGTCTAATGTAGTTCTAGCTTATGGATATCGTTTTGTGGAAATGTACGAAGTGCATCCTAAAAATTGAAGTCACCACGGCGTTTTGTGAAAACTTACAACGAGTCCTACAATTAATCCGAGAGACAGGGATAGTATTATACGGTCTGTATAATCTGTCTGCCTCAACGTCATCATTTCAGCCGATAGACGTCCCTCAAGTGTCGCCACAATGAGCGATCCTGTACGCCCCGCATTCATCGGATTCCCGTAACCTTCACCAGGTCTTCAGTCCACCTTGTGGGAGGCCTTCCAACGCTGCGTCTTCTAGTACGCGATCACCACTCCAGAACCATACAGCCCTAACGGCCATCTGTTCTGCGAGCAATGTGCCCTGGCCATTGCCACTTAAGTTTTTTTTCGATTTTCGTGTTATGTCGGCAACCTTGGTTCTCCTGCGGATAACTTCATTTTTGATTTGATTACGTAAGGAAACTCCGAGCATAATCCTTACATAAGCATAGCTGCCCATTACCCTTTGGGTGACTTTAAGCCGTCTGATGAGATGATAATAAACTCTGTGTGCCTCTCTGACCGGAATTATGATGATTTTTAAACATCACGGTCAACCCAGATCCGTATTTGATAAAACAGTAGGTACAATGACGCACGGAGTTACCGTAGATCAGATTGTTGTCTACATCTATCTTCTTCTATCTATATTCTATATCTATACTTATAATAAATCTGTAGAGAGGTCAATTCTGTACATGAAATATATTTCCAAAATAACTATCAGGGGGTGATTAGTGATCGATACTGATGCCAAAAATGCAAACAGTAAAATTTTTGTCTGTCTGTCTGTCTGTCTGTCTGTCTGTATGTTCTTTATAGAAACAAAAACTACGCGATAGATTTTAACGAAACTTGGTACAATCATTCTTCATACTCCTGGGCAGGTTATAGTATACTTTTCATCACGCTACGATCAATGGGAGCAGAGCAGTGAAGGGAAATGTTGGGGAAACGAGAAAAATTACTCCATTTTTTAAGCTTCCGTCGCGTTTGCAGCCTTGATGGTTCAAGCTACACAGAAATCATGTATAACGGAAATGTTCTCCTTAAAATTATATAAAAAATATCCCAAGACATCTTATGTCTATCTTTTATGGTTGTCTCACAATAACACATGTAACTCCCGATAGCTTAGCAGTTCGGAACTTTCTGTTTATTTTTGTCTATGGCACCAAGGTGTGTGCACACTGTCACGCGCGTAAGTGGAAGAAAGAGATCTGGAACGTCTCGAATCGTCTCGCGCATCACGTTGTTTTCCAGGCTCTTAGAATTCGACACAAGCGTTTCAGATCTTTGATTTTGACGACTCCGTTGTCGCTGGCATAAGCAACAGGATCCGCGTACGAAGTCGCTGGCAGAAGCTAGTTTTAGAATAAAATAAATGATATTTTTTTAAGAGACTACTTTTGGTCTACAATAATCCTCCCGAATTTCGATCAAGGTGTTCAATCTCAACCACAGAACAGATGAAAGATCTCAACCGACATTAGCAAAGCCCGCAGGATATTTATGAATCCCCAAGCGAACGCCGGCATTTCGCGCTTCTATTATCTTACTATTGTGTCTCTAATTGACGGTATTTGAAAGGTTAAAGTGCACTAGTATGTGCGCAAACACAGGTGGACTCTGTTCCATCAATCTCATAGCCTAATGGGATAGAAATCCGACTTTATGTCGTATTTCAACGCAGATTTTTTCAGGACACGATATCAATTTTTTTTTGCGATGGGTTAAATCATCTTATGACAAAACCCGCTCTTGGGTGGAGCGGGAGATAGTGACAGACTCTTACTGACTAAAAACCCCATCCCGTTCCTTCGAGCCTTCATACCGGGGCACGAGCTTCCTTTCGGACAACCCTGTCCCCAGTAGGCTTCGACCCAGCTGGGCCCCTCAGGACCCGATATCAATGCGATGCCTTGTGTTGTCTATTTTTGTTTTAAGTCTAATGCCCGCCATACACCCTAGTGTATACCTAACAGGCTATATAAACCGGAGCGTGTAAGTTGCACAACTGTGCAGGTAAACCTGTCCCCTGGCGTGTATGGTTACTTTAAGTCCTCACGTCGTCGTAGACGTTTGCCCTTAACGTCATAATTTGACGTAGGTACAGTGACGGTCGGTGGATGAAGCCCTTCGTGGTTTGTTTGTGGTGTTGTGGATATAAATAGGCTTTTGACTTCTTTCCACTATAGAAGTTACATTCCTTGGAGTTTAAGTAGTAGCTTAGGTACTTGGTTGGGTTCTTTAAAAATTATGAATGAAATGAAACCTTTTGTGTTTTCTCTATGTTACGAAAATACTCTACTCAGTGGGGACATTTGGGCTTTGTTGATGTAAAACTAAAGCGTCACTTGGAAAAAAAGACAATTGTGTCCTCTTTTCGGAGCGTGGAGAAGTGGCAAGCGGTCGCCTCCTTCTGCGAAGCGGTAATGCTAGCAAAGGAGGAGGCCGACTGCATCAGGCAGGCCGCCGGGATTCCCATCCCGATTTCCGGCCACCGTAGACGCGGGCTCGGATGGCGAGCCACGGTTGGCTAGATGTCCGACCGTCCGGTAACTGTCCGGACCGAGCTCAAGACGTCGACGGTGCGCACTGTTCCCACGCGCCTCAAGGAGTTGTCAGTAATAGGAGGGGCCCAGCTGGGTCGAAGCCTAATGGGGTCAGGGTTATCCGAAAGGGCGCTCAAGCCCCGGTATGAAGGCTAGAAGGAATGGGGTGAGTTTTTAGTCAGTAAGAAGTCTGACACTATCTCCCGCTCCACCCAAGAACGAGGTTGTTATTGGATGATTTTTCCCCACCAAAAAAAAAAAACACTGTTAATGTATTTTTTTTGTTAGTCTGTAAACCTTCTTTGAAATAAAATAAATAATTTCAGTTGAAAGACGCCCACTGCTGGACACATGCTCCCCCACAAGTAGCAACGACCGGTCCTATGCGTATCATGTCCATCGGATTTCCGCGACCCTCACTAGTTCATCGGTCCACTTTCTGGGACGCCCTCTAAAGCTGCATCTTCCAGTCCGTGGTCACTATTGTATGGTAAAATAAATAAAACCGCAGTATTTCAGTTGACATTTTTATTTTGGCAATGCAAACAGCGATAACACAAACATACCCGACGTCGAGTTCATAGTACCGTGTTGTCAGAACCGCCGACCGCGATCAATTTGTGCTATTACAAAACAACAGGATACTCATTTAATGACTACAATTTATTATCACGATTACATAATTTGATCGAATTTAATTTGTCTTTCACTATCTGCTGCTAATGAAGACATTACTGATAAAATTAATCCGAGAAAATCGGCAGTCTTACAACATTCGCACAGGTAGGCACCGGAGCAAAATGAGAAGATATTTAGATTCCATTATCCTATCTAATCATATGAGTAATATTTCATTTCTATCATTTAAAGTGACGCTGTGTTTAAAATCGTTCATGAAACAAATGAAAAATAGCTTCACCCGGCTATCATGTGGGATTTATAGTGAAAAGATAAATAATCTTAATCAACTTGTAATCTACAGATATAAGATTAGTCTATATCTTGTATCTGATCCATTTAAAAATCTGAAGCACGAAAGAAATATCAGAGAAAAAATAACGTTAGGCCAAGAAGGATCTACTTCTTCATATGTCAATGATTTATGAATATGTGTGGAAGAAGAGTAAATAGAAGATATATGTATATCTTCTAATCCAGGAGACTATGTGACTGAAGAAGAAAAGCTGAAAATTAATGATGAACTGTGAAGCTAAACGTTAAGATGATTAGTGCTAATTGCAGCGAGTTTCTAGCCTTGCTTACATATGTGTGTGTGACCTTATATTATGGTTCTTATAAGATAAAGAGATTGAACATGTTTCCACGTTAGAAGCAGACAGTGGCAGACACCAATTTCAGCAAGCGAACACTAAAGTAACTATTCTTCGAACTATTTATTTACATTACGTGTATAAAATGTTTTGTTACTATGCCTCATCAATCAGCACACACGTCCGTGTTCCAGTTTCCTGAACTATAAGGCCTGGCCGGAGCCACATCGCAACCACTCCAAACCTATATTACCTTAAAATGTACATGTTTACCATAAAACTCAATAATGCAGCCAAGTTACAATCTTATAAACAGCAATCGCAAATGGTACTATAAAATATAACAACTTTGTCCAACGACACTTACATAAATTGCCTATTCCTTATATCCGCTGGCTGATTCAGGAAATAACTGCATTATTGACTTTTACCATGACATTTATTAAGCCTAATTTCTCGCTAATATTTTGATAAATGAAACCAAATGCATTGTATTCACTTATAAATCAAACCAACAATCAGGTACATTAGTAAAAGTAGTCAATTTATGAAAAGTATTATAGCCGTTGCTGACAGTCAATATTATACTTATATAACGTTATTTTTCAAAAATAATCTGAAAACTCTGTCATTATTAGCAAATGAATTCATTCGTCCCACATATTATAATAATAATTAACAAATGAATATATAATATACTTCATTTTAACATCAACTTATTGCATACATTTATCTAAAAATTTAAAGTTCACATTTAACCGATACAAATCATATAAATGCGCTTATAACAACTTTTTTTTGTTATATCTTTACAACTCTATCGCTAACTAGTCTTATACTTTTATTTTATGGAATATTCGAGGTTCCGTCACACGTTGCTTCACACTGACTTGACAACAGACTTAGGCTCCGTACCATCACTGGCTAGTGCATAACTTACCCAATAATATTTTCAAAAACTTTCTTTTCATATCGTAACACTTTTATTGCTCACTTTCCTACTACTTCTTTTTGTTAAAAATGATTCTTGATTTTTATATGTGCGTTGCAGTATTTCGAATAAATTATTATTCCTTGTCACACTTCAAATTATCTAAGCCATTCTTACTTGATAACCGACTCAGAATGTCAAGCAACATACGAACGACACCGGGAACTCCTCTTGATCTAACTATAAGCAATAAGCGTTTACTTACAATATCAACAACGGGGATGTCACCAAGGCTTACGATTATAACTGACGCGGATTTCTTATAGGGGTCATTATCATTATTAGTTCTTTAGAAACACTTGATACGTCTCCTATTTACATATCTTCGATGGTCGTACACTAAACGTCTTAGTGGGTACTACAGTTCAGTCACTCCTTGGTGTTGTGACGGTCTACATCCAGGCGATGGCCGGGGAGCCGTCCGACGACAAGGAGTCCAGGGACCTCCTCGTCTTCCCGTGGGCCTGGTGTCAGTAAAGTGAGGAGCTGGAACAAGGCCCGTCCACTCCTTGCAGCTGCTGTTCTGGGTTCGTGATCAACTGCAATGGAGAATTTTGGGAAACAGTTTTGTTAGTTCTTTGTTCTTAAACAGGAAGATGTTGTTGTAGTTTTTAGTTTAGTTTGTTTGGTTAGTGGATAGAAGGACCAAAAAAGATTGGTCCTTTTTTATCTCCTTGAAGAAAACTAATAGTTACGTGAAGATATTCTTTATTAGAATGGGTATAAAACTATATGTTGCATCATTTGGTTTGGAAAATCTTATTATGTGGAGCCACCATAGCAGCAACAAACATACATCGTTATTGTTGTTAGTTGGTCCCTATACTTACATTAAGGGCTGGTTTATGTACGATGCATTCAACACAAATTTTAATGACCATAACATGAAAGTGCCAGGTAAAAAAGATTTCTGTCAATCTGGGTCAAGTACAAGGAAAATAATGACTCAGTTTTCGTATAAGGGAGCAAAAATGTGAACGCAGTATACGTTAAGGGTCTAGCTTTATAAGGAGTTGTGGTGTCAGCTGTTGTGGTGAATGTGTAATAAATGCCTAAATTCACGAATTGTGCTGTTTTCTCTGGAATTTATATTTGACGAGAATAAAAAAGCAGTTAGGTATGCTGTAATAAAATAATATATGAAGAACCTCCACAGCAGAAACCAGTGAGGTAATTGATTACAAAGCAAGTCGTCTTTTCCAAATGACCGTCAAGGACATTTGAAGTTTATTCGTGAAGTTAGCCACTTCATCTAACCTTCTTTTGTCGTCTCCACTAATAAGGACAAGAGGAATGATCATACTTCTCTAATTTCACATACAGACGGTAGCAGTCCATCTGTAGAGTTGTTCGGCGACCTCGGCGACGGCGTCGGCGCGTGCTTCGGCACTTCTCGGCCCGCCGCCATCTTGTCGTGCAACTGAGCGAGGCGCATGCTCATCTGTCTCCTCTCCTTCTGTTCTCTTTCTCTCTCCCATCGCCTCGCGCTGTAGCTTCGGATAGACGATGAACTGCTTTGCACAGAGGTTAGACTTGGACGTCTCGAACCTGTGCGAAAAGGATGGAGTTAGAATTTTTTGAAGGTAAGAAGAAGACAGGTGATGCGTGCGATCTATGTTCTTTCGTATCATTTTGTGTAATGTGAGAAGCATTTGTTACTTGTTTCTTTTCAAAGAATTTTTTGAAAATGTTTAGCAGTGGGAAGTTGTGAAAGCTAATTGTCACTGTTTTAATTTGATTAAATTAAAGATAAAATTTGTTTTTTTTTAATGTCTATATTAGATTGGAGTTGTTTTTACGTAATAATACAATTAAAAAAACATGTACGAACAGATATAGCAAAGCAGTGCAGCAATAAATAAATTACCTAACTACATTTTAAATACATGGGGAGACAACAGTCAGTACCTACCTAACTAGTTTGTAACATTGAGTGATGAGACAAAAGTTAGCTACCTAAATTCTTCAATGAAGTTTACGTAATCGTTGGGATAAAAATGGTGTAGTCTAAATACTTTTAAAACATATTTCTTCCAGTGTTCCTATCTACAGTATACAGTATGATAGTGAGTACTTGATAGTGAGGGCTTGGAAAAATAGTCTAAGTACTTTAAGAACGAAAATTAGAAAACCATTTTTTTTTAATTTCTACATCTTCAGGAGCCTATGTTATGGCCAGTACGACCATAACTGTTCTAGAACCAGCCTTGGTAGACACATAGGCTTTAGCCTATAGATACACGTCACTCACGTGCACATTATTTCTGTGAGTGTAAGCGTCTAGCTTCGTGAGTTAGTAAATCTATATCACTTAGTCGAGTTGTAAAAGAGAAGTCTGAAAAGAATAATGCATGAATCAGTTAAGGGCAAAAAATTACTAACCTTAATCATAGAAAAATTGTCTATAAAGTCCGGAAAAAGCTTGAAATTTGAAGTCACAAAACTTTGAGTAAGTAACAGTCAATCAATTTTGAGTATAAATAATCAGTGTGTTTGTCAGTTTGTACTTGGTTGAGCTCCATAAACACTTAGGTGACTGAAAGCAAACGTTTACATGCACAGCCAGTGAGGTGTCGACAGATGTAAGCAAAGAAGCAGTGCTGCCGTCAAAAACGACGCCACTCCCAGCATCATTATCGATACAGAAACGCTAAAAGTATATGAGGATCCTCTTATACTTTTGGAATTTCTATTACCAATAATAGTTTAAGAGAGTGAGGTCGTCAGGCGAGCGGGGCCCATGAAACTGAAGCTTTCGTCCACCTCCGATTGTGCTTGCGAACAGTACTACATGTATGTCAATCGCAGAAAATGTGGTCTTCGAGGTAAACTGCAAAGTCAAGCGTGTGAATTGTGATGTCTTTTGAACTGATTGCATGATCCTGGACTCTGCAGTGATGTATCGCTGATTGAGTTAGGTATAAGAAGCTAAAGTGTGTGTTCAAGTGTCTGTCGAATTTCGCTAGATAAATAAAAAAAATCTAGACAAGTGTATGTGTTCTTTTATTAATTGTAGTAGAAAATGGAATTTGTCGAAGCGATCAACTTCCATGCAGCACTGTGTAAAGTGTTAAGCAAATTGAAAATACATACATTTAACTCTGGCACTCAGTACCATCTTCAACCCATGTTTTTGCATCTTCAGTTTCGTTAGCACATACAAATAAGGCGTGTGGGAAAGAGATAGACAGAAAGGACCATGGCCATCTTGCTCGCGCCGCCAAAACACTTCATCCTGCGACTTTCGCGCCACGTTTCCATCAAGCGCAGCCAATCACGAGTAAAGCCTCACACACAGTAAGCTGTACTTACGCCAGAAATGTCACGAACCAAATATGCTGAGAAGAGGGAGCTAACTGCTGTAGGGAAAATACAAGCTCTAAAGTATTGTGGCGGGAAAGACCATTTAATTCGAAACCCTAAAATATACAATGGTCGAGTTGAAGGGCAATAGGTGGTCCTATTTTGGAAAAAACCTTCTGTGTAGGTAAGCTTCTGAGGAATTAACACCATGTTTTTAGAGAAATGAGAGACAGGAAAAGCTAAGCGAGTCCAATAACCTGTAGGTAGTTAGTACGCAACGCCGACAGGTCATTGGACTCGCTCAGCTGAAGTTTTCTTAAAGAAATTAATTTCGTACATGCGTAAATTAATCAGACTTTTTTTTTTTCAGGTTACAAATCGATAGTGTTCCATGTACGGGATTAAAAATTTAGCGGTGTAGACAGTCGGTAAACACGAGATCGGGCAGTAAACAGGACATTGCATGGAATTATTATGTCAGCGATAAACGAATGTAATAAATATTTTTCCTGTTTATTTCTAATTAATAATGAATGCTAAGTGGAATATTACAAAATTAGGTAGGTATTTCTTCTTAATATTAACAAATGATATTCGGAATTAAATAAATAAATTCAAGTAATAAGTAGCAAGATTTATTTTGGTTTCTGGTGCTTTTGAATGAGACATACGTAATTATATAAATTACAAAAGGTGATGGTGCAGTGCCACAAACGGGACATTTGATATCTTGATGTATTTTGTGGATCTGATGTGCTGTGGCTACTAAACACGTTAACTTGTAAGAAAATTGGGGCCAACTCTAAATAGAGTTGGCCCCAATTGGATCCAATCCAAATGGATTACCATGGACAAGCTTGGAAGAAGGACAACGTGTCCAGAACATTGAAACCAAATGAATCTTGAAGGGGACCTTCGGGAAGTATTCAGCATATTCGGCGGCAAGTGGTGGATAGTCGCAGACTGGAGTCAGTCCTGGTCGCTAACACCGAGACGCAACATCTAACGGACACGACCGACGACGACCTCTCATGCGTCCGCGAGCCCGCCTCATGCGCAGCCTGCTCCGCTTCTACTTATGCGTTCGATGGGACGTATGAACATATAGAGAGTTAGTTGAACTTGGTAGATTCATGTGGGTGATCTCAGATGGCTTTAACTGCGTGGTGGACTGAGATTTTTGTTTCTTTTGACCAGGATACTTTTGATTGGCGTTACGGACTGAACTTTGGTCGAACTTGGCCACTACTTCAAATTAGACACTGAATATGGCGTTGTATTCATCCATAACTTTATTTTTGAGCTAGTAAAGGTACTGTTTCAGGTCCCGACATAGCGGAGCAGGCTGGCATGGCGGCAGGTCGCGGCTGTCGCCGCCGGGCGGACACCCAGACGTGCAGATGATGGGACGCGCCGCATACATTATCCAGATCACCTTTGGCGGCGCACTTAGGCGGGTGCGCGCCGCCGTCCCGCCTTACGGCCTTCAGGTGGCGCGAGATGAGCAAGATGGCCGCGGTGCGCGCCGCACCTGCGCGCGACGCCGACACCGCCACGCCGCCGCGCCGCGACGCGCGCCGCGAGCCGGCGCTGTCCTCCAGCGTGCCCGACGTGCAGCCCGAGCGCGACGACGCGCGGGACGACGCGCGCGTCGCGCTCAGCGTGCCACCTGCGTGCAAACGGACCCAGTGCACCACGTACATGAGCGGAACAGTGCGCCACGACATACCACTACATACTCTTACATTCATGAACAGGGATAACAATCTTGATAACATGAAACTGTAAGGCCGAGATCTATAAATGTAAATTTTAACATGTCTTTTAACTTAGCGATCCTGCTGCATGCTAATGTCGCAGTCGTACCCCAGCCAAACAAGTTGTAGATCGATATTGGAAAATCGATCTACAATTTATTTGGCTTAAGGTAAATGTTTTCCAGTAAAAATGATAGATCTCGCTCTAAGTTTATGTTATAACGGTTTAGCTCTTGCTTCATTTACATATTAGACATTAATCAAGCTTGCTAGCTCTGTGGACACCAAAGATTAAAACTGTGAACTGAGCCATATTTACTCCTTCTTTCCTACTGAGCTGACTTAATTTCTGACATCATTAGTATATATTTGACTTAACAAAACACTGACTCAAGCAAAAGATGCTATCGTACCTGTGTCATTAAGCGAGTAGAGACAAGGCGGCGTGAGCCTCGCGTCGGCCAGGTGCGTGGGGTGGTAGCGCGCCTTGGTGTACAGGTGCAGCACCATGCACAGCAGGCCCGCTAGCACAAAAATGCCCGACGCCACGCCCAGCAGCGTCGGCATGTCGGCCGTCAGCAGCACCAGGTCTACAACCAACTACTTGTTGAAAACTAACAGCAGGCGTACTGTATGAAATATATAATACTTGAAGCTGACGATAATACAGTTGGGAGTTGTGATGTTTAAGTCTAATAGATAGTACCCAGTTATTTTTGTTTGATTTGGAAATACTATTGAAGACACTACACTTCATGATTAATACAAGTAAACAAGACATAAAATTGGTGGACCTGTTCTCATAGACTCTTGATCCTTCAGTTCGTTATAATGCTACCTATTGTTGGGTTTAGAATGTTTACTACACTTCTTCCAATAAGGACTATGCTTCACCATTAGTCAAAGATGCACAAAGCACTGTTTAATACCTCGTGCACGATGACAGCGATTGTAATGTGAAGTAAAATTAGGGTTCTATCACATTCGTCATCTTATAAGTCAATAGTAACCACTATTGACTTATAAGATACACTTTCGGGCATCAAGCTCTTACCCTATGCTTTTCTGCCTTACCGGGTGCTTTTCACAGTATGCATGATGCATTGCCTAATCATAATCAGCTTTATACACACCCTCCTCTCTAGGAGATATTATGTTAGTATGCATAGTTTGATTTTAGACAACATTATTTCAAACCTGTATCGTCCTACTGCAGGGCGAAGTCCTCTTTCGAAATTTTTATTGTTATAATGAGATAATATTTTTGAAATGAGCTAGTTCATCCTGCCACCTCGTTCTGAGCCTGGCCCGTCACCATTTGCTATTGTTTAGAATCCATTAAATCTAGCGAATTTGACCGGCCAAGTTCCATTAAAGTTTGGCAGCCTTATGACCTACTTTAGCAACTTGTCTTTGCCATCGGACATGCTCTAATAAACCTGATAGCTCTCAGTTCGTTAATATTTGCTATAAATAAACAACAAACCACTACCTTCGGTGCAGAAGACCCTCGAGGTGGGGCGCGTGTGGCTGGTCTGGTGGTAGCCGGAGTCGCACTGGCAGTACGCGTTGTGGTTGACCTGCACGCACGACGCGTGCGTGTCGAATGCCTTGCACGTTTCGCGGTAGAAGCACTGCTCACCCAGTTTCTTAGCTGGAAGAATGACGAAAGGTTTAAGCTGATGAGGCTATATGAGTATAATCATTGGATTAGATTCATTTCAGCACCATGGGCAATCTTTACTAATATTATAAAAGCGAAAGTGAGTTTGTTTGTTTGTTACGTCTTCACGCTTATTTTGATGAATTTTGATACAGAGATAGTTGGGACCCTGGAGACAGACATAGGCTAATTTAAAATAAAAAGTGAGAATAGGGGAAGAAAGAGTAAAGTATAACGCTGGCGAAGCCGCGGGTAAAAGCTAGTCTTAAATAATTCCAGGCATAATTCATAATATAAAGCATAATCAGCCTTTTTAATGTTCCCACTGCTGAGACTCAGGCCTTCTGTATAGGACAGGGAATGGTACGCGGGCCAAGTGCGGGTTGGTGAAAGTCACAGTCTTCGAATTTCTGTTTCTACCCATAATTCAATCGACAGAATTCTCATAACCATCTATTTTAACCGTTCACGTGCCTCATGTGACGTAGATCCAGACCAAAGCAAATAGTTACGTGATATTTCAATACAGCGAAACTCCGAATTTTCCGACGGAATTCGACAAAACATGACATACTTGTACAACTTACTTAGTCTATCATTTGTTCAGCCAAGTTTCGAACAACGCAACGCATTTTGGAGCAACTTGCTCCAAAAGGGATAAAAGGGGACCTTGGGAGACCAAGGCGTACAAATATAGGTATATGGAGATATTGAACCATTTTGTTCCAGCTCAGGGTTGTAGCTACCGCCCCACCGATACAGGCTCCCGTGCTGCAGGGGCCCCTACATATTATGCCTAAATTCATAACATGTTATCCACATTCTTAAATTCTCATAAAGATAAAAGGCCAGAAGTGAATGAATAATGACTATATGATACTCTGTAAATAGTTTTTAGCAAACTCCTCTCGCTGTAGCATTCTCTACATATAAGGCGACAATAAAAACTCAAACTATTTTAGTAAGTACCTTCTGAATGATCCATTAAATAAACTTATTTTGCTTTTCGAAGCCTCTCAAGGCACTATTTCTATGCTCGTACAAGCTATTTTATACAACAAAATAAACTTCAAAAGTATTGATATGGCGCCCCATTAGGTCTGGCTACGCCCCTTTCCAGCTGCGTATTATTCAAAGGTTTCAGTTCCAAAAACACGTGTTCCAATAACTGTGAAGGTTGTATTTGAAAACGTGATGTCGAATGTCAAAACAGCTTTTGTTATAATTTTGTGATATGTGATGGTATTGTGTTTAGTATGTGAGGTCGATGGAACGTCACGTGCTCAATGTTAGTGTTACGCACGTCAATGAGAAATTGTAGACGTTCTCAGGAATAATACCGTGAATTCAAACATGTTAATTGTATGCTAATACTGTTTGGTGTGTAACCTCGTAGATGAGGGTTAAGGTTTTTGTTTTTTTGACGGTCGTATAAATTTTTTGTAAATTAGTCTTTTTTCACTTTTCAGTAGTTTTCCCACTATTATTAACTCAAACTAATAAAAAACTGGTGTTAATAATACAGATATATAATTATACGATCGCAGTAATCGCGCAATTTACTCTTAGTTATTGAAGAGTTCCATGATCTATCTCTGAAGATTTTCATAAAATATTATAGTAAAGTACATTAAACAAGTACTAAAATCTTTCCTGAAAATATGCTCAGCCCAAACTTTTGGAAATAACTGGCTATTTTATTTGGTCATCGAATGTAAGCAGTACTTCAAACGTGTTTTGGTAACGCACAGGTATCGCTCAAATCTGTCATTTGCTAAAAATACAACAACTTATATGACTGTCTAAGGCCGTCAGCTAGAAAACACTGCTCATTTAAATTGAAGTACCCATAATCAATTTGAGAAATATTGATGGCGCATGATGTGGGTTGCATGTCGCGGGATCGATACCCGCACGGAACTTATATTTGTATATGACCTATAGATAACTGTTTCGGGTCTGAGTGTCTTGTGTCTTGCAATATAAACTTTGGACCTCTGTTTCATCCCTCTAAGGAGTGAATTTTAAAAAACTCTCTTAATGCTCACCTAAGTCATAAAAAGAAACTTTGTGCAAAATTTTACACTCCTAGTTGTTTCGGCTGTGCGTTGATATGTCAGTCAGTCAGCTTCTCTATATCCTTACCTTTAGCGCATCCCTGGGCGACGCCGACGGAGACGGGGTGCTTGGGGTCGCACTGGCAGGAGCCGGTGGTGGGTTCGCAATACACGTGCATGAGCTTGGGGTTGCACGAGAACTCGCAGGGCGACCCCAGGTACATGCCCTTCTCTGGAAACAGAAAAGTTATAGGTTAGACCAGAAATGATAATGAGAAATAGTGAAAGCGTGTGTCTTGAAATTTTTGAAAATTCTGGGACCAATATTAAAAAAGGTTTCAGTTATTTAGCAAAAGAAATATCTTTTAGTAAAAATGCTTGATTGTCATTTGGTGGAAGGTGTGTTGCGCGCTGTTTTATCTTCCGGTAAAGTATTTTTTTTAGAGAATTTTTGTTTTTTTTTTTTACCGATGAAGTTTTCGTTTTTTTTAAACTCCTCAGTTCAGAATAACTCGTAAAATTCATTAATTAAAGCACATTATCAATGTGATTATCAAATGACCACGACTAAGACTAAGATAAAGCTGTGACGCGATATTACAGTTAGAATCAAGAATCGAATATTTATTTATTTAAAAATTATCAAGAAGTAAGTCAGTCAAAAAATAAATGATTTTAATTGCACATCCCAAAGCGTAAATCTCTATGGAGAAGAATGTGCAAGAAACTCCACGGAAATTATTTATTTAACCAGAACGACAAAATGGCAGATTACATAACATAGATAATAATATAACTAAAAACAAAACAAAGATCACATAAATTTTGGAAAAGGAACAACATGGCTATAAAAAGTTCATTTGAATTTCAGGTCAATCCAATATTTCCAAAACAATAGTTGATAAAAATACTCAACTGAAGAGGCAGCTTGTAGAACTACACACCCAGCATGTGGACATACTAGACCAGCATAACCACCTCCGTCAACTGGTCTCAGATTTTCAAGAATGCAGAGACACCCATGACCAGGCTTTGAATCGCATATCAGGCCTTGAAGCGGAATTGTGCAAGGCTCGCAACACTATATCCACCGTGAATACTTTGAGAGCTAGTGAACAGGCTGCCAATACCAATAACCTCTTTGAAAAGCTGGTTGGCAGTGCATCTGAACGTGAGTGTAAGGAACCCACCGTTACCATAGACCTGACTCAGGATGATACCTTAACTAAATGTCCAATTTTAGGTAGTCATAATAAAATAAAGAAGTACATTAAAATAACTAAAAACATTAAAAAGTATAAGAAACTTTTAAAGAAACAAAGTGTTTATAAATGTAATATTGATCTTAGACAACAACGTTTCAACTTACAAAGACAATTAAATGACAGTAATTATGAGTTAGAAAACAGCAAAGTAATGTATAATTTTGATATACAGAACCTTCAAAAGGAACTACAGTGTAGGGAAAATACAATTAAAGAAATATTTTGTAAGTATGAGTCTACCCAACAAATGTTGAGTGAGCGCATGCAGGAAGCTTGTGAGTTGGTGGACTTGGTGAAGTACAATGCAGAGAGGTATGAGTCATTGACAAACCATCTCTCCTGTAATTGTGCTCCCATACCCCCACCTCATACTGTAGAATCTATAAACACTTGTCAGAGTAATATATTGGTGTATTCGGATAGGTTGGGAACAGGTTTTGGATCTTTATTAAATAACCGTTGCCGACATACCATTGTCAGTCATTGTTACCATAACCTGCACTTTAATGAGCTTGTCTGTAAAATTAAAAATACACATATTAATGAGCAAACCACAGTGGTACTATTAATGGGAAATAGTTTAAATGTTACCAAAAGGGACTTAGTTAATGGTATTGACACCCTACTTAAATTGAAATTAGGTAAATTAATATTTTGTGCATTGCCTTATTCTAATTGTTTATCTGACCAGGAAAATGAATATATTTACAGTTTAAACAACTTGATGCATATCTTGTCTTGCCGTCATAGTGACCGTTTATTGTATTTTGACACTAACAACTTTGTTAGTGATTTTGTTTTGATACGGGAACATATGTTTCTTCCCAAAAAAAGTCGACACTTATTGGCTACTTTGTTAGCTTATAATATAAATGCAGTTAATGATAATTTAACTGAGACTAGGTTAAGTGACGAATCAGTATTATCTAGTATACCTAATAATGCTGATATAAACTCTTTAAACTATTAGAAACGACAAAAGAGAAGCGTAATAGCAACATTTTATTATACCATCAGAATATAAATCGCTTCTCCGGCAAAATTCTAGATGTGGAAATGTTAATAGATAAATATCATATGGATATCTTGTGTTTTTGTGAAACTTGGTTAAAATCAGATAGAATGTTGTTCAATGTAAATAATTTTTCAGTTGCCAGTGCATACAACAGATCATCAAGAGGGGGTGGTACCTTAATATTGTGTAATAATTCTTTGAGATATAAGGAAAGGAAAGATATCACTGCTTGCTCTGTTGATCGCTTGTGTGAGGTAGCATGTGCGGAGGTTGAAGGCCAAACTTTCTTATGTGTCTATAGACCACCTGCATCAAACTTGACATCTTTTTTGATTGTAATAGAAGAAATGCTAAACAAACTTATTAGAGATAACAAATTAGTTTTCGTTTGTGGGGACTTAAATATTGATCTACTAGTAAATTCACCTGAAAAATGTAAACTTCTCTCATTGTTTAGTTCTTTTAATTTAAAATGTATTTTTAATGAAGCAACAAGAATAACCCCCACTTCAGCTTCATGTATAGATAACATTTTTACTAACTCTAATATACAAGACTCGTCCATAATTAGTGGCGTGAGATCTGACCATACTGGCCAACTCGTATCTTTCGAGTTAGTCAAAAAGTTACAATTAGATTCAATTGCAGAGTTTAGACCGCTAACTAAAAATAAATTAAATAATTTTAATAATAATGTTCTTAGTAGTCTCTCAACAGCCAATTTTGATTCGCAAGACCCCAATGTAAACTATGGTACATTATTTTCTACAGTATGCCAAGAATTTAATAAGGCGTGTCCACTTAGAAAAATTCAAATCAGTAATAAATCCAAATTTAATGAATGGGCTACTGCTGGGATAAGAAAAAGCAGAGACACTTTATATCAGCTGTACCATGAAAAATCTTTGTCGCCTGATCTTAACTTGCATAACCACGTTAGAATCTATTCAAAGATATTCAAAAGAGTTTGTGCCCAAGCTAAATCTAAATCAATAAGTAAGATAATCGAAAATTCTAATAATAAAATAAAAGCTGTCTGGAAGGTGATAAACAAGGAAACTGGAAAGGCAAACCAACGAAATCGGAATGAGTTGTCACTAAAAATTGACAACAAAATCATCTCAGATACGTCAAAAGTGGCCGAGACATTAGAAAACTTTTTCACTAATATCCCAATAGAAGTTACGAAATCTCTCCCTTCTTCATCTTTGTTAGCTGAATCTTTTTTAAAACAATATTTCACTAAGGATATACCAACCTTTAAATTTAAGCGTATCTCTGTTGATACAATTTTAAAAACATTCAAAAGTCTTAATATAAAAAACACTGAAGACTTATGGGGTATATCTGTTAAGGTTCTTGGAGATATTATTGATACAATTGCTCCTGTCCTAACAGGCATATTTAATCAATGTTTGGACAGCGGTACATTTCCTGATTTAATGAAACATAGTAAAGTAGTACCAATTTTCAAATCAGGTAGTAAGAGTGATCCCTCTAATTATAGACCAATATCTGTGCTTCCAGCATTGAGTAAAATTTATGAAAAAATCATGCTTGACCAGATGTTGTCTCACTTTAATTCCAATAGGATTTTGCACAGTCATCAGTTTGGTTTCACGAAAGGAAGGTCAACGACGGATGCAGGAGTGAAACTCATCAGTCACATTTTGGAATCCTGGGAGAAATCCCAGGATGCCATTGGCATATTCTGTGACCTCTCTAAAGCATTTGACTGTGTTGACCATAATACTCTAATCTGTAAATTACATCACTACGGAATTCGTGGACGAGCTGCTGATCTTGTTTTTTCCTATTTATCTTACAGGCAGCAAAAAGTATCCATTAATGGGGCGACGTCCTCGGGATCTCTAGTAAAGATGGGCGTGCTTCAGGGTTCAATTCTTGGCCCTTTCCTTTTTCTAGTTTACATTAATGACCTTCCTTACATGATGGCTAATTTATCCGATATAATTCTATTTGCTGATGACACCTCTCTTATTTTTAAAGTAGATAGAAAAGATGGAGATGTCTTGCATGTTAATGAAAGTCTGGCAGTTCTTTCGAAATGGTTCGAAGCTAATAATCTCCTATTAAATGCCAATAAAACTAAATGTATAAAGTTTTCATTACCTAGTGTCCCCCAAGTTGGCGTCAGTCTAATTCTTGATGACAAAAAACTTGATGTTATTGCGGACACTGTGTTCTTGGGTATGACTATCGATTCTAAACTGCAGTGGGGCGCTCATATTAGAACTCTCTCGGGAAGATTAAGCTCAGCTGCATATGCAGTTAGAAAAATAAGGCAATTGACAGATGTAGCTACGGCTAGGTTGGTTTACTATGCTTATTTCCACAGTATTATGTCTTATGGCATTTTATTGTGGGGATCTGCAGCTGATGTGGACTCAATTTTCATATTGCAAAAGAGAGCTATCCGGGCTATTTATAGGATGGGTCCTCGCGAGTCCCTCAGAAATAAATTCAAAGAAATCGATATTCTGACTCTGCCTTCTCTTTATATCTTGGAATGCATTTTGTATGTTCGTAAAAACTTAGGACTCTTTAAAATTAGAAGCGATTTCCACAACAAAAATACACGTAGTAAACACGAAATTGTATTACCCAAATGGAGATTAGCTAAGACCAGCAAGTCATTCCTAGTAAACAGCATACGTTTTTACAACAAGCTACCAAAGGCGGTAACTGAACTTAGTGAGGGAAAATTCAAAACGCATATTAAGCGTGTCTTAACCAAAAAAGCATATTACAAGGTTAAAGACTATGTCGAAGACACGCTTGTTTGGCAATGACTACCTCTGCACATGTGGCTCCCTGGTAACTCACCAATATTGTGTCTGTTAACTGCTCCACCTCTGTTTTAATATATATACATTTTTTATTTGTATTTTTTTTTTCTATTGGACATTGCTTTTGCAATAAGTACCTTTTTTTAATTTTTGAGACTTCAACTACCTTAAACTCGTTGATAATTTATTTTGTTAACAATTTATTGATAGTTGCAATTATCTATATTTCTATTGCTTTTTTATTTATATAGCCTCTTTTTCGTTTTGTAATGTGAATGTGAGAACACTGTATACCTTACAAACCTTTAGATTACTTCCTATTTAAATTACTTTTTTTATTTTTTGCTTTTGTGTACAGTATTGATATACACTGTTTTTACATACTATCATATTGTAACACCTACCACTTTTTTTTTAAAAGAGTAACCATGGAGTTTCTTGCCGGTTCTTCTCCATAGGAAACGACCAATTTGGAACCGTGCACTAGCTTCTGACGTTTTATAAGTGCCCATGTAGGCCTATGTGAAATAAAATATTTTGACTTTGACTTTGACTTTGAAAACAATTCGAAGTTATAACGGCTAGTAGCTCAATGTGACCCGTTTTATGAAACGGTAACAGTAGTGAAGTAATTATGACAACCTAAATATTGAAAAATGAATATTTTAGCGTAGAGGTTTAGCATACTGGTTGTCACTTTACATTTTTTTTTGGTTGTTTTTCAGAAGCGTTAAGGGAATATGTATTCTTTCGTATTTTTTAGCGATCTTCTGAAACTTTACGCTGATTCTCATCCTTAGCATTAGGCTGAGGTCGAGAAACGGTTTCATATCATCATCATCATTAGCTTCCTGACTTGTCCCGTTTTATTTTGGGGTCGGCGAAACACGTTTTTTATTTATTTATTTAATCTTAATGCAACACAAAGTACATAGGCGGACTTAATGCATGCATGCTTGCTTTTTTTTTTCCTTCCATTCTGTCCTGTCATCCGTCACGCTATCACTAACACCTTTTTTTTCATATCCTTTCTCATACAATCCATCCATCTTTTCTTTGGGAGGCCAAAGGCTCTCCCTCTTTCAGTTTCATATCGTTATAGCAAGAAACACAAATCCTACATCTTGAAAATTACCAGTCGTATCCTAGCTATACATATGAAGGCATAAGGTTATGTGTGCCCCTCTCTTGGCTACAATAGCCACGTACGACTTGATATTGCGGCCGACGTTTAAGGCTCTTGGCTGGCTTTGCGGGAGACAGATAGCTACGGCGAATTCGATTTCGATTATACCTTTGTCTTCGGAACAAGCCGTTTTGAATACATCGAAGAGTATATCTTCATTTTCATGAGAGGAGGAGGGTTGTATCTCTTAAATCTTAGTTTTTTTTTTACCAAATAAGCAATCGCATTATAAAATCATAAAATTATGAACGCGAGAGAAAAGGTCTCCGGCAGCCTCCGGAAAGTTGGAGCGGGGCTGAATTGGCTCCTTATAGCGGAAAGCTCCTTTTAGTGGATCTGGGTTGACCGTGATGTTTAAAAATCATCATAATTCCGATGCGAGAGGCATCGGAATTATGATGAATTTTTTTCAATTATGCAGACAAATTATATTATCCTGAAACCAAGATTGGAGACATAGCACAAAGAATCGCCTAACTTAAAAGGCAGTGGAGAAGACGTCCACTGCTGGACATAGGCCTCCCCTAAGCGTTGCTTCATCGACCGATTCTGTGCGTCTCGTATCCACCGCAGGCCTTCCAAAGGTGCGTGTTCCGGTGCTTAGTTGCCACGCCAGAACCTTTCGGCTCCATCGACCATCCGTTCTACGAGCAATGTGCCCTGCCCACTGCCACTTAAGTTTGTCGATTCTCCAGGCTATGTCCGGAGACCTTAGTTTTCAGAAGAACTAAGGACTCCGGACATTATAAAATCATAAAACTATGAACGCAGGCTGAAAAAGAGGGAAATCTTTTCTTTTCTTTTATCATTGACCAGCTCGCGTTTGACCATCATCTCACCTGATGGTAAGCAATGTTGTGGTCGATGATGGAGCACGCTTGCCTAGAAGTAACCTATTCACTCTTGACTTAAAGACCTCTAAGTTGTAGGCATCAGCCAATACAGACTCCGGCAGGGAATTCCTTTCCTTGGCTGAACGCAAAATAAATGTGTTTTCAATATTAAAACAGAAACTTTCCAAGTAACCTTGATTAAAGGTGTTAGAACATCAAAGAGTTGAAGAGTTTCCTTGTTATCAACACTGGCAATGCGATAGTGTTGTCAAAGCTCTGGAGGAAGGGCTCCAACAAAAGTAATTATAATTTTATACCGACATGATATAAAAAGTTCGTAATAACACCAAACTGAGGGATATTGTCGTTAGAAGTTTCTTGAAGTTTTTTTCTGTGTTTCTACAAAATGTTCTCGTACTTTGAAGATTTAACAAGATACGCTGGTTCAATATTATATTAGTTCAGGTTTATTTTGAAATTGAGGGCTTACCACGAGCTTTCTCATAGGGTGTATAGTTCATCCCTCTTTTCTATGTCGCATGCTTCACATTTCAGCACGTCATGGTAAAGCCCCTGAGTCCTTACTACGAGCTCTTAACGGGATCCATTTCACGACCTATATTAAACTTTTTTTTTTCATTCATATAAACATACTGGGTAGTGTTTGACTGCGATCCCACCTGATGGTGAGCAGTGATGCAATCTATGAAGGTGAGGAGCATTAGTTTATGAGCCTGTCACTCTTGCCTTGAAGACACTCAAATTAAAATCGGATGGGAAGACCGCAGCAGGCAAATTGTTCCAGTCCTTTGACGTGTATTTGCTGATGACTTCAAGTTTGTTTTTATATCTATTTCTTAGGTTATCCTTGATTTCTCAAAGGTCAAGGTAAAACAATATCGATGTTAAGAAAACTCAAGTCTTCACAATATTTATCACAGAATTATCTACTGTCAGTGCCTTCTATTCTATATACTATTTCAGGACATATAAGTCCACCCATGTGCTAAATTTAAATCCTTTTAGCTGATTCAGCGTGAAGGAGTAACAAATATACCTACACAAATTTTCAGCTTTGTAATATTAGTGTGATTTCAAAGTCTATAACTCAGTATATGTCAATGTTTTAACTACATAATTGTAGACTTTGAATACAGTTATAGGTAGGTATCTACCAACGGTGCGGCTGGGGTTACCAGGTGAAAAATAAGCTGTATTTTATTGAAAATTTAAAAAATCCTGAGATTTAAAAAATCCAGCCGCAATCCCGAGAAAATTACAAAAATTGTGAAATCTCAGGACAAATCCTGAGAAATGGTAACCCTAGGTACTCCCCATCATTCCGATGCTCAGACAATATGGACATACCAAAATACATCGATTTCCCTCAAATCTAGTTCAGCCTCGACGTCCAAGCTCGCTGGTCTTTAGAGACATTCCAGGAGTCGCATTCACGTATGATTAGTTCTACGAAACCCTGTTTGTAGTCATGCTTTGGTCTATTTCAATTAGATTAGTGTGCCATAGCATACGAGTACCCTATTGTACTATCGCTTGCTTGGCATAGACTTCGTAAAACAAGAGAGAGACCTTGTATTTAGAACGGTCAGTTTAAATATTTTTATTTTTGGATGAAAATCTGATGAACTAAAATATGATACATCTATAAAAGTCATAGTAGGTATAGAAGAAAAGTTGTAAATTATGATGTTAGTAATACAGTCCTGCAAGGTTGTTAGTGTTTTACAATTAGCCCTGTATAGTCGGGTTGTCTTCCTATTAGTTAAACTTTTCCAGTTTCCTTTCAAACCAAATTTTCCAGTCGGGTTGCTATTTGTTATGTCATAACCTTGTCTCTCAATCGACCCAAACCTACGTCTCCATCATTATTTCCGCCGAAAGACGTCCACAGGACATAGGTAGGCTTAGGTACATGTGTCGCCACAATGACCAGTCCTGTGCGTCTCGCATCCATCGGATTGTCGCGACTATTTGATATGAATTGATAATTTCACTAGCAGAACCTTGTGTCATAATCCTGTACCAATACCTAGGTCCACAAACTGTAGATATTTTTCCAGCTCTTAGTAAAAGTCATCTATACCTATATCATTGAGTTGGTTTTGAAACCTAATCGCCTAGATGTCATTTGGTAACCGAGTCACGGCTGACCTTCTAACGCCCTTGGGTAGGGCAGATACGTTCGGAACTTAGGTTAGGCCGAAAGAGGGCGACCAATAACGGTGAGCCGTTTCATGTCTGAATTGTTCAAAATCCTGCTGAAAGCTAGTGCATCGTTTTTTTTTTTAAGTTTTTATTATTCGTTATTTGAATAATTGAATGTTAATGATATGAAAAGAAATAATGACAGTTTTGTTGACCCAGCGAACTCCGTACCGCCTTACAGTCAATGAATGTAGTATATTTTTCGATATTGTCAACCGATTGCGATGAAACAAAGCTTAAGTAATATATTAACTACACACAATTTTAATGTATAAAAGTTAACTACATCGATTTTGTGTATTTTACGTGATGCGCGCACAACATAAAACTTTTACAGATTTATTATATGTTTAGACTAGTTCTCCACCGCGGTTTCATGTGAAACCGACTTTGATTTATGTACATATCTTCGTGTTGTAGCGTTATAATTACAGCTTATAGTCTCCTCGATAAATAAGCTGTCCAATACTAAAATAATTATTACATTCGAAGCTGTAGTTTCTGAGATTAGCGCGTTCAAACATATTACTAACTAGCGATCCGCCCGAGCTTCGCACGCGTGTTAGAAGTGGTTGATATTCTCGACTTTTCTCTAATACAATATGCATGTATTATTCACCTAAACCTTCCTCATTAATAAGTCTTTCTATTGTAGAAAACTGCGTAAAAATCCGCTCAGGCATTTTTGAGTTGGTCGCTTTCATACAGACAGACATTGTTGGGGCTTTGTTTTAGGTTTACCAACCGGATGACCAATCGATTTACACAAAACCCTTCTTACATAACATTTCCTTTACTAAAGAAAAATGTCAAGCAAGAAAATAAAACAGTTATTACTTATACAATTGGCAAGTTAATGCGACGTAGCTTATGTTATACAAGTCAGGCGGAAGCGGCGTGGGAGCGGAAGTAGGCTCCACCGGAAGCGAACTCGACGTTCGATTGAGGACGCCGCCTCGCCTTGGAACTTCTCCATTTGTTCTTTTTTTTCTCTCTGGTTTTAAGTTCAGTTACAAATAGGTCGGCTATTAAATGCCACTATGATTAAACTTTTATTGGGATTTTGAAATGGTCTGTAGTTAATCTAGGACAGATTTGTGGTAGCAAATAAATGGCAAACTGCTTTTCATTTTGTTTTTGGTTCATAAAGTTAAACATAACTTGCTTTTACGAATCTCATGAATATCGTTGTAAATAGACAATTCTCTCAAGGGAATATACTTAAGGGTAAAAATAGTAGATTATGTGACTAGGCGATAAAGCAAAGTGAATTTCAAGGACATGGTCTACCCGTGTACTAAGTTGCATTGAGATGTGTTTAGTAATTCGAGCGTGAAGAAGTATCTAACAAACATACACACATAAATACTTACACACTCACAAATATTAGCCTTTATAATATACTAGCTTTTGCCCGCAGCTTCGCCTGCGTACATTAGGTAAATATAGCCTATGGCACTTTGGAATAAAGCGGCTTTCTATTGGTGAAAAAATTTTAGCAATCTGACTAGTACTTCCAGAGATTACCTTCTACAAACAAATTATTATTATATTATTATTATTGTTTATTTTGCAAATAGCACTTTTAATAAAAAAACACCACTTTTACACGTCAACTTTTTTTTCGTCGTTTAAACTAATTGGGGCTTGTGTTTCCTAGCTGACTACCCTGAGAAGAAACACCGAAACAAACTTAGGGGTCAGTCTCTTTTAAAGTCCACAGTTGTCTAGCGCTCATAACACAAGCTCTGCTTAGCTTGGGTCTAGACGGCGTTGTGTGACAGTTGTGGAATATTATTATTATACAGTACCTAAACATTATTTCTTCTAACTTGCGACCCAAATTGAGATACCATCGATATTAGACCAAAGCGGTAGGTTCCTGCACTTAATAAATTCTAAATTCCTAGCACTGCAAGAAAAAAACGGTTCTGATTTTCCGTGTAAGCGGTGTGCAAAAAAACCATGGCGGCTGTAATCCTAAAACCTCACCAAACACGCGTGGGAGACGGGATTATGGCACCAACGTGGGCAGCAGCTTTACACCTTAAATACATGATACTGCGGAAACTTGATTACTTTACAAATGGCGGTACCTTCGAAATCTAAGGGTTTACTAAATAGGTGAACAAAAATCCATGGGAAGCCCGTGATTTATTTCAGCGGTCGGTTTGGCCAGAAAGCAAAACGTAGCAATAGCAATTGATTTATTGTATTTTTTGCCTAGCTACTGTACTCCAAAGGCCTCCCGCAAATCCTTCCAGACATTCTTCTCCCGTGTCGTCATCATCTCGAGCCGACAGTCCTCATGGTACGGTCTAGATCATCTCGCCCCCTCTTTTTGGACCGGCTTCGACGGTGTTTTAGTATAAAACATTAGTTTTAGAAATGCGAAACGCGGTAAAAATTTTTTTCTATTTGAAAGTACTATCTATTTATTAGCAAAATATCTTTTAGGCTTACGGTAAGGCTGCGGTTTATAAGGTCTGTCTGTTGTTACGGTGTTTACCAATAAGAATAGAGATACCTAAGCATGTTGGCTATGGCAACATTTAGGTATTTGTATCATCTGTGGTCTGGGATATATAAAATCTTTGCTGCCGTCTTTCTCTTTGTACGATACCATGTTATTACAATATGTGTTTCTATTGTAATCCTGGATTCAATTATTGAGTATTGAATAAATACAGTGTTTTCCCTTACCACGATGGTGGTCACATATACTATCCCAACATCTATACATTGTAGACAGTCAATTCAACTGTGACGATACTGGCATAGCGCTCAGTTTGATAAAACATTGGCTTGAAATAACACGTATGGAATTACTGATTCCATGGCTAACCTATATCGTGAACTCATAATACCCAACATCAAAATTCCCATTACGTCGGGGGTGGGGGCGGGACTCAGCTAATTAAACTTGCGATATATCGCTGCTTTTACAACTGAAAATTAACGTCAATTAGAAGAAATTAATGGGACTCAGACGATTTGGATGATTTATGGTACAGTATGTAACTACCCAAAGATTTTACACACTATCCCGTTATTCTCTTATTTACCACGAGCTCTTAGAGCGATCTATTTGACGACCTAAACTGAACTGTTAATAAATGATAAATGATCTTTATTTTGTAAATAGGTTTTCAAAAAACACTTTTACACGTCAATTTTGTTTTCAGTCAGTTTTAACGGGATGAGGCCGGTGTTTTCTGGCTGACTGCCCTGAGAACAAACACCGAAACAAACTCAGGGGTCAAAGTCTCTTTTAAAGTCCATACAGTAAAGAACATGTAATGGTCTTTAATTAATAATAATCATAATAACTTATTTTATTTTCAAGTATCTTGGCTCATAGATACATACTTTACAGACTTACATACATAGAGTAAATACAAGTTATCGTTAGTAAATAGGACTTTATGTTAGTATCACTTCACATTGCACTAAGTTCTCTTCGTGCTATCCTGTGGCACTTGTCCGCGGAAGCGACGGAACACCACGCCCTGCGGCCAAAAGTGTTCCTTCAGCATGAGGGGACAGGAAAGTGTTCAAGCTATACATCCTGTATAGCTCCATCCACAGAACACAGGAATTATTCTACATTCTTCTGTTCTGTGGCTCCACCCCCCTTTCTCGCTCTCACGCTTGTCATTTTAACATGTCATGGTAAGGGCCCTGGTCTATTCTTCATCAATAACACTAATTTTATATAGATGAAATTGTATCAGTACGCAGATACATGTATGTGTGTTTGTTACACTTTTACGCTGAAGCAGCTGCACGGATTGGGATGAAACTTGGTACACGGGTAGACCATCTAGAGATAAAATATACTTTTTATTTGGTTTTAGTCGTTTCAATCCATCCTAAGTCTGGTAGATATCGCTGTCAGCGATAAGACTGCCATTGTACCCATAGATGTTATATTACTTTTTGGTGTACAATAAAGTATATTCTATTCTATTCGGGAGTATGTTCCCTTTTTGTTTACGTTGGGCGAAAATCATCTTATGACAATCCCCACTCTTGGGTGGAGCGGGAGATAGTGTCAGACTTTTACTGATTAAAAACCCACCCTGTTCCTTCTAGCCTGTTCATACCGGGGCTCGAGTTTCCTTTCGGATAACCCTGGCCCCAGTAGGCTTCGACCCAGCTGGGCTCCTCCTGTTGCTGACAAATCCTTGAGGCGCGCGGGAATAGAGCGCACCGTCGACGTCTTGGGCTCGGTCCGGACAGTTACCGGACGGTCGAACAGCGAGCTACCCATGGCTCGCCGTCCGCGAGCCTGCGTCTACGGTGGGAGTATGTTCCCTTGGGATGACTATCCATTGCTTGGCTACTTCTTACCAATTCCAATCAAAGGTGCACACGTACACGTGTGCCACATACGCTATCTGACCGCATTGGTCTCCATACATTTTATATGGAAGCTAGGCTTGGAGAGCTACACTAGATCCATGCCACACGACGTTGTTCTACGTACAAATCAGCCGTGGTCCACGTGTGCGTCGGTCTAATGTAGTTCTATCTAGCTTTAGTCGTCCCCTCATATCCTTCATACTGCCCCTGATAGTTAAAAAGACGTATCTAACAGAAACGAAAATGGATAACAAAATGTTTTAATGTATGAAACGGGCAATTGGGCCTTTTTGTCTTGTGTTAAAACCGCACTGGAGAAAGTTAGCAAAATATAAAAAATACAGGCAGATGCGCGTTGTTTTCCTGATTCCGGCAATGTATATAACTCAAATTTGGAAAAAATGTCAGATGCGTCTTTTTTACGTGTGGAGGCAGCATAGTATACGGCGACCCTGTATCACGATTTCAAGGCCACTTTAGTGTTTTAACGACCCACCGCCAGTTATCTTAAAACAAACTATTAACTATAAAGTATGACTATGGTTCTCGGATGTAAACAGCGGTCGCTAGCCATATGGTGCGAACAATTTAGCCATTAGCCAGCAGCCCATGTATGTATGAATAGGACCCTGGCCATATCTGTGTCCACAAGGTTTCCACACCGCAAGACAGGCCGTTATGTGTGAACACATGTATAGTACAGCCGGCACAGATTACGTTACATTATCTGCAGTAACTCGAGGTCCTTGTTCTAAGCACCTCTGCATAATATCGGGTTCACAGGCGCATATCCGAGGAGGACATACTTCGCCAGTTATCTATACTGATATTATAAAAGGAAATATTTGTATTTTTGTATAAAAGGAAAAAGCAAATTATGGTTTATATAATTATCTTTATATTTATAAATAAACATGATTATTTATACAATTTGACATGATTGTTTTCTAAATTCAAAAGTATTAAAATTTTATTTTTAATATTTTTTTACATTCTACGATTATTTTCTAAAATCTGTTAAATTATAGACATCATAATTAAATAGAGTTGATATATCATTAAATTTTAACCTCTTCGCTGTGAAAATAATCATAGCCTAAAATAGAGAATAACCTAAATGGGTGTGACTAATAAAAAAAAAAAATAAAGCCCTCGTTGTGATAAAAAACACGAGGATAATATACAATGCATGGTGAACCTAATCTTAGTGCGATAAGAGCAAGTTTTCGAGGAAATGTGTAGAAAAGACGTTTCGAAATCAATTATGTACTACAATGAAAATTGTAATAGACTCATCTAAAAACGCTTTACCAGACCCCAGAGTCAAGTCACTATTCAAATAGGTAGGCTCTCAGTACCTCTTCCTTTTCATATATTATGACACGCATCAGATTTCAGCGAATGATCATATTGAGGCGATAGCCCCAAAATCTCGGTTGGGTTTGCAAGCTGAAGTGTCATAAACAAGGTTTGTGGAACACGACGACCGTTTTTTTACCGACGGTCAAGGATAAAGTCGTCCAAGAATATATAGGTCACCTAATCAGTGTATTTTGGTCCGTGCAGAAAAGCAGAAAACATGCTAATTTGAGTATTTAAGCTAATATAGGGATGGCAGTTTAAGCTCAACTCTGTCCTGAGAAAATAAACACGACATGTTTGCTCTTTCCCTTCATCAGCGACGTTTGTTTGCCAAAGGGACCTGTACAGGCGCAATACGCACACTTAGGGGTTTTTTGCAAATGTTTTTAATGTGCAAATGCTTAAAATTGTTTTAGATTTCACCATTCATTCATTTAATGTTGTTTGAAAGTGGTACCAGTGACTGAAAAGTTGAAAGGAAATCGTTTGTCTTGGTATGGTCATGTAAAAAGAAGGGATGAAACGCATGTTGCTAAAAGAGTTATAAGTTTACATGTGGATAGATAGAGAGGGAGGCCAAAGAAAAGATGGATGGATTGTGTGAGAAGTGATGTGAAAGAAAAGGGAGTTTGTGATAGTGTAACGAGTGAAAGGACAGAATGCCAACCCCAAATAAAACGGGACAAGGGCAGGAAGATGATGATGATTTCACTACTGAAGTGTAAAAATCGCAAATCATAAACAACTGATTTCATTATTCCTCTCACACAGAAACATGTAGCGACATCTATCGCGGCAGATAGGAACTAAAAAAACTACAAAATCCTGCATCGTATACCTAATTAGAGTTCTCCGCGCGATTTTTACAGCTATCGGGCAGAGGCCCAAACTAGACATAGCACTTGTCTGGTCGGAGGATCCTCCCTTTTCAACGGAGGTTTGCGGGACTGTACACTTTGTTCCAAGGGCGGATCCAGGTATTTTTTCCCTTATGCCCACCCCCCGGAAGAGGGGGGGGGGGGGCACGAGTAAAAAAATCAACAATAACAGTTAGGAATACACTTGAAGTATCATACTACAAGACTTTATTCATATTTTAACAACTCTAATTTGCTTCTAAGTAGGTATGTACTGCATGTGATGGAATCTCCACTAAAAACCATCTGGGGGCATGTACTCCCTTGCTTCCCCCTTAAATCTGCCCTTGCTCTGTTCCGTATGGTAGGCTAAACACTAACTCATCACAAACAAACACATCACAATTATAAAGTCCCAACAGACAAACAAATCTAGTGCCGACAACTAATCTACAATTCGATTTAGGTGCCCTAACAGCTAAGCTAACTATAGCGCTGTAGTGTAGCTGGGTGCAAGGTCGGCAGGCCGCGAGGTCACCTGTCATACCCGACGCCTGCTGCGGAACTGTGAAGGTGATTAGCTGATTCCTATCGGCACTTAGATTATGGAACTTATTGCAGCTAAATGTATGATATTGATTAGGATTTTTTCGAAGTTTAATGTAGAAATTTAGCTTTAACCTAAATAGAAAATATATATTTTTTATAGTATTTCTTATCTTTCCCACGGGCGGGCAAAGTGCCAAATCCTTCTAGAGCCACCTCAAACCGGCTGGCCCTTAGATACGTTTTAGACATCTAAATCGTTTCGCCATTTCTTCTTCTTCTTCAGATACCGTCAATTAGAGACACAATAGTAAGACAATGACAGCGCGAACGCCAGCGTTCGCTTAGGGTTTAATGAATTAAATATTTAAAAGTACATATCATTGGTATTTACAATATTATTATAAAAAAGTACTTACACCACATCATCGCTTACCATCAGGTGAGACGATGGTCAAACGCGATTCTATAAGTATTTATAAGTTTGCACGTAGCAGTTTATATCTGAAACTACTGAACAGATACTGAAAATTCCTTCACTTTTAAGAAGCTGCGCTATCCCTGTGTCATAAAGGCTTATCCCTGTGTGATAAATTATTCCCTAAGGATAATTATATTGTCCAATTAAACGCGGACAAAGACCCTGGTCGCAGCTAGATTACAATTTTATTTAAAAAAAAAACACTTTTAAACATTCCCGTTTAGAAATAAAAGAACGACAAAAATTTTTAAAAGCGTCGGTTAAAACAAAAGCGCAATGTTCCGCTTAACTGCGATATTGCTATAAAATTTTATGTAGGCGTTACGTTTGACTGCATTAAAGTTGTACTAACCGTATATTCGGTGGCAAATTAAGTTTACTACGTTAACTTAGTGTAGGAAAATGGAACAATATGGTCGAGAAATTGAACACGTAATATAACTTAGGTACTTGGGTATGTTGTTGCAAATAAAAATAGAATTTACCCAATAGTTATCGTGTGCGGTTTCGTTCGTCTAAAATTAGTTTTTCCAATCTTTATAACTAGCCTATGAACTAATCCAGAATACGAGTTACTCTATCAAATTTTAGCACACATATTAATATAAAATAAAAAACGTTTTATTTCTACAACCTACGAAATAAAGTCTGTAAATTTAATCTTAATCCTATTTCAGTGTAAAGTAATCTAAAAAATCAGTGTAGAAATCGATATTAATCAGGTGAGGCCTACAAGTAACTCCATCTTTCTCTATCTAGCATCCAGCTAGAACAAGCCGTTTTTAAAATGTCGTCCTCCCACACGTATAGCACATATTCGCCAATACAATATTAATATGATTAATTGAAAACTTAAATTTTAAGTCAGGGAAATATATTATTAGAAAATAATATAATTTCCTTAACCTACTTAGGTGTTGTGCATGACATCGATCACTGTGAGTTATTTAAGTACTTACTTCTAACTTTATCCACATGCAAATGCATCTAAATAGGTATAACACATCACAATTTTAAATTATGTTATAAGCTTAACCCTTCAGATACCGTCAATTAGAGACACAATAGTAAGACAATAGATGCGCGGCCACCGGTGGTCGCTTGGGGATTCATGAATTAAATAATTGCCTTTTGGAACATAGAATCTGATCCTACGTTCTAGTACATTGGAGGTTACCTTGTGCTTGAAAATATCTGAACAAGCCATGCATTTTTCATATTTCTGCATCGCAAACGCAATCAACGAAAATAATTGCTTCAGTGATCTCAGAGGTCGGTTACGACTTATATTTTCTTCTCATACCAAGAAACTACAAACGCTACGTAGCTCAAATACAAAAGACTTTGCAGGCGAGATGAGAACCTTAGGCGCCTTGTATCCAGAGTTACTCCGACGTACACCTACAGATGTCCAAACATAGCTATGTTTTCTTCATCAAGCCTTTTCCAGTTTCATAAAACAAAGGCTTCGTCTCTCGTAACACCCTTTCAAATGAGTCTACTTTAGCTTCCACGTACATTACCGAAAACGCGCTTTAGCAGACAGTCGTAGAGTCGACACTCTTTTGGCAATAAACAAGGAGATATATACGTCTGGAACTGTTAGTTAATTTACGTTGACGACGAGAAAATTCGCAATATAGGAGAGTAACATTTTGCGCTTCGAAGGGACAGAATTTCACGTATTCTAAAAGATCGTACGTGTGCCGTTTTAAAAAGACGAGCTCGTGTTATTATAAATTCTTTGTTAAGTTTGTGAAGGGAAAGTTTGAAGTGGTTTTGAGTGGGTAGTCGAACAATGTCGGTATTAGGTATAATGTGGGCGGGGCTGTGCCTGTGTCGAAATATTCTTAGCTATGCTTGAGTTGAGTACCTAAAGCCAAAGTTTAAAGAAAAACACGAGTTTAAAACTCAGTCTATTAAATAAACATACCTGTCGAAACTGTAACGAAATAGTTCGGTATTTATCTATACCAAACTTCTGCCGCATTGAAATAAAACCAACTTAACAGCTCTATTAGTAAATCCTCGAAGTTAGAGAACGACTGGAGCCATTCAGACGAAGCCCCGGCTCAAAGCAACTAATACTGCGGCTACATTCGTTTGGAACCTACTTAAATAGGTATATTTGTGATTAAGTTTACCTCATTCCAGAAGCCCGGGCAATTTTGTGGATTTAGCGCGCAACTAATTTTCTTGTTTGTAGCTCATAGAACAAGTTATGAAAAGGGAGAAAAATGATAAACTAAAAGTTTTTAACTCCTTGTAATTACGGTTTCCAAGACTTTGGTGCTTAGAGTCAAGCTTCTGGAAAAACTCTAAAAGCTACGACCATCATAAAATCAAGGATTATCAAGGGTATAGAAATTATAGACACAACTGAACATGAGGCACAAAGGTTGAGTAAAGATATTGTAAAACTTTTAAGATTACAGACGATCTATGAATGAAAACAAGTTTATACTCGTAGTTCAACAACATTGAGAAGTCATTAAAAACAAAACCCATTAACCCCACTTTTGGCGTTGTCGCAGTGGGTTAACTTAAACCACATAAAATATAGGCAATCATAGCTGCAAACTTGCCAAAAAATACAGCCAAACAAAATTTAAGCCTTCAAAATATGTCAGTAGCATCTGGCACGCTTGGCTTCACGCCAGGCCGACATCCTCGGCACGCCCGGACCTGCCAAATGTACCCCATAATAATAAAGACGACAATTGTATTATTAATAATTTATTATCGAGCCTACATCACGTTTTACGATGTCGCGATTACATCGTCGAAGATTGGGGTACTAACAAGACCTTATTTGATAACAACCCTTGATTTATGTTGCAAGGGTAGAAACTATAAGATCTTATGCGTATCTCGGGAACAATAAATTCCTATATCTTTAGTCAGATCTCAATGTGGAACAAGAATTTAAAGTTCGCGTTTCCCCGTAAAAAAGCTGGTGGGTTAGTGGTACAAGCTAATAATTTGCTGCTGATTAGTGGGAGTCACGGTAAGGGTGTATTAAATGCCTCCGTGAATGAAGGGATACTTAATTTCGGGGCACCCTGGTCCGTAAGCTCTGGTCCCTTACTTACTAACGATCTTTTAGAAGGGCTCGTGCAAATCTACCTCAGTTAGAACAAGACAAAATCACGTGTAGGTATATCATAATCCTTACTAATATTATAAAAGCGAAAGTGATTTTGTTTCTTTGTTAAGTTTTCACGCCTAAATGGCAAAACCAATTTTGATGAAACTTGGTACATGAATGGACCATGACCTGGAATAGGACATAGGATACTTTTTATCCCGGAAGTATGTTCCCTTGGGATAAATTTCTGCTATCAAAAAAAAAAAAAAAGTCAAAAAGTCAAAATATTTTATTTCATATAGGCCTACAAGGGCACTTATAAAACGTCAGAAGCTAGTGCACGGTTCGAAATTGGTCGTTTCCTATGGAGAAGAACCGGCAAGAAACTCCATGGTTACTCTTTTAAAAAATGTGTTTATTACAATATTGATTGATTTATGTAAGAACAGTGTAGACCAGTCAACACTGTACACAAAAGCACAAAATTAATCATAATAAAATAAAAATATAGTAAGTTTTAATAGAAAGTTATCTAAGTGTTTGTGGATTATACAGTGTTCTCACATTCACATTCCAAAAAGAGGCTATATAAATAATTACAACAGAAAAATTTAAATATCACGCGGGCGAAGCCGCTAGGAGCAGCTAGTGTATGTATATATCATGGCCTAATTAGAAGTTATATATATTATTTCTTCACCTTTGAATGTTATTAATATAATTCGCTTGAAATATCTTCGCACTAAGTCTCCTGTATCTCCACCATATGTTTAGAGTACCTATTCGTCGCTACTCGATATCGACGCCATATCTTTTTCTATGGCAAAATTTGCAGCACCTCTAGCGGTCATTTGCAGAACCAAAATAGGTAGTATGAACCTCCAGCGCAGAAGGATTTGACGTCACATAATTAGGAATCACAAATTAATCTTGTTGCTGAAACTTGCGAACATTGAGGAGGTAAAAAGTATCAATAGTTTTCCTTGTTATTATTAGTGGGTATGCGGTTTATGTTGAACACATGTTTTTATATATACCTAGGTACTTATAATCCCTAACCACAAGCAAAAACATGGAAGTCCCCTCTTTGAGGAATGGCTAGAAATACCTCATAGCGTTCTCACCTTCCGCATGACGCCGGTTCTTACCGGACATGGTCAGTTCGCGAGGTTCCTGCACCAGATTCGTGCGGAAGTGACGCCCGGGTGTCACCATTGTGTGGACCGCCCGGAGGACACGGTGGAACATATGGTAGAGGGGGACGATCGGCGGCAACGATCTCTCGCTCCGGGCCTTGATACAGACCATTGGTCCGGAGCGAGGAGCAGTGGCAGGCTGTCGCCTCTTTTTGTGCGAAGCAGTAATGCTAGCAAAGGAGGAGGCCACAAGCGCGAGTGAACCACCCTCACACCGTAGCGCGGGCTTGCGGAAGATGAACAACGGGTAGCTCGCCGTCCGACCGTCTGGTAACGTTCGGACCGACCCTATGTCGTTGACGCCGCTTAGTGTTCCACGCGCCTGAAGAAAATGCCAGCAACCGTAGGGGCCCAGCAGGGTCGAAGCCTACTGGGGCCAAGGGTTTGCTTCTGAAAGGAAAACCCGGCTCTGGAATGCATGACAACGAAGAAACTGGAGTGCGTTGTATGTCATTGGATGATTTCTCACTTAAAAAAAAGCAAAAACATGTACCTACACATGTCTGCAAATGAAAAAAAAGTAAAGAAAAAGACTGGAAGTGTTATTTCATGATATGACTCTAAAATTAGACGCGGCATAAGCCAGAAAATTAAGATTTCAAGTTAAATTTGCAAAACATTCTGCACTGTAGCATTATACTGGGAGAGCGTAAAAGAGTATAAAGCTAGATGTATGTACATTATATGTACATATATACGCGTTCCCTAGATATATTTCACTATAATGGACGGTAATACTTTTGCGTTAGTGCTGAGAGGTAGCACGGTGCTAATTCAATCTTCGTTTAGCAAAATATAAGGCGCGTAGTAGGTAGAGGTTTTAGAAACTAACCATCTGCCACAGTACGTGAATGTGAGACACTATCTATTTAGATCTATAGTTAAAAATAGAAATATTTTGGGTAGACCTAACTGACAGAGCAGGTCCACTGAAGAAAGAACCACAAAGTGGTTCTTTGCACTAATCTGCATAGTTTTCATATGATTTGACCATTACATGTTTACTGTATGGACTTCAAAAGAGAATTAAACCCCTGAATTTGTTTCGCTGTTTCTTCTCAGGGCAGTCAGCTAGAAAACACCGGGCCTCATAAAGTTTAAATTGACGAAAAAATTTACATGTAAAAGTGTTCTAATTTTAAACACATATTCGCAAAACAAATATCATATAGAGATAGAGCTACCTGGGCCTCAAGTCTGCTATTACAATAGTGTCAGAATGGTCTATCATTGACTTCAAAATTGATGATTTTGACAAGTTTTGGTAATCTACTAATATATTGGCGTCATAATGACTTTCCAATGGTCAAACACTGACACTTCATTGAAAGAAGTGGCTTAAAATGGTAATCTCGTACATAATGACAAATGAATATCTGACGTATGCGGTAATTTGCAAAACTTTTGACAGTTGTTTTAATCAGTGACCTACCATTAGAACGTTATTGTGCTGTTATTGGTTTTAATAAGCTCAATATTGTCATTCTACCACCACTCTATTACGAGACCATTGACCGATCAATGTTCGATCATTATGATCTAGCAGATTACGAACTTTTAGCAAAATGACACGGGAATCGTGTTGGAATGACGAACTTATAAAAATAGCAGACTCGGGCCCCTGGTTGTCTGTAATATCAGAGTAAAACACGCTTGAATACATTCTTATTCCCGCTCTAAGGTGAGGTCTTTACCTCGCACTGGCACAATTATACTCGGCTATAAAAAACGTAATGAGTTGAAGCCCGTGTAGCAGAAAAAACAGTGTAAAAAGCCCGCTTGACATTGTTGGGGGAATAAAAGGTTTAAAAAGTGGTGTAGAGACAAAAGTGGGCCAAAACGGTCTCAGCTCACTCGGATATTGTACGAGCACTGGGCTTCTTTACATTCGCGAGGGTTAGCGAGAGCTTGTTTGCTTACTGGCTTATTAAAAATCTGCGAAATTAATTCTAAAATACATACCTAATTATAAAAACTGGACAAGGGTGAGTCGGACTTACGAACTAAGGGTTCCGTTCAAACTTACCTATGTAAATTATAGTTCAATTCCCAAACGTAATCTCGAGGATTTTTTGTGTCGTAATGCCAAATTTACTGTTTTCAGATTTGTTCTTATATCAGTGATACAATACCGTGCTTTATGCCTTTCGGGATTCTGGGTTAAGAGGCTTGATAGTGTTGAAATATATGTTTTTAGCGACACAAACAAACAGCCGTATCTTTTATTTTACGTTAACTTAGAAGTTTATTTTTACACAATTTCAAGGGACCACAGACCTGTGTGTGGGTTTATTTAATTCCAAGTCAATGCATTCACGCGTTCCCGAGATAAATGGTTTTGAACTGTTGACAGACAGACAGACGGACAACAAAGTGATCCTAAAAGGCTTCCGTTTTTCCTTTAGAGGCACGGAATCCTAAAAACGCGGATATTGAGCTTCTCTCACAAGGACCCACGTGTTTTTTTTTCTTTACCAAAATAAATTATATGTAAGTTAGAAAGAAATAACATTTAAGTTACATCTTAAGTTACCATGTTCCTGTTTAATTTGAATTAAGTATAGGAGTCTGTATCCGATTCTGAGAACTTTTTGATGTTCTAAAATGGTTTCGGGCAATTTATTATTCATATCGAATAACATTTAAATTATAATATCGACTGTTTCAATAACTGGTAGAAACAAGACATGGAATATTTTTATCAAGACGATCCAAGTACATTTTGATACAAATGCTGAAAGTTTGTCATTGCAACCGAGACGGAATTCGCACGACCCGTAGTGTGTTATGGAGCCGAGGGCTGCAGTGACGCACGTGTATCAAACGAATTTTTTCAATACTCTTATGAAGAAATGAATAAACAGAGGTGAACTGGCGACTCATTTGGGTCCATGCGAGCCCAGTCCTATACGCTAAATTTAATAATATGTGGTAGTGGAGAGCACGCGCACTTTTCAGCACTAGTGCAAAAAACAGTCTATAGCGTGTCTAAAAGCGGTGAGATAAGAGCGGGTTTTCGAGTGACTGAAAATTCTATTTTTGTTTTAACTTTTCTTCTTGCTTGTTATAATGGAATACCAACATCAAACGAAGAGTCAACATAGCAGTCTCAATGTTTCCCCCACGCCACGTGGGAAATCACTGAATACGAGACAAAAGGTAAATCAATTAGTCTGAAACAACGACACAATACCTCGACTTTTTCCTTATCTACAAACAGATTTGATGACGTAAATAAAACTGACCGGTATTTCGACGAAATAACATGATATCATATAGGACAATGCCTAGGTAATCCCGCAATATTGAGACGAGAAAACCAACTTAAGCCCTAACTAATCCATCAGATGGATAAAAAGAAAATCATGCCATCTAAAAGAATAAACTATACCTACAGATTCTGTACGTACCTACCTATAGTTAATTCTTTCTGTCTTACCAAGGCTGTCTCTTAGTGTCGCCGCACATTAGGCCACATGCCACGCTCCACGAGAAGTTCGAAGCGGCCACAAGCCACTTGTGATCAATGGCAGCTACTTTTTTTAACCCATGTGCGCTGTATTTAATGAGGGTGTTCCAGAAAATTCACACCACCAGTATTTTTTTTGGTCGATGGGGATAATCTTCTTATGACAAAACCCGCTCTTGGGTGGAGCGGGAGATAGTGTCAGACTCTTACTGACTAAAAACCCCACGCCGGTTCTTCTAGCCTTTATACCGGGACTCAAGTTGGCGCTACTTAGCCGTCAGTTCTTTTCCTTTGAAAACGTTGGTTCTGTACATGACGTTGACGTTTGACGCTGATAACGATGTCTAATGTCATTAAGATAAGCATTTTGACAGGTGCCTGGACCTGACGCCTCAGTGCTGCCATCTGGTGATAGTCATTTTAGAACACCCTCATTGACTATGTCGGAAGAAGGTGCGAATGGCGTGTGACTGCGTTTTGTATCGGCGTTTAGTGGCGAGTGCGGGCCATAAGAAGCGAGCAGCGGCGTTTTGTAGCGTGTGGCGGCTTCCGGCATTTTTTTTTTTTTCTCGACGGGGAAAATCATCTTTGACGAAACCCGCTCTTGGGTGGAACGGGAGACAGTGTCAGACTCTTACTGACTAAAAACCCCGCGCCGTTCCTTCTAGCCTTCATACCGGGGCACGAGCTCCCTTTCGGACAACCCTGTCCCCAGTAGGCTTCGACCCAGCTGGGCCCCTCCTGCTGCTGACAACTCCTTGAGGCGCGCAGGAACAGTGCGCGCCGTCGACGTCTTGGACTCGGTCCATTACCGGACGATCGGACAGCGAGCTACCCATGGCTCGCCGTCCGCGAGCTCGCGTCTACGGTGGCCGGAAATCGGGATCGGAATCCCGGCGACGGCGGCGAGGGCGCCGTTGCCTGATGCGGTCGGCCTCCTCCTTTGCAAGCATTACTGCTTCGCAGAAGGAGGCGACCGCCTGCCATTCCTCCTCGCTCCGGACCATGGCCTCGACCAGGGCCCGGCGCGAGAGGTCTCCGCCGCCGATCGCCCCCACGAGGGCACGGCGATGCTCCGCCCAGGCAGGGCACACCTCGACGGTGTGCTCCACCGTGTCCTCCGGGCGTTGCGCACAATGGCGACACCCGGGCGTCTCTTCCGCCTGAATCCGATGCAGGAACCTCCCGAACTTGCCATGTCCGGTGAGGACCTGCGTCATGCGGAAGGTAAGGACGCCGTGAGGTCTTTCCAGCCACGCCTCAAAGAGGGGACTTACCGCCATAATCGTGGCGTGCCCAGCACTGGGTTGCGATAGCCGTTGACGCCATTTCATCATGAGATCCCGCCGGAGCTCTGTCCGCCATGACTTGACATGTTGCGGCAGTGGACTTTCACCCCGGCGTTGCATCTCCACGCGCATGTCGTGCATGTGTGCAAGGACTGTTGCCTCCAGATCCCACGGTGGTAGGCCAGCCAGAAGGCTCGCCGCTTCGCGGGAGATCGTGCGGTAACCCCGCACCATCCGTATTGCCATGACCCTCTGGCAAGCGTTCAGTATGGACGCCGGTCGCTTTGCCAGCGACGGCGACCACACCGGCGCCCCGTAGAGGGCCATGGACCGAACGATCCCCGCGTAGAGCCTCCGGCAGGAGGCGTCTGGACCCCCAAGGTTGGGCAGGAGCCGCTTGAGAGCAGCCCCAGCCCGGAGAAGCTTGGGAGCCAGACGTCGGAAATGTTCTACGAAATTCCACCGGCTGTCGAGGACGAGTCCCAGATACTTCATCGTCGACCCGACACCGATGCGAACTCCTCCTACCGTAAGCTGGGAGTCAGATGGTGGCGCGTTCCGAGGGCCGTGGAAGCACATTGCCTCGGATTTATGCAGCGCCACCTCGAGTCCCAACTCCTGGATCCTACCAACGGCTATCGCAACCCCGCGTGTCGCTAGAGCGACCGCCGCCTGGTGCGACTCTCCCTGCGCTAGGATCAGCGTGTCGTCTGCGTAGCAAACCACGCTGACCCCGTCAGGGAAGTCGCCGCGCAGCACGTAATCGTAGCCGATGTTCCACAAGGGTGGGCCTAGAACCAACCCCTGCGGAACACCGCACGACATCTCTCGACGATTCCAGTCTCCCTGGTGACCGGGGTAGACAATGTACCTGTCTGACAGGTACGCCTCGACCACTAGACAGAGGTATTCGGGCACCCGGTGGTACCGGAGTGCCCTCCGGATCGTACTCCAGGGCAGGGAGTTGAAGGCGTTGGCAATGTCCAAGGACACTGCCACGACACACCTACCCTGGGACACCGCTTCCCCTGTCGTGAGGGCTCGCACGCACATGATGGCGTCTATTGTAGAGCGCGCCCTGCGAAAGCCGAACTGTCCGTCCGACAAGTCCGGCCCCACCCGTGTTAGCCGCACGACGAGGCGGTTTGCAATAACTCTTTCAAAGAGCTTGCCCACCTCGTCGAGCAGCACAATGGGCCGGTATGCGGACGGAGAGTCCGCAGGGCGCCCTAGCTTCGCTACGAGGACCAGTTTCCCCGTCTTCCAGCGAAGTGGGAACTGGCCCCTCTCAGTCGAGGCCCGAGAGCCTCCATGGCCAGGACCCAGGCTTTCCCTGGCAGGCCATCGGGTCCTGGGGCGGTGTTTTTGGCACTAAGCCTTCGCACCGCCACTCTCAGCTCTACCTCGGTCACTTCTGGAGCATTTTCGTCGTCGTCGCTGTTGCGATCCGCGTCAGACACCGCTGGCGGAGGCGGAGCCATGGGCGGGGGGGAGTGTTCCTCCCGCGCAGGGAACAGAGAGCTAACCACACCCTCCACGAGTTGGGGCCGGAGACTCTGAGTCAACGGCGGAGCCCAGGGGCGAAGCTTGTCCCGTACCAACTTGTACGGGCGCCCCCATGGGTCCGCGTTCAGAGACCCCAGCCACACGTTGCGGGCTTCGAGTTTGGCCCGCTTGATCTCCGTTCGGAGGGTGCGTTTTGCCTCTCTGTATTCCTCATATAGCTCCGCCTCTCTGGCCTCCGCATCCGGCGGGCGGATGCGGCGCCTGCAGTGCCTGGCGTACCGGCGTCGCGCGTGATTGCACGCATTGCGCAGAGCGCCGATCTCCGGCGACCACCAGTACACCTGGCGCTTAGCTCGTCCTGGACGGACACGGGGCATTGCCGCATCGCAAATTTGCGACATGGCCTCCTGGAACCACTCCGCCTCGACGTCGATGTCGACAGGCCTGTCCGGTGCTTGCACCCAGGCCTGTACCGTCGCGGCTTCCAGGAGGAGCTCCCGGTCCATCTGCTTAAGCGCCCACCGCGGACCGCAAGGGCTCCGTCGGACCGGCGCGGCCGAGGTTTCGGCGGAGACGTCAAACCGGATATACCGGTGGTCGGAGTACGTCTCCACCTCCTCCATCACGCGCCAGTCGACTACACGCGGCGACAGAGCGGGGCTGGCGAACGAAATGTCCACCACCGACTCACCCCGCATCCGCACCAACGTGGGGACAGAACCCCGGTTCAGTACGACCAGGCCCAGCTCCAAGGCCCAGTTCTCCACCATCCGACCCCTCTGGTTCGTGAACCGGGAACCCCAAGCCGTGTTCCAGGCGTTGAAGTCCCCGCAAACGACCACGGGGAGGGAACCGAACCCAGCGACGACGGAATTTAGCTCCATCAGGGAGACGTGCAGTTCGTCGAGAGATCGGCTCGGGGACAGGTAGACGCCTACCACGGCGATGTCCCCGAACCGTGCTGCCACGCAACCCCGCCCCCTCGTGACGGACTCGGGGGGCGGGGTACCGGCGGCGGCCGACTTAATTAAGGTCACCGAGCCGTCCAGGTCCTGAACCCAGTCACCACTGGGCAGGACAAAATACGGCTCGGTGACTACGGCGACATTGATCAACCACTGCGCCATGCTCTGGAGCAACAGATCCTGAGCGGGGGCGCAGTGGTTGATATTCGCCTGGAGGAGACGTAATGGGGCCGTTATTGACACTCCATTACAGTCTCCTCCCGAGCCCTCTTAGGGGGCACAGACGCGGCGGCGGGTGCGGCGGCGATGGCGGCGGCGGCCAAGGAGGCGGCTGCGGTGGCGAGGACATCGGCGGGGATGGACCTGCGGGCCTTGCCCTTGGCCTTGGCGGGGGGGTCGCAGGACCTGCCCCCAGCCCGGTGGTCGGCCGGCTTGCCGGCCGACGCACATGCGTAGCAGTGCGGCGTAGCACGGCATTCTGCGGCCTTGTGACCGGGCTGGCCACACTGGTGGCAGCGGTCGCTGCGATCCTCCGCGGCGCAGTGGGCTCCCACGTGGTGCCCCACGTGGCAGCGGAAGCACCGCAGAGGTCTGGGCTCCAGCAACTTGACCTGTGCGGAGACCCAGCCCACCAAAAGCCGACGGCCCTCCCCGGTGATGGTTTTGGCCGCCTGCACAGGACAGCTTACCGTTACGGCGCGCATGCCCGTGCTGTCAGCGCGGATGGCGCCCGCCCGAACATGTTCGGCCGTGCACCCGCTCGCCCTGACAATGGCGGCCACCACCTCGCCCACCTTGACGGAGTCGTCCAGGCCCATGATGCGCATATCAATGCACTTTGTGGGCCTGGACACTCGGGCCTCCTCCTCGCTCAGAGACGCCCTGATCCTGGCGCGGCTTCCGGCATCAACCGTGTGCGGCGAGTCCATGTAAAATGTATGAAACATACAGGAAATATGCCAGTTGCGGCGTTTTGTTGTTGTGGCCGGTGGCCCGTGTGCGGCGACCCTTAGATGTGTGTATACGTCAGCAGGGCTGAAGGTTACTAGGGCCATGGGTCAACTTCTGAAAAGGGGGACCCGTGGTCCTGGGACGCAAATGGTAAGTAACAAAGGTGTGGTTTTAATAGTCAGTAAAAGTCTGACACGCCCTCTCGCTTCGTCATAGAGCGGAAAAAGTCAGATAAAAAAAAAACATTTTTTTTGGTGTGCATAAATAACAATACCATCATGTTTTTGGGAAATAGAATATCAATACCATGGGTTAGATTTTTTCTACATTTTCCTTTATTGGTGTAAAAATGTCATTGTCATTCATTGATCTCCATAGACCGCTACCAAACATAAACACCCATTAAAGAAAATATTAAACACCATAAATCGGTCTCTCTAATATGTATATTCCGCCATTGGAATACCAAATATTTCTGTCATTAATTGGCATCTGACTAACGAACCACTCGACGCTCGCGCTTCACACCTTCGTTTATCTTGTCTTTGAATAATTAATATGGCCGCTGTGTTCGCTTTTTGAATGTTGTAGTTTGCTTCGAAAGACCGACAGTACTAAGAAACAGATATGGCAAATTTGTTAAATATGACCGATGACCTTGTCAGGGTAGCAGGATTCCGGTGGATGAGACGCACAGGACCGGTCGTTGTAGCGACGCACAGTGTTTCCGCGCCATAGTAAGACACGGACAAAATTATTTATGATGTGAATTTACTACCTATCATCAGTATTGTATAGAAAAAATATACATTTAACAGAATAACCATAAATTACCATGTACTTACTAGCTCTGTCCCGCGGCTTTGCTCGATTTGATAAAAAAAGACTAGATAAAAAAATTAAAATTGTGTCAGATTCTAAACTATTAAGTTTTATGTGATAGAAATATCACATAACAAAATATAACTTTAGTTTGAGTTGAAGTTTTACCGACTAATCTTGTAGGAACCATACAAGTTACGAGCATACTGCCATCTGTTGTTGAAATATTTTCAAACCTTTGTTTGTACTCTGTGAATCCAGATGTACCATCAATAACCCATTTAATGTGTAATTTTAAACTAGTAATATCAGGTACCTACTGACAACAGCACTTCGTTGGCACGAGGCGGATGCAAGTGTGGTCTAGCAAACTCTACAAAGTAACCTGAACGTGTTTTTCAGACACTGAAATTGCACATTTACTGGGATAACATAATTTCTTGGCTTCCAAAACTTGTTTATATGATGGAAATCTATTTTTATCAGCCTGTCTTATAACTTTATATTGATTAACTGATAATTGTGCATCTAACAAACACAAAGTGCCTTATCAGGTGATAAACAATAATTGTCACTATCGTAGGAAGATGCGCATGACATAAGTATGATAGGTAAAGCGGTAGAAACTTTTCTAATGAAGTTTGCTTTGTCGTTTTGCCCCTCTTTACGATAGCACATAGCTGCAGCAAATGATAACTCACTGCCGCTGGCAGTTTCTCCTAAATGAGCGACTTTTCGTCGTTTAGATCTGTCACAAACTACGTCAAAATAAGACGTTGGACGACCGAAGTACTCCATAGGTCTCAAATGTCTCCTTTTGACCAAGCCAAACTGAATGTTTTTTATAAAATAAATCTTTCCTCCGACCGGCATCGAAGTATTTCACTTTAAATTTATTAAAAATTCCTGACACCTTACTTCGAGTTGCATTTTGCTTGTTCGGAGGGCAGTTAGTCTTCAAAACTAAACCTCTTACAAATTTAAACCCTTTCGACTCCAATTCTTGACAGGATCTTGAAAAAACAAATCCGCAAGATCGCGACGAGAAAATTCAATCGTGCGTCCTACAAGAAACAATTAATAATAACAACTGGAGTAGCAAGTAGTAGCAAGATTTGTTATTTCAATATGATAATATAAAGTTCAAAGATTATTTGAGTTACTAAATTGTTATGGAAAGTTGCGGAAAACACTTACTAATAGACTTGTGAATTTTTATTTCAGTCGTATTTTTAATCGTTAATTCAAACTGTCAATATATATATATTATGTTTATATTTCAAGTAAATCAATGTTGCACCTCAAAGTCAATACCTTGAACTTGAGAATCCATAATGTTGAGTATGCTAATAACAATAAATATCAAAACAGTATTTGTTTGAATTACGCTGAGTTTTCACTGCTTGAAATCGTAGTTGTCGACAGCGTACTTTGACAAGTGATCTCTCGGAATTTTTATTAGAAAATTACCCTAAATTTTTAGGATTCTTATCAGATACATATTCTATTTTTAAAAACGGTAATGGTTTTTCATCTACCTTCAACTTTAAAAATTTCGTTTTTGTCCGCCCTCGGAAACACTGTGCGACGCTTGGGGAAGTCCTTTGTCCGACTTCGGACGTCTTTCGGCTGATATGATGATGATGATTATATGTTTTTTTTTAATTGTTATAAACTAGTGCTTGACTGCGATCCCACCTGATGGTAAGTGCAACCGTTGATGGTTAGGCGCACTAGTTTAATAAGAGCCTATTCACTCTAGCCTTGAAGACACCGTTGTCGAAGAATAAAAGCAATGTTTTTCACTTCCGCTACCTACATGCCGTCTTTACTAAAATATGTATCTTAGACCCATACTTTATATTCAGGCACGTGTTCTATATAGCTATCGTGTTACCAACCGTATGATGGATGGAGGGTCTCCTCTCCAAAATAATTGACTTTGCAAGTGAAGCGTATCTTCAAGTTGTGTAGCGGGAAACAGCCCTCAGGGACAAAGGAAAGTGTTTTAGAGGGTTTTCTTACTGTTATTTATTTTTTAGGTGGAAAAAACATCTAAGGACATCCCCCGTTCTTGGCTTTTGGGTGGAGCAGGAGATAGTAGTAGGCTTCGACCCTGCTGGGCTCCTACGGTTTCTGATAACTGCTTAAGGAGCGCGTGGACCATTACGCACCGTCGACGACTTGGGCTCGGTCTGGACGGTTGCCGGAAGTACGACGAGCTACCCATTGCTCGCCATCCGCATGTCCGCGCCTACGGTGGGCGGAAATCGGGATCGGAACCCGGAATCCGGCGCCTGGGGTCTTTTACTGTAGTTGGCAAAAGGATGACGAGAAGCAGTAATAAGAAAAAAATAAGAACCATATAGATTTGTCACTTCCAGGCAGTATAAGCATTTGTCAGTATTCGCCAAGCTCAATTCAGGACCACTAAGGGGCTCAACGACTTGACAAACAATACCAAAGAAATGACATTAGGGCAGGCCGCAGAAAATACTCAAATTGCCAGACATACGTTAAATTTACTAAAAAGAAAAAAAAAGCAATCAACATAATCCTCACATTTGTAAAAAAGGAAATTTAAAATTAATGATAAAAGTATAGGAAAAACAAAAAATGCAATTTACTACAAAATCATTATCTTCTTGAAGATTTCTGAATAATTGGCATAGGTACAACATTTTATAATAATGATAATAATATCATTTATTTGCTTGAAATATGGTTCCAGGTACAGGTCTTAAATTACAGTAATGTTTCTTCATATTCCGCCTTATATTCAGCACTTTTAGCACTTATTTCGACAATGTTATGTTATTATCTATCACGACCAGAATTATTGTTGAACAAATAATAATAATGAAACATGCCACCTTAATACAGTACTTAAAATAAACCTGAGCATGTAGTGACTCATGGCACAAAATAGATAGGTACAGAAGTCAATCTCATGTATGTACTACACTTTTATTCCTACGCTAGGCGATCACGCTAGGGTCACCGGTCACCGCGTTGCGTCGAACTGTACGAGTGCGAGCGACCGGGCGATAGAGGCGAGATATCGTGTCCGTGACTGGTGTATGTGTGCGTTGCTCGAGCGCACTTTGAATGTAGATTGCCTTCTGTACCTATCTATTTTGTGCTTATGTTTTTAAACGCTGTTAACATAGATATGAGTAATAAAGGAGTTCTATAGCTGTTAAACAATATTTAAAGAAAAAGCTACAAAAGCTTATCCGGAAATAACAAGGACCGTCTTCGTCTTGTGAGATCTTCATCAATGCGAGCCCAACCTTCATGCCTCCCATGTCCACAGCTTCAACTGCAGGTTGTAGCTCTTCAGAGCCGTGTCTTGGGTTTGTTAGTTGAAGGCGGTCCTTCATCTTGTGAGATCTTCATCAATGCGGGCCCAATCTTGATGCCTCCCATGTCCACAGCTTCAACTGCAGGTTGTAGCTCTTCAGAGCCGTGTCTTGGGTTTGTTAGTTGAAGGCGGTCCTTCATCTTGTGAGATCTTCATCAATGCGGGCCCAATCTTGATGCCTCCCATGTCCACAGCTTCAACTGCAGGTTGTAGCTCTTCAGAGCCGTGTCTTGGGTTTGTTAGTTGAAGGCGGTCCTTCATCTTGTGAGATCTTCATCTGTGTGGGCCCAGCCTCCATGCCTCCCATTTGATTTTGGAACTCCTGGGTGTCAAAAACCCATAGAGTTCAGAGTATTTATTACTCTAGCTTCGTCCACTGTGCTTCATGACATTATTTACACAAGTAACTCCGGCCGTCGAATCGTGATTTGATTTACAACAATATTGTTTAGGAAAACGACACACTAGGCATATAAAATTGACTCTAACTTTCCTTAAATTAAGGAAACAAACTAAAAAAGAAAGTCAAGTTATACCATTAATTCATGAATCCCCAAGCGACCACCGGTGGCCGCGCATCTATTGTCTTACTATTGTGTCTCTAATTGACGGTATCTGAAGGGTTAAAAAAGGTGGATAAGTACTTTACGAATTACTATTACTCTCAATAGCATAAAAGATAATTGATATTATGAATGCTATAATAATAATTATACAAACTCTGATAATAATTTTGTTCATACTCTCGCGTAAACACTGGTGACAACTTTCTTCCTGTCTCTCAACAAGAGTACGCGTGTCTTGTCTTCTGTCATGTACAATATCAACAATGGTAACCACATCATCCACTACGTACACTATTTCGGAGAAATTATCAAACATTTTTGACATGTTTACTGCCAGATTTTCAACACCTTGTCAATAAGTAGTGCGAAGGTTAGAACTCTGCCACTTGTTCTTAGCCTGTAGGTCTCTAACCACACTGTTTCCTCGACTCTGTACGACACAATAATTGGCAGTAATTTGAAACTTATTTTGAGTTAATCGTTACAGGATAAAGTGGGCGAATTGCTGCTAATAATAGAAAATTATCGTATGCAAAATTAAACCCATAAGTGCACCAAAAGATAATTAAGCGAGTTGGAACACGCGCGGAGTGTACCGTAGGAGCATGTTACAACATGTAGATGTAAAAAGCTAAGTATCCTATGTGCTATTGCCAGGGTATGGTCTACCTGATTGCCAAATTGCATGTATATCCGTACAGCCGGTTGATCGTGAAGGAGTAACAAACATACATACACATACAAAAGCACTCACAAACTTTCGCCTTTATAATATTAGGGTAAATGTCTTATTATTGTATTGTATTGATGTAATTTATTGAAATTGCTAAGTCATTTATTTATTTATTTTAGTCATATATTTGACTTGACTCCAACATCATGGAGCATCTTGGAGCCATGTCCTCCAACTCACCTTGAAGAGTTTTATTAAATATGTTTATGATAATGAGCGAGAGAGAAAAATATTATTTATGTTTAAGTTTTATTTTTAATAGATTATAAATTATATTATTTAGATTTATAATTGTCGTTAGCTGCACTCGCATTAGGTTAAATATAGAGGATAGTTAAACATTATGCACTTTTGAAAATCTATTGATATAAGTTATATGTTGAAACTCTATAAACGAAAGTGCAACGAAATGATTGTACGACGCTGCCGTTTCGTCGACAGTTTCATAGTCTTGTATTTAAGCTTCACACAGGCGTACACCAAGCTTATAATAACGAATACGCGTCTACGGTCAGTAGGCCTAAGTGACCCTTGCGTGAGCGATGAGCTTTCATACCGCAACACCGAAGATTGACATGCCTTTAGGTAAACATTATTGACATTGTCACAGGCGTGTTGTTAGTTATTGACTGGCAAAGTTATACTCCATGGTTGGCATGTTGCCTCTGTTTGAATGTGGACGTCGAAACACTGAATATTGTATTACAATATTATTCACGAGTGACATTTTTTTTTTGTCGACGGGGAAAATCATCTTTGACAAAACCCGCTCTTGGGTGGAGCGGGAGATAGTGTCAGACTCTTACTGACTAAAAACCCCGCGCCGTTCCTTCTAGCCTTCATACCGGGGCACGAGATCCCTTTCGGACAACCCTGTCCCCAGTAGGCTTCGACCCAGCTGGGCCCCTCCTGCTGCTGACAACTCCTTGAGGCGCGCGGGAACAGTGCGCGCCGTCGACGTCTTGGACTCGGTCCATTACCGGACGATCGGACAGCGAGCTACCCATATCTCGCCGTCCGCAAGCCCGCGCGTGTCTACGGTGGCCCGAAATCGGGATCGGAATCCCGGCGGCGGCGAGAGCGCCGTTGCCTGATACGGCCGGCTTCCTCCTTTGCTAGCTTTACTGCTTCGGTGAAGGAGGCGACCGCTTGCCACTCCTCCTCGCTCCGGACCTTGGCCTGAACCAAAGCCAGCAAGAGGTCTCCGCCGCCGATCGTATAATGTATTGCAATACAATACATATATATGTATATATATGATGATGAATACACACACACGCACATCTTGAAAGTATGGTAGCATGTTCAGAACCGGCTACTTACTGATTCTATTTCTTAGATGTTTTATTAAAGGATAAAAAATGACCTATTTTGATAAAAAAGTGCGTCATTAATGTTATATGCGTATGTAGATACCACAGTGATACCAATATCCATATTATAGTCTATCCCCATATTATTTGCCTAAAATGAGAAAAATAACTAATCTATACTTATAATAAATCTGTAGAGAGGTAAATTCTGTACATGAAATATATTTCCAAAATAACTATCAGGGGGTGATTAGTGATCGATACTGATGCTAAAAATACAAACAGTAAAATTTTTGTCTGTCTGTCTGTCTGTCTGTCTGTCTGTCTGTCTGTCTGTCTGTCTGTCTGTATGTTCTTTATAGAAACAAAAACTTCTCGATGGATTTTAACGAAACTTGGTACAATCATTCTTCATACTCCTGGGCAGGTTATAGTATACTTTTCATCACGCTACGATCAATAGGAGCAGAGCAGTGAAGGGAAATGTTGGGAAAACGGGAGAAATTACTCCATTTTTTAAGCTTCCGTCGCGTTTGCAGCCTTAATGGTTAAAGCTACACAGAAAACATGTATTACGGAAATGTTCTCCTTAAAATTATATAAAAAATGTCCCACGACAGCATATGTCTATCTTTTATGGTTAACTCACAATAACACGTGTAACTCCCGATAGCTTAGCAGTTCTGAGCTTTCTGTTTATTTTTGTCTACTCTTACGTTTATAACACTGAATGTCGCTGGCATAAGCAACAGGATCCGCGTACGAAGTCGCTGGCAGAAGCTAGTTTCTTAATAAAAAAAAACACTATTTACTTGTTAAACAGTGACGGATACTCATAATGTGGTGTGAAATCACCTATATCAGTCAGACATCACGTATAGCACAAAGTTTAATTCATGAATCCCCAAGCGACCACCGGTGGCCGCGCATCTATTGTCTTACTATTGTGTCTCTAATTGACGGTATCTGAAGGGTAAGATAGATAAACTGTGTTCGTAGCATTATTAGCATAGAGGCTGTGTATATACAATATTTACCAATTAAAGGCCTATAGTCAGTTGACTCATGGAGTAGTACCATCACATTGTTTACTTGAACCCCTCCTTCCCCCTACATCGCAATTATATATACGAGTAACATCATGCCAATTGAATTTCACTTAAAAAAATCAGCTCTGTTAGCTCAAGCACACGTTTTGAGCTTTGTATTTCACCAGCCATGAATGTGCTACAAGAGACGAGGCTATTACTATTAAACGAACGCCTGTTTACCTGAGAAATAGAAGATATTTATATACTAATCGAATTGGGTGGAAGTGACAGGAAGATTTGATATCCCAAAGAGATAAAGGTATAACCCTGTGGTGATCCAAGTACACATTGCGGTGTAGATGTCACAGATACTCGTCGAATTTCGAAGGATTTTATCGAAATCATTAATTGAATTGAGGAGGTCTGCATACGCGTTCCAGTCTTGCGAAATGTTGAATATGAGAGATCTCACCAGTCAATATTAGCAGTTAGCTCACCTGTACCAGTTCCAATGTTGTAACTCTGGCTAATTTTGTTAACTTAGGTTAGGTTACTATAGTCTGTCTAAATAGTCAAATGACTTGAGATTTTTGTATAATATTTAATGATTTAAAAAATATTCATATTCTATACTTTTCATAAAGTTCTTCTATTAGTAAACAATTACTAAAATCTCTTATTGAACCAGTGTTAACTACGTCAAATTTCATGTTATCTTAATAATTACCCAAGTTGTTTGACTTCTTAGACAGACTCTAGTAAGCTATTCTTGTACAGCTCAAGCCAACGCGATAAAAACTCGGAATGCTGAAAAAGCTCTTCATCAGATGTATCTTATTAATCTACACTAATACTAGCAGTCCCGGCAGATGCTATCCATCCTGATTGAGTATCTGATTGCAGCGCCGCCTACCGAGTTTAATTGCAGTTTTAAACCACCCAGGGACGCGCTCAAATATGCACACAAAATTTCATCCAAATCGCTCAAGCTAAAAATAAATATTATATAAATGAAGAGTTTGTTTATTAAAAAACACTTTGTTCTATACGATATACAGGAATTATTCCTAATGACTCGTGTATCGTGGGTGCATTACGGATAATAATATAAAAAAATCGGAACAGTAACCAAATATGCGAGTGAAACCGCAAGAGACCACTAGTAAATGTGAATAATCATTCTAAACTCGTTGTTAACCAATATCAAAGTTGCTTTTTTCATAAATATCTCACAAAACCGTTGTTTCACGCAAAATATTCTCTCAATCAAATAATTAATTGAAAAACCCAAAATGATGCATTAAAATTTCTTAATGGGAAACAAAGTAATCGTATCAACCGACAAATTAAATTATGAATATGTAATGTTTGACCCAATTTAGTTAGCGAGCTGGGCTGTTGTATGCGTGGTTGGCTTCTGAAAGCCGTTCCGAACCAATTTCGTACTTAAAGATTTTTTAGCGAAACGAAGCGTTTTTGGGCCCACTAGGCAGCGAAAAGGCAATGTATGAGCAATTTTTAAACGTTAAAACGTATTTGAAGATATTTTGTTCATTTACTTTTTTAGTAGTGCTGGCCCAATGGTATCGGACTCCTTGAGTTTTTGGGTCGCGATTTCAAACTTAACCAGGAATATTACTTTGTGTAATTTATTTCATAGGAAAATATCTTTAGGAAACCAGCCCATGTCCTAGAATCAAAAAGTCGAAGACATGTGACATCCATCAATCCGCACTGAGCTCGCGTGGCGGGTTACAGCTCGTTTCCTCTTCTGAAAAAGAGGCCTGAGTCCTAGCTCTGGGAACATTGATGATTACCATTTAAAGACCAGCTTCAAAGAGCAGCTGTCTAACATAACTGCTGAATTGGACTTTTTAGTGTAGTAATGAAATTTACTAGTATAGTCTATATATCTATAGTTTCTATAGTATAGAATTATATTCATATTTGTCTATGGTTCAAGTAAGTTATGCCCGGTTCACACATGATCTGATAGGGCAACTTCTTCTTCTTCTTAGCGTATCGATGGCAAAATCAGTCAAATTCCTTGCCCAGCCCAGAAATCGGCCACTGCAATGCCGTCCGCTGATGCTGTCATTAGGTCCTTACGTAAGCAGGTGACTGGGCACGTCGTGCAGGACGGAAGGTGAGACATCGTCTGCGGAGTGACGCCGCACAGACACTGAAGATCGGAACCATCCGAGAACCCCCACCTGTGGAGATTATCTTTGCTGCGCCCAACCTGGGTCAAACACTCAATATCTCGTGGCAGGGGGTTCCAATCACACATAGCCCCCGTAGGGCAACTGATTTTAGTATTAATTTATTATTGTTTTTATTTTTTGTAAATTATTTGTGTGTCGGGCATACGGGCAGAATAAACATGTTTTCTTTCTTTCTTTCTATTCATTTGCAAACGTTACTAAATTTTACACATTTATTTATATTTTCTTTTCTTAGCCCAACGCAGAAGGAAACTCGCCAAAATCGTCGGAATTGCCAATCAACAACGTCGATATTTGAAGTGAGTTATAACTTTTCCGTGTTCAATCATCCTCCAAATCGTATTCAGCTCTGATTTCCGATCGATATTACAAGACGCCGCCATCCGCGAGCGACGGCAGGCCAAGGTAAGGGGGTCAGGCTCAAGGGCGCGGGTTGGGGACCAGCTTTGTACCTTCTAAAATAAGACCTCTTGTGGTCCTTCAGAGATAAGTATCCTTACTCGGTTCAGCTTTTATTTCTGATCCAAATAGCACTTTATTTTCATAAATGGTACTTGTTTTGCAAATAGAAAACACGTTTATTTTTACACGTCATTATTTTCGTCATTTTAAACTAGATGAGACCGGTGTTTCCTAGCTGACTAGCCTGAGAAGAAACACCGAAACAAACTTAGGGGTCAAAGTCTGTACAGGAAATATGTAATGGTGAAATCACATCAGAACCATACATACTTGTCTAAGATGTTCTTTTGAAGAAAGAACCATGCAGCTTTGAGTGGACCTGTCCAGTCAGTGCAAGCATTCGTCAGTATTCGCAAAGCTGAGCTCAGGACTACTTCGGAGCTTTAATGATATAAACCATTACTTGACTGCGAATCTAATTTATGGTAAGCAGTGATGAACACTGGCCTTGAAGACGCTAAATTATAATCGGACGTGAAGACCGCGGCAGGTAATTTATTTTTGCTTTATTCCACTTTCTTTTAGGCCATAAATATGAAGACGTTGCTACATGAATTCTTAGTAGGTCACCTCACGGTCACCTATACTACCTATACTTTTTTTATAGTGACTAGCCAAAAGTTAGAACTTTTATGAACAAAAATATTGAGATGGATGTGTGGTGTGACGAGAGTGGATGAAGTGAGAAATGAGTATATTAGAGGTAGTTTGAAAATGGCGCCAGTGACTGAAAAGTTGAAAGAGAAATGTTTGTCTTGGTTATTCATTAATTGGTTAATATTTTCTGTAATATCGCTATATTTATAAAACCAAATAATAATTAGCGAAAAAGGTAGTACATACATTTCTTTCAACTTTTAATTCTACGTTGATAAAAGTGAGCCGTATTATTTAAAGGTTTATTTTTAAGGACCTATTAGTAGGACTCGCTACTAATAGGTAGTGTGACACGCTTCTAGCAGTGGCTTCACCCGTAGGAAAGTAAAAAAAAATATCCCAAGGGGACATACTCCCGGTATAAAAATTATCCTAAGTGCTATTCCAAAATATAACCTACAGACCTACCCATCTGACAAACGAGCGTGTAGGAGTAATGAACATACACACAAACATACAAACTTCCGCTTTTGTAATATTAGTATGATTTTAAGTGGACGATGATGATACCTATTAGCATACGAGTATATCAGTCAGCTAACTTAATCAAAATTTGTAAAAACAGTACTGTTTCTTTTAGACATATCAATTAACAAAACGAAGTCACTAACTGTCCTCCTTAGAACAATCCTAACAAATCCTTTTCTAAAACAAGTCCAAACAAATACAAAACATTTTTTTTTTGTAAATAGAACGTGTCCAAATCGGGTCGCGTCGATAGCGTATCTGTGCTGCTATTGGCCGTAAAACATACTAGGTCGTCGCTTCCCCAGCGACTAGGGACACCATGCTGCACACTAAATCTCGGATACACTCGGAAAGCTAAAGCACGCTCACATTTCCCGGGAGTAAGTGTTAGATGTACTTAAATAAATATCTCACCGGATATACTGCAAAAATCTCGGAAGAAATATTTCTGAGAAAATTCTACTGTATGTGGAAGAGTTTAATAAATTATTACTGAACGCGTTCTTGACTACGGAGTGCCAACATTACTTATATTTTCCGTTTATTGCGGCGCTGCTGGCAAAGAAAGATAAAGGTAACTTCTCAAGTTCAGTACATTTAACATTAGATATCTTTCTTGCTTTAAGTCGAGGTTGATTCTAGACTAGCATATTATGCACGATGGGATTCATCTATATCTATACTTAATACTATAAAGAGGTAAAGTTTTTTTTTACTTGTAGAAGGTAATTTCTGAAAGTAGTGCTCTGATTGCTAAAATTTTTTCACTAATAGAAAGTTACCTTTTTCCTGATTGATACAGGCTATATTTTATGTACAAGGGCCATGTTGCGGCAAAAGATAGTAGGTATAAACTGACTGACTAATATATTAATGCACAGTCTAGGAACATGAAATTCAGAACAAAGATTGAAGGGTTTTTGGAAATTCAACCTTTAAAGGGGTGAAAAGGGGGAACTTGTTTTGTACGCAAAATGTCATTCCGTGTAACAAACTAGCCGTGTAACTAACTTGAAAGTTAGCGTAAATAGTATCTAATCATAGGTTAACATAATCATTAAAGGTTGTCAATATTTGTTTTCAGAACTATCCCCAATGGAACAATATAAGGGGATTATTATTTCTTAGGTTAATAAACTTGAAACTTGGCACAAATTGTAATCAAAATAAATAATAAAGGTATACAACCTAGGTAAATAAACTAGCATTACTATTTTTTTAAACCTTTTCGCGAACGAAGTCAAAATACTAGTTAAACATAAATTGCGTATTTAGTTACTTATACGTATAAGATCGCAATATAATATCACAGCAATCAGCATTGGGTTTACCACTGACTGCCGCCTCCAAATAGCCACTTATCTTTTTAAACTCCATCGCAAGCAAATGAAGGAATTGAGTCGTAGAGTGACCTCCTTCTAATCAAACTGTGGACGGTCGCAAGTTGGGCAAACGTGGTGTGGCGAGGCGGTGATGGATGAGCCTGTAGTTTATTTTATCTAAGAAAGTTTTGATGTACGGTGTGAAGTATATGGTGTCTCGTTTTTTTAATATCCTAACATTATAGAGAGAAAAGATTTGTATTTCAGTTTTTAGTTAATAAATTCAAAAATGATCGTAAAAAATGTTTCACCAGTAGAATGCTACTTTATCACTCAATGATATATTCTCTAATATTACGCGGGCGAAGCCGCCAGCATAAGCTTATATTGTAAATAGTAGTAGCGACTTCACACTCGTAAAACTAGAAAGTTGTGCCAGGGGAACATATTTCTGAGATAAAAAGAATATGCAATGTGCCTTTCCAGGACATGAACAATCAGTGTGCTAAACTTTATCCAAATCCGTTCAGCCGTTTAAGCGAGAAGAAGCAACAAACACACAGTCGTAAACAAATCTTTATAAAATTAATATGATGTGATGTAAGTTTACGTAAGCTCTCGTAATTACATAACTGTCACGATAAAACCACTACGTAAATAGGCTAACAGGAAAACGTTTAATTATTTTGCCTAGAACAGCAATTCTAATCTCGCTCAAAAGATAGATCGCGCAAATTGCTTAATCAGACGTTAGTTATGGGGCGGCCGCATTGCGCCAGTTTTTATTTTATTTTAGAGGCATGACTTTCATTTAAAATGTTTACATTTTATTGACCTTTTATCAGCCTATGTCGGATATATCCGACAAACACTCTCGGGTTTATTCTGCCAGGTTCACACATCCACGACCAAATACTCCATCTCGTCTGTTACCTATAGAGATTAAAGAGCAAAACGAGATGGAGTACCCAGTCGCAAACATACACGACCAAGGCGAATAGAACATTGGAACACTCGTCGGACCAATCCGACGCAAGGAGTCAAAAAGTTAAATAGCTTACAACTATGGACACCCTACATTCAACATGGAATATGTAAACAGAACAATATGAAAAAAGTGACAATCGTTTTTTTAACGTGCAATTTTTCCTCTATTTTTTTGACACATGTCAAAAACGTGCTACGCTTATCTATCGGGAAATGGCCGTGCGATACGAAACGCTATGTCACCCTCGTCGCGTTACACAAACCTATTTGTTAAATCCGGCGAGGATTTCCAGCAAAAATCCCATTTATTACGAACGGCAAATATTATGAGTCTAATAAGGTAAAGTGTAATTTCGTCATTTAGAAGATATTTTTTCCAAAATATTTATACAAGGTGAAATTAGTTTGATCAGAATAACGAGCAGAATCAATACCACTTTTTAATATAGGTCATATTTTTCAAAAAAATCTTCATTGAAAACGTCGTCAAAACGGTGAAGGAAAACATCGTGAGGAAACCGGCATGTCCTAGAACCAAAAATTCGAAGACATGTGACATCCACCAACACGCACTGGGCCCGCGTGGTGGATTACGGCCCATTCCCTCTCCTAGAGAGGAGGCCTGAGTCAAAGCAGTGGGAACATTAAAAAAGGCTGATGATGATGATGATGATGAAAACGTCGACCTGTCTATTTATGAAAAGGTACCCATCACGTGCGCAAACCCGCTGAAATAGGTAAACAAACACAAATAGTTGTAATCCAATCAAATTTTCTTATACACGGGATAATAAAAGTTCTTTTTTCAATGCAGATATGAATTTTAAACAAACTAAAACCTTTAATTATTTTGTTTATGTTTTTTTTCTCACATAATTAGGTCAATTAAATTAAAAATCATTTGGGGTGTCTGAGGTTTTGCGCATTTAACGATACACGTTGTATATAGAAATATATAGAAATTTATCATGATATGGAAAAGTAAAACTGTCCAGTCCGTTTTAAACGTTAAAATTTGATGATATTTCCATCTTTGTATGGCCTACTTTCTTTAGACCTTTTACTATCATTAAAATCCCACATCAATGATATGGTCAAACGAGGATTGAGGTATCATCAAATGTTAACATTTAAACGATCTGGCCAGTTTTAGCTGCTACTTCTCTTCGAAGACATAAGGTATTATTATGCATATATTGTTTATTTATTTTTAATTTTATTTTAATGTAAATTTGAATGTTTTTTTTTCATATTGGTCTTAATAGTACCTGAAATAAATGAATTTTATTTTATTTTTATTATTTATTAAGGTATTACATTACGTAAAAACTGGGCAGTTGACGTCAGTGAAGTCAAAATGATTGAATCCAGGTGCGATGACCTTTAAGTCTGCATTTGCTAGTCATTAATTAAGGTAAACAGGTAAATATTATTATTAGCCACAGTTCTCGTTATTGCCAGTGTTGCCAACGGATTAATTCCCACAAATGTTTACGTTACTAAATACTATGAAAGCGCCTTCCCGCCGCGTCTCAGTGGTTTTTAATTAAGTGATGGTGGGTAAATATACGTGTAGATATATTTGGAATGTTATGGTTCGTAATTAAGCTTCAGTTTATTTATAGACATTTCATGTGGATGGATATGTTTTCTAAAAGTATGTGTAGTCCATACTTAATATTGTATGTAAATGTGAAAGTAACTCTATTGGTTTGTTACGCTTTTGATGAAATCTAGTATAGAGTAAGCTTGAACACCCTGAAAGGAGACAGGCTACTTATTATCTGGCTTCGACTTTGACTTCGCGTCCGTAATGTCTGTTAGACATTCACGCGGACGAAGCCGCTGGCAGCAGCTAGTCTATACTAATATTATAAAGAGGTAAAATTTGTAAGTTTGTAAGTTTGTAAGTTTGTAAGTTTGTAAGTTTGTATGTAGGGGGTAATCTCTGGAACTAATAATCCAATTCTAAAAATTTTTTTACTGGCAGAAAGCTACATTATTCCTGAGTGCTATAGGCTATAAATTGTTTCTATAGCATGTATATTAACCGAGCTATCACAACTTTTGTCTAGCAAGTCGGAAAAAAATACCTCATAAAATAGAATTATTTGCGTGCGCTGCCTAAACAGTTGCTTAAAATTAAAAATAATGTATGGCTACCTGGTTCGTCTTAATTATTTCTACAAAAAAGTCCGCGGTACCATATCTCTATCTTTTATTTTTTATCTTTTATACTTCTTTTATTGCATTAAAAATATTTTTTTTCGGCATACTTACGTTTGGTTGATTATTTGAGCAACAAAATATTAATTTTTATGACAACAAATTATTTCAGTATTACAAGAACATTATACAGATAAGATTTGCCATTTACAGCATAGCAATTGGTCATACAGTTTCGAAGATAATATAAAATTTCTAAAACGCAAAATGCCCCTAGCGTAACTTTCATTGTGCAGACGTTTTACCTATTTTTTTTTTTATGGTGGGCAAAAATCATCTTATGACAACCCCCGCCCTTGGGTGGAGCGAGAGATAGTGTCAGACTCTTACTGGCTAAAATCCCACCCCGTTCCTTCTAGCCTTCAAACCAGGGCACGAGTTCCCTTTCGGATAATCCTGGACCCGGTAGGCTTCGACCCAGCTGGGCCTCTGCTGTTGCTGACAACTTCTTGAGGCGCGCGGGAACAGTGCGCGCCGTCGACGTCTTGGGCTCGGTCCATTACCGGACGATCGGACAGCAAGCTACCCATGGCTCGCCGTCCGCGAGCCCGCGTCTACGGTGGCCGGAAATCGGGATCGGAATCCCGGCGGCGGCGGCGGGGGCGCCGTTGCCTGATGCGGTCTGCCTCCGCCTTTGCTAGCATTACTGCTTCGCAGAAGGAGGCGACCGCCTGCCATTCCTCCTCGCTTAGGACCATGGCCTCAACCAGAGCCCGCCGCGAGAGGTGTCCGCCGCCGATCGCCCCCACGAGGGCACGGCGATGCTCTGCCCAGGCAGGGCACACCTCGACTGTGTGCTCCACCTTGTCCTCCGGGCGTTCCGCACAGTGGCGACACTCGGGCGTCTCTTCCGCTTTAATTCGGTGCAGGAACCTCCCGAACTTGCCATGTTCGGTGAGGACCTGTGTCATGCGGAAGGTAAGGACGCCGTGAGGCCTTTCCAGCCACGCCTCAAAGAGGGGACTTACCGCCATAATAGTGGCGTGCCCAACGTTTCACCTATTTGCCCATAGATGGCGTTCTGCAATTACGTAATTTTTCTGAATCGCGGTGTTAAGACTTTCTGTGGATTGATGACCCTCTCGAATTATTATGCCCACGTTGTCGTTAGTTGGAGTTCTTCTGTCAGTTGCTTATTGGTTTCGTTTGTTTCGTTCGTATGGTTGTTGTTGTTGATAGATACCTCATAATCGAAAATATCGTAATTTCGTTGTACGTTTTTGTATGTTCGTAGTTTCGTACTTCGTTCTATCATAATAATCGATACGAGTTATTCGATATTACGATTGTTTTGTTTTGTAAAGGCGGACGGTGTTCGAGTCGCTCTCCTTTTGTTCATAATTGTTTTCAAGTCTGTGCGTAGTTTGTTGAGAGCATGTCTAAAAGGAAATCTCAACTGTCCCGGCAGACATCACAGACAAGAGCCGCTCGAGTACGCCGTACGGAAGAATCTGCCCCTGAAAATGAGCAGCGCCTCTCGAGAAATAGAGAATATATTTCGCAAGCACGCGCTAGAGAATCTAGCTCCGAGCGCTCACAGCGCCTCGCTAGCCAAAATGTGAGGACATCGCGGGCCCGTGCTCGAGGAACTAGCACTGAACGTGCGCACCGTCTATCTGAGTTAAGGCAGCATGTCTCTGAGACAAGGGATAGGGAGACTAGCGCTAAACGCTCGCGGCGGCTTGGTAGGCAAAATGTCATAACATCGCAGGCCCGTGCTCGGGAATCTAGCGCTAAACGTGCGCAGCGTCTATCTCATTTAAGGCAGCATGTCTCTGAGACAAGGGATAGGGAGACTAGCGCTGAGCGCTCGCAGCGGCTCGCTAGGCAAAATGCCATAACATCACAGGCCCGTGCTCAGGAATCTAGCGCTGAACGTGCGCATCGTCTAATCGAGTGTAATCTTATTTTAAAACAAGAAATTTTCCGCGGACGAAGTCGCGGGCAGAAGCTAGTATAATATAAAATGTTTATTTTCTCTAGACAAAGTTCCTTAATGCTAAAGATTTTCTTGACTGGTCTGTTGGTGTAGTGGTTAGTGATTCTGACTGCCATGCCGGAGGTCGTAGGTTCGATTCCCACCCAGGTCAAATGTTTGTGTGATGAGCATGATCATTTGTTCTGTGTCTGGGTGTAATGTATGTGTTTTGTTTTTTTTTATTTACCTATGTATGTATTTAGAAATATATAAGTATGTTTATCAGTTGTCTAGTACTCATAACACAAGCTCTACTTAGCATGGGACTAGACGGCGTTGTGTGATAGTTGTGGAAATATTATTATTATTTATTATTCACAAATGTATATGGAATTCTTATTTACGTTAAAACTCAAGTTAGCCCATTGTTCAACAGTGGTGGCGTGATTGATGACCAAACATATAGATGTCCAATACTTAGAACAAATACCTACTTCTCTTACCACAAGCATCTTCGTTTAAAACGTATATATAGAACGGGATCTCCCGTATATTTAGGTACAAATAATATATTCACTTCATGTTGTTCAGTAAAGGTCGTCCTGAAACAAGAACACGACACAAGTCGCCGTCAGCGACTGGAACTGAAAAATATTTTGTAGAATTTATGAAACACGCGACGAAAATGCAATTTAGTACATTTGCATACTGAAATCTTACTTCGTTAACAGTTCCAACTCTTATCTCGAGGATTATAAGTTTAATTAGTTTTTAGAGTCAGCTGCGCCAGGCTGGGGGCTTTTTTTTATTGGACTGTGCTGTGGGTGTTCAAACTTTGCTGAAGACTTCACTTGGCACTTCTATTTATGTACTTTTGAATAGATTTTTGTTCTACCATCTGTTATAATCAGAAAATGTAGGCGTTGCGCAACCGGTACATGGTGGACATCCTACACACATGTACATAGAAATCGTTTTGGGAACACATTCATTATGCGTACAGCTAAGGAGTGGAATTCCCTGTCGGAGTCAGTGTTTTATGATAGCTACAACCTAGGGTATTTAAGTCACGATTGAATAGGTCAGACTTTTACTGACGAAAGTAGTGGACTTCCTGGCCGGAGTCTGTGTTAGCTGATAACTATAATCTAGGGGTATTTTAAGTCATAAGAGAATAGTTTAATTCTAGGGAAGCGCGCTCCATCGTCAACCACGCACACGTACGCCGCGTCCATCGTAGAAATGGCTGAGCTAAATGTATAAGTCATCAATCTCCCTAGTCTTTTCCCAATTAAATTAGGGTCAAACTGCTGCCTAACAGACCTCCACAACCGAGTTACTAGAAACTGTCACGCACGTGTGATCTGTGCTCCTCGAGTGCACGGCCGTCAGTGAAATAAGAACACAAACCTTGGGAGCACCAAATTTACTTATAGATTTTTTAAGTGCTCAGGCAGAAATTACTGCGATAGTACCATAATCGCTACGCCATCACAACAATCCCACTGATATTTTATACAGAAAATGTATAAGCGTGTACCTAAAAAGATAACTTTGTGAATACAAAGGTATAATTTGTGATAACATCTTTGAAAGAGTTCTTCAGCAAATTGTTCTTTGAATTCTCTTGAAATTCTATCGTAGTCGTTGTTTGACGTCACGTTTTGTGGAAAACCTAATTAACCTTTAGTAAAAACCAATATTGTTGAACGGAACTGTCCTGTGATCTATTATCTGTTTGTATGTTTATGCAAAACAGGAAAAATTGAATTATTTGGAGGCTTTTACCTTGAGGGGGTCCACAAATTAAACATGCATGATTATGTAGTTATAATTATTTCTATTATCCTTACTAATATTATAAAATTGAGTTTATTTGTTTGTTTGTTACGTCTTCACGCCTCAATGGCAAAACCGATTTTGATGAAACTTGGTACATGGATAGACCATGTCCTGAAATAGGACATAGGATACTTTTTATTCCGCGACTATGTTCCCTTGGGATAATTGTCTGCTATCACGCGGGCGAAGCCGCTGGGAGCAGCTAGTCTTATTATAAAAGGATTCATCGGACAACTCGTCGTACCGCGAGTATCCACCCTTACATTGTTGAAACTTCAACGGTTCGGACTAAGCGAACTAGAAATCTTTAAGTCAAGAGTAAATAGGTTACTTTTAGGCAAGCGTGCTCCAACGTTGACCACATCCTCGGTTACTATTAGGCGAGATAGTGTTCAAATATGAGTATAAAAAAAAACACTCGTGTCCTTCAGTTGACCTTTGCGGTCTAAGATCACGATAACTTTGACTTTGACACTGACACCTTTAATAACTATTACTTCTTTACTTTCACGCGAGTGCAATCTATGTCAAAAGGTTAGTTCTCATAATATCTCGCTGGTATAATTATATTATCTCTGTCACACAAAATAACGGCTTAGAGTGAAAACCTCGGATTTGCAATTTTAGGTTTTTTTTTTTAAATTATATTTCTGGAAAATAAGCTCGTAACGCACAATCTTTTATGAAGCAAAATTTTAATACGATAGCTCTAGCGCTATCAACAATGTTGAACGCATACCTTCCTTGAGTCAGTTTGGTGTGATATACCTGCGACGACGCGTAAAAACATGTCGAAAAAATTGGAAAACAGCAAAAGAAGTGTATGAAATAAGTCAATATCTTTAAATATTTGGATAAAGCACATAGAAGCACATTTAAATTTTAATCATAATAAATATATAATTTGATTTTTTGTGCCTCCTGAAAAGTTACGTATTTTGTAATTGCGAGGTTATCACTATACGCCGTCGAAATAAACACAACAAAACAAATCGTCAGTGAAGTTCTAACAGTGCGTAAGTCATTTTGTGAGTGTTTTGAGATTTGCATGTAATTCACTAAATTACTTCAATGGAAAAGATTATTGCTATTTTCACGAGTTCAGATCATGACAGAGTTCATTTTATTAATAATTAAACACAATACGGTCTTAGACGTACGTTACATTCATTTCATACAGTTTTTTCACTCTCCTGTAAAGTAGCAATTTTTGACTTCCGTACTGTTAGAACTTCACTGACGAAATACATAACACACATATTAAACATATTAAATATAACTTGTGTAACTAATGTGCGTTGAGAACCATCGTAACTTGCCAAGTGACGACGTCGCCGCTCGTTATAATGGCACTCGAATTGGTCTACAATATACACTTGTCCGTTCGTTGGCCAGCGCTAACAAGCCATCGATATGCGACGAACCGATCGCGTTTGTCCCCTCCTTCGCGAAGACTGGAAGGTGGATTGAGTATATTTTGGTGAAGCCACTTGTAACGTTTAAAATAATATTAATACAAGATTTATTTTTTCATAGCAAGCTTGTATAGCACCTATATAATTAATACTCGTCATGACGAATCATACGAGCCCAAACTCGATGGGGTTGTGTCGTTTAACTATTTACATTTGCATGCAAAATTTCAGCTCAATCGGTAGCAGGGAAGTGGATCAAATTTAATTTGCAAGATTTTATTACTGACATAATGGCAAACATCGGGACAGGTGAAACTAAATAAAAGCTTGTAAAAATAGGAGTTTTTAAGGCAAGAGTGAATAAGTAACTTCTAAACAAATGTGGTCCAGGAGTAGTGGTAGCCCAGAGGTAACAACCTCGGCTTACGAGTTGTAGGTCGCGGATTCAAAAGGCCAGGCACAATCCTTTGTGTAATTTATTTCATCACCACTGCTCGCCTTCACTGTTTTAGTGACGGAAAACATCGTGAGGAAACCAGTGGGAAAAACAGGTTAGAGTTAAAAATTTGAAGACATGCGACATCATGGATTACGGACCATTCTCTCTCCTAGAGCTGAGGCCTGAGTTCCAGCTGTGGGAACATTATAAGGCCGATCATGTTTATGCTAAGAGTGTTCCATCATCGACCATATCATTGCTTACCATCAGTGCAAGTGGTTAAACGCGAACCTAACACAGTACAATAAAAAAAAGCCATAACAGAAGAAGAAAGAACAAGGAAGGGCGAACTAAGTTTATTAAGTAAATGGGATATACGTCTAAGACTAAAAGATAGACTCAATATAGATTTAAAGAACTAGCCACGGTTAGTTAGAGTTGCGAAGTGTTGTATCGGACTGAGCAGTGTTAGTTTTGTAGGTTAAGTTTTCAAGTTCCACTTACGTGGATCGAGCTAACTTCGTGCGACAGGATAGAAAGATAACAAGGTAAGCGGAAGAAGTGTTGCCACCAACTCCCCAAGAAGATGTTTTCAAAGGTTTTTCAATTAGTAGAAGTAGAAGTCTAGTGATTGACAATTGGTTTCTATTATTCTGCTGCAAAGATGACACTCTCACCGCCACGCATGTATACATTTTGCCAAAGCAGCAGGCCATGTGGGCGGCGCGCCGCCCATCCCATTTCTTTAGTGGCACGCCAAGCTTAATTTGAGAGAACTTTTGCGGCACGCCAAGTGGCACGCTGGCAGGACACGCCATATATTTATCAGTTAGTAACGGACAAAAATTTTAGTGCTAAATTTTTGGTGCGCCGGCCGCCCACATGGCCTGCCGCAACAGATAAAAAAATCAGTAATGGCTTGCTGCACTAGAATTTACGTGGGCGGCCGGCGTACCACATGGCGGTGAGAGTGTTAAGTACAAATAATCCTCGGACGATTTGATTATTTCATTAGTTTTTACTACATTACCGTCTTACGTTGGACATTTTTTATAATGTCCTAATAATCACTTGGTCCATAACATATTCTACAAAAACAATACACACTCAGCAAGCCTAGCCAAGCTACGACCTTTTCGTTTCGAATCTCTTTCTACAGTCGGTAACGCCTCCAATTCCTTTGTTCTGACCACGTGACTACGTTGAGATGATGTCATTCTCATACATTAGCGTTAATGATTGTTTACTTAGCTAAGCCCTCGGATGTCTAAGTATCTGCTTCTCCACATCGCAGTCATTCGGAAACGTACTTTAAGATTGGCAGCATTCCCACGTTCAAAATACAAATTATCTTTGCTAATCGCATTTAATTTTTTGGGCAAAGCACAAAATAAACCGGCCGCCGACCCCACGACAAATATTCTTGAAAAAAGGAAATACGTACTAAGATCCCACGACCCAAGCGTTTCGAAGTAGGTATAATTGCCTATTAGGAAAACATTCTGCCAACATGTAGATGGTATATACCGGTACACTATTGGGTTTTAATAGCGCGATAATCCGCAGTCCGATTGCGTAGCGTTATATCGATTATGGCAATAGTAAGTCCCGCAGGACCAATTGACTAGGGTTAGGCTTCCAACTAAACCCAATAGTGAATATTCAGCGATCCCTGGAAAATTCATAGTATTTGCAGCTAACCGAACAGTTTGGATCATGTGGAAAACAGTAATTAATAGGGAAGTACTCCGTCATGTAATAAATGTTTTATCTATCTATATTGTACCCGAATTTGGGACCGCAGTTTTTAAAGGTTGTCGTATTTGTTTCTGAAATCGGAAGCGGAGGTAGAAACGTGTAATGAAACTCTACTAAAACTAATCTACAAAAACTTGGAAAGGTAAAAATGTAGAGTGAATTCACAACAGAATTCGATTCGTAATCGACAGAAAACACAGGCAAAGAGGTTCCCCATGCGACAAGTAGGTGGATATAAACTTGTTTGTACGTTCGATATAAGTTCCGATTAAAATTTATCGCAACTGGAATCGGAATCGAACATATCTGGTATTTTATCAATCCAGGGTAGGTAACTTAACAGAGAACTTGCTCACTGATTTGTTTTAGCCGTGGGGTACCACAACTATAAAAAGAAAAATAAAAAAGCTTTTCAAGGTGCAAAACAAATCGGGAGTTCCGAACTGTAGTAATGAATTGAAACTCCATAAGATCTCTGCTAATTGTATGTAATGTAGTTCGTATAATTTGACTGTTTACCTAGATGTTTAAGTAATAATTCAGACTTGCATTGAACAATGAATTATGTAAACGATATTTGCGATACAATTTGTATCACGAAATCTTTCTTTATTCGTTTCTCGATAACCTGGAAATGGAAGTTTGTCTTTATTTAATGGAGCTTGAAGTTCTTGTTTTACTTTAGAGATACTCTCGGTGCAGTATTTACCAACCTTGGATCTCGGAAGCTGCTGCATTAAAAGCAATCTGCAGTATCTGTATGTGTATACGTAGTTCCGTGAACGTCTTTATTTTTTTTCGTTCATCACTTCCTTAATTCTTTATTGTACACCATAAAAAAGTTACTCTCATAACGGTGAAAGAAAACATCGTGAGGAAACCGGCCTGTCCTAGAACCAAAAAATTCGTAGACCTGTGACATCCACCAACTCGCACTGGACCCGCGTGGTGGCTTACGGCCCTTTCCCTCTCCTAGAAAGGGGGCCTGAGTCCCATCACTATCATCTCCTAAACTAACTATATCGTCTACTAAAAGGCTGATGATGATGAACCAAAAAAACATACCTACCACAATAACATAGTAAATGTATACAAGGAAAAGCTCTTTGATTTGTACTTTCTTCTGTTTCGCTAAACTAACACTAAAATGATCACCATTTGCTCAGTCTTGTTCCTGAAAAGTTATGGTCAGCTACCAGTCTCATGGTACACTGCTGAATATCAGTATTCTACATGGAAGAACTGTCTATATGTACACCATGAGACCATAACTCAACCACTAGTAAACACGAAAAATACAGACACCAATTTTACACTGTATTTTTCCAAATCAAATTCCATAAATAACTTCATAAGCGACGTCTAAAATTCAAAAACGATCGATCTTAATATAACTCACGGGGGTCTTGGAGGGACGAGGGCAAAGTAAAGGGGGCGGGGTCACATCAATTCAGCAATTTCATTATACATGATTGGAAGGCTGTTTGTTCGTGGTTGGCGCGCCGCCAGCTCGCTTGCATAATGCCCCGGCTCTGCCGCCACTAATGTACAGGCTACGAAGGTCGACTCCGAACAATGGTTGGTAACTAGCTTACAAGCTACGGTGCATGCAGGGTTAGATTGCATTGTTTGGTTACCATTCGCTTTGGACGGGTTAATAGCTCTGAATAGAGTTGCTTATCGGTGGCCACTTACGGGCATGAAGACAAAAAGTGGTGCTATCTATCGCTGACCACAGCCGGCCACAATTTGATAGTACTATAGTCAACAAAAAGCCATTAACAGATGATGTCTAAATTCTAATTTTGAAGGTGTGAGCCTGTACTTCTGTCACACAGGTTTTGAACCCACTATAAACTCCAGCTCTCATAAAGAATAGATGTTGTAATTACTTGTTACTTTAATCTTTATACGCTTTTGGAGAGAAACAAACAAAAATATCATTATTATGTCATTTATTTTATATTTAGACATATTATTTACATTTCTAATATTTCTTAACCCTTCAGATACCGTCAATTAGAGACACAATAGTAAGACAATAGATGCGCGGCCACCGGTGGTCGCTTGGGGATTCATGAATTAAAAAAATATGTAAAAAAAATCGGGATTGGGAAAATCGGGATCGCCTCGTCGTTTATACCGCATACGTCAAAAGACTGGAACAATTAGCCTGCTGCAGTCTTCCCGTCCAATTATAATTTGGGTGTCTTCAAGGCTAGAGTGAATAGACTCTTAATAAACTAGTGAGCCTAACCATCAGAGATTGCATCACTGCTTACCATCAGGTGGGATTGCAGTCAAGCACTAGTTTATATCAATTAATTAAAAAAAGAACCTGATTTATCTTTTCTCTTAATTTATTGGAGTCGGTTTAGTCAAATAAGATGAAATTGAATGTCATTATTTTATTTAACCCTTCGTGTGCCTATCTCCTAATAACAAAACGCAAAAAAAAATACATGAAGTATTTCGAACCTCTTGTATTCGGGTGACATTTCGTCCGTTTTCTCTAATAAATTTAAGCGGTATTATACAATTTTTGAGTGGACTGACCATCGATATTATATATGCACTTACTTTGCCTGCACTGATTTTATGTAAATATATTTTAAATAATTTAAACTAGTGCTTAACTGCGATCCCAGCTGATGGTAATTCACCTAGTGGTAAATTAATAAACCACCCACCAGACTAGACTGAGAGGTCAGATACCTATCTCAGTCTAGTAGTTTTTCAAAGATTTAAGGTTAAAGGAAGTAAAAAGTTCGCCTTCTATGTTCTCTTTACAGTAATGTTAGAAATACAACTGCATCGCCCAAATGTCTCGGCCGCGCTATCGCTGTGAACTTCTGCATTTCTGCCGAGCTCCGAGCTTCCTACCTTTTATGCAAAGCGTCGTGTACTGTGACGTTTATTTCTCTTTTATTGTTTTACATGAATTCGAATTTTAGCTAGAAATTGTTTAACATTCATTCGTTCATTTTAAGGAAGACTAGCTTCTGTCAGCGGCTTCGCCCGCGTGGAAGTCGGTTTCTCCATACAGCTTTGGACCCCTGTTTCATCCCCTTAGGGGGTGAATTTTTAAAAAATCCTGCCAAATTTTGAGTTCGTAGATTTTATTTTTTATTTTTGGTGGATAAAAATCATCCAAATGGCATCCCCCGTCCTTGGGCGGAGCGGGAGATAGTGTCAGTCTTTTACTGACAAAAAATCCCACCCCGCGTAGTTTCTACAATTTCCTGATTAATGAGTGAGTGGTATTTCGCTTTTAATACATAGATTTTCTGACAAACAAAGATATTATAAATAGGTGCCGATTTAATGTACACAAATAGAATATGTTTATTAAGTTAAGGATCAATTTTCATATCTGTTACGGACTTGACATGGACTTGTATAAAAGACAGTGGGCTGTGAGCCTGACAAACGTATATCTACAGAAAATGGCACAAAAATAGAATTTATAAGGCGCGCGTGTGTCGAAGGTAATAAAACTTTCTGAAATATAACAACAAAACTGTCATATAATTGAAATGACAAGTAAAAAGAATATACCTATGTCAGAAACCAGAATCGTTTATTTCAAATAGACCAATTACAAGCACTTTTGAATTGTCAAAATGTCGGTCAGTCAAACAAACAAGTGAAGCTAAATTGTACGTTCCAAAGCGTAGATCTCTATGGAGAAGAACGTGCAAGAAACTCCATAGACACTTTTAAATTATATTATGAGTTACATGAATCTTCGTTACATATTTCTTCTTGCTTCTATTATCTATACTTATAATAAATCTGTAGAGAGGTCATTTCTGTACATGAAATATATTTCCAAAATAACTATCAGGGGGTGATTAGTGATCGATACTGATGCCAAAAATGCAAACAGTAAAATTTTTGTCTGTCTGTCTGTCTTTCTGTCTGTCTGTCTGTCTGTCTGTCTGTCTGTCTGTATGTTCTTTATAGAAACAAAAACTACTCGATGGATTTTAACGAAACTTGGTACAATCATTCTTCATACTCCTGGGCAGGTTAAAGTATACTTTTCATCACGCTACGATCAATAGGAGCAGAGCAGTGAAGAGAAATGTTGGGAAAACGGGAGAAATTACTCCATTTTTTAAGCTTCCGTCGCGTTTGCAGCCTTAATGGTTAAAGCTACACAGAAAACATGTATAACGAAAATGTTCTCCTCAAAATTATATAAAAAATGTCCCACGACAGCATACGTCTATCTTTTATGGTTAACTCACAATATCACGTGTAACTCTCGATAGCTTAGCAGTTCTGAGCTTTCTGTTTATTTTTGTCTACTCTTACGTTTATAACACTGAATGTCGCTGGCATAAGCAACAGGAACCGCGTACGAAGTCGCTGGCAGAAGCTAGTGTATTAATAAAATCAAGAAGTTTGGATTTGATAAATTAAAAGTACAACTGACTAATACTTGAATAAAAAAAGAAAATAACCATTAACTTCCCGAAGAAGAAAAAAGAGAAAAAAATCTTTAATGGCATCTTACAATAATTTGAGTGCTAATGGTCAGTAGCTGGTTTTGTTTCATATTAAAAAGCATTAAAAAGGTCTCATTACAGCACAGAAAAACAACAACGTATGTTGATTAAAAAAATACAACCAAATACAATTTAAAAAAAAAACCGAAAAGTACAAAATAACTTTAATTTCGGAAGTCGATGCTTCTATAATAGTTTTGTCTTTTCATTATTTAACACCGACTACCGAATTTAAAGTTATTTATCACTTTTCAGTATTTTTTTTATATTGAAGTCGATAGTATTTTGTAGGTACTTCTCAGCCAAACTTAAAGACCTTATGGCTAGAGCGCATCTCATAACAACTCTAATAATCCCAAACACGGTTAGATTACATCAATTAACCTTCCGGCTTTATTATCAGATCAGTTTGATACATCCCCTCCCCCTTTTCTTTCAGTCAGTCATCGACTACTCCTATAAACAGAGCAATTTTACTTGTTACGACACTTCTAAGAGGAGTTCTGTTTCATATTTTCGAAGTTCATGATATGATCATAACAATATTTCTATGGGACCACTTGGAAGCAAAACTTTTCAATCAAAAAAAATTTTTAAAATTGGTCCACATTGGACCGATATCTCGGTCAATTCTGGACCTGGACACGTAAAAAAATTTAAAAGTACATCTAGCCGAACATAGAACTTCCTTCTTTTTAAAGTCGGCTAATAATAGTTTTGCTGTAGTAATCATAAACTCAATTTGTGCTCGTTTAGTGCTTTTAATTCAAAGCTTTCATAAAATTGCATGTAATAATAACACCAAGAAGTTTGCATTTGATAAGTTAAAAATTCAATTGGCTGGTACTTGAATAAAAAAAGGATAAAAACCATTAATTCACGAAGAAGAAAAAAAAAAAGAAAAATCTTAAATGGCATCTTACAATATTTTGAGTTCAAATGGCCAGTAGCTGGTTTCGTTTCTTTAAAAAGGTTTCATTACATTAAGACTTTTTTTTCCTAGCATAGAAAAACAACAACGTGTAAGTACAGATTAAATAATTGTTTTTGCTGTAGTATTTTTTTTTGTTGTTTAATGATTTTAACCCATAGCTTATTTAAAACATTGTGTTAAACTGTACAATCTTTTGTGACTAAATTTGTTATTACGTTTACTTCCTACCCTTCACAAGCCCAGCTCCAACAAAGACCTAAACTTCCAGAGGAAAGCCGTACAAAAGACTACAAATAGCTCTAAAGAGCTCAAACCTAGATCTTCGCTTACTTTAAACTGCACGTAGTTAGTTAATATGCTCCACCATTATTTTCTGCTTGCACTAAAGAGATTAACTTGGCAACACTGCTGTAATGCCTACTAATACTTGCCCTGCATATAACTGGGAATGTTTGTGAGGGAAGGGGTGTAAGACTGCTTTTCCACTAGAGACTTGCTATGGTAGCTAAAGTAGCTAGCTTTTTTGAAGTTGGGAAAATCATTTCCGCGCTCTAGGGCGGGGCGGGAGATAGTAGTAAAGATAGCGGCTGGGGCGTGAGGGCCATTGTTTCGGGCGTGCTAGCATTATTGCTTTGCAGTAAGAGGCGACCACCTGCCACTCCTCCTCGCTCCGGGCCATGGCCTATACCAAGGCCCGGCGCAAGAGATCGTTGCTGCCGATCGCTCCCACGAGGACACGACAGGCTATGCTCTACCCAAGCGGGGTGGTATGCAGCTATGCTGCAAGGATGCAATAGCTAAGCTTTGAAACTATGTGATCGTTTCCATTGATACTGAGCTGAAAATGTGCTCTGATGATGCGCAGCTCGAGCTATGCGATGTATTGATAGTAGGGAAGCACGTTGCGAGATATAAAATAAGTTTTTGCTTTCACGATGGCATGTCTACTTTCAGCGACAAGCGTGGGCCTACCACGCATCCATTACACGCATCCATAGCATACATCCATAGCAAACCTTCTTTATAAAAAAACCTATCTAAGTTGAATCCGTTTCCTCAGTGCTAAGCTATGTGCACCAACGAATATGATTGGTGGATACCAAACGCATCTATAGCAACGTAGCATAGCATATCTCTGGTGGAAAGCACCCTTAAAAGGGAAACTTCCACAGCAGTAAGTGTGTATGAATATTTTAGATGTGTATATTTGTGTCATGTTGATGTTGACGTAAGAAGTTTGTCGGCACTCGGTCTAGGGAGTTTATTTGAAAAGGTGTAGTGATGTCGGTGGAGTGATGTTATGACTATGTTGTGCGTTGATAATTTGGCGAATAGAGATGTGTGGAGGAGCTCATGGCTAAATTCTTTGACTTTGAGTTAAGGTAAGAACCCCTTCCCACAGTATTATTCCCTGTAATTCTGTGGTAAGGGGTTCTGAGTTGCCCAGTTGTGAAGGTCAGTTAGGAAGTCGTGGCAGAGCTGCTTTGAAAGAGTAACCATGACCCAGGAACGCAAAGAGCAACTGATTACTTCCATGTTGAGATATTTAACTCCTAAACCGCCTGTGTCGGAATGGTCCGACGAGTGTTTTCGTGCCCTATTCGCCAGGGTCATGTATTTGCGACTGGTCATTCCATCTCGTATAGCTCTTTAATTCCCATAGGTGGCAGAAGGTCATGGATGTGCGACTCTGTCGGAATAAACACGAAAGTGTTGGTCGGTTATATCCGACATAGGCGGTTAAAAGGTGAAAAGAAAATCACACTAATAAAACCGTAAGTTTGTGAGAGTGTGTTGTTATGTTTGTAACTTCATCACGCTCGAACGGCTGAACTGACTTCGATGAAACTTGGTATACAGGTAGACTATGTCCTGGAATAGCACGTAGGATTTTTTATGGTCTTGGGATAATGTTTTATATCACGTGGATAAAGCCGCTGGCACTAGTTAGTTATAACGTAATTAGACTTAACTAGAATGTAATTCTTGACCTGATAATTACGAGTAGGTACATTTTATTGATCCGGGGCCCTAGCCAAGAGGCATTCGCTCCGTGTCGAACTCGTAACGAAGTTCGATTTCGCCTTAGCGATGTCGACTATAAAATGGTAGCCAACGTCACATCGACCAACATAAGTCGAAGTCACAGCGAAGTGTTGATTCGAAAGAACACACGATGACCATGAACTTGATCCAATTTATATCACACGAATATGCTCAATGTAAACAATGACGTTCCTAGCGTCTAGCGGACCTCAAGGGCGATTGAAATCTGAGCGTCCTGAGTCAGTAGTGCGTGTTAGTAACAATATTAAACTGGAATGGTTAATAAAATGCCAGAAAAATGGAAAAAGGTAGCAATTGAACAGCCATGTATGTTAATCATCATTATTCCGTAACTTTCCGATTCTTTCTTAATTTTCATTTTGAAATTAATTAGGGAAGTAAAATTACTGAAATGAAAAATTTCCATTTGTTAAGGCTCTTGTTCTATCGACAATTCTCCATTCTGGCATATTCTCCACTCTTTCCATTTTTTTGCCAATAACTGTATCTTTTCTGACTCCTCAACAACAAAACTTTCATTATTTGCCGCCCGTAGTAATACAATGTTTGCATTTATATTAAAAAACGACAGCAAAAGACATACTTGATGCAAATAACACCACCAGCTGATTAAATACAGCCATGTTGATTTGCTTTTCTACAGGGTTCAAGACTTCGCTAAGCTGTCGAACGAACATTTCGAAATCTCAGCGAATTAGAATATCGAAAGTGTCACTTGGCTAAGCATTTGTATGAGAATATCGTTTATGTTGATCGAAGTTCGTTGTCGTTTCGTAACGCAGTGTGACATGGTCTAGCAATTAGCGATCGATCACGTGACATTTCGAAAGTTTATGTCAGCTCCATACATTTCGGAGATATCGAATTTCGTTATCGTTGATGAAAATGTAACGTTGTCTAGGCCCCCCGCCCTACTTCTAACAGGTGTTAAAGCGTACACGACCATAATAAAGTTATTGAACAATTCTAGTAAATTATCGCGTAGAGTTGAAGAGGGAGAGAGTTTTATGTTTGAGTTTGGTTATGTGGCAATACCATTGTCTAACTTTAATTAAGTACATCATGGTCGAATAATTCGACCGTCTGTAGTTATTAATTTGGCTGTACTAATAATGCAACAGTGAAGGAACGTTGTGAGGAAACTGGCATGTGCTAGAACCAAACGTTCGCAGACATGTGACATCCACCAATCCTTACTGAGCATAATAGAAAACGGCCGACTCCTTCTCCTCGAAAGGAGATCTGCGTCCCAGCACTGGGAACATTATAAGGCTATGCTGTGCTAAAACCGTGCAGCATTACATTTACGTAGCAGGAAGATTTTGCAGCAAAGCGCCACTCGACCCGCCCCTCCACTCATCATCATCATCATCATCATTTCAGCCGACAGACGTCCACTGTTGGACATAGGCCTCCCCCAAGTGTCGCCACAATGATCGATCCTGTGCGTCTCGCATCCATCGGTTTCCTGCAACCTTTACCAGGTCATCGGTCCACCTTGTAGGAGGCCTTATGACGCTGCGTCTTCCAGTACGAGCCCTCCACTACTTCCAACTTATAGCTTAGATACGAACGTGTACTAAAATTTCACTTTATATGAAAATGTAGGCGAGGTTTTCCACTACTGTACCCTCAGCCATGTTACGCGCGGATGCGTGGCTCGTAAAAAACTGAATCACGCAGCTGTCATGGCGAAATTTTCGGTGCAAATCTTACGCTGCAGTGGGTTTTTCAAGCTAGTTTATAAAAAGTGAAACTCCACGCTCAAAATGCCAGGGTCAGGCACAGATAGCGATATATCATCAAAAAATATAACCTCAGGCGATGTGTTACACCCAGTTTGAACGCAGTTCCTTTTAATAAACTTTACTGATATTATGTGTTTATAATACACCTTTGAATTCATGTTAGCCTAGTACTTTTTAATTGTAAAAAACGTAAGTGCTAGTATATATTGATTGCAAGCTTACTTCTATTGAGCTTCTTCTACTCCAAGTGACACTCGAAATTTAATTACTGATATGACTTCTCTCCTCGAGGTATCCTTACCTTCAGCCGCGAGGAGTAACCAGGTCCTAGGTGGACGATACTGGTTGCTGACGTGAGATGTTGATACGCTTATCATCTTAATAGTCTAGCTCAGGGATGGCAAATCTTTATTGCAGGATTGGCCACTAAATACAAAAAAAAAAAATGGCGACGTCATGACATGCCCAAAAAATCTTCACTTTGTTATAATGGCCAAAAAATTAATCTAGATGCTATTAACTCTTAATTTGCAACCCGAAGTTTGTATATCGTAATATTTGTAGTTTTTTTTTGTATTTAAATACTTGAGAAAAGGGTGATAACCGAGTGATTTTCAAATTACCCAGATCCTAAATATTTTACACGGGCGTGCTCGAACTACTTTGCTAGCACATTGGGCTTATATTGGCAGGTTGGGCCACATTGCACTGACCTGAGATGTTGATCCGCTCCTCATCGTAGTAGTCAAGCTTGTGCAGGTCGTCATCATCGTCAGGCAGCACGGCTTCCTCGGGCAGGTCGGGCCGGCGCGCGCGCGTCGCGTTGGGCGCCGCGCTCACCAGCACGCACACCACCGCCAGCGGCAGCACAACCTCCATGGCGACATCACCGCGTGCCCACTACCACACGGACGCTGCTGGAAACATATCACAGTATTAGCAGTGATCAGGAAATTAAAACCTATGAAGAGCAGAGACATAGTGTGAACTAATTTAGACGTGGGCAAAGGCGCGACTTTTTTCTTTAATTTCGAATTAAGTTAAAATAGAGTTTGTGATATACTCAACTTCTAATGCTAAAATCAGTAATTAGGTGAAAGTGACCTTGAGCAATAAGAAAAAAGATTTTCCATAATTTTTAGTACTGTAGATATAGGAGCCAGTATCATAGGTTATACCTACGTTATATTGGTACATAGGTACACAATTGATAATGTCGTTGAAAAATTGTAATATTGAAGATGAAATGACTATCCCCATAGGCATATATAGAGGGGAGGGGGGGAGCGAGTATGGTTCCTATCCCAGTATGAATTTGCGCCCACCCCATCAGGTAGTTCAACATAACTACAAAATTCTATGAGCAAGGTCAAAATGCTGATTACATTAATAGTTTTCTTAAAAGGAATATTTGTGATTTTGAACCGACTTCGAAAAGGAAGAGGTTCCATGTTCGGCTGAAGTTATGTTTTTTTTTGAAGTTTTGCTTACTATGAGCATCACATATCATATTTTAATATTTGCATGCGAAATCATCGCAAAATGTGTGCACACTAATAAATTATAAGTTACCATTTCTTGTACCGCATTTAATGCGAATAAATGGACTTTGACTTTGACAAAATCAGGCCACGTCAGGGGTCAGACCTCCCTTGATAAATAACCTAGATACGCCGATATGCATCCTATATTAATTTATCAATATCATTGTTGAAACGTTAAAGATAGGGCAGTTTAGTGTAAAGAAACAGTGGAATCGAGAACTATAGTTACTAGTTTAGCTGCTAAAATGTACTGCATAATCAAACAGATTGACGGACTTGTAGATCATGTGTTCTTTAAGCAAAAACTACATTAGACCGACACACGAGTCATGCTCGTGAACGCGTGCCATCAGATGAGACTAGTCTTCTCTTAGCTGCCAGTGGCTTAATTCACGGCGTCCTTACCTTCCGCATGACGCAGGTCCTCACCGGACATGGCAAGTTCGGGAGGTTCCTGCATCGGATTCGAGCGGAAGAGACGCCCGGGTGCCGCCACTGTGCGGAACGCCCGGAGGACACGGTGGAGCACACAGTTGAGGTGTGCCCTGCTTGGGCGGAGCAACGCCGTGTCCTCGTGGGGGCGATCGGCGGCGGAGACCTCTCGCGCCGGGCCTTGGTTCAGGCCATGGTCCGGAGCGAGGAGGAGTGGCAGGCGGTCGCTAGCAAAGGAGGAGGCAGACCGCATCAGGCAACGGCGCCCTCGCCACCGCCGCCGGGACTCCGATACCGATTTCCGGCCACCGTAGACGCGGGCTCGCGGACGGCGAGCCATGGGTAGCTCGCTGTCCGATCGTCCGGTAACTGTCCGGAACGAGCCAAGGCGTCGACGGCGCGCACTGTTCCCGCGCGCCTCAAGGAGTTGTCAGCAACAGGAGGGGCCCATCTGGGTCGAAGCCTACCGGGGTCGGGGTTATCCGAAAGGAAACTAGAGCCCCGGTATGAAGGCTAGAAGGAACGGCGCGAGGTTTTTAGTCAGTAAGACTCTGACACTGTCTCCCGCTCCACCCAAGAGTGGGTTTCGTCAATGATGATTTTCCCCGTCGAGAGAAAAAAAAAAGTGGCTTAATTCAGTTTCTATCTTTTAATTATTATTTTTAATTTTTATTTAATATCTACATTGTGCTCACATAATAGAAGAATCAAGAAATATGTAACCAAACATTATATGTAACACATAATATGATTTAAAAGAGTGTCCATAGAGTTTCTTGCACGTTCTTCTCCATAGAGATCTACGCTTTGGAACGTGCAATTTAGCTTCACTTTTCTTGGACTGACCGACATTTGACTATGCAAATGGTCTATTTGAAATAAATGCTTTGATTTTTGAAACATGTAACATGCCTGATTTGTACGTAGAACGACGTCGCGTGGCGTGGATCAAGTAGCAGCTCTACAAGTCTAGTTTCCATAAAAAAATTATGAAGGCCGATGCGCCCAGATAGGCGTGTTACCTTAATTGTTTTCTAGCTAACTTTGTTGACAAGAATAAAGAACAAGAGGAGAAACCAATCAACTATGCTCTATTTCCATTCCGACTCTACGAGAACTTTGTTCTATATTTCAAGAATTAAAATAATTCAACCGAAATATATTACATATTTTTACCGTTTCTATTATGAGTACAAAGACCTCGATGTATATAGAGGTCAGACTTCAATCATAGATTTCGCTTTGAGAAAATAACTCTGGCGTAAATCCTGAACATTCGGAAAAGTTAATTAAGCTGAAGAATGTTCAATGATTTCGTGAAAGTAAGCATTTGATGAGATAATCGCTCGGTAGACGGGATGCTGTGATGATATTGTATTAGTTGATTGACCGCTATCTCACATGTTGGAAAGCGACGATGCGGTTGGCGATGGAGCGCGCTTACCTAGAAGTAACCTATTCACTCTTGACTTAAATATTCCCGGGTTGCAGCAATATCGGGTAAAATAGGGTGAATAGAAACTTAGAGGTGAATAGATACAAAACTTCAAAGGGTATTTAGTCGATAGGTATTTACTACTGCACTGGAGTTGGTACCAGTCGCGTCGATAAAACTCAGTCTAGAGGGTTATTATTTTGCGGTTTTTTATGGTGGTAAATTACTCACTGATTTCTCCCGTTTTAGAGCAGAGCGGGATGGCGTGTCAGACTTTAACTGATTAAAACCGTACCTATGTTCCTTCTTTGCCTTGCGTTACAAGACCCAAGGGTTCCCTTTCAGATTACCCTAGTAGGCTTTGGCCCTGCTGAGCCCCAACGGTTTAGCTGGCATCAGTTTAAAGCACGCGTGCCATCGACGACTCTGGTTTGGTCCGGATGGTTACAGGACGACCGGACGGCGAGCTACCCATTGCTCGTCGTCCACCAACCCTCGCCTACGATGGCTGAAAATCGGGGTCAGGGTCCTATTATTATTATGTTAAGAACTCAGTTCACTAACGAATAAAGGATCGAGATCTAGCTGTGCATCCGTTCAAATCTTCATAGAGCTGGTAACAATCATTTGAGTTTTATATGTATAGCTCCTTGGCTATATCGTGTTGGTACGTGAGACTTATATTAATGGGCAACACCGCGTAACAACAGATGTACACATATGGTGAGCCTGTGAGGTGACCGCACTTCTGACACCTGTCCAATTCGGAGCCGGTCCAACTTGGCAGCCGGCCCAACTGGAGCGAATTAATTACACTCATACACCGAGAGTTTGTAGCCTTTTAATACCGCTCATTCGACAGATCGGGGAAACATCCAGGGAATATAAGAAAACATGTTTATTCTGCTTGAATAGACGCACAAATTATTACAAAAAAATCCCCGCCAAGCCGTGTATACAGGGCTTAACTGTATTGATTAACAATGTACTCTGTGTATTGCATCATACAACATAGACAAAAGAGTTGTCCAGGTTATCTGTACATACATCCATCGTCGACCACATCATCGCTTACCATCAGGTGAGATAGTGGTCAAACGCGAGCCTATCAATAATTAAAAAAGGAAGAAATAACAACAGGATAATTAAGTCGTATAGTACATAGCACTTACTATAATAATAATATAATCAAGGCAGCATTACCTTAATTAACATAACATAACATGACATAATCTTACTGTACAATCAAATTAACACAACTAAAAAAAAAAGAAATCCAATGTATTTGGATTAATAATACTTACTAAAAATTAAAATAAATTGATAACATTAAAACTGAATTCAATAAATGGAAAACTTTTCATACAAATTCAAGTCAATTTGAAAAACACAAAAAATTAATATAAGAGACTAAAATGAAAATTAAATTCGAAACGTCAAGAGTTTTAGGAAACATCTAAAGATACCATTTAAGAGGGTCCTTCTCCACTCGCTTATCGTAAACATCGAAAATGGTTTAAAAGCTTCTTACTTCATTTAATGCCTTCCAACGCGATGTTTGACGAAAAGGCTACGCAAAAAAAGAGAGATAACGCCTGGAAACTCTGTTAGTATTCGGAAATTCCGAGATTTACTCGAAAATTTCACAAAACTTGCTCCAGGAAATAGCTGTTTTTCAACCCTTAAAAGTTTTTGGAAAAAGTTGTCATCATTTAGAATCTTAATAAAATTTGCAAGGTCTCTAGAGGATTACGTTTTGACTTTTTTCATTTTTAGGCAAATTATGAAGTGTCAAAGTTCATACAAAATAGGACATTTTCAGAGGTTTTTACTGGATTAGTTTTACACAAATTTAGAAATTGGTTTCGTTAGAAACCTAGATAATATCCACAAGATACTGTGTTTCCAAAATATCTAATGAAAAATGTGTAAAAACATCATAATCAGTTATGAGCGGTTGTATGAAAAACAGTGAAAATGTGAGTCATGATGCACCACCTTAAGTCGTAATTAGATACAAAATGTATGCCTTTAACGATATTTTCGTTTATTGAAATTGCTGCGATAACTATTTAAAAGCTTTAATTTAAAACTTATTTATACGAAACAAATATAACAATTATATTATGGATTATACTTTCACCAGGACTAGTTTCTATATATAATATTGTTTATGACGAACAATGAAAAGAATTTCCGTGTCTACTACCTACTACTATCAAAAAAAGATGCCCATGAATTCGAAACAGATGATGGACACTTTATCGAAAATTGAGTGAGGTCAAAATGTCAGGCACAATTTTCTTCAATTATCGTGTCTAACCTTCCTGGTATCACGTCACACTATTACTATACAGGTGAAACTTTGTGAGTGTGTGTTTGTTGCTTCTGTCATTTGAACTCCTGTCGAATTTTAATGAAAAACCTTTTATTGTATAGGATACTTTTCATCCTCGTATGTTCCCTTGGGATAACTTTCTTCTTTCTCGCGGGCAAAGCTGCTGGCAGCAGAAAGTTATTATGCAACATTATTTTTAGTATTTACGACTTTCAAATACCTATACCCCGCTAAATTTTGATCGTTTAAATGATTTCTCGTGGAGGGCCGATCCGGTACAGGGAACACTATCGATTTGTAATGATTAAATTAAAAAATAAAGTACCTTTTTTTAAAACTCGTATTTAAAAATATTTTAAAATAGTCACAAGTTGGACACCGCCAACACAGTTTACGGCACAGCGGGGTGCGGGAGCAAAACGACCCGTCTCTCGGTCACCTTGATGGCCCGGTAACTATGTATTTTTGCAGGTAACAATGACTGAACAGAATGAAATTTGGCACACGAGTAGGCCATGTCCTGGAATAGCATACTGGAAACTTTGATCCCGTGAGAGTGTTCCCTTAGGACAATTGTCTGCTTTCACGTGGGTGAAGCCGCGGGCAGCGCTAGTATACCATAATTGCGTCACTAGCCGAGTTAGGGCTGTTATTGTTGACGTGTCTACTACTAACTGTATATAACTGTAACGGAAAACTAAGCCAAAGATAACTGTAACACGCAATTATAATTTAATCGCCGCGAGCTATGACATACAACCGTTGATCACGCGTCGCTGTGGAACAATTATACAGGGTTATTTGTAAAACACTAACAATCTTCCGGGACTGTATTACTAACATCATAAACAACAACTTGTTCTATGACTTTTTACAAAACATAATTCATTTACTAAAAACAAACCTTCAAGATTTCGTTGTTCTATCTAACACATTTCAACTCTGTATTTTGCTATACCTACCTACATCTGTATGACGCGACGCTATCAAGCACCCCCGCCGCTTGATCCCCGGTCAAATCCACTATTGTACTACGCTTGCTTTGCATAGAATTCGTAATATTTAGAAAGTTCAATTTAAATATTTTTATTTTTGTATGAAAACTCTGATGAACTAAAACTTGATACAAAAGTTGCTATTTACGATGTTAGCAACATAGTCCTGAGAGGTTGCCAGTGTTTTACAAATAACCCTGTATAAAGGGTAAGTTTTTTCTTCGAAATATTTGCTATAATCGCCACGCTTGGCAGGCGTTGTTGAAATCCACAGAGAATGCTGCTGCATATGTCCTTTAGTCGCCTCTTAAGACATCCACTGGAAGAGATGGGATAGTGCGATTCTTTACGTCCGACCGCCATACGGAACACATTAATGACTATAATTCCATAAATAAAAATTGCCTGCAAAATGCCACAAGAATATTTGAATGATGGACTACCCTAACTGGCGCCTTACGTCTGTGGACGCCTTCAACTGAAGAGTCGAAGGCTATGTCAGATTAGTAAGCGTCATAGCTGTCGTCAGAATATGACAAATTGAGAGACGCGGGCAGCGGCGGCGGCGTTTTGGGAAGATTGTTTACGAGGTCGTTGTTATTTATGTTGTACGCAACCTATTTCGACTTGGGCTTCAAAAATTACCTTTTTCTTTCTGCTAATATTATTACTCTACATAAATATTAATATTGTAAAATTCATCACTGCTTACCATCAGGTGGGATTGCAGTCAAGCACTAGTTTATATGAATTAACCCTTCAGATACCGTCAATTAGAGACACAATAGTAAGACAATACATGCGCGGCCACCGGTGGTCGCTTGGGGATCCATGAATTAAAAAAAAAATCAAAAGTTTGCCAATGTTTGTGTGTTTGTCAATTTTTCACGCTCGAATCATAGCTCGAAGCTTCGTTCGGTGGAATGGATTTCAATGAAACTTGGTACGAGGTAGATTATGCCCTGAAATAGACATAGCTTTTTATCCAGGGAGTGTGTTCATCATCATCTTCATTTCAGCCAAAAGACGTCCACTGTTGAACATAGGCCTCCCCAAGTACCATACTACACACAAGTACCCTACTCTTCCTATAGATATGTATATTTAGAAATATATAAGTATGTTTATCAGTTGTCTAGTACTCATACCATAAAAGGTTTGCTTCGTTTGGGACTAGATGGCGTTGTGTGATAGTTGTGGAATATTATTGTTATTTGGTTGAGATAGAATGTTACGGAACATGCCTATATCAGTTCTGTTCAAATTCTAGGATCTTATCGTATATTTCTACAGGACTCGACCTCGACAAATACACGTTCTCTATATTCTTCCCACATGTTCCGAGGATTTCTCCAAAATGCACGGTTAAGTATTCAACCTGTAGTTACGCCACAAACTACAATAAATCACATTAGTTAGTAACGCGATCAACAGGATGGTGTGAGACAACTGTTTGTATGGCAGTTCTTTTTTATCTGATAGCTAATTGAAAGTTTTATGTCCACCTGTAGTTTCAGATGTCTATAAAGTTAATTTCTGTAGTTACAAGCCCAAGGAGAACTACCTACTACTACGAAGGATAGTTATCTAATTACTTGTCCTTGTTAAAGTAATACCTAAGTCCTAATGTCTGCAAGCAGCTCCTGTCCAATCTAGGGGGTCTAGAAGCCTCCTACCGGAGGCTTTACGTGGGGATGGGTCGGTTCATGCCCTTTTACAGAACGCTAGTGCGGGTGCCGTCAATGCGAAAGTGACTAGTGGCCGAACTGAACGCGTTTCAGGGTTATGACCATCCGGATGGTGTGGGGATACAGTACAGTCTCTCACGAAGCCCTCCTTGCCGACCTGCCGCCATGCGATAGGTAGGTAATGAAATAAATTACACATAGTAATACACCTGGCTGGGGATGAACCCGTGACCTACAAATCGTATGTCGGGGCCGTTACCGCTCGGCCACCATCGCTCACCTAGCAGTATGGTTTATATTCTTTAAAAAAAAGTGTGACCAAAAACCTTTGAGTACCTATACACAATGATTAATCGACAAACATAGCCGTTATAATCTACGGTATCGATTGAAACTGTCCCAGATATCCCTTTAAAAGAAACTCTCCACGTCCAAACAGATTTGAACAAAAATAAACCGACAAGCAACAACAAGCTTTTGCATCGGCCACAAGAGAGCGAGCCGGAACATCGCCATTGTTATGTTCCACGACGGAAGTCGGATACCTTCGGCTTTCTTCGCGGTGGCTCGGGCTTCGGGTACAATCGTATTGTCGCCAACAAATTGACTATTTAAATATGATATCTTCCCCAACCTTTTCCGCCTATTCTGATTATTTTTTTTCCACTTTCTGTGGAAAATTTCCATTGAGGTTCCCTTTTAGGTAATTTGGAGATGACGTTAAAGATAAATACGAGAGTGGTTCTGGGTTGCGATTGGATAAACGGAAAACTTTTTGATTGGAGTGTTATTGTCACAACCTGGCCAATTATTTTATTATTATCTATCGAAAAAGTAATGTTTTTTTTTTAATGTTGCCGAAGACTTGTAACAGGAGTGTTTCGTATCGTGGATGCGTTCACATGTAAACTCATACACACAAGACACCCAGACACGGAACAGCTATTTGTAGGCCATACAAATATTTGTTCCGTGCGAGAATCAAACCTGGGGCATTTCACGCAAAGCGGACAGCGAAAAAAAAGTGAGGTTCTGAAATTCGTTCATATTTAGCGTATTTGTACTTCTAAGGGATATGAACGTGTTCACATAATATTTTTTTTTATTTTAGGTTTAGTTGTTAAGATATGGAATTCCAAAGAATTGACCTGATTGACGGAAGTGTTTCTAGGAAATTTTATTTTCATATTAAAGATAATTACTATGAAATAGTTAATATATTTTTTTATAGGAAATTAACCGTTCAGTGGCTGTTTATGATGTTCTTAACCCTTCAGATACCGTCAATTAGAGACACAATAGTAAGACAATAGATGCGCGGCCACCGGTGGTCGCTTGGGGATTCATGAATTAACTAGCACCTAAGAGGTTGCTAGTGTTTTACAAATAACCCTGTATAAATACACGTATGTATACTTGATATAAGTTTCTGGGTACTAACATAAATATTTACTCCAAGCAACGTCTACGAAGCCAACATCTATTTATAAAATATAACAAACATTATACATTTCCGTTTTCCCAATAAATAACTGACTAGCCGTCTCGGCGGTATTCCCGGCGGGATCTCTGAGGTGAAGGGTAAACTATTGAACATGAACGGATCACCGACGTTCCTTAATACGTCATAGTGACGTACTCGGGTATAAGGGACGTGCCTCTCCCCTTTATCGGGCATTCATCCAGAGTCAGGCTGTATATAAAAGATCCTTTATTCCGATAGAAAGACCTTTTTGGAAAAAAATATCGTCTTCAAACTACGTTATTTTTAAATCATCATTCAAAACTTTTTTTTTTATTGTTGATAGGTTTGCGCTTAACCGCTATCTCACCTGATGGAAAGCGACGATGCGGTCGACGATGGAACGCGCCCACCTAGAAGAAACCTATTCACTCTCGACTTAAAGATTCCCGGGTAACTAACGGGTTTACCTGCTGTACTAAACGAATGGGGCTTGAAATAAAGAAATAATTCATTAAGTTAGAAATACACTGTGCACACGTGTGCCATACACGGCCGATCTCGGCTCGTCGTCAGTCTCCCTCTCCACGCATTTTAAGTGGAAACTAGACTTGTAGTGCTACACTTGACCCACGCCACTCGACGTCGTTCTACGTACTAATCAGGCGTGTTACACGTGTGCGTCGGTCTAATTTATAGTTCTTGGCTAATGTGTACAAGGAAACAACATCTTTATATTTCATGTACATAGATGTGTGGCGATGGCGTATCTGAAAACGCAGAGAAAGCCACAAGGTGGATCCATGCCAGAACATAAGGATCACGGGAATCCGATGGATGCGTGACGCACAAGACCGGTGCTTATAGTAACGCTTGGGGGAGGGCTGTGTCCAGCAGTGGACGTCTTTCCACTGATACGATGACGACAGGTGGACAACGTCTCATTTCTCGGTTGTTATAGTATGATCTTTGTTGATACGTCATTAGATGTTTTTTCATCCGTTTTTACTATGGTGGACTGGAAAGAAGTAAAAGAATACCTGTGGTCTACAATGCAAAAGGCAATTGAAGGAACATAATTATGTTTTTAGTCAGTAAAAGTCAGATACGCTCTACCGTTTTACCGTAGGGCGGGAGAAGTCATTAGAACATTTCCCACCTCAAAATAAAATGTACCTACTATAGTTGAGAAGAATTGATAGATAAACCCTTGTTGTTAATTTTACAAAAATCATTTCCTCTTCGAGAGATTGATAATCTGTATAAGTGGACAGTAGACAAGACAATTGGGTGTTACGCCAAAATGGAGGGCGACGTCACTTTCTCAAATTGCGTCACTCGGCGTAAACGACATTATCGCGTCAAGTTACGGGATTGCCCGGAATCTGACGTTTGCTGTTTTCATTGGCGGGCGAATTTATCCGTCATTTGGAGATAGGGATGCGAGGATTGAAATCGTAATATTGGAAACAAATCACCTACAAATTGCTGATAAATTGTCTGAATTATTTTCTAAGTTTAGCTAGGACATTACTGACACTTCGTGCCTCGGGAAGCATGTAAATCCGTTGGTCTAGGTTGCTTGGTTGTTGATATTAATAATAGTAATATTATTAATAATAGTTTATTTCAGAAAAAATACAGTTGATAAAAACAGTTTTGTCAAATTATACGTGATAAATACAGAAAAAGAGTGTCGTTGGTACCTGTACTAATAAATAAACATTCTATCACAGACATTTGACAGTCGTTAAAGGTAGTCAGACGACAGGAAGTCTGATCGTCAGTCTATCCAAGTAGTACCGTGTTGCCCAGTCACTGAGGTGTGGAGGTCTGATAGACACAGTTGGGAAAAGGCTAGGGAGAACATGATTATTCAATTACAGTATTATTTAATCTACATACTGTTATAGAAGTACGTTTAAAACCAGCTAGTACTTTACATGAACTGCGCAAAAAGAAACATTTAAGTGCTTTGTTTTGAAAACTCGTCATCATTTCAGCCGAAAGACAACATTGAACATTGGACTCCCCCAAGTCGAATAGTCCGTCTATTCAGGCAGAATAAACATGTTGTCTTTCTTTACCACAGCGAACGGTTACTGTACGTCTCGCATCTATCGGATTCCCGCAACCCGCAACCCGAGGCGTGGCTGGAAAGACCTCACGGCGTCCTTACCTACCGCATGACGCAGGTCCTCACCGGTCATGGCACGTTCGGCAGGTACCTGTTGCCCGGAGGAAACGGTAGAGCACATAGTCGCGGTGTGCCCTGCCTGGGCGGAGCATCGCCGTGCCCTCGTGGGGGCGATCGGCGGCGGAGAACTCTCACGCCGGGCCCTGGTCGAGGCCATGATCCGGAGCGAGGAGGAATGGCAGGCGGGCCTAGGCTAGAAGGAACGGGATGGGATTTTTAGTCAGTAAGAGTCTGACATTATCCCCGCTCCACCCAAGAGCAGGTTTTGTCATAAGATGATTTTCCACATCGAAAAAAAAAAAAAAGGTCATTCCACCTTGTAAACCACCATTTGAAAACTATATATCATATTTATAATTAGCACTATACTTTAGCAAAGGTTCATGAACCTCACCTCTATTTAGGTTTCGATTTCATTAATGAAGTTTGCTAGACCATAAAAAAATGTCGGCTCCCACCGGGCCATGTTTTATAGTAGTGTTTGCAAAGAGTTTTGGACAATTTCCCGTCACCTAACGGACCTTACGAAAAATAATATTATTCTAACAAATTCCACGTTTCTTTATCCAACTCCAATGTTTCCTTTTTTATATAAACGTTGCCTCACACCTGGAGTGACTCCTTTATCGTCACTGCGTTCACACATATGTAAAATTCACATACAATTCACCCGGACCGGGAACAGATATCTGTAGGCCATACAAATATTTGTTCCGCGCTGCAATCGAACCCGCGCGGCCGCCCCACGCAGCGCAGTAGCCAATCGGTTTGTAGCCGGTGGGTAACTTGTGTGTCAATCACAATTACATTCCTACTATAACAAAATACTGAAAATATATAGTAATTGGAATAATGCACACTCTTATACACCCCAAATAGAAAGTAAGGTTATAATCATAATTCGAGTACTGAAATACTTAAATGCAGTTTAGGTAGTTTTTTTACTAAATTAGGCATCCTAATTGGAGGCAAATAATATAGGAATCGATGCACACACAAATACGCTATAGTGAAGCAATCAAGATATTTCAAAAGTTTATCGATATAGGTAATGTTTATCCTAAAATAATTGCGAATTATTTTAGGATAAAAATTACCTGTTACCTAAAAAAATCTTGGTTATTTAAGTATAAAATTAGCTGAAATTGATTTAATAAACGATTCTGAAGATACTACTTTCAGGTTTTGCGTTTATTATGATATGTGTTGTATAAAAAAAACTGTATTATTTATTATTATTATGAGCCAGTTGTGTCCGCTGCAGGGTAAAGGCCTCCGTTCCGTTATTCCATTTTTTTTCTGTCCTTAGCCACTTCTGACTAAAAAAACTCTATATTGTTCAAAATGACAATTCGCAATTAAGAGCTAAAGATATAAAAACGGAGATTCTATTTCCCAAAGCGATACAGTCAGTGGTATCGTCAGAATCAATAACGTACACCGTCAGCATACAATTCAGTCACTAATAAACGCTTTCCATCCAACAAGGGTGCGGTGAGACTGACGTCACGTCATCCCCGGCCGGGCGACGTCAGTCAAGCGTCGACGGCGGCCGGTCAACGTGCCGGCCAAGCGGCCGCCACTTTGTGGATGACGGGGGTGAACTCATCAGTCGGCGGGCGATGCGCTTTGTTAGATAAAGTGGAGCTTGCGAAATAGCGCCTGGGATTAAAATGGCGATGTCGTGATAAATTTTTTCGTAGACTTATCGCGGGGTATCTGTGTACATTCGTGCGGATGACGATGATGTTTTATATATATAATAAATAACCAGTTTTAACTTTGAAAATAGCGGTGTCTGTGATAGAATAGCAAAGACGAATAATGTTCCCAGTTTGCGCTAAGGCCCTGATTCCACAAAATAAAGAATTAGCTGTTAGTGGCTTTCCCCGCGTGATAATAGATAATTATCCCAAGTGTACTTACTTCCGAGATAAAAAGTATCCTATATACTACACCGGGGCATGATCTACCCATGTAATAAATTTCATCCAAATCCCGTTAGCCGTTCGAGCGTGAAGAAGTGACAAACACTCACAAACTTGCGCCTTTTTTACGCTAAATATTAGTGTGAAAAGTTTAAGTTACCTTTTTTTAAGGCAAAGAAATCAGTAAATAACTTCACTCCTTCTGGATAGAGCGACATCCCGTGTCTGAATTTTACTGACTAAAACCCACCCTTCAGTTGCCCTTTGTATTTCAGGGTCGCGGTGACTTTTTCGAACAATTTCGCAACCCTTTGCTGAGTATTCTGTCAAGAGCAGACAATCGAGAGCCCGCTGAAACTTTTGTAAATTAGGGTCTGTTTATATTGTAAGGTTTCAATAAAAGCCATAATTAGTATTTGATTAAATTTTTGAGTTTATTTTATGTCACAACATTTAAATTTAACTTAAGTGTCTAGACCGGAAGTCGTTTAAATAACGAGTTTAAAATATTAAAAGGGGGGAGGCAGAGGTTAAGTCCTAGGTCAGAGAATAGTCAGTCTGACCAGATCACTTCGGACGTTAACTCTAGTATTTATTCGACTATACTAAGTTTACCAGCTTAGCAGTCTACATTTTGCACAAAATAATTAATTCATGAATCCCCAAGCGACCACCGGTGGCCGCGCATCTATTGTCTTACTATTGTGTCTCTAATTGACGGTATCTGAAGGGTTAAGAAACAGTGTGATTATTATCTGAAGAAATAAACAGGTGCATTATTTTAAGGTGTGTGTTATTCCTTGCATAAGTTGTTTTACCATTTTCTTAAAGCAAATCGCTTGCTTGTACTTTATATGTCCTAGTTCCGTTGATGCCCTGATACAATACTTCAAAATTGTACATTTTCATTTTATATCGGTATTGTTTTTCATACAAAGCCTATGAAAATAGGTAAACTAACAGCACAAGAAGACGGTATAGGAAGGAGTGCTTTCTCCGGAAATTACTTGCCGTAGAACAGGCATGTGTCGTTTCCTCTATGTGCTCGACACAATGCACGTGTCCCGACTCTTCATAGATCCATATAAATGTAGTATTGGAATGCTATTGGAAACGAAGTTTTGCAAACTGGGAGATTGCGTTACGATGTAAGTTTTGAGCATAAAGTTTTGGGTCCAAGGATGTTTATATCTTTGTTTGAAGCAGAACTTCTTTCGGTTGTTTGACCAGGACACACAGACATAGGTATGGTAGAAATAGTAGTTCTATTTCTTCCAAACTACGAAACTGTTATCCGCTCAGTTTTACTTCTGAACACTAAAATTGATCACACTTTGTATTATTAAGGCGAATGTTTGTCTGTATGTTTGTTGTTCCTTCAAGCTTAAATGGCTGCATGAATTTGGATGAGGCACACGGGAGGACCATGTTCTAGAATGGATACTGGGTACTTTTGTTCAGGGAGTGTGTCCCACGACTTTCACGCTGACAGAAGGTAGCTGGTTACAAAATATATTGTCAAAAGACAGTGCCAATAATTTTTTTATTACTTTTTCCAATACCGTTTTTGAACAAAAGATAGAAACTTACACTGACAGGGAGACTTAAAATAAATAAGAGCGCTATAGAAAGACGTCGTTTTCCTATAGCGCTCTATTAACGCAAAATGCCATTGATTGTGATACCACAATGGACGCGGACAGCGCGTTGAGTCTCACACGCGCCTCAAAGAGATGTCAGCAAAATTGACGAGGCCACTTTGGGGCGACGCCTGCCAAGACTACGGATTGTTTGAGTGTAACCTGTAACTTGGTTGGTTGACAGTCGTTCCATGTAATACACGAGTATGCAGCCGCATTCGGTTGGACTGGAAGCCAACCCCAAGTTAGGTTAGTTGGAGAAAAAGGTTAGGCAGAAATAATTGAAGCTAGAACTACACAGCGCACACGTGTGCTACACTCAGCAGCCCAGCTGGGTCGAAGCCTACTGGGGCCAGGGTTATCCGAAAGGGAGCTTGACCTCCGGTATGAAGGCTAGATGGAACAGGGTGGGTCTTTAGTCAGTAAGAGTCTGACACTATCTCCCGCTCCGCCCAAGAGCAGGGGTTGTTATGGATGATTTTCCCCACCAAAAAAAAAAAACACGGTTGCTATACTCGTCGAACTGGACGCTAAATCTCCATACATTTTATATGGAAACTACTTGTAGAGCTACACTTGATCCACGACACGTGACGTCGTTCTACGTACAAATCAGGCGTGTTACACGTGTGCGACATGTCGGTCTAATGTAGTTCTAACCTTACTCTTGTGTGATAGTGATGTGTGCATATTTGTGAGTTTTAGTTTATCTGGGCTGAAGAATCCAGTTATATTTTTTCTCTCCTAATTAAATTAAATAAAAATAAAGTAATACAAGGCGTGAAATAAAGTAGTACATAAAATTATATTAATCTTGTTCGATCAGGCGACACGCGATACAAGTGTTAACTAGTTTTAACTGCTTGTATTATTATACGCATAACCATTACTACGATTAATAAGAGGATAAATATTTCATATTCATTATACAGGAAAGTACATACGCAAGGTTTAAATTGATGCGTTTTAATTAATTACATCAAGGCTTAGATTTTATTATGGAGAATATATTATATTGATTGCTTGCGTCTGGCATAAGTAGTAAGTACATAGTCCGTAATAAATAATCCCAGTTTTAAAACGTAGCCTTTTTTTTCCTTGTTATTAAGAATAAATTTCTTAATAATTAATTACAATCTAGCCTAACAGACTAATAAGTAATTTGAATCTAAGTTATTTTTATACGGTTTTTTTTTTAATTTATGAATCCCCAAGCGACCACCGGTGGCCGCGCATCTATTGTCTTACTATTGTGTCTCTAATTGACGGTATCTGAAGGGTTAAACTAAGAATAGCGTCCTTTAGCACTTATAGAAGTCCACAGCACTTTCTTAGAGTCTGATATTGATAAATAACGTAGCCTATGCGCTATTTTAAGACATAGTATACAAGCTTAATAACATAATGCTGCACAAAAATACATACAATCTTTCATTCTTGTAAAAGCGAACACACTACATCACATTACGTCTTTGTGATGTGATGTAGTGTGCTGTGATATAGTGTGGTACGACTAATAGAGTAGTATGAAAGAGGAAGAAATGCCCTAAACTCAAATATATTGGGTTAAGAACATTATGTAGGTAAGTAATAAAATAGCTAACCAGAATAACCCGAACCCACATGATCCAGAAAAAGCTCCCTAAGCTTACATACAACGTAGAAATAGAAGGTTTGGATCCCAATGAACTCTGAAAAAAATATTATTAACTTTTTATCTACAATAATATTATAAAGAGGTAAAAAGCAAGGAGCGAGGTTGCCTTTTTGTTTTTTTGTTTATAGGAGGTAATCGTTGAAAGTACTGCTCCAATAGCTAAATTTTTTTTCACTGATAGAAAGCTGCTTTATTCCCTAGTGATATTTCACTATAATTATGTTTATTGTTAATTAGTTCGTTTGAATAAAACATACCCCATCAGATAATAAAAAAAAACAAACTTAACTTTTGATCACTGTCGATCTCCATACCAAAACATAACCTACAAACTACCCCTGATTGGCCAGTACCTGACCTCCCCTCGCCCGAGGGCCGGGAGCGAACCAAACATTTTATATTCTCAAGCGGCGCCGGGGCAAAGAAACGTTTTCTTTAAGATTCTCTCCAATTAGCGAGACGTAGTTAGAGCAGGTTTATAGCTCGGATTGAATTAGACAGGCTGGTAGGGGTTGGGTTCAAGCTGGAACTGTAAATTGTTCTTCTTTATTTAGTGTAGTTGAAGTAGTAGTAGTATTTATTTGCTCAAAATTTATGAGTCTTTAATAGTGGCCGGTACATAGACCGATTTAAATAAACAAGGCATTCTCTACCAGTCAATCTTTGGGTTAAAAAAAACAATATTATTTTATTTTATTATTTTATTTTATTTTATTTTATTTGGGTGGCTTACAGCTAATAATACAAGATAAACGACGAGATAGATCATGATGAGCCATTTACAAGCCTCCACATATAGTATTATATTGTAGTATTGTATTGTAGTAGTATATTGTGGTAGATGCCTTAATTTTTTTTTTATTTAGGTTACCTAAAATATCACACATATATTATAATGGTGAAAGTTTGTGAGTGTCACCAGATAAGCGCTGAGCTCCATGAAAAGATATAATCCTAACCCCAACATAGTTTTTTTTTTTTTCGGTGAGCAAAAATCTTATGACAACCCCCGCCTTTGGGTGGAGCGGGAGATAGTGTCAGACTCATACTGACTAAAATCCACCCCGTTACTTCTAGCCTCTTCATACCTAGGCACGAGCTTCCTTTTGGATAACCCTGGCCCCAGTAGGCTTCGACCCAGCTTGGTCCCTCCTGAACCCCAACATAGTTGGGTACCGTAGGGGCCCAGCTGGGCAGAAACCTACTAAGTTCGGGTCCCTGAACCGCAAGGTATAGAAGGAACGTAGGAGTGGGTTTTAGTCAGTCTAAACAAACAGTCAGCAAATCAGTCATCAGTCATGTGATTTAAATAAATAAATAACTCAATGAGAGAAAGAGACAAATAATATTTATGTTTTTTATGTTTAAATATTATTTAGATTGTATTATAATGCTAGGATTAAGTAAAGGTATTAGTTATTAGCTGCTCTGTCACATTAAGGCATGTGAAGATATAGCTGTAAAGAAAAACAAATGTTTTCTTGGAATCATTTTCGAATTTTTTTGGGTTAAAATAGTTTGCCATAAACCGGAGCAATTTTAGATAACTAACTTCAGTTAAACACTCTATTGAAATACTTCAGTAAGTCCTAAAGCAGATAAAAATGTGACCACATCCGTATATAAATTGTGCCCAAGAAAGAAGTAATCTCCCTTTCCAATCACAATAAAACCAACTAGAGATAGTCTGCTACGCGGGCAGACGCGTAGACGCTGCGTAGCAACCTCGTAGCAGTGACGCACGTAGCGTGGAGGCGGGGATTATCTCGTAGCGATCTGCTACGGATCGGACTAGAAATGCTGTCTTGAGGTGCATTGAGATCAAATTGAGTGACTAGGAATATAGGTAGTTTATGCCGAGACTTCATGTTGCCGGTATGGGATCAGCAAACGTCAACGTCATATTACGTAGGTATGAAGTTGTGTATAATAATATGATTTCATGGAAAAAATCGCACGAACGTTAAAAATTGCCACCGACGTACGGCAAATATCCACCCTTACGTTGTTGAAACCTCTACGGTCCGGACTAAGCATTTTGCCTCGTCGTTTATGCCGCGTACGTTGAAAGACTGGAACAATTTGCCTCCTGCAGTCTTCCCATCCGGTTATAATTTGGGTGTCTTCAAGGCTAGAGTGAATAGGCTCTTAATAAACTAGTGCGCCTAACCATCAGAGATTGCATCACTGCTTACCATCAGGTGGGACCGCAGTCAAGCACTAGTCAACTAAGAAAAAAAAATTTCCCAACACAACATATTCCCGGGATAAAAAGTTCCAGAAAAGTCAGTCCTATACCATGCAAATGGTATATTGTGTGTCAAATTTCATCTAAATCCGTTCAGCCGTTTGAGCGTTTACAATTTTACACACACACATACATCAAATCGACACCTAAGGATTTCCATGCATTAATTTCAGCAAAATGACGCACCTGCTGTTATATGATAGCCCATGCGTCATTTTGGCTCACTTGGACGGTTTTTTTAGATGCTATCTAGCAAAACGTGTTTTTTTTCAAAATAGTTTTGTTGTATGGGAGCTCCAGTTAAATATTTATTAAATTCTGTTTTTAGTAGATATATGTTGTTATACTGCGAAACTAATACATTATCAGTGAACAATAGCCTAATAGCCTTTTACCTTTTGGGTAATTTTTTTTATTTCAATAGAAAGACATTTTTTAGTCTCCTTTTAGACATAGACTTCCCCAAGTGTCGCCATAACAGATCGGTCCTGTACTTCTCGCATCCATCGGATAATTTACCCTTTGTACCCAAAGAGTACGAACCCTAAAAATATATAAGTAAATCCGCGGCTCGTCAGCAACTTCGGCCAAGTAGCGTGAGCTAAAGAAACCTATGGCTTTTTTATCGTCCACATTGATTAATAGCCACGGCAATGTTCGAACAGCTTCGCTCGGCTCGTTTTATGACCATTGCCGATGTGTTGTATACTTTATGCTTTTTATAGTACCTGAACAAAAGCTAATGCTGCTGTATTCTTGATGAATGTTGCCTTTGATTGATTGCAATATTTCCTTTAGTTGATTGTTTTGCGTTATACGAATGGTGTAAAAAAATAATCTTAGTAAGAAATCAAACTATTGCCGCACGTTTACCGTACCGCGCGTTGAGCAGTGATGGCCGAGTGTTAACGGCTCGACTTACAAGTTGTAGGTCACGGGTTCAAACCCAGCCAGGCGCATTACTTTGTGTAATTTATTTAATCACTACTACTCTCAAAACGGTGACGGAAAACAGCGTGAAGAAACTGGCATGTCTAAGAGCCAAAAATTCGAAGACATGTGACATTCACCAATCCGCATTGGGCCCGCGTGGTGGATCACGGCCCTCGCCTTGAGAGGAGGCTTGAGTCCCAGCAATGGGAACATTAAAAAGGCTGATTATGCTATGTTATGCTAATACCATACCGCTGATTATATCCTGCAACCGGCCCTCTGCCGTATAGTAGCACGGTGACTCTTTGTAGCGATAATTTTTGATGTGCTACAGCATCACTACTAACGCGCGTTAGTCCTATTTGCAACGCGCTACAGAAGCGATACCAACCCACTACAGCATCGCAACTGTAGCGATGCAAACGACCGTGACGGACGACATCAGGGAGAAAACGGAAGGATTTAAACATTCTACATACAAACAGTTCATATTATTTTGTTACTGAATCGCATTTGCATCGCGACAGCATCACGTTTGCGTCACGACTGAACGCGCGACAGCGTCGCTACTGTATCGGTACAAATAGTAGTCACAATCTATTTGCGCGGGGCTCAAACATACCAGTGACGCGACATCAGTCAAGCCATGGACTCTTACGTAGAAATATTACTGTCAGAGCTCTTGTTGAAAATCATCAAGTTGTCGAGCGATAGCGATACTGACGCCACGATGTTACCGCACCGCGCGCTTTGTATGAAGAAAACGATCGTCCGGCTGATTCCACCCTAGAGAAACACATAATCGAAACGTGAAGAAAAAGATTACATAATAATAATATTCTTGTCGCAAGAAAAGACCACTATGTATGCTAAGTCATATATTTATAAGCATCAACCCGATCAAAAACCGATACATTTTATATGAGAAGGAAGCGATGCACTCTATTAAATAACAACGAGGTAAAAGTGGCGGAGGAATATAAATATTACGTCAACTCTATTCAGGAAGAACAGCTTAAACGACACTTTGTGTTTTCTGCAGGAATAAAGAAGAAAAAGAAAAGAAAAGAAGAAAAGAGAAACAGTTTATTTGCGTCAAATATGGCGCATATCTAGCAGTAGAAGTAGTAGACTGTTTTTTTTATTTTATTAGGAATGGGTTTTTTCTTCCAAAAATAAAAGTATTTATGATAATAACGTTCTAAAACAAAGTAACTTATCTACACTAATATTGTAAAGAGGTAAACTTTGTTTTTTTATTTTTATTAACAGAATTGTGCTCACATAATAGCAACAAGAAATATGTAACCAAGATTATATGTAACTCGTAATGTGATTTAAAATAGTCCATGGAGTTTCTTGCACGTTCTTCTCTATAGAGATCTACGCTTTGGAACGTGTAATTTCTTCTTTTTGACTGACCGACATTTGACTACGAGTATTCAAAAGTGCCTGCAAATAGTCTATTTGGAATAAATGCTTTTGATTTGATTTGTTTTTAGAAAATAATCTTTGGAAGCACTGGTCCGGTTGCGAAATTTTTTTCACCGGAAGAAAGCTACTTTATTCCTGAGTGACAGGCTATATTATATGTACGCGGGTGAAGCCACGGGAAAAAGCTAGTTATTAATAAAACTACTGATCTAATAAAAAGTTGCTGTTAACTTATTTTCATAATTTTTATTATCGAAGAGAAAAAGCGTAAGCGACAATTTGCCGCTCGAATGGTTTAAATCATTGAAACTGCAGCTAGTTGATCACGATGATTCAATTATTGACAAGCTTAACCCTGCGGTTTTGCTTCATTTCATACCTTAGTATACTAAACATGCATTTGTTTATTTTATTCTTTATTGTACACCACAGAAACAAATATATAGAACAAATATTTAAAGAAATAAGTGTACAATGGGCGTTCTTATCGCACATGGCGACCTCTACCCTGCATTTACTGGGATTGTGATTTAACTTTGTATCAAATAATTAAAAGATCCAATGTTTTCAGAGATTACGTACTAAAAACAAACAAACAATCAAATACCCAAACAATTTCAACCCTCTACAATATAAGTTTAAAAAATAATTCATGTTAACTAACAACGTAAAAACATTAAAACGTGCTACCAACTGTAAGCCCTTTGAACCTCAACTTTTAAATCTAGCAACAAAATTGCTAAATCACCTCGCAGATCAACTAAGACTGGATGTGCTACATATTTCTAGCAACATTTTCTATTGTGTGACCTCTCATATTGTGGTCTGGTAAGGTCGTATGTTCAGGAATGTTAGTAATATCAGTCGACTGTGATTAATGCGAGTATGTTGTGTCGTGCGGATAGTGAAGCTATTTGTAAAGCAAGATGTTGTTGGAATGTTGGCTTTCGTAATATAATGAGATGGATGGAAGTTTTGTTGATAGTGTTGGTTTTCAAGGCAACGTCAGAAAACTTTTCGGAGGTCAAGGAACTTTAGATATTCTAGTAACTATGGTATTCGTCAAGGGCGTCGTAAATCAGCTTTTCTTTAGAAGTACGCATAATCTATCCATACTAATATTATAAATGGGAAAGTGTATGTGTCTGTTTGTCCGTCTTTCACAGCAAAATGGAGTGACGAATTGACGTGATTTTTTAAGTGGAGATAGTTGAAGAGATGGAGAGTGACATAGGTTACTTTTTGTCTCTTTCTTACCCCCACTTTACATTTTAAAAGTATTTTTGACAAAAATTAACTTGGTGTAAAAGCTACTGGAATCCTTTCAGTTACCGATTCATACTTTGTTCTGGCTTCGCATATAATAAAATAATGTTATATACTATACTAATATTGTAAAGTAGTTAAAAAATATTTTAACCGTAGGGGAAAATTTGTAAGAAAATAAAAACCTCGTGAAATTTTAAAAGTTGCTGTCTTTTTTCGTTTATTAAAAAAGCAAACAATAAGGCGATGTCTGTAAAAAATTGATAATGTTATGGAATACAATATTTTCAGTAAGTTACTGCAATTGTCAAAACATTTTAAAATTGCATTTAACATTTTTCATGTTCAAGCTCTCTGCAGAATAATGAGGACAATATGGTGTTAAATAGCTTTCACAAATATACTTTTATCCAGTGCACTTTAAACAGTTGGCACGCGGGCAAACAGCGAACGATATTTTGTCATTACTTATGGTATGATCCGATACAACAGAAGAATTTCTAAAAAAAACCTTTTCATGAAATTACTTCTAAAAGAAAACAATACAATAATGTACATACTTTAGGTTTGATGCTGAATTCAACAGAGCTTTGATTTTCATTATGGAAAGTCACGTAGCCACATCCAGCTTCAGTACATCTATTATTCATACATAAACAGTCAAGTAGATACGTACTACTTATTGTGCCAATCACGTATCTTGTACAAACACAAGACCAAATATTCTAAGTTTAACCTTTTTTTCGTATATTTTAGAACTACAGCAGTTTATTTCAACTAAAAAATTGCACAGTTCTGCAGTGCGGTGTTGGCGCAGTATATCTGCAGCCAAATGGCGGGGATTTTATGAAATGCTCACTTCTATAAGTGCTTACACACGCATTTGACGGTGAAATGTGGAAAATGCCCGACTAAGAGTATAATGGAGCGGTTTCACCGTTTCACTCGTTTCGTTGCTTTAAACTAGTTTTAAATGAAAAGGCACAACAACCCTTTGTGGGTTTGTGTCTATTTTGTTTGTGGTAACAATACGTTTGTTGTGAATTTCTGTCACAACAAATTATGTGCATTTTATTACAGTTTATTTTTGTCTGTTGCCCAGGGTGAGTCGTGAATGTTTGTCCAAGGAAAAGCGATATCAAGGCTTGCTCTGAAGATGTGGCCTTCAATATATTTACTTTGTCTATTGACGTTAGAAACTAATTTGCACTTGACATCTAATTAAAGAGAGACCGCAGTTATTTATAGAAGCGTCAATCACGGAGCGGAGGCGTTGATAAAAAAACATTTTATTTTTTCTCTCTCTAATATTATTATATCGGAATCGGCAGTACGGATTCTTAGTAAAATTGTACTACATCTCGAAGTCGAATTGGTCTTAAATGTGTGTGTAGCTTACGCAGGCACGCTCGATGTTATAGAAAACAGGTTACGCACACAGTAGCAGACTGCGCTTACACACGCGTCCAAGACCAACCCGTCTGGCCATCGTGAGATAGAACAACTGTAGTCAGTAAAAGTCTGACTTTTCCTCTTGCTTCACTTAGAGCGAGAAGAGTAATTTGGCGAGTTTCTACGAAAAAAAAAGTACACAATGTGATCTTAGAAAATAGTTAGTATTTTCTTAGATCACACAACTAACCTCTAAAACTCAATAACTATACAATGCTAGCTTTATAAAACATAGCCTATGTAACTCAAGAATAAAGCAGTTTTCTATCGGTGAAAAATTTTTAGCAATCGGACCAGTACTTTCAGAGATTACCTCCAACAAACAAAAAGTCAAACTTTACTTCTTTACAATATTATATTAATATATTCTTCTTCTTCTTCTTCTATATTATTATAGAATATTTACTTATCTTCAGTTTCGAGTAAAAGACAGAAATCTGAGAATAGAACAATAACCGCTTGGAATGTTTTGGAACAATAATTATATTACGGTGGAAAGTCTCGTTCAAACTAATACAAAATGTAATATTATAAAGGATGATCAAATTCGAAATTATATCTTCAAACTAAGTTAATTTAGTAAGCTATTCATAATTAAGTAAGATCAATTCATCAAATGTTAGCTTGAATTAATTAATGAACGATATGAATCGAATTTCTTTCATCACCACTGCTCTCAAAACGGTGAAGGAAAACATCGTGAGGAAACCGGCATGTCCCAGAACCAAAAATTTGAAGACAAGTGACATTCACTAACTCGCACTGCGCCCATGTGGTTACGGCCCATTCCCTCTCCTAGAGAGGAGGCCTGAGTCCCAGCAGTGGAAACATTTAAAGGCTGATTATGCTATGAATAACTTGATAATAAAACTACCAGGTAGGTAAAAAATGTTCAGTTCTACACGGAAGCAATGATATGTGTCGATATTTTTAGGATTTATTTTTTATTTTATGGCTAATTCCACATGGACCATTACTTAGATAAAAAAAGAAAATACAAATGTATTCTCTTCATATGTATTACTTAATATTTTTATATTTATTTTGATTGTTCATTATTATTCATGAATCTTGCTGCTTGTAGATTTTCTTACAAGTCCTTACCAACAAACTTGTAAACGTTGGAGTACCTAAAACTCGAGTACATAATTGCCGAGATAATCTCCTTAATTGTTTAAACATTTTCGAAAACAATTTGCTACAGCAAAATTCTGAGACCATAATTGACATCGTCTTTCTAATCAATGAATAATAAATACTTGGATATTACGAAACCAAGTAGGTACCCCAATGCGTTTGTTTGAATAAATACGATAAAAAATGGTGAAAACTGCAAAATGTTTTCACCAGTAGATATAATGATTTATAAGGATAAATGTTTAATACATCTTACAGTACCATACGAGTACATAACATAATTACAGTAAAGAAAAACCGAAAATTTCTAAAATTTCTAACTGCCGTGTGAAGCTGGGGCAGTACAATATTTGTATATCAATAAAAAATAACTTTGTTAGTACTTATGTGTGTTTTATTATTAAAGTTGAGAAGCCGAAATTTTATGACCCTATATAATTTGTTTTTTTTTAGGTTTTGATATTTACAGAATTTTAAGAATGAGTAGATATATTTTTTTAATAGGTTATGTTCCAAGCGAAACCGTAAAATTGACATGATGGATTTTTCACCTTATATGTTTACAACATAATTATTTTTAATTGGTTCATGATCTTTCATGATAATTATAATATGTCATGATGAATCACATTTGGCAGTAATATAATTTAGAAAATTTGTTTTTATCCTTACCTATTTATAACTAATAATATTATTATTATTCAGTATCCTTCCTCAGATAAGATGTGTTAATTTGCTGACCGCTATATAACATTCTTTAATTATGGACAATGTTATAATTATACAATAATAATATAATAACAATAGCTCCCCTCCCACCTATACGTATAAAGCGTTTTAAGAACATATTCATTAAACGTGCAGCGAAATTCCCTGCCGGAGTCTTTGTTTGCTGATAGCTATGACTTAGGGATATTTAAGACAAGATTGAATTAGTTACTTCTATGTAAGCATAGAAACAGGAAAATAACAAAAGCCACAAAGACCAGGCTTGTTAAAACATTTGTGTTTTCCATAGTTTTTTACGCCAATGAAACATGGACCTTACGACAGATAGAGACCTAAAAGATTGACGCTTTGGAATGTGGTGCTGGGAAAAAATGTTCGGGGTCTATTGGACCGAACTTCGAACAAACGCTTTCAATCTTGAGGAACTGGGCGTCAAGGAGCGCTTGTCTACGCTGTCGTATTTTAAATACTTTGGCCATATTTATCAACGTGGAGGAGACTCCATCGAACTTCTTGCTACACAAGAAAAGATGGACGGAACGAGGCCGCGAGGCAGATGACTGATGCAATGTACTGACCAAATGAAAAGGGCTGTTGGCGGCCCATTGAAAGAGTGCGCTTGGTTGACTGCCAGAAGTCTACCAGACGTCGTACCAGAGAGCCTATTCATAATAAAAAAAAGCTAGATCAAAGCCAGCCTGCACCCCACGCCCGAGGATATTCAGTCCATAGTTTTGATGCATATGAGTTGTATAAAAATATAATTGATTATGATGATCTAAACCTAGGCACCTAAATATTACCCATCTCGCATAGTTATGATGTACCAATTTTTTTTACTTAGTACAAGAATTCTGTCCTTAGCGAGGAATTTTGCTATTGAAATAGATAAAGTCATCCATATTTAATCCTGGTTCTTAACGTTTCAATGAATATTAAATCTAAAAATCTATGGAATATGAAAACGACTTATACTCGTTTTGGGGGCAGGAGTTTTTTTTTTTAAGATGGCATATCATCTCATGACGGAAGGCTTGTCAGATATTTAGTGACTAAAACCACACCTCAGTTGCTTTTTGCGTTCCAAGATCAGATCAGAACCGATCCTGCTGGGTCCCTATGATTTACGATGGTTACGACTTGGGCTCGGTCTTTATACGACGATCAGACTCGTCGTTCACAAGCCCGCCTAAGAAGGATATCGCCTCACAATTTTCGATGCCCAGGGCGTCTCTGGTAGGGCTGGGCTGAGGTGAGTAACGTGTTATGAGCTATGATATAAGTCACCCGTAGGTCCTTCAATGTGTCTATAATTAAGAAGCGACATTATCTCAGTGAAAACTGTTTCAATCTGAATGATTCCACTAATTATATATTTATACGCAACTTTTTTTTTCATTAAACAACTGAGTCTCTCGAATTTTTAGTTCTAAGCACTGAATTTTACGGCATCATAATCTTCCTGGTCTTATCAATTATCTATAATATCTATCCAGTCAACCGTCATATTATCACTGAATTCCTTTTGGTTACATAATCATTCCTCTCCTTTGGGTTTCCCTCTCCCTCTCTATCCAAATTATAAACTCATAACTCATTTAAAAAACATGTTTTTTATCTCTTCTCATCACATGACCATATTTACTAAGACAAACGATTACCCACAACTCAAACTTAACAAGGGCGCCACTTGATTCAAACTTCCTTTAATATACTCATTTATCACCTTATTTCATTCTCGTCATTCCACACATCCATCTCAACATTCTCATCTCCACTTCATGCAATCTTTTTCATCAGTCATGTTTCACAATTCAACACTCTGATGCATGCAGTGTGATAGGCTTTGTTTTTTTTTAAATTGTACACTATTAACTAGTCATAAAAATTAAGTGTTGAAACAAAAAAACAGGCGATACTGATATTGACGGCAGGAAACCACTAATGAAGGCTCTTTATTAGAAAACTAGTAATAATGTGCAACAGCACAAGCTATTACTTGGCTAGGAAGACTAATACGGAACCCTATTTATCTTCGTTGCTTTAACACTGCACATTTGTGCTACTGAAAAACAAAACTCACTCTAAACTGAAGTCAGAGCTACAGGAACATGGGTGTTTTATTTTATTTATTTAGGAAAAGTTAACAGCCATAATATACAATTTTACTTAATAATGTTACAATATTTCTAACTTTAGATCAGTGCAGAAAAGAAATTGTATTTAATAAACATTCGTTTATATCGTTTATACATATAAATAAATAATAAATATAGTAGGGGTCCCAGAATAGAGTCTTGTGGAACACCGCAGGTGGGCACTGACCCAGACTGATAGCCATTCACTACAATCTTTTGTGTTTTGTTTAAATGTAAAAAGTAAACCCAGCAAAGCAAAGTTCCCCGTATGCCATTGAACGCTATTTTCTTCAATAGATTTTCAAGGTCAAACTGATCAAAGGCCTTTTCAAAACCTATATAAGCAGGCGTAGGCGTTTGTCGACATTTTCGGAGATTATAATCAGAAAGGATAAATAGATAGGAGGTAGTTGACCGATTCTGGGATGATAGCGTTGTGTAAAAGTGGATAATTTTCATTGTGTACATGTTTTACTAAAAGGTTTTGGGAAATACAAGTACATACTTATATATTAACTGTCTTCAAACTTAAGGAAAAAGAAGTATTTTTGTCCTTATTATGTACCTGAAGTGCTCTTATTTACGGTTAGGTCTTTGGTTTATTGACATTACTGTAATCAGTTAAGGAAAAAATCGTGTGGATTTTTTTTACCATGATGTCTTAACATTTGAACCTCCAAGCTTTTTCACAGCGCCTGCTTTTTCGTACTTCATTGTAGACCAAATTTTCGATATTTACAGACTATTTTATGAAAAACTTCATTCTAATTCCAGTTTGTGAGAGATTTAGCTATATAGATTGAATGCATTTTCAGGGAATAGTGCTATTAATCCTAGGGAATACATCAGAACGTCATAGTAGGACCTGGGACTCATACCCTGGACTTATATATAGTTGATGTCAAGTTTATATCACTAAACTGCCTTAAACAAGCGTTGTGTTTAATGCTGGTGCCTCTTCTAATTTTTTTATAAATTGTTTGTAGGTTCGCGCTTGACCGCCATCTTACCCTTTGTACGGGAAGGAGTCTTTTGCTCTGCAGTGGGATGACAAAGGACTGGTTTAATTATTGAACTCATTGGTGGAGTAGGGCGGAGTCTGAATGTCTAAAGACCAAAATTAAATTTCAGGCAGTTTCTCAGACCAGAAAAAACGTCAGTCTGGTCAGAGAATTTTCAACTGAGGTTTATGGGTTATAACACTCTGTTCCACATACATCTAAATGACTATACTTTATGAGTGGCATGATAATGACATACAATTAGCAAAGGCACCCGTTTCCGATAGCGTTTCAAAACCGAATGAATATTTAGCGCGGGTGGCGAGCCGTTAACCTAGATACGCACGCGATGGTATCGAGTTGCCCCGCTGCGCTGCTTCGGTCACGGAATGAAGCGCGCTGCACATGATTCTTATAACTTGCCGTCATAACTTTACCTGGTTTTATAAAAATATGTTTAGAAATACGCTAGAGATATAGAGGAAAAATTTAGGATATAGACAAAAACAGATTTGCATTATCGAAAGATATAGATTATTGTATATACCTGTATTACATTTACATCGATTTTTTTTTTCACAAGGTAGACCTATATCTGGTGATGGATTTTGATTCTGCGAGATTGTTATATATTAGATTTCTGGCCAGAAAATTAACCCGAAAATTTTGGAAAGAAATGTGTTTTGTGTCTAATTGTAGGTTGATAAATTGCTATATTCACACGGGAAATTCCGTCGGTTAGTCATCATCACCTTCCTGCTCTTGTCTCCATATTATTTGTAATCGGCGCAATACATTTTATTCTTCCATTCTGTCCTGTCACCCCTCACACAAGTTATAATACTAACGTCAAGAAAAAAATGTATAACTTCCTTTTATTTCATATCACTTCTCATAAAATCTATCCATCCATCGACGAGTATATTCATAACTATTTTAGTACCTTGCCTTTCATCCCTGCTCTTCACATGACAATACCAAGATAAACGATTCCCACTTTTCAGCACAAGCGCCAGTCTTAAACTTCAAATCAGCTGACTAGTAATTTATATTAAAAAAAATACGTCAATATCTACTAACTGCTGATAGTGGTTTCGCACGGATAAAAATCCTGGTATAATATAAGTATGAAGTGTGATTAGTATGATACGTATGTACGAAATTTAACAAAAGAAGGCAAGTGCACATGATGATAAATGGATCACCCTTCTTAAAGCACTATGAATAAAAAAATTGGTTAGTGGAAAAAACGAAGTAATATTTGGACAAAACGCTCTTTACGAGTAAAAGTTTACGAATAAAAGTAACGTTGTTTGTGTGACACGGTAATGACTGTGTTTTTCCTAAGAAGAAGATGTATTAAGTAAGACATCAGGCATAAAATCCACGCATTTATTTCAATTAAACCATTTACAAACCCTTTAGAATTAACAAGAAATCAGTCAGTCAGAAAAATTTAGATCTCTATGAAGAAGAATGTGCAAAAAACTCCATGCACGTGATTTATGCTAAACTTTCTACATAGAGCTAACGTCGAGATATTTTTTCAGAAACAAGCCAACAGCAGAAGATGGAAGACAAAAACAAATAGCACTGAGCCTAAGAAATACAGAGCCGGCGAAAGAACTGCAAAAAATGGTCTGGTTTTTTCAGTTCAAATATTGCGTAAGTCAATAAGGGCTATTTTTACAGGAGAGTGAAATAAAAACATAAAATTTTAGATGAAGATGATGATTTGGTTCCTTTTTCAAACCCCCAATTTTAGAGGTATACAGACCTGCGTATAAAGTCCTGCAAAAACCTACGTTGAAGAGGAAGGATCCTCCTACCAGACGGGTGTTGTGTCTGATCTGGGCAACTGCCTGATAGTTGATTTCGATATTCGAAATGGCAGGCGGTCGCTTCTTTCTGCGAAGCAGTAATGCGCGCAAAGGAGGAGTCCACGCGCGTTAGAGAACGAACATCCTCAGGCCCCAACCACCGAGACCCCGATCTCGACTACCAGCTACAGTAGACGCGGGCTTGTGGATATCGAGCAATTGGTAGCTCGCCGTCCGGTCGTCCGGTAATCGACCGGACCGAGCCCAAGTCGCCGACAGCGCGTAGTATTCCACACGCTCCTTAAAAAGATGTCAGCAACAAAAGAGCCCAGCAGGGCCGATGCCTGCTAGGATCGCAGGTATTTTCTGAAAAGGAAACTGTAGTCATAGAACGCAATGGGCAACTGACTGACACAGGTATAGTTTTAGCCAGTAAAAGTATCCCACTCCACCCAATGATGACTTCCCACCTTAAAAATAACTCAAAATTATAACTTTCAAAGTCACATTGGCTAAAAGACACACCTACTGCTAAAACTTACTTAAAGTAATACGTACCAATTATTCATGTAATATAGTGAGAATTGGGAAAATCGTGCTCCTATTAATAATAGGAGTAGGAACCTTGACTATCACGAAGTCTATCGATAAACCTAGCCCGGCTTATGTAATGTTTCCCATATCATTTATTAGAACGATATTCACTTCTAGATTGTGATCGTAGTTTACCGTTGGGAACTAAGGTTGGTTACTTACTTTGTTGGCTCGCGTTTGATACAAAGCCAAAAATATATTTGGGGCCAGCTTTTGTCCAAGAGAAAGTAGGTTTCTGTATAAAAACTTTGGACCCATGGGGCTTTAATATTTGTTCCCTTAGGGAATATATTTTGGAAAATCCTTTCTTATTCTTTAAAATCATAAGCAGGACCTTTGTGTGTTTCAGCGTTCTTGTTCCAAGGGTTTGGGTCGGGCGTTGATGACTGAGTGAGTCTGCCTTTTATCAGATTGACAAAAGCTATGGAAATATCATATGACATTCTTATTATTATGCATTCGACAATCGCTATAGCCCATAGAATATATTCTTGATTCTAGCCCAAGACAGCATCAGCGGACGGCATTGCTGTGGCCGATCTCTGGGCTGGGCAAGGAATTTGACTGATTTTGCCATCGATATCCTAAGAAGAAGAAGCCCAAGAGTCAGTGTAAACTTTGGCTGGACTGCACGGTCTGTGGAGGTACCTTCTGGTTGTATCAGAGCACAATGGCCCGCGGGGGTTTTATTCAGTAAAAGTCTGACACTACCTCTCACTCCACTCAGGACAGAAGAAGTCCCACAGCGTCATAATCTTCCCGCCCTTGTCCAATATTTTTTAGGCTTGGCGCAACTCGTTTTTTTACTTCCATTCTATCCTATCGACAGTCACTCTTCCACTGATTTCCGTTTCATTTATATGTGACATGTTCACACATACTCACACATAAAACACACCTCACACATTACATCCATCATTTCTTCGGCCTCTCTCTCCCTTTTCATCCATCTACATGTATATTCATAACTCTTTCATTAACATGCGTTTTGCCCTTCCTCTTCACATAAGCGTACCACTATAAACGATTCCTTTTCAACTTTTTAGTCACTGGCGGCACTTTCGAACTTCCTTTAATGTGCTTACTTCTCATTTTATCCATTTTCGTCACTCCACATATACTTAGCTATCTCAACACAAAATATTTTTTTTTTTTAATATTTGAAGTACTTGGAGGCAAATGTATGGAGTCAGCTTCTTGGCAAACTTCTCTGAGGCAGTCAACACTATCTACACTAATTTGCGTTTGTCTTTTTGTTTATAGGAGGTGGTAATCTCTGAGAGTACTGGTCCGATTGCTAAATTTTTTTCACTGATAGAAAGCTGCTTTATTCCTGAGTAACATAGGCTATATTTGATGTACGCGGGCGAAGGCGTGGGCAAAAGCTAGTAATAAATAAAATTCTCAGCGCCATATTACCAAAATCTCGTAAATTTCAATGAATCCACATTATTATCCAGTTGCTCAGACTCTTGAGATACAAAACTACACCACATCACAATAAATCCTACTAGAAACTAATTTTTGAATGATTAAGCTTAACTTCAATCGAAAAATTTTGCCAAAGACTCTCATTTGGTAGTTGTAGAAGTAAACCCACAGATTATGTTACTTACATTAGACACCTACTTATAATTGGGCACGCCACGATTATGGCGGTAAGTCCCCTCAGTTGTCAGCAGCAGGAGGGGTCCAGCTGGGTCGAAGCCTACTGGGGACAGGGTTGTCCGAAAGGGAGCTCGTGCCCCGGTATGAAGGCTAGAAGGAACGGCGCGGGGTTTTTAGTCAGTAAGAGTCTGACACTGTCTCCCGCTCCACCCAAGAGCGGGTTTCGTCAAAGATGATTTTCCCCGTCGACAAAAAAAAAAACACCTACTTATAATGATGTTCCAATACGTAACAGAGATCAATATAAATAGATAGGCAGCTAACAATTGAATTTGTTGGCCTTCGTCGGAGCTGCAACAAAAGCCTTATGGGTCGATAGTTTCTAGGGCGCAAACAAAAAAAAACCTAGGTTAGATTAATGTTCTCACGGAATTGAGTGGCAGCGCGTTCATCTACACGATTTATATCTACACCTGAGTGATTCGGGGTTGAATGGTTTTCCTGGTATTTGGTTAGACTAGGTCAACTTATATTAGTAGTATATTTGAAGAATGAAATTGAGGAGGATCCGCATTATATTAGTTAAAAGTTCGTTTTCATAAACGGAGCGTACATTTTTTTTCCAACTCTCCTTTCGCAGGTATGTTGAGGCTAATGAGATTTCTATTTTATGTGTGCAATTGTACAAAACTATTATATACATAAATACATATATTCCAAGTCCACATTGTCCAATGAGAACATACTACTAGGCTAAAACCTTGTCTTGGTCTAGACCGCGGTCTCCCTTTTTTTTAACTTTATCAAAATCTACTTAGTCGTCAAGGCGTAATTGATAAACAAACATCCACTCTCACATTTATAAATTTCTTCTCTTCTTCGCAGCATTTCGATTGCCAAAATATCAATGTTTCTAATTTAAATTCCTTGCCTGATCCAGTATTTGGCCACGGTAATGCCGTTCGCTGACGCCGTCATTAGATCCCTACGTGACCAGGTAACAGAGCATTTGATGCAAGATGAAAGGTGGGACTTGAGCTGCGGAGAGACGCTACACAAACACACTTAATATTGGAATTAATATTACTCGCTACATAGCTACAATAGGACAATTCTACACTAGGTTATCTTATACTTGTAGCAAAACAGTTGCGTTGTCCTTGTCGGGAATAATAATAGACACTTCAAACGCTGTCAGTCACTGATCATTGGGCATCCTTGATCCTTGGTTGGCTGACCTGTTGGTCTAGTAGTTAGTGACCCTGACTGCTATGCCAGAGGTTGTGTGTTCGATTCCCACCCAGGACAAATGTTTGTGTGATGAGCATAATATTTTTTTCTGTTTCTGGGTGTAATTTATCTATAATAATGTATGTATTTAGAAACAATTCAGTTGTCTAGTACTCATAACACAAGCTTTGCCTAGCATGTGTCTAGACTGCGTTGTGTGATAGTTGTGGATTATTATTATTATTCTTCAATAAGTTTCTTAATTTCGTTTAAACATATCATTGCTTAAAGATATGCCACAAGATATAGGGTTATCAAACTATTGTGTAGCTGTAAGTAAGTTTGGAAGTCTGATCTTGATAGGATTATGGTTAGCGTTAAGTTCCGGTAACATGGTTTGTGTTATCCGTCTTCGGAAGTGCATCGGCCGTCCCGAAGGGATTGACTTGGGCTTTGTGCCCGGTTCGGTTTGACATGACCTTACCTAAGTATATTATGGTTAAATCTTGACTTACTGGGAAGATGTTTCAATAGCCAGAAACTAATTTTATACTTTGTTTGTTTTTGCTGCTTACTGTATGCTTTGCTGTCGTACTGTATGGATTAGAATGTTAGGCTATGAAAAAAAAATGATAAAAAAAAATTGCATGTAGCGGAGATGAGAATGTTGAGATGGATGTCTGGTGTGACATGAATGGATAATGTGAGAAGTGAGTATATTAGAGGAAGTTTGAAAGTGGCGCCAGTGACTGAAAAGTTGAAAGGTTATCTTGGTACGGTCATGTGAAGAGGAGGGATGAAGCGCATATTACTAAAAGAGTTCTGAGTAGACATGTAGATGGATGGAGAGGGAGAGGAAGGCCGAAGAAAAGATGGATTGTGTGAGGAATGATAAGAAAGAAAAGGGAGTTAGTGATAGTTTGAAGGGTGACAGGACAGAATGGAAGAAAAAGACGTGTTGCGCCAACCCCAAGGGGTAAGTAGTAGGGGTGCCACGACAGAAAACCTCCACGAGTGCCCGCGGGCTGTAGTTCCCTTGCGGACACGTCCTGAGGGAAGACCAGTCTGCGGGACGGTGCACCCTGGGAGGCGGCCATAGACCCCCTTGGGCACTCCTACCCAAGGGCCTCTATGGCCGTCTGCGAATGTTCTGTCTGACGGAGCACTTCAACGCGTGTCCCTCTGCTACAGCAGAGGGCACAGTGGCGAAGTAAGAGCGGGCTCGGTGTGCACTCACACTGCCACCGGGCAGGCAGGAGGAAGACGTGTTCCTCCTTCTGCCACCGTTAGTCTCGTAGCCCCAGAGATTGTCCAAGGTCATGTTTCTGACTCTTGATGGGGGACGAGGGCCTTGGCTTAACCGCCCGGGCCGCGAGGAAGACAACCTCTATAAAAAATTACCCCAAACCTCCAAGCGGCGGCGCACCGTGAGGGAGGTTGTTAGCTTGACTAATGGGTAGCTAAATTAGTCTCTAGTGCGAACCACGATCTTGAGCCAGTACACAAAGTTTTTTACTCGTGGGAACAGTCATGGATTTAAAAAAAAGCTTTTTCAAAAAACCTGATGAGAGTGACGCGCGGTCGGAGTTCGACGCGCGGTCCGAAAGGAGCTCGGAGGGCTCGGAGAATGAGGAGGTAGCGGGGACTTCGGGGAGAGGCTCAAATCTCTCCTTGAAGAAGCGCTCCGCTTCTTTCAGGAAGGAGGAGGGATCGTCTTGCTCCGAGGGGGGGCCGAAGAAGATCCCTACCAGCAGTCGTGGCGCGGGCCGAGCTCCCGGGAAGGGGAGGGGCCTAACGGCCAAAAACTCCGCTGAGCGAGCCAACAGGCTTGCCGCGGAGGGGCGCCACCCCGGCGCGGCCGACTCTGGGAGGGACCTCTCGGAGCCGTCCGGAAGCGAGAGGCGCACCGAGGCGGAGTCAGGCGGGGAGGCGGCCATGCCCTTCAAGGAGCTGGCTGTCACCCTGCTTCGGGACATGGCCCGCCAAAGGGACAAGGCCACTCGCGAAAGGACGATCCGTCGTCACGCCAAATCCCTCCAGGAGGCTCTGGACGCCTCCATCGAGAAGAGGCTGGCGGAGCTCCGGGCAGAGCTCCAGGCCGAACTCCGGGCGGAGATCCGGGCGGAGCTCGCCAGAGCGCCGAACGGAGTCCGCCAGGAGCCCATGGAGGAGGGGCGCGAACAGGAGCAGGGGCAAAGTCAGCCCCAGCCCCAGCCCCAGCCCGAGCCGGAGAGTCAGCTGCTGACATTGGTGCAGAGGGAACTCGCAGCTTTGCAGCAGGGGCTGCAAAAGCAGCAGCTGGAGTTCCAGCAGCGCGTCCAGCAGCAGCTGTCTTTCCTGGAGGGCATTGTTCTGCGCCCTCCACTGGCGGCCTCTGCCCCGAAAAAAGCGGCGTCCTATGCCGCTGCCGCGGCCGCGGCTTCTACGCCCAAGGCGGGCCCGCCGGAGCAAGCGGGGCGCGGGGCTGTGGCGCCGGAGCCCGCGAGGCCAAGGCCGGAGCCTGCGAGGCCGGCCCCAACGGGCAAGCAGCAGCAGCGGCAAAAAAAGGGTGCGGCGGTGCCTGCCGCTAAACCGGCAGGACCTCCTGCTGCCGTGGCGACTAGGCCGCGCCTGCCACCTCCTCCACCCGAGGAGCCTGGCGCCGAGTGGACGGTGGTCGGCGCCAAAAAGCAGGCGGGCAAGGTGGCCAGAGCGGCCAAAAAGCGAGCGAGGCGGCAGGAGCGCAGGAAGCGGGCCATGGCGGCGCGTCTTCGCGCCCCGAATTCCGAGGCTGTAGTAATTACGCTACAGCCTGAAGCGGAAAAGAGGGGCGTGACGTACGACGACGTCATGGAGAAGGCGAAGCAGGCGGTGTTGCCCCACCTTGGCGAGCTCGGAGCCGTTGCGGGCTTCCGCATGAGGCACACTATCACCGGGGCCCGAATTCTCGAGGTCCCCGGTGCGGCCAGCGGCCCTGCAGCAGATGCCCTGGCCGCAAGGATCAGGGCGTCCCTCAATGCGGAAGAGGCCCGAGTGTCCAGGCCCACAAAGTGCATCGACATGCGCATCATGGGCCTGGATGATTCCGCCAAGGTGGACGAGGTGGTGGCCGCCATCGTCAAAGCGGGTGGGTGCACGACCGAACAGGTTCGGGCGGGCACCATCCGTGCTGACAGCACGGGCATGCGAGCCGTTACGGTGAGCTGCCCTGTGCAGGCGGCCAAAACCATCACTGGGGAGGGCCGACGGCTTTTGGTGGGCTGGGTCTCCGCGCAGGTCAAGCTGCTGGAGCCCAGACCTCTGCGGTGCTTCCGCTGCCACGTGGGGCACCACGTGGGAGCCCACTGCGCTGCGGAGGATCGCAGCGACCGCTGCTACCAGTGTGGCCAGCCCGGTCACAAGGCCGCAGAATGCCGTGCTACGCCGCACTGCTACGCATGTGCGGCGGCCGGCAAGCCGGCTGACCACCGGGCTGGGGGCAGGTCCTGCGACCCCCCCGCCAAGGCCAAGGCCAAGGCCCGCAGGCCCATCCCCGCCAATGTCCTCGCCGCCGCAGCCGCCTCCTTGGCCGCCGCCGCCATCGCCGCCGCACCCGCCGCCGCGGCAGTGCCCCCTAGGGGGGCTCGGGAGGAGACCGTAATGGAGTGTCAATAACGGCCCCATTACGTCTCCTCCAGGCGAACATCAACCACTGCGCCGCCGCTCAGGATCTGTTGCTCCAGAGCATGGCGCAGTGGTTGATCAATGTCGCCGTAGTCACCGAGCCGTATTTTGTCCTACCCAGGGGTGACTGGGTTCAGGACCTGGACGGCTCGGTGACCTTAATTTCGTCGACCGCCGCCGGTACCCCGCCCCCCGAGTCCGTCACGAGGGGGCGGGGTTGCGTGGCAGCACGGTTCGGGGACATCGTCGTGGTGGGCGTCTACCTGTCCCCGAGCCGATCTCTCGACGAACTCCATGTCTCCCTGTTGGAGCTAAATTCCGTCGTCGCTAGGTTCAGTTCCCTCCCCGTGGTCGTTTGCGGGGACTTCAACGCCTGGAACACGGCTTGGGGTTCCCGATTCACGAACCAGAGGGGTCGGATGGTGGAGGACTGGGCTTTAGAGCTGGGCCTGGTCGTACTGAACCGGGGTTCTGTCCCCACGTTGGTGAGGATGCGGGGTGAGTCGGTGGTGGACATTTCGTTCGCCAGCCCCACTCTGTCGCCGCGTGTCGTCGACTGGCGCGTTATGGAGGAGGTGGAGACGTACTCCGACCACCGGTACATCCGGTTTGACGTCTCCGCCGAAACCTCAGCCGCGCCGGTCCGACAGAGCCCTTGCGGTCCGCGGTGGGCGCTTAAGCAGATGGACCGGGAGCTCCTCTTGGAAGCCGCGACGGTACAGGCCTGGGTGCAAGCACCGGACAGGCCTGTCGACATCGACGTCGAGGCGGAGTGGTTCCAGGAGGCCATGTCGCAAATTTGCGATGCGGCAATGCCCCGTGTCCGTCCAGGACGAGCTAAGCGCCAGGTGTACTGGTGGTCGCCGGAGATCGGCGCCCTGCGCAACGCGTGCAATCACGCGCGACGCCGGTACGCCAGACACTGCAGGCGCCGCATCCGCCCGCCGGATGCGGAGGCTAGAGAGGCGGAGCTATATGAGGGATACAGGGAGGCAAAACGCACCCTCCGAACGGAGATAAAGCGGGCCAAACTCGAGGCCCGCAACGTGTGGCTGGGGTCTCTGAACGCGGACCCATGGGGGCGCCCGTACAAATTGGTACGGGACAAGCTCCGCCCCTGGGCTCCGCCGCTGACTCAGAATCTCCGGCCCCAACTCGTGGAGGGTGTTGTTGACACTCTGTTCCCTGCGCGGGGGGAACACTCCCCCCCGCCCATGGCTCCGCCTCCGCCAGCGGTGTCCGACGCGGACCGCAACAGCGACGACGATGACAATGCTCCAGAAGTGACCGAGGTAGAGTTGAGAGTGGCGGTGCGAAGGCTGAGTGCCAAAAACACCGCCCCAGGACCCGACGGCTTGCCGGGGAAAGCCTGGGTCCTGGCCATGGAGGCTCTCGGGCCTCGACTGAGAGGGCTCTTCAGCGCATGCCTGGAGAGGGGCCAGTTCCCACTTCGCTGGAAGACAGGGAAACTGGTCCTCGTAGCGAAGCCAGGGCGCCCTGCGGACTCTCCGTCTGCATACCGGCCCATTGTGCTGCTCGACGAGGTGGGCAAGCTCTTTGAAAGAGTAATTGCAAACCGCCTCGTCGTGCGGCTAACGCGGGTGGGGCCGGACTTGTCGGACGGACAGTTCGGCTTTCGCAGGGCGCGCTCTACCATAGACGCCATCATGCGCGTGCGAGCCCTCACGACAGGGGAAGCGGTGTCCCAGGGTAGGTGTGTCGTGGCAGTGTCCTTGGACATTGCCAACGCTTTCAACTCCCTGCCCTGGAGTACGATCCGGAGGGCACTCCGGTACCACCGGGTGCCCGAATACCTCTGTCGAGTGGTCGAGGCGTACCTGTCAGACAGGTACATTGTCTACCCCGGTCACCAGGGAGACTGGAAACGTCGAGAGATGTCGTGCGGTGTTCCACAGGGGTCGGTTCTGGGCCCACCCTTGTGGAACATCGGATACGACTACGTGCTGCGCGGCGACTTCCCTGACGGGGTCAGCGTGGTGTGTTACGCAGACGACACGCTGATCCTAGCGCAGGGAGAGTCGCACCAGGCGGCGGTCGCTCTAGCGACACGCGGGGTTGCGATAGCCGTTGGTAGGATCCAGGAGTTGGGACTCGAGGTGGCGCTGCATAAATCCGAGGCAATGTGCTTCCACGGCCCTCGGAACGCGCCACCATCGGACTCCCAGCTTACGGTAGGAGGAGTTCGCATCGGCGTCGGGTCGACGATGAAGTATCTGGGACTCGTCCTCGACAGCCGGTGGAATTTCGTAGAACATTTCCGACGTCTGGCTCCCAAGCTTCTCCGAGCTGGGGCTGCTCTCAAGCGGCTCCTGCCCAACCTTGGGGGTCCAGACGCCTCCTGCCGGAGGCTCTACGCAGGGATCGTTCGGTCCATGGCCCTCTACGGGGCGCCGGTGTGGGCGCCGTCGCTGGCAAAGCGACCGGCATCCATACTGAACGCCTGCCAGAGGGTCATGGCAATACGGATGGTGCGGGGTTATCGCACGATCTCCCGTGAAGCGGCGAGCCTTCTGGCTGGCCTACCACCGTGGGATCTGGAGGCAACAGTCCTTGCACACATGCACGACATGCGCGTGGAGATGCAACGCCGGGGTGAAAGTCCACTGCCGCAACATGTCAAGGCATGGCGGACAGAGCTCCGGCGGGATCTCATGGTGAAATGGCGTCAACGGCTATCGCAACCCAGTGCTGGGCACGCCACGATTATGGCGGTAAGTCCCCTCTTTGAGGCGTGGCTGGAAAGACCTCACGGCGTCCTTACCTTCCGCATGACGCAGGTCCTCACCGGACATGGCAAGTTCGGGAGGTACCTGCATCGGATTCAAGCGGAAGAGACGCCCGGGTGTCGCCACTGTGCGCAACGCCCGGAGGACACGGTGGAGCACACCGTCGAGGTATGCCCTGCCTGGGCGGAGCATCGCCGTGCCCTCGTGGGGGCGATCGGCGGCGGAGACCTCTCGCGCCGGGCCCTGGTCGAGGCCATGGTCCGGAGTGAGGAGGAATGGCAGGCGGTCGCCTCCTTCTGCGAAGCAGTAATGCTTGCAAAAGAAGAGGCCGACCGTATCAGGCAACGGCGCCCTCGCCGCCGTCGCCCGGATTCCGATCCCGATTTCCGGCCACCGTAGACGCGGGCTCGCGGACGGCGAGCCATGGGTAGCTCGCTGTCCGATCGTCCGGTAATGGACCGAGTCCAAGACGTCGACGGCGCGCACTGTTCCCGCGCGCCTCAAGGAGTTGTCAGCAGCAGGAGGGGCCCAGCTGGGTCGAAGCCTACTGGGGACAGGGTTGTCCGAAAGGGAGCTCGTGCCCCGGTATGAAGGCTAGAAGGAACGGCGCGGGGTTTTTAGTCAGTAAGAGTCTGACACTGTCTCCCGCTCCACCCAAGAGCGGGTTTCGTCAAAGATGATTTTCCCCGTCGAGAAAAAAAAAAAAAAAAAAAAAACACTGTCGAGGTGTGCCCTGCCTGGGCGGAGCATCGCCGTGCCCTCGTGGGGGCGATCGGCGGCGGAGACCTCTCGCGCCGGGCCCTGGTCGAGGCCATGGTCCGGAGCGAGGAGGAATGGCAGGCGGTCGCCTCCTTCTGCGAAGCAGTAATGCTTGCAAAGGAGGAGGCCGACCGCATCAGGCAACGGCGCCCTCGCCGCCGTCGCCGGGATTCCGATCCCGATTTCCGGCCACCGTAGACGCGGGCTCGCGGACGGCGAGCCATGGGTAGCTCGCTGTCCGATCGTCCGGTAATGGACCGAGTCCAAGACGTCGACGGCGCGCACTGTTCCCGCGCGCCTCAAGGAGTTGTCAGCAGCAGGAGGGGCCCAGCTGGGTCGAAGCCTACTGGGGACAGGGTTGTCCGAAAGGGAGCTCGTGCCCCGGTATGAAGGCTAGAAGGAACGGCGCGGGGTTTTTAGTCAGTAAGAGTCTGACACTATCTCCCGCTCCACCCAATAGCGGGTCTTGTCACAAGATGATTTTCCCCGTCGAAAAAAAAAAAGGGGTAAGTAGTAGTAATATGGGATAAGGGCAGGAAGAAGAATTTGTTTTTGCTGCTTATTATATGAAACCCATACCAGAAGGTGGAAGTATTGAACCAGTAAAATGTGGTGACGAAGTTTCTTTACATGATAGATCAATTTTTTTTGGTTGCAATTTGCAACTCTGGACAGAAATGTCCTGCACATACTATTGAGTGAAAGAGACTGAAGAAAGTAATCGTTTGTGGAATGACATTTCGATGACACCCACATTATGTATTGGTGTAAACTATGCACGCCGCTCTCTTCAACAGTATTTGAAATCAGGTGAAAATTTGTTTTTGTGCTTCAAAAATTCATGCCATTGGTACTGTGAACTAATGAAGTATTGTGTTACCCTTACTTTCAGAGACGAATCATTCTGACTTATCTGACTAGCCTGTTGGTCTGGTGGTTACTGGCTCTGATTGCTATGTCGAATATTGTGGGTTCGATTCCTACGCAGAACAAATGTTTGTGTGATGAGCATTGTCATTTATTCTGTGACTGATGTACTTTATATATATAAATGTATGTGTGTTTTTAGAAATATATAAGTATGTTTATCAGTTGTCTAGTACTCATAACACAAGCCCTGCTTAGTTTGGGACTAGACGGCCATATGTGATAGTTGTTGAATATTATTATTATATGGTTATCTTTCCATACGACACGTCAAATCTCATACCTGTACGATAACAACAGAAGCGACAAACAGAATTTAATTATAATGTTATAAGTATAGTTTTATAACATTATAAATAAATAAAACTAAGGCAATTTATGCAACTATGTCACACTTATTTTTAGTTATAGTTTCATGCCGCCATACACGCTACTATTTAAATGACCAGTACTTGAGGGCTGCTACTGAAACTTGCACGAGTTATCTCGAGTGACGTCGTCTGAACAAGTTTACCACGCCGCCGGCAAGTATACTTGTGCAAGCACTACTTTTGCAAGTATACTTGTACAAGTATGCAGATAAACTCACTCTGGATGTTTAATGGAGTTATATAATAGACTCTTCAAGTTAGAAACGTATACAACATGTAAATGCATATTCTGAAAGTATTTTGTTTAGAATCGGCAACTATATTGATTTCAGTCAATTTTATAAGTGAGTAATTTTTTTATTCAAAATAATTCTAGATTCTAGATAATTCTAGACATTCTGAATAAATGTTAATTACGTCACTAGTGTGATAGGCTTGCGATGTAGCTGACATAATATTGATTATTATTTTAATTTGTGACCTCTGTGTATGTATTAATTATTTGTGGGTGAAAATAATTTAAATTATTATTATTCCCTTTATTTATTTAGTATACATACTGTATTACATTTTTAATTTTTACCTAATTTTTTTTACTTACCGGTGGTTAGGGCTCCAGAGACAGGAACCTCCTCACAATGCGAGCCGTATCGAGGAGTACTGCCTTCTGTATCAGTCCTTTGATCCAACCGCGCAACGACAGCTTCGACAGATGGGCGTCGAAGCTTTTGGCTATAAGGCCATTGGCGGTCACGACAATCGGCACAATGATAGCCAAGTCCACATTCCACATGTCGACCACCTCGTGTGCTAAGTCGAGATATTTTATTTGTTTCTCTTTTTATTTATTTATTACTATTAGTTTGTCTGCGCTTGCGTGGATTCTTATATTATTTGCCTACAATTAGGGATAACAAATTTCTGAAAAAATACTAAGTACCTAAATACTTTTAAGTAAAATTTCAGTGCTGTGGATATGGGTGTGTATTATTCGTGCTACAAGTTGTATATTGCCGGTTAGTATTATATCTCTATACAGTATAAAACAAAGTCGTTTTCCGCATGTATCCACTAAATTCACACAACCAAAGCGTGAATTATTATGCAGTTTTCACTAATACAATAAACAAGGAAGTTTTGTGTGTATAATTTGCGCCCGAGCTAAGCGAGGGTGAACCACATTGGTACTTTTGTCTGCTCCAAATACATAGGTAACCATCAAGTTTAGGTTTGCTTCATTGCCAATTTACCAACTAATAAAGGACTGATATTTAATTATTTGGAGTTTATAACTTTTCGAATATTTTGAGGGCGATTTATAGAATAGAAAAAACTTAATGTTACACCAAAAAGTAAAACCACTTTTACATAAACCTAAACTTTTGGGTACAATGGTGGTCTTATCGCTGCCGGCGATTTCTACCAGACAACCTTAGGATAGATTTATGGATGTGATTGGGGGAAAGAATGTCTATAATGTGATGCCCACCATGTTACGTAAGATTGCAGGGTGCTGTTAGGTTGGACTCTGGGATTGTCACAAAGGGTAACTGACTTTGCTGCTTTTTCTCACTGTATTGTGGTCCACTTTTTTTTAATAATGTTTAGGCTCACGTTTGACCACTACCTCACCTGATGGTAAGCGATAATGTGGCCGACGATGGAACACGTCTATTCACTCTTCCGCTTCCATTCAATCTAGATGCAGTTGAATACCTGTATAACACACGGAGCTGCTTATCTGGTGTCCATTATCCCCTAACTATACGTTATCGCTTGGTTAGACTTGTATCAGTTTTTATGACTGCCTGTTTTGTCAAAACTGTTATTAATTTTTACAGAAAACTTAAATATGTGTAAAAAGAAACGAATGGATTGGAATTTACTGTCGTAGTCTGTGTTTCTTGATAGCTTTGTAGCTTTCTCTTGAGTTTTTAAGTCGAGAGAGAACAGGTAACTTCTAGGCAAGCGTGCTCCATTATCGACCACATCGTCACTACCCATCAGGTGTGCTAGTGGTCAAAAGACCATAATAAAAAAAAGATTATAAATGAACCTCGTTTTAAAGTAAAAAAAATAATAAGATTTTGTCCGTGTGTATATCTGATGAACAATATCTAGCTTTAAGACTAAGTAATGCTCCAATGATCACTCATCTGACACTTAAGGGCGATAAGCAGAAGCCTTACTTAACTGGATAAGATTGAGTGTTAACCTAATTGTGTAAGTGCAAATGTACATGGATATGTGTATGTAAATAGGTTCATAGTAGAACCGTAGTCCACACAAAGTATGGACAACGTGGTAGCTATCCTTACTGGAAGTTCAATAAAGACACATCGATAAACTTTAGAGATCATATGGGAATGAAAAGTAAATCTACCAGTACTGATCCTCAATCCAAGCATAAATTAATCTGATCTGATGAAGTGGTGGATCAGAGTAACGACTCGAATAAAATGATAATAGATTGTATAGATAACTTACCTTCTGATTGTTACGCAAGAAGCTTGTCACATCACCAATCTTTACGTCAACCATCCAAAAAGTATTTATCAAAAATAAAAATAAAACACTGATTCTAAAAAAATATTCAAATTTGGAACATCACAGCACTCAAGCAGTCATTGTGTCACTGGTACACAGACAAAAAATATATAAATTCGAAAACTATTTCTAAGATGATGATGGTTTCACTTTCTTCATGGGAAAATTGCGCGGGTTTTTGTGATGGGTTTTTATAATTAGTGATATTTACTGGTTTTCTGTTGAATTAATTTGTGTGAATGTTAGTTGTTGGCGTTGTGCGGAGCGCGTGCATTCGGCCGCTCGGGCGGGGGCGGCGCTGTGGCGGGTCTCTGGCGCGCCGGCGCGGGCGTTGCACCCCTGGGCACAGGGACGGACTACGCGCCTTTGGGCGTTATTGACTGACACACATTAGAAGCCTTAAATTTCTAAAATCTGCCTGGAAACTCCCTTCTTATTCATATTTCGAAATCGGCTTCATTGGGACTGTCAGATCAGCAAAATCAAATAACTGATTTTGTAAATGATATGTTTTATCATCTTTTGGCAAACGCGATTTTCGGGCATCTTCTATATTCCGTCATTACATCTTCTTAGATCATATTTACCGTCTTACCGTTTTTAACGACGAGATGAAAGGATTCAACACGTTGTCAAACGTTAAAGACTTAGGTAACCTACTGATTACGCATATAGCTTCTTGAGAACACAACCATTTGAGCAGCTTAATTACTCTTACATAACATTTATAAAGTTCAGTAAAGGCATCCAATTTCGTCCCCAAGTTAGGCCCCTGCCGTCTGAAAAACTACGGAGGTTCCACTCGCAGCGAAAACGCCCGACCATTCCCGAGATCTACCGAAGCCAGACCCGTCTGAAGTTGTTACGCTGCCCAGTATAACTTCAGCTCCTCCCCTACCCTTAAAACCTCCTTTATAAGGTGCAAAGAACGTAATAATGTTTGACATTAGAGTTCTCTTTATCGTGGCCGGGCCCAACGGGGCATGCGCGTCGCACATCGATGGATCGGGCGAAGCCAGGTGTTAGCAGAATATTAGTAGTTTATTGTGTTTAAATATAATCATATTTGTGTAAGAGCTAATTATGAATGTTATTACTGATCTAAATTATAAAACGATGGCTCTAACTGGTTGTATAATAGATGTAATTTAATTATAAGATAAATTTAATTCTACCGCGTAGGTACCTCACCACGAAAGGTTTATTTTATTGCTGGTAACTGCTGTAGGAGTTGCCAGTGGATTAGTAACGTAATTAAAAATGTTCTTTTGATGAAGTTGGCCTGGATCATCAAGAAGTTAGTCCTGCTATGAAGACTCTCTGGGGTTTTCTTACTTTAACAGTTTTCTATTATTAGTGTTTATGTTAAAAATAATCTTTCTAATAACAATAAGTAATGAGTTATTAAAGAATACTGCAATACTACTTTAGGATGGATTTTGAGGGTACTGTGCCTCAGTCGGCAACAACGGTACAATTTTTTTGTTGTTCATCTGTTTGCCTGTCCGTCAGCCAGAAAAATGGTTGGGTTTTCTCAGTATTAAGCTAAAATAATATCAAATACTCAGATCTGCTAAGTGCTTCCTCTTAGAGTAGTAAAAAAAATCAAACTTGTCTGTTAACATAATCTAAAGGTAAGATCGTTTATACTCCGACAGTGCACATTTTTTGACATTTGCAAGGAAATAAAAAACTTATAGGGATCAGTTTAGGAATCTTACTACTTCCTTATGTAGGTGTCATGAAGTGATCAATGTCTAAGATCTGGGCTACAACACAGGTAATTTTGTACGCAACTCGCGGTGCACGAGTCCGACTCAAACTTGAACGATTTTTTTGCTAAAATTACTAGTTTTGGGTGCTAATTCAACGTTGTTGGCGTTATTCTCAAATTATCAAGCCTTTCATCCCAAACAATGAAACTATCAGAATATTATTTCTTAGAAACAATTTGTCTTTTATTTTTTTAAACATTATACTATGACTATAATCACGCTATTAGGGTAGGCAAGTTGACATTCTTCGTATGTACAATTTCTCTACTTTAAAATGACGTGTTTTAAAACGCTGTTTCTTCCTCATTTGGTGGTTCTCTCGTTGGAGCTTGACCTGAAAACAGTAATGTTTTTAAAAAAACTTGTCCAAATAGTTATATCTCTAATCCGTTTTAAGTATTGGTCTACCGCTACTGCCGATATCTTTTGAAAACAGCTACTGCGTATTACGATAAGTATGTAAAAATACACGTTGATAGGTAAAATAATTTTTAATTGATTTTATTTTGGAAAATAAACTATTGAACCCTACGAAACTAGTGTATTTAAATTTTCTGATATCACTGTTTAAAAAAAAGTAGGAGAAACTGAAACTTGAGAGACTGGTGTCTGTTCATGATATGTAAAATGTGTAAAAAAATCTAAATTAATAAAATGTACATTGATCACTTACTATATTCTTTTTTCTTGGGCCATACTCGCCACGCTAACGCCATCAGTATGCCAGCGCCAACTGCTGCCAATAGTATTATTAGCACTGTCTTTTCTGATTGAGGACTTCCTGATTGACCAAGACTGTTTTGTCCTGCAACATTAGGTATGTCTTTTTTTCTATTAAAAACTAAGTTTGTGGATATTTCTTGTTTTTTAGAAAGGGTTTTTTGGTTTTCATTATTTTCCTCCTTTTTCTTGTTAATTTCATGGCTACCATTTGTTTCAGAAATATATTTCTGGTTTCCTTTTTTTTCAAGTAATTTTGTATTATTTTCAAGACTTTTGTTGTTAGCACTTAATTTGCCATTCCTGTCCATTTGTACATTTTTTATGGTCGTATTTCCAATTACTTTGAGCACATCTACATTTTCTTTTATCAACTCCTTATTTATATTTGTGATTGACTGATTTCCTTCGGTCCTTGTTTCTATGCCCGTTATATTATTTAAATCTAGGTCTATAGATTCACAATGTAGAGCAGTTTTATCACTAGTGCTGTTTCTGCTTGAATCAAGATTAGAATATTGACATCGTAGTAGAATTCTTTGTTTGTTACTTTCATTTTTAGCAGTTCCGTTGAATAATTGTAGATTTGCAACATTTAAAGATTCATTTTTCATTATTATTGTCAGATCTACATTTAAACCAGTGTGTGTTTCGTTAATGACCGAAAAATTAACATCTATACACTTGGAGAGTTTTAGATCTATGATATTATTTTGTAGAATTTTGTCTGGATTTGCATTTACATCTAAGTCAACGATTTTTCCTTCGTCAATTATAAAAGATGAGTGGTGGCTACAATTATTGGGTATTTCTGTTATGACAATTTTTATCATGTTTTTTGATTTTGGTGGTGGTGATGGTTTGTTTGGGTTAAATTTTCCATTGGAGTTTTCTGTCTTGTTAAATTCATCCTTTGTATATTTGTTCTCACCATCAAATATTCGCTCAATATTTTTGTTATCAGAATTATTTTTGATGTTATTTATGTGAATATCTTTAGAACAATTTTTAAAATATATATTTCTCTTACGGTGCTCATCAGATGTATCATTTAATTCCAAAATCTGACAGTAATTTAAAAGTTTTTGTTTTATTTCATTTTCAGATTTATTAGTTGTCTTATTATTTGATATTTGAATTGAAGGTGTAATGTATGTCCCTGTAATATTATAAAACTCCAAATCTATTGACTCACACTGTAATTTTGTTTTATTATTAGTAGCATTGCTGCTTGAATCATGATTATGATGATTACATTGTAGTAATATTTTTTTTTTTACACTTTTATCTCGAGGAGATCCATTGAATTGTTCTAGATTTGAAGCATTTAATGATTCATTTTTTAAAACAATGGTCAACTCTGCCTTTGAAGTTGGTTGCTTATCGTTGATTATAGAAGAGTTATAATTTATACAATCGGAAAGTATTAAGTCAATATCATTATTTTGTAAAAAAATATATTTTTTGTTAACGCCTAAATCAATGATCTTTCCTTCATCAATATTTAAAGGTATGTTTTGGCTGCAATTATTAGTATTTTCTGTTATAAAAATTGTTACCATATTTTTTAGATTTTCTTGTGATGAATTGTCTTTATTTATTCCAACAGGAGCTTCTGTCGAGATCATTCCAATACCACCATTTGATAAAATGCTATTAATAGTTATATTTTTACTATTTGAAGTAGGCGTAATATTGCTGTCTCTAGTTTTAATTTTATTGTAATTGGAACAATTTATAAAATGTAAGTTGTTATTTTCATTGTTTTGGTCACTTGAGGATAATTTTGTATATTTTAAATCCTTAACTTGACAAATTAAGACTGTTTGCTTTTGCACAGTTTGTGCAATATGTGAATTATGCTTGGAAAATAATACATCTTCACATTTTACTTTGACACCATCTTCTGAAGTAATTGATTCCAGTGTGCAGTTAGGATATTTCGTGATTGTGTTATTTTTGATATAATTTGCTTCAAAATATATATTTATTTGAAAATTTTCTTTGCAGATGTTATGTTTTGGAATTAAACATGATGTAGACATAGTATTCATAGGTTCAAAATTGCTATTGTAATTTTTAGGGCTATCATTTGATAATTCAGGAAAATAACCAGTAAAAATTGGTTGAACCGGACTGTTTTTATCTCTATCAATTGAAATTAGAAGTTTGCTGGCATGTTCTTCTAGGTGAGTATTATTAGCAGTATTTTTGACGCTACTTAAGCTTTCATTTTCCGGTTTCAATTCATCAAGACAAACTATTTCGGCGTTAATACAATTCAATGTTTTATTCTTAGTGGTCTCGCTGGTTATCTTTGAATCGTTTCGAATACTATTTTTATTAATAAAATGTATATTTATGTCACACATTGACACGGTAAATTTGTCATCAAGCTCACGGTGTGGTATCTCTGTCACTTCAGTAAGCTTGTTTGTTGTAACTTCAGGTGTTTCTGTTGTGACTGTAATGGGGTTTGGTGAATGTATCCCAGTGGTGAAGGAATGGCTTTGAGTATTTTTTACGTTTATGCGGGATGGACAATACACTTCTGTACTGTTGTAGTTGAATTCTACAAGGCATTCCTTTCCAAAATCTTCTACGGTAGAATTGCACGGATAGGTCACGTCATCCCAAATTATGTTTTCTCTAAAAAAAAAAATTTAATTAAACCATGATATACAGAAGCACGTTATTCAGCTATATATATAGTTTCATGTTTATACGCCTGCATTCTCAATCGGTTATTCAGAAATGATGCATGTACCAAACTCTTGACGAGTCTATTATAAATTATTGGACAAACATTTTGACTAAATTTTAACTGGAAATGTGGAAATATTGAAAAACATTGATATGAGATTTGAACAAAGGACTTCATGCTGATAAAAAAAAAAATATATTGAAGAATCTGAAAAGTTTACAATATTATTTTTAGTAATCGCGAAACCACAATACAGTTTGTTCAGAATCAGTAACTGAATGGATTCCAATAGTTTTTACCAACTTGTGACAAGTTGGTCACCACCGACACTAAGTACAACACAGGTGACGGCAGGTCATAGCGGGCATTAGGCGCCAGCAAACAGCTGGGTGCAAGTACAAATCAACCCCTCAGCCGCCTGGATGGCCCAATGACTATGTATTTTTGATGACATAACAAGCTTCTAATTTTTCATGATACAGTTATGAAATTTTGTACATATATTCTTTACATAAAAATAATACACATTTGTTTCGGGTTTCGCATATACTAAAACTGATATTCTATATGTAAGTAAATTACTTTTTTTATTTTTTACTGCGCAAAAGTCATCCAATGACAACCCCCGCTCTTGGGTGGAGCGAGAGATGGTGTCAGACTCTTTCTGACTAAAAACCCACCTCGTTCCTTCTAGCCTTCATTCTGGAGCTCGGGCTTCTTTTCAGATAACCCTGGCCCCAGTAGGTTTCGACCCAACTAGGCCCCTGCTGTTGCTGACAACTTCTTGAGGTGCGCGGGAACAGTGCGCGCCGTCGAAGTCTTGGGCTTGGTCGGGACAGTTACCGGACGGTCGGACGGTGAGCTACTCATGGCCCACCGTTCGCAAGCCCACGTCTACGGTGGCCGGAAGTCGGGATCGGACTCCCGGCGGCGATAGCGAGAGCACCGTTGCCTGATGCGGTCTGCCTCCTCCTTTGCTAGCATTACTGCTTCGCAGAAGGAGGCGACCGCCTGCCACTACTCCTCGCTCCGGACCATGACATGAACCAAGGCCCAGCGCGAGAGGTCTCCGCCGCCGATCGCCCCCACGAGGGCACGGCGATGCTCCGCCCAAGCAGGGCACACCTCGACTGCGTGCTCCACCGTGTCCTCCGAAGTAATTTACTTTTTAAAAGTCCAATGAAAGTGGGTACTTACCTCTTTAGTGGGGTTACTTTATAATTTTTACCGTCGGGACAAATGTATTCTTCAAACACAACAAAATATTCATCGCATTCGGCTTCACTTTCGTCTATAACGATGCTGATCTGGAAAGTAATATATATATATAAATACTAAAAGCCATATTTACACTAATAATATACATTTAATAAAAAAATACTTAACTAACTGTAGTTACAGTAAAACTCATAAACTAATAATAATAACCCTAAAGTAATCTACATTACAAATATATAACTAGCTGCTCCCAGCGGCTTCGCCCACGTGAGAGCAGAAAATTATCTCAAGGGAACCTACTTCCGGGATAAAAAGTATCCTATGTCTTATTCCAGGACGTAGTCTATCCGTGTACAAAGTTCCATTAAAGTCGGTTTTGCCATTTAGGCGTGAAGACGTAACAAACAAACAAACTTACTTTCGCTTTTATAATATTAGTAAGGATAGTATAAAGAGGTAAAGTTTGTTTCTTTGTTTGTAAGAGGTAATCTCTGAAAGTACTGGCCCGATGGCTAAAATCTTTTTACCGATAAAAAGCTGCTTTAATCTTGAGAAACATAGGCTATATTTTATGTACGCGGGCGGAGCTGCGGGCAAAAGCAAGTTACAACTAAAACTGCGCCTAAAACTAAACTGCGACTAAAACTGCACTAAGCTGCTGGAATTCCATCCGCGCGACTTGTTCGAGTTTCTCATGCTATAATAAGTATTATAGTAATGAAAATAAAGTTAACATTCATATGACACTGAAACTGCGCTCCGCTTCGCTGCTCTTCGACGCTCTTTTGGTGTGTGTTGACACTAAAATATGGCGTCAAAAAACTATAGAGTTTATACTGTTATTCATGTTCAATGGGAACTTTGCGGCATTACGACTTGTCTGCAGAGTAAACCAGTTTTTGAATTTAAAATTATGTGTAACTTATATCCCGATACCCTTTTTATGGCTATATTTAACCGAGACCCCATGGCGGCGTGACTAGTCGCCGCTACCAACAAAATGTATACAGCTATATAAAGAGTTACTCATCTGGTGTTTGGTTGTGCAACCAATTTGGAGGCGGGACCAGCTTGGACGTGTGACGATTCGGGTATATGTACGGTGCTTAGTTTGATAGGGGCTATATTTCACCGGGACACCATGGCGGTGCAACTGGTCGCGCCTGTTCCGGCCCTTAGGGATAGATAGATATCCGAAATTATGGTACGGTTTGTCCAGTGATTTAGCGATTGGCTGCTGCAGTTTGGGTTCTGGGTTTGATATCTGTACGGAACAAATATTTGAATAGCCCACAGATAGGTGTTTTGGGTCTGTCTTGGGTACTCTTGGTAACTCACATTGAGTTTACATTTTTTTTGGATGCACCTACAAAATCTACACCTTCTATATCCTAGTGTGGGACTACGTTTTCTTTTTATTTGATCTGGTTACATCCATTAAACTTGAGGGAAGAAATCCCGTGTTACATAAAAATCTATGACAAGAAGACTGTTACAAATCTATGATGAATTCATCATGTTTCATGGGTATTGTTGGTGAATGTCTGGTCTGTGCTTATTTTTGTTATTATTAACCAACTAGCTGCTCCCAGCGGCTTCGCCCGCGTGATAGCAGAAACATATCCCAAGGTAACATACTTCCGGGATAAAAATATCCTATGTCCTATTCCAGGACATGGTCTATCCGTGTACCAAGTTTCATCAAAATCAGGTCTGCCATTTAGGCGTGAAAACGTAACAAACAAATAAACAAACTCACTTTCACTTTTATAATATTAGTAAGGATTATATCCCACAGCTGGGTTAAGGCCTCATCTATATCTTTTTAGACACGCCCTTCTTGCGCCATTTCGCACAAGCATTCGTAATTTGCTAAATATTTTTTTAAACTATAGCTTTTGCCCGTGGCTTTACCAGCGTAGGTACATAAAATATAACCTATGTCACTCAATAATATAGTAGCTAGCTATCAGTGACAAAAAAATTAGTAATCCGAGCAGTACTTCCAGAGATTTCCCCTTACAAACAAACAAAAAAAATACCTATTTATAATACTGGTATAGATAATATAATTAAATAAGGTCAGTCTCATTCACAGTGTGTAACTGAAGTTCATACCACACATAAGACTCTCCTGCAAGGATCAACGTCTTTAAATATAAATAAATACATCTTGTTAAGACTATAATAAAAAATTATGAGGTGATAGTCATAAAATATAATAATAGATTCATGGGAGAAACACATGGTCTCTTGACGAAGTAAACAGACTGATGATGCGACATAAGCTGGTGATGAATCATTATAAATTGTTTTTTTTTCCTGCTACGAATATATGAGTGCACAGGTCAAACATTTTGAAAGTTTAAATAAAAGATTTTATTCTTTTTAGGTTTAGTTACCTATTATCTTTCTATCTTAAACTTGATTATTTATCTTTCAAAAGATTAATAAAATACTAGCCAGTGGCTAGTATTTTATTATTTATATATTTTTATAAATAATTCTCTTTCATCTAGAATTTATCTCTTAATAATGTACCTTCCCTGACGAAGTCTGACTTTTCGCTACAACTTGAGATTTATAAGTTAAAAAATAAGTAACCCAGAATAGGTTACTTCTAGGTTAGCGTGCTCCATCGTCTACCACAACATCGCATACCATGAGGTCAGCTGGTAGTCAAACATGAGCTTTAAATAAAAAATAAACCTTTCAAATGGAGATTAAATATTTTAAATACTTGAAGATTGTAGTAGTTTCAGAGAATATATTCAACATAATCACACCTTCACCTTTGTAAAATTTAACTGTTTCCTCCTTCTTTTCTTTTAATATCATGTGTGTAAATAAATAGTTAACTGAATAGGCTATTAATATTAATTAACTAGTGCACCTAACTATCAGAGATTGTATCACTGCTTACCATCAGGTGGGATCGCAGTCAAGCACTAGTTTATAATAATAATAAAAAAATATTGTATTGGAATCTCTTAATAATAAATATAAATTTTAACATCTAAACCTAGCACACGGATCACTTACCAACAAACATAGAACAGAACATATTCCATATATATGCATTTTGCACAACACTTTTTCATACACACTTCACTATTATCAGAAATGTGAAAATTTACATTATAACAAATTCCCCATAGTGATGGTTCCAGAGTTTTGGACGCAATGATAGAATAATGCTTTCATGATTTATAATATGTAACTATATCCATTACGTACAAATCAGTTCAAATGTATATTCCTTGTGGATGATTTTCCTTAAAATAACCTTGTATTGTATATTACCACAGTTATATAGCTGGCATGTACGCGTCAGTTCACAGTAAAGATACATACCCTGACCTAATACAAATATAGCCAAACTATATCCTAGTGAGTTATTAATTTATATTGTGAGAAGTCATGATTTTTACGTTTCTTCAATTCCACATACATTTTCACTGTTTTTCATAAAACCGCTCTTACGTGATTATGACGTTATTACACATTTTTCATTAGATATTTTAGATACACAGCAGCAGATATCGCTTTCAGCGATAAGACCGCCATTGTACCCATAAATAAAATTTTATGTATAGGCTGTGTTACTTTTTGGTGTACAATAAAGTTTATTCTATCCTATCCTATCCTATCCTATCCTATCCTATCCTATCCTATCCCATCCTATCCTATCCTATCCTATCCTATCCTATCCTATCATATCCTATCCTATCCTATCATATCCTATCCTATCCTATCCTATCCTATCCTATCCTATCCTATACTATACTATACTATACTATCCTATACTATCCTATCCTATCCTATCCTATCCTACAGTGGCGAAGCGTGAAATATTAAGAGAGGGAAGCCGGAGCAAAACAAAATGCTTACCTACTCCGAGCGCGGGCACGCAGTCTTGAGTCCTCACCGAAAAGCTGGGATTGGCATCCTGGCTTCAGTCTTGTATAGGCAGATGTATCTTCAGTCCACTTTTACTATACGTGTAAGCACTGAGATGTTAAACCAGTGTCTTGCAAGCATAATAGAAGTGGCTTTGATAAAAGCCGGTTGTGGTGAAATGATGATATGATGTAAATTAAACAAAACTTAATCGACTAAGTACTAATAATACTACTTATTTACTTATACTCTAAAGCTATTCGTCTATTCTTTCTTACAAAGTGCGCTAAGACATTATCATAAAAGCCGGGAAGGTTCTTAATTTTTAGTAAAGAACGTTTTTCTATAGAAAGAATGGCTAGATCAGATAATCGTTCTTGTTTTTGAGCATTACGCATGTACGTATGAATTCGCTTTAAAGCCGAAAATGACCTCTCCGCGGATGCTACTGTAACAGGAAGTGTCAAAAACAGACTACATAATGTTGTGACTTGTGGAAAAGTGTCAGCTAATAATGAATTTTGAAAATTTAGATAAAGTTTGTAAACATCTAATTTGTTCAAAGATGGAGTTGTGTATAAGACTTTCAACTCGTTTTTTAAAGCAGTGAAATCAAATATTTGCGGAAATTGAATTAATAAAGCAGATATTATTTCATCTGGAAATGACCTAGTATAAAAACAATATTTACATTTATTAAGTAAATTAAGAAATGTCATTTGAGAAAGAGATTGGTATCTGTGTTGTATTTGCGTCTTAACATTGTCTATTATTTCAATAAAAAGACGCCGATACATAGTTTTAGCGTCTACTTCTGGATTTAGCCGTCGACGCTGTCGCGGTGGCTCATTGAATTCCTGGACGCTGTCATAAATAAAATCAAAATTATTTATAAAATCATTTGCAAGCCAACTATTGAATGAATCTATTTCGCGGTTTGCTACTTCGATATCAATCTGTTTTGACTGCAATAAATTAAAAAGAACGTCGGTTTTGTGAAAAATGTCTGACAATATGTGCAACAAAAAGCAAAACTGCATGTTTTCCAACTTACTGAGGAAACATTCTGCCAAGGAAAGAGATTCACTATCCCAAGATTGCGTGTTATCTAATATTGAATTAAAAGTATCAACCATGTCTAATCTACAGTTAAAAATTACATTTATAATGCGTGAGTGATAGTGCCAACGGGTTTCTGAAACTCCGGGCATACGGCGGTCAGCTATTTCTTTCAATAGTTTGGACCGTTTAGATGATTTGTTGAAAAACCGAACAATACTATTTACGTGTCCAAAAAAGGTTTTCAGTTCCGGAATATTTTCAAGCGAACGGCTCAGTACTAAATTTAATATATGAGCATAACATGGAACAAACATTGCCATAGGGCATGCATCGCGAATTTTAGCTTGGACTCCACCATGCTCGCCAGACATAACAGCCGCGCCATCGTAAGACTGACCAACTAACTTATGCCTACAATGATACTGGTCAAGTATTTCTAACAACTGATTAGATAGAACTTCAGCAGTTCGACTTCCGCTAACATCGTAAAAACCTAGAAATCGTTCTTCGATTCCAGTTTCAGTTAAATACCTAAAAATTACAGTTAATTGCTCCCTATGACTGACATCGGGAGTTTCGTCAATCATTACAGACAGAAATTGAGCTTTATTTATTTCAAGTCTAATGTTGTCGCGTAAAACGGATGCAATACTATTTATTAAATCATTTTGAATGTCACTAGAGAGACCAGAAAACGCGGGGTTTTGAACTGAAGAACATAATTCTAAATGCGAATCCATTACTGTATCGTACTTGCTCAGATAAAGCAAAGTTTCGATATAATTACCGCGGTTAACAGAACTAGGGCCTTCATCACGGCCGCGAAAAGCTAGTTCTTGTTTACCTAACAAAATAACGGTGTCAATAAACCGTTTCATTAAATCTCTATTGCGATTGACTTTTCTGTTATGGGCGTCATGCGAATTATCGAAAAATGTTTCGATTCTACTAGTCCCAAGCTCATGTAAAGCTAAACAACTACGTATATGCTTTTCGGTCAAAGAATGTTTCCTAGATGAATTGGTTAGATTATTAATATCGGTGAAGCCACCTTTATTCCATAAACTACTAGCATCTGAGAAAAGTAAACATGGCCAACAATACATTTTATTTAGTTTACAACTGCCAGTTAGCCATTGATATTTATCGTAAAGGGATATATTAAAATGTTTAAAAAAACCATCGCGTCTTTTGTAATCTATAGTCATATCTGGGCGAGCACGGCCTAACTTAATTACATGTTTTTTATTTTCAAAACTTAACTTTGAAAAGCATGTTTCCTCACAAAGCAAATAATCTGTTAAACAACAATCTAACGCGATTAATGCCGACATCTTACAATTCTACCAATTACTTTGCAAATCTACCTATTCTAAATACGTAATTTCAACTTATTACAATATCTACTTACCGGAAATACCTAATTACAACGTAAGTCTTCTACTTTTATCACTACAAACACACAACAAACTAACTAATAAATTCTAATATTAATCTAAAAACACAGTCATGCATTCAATGATGGATGGTGAATTACATCAAATTATCTGTCAACAGAACACAAAAACGTCCGATTTGTTACGAATTTCCACGACCGTAGCCGATATTCCTCCATCTCGCTCACGCGCACGCAATTTCTATTAGTTTCTCTATTACTCTCTCTATTACTTTCTCTAATAACTCGATTAAACGACGGCTTACCGAAACCTTTATACTCGGCCGGGTAATCGACCTTTATGTGACGTCATGACGTATATTTTGACGTGTATTTTAAGCCGCGCAATCGGCTTAAAATACACGTCAAAATAGCTATTAGGTAATATAAACTAATAAACTTAAAACCTTCACTGATAGATAGGTACTACGTTTATATATCCAGCTAAACAAATTTATTTCTTATATATATGTTCTATTTGCGGTCACTGGCGAAGCTTCGGGGACTTTATAATAATAATTATTTATTTATTTCAAGTAACATTGACTCATATACAAAAAATATAATACAGTCACAGTTCAAATCAGTTTTAAAATTAAAATCATAAAACGTTCATAATTACATTACTTATACCAGAAATTGAAATTATATTTTTCTTTATAATAAAAATTACATTGTAATTATTAAAATTCAATCAAAATAATAATAATAAAATCGAATCAAAATTAAATAAAATAATCAAACCAAAATTAATCAATAAAGTCAATCAAGTTATGGTGGTGATCTTTGTTATGAATAACGAAAATAGAACAGTTGCTTATAATGGAGATGACCATATTTATCATATACATACAGGTATGCTGTATAGACATTGGTAGGTGTCAATTCGGAATTTACGAGGATAAAAAATATTACGTTCCTAGTTTATGTTCCTTCCTGTAATGATCAAAATTGCAAAATTCTCTATTGGGTTTTTCTAATGGTGTGACCTGTACCTTAGAAACCTGATCTTTCTCCAGCCGTTTCGGATTGCCATCCCATCTGAGATGTGTGTTTCTATAACAGTAATAAAAAAGAGAGAGAACAAACATGCGCTGTAATATCTCCTGCACACCATGTTTCGGATTCGATCTGGAAAATTATATATGTAAAGATCAACAGCTGCAGATCTCCAGCACGATACCATCTGAAGATCTGCTCTGTCCTTAATCTGTTACGTGAAAGAAAAGAAAAGAAAGAAAGAAAACATGTTTATTCTGCCCGTATAGACACACAAGTGGTCTATACAACGTGTAAAGATATGATGCACAAAACCTGAAAATTGTTTGAACAGAATAACGAACAAAATCAATTGAACCCCTTTTTTAATATAGATTACATTAAAAAAAAATCTTCATTAAAAATGTTGCTTTGTCTATTTATTAATAGGTCAAGCCATCACGTGCGCAAATCTGCCCAAATAGGTAAACAAACACAACTGGTTGTAGTTCAATCAAAATTTCTCATAAGAGGGATAATAATAGTTCTTATTTCAATGCAGATACGAATTTTAAACAAACTAAAACTGCCCGTAAAACCTTTAATTTTTTTTTTCTGACTGAATTAAAAGTCATTTGGGGTGTCGGAGGTTTTGCGCATTTAATGCTACACATTGTAAATATAAAAGTGAAATACCACTCATTAACTAATCACGAAATCCCAGAAACTAAAGAAACTACAAACTTAATATTTGGCAGGTACATTTCTTATAGAGTGTAGACATTCACTAAGAACGGATTTTCCAAAATTCACCCAGAAATAGTGTTGAAACGGAGGTCCAAAGTTAGTATGGAGAATCCGACTTTCACGCGGGCGAAGCCGCTGGCAGAAGCTAGTTCATAATGAATCTCATGGAAGATTGTTGTAAAAGTGTAATTAGAACATTAACTCGCAACAAATTATCAGAGATGTTTAAGAACTAATAACCAATCTAGTTCGCAATATCATACTGCCCTCCAAAACCTGAATGGCAGATATGACTTATAAGCTGCCCAACTTAAATGGGACCAGACAGGACATGCTTGCCTCATGCCTAACCAACTGTGGGTTTAAGTAGCACAGAGTTGGAAAGAGACAGTGAGACTGGGTTGCGCCCGACCATGAAGGAGTTAGCGGCATGAACTGGATAGATATTGCTAGAACTGTACCATTTACCAAGTTGCTAATCTGCAATAGTTAACGCTAGTAGAAAGCTTCAAATGTACGGGAACGACGTCGTCTCAACGCTCAGTCACGTCGTCAGAACAAAAGAATTGGCGGCAAGGTCGACTCGAAGCGTTCGACGCGAGCGAAACGGTTGTAAATTGGCTAGGGGGGCTAGAGCTCGAAAAGGATGAATGGCGTGGATGGAAGTCTCTGTCCAGTTACAGTTATTTTGTTTGTTTTTTTTTTGTGGTCAGTATAATTAGTAGGTATTTTGTTGTGTTAAATAAAAAAATAAGGATAAATAATTATGATAGCATTATTATAGTCAGTTTTGTTGTCACACATATCCATTTTAGGTCAACATGTTAGAGGAAGATGATTACCTAAATAATAGGATAAATAATTATTATCAATATATAAAATTAAATGAAGCGAACATTTCACAGGAATATAATATTATAAATACTCGTGTAGTATGTTTTATCAGTAGCATCCGTCACATTTCACTGGTGTGTCATTGCTCTCGCGAAACGTCGCTTTCTGAGGACTATACGAGTATACATAACAACACGTGGAATAGAATAGAATAAACGTTTTTGTACATCATAAAAACCTATCATGAACAATTTTTTTTTATATAGACCGAGCTTCTGGAGGTTCTGGAGTGGTGACCTCGTAACCTCGATGACCTGGTGAAGGTTGCGGGAATCCGATGGATGCGAGACGCACAGGATCAATCATTGTGGCGACACTTGGGGTGGCCTATGTCCAACATGATGATGATGTGAGACCGAGCTTGATGAATACTTTTGTGTTAACTTCGAATACACACTCGTGCAATTCTCGAATGATGTAAAATGTGTAGAAAGTCATTTTCGGTCGACGAGGACACGGTGATGCTCTGCCCAAGCGGAGGAGACTTCCACCGTATCCTCCATACACTCCATCCGCATAATGATGACACCCGGGCTTTCTTCTCGCTACGTCAGGTGGGAAGTGAGGACGCCTTAACGCTTCTCTAACTACTCCTCAAAGAGGGGACTTATTACAGCAATTGTGGTGTACTCGGCATTGGGTTGAACTGATGCTGTCTCCATACCGCCAAGTATGATATCCTGTTGGAGCTCACTCAGAGATTTGTCGCAGCAGTGGAGTTTCATCACTTCGATGGTCTGTTGCTCCCAAATCCCACTAGGGCAGGCTATCAAAGAGGCTCGCAGTATCCTGGTAGGCCAAACATTTGCGCAGCGGGCATATGGATGCGGCCATACCAGATTCCTATAAAGGGCTATAAATGGCACGATCCTCGCGTTAGAGCCATGGACAGGAACCGCTTGAAAGCAGCCCCGGCCCACTTCTCTAGCTTTGATTTGAGCTGTCAACAATCACGTCTACTCACTTCACTGCAGCACGATTATCTTCCATAAGCCCCCCCTTCATCGTGCCTTGCTATGTCCTTATTCCTTGCGTTTAGATGAGATAACCCAGAAAAGATGCTTTCAACAGGAAAAATAGATGGGAAAAGACCCAGGGGCAGGAGTCCGATAGTTGGTCAGACCAAATCCGTGTTACACTGGAGACCACAGTCTGCGCCGCCATCCTCATATCGTAGATAGGACAACATGGCGAAATATAGTCCACAAGAAAGTTATTCATCGAGGTCACGCACTACTCTCAGCGATGTTCTTATTATCCCATGACGGGTGACAGGATAGAATGGAAGAAAAAAACTTGTTGCGCCGACCCCAAATAACACGGGACAAGGGCAGGAAGATGATGATATAAGTCAGGTGTAGAGCCACAAAATATATAGGTACAGAAGTCAATTTACACACAAAGCGCGCTCGAGCAACACACACATAGACACCGCTCATGGATACGATGTCTCGGTAGCGTCTCGAACCACGCGTCGAACAGTTCCAGCTCAAACGCTCATTGGTGTGCGTCCAACGAGCGTAGGTATAAAAAGTGAAGTACGTAAATGAGATTGTCTTCTGTAACTATATATTTCGTGGTAGAGCTATATAGCTCAATTGGTAATGAATAGTAACTAATTAGTAAATTACTGATAAAATAGGTTAATTACCGACTTCTTTTACCTTAATTTCTTGGAGTGCAATTCTATAAATAGACAAGAATAAAAGGCTAATGTCTTGCATGCAAATCTACAGGACGCACTCAGTCATTGTCTGCCTTAGTGGCTTGTTGTAGAAGTAGGCCTTATGACTAAGAGCTATAGGGCGCAAATTAGCAAAGTACAAATTATCATTCAAATAATCGTAATGATTGAAGAACAGGTTTCATTGTTAGCGATGAGTAATGACCGTATTCGAATTATTATTATTAAATTGAATAAACTATATTTTTTGGTCAAGTGATTAAGACATAGATTATTAATTTTAATGATCACATCAGCAGAAAATTGCATTGATATATAGCAGTAAAAAAATGATATAATATATATGTCGGCGGAGGATGCCGATTATCATTGAAGCTCTTTCCAAAGACTCTGTTTTGTGGGCGTTGGCTGGGTATCGAGCAATAAACAAACTTTTCCAGATCACACAACTGATTTATTATAATGCAAGCTTTAGGTTTTCACTTCACATAACGAGCCGTGAGACAGTCCCTGAGAATAGGACATTGCACATCGCATGACTGCCGACACAGGAATGAACCCCGAGCACTTTTATCTGCACTCGGCACTTTTATCTGCTCGGTTCGTGCAAACGTCAGACCGGATTCTGTCAAGTGACATGTGTCACTTGTCACTTAGCTCGTTCATAAGTTCTCAAGTTTCCGTACTATTGACTTCTCCGACATTTATATGTATAAGTAATGTATAATATAACATAATACAGTCGACTCTCATTAATTCGAAACCCGAGGGACTCTTAAAATATTACGAATTATTGAGTGTTCGAAATATCAAATTGTTCGAAAAATAATAGTTCGAATTGAAACTTAACTAAACAAACGAATTCGTGTGGAAGTGTGTGTCAAACTAAGCATAACAAAAACAAAGGCTCTTGTAAGAAGATACAAGTTTGAACTTGTCTCAAAATTAACTTCTGCAAATTCTGCAATCTTTCTCTCTCTTTCTCTCTGCAACTTTGAATTGTCGAGTGCTTGACGACGATGAATTCGTAATAACGCGTGGTTTTGTTACGTAGCGATGATTTTTTCGTTCGAATTACCAAGCGCACAAAAATGTATTGATTTAGTTCGAAATATACAGAGTTTTTCTAGGGAACTCGATTGATAATTTTGAATTATAGAGAGGTTCGAATTATCGCAGGTTTGAATTAACGAGAGTGAACTGTATAACATAAATATATAATATAATATTCCATAACTATCACACAACGCCGTCTAGTCCTAAGCTAAGCAGAGCAAGTCTACGAGATTACGTCACAAAAAATAATAAAGCTTGTTTTTTTAAAAAGGCCTTGCAAAAACTAAAGTCTTGAATAGTTATTGTTTTTCTTTTTATAAGAATAACACTGCTGATATGGTGCCACGAAATCGACATAGACCCGGGCGGAGTTCATACAAAATACTCAGTGACTATAACCGGCTCTTAGCATGTCTGTTATGAAAGTTACGCCGATTAGTCTAATTAGAGTCCATCTCATTAGCAGTTCGCCAAAGCTTCATTAGCTAAAAGCTTCACTTGAAGTTATCTCCGAACCGCTCACAACGGCGCCCGCGCCGATATTGCGAGTATTGTGACAATTGTTTAGGAGATAGCGAACATCATTATAACGTAGTTGACTGACTGACACAGTGGTGTGAAAACTATTAGACAAAATTACTACCCTAAAGGAAAGTTTTTTTTTCACTAAATTGATTTTGGAATAAAATAAAAGTAGGATCGTTGTGGAGATGTGTTTGAGAACTATAGTGATTTGTTTTTTAGTGCTGCTCCTCGCGGATTTTATTTATTTTACTGAAACTTTAGATCAAAACGGTGATGGAGTGTGTATAGTAAAACTCAGGTAAAAGAATCTTCGTGCTTATCTTTGCCTACCTTCTAAAATTTGACTCCTATGAAAATTCTTTCTATTTTTTAAATGGTGTTAGAAGTCTTTTGTTTAAATAAATTCCTTAACATTAAAAATATCCTTGTCTATTGTTTGCTTCAGTTTACGTAGATGAAATATTTAATTTCAATATTTATACATAGTTTTCAATTAAATAGGTAATATTATTATGGAATGAAATAAATAAATATGAATTATTTCTAGTTCTCGAAATCGAAGAAAAAGGCCATATAATGTGGCAATCAACAAGTGGTGTGGACGAAGAAAGTGTGTCGTCAAGAAATATAGATTTGAGGTAATTTATCATTCAACACGACTGTAAATAATAATTTACCAAACAGTAAGATAATTGTTTTTTTTTTTACTTTAATTCATTGAATAAAATCTCGTTTCCAATATCATTCCAGACATATTTAACTTGGACGAACCACACAGTCTGCTGCAACGGTTGGCAGCATGACAGTGAGCTGGACGTCTGCGAGGCCATCTGCAGCACCGGCTGCCACGGAGGCAAGTGCGTCTCCCCAGAACAGTGCCACTGCCTGCCCCCCGCGCACATCGACCCCGAGCGACCAAACACCTGCGTGACACCCGTCTGTAATCCAACCTGCGTCAACGCCGACTGCCATGCCAATAATACCTGTGTCTGCAAACCTAACTACAAACCCTACAACTCCACGCACTGTTTCAAATGCGATGAGGGCTACACAGCCGATGAGAACCTCAACTGTGTTCCTATCTGCGATAAAGCCTGTATCAACTCTACCTGCACTGCTCCCAATACTTGTACCTGTTCCAACGGCTACAGACCAAAGAACAGTTCCGTCTGCGAACCGATTTGTGACTGTGTCAATGCCGACTGTGTTGCTCCTCACACATGCTCCTGTTTCAAAGGCTACGTCTCCGTTAACAAGACTGTCTGTGCTCCAAAGTGTAACAGCTGTTCTCATGGAGACTGCATTTCTCCTAATAACTGTACCTGCCATAGTGGCTACGTTAAAATCAAAGGTGTTTGCAAGCCCCAGTGCTCCAAGACCTGTGTAAATAGTTTTTGCACTGCACCAAACGTGTGTTCGTGTAAGAACGGTTACGTGAAGAGTAACAGTAGTGATAACGCCTGTGTGATACCTTGTGATGAGAACTGTAAGGGGTATTGTGATGATAATGGAGGATGCGTCAAGTGGAACTGCTCGTCGAAGCCAATACAGATACAGTGAGTACGATATTTTATTAATTTCGCTGAAGTGTTAGCGACTAGACTCCTTTTTCGTGACAGATATAGAAATTTAAAAATCAACATTTGCTAGATTTATACATAATGTCGATTTGTCAAACACATCATGAATTGACTGTTCTCGAACTTGCGTAGATCTTGACCGGTCAAACACAATCTTGAGAGGAACACGATATAGGATCATAAATCAATACAACAGTAGAAACAAATCAAAGCGAGCACTGCACACATTAGGAAGTGCACTGACAGGTTCATTCATCAGTGCATATCAGATTTATCGCTTGACAGGACGTCGGTCGATACTGTATGCATGGCCACGTATGACGAGTCCGGTGACTGTGTACACTAGTGCTTACATGCGGCGGCGCTTGCATTTTTATGTCCGATGCCAAGGAAGGAAGCGTGTACATGTACACATTTGAATATTAGTGACATGATTTCGCGTGAGTCACGTTATTTATTTATTTTATTTTAACATAACATGCGTAAAAGCCGATTACATTAGTTAAATATAACAAAATAATAATGAGATATAATAACGCAGCAGTCATACACTCATCTAAAAAACCCAAGACTGACAAGATGTTTTTTTTTTCATCCGCGAACACGTCACAATCAGCATCCAAGAGAGCATAGAGCGGAAATTTATTATTTTAATCAAAAGTATTAAATTCTGTATTTATGCATAGCTACATCCTAGTTAATAATATAACTTTATTTCGCAAGAATAACATAGGTAAATAGGAGAAATTTCATCTGTCTTGTAAAAAATATTTTATTTCTTTGTTTTTTTCGTTACTAGCTAAGTAAATCGTTTTATTTATTTATTAAACATTATGTATAAAAGTACAGTGGTGGACTTAATGCCTAAGGCATTTTCTATCAGGTGACTTCAGGGAGATGTAGAGATAAATAGAGATAGGTTTTTTTTTTTTCTCTCTCGACGGGGAAAATCATCATTGACGAAACCCGCTCTTGGGTGGAGCGGGAGACAGTGTCAGAGTCTTACTGACTAAAAACCCCGCGCCGTTCCTTCTAGCCCTTATACCGGGGCTCTAGTTTCCTTTCGGATAACCCCGACCCCGGTAGGCTTCGACCCAGATGGGCCCCTCCTGTTGCTGACAACTCCTTGAGGAAAATAGGTGCAACAAAAGAAAATAAAAGGTAGGTACAATAATTAACTAGTGAGCCTCAACATCAACGATTGCATCACAGCTTACCATCAGGTGGAATCGCTATCAAGCACTAGTTTATGTCAAATAAAAAAAAATTAGGTATGTATAACTATAATTGTATTATATTTATTAAATATAATACAATTATAGTTACCTATATATACCTAAATTAATAAACTATCCCCTATACCATGATGTGGAAAGGAAGCACTGATTATTATTTTTCCATTGGATAAATAATATAAACTGGTATTGAGTTTTAATTGTAAGTATTATAAAACTGCGTTTATTTTAATTAATAGAACTAGTAGCGCTATCTCTATCTGCTAAACAGAAGGCTCAGTTATATCGGCATGGCGGCTCACAGTAGTTTTGTAGCGCCATCTATAGCTTTAATGTGTGACACATTCGAGATCAGTGTGCTCATGGCTTAACCTAATTCCCGAGTGTAAAACTAGATGGCGTTAGATGTACTGTTTTATTTTTCGCCAAGTTCATGGGTTTTGTTGCAACGTTATTTGTGATAAGTTTATTAATGAATATATGAATTTCGATGTCATCGTTATCACAGTCATCAATTTAGCCAAAAGGCGTCCACTGCTGTACATAGCCCTCCTCCAAGTGGGCCACAATGACCAGTGCTGGGCGTTTCACATCGATTAAATTCCCGCTACCTTCTTTAGGTACAGCTCGTGGGAGGGTTTCCAGCTGTATCTTTCGGTACGTGGTCGCCACTTCAGAACCTTTCACCTTCATCAACCATCTGTTCTGCGAGCAATGTGCCCTGCTCACTGACTCTTAAATTTGGCGATTCTTCGGGTTATGCACTGACATAGCCCAAGATTTTTTAGAATACATCTTTATTCCTGATCCGATCATGCTGTCTTGGTTCATATTTGAACTTTTCGAATACCGTAATTAGAGACACAAAAGAAAGACAATGTGAAGAACCGTTCATCATCATCATCATCATCATTATTTTGGCCGATATGTCCACTGTTGGACACAGGCCTCCCCCAAGCGCCTCGTTTCATCATCATCATCATATCAGCCGAAAGACGTCCACTGCTGGACATAGGCTTCCTCCAAGCGTCGCCACAACGACCGGTCCTGTGCGTCACGCATCCATCGGATTCCCGCGACCCTGACCAGGTCGTCGGTCCACCTTGTTGGAGGCCTTCCAACGCTATATATTCCAACGCAGCGCCGCGTTTGCTTCGTGTTAAATGAATTAATGAAATAAATTGGCGATTTTTTTCTAGCGCATTTTATAACAAACCATATTCGAAATTAGTAGTAATCGCGTTGCCAAAATAGTAGGAATAGGTACCGTACGTTTTATGCTAATCTTTTCCGCTTGAATTGGGATCTCCATATTTAGCCAAGCCTGAGCTAAGTATGATAAGCCCTGGCTTATGTGAATGAATAACAATTTTCTGTTGGGTTATTTGATAGGCAAACTGAGTTTTAGGAGTGCATTCCTGCCTTAAGCGCAGGCCACACCGCCAGCTAGCAGGCGGGCGGGCTAGGCGGGTAGGCGAAGCGAACGAAGGAAACTATACAAACTATGGGGTTCACACCGAAAACTACGGACAGACGAGCGACTTTCGTCGATGTATGACATATTCATCGTTCACAAACTAAACACTACACTGCTATTCGAAAGACGAGCGTCGACTGGTCTACTCGAAACGGGGAGGACGGGCGAACGAACTGGGCGCGCCAACGAGGTGAACGAGTAGCTTCGCTGGAATCGTCGGATATTTCGTTAGGTTAGTCGGTAGCTCGCGGTGTGAACCGAAGTATGTAAAGAGGTGAAACGATGTTCGCCCGCCTAGCCCACCCGGCCGCTAGCTGGCGGTGTGGCCTGCGTTCTATGATGATTGACAGTGATTATTTAAATAATTACTGCTGTGTAATAGATTAAGCACAATGTAAGGATTATGAATATGGGAGGGCTGTTTTTTTATACTAGCTCCGTTGACTGTATATTATAAGAAAACTAGCTACTGCTAGAGGCATACAATACTTTGTCTTTAATATAATAATAAAGGAATAATGAAATAGAAAGGAAGAGGAAACTGAGATGTAGACTAATAGATTATATTATGGAAATGCCAGAAGTTTTCAAGCTGTGTGTATCTAAATATTTTACAAACATATGCTAAATATTGGTAACCACGGTTAATAATAGGTTAGTTCAGATTTTAGATGTCGTTATCAGCCTCGGCTGTAAGAAGATACTTAACTGTATATATCTGTTATGAACATGACCGCAGTTTTCTTTTACAGTGTGAACACAAAATTATGAAATAATTAATTAAAATTAATTTTCATCGAATTAACTAAGAAAAGACAGGAGGACAATGAGTGAACATCATAGTAGTGGATTCTAAATACAAATGCGTTTAATATAAATCTTCTAATGTTCTAGGAGTATTGAATTTCAGAATCAGAATCGAAATGTCTTTATTGTAGGTTACATACAGATGTTAAAACTTAATAATAAATTCTAGTTCCATTCTGTCCTGCCAATTAGGCATACAATAATAAATTCAGGCTTCAGGTTCCCTTTTAAACGTTACAATCTTTATTCTTTTGCCGCTAGATGGCGTTAGCAGTTCATCAATTTTAATACGAGATGTGTTTGAGAGAAGTAAGATCAAAGAGCTGATGGATAGATGGCGCTAACGACCTTATAATGGGAAAGTTTTATTGAAAAGGATTTTGTGTTTAAGAATAACGTCATGTTCTTTATTCGTTGTTGCGTTGGACCCAAATAAATTGGGACAAAAGGAAGGAAGATAATGATAACGTTAATGATAATGACTTGTTTCGGAATAATGACCACGATTGCGACGCTCTAAACAGAGGCCTACCACGAACTCTTTACGCGATCCATTTGACGTCCTAAAATGAACGTTTAAAAAGATGGAGCTATATTATATGGGTGTATAAAACCTTCTTTCTTTCTAGCTCGCACGCCTGACATTTTTAACACCCAAGGCCCCAAGGCCTTATGTATGTTTTTTAAGTTGGGAAATTGTCAAATACCTTCTCTCAGAGTGGGTAAAGAGGGAAGATGTGTCAGACTTTTACTGACTAAAATCCGCTTTTGTTCCTTTAGTTGCGCTCGTTCTAAGCCCACGGTAACTCTTGAATATTCCTGCAGCCTAACATAGTGTAAACTTTTTTTTTTAGATACCTTTGACCACTATTTCATCTGATGGTAAGCTATGATGTGGCCGAAAATGGACCACGCTTGCCTAGAAGTAACCTATTCATTGGTAACTTCCACTCCTTAGCTGTACGCCTCCTCCTAGCGTCGTATTCCTCAATGCTGAGGGTTGTGACCTCCCTGCTTCATCACTTTACCCTTATGATCTCTTTCCATCTGTTTTTGGCTCTATAATTTAGCTGTAAGCATAATTAATATATTCCCAAAATACTTCGTATGTATGAATGGGTATGATATCCTTGCAGTATTTTAGTCCTATGTAACATAAATATAATTCATATTTCCCACGAGTGTTGACACGCCGGCACGGTGCGTGGGCTGATGACTTCCGTGCCAAATGGACCGTTGACCCATGAAGGTCGCAGTAAGCGCAGCCTATATTTCATGAATCCCCAAGCGACCACCGATGGCCGCGCATCTATTGTCTTACTATTGTGTTTCTAATTGACGGTATCTGAAGGGTTAAATAAGTAGATGCATGACTATATCATTATCATCATTTCAGCTGTAAGACTCGCAATCCACCTATCCACTGTTGGACGTAGGCCTGCGTAGGTACTTAGGAGACCAAACATCGCAACAACGACTGCTCCTCTGCGTCTCGCTTCCATTGGGTTTCCCCGACTTTCATTAGGTCTTTAGTTCGTCTTTTTTATTTATTTATTTAAACTTCATATACAGTTAGTAGTGGTACATAGGCGGACTTTTAATGCAACAAGGCATTCTCTCTTGACTGGGAGATCTCCTTTGGGTTAAAAAGACAACACTGTGGTTGGTTTACACAATAAACAAATAACAAATAATTTAAATGGAAAAAAAGTAAATTATATAAAATAAAATAACAAATCATTAAGAGAACTCACACACACACATCTTGTGGGAAGCCTACGAATACTGCGTCTTCCAGTAAACGGTAATCACTCCAGATTCTTTTGGCCCAATCGGCCGTCTGTTCTGCGAGCAATGAGCACTAGCCACGGCCACTTAAGTTTGGCGATTCGTCGGGCTATATCGAAAGAAAGAAAGAAAAACAGTTTATTTACGCGAAATAAGACGCATACTTAAAGCAAACATAACATAACATCAGTCGATAGGGAAGATAATATGTGTCATATCCGCGCAAAACGGCCCAACGCTCAGCATACAGCTGTGACCTCACGCATAATACGGAATATGGATCTAATGTATCTGAGACAAAATAAATTATGCGATGAGCTCACAGTGCTGGTTTTCAGCGTGGGCCGGTCGCTGTATCGGCTGTATCGGTATCGGAAACCTTGATCCTCCTGCTGCAAGCTCTGATATCTTTATTTCTGATGCAAGGAAACTCCGAGCATAACCCTTTCCATTGATCACATAAACAAACATAATAAATAAAAAAATAAATAAAAAACTGCGAGTCAAAAACCTCAGCATACAAATTACAAACATTATTTACAGCTTTGGGTTAATCTTACTTTATTAACAACTAGCGACCCGCCCCGGCTTCGCTCGGGTGCAATATTATACATATAAACCTTCCTCTTGAATCACTCTATCTATTTAAAAAAACCGCATCAAAATCCGTTGAGTAATTTTAAAGATTTAAACGTACATAGGGATATAGGGACAGAAGAAGCGACTTTGTTTTATACTATGTAGTGATAAGGCAACGTCATTGTGGCGATACTTGGGGGAGGCCTATGTCCAACAGTGGACGTCTTTGAGCTGAAATGATGATGGTGATGATGATTAACAACAATGTCAGACTCTGAAAGAAACCACACAGGTTGCATTTGCTCATAAAATTGAGCATTTTAATGTAACATTAAAATTGACCGTATCAACCAAAAATACATGCAAAATTGGCTTTGTTTGTTTATCTTATCGCGGTCATTCAGTGGGTCCCAGCGTTAGTTGTGAACCACGTGACCACAACAGCATGCAAATACAATCAGTAACTTGAATATATTTTGTTCTTGTTGTGATATCTTTTCCGACCAAGGCAGGGAAATCAGAAATAGGCGCGGGCTTGCAGACGGCGAGCTCGATGTCCGACTGTCTGGTAACCGTCCGGACCGAGCCCAAGTCGTCGATGGCGCGCATTGTTCCCGCGCGACTCAAGGAGTTGACAACAGCCGTAGGGGCCCAGTAGAGTCTACTGGAGCCTCTGCTTCTGAAAGGAAGGCTCGGCTCCGGTATAAAAAGCAACGAAAGAACGGGGTGGGTTTTTAGTCAGTAAAAGTCTGACACTAGTCATTAATTTAGTCATATAAACTGTTGTCTAACTATGAGCAGACGATGAAATAAATGTTGGCTTTCAGACCAATATCGATTTCGCTGTAGGACAATCTCTATAATCAATTATGTGCAGCTGTCTGTTTCCAAAATATTCCTCCTATATTGCAACATGTTGAATCTTTCCGACCGATTTTGATCATAGCCTAGAGATGTGCTGTTGCTAGCAATATGGGAACATTACTGGCAATATTGCCACCAATATTCATACATCGGGCAATATTCCCACCAATATTCATACATCGGGCAATATTCCCACCAATATTGCCACTTCACGGCAATATTGCTAGCAAAGGCACATCTGTGTGCCGGCCGATCTTAACGGAGATTGTGCTAAATATTATAATGCTCATATGTGTGCGCAAACACAGGTGCAATTTCAGTTCCTTTAATCTCATAGACCGATGGAACAGGAATTTGATGCAACCAGGGAAAGATCAGGCGCAGGACTAAAGGCTTTCCGTGCTTTACGATGCACGAGAGTGTTACACCAACAAATGATTACGCCTACTCACTTATTAAAGGTCGACAAGAGATAAAAGGTTATGATTGTACAATAATCACGTGTAACAAACGGACGTCCTTCCATTCCTCGTATTACAAATACAATGATAACAAGAACCAACTACCTCACTGCAAAGTTGCATCAACCCAAATAGAACAACTTTATCCGCAGGACGCGAACGCTTATTAATAACTTTCCTTGTGCGATAACTTTGCTTCGGCGCTTTGTTCCTATCGACAATAGAATGTTATCGTTTTATGCGCAACACAGTAGGTACTTAATAGCAATTAAAATGTATAAACATGTTTGTTAACGTAAATAAAAAAAATGTTTTATAATAAATTAAAGGCGGAACTACATTAGACCAATGCACACGTGGTCCACGCCTGATTTATTCGTAGAGTCGCGTCGTGTGACTTGAATCTAATGTTACTCTACAAGTCTAGTTGCCATTTCAAATGTATGGAGGGAGACTGACGCGCCCAGACTGGCGCTCGTGGTGCACGTGTGCGTAATGTAGTCTTTTACCTTTTTGATATTTAAACTTCATAAATCGATCCTGTATTAGTTGTTAGGGCTAGGTTCCGTTTTTTTGGTCCCGAAGAAGCAACACTTGAAATACAAACTTTCAACTTTATAATTGTTGTGTGATAGTAAGTGTGAATTGATTCCACCATTTTCCTCCACGGCCTCACTTCACCCACTAAGCAAAGGCTAAAAGCATAGGCCTCTCTATGCTTCTACCAATTTCCACGTTTCAGTAAAGTTCTACCCATGATGCCAACAATGTCGTCGGTCCAACTCGCCGTCGGATAACAAACATTTCTGCTCCCCTATTGTAAAGAAGAACATTTTATGTTTTCGTTTGTAATGAAAAAACTACTGGACCTATTGTGAAGATTCTTTCATCAGCAGAATGCTACTGTATAAGCTAAGTGACAAAGGCTTCATAATTTCTACTTTCACGCCGACGAAGCCGCTAGCAGAAGATTTTTTTTTATTGATATATCAGCAGGCAAATTGTTCCACTCTTTCGATGTACGCGGTATAAAGGACGAGGCGAAACGCTTAGTCCGAATTGTAGAGGTTTCAACATCGTAAGCTAGTTTAGAATGGGTATATTCTTACTGCTACAGTGGCCATAGAAATATCGTTGCTAGTCGATATTCGAACAAACATTGGTTATAGGTCAATCTAACCGACGGTCAGGACCCTGACACTTCCTGTAAGGAAGGCACTAAAAGATTAACAGTAATAAACCTAAGCTATTGAAGGACTAGACTTCCTGTCACGTGCGGAGTACAGTACGTTCTAGGCTGCGAAGAAAGTATGATGCCTAGATTTTGTGAGTGCCAAATATTTTGTACGTGACCGCCGAGCCTTACGGAGTTCGGAAGATATTTTGAGTCCGTTGGGCATGGTGCTAGCAAATGTGTTTGATTCAAGCATTTTTTATTGGAGCAGTGGTGGCCGAGTGGTAATGGCCCTGACTAACGAGTTACAGGCGGCGGGTTCGAACCCAGCCAGGCGCATTACTTTATGTAATTTATTTCATCACCACTGCTCTCAAATTGGTGAAGGAAAACATCGTGAGGAAACCGGCTTGTCCTAGAACCAAAAAATCGAAGACTGTTACATTCACCAACCCACACTAGGCCCGATTGGTGGATTACGGCCCATTCCCTCTCCTAGAGAGGAGGCCTGAGTCCCTGCAGTGGGAACATTAAAAAAGGCTGATGATGATGATTTTATTCCAAAACCATTTACAGGCACTCTTAAAACGACAAGAAGTCAGTCAGTCAGAGGAAAATGATGCTTATATTGCACATTCCAAAGCGTAGATCTCTATGGAGAAGTTTGTGCAAGAAACTCCATGGCCGAATGACCATGGTCACTCTTTTCAATCATGTTTTGTATTACAAATATCTCGGTTGCATATTTCTTGTCTCTACTATTGTGTGTGAACAGTGTACTTAATGTAGCGTTTGCGTTTATTTAACTATATTCTAGAGAAATAAGACGCAGCACTTTCTACTTATTTAACATTTATTTTTTCAAGGTCGAGGGTATAAAAGCCGTTTTCATTTTAAATAAAAGTTAATGACGACTATGGAGGTAGGCGCTAGGTACTATCCTGGCCTGGCAGCAGGAGAGGTCACGAAGACGCTCGAGGCCGAGGACTAGGCGCCAACAGGAAGACGTCCCGCAGGTGGATGATGGTGGTTGGAGCTCAGGACAAGCGCTTGAACCGCAACCTTGGACCCTGGAATTTTCCAGTCGTCGCATAAGTTCCTTTGTCTCCCGGCTTATCGATGTACCAAGGCACTTAAGGCGAATGTGTACATGTCACAATCAGAATCGGAGCGGGAGAAGAAAATAACTACGCTTAACCCTTCAGATACCGTCAATTAGAGACACAATAGTAAGACAATAGATGCGCGGCCACCGGTGGTCGCTTGGGGATTCATGAATTAAAGCTAAGCACTGTGAAACACAAAATATGGAACTAAAATATTGACAGAAGATACAAAATAATGGGTGATAAAATTCTAGTCATGTAATGGCCGTATCCAGCATGATTAAACAAAAAAAAGCAATTGTCAACACTTACCCAATACGGGGTTAACACTAAAATAGTATTTTACACTCGCAAGTCGTAACAGTAAAATGCAACGAACTGAGATATTTAAATATTCAAAATCACGGAAACTGATACACGCTAATTAAATTGGAATGCTAAGTATGTAAGGAGCGTGGAAACGTGTATTGCAGCTGAGACGTCCGATTGTGAATGATCTGCGTTCTGCCAGAAAACCGAGACGTCTGGATCTTAATTTTTTTTTATGTGCGACTACCGCCACACGGGAAACGAGTTAGCGAGTTGGAAACGTAATGCGCGATTAGTCGAGTTTTCAATATTTTTATGTAAATAAAGTGTTTAGAGTTGTAGATTATGTTTAGCTTATTTTATTAATATTTATCACCTACAAAGTGTTTTGTTATCTGTTTATTATTTAAGTATTAATTTCTAAGGTTCCTGTTAGTATTTGGTTGATCAGTGCAAGTTTATTTTATTAGGATCGTTGAAAGTTAATGTACAACGTTACATTAAGTAAAGTAAAAATAAAAATAAAGTTTGACTAAATATAGATATTAAAATAGCCACTGGCAGCTAAGAGATGACCAGACTCAACTGACAGCACGCGTTAACGGTCATGGCGCGAATAGCTCAACCATTTTTGAAAGGGTAAACACTTATCGCAGGCTTACTTTCTTCAGCTCGGAAACAAAAGTAAAATATAGAAGGTGGTACATAAATCTGAAGGGTGTGTAGCATTGGAGATCATTTTAAGTTAGCGAGTAGTTTAATATTACAACAAAGGCCTTTGTTACAATAGCATTGTTATAGGTAGTCTGAAAACCAAACGAAATAATTAAATAGTCAAAGTTTAATTAACTAATTTGTACCATAATGAGTATATAAGTCAACTGATGTACATAATATTTGTGTATCTTGTATGTACTGAAGTTTTGAACAAGTAAAGATTATAATTATTTCATTTATTTATCCATAATAATATTATAAATGGGAAAGTGTATGTGTCTATCTTTCACGGCAAAACGGAGTGACGAATTGACGTGATTTTTTAAGTGGTGATAGTTGAAGAGATGGAGAGTGACATAGGCTACTTTTTGTCTCTTTCTAACCCCCCACTTCCTAGGGGGAACTGTGTTACCCCAAATTTAACGCGATTGAAGCCGCGGGCAAAAGATAGTTTTTATATAAATATAATTTACATTTTAAAATATTTCTTTAAAATATCATACATATAAAAAAAAAAAAACAACTTTGTCCGCCGATGTCGGAAACAGGGTCCAAGCTACCGGTGGCTTGGGCTCCAGAGACCGGAACCCGTGCCAACAACAGCCTGAAATGTATGGAGATATCGCTGGACATGCCGCAGCCTTGGAGGCAAATGACGACGGCGCTCCGCAGTGCTGTTTATCATTAACAGCCACGACCACTCTGTCTTGTCAGAGTGGTCGAGGTGTCCGACTAAGAAGAAGCTGCGTTGCATGCTGATGAATATATTCCCAAAACATTTTGTGCATATGGGTGGGATGTCCACCATGTACCGTCAGCGCATCGCCGTACGTCAGTGGTCCGATGATGAACAGGGCTTAAGGTAGAACTACACTATTCACACGTGTGCCACAAACATCGAACTGGGCGCGTCGGTCTCCATACATTTTATATGGAAACTAGACTTGTAGAGCTACACTAGATCCACGCCACGCGACGGTACAAATTAGGAGTGCTACACGTATGCGTCGGTCTAAAGTAGTTCTAGCTTCAGTGATAGGGGATGGAACTAGATTAAAATCAACTAGTCAAATTAGGTGCAGTGCATGATATTGCCTATTTGACCTCCACTGCCCAGTAGCTAGGTATAAAGATAAACTATAGTAGCTAAGATTTATACGCTACACAGGTGGTCTGAAAAGTTTCCAACCTAACAAAAATACAAGAATTTTTTTCTTAAAATTTATTTTTCTTTTTTTTTTTACTTGTTTTTTTTTTGTAACTCTACACACTTCTCCCAGCGATGTTCCCATCTCTTTTAAATATTAGTTGGCGTTTTTCTCTGCAAAATATTTATTCACGAAGTTTTCCTCCGTATTTAGCGAATCTTCCGAGCGAAATTATTAGACGAGAGAACAAAAAGAAATTGCTTGGGGCTAGACCTGGTGAGTAAGGTGGATGATTAAGCAGTTCAAACCGTAATTCGTAGATTTTTGCAGTATCTATCTATCGCTATCGCTGAGGTGTAAGAAGACACGTTGTTTTGGTGAAAAAGGATTTTCTTTATCCGCATCTCACATCGACTCACTCAAGTGACTGTCAAATAGGTAACAATTACGCGTTTGAAATGGCTGAAACTTCAGTGAGTTTTAATTGAATTTAAGGAGTTCTCTCGATTTCACCAAGATTACATCATCAGATACCAACTTGGTGACTATGGGACCATTTGGGAAGTATAAACTACCCAAAAAAAAAAAATATTAAATCGGTTGGCAACCGACGAAGCTATGCGCGAACAAACATAAAAAAAATACAAACATCCGAATTGAGAACCTCCTCCTTTTTAGAAGTCGGTATAAAAGATGTACAACTACATTCTCTAGCTTATATTGACGAGTGCTGCTATCTTCATAATGAGGTCGGAAACTTTTCACGTAAACTAAGTAAACAGGAATATTCCTAGTTACAGCTCCTGATAACAGGTTGGTCCTGACGCAGTTGCATTATCACCTTGAATTCTACTATTTACTGCAAAATAGCAACAATAATGCCATGTTTTCTAGTAGTTTCCCTATAATGAGTGCGGTACATGTGCAGCTAGTTCAGCGATAACAGCTCTAGCGCAGCATAAACACGTGACAGGATGAGAACTGGAATTCGCTTGTTATTTTCCTACAACATAATTAACTACCGTTGTTCCCTTTGTCTGTCTTGTATTGTTTTCCTGGTTTCTGATGCACCGGTTCAAGATATTTTTAGAACATACGTTTAGAACACGTTGTTGAAACCTCTAAGGCTCTCTGAGGAACGACGAGGCGAAATGCTTGGTCCGGACAAGCATTTATACCACGTACGTCGAAGGACTGTAACAATTTGCCTGCTACGGTCTTCCTTTTTGATTATAATGGCTAGAGTGAATAGGCTCTTAATAAATTGGTGCGCCTTATTATCAACGATCGCATCACTATTTGCCATCAGGTGGGATCGCAGTCAAGCATTACTTTATATCATCATTCCTTGCTTTATATACCCTTTTAGGTTTTTCTCCCTATACTGTTATATTTTTGACCAGTTTTTCTAGGATTCTGTACCATAAGGGTACAAACAGGACCCTATTGCTAAGACTCCACAGTCCGTTTGTCGGTTACCAGAATGTAACTCATGAACCGTGGTGGTAGTTTTAATTTTTACAGATGATGTATTTCTGTTGCTATGTACCTGTATATGTACCTACGGAACCTTTCGTATGCGAGTCCTTCTTGCACTTGGCCGGTTTATTTTCTAGACTTCACTCACTTGGGTTTCGTACCTCAAAAGGAAAAATCAGAATCCTTACAGGATCACTTTGTTGTTCGTCGGTCTTCAAGACCCTTTTATCTCGGAAACCCGTAAAGGTATCGTGTTGAAATTAAAACCAAATTTCTGAGTTAACGAAAAACTTATCCACTATCTCACGTAATATCAATCACGTAATGTTGACGTATATATCGTTGACGCCATTTCTTCTTTTTTGATTTTGCAAAGCGATGGCTGTTCTTCGCTAAAAACGTTTACAAAGTGTTTGTCAAAAGTTGAAACTGCGTGTATTCTACTTTTGCTACCAGTTACGGATAAAATGGTAGTTTCCACCTAATAGTCCTTCCTGGTTTCCTTAACAGTACCTACTTGGTTATTATTTTGTGATGGCTTATCGGCTGTGGCTTGGCTTTTAACTTCCTCAAAAGGATAAGCGATCGTTTCGTAACTAAACCTACTACTACTATTCTTTTAATAATTTGTGAAATATCTTCATTACTTTTTTCATGATTTGTGTTCTACTAACCAGTAAGTGTGTATTTAGGATTCTTTGCTGAAGATCCTACAACCTTTTTATTGTAATTATTCATTCATTACATCCGACATTATTAAACCAAAATCTTATAAGAACCTATATGCTGTACTTAAGCATGATATCTCAGACTGATGTCAAGTTTGCTTCCAGATGTGACGTCAATTAATGGCTTTACAATAATAGGCTTATGTATTTGTTTATCTATCTCATTTTGGTTGCATTGCCTATTTAGTGGTAACCGATGTCCACTGCCTAATGCAGTACTACTTGTAGGTCAAATTCGCCAGACCTAACGCGTCTGCGTTACCACCCAGAGACAAATTTCGTCTGGATAGGCTCGTTTTTGACCACCATTACATCTGATGGTAAGCGATGATGATTGTGATCGACGATGGAAGCTTGCCTTGCTAGACTTCTAGGGGTAACTTAAGTTTTGTTGTTGTGATAATTATGTATTAGTTTATTATTTTATAAGATTATTTTATGTATTTTTTTTCTATGGGCCTCCGATGTCTGAAAATTATTATTATTTTATCCTCTGACCAAAGTGATTTATGATGTTTATAATCGATAATTTTACTTATACTTTTTATGTACCCCCCTATACAAAAATAATCTAATAGGAGCGGGTGTAACAATGAGCAGTTTTGTCACTAAAAGCGTTTTTTCACAGACAACCTTAAATCCACTGGGTCAGCAAGAAAGTCAGGTTTCAGCTTCCTCTAATTCCCCCCAAGAGGGGGAAAGGAGCGGATAACAATAGTCTTGGACCAGTGTTATTCTATCCACTCCTTTGGTGTTTGTCCTGTTTTTTTTAAGAATTGTGGTAGAGAGTAGAGGTATTCGGATTGCCTACAAAAAAAAAATAACAGAAATATTTAAAAAATCGTCGTCATTGTAGTGAAAAATATCATAAAAGGTTAAAATTTTTGAATAATATCATTTTTTTATATAACTTTCAAACAATTTGAGTTAAATATTTTATTTATTATTTTCCCCCGAGTAGTCATGGACAGGTCTATCTTCCGGTGTTGGCTTATCGTTGAATTTTGGGACATGTTGTATACACCCCTATTTTTTAATTAGTGCAAAAAAGGGTTCTATCTGTACCCGTTACTGATCATATTTATGTAGTCGAAAATAAAAAAAAAAAACGAAATCCCAAAATTGTCCACGAAAATTTGTCATAATTGGTAAATTCATAATTGAATCAATTATTCATAACAATTTTATTGCTACTAGAAAATACTATGCGCAGTGTTTTTCCATTGTTTTTCATTTATAACCTGTACAATATTTCCATAAATTGAGTGATATTTTGGGATATAAACAGACGCTAATAATTTTGCTGTTTATGAATATTATTTATTGAGAGTACTTAAATAATAACAAGACTTTTTCTAAAAAGCCCTTTAAGTATTTCTACTAATTAAAAACAAGTGGTGTATGTGTGTCAATTAATATGTTTTTGTTTCTTTTATTGAGATTTCGCTAGTTAAAAGATTTTATATACATCTTTTACGTCTTAAAAATTGTAGGTACAGAACCCATGTATAGTACCCAAGCATGAAGTGCCGCACATATTTTGTCTCGGGATAACTAAAATTAGCGTGGAACTTTATCCTTATATAAGCTGGAATAATTGGTGATACGTAGCGGATAAGCCCAGTGTTTCATTATAACTTGAACGAGTGGAATTAACTTAAAACAATAAATATCTAATAATAAACTCACACAAAAAATACACATAAAACTCGATTTTATAATAAATATATTTATTTATGTATATACATAAACTTAGGTAGTTATTGTGTGCAAAAAAAGACAAACAAATAATAGAAAGTGATCACGGGATGTGTTTGTTGAGCCGTGGATTTGACGACATTAGAATGTGTTGTGCATAATTTTGTGCTGGGTTCATTGTGAAAGAATATAGTTGATCAGCATTATTAGCTAACGTTAAATATGTATACAGTTGAATATAATTCTTCTAAGAATCGATCGACCAACAAATAAACGCGTGCGTGACCATGTGACAAAAGAATTAATTCAATTTAAAAGCGTTTTTGACATAATACTGTACATGTACATCTAAAGACAAGGTTTGACTTATCGTGGAAAGCCTATGTGTGAATACTAGTGAAGGATACGGTGAGCTAGAGCTTTTCCCTGAGGTGGGAAATTATCCAATGACTTCTCCCGCTCTGGGGCGGAGTGTGACGACGTATCTATGTTCTTCAGTTGCTCATTGCGTTCTAGGACTACGAGTTTCCCTCTGCTAGAGGTTGGCGTAAGTTTTTTTTAGTATAGATCTTGGGCAGTGCAGGTATCCTAAATTGCAACTTATAAGATTTTTATAAAGCGTAATTTTTTTTTTCATTTATTTTACTCATTAACACTTTTCGTTGTTATATACATAATTTCCTCGCCAAACTTTACAGTTTGATGGCGAGATACGCTCGCTTTTATGACTTAAACAACAAAAGTCTACAAAAAGAGGGTTAATATTTTTTCACAATTATGTTGAAGTGGGTAAGCACCCAGCGCGCCCGGCAAAGTACTCGCGCCACTGGGGCAATACAAACTATAACTTTTTAGTAAAGGTCATTCTACGATGCCCAAGCACCGCAAGCACCCGGGTAGACACGCCGAATGCACCACTTGCTTCAAAACAATAAATATTTTACCTATACTAATACAATAAATATTTATTTATTAATTTATTTATTTATGTACACACAAACAGTTAAAAAAGAAAAGAACAAATAAGAAAAGAAGAGTACAAAGGATCTGCTTATCTCTAACGAAATTTCTTCCGGCCAAATATTTTACTTTTTCGTTTTAATTTTTGCGCACAGACATTGCGATAAAGTTGTGTATAGAAATCGTCTGCCGATTAAATTTATATCTGATTCTTGAGTGTGTAAGGTTAGCCGGCGTGGCGTGTTCCGCGTGTACCACGTGTGCCTCGATATGATATCAGAAAATTAACGGGCCCGCGGGCCCAGTTAGAACCGATGCCTTCCAGGGCTTGCTGCCAGAATTGTTGGAAGGAGTTACCTAGCAAAAAAAAAACAACTTAAGTATCACTGTGCGTTTTAGTGAGTAAAACTTTGACACTCTCCTTTGCTCCAGCCTGTTCGGGATGAGTCATTTGATAATTTCCCACAAAAAAAACCTATGTGAGTAACCAACGCACGTTAAATTACTCACAGAGCTGTCCTCATTATCTGTTTGTACTCATCATCATTATAATTTCAGCAGAAAGATGGGATAGGTCTTCCTCAAATGTTATCACAACGATCGGTCTTCTGCGTCTCGCATCCACCATATTCCGGTGATTCTCACCTGGTTATCGGTTCACCTCGTCTTTCGGTATGCAGTCGCTACTCCAGAACCATTCAGTCCCATCGACTACTTGTTTTGCAAGCAATGTGCCAGCACTGCATTTAAGTTTGGCTATTCTAAGGTCTATGTCGCTAATCTTGGTTTTCCTAAGCACATCTTCATTTCTGCCCCCCTAGCCAAGTTACAACCGTTTCCCTTGCGTCGAACGCTTCGATTAGCCTTGCCGCCAATTCTTTTGTTCTTACCACGTTACTACGTACATTTGAAGCTTTCTACTAGCGTTAACTATTGCAGATTAGCAACTTGGCTAGGGGTACTGATTCGATCATGCTAGGAATCTTCGAGCATAGAGCCATTGCCCTTTGGGTGGCTTTAAGTTTTCTGATTAAGCCTGTCACGATTGTGAACAACGATGTTTTAGAGCCATATATCATCACTGGCAACACACACTGGTTATAGACTTTTATCTTGAGACATTCTGGTATATCGGACGAAAATACTCGTATAGCTTCGCAAACTCTGCTCAGTTCTGTCAAATTTGACTCGTCAAATTCATCTTGTCCTCTTTCTCGCAGCTCGATCCACCTAACGCCCGTCCCAAGTAAATGTAGGTAATCATCTACCATTTCGGGTCTTTGATCTTGATAGGAGTGAGTGCTACATGGTTTTACTTTGTTTTTGTCAATGTTCATTTTATGATTCACTCTTTCAGAAGCTCTGCTGAAGTCATCGGCTATTGTGTTGAGCTAAACCTTTTTTTTTTTTTTTTATTATTGTTAGGCTCGCGTTTGACCACCATCTCACCTGATGGTAAGCGATGATGTGGCCGACGATGGAGCACGCTTGCCTAGAAGTAACCTATTCACTCTTGACTTAAAGACCCCCAAGTTGTAGCTATCAGGAAACACAGACTCCGGCAGGGAATTCCACTCCTTGGCTGTACGCACAATAAATGTGTTCCCAAAACGCTTTGTGCGTATGGGTGGGATGTCAACCATGTACCGGTGACGCAACGCCGTACGTCTAGTGGTCCGATGATGGAACGGACTTGGCGGAATCAGATTGTGCAATTCCAGTGCACACTCCCCGAAATGTAAACGATAGAAAACCGACAGACTAGCAACTCGACGGCGATGCTCAAGGCTTTGGAGCTTCGACTCCACGAGTGCATCATTGCCGATGATCCTCTTGGCTCGCCTCTCAATCGACTCAAGCGCATCAAGCTGGTATTTGGCAGATCCATCCCAAAGATGAGAACAGTACTCCATACACGATCGAACTTGGGCTTGATAAAGATTGAGCAGCTGTTCCGGCGTGAAGTACCGTCTCACCTTTGCCAAGATCCCCAATTTTTTGGCAGCCAGTTGAGCCTTCGCCTCAATGTATGAGCCGAAATTGAGAGTAGATGATAACGTAATCCCAAGAAGCTCAAGGTGGTCGGTTATCGGCACGGTCACACCACGGAAAGATGGAGCCGGGTAGAATTGACTCCGTTTAGCAGAAAAAAGACACGCCTGGGTTTTAGATGCATTAAACTGGACCAGATTGGCATCGCCCCAATCGGAGACTGCCTTCAAGGACGAGTTCAAGCGTTCAACCATTGCCTCTCGGAATGACTGGATCTGTGACCCACTAGCTTGTGCGTTAGACACATATCTCTCAGCAACAGTGCTGTCGTCTGCATACCCAAAGATACCGGGCTTAAGTAAGAAACCTTACTATATAATAGAAACCTTACTATATAATACTTGTCATGACTACTATGTCTACTAACCTTTAACATTAACGCCCATACACTTTTCAGTCCAGAATCATGAAGACATCCTCCATTGTGTCTGAACAGTTTTGGAGAATTGACGTCTAGGGTTGCAGGATAGGTTTCTTAGTCTGGTCCTGAAGTTGTTTTCGTATGAAAACTCAGTACTTCGATGTACCAAAATAATTAATCTGGCACCGATGGAGGAACTTCAGCTCAAGTATCGATGGCTTTCTCGTAGTAACATAGAGGCAGATTATATTCTTCGGTCTTGTGTATATCCTACTGTAGCGTAGGTACATGCTTTTGAGCTCTACGGTGCTCTGTTTTTTTTGGAACCCGGCTTGTTTAGAAAGTCATCAAACCTGTACGTGAGGTTTACTACTTTCTTTTTATAAGTCATCATCATCTTCCTGCCCTTATCCCGTGTTGTTTGGGGTCGGCGCAACACGTTTTTTTCTTCCATTCTATCCTGTCATCCATGCTTTCACTAACTTCCTTTTCTTTCATATCACTCTTCATACAATCCATCTATCTTTTCTTTAGCCTCCCTCTCCATCTCCACCCATCCACCTGTATACTCATTACTCTTTTAGTAACATGCGTTTCATCCCTCCTCTTTACATGACCATACCAAGACAAACGATTCCCCTTCAACTTTTCAGTCACAGGCGCCACTTACAAACTTCCTCTGATATACTCTTTTTATATAATAATTTATAGGTAATCTTAATGTATTTGTACCTCAAGTAGTATTTACTTTGAGTTCAAGTACTTTCATGGTTAATTGTAGCAGTAAAACTTTGCATTATCAATAAAATAATGTTTTCCTGTACGGATTTTATCAAAACGCTGCACTGGTATTACTAACTAAGCTATTTATATCGACGTGCATGATCATGACTGGTTGTTTACGGGTTTCGGCTAATTTGATAATAATATAATATTTTCGTTAAGTTCGAAATGTTTGTGTTAAAAAAAAAAATGGAGTTACCACTAACAATAACTGAAGTAGATAATAATATCCGCGGGCGTTAGAAAAGGCGGCTCAATTAACGGCAATTTTAGGCACAGGATTGCGGACGGCGAACTGTGGGTAGCTGGCCGTCGAGCCGTCCAGTAACGATAAAGCTCGAGTCAACGTTTGTTTCAAGCACACCTTAGTCAACAAAATAAACGAGTCCCAGTAGGGCCGATGAATGCTAGGGTTTCGGGATTGTTCAAAAGATTTACCGTGGTCCTGGAATGCAAAGAGCAACTGAAGGAACACAAGTGGGTTTTAGTCAGTAGGTACAGGTCTGACACCCCCTTGCTCCACCCAGAGCAGGAGAAGTATTTGATGATTTTTGACCTGGATAATCATGTGATTAGTAAGAATGAGTATTGAGTAGGTCGCAGGTAAAGTTGTATTGATCATAATTTTAGAGAAAAAACTGCATATACCCGTCTCCAAGCAATGCCACATTAACCTTGTACCTATTGTGCACTCAGGAATAAAGCAACTTTTCATCGATCAAAAAAATTTAGCAATCAGACCAGTATTTCCAAAGTTTACCTCCTACGGTTGTATGAAGAACAGCGAAAATGTGTGTCGAGATGAATTCTGAGGTGATGTCTAAAAGAGATGGAAAACCAAAATTGTATGCGCCTTCTTCAAAAACTGTGACTCAGTTACAAAAATGATGCTCACTAATAAATCAATAATAAACCATTATGATCCTGTTGACTTCATTTACGTAACTTTGATAATTGTTAATTAAGCTAATGTGGTCATACCTTATTATATACTGTACAATTGTACATAGTTAACTGTTACGAGGAAGTCGTTACTGGTGTAGACTGATACAGGTTCTACATACAGGTTGCTCTTTATTTGCATAGATGAGGTATTTTATGGCTAGGTTTGTAATTGAAATGTTGTATATTCTACCTTTTTTCTAAGCGTTATGTTCTAAAGAAGGCGCCAAATAACCGTGGAATAAAATAAAGTACAAGGTTTGACCTTTTCCTAATATCTCTGCGTAGGTACCCGAAAAACAAACAATGAACATACACGATACATGTCGATTCAAGACAGCTTTTGGTCTTTCTAGCTTTTTTCCCGCGACTTTGCTTGAGTTAAATTCGGGGTAACACGGTTCCCCTGGGAAGTAGGGGGTTAGAAAGAGACCAAAAGTAGCCTATGTCATTCTCCATCTCTTTAACTAACTCCACTTAAAAAAATCATGTCAATTCACTTTCTCATTTATAAAATTAGTATGGATGGATTTCCGTTTTTGAAATTAAGAATGTCAACAAATGTAGGAGGGCAGTGACCGTTTTCTACTGTTATCTGGCACCCACCTACCTTACTTATTATGCTTCGGTAAAGCTCAAAAGTGGTACTAAAGTAGCGGATATTTAGGTCCAGTAGCATTAATTTGGTCCTTCAAGTTATCATTTTAGAGCACTACATTTTAATGTCATGTGTGCATATTGGTACTAACTGAACTTCTATATATGGATCATGTTCAAAGTTCGGGGCACCGAACTTACATTGCGTATCCGGTGGGCTTATAAAACCCCGTTTTGCCAATTTGTGTTTTAGGCGGCGGCAATTGAGTAAGTAATCGGTTGCGCACACAGGTAGGCGCAGGGAATAGATAGGTTACTGCAATTTGAGTCTAGACGGTACAGGTTCTTGGGGTTTCAAGAAGGCTGGTGGTGGTAGGTTATGTTATTCCCAGGTGGTTACCAAAACAAGATCTCAGATTCGGCTCCGGTAAGAATGGCAACGAAGGAACAGGAGTGGGTTTTAGTCAGTAAAAGTTTAACACTATCTCCTGCTCCGCCCAAGGACGGTGTATGTCATTGGATGATTTTCTCAAAAAAAAAAACAAGCTGTAATACGTCAGATTGAGTTTTAAACGTATTTCGTCGAAGTATCACTGTTATAAGATTTACGAAGTGATTCGAATACTTGTGTGAATGTAATTACAATCTCCGCGATGTAGATAATTATGCCGCCAAAACTATATCATCCGCATGCAAATAGCATTCACTATAGTTCGTAGTAGGCTGGTCGTTGGCAGAGATGTTAAACAACGTCGGGCCTAAAACACTGCCTTGACAGACACCGTTGTATTGTCAAAGATTTTTCTGATTCAAATTAAACCTGAAAACGACGGCTAGTAATAGTTTTTTCAAAATGTTGATAAACCCCTGGTCGTTAGTAACTAGTATTTTTTAAATATTTATGGTATCGAATGCCACTGACAGGTCCACAATTAAAACACGTGTGACTTTATCAGCCTCAGAACCAACTTCTATCTAAGGAAATCTAGCAAGGAATTTAGTAATTATATATTAATTTAATTTACGGAAAAAAGGGTTTATTGAAAATTATTAATTAAGTGTTTATTTATTTATCTATATGCTTGTAATGTGATTGATAGTGAAATTAGCGAGATGTGTGAATGAATTAACCGCAATGTCGGAAACTGCGGCTAGCAATGATTACAGTATGGCATTCCAAAGGATGCAAGCGAAAATTCCTATGGGCTTGCTCTCTAATTGGACATACCCATATCATATTCAATACCTAAACAGTTAAATCATCCAAAACAAAAAGTATGCGAGACTCGTACAAAAAAAAAATGTTTAAGAATGCGTCTAACTCTGTGATTGTTTGTTTCTATTAATTACTTATTGTTAGAAATCGATTGACGATAGTTTGGTTTTGATTGTATGTCATTACGTTGATGCGTTTTATTGGTTATTGTCCTTTTATTGGATACGAATTGAATCACTATAATTATAACTTTTGAATTGCATATACATATATGTATACTTATGTACAAGTAAAGCACAGACTGATAAGAATATTAATTGAATTTGTCAGTTTGAGTTCACAGTTTCATTTGTCGTAGCCGCGAGCAAACGTGACATATAGTCTTCAACCTCACACAACAGTGTACACAGTGCGTCTACATTTTACTAATATCGTGTTGTGATTTATAAATTATGTATTCTTATCCCGATCGACGTCACGACGAAAATTTATTACAAAGCGCCGGACGTCTATAAAACTGTCTAACGTTATGCAAAATGGCATTGTTCGTCACTCGCACTTGGCATTAAGATGTTAAATTAATCGACATCAAGTCTTCACCGCATTACACTCGTGAGCTGTCGTACTGCGTGCGCGCATCAAACACATCCCGCTATACCGCGTCTCTGCAACAAAACTATCGATCACCCTGTATATCTATAACCTTTAATTAGGAATTCTGATTTCATATTTTTTATTTCACAGTTGTTCGGTTTTTGTTACAACAAACGTGCAAGTCCGTCTAATCAGTATCGGACGGACATTGTGGGCATACACTCTCGGAAAGCGATCATTGTTAGGGCTCATTACTGAGTCACTGCAACATAGTGGTACATTAATGAGATATAAAGTAAGGGAAATAGAACAGCAACGTGCATTTGCATAGAAATCGTGGACGTCAGATGATACTTATGTGAACAAAATGATGGAACGTAAACCCGCGTGTGTTGTGATCTTAGTGTTACTAATAGTTCAGTTGTTACAACTGTGTGAAAGTTTGAAAAGAGATGGCATTACTGTTTGTGAGGAAATTGTTAAGTAAGACTTTTTGTTTATTTCTTTTTATTGGAGATTTTGTTTCAATATATGCCGCAACTGTGAAAAATCTACAAGTAGTTAACTTGAAGATTCTTCAAACTTACGGCGTAAAAAAAGATAATTACAACAATATTAGGACGTAATATATTTATGTAATAATGTATCAATATAAAAAAAACCTAACTTACAATATAGCAGTATTCCAAATATAACAATATTTTTTATATCAATCCACAAATCACAACAATTAAAATGTAGGACATAAACAAACACAAACACACACAACATGAAATAAATAAAATAACCGATTGTTCCTTTAGTGATGCGCCGTGTGAGTTAACTAAGAATGAGACAGCTTGTAAAATTAGGCTTGATCAAAACAGGTAAGACAACAGACAACTGGTCACTACAATACTATTTTCACAGCAAAACAGCCATTCCTATTTAATTTAGGTTTCATAACCAGATTCCTTTAATAGTAACCAATAATTGTTAATTAAAAGTTATTCAGAGAGCTGTAGTGGCCCAGTGGTAACGGCCTCACCCAAATTTACAAGTTGGAACCAAAATTTGAAGATATGTCACATCCACCAATCCGCATTGGGCTCGCGTGGAGGATTACGGGTTATTTCCTCTTCTAGAAAAGAGGTGTGAGGTCCAGCAGTGGAAATATCATAATGCTGATTATATTCTATGCTGTATATTCTGCAGCTTCGAGTATTTCAAAAGTTTAGATTTCTATACCGGTATTTTGGTACTTGTTTATACTTCGATGTACATAGATTTGACCTGAAAGGTTAACGACCAGTTAATGGTTACGTTAACTGAGCACGAGTACAGGATTGGCTGTATTACTGTGAAGCACATACCAACACTGTACTATATGTTTGCACTATTTATCACATACATTAACGACATCAACATATTTTGTACATAATATTACTATCAACCATATGATTCACTTTCCGACATATGTATACACCCACTTCCGCAGATCTTTGACTTGTTATAAAGGAAGCTCTGTTAACATTGAGACATGCGTTGCCCAATCCGAAAATCACCAAAACAAAAGTCTAATTTCACGAATATATTGCAATGAGAATATTAATCTACAGAAGTACCATACTGTCACTCTAGCCATATCAATGAAACAATTATACCTACTATTAAATTGAGTTTCGGTAGATTCATGTCTCTAAGAGACACTGAGATAAAGAACGTCCTTGAACCTGTGGAACACATCTTTTCATATCAGGATTCCTGTATATTTATAAACTACTCGGACTAAGACTTCTAAGCTCTGTAGGGGCCGTAAATATCCACAATAAGTATATCTTTAATACCAGTAAATATCTATCGGCGTGTCGGATGTCACATGATTTCCGTCCAGCTCTATAATATTGTATGGGACCGAATACTGTACAGCAAAAAATTGCTTGAACAGAAGGTCTATACTAACGAAATCAAGATTATCTAAAATTAGCATTTTAGCATCTCTCTCAAGACACTCTACCAAGCTTAGTAATACTTCTACTCATCTAGGTAGAGTTAGGCTTAACAGAATGCAAAATGAACACCAGTGAGGAAGCTTTAAAGTCGTACCCATTTCCGATTATATAACTGCAAATTACCTACCGGTAGACTCATTCAACGATGTATTGAGGACCATATAGTTCAAATTGCTTTGCCCCTACAAGAACAGAAAATATGCAGAGGCCACCCACTGCCGTCGTCCACCGACCTGGTGGTCCAATATAGAGAGCCACTTGGCACAAGAAAGTAAGCAGACCCGACCCCAAATAAAAGGAAAAGGAAGAAAAAAGAACAAAAATTTTAATGATTGTAAAATATCATAATATAATGCACAGTACCTACAGGGTAATTCACTGCTTATCAGACGTTTAGTTAACATATTTTAAAGCCATGTATTTCAAAGCAGCCAATGATAGCGCATGCAGTATATACAATTGCATTATGCTACTATAAATAAGTACGGTCTAAATCTGTCATAATAAATAAATCGGGATAAAATACCAAGAAGAGTATACATATATCTATAATTATTTCTTTCAAATTATTCCCAATACAAATAAATTACTATGTTTTTGCATTGCTGTTGGGAAATATGACCTCCTATGACATCCTGCTGGTCAACTTAGATATATAGTCCATTGTAAAACTATTTGTTTACAACGATAATGTTGTAATATTACACGAATTTTTCCATTGCATATCTGAATTCTCAATGTCACGGTAAATGCTGATAAAATTCTACGTCGATATCAGGACGCTAGAGTCCTATGAATTGGACAACCGATTGTGCTTTTGGTTTATCGTCTTACAATTTATTAGAAATTAAGAATATTGGACACGGTCTCTTCACCTCACTCTTTTTCAGTTTACTAACAAGTTTTGACAGATTCTAAGACCATAATAAATACTCGCCACTGCCTGAATTTTAGGTGGCAGGGGTTGGAATCGTTTAACTTTAATCAAATGTGTCTTCTCTTGGCTGAATTTTTTAATTTGACGAAAAATATCGAACCAATTTGTACCTATCTCCCGATAAGGGTTTTCTCCTAGTGCACCAAATGCATTATAATTATTTCCGGTTTTCATTGTTTATTTGAATCTTTTCTTTATCGTTTGCTTTTCATTTTTGTTTGTTGTTCACTCTGCATGACCCCAACTTATACTTAAATGTGTCTACTTGTGAGTGACTACTTCTTGAAGTTCTGGTTACAGGGAATACATCTTAACTAATATACGTTGTTTTTTAATAACCATGTCTAATGCATAGTTTTGTTTTCCTTTCCAGAAACAGAGGGAAGAATGCCCAGGTACGTTTGGTTTACATTTCTTATAGTCACATTATTTCTAACGTCTCTTCTTACGATAAGGATAAATATTTTTCACAATAAGTTGTACTTCTCTTTCCTATATAGGAAATTTAATTTTGTTTGTATTCAAGTCTATATTAACCGATAAAAATGTTTCTTTACTATCATCAATAGTAACCATATTTTAACAGTCACATGTTTCCTTGATAAAGTATGCAAAAGATACCTTATACCCGGGAAAAAAATATTAAAAATATTTATCAATCTAAATTACAGACGATGAGAAGACTTGTGTGCTGCTACGGATACGAATACGACGGTGATCTCGATAAGTGTTTGCCAGTATGCAGCCTAGGTTGCATCAATGGTACTTGTACCGCCTTCGACACCTGCACCTGCGCGCCCATGCACACACTCGTCGGTCACACATGCATCCCATTCACGTGTTCCAACTGCGAACATGGAAACTGCGTCGGACCTAACGACTGCAGGTGCAATAAAGGCTACTTGAGATTTAATGACACCTGTGCGCCGATTTGCGAAAAAGTATGCGTACACGGTAGTTGTTTTGAACCTAACAAATGCAAATGTAATAACGGCTACAAAGCTGACCCCAATGATGAATATAATTGTATACCAATATGTGAAGCAGAGTGTGTTCATGGGACATGCGTTGCCTATAACAAGTGCATTTGTAATGTAGGATATGAAAAAACAGAAAACAATTCAGTCTGTAAGCCTTCTTGCGCAGGTTGCGATTTTGGAGATTGTATCGCGCCAAACAACTGCTCTTGTTTTAAAGGATATGAATGGACGGGATCCACCTGCAAGCCAACATGTAGTTCTTGTAAGAACGGTGACTGTGTTGCACCAAACAACTGTTCCTGCCATACAGGATATAAACGCATTGGCCCGAACTGTCAGCCAATATGTGATTCATGCAGTAATGGTAACTGTGTCGCACCAAATAATTGTTCTTGTTTTGAAAACTATGAGAGCGTTAACAACACCTGCAAGCCAAAATGTAGTTCTTGTAGCAATGGAGACTGTATTGCGCCAAATAACTGTTCCTGCCATAGTGGATATGAACGCGTGAACTCAATTTGTAAACCAAAGTGCGATTCTTGCGAAAATGGAGATTGTATTGCACCAAATGTCTGTACCTGTCACACAGGATATGAACGCATCAACTCTACCTGCGAACCGAAATGTAGTTCTTGCAAAAACGGCACTTGCATCGCCCCTGAAACTTGTCAATGCCACAAGGGATATGTTTTACAAGGGAACGACTGCATACCAAAATGTTCACCCCCCTGCAACAACGGACGCTGCTTAAGCCCCAACCAATGCCTCTGTAATGATGGTTATAACTTAACAAAAACAGGCTGCCAGCCTTACTGTTCAACACCTTGTATTAATGCGAACTGCTCAGCCCCAAACAACTGCACGTGTATCAATGGCTATAAAAAGCAGGATTTGGATCACAGCACGTGCTATAAGCCTTGCGAAAAGCCATGTTTGAATGGCACTTGCAATTTACACGGGGAGTGCATATGTTTTGCCGACTTTGAATATGATGACAACACAAAGTCATGTACTGCTGTTAAATTGTAAGTAATCAGAATATTTTATTATTTCGTAAGATTATTTCTGTGTTTTGTTTATGAGCTTTAGTTGTCTGATAATAAATAATGTTTTTGATTATATTTTTAAATATTTTCCTAAAATCTCTAATAAAAAAGTGTTATTATTATTGGGTACTAGCTGCTGCCCGCGACGTCGTCTGCGTGAAGGCTCTATAGCACTAAAAATACCTAAGATACCAGTGTCGCTATAGCATTATAATTACACTGCTTTTAAAATAGCATTAAAATATAAGTTTTTTTTGCAAGTGAAGAGAGTTATATGGGAATTCTGCTGCGTTCAGTCATAAGATGTGACTGAAGGAAATAGAGAAAATAATGCAGGAATACATTCCAGAGAAAAAAAAGAGTAAAAATACCTACAAAGGTATAATACTTTACAACACTTCCCTATAAACTGCGTTGGTAGTTATGCTGCCAGGAGCCAAAATGTAAAGAGAGTCAGGACTGGTGACACGGAAGCAAGCAACGTACATTTGCCCGTGTGAGAAACAACTCGTCCTGAGGTCGACACCCACTGCCCTCAGTGTATGCCCCTGTGACTTATTGATGGTCATCACGAAGCAAATACTCACGGGTATCTGTACACGCTTGAATCGGAACGCGAAGTTATGAGGTATGAGGGGAATGCGTGGTATAAATACTGCCTCGCCGACGCCACAACCCAAAAGAATTTCCGCTTCAATGGTGTGTCTGTGGAGCGTGATAACTTTAAGGCGAATCCCGTTACACAACTTCGGAGGAGATAGGTTCCGAAGAAGCATAATCGGAACACCGACCTTCAGCTTGATGGTATGCGCTGGAAGTCCACTCGCTGACAGGGAGTTCAGAAATCCACGGGATAATGTGTTTTTTTTTTTGTCGACGGGGAAAATCATCTTATGACAAAACCCGTTCTTGGGTGGAGCGGGAGATAGTGTCAGACTCTTACTGACTAAAAACCCCGCGCCGTTCCTTCTAGCCTTCATACCGGGCTCTAGTTTCCTTTCGGATAACCCCGAACCCGGTAGGCACGGGATAATATGTGGCGTCATCTTGCACGACGACAGTGTTTACCGAAGTGTAGACTACTTCATTCCCCTCAATTTATAAGAGAATGCTTTCGTTAATTGGTGCAGCATTTTTGGGCGTCACATCCAAGAATTCTGCTGGTGCTGTATACGACTGATGTCCCCGTACACACAGCGAATGAGTTCTTCTAAGCTGGATTCCACTCTACCGAGAGACTCTGGAAGAATCACCTTTACACCTGATCTGATCTGATCTGGAAGAATCACCTGTCTTCTGGTAGAGTGCCTTCGCCAAGACTTAGAAGGACATCGGACAATTCTCGAGCACGTACATTGCCACCGACCCAAACGCAGCGTACGAACTCATGACCACAACGAAGATCTGATTTTGCCCAATGATTTCAAGGACGGTGTTGTAAATTTGTTTTTGCTCTGAAGAAGCGATATGGTAATTTCGTATGGTGGTCACGGTAGTCATTTCGCCCGGATCGTAATTGGTCTCGGCGTTATACTCCCGATTTCCACGGTCTTGATGCGGTGATGATTGGGGAACTGGTAACCCATAATTAATCAGTGGATTGCCGCCGATAGAAATGACCATATCTTGAAGTGAACTGAGACAGGTGTTCAGCACGCGTTCATCAATTACTTTGACTTCATCTCCAGTAGCACGCTTCAAAGCTCGTAGAAAATCTTCAGACAGATGATGGCGATACTTCTCCCACAAAGCTACCGGGTTCGCGACTCCACAAAACACCAAGATAACGGCAAACAGATGACGCATGCGGCTGGAACTGTCACTGACGCTCACCGCGAGGGTGTCATCGCAATTTTTGTCACGGTCGGGAAGGTGACGTGCTACGCAGGCTGCGCAGTAAGTGGGATACTCCACGCCATCAAATGTCTTCAGAAAAGCGACAGATGTTGGCCATCGGACAGTGTGAAGTAACAACCGCAGAAAATAGCATTCGCCATTATTCGGAGGCACGGTATAAACCCTACCCAATGCGGTGTCCTTGAATATTCCCGGAAAACCTTCCACAGCACCTCCTCGTTGATGTAGGTTAAATACACCCCTTTGCTTGTCGTAAGTGTAATATGAAGGCACCTCGTCATACGTAAGGGATCTCGCAAACTGGTCGACTTTACAGAGCCTGAAAAATTTTAACAGAGTTGGTTGGCGCGGATTTTCCAAGCGTTTAGCAACGTTTTCGGGATCAAAATATATGCGCTGGCCGTTTCTTCTCTAGGTGGACGTCTACATGCATGACGGTAGGATGCCTGTCATGTATAGAGAACGCCAGTATCCGCCAAACCGCTTCAGACGTGCTGATGTAGCGACCAGACTTTGGTCACCTCGTCTTTATCAGAGCTCTGTAAAGCAAACGTCGCTTGATCGCTCCTTTTGTTGGAAAAGGAAACATTTTGATATGGTGAAAAATTATTATGACTTTACACTATTTTAACATAAAATAAATGTCTCCGAGTGAGTAAAGTTTATAATTAGGCATACGACATGAAAATATATTAATTACCAAGCAATAATCACATAGATAAATAGGTACCGAACAAAAGTATTAACAGTCAATGTTTATTTTGTACTAACTACATGAAATTGATGATCATCAATGAACATAAGTATAAATCTCTCTCTTTTGTAATACTTAACACAGCATTTTTATTAAATTGTCTTTTTCAACTCTGCTCAAGTTTTTGAGGGTTTTGTTGGAACTTGAATTTGTCAAAACGAAATATGCAATACAACTTTTATGAAGAAAATGTACATTGCCATCTATGAATTTTAAGAATAACTACCTACAAACCTCGCAACATGATCAAATTTAAATTATTAATTTCCAAAAAGTGTCATGTAACTTGATTTGATTTTTATGAAATCTCATAGATGGCGCTGTTTTAAAATTGTCTTTATACTACTAACATTTATAAAAATAACTGTTTCTCTGCCCAAGTTACTTAAATGGCGTAGTTTTTATAGTGTAAAGCTAGATAATAGTATGGCTTACTCAAAAACAACATTTAAATATGCGTCGTTAGATTGCACGCTGTCACAGAATGCGTAAGAAAAATAAAGATTCACAGCTCCTCCCCCGTAGGTGATAGCGTGATAATATGTAGCCTATATGTTGACCCGACCTCTTAGTAATATTCATGCAAAATTTGAAGTAAATCTGTGCAGTACTTTTTGAGATTAGCCCGGACATACATACAGACAAACAGACAAACAGACAAACAGACAAAAATTCTAAAAACTATATTTTTGACTTCGATATCGATTGTAGATCACGCTCCAAGTATTCTTTTAAAAAAATATTCAATGTACAGTTTTGACTTTCCTACGATTTTATTATATGTATAGATCATTTAAGCTATCGCCAATTTAATTAGTTTTGTGTTTCTTAAATAATAGGGTTTGCCCGCAAAATAGTAGATTTGTCACCAAAATGTAGTCACCAAACAATGTGAAATCAATTCCACAATAAATCACCTAAAATTATGGAGATATAAGGTCTAGTACCAAATAATTGTTTTTGTATATATTATAATAGGTTTGTCCTAATAAGCATTTAAGCAAACTAATTGAAAGAGATCACCAATAAACAATATATTATGTTACTAGAAAATTTCATAAAGTTCCAAAAAAAACTACTTAAAACTGGACATACTTACGCCTCCCCCAAGGATCTTAATTTCCAGAACCATAACCCAACAGGTAGTATAAATATATTTAAATAAAATTTCTAGCAGAATAGTAAATAAAACACTTAATTAAAGTCAAAATAATCAATATTTATTGTTAAAAATAATAATCACTGAATAAGCAGCGCTTTTGGGCGCCAATTTGTCTCCACTTCTTTGAACATATTTTCATTTAAAATATACATTGATGTATTAAATTGGTAACGAATACTATTATTTTAATAACCGAACGAAATAAAATGTAACTACTGTATTGGTGACAAAATAACAAATAAAAAGGAGTTGCAGTCAGGGATCGGTAATCGATTTATTTGGTGACAGATCTACCATTCTGAGCACAAAGCTATTAATTACGTAATAAAACCTTTATTATAAGAACGAAGTTTATATTAATCTAATGCACTACAGTTTTATTGGTAATCCATCTCTTATTTTACACATATACTAACATTAATTTGATAATTCATACCGGGGAACACTTTTTGTTTATCTGAGAACGAAAATATTTCGTGGCGATAGATCTATTTATTAGGTAATACAACTTGATGACAAATATAAAGTTTGGTGACAAGAAATATAGTCCCCATTATTATTTACTATTCCACTGCATTTACATCACACTATTTAGAAAATTTATTTTGGGACAATTTTCGACTTTCACGTATACGAGTATAATTATGAACTTAACACATTTTACGTGTTTGATTTCAGGATCGACTGTGACTTGTGTAACGGTAGATGTGTCGGAGATGAACACAAGAAAGAGTGCCGGTGTGAAAATAAAACACTTTGCACCTTTGGGACCGTAATAACTCCAGAGGAGGTTGTGTCTGACGTCAAGTAAGATACCTTTCTTATTTGCATGCTTTGATTTGCTGCAGTAAAGATGGCTCGCGAATAAATAGATAGGTCTTTATTGTACAAAAATTGCACCACTGCTTACCAATAGGTGGGGTCACAGTTAAGTACTAGTTTACGAGTATGCTATTAAAAAAGAAAAAACTTAAGGAACTTAAAATGAATAGGGTGTCACAATGGGCGTCTTATCGCTAAGAGCGTTTTTTTACAGAAAACTTTTAGATGAACTTGACAAGAATAAATATATACGCAGGTAGTTCATCGTTTTTTCGTAGATAGTACGAGCAAATTATTGGATTTGAAATATTATTGTTGTATTTTAGTAATTTCTTTTGCTATTATTGTCACTGTTTTGGATGCTTTTCTTTAACTTCTGATGAAAATACACTTTCTGCCATGAGGTACTGAGGTGCAGTTTATTATAATTTCCAGAATGGCGGGTATGAATATGACTATGATAGCAATAGGCGGCGCCTGTCTGCTGCTCCTCATATTGGTGATAGTCGTCATGCAGCGGATCTGGCACAAAAGGAACGAGTACAGTGAGAGCAAGACTGCCAATGACAGTAAGTGTTTATTTTTTCATTTACTCACTTAGGTATATTAAATATTTATTATTTTTGTACATAGATTATATTTACATCTATAAAATAAACAAACAATCAAAATATATATGAAATATAGCAGCCCACTGGTCAGGGCTCTAGAGAAAGAATTCTGCTACCAATACGAGCCATTCCTAGAAGTACCATTTTCGGAATTAAACCTTTGATCCAGCTATCGAGAGCGTCCTGAGAAATTGTTGATGGGCTATGAATATTAAGCCGTTGGCTGATACGACTATCGGACAATGTCGCTAAGTACACTGATAATTGATTTGCGTATCATCCTCGGTTTCCGTGAGGTTCTCATGTTGCGTGGCGGTTGTATTTATTTCAAAGCAAGTTGCTGATGGATAATTCTGGCTACAAATTGTGCCTAGTTGTGCCTACTCTCCGTTAGTTAAACGAGAACAACTAGAGACTAATTGTCGAATTTAGATCATCATCATCATTTTCCTGCCCTTATCCCGTTTTATTTGGGGTAGGCGCAACACGTTTTTTTCTTTCATTCTGTCCTGTCGCTCGTCACGCTATCACTAACACAATTTTCATTCATATCACTTCTCACACAATCCATCCATCTTTTCTTTGGCCTTCCTCTCCCACTCCATCTATCCAAATGTAAATTCATAACTCTTTTAGCCACATGCGTTTCATCTCTCCTCTTTACATGACCATACCAAGACAAACGATTTCCATTCAACTTTTCAGTCACTGACGCCACTTTCAAACTTCCCAAATTGTCGAATTTAGATATTTTATTTATTTATTTTATTTTATTATAGTAGGAAAACAAACAGTATATTAACAACTAACAAAACAACAAATTATGCAACTATTAACCAATAACATGTTTTCACAATTAATTATCTATGAAGAGCATGCTTGAGAGAGAAAAAAAATAAATAATGCACTTTAAAAATACGACACAATCACAACAATAGGTCTATTGTTGTATATTGTTTCCAATTTTTAAAAGCTAACACAGATTGACTACCTCTGGCACCAAAGCTAAGATTAAACTTATTTTATGGTCGCCAAGCCTCACTGCATTAATATTATAATTTGTGTGCACATGTGTTATATAATATCAATTTCAATTAATCAATTATTAAATACAAGTACCGAGTCCCAGGAGTGGGAACATTAAAAGAGTGATTATGGCAAAGTCTAAAGTCTAAACTAGTACCTAATAAGTATGCCATCATTTTGTGAAAAGATGGATGAAAAATAAATAAACATTGTTTATGTATTGTATTTTATTTTTATTTCTAAATAAATTTTAGTTTTTTTTTCTTCTATGTGTATGGATTTATTATTGTTTTATTAAATGTATTTTTAGTTTTTAAGCTTCCATCGTAGAACGCCTTGGACACCCTCCGTAACTTTGTACAAGTGCTTGTAAATAAATAAATAGTTTATATTTCTATCACTGGACAACTACACCACATGTTTCCTTTTTGACTGAAAAGTGCGGCAAAAGATCTAACCTAATAAATATAACATTTATGTCATCATTATTCTAATGCTTTCATAAACGCATGCTCATAATCATAATATATTTGCTACAAACTTAGCTGCTTCATTACTAATGCATCGCCATCCCCCGATGTCGTGAGAGTAATGAGAAGTATTATAATTCTCATATAAGTTCAAAATGTGTGATTATGCGTATCGACGCACGTTTTACAAACACTTCCTGACGCGAATGCAATATCAACATTATTTCCGCCGGTCTCTTATTCTTATGGAACTATCGCTACTTTTATTGTAGACTAGCTTTTTTATGGTAGGTAAATCATCCAATGACAACCCCCCTCTTGGGCAGAGCGGATGATAGTGTCAGACTTTTACTGACTAAAAACTCATCCCGTTCCTTTGTGCCTCGTGCCTTCATACCGGGGCTGAGCTAGTCTTTCGAAACTAATCCTGGCCCCAGTAGGCTTCGACCCAGCTGGGCCCCTACTGTTGCTGATAACTCCTTATGGCGCGCAGGAACAGTGCGCGCCGTCGACGACTTGGGCTCGGTCCGGACAGTTAGCGGACGGTCGGACAGCAGAGCTACCCATGGCTCGACGTCCGCGAGCCCGCGTCGTAGACTAGCTTCTGCCAGCGGCTTCGCCCGCGTGAATATTAGAAGTTATCTCAAGGGGACATACTTATGCATTCGAGGCAGAGTCGTTCCAGAAGGCCATTGTCACAAGTCCACGACGTGGCAATGCCCTGAGTCTGTCCAGGACGTGCCCGGCGTCGGGTGTACTGGTCGCCGGAGATCATGGCTTTGCGTAATGCCACGCTGGTACGCCTGACAAAGCAGACGCCGTATCTACCCGCCGGATGGGGAGGCCAGAGATTCGAAGCGGTACGAGGGATAGTGATTTTTAGTCAGTAAAAGTCTCTCCCCTCCGCTTTTGTACTATTGCTTGCTTTGCATAGACTCGTAATATTTAGAACGTTCATTTTTTTATATTTGTAAAAAGTCTGATGAACTTAAATATAATACATTTTTAAAAGTCATAGAACAAAAGTTGTTATTTACGATATTAATAACATAAACCTGAGAGGTTGCCAGTGTTTACAAATAACCCTGTATAGAAATCAAATATTCATCGGTTGCTTGTATCTGCCACAAGCAAGACACACGTTGGCGCTCTGCCTTAGGGAAAAACTAGACTGACTGTTAGATAAAATAATTGACTTACATGATATTCATACAATGTTTTAAATGTTTTCCAGGTTCACCATTTGGCGGCGGAAGTGTAGTATACCACCACACAGCAGCCAACACGCTGATCTACCCGAGAGTCAGTGGCGAAGCTTCAGATGGAGCCCCTGATGAAGCAACAACGACCGAAACTTTAATACAACGCGAAGCGCAAATGTCTTAGACTGTACCTGCTCTAGTTAAGTTAAATGTTTAGGTTTAAAGGAAGATAAAGAAGTTACTACTAAAATTGCCTTTTTTTGGTACAATAATATACAACATTATTTTTAGTCTGTGTGAAACCTGAATAGTTCGATCAAAATCAGTAACTATATGGATTCCAATAGTGTTTACACCATGTTGTATTTTTTTCCAAAAAGATTTAAAAAGGTCACAAGTAAGACACCACCGGCACTAAGTAAAACACAGGTCACGGCAGGTCATAGCGGGCATTAGAATCAGCAAACAGTTGTGTGCAAGGACAAAATGTAATTTTGCACTTAGAATAAACTGTAACACAAAATTTGGCTACGATGGAGCGACATAGTCTAAATTGAGACAAAGCTCCTTAAAAAAGATTTAAAAAAAAACACGCTTATATTTTGTGATTTTTCATGATACAGTTATAGTATACAGGGTCATTTGTAAAACACTGGCAACCTCTCAGGGCTATGTTACTAACATCATAAACAACAACTTTTGTTCTATGAGTTTTTCCAAAACATAATACTTTTACCAAAAACAAACTTTCAAGATTTCGTTGTTCTATCTAACACATTTGTACTCTGTATTTTGCTGTATCTACTTACGGCTCCCACGAGTCCCACGCACTGTTCTCGTAGTAATAGTAAGCAGGCTTTCGAAACATTGTCATCACACCTAGAAAACATTCGCACTATTTCCTTGTACTCGACATTAGTTTAATACACCATCATGTAAAGATAAAATTAGTTCCTCACTGCCGAATTTTGCTACAAGAACACGTATAACGCGACGCGAGCACATCAAGGTGACGGACCGACTAGTGAGGGCTGCCCGTAAATAGGTAAAATTTATGTTCAGCAACCCTTCGCTATTGTACTATCGCTTGCTTTGCATAGACTTTGTAATATTTAGAACGTTCAATTGAAATATTTTTATTTTTGTATGAAAATCTGATAAACTAAAATATGACAAATAGTCTTAGAACATAAGTGGTTGTTTATGATGTTAGTAACATAGTCCCGAAAGGTTACTAGTGTTTTACAAATAACCCAGAATATAGATTCTTTACATAAAAATACTAGATACGTGTTTCGAGTTTCGGATATATACAGGTGGTCTAAAAAGATTCCGACCTAACAAAGGTACAAAATAGTTTTTCTTTCAACTTATTTTTCTTTTTTACATTGTCTCAACCGTTCCCCGTTCAAATAGCAGTTGCCGTTTTTCTCTGAAAAATAATTTTGTTTACGTTTGCCTCTGCGTTTGATGATATCTCTATCCTCCGAGCGAAATTATAAGATTACGCAACAAAAACAAGTTGCTTGGGGCTAGATCTGGTGAGTGTGACTGCTGATCAAGCAATTGACTGACCTGTTGGTCTAGTGGGTAGTGACCTTGACTGCTATGCTGCAGGCCGTGGGTTCGATTCCCACCCAGGACAAATGTTTGTGTGATGAGCATGATCATTTATTCTGAGCTGGGTGTAATTTACCTATATATGTATGTATTTAGAAATATATAAGCATGTTTATGAGTTGTTTAGTACTCATAATACAAACTCTGCTTCAGTGGCGTAGCTAGGCCCTCAGGGAACCCGTATCAAATATATTTGAAAGTTTTTTTTTGTATGAAATAGCTTCTACTAATATAGAAAAAGTGCCTTGAGAGGCCTTAAAATTGAAATTGAGCTCATTTTATAGATCACTTAGTAGGAGGTACTAAAATTGGTTGAGTTTTTGCTATCGTCTTGTATGTAGAAAATGTTAAAAAGAAAGGAGCGTGCTAAAAGCTATTTGCAGAGTATCATATTATGAGTGGTCAATATTCATTCATTCCTGTCCATGAGAATTTGAGCAACATGTTACAAATTTTGACCTAAGTCGGGCCCCTGTAGCTTGGGGGCCCCGTACAATTGATACGGCAGATACGGCGGTAGCTAATCCCATGCTCTGCTTAGCTTGGGGGACTAGATGTCGTTCTTAAAAGATAGACATATACTGTCGCGGACATTTTTTTAGATCATTTCAAGAGGAATAATTCTTTCATACATATTTTTTTGGTATCTGGAACCGTTTTCGCAGCGCATGCTACGGAAGTCCTCAAATATGAATAATTTTCTCCGTTTTTTCCACATTTTCCATTGTTTCTTTGCTCCTGTTAGTCGCAGCGTGATGTTATATAGCCTAAAGCCTTCCTCGATAAATGGTCTATTCAACGCAAAAATATTTTTTCAATTCGAGCATGTAGTTCCTGAGATTAGCGCGTTCAAACAAACAAACAAACTCTTCAGCTTTATAATATTAGTATAGATATAGGTATACTTACCGAGTTATAAAAGCTTGCTATGAAAAAATGATTTTCATTAAAAGCTTGTTCAGACTCAGATTTGAAAGTAGAGGCCCAATTACGGGCTAAATGCGATCCATTTAATGACCTAAACTAAACCACGGTAATAATATCATACAGTATTCCAACTTCATACAAACGGACGAAACGCGAGCTATACCTACGCGCCTCGGTTGTAGCATGGTCTCGGCATGTAGACAGTCGCGGCCGTCGCAACTGTGCCGCAGTGACGAACGGACACGACGGTTTTTTTTTTTTTAACAATAATCGCGCGATTATTGTTAGTTTGTATAATTCAAAGTAAAGACGTGGTATTTTTTTATTAATAATAGTGGTTTATTGTACTATGTGTATGAATAATACTAGGAAAAGCATTTTATTTAAATCTACCAATCAAAAAACAACACGCATTTTTATTGAACACTTCCTATTCAATCCACAAAGTATTTTGTTTATATAAAAAAGTAAGTATATTTACAATCACAAAACTAAATGGAAACACAAAGTAGGCAAATGTAGTTAGAATGCTGGAGGCGGGCAGCCCTATCGCATGTTTACGTACCGCGTGGCTGTAGGCATTTATTTCAACAAGGCATTTATTTTTACGGCCGAGTTACACTACTGTATGATACTATTACCGTGATTAAACTGTCAAAGGGATGGATCTGTGTAGGGTGTATACTTTTACAGCTTCGCCCCTCTCTCGCTCATACGTTTGACATTTTAAAACGTCATGGTAAGGCTTCAGGGGAAAACACATCGACAATGGTGTTAGGCTTAATATTGGCTTGTATTTTTTAATTAGTTTTTTTCCTAATTATTATTATTACTTATCTACATAGTGTTCACATATTAAAAGCGACAGGCAATATGTTATCAAGATTTATGAAACTCATAATAAGATTTAAAAGAGTGTCCATAGAGTTTCTTGCACGTTCTTCATCATAGAGATCTACGCTTTGGAACGTGTAATTAAGCTTCAATTTTTTTTTGACATTTTGAAAAATTTTCAAAAGCGCCTGTAATTGATATATTTGAAATAAAAGTTTCCAATTTTTTATTCATTAAATTTATCCACTGCGCTGAGTGCACAAACAAAGTCGTAGGTAGAAGTTATGATAAGAAATTAAGGAAAAAATAACGTTAAACATATTTATAAATTGGCAACTTATTGATTTGTTAACGGTCACGGCGTACAAAAATAAATGTAGGAAAACCACTCAATAGTATGTTGTTCCATTCCTTATCTTCCCTGATACAATATAGTGACCCGGCTTCTGGGCTCTGAGCGAACCCAGACGTGCCGTTGGTTTATGAAGTTAGGGAAAATTCAAGGAAACAAGCATAGGTACTTAAGGCCATAACAGGAGGGCTGGCTAAGCTGGGTCGAAGCCTACTGGGGTCAGGGTTATCCGAAAGGAAACTCGAGCCCCGGTATGAAGAGGCTGGAAGGAACGGGGTGGGTTTCTAGTCAGTAAAAGTCTGACACTATCTCCCGCTCCACCCAAAAGCAGGGGTTGTCATAAGATGATGTTTGCCCAACGTAAAAAAAAGGGCATTACAGGATTTATTCTCAATCACCAAAAGGGATCATGGAAGCGATCGGTGGCACTGATCTATCGCGCCGTGTCTTTTTATAGGCCATAGTCACAGGGCCCCAGCTGCCGCCGAGATTCCGATACCGATTCCCAGCCACCATAGGCGCGGGCTTGCGGACGGCGAGCAATGGGTAGCTCGCTTTTCAATCGTCCGGTAACTGTCCGAACCGAGTTCAAGTCGTCGACGGCGCGCACTTTTCCCACGCGCCTCAAGGAGATGTCAGCAACAGCAGGGGCCCAGCTGGGTCAAACTCGAAGCCGACTGGAGCCAGGGTTGGCTCCGAAAGGTAGCTCGGCCCCGGTGTGAAAAGGCAAGAAGGAACGGGATGAGTTTTTTAGTCAGTAAGAGTCTGACGCTAACTTCCGCTCCGCCCGAGGTCGGGGGATGTCATTTGTATGTTTTTTACCTACCAAAAAGAAAATCTATCAATCTTAGTTTCTGACCATAGACTTTAATCCGTTGTTATTATTCGATTTTAAGTATACAATATTAATCAGCGTGGTTTTAATATAAGTGTGAAATGAAAGCGTATATTTATCTAATAACCTCACAGCGAGCAGTGTTGGCCGAGAGGTAACGGCCCCGACTTACAAATTTTAGTCGCGAGTTCAAACCCAGCCAGCATTACTTCGTGTGATTTATTTCATCACCACTGCTTTCAAAACAGTGAAGGAAAATATCATGAGGTAACCGGCATGTCCTAAAATCAAAAATTTGAAGACATGTGACATCCACCAAATCCGCGCTGGGCCCGCATGGTGGATTACGATCCATACCCTCTCCTAGAGAAGAGGCCTAAGTCCCAACAGTGAGAAAATTATAAGGCCGACTATGCTATGCTATGCTAACTCACAGTATTATTTTCTGAGAGGCCTTCCAACGATGTGTCCTCCGGTACGCAGTTGCTACTCCAGAACCTTTCGTCCTCATCGATCATCTTCTCTATGAGCAATGTGCTCTGTTCACTGCCACTTAAGTATGGCGATTCTTCGGGCCTATGTGGACCGATAACCTGGTGAGGGTCGGAGGAATCCGATGGATGCGGGCCGCACAGGAACGGTCATTATGGGGACATTTGGGGGAGGCCTATGTCCTACAGTAGGTAGATTATTTTCTATTGAAGAAACTTTTATTAACGAAAATCAATTCATTAGAAGACCTCTTGCTTTTAAGCGTAAAAAATTGTCAATAAGATATGTCATTTCTTATTCCATACAAGGCCGGACGCACACATTCGGTTTCCGGATTAAGTTACCCGATCAGGAATTTAGATTCGGAAACCTAAATGCTCTTATCACACGTTCTTACTTTTTCCGAACGAAAAAAAAACCTGACATCTCACGTCTCTCACGGGAACCCGAATCTGAATTCCTGATCGGAAAACCTAATCCGGAAACCAAATGTGTGCGTCCGGCCCAAGAGATGTTGCTGGCAGTCTTAAAAAATTGATTTGCAACGTTACAATTGTTGTAATGAGAATTGGTCATTGACTTATATTCTAGTGATGATAGACAAGCATGTTCATGGAAATTGTATATTAAAATACTGAAAAGTTAAAACAAAAGTTCGCTGCAGCTCTACTTGGCATTATGTCGTTTAAAAGAACTATTAAAACATACAAAGCTTTTAGAGGATCCCGGGTGTCGCCACTGTGCGCAACGCCTGGAGGACATGGTGGAGCACACAGTCGAGGTGTGCCCTGCCTGGGCGGAGCATCGCCGTGCCCTTGTGGGGGCGATCGGCGGCGGAGACCTCTCGCGCCGGGCCCTGATCGAGGCCATGATCCGGAGCGAGGAGGAATGGCAGGCGGTCGCCTCCTTCTGCGAAGCAGTAATGCTAGTAAAGGAGTTCCGGAATTCCGATCCCGATTTCCGGCCCCGTAGACGCGGGATCGCGGACGGCGAGCCATGGGTAGCTCGCTGTCCGATCGTCCGGTAATGGACCGAGTCCAAGTCGCCGACGGCGCGCATTGTTCCCGCGTGCCTCAAGGAGTTGTCAGCAGCAGGAGGGGCCCAGCTGGGTCGAAGCCTACTGGGGACAGGGTTGTCCGAAAGGGAGCTCGTGCCCCGGTATGACGGCTAGAAGGAACGGGATGGGGTTTTTAGTCAGTAAGAGTTTGACACTATCTCCCGTTCCACCCAAGAGCGGATTTTGTCATAAGATGATTTTCCCCATCGAAAAAAAAGAAGCTTTTAGAGGATACTTTTTCGCGACCACAATGTCTTAAGCGCCATAAACTTCGAGGCACTTACACGTTTCGTTTAACATAGTGTAATATTCAAGATGACTGTGTGGATCTGAGTTGATAGGAATGAGTGTTCGCCACGCGTAATCATATATACCGATGGAATTTGTAATAATACGTCCAACAAACCAACAGGAAATCAGTTACGAATTCTTATTTAACGGAGAACCACCAATTTGTGGACAAAATGTGGTCTCTAAAAGCAACTCATGTTGCTCTTATTGTAATATCTATTGTATCATTTTTGGATTACTGTGTATCTTTGAAGTTAGCCGATAATGGAGTCTGTACCACAATCGTGTATGTATTTTCTGATCAGTGTACCTGCTAAGGTTATTACTTACTGAACGCGTGACAGAAGAAAATATATGCCTAAACCTCTGTGTTGAAGTGACAAAAAAAAACTAAAATCAATCCGGTACTTTCTGAGTTTATTAATTACACACATACATTTTCTTCTTTATAATATTAATATATATTTTTAGGTTAGTAAACACTCTGCTATTTTTAGTCTGTTCATAAACTTTTAGTTACTTTATTAAAACTAGTTCATAAACTAAAATAATTAGGAATGTTTCCATTTTAAGCGTTCAGTAGACAAATTACGAAAATGGATCTCGTATAATTCCATTCCATCAGTCAGTCTCTCTTGGATTATTATATTGAAACTATCAAAGTTTGTCAGAAAGTCCAAAAATTATATCAAAAATAAATATAGATGCTGAGAAAAATTAAAAGACTAGAGATACCTTTATCCGTTCCATCGTCGACCGCATCGTCACTTTCATTTTTTTTGGTAATACTTCCACTTGGTCGGTAAAAGTTAGAGGAGACTGATTAATACCTAATACTTTTTACAATAAACTTATTGAATCAGACGTTTTTGGTCCTCAGTTTCAACCAGTTCAGGGGAGCTAAAAATACAAATGTAAGTATTTCCTTATTTCTGACGTTTTTTTTATCAATTTATAAACAACAGTTGTTAAGTTATGTATTAATATTCGAATTTCAGAACTACTCGGTATGCTGCTATGATTATGAGTACGACAGTGACCTGGACCAGTCTTTTGGCAAGTACTGGTCTAGGTCACTGTCAGCTCTGCTTAGCTTGGGACTAGTCGGCGTTGTGTGATAGTCGTGAAATATTGTAGTTGTTTTTATTGTTGTTATTTACAAGTTATTAAAAATATTTATCAATCTAAATTACAGACGATAAGACTTGTGTGCTGCGACGGATACGAATACGACAGTGATCTCGATGAGTGTTTGCCAATATGCAGCCTGGGATGCATCAATGGTACTTGTACCGCCTTCGACACCTGCACCTGCGCGCCCATGCACACACTCGTCGGTCACACATGCATCCCATTCACGTGTTCCAACTGCGAACATGGAAACTGTGTCGGACCTAACGACTGCAGGTGCAATAAAGGCTACTTGAGATTTAATGACACCTGTACGCCGATTTGCGAAAAAGAATGCGTACACGGTAGTTGTTTCGAACCTAACAAATGCAAATGTAATAACGGCTACAAAGCTGACCCCAATGATGAATATAATTGTATACCAATATGTGAAGCAGAGTGTGTTCATGGGACATGCGTTGCCTATAACAAGTGCATTTGTAATGTAGGATATGAAAAAACAGAAAACAATTCAGTCTGTAAGCCTTCTTGCGTCGACTGTGATTTTGGAGATTGTGTCGCGCCAAACAACTGCTCCTGTTTTGAAGGGTATGAACGAACAAATTTGACTTGTAAGAAGAAATGTAGTGCTTGCGGTAACGAAGAGTGCGTCGCGTCCGAGACGTGTAGATCTTCCAAGACTCGTCCTCTACTGGAGGCAAGCTATGCTCCCACATGTTCACCGCTATGCAGCAATGAGAACTGCCTGACACCCAACCAGTGCTTCTGTAACAAACATTTTAATCTTGTGTGTTCCGTTGTTTGTAACAACGGTTACTGCTCGCCACCAGGCAACTGCATATGCAAACCAAAGAAAAAGGGCAAAATATTTAGATTTTAACCTTGGTTGGTCATATATTTTTTTTTAATGGATATAAACTAGCGCTTATTCGCGATCCCACCTGATGGTCAGCAGTGATGCAATCTCTGATGGTGAGGCGCACTAGCTTATTATATGTAATTTTGATTAATATTATTTCACAAGATTTTTGTTTGTATTTCGCACCTCGTGAAGTTTTATGGAACAAGAAGCTGGTCCAAAATATTTTATAGGATGAAAACAATACGAAAGGTGTGTGGTAATAAAGACTTGATATGCTTTTTAGTAATATTATATTTTTATAATTATCATTTTTAATATTCATCAAAGCTTCTCAAAAATTTTAGATATAAATGTTCGCTTAATATACATATAGAATAACGGGTTTAGAATGTTGATGGGGCTGCCCTGTGTCTGTAGTGCATCAGGCATGTTCGCTGTGGCACACGTCGATGGCTTCCACGCCATCGTCGGACAGAAATCTGCTTCTTTGCTCTGCAGAGTGCGGGCTAGCTCCAACTCTATCCTGAATACCATAGCGGAGAGGTGCGATTCTCCTCTGTTAGGTTATGTCACATGTCTTTCACAATGCATCATGAACAGCCACTCTATTTTAAAATAAATAGATAGATGTAAGTAAGTTTACTAACATAGGTTGAAAAAATTCTTAAGTGTTTACTAATCCATATAAAAGTCACTTATCCGAATTAAAGATTATTTTAATTTTATTTTAATTTATTTTATTTTATAAACAAAAAACAGAACCAGTAAGACCGACTTCAGATATTAAACTCCTTTGCATTTTTTTGTAAAAGGTTTTCTATTTATCACTTTTTTGTTTGTGATACGCCGCTAATGGCGCTGGTGCAAAACAAAATGATTACCTGATGCGATAGCTTTTATTAAGAGCTGTAACACTACATATGAAGGAGGCATTACGTATGTACTTTGTCGATGTGCATGGTTGGAGCCAGTAACAGAGGTCGCTTTATACCGGCCATATACCATCTTTTCTATCGTCCAATCGGTTTGAGTTTGACGCTACAGGTTTGATCCAATCGTTTAGTCTTCAATCAGCACTGTTTTAGTTGTGGCTGTCTACAGTCAATTTAAAATCATTTAAAAAAATATATATTAACTATTTCATATTCACTTCCACCGTCTCAAAGTATACTGTGCATTTACAACACTCTAAAATAATTAATCGTTTTAAATTGTTGCAACAAAGTTACGGTTCAGTGTTGGTGTTACTTTTGTGTCTGGACTTGTGCAATAACAGTGAGTAGATGAAATTACACGTAAACTGTACAAAATAAGACAATATCATCAAAATATTAAGTGAACTTTTATAAATGTACCCAACCGCACACCGAATACTAAATCGTCGTAGCTAACGCGTAAGCGACGCCGTATACAGCGCACTTACGACCTTTTGGTCGCGCACTCACACAGTGTGGGCATTTATTAGTGTGCACTTTCGACTATCGATAAATCATCTTTGTCCGAGGGCCTTTATTCGTGTCCGCATTTTGGAAAGTCATTGGATTTACTAATTAGACTTAAATATGTCTAAACTGCCACCGAAATGGGGATGCTGTATCACTAAACGTACAAATAAAAGCTTTATTCAATGTAAAACATGCGATAGGGCGATCCATCATGAGTGCCTTGCCTTAGAGTCAACAGACGACCTGACATCGTGGTCATGTTCTCGATGCTCCCCTAAAGCATCCGAAGCCAAACGCGTGGATGCAACGCCTGTTCGTTTCAATCCGAATACAACTGGACGCAACAGCAAGAGACAAGCTTTGCAATCCCCACCTAAGTCACCAAATTCACCTATTACACCCGTTTCTGAAGAAAGTGTCCGAGCTATCATTGAAAATGTGATGCAATCGCAGATGGAGTCTCTCTTGGAGAACATAACAGAAATAATGAGCAAACTGTTGAATAAGGAGTTAACCGAGATACGTGAAGAAGTCGCTGGACTTAAGGGTTCAGTAGAATTTATAAGCAACCAATATGATGATATGTTGAAAGAAAAGAGGCAGGATGAAGAGAAAATAAAGGATCTGCTAGATAAAAATGAAAAGTTGTCATCCACAATGAAAGACATGTCAAGTCGCCTAAACACCTTGGAACAACACGCACGTGCAAGTAATATTGAAATTCAATGTGTCCCCCAGAAGAAAACGGAAAACCTAATTAATATTGTAACTCATTTGGGTAAGACCATAGGATGTGAAATTAAGGAAGAAAATATTAGCAATTGCACACGGGTAATGAAGCTCAACAACAGCAATAATCGTCCTAAATCAATTGTGGTACAGTTCATCTCACCCAGGTTACGCGACTCTTTCCTAGCTGCTTGTATCAACTTTAATAAATCAAAGCCAGCCATCGAAAAATTAAATACTTCCCATCTCGAGCTTGAAGGTACGAAATCTGCAATTTTCGTAACGGAACATCTGAGCCCGGCTAATAAGGCACTACATGCAGCTACCCGTCTTAAAGCCAAAGAAAAGGGATATCGTTACATCTGGGTTAGAGGAGGACGTATTTATGTTAAAAAGTCTGATGATTCTGACACTAAGATTATAAGGGATATGGATTCGCTGCACTCAATAGTGTAATATACAATCTTAAACCGAGCTCTTACTATGGTTATTTTTAGATTAAATTCACTACATTTAATATATATTATCAAAACACACGTGGGTTACGTTCTAAGACTCAGGAATTTTATTGTAATTTAGTTTGTTCAAATTTCGACGCACTGGTGTTAACAGAAACTTGGCTCAATAATTGTATTCAAAGCAGTGAATTATTCGATCAAAGGTACATAGTTTTTAGGCGAGACAGAGAAACTTCTGGTTTCCATGCTAAGAAGGAGGGAGGTGGTGTCTTGGTCGCAATATCTAGGAAGTACGCTGCCAGCAGACAATGTTCTTGGGAGAGTGGGTGCGAGGATTTGTGGGTTACTGTGAATATTGCGGCAGGTTTCAAATTAGCTATTTGTGCTCTTTATTTACCTCCACCTGTGCAACATTCTATTTTGGAACACTTTTTGGATAGCTATAATGCTGTAGCAGAAAAAAATGATTGCTATACTATCCTCATCGGTGATTTCAATATGAGCAATGTTGACTGGGATCAAGTAGTTAGCAGCGATGACACTCACACTTGCCCTACTTTCTCAAAGACTAATTCTAAACTAAATCAGACGCTTCTAGACTTTATTCATATGAATAACCTGAAACAGTGTAACAATGTTTGTAATATTAAAAATAGAATTCTGGACTTGGTTCTTGTAGACCTTCACGAATGCAAGGTGATTGAAGCGCCTGATAGTCTGACAAAGATCGATCCTTATCACCCTCCTCTTGACATTTCCCTACGTCTAAAAATAAACAATTATTTAAAGCCGGAACCCAATATCAGATTAAACTTTAGAAAGGCTAACTACTCAGACATCAAATCAGAACTTGAAAATACCGACTGGCAGGCATTACTCTCTGACACCGACGACCCCACTGTAATGTTAGAACGTTTCTATACAGTACTCCAACAGATCATAGAGCGTTTTGTACCATCGACCATAGTTAAAAGTAATACACGACCACCATGGTATACTAAAAAGCTGGAAAAATTGCTGCGTGAAAAAAATAATCTAAGACGAAGATTTAACACATACAAAAATCCCATGGATAAGATATCCTTTCGTTGGTGTAGTAAGAGCTGTGACAGATTAGCAAAGGAATGTTACAATTCTTATATAAGAAGCTTAGAACAGAAAATTGTAACAAATTCTAAGTTTTTTTGGTCTTTTATAAAGTCTAAACGAGCCGGTGCTAATTTTTACCCGGCTTCAATGTCAAATGGCGTTACCAAAACTTGCAATGGTAACGATATGTGCAATATGTTTGGAAGCTACTTTTCTTCAGTGTATAGTCCAGATAAAAATCCGAGTAATGTGGTTCAAAATTCTCCTTTCTTTGAAAAACTAATTAAAAACTCCGACAATTTTTCCTTGCTCCAAATACCAAAAGATAAAATAGTCAAGCAACTAAAAAAATTGGACATATCCAAGGGTCCTGGTTGTGATGAAATTCCACCTAGCTTCATCTCAACTTGCGCTGATCAACTGGCAACCCCCCTTTTCTTGATCTTTAATAAATCACTTGAAGTCGGAATCTTTCCTAAACAATGGAAGCAGGCTAAAGTGGTTCCGATATATAAAACGGGTGCTGAGGATTTGGTTGATAACTATCGTCCTATATCTATCCTTCCAACATTTGCAAAAGTGTTTGAAGCAATAGTATGTCCAGATATTCAGAACTATTTTAAAAAGTATCTTTCTGAACACCAGCATGGCTTTATTGCTGGGCGTTCTACCTGTAGTAATCTAGTCACATTTGTCGAAAAAGTTGCAGTTTCACTAGACTCTAACCAGCAGGTTGACGCCGTATACACGGATTTTAGCAAGGCGTTTGACAAAGTTTCCCATGGGGTGCTCATTCAAAAGCTTGCTGCTTATGGTTTTGCTGGACCTCTTCTTAAATGGCTTCACTCCTACTTAACGGGTAGATCTTTTTATGTAGTCGCCAATGGTTACAAATCTGAAACCCTGATTATAACCTCTGGGGTTCCGCAGGGTTCCCACCTTGGTCCTGTAATATTTGTTATCTTTGTAAACGACCTTCCCTATTGCTTCATTTATTCCACACCATTCTTATTCGCCGATGATCTGAAAATAGTTCGCGTCATAAATTCTGAAGCCGATTCTACATTACTCCAAGATGACCTGAATCGGCTAATAAACTGGTCCGAAGATAATAGCATGCATCTAAACGTAAAGAAGTGTTCTCAAATAACGTTCACACGGAAGCCTCTTTTCATTAACTTCAATTACCATATGAATGGTACCTGTCTAAATAAAGTTGATGTGATCAGAGACTTAGGGGTCCTTCTTGATCGCAAGTTTACATTTATTCCCCACATGGACAATATTATCAAAAAAGCTTCAAAAACTCTTGGCTTTGTACTACGGAACGCAAAATGTTTTCGCAATCCTCAAACCAAAATTTACCTTTTTAATTGCCTTGTTCGAACCATACTAGAGTATTGCTCAGTTGTGTGGCGCCCCCACTATGCAACACATAGTCTTAGGTTGGAGCGCATCCAGAAAAGATTTTTGAACCATCTGGCTTACTCGATGAAAATAGCCAAAAAAGTTCCAAGCTATGCAAAACGGTTACAGAAATTCAAGATGATTTCTCTCGAAGAACGCAGAGACAAAAACGATCTCATCTTCTTGTTTAAAGTTCTACACAGTATAACAGATTGTCCTCAGTTGTTATCTAAATTTAATTTTAACCTACCTCACAATTATCCGCGCCATCCAATCAAATTACTACGTCCCCCATTCCGAAAAACTATATCAGGGTCTAACTCCCCAATTCCAAGACTTTGTAGGCTTCTTAATAACTGCGATGTAAGTCTGGATATTTTTTGCTCATCTATCCAGAAATTCAAGCACCAAGTCCACTTGAAATGATTAACTACTGACCAACTACTGTCTTTGTAGCAAGGTAACACTCAGAGTGTTGTATTTGCATTATTTTAATTTGTAATTTTTTTTTTATTACTGTTTTCTGCATGCTGTATCTATCGTGATATATTGTACACTTGGTTTGTATAAGAGCAAGTACATTTTAATGCAATGTGTAACAATTGTTGATAGATCAATAAATAAATAAATAAATAAACTAGTACTTGACTGCGACATAGTAGTCATGGCTGAGACTACGGAAGAACTCAGTACAATGCTCGGTGATCTCAGTAGAGCTTCCGAAAGAGTGGGTCTTAAAATGAACATGGACAAAACCAAAGTTATGGTTAACATCCATGTAGCACCCACTCCTATTAAGATCGGAGACTCTACACTCGAAGTTGTGGACGATTACGTTTACCTGGGATAGACGGTCCAGTTGGGTAGGTCTAACTTCGAGAAAGAGGTCAATCGTCGAATCCGACTCGGCTGGGCAGCGTTTGGCAAGTTGCGCAGTGTCTTCTCGTCTAATATACCACAGTGTCTCAAGACGAAAGTCTATGACCAGTGCGTGTTGCCAGTGATGACTTATGGCTCCGAAACGTGGTCGCTTACAATGGGCTTTATAAGAAGACTCAAAGTCACCCAAAGGGCGATGGAAAGGGCTATGCTCGGAGTTTCCCTGCGTGATTGCATCAGAAATGAAGATATCCGCAGGAGAACCAAGGTTGCCGACGTAGCTCGGAGAGTCGCCAAACTTAAGTGGCAATGGGCACATTGCACGCAGAACAGATGGTCGATGGGGACGAAAGGTTCTGGAGTGGCGACCACGTACCGGAAGACGCAGCGTTGGAAGGCCTCCAACAAGGTGGACCGACGACCTGGTCAGGGTCGCGGGAATCCGATGGATGCGTGACGCACAGGACCGGTCGTTGTGGCGACGCTTGGGGGAGGCCTATGTCCAGCAGTAGACGTCTTTCGGCTGATATGATGATGACTTGACTGCGATCCCGACTGATGGTAAGCAGTAATGCAATCGTTGATGGTAAGGCAATACCAACTCGCGCTGGGCCCACGTGGTGGATTGTGGTCAAACCAACTAAAAACTAAAAACCCACTCCGTTCTTTCTAGCCTTCATACCGGGGCTCGAGCTACCTTTCGGTTTACCCTGGCTCCAGTAGGCTTTGACCCAGCTTAGCCCCTGCTGTAGCTGACAACTCTTTGAGGCGAGCGGGAACAGTGCGCGCCGTCGATGTCTTGGGCTCGGTCCGAACAGTTAGCGGACGGTGGGACCCATGGCTCGCCGTCCATTTCTAAGCATGCTGCCCCATTGTTGACCGAACACCACCAAGTGAGATAGTGGTGAAAAACGAGACTACAAAAAGGAATAATAATAAAAAAGTTCGTAGAAAAAGGAGGATCCTCTGACCAGGCGAGTGTGGTGTTTGGTCCGGCCAACTGCCCAATAGTTGATTTTGGAGTATTGTATATATTATGTCCTAATCGCGCAGAGAACTCTGATATCACGAAGCAAGTTAACGATTTTTTTTAGTACCTATGTGGCGACCTAGATGTCGCTACAATATGTAATAAAGCAAAGTACGTTGTTTATACGATTGTCCGTACAATTTTAAATTTTCTCTTCATAAGAACCTTCTTGAGGCTTCTCAACATTTTTTTAATAAAAGTTCTTATAAATTGGTCCTGTTACTTTTAAGTTCTGCGCTTAGCAACGCAATTTTGTTACTTATTTTTATTTATATATAATAGGTATGTACTATATTTATTTAGTGGAATTCCCTGGCGAAATCTGTGTTTCCTGATAGTTACAACTTTTGTCCTCCTTCCTTATAATTACAAAAGGTCTTTAAGTCAAGAGTGAATAGGTTACTTCTAGGCAAGCGTGCTCCATCGTCGGCCACATCATCGCTTACCATCAGGTGGAATTGTGGGCAAACGCGAGCATAACATCTACACTATTCTTATAAAGAAGTAAACTGTATTTTTTTATTGTTTAAATGTTTTCTGAAAGTACTAGACCGATTGCAAAAAAATTTTCAGCGATAGAAATCTGGTTGACGCCTGAGTGACATAAGCTATATTTTATGTATGCGGGTGAAGCCACGAGTAAAAGCTAGTCAATTATATAAAAAAAATATATCTTTCTGTACAAATACTTTATCTATTTGGAAATGAACTTGAATATTGTGATGATGAAAGCTGTGTGCGGACATGAATTTACTAGGTATGTCGTCAAACACCTACACATGATATATTGGAGTGAGTCATGGTTCGACAAGTTGGCGTGACCACTGCATCACCACTTCCGGAGACCTTAGTATGTTCGATATGATAGTATTTGATGTTTATAGCTCAGATATTTTTATTGTTACCAAATTAAATAATTTGAGGTATTAGAACCTATGAGCAAAACTGTATTTACGAGTACTCTAAACATTTTGATGAGTTCACACACCAGTATAGCTGGACTGATTTTTTCTGTAAAGATATTTCATGTAATTCATCTGGTCACTGTAGTTTATTGATGAATTATTATACAACATAATTTTTAGTATATGCCTAAACCTAAATATGGTTTGTTCAGAATCAGTGACTGAATGGATTCCAATAGTTTTTACACCATGTAATATTTTTTCACAAAATTATTTAAAAAGATCACAAGTTTTTTTTTTTTTTTTTTGTCGACGGAGAATATCATCTTATGACAAAACCCGCTCTTAGGTGGAGCGGGAGATAGTGTCAGACTCTTACTGACTAAAAACCCCGCGTCGTTCTTTCTAACCTTTATACCGGGCTCTAGTTTCCTTTCGGATAACCCCGAACCCGGTAGGCTTCGACCCAGCTTGGCCCCTCCTGTTGCTGACAACTCCTTGAGGTGCGCGGGAACAGTGCACGCCGTCGACGTCTTGCCTCGGTCCGGACAGTTACCGGACGATCGGACAGCGAGCTACCCATGGCTCGCTGTCCATTAAAAGATCACAAGTTGGACACCACCGACACTAACTACAACACAGGTCACCGAAGATCATAGCGGGTAAGAGGTACCATTAACCAGCTGGGTGCAAGTTCAAAACAATCCCTCAGCGCCTGGATGACCCGGTGACCTTGTATATTTGCTGACATAACCAGCATATTGAGTTATGAAATTTTGTACATAGATTCTTTACAGAAAAGTACTAGACACGGGTTTCAGTTTTCGCATATACTAAGTCAAATGTTTATATGAATTGTAAACAAAATATCTGGAGCTGCAAAATATTCTTATCAAGGTAAATCAGACGTTAAAAAGAAAAAGGTAATCGGTTGGAACTATCATGTGAGTAAAAGTCATGTGGAGGCCTGGCAGTGTTAGGTAACCATTGTGGAACTCTTATGGCCGGCCCTCACAGGGTAAAATATACGAAGATATGGTACGTAGATCAATTTTCTTTTTATTTCAAACAATAAAATAATTATTTCTAGATATAAACTTAAATTAATTAAAACTAACTTAAAAAATAAAACCCAGAGAACTAAAAAAAAGAAAAAATGGCAATTTAAAGTAAGGCGTCGAAAAATTCCTCCGCATCGCTGTCGACTGGTAATGTACCCAAAAGACGGGCGGCATTTTTTATTTTAGTTCTCTAGGGTTTTATTTTTATTTTTTAAGTTAGTTTTAATTAATTTAAGTTTATATCTAGAAGTAATTATTTTATTGTTTGAAATAAAGAGAGTATATTTCTAAAATGGTTCTTTTCTTTTCCGAATTAAAAAAAATATTATTATTATTATCCGAATTTCCCAAAATACTTTTGCTGAAAAACAGAAAATAAGGAACGAAACACATTCAGGCGGGCTGCCCGATCTGGTGTACTGAAAAACAGAAAATAAGAAGCGTCGCACACTCGAGCAGGATTCACTCAACAAAATGTGTGTCACTCATTATTTTCTTGAAAAAATTGCGGCATTGCCACGTGAAATGGCAATGCTTATCCTTTGACCGAAGTAAAAGCCAGCCTTTGGGTCACGCGAAGTGTCCACGAGGCGTTTCGAAAGTTCTTTAAATAATTTGTGAGCACAATTTGTGGTACGTGGTAAAAAAGTTTTTAAAAATAAACTTAAATGGTGTTAGTCAAATGAAAATAACATTAAAATGGATATTACAGCTACCCAAAGATTCAATAAGAATTCAAAGAAGTGCGACTATTTTATATAAAAGGTCTAACATGCTAACTAAGTATACAAACTTTCAAAGTTTAAAAATGTTGACACTATTTTCATTATACACACACGAATTTACGTCAAATTAAATCCTATTATAAGACTGCTTTTAAAAGCTACTACAAACAATAGCGTGATAACAAAATATTATAAATTGATATACCAGTCCCTTTGCTAGAGGGACTGGTAAAACAACAAATTAAAAAATATATATAAATAAGAGAAATATGTTTTATAGTTAGCAAGGATATGAAATAGAAGGTTTTATTATTATTATTATACCAGTCCCAGCAGTGGGAACATTAAAAAGGCTGATGATACCATATGGGAAAACAGCACTAATCAATAAAACTAGCCTGTCGGTTTTCTACTGGTTGCATTTCGAGGAGTGTGCGTCGAAATTGCATAACCTAATTCCGCCTAGCCCGTTCCATCATCGGACTACCAGACGGACGGCGATGCGCCACCGGTACATGGTGGACATCCCATCTACTCGCACAAAACGTTTTGGAAACAAATTCATTATGCGTGCAGCTAAGGAATGGAATTCCTTGCCGGAGACTGTGTTTCCTGATAGCTACAACCCGGGAATCTTTAAGTCGAGAGTGAATAGGTTTCTTCTAGGTAAGCGCGTTCCATCGTCGACCGCAGCGTCGTTTTCCATCAGGTGAGATAGCGGTCAAGCGCAAACCTATCAATAACAAAAAAAAAAACTATTGTTTGTATGTGATCATTGATTTATAACAAGCTGCCTGAAGATGTTTAAAAGTTACCTGTTCATCAATTTTAAGTTGAAACTGCATAAATTCCTAGTGAATAAATGTTATTTTATAGCCAAAGAGTACTTACAGGAAAAATGACTCACAGTAAGACTAATTAAGTGGCATTGAATAACAGGACGATAAAATAGCGTGACACGTGTAGGCAATGATAATTTAATTTGGCATCTCTATCTGGAACAATATTTTAATTTATTTGACAGATAAGTGTATGATATTTTTTATGGCTCATCTGAAAATATTTTTAATTCAAAAACATTTATAATAATCTGAATTTATTTAATTTTACATAGTTATACTACGAGTACCTACTTTTAAATTTTTCAATGTAATGTTAATAATTATGTGTATAACAATATTAAAATAATAAGTACATTATTTGCACACCTTATTAGGTAATAGTTTAGTATTCTGTATATTATCACAGCAGTATTGTATAAAAGACTTGAAAAACAAATAGTATTATCTCTTTACCTGTATTAAGCATATCAACGACTTAATTGATAGATTGATTGATTATTGCAAAAACAAGAACAATAGCGACAGTTTCTCCGTTCTACATGCGCTTTACTGGGTGTTTACAATGAAAACACTCAATAATATTGTATTGTAGATAATTCGTATAGCCATTAAAGTCGAAAGGTTCTGGATTAGGAACCGCGTACCGTCGACACAGCGTTGGAAGGCCTGAAACTAGGTCGACCGATAACCTGGTAGGGGTTGCGGGAATTCGATGGATACGAGACGCAATGACCGTTCATTTTGGCGACACTTGGGAGAGGTCTAAGTTCAATAATGGTGTCTTTCGGATGAAATAATGATGATAATGATGAGACAATTCGTGTCCACTTTATTTAAATTTGTATTACTAAACCTTGCGTTTAAGTTTTAGCATGTAAATTACGAACAAAAATGGTTCTTTTGTGTTCCGAATTAAAAAAAATATTATTATTATTATCCGAATTTCCCAAAATACTTTTGCTGAAAAACAGAAAATAAGGAACGAAACACATTCAGGCGGGCTGCCCGATCTGGTGTACTGAAAAACAGAAAATAAGAAGCGTCGCACACTCGAGCAGGATTCACTCAACAAAATGTGTGTCACTCATTATTTTCTTGAAAAAATTCTCCGCAACATGAACGTGAGTTTGAAGTTGCAAGCAATCTTTCTTTTGAATTTAAGCTGATTCAACATTATTTCCTGCGAATTTGAGCCTAATGTTCCGATGCCACTTCTGAGGTTTTAGAGGTGAACACATGACCGTAAATATCATTTTCAATGACTATAAATATTTTTTTCGCTCATCATACAATGTCAACATTAGAACACAAAATATACAGGGTTGTTTTGTAAAACACTAACCACCTTGTATGACTGTATTACTAACATCAGAAAAAATTCTGTGACTTTTTACAAAACTTAATAGTAATACATTTACCAAAAACAAACCTTCAAGATTTCTTTGTTCTATCTAACACATTTCAACTCAGCGTTGCGGTGCAAGCGCATCAAGCAACCCTGCTACCCAATCTCCACTCCCTTCCGCTATTGTACTATCGCTTGCTTCGCATAGACTTCGTAATATTGAGAAAGTTCAATTTAAGCATTTTTGTATGAAAATCTGATGAGATAAAATATGATAATTTTTTTAAAGTCATAGAATAAAAGTGTTTTATAGATAACCCGGTACACAAAGTATTTTTTTGATATACCATAACTCTAGGTTATGAATGAAACCATATCAAAGAATCAACTGGCATATGAATTATTCGATATATTTTTTTGTTTTAATTTTCCAAACAAAATAATTCGGTAAATCCACGATTATTTATGTAAAACACCCTTACGTGAAATATGACAGCGAAAATATGTAATTTCATTTGTTTATTTGCTAATTTTGTACTTTATGCTACTGTGTGCAATCGCTATTGTGTAGCCATTGTATAAGCGGGAAAATCCCGTCGGCAATGGTAACTGGCTGAGGCTGGGTCCACTTGTAAACGCAGCATTAGATTTCATTGTCACAAAAGTAAAGATTTGTCATACGTGTTTTTTGATCTAAATTATTTTTAATTGATGATATCTTCGAAACCATGCATTCTAGATTTTTTTGTATTATTTTTCCTTGTAGAATATTGTATTGTTGTAATTCAAGGTTATGGGATATCAAAAACTAAAAATTGTGTAGGTATTATTAATAGGTAAGTAGTAGCATGACTTTTATTAACTTACAAACTGACAAGATTATACTTTTTAAGGTTTAAACAGCAAAGGTATAATTTTGATAGAAAAAAAAGAAGATAGATTTTAATATGTCAAATAAGTTTAGATACAAAGTGGAGTAAATATTTTTACAAATGTTACATAAATAGTGCTTCTAACAATATAACAATAATAATACCATACAAGCGTTTAATTGCGTCCCCGCCCCTACAATATTCACATATACAATAATACACATATACAATAATAAACCACAAGAGGCTCTTAATAAACTAGTGCACCTCACCATCAACGATTGCATCACTGTTTACGATGGTAAACAGTGATGCAATCGTTGATGGTGCAAATCGTTGGTGGGCTTGACTTAGATCCCACCTGATGAGGTGGGATCTAAGTCAAGCACTAGTTTATATTAATTTAAGAAAATACAGTAGGCATGACAATAGAAAATATAAAGTAATAAGATACATAAGAAAATATATCTCAAAAATTGTAAATAAATGCAGTAGTTTCGAAAAATTACCTTCCACATTATAATGTACTATTTATAGGGTACATAATAAATAATGCAATATAATGAGGAAGGTACATATATATAGACTACGGAGTAATCACTTCGGTAAAACCGGGATGGGCGGCTATTTATTTATAACTAGCTTTTGCCCGCGCTGCTTCGCTCCCGCTCGTCTCTACTCCACACTACTATACCCAACTCTACCCTACTCTACCCTACTCTACCCTACTCTACCCTACTCTACCCTACTCTATCCTACTCTACCCTACTCTACCCTACTCTACCCTACTCTACCCTACTCTACCCTACTCTACCCTACTCTACCCTACTCTACCCTACTCTACCCTACTCTACCCTACTCTACCCTACTCTACCCTACTCTACCCTACTCTACCCTACTCTACCCTACTCTACCCTACACTACCCTTTTTTTTTTCCATAAGAACCTTTTCCTCACAATAACAATCACAACAAAAAAAAAACAGCCAAATCGGTCCAGCCGTTTTCATGCTATGTCGTGACAACGGAAAACGGGTTTCATTTTTATATATATAGAAGAAGAAGAATATATACTTGTAGGTATTTTTTACCACTAATATAGTTGTCTCTGCGCCGCGTAAGTACCTTGCATAAAATAATCACGGCTATAAGAAAGGACCTCTTTGAGAAGTGCCTGAAGAGGCTTCATGATTTTCTCACCTTCTGCATGATGCAGGTCCTCACCGGGAGGTTCCTGTACCAGATTCAGGCGGAAGAAACGCCCTGGTGTCACCGTTGTGTGGACTGCCTGAAGAACACAGTGGGAGTATGCCCCGCTAGGGTGGAGCACCGACGTGTCCTCGTGGGGGCGATCGGTGATGGCTTTTGCACTGAGCTCGGGTTTAAGCCACGGTCCGGAGCGAGGCGGCGTTTCATATGTGTACTACCAGCATTCGCAGCCTGCAGCCGAGGTTCGAATGGCACCTTAGGATATTTAGTGAGTAATTTCTTGGGTGACGCCGCGCTGCACGCCTTTCCATCATCTCAGCTGGCATAAAACACTGAGCGCTGAACTGCACTGAGGGAGCAGTTGCTAGAGTCGCAGAGGATTTTCAATTTTGAGACATTTTTGGTGCTAGTACTGAACTGTTTTCTGCACCTTGTTAATAAAGAAAATGGTGTTCCGTCGCTTCCGCGAACTAATACCACAGGCCAGCCCCTAGATCATATAGTGTCCTCACCGGACATGGCAAGTTCGGGAGGTTCCTGCACCGAATTCAAGCGGAAGACACGCCCGAGTGTCGCCACTGTGCGGAACGCCCGGAGGACACGGTGGAGCACACAGTCGAGGTGTGCCCTGCTTGGGCGGAGCACCACCGTGCCCTCGTGAGGGCGATCGGTAGCGGAGACCTCTCGCGCCGGGCCTTGGTTCAGGCCATTGTCCGGAGCGAGGAGGAGTGGCAGGCGGTCGCCTCCTTCTGCGAAGCAGTAATGCTAGCAAAGGAGGAGGCCGACCGCATCCGGCAACGGCGCCCTCACCGCCGCCGCCGGGATTCCAATCCCGATTTCCAGCTACTGTAGACGCGGGCTCGCGGACGGCGAGCCATGGGTAGCTTGCTGTCCGACAGTCCGGTAACTGTCCGGACCGAGCCCAAGACGTCGACGGCGCGCACTGTTCCCGCGCGCCTCAAGGAGTTGTCAGCGACAGGAGGGGCCCAGCTGGGTCAAAGCCTACTGGGGCCAGGGTTATCCCAAAAGGAACTCGAGCCCCGGTATGAAGGCTAGAAGGAACGGGGTGGGGTTTTTAGTCAGTAAGAGTCTGACACGATGATATATCCTAACGAAAAAAAAAAACCTAGATCATATAGTGTGTGTTACTAACCTGGTTTTAAAACATAATTACTGACAAAATAAATAGACATCGTTATGTAATTAAGTCTATAAGGTATTTATGATGCAATTATTTGCAAAAATAAATATCATTTATCATTTATCATTTATCATATGGGTTTTTTTTTACCTTAAATAAATTGATGAAATTTATTTTATTATCATTCCCTTTATTTATTTTTTGACACCATCGTGGAATATATAAATTGGTAATTTTTTCATGTCTTCTAATGAGGCGTAATAATTCCTATTTTAGTGTTGACATCAGCACTTTGCAATTCTAAATATCATAATCATTTTTCCTTGAAATACTAACCAATAGCTGCCATAGGAAAATAATTCAGACCGTTATATTTTAGTTTCAGTTCTATATATAAATATGAAATAATCCGATAATCCGCAACTGTTTTACCTTGTATTTTTATCACGCCCTTTTTTGTTTCGGTGGGTAAAAATCATCTTAATGACATGCCCCGCCCTTGGGCGGAGCGAGACAGTGTTAGACTCTTACTGACTAAAAAACCCACCCCGTCCCTTCGTTGCCTTTCATACCTTATGATAAGAAAAGAAATTTATTTTGCTAACATGGGTACAAAAAACGGTGGCATCATCATCATTATCATCATTTCAGCCGCAAGACGCCCACTGTTGGACATGGGCCCAAACGGCCACACGACCGACGCGAAAACGCGACATGCGGCGCGTTTGTCGAGGGGACATAAAAATATAATAAGCATTAGCCATATTTATTTTATTTTTTTACCAGAAGGCATGCAAAAGTACAACTACACTGGAGACTCTGAGTAGGTAGATTTGAGGAATTTATTTGAAATTAAATTAAATGAAACTAAAATTTAAGCTGATATGAATATCCTGTATATGCTACTGTCTGTTTTTTCCTAGAATACTTAATTAACTAAAATCAAAATAGGCATTGATTTTTATATATAGAATATAATCTAATTAATATGGATTCATTAATTCCGCGTGATCACGTGCCAGAGACAAATGTCAAGATCAAGGTCGAGCGATCACTCTTAATAGGCTTCATTAGAAGGCTTATTGAGAAGAATTAAGAAGGCTTAATGTTATGCAAAGGGCAATAGAAATGGCTTTTTTTTTCGATGGGGATAATCATCTTATGACAACCCCAGCTCTTGGGTGGAGCGGGAGATAGTGTCAGACTATTACCTACTGACTAAAAACCTCACCCCGTTCCGTCTAGCCTTCATACCGGGGCTCGAGTTTTTTTTTCAGATAACCCTGGCCCTAGAAAGCTTCGACCCAGCTGGGCCTGTCCTGTTGCTGACAACTCCTTGAGGCGCGCGGGAACAGTGCGCGCTATCGACGTTTTGGGCTCGGTCCGGACAGTTATTGGACTATCGGACAGCAAGCTACCCATGGCTCGCCGTCCGCGAGCCCGCGTCTACGGTGGCTGGAAATCGGGATTGGAATCCCGGCGACGGCGGCGAGGGCGCCGTTGCCTGATGCGGTCGGCCTCCTCCTTTGCTAGCATTACTGCTTCGCAGAAGGAGGCGACCGCCTGCCACTCCTCCTCGCTCTGGACCATGGCCTGAACCAAGGCCCGGCGCGACAGGTCTCCGCCGCCGATCGCCCCCACGAGGGCACGGTGGTGCTCCAAGCAGGGCACACCTCGACTGTGTGCTCCACCGTGTCCTCCGGGCGTTGCGCACAGTGGCGACACCCGGGCCTCTCTTCCGCTTGAATCCGGTGCAGAAACCTCCTGAACTTGCCATGTCCGGTGAGGACCTGTGTCATGGGGAAGGTAAGGACTCCGTGAGGTCTTTCCAGCCATGCCTCAAAGAGGGGACCTACCGCCATAATTGTGGCGTACCCAGCACTGGGTTGCGATAGTCGCTGACGCCATTTCACCATGAGATTTCGCCGGAGCTCTGTCCGCCATGCCTCGACCTGTCGCGGCAGTGGACTTTCACCCCGGCGTTGCATCTCCACGCGCATATCGTGCATATGTGCAAGGACTGTTGCCTCCAGATCCCAAAGTGGTAGGCCAGCCAGAAGACTCGCCGCTTCGCGGGAGATCGTGCAGTATCCCCGCACCATCGCAATGGAAAGAGCTATGCTTGGAGTTTTCTTGCGTGATCGAGGTACGAAACCCTAAAAAATACTTGATCTATGCGATCATACTAATAAAACTTTTACTGCAGTAGTTAAAAAATTACTACTTTAACTTCAATAAAAACGTAGAGAATATCTACAAGATGTTTCCAAAATATCTAGACTAAGATGTGTGACAGCGACACAATCACGTAAGAGAGATTGTATAAAAAAAGTATCTCAAATTGAACTTAAATAAATTCGTCATGACATATGCCAGACTGATCATGATAACGATCATAGACCAGTAGGATGAAACCCACTGGAAAAGGAAGAAAATATAACAAAAATTAAAGGAAAAATAAATTACGGGCGATCTGATGTTGGGAAATGGATGGGTGTGCGTTTTTAAGGGTAAAACACAGTTTATCTCGATATCCGACAAAATTACAAGTCCTATGTAGAAAAGTTAAATTGCAAAGTTGTAGATAATAAAAAGATCTACAACTTTTGCATTTACACTTTTTACACATAACCTCAAAATGTATGTGAAAAATTCAAATAACTAAGTTTTTGGTTTTTTATTTTTAACTTTTACAAATACTTTTTTTTTTCCACGAAATTTAATGAAACTTACCTTTTTATGTCCCAAAAACACTTTAATTTTTTTGATTTAAAATATTTATTTTTTCACGTTCTTATTAACTTACTTAAATTTACTTTAGTTTCGCGACAAGCTTTTATATTATATAAATTGGGTAATGACTTTATAAGTTAATATTGAAAGTTTTGAAGGAAAATTTATTTTATTCTTTTTAGCGCATTTAATTAAAAGCTTCTTTTTAAAAAGTTTTTACTTTTAGTTTTATTGTACCGCAGGCGAGCATTATGAGAGGAGTTTTTTTTAAATTGAAATAAACTAGTGCTGAACTGCGATCCCACCTGATGGTAAGCAGTAATGCGATCGTTGATGGTAAGGCATGCTAGTTTATTAACAGCCCATTTGCTTTAGTCTTGAAGACACCTAAATATCAAAATTCTTTCCCTAAGGAGATGAAATGGAGGTCTAAAATTGACATAGAGAAACCTAATTTCATGCGGACGAAACCGTTTTCAGTTAGTTCTTTAATAAAATAATCGAACAAATTATAGTAGCTTATACCTACTCACTGGTGACTAGTGTCCAATACAATATAAAAGAAAAAAAGGGAGACAACATCGTAGATGGGAAGACGATATCAAACGCATCGCGGGCATTACGTGGAGGAGTAAGGCACATGACCGCACTCAGTGGCAAGCTTTAGGGGAGGCCTATGCTGGGAAGCAACACAATCTTTGAGAATCTGATGTCCATTAATAAAACTTAGCATGTAAGAAACATTGTATAATAAGATTGTTGCGTAAAGGCTATTATTATTATTATTATTATTTATACCTGCTCACTGGAAAGTGCACAGAACAGAATAGAATAAACTTTATTGTACACCAAAAAGTAACACAACTGATATTTAAACTGTGTGTTACAATGGCGGTCTTTTTGCTGACAGCGCTATTATATCTACAAAACAACAAATAAATTAAACATTAGATAGGCATATATTTAAATAATCAAATACCTATGGCTATGCTCGGAGTTTCCTTGCGTGATGACATCAGAAATGAAGATATCCGCAGGAGAACCAAGGTTACCGACGTAGCTCAAAGAGTCGCCAAACTTAAGTAGCAATGGGCATGGCACATCGCACGCAGAACAGATGGTCGATGGGGATGAAAGGTTCTGGAGTGGCGACCATGTACCGGAAGACGCAGCGTTGGAAGGCAGACAACAAGGTAGACGGACGACCTCGTCAAGGTCGCGGGAATCCAATGGATGCGTGACGCACAGGACCGGTCGTTGTGGGGAGGCCTATGTCCAGCAGTGGACGTCTTTCGGCTGATATGATGATGATGATGATGATACCTACATAGAACACAATACATAGCCTATTTACACAACGGGGTTTTTTATACAATTACCGAAAAAGTAATTGTATAAAAACCCCGTAACAGTAACTGGTTTTCCTTTTATATATTTGGGTAATAACGAGAATAACTAAATTAATTGATAAGAACGCCGTGATTATCGAATACAAGGCAAACAGATTTAGATCTGTTAAAAACACTAGATTTATTCTCAAATTTTTCCTGGTTTTGGTTTGGTGTCCTTTCTATTTAAAACTATTATGATGGTATTATTCTAAAATTTTAAGGAACATGTATGTGCTATTTCAGGACTCGGTCTGACTGTGGGCCATATTTTATCCCTTCAGCAGTTGCAGCGTTCACACACACACAAACTTTCGCTTCCGTAAAATTATTCTGACTAGCTTCTTCCAGTGGCTTTAGCCGTATATTAATACGGTAGAAAATAATCCCCAACGAACATACTCCTAAAGCCTCTTTATCTCTAACATTGTTTTCTTTTAGTTACCGAATAGTAATTTCAGAACGTTTCATCTTTTTTTTTTTCAGACTGACTGTCAGTCTCTTACTGACTAAAAGCCCCACCCCGTTCCTTCTAGCCTTCATACCGGGGCTCGAGTTCCTTTCGGATAACCCTGGCCCCAGTATACTTCGACCTATCTGGGGCCCTCTTGTCGCTGACAACTCCTTGAGGCGCGCGGGAACAGTGCGCGCCGTCGACGTATTGGGCTCGGTCCGGACAGTTACCGGACGGTCGGACAGCGAGCTATCCATGCCTCGCCGTCCGCAAGCCCGCGAGCACGTTTCATCTTCGTTTCATCATGTCACGTGAGATTTAGTTTCAGTGGCATTGGAATTATCCTTATTTATTTTCTGCATACCTTAACCAAGTTAGTTATATCTGTATCAACAAAAGAAACCTTTCGGGGCAGGGTTCTAAAGATGTACCCTCTTGAGCCTAGTTTTCATCATCATTTCAGCTGAAAGATGTCCACTTCTATATACACATCAAAACGCGAAATAATATTACCTCAACTCAATGGATACCTAGAGCAAAAATATTGGTACTTCAGATTCGAGGAAAATTATGGGTATATATTGTCATCTATATATGTATATTTGTGGTATTTTAACCATTGTTATCATTTCATCACAGTACATAAACTGTAAAGGCAGGCGTCGCTAGACTACATACATAGTACAGCGTGTACAGATTTCATTTTGTCTAAAGTGGTCGGACAGAGCGGTCGTTTAATATTAAAAAAAAATGCATCAGTATTATTTATTGTTTGCGTTAGTGGCCGCTTTGGTAAGTGAATTTTTGTGCTTTTTTATACTTTCACGATTAAGATTTTTGTAAAATAGGTTTAAGCTGTTCGGTTTCGTATCTGGATTTGTTTTAAGATTAAAGGACTTGTTAGTTCTTTCCAGAAACACGTGGTTATTTGGGCTTAGGTACCTTTATCTATTTAAAACTGTGAATTATTTAAGTTGCAATCGGATATTTAGATAAATGTAGATTTATAACTAGAATCGTAACAGTCGAAATTTATTTTAGACATATATTATTATGGATACACATCTGACAAACCTGCCAGGGAATAAACCCGTGGTAATATATGCATGTATAATTTTACAAAATGATAGTAACGAAGTTTATTTATCGTAATGAGCTTTCCTAATGCTTAGTTCTGGCTGCATTTTTACACATGATGTAAGTAAGCTAAGTGATGACCGAGGTTCGAAATCAGTTTTACTCTTTTTAATCATAGAAAAAAGAACATCCAGTATTCCAAGCGAAATTTGCATGAATGCTAAGACAATTTTTAAGATAAAAACGGATCAACAATTAGACATTGAACGCTCTACGCCTAGAGTTAAATGTCCAACAGTACGAAAAATATAACAGACTTCATAAGAAAGAAAACTGTAAAATAACTTTAATTTTGGAAACCAGTGTTTCTGATTTTGGATCTTCATTTTTTGTTACCGTCCGGGTGTTGTGTATGTTAGTTAACATGTTTCTGAACGCATCTCTTCTTCTTCCTGCCCTTGTCCTATCTTATTTGGGGTGCAACACGTTTTTTTCTTCCATTTTACCCTGTAACGTGCGGTGTGGAGGTATGGAACTGAAGTCAATATCAGGTCCACTGGCTCAAACTTTATCAGGTCCACCGGCTACTCCAAGCTGCAGTATAAAATATTTTTAAAGATATGGTTGTCTAAGCACCGTTTAGGCACATATTTTGAGAGGAATGCCTTGTCGCTCTTCATCCTCTCTTCTCCTTCGTTTTTTTCTCCATCCTTCCAGTCGTTATAGTGGATCTTTCACTGTTCGAGTTGTGCGCCAGTAGAATTTTCTTCCACACATATTAAATGTTAGCTTTTCGTTCGAATTTTTTAGCGAAAGAATTAAGGAATATTTCTTGTCAACATGTATCGCATCTATATGCATCTAAATGTTGCATAAATATGTTTTGTAGTACCCCTTTTTATGTATTGTGTAGTTTATTTTTAGTTTTAAATGAAAACTTAATTTAAGTTATGAGTAGCTAAGTTTTGTTGTGCATATGAGTTATCCTCGTGTATAAAATTTCTTTACATGTTGCATATTAGATGCTGTAAGAAAACGAAATTTTAGTTTAAACTAGCTTGTGTAAATCACTTGTTCTATTTTTGTCCATGCCCGTGTGCAGCGACCCTTACCGTATGAACAGTCCAATTCTATAACGCCTTTAGGGTTCCTTACTCTTAGCTAAGTTGCTAATCTGCAATAGTTAATGCTAGTAGAAAGCCTCAATTGTACGAGAACGACGTTACCTCAACGCTCAGTCACGTGGTCAGAACAAAAGAATTGGTGGCAAGGTCAACTCGAAGCTTTCGACACAAGCGAAATGGTTGTAATTTGGCTAAGGGGGCTGGTGCGACTTCCTCGATTCAGCAGTGCCTCAGGCATGTTTGCAGACGCGAGTGTGGATGACTTTTATGCAATAATGCTTAAAAAGTCAGCCTCACTCATGCGTCGAATTAAGGGTCGTGGTAACAAAATCCTAAAGATGATCGGTGAAAGCCTAGAGTCACACTGTGATAGGTTTATAAAACTGCTAGCTAGAACATGCAGTTTTATAAACTCATAAATGAACTATTTATTATTGTTTTGTGTATTATGTTTGACAGATATTATGATTAATCTGATTTATTGTATTTTTTTTTTTTAAGTACAATTGAATAATAATTTAATGCATTTGAATAAAAACGTAGTTACAACTTTCAGTACCTTTGGGTATGCAGACGACAGCACTGTTGCTGAGAGTTACATATCCAGTGCACGAACTAGTGGGTCACAGATCCAGTGTCTCCGAGAGGCTGTGGTTGAGCGCTTGAATTTTATCCTTGGAGGCAGTCTCCGATTGGGGCGATGCCAATTTGGTCAGGTTCAATGCTGCAAAAACCCAGGCGTGTCTATTTTCCGCTAAAAGGAGCCAATTCAGCCCCGCTCCAACTTTCCGGGGTGTAACCGTGCCGATAACCGACCATCTTGACCTTCTTGGTGTTACGCTGACATCAACACTCAACTTTGGGCCATACATCAAAGCAAAGGCTCAACTGGCTGCTCGTCGATTCGAGGCTTCAAAGTCTTGAGCATCGACGTCGAGTTGCTAGCCTGTCGGTTTTCTACCGGTTGCATTTCAGGGAGTGTGCGTCGGAATTGCATAACCTGATTCCGCCTAGCCCGTTCCATCATCGGACTACCAGACGGACGGCGATGCGCCACCGGTACATGGTGAACATCCCACCTACACGCACAAAACGTTTTGAAAACACGTTCATTGTGCGTGCAGCTAAGGAATGGAATTCCTTGCCACAGTCTTTGTTTCCTGATAGCTACAACCCGGGAATCTTTAAGTCGAGACTGAATAGATTTCTTCTAAGTAAGCGCGTTCCATCGTCGACCGCATCTTCGCTTTCCATCAGGTGAGATAGCGGTCAAGCGCAAACTTACCAATAATAAAAAAATGTCACTAACATAATATAGACATTGAAATTAGTCTGAAATAAATTTATTTTATTTTTATAATAATACTAGCAGTAATGACTAATTTATTTAATACGAATTAAAAAAGCACGAGCATTATGTCATGGATATTCTCATCGATTGCACTTAATTAAAATCTATTTCAGACTTTACCTCATATCGCTTAGGGAAAAAAACCGAACAAGGTAGATACACAATACAAACAATGTAGAATAGTTTAAAAATAATACTTCTATGTATACAGAGTTATTTGTAAAGCACTAACAACCTTGTAGGTCTGTATTACTAACATCATAAACAACAACTTTTGTTCTATGACTTTTTACAAAACATAATTCATTTACCAAAAAACAAACCTTCTAGATTTCGTTGTTCTATCTAACACATTTCAACTCTGTATTTTACTGTCTGCTGTATGACACACCGCAAACGCATCAGCCCCCCTAGCCAAGTTGCTAATCTGCAATAGTTACCGCCAGTAGAAAGCTTAAAATGTACGGGAATGACGCTCAGTCACGTGGCCAGAAGAAAAGAATTGGCGGCAAGGTCAACTCGAAGCGTTCGACGCTAGCGAAACGGTTGTAACTTGGCTAGGGGGGCAGGTACCCTCGTCGCCCGATTCCCACTCCTCTCCGCTATTGTACAATCCCTTGCTTCGGATAGACTACGTAATACTTAGAACGTTCAATTTAAATATTTTTACTTTTGTATGAAAATCAAATGAACTAAAACATGATACATTTTTAAAAGTCGTAGGACAAAAGTTGTTGTTTATGATGTTAGTAACAGTCCTGAGAGGTTGCTAGTGTTTTACAAATAATCTTGAACTCGTATAACGTGTAACTGTTCCTGACTGGTTGATCTGTCAATACACAGCACAAACCACTGCACGAATTTCAGCTAAAATTTGTTTTTTGAAATGTATCTTTTAAAGGGATGTCGTATCGATAAGGTAGTAAGCTAGATCAATGAGGCACTGGGCTAGATCGTTGAGATAGTAAGTTAGATTAAAGAGGCACTAGGTTATATTGATAAGGCACTAGGCTAGATCGATGAGACAGTAAGCTAGATCAATGAGTCACTAAGCTATATCGATGAAGGACTAGGCTAGATCGATGAGGCACTAGGCTAGATCAATGAGACACTAGACAATTAGATTAATTATTTATGATTAACCTGTATTATTTTATTTCAGATACCATGGACAACTGCGGAGGATAAAGTAATTCCAGAAGCTACATGGAAAGCTATGTAAGTAAAAGAGAGAGAGAATTTTAAGCGTGGTTAACAGATACTATGCTATTTGAAGCTTGTTCTCGTAAAACTGAGTTTATTTTTATTGTTAAAAATCATTTTTTGGGGTTTCGTACCTCAAAAGGAAAAATACGGAACCTATAAGATCACTTTGTTGTCCGTCCGTCCGTCCGTCTGTCTGTCAATAAGACACATCATTTATCTCGGGGACGCGTGGAAGTATGAAGTTGAAATTAAAACCGTATACACAGGTCTGCAGTCCCTTGATCCTGTTTAAAAACTTTGAGTAAACGAAACAAAAATATACTTTTGTTACTATCACAAAAAAGTCTATTTCGACACTCAAGGCAAACAAAATTCATAGAGTACTTCTCGTTGATGTAGAATCCTGAAAGGAACATGGCGAAATCCCGAACAAAATTTTGCTAACATATTTTTTAGCTCATTGTGATGATACAAGTTTATAGATTAAATTTCTAAACAATTTTGTCTTAGACATTACTAATAATAAAATCCGTCTTCTGCGAAGAAGTAATGCTAGCAAAGGAGGAGGCCGACCGCATCAGGCAACGGCGCCCTCGCTGCCGCCGCCGGGATACCGATCCCGATTTCCGGCCACTATAAGCGCAAGGTTGCGGACGGCGAGCCATGGGTAGCTCGCTGTCCGACCGTCCAGTAACTGTCCGGACCGAGCCTAAGACGTTGACGACGCGCACTGTTCCCGCGAGCTTCAAGGAGTTGTTAGCAACAGCAGGGGCCCAGCCGGGTTGAAGCCTATTGGGGCCAGGGTTACCCGAAAAGGAACTCGAGCCCCGGTATGAAGCCTAGAAATAACGGGGTGGGTTTTTAGTCAGTAAGAGTCTGACACTATGTCCCGCTGCACCGAAGAGCGGGGTCATTGGATGATGTTTACCCACCATAAAAAAAACGCCCGGGTTCGGTACAAACTTACCTATTTAAATAGTTCTATTCCGGAATGAAATTATGAAATAGAACTATAGAAGAATCGCAAAAAAAATATTGTGACGTAACAACAAAGTTACAGTTTTCAGATTCATTCGGGGTCAACGCGAAGTACCGTTTAAATTTTATTTCCTCGAGAGAGTCGAATTGTACTATGTTGTGTGTCGTTTTTTGCGACATAAACCGAAGTACCTTTCTTCTCTCGTAATGGCTTTTTACTTCGACCTCGTAAAAACAATACTTTCCCTCTAGTATTGTTTTTACGAGGTCGAAGTTACGGGTTACAACTAGATGTTTTATCAAATTATATTTAGAAACACTTTTTAATGTATTTTTATATCAAATTACATCTAGACTTGTAAAAATATTTAAGTGTCAAACAATAAAATAATTATTTCTAGATATAAACTTAAATGAATTAAAACTAACTTAAAAAATTAAAATAAAACTCTAGAGAACTAAAATAAAAAAATAAACAAAAATGGCAATTTAGAGTAAGGCGTCGAAAAATTCAAAATTATTTAGAATAAGTTAGTCTATAAGTTCTTTTCACTCTATGTCATATTGTCTTTTGCTGTTCCCAACAGGGTCCACAATTGTGTCCTAATTTTTCACCTACCACCTATGCATGTACATTGTGGAATGCAATAAATAATTGAGTATTGAGAATAAATTTGTCAGCAAAAAATTAAGGGTAAAACTTTAGTTCCACTATATCCACTATATTTAATTTTTTTTTTTGTGATAATATAATTATCTAACGTACTTATATTTACTTTTTTTGCAGCGTTGCGTCAGCTAAAGTTATCTGCGCATGTTCAAAGTAAGTAATAAGCCTTAAATTTATAAAACATTACGTTTTATTCCGTAATGGTCCACAAAGACACTTCCGCCTGACCACCGTCAAGATCACTTTTGCTGGCACTCGAAATTTTGGCGCCGAGCCGCAAGATTCTAGCGGTTTTTTTTAATGATCAGGCGGAAATGACCGCGAAGGTACAGTCGAGTTGCCAATAGAATCATGTATTAATTTTTCGCTCATTTACGTTTTTCACTCGGTATCTTTCAAATGAAATGAAACATTTAAATATGAAATGAAAAAAAAGTGCCGATTAAATTCATTAATGGATTGATGTAAAACTGCTTGATTTTGGAATTCGGCATCGATCACTCCCATTCTGAATGAAAGAAAAGTGAACAGTTTGAACCATCAGCTTATATTTTAGTGATAGACAAGCCCTTTCATAGAAACTATTTGTGAAAATACTGAAAAGTTAAAACAAAAGTTCACTGCAGCGCTACATTGGTATTGTGTCACTTAACAGAACTATTAGAACATGCAGCGCTTAGCGTTTAGTGGATACTTTATTCGCAACCAAAATGTCTTAAGCGCCATGAATTTCGTGTTTCGGCACTGGCACTTTCAAGTTTCGTTCAACATAGTGTAATGTTTAAGGTGTACAGTCGAAGTGACACCTGCGTCGACTAAAGTGAGTGTTCGGCACGCCCAATCAAGTACGAGTAAATAATTATGTCGATGGTTTGAATATAAGGAGAATTTTTAATCGGGTTCACCCATTCCGATAGGTGCAAAGTAAAAAAAGTTATCTACAACTTCGCGATTTTTTGATAAAAAATTACAAAAAAAATATTATTATTATTTATTTATTTGTATGTTTATTTATTTATTTGTATGTTTATTTATTTATTTGTATGTTTATTTATTTATTTGTATGTTTATTTATTTATTTATTTATTTATTTATTTATTTATTTATTTATTTATTTATTTATTTATTTATTTATTTATTTATTTATTTATTTATTTATTTATTTATTTATTTATTTATTTATTTATTTATTTATTTATTTATTTATTTATTTATTTATTTATTTATTTATTTATTTATTTATTTATTTATTTATTTATTTATTTATTTATTTATTTATTTATTTATTTATTTATTTATTTATTTATTTATTTATTTATTTATTTATTTATTTATTTATTTATTTATTTATTTATTTATTTATTTATTTATTTATTTATTTATTTATTTATTTATTTATTTATTTATTTATTTATTTATTTATTAGGAGAACCAACAGCTACAACAAAAGATAACCACAACATGGGCAAATTTTTATCACGTGTTAAAAACACAAAAAAATAAGGTAATGTCTATAAAATAATTATGCAATATTCTAGTAATTTACTGTCAGTATCAAATAATCGCAAAATTTCAGATAGATGACTATCTAACCGACTTCTAAAAAAGGAGGAGGTTTTAAGTTCAGATGTTTGTATTTTTTTTTTAACTTTGCACTTGATGATTTTATTTTGAGTCCTGCAGTAGACAACTAATTCCAAGATGCATAACGTCATTGGACGATATATTGAAAGCAAAGAGCAGGCAATGTTCATTTTTACGAGTTTGCTAAGCCGTGCGGTAATGCAATGGAAGAAAACTAAGAGCACACTCGAATGAACATTCTTTCGTGTAAACCGTCTGATTCCACTTTAACACCTTTGTCTGTATAAAAAAACTATTTTTTTATTTTAATTCATGAATTCCCAAGCGACCACCGGTGGCCGCGCATCTATTGTCTTACTATTGTGTCTCTAATTGACGGTATCTGAAGGGTTAAATAAGCTCACTAAAAATTAAATTGAATTTGAGGAGTTCCCTCGATTTCGCCAAGATTCTATCATCAGATCTCAACTTGGTGACTATGGGACCATTTGGGAAGTATACCCTTTCCAACAAAAAAATAATTTTTCAAATCGGTTGGCAAGCGACGAAGTTATGCGCGAACAAACATAAAAAAAAAACATACAAACATCCGAATTGAGAACCTCCTCCTTTTTTAGAAGTCGGTTAAAAATTATAGATAGATAGAGAGAGAGATAGATACTCTCTATTGCATACCAAAAATACATATTATTTGCTTTATTAATTCAACTTTCAAAGTTGCAAAGTAACGTTTCAATGAAGTGATGTTTCGTCAAAATTTGCTTTTCTATAATTTATGATTGATTATAGTTTGTGATTGTTTAACTCCAGTTCATTGGGCAATATATCTGAAAACAGTTGCTATACACTAAAAGACACTGAAAATCATTCTTCATCATTTTTGCACTCGGTTGTAGCGTAGTTAAACCATTCGCTTGAAACTTGAAATATTAAACATACTGCGCTGTTTTAATCATAATCATCATCATCATCTTCCTGACCTTATTCCGTTTTATTTGGGGTCGGCGCAACACGTTTTTTTCTTCCATTCTGTCCTGTTGCTCGTCACGCTATCCCTAACTCCCTTTTCATTCATATCACTTCTCACACCATCCATCCATCTTTTCTTTTCTTTGTTTTAATAAAAAAATATAATTAATGTAAATCTTTTTTACTTTTTCAGCAACAATTTTACAGGATCCGAAGTAAGTCAACATTTTTATAATTGTTACTGATTTTAAAATAAATTCTTTTTTTAAAATTCCATTCCAAGTAACTCAGCGAAACGGTTGTAACTTGGCTAGGGGGGGGGGGGAGGCTGGAGTACGTTTCCTTGGGTCAATTATCGACTTTCACGCGAGTGTAGCCACTAGCAGCAGATTGTGTTAAATAGTGGATGAAAGTCTGTGTGGAAGTCGTTCATTTTTATATGGTTTGGCACTCAGCTTGTTGCTCTGTAATGTAGAATTTAATTGTAAAGTATACTGCGTAGGTATTGTCCACAGCATTATAATATGCTGTTTATTACATCATAATTTCCTTATAAGAAACTAACAGAATTAATGACGGCATTATTTTCAATCTAACGTATTTTGAGAGCTCAAAAGGAAAAAATAGAACCGTCAGTCAATAATCTTTTTCATTGGAACGCGTGGAAATATCGATTTAAAATTAAAAACTGTAAAAATGGAATTACATTACAAAAAAAAAACTTTTACTGCGATCCGGAAAAATCTTCGTAACTCAATTCGGGAATTGAACTGTTTTCATAGATAAGATTGTACGGCACGCTCTATGCGCGAATCCGACTCGCACTTGCCCGTTTTATTTAATTCACTTTTGGTATTCTTGACTAAAGCAAATTTATTAAAGTAGTTATTTATATTTTCAGTGCGTCAATCGGGACCAGTTACAAAAAATGGGAACTACTTGGTAAGTATTATTATTGTATTAAGTAAAAAAATATTATCAGATCAACAGATTTTTGGTTTTCGCAAGAACTAAAAATTAAACTACATTCTAGCTTTAAATAAAAAAATAAGTTTTTTTAAACCAGCTTTTATTGCCTGTGTAAAAAAGAAAAGTGTAATAGAGAATGTGTGTAGTTATTTAATTGTGTTATAATGTTATATGTGCTTGTTGTGTTTATCTATATTATGTACTAGTGGCCCATCTCGGCTTCGGACGGGCAATCAATAAATATAGCCTATGTTACTCAGGGTGAATGTAGCTTTCCAACGGTGAAAGAATTTTTGAAATTAACACAGTTTTTGAGTTTATTTATTACAAACATACACAAAAAAATAAAAATAAATCTTCTTTATAATATTACTGTAGATGTATTTAGAAATATATAAGTATGTTTATCAGTTGTCTAGTACTCGCTCTGTTTAGCTTGGGAGTAGATGACATGTGAAAGTTGTAATTTTTTTTTCATTATTATCCTGTATTTATCTTTATGTATTTGTATTAGTTTATCTAATCGAGTGTTTATGTCAAATAAAATAGGTTTAATCTTTTCTTTTTTTCTTTCATATACAAATATAGTTCTAGTATATTGTTCTCAGCATCAGAGATTGTATCACTACTTATCATCAAGTGGGATCGCAGTCAACAACTAGTTTATATCAATTTAAAAAAATCTGCATTTCTACACTACTTAATCTTTACCTACTTATCTGTACAACTGAAAATTCTGTTCATTGAAAATAAAAAAAAAATGCAGGTGGCAAATGTTACTAGACCGACACCAAACGCAAAAATGTGATTTAAAAAAATTTGTCTGTCTGTTTGTTCAGACATCACGCAAAAACTACCAGTTCGATTGCTAAAATTTTTTCACCTATAGAAAACTGCAATATTCCTGAGTAACATAGGGTATAATATTTTATGAACGCAAGCAACAGCTAGTTTCATAAACATGAATATTCAAAAATTAACTCTACAAATACATATTGCACCTCCACTCAAATAGTGCCATAACTTCAAAATATAACTATCGAGAAAGTTTAAAATTTATTTATTTAGAGAGATGACGTTATCATCATCATCAGCCTTTTTAATGTTCCCACTGCTGGGAATCAGGCCTCCTCTCTAGGAGAGGGAATAGGCCGTAACCCACCACGCGGGCCCAGTGCGTATTGGTGGATGTCACATGTCTTCGAATTTTTGGTTCTAGGACATGCCGGTTTCCTCACGATGTTTTCCTTTACGTCTTGAGATCAGTGGTGACGCTATATAAATAACTAAACTGAGCCGTCTGAGTAAACAGTTGAATTACAATATGACTTTATCTAAGCTTGAAGCAGGTTTGATGAATTGTGAAACCAATAGCATAACAGAAATATAGGTATATTTTGAGTTATGACATTGCGTGAGCTGAGGTGCTAACCCTAGTGTCGATTGGACAATAATTGGGTGCCCCAATTCGAAAAATCCCTAAGTCCTAGTTAGGGATTTCTTGCACTACTAATACAGGTAGATTTGCCGTTTTTTCTCTATCGATACGTCCAACAATTTTTTTGTTATGATATCCCAACAGAGAGGGGAACAGAGAGGGGGGGGGGGTTTGGACGTACCGATTCGGATGGGATTTTTCGAATTGGGGCACCCAATTGTTGATTTATCGACATAATTTAAAGTAAACATCTCAATTACTACCTACTGTTTACAATAAACTCATATAAATAAAACTCGTTCCAGGTTATACCAAAGAGATCAATTATGTAAATTCATTAAGTAAGTATAAAATATTATATATACTTTACAAAACTAAAATATGAATACGTGTCAATATTTAACTTTCCATTGCAGAAATGAAGATAAGCCCACAGGATCTGATTCCATAAATGGTACTAACTCATCGGCCCTAGCAGGAGACTCCAGAAATGGTACCAGCACATCGGTCCCAGCAGGAGACTCCAGAAATGATACCAGCACACGGGTCCCAGCAGGAGACTCCAGAAATGACACCAGCACACCGGTCCCAGCAGGAGACTCCAGAAATGGTACCAGCACATCGGTCCCAGCAGGAGACTCCAGAAATGGTACCAGCACACCGGTCCCAGCAGGAGACTCCAGAAATGACACCAGCACACCGGTCCCAGCAGGAGACTCCAGAAATGGTACCAGCACATCGGTCCCAGCAGGAGACTCCAGAAATGGTACCAGCACATCGGTCCCAGCAGGAGACTCCAGAAATGGTACCAGCACACCGGTCCCAGCAGGAGACTCCAGAAATGGTACCAGCACATCGGTCCCAGCAGGAGACTCCAGAAATGGTACCAGCACATCGGTCCCAGCAGGAGACTCCAGAAATGACACCAGCACACCGGTCCCAGCAGGAGACTCCAGAAATGGTACCAGCACATCGGTCCCAGCAGGAGACTCCAGAAATGGTACCAGCACATCGGTCCCAGCAGGAGACTCCAGAAATGGTACCAGCACACCGGTCCCAGCAGGAGACTCCAGAAATGATACCAGCACACGGGTCCCAGCAGGAGACTCCAGAAATGGTACCAGCACACCGGTCCCAGCAGGAGACTCCAGAAATGGTACCAGCACACCGGTCCCAGCAGGAGACTCCAGAAATGGTACCAGCACACCGGTCCCAGCAGGAGGAAATAATGGAAAGTAAGTAATAAAACCAAGTAAATGTTAAGTTTAATTCAGGCTACTTATAATGTGTGCAGTATGCTCAAGTGGGAGAACTAATTTTTGCAAGGAGCTTGATCTTGCTGTATGAAAACCAATGTAGAAGAAACTTTTCCCGACATCCAAAAAAGAAGGAAGTTCTCAATTCGGTTGTATTTTTTTATGTTTTACCTCAAAACTCCGTCGTTTGTGGACCGATTTGCAACTATTTTCTCCTTAACGGATATTCCAGATTGGTGATATTTTTTTCAAAATCCACTTCTAATATTGCGATCCATGAGGAATCGAGAGAACTCCTCAAATATTATAGGCAACTTTGTAGTGATTTTGGTATTCATCGAGGACTTAAGCTTTACAGTCAAAAAGTAACATTTGATGCAGTGGAACTAATGAAAAAGACCGGCAATAGCCAACGGAACTTCATACTCACATAGATATCACAATGAAGATAGTTAAGCGACTATAACAATACAAATAAATGAAAAAAAAAATCATAATAAAACAATGTATCATAGCAATGTTTGGGTTAATTGGAATTGTCATGAGAAATAGGTACTCTTATATATTTTAATTTCGGAAGTCGGTGTTAAATAAGAAACAAACAATATCAAGAGACACCGACTTCTGAAATTAAATTAAATTTGATCATTTAATGCTTTTTTTTTTCAAATTTTGTGAATATTAAGTACCTAACCATGGAGCATTTTAATTTGGTTACAACTTGTTTGACAAAGATGAGCGTGGCAGTTGACAGTTTGTCAGACTCACTCAAATGAGACTAGTCATCTCTTAGCTGCCAGGGCTTCTTTCAATTTATTTACAGCATAATCTCACAAGAAAAGACAAGAAATATGTAACAAAGATTTATGTAACTCATAATGTGATTTAAAAGTATCCATGGAGTTTCTTGCACGTTCTTCTCCACAAAGATTTGTAACGTGCAATTTAGTTTCACTTTCTTTCACTGATCGACATTTAAACAATCCATAAGTGCCTGTAATTGGTCGCTTCAAAATATTTTATTCTGATCACTGGAAATGCCTTTGTCTTGTCATTATTAATAACGGCAATTTTGTGATTTTTAGAGTTAGTGGTGCGAGCCCTCAGACAGTGAATGGTTCGCCTGAGCACGTCAACAAGTACTCATTGGGTGCGCTGCTAGCGATACTGTTTTGCTCATTTGGTGCTGGCATTCTTTTCGCCATTGGAAGCAAAATCGCATACGATCGCTACAGGAAACGATCTTACGGTATGTTTTTTTTTTTTAATAATTGGCAGTTTATTATTGTTTTAATATTATGCTTCTTAAGCATGTGTCAGACTTTTTATTTTATTTAAGCTTTACTATATTATGGCCTGAGACATGAATCGTAATGGGTAGATATAAATTTATTTTTGAGGATTCTATAAGAAGTTTACGTATAGTACGAGTAGTATATATTTCGTTTGAAATCATAACTAAGAGTCATGAAGAGTCTTACTTCTTTTCTATTTTCCAGAAAGCCCTTCCATATATGGTCAACAAAAAAATGCTTTAAATGCAAAAATAACTCTACCTCCGATTGTCACGCGGGCGAAGCAACTTGTAAAATCCAGTTCGCTAGTTGTATTAATGTAACCTTTATTTTGTTTCAGTGCTTCCACCTGAACAAGGCATGCAAATGTAAATTGGATTTTAACATAACTTTTGTCAATTCTACTCATAATACTAAATTAAAGTTGTAATCAAGGGTCGCAATTATATCGTTATTAACGACAAGTACAAGACCTGTCTGGTCTTTGGTTTTTAAGATTAAGTCATAAAATACACCGTGAAATAGTTTAATTAATTGCTAGTTTAATTTGTTATAATATTGAAGATTATTTGATAAATAATTGTAAGAAAGAACAGAACTATTTTTTATTAAACCTTGTCCTTATTCATTTTATTATACGAATATATTAAAAAAATTAAAAGAAAAAAAGAAATAAACAAATAATAATATATTAAAAGTAATCAGTGATCGAAACATCCAATTAATAAAGCCAAGTGACATCGCATAATGTTTAGGATATTGAAATTGCACTGATGAGTGGGTCGCCAACACTTTGGATGTTAGTTTTTAGTGCTAATACTTATAACATCCTGTATCCGAATTAGGACGAGTCCTGTATCTCAGTATACAGCGCCACACCCTTGAATCAACAAAGCTCAATCAGCATGCAAAAAGGACTCTATTCATTAGAATTACAGTGATCCTGAGATCAGTAACCTATTACAATTATTCTAAAAACCAAAGTGATATCTTTACATAGTGTTTAATTATGTTAGTATAGTTTTGTGTAAGTGTAGAGTAGTGAAAGGCGTTGGGGTGTTGGGTAGTGTGGTAATATGTATTACAGAAAATTTTAAAACCTATCTATGAAATAAATATATACAAGATGGACAGCCCTCCGCAAACTTTAAGGGCTTGCTCGGTAGACGAAACTGAACAACCTTCCACAAGTTTTTTCTTTCAGGTAACGAAAAAAAAAAGCCTCACCATACAAAATTATAAAATTGATTGGACAGTTTGTATCGATAGGCCGATTTTTTTTTTCGTTGTCTAAAAAAAAATTTGTAGGCTTGTATAATTAAAATAAGTTATAAGTTAATACTTAGGATGTTAGTTTGAAAGATAGTCACTGATAGTCAAAGAAGATCAGCTTAAATGCGTAACCTTAACTACCACACAACTTTGGGCGCGTCATAATTATGGCGGTAAGTCCCCTCTTTGAGAAGTGGCTGAAAAGATATCACGGCGTCCTCACCTGATACTGACGCTGCATGACGCAGGTTCTCACCGGACAGTCAGTAAGTTCGGGAGGTTCCTGCCCCGGACTCGTGCGGAAGAATCACCCGGGTGATGACACTATGTAGACTGCCCGGATGAAACGGTGGAGCATACAGTAGAGGCATAGATAGGTACAAGAAAGGAGTAGATATGTTAAGTAGCAAAAATTGTATACAAGCACGATGTCTGCAGTTTCCCTTTCCACTGCCGACACTACACGTAGGTACAGGAATACTTACTCAGTCGCGCATACAGCCGTAAATCATTATATTTTATTTTACTTTAACATAACACGGTCAAAGGCCAATTACATTAGTTAAAGACATTTTTTTTTTAAACTTATGAATAGTACAAAATAATAATGAGATATGCATAATCACACCACAGTCATATACTCATCTCACAAAACTCCAAACAGACAGACAAAATGTTCTTCCATTAATTCCCGAACATGTTACAATCCGGTTTAACCCTTCAGATACCGTCAATTAGAGACACAATAGTAAGACAATAGATGCGCGGCCACCGGTGGTCGCTTGGGGATTCATGAATTAACATCCAAGAGAGCTTTGAGCGCAGAGATTGCACGAGGGATGGTCGACTGGGCTCAAGTATGAGCTCGTCGAAAAAGTCGGTGCCTCCGATTACGGCTAAATCGGAGCAAACAGTTGACAAAGCTCGTCATGCAGTTCAGGGGCATCTATTTTCCCGTGGAATGTTTTACATTACATTTAATTTTTTTAAATGTTTTGTTTTTAAAGGCTGGCTTTTGACCTTGGTCAGAGATTAAGCATTGCCATACAACGTGGCAATGCCGCCACTCTTTTGGGCACACTTCCAGTCGACAGCGATGCGGAGGAATTTTTTGACGTCGTATTTTAGGTAAAAGTTATTGTGTATATATAGTTTTAATTACTCGTAGTTAAGTGTTTTTATTTTTCATGTCTTTCTATACATATAATAAATTTCATCGGAACATAAAAAAAATATTTTTTTTTGATTTTGTCATTTTTTTCTAACCTTGAGAGAATTGTATCCTAAGCTCCCTAGGAGGAAGTTAGAAGGGCACGAGTACAAGAATGGATAATACCTATGAAGGCGTTTATAAAGGGTTATATGTAAAACACTAGCAACCTCTTAGGACTATGTTAAGAAGATCATAAACAACAACTTTTGTTCTATGATTTTTAAAATTTATAATATTTTAGTTCATCAGACGTTCATACAAAAATAAAAATATTTAAATTGAACGTTCTAAATATTATGAAGTCTATGCGAAGCAAGCGATAGTATATTTTGCAGAGGGCAGTTGAACATGAATTTGTTCTATTTACGGGTGACCCTCACTAGTCGGTCGGTCGAAGCGAAAAAATTCGGCAGTGCGGACGTAATTATCTTTATATGATTGTGTATCAATATTCTAATGTCGAATACCTACACGGAAATGGTGCGAATGCTTGCTAGATGTAATTACAATGTTTCGGAAGCCTGCTTACTTTTATTTTGAAAACAGTGTGCGGGAGCCGTAAGTAGATACAGCAAAATACAGAGTTGGAATGTGTTAGATAAAACAACGAAATCTTGAAGGTTTGTTTTTGGTAAATGTGTTACGTTTTGTAAAAACTCATAGAAAAAAAGTTGTTGTTTATGATGTTAGTAATACAGTCCTGCAAGGTTGTTAGTGTTTTACAAATAACCCTGTATAAGTTTAGGTACTTATATAGGTACGTACGCTTTCTGAACCTTTGCTACAAGTAAAGTTTATTTCTTTACATAAGGATTCCAGACACATAAACTGGAGTCCAGTTCCAGTTTACTGCGAACTAATACATTAAAAATAGATTTATGCCCGGATACGGTGGAGGTGTGCCCCACTTGGGAAGAGCATCGTCATGTACTCGTGGGAGCGCTCGGAGGCGGCGACCCCTCATGCCGAGCTCTGGTACAGGTTATAGTCCCGAGCGACGGGTATTGGGTGGCGAACGCCTCATTTTACGAAGCAGTAATGCTAGCGAAAGAGGCGGCTGTCGGGTGAGGGAATGGACGTCCCCACGGCTTAGTCGCTGGAACCCCGAGTCCGACTTTCATCCGCGATGACTTCAGCGGACGACGAACTATACGTAGCTCGCCACAATGGGAACGGTGACCATCAGCGTCGAGTTCAGATCGTCGACGGCGCGGATTGTTCCACGTGCCTTTCTTAAAGAAATGACAGTAAAACCGTAAGTATTTCTGTTTCCACAGCAAAACGCTGCATATATTAATAACTAGCTTCTGCCAGCGACTTCGTACGCGGATCCTGTTGCTTATGCCAGCGACAACGGAGTCGTCAAAATCAAAGATCTGAAACGTCTGGTGTCGAATTCTAAGAGCCTGGAAAACAACGTGATGCGCGAGACGATTCGAGACGTTCCAGATCTCTCCCTTCCACTTACGCGCGTGACAGTGTGCACACACCTTAGATATGGTGCTATAGACAAAAATAAACAGAAAGCTCCGAACTGCTAAGCTATCGGGAGTTACATGTGTTATTGTGAGTCAACCATAAAAGATAGGCATATGATGACGTGGGATATTTTTTATATAATTTTAAGGAGAACATTTCCGTTATACATGATTTCTGTGTAGCTTTAACCATTAAGGCTGCAAACGCGACGGAAGCTTTCCAACACGTTTCCCCAACATTTCCCTTCACTGCTCTGCTCCCATTGATCGTAGCGTGCTGGAAAGTATACTATAACCTGCCCAGGAGTATGAAGAATGATTGTACCAAGTTTCGTTAAAATCCATCGCGTAGTTTTTGTTTCTATAAAGAACATACAGACAGACAGACAGACAGACAGACAGACAGACAGACAGACAGACAGACAAAAATTTTACTGTTTGCATTTTTGGCATCAGTATCGATCACTAATCACCCCCTGATAGTTATTTTGGAAATATATTTCATGTACAGAATTGACCTCTCTACAGATTTATTATAAGTATAGAAGATAGATAGATAATATTCCACAACTATCACACAACGCCGTCTAGTCCCAAACAAAGGAGAGCTTGTTTTACGGGTACTAGATAACTGATAAACATACTTATATATTTCTAAATACGTAAATATTACAGAAAAATTACAGCTCAACAACGGAATAAATGATCATCACATAAACATTTGGGTGGGAATCGAACCCACGACCTCCGGTATAAGTCAGGGCCACTAACCACTAGACCAACAGGCCAGTAAAAATATTAATTACTTCAACTCAATTAATAGACCTAGAGTAAATATATTGGTACTTACTTCAGATTGCAGGAACAGTATGGGTATATATTGTCATTATATTATCACTTATATATATAAATATATACATTTGTGGTTTTTTTTAACAATTTGTTATCACTCTACTGTGATATATAGACTGATAAAATATAAACTGTAAACGCAGGCGGCGTACTTACATAGTATAGCGTGTGCAGATTTTATTTTGTGTAAAGTGGCCGGGCTCAGCGGTCGTTTAATATTTAAAAAAAAATGCATCAGTATTATTTATTGTTTGCGTTAGTGGCCGCTTTGGTAAGTGAATTTTTGTGCTTTTTATACTTTTACGAAAGTCTTTTGCTAAAGTTGTTTGCGCTTCTCGGCTCCGTATTTGGATCGGAGTCGAACATAAAAGTGTCAATTAATATTTCATGTGATCACATGCGTTTGTTTTAACCTTTCCTTCAGTTGCCCTTTACGGTCTAGGGCCTCAGTTACTCGTGATACCGCAGTTTATTTTTAGAAATAACTGTAACTCTTTGTTAAGTTTACAATTCTTTTCCTGAAATACAGGTTCTTTTTCTTTTTCGGTGGACAAAAATCATCTTATGACAACCCCCGCTCTTGGTTGGAGTCAGAATCTTACTGACTAAATACCCCACCCCGTTTCTTCTAGCCTACATACCGGGGCTCGAGTTCCTTTCAGGTAACCCTGGCCCCAGTTGCTAAGATACCTTAATATCATTATAATAATTTGCACTTGTAATCGGATGTTTGTCTTGTAATGAGAAAAATGAAGATAACTATATAATTAGCATCATCCGTGCGTCACTGCGGGGTGCCAGCTGAACATCAGCGCTGGGTGTTTGACGCCCAGCAATTGCTGAGTTGAAGGGTCACCAACCAATCGGTTCAGGCACATTCAATGTATTGTATTTCTGTACTCTTTTTTTAATATTATTATTTTATGTAGGTAGTGGTATATTGTGTTGGAAGAGCTTTGTTGGGTGCAAACCGTATGATTTCTGTGTTTATTAGACATCTATGTGTTGTAAAATATTTGTGAGTGTTACATTAAAATTACTTTTAGAATAAATAATTGTCTCATGGTTAGTACTCCAGATAATTGATGGAGTGAGGCTTAAGAGAAAGTAAGGTAAGGGTTTAAAATTGCCTACCTTTAATATTGCACGTTGGGCAATTTCAACAGATTTAAGTGTAGTTTTCGGAGCACCGCCCCACACTGATATACAATATGTTATGAGGGACTGGCAGAGGGCAAAGCAAATCCGTTTCAAGACAGGTGGGTCAGCAATGTGTCGTATATTCTTAAAGACATTAATCAGTTTTCGAACCTGTCCGGTTTATTTTTTGTTTTTACGTTGGGCAAACATCATCCAATGACAACCCCTGCTCTTGGGTGAAGCGGGAGATAGTGTCAGACTCTTACTGACTAAAAACCTACCCCGTTCCTTCTAGCCTCTTCATATAACCCTTGCCCTAGTAGGCTTCGACCCAGCTGGGCCCCTCCTGTTGCTGACAACTCCTTGAGGCGCGCGGGAACAGTGCGCGAGGTCGACGTTTTGGGCTCGGTCCGGACAGTTACCGGACGGTCGGACAGCGAGCTACCCATGGCTCGCCGTCCGCGAGCCCGCGTCTACGGTGGCCGGAAATCGGGATCGGAATCTCGGCGGCGGTGGTGAGGGTGCCGTTGTCTGATGCGGTCGGCCTCCTTCTTTGCTAGCATTACTGATTCGCTGGAGGAGGCGACCGCCTGCCTCTACTCCTCGCTCCGGACCATGGCCTCAACCAAGACCCAGCGCGAGAGGTCTCCGCCGCGACCTCCACTGTATGTGCCACCGTGTCCTCCGGACGTTCCACACAGTGGCGACACCCGGGCGTCTCTTCCGCTTGAATCCGGTGCATACAACCGCAGAATAAAATACAGAACGCCAATCCCCAGGGCCAGCACGACTATACTCAGCAGTATAGTGATAGTAGAAACATGGAATTTTACCTCCTCCAGATGGGTGTTATTAGAACCACCAGGTGCGTTTTGCACCACCAATGTCTCTTCTTTAGTTTGTGAACCTCCCATCGTATGGTTTAAAACCGCAGCACTTTTTCACAGAGCAACGAATCCGACGTGTCGCAATAGTTAGCGCAATTAGAATTAAATTAATCATTTTTACAACTTGCTCACCAAAGTCCCATTGAAGCACGAGCCGTATATGGCATGGAGGTGTCGATAGCGCGTTCACATGCGCGTGCCAACGCCCGTAGGCAGGGTCGCCATGTAAGGACGAAGGTATTGAGAGAGAAATGATACCACTGACAGCCCGAATAATACTCTCTATATTTTAGGATTACACATGATTATATAGGTTTGATGAGCACATACACATAGGTAGGGAATAATAGGTACATGACATTAATTACACACTACATCCCAAACGTGCTATGTCCGGAGAAGACCTGCGTCATTCGGAAGGTAAGGACGCCGTGAGCTCTTTCCAGCCACGCCCCAAAGAGGGGACTTACCGCCATAATTGTGGCGTGCCCAGCACACTGGGTTGCAATAGATGCTGACGCCATTTCACCATGAGATCCCGCCGGAGCTCTGTCCCCCATGCCTTGACCTGTCGCGGCAGTGGACTTTCACCCCGGCGTTGCATCTCCACGCGCATATCATCCATGTGTACAAGGACTGTTGCCTCCAGATCCCACGGTGGTAGGCCAGCAAGAAGACTCGCCACTTCGCGGGAAATCGTGCGGTATCCCCGCACCATCCGTATTGCCATGACCCTCTGGCAGGCTTCAGTATGGTCGCCGGTCGCCTTTGCAGCGACGGCGCCCACACCGGCGTCCCGTAAAGGGCCATGGACCGAACGATCCCCGGAACCCGCCCGGTTAAGATTCATATATGTTCTTTGAAGTTAAGGTTTTTATCTATGGTAACGCCTAAATATTTAATTGTATCAGCTCATTCAATCCCAACACAAGAACAATCACTGTCCAAGTCTGATCGAATAGTTGGACATTGATGTCGATTTAAGTGTATTATGGACAAACATCTGCCAAACCTGCCAGGGAATAATAATAATAATTCTTTTATAAATTCGTGGTAATATACCCGTATGCATGTATAATTTTACTAAAATGATAAAGTTATGATAAGTTTTTATTGTGGGCGGGATTATTCAACACAAATTTTATCAGTAGGTACTCGGAACCATAGTTTATGTGTCACAAGTGAATTTTAAGAGTGAAAATTAACCCATCAGATACCGTCAATTAGAGACACAATAGTAAGACAATAGATGCGCGGCCACCGGTGGTCGCTTGGGGATTCATGAATTAAGAGTGTCCTTATCGAGATAAATTTTCATACAACCTCAATTACGGATTTATGATGGTATTACACTTCTTTCTTTAGATATTTTAGATACACAACTATTTTGTAGATATTATCTCGGATTCTATAGAAATCAAAACGTTTTGTGTAATACTAATCAAGGAAAGCCGTCTCAAAATCTCCTATTTTACGTGAACGTTGATCTTCCGTAATGTACTCATTATTAAAAATGTACAATATACATTAACCCTTCAGATACCGTCAATTAGAGACACAATAGTAAGACAATAGATGCGCGGCCACCGGTGGTCGCTTGGGGATTCATGAATTAATAGAAGCCATGCACATTTAATCAAAATTCTGACAGTCGACAATTTTTCTGAAAAACGTTTGAAGGTTTAAAAAAAACACGTATTTCCTGGAACAAGTTTTGTGAAATATTTGAGTACCTAAATCACAGAATTACCGAATTACAATAGTTTTCAGGAGTTACCTCTTTTTTTTTTGCATTGCCTACTCTACATAAAACATCGCGTTGGATTGCGTTAGATGGAGCAACAAGCTTTTAAACCATGTTCGCTGTTAACGATAGACGAGAGAAAATGACCCTCTTAAGTTATAGAGATAAAAATGTGCAAGCGAAATAATCAGCATTTAATCCATACTAATATTATAAATGGGAAAGTCTGTGTCTGTTTGTCCGTCTTTCTCGGCAGAACGGTGCGACGAATTGACGTGACTTTTTAAGTGGTATAGTTGAAGAGATGGACTCCTACTCCCAGGGGAACCGTATTAATCCGAATTTAACGCGAGCGAAGCTGCGGGCAAAAGCTAGTGCCTTAATAAAAAAGGAACAACAATAAGACTTTCTTCGCTCTACGGCTAGAGCTAAAAGTCCAATAGTACAAAAAATATAACCGACTTCAAAAAAACATGATTGCAAATAGCAAAATAATTTTGGAAGCCGGTGGTTTAGGTTCTTGGCTTTTTGTGTATGTGAGTTTACTGGTTTGTGAGTACACCCATGGTACCTACAGACATTTTACATAGTGTTCGGCATTATTTCTTTTCAAAGTGTTTAGGCATTAACTCCTCTGTGTGCATAAAACATTTAATAATAAATAAATAATAAGTGAAATTTACATATCCTTTCAAAGATGTTATCTATGTTGATGTTGTGTTATGAAATGGTGGTAATAATCAAGCAATTGCAGCAATATCTGAAGATTTGCTGAAGAGTTCCATGGCCTATCTACAAAATATCGTCATCAGATCTTCTCTAAATTTGAATGAGACCGTCTAAACTTAACCTAAAAATCTGTCAAAATTGGACAAAATAGGGTTTGAGACGTGTTTAACTCCAAATACTCAATTAAAAAAAACCCTTTTTCCAAAAAAACAAAATAACCGACTTCACTTAAAAATTTAATTGAATTTGAAGAGTTCCCTCGATTTCGCCAAGATTCCATCATCAGATCCCAACTTGGTGACTATGGGACCATTTGGAAAGTATATCCTTTCCAACAAAAAAATAATTTTTCAAATCGGTTGGCACGCGACGAAGTTATGCGCGAACAAACATAAAAAAAAAACATACAAACATCCGAATTGAGAACCTCCTCCTTTTTTAGAAGTCGGTTAAAAACTCAATAATAATCCAATAACATTAATAATAATAACTGTTGCGCATTAGCGACCCCACGGACCCGACCTCCCGGGAGAATTCTTGTTATTCATGTCCGCCTCGCCTTTATTGGCCTTTCGTAGTGAACCAGTGTTTTCTCCGAATTCAGAGCTCATACCTCTCTCTTGCCTATATTGTTTGGCTCGAGTGCAGATTCGCAAGAGCAATCGTGCTCGGGAGAAGGACGTATAATCCAGTAAGGTCCAGCACCTTAGGGATCTTGACCGTACTTCCGGGATTATCCTGATAGCCGTGGTACATCTTTCCGCAGTTTCACACGCATACATAAAATATAGCCTATGTCACTCGGGAATAAAGCAGCTTTCTATCGGTGAAAAAAATGTTCGCAGTGGTGATGAAATAAATTACACAAAGTGATGCGCCTGGCTGGGTTTGAACCCGCGACTTACAACTCGTAAGTCGGGGCCGTTACCACTCGGCCACCACTGCTCTCGAGCTTGCTCTATTGTTCTTAAATTCAAAACAACCAATCAGAGTCGAGTGTGGCTGAAAGCCTAAAATATTTATTGTTTTTAGGTACAAACGCCAATGGAATAAGGTTAATTACTATTTTGCTGGTAATAAAAAAAACTGTAGTTTAGTTAATTAATTGGCTTTTTTGCACAGCATTCATTTTTCTGGTATTCATTTATTTAATTAGTCGAGTTTAATGTGCTAAAAATGATACATATGTGCGTTTAATAATAATCCCTTTTTTAAATGATTTAATATTATTAGGGAATTTAACAATAAAAAATATAAAAGATTTTCGTTTAGAATATACATATTACAGTCTCTTTAATGATACTTTTATTGCAAATTTAGGATACATTAGAGAAACGCAGGCAAAGTCACTGGTAGCAGCCAGTTTAACAAAAAGAAAGTAAACAATGGGACGAGTGATTTTTTCGATATTTGGATTAAAGCTCTTTATTATTAATGACATTGAAAACCAGATCAATGACGCATTAGGCTAGATCGATGAGACACCAGACTATATCAATATACTATATATATCGATGAGGCACTAGGCAAGAAAAAATAAAAATCAATGCTTTATTTCAGATACCATGGACTATTGCGGAGGATAAAGTAATTCCAGAAATTGTATGGAAAGATATGTAAGTATATAATTTTAAGCGTGATGAACCGATTCCGTGCTATTTAGAGAGCTTGTACTCGTAAAACTGAGTTTATAAACTAAAAGCCTTCTTTTTTAATATCTTTAAGAATACCTCATTAGGTATGCTTCATAATCAAATAAACATGGAGCGACATCTATGACGCCACATAAGAACTACGAAGAAAATACAAAATCCTACATCGCGCAATCAAAGTTCTCCGCGCGATTTGAACATATAAGACAGCCCGACATCAACTATCGGGCAGTAGCCCACCAGACTATAACACCTGTCTGGTCGGAGGATCCTCCCTTTCCAACGGAGGTTTGCTGGACTTTACTCTCTGTTCCGCATACCTCCAAACTGGTGACACTCGATAAAGAACGTCAACCGTACCTTTCAAAACTGAAGATTATCTGTTCGTTTGTCTCTCCAAACTGAAAAACTGCTTGACCCATTTGCTGATCGGCAGGTCAGCGACTCATCGTCGACGACCGCTGGTGCAGAAAATCAGCGCTGTAGCTCTGTTTTAACGAGCCCCAGCATTTTGCTGAGCGCCGGCCGTTTTACGCGAATATTACGCATAGCCTACTTACTACTTATAAGTCGATATTGTTATTTGTTTAATTTTTTTTTTTGAGATATGCGCCATATTAGACGCAAATAAACTCTTTTTTGTTCTTACTTTCTACTTGAATAATCCGGTCGTGTCTTATTTCAATTGCACTTACATACAAACAAACCCTCCTCAATTTATTTAAAGAAAAATAAAGATTCAGAAGTTTAAAATAAGTAATTTTGTATGAGACATGGCTTTTCAACGTGGAAAGTGTTGTTTTCACAAGGTTGAAGCCGCGGGCTATAGCTAGTGTAATTTGTCTGCTAAAAATGAAACGAAAAACCTTTATTAAAACCACAGTACACATTAGTTTCTAAAACATCACATTTCTTAATAAGTATTAGTATTTATTTATTTTATTTTAATAAATAAATAATATAGATAACCTACTTATATTTACTTTTTTTGCAGCGTTGGGTCAGCTAAAGTGATTTGCGCGTGTTCAAAGTAAGTAATAAGTCTTAATTTTATAAAACATAAAGTTTTAAGTAAGATAGGCTTAAAGCGTTGGACAACTCAAAAATTCGTGTGTACATGCAATAGAGTTACTAAAGCCGAAATCACACGATTAAATTTTCGCTCATTTTCGTTTTTCATTCGGCACCTTTCACTCGAAATGAAACATTTAAACATAGAATGAAAGAAAAGTGCCAAATATAATCAGTGAATTGATCCAACGATGATTGATTTTGGATTCTGCATCATTCACTCACATTTCGAGTAAACCGACTGATTCCATCTTTATCAGTATCGATTTTTTTTTTCTTTTATAAAGTCAAGACCGTAATACCTTTGAAAGTAGCAAAGTAACGTTTCAGTGAAGTGACGAACTTGGCTTTCCCATAGTTTATGATTAACTTGAACTTCAATTCATTGGGTAATATATCTGAAAACAGTTGCTCTACACACTAAAAACACAGAGACAGTTTCGGAAAATCACTGTCCATCATTTTTGCACTTGGCAGTAGAGTAGTTTATCCATTCGCTTGACCGCTTGTGTCGGATAGGTCTGACGAGAGTTTTCGCGTCCGTTTCGCCAGGGTCGTGCGTTTGCTTCATCTCATTTAGCTCTTCAATCCGCATAGGTGGCAAAAGAGCTGATAAGATTGAGTATTTGCTCGTGGATGTGCGACACTTGCGGAGTAAACGCGAGAGCGTTTGTCGAATGTATCCGACATAGTTGGTTAAAAGGTTAATGAAGTATGTCTACTGCGACCGTAGCTACGAACATGGTCGGTGCAAATTTTTGACGGTGGTTTTTTCGCGTTCCATTGGCACGCTATCGACGTCGCCTGAATTGGAAAATAAATATAATTAATATAATTTTTTTTTTTACTTTTTCAGCTTCAATTTTGAAGCATCCGTCATGGTAAGTCAATCGTTTATTTTTTTCATAAATTCCGTAGGGTTCCGTACAAAACAAAGAGAAAAAGAAACCCTAAGGCGTAGTCAGTCCGTGTGTTTGTCACAGATGGTTATATCAGGACTAAAAAAAAAAAACATTCCCGGATCACAGCGATGTGGAGGAGTAGGTACTTCGACGCCTGAGTGTACTTTGTGTTTTTGTATTTTATTTATGTACGTTTTGTATTTATTTATGAATGATTTCAGGACTTAAATTTAATGTTAATATTAAAAAATTAAGTACCTTTTTTTTAAAACTCGTATTAATTTACGCATGTACGAAAGTAATTTCTTTAAGTAAACGTCAGCTGAGCGAGTCCAATGACCTGTAGGTAGTTAGTACGCAACGCTGACTACTACCAACAGGTCTTATGTAATTTTATGGTTACGAATCGATAGTGTTCCATGTACCGGATCGACCCTCCACGAGATTAAAACGATCAAAATTTAACGGTGTATTTCTTGTAGTTTAGTTGCTTTATTATATATACCCTTAAATTAAGGCTATATTTCATCGGGACACCATGGCAGCGCAACTGGTCGTGCCGCCATGGTGTCCTGGTGAAATATTCGTGATTGGACGGTCGTATTTCCTTAGGTAACGTCAAACTTATGACACTGATTAGTTAGTTGTTTCAGCATTTGCCTGTAAACTGATAATGGTAGCCACCATTATCAGTTTACAGGCTTGTCTTATAAAATCACTAGCTTTTGCTCGCAGCTTCACCCGCGTACATAATCCCAGGATAAAAAGTATCCTATGTGTTATTCTGGGATATGGTCTACTCGTGTACCAAGTTTCATTGAGATCCGTTCAGTAGTTTTTGCGTGAAAGAGTAACAAATATCCATACATCCATCCATTCATCCAAACTTTCGCATTTATAATATTAGTAGGATAGTATCATCATAGTAGACTTTTAAAGATGGAACAAAAAAAAATATGTTCCGCCGTTCCCAAATAAAACGGAGCAAGGGCAGGCAGAAGATGATCATCGTAGTAGATATGTACATAGTGCTACTTAATTTATCATTCTCCACATGATCTATTAAAAAAATCTCTCTTATTTATTTAATCACTGATAAGGTAAATTTTGGTACCGAGATAGTTGGGACCCTGGAAACGGACATGAGAAAAGGGGTAGAAAGAGTAAAGTATATTAATAAACGCGGGCGAAGCCGCGGGTAAAAGCTAGTTACTTATAATGCAGAATTTAATTGTAACGTACAGTGTGTAGGTATCGTCCATAACATTGTAGTACACTGTTTATTCATCAAATTTCCTCATACCTACTGATAAGGAAGGAACAGCGTTAATGACGCCATTATTTTCAATTTAACGTATTTTTTTATAATTAGATTATGTGATGAACAGAGATAAAGCATAGCTAGAAAAGTGCGAAGCGTAGGTCAACGAGACCGCGCTACTTTGGCAGGAATTATATTTTTCGTGTAGGTTTCAGATTAATAGTAGTTTATGTGACTAGGGGATAAAGTAGTGTCTTTAAGTCGCGGGTGGCAAGTTGAATTCCGAACGAAACGATGGTTGTTGATTTTAATCCCGAACGTGAATGAGAGATCAATATAATTGACGCCCGAGTATCGCGAGGGAGTTAATAAAAAACCTGAGTGAAGTGAGGAATTCAATCCGCCCAAGACAAAGACAGCTTTATCCCCGTGTTGCATAGACTACTTTTTATACCATCTGTGAGATAATTAAAAGACAATTTGGTCGATCAAATCATATATTAGAGATAAATCTATAAGTTAAGGACGAATAATTTCTGAGAACTTGATGGCTCTCTGATCTCACTCTAAAAGCTAACAAATCTTACAAACCGCTCAATTACTTCACTCAAGAAGTTCAAATCATCATCAAGAACCAGTGGTCTGAAATTTTAATATTGACATGAACTTAAACTAGAAAGCTCATAAATAGCACACATAAGTAACAAAATTTCTAGGTTTTCTTATGCGTTATCGGAACTGAAAAGATCTATGGATTTCAAATCGGCAAAAGCAGCCTATAGCGCATAGGCTGCTTTTGATCAAGGCCATGGTCTGGAGCGAGGAGCAATGGCAGGCGGTCGCCTCTTTTTGCGAAGCAGTAATGCTAGCAAAGGAGGAGTCCGACCGTATCAGGCAACGGCGCCCTTGCCGCCGCCGCCGCGATTCGATTCGATTTCCAGTCACCGTAGACGCAGGCTCGCGGACGGCGAGCCATGGGTAGCTCGCTGTCCGACCGTCCGGCGACTGTCCGGACCGATCCCAAGACGTCGATGGCGCGCACTGTTCCCGCGCACCTCAAGAAGTTATCAGCAGCAGGAGAGGCCCAGCAGGGTCAAAGCCCACTGGGGCCAGGATTATCCGAAAGGAAGCTCGAACCCCGGTATGAAGAGGCTGGAAGGAACGAGGTGGGTTTTTAGTCAGTAAGAGTCTGACACTATCTCCCACTCCACCCAAGAGTGGGGGTTGTCATGAGATGATTTTGCCCACCGTAAAAAAAAAGCCTATAGCGCACATATCATACATATACTCTTGGCTTTGTTATGGTATAATGCTATGGGGTACGAAAGCCGACAAACTATCCAAGCTACAAAAAAGATGCATACGCATTGAATAGGCCTTTACGGGACATTAAATAAAAGTGTGGACTGTATAAAAATGGTATATTACGACGATTACAAGATAGTATGATGCTGTAGCGAGCCGCGTCTGTGAGCCGAGTGATGGCCGGCGTGCGGCGCGTGAGTCGCGAAGCTTGTTCCCCTTAACAAATATAGGATGTATGGACAGCTGTAGACCACACTTCATAAAGCACAATATCCTTAAGCTTGTGTCTCTGTATATCTTTGAAATATGTCTGTTTGTCAGGAAAAATATGTCACTTTTCCCTTTAAATAAGGATCATTACACCCAACCACGTTTGCGACACCAAAACGAAGCTATCTATTTTCAATACAGGCCCTTAAGTAATGTGTATCAAGATAAATAATAAAATTCCAAAGTCCTAAGAAATTAAAATAATCAATTTATTAAAACAAAATTGTTCACTTATTTGAACCAGAAGTGCTGCTACACATTAAAAGAGTTTTTGAAGAAAAAATAAATAAATAATTGAATGAGCGCAGGTACATTGATAAATTGCTTTGTTTCGTATCTGTAGATACTTATTTTGACATTTAATTGATTTGACACTATTAAATTTTTTTTTTAATACTTGTATTATCAATAATTTTTGCTTTTCCTTTTAAAACGTAATGTGAATTTTAAAATGTATTTTATCTTATTGAAATATATTTGTTTTGTACTACTGTACAGCATGTTTGCAATAAACTGATTTGATTTGATTTCTGGCATTTACGCTAAGCTAAACTTATTTGGCGTAGTCATAGAACAAAAGTTGTTGTTTATGATGTTCTTATCATGGACTATGTTAAGAACATCATAAACAACAACTTTTGTAAGAGGTTGCGCGTGTTTTACAAAAAACCCTGTATATTATGTTTGGATTGTCCTGTGATCGCACTGTCTGCATTTTTGTGCAAAATAAATGTATATAATTATTAAAGTAAGTAAAGTAGTTATTTTTATTTTCAGTGCGTCAATCGGGACAAGTTTATTCAAATGGGAACTGCATGGTAAGATTTTTTTTTTAGCAAGAACTAAAAATTAAATTTGATGAAATAAGAAATAATCAAGACTTTTTAACTGTAGAAAACTATAAATTTTTAACTGTATTAACGATAACATGACACCAAGCAACCATTGAATTGTAGAAGAAAGTGCCTAACACATGTCAAACAACCAAGTATTCGTTTGTACGTATAGCTATTAAATTGTGCTAGGCGCTGTGCATGTCTGCGTTCCTCCCAACAAAATTAATAGCAAAAAAAAGGTTTTAAAACAATATTTTGTATATATTTGTTTTTGTATATATTTGTTCATATATCGGCATACATAAATATACAAAAATTATATGTACATTTACAAATTGCACCTCCGTTCAAATAGTGTCACAACTTCAAAATAAAACTTTCGAGATAAAGGCGTTTAAAATGTATTAATTTAGAGAGGGGACGCTGTATTCCATGGCTGGCGTGAATATGTTGACATGTCTAAAACCGCAATTTGTCAGGACAGTTACAGTGCGTTTCACTTAAGAAGTTCCTTCGCTGTAATGTTGGCAATAAGAAATAACAGGGTTGCTATATTTTTAGCAATCAAGTTACTTAGTATGAGGGAGATTAATTGATATTTCATTACTTTTAATAATTGCCTTATATTTTTCTTATAGAAAATGTAAAAACTATTTTTGAATAAAGTATACAACGCTGGGCTCCATTTCGATTGTCCTGCAATTCTTTCAAATACCGAGAAATGACACGCCGCAAAATCGTACCTCTTTATTAATAACTTCCTTTTAGACCTGCTTTTTTTAAATAAAATCCCATTCCCCTCATAATTCTCCAAAAAGTGTTGCAACTACCGTTAAATCGATTTCGTTTCGCATTTTGGGGAACCATTTTGGGAAAGGAGGCAACTCTTTCCTTTTTTCCCTTCTTTTTTGTATAGCCAGACAGGGGAGCCAACATTACGCCGAAGGAACTTCTTAAGTGAAACGCACTGTACTTTAATATTTTGTCATCATCAATTATTCACCGAGTTGTCAATTTATTCACCACAGTTATTAGAGGTTGGTTGGTATTAGAGGTTATAATTAGAGGTTAAGAAAGTTATTTTTATGACAAACATGTCATTGTTAAATAGAGTGAAAATTGATTACGAACATAAAAAATGGTTGACTTGCTGAACTATTCGTACACTGACTGTCCCCCCGCACACGGGCCTCAAAAAAACGCCGCCACAAAAAAACGTTAGAAGCTGTCACAAAAAAAAAGCTAGAAGCCGCCGCAAAAACAGCTGAAAAGCGCTACGCTCACTGGTTTACCAAGAGCCTATTCACTCTAGACTTGAAGACACCCAGGGAAGACCGCAGTAGGCAAATTATTCCAGTCCTTCGATGTTTGCGGTATCAATGGGGGGCTAAACGTATTATGTTTTGTAAAAAGTCATAGAACAAAAGTTGTTGTTTATGATGTTAGTAATACAGTACTGTCAGGTTATTTGTGTTTTACAAATAAACCTGTATAAATACAAAAAATGGGCCGTCTGAGTAAAGAATTGAACTACAAATATTAATTTTGAAACCAATAGCATAATAATCTTCAAATTAAGCAGAAATAATAGGAATATTTTAACCCTTCAGATACCGTCAATTAGAGACACAATAGTAAGACGATTCATGAATTAAGTTATTATATTGCTTGAGTGGAGGTGCGATATATCGCTAACCCTTGGACAATAATTGTTGATTTATCGACAGATTATATAGTAAACATATATTATTATTATAATAAACATCTCAATTACTACCTACTTTTTACAATAAATTTATACAAATAAAACTCGTTTCAGGTTATACAGAACGGATGAATTATGTAAATTCATTAAGTAAGTATAAAATATAATAAATACTTTATCAAAGTAAAGAATATTTTTTTTATGAATACGTGTCAATATTTAACTTTCCATTGCAGAAATGAAAATAGTAAGACCACAGGTTCTGGTTCCAAAAATGGTACCATCTCACCAGTCCCAGCAGAAGACGCCAAAAATGGTACCATCTCACCAGCCCCAGCAGAAGACGCCAAAAATGGTACCATCTCACCAGCCCCAGCAGAAGACGCCAAAAATGGTACCATCTCACCAGCCCCAGCAGAAGACGCCAAAAATGGTACCATCTCACCAGCCCCAGCAGAAGACGCCAAAAATGGTACCATCTCACCAGCCCCAGCAGAAGACGCCAAAAATGGTACCATCTCACCAGCCCCAGCGGGAGACTCCAAAAATGGTACCATCTCACCAGGCCCAGCAGAAGACGCCAAAAATGGTACCGTCTTACCAGCCCCAGCAGAAGACGCCAAAAATGGTACCATTTCACCAGCCCCAGCAGAAGACGCCAAAAATGGTACCATCTCACCAGCCCCAGCAGGAGACGCCAAAAATGGTACCATCTCACCAGCCCCAGCAGAAGACGCCAAAAATGGTACCATCTCACCAGCCCCAGCAGAAGACGCCAAAAATGGTACCATCTCACCAGCCCCAGCGGGAGACTCCAAAAATGATACCATCTCACCAGGCCCAGCAGAAGACGCCAAAAATGGTACCGTCTTACCAGCCCCAGCAGAAGACGCCAAAAATGGTACCATCTCACCAGCCCCAGCAGGAGACTCCAAAAATGGTACCATCTCACCAGCCCCAGCAGAAGACGCCAAAAATGGTACCATCTCACCAGCCCCAGCAGAAGACGCCAAAAATGGTACCACCTCACCAGCCCCAGCGGGAGACTCCAGAAATGGTACCATCTCACCAGGCCCAGCAGAAGACGCCAAAAATGGTACCGTCTTACCAGCCCCAGCAGGAGATTCCAAAAATGATACCATCTCACCAGCCCCAGCAGGAGACTCCAAAAATGGTACCATCTCACCAGCCCCAGCAGGAGAAGTCAAAAATGGTACCATCTCACCAGCCCCAGCAGAAGACGCCAAAAATGGTACCGTCTTACCAGCCCCAGCAGGAGATTCCAAAAATGGTACCATCTCACCAGCCCCAGCAGGAGATTCCAAAAATGATACCAGCGTACCAGACCCAGCAGAGGGCTCTATAAATGATACCAGCGAAACAGCCCTAGCAGGAGACTCCAAAAATGAAACTAACAGTACAGCCCCAATACGAGGTGTCAAAATTGAAATCAACAAATCAACTACAAATAAACCATTGACAAACAAAATTAACGAAAAAAAACGAGGAAGCACCGAAGATAAAGGAAAGTAAGTAAATGTTTAGTTTAATGTCAAACAAACAAGTTGTTTGACACTAATGTCAGACAAGTCACCTACCAACCACCATCTATGTATACATATGGATTGCAATAAAGAATTGAGTATTGAGTAAGTTGTAACCAAATTAAAATACTCCATGGTACTTTTTTTTTTCGAGCGTGGCATTTGAGTTTGTCATTACTCAAATGTCTTGCTGATGGTGGCACGAGTTATTAGTTCATTCAGTTCCCAGCTACCAGTTAGCTGATGCTAGCGTCGTGCTTGTAAACGGGTGCCGACAGATAATGGACGTCTTGTAGCGACATCTATGACGCCACATAAGAACTATGAAGAATATACGAAATCCTGCATCGCGCAATCAAAGTTCTCCGCGCGATTTGAACATAAATGACAGCCCGACAACAACTATCGGGCAGTCGCCCACCAGACTATAACACCCGGTCTGGACGGAGGATCCTCCCTTTCCTTTCCTTTTTTTTTTTTGAATCTCTTAGCTACCAGTGGCTTATTTTAATTTCTATTTTTTATTACTTTTTTGTCATTATTTATCTACAATACGCTCTCATGGTATGAATGATTGGGTGAGGGTTGCAGGAATTCCATGGATGCGGGACGCACAGGATCGTTCATCGTGGCGACGCTTGGTGGAGGCCTATGCCAACAGTGGACGTCTATCGGCTGATTTGATGATGATAATGTTCGCATAATAGAAACGACAAGAAATATGGAACTAAGATTTGTGTAACTCATAATATAATTTAAAAGAGTGTCCAGAGAGCTTTTTGCACGTTCTTTTTCATTCTCTAGGTCTGCATTTAATTATGTTATACAAGTTTTGTAATATGTTTATTTGTTTACCCTGGTCCGTGCGTCACTGCGGGGTGCCAACTGAAAATCAGCGCTGGGTGTCTAACGCCCAGCAAATGCTGAGGTGGTCACCCTTTAGGTGCGGGCACGCTCGGCGCACTTTGTACTTTTGTTACTTTTTAAATTAACTTTTATGTTTACAACTGTCGTGCTGTGTCTGTTCTGTATAAAAGTATTTCTATTCTATTCTATTCTATTCTATTCTATTCTATTCTATTCTATTCTATTCTATTCTATTCTATTCTATTCTATTCTATTCTATTCTATTCTATTCTATTCTATTCTATTCTATTCTATTCTATTCTATTCTATTCTATTCTATTCTATTCTATTCTATTCTATTCTATTCTATTCTATTCTATTCTATTCTATTCTATTCTATTCTATTCTATTCTATTCTATTCTATTCTATTCTATTCTATTCTATTCTATTCTATTCTATTCTATTCTATTCTATTCTATTCTATTCTATTCTATTCTATTCTATTCTATTCTATTCTATTCTATTCTATTCTATTCTGTTCTATTCTATTCATTTTAGAATGTGCAATTTAGTTTTACTTTTTTTTACTGATTAACATTTTGAAAATTCAAAAGTGCCTGTACTTAATTGGTCTTTTCGAAATATCTTTTTCTGATTTTTGATTACTGGAAATGCTTTTGTCTTGTAATAACCGCAATTTTGTGATTTTTAGAGTAAGCAGTGCGGGTCGTTATACAAAAATTACACCTGAGCAAGCCAACAAGTATTCATTAGCAACATTGCTAGCGATACTGTTTTGTTCATTTGGTGCTGGCATTCTTTTTGCCGTTGGAAGCAAAATCGCATACGATCGCTACAGGAAACGATCTTACGGTATGTTTTTTTTTTAAATAAATTGCTGTTCTATATTGTTTTAATTTAAGATACATTTTTAAATTTTCTAAGAGTTTTCAGAGGCTTTCCCTACTCCTTTCAAATAGCTTTGATCTTTACAAATATGTTTACACAAAAAAAAATGCTTTTTAAATATTCTTCAAATTAATGTACACAGATGTAAAACAGTCAATATTTTGCAAAGAAAATAGTTGTCAGCGGAGCTCTATGCAAGCATAGGCGGCAGTATGAGTTTGTGTGCATTTAACTCCACCCAGATGTTCAAGGGACTACACGCCTTAATGCAAACGTAACTCTACCGCCGATTGTAACGCGGGCGAAGCAACTTGTAAAATCCAGTTAGCTAGTTGTATTAATGTAACCTTTATTTTGTTTCAGTGCTTCCACCTGAACAAGGCATGCAAATGTAAATTGGATTTTAACATAACTTTTGTCAATTCTACTCATAATACTAAATTAAAGTTATAATCACGGGTCGCAATTATATCGTTACTAACGACAAGTACAAGACCTTATGTCTTGTCTTTGGTTTTTAAGATTAAGTCATAAAATACACCGTGAAATAGTTTAATTAGCTGATAGTTTAATTTGTTATACAATGAATGATAATTTGATAAATGATTGTAATAAAGAACAAAACTTTTTTTTTACTATGCCTTGTTTTTATTTAATTTAACGGCCAGTCCTTTGGGTACATTACCAGTCGACAGCGATGCGGAGGAATTTTTCGACGCCTTACTTTAAATTGCCATTTTTTTTTGTTTTTTTTTTTAGTTTTTTAGGGTTTTATTTTTATTTGTTAAGTTGGTTTTAATTAATTTAAATTTATGTATAACTTTATTTAACGTGATTTTAATAAAATAAAATAATATGGTATAAAAAAATAAAAAAATCTTTTCTAATACCGTCATTTAGAGACACAATAGAATGGCAGCGTGAACGCCAGCATTCGCGCCGTCATTGTCTTTCAATTATACTTATAATAATACAAGCTTTTAATGAAAATCAATTTTTCATAGCAAGCTTTTAAAGCTCGGTATACCTATATAATTAATTCGCGTCAACAAGAATCATACGAGCCCAAACTCGATGGGGTTGTGTCGTTTAATTACCAAGTTTCTGTAGCCTCCGACTCCACAACTAAAGGCAAAGGTACCTTCGTAGCCTTAATAAAAAAATATTTATAAAATTCTCCTTTTTTATTATTGATAGGCTTGCGTTTGACCACCGTCTCACCTGATGGTAAGTGATGATGTGGTCGACGATGGAGCACGCTTGCTTAGTAGTAACCTATTCACTCTTGACTTACAGGCCCCTAAGTTGTAGCTATCAAGAAACACAGACTCCGGCAGGGAATTCCACTCCTTGGCTGTACGCATAATAAATGTGTTTTCAAAACGCTTTGTGCGTATGGGTGGAATGTCGACCATGTACCGAACGCCGTACGTCTAGTGGTCAGATGATGGAACGGACTTGGTGGAATTAGATAGTACATTTCCAGTGCACACTCCTCGAAATGTAGACAATAGAAAACCGACAGGCTAGCAACTCGGCGGCGATGCTCAAGACTTTTAAGCTTCTACTCTACAAGTGCATCATTGCTGATGATTCTCTTGACTGGCCTCTCAATGGATCTGGATCTATACTATCTATACAACATCTTTATTGTTATCTAATGTAATGTAACATTGATATACCATCTATTTATCCATACTATGTGATTAACATAATTGTTTTTTTTTTTAGCCTTTTGGGTACATTACCAGTCGACAGCGATGCGGAGGAATTTTTCGACGTCTTACTCTAAATTGCCATTTTTGTTTATTTTTTTATTTTAGTTCTCTAGGGTTTTATTTTAATTTTTTAAGTTAGTTTTAATTCATTTAAGTTTATATCTAGAAATAATTATTTTATTGTTTGAAATAAATATAAATGAACTGTATAATATTTCTATACAACATAATTTTAAGTATTTTTTACCTGAGTATAGTTTGTTGAATTAGTAACCTTTCCAATAACTTTTATGTACTCCAGTTATATTTTATCTCAAAAATATTAAAAAAGATCACCAGTTAGACACCACCGACACTAAGTCACGAAAGGTATTAGGCGCCATCAAACAGCTGGGTGCAAGTGCAAAATAACCCCTCAGTCGCCTGGATGGCCCGGTGACCTTGTATTTTAGCTGTCATAACAAGCTTATAACTTTGTTATTTTTCATGATACAGTTATGATATTTTGTTCATAGATTTAGATGTAATGAAATGACATTTCATTAATTTAAATTTGCCGCGCTTCGCGCGTTGAAGTTGTCAATGGAATTTATGTTCTGTGGAACGGGGTGACGTGAGATTGAATGGCAGATGATGTTTAGATTATTTTGCATATTTTATTGTTAAAAATTCTATTGTAAAGAGATAAAATAAAGGGATATAATTGAGGAGGCGATATTAGTAAACTTTAAATGTCGTTTCTTTGATTTTCAGGTAAGTTATAGGTGTAATGGTCATAGTTAAACTTTGTAATATAGTAAAGACGTATTAAATAAACAAATCTTTGATTTTCAGAGAAACAATTTGTGGTTTATTTGGAAAATCCTCAATAACATATCTTATAAAACGACATTTTCGTCAACTAGAAAAAGATGGACTGGTTACAATTTGAGTTCACGATGATAGCCTCAAATGATGGCAAATCTAATATATTGGCCATAACCTCAATAACTACAGAGGAAGAAAAATGTTATATTTTACCTGATGAACAGAAGCCAGTGATTCATCATACATATATTGTCAAAATGAACAGTTTCTCAAAAATAAAAAATAGCATAAAGAAAAGGCATCAATGCAGAAAAATATGGATAAAAATGGATGAAGATCTTAAGAAAACATATATAGATGAGGAAGGTAATATGCAATTTTTAGATCAATATTTAGAAGAAATGAACACAAAACAACCAACAGACAAAAACCACCATTTGCAAAATATCTTGGAAAAATTAATAGAAACAACTACAAAGAAAGAAAAACAACATAACCTAAAACATATTTCAGAGAAATTTATTATTGAAAAATTCACAAGCAAGAACCCTAACGCAATGCAGTGGATTGAGAATTTTGAAAAAGAGTGTGAGCGCTTTAATATATCAAAAGATGAAACAAAAATAGATATATTGAGGTTATTTTTAGAAAAATTTTGTTTGGATTGGTATAGCTCGATGGCCATAAAACTTACAATAAAGGCTGAATGGAAAGAATGGAAACACAAATTTCTAGAAACTTTTAAGAACAGAGGATGGGACATAGTCACATAGATACATAGTCGTATATAGATTACATAAAAGTACAAGACAGGTGTTTCAGATTTTTTATATAACTAAAAATTTGATTAAATCATTCATGTATATTCGGTATTTGGTTCAGTTACTGAGCAGTGTTGTGTGCCACACGATACTGCTCACACACAGACGCGAGATGGCTTAACCGCACAAATGTAAGCGGTCTGCACTGGTCTGAAGAAGGCACCTTTGTAAGGCGGGATTTCGGAGAGACAATTAACTGCGAGATTTGGATCAATTCTACTGTTTATTAAAGCAGTACATAATTAATAGGTTAATAATATGCACAATAAGGCTGGTTACAAAGTTATAGGTTGGCTACACACTACATCTCCTTCCTTTGGAGAAAAACACCACGCCTCTGGTCAAATCCTACCTTCAGGCAACTGGACCTTCGACGCGCCTGCAGTACACGAACAAGCAACTCCATATGTAAAAGTAGCTTTGCTTTAAACATTTTGGCAGGCGATAAGATACTAGCAAACTGTAGAAATGTGTATTTTTCGTAATATCGCTTGTCTTAAGATTGACGGCGAGTTCTCCGTAGATGAAAAGGTCTATTGTTAATAGGTAAAATAAAACTTGGTAGCTGAAAAGGCTAGTTAGCGAAAGTGTCGATGATGAAAGTTCCTGTCGGGAAAATGTCCATAGGTGAAAATTCCTGTCAGCGAAACGTCCATAGGTTAAAGTTCCTGTCGGCGAAACGTCCATAGGTGAAAGTTCCTGTCGGCGAAACATCCATAGGTGAAAGTTCCTGTCAGCGAAACGTCTATAGTTGAAAGTTCCTGTCAGCGAAACGTCCATAGGTGAAAGTTCCTATCGGCGAAATGTCCATAGGTACAAGATTCTGTTGGGGAAACGGAAATAAATGAATCGTCCTATCGACGAACAGTTCAATGATGAATCGGTCTTCGGAGAACCTTTGCTGAATCGCCTGGGATAACCAAATAACGGACCCATTTTTACAGAGTACGGCACAGGACCTAAGAGTAGGGAACGAACCCCATGCCTGTTCTTTTCACCTCCATGTGGGGGCCTAACATCTTCCAAGTGTGTCCAACCTATCACAAAAAAAGTTAAAATATTAAGTATATTTTAGTTCTTACTTTAAATTATGTAAACTAGTGCTTGACAGTGATCGCACCTAAAGGTAAGCAGTGATACAATCGTTGATGGTGAGGCGCGCTCTCTCCACTCACCACTCACTCCATTTGTTGGCTTATTATGAAAAACCAGACGTTAGAAAAATAAAAAAGATGAAGGTTTTTGGTTCGCAGTATCCCCGCAACTATCCTCATGTTTGTCCTTGTAATTTAAGCATTTTTTCTTTTTTTCTTCACTCGCTTTAGTGTTGAAAAATCCTTTCATAGTGCTCGCTTTCCTAATAACAGAACGCCTGATGAAAAAGTTGTTTGTTTCTATTCCCTGTGGTTTGGCCATCAGTTTTTCCTTTCACGTATATTATTATTATATGTATATCTGTAGATTGCATCATAGTTACATTCAGGCGACAGTCACCACACCGCACTACCACAACCACAAACAGTGTATTGGAGTGATTCTTTTTTGAGTTGTCTGAATTGTCGTTCGAAAGGGTTACATCCTTATGTAACATTCATCATTTGTGTATTGTTCCATTGAACTAGAATGAATTTTGTTCTACGTCAGACGATAAATAACAATTTGTTCCAAATATAGTGAAACTTGATTAAGTAGGACCTAGATAAGTGAGACACCTCCTTAGCCGAAACTCATGCTGAGGTCCAGACACTTTAACACTGAATTACCTCTGTTAGTGAAACAAAGCAAACTTGTGTATCGGGATTCATTCCCTCGCTTTTATCATTAAAATTACCTCTATAATTGAGACAGTGAGAGTTTTTTAGCTCTTTTATTGAGACTTTATTTTAAAGAATACTTTTTCTAAATGGTTTTCTCTAAATTTAACAACACTAACAACCTTGCAGGACTGTATTACTAATCATAAACTACAACTTTAGTTCTATGGCTTTTTACAAAACTTAATTCATTTACAAAAAACAAACCTTCAAGATTTCGTTGTTCTATTTAACACATTTCAACTTTGTATTTTGCTATACCTACCTACGTCTGTATGACGCGACGCAAGCGCATCAGTTACTCCCGCCGCCCGATCCCCGCTCCTCTCCGTCTTGTACTATCGCTTGCTTCGCATAAACTTCGTAATATTTAGAACGTTCAATTTAAGTATTTTTATTTTTGTATGAAAATCTGAATATTACTAAGAGAGTTCGGAGTATACATGTAGACGAATGGAGAGGGAGAGGAAGGCCGAAAAAAAGATGGATGGATTGTGTGAGGAGTGATATGAAAGAAAAGGGAGTTAGTTATAGTTTGACGGGTGACAGGACAGAATGGAAAAAAAAAACGTGTTGCGCCAACCCCAAGTAATATGGGATAAAGGCAGGAAGAAGAATAAGAAGTCTCCGATCTTGATAGGAGAGGGTGCTACATGGCTGTTTACCATGCCTTTGGTTTTGTCATGTTTTTTTTTGTTAGTTTATTATTTTTGCATATTTATGTATTTTATAAATAACTTATTTTATATTTTTCCGTTACAAGTATCTCTTATTTGTTTATTGAGACCAAACCCACCACAGTGTTATCTTTTTTAACCCAATGGTTGACTGGTAGAGAATGCCTTATTGCATTTAGTTCGCCTATGTACCACTACTATACATGAAGTTTAAATAACAAAATAAAGAGTGGCAACGAATAATTAAAACGCATTGCTGTTCGAAAGCTCTAGAACCAAAGTACCTACCTAGCCTGGCAAGATCTGGAACAATCCCTCATAAGTACTCGTTGTACCTACTATTTAGTAGGTATGTAATCTGTAGGTATCTGTAAGTAGATAAGGGAAATGGTACTTTCCGCCATTAACAATAGAGACTAGAGACTAGAGACTAGAGACTAGACTAGACTCGCGAAGGACAAAGTAATAAAATTGATTTATGGCCCCGCGACGCGACTCTATTGTTCTGGATCTATCCTGAGACGTCAGTATCTAGAATTTTCTTTGCTTCGTGTATAAATACGAGCCCCCGAACGGAAGTGAGTCAGTTTTGATTTCGACTGCGAACAAGAGCGATCTACCTAAGTATGCGAAGTGACTTTATCCAACGACCGAGGCGATAGTATAATGGAACTCTAGTGCTAACGATTTGGATTATTGTTGACTGGACAAATTACTTATTGTTAGTGGTGAATAAAGTTCTCTGTTAATTAAACGGCATTTAATTACCTACGTACGTAACAATATTATAAAAGCGAAAGTGAGTTTGTTACGTCTTCACGCCTAAATGGCAAAACCGATTTTGATGAAACTTGGTACACGGATAGATCATGTCCTGGAATAGGACATAGGATACTTTTTATCCCGGAAGTATGTTCCCTTGGGATAATTTTCTGCTATCACGCGGGCGAAGCCGCTGGGAGCAGCTAGTAATTTATAAATAAAGATTCATAAAACTATACTTTGTCTTTTTAAAGGTGGGGAAAATCATCCAATGACAACCCCCGCTGTCGCGTGGAGCGGGAGATAGTGTCAGACTCTTACTGATTAAAAACCCACCCCGTTCCTTCTAGCCTCCATACCTTCAACCCAGGCCCCAGTAGGCTTCGACCCGGCTGGGCCCCTGCTGAAACTATTCTTAGTCTTATTTGACGCATATCTCTGAAAATATCTTTTCCTCGTTTTTGGTCCACATGCCAACCTCGTGATAAAACGGGAGTGCGTTTCAGTAGTTTTAATGAGGGAATAACACGTTGGGTAGGTACCACGAAAACAAAAAATATCGATAACATTTAGAGGAAAATTTTATAGTTCTAAATTGTGTTAAATACCGGTCAAGTGCGTATTTCAGTCGTGAGTCGGTTCTGTTACAAAACCCAGAAGATCTTCTTCATATACTAAGTGAAAAGACACACGGCCCGCTTTACGTACAGTACTGCCCCCCTAGCCAAGTTACAACCGTTTCGCTTCCGTCGAACGCTTCGAGTTGACTTTGCCACCAATTCTTTTGTTCTGACAACGTGACTGAGCGTTGAGATGACGTCATTCCCGTTCATTTGAAGCTTTCTACTAGCCTTAACTATTGTAGATTAGCAACTTGGCTAGGGGTACAGGTTAGCCAGTGAACTACGCACTTCCCAGCGTTTCAATTTCTGTATTTGTTTTTATTGATAGGCTTACGTTTGACCACCATCTCACCTAATGGTAAGCGATGATGTGGTCGACGATGGAGCACCCTTGCCTAGAAGTAACCTATTCACCCTTTACTAAAAGTCCTCTATGTTGTAGCTATCAAGAAACACAGGCTGGCAGGGAATTCCACTTCATGGCTGTACGCACAATAAATGTGTTACTAAAATATTTTGTGCGTGTGGGTGGAATGTCTACCATGAACCGGTGGCGCAACGCTGTACGTTTAGTGGTCCGATGATGGAAAGGACTTTGTTCATCATATTTATGTTCTTTCCATGCTATGAAACTGCGTTCTTCTAACAATCTTCTACTCCCATGTCCTTCTCATACTCTTCACCATCATCATCATTTCAGCCGATATACGTCCACTGTTGGACATAGATCTCCCTCAAGCGTCGCCACAACGAACGAACCTGTGCGTTTCGCATCCATCGGTTTCCTGCAACCTTCACCAGGTCATCAGTCCACCTTGTTGGAGGCCTTCCATTTTTTTTCTCCGATAGAAAGCTGCTTTATTACTTTGAACGCATTTGTATTGCCTATTCTGAACAGAGACTACTCTTTAAATAATTTAATGTAAAGTACGAACCCATACCAGTGACTTGAATTTAGTACAGTCAGCTCAAGTCAAACCTAATCAAATTTTGGCTTCCTAACAATTATTAGTTAGAACATGGATTGCTTTTATGACGGAGCCACATCGAAAAGGCGAAAAACGCATAGATCTACGGTACCCCAAAACTTGTCCATACTTAAACGCGGTACCCCAAAACTTGTCCATACCTAAACACAGGTTTGGCGGATAAATTTTCTTATCGTTGAACGATAAGAAAACTTAGTTTTTAATGGTTAATTAGGGTAAAAATTTTATCAATAACGGAACCAGGCAAATCGGGGTTTCTCGTTACTGGGAGGCATTGTTTAAATATTAGGCTACATCTGATATACTTACAGTGCAGCTTTTGACTTCATTTAGTTTCCAACACACAACGTCAAACTTAACGCAGTTTTTGTGTCGAATATTTTGAAGATGTATTTTTTAAGGTCTTTGTTATTTTGTATGCTGGTGAGTAAATTATCAAATAACTCTTCCTGTTTTGAGTACTAATAACTAAAGTTTACTTAGTAAAAACTAACCTACCAATAGTAAGCAAACTCTCTTAATGGGGGGCCAGAGAGTTTAAGAAATTTAATTTTGGGTTGAAACTTTTAATCATATTACTGTTTCAGTTTTTAATAGAAGAGTGAAAGAACACTATCTATCCATTTTGTCATAGTTGTATATTAGTATATATTATTTTATTATATTATTTAGTATGTATTTTTGTGATGTTTATTTTACTATGTGTATGTAGTAGGTATTATCCAATTTTCCTTTCGCTGGTATGTTGGAAGAGATTTCTTTAGAAATAAGCATCAACTTTGTACTATTCCTTGATCTTTTATTTTTGTGTGTACAAAAATTGTTCAATAAATAAAACATTACAGCATTACACATTTGCGCAAATGTTAAAAGTTACAATTTACGCCTCGCTTCTTTGCGCCCAACTAGTATAACTCTAGCTGCTCTACGCTAGGCCCCTTAACCTATGCGTCTATTATTCTACTAAGTAAAATCTAATTTATTAAATATTTCTGGACCGTCAAAATACAATTTAATATCGTGGGTCATACACTATTCATGTCGAAAGACCGTCGGCGGCGGGCCGGATTAAATGCTTTCGCGGGCCGTACTTTTCTAACTCTTTTGAACAAATTCATTTATTCCAAACTAGCTGCTCCCAGCGGCTTCGCCCGCGTGATAGCAGAAAATTATCCCGAGGGAACATACTTCCGGGATTAAAAGTATCCTATGTCCTATTCCAGGACATGGTCTATCCGTGTACCAAGTTTTATCAAAATCGGTTTTGCCATTTAGGCGTGCAGACGTAACAAACAAACAAACCCACTTTCGCTTTTATAATTTAGTAAGGATAGACCAAATTTAGGCACTTTTGGATAGTCAAATGTCGTTCAGTCCAAGAAAAGTGAAGCTAAATTGCACGTTCCAAAGGACCAATCCCGCAGCCCACACATTGAAATACGTACTCGGTGGAATGGAAAACTTTGATGTAGTGATGTAATAAATGCTTGAAGTCCTTCGACTTTGCAATAGGTGCCTCTATCACTATTACAGGTCTTAAAAACTACAGAGTGTGTAAGTTGATTAGAGAGAGCATAATTTATCTTAATTAAAGCAGATGCCAAGTAACCCGGCGAGATCTTGCGCCGGGCCCTTGTTCAGGCCATGGTAGAGAGCGAAGGGCAATGGGACACGGTCGCCTATAGCATGTAGCATAATTATAGCATAGCATATTCAGCCTTTTAATGTTCCCACTGCTGGGACTCAGGCCTCCTCTCTAGGAGAAGGAATGGGCCGTAATCCACCTTACTGGCCCAGTGCGGGTTAGTGAATGTCACATGTCTTTGAATTTGTGGTTCTAGGTCATGCCGGTTTCGTCACGATTTCAGTGGTGATGAAATAAATTACACAAAGTAATGCGCCTGGCTGGGTTTGAAAGCGCAACCTACAACTCTTAAGTCGGGGCCGTTACCACTCGGCCACCACTGCTCGATACGGTTGCCTCCTTGTATTATTGCTTCGCACGCGAGAGGGAATGGACATCCTCATCCTCCAGCCACTGCGACAGGAGTCTCTCCGGATGTCGAAAGTCGCAGAGGAACCCTCGGCTATCACAGGTACGGGCAGTTACGGGACGCTCGTACGGCGAGCAACCTATTGCTCGTCATCCGAGTGTCCGGTAACTGCCCACCCCGAACCTGAGTCGTTAACAGCGCGTGGTGTCCCACGTGCGCCTTTTAGAGACGTCTGCAAATCATAGGGAACCACGGTTTACCATGGAGAACTACGGGGAATAACGGGGAGCCACGGTGAATTTCTGGAAAGGAAACCCGTAGCCCACCTTATGTCTTTCAGGATTTATTCCATTTGAATACCAAATATCTAATACCATTAGTATTACTTTGAACGCTAATTCTATAAAAATTATAGAATCATCATCATCATCTTCCTGCCCTTATCCCGTTTTATTTGGTTTCGGCGCAACACGTTTTTTCCTTCCATTCTGTCCTGTCGCTCGTCACGCTATCACTAACTCCCTTTTCATTCATATCACTTCTCACACAATCCATCCATCTTTTCTTTGGCCTCCCTCTCCCTCTCCATCCATCCACATGTAAATTCATAACTCTTTTAGCAATATGCGTTGCGTTTGTTTGTTGCGTATGTTTAGTTATAAAAATTATAGAATATACTAGCTTTTGCCCGCGGCTTCGTGCGCGTGAAAGTAAGTTTTTCCATACAAACTTTGGACTCCTATTAAAATTTCATCCATTTAAGGGTTGAATTCTGGAAATCCTCTCTCAGTGCTTGACTACGTCCTATGAGAAAATTGTATATTCCTTATTCCAATAGTTTCAGCTGTTCGTTGATATGTCAGTCAGTCAGTTTCTCCTTATAAATAACTAACTACCATCCTTTGTTTTAAACCCGAAAGGGGGTTAATTTCTAAATACACATTCTTAGTACACCTCCACACTATCTATAGATTCAAATAGAAAAAGATAATATAGAGTCATTTTAAATTTCAAAAACATAGGCATTTCATACAAATTTCCCCCTTAGGGGTGAAATTTCGTAAAATTCGTTCTTAGCGGATGTCTATACCCTAAAATGAACCTACCTGCCAAATTTTAAGTTTTTGTGGGTGATATAGTTTAATCATGGTGTCAGTGAGTCGTATTTCGCTTTCATATACATTATATTAGCGGCCCGTCCCGGCTTCAAACGGGCAACAAATATAGCTTATGTTACTAAGGGTGAATGTAGCTTTCCAATGGTGAAAGAATTTTTGAAATCGGCACAGTAGTTTTTGAGTTTATTCATTACAAACATACACACAAAAATAAAAAAATCCCTCTTTATAATATTATAATGTAGATAGATAAACTTGTATAATTTTGTTCCAGGTAATAAATGCTTTTGGGATTGTTATCAAAGATAAAGATTATAACAGACTGTAAGTTAAAAATTCTTTAGATACGAAACTTATTAATTTCAAAGCGTATTTAAAATAAAATATAATGTTCTTTGCAGTACGGAAAACCTAGCAGTACCTTGCCAATATTTCAAGTAAGTCACAGGTTTTTTTTTTTGTTTTTCGAAACTTTGAGTGCGAAAGTTTTAGCATCATAATAAGACAAACGCAGGTATCAACGATTTTTAAAATATATTTTTATTTTTTATACTCTTGTGTTATGTATAAAAATTAAGTTTATTTTATATTGTTGTAAGGTTCGCATTTGCCTGATGGAAGTTTATTCATTTCATCCATTTCATAAACAATAAAAAAAAAGTCTAATAAAAAAAACAGCGATTACAAATGTCAAAATTAAATATGTCACGAACAAACCAAAACAATAATAATACCATTACAAATGTCAATAATAAAAATAAAATGTCAATTAAATCGAGATACCTAATGACGTCAAAGTTAAAGTCTAGTTGAATTTGTCACAGAGAAACTCATCAAGTGTGTAATACATTGAATTATGGGTTTTTTGTATATCAATGGTGTAATAGCAATTTTGTATCAGGACGATGATGGAGCACGCTTGCCTAGAAGTACTCTATATTAGCTATGAGGAAACACAGGTTCCGTAAAGGAATTTCATTCCCTATAGTATTCACAATGAATAGGCGGAATATCCAAGATGAGTACTAATTTAAGTTATCTGAATTTAAATAAATAATTATTTTTAAAATTACTGAATGTTGGTATTAAACTCAAAGTCAAAGTCAAAAGTTTTTATTTCACATAGACCCACATGAGCACATCAGAAGCTAGTGCACGGTTTCAAATTGGTCGTTTCCTATAGTGAAGAAAATAATATGTAGAATATAATAATACCGAGCCATAACAACGGCTGTGAAGCTATTGACGATTTTTATACAGCTACTAGCTTTTGCTCGCAGCTTCGCCCGCGTACGTAAAATATAGCCTACGTCACTCAAGAATAAAGCAGCTTTCTATCGGTGAAAAAAATTTAGCAATCGGATCTGCATTTCCAGAGATTACCTACAATAAACATAAAAACAAAAAAAGACTTTACCTCTTTGCAATATTTAGTAGAGATTAGTATAGTATAGATTACTGATTGCGTATGAGTGCAGATCTGTCCCCAACAGTGGGATGTAAATATCTATCATAACAGATAATATTATAACCGATGCTTAAGAAATGAAATAAAAAAACTAACTAACACGACTTTTTTTATTAAATTAAAATAACAAATGAGTACTTACTTCCTTATTAAATTATCTTTCTTCAATTCACCATTAGACTGCAAAATAAAATGTTATTGATTAATGAACCAAAAATATGAATAAACTCACTGTTTAAATAATTATACAACTCATGATTTGCTCCTGGTAAGTTTTTATAATGCGCAAAAGTCAACGACGACAAGACGTCATCTCAACGCTCAATCACGTGGTCAGAACAAAGGAATCGGAGGCGTGCCCAACTCGAGGCGTTCGACACAAGAAAATCGATACGAAACTATCTTAACTTGGCTAGAGAGACTGGAAGTGTAAAGATTTCGAATTACTTTACTGGGTTACAATATCGGTAGATTTGCGATGAGTCGTTGATAGCTGCCTTTACCTTTTCTATAAATGTAACGGCATAATAAAATAAATTTAGTTTTTTTTCTTAATTTTGTAAATATTAATATAATACTTATTATATTTTTCAGTTCCACGAACAGTAAGGACATAAAGGTAAGTCTCAAGTCTTTTTTTAGTGGTCTAAATAACTGATTAAATGATTTAGCTGACGTCTCTACACGTGTAGGAATGACTTGAGACAAGTTATTTCATAACTACAGCAGCCTACCAATTTCTATATTTTGAATTTTATTTGTTTAAAAATTAAATAATTGTTTAATCAATAAAATTACTTTTTTAATATAATTTTTCTAGTCACTTTTTAATAGAAATAATTATAACCATGTGATACATCAGGATCTGACAGCTTTTCAAATATTTAATTAAATTATAATAATATCTGAAAAGTTGAAAGGGAATCGTTTGTCTTGATATTATAGTCATGTAAAGAGGAGGGATGAAACGTATGTTGAATGGCATGAGTGAATAGGCTCTTAATAATCTAGCGCGCCTCACCATCACAGATTGCATCACTGCTTACCATCTGATGGGATCGCAGTCAAGCACTAGTTTACATTAATAAAAAAAAGGTTATCGTAAGTATATTGCAATTCAACTGATTTTTTTTTTGGTTTTCAGTACGAAGATACGAGGAAGAAGATAAACGAGTGAGTACACAAAAAACAAGAAAAAAACACACTAAAGTTGTAAAGTTGTTTACATAAAAAATAAGAAAAGTTTTAGCTATCTATAAGTTCCTAGAGTCAGTACAATTTTTTTTTTTATGGTCAGTACCTAATCACTTACCATCTGCATCCTAATAACATTTTGAGTAATATTAGTGATTTATAATAGTTTTAGGTATTCAAAAAAGTTTTTGAACACATACATATTTTTTTTTACGTTGGGCAAAAATCATCTTATGACAACCCCCGCCCTTGGGTGGAGCGGGAGACAGTGTCAGACTCTTACTGACTAAAAACCCACCCCGTTCCTTCTAGCTTTCAAACCAAGGCTCGAGTTTCCTTTCGGATAACCCTGGCCCCAGTAGGCTTCGACCCAGCTGGGCCTCTGCTGTTGCTGACAACTCCTTGAGGCGCGCGGGAAGAGTGCGCGCCGTCGACGTCTTGGGCTCGGTCCGGACGGTTACCGGACGATCGGACAGCGAGCTACCCATGGCTCGCCGTCCGCGAGCCCGCGTCTACGGTGGCCGGAAATCGGGATCGAAATCCCGGCGGCGGTGGCGAGGGCGCCGCTGCCTGGTGCAGTCTGCCTCCTCCTTTGCTAGCATTACTGCTTCGCAGAAGGAGGCGACCGCCTGCCATTCCTCCTCGCTCCGGACCATGGCCTCAACCAGAGCCCGGCGCGAGAGGTCTCCGCCGCCGATCGCCGATCGCCGACGCGGGCATGGCGATGATCCGCCCAGGCAAGGCACACCTCGACTTTGTTCTCCACCGTGTCCTCCGGGCGTTCCGCACAGTGGCGACACCCGGGCGTCTCTTCCGCTTCAATTCGGTGCAGGAACCTCCCGAACTTGCCATGTCTGGTGAGGACCTGCGTCATGCGGAAGGTAAGGACACCGTGAGGTCTTTCCAGCCACGCCTCAAAGAGGGGACTTACCGCCATAATCGTGGCGTGCCCATTGACATACATATTAGTGTTAGTGGTGTATCATGAAAAATCACAAAGCATGTTATGTCAGAAAAAAAAAACACTCGCCGGGCCATCCCAGCGACTAAGGGGTGGTTTTGCACTAAAAATCTTCATTAAAAACTTCATCCTGTCTATTTATGAATAGGTCGGCGGTAAGGCGGGATGCTTGCCTACCGGGGTCGGGGTTATCGCCTACCGGGGTCGGGGTTATCCGAAAGGAAACTAGAGCCCCGGTATGAAGGCTAGAAGGAACGGCGCGGGGTTTTTAGTCAGTAAGACTCTGACACTGTCTCCCGCTCCACCCAAGAGCGGGTTTCGTCAATGATGATTTTCACCGTCGAGAGAAAAAAAAAAGCGGGATGCTTACTATGCGCGACTAGAGAGGTAACATATCTCAGCCATTACAAATAACCGAAATATGAAGCCTGGCCGCTTTATCTTCAATGGCCGCTTTACCTTGTATAGCCGCTTTGAGCTGACCTCCCCTAATACTTATAAAAACATTATTCATTCCAGATTATTTCCTGGTATTGAAGAAACTTGTAAAATATTTCTGTAAGTACCTAATTACGTTTACATATATCTTTTTTATTGTACTTTCATGTAACTTTATTTGCTTATAACACTGTTAGATAATTCTATCGTCGTAATTAAAAGAGCACAAGTAAAATACTATTTTTTCTTTTTTTGATTCTATTCTATATATATTTGAAATGTATTTTTTTGTCTGATTTCGAATGTTAAATACATTCGAAATCAGACTAAAACTACAAAAAAAAAAATTAATTAAATTAACTCGATTTCGAAAAAATGTGAGTTGTGCCCTTTTTAATTATGACCGCGATGGCTGTGTTATTCACACGGAACAGTAAATTCATTTAACCCAGAAACAGTGAATCAGTAGGTCGACTCTTCGCGTGACCAGAGGGCTGGGCTTTTCTTCGGTCAACGAATCAGCATTGCCATCCAGCGTGGCAATGCTGCCAGCGTTCTGGGCACATTTCCCATTGACATAGATGTGGACGAATTTTTTGACGCCCTATAAGTTCCTTTTGTTTTTTACCCGTTTGTATATATTTTTTCTTTAAGTTTGTACATATACCTATTAGTTTATAATATTTAATAATTAAGATGTATATATGTATGTTAATAAAATATCAGTAGATTTACTGTTTCTGCGTCAACGTTGTTGCTTTCTGGGGTCTTATAATTTTTAATTTTTGTTACCATTTTTATTTAAAAAATAATAACCACTTTAGGAATTTTTTTTAGTGCCTCTCAATTGCTTAGTAGAATTTAGAGTTCTTTTTTTTCAGAAATTACAGTGCTACAATTACAGTCGAAACACCGAATAATAAGTAAGTTTAACGCAATTATTTAAAAACAGGGCTTTTTGGCTCCAGTTCTGTATTTGATACAATTACGAGCCCGAGCGTAGATTACAAGAGAGAAGATGCACTAAAAACAAACTGACAATTTTCACATATTTGCGTCACTTTTTTAAATTTGCATACAATTTAAAAACGACTGGCCTGTTGGTCTAGTGGTTAGTGGCCCTGACTGCTAAGCCAGAGGTCGTGGGTTCGATTCCCACCCAGGACAAATGTTTGTGTGATGAGCATAATCATTTGTTCTGTGTCTGGGTGTAATTTATCTATATATGTATGTATTTAGAAATATATAAGTATGTTTATCAGTTGCCTAGTACCCATAACACAAGCTCTGCTTAATATGGGACTAGACAGCGTTGTGTGATAGTTGTGGAATATTATTATTATTATTATTATTATTAATTCGGCTATCTTAAGACCCTCGCCTTCGGTATGGGTCTAAATACCGGCTCAGTAGTAATCACCAACATTACTGTGCGTTCCAAATGAGAATAGGATCGATTTTTTGTTGTGACGTCACGATTTACTGTCAAATCTAAGAAATTTGGTCAAAATTGAGAAACTTGGAGATGAGTAAAATTGAAGAACTGAATTCTGATTAAACCTTTTTCGTTCACAGTTCGTAAATAAATTAAATTTTTCGTAAAATAGTTAAAGTTTCAAAATTTCTTTCCTCAGTTCGACAGTGAATCGTGACGTCACAACATGCAATCGATCCTATTCTCATTTGGAACGCATTGTACACACTTGTATCTAAAATCGTCTGTCTAAAAAGTCGAACGACTTGGGAATTTTTGAATACCGGATTTTTTAATTTCCGGCGGCCGGACTATTAAATTGTACACGTAACACGAGTGCCGTTCATGCTGGCCTGGCGAGCGAGTGCCCATATTTCTTTTCACCACACATCCATTGCCTAGGTTTTTTACTGTATTTGTTTAATTACATTTGTGTTTGTTTAATTATCCACGAGAGCACTGCCGACAAACTGTACTGCAGTTTGGCAGAACATTTATGTGATCATTTTTATGTAAATTTACTTAAATAAACCATTTAAAAAAAATAAATAATAATCATCATCACATCATTTAAAACAATACTTAAATTTGATACTTTTTATTAGTAAATAATGACGATGTCTTAAACAACCTTGATTATTAAACCAGTGTTGACTAGATCAGATTCAATTTTACCCTGATAGCTACCCAAGTTGTTTGACTTTTTAGAATACACCGTAATACACCTTATCATTTGAAAGGGCTTCATTGGTACTTATAAAAAAATATCATCAAAATTCAATGGGGCGTCCTCTAGTGGATGAAAAGTTTTATGTTAACCCTTCAGATACCGTCAATTAGAGACACAATAGTAAGACAATAGATGCGCGGCCACCGGTGGTCGCTTGGGGATTCATGAATTAAAAAAGATGAGATAAATAAATCGTGTTTAGTTGGTATCATTTGAAAAATTTTACAAGTTAATAGTATAGAATCATAGTGATTAAACATTAAAATGGTTGAAATAAAAAAAAGTAAGAAACTAAAACCCGACTACGAAAAAAAAACGACGCTGAAAAAGTATGAAACAAGATTTTCAGTATGCTGAAATACTTTAATAGCGTGTTGTGGATACGGTTTTTATTTTTGTTCTGTTCTTGTCTTTCCAGTTGCCTTGTTCATTTGAGCATCCTGAAAATCTTGTTTCATACTTTTTCAGCGTCGTTTCTTTTTGTCGTAGTCGGGTTTTAGTTTATAACTTTTTTTTTAAAGAAACTGTTTTTCTTTACAATACTATAATAATAATAATAATTTATTTGTCCAGTGTTACAGAGTGTGCCATAATGCTAAACTTATGATAAGTAAACAGTAACTGGTAAAATTAACATTGAGTTGAGCTGTGGTCCCCAAACTAGGCAGCGCCTGTATCTTGAGGGCCAGAGTTGTGTTAACTTGCATTTAATCCAAGACAAGCTAACTGTTACTGTACTGTTTCCGTACATTTCAAAGGCAAAAAATATCCACATTATTTTATGACTATAAAAGAATATGGATATTTTTTTCCTTTTGGTGCTTTTCGACTATTTAATAAAATTTGGAATTCATATCATTTTTTTTTTCAGTACTTCCAATCGTAAAGAATTTAATGAAAAAATAAATGCAAAGTAAGTTACACGCAATCATTCCAATGGTAAAGGGCTTTTTTGCCCCAGTCTTCTATATGATACAATTACAAGTTTGAACGAAGACTTGTAGTCTTCGTTCAAACGTGAGGAGATGCGCTAGAGATAAGCTGATCATTTTCACACTTGCTAATAGAACATCTATGTTTTTTTTTATTATTGACCACCATCACAAAGCGGTGATGTGGTCTACGATGGAACACGCTTGCCTAGAAGTAACTTATTCACTCTTTACTTAAAGACCTATAAGTTGTAGCTATCAAGAAACACAGACTCTGACTCTCTCTCTCTCTCTGGGAATTCCACTCCTTGGCTGTACGCACAATAATTAATGTGTTCCCAAAATGCTTTGTTCGTATGGGTGGGATGTCTACCATGTTTCAGTGGTGAAATGCTGTGTGTACGTCTTGTGTTCCGATGATGGAATGGACTTGGCGGAATTAGATCGTGCAATTCCATGCTAGAACTCCTCGCTCGGTATTACGATGCCCGGAGTATACCTATGCTAAGCTATGCCGTATAATCAGCCTTTTAATGTTCCCACTGCTGGGACTCAGGCCTCCTCTCTAGTAGAGGGCAAGGGCCGTAATCCAGCACGCGGGCTCAGTTTGGGTTCGTGGATTTACATGTCTTCGAATTTTTGGTTTTACGAAATGCTGGTTTCCTCATGATGGTTTCCTTTTACCGTTAAAAGACACCTATGTTTACCTGAAAGTGAATGTCTTCCGTTTAATATTATAATAGTTATTCATAATTGATACACCAAGAAACAGAGATTCGACTTCAATTACATTACTTTTAAAAACAATATGCCCGCCTAAATCAAACTGTTTTTTTTTACAGCATAGTTGGAGCAAAAGCTATTGAGTATATGGTCTGTCGTTGCGTTTAGTAAGTATCATTTACATTTTAAAGAGCGTTCACAAAATTTACTATCAGTTTATTGTGGTAAAAGGACATTGTGCGACGAAATAATCTAATAATAGTACATCATGTGATTAGGAAATAAAAAGAGTCCTAAAGTCGCGGGTGGTATGTTTAATTCCGAACGAAATAAAGATTTCTAAGTTTTTATCCCAAACGCTGTGAGGGATTTATATAAGTAACTAGTGAGTTAAATAGAAACTGAGTGAAGTGAGGAATTACAAAGACATATTTATCCCCGTGCTGGATTCTCTAGTTTAACACCTTCTGTGAGATACTTAAAAAACAATATATTAAATCAAGTTATACATAATATTTATGTTTACAGGAATTATATTTTTATATTATTTACTAACGTTAACTATTACTTAATCAATTTGAAACAAACAAAATTTAATATTAAATTGAACTATGGTTTTAATTTTTAAAACCCCATTTTATAGTTTTTGGTTCGTGGCCAGTTTGATTTTTGAATAAACTCGTTTAATGCACATACATATTAATTAACTTTTTTTTTTTAAGTATTGACATTCCAAATTCATATTACATTATTCCCTAGGGAACGATTATACTATTTTAAATCCCTAAGAACAGAATGACTTGCTTTAAGTGAGGTTTGCATGACACATAAAGGGCATTATTGAGCAGGTGGTGTAAAAACTAATTAATAACGTAAAATGTTTCAAATATAATTCATATCTTCCAAGACATGCCTATCTAACATACAATGTCCTTTTAGACTGATATTCGTTTTTTTATTTATGTTATCTTTTATATATTTTTTTTTTTTTGTAGTTCCGAGTTGAATTCCAAGGTAAGTGTAGTAGTAAGTTTGAATCTAAAACTCACATGTGGAACGGGGTGGGTTTTTAGTCAGTTAAAGTCTGACCCTATCTCCCATTCCGTCCAAGAGCGGGGGTTGTCATTGGATGATTTTCCCCACCATAAAAAAAAGTGAAAGATCCATTGGGCCAAGTCGTGGTCGATCTAGCCAACATAAAATGAAGATAAAGAAACAACCAATGCACCTTTGTTGTAAAAATGTGGATTTATCTGTTTGAACAAGGGCATGAGTCTGCTATTTTTATAAATTCGTCATTCCAACACGATCCTATTGTCATTTTGCAAAAATTTCGTAATCTGCTAAATCATAATGATCGATCATTGATCGGTCAATGGTCTCGTAATAGAATGGTGCTAGAATGCCAATATCAAGCTTATTAAAACCAATAACTGCACAATAACGCTCTAATGGTAGGTCACTGATCAAAACAACTGTCAAAAGTTTTGCAAATTACCGCATACGTCAGATATTCATTTGTCATTATGTACGAGATTACCATTTTAAGCCACTTCTTTCAATGATGTGTCAGTCGTTGACCATTGGAAAACTTGTCAAAATCAACAATTATGAATTCGATAGACCATTCTGATAATATTGTAATAACAGACTTGAAGTGTATTACTATTGTATATTTTTTTTTTTCAGAAAATTCTGAACTGTACACTTTCAAATAAAACCGTTGAAGTATTCAATCCTCCACCAGAAACGTGAGTATTTACATAAAGATATAATTATTTTGTGAAGCGATCCAATATGAAAACTAGCAGTAGTCCATCCTTTTCTAAGAAGATATCGAAATCCTAACAGTTTAATCGGAACTCGAGGAGTTAATCGTTCTTCGTTTTATATTTACTAGCTGCTCCCAGCGGCTTCGCCCGCGTGATAGCAGAAAATTATCCCAAGGGAACATACTTCCGGGATAAAAACTATCCTATGTCCTATTCCAGGACATGGTCTATCCGTGTACCAAGTTTCATCAAAATTGGTTTTGCCATTTAGGCGTAAAGACGTAACAAACAAACAAACTATAGTAAGGATTTGAACTAAAATCTGTGTTGAATAAAGGAACTCCATTATTTTGAAATAAAAAAAATGATATAGTTAGAAAGAAAGAAAAGAAAGAAAATTTTTTTTTTTTTTTTTAATTTAGTTCATGGCAAAGCGTAAAAAAAAATGTCCAAATTTAAAATCTCGTACGGGATAGATGTAGTTTTCTTAGTATTGAGCTTTCTGCAGATAATTAATATTATTTTGATCATTGAAAAACATAATATTTTGTCATCAGAATATAAAAGCTGCCCAATATCACATACACCGCTATTTATGTAATGATTTTAGTAGACAACTAGCACTTATATTTTCTCCGTTTGCTGACAAAGTACACATTGGAACTAACCAAAACATACTTTTAGCTGTAAGAAATATTTGATGATTCCATGGTAGGAATAAGTTTGTTCTGCCATTTCTTTGTTCCTCACTAACCGTATACTGTGATGTTAGCTGTCTCATGTATATCACAGATAATGGTATATGTCATGGCCTACGGAACCCCTTATGAGATTTTCACGTACATATGGTTAAAAATAGAAATATTTTTTTACAGGAAGAAAATATTCAATTCGGTTTGTCAAGGTTTGACGTGGAGGTAAGTATTTAACAATATTTGGTACTTCATGTCCTACCTAAATGAATCAAGGAACTTATATATAATTATATTTTTTATAATTTCAGTGACTTACCACAACCAAATAATACCGAAACAAACAATACCCATTTCGATGACCATAAGAACATAACGGACGTTATACCGATTGTAAGTAATATAAAACTAGTACTTATCTAATAACACTAGGTATCTATATAATATATTATTGCAACAATATTAACAACTAATTTTATAAGTAACTAGCTGCTCCCAGTGGCTTCGCCCGCGCGATAGCAGAAAATTATCCCAAGGGAACATACTTCCGGGATAAAAAGTATCCTATGTCCTATTCCAATATTTATTGTATGGACTTTAAAAGAGACTTTGAGCCCTGAGTTTGTTTCGGTGTTTCTTCTCAGGGTAGTCAGCTAGGAAACACCGGGCTCATCTAGCTTAAACAGACAAAAAAAAAAATTGACGTGTAAAAGTGTTTTTTTAAACCTATTTGCAAAAATAAATATCATTTATCATTTACCAAGACATGGTTTTTCCGTGTACTAAGTTTCATCAAAATTGGTTTTGCCATTTAGGCGTGAAGACATAACAAACAAACAAACGCACTTTCGCTTTTATAATATTAGTAAGGATAAGGATATCATAAAATATCATGACTTACATAAACTTGGTTATATATTTCTCGTTGCTTTTGTTATGTGGGGCACAATGTAGATAGGTAATGAAAAGAAAGGAATAAAAAAAAATTAAATTTACCCATATATCGCTGTATAAATCTGTGCTGTTTTCCAGTTCCTGTGCTTGAAGGACCCGAAATACTGCTCCTCACAACCGATTCTGGATGAGGTGTAAGTACAATTATTTCATTTTCTTCTTCCTGCACTTATCCTATATTAGTTGGGGTTAGCGCAAAACGTTTTTTTCTTCCATTCTGTTACACGATCACGACCCTTTTCTTTCATATCACTCCTCACACAACCCACCCATCTTTGGCCTCCCTCTCCCTCTCCATCCATCTATATGTATACTCCATTATTTAAGTATAGTACAGTTATTTCATAAAAATAATATTTCGCATAACATATGATTTCTGATGTTGACGCACTTAATTTTTGAGACTAAAACTACGGTGAAATATCATGTTTGCATAACTCAGTAAATTTTTTTTTTTTTTTTAATGATCAATCATCCAAATGACGTCCCCCGCCCTTAGGTAGAGCGGGAGATAGAGTTAGACTTTTACTGACTAAAAAACCCACCCCGTTCCTTCTTGCTTTTCATGGGGGGGCCGAGCTACCTTTCACAAGTAGACCCTTGGCCCCAGTAGGCTTCGGCCCAGCTGTTGCTGAACAATGCGCACCGTCGACGACTTGGGCTCGGTCCGGACAGTTATTGGATGGTCGGACAGCGATCTACCCAATGCTCGCCGTCCGCAAGCCCGCGCCTACGTGGCCGGAAATCGGACCTGAGCGCCATGCACGCCCGGCACGAGAGATCGCCGCCACCGATCGCCCTCACGAGGACACGGCGATGCTCTGCCCAAGCGGGGCACACGTTTACCGTGTGCTCCACCGTGTCCACCGTGCGGTTCACACAGACAGCGGTTCAGTGGCGACACACAGGCATCGCTATCACACGAATCTGGTACCTCCCGAACTACCTGCGTGATGCGGAAGGTGAGGACGCCGTGTTCTTTCTAGCCACGCCTCAAAGAGAGAGCCTCGCCACCTCGCGGTGAGGACGTCAGGGTGGATGGGCCTCTTGTCCTTGGCCTTGACGGGGGGATTGCAGGATCTGCCTCCAGCCCGATGATCGGCCGGCTTGCGGTTGCACGGCATTCGACGGCCTTGTGACCAGGCTGACCTCAATGGTAGCAGCGGTCACTGCGGTCCACCTCTGCGGCGCACGTGACGACTCATGTAACAGCACCGCAGAGGTCTAGGCTCTAGCATCTTCACCTAGGCTGAAACTAAGCTCACTAAAAGCCTTCGGCCCTCCGTCGTGATGTTCTTGGCCGCCGACACGGGGTAACGGCTCGCATGCCCGTGCTGTCAGTACCGATGGTGCCCACCCGCACTTGTGCGGCGATGGACCCTTTCACCCTGACAATGGCGGCTACCACCTCATCCACCCTGATGGAGTCATCCAAGCCCATGATGCGCATGTCGATACACTTGGTGGGCCTGGACAATCGGGCTTCCTCGATGTCTTGGGATGCCCTGATCCTTTTGGCCAGGGCGTCCGCAGCAGGGCTACTGGCCGCACTGGGGTCTACCGGGATTCGGGCCCCAGTTGCGGTGCGCCTCATACGGAAGCCCTTAGCGGCTCCGAGCTCGCCAAGGTGTAGCAGCAGCAAACTACCTGGTCTCTCACTTGAGACCTTCCGGCATGAGTAGCTCTAACGGCATAGCTCTCAAGATCACTGAGACATGCAAGACAACGTGGGAACATGGTTGGTGGGGTTTGTGAAGTGGACCCACTGACACTGGGGGCAAACACATTAGCTCGTTGCGTCACCTGCAGCAGGTTCAACACGTCCGCCTCCGCCAACTGCATGAATATGATTAAACCCGCTCTTGACCGTGACTCGAGACAAGTAAACCAACACTAGTATGTCTAAAAAGAATACATGTTCATAATGACGAGCGGCATGATGCTCGAAGATGTCTTTCTTCGCAATAATACAATAATACATTAAACACACAATGCGATCATGCGAGCGGCAGTGGCATTCTGGCAACAAATTAGGATGCTGATGGAATAACTAAAGCAATAAACCTACGAGTATATGCTAACCTATATTTATTTAATTTTGTTTCTTTAATTTTTCACTTGGATTCTAATACTAATTTGATTAATTTAGTTGTAACTTATTTAATTCAATTTTAACTTATTTTATTTGATGTTAATTTATTTTGTTTTTTTTTTTGTTGACTTTTATTTTAATTCTAATTTGTTTCATTTGATTTTGATTTATTTTGACGACTTGAAATTATTTTATTGTAATATATCAAATCTTTAATGAAAATATTATGATTTTAATGGAGTGACTTTGTTGTGATGCAAATAATTATGTGTTATTTTGGTACTATAATATTTGTAATCTATGCGAATAATTTATCCTGAAATAAATGATTATTATTATTATTATTATTAAATAAAAAAAAATAAAAAAAACTGGGAACTAATTGCAATATGAAATGTTTAATCTTTTAATTCACTAACACCTAGATGATAAGTTTTCTGCTAACCATTGTATCAATAATGTCTGAATGAATAAATTATTATTATTACTAAATCAATTAAACTTAATTTTAAATTCAATCATCTCTGTTTCAGGGTGAATCCGGTGACAAAATTATGCGCGTGTACTAAGTAAGTTGTTTTTTGTTATAATTTTGTTCTTAACTCATTATTTAACAAATTAATTATTTAACACTTTAAATACCTACACGTTTTAAACTGAGTGTATTTTGCTTTCAGCTTCAGCATAGGAAAAGTCAAGGTAAGACTATTTTATCAAGATGTGATCAAGATGAACTTCATAAAATCTTGAGATTAGTAAAAAATATTAAATACTTTTTTAAAATAAATATTGCCCCATACTAAAATTACTGAGGAGTTATTCCTAGCGTGGAGCACGTGTGGTGGGTGAGTTCACATTATACGGGAATCAAACCCGCGTCATGCTGTGCAGCAACCGATTACTCAACCACTGCGCCTAGCGTGACGTCAATATTATGTTATTAACTATTTCTTATTTATTTATTTATTTATTTAATGCTTTATGCACACAAAGTACAGAGGTGGACTTAATGCCTCAGGCAAATGCCTCTATGGATAAGAAAATTCTTATCCTTGTCTTATTTTCAGTCGGAGTGCGCTTTCAAAGACATTTGGCTTGGATTGGCTAAAAATATGTGAGTATACAATATTTCTTTCTTTCTTTCTTATTCAAAAGTTTTTATATCACATAGGCCTACATGGGCACTTATAAAACGTCAGAAGCTAGTGCACGGTTCCAAATTGATCGTTTCCTATGGAGAAGAACCGGCAAGAAACTCCATGGTTACTCTTTTAAAAAAATGGCTGTTCTTACAATATTGCCATATTACAGTATTAATAGATATCATGTAAGAACACCGAGTGGTAATGGCCCCGACTTACGAGTTGTATTAGCAGCCAGGCGCATTACTTTGTGTAATTTATTTCATCACCACTGCTCTCAAAACGGTGAAGGAAAACATCGTGAGGAAACCGGCATGTCTTAGAACCAAAAATTTGACGACATGTGACATTCACCAACCCGCACTGGGCCTGCGTGGTGGATTATGGCCCATTCCCTCTCCTAGAAAGGAGGCCTGAGTCCCAGCAGTGGGAACATTAAAAGGCTGATGATGATGTAAGAACAGTGTAAATAGGTCTATATTATACTCAAAAGAACAATAAAAATAATCATCCTACTATCCTACTAACATTATAAATGCGATGGATGGATGTATGGATGGATGTATGGATGGATGTATGGATGGATGTATGGATGGATGTATGGATGGATGTATGGATGGATGTATGGATGGATGTATGGATGGATGTATGGATGGATGTATGGATGGATGTATGGATGGATGTATGGATGGATGTATGGATGGATGTATGGATGGATGTATGGATGGATGTATGGATGGATGTATGGATGGATGTATGGATGGATGTATGAATGGATGTATGGATGGATGTATGGATGGATGTATGGATGGATGTATGGATGGATGTATGGATGGATGGATGTATGTATGGATGGATGTATGGATGGATGTATGGATGTATGGATGGATGTATGGATGGATGTATGGATGGATGTATGGATGGATGTATGGATGGATGTATGGATGGATGTATGGATGGATGTATGGATGGATGTATGGATGGATGTATGGAGGGATGTATGGATGGATGTATGGATGTTTGTTACTCTTTCACGCAAAAACTATTGGACGGATCTCGATGAAACTTGGTACACGAGTAGACCATATCCCAGAATAACACATAGGATAGGATACTTTTTATCCTGGGATTATGTACGCGGATGAAGCCGCGGGCAAAAGCTAGTATTAAATCATATTAAAAATACATTCATCCGAACATAGAACCTACTCTTCTAAATCGGTTAAAAGGGCACAACTGACATTTTTTTTCGACTTTTGCTCTACTCTTCTTCATGTATAAATGATATATGAAATTATTTGTTTCAGATCGGCTGAAATTGATAATTTGTGCCAATCCGTAAAGTGAGTAACTTATATGTATTTTTATTGGTTTAAAATAGTAGTAATAAACAAAACATAAAATCCTATTATAGAAATGATTTTAAACCATAAAACGGTATTATCTTCATATATTATACAATCTGATAATTTACAAGGCATTTTTACAGGCAATACATGCACTGAAAATGGGATTAGGTGGTTAAAAGAATCTTTTCAATATATTTGCTCATAAAGTGACTCTTATAGCACTGCACTTAGGTATATAATGGCACTTGTTACTGTGACATTTTGATTACCATTACACACTAGTGCTATAATGTAGTTAAAACCTTTTTGTTCAACCTCTTCCCTGCCATGATTTTATTACATTATTATCGTATCAGGCTGGGCGCGCGTCCTCCACCACGAGGAACAGAAAAAAAAATATATGGGCGCGCATATGAAATCTATGACTTTTACCACCACAAAAGTTTACTGGTTTTACAGTTATTTTCTTCACAAGTGTATTGAAAAACCTCGTATGAAACACGTGAGTAATTAATGATTACCGTTCTCGGCTATCATATGAAATTTAAATACCGCCTCGACGGTTTTCACTAAAATTACACACTTATATCATTTTCTTCACTAATAATCACTGAAGTAATCGTTCACTTAAGTCATTTGTTTCGTAGTGGGGAAAATCATACAATGACAACCCCCGCTCTTGGGCGGAGTGGAATATAGTGACAGACTCTTACTGTCTAAAGACCAACCGCGTTTCTTCTGACCTTCATTCCCGGGTCTGAGCTCGAAGAGGCCAGTAGGCTTCGACCCGGCTGGACCCCTGCTGTTGCTGACAACTCTTTAAGGCGCGCGGGAACAGTGCGCGCCGTCGACGACTTGGGCTCGGTCCGGGCAGTTACCGGACGGTCGGACAGCGAGCTACTCAATGCTCGCCGTCCGCAAGCCCGCGCCTACGGTGGCCGGACATCGGGATCGGAATCCCGGCGACGGCTTTTTAGTTAAACATAGTTTTTATCGTCTAATGACAAAGCATGCAATACACATTATAGTACAATTTAAATAAAGCACACAACCAGCAGCGAGCGCATTTAACTTCGTGTTTAATTCATTAAACCCTACCCCACGCTCTCTATACAAAATTGAATGGGCACGCCTTGAAAATGGCGGTAAGTCTCCTCGTTTAGGGAAAGCGTCACAGCGTCCTCGCCTTCCGTATGACGCAGGTCCTCACTGGATTTGTGTTTTCTGGAGGGCATCTGATTCAGACGAGGTGTATCAATAGATACACCTGGGCGTTTCGGAGGACACGGTGGAAGCATATAGATACTTACATGAAGTCAATTTCATGTATGTACTTCACTTTTTATTCCCACGCTAGGCGTACGCACACAGGTCAGCGCATTGCTCCGAACTGTACGAGTGCGACCGAGCGATTGAGCCGAGATATCGTGTCCGTGAGCTGTGTCTATAAGAGCATTGCTCGAGCGCGTTTTGTATGTAGATTGTCTTCTGTGCCTATCTATTTTGTAGTGGAAGTATGCCCCGCTTGAGCGAAGCACCGCCGGGACAATCAGCGGCGGAGACCTCTCGCGCTGGGTCAAATGCAAGCCATGGTCCGGAGTAAGCGGGAATTGGTGGCGATTATCTCCTTCTGCGAAGTAGTAATTTAAGCTAAGCAATGATGGCATCCTCACGCCTCAGCCCCAGAGACCCCGACCCCGTCTGCCAGCCACCAGTGGCGTGGACTTGTGGGCTATGAGTAATGAGTTGCTAGCCCGTCCCCGAGTCGTTGGCGGCGTGTATAGTTCCACGCGCGCTTCAAAGAGAGATCAGCGAAAGCGTAGAGGCCAGGGTAAAGGGCGGAAGTCTACTGAGGCTATAGGTCGACTTCTGAAAGGGAAACCCGTTATCCTATAATGCAAAGGGTAACTGAAGAAACATAAGTATGGTTTTTGTTAGAAAAAAATCTGACACTACCATCAACCAGTCATTAGATGATTTTCCACCTCAAAGAAATGATAAATGACAAATGTTAAATTATTTAAAGTAGCCATCTTTTTTAATCGTTTCTTTGATAGTTATACCTTTATACCTGTAGAACAAAAGTTGTTGTTTATGATGTTAGTAACATAGTCCTGAGAAGTTGCCAGTGTTTTACAAATAACCCTGTATGTATATCTGCATAAAATTTATTTTCATACATTAAGTATTGAGTACATAATTATCTACTTTGTATTAATATTTTTTTTTCTTACACAGGAATCTCACCACTCAACTGGATAAAGTCATACAGAATATTACAAAAATCGAAACTGCTACCAATACTATTCCCCGTTTTAATGAAACTACTACCAAAGCTGTTCACCAACATAATGAAACTACTACCAAAGCTAATCACCACCATAACGAAACTACTACCAAAGCTGTTCCCCAGCTTAACGAAACTACTACCAAAGCTGACCCCCACCATTACGAAACTACTACCAAAGCTGTCCCCCACCATAACGCAAATAATACCCAAAACAACGTCACCGATTCTACACCACCGTCTCCGTAAGTTGCAAAACTTTTGTAGTTATAGTTTCAGTTCATGTATCTTTAGATGTAGCACTTAAGACTGTGGAATTATTCGAAAGAACGCGGCTCTGGAATGAAACAGGCGACTGAAGAAACACGTTACAGCTTCATGATTAAAGTTTTTTTTATTACTTATTTTATCAATACGCAGAGGAACCAAGGTTACCGACATAGCACGAAGAATCGCCAAACTTAAGTAGCAATGGATAGGACACATTGATGGCCGTTGCTTGTAAACTTTTTACAGTGACCAAGTGTGTAAGCGGCTTTATTGATTGGCTGTGCTGTGTAGCCAAATTTTGGAATGGGTTAAAGATCTTGAATTGTTTTGAGCAAATCTGACTACTTACTATCTGAAATGGCGACCACGTACCTGTAGACGTAGCGTTGGAAGGCCTCCTACAAGGTGGGCCGATGACCTGGTGAGGGTTGCGGAAACTCGATGGATACGAGACGCACAGGCCCAGTCATAGTGGCAGCACTTGCGGGAAGCCTATGTCCAACAGTGGACGTCTTTCAGCTGAAATGATGATGATGATTATGATGATCAAGAGGTACTCAAAGTGATTAAATCAATATGTACGAACCTCGTTGTCCTCGTATTGTGTGTTCATGTATCACATCGGGGTCTTCAGTTTCTGGGCAAGGTAAACTTTCACTGGAGATTCATACCTCGGGCTGCCTAAATCCAAATGCCTCTGCATGCCTTGCTGACTGACAACACTAACTTATGGCTGTGAGGCTATAAAGTCCTCACAAGGCAGAAGCACGTTAATGGACTTCGAGGAGAGTGAAGACAGCCTGTGTGATGCAGCGCTACTAGTACAAACTGACTCACCAGCTAAATCGGGTGAGGTCACAGCATCTAAAGCTATCGGTGGAGTCGTACAGTAATTCAAAGATGACAACTGGCAGCCTCGTTAGAATTCTTTTCACGCAAGTTGACATCATCAAAGCAACAACAGTTCTTTGATAAAAAACCAAAATTGAAACGAAATATTAATCGTAAATCTTTTTGTCACAGCGTCTCCGGGTCATATGTAGCAGAAAACGCTACGAATACTACTACGACCTATTCAAAGGGAACAGTAGCAGCCATTGGATGTGGTGCTTTCGTTATTGGCACAGTCATCGCCGTTGCTGGTATAATGTCATACACTCGCTACAAGAGACGTACCTATGGTAAAATATATTTTTTATCTACTTATAAAAACAAGGGGGGGTGTTACAAGGTGTAACGTTAAATGCGCAAAACCCTGAAATTAGTTTGATCAGAATAACGAGCAGAATCAATTAAACCACTTTTTAATATAAGTTACATTTTTCAAAAAAATCTTCATTAAAAACTTCGACTTGTCTATTTATGAATAGGTCAAGCCATCATGTGCGCAAACCTGCTGAAATAGGTAAACAAACATAAATAGTTGTAATCCAATCAAATTTTCTCATACACGGGATAATAATAATAATAATTTGAATGCAGATATGAATTTTAAACAAACATAAAACCTTTAATTTTTTAAATGTTTTTTTTTTCCACATAATAAGGTCAATCGAATTAAAAATCATTTGGGGTGTCTAAGGTTTTGCGCATTTAACGTTACACGTTGTATAAATCTGTTTCGTAACTTAATTAATAAATAAACAAGTTTTGAATGAAACATTTTTTTTTCATAGCAAGCTTTTATAGCACGGTATAATATCTATAGATATAATTAAAACTCGTCAAAACGAATCACACGAGCCCAAACGCGATGGGATTTTTGTCGTTTAATTACCAAGCTCCTTCCGGTTCCATCATCAGATCAGCTCCATGTCATAATTATTTTTGCATTGTCATCTAATTTACATAATATGCAAGCAAAATATAAGCTCAATTGGTAGCCGGGAAGTGGATCAAATTTAATTTGCAAGATTTGATTACAAACAAACATCGAGACAGGTGAAACTAAATAAAAGCTTGTCAAAACTTTTTTCAAACGAACTTCCGAAATTAAAGCTATTTTTCACTTTTTTTTTTTGTAAAAAGCGTTTTTATTCTTCACTTTTTAAATGTATTTGTATTGTGGTACCACCATTAAAAAGTACTCCACAGCCAAAATTTCAATAGTGTGCAAGTTCTATAGTAAGGTGTTTATATAATTAAATCATTATAACATTGTGTAACCATCCCAATAAGCCAAGCTCAGGTCTACCTTCCTGTTTCATCATCAGATCAGTTCGACATGTAACCCCCTTTTCTGTCAGTCAGTCTTTGAGTGCACGTATAAACAAACCAATTTTACTTTTTACGACAGTTCTACTATGGTTCCATGAAGAGTTCCGCTCCATATCTTCAAAGTTCATCATCAGATCATAATAATATTTCTATGGGACCAACTTAAAAGCAAAAAATTTTAATAAAAAAAAAAAAAACAAAATCGGTTCACAATTGACCGAAATATCGGTGAGCTTAGGTACGTTAAAAAAAAATACATTCAGCCGAACATAGATTCTCCTTCTTTTTGAAGTCTTTAGAATTATTATAAATCAATTCATTTAAATTTTGGTTTTCATAACAATATTATGTAATCTCCGTTTTCTAATATCTGTTCGGAAATGCTGCTTGAGCACATGCATATTGATATGACTTAAGCAGTTGTCATTATGGAATACTTTAATTTTTTTTTTAATTTGTTTCAGCAGTAAATCCTTGATGTTAAGTGGTTGAAGATCGCAGTCATCGGTCAGCCATCACACCGATTCAAATGAAAAAAGGCACAGATTCAACTGTTTTTTTTTTGCATTAATGTACTTTTTAAGTAAACTTCATAATATTTCCACTTTCTTTTATTTTTCTTCATCTATATCACACTTTACACACACACAAGTACACACACAAGTACAAGTTTGTTTATCAGTTGTCTAGTACCCATAACACAAGCTCTGCTTAGCTTGGGACTAGACGGCGTTGTGTGATAGTTGTGGAATAGTTGTGGAATATATTCTCCGCACTTTGACTATCAGGCGCAAATTGTAGTTTTTATAACCAGAGTTTACCTTTACATCCTTTTCTACGTAAGTATCATAATTATAATAAACTACTTAGCTGCTCCCAGCGGCTTTGTCCGCTTGATAGCAGAAAATTATCCCAAGGGAACATACTTCCGGGATAAAAAGTATCCTATGTCCTATTCCAGGACATGGTCTATCCGTGTACCAAGTTTCATCAAAATTGGTTTTGCCATTTAGGCGTGAAGACGTAACAAACAAATTCACTTTCGCTTTTATAATATTAGCAAGGATATTATGTATTTTCAAAGTGTCAATGTCAGCCGGTTATCTGAGTGACTTAAAATGTGTATCAGTCTTAAAGTTCTGGAAGTTAGGACACTTATCTGAAAATCCCATTAGGGTTGCAAATTGTATCTATTGTACTCCATGGTAATTGACATTCTGTATTCTAATGACTGCTGGACATTGGCACGGAGATGACAGCCGTGGACAGGTGTGCGCTATTATTGAAAAGGTTTGTTCATGCGCGGTGTTATGGCGAATAGAGAATGTACGAAGTCTGGTCAAAATTAAGAGTTAGCAGATAAGAGGCCATGGTCCGAAGCGAGGAGGAGTGGTAGGCGGTCGCCTCCTTCTAGCAAAGGAGGCCGACCGCGTCAGGCAACGGTGCTCTCGCCACCGCCCCCGGGATTCCGATCCCGATTTTCGTCCACCATAGACGCGGGCTTGCGGGCGGCGAGCCATGGTTAGCTCGCTGTCCAACCGTCCGCGCGCCTCAAGGAGTTGCCAGGAACAGCAGGGGCCCAGCTGAGTCAAAGCCTACCGCGGCCAGGGTTATCCGAAAGGGAGTTCGAGCCCCCGTAAAAAGGCTAGAAGGAACGGGGTGGATTTTTAGTCAGTAAGAGTCTGACAATACCTTCCGCTTCACCGTGTAATGTTAAAAAACCCAATTAAGGCTGAAATATGAAAGTCGGTGATGTGATACCTTGAAAAGTATGTTAAGCCTTTGGTCTCTTCCTTTTTGTAGTTGGAAAAATCGTCCAATGACATCTCCGCGCAAAGGTGCGGAGCGGGAGATAGTTTACTGACTAAAAACCTACTTCTGTTCCTCCGTAGCCTTTCGTATCGGGGCCGAATCTCAATTCCAGAAGCAGACTCTTGACCCCTGTAGGCTTCAACCTTGCTGGGCCGGTTACCAGACAGTCGGACGGAGATCTACCCATTGCTCGTCGCCCGCAAGCCGGCGCCTGCGGTGGCTGGAAATCGGAATCGGAATTTTAGTAGTGGCTGGGGCGTGAGGGCCGTTGCTTCACGCATGCGGCCTCTTTTGCTAGCATTACTGTAATGGAACATTAGAGTAATGGAATATAGAATGCACCGGTGCCATTAGAGTTTGCTTTACTGTATCATGTCTAAATTAAAATAAAGATGTCCTAGTCTCATACTTGATACTAACCTCAAGATGTTTAGCAGTCTAAATATGTTAGAAATCGGTATTTGCAACAGCATTTTAGCTAAGGCTACGTCAGACGAGGCAAGAGTTCAATACAAAATTTATTACAATCATTTAAAATACAAAATTTGTCTATGATGGAGCAAAATAGTCAATATTGTGTTAAAGCTGATTTTTAAAAAAAAACCTCAAGATGTCGTGAAAAAAGATGGTGCAGAATGGATCCAGTTATGCAGTATTTTTACTTTATAGGTATTGTTACGTACGTAGGTAATTAAATGCCGATTTACCAATAAAGAACTTTCATCATCATCATCATCATTTCAGCCGATACACGTCCACTGCTGGACATAGGCCTCCCCCAAGCGTCGCCACAACGAACGCTCCTGCGCGTCTCGCGGCTTCCCGCAACCTTCACCAGGTCATCAGACCACCTTGTTGGAGGCCTTCCAACGTTGCGTCTTCCGGTACGCGGTCGCCACTCCAGAACCTTTCGGCCCCAACGGCCATCTGTTCTGCGAGCAATGTGCCCTGCCCATTGCCACTTAAGTTTGGCAATTCTTTGCGCTATGTCGGCAACCTTAGTTCTTCTGCGGATGTCTTCATTTTTGATTCGATCACGCAATGTAACCCCGAGCATAGCCCTTTCCATTGCCCTTTGGGTGACTTTAAGCCTTCTGATGAGGCCCATTGTGAGCGACCACGTTTCGGAGCCATATGTCATCACTGGCAACACGCACTGATCATAGACTTTCGTCTTGAGACACTGTGGTATATTGGACGAGAAGACACCGCGTAGCTTCCCGAACGCCGCCCAGCCGAGTTGGATTCGACGGTTGACCTCTTTCTCGAAGTTCGACCTACCTAACTGGACTGTCTGTCCGAGGTAGACGTAATCTTCCACAACTTCGAGTGTAGAGTCTCCGATCTTGATAGGAGTAGGCGCTACATGGTTGTTAATCATGATTTTGGTTTTATCCATGTTCATTTTAAGACCCACTCTTTCGGAAGCTCTACTGAGGTCATTGAGCATTGTGCTGAGCTCCTCCATAGTCTCAGCCATGACTACTATGTCGTCAGCAAACCGAAGGTGAGTGATGTACTCGCCATTGACATTAATGCCTAGTCCACTCCAGTCCAGAACCTTGAAGACATCTTCCATTGCGGCGGTGAACAGTTTCGGAGAAATAACGTCTCCCTGCCTCACACCCCGCTGCAAAAGGATAGGTTTCGAGATCTGGTCCTGTAGTCGGACTGACATAGTGGCGTTTTCGTACAAACACTTCAGCACCTCAATGTACCGATAGTCAATTTGGCACCGTTGAAGAGACTGCAGCACCGCCCAAGTCTCAATCGAATCAAAGGCTTTCTCGTAGTCCACAAACGCTAGGCAAAGAGGCAGTGTTGACGACCACGGCGCCATCTATGGTCAGCACATCACATCTACGTGACAGCGGGGCGATGAAATCAGCGGCGCGGGAAGCGGAGACCAACAACGCTATAAAACCACCGCGCGCGGTCCAAAATTCCACTTTTTTGATTTTGTGACACGGCAATAAACTATAAACCTTTTTTTATTTGTAAAGTAATTAAATTATACAAAGTACAGAACCAGCCTTGGGTCTCATTTTATACTCCATCGACGACGACCTGTAGAAAACGCTAACATAAATTGGTCCTTCGAGCCGAACATTCTTCTGGAGCAGCGCACCTTCTGGAGCAACGGTCAGGTCAATCCATCCAATTTTCTTTCCAAGTCCTGTGTTCAGTTTGTGCTAATATCGTTCTTTTCGCAAAATTCCAGTTTTTTTCCAAAGTCATTCTCGTCTACCTCCAAAGAATTCACACTAGGTGAAAACTGTCATACGAAAACACTGGGCATGGGATGGTTTTGTTCATCTGATGAGTTATATTTTACTACTAAATGCGATCATGATGTCACTCACACTACTAAACGCAATATTCTATCAATTATCGCACAGATTTACGATCCGTTAGGTTTGCTCACACCAACTATTATTATTGCAAAAATCATATTACAAAGGTTGTGGCTAAATAAAACAGGGTGGGATGACATAGTTCCAACACCGTTAATTTTAGATTGGCAAAAATTTATTACTAAACTAGCTAATTTAGGAAACATACGCATACCACGGTACGTCATTAGAGAACAAGCAGAAGTAGTTGAGTTACATATATTTTGTGACGCTTCGCAAAACGCTTACGGCGCCTGCGCATATGTACGTAGCTATACAGATGCACAGCTGATATCGGTCAAATTGTTGTGTGCGAAGAGTAAGGTCGCACCCGTCAAACCGGTTAGCGTGCCGCGTTTAGAACTATGCGGCGCGGTAATTGCTGCGAAGTTGTTTACAAAAATCACTAACTCATTAAGATTAACGTTCAATAATGTATATTTTTGGTCAGACTCAACAATAGTTTTAGGTTGGCTGAAGATGTCGCCTAACTTGTTAAAAACATTTGTGCAGAACCGCGTCGCACAAATTAATGAACTCACAGGTGACATACCTTGGCTCCACGTACCCGGCAAACAAAATCCAGCCGATTTGTTATCGCGCGGCGTGCATCTGGATTCACTTGAAACTTGTGATATGTGGTGGCACGGACCGCCATTTTTATGCGTTCCTAACACGCAATGGGAACATGACATTTTTTGTAATGTTAATCACGATGAATTACCTGAATTAAAATCAACTAAAACTTTGTTGCTGACTCAAGTAAATTCAGATTGTCTTCTATTCGATAGGTTTTCATGTTTTAGTCGGTTGCGACGTGTAGTGGCGTACGTTATGCGTTTTGTAAATAACTGCCGCACTAAATTAGAAACACAACGACTAACGGGTTGCCTATCAATGGAAGAAATTAATATCTCTGTTCGAATCTTAACTCGAATTGCACAACAACAGTCTTTCTTAAACGTTTATACTACGTTAAAAGAGAATCGTCAAGTAAAAAGCCCACGTAGTATTTCTAGTTTAAACGTATTCCTCGATGAACACGACTTAATTAGAGTAGGTGGCAGATTATCTAACTCAGATTCGTTCTCTTATGACAAAAAACATCCTTTGTTGTTGTGCGGTAAACACAAGTTCACTCGATTAATATTTGAGCATCAGCACAAAGCATTGTTACACGCAGGGGCTCAGTTATTACTGGCCACAATTAGAGATTCTTGGTGGCCTACTAGAGGGCGCAACTTGGCTAAGCAAGTGGTGCACACCTGTATGAAATGTAAGCGTATGCGAGCGAAACCATTGAACATACAAATGGGTAACCTACCTACTGAGCGATTGGCGCCGGGGTATCCATTTATACGTAGCGGCGTGGACTATGCTGGGCCACTGTTCATGTTAAACCGCGAAGGTAGGGGGGCCAAACTAACGAAATGTTATATTTGTCTTTTCATATGCTTCACTACGCGTGCAATACATTTAGAGTTGGTCACAAGTCTTACTACTAAAGCGTACTTGCTGGCTTTGAAGCGTTTCATCTCTCGACGTGGCAAACCATTGCAGATTTATTCCGACAACGGCACGACCTTTGTCGGAGCTTTAAAGTAATTTTCAAATTTTTTAGATACTTCACAATCCGATATAATAGATTTCACAACTGAAAACTCTATAGAATTTACATTTATCCCGCCGTACTCGCCACATTTTGGTGGTTTGTGGGAGGCGGGAGTCAAGTCCTGCAAGTTTCATTTATGTCGCATCGTAGGCAACGCACACTTTACTTATGAGGAATTGAGTACGATCTTAGCACAAATTGAAGCCGTCCTCAACTCCCGACCTATGTACCCAATGTCCACAGATCCGAATGACCTGCTTCCTTTATGTCCTGCCCACTTCTTGATTGGCCGACCGCTCACCGCACCAGCCAGTCGGGACGTCACCGCAACTGCTACACAGCGGCTACCGCGGTACGATCGCGTCGAACAAATGAGGCAGCACTTCTGGCATCGCTGGTCCACCGAGTACATATCGGAACTCCAAAAGAGAACAAAGTGGCAACTCAACCAGGACACTTTGACTCCTGACACCCTTGTCCTAATCAAAGACGACAACTTACCGCCACTCAAGTGGCACCTCGGACGAGTGCTGCAGACATTCACCGGCAAGGATGGCATCTCACGCGTGGCCACCATTAAAACAGCAACAGGTGTTATTCGGCGATCATACCCGAAAATTTGCCCGCTTCTGCATCCGGATGACAATCAGACTAGCAGCGGGTCAACTTCATTGGAACCTGATACTTCCAAGGCCGGGAGTATGTTGACGACCACAGCGCCATCTATGGTCAGCACATCACATCTACGTGACAGCGGGGCGATGAAATCAGCGGCGCGGGAAGCGGAGACCAACAACGCTATAAAACCACCGCGCGCGGTCCAAAATTCCACTTTTTTGATTTTGTGACACGGCAATAAACTATAAACCTTTTTTTATTTGTAAAGTAATTAAATTATACAAAGTACAGAACCAGCCTTGGGTCTCATTTTATACTCCATCGACGACGACCTGTAGAAAACGCTAACAGGCAGGTTATACTCCTCGGTCTTCTGTATAACCTGCCGCAGCGTATGAATGTGGTCTACGGTGCTGAAACCTTTTCGGAATCCGGCTTGTTCGGGAGGCTGGAAGTCGTCAAACCTGCGCGCGAGACGGTTCGTGATGACCCTTGAAAACAGCTTGTAGACATGGCTCAGAAGTGAGATGGGCCTGTAATTCTTAAGCAGGGTATTGTCACCCTTCTTGAAGAAAAGTACCACCACACCTCTGCTCCATGCCTGCGGCGTTTTTCCCTCGAGTATGACGGAATTGAATAACTTCTGAAGGGCCTTTAGGACCGGTTTTCCACCCGCCTTCAGGAGCTCAGCCGTAATTCCGTCCTCACCCGACGCCTTGTTGTTCTTCAACTGCTTCAGAGCCATCCTTATCTCGTACAGGCTGACGTCCGGGATATCTTCAGTGTAATGTCGAGTCAATCTAGCTCTTGGGTCGTTTGCTAGATTTGTATCGGGTTTGGAGACTGACGTGTATAACTGTCCATAAAAAGCCTCGATCTCTCCCAGAAGCTCCGATTTGGCGGATATGACTCTGCCATCATCGGTCTTCAGTTTCGTGAGCTGGCTCTGCCCAATAGACAGATCCCGTGCAAATACTTTGGAGCCCTTATTCCGCTCAATCGCGTCTTTAATCCTCTCGGTATTAAATCTGCGAAGGTCGCGTTTCAGAGACTTCGAGATCCGTTTATTGAGCCGCCGGTACGTGCACACGTCATCTGAAGACTGCAAAGTTATTTCACGCCTCTTCTTCATGAGCTCGAGAGTTTGATCTGTAAGCCTTTTGGTCTTACTTGTACGAGTCTTAAAGAACTGCGACCCGACTGTATGGACAGCTTCCACGAACCCATCATTATATTTGTCCACGGAGCTTTCTAGGCACTCGAAACGATTTTGAAGTTCGAGCTGAAAGCTCTCGGAGTTTTGGATCTGGATCTGTGCAGGACGGAGCGTAGACTTCATCAGTCGAGATCTTTCAAGCCTGACATTAATATTCAATGTGCCTCTTACCATACGGTGATCACTCCCGGTTTTCACCGTATTGATCACAGAGACATCATTGAATATTTGCTTCTTCGTCGACATGATAAAGTCAATCTCATTTTTAGTTACACCATCAGGGCTTAGCCACGTCCACTTCCTGTGCTCACGCTTTCTGAAGAAGGAGTTCATCATGTAGAGGCTCTCCTTCTCCATAAAACTAGCCAGTAGGTGTCCCCGGCGGTTCCGATGTCCAAATCCAAATTGCCCCACTCGCAGCTCATCACCGTCTCGTTTGCCCAGTTTCGCATTAAAGTCCCCCATGACCACGGTGAAGTGAGTCTTAGAGCCATGCATGACTCTGGATATATCCTCATACATGGTCTCTACTCCACTTCGTCGTCGGGGTGTGCCGAGGTCGGGGCGTAAACCTGTATGACCTTCAGCGAATATCTTGAAGATATTCTGAGTATAAGGTACGCCACCCTGGCCGACACACTCTCGATCCTCACCACATTGTTCACGAGGGACCTGTGGACAATAAACCCGACACCACCTTGGGACTGCTGGTCACCCTCCCGGAAATAGAGCAGGTTACCGGATTCGAAGATTATCGTGTCCTCCCCCTGTCTTCGGACTTCAGATAATCCCACAATACTCCATCGTAACCCGCTCAACTCTTCCTCCAGTTCGGTGATCTTCTCGTCGGACCTGAGTGTGCGTACGTTAAACGTTGCCAGGTCCAGTCGTCGACGGTTAGACGTTCTCGCCCGGAGATTTTTAGCACCCCTGACCCCAGGGTTGCGCCTACGCCCGTCCACGTCAGCACAACCGGTGGAGTCGCCGGGCACTTGGGGCCTGTGCCTTATATTACTAGTCATTGGGGGGGGTTTGGACCATAACCCGCCACGCTGGTCCAGTGCGGGTTGGCGGGTCGCCATAGCCTCGTCTGTTTTTCAGCAGGGTGTACCACGTGCAGGTGAGGTTGGCTTGGGTCCCGACAGATGTTGATTGGGCCCCGTATACCCCCCAAGAACTTTATTTACCACAAACAATAAATAATTTGTCCAGTCAACAATAATCCAAATCACAGTTAGCACTAGAGTTCCGTTATACTATCGCCTCGGTCGTTAGATAAAATCACTTCGCACACTTAGGTAGATCGCTCTCGTTCGCAGTCGAAATCAAAACTGACTCACTTCCGTTCGGGGGCTCGTATTTATACGCGGAACAAAGAAAATTCTAGATACTGACGTCTCGGGATAGTTCCAGAACAATAGAGTCGCATCGCGGGCCCATAAATCAATTTTATGACTTTGTCCTTCGCGAGTCACTCACGCGAATTTCGACTCTATTGTTAACGGCGGAAAGTACCATTTCCCTTATCCACCTACAGATACCTACAGATTACATACCTACTAAATAGTAGGTACGACGAGTACCTATGACGGAATGTTCGAGATCTTGCCAGGCTAGGTAGGTACTTTGGTTCTAGAGCTTTCGAACAGCAATGCGTTTTAATTATTCGTTGTCACTCTTTATTTTGTCGGAGATATGACGTGTTGAAATTTAACGGCGTAACAGTATTAAGGTGGTGCATCACGACACAAATTTTCATTGTTTTTCATACAACCGCAAATAACTGATTGACGTTATTACACATTTTTCATTAGATATTTTGGAAACACAGTATCTTGTGGATATTATCTAGGCTTCTATTGAAATTTCTAAATTTGTGTAACACTAATCCAGTAATAACCTCTGAAAATCAGCTTTCTGCATGAACTTTGACACTTCATAATTTCAAAAATTAAAAAGTCAAGAAATAATAAGCCTTGCAAATATTAAGATTCTTATTTAAATGACGCCAATTTTTTTCAAAAACTTTTAACATTTTAAAACAAGGTATTTCCTGGGACAAGTTTTGTAAAATATTCGAGTAGAATATTTTACGAAATTTGCACCAGGAAATAATCACGGAATTACCGAATACTAACAGAGTTTTCAGACGTGATCTCTCTTTTTTTGCGTTGCCTTTTCGTCAAACATCGCGTTGGATTGCATTAAATGAAGCAACACGCTTTTAAACCATGTTCGATGTTGACGTTAAGCGAGTGGAAAAGCAGCCTCTTAAAGATAAAGATAAAGATAAAGATACTTTTATTTTGCAAATATGGGTAGCAGTAAAGATGACAGAAAAATATAGGTAACAAGTTCAGCCATTTTACCATGTAGGCATGCAAAAGACATAAAATTTAACACACCACCACCAAATACAATTTTAAAATAATACACAATGCAGTATTAACAAGTAAACAATAACAAAGAAAATATTAAAATTAACTTAAAACACTACTATTAATTTTTTAAACCATTATATTCTATACTTAAAAAATCTTTCTCATTCAGGTACTCACTGAAGTTATAATATGCTTTCACCACTAAAAAGGTTCGAAGTTTTTTTTTAAATAATGATAATGGAAGCTCTTTCCAACTCTTAGGCATCTTATTATAAATGACTGGAGCCATGCAGTAGACACTTTTGCGCATAAGTGCTGTCTTAGCTGGCTCCTGACATAGCAGGCTATTATCACGTCTATTGCGGGGAAATACATCAGCTATGCGTTTAAAACGACTAGGGTTTGTCTTCACAAACACAGCTACTTCTAGGATATACAAACCAGGCAATGTTAATATCTTGTGATTTTGAAAATATGGTTTACAACTATCAGTAGGCTTTAGCTTAAACATCGCTCGGATACATCTTTTTTGTGCCTTGAAGGCGATTTCTCTTTCGGTAGAGTTTCCCCAAAATATGATCCCATACCTCAAATGTGACTCTACTATTCCGTAATAGGCAGTAAGAAGTACATCTGTGTTGGTTATGGTTGATAATGCGTGTAAAGCATATGCAGACTTACTCATTTTCTTACATAAAACATCAATGTGGGATTTCCAATTTAATTTTTGATCTATCTGTAGACCCAGAAATTTTGTACTATCAACTTCTTCTAATGTATTATTCCTATAGTGTATATTCAAGTTAATACTAGAGGTCTGTTGTCTAAATTGAATAAGTTTCGTTTTATTCAAATTTATTTTCAAATTATTTGACTCTAGCCAGTTTAACGTCTGTTTTATACTATTGTTAATGTCACTCTCATACGTCACTATACTTTCACAAGGTACTGTAATCGTGCTATCATCCGCAAAAAGTGTTATAGGTCGCTCAATAGATTTTGGTAGATCATTAATGTATAAAATGAATATAAACGGACCCAAGACGCTGCCTTGCGGCACCCCAAATAATACTTTACGCTCTGAAGACCAAAATGTCTCTTCATGTTTAGTAGCTATATTAATTTTACTGACTTCAGTTATCTGTTTTCTGTTTTCTAGGTATGAGCTAAGTAAATTAAGGACATTGCCTCTGATCCCATAGGCTTCGAGCTTGCTTAAAAGAGTAGCGTAGTGGACATACTCGAATGCCTGGGTCATGTCACAAAATATACCACAAACAGGGTTTCGGCGATCAACATTTTTAATCACATTGTATATAAAATCATATATCGCCATATTAATCGTCCTATTTAAACGAAATCCTTTCTGTTCTTCGCACAAAATATTATGTTTATCTATAAATTTATAAAGTTCCCTATAAATATACTTTTCAAAAATTTTTGAAAATACTGGAATTAATGATATTGGTCGGTAGTTTTCCATTCTTTCTCTATTCTCTTTTTTAAAAAGTGGCTTAATAATTGATGTTTTTAATGCCTCAGGAAAAACACCTGCGCTAATACTTAGATTTAATAAATGACTTAAATGGCCGCTTATTTCTCTTGACACCTGTTTTAGTATTTTTGTGGCAATACCGTCATATCCTACACTATTTGTATTTTTTAATGAAATTATGATTCTTTCTATATCTAGTGGTATACTAGGAGCCATAAACATTGTTTTATTATTGTTATCAATTTTATTATATATTGGTTTGCTAGTCACATCAAGTTTCCCTTGTACTTTGTCTATAAAATAATTGTTAAAAGCTTCAGCAATGTCTTTGGGTTTTGAATAAAAACTGTTATTATGTATAATTTTAGTAATATTTGATTTAGGTAGATTATATTTAGCACGATTAATGATTTGCCACGTAGTTTTCGACTTATTTGTAGATGAATTTATTTTTTCATTATTTTGCGCCTTTTGTGTTAGATGTATAATTTTTTTGTGTAAGCGAGAGTAAGCAGTGAAAGTATGTTTATTAATTTTACTTGGGTTTAACCGAAATTTCCATAAAAGATTTCTTTTTTTTTTTACTGCCTAGTTTGATTCCCTTAGACAACCATTTAGGTTTCTTTAAGACATCTATTTTGATTAATTTAATTGGAAAACACAAATCATATATTAATTTAAATAAATCAAGAAATTTATTATAGGCTTCATTTGGATCGATTGTGTCATAGATTTCCGCAAAGGATAGACTTTTTATGTGATTTTTAAATTTCACAATATTTTCTACACTATATTAGTCTCTCTTAGCCGTGTACCAATAATTTATGAGACATTTGGATTGAACTGGACAATGAAGCAGCTGTGCCGTATGATCGGACAAAGCCAGTTCTATTACTTCAGTTTTACATGCTTTACCGAAATTATGAGCAAAATTGTCTATACAAGTCATACTGGCTATGCGAGTTGGTTGTTTTAATGCTAGTTTTAAGTTATAACTCATTAAAAGACATTCGAAAGCATTTGAGTGGCTATTAGGTTTAAGCATGTCTATATTAAAGTCCCCAGCTAGTATAATGTTGTTATATCGTGTGCGTGATATTTCTTGCAAAAGCGTTTCCATTTTATCAAAACAGTGATTGAGATTATTTATATTTGGTACTCTGTAGATACAGACGACAATTATTTTAAAATCGGTTAGCTCAATCGCACAGCATTCGAATATACCTGATGAAGACAATTTAGAAATTTTAGGTATTTCCTTATATTTGAGGCCATTTTTTACAAGTATACATGCCCCTCCTCTTTTTCTCCCTTCTCTACAGAAATAGGCAGCTAGGCTGTAATTTGGTACATACAATTGATGTTGGCACCCCTCCATAATGAAGTGTTCTTTTATGCATAGAACATCCACGTCTTTCTTTTTTTCAGATAATTCATCCAAACAAACAGTTAAGACATTAGCCTTGTTTACTAAACCAGCAATATATTGATGTAAAATTTTAAAATATTGATTATAGAAAAAACTGGTCGTTAGTCGTATCTTTTGTGCTTGAGGGAGAAATAGGGGGAGACTCACCGCAATCTCGAACAGATAAATGAAAATCGTCACCACTATTGATCTCATCAAGCATTAAATTAATGTTTTTAAATATGGTTACCATGCCATTCCTATTGATAGATCCACTTCTTGGTAAAAACATTTTATAATCATATGACAAATAAAAGTTAGTATCAAACAAATATGCATATTGATGGCTACATGCATCCAGGTATAAGAGACTGTTAAATGTTTCTATTCTTCCGTTAAACATCATAAAATAGTCATTGATTTTAAATGTTGGTGCACATATTATAATATTAGTATAATTTATTTTTAAAAGTGTTTCACGTAAATTAATTATGATATCAACATAGTTGTTAGTTCGACGAAAGTCTTCCTCGCCGATGAAGATCAGGCAGTAATCGTCCATAGTGTAGTTCTTCAATTTGAGATCCAAATTCTTGATAAGCTTCTCTAGACCATATCCCGGTGTTAAGTAGTGACAAATTTTGTAATTTAGGAATGTATTTTCTGCAATCGTTAGTATTTTGTTTCTGTTGTTTGTACTCAGAATGCATAACTTTCTTTGGTCTTGTATATTTTTTGGGTGTTTATTATTATGTACATAATATATCTCATTTTGGCTTTTCTGTTCTGTAACTTGTGTATTGGTGTCCTTGTAATTCGAGTTGCAAGTTTGTGAACCATTGTTGAAAATATTTTTTTTCTCAATTTTCTTTTTCATTTTCCGCATCGAAGTTGGTGGGGTGGAAGAGGTTTCTCCGTATCCCACCTTTTTGTACAGTTCTATAATTTTTTTACATCTTTCCAATTCCCATTTTAAGTTAGTATTTTCTGCGTTTAAATTATCAATTTCATTGTTTGCAATTATTAGTTCCTCCTGTACAGATGATAATTTTATTTGTAACTCACGTACTTCTAAACTCTCGCATGTGTCGGGTAGACTTTGCATCGTTGTATCGAAAAGCGACGAGTCTGACATAATTGACACATTATTATGGGAGTTCATATTCCGTGTTTTCCTTAATGTAACGTTAGTAGAGCCTCCATTCGACATTTTAGAAATTAAGTATCAGTTTCAATTTGTCCAAAAATTATTCTTGCAAAAACTTAAAATTGTTTTTCACGTTATAAATTGCTACAAGTATGTTCAGTTGTTATTAGAGAACATACTATTTTCTATTATAAATTAAAAAAGAGTAAGTTGCTTGACTGAGGTTCGAACTCAAGACACGATGTTAACGGAGCGTAGGTAAAGCTTTATGCCACTGCGCCACACGGGTCGTTAATACGGCCACATAAATAGGTGTTCGCTTTCTGTTATTTTGTAGAAAAATCGTTAAAACGCAGAGTTTAAATTTTTATAAAGTTTTTAGGTACACCGTCATCACTTTTTTTTATTTATATTTTTCCGTGTTTTTGTGGTTGCACTGAATTGAATCACTTTGGTAATTATGCGTCGTTTTGAAAATTGTACACTATTAGACTATTGTTTTAAGTTCTGTTATATTTACTTTACTGATGTTGTCACTTTCACACTGTTTATATTTTAAAGTTTTGACACTGGTATCTTAACAGGTTTATTTGGCTCTGTGACAATCTGTACAATCTGTACAATCTGTTCTTACCTATTTTATTACTTTAAAGGATGATACTGCCAACACCATCTTGTTTCCTATAGAACGTGCGCAAAGATCAATTCTAAAGATTACCACATTACAGTCTTTTAGATTTTCCACATTCGCGATTCGCAGCAAGCAACATACTTATGGAATACTACTATGATATATACTTTCTTACCGCTCTGAGCTTTCTTTTGACCTTTTAAAAGAGTTATAATGATTATTATTATTTGTTATGTATTTATTTATTTCAGATTCTGGGGTCCTTTGAAAGGTGTACGAGTGGCCAACGCCAACTCGCAGAGGCCCCTTGATAAAATTTTCATAGAACGAGATACCATCCCACAATTATCCCTATACGCGCTGTTAGTGCATACAAAGTTAACCCTCAGTTAGTGGAAAACTATTGCGATATGGAAACAAAGATTTAGGGCTATGGTTTTGGAAGGCTTAAGTAAACTGATAACCAAAAACTATGCTAAGACAATGGCCCTTTCCTGAACCATTGTTGTGCACGTTACCCCCTGCCTGTTAAGTCGATGTCTATTATTAAATTGTTACAAAAGGCAGGGGGTGATTTGCTGTCAGCAACAGCAGGGACCCAGCTGGGTCGAAGCCTACTGGGGCCAGGGTAATCCGAAAGGGAGCTCGAGCTCCGGTATGAAGGCTAGCAAGAAAGGGGCCGGTTTTAAGCCAGTAAGAGTCTGACACTATCTCCCACCCAACCCAAGATTGGGGGTTGTCATTGGATGATTTTTGCCAACCATAAAAAGGGGTGATTTGCATTCTTAAAAAATGGGCCCCCGAAAACGGTCGCTAGCACGAAGTGATGTAGCAATAAGAGGGCAACATATCCTGAGGAGCTTGATGAGTGGAGAGGTATACCACGGTTATCAGGACAATCCTGGAAAAGTGAATCTTTACTCAAGCTTGGTAAGAGCTTTGTTCCTGGTCAGTTTTCACCACGGCCGGCTAATAAAAGCAAGCTGGAGATGATGGATAAAATTTCTCTCGGGAGATTGCCTACAGTTCGCCATAAAACTGTTCTGTGGATTGTATCTATCTTAGTTTGGCCTCTCACCCAATGATATGGCAAAACAAACTCTATTAGTTCAGACCAGCCCCCCTAGCTAAGTTAAAACCGTTTCGCTTGCGTCGAACGCTTCGAGTTGACCTTGCCACCAATTCTTTTGCTCTGACCACGTGACTGAGCGTTGAGACGACGTTATTCCTGTACATTTCAAGCTTTCTACAAGCGTTAAACATTGCAGATAAGCAACTTGGCTAGGGGTACTGGGATTTATTAGATCATCGTCAACGTAAGTACGGCGACGGGTTATTACGTATTATTATTTTGGAACGTAAGCTTTTTTTTTGGGGCTAGTTTTAAACTACATTAACAAGCCAAGCCAAGGGTTTGTGAGTGAATCTGCATTAATTTTCTTACTATACTGCAGGTGTTTAAAATTGCAGTTTTTTGGAGGGTAGTGTAAATTGATTCTTTTAGGTCTATTAGTTTGAGGCTGTGGTGGTGTTGATGAGGCCCGACTTCCGTAGTCAAGACAACAATAGGTATTAAGTACACTTTTTCCTGCTAGTAGTATTAGTATTTGACTTAGGTAGTAAGTATACTACTCTGTCAAGAAAGTACCGGGAAAAGATCAATAATACACAAAATGTCTGTTATTCATCCAAATTTATTTTATCACCTTCAAAGTATGCTCCTTTAGAAACGATACACTTGCGCCAACGAATAATCCATTCATCAAAACATTTTATAAACGCTGCTTCCTGAATTGAGTTCAGTTCTCGCCGCGAATTCTCCTTTATGTCTTCTATCGATTGAAAACGGGTGCCACGAAGTGGTAATTTGAGTTTAGGAAAAAGAAAAAAGTCAGCAGGAGCCATATCTGGTGAATATGGTGGTTGCTGGATGGTATTTGTTGAGTGTTTGGTCAAAAATTCATTCACAATGATAGCCTTGTGCGAAGGCGCATTGTCGTGGTGCAAAATCCAAGAATTTTCTTTCCACAAATCTGGCCTTTTTCGTCGAATTTGCTCTCTTAAACGCCGCATAACGCTCAAATAATATTCTTTATTTACCGTTAGATCTTCTGGTAAGAATTCAGAGTGCACAACACCGCGATAGTCAAAGAAAACCGTCAACATGACTTTGACTTTTGATCGCTTTGGCGTGGTTTTTTCGGTTTCGGATCAGTTGGAAGGCGCCACTCCGAAGCTTGTTGACTAGTTTGCATGTCAAACTCGTAAACCCACGTCTCGTCACCAGTAAAAATGCGTTTCATGAATGTTGGGTCCGAACTGACTCGTTCTAGCATGTCCTCAGCGACTTTCATGCGATTGAGTTTTTGGAGAAAATTCAGATCTTTTGGGACTAGCCGAGCAGCAACATGTTTCATACCCAAATGATTAGTTAAAATGCTACGGATCGACTCGTGAGATACAGAAAGTTCGGCGGCTATCTCTCTCAGAGTTGAATGGGGATTTTCAGTCACTATTTCCTTCACTTTTGCGATGTTAACTTCAGTTGCAGACGTTGACGGCCTACCAAAGCGAGGCAAATCTTCCATCACATCTCGACCGCTTTGAACGCTTTGAACCACTCATAAGCACGAGTTTTTGATAAAGTCGATTAACCGTAAGCCTTCTGTAACATTTTCAGTGACTCCGAACACGAAATTCCATTGGCGATGCAAAATTTAAGACAAACTCTTTGTTCGATATTTTTGTCCATTATGAAATTCGCAATACACACTATATATGATATTACTAAAACCAGCACTGTATTTAATATAAATAACAGATGCAACTCAAACTCCGCGACAAAATGGAAAACAGTTGTGCCAATCTAACAACTACAAAAAAAAACAAAAATTTGATGTTGGAACCATAAACAAATCATCCATTCCCGATACTTTTTTGACTGAATGTACGTTATCACATGCTATCAAATTTTAAGGAAAGAGAAAAACACAGTGGTTAATTAAAATAATAATGTATATATTTTAAGGATAACTGGTATTAAAATGTTAGTATATCTGTCAATTGCGAGTTTTATTTGTATGCGAGTTCCGTACTTGGTTGGAAAAATGCCTTTTCCAAAATTAAGAGAGTTGATTTGATCACTGAGTTTATCTTAAGCCGATCTTCAATTTTATTAAATTGATGCCTTTCTATTTATATAAATATATATATAGTAAATCTGTCAATTGCATACAGCTGCAATTGAAATAGAAACTACAGATCAAAAATTTAATATCTTAACAGGAATCTTAAATTGTTTCCAAATGTTACTTCAGTACCGTATAATAATAATCAATTTATTTTAGACCAAGCAAGACCATAAAATAAATCGAACCATAATACAATTACACGTGCACAAATAAATTACACATACAGAAACTATACACAAACATTTTACATATACACAAACAAATTAAAAATACAAAATCAAAAGGACAAAACTTAATAATAAGAAATCTTTAGAAGATCGACTGCCGAATGGAGAAAAAGCGAAAAGAGAGAGGCATCGTCATTAGTGAGACGAGGTTGATAAATCTCCGGTTTGTTGATGACATTGATCTTTTTTCTTCATCAGTCACCGAGCTCAAACGCTTGCTACAAGACCTAAACATAGCAAGCTTTAAGGTTGGACCAAAGACCAAAGTCAAGATGAACAAAGTGCCAAAAAACGTTAACGTAGAGGAAGAGACAATATAAAATGTTCAGGAATACCTGGACCAAATCTCTTTCCAGAGATCACAAGTCATACTGAAAACACCTGGAGAAGCATGCAGCTGGTGGTCCATGAAGGACTTATTCAAAGGTGAGTTGCCCATTTCTTTGATGTTGAGAATTACTATTGAATTTTCCCGCACTAAGTTGGAACGAGAAGGAAAGTCCGACTTTCACTGCCTAAAACTCGCCTGAGGCCTTCAGCTGTTCTTTGCATTCTATGGTCACGGTCATTCTTTCAAACTTTCCTATAGCCCTCGCAGGCATCGACTCAACTGGGCCCTAATTGAAACCGTGCACTCACTTCTGTTGTTTTATAAATGTTAGCCATCCCTTTATCTCGTATTACTGCTACATAGGTTAACTTGTTTAACTAACTAACGCGCGGACATAGGTTAACTTGTTTATAAAATAATATAGATTAGGTAATGGACACAAAAAGATACAGAACCCCAAAAAGTGTTTTTGGTAATTCCGTCGAATGTGCATATCGATATGACCGACATTGGTACTCGTAAATACGAATTAGTGCAGAAAACCGGAAAAACGTGGTTTCTTGATTAAATTTTTAAAGTTTTTCTCATTATTAAATTTTTATCGTCTAACTGCATTAGCAAATATTTAGAGTTGTGACAAAAAACTGTTTCATTTTAATATTATCGCCAATGAAGTGAACAGTATCCTCGACAAAATGAATTTATTCAATTCTATAACATTTTGGATTTTGGTAAGAAACTTTTTAATTTTGTTCTTATAATAATTATTCATGTTTTATTTTAACAAGGAAACCTTTTTTACTTTTCATATACCAGTATTTATTTCTGTATGTATTGCTTATAAAAAATACCTACTGCCTGTATAAAAATAATAGAAAAAATGTTTATAACATTGTTTTATTAATTAATATGTATGTATTTAGAAATATATAAGTATTTTTATATAGTTAATTATTATTACAAGCTTTTATTTAATTTCACCTGTCCCGATGGTTGTCGGTCAAATCTTGCAAATTAAATTTGACTTACTTCCCGGTTACCGATTGATCTGAAATTTTGCAAGCATGTGTAAATCAGATGACAATGCAAAATTATTATGGCTTAGAGCTGATCTGATGGTGGAACCGGCAGGTGGCTGTAGGAACTTAGTAGTTAAACGACATAACCCCATCCAGTTTGGGCTCGGTTCGTCTTGACAATTATTAATTATACAACGTGTAACAAAAAGGGGGTATACATACCAAGTGCAAGGCCTCTTGATAAGATAACAAACGATACGGAAAGGGTTTTCTAACCTTATGTTTACATGGTAGGAAGTTGTGATTTATTCCATACATATGATACCAGAAACCGAACATTTCAAACTGAAACCAATACATCACTAGCAAAAGTCAGCTGATCGGTGTCATTGAACTGTTTATGACTAAAAACAAACCTCTTACTCCTGGTATTTCTTCAAACAGTGGATAAAGGGTTCCGCATGTTTATTTTTTATAACATTTTTTTTTTAAGAAAAATAGTTTTAAGAAGAAATAAGTTTTTCCTACAAAGACTAAGATTATGTTTGTGTACAACAAACCAAACCAAAAACTAGAGCGAGTGCGTGCGTTGGACATCGAAAAACCTGCGCGCCGCGTAGGCCCGTGTTCGTTAGCGCGCAGCGCATATTATTTTTCGTGCGACTCACGCCGCTTTTAGAGGAGACTTAATTAGATAAGGGTATTCGTAAGGATATGGAATAATTAGGTACCTATCTGGTATTTACGTGAAACAATAAGAAATATCTACATACTTTTTTATTGTTTTCGTAGATAGGATAGTAACAAATACTTAATTTACGAAAAATTTAAACGAAGTACCTACCTACGTAAAATCTAAACGAACGTTGTACTCGGCGTTAGACGCTGCGAAAAAGGATTTCATATCTGTTAAAATGAACCCAAATATCATTTCTAAGCAACTTATGTGCCTCCTGGTACAAATAAACTCCCAGTGGGTTCCGTTCTTGAATTTAATTTAATTAGAGGACTTCAATAAGTTGTCACTTTTTGCAGGGTCGAGATGAATTTTCTTACGTACCTAATTCTTTTTATGTCGGTTGCTATACATAGGATATGTACTTAGTTAACAAGAAATTAATTATTTAGATGTAGTGTGCGCATTCACGACGCCGCGTGAATGCGTGTGAGTTTAATTTTACCCCGAGATTATAATCAAATCAACAAATCTTTCACGTTTATTTCTAAAAAAACTATACGTTTGCGCACAATTAGGTCTTTGCGTAACTTTTTGCCTTTTCTACAAAAACATTACTAGTAGTAGCACAGTTTAGTCTTAATTTATCATTTTAAAATAAATGAAAAACATGCGAAAGTACTAGGAGTCCATAAGAAACGAGAATTGTTATTGATAATTTTAAAAAACGGTTCACAGATCCCTAAAAAATTCCTTTGAGAAGCTCAAATGTTATTGAACACGATAAAATAGTTTTGTCCCAGTCGCACGCGCCGCCTGCGTGTTTAATGTGAGAGAGATGGCAATGTTGTCGTCGTCCGTTCGGCTACTCTCTTTGGCGGTACTGGCGGCGTCTTTGTACGCGCCGAAAGTCAAATTTAGGTAAATAAATAAATATAATTTTGCATTAGTGGATGACCAATAATCTTACGATGCAGTCGCATAGCATAATTATCCGTTCCGGTGTTTGTGATTTGGATTTTAAACATTATTTTATTGCAGTTGTGATAATCGTGTGTGATGGCATTTCTATGGTGATGGTGTTAAGTAATAGTGAATATTATGAGATGATGTTGTGTGTCGGAAGAGAGGACGGCCCGTAATGTGCGAGCTGCTCGCGAACTTTATCGTCCTCGATTTATCGCGGGTACCTAGAAGGAGCTGAGCGCCGACAGTTTCTTCGGTGGCTGGCTTCCATCGGATAGTAGGTAGGTAGGTACATTCACAGAGTACTTTGTAACATAGGTACTGAAAGGTACATCGTCTGCAACAAACTGGTAACCACGCTTCTGGTTTAGGGGGTCGCCCAAACACTATCGATCCAGAATTTGAGGAGGCCGTACTCGAGCATTTTGAAAATAACCCACGTAGGTACTAGCGCACTCGGCGAGCTGCATTAGCGCTGTATACCTCTAACCATATGCAAGTAGGTATGGCGAGTGTTGCAGAATGAAGGTCAGCACCTCTTCCGTCGCATCCAGGAACTGACACCTGCAGATATTTTGCCTCGCGTGACCTTCTGCTTTTTTGAGGCAAAATTTTAAGTAGGCAGGTACTAGGCAAACAGCGTTTCATTTACATACGCGCCGCGCGTATCGAAATCAGGTAGAATTAGGAAGAGAGGTACTAGGCGATCAGATTTACAGAAGAAGTCTTTATTAGTATTAGCAAGTGACGTGGAATGTTATTGACCCTCGTAGTGTTGTGACACGTTTGTTATGATTTGAATTCGAGAATCATACGATACCAAGGATACCAAGAATTTGGTATCAATTCTTTGAGTAATTTATTTTGAGCTGAAACTTTGTGTAGAGATTCTATACCACCAGTAAACTTCAGGGCTTTTTGATGTATATACCCTTTTTGTTACACGTTGTATATGTAGGTGTATCGAGCTATAAAAGCTTGCTAGACAAAAACGATTTTCATTAAAAACTTGTTTATTGTTTCAGTTATACATCACAGTGATCGAAGGATCTCCGGATACGTCTAAAAAGAGTTCGGTTTAGTAAGTATTAAAACTTTTTAATTCATTTGACTGTTAATAGGTACATGAATGAACTTATATAGTGAATCAATTATGGACACCCTCCGTATAAGGTCGTAAGGCAAAAATTGATTTCTTTCAGAAAAACCGCTTTGTAACTGTTTTTTATAAGTAACTAGCTTTCACCCGCGGCTTCGCCCGCGTTAATTAATATACTTAACTCTTTTTCCCCCATTTTCGCACTTTAAAAAAAAATAGCCTATGTCCGTCTCCAGGGTCCCAACTATCTCTGTACTGGGCATGCCACAATTATGGCGGTAAGTCCCATCTTTGAGGCGTGGCTGGAAAGACCTCACGGCGTCCTTACCTTCCGCATGACGCAGGTCCTCACCGGACATCCGTCTCCGCCGCCGATCGCCCCCACGAGGACACTGCGATGCTCCGCCCAAGCAGGGCACACCTCGACTGTGTGCTCCACCGTGTCCTCCGGGCATTCCGCACAGTGATGACACCCGGGCGTCTCTTCCGCTTGAATCCGGTGCAGGAATCTCCCGAACTCGACATGTCCGGTGAGAACCTGCGTCATGCGGAAGGTAAGGACGCCGTGAGGTCTTTCCAGCTACGCCTCAAAGAGGGGACTTACCGCCATAATTGGAAATGATGCTGATGATGATGATCTGAAAAGATATTTTTTCGTACCGCTAGTGTTAACGCCTTGACCAACAATTCAACTACGAGGAAAGTATCGTCAAAATTTGATTATGAACGTGTGGCGGTCAGTTACCAAACACCGCAATGTTAAACCACATGATGATAAGATCGAGTTACAAAATAAGAAGTTTTTTTAACATTTAAATTTCAGTAACAGGAAAAGTTATAATTGGCTTGGTTATAAGCTGTAATAAGAAATATACATAAAATAAATATTTTAATATTTTTTTATGGTAAACCGGGCGACCGTTACTGACCGGCATATATTGCCCCGGTCAGTAACGGCCACTTGCAAAACTAGAGACACATTTATTTTGAACTTATTTATAATAATTTATAAGTATGACAGCGATGTAAACAATGTGGGCTGATGTTAGAAGTGATCACTTCATGATAATATATGCAAATAAAACCAGCCATATCGTTTAGTAAAGATATGGATACAAGACTGGCGGATACAAGACTGAATATCATCATCATCACCCTTTTTAATGTTCCCACTGTTGGGACTCAGGCCTCCTCTCTAGGAGAGGGACCTCTATATAAACTTGAGCGATTGCAGACTCGGCTGGGCAGCGTTTGGGAAGTTACGCGGTGTCTTCTCGTCTAATATACCACAGTGTCTCAAGACGAAAGTCTATGACCAGTGCGTGTTGCCAGTGATGACGTATGGCTCCGAAACGTGGTCGCTTACAATGGGCCTTATAAGAAGACTAAAAGTCACCCAAAGGGCGATGGAAAGGGCTATGCTCAGAGTTTCCCTGCGTGATCGCATCAGAAATGAAGATATCCGCAGGAGAACCAAGGTTGCCGACGTAGCTCGAAGAGTCGCCAAACTTAAGTGGCAATAGGCAGGGCACATTGCACGCAGAACAGATGGTCGATGGGGACGAAAGGTTCTGGAGTGGCGAAGGCCTCCAACAAGGTGGACCGACGACCTGGTCAGGGTCGCGGGAATCCGATGGATGCGTGACGCACAGGACCGGTCGTTGTGGCGACGCTTGGGGGAGGCCTATGTACAGCAGTGGACGTCTTTCGGCTGATATGATGATGATGATGATGATGATTGCAGAATTTATGCATCCGCTTTATTTTTGGCCTCCGCAAATACGACCGTGTGTCGGAGTTTCGGACCAGATTAAGGTGGCTGCCAATTCGTCGTCATCGAGATAATCACATTCTATCTCTTCTCTTTACTATTCTGCACAATCCCAATGCTCCTCAACACCTTAGTGACGCTTGAGTACTTTGTACCAAGGGGTTAACCCTGTCGCACTATCAATTCTCTTTTCCTTCAAGATCCCATCATCAGATCCTAATTTGGTGACCATGGGACTACCTCAGAACTATCTACTTTCGAACAAAAAAAGAATTTTGAAAATCTGTCCACATTTGACGGAGTATTCGATGAACAAACATACAAAAAAAACATATAAACAGCCGAACGTAGTACCTCCTCCTTTTTGGGAAGTCGGTAAAAATACATAGTCACTGGGCTATCCAGGCGACTGAGAAGTTGCTTTGCTCACGCAACTAGCTGTGCGCTGGCTCCTAGTGCCCGCTATAACCTGCCATGACCTGTGTTGTACTTAGTGTCGATGGTGTCCGTTTGTGACCTTTTTTAAATATTTTTGGGAAAAAATATAAGAATAAGAATAATTTATTTTGCAAACATGGGTATTAGTAAACAGGTGATTTTTTTTATAATAGAGTTCTCCATATTTTGCCATCACTTTGGCATGCAAGGCATTGCGTGTAATTTCAAATCTGTTGGGGTACCAACCAGAATTGAAACAAGTCATTTTTGGGGACAGCTTTACGCAATGCCCTTTATAAAATAATTTTGCAGAATCGTACAGAGCTCTCAAAGCTGCATTCAAAAATATATGACAGTACTATATTATGGGTATATCTAAGGTCCAAAACACTTGGGTTAGGTTAGGTTAGGTCAAAATTTATAATGCTTTGTAAAACCTAAACCCCATACTTTAGAGATGTGTCGCTATAATAAAAAATACACTATTTAACCGGCCGCTTCGAATGACACCTGTCTCATTTCTGTTGGAGGGTGGGGACGGTGCCCATACAAAATCCTGCATTCCCCTTTAATTCATGAATCCCCAAGCGACCACCGGTGGCCGCGCATCTATTGTCTTACTATTGTGTCTCTAATTGACGGTATCTGAAGGGTTAATAAACAATAATATAATATATTCTACAACTATCACACAACGCCGTCTAGTCCCAAGCTAAGCAGAGCTTGTGTTATGGGTACTAGACAACTGATATACATACTTATATATTTCTAAACACATACATATTATAGATAACACACACGACAATGTAATATAACATGGTGTAAAAATAACTGGAGTCGATTCAGTTACTGACTCTGAACAAACTATATTCAGGTTTCGCATTATATACTAAAAATAATGTTCTTTAAAAGCCTTATTACTATTATTATATCTAGCCCATATTGTCCCACTGCTGGGCAAAGGCCTCCCTCCACTCCCTCCAATGTTCCCGGTTTTGAGCCACTTCTTTCCAATTCCCAAGGAAGCCATCCAAGTCGTCCCGTCCCCTTAAAAGCCTTAAGTAATATTTTTTTTTACTTTACAGCATTCCCAGGATTGAAAGTAGAATGTTGAAATCTGTGACTTGTGATTGTGTCGTGTAAGTCTATTGTTATATTTGAATGCCGTAAAACATCTAAAATAAACATACCGATGCTTTGAACATATTTGTGTTGCTACCATACAGTATGTTGTTCTTGTGGTTGGAGTTTAACATAATTATGATTATCGAAAACAAAGCGAAACAGTCCAGGAGCGAGTGAAGCGTGCTTCACAATTTGACAAAGCGCCCCACTTCAGCATGCGATCAAACTACGTCATTTCGAGTTGTTTTGAATGGTTTTTTAAATTCTATTTTTTTTAAACATCGGTATTTTACTTAAGATGTTTCAATTTGCATTATTAAGACACGTATGCAAAATAACATTATATTTATATTGAAGAAGAAGGATACTAATTTGTTGTTTTTTTTTAGCGATTTCACTACCACACCGCCGTTTAAACTGGTAAGTTTTGACATTGTATTTAAATGTTTCTTGATCTTCTTGACCTAATAACACTGCCAGTCAGTCATACAGTAAGAAATAAGTATCTCTATAGGTTATAATACTCTATATCTCAAACGGCGTAAATATAATAACCTCATTGGAAATTATATGTTTGAGCCGTTTGGGGTTGAAACACTAGGGCCTTGGGGTCCGAGCGCTCATAGAGTTATTAAGGATATCAGCAAACGTTTGGTCGACTCTTCGCGTGACCAGAGGGCTGGGCTTTTCTTCGGTCAACGAATCAGCATTGTCATCCAGCGTGGCAATGCTGCCAGCGTTCTGGGCACTTTTCCCATTAACAGCGATGTGGACGAATTTTTTGATGCCCTTTGAGTTTTCCTCGTTTTTCTGGCCTTTTTACTCGTTTGTACATATTATTATTTTAAGTTTGTATAAACCTATTAATTTATAATATTTAATACATAGTTAAAATGTATATATTAAAGAATAAAATAAAAGGGGGAATTATAAAACGAGCGACTAAAAACAGACTTAGCTACTGATGATGAGATACTGTTTTAATAACTTGAGCGGTATGAATTTGAGTAAGCGACACATTAACTAAACTAACGACAAATATTGATTAACAATGAAATCCAGAACGAGCTTACTAAAAGTGGCTGTTTGAAATTCTAGTTAAACGATTAAATTATAAAGTGAGCGACTAAAATAATAAGTGAGCGACTATATTAATAAGCGAGTGAATAGAAATAAAATTGAGGTTTTACACAACGAACTACTAAAAAGTTAACTTTAACAAAGTTTTCACCATTGTCTAATTATCTAGTCGCAGGCAGATTCATCATGAACTGGGTGAAATAGGTTAGGTTAGGTTAGAACTGTGACCTACCAAGTTGCTCGCAGATTTTATTTTACCATTTACTCCTTACCCGGGTTTTCACAATATAAATAACCGAATTATCAAATTACCTTGTGTGACATATATAATACATATCGATATTTAGGGCATTCGATACTGTGTACCTACTTCGATATTTAGGATATTCAGAACACTTCATATAAGATAAAATGCCGCTCAGTATAAATAAATCATGGGCCAAATATTGAAAAAAAAAGCAGGACATAACGTTGACACTCAAACAAATATTAGGTCGCTCAAATATTATGAAGCTGCTCATTTTGTATTTTAAGTAACTCAAATTAAGGTTTGTAAGTCACTGTTCGGTAGATTTCTCGCCACTCGCAGTCAGTCGCTCACTTATTATTTCTATAACCCAAAATAATTATTTTTGTCACTTAAAATTTTAATTTACAGTCACTCGTTTAAATACTACCCAAATAAATGTATCTCTCAACTATCGTCTCCGCGTAGGACAAACCCCTACATAGGTATAGCTTTGAAGTTTTAATCAGTGCATTATTCTATTTACTACGACAGTGACTTACACGGTGTCCTACGTAGGCGAGACAACGCGATTGCGAAGCGACGCGGCTCAAATGAAAAAAACTATTGATATCTACGTGACCAACCACACGTAGGAGCTGTGTGATGTTTCAGTCGGATTGATATTTTAGCGTAAATTTTTGTGGTGCGGTGACTTGTTTTATATAAGTGTCGGCTCAAGCGCAACTTCGCGAGGGCGTAGGTCAAAACCACCGCATCGCGTTAAATTCGCGTGAACCGCATCGGATTGTTACGACACCATATTCTAGGAGCATGTCGCTGGATTCGAGGGTTGTAGCGAAATAGAAGTTTCATGACAGGCTCTTCCAAAAAAAATAGTGTACGCAATTACAAAAAATAAAAAACAAAAGAAAACAGTAAAAAAAGGCAATCTAGAACTGAATTCTGTCAGGATTATTTAAAGTTGTCAAGAAATCATTCCAAGAATTACTTACCCTGAGCAAACTATATATTGAAGCTTATAATGCTCGACTCGCGTGACGCGAAGTATTGTCGTCAGAGTAATTTAAAGCTGCATCGGATAATATGGATTTTGAAACCAAAACTAAACGGCTAAGGGCACTGCAAGTTTGCATCTTATACGGTGTTATTATTTATGTTGTTTCTTTATTAGGGGACACGGCAGTGCCTCCGCCAAGGCAAGCAAAAAAGTGGCACGGACGTAACATCTTTTTCTCGAAACAGTTCAGGCCACTTTCGACGCCCTATAACTTCGTTGTGTATGAAACTAGAAACCTAAATTTTCAGTATATACACGGTATATTTCAAATTTCATTCAATTTGATCCAGTAGTTTTAGATTTTTTCATTTTGTCTCTGACCGATCATTAAAACTCTAAGGCAGACACATAGTATTTAGTGTATGAATGAATGAAAAACTAAAACTTTTTGCAATTTCGGTTCAGTTTTCTAGATACACCAACTGCATAAATAACTTTGTAATCCCCTATAAATATATTTTATTACAAAGTTACATTTGCAGTGAATGAATCATTGTACCTGAATATTTATAATATAAAGAAATCTACAAAAAGAAATGAGATGCCATCAAAAACATAACTGATGTAATACCTTAAGACTTGGCAATCGAACTAAACAATCTAATTTAATATAAAACTATTGCCAACTCAAAATTAACTGACTTAGTGTTACATAGATCTCACAACTTTTTACGGTAGAAGAACTAAGTTGCGAGCCTTGGTTTTTTTACAAGTTGTGTTTTTGAATTCATTTTACTTACGTTAGGTAAATTTTATATATTGTTTTTTTTTTAGGTTTCCTGGACGTGTGATTTGAACAGCGCTACAGCTGAATCGGCGTCTATAGAAGCAGAAGCCACGTACGTAATCATATATAACTCCGGTTTTTATGTTCCGATCCTGACCAAAAATTTTTCAAAACACGGGCCAACGGTTACAATTTGGAGTTTCATAGAACTTTTTTTCACCCGACGGTGAAAAACTACAAAAAAAAATTTTCGTGTTTGCGTTTCATACGAGATTGCTTAATGTTGCTGATAACAACTTCAAAGTGGTTGTGATATACTTTCGTCGGGTCCCGTTCATAGTCCGCTGGTCCGCTTAAGCGGAGCACTTGGTGGCCTCTCGCGTCCGGCTTTGGTTTAGATCACAGTCTCTAGCAGAGGGAATGGAAAGCGGTTACATCCTTCTGCAAAGCAGTAGCAAGCTGTAACGGTGAGAGAACAGACATCCTCACCCTGCCACCAATGCAGGAGATGCTCCGGACATCGAAGGTTACTGGCCGATGTCTAACCATTATATAATTATCTTGCCGTCCGGTAAGGACCACGCTCGACTTAACGGCGCGCCGTGTAGTGCTTTGCCTGTGCTCCACGCGCACCTCTAAAAGTTGTTCGCAAAAATAAGAGACTCAGCAGGGCCCACGCCTGCTGACTTGGCCCTAAAACGCAAAGGACAAATTTAGGGACTTACTCGCTCGTTTCACCCTAGAGAAAGGGAAGGCATGAAGATTTCCTACCTCTAAAAAATGGGTACCCATGCCTGAAGTGTACCCATCGAGATCAATTACTATGCCTGCGTCGTCTGTTTGTTGGTATGTCACAGGCAGGTATTAATTGAATAAGACTTTGTGGACCTAACAAAGCCAAATTCAATTAATACAAAATGATAAACTGCAATTCCACAGATGTCTATTTACTCCACCCGTAACTTCTATTGAGACATGTCGTTTTATGAAACTGCCGACATTAAGTTCAAATAAATTCTGTATTTACTCATATTTGCTCATTTAGAAATTAGATTTTTCTTAATTTGAGTTCAACCAACTTCAATGTAAAAAAAAGGCATTAAAAAGTTCAAAATAATTGTAACTGCGGACGTTTGCGTTTTTATAGTAGTTGTCTCTTTGTTATTTGACACCGACTTCCGAAATTATTTTGCACTTTTTGGTGTTTTTTTTTTACAGAAATGGTTGCATTTTTAAAAAGATTTTTATTTTACACTTTTTAGTTATTCCACACTATTTAAGATTGGCTGAGAGGTTTAGGCAATCTTAAATAGTATGCTAGTTCTATAGTAATGTACCTATACAATTCAATCATTAAGATATTTAAATTGTAGAGGTGGTTTTCTGTCCGCGGGGTTTAAAATAAGGCTTCTGTATTCGGATGGTTATATAAAAAAAAATAACCACGGAGGCTAAGGCAGGAGTGTCACTTCGTTTTGCTCCCACCGTAGCTTTCTAACCCAACCTGACCGTGTTGTGTGCTTTTAAATTACGTCACCTCCTTCCCTACTCTCGTTTTTTACCTACATTACCCACTACACATTCTGTATTCTATACAATACCTAGGCAACGTATAAAATATGTTTTAGGTATTATATACAGTAGCTAGGTATATACGTAAGTACCTTCAAGCAAACATTAAAAAACGCTGTTTATGGGTCGGTGTTGCAAGTTTTTTTGGGGTTAAAAATCATCAAATTACTTCTCTTACTTGGGTTGGACTGTGTGTGACTGTAATGATTTAAACCCACCCAGGTGGCATTACAAGGTCACAGTTACTTTTTCGTACAATCCCGCAGCTCTGATGTGCATCTTCCTTAGCAGGTTTATCATTTGGGTTGACATTTCTTTGAGGTGTATGTGCAACAGAACTCACCGTCGAGTCGTGCCTTGTCCTTATCGGATGATGAGGTATCCATTGCCCATCGTTCGTAATTCCACGCTTAAGGACGAGTGCATAACTGCATACTTTACTGTAGCCGAGTATCGCCCATCGATTTCTGTTGTCCAGGGCGTCTCCTGTACTGCAAGTGTGGTACAATAGTTATATGACAAAAAATGCCAGCTTTTTTTATGACGTAAACTTGTGCACGTGTGTTATCCCATTTGATGGTAGTAAAGCACTCTAGTTTTATTTTCACTCTAACCTTGAAGTTACCTAAATAATATTCATTTGAATTTGCAACATTTTAGTACAAATTCATTGTAATATTTTGTTACAGGTTTAAAATGCATAAAGAAATATGTAACAAAACGAAGTTCGAGTAAGTATTGAAAAAAAAAATTAATGGAAAAAAAGTATTAAGCTTTGCAAATCAATAATGTTTAATTGTATGTATTTTTCACAGAAATTTATTAAAAATTCCCTGTCCGCCCACAATTAAAACCAATCTCGACAGTAAAACAATTGCTTGTCTACTAAGCTTACCAAAATTAAAACGTAATAAATCTACTACTGATAAAAGCTTTTCTTCTACAACTCCATCTTATACAAGCGAAACTGATCCAAACACTGCCACTCCTACAACTGATAAAACCGTTACTGTTTCTGATGCAACAATTTTTGACGAAACTAGTACCCTTGAGACATCTACGACTTCATCTTATACAAGCGAAACTGATCCAAACACTGCCACTCCAACAACTGATAAAACCGTTACTGCTTCTGATGCGACAATTATTGAAGAAACCAGTACCCCTGAGACATCTACGACTTCATCTTACACAAGTGAAACTGATCCAAACACTACCACTCCTACAACTGATAAAACCGTTACTGCTTCTGATGCGACAATTATTGAAGAAACCAGTACCCCTGAGACATCTACGACTTCATCTTATACAAGTGAAACTGATCCAAACACTGCCACTCCTACAACTGATAAAACCGTTACTGCTTCTGATGCAACAATTATTGAAGAAACTAGTACCCTTGAGACATCTACGACTTCATCTTATACAAGCGAAACTGATCCAAACACTGCCACTCCAACAACTGATAAAACCGTTACTGCTTCTGATGCGACAATTATTGAAGAAACCAGTACCCCTGAGACATCTACGACTTCATCTTACACAAGTGAAACTGATCCAAACACTACCACTCCTACAACTGATAAAACCGTTACTGCTTCTGATGCAACAATTATTGAAGAAACTAGTACCCTTGAGACATCTACGACTTCATCTTATACAAGCGAAACTGATCCAAACACGGCCACTCCAACAACTGATAAAACCGTTACTGCTTCTGATGCGACAATTATTGAAGAAACTAGTACCCTTGAGACATCTACGACTTCATCTTATACAAGCGAAACTGATCCAAACACGGCCACTCCAACAACTGATAAAACCGTTACTGCTTCTGATGCGACAATTATTGAAGAAACTAGTACCCTTGAGACATCTACGACTTCATCTTATACAAGCGAAACTGATCCAAACACTGCCACTCCTACAACTGATAAAACCGTTACTGCTTCTGATGCAACAATTATTGAAGAAACCAGTACCCCTGAGACATCTACGACTTCATCTTACACAAGTGAAACTGATCCAAACACTGCCACTCCTACAACTGATAAAACCGTTACTGCTTCTGATGCAACAATTATTGAAGAAACTAGTACCCTTGAGACATCTACGACTTCATCTTATACAAGCGAAACTGATCCAAACACTGCCACTCCAACAACTGATAAAACCGTTACTGCTTCTGATGCGACAATTATTGAAGAAACCAGTACCCCTGAGACATCTATGACTTCATCTTACACAAGTGAAACTGATCCAAACACTACCACTCCTACAACTGATAAAACCGTTACTGCTTCTGATGCAACAATTATTGAAGAAACTAGTACCCTTGAGACATCTACGACTTCATCTTATACAAGCGAAACTGATCCAAACACGGCCACTCCAACAACTGATAAAACCGTTACTGCTTCTGATGCGACAATTATTGAAGAAACTAGTACCCCTGAGACATCTACGACTTCATCTTATACAAGCGAAACTGATCCAAACACGGCCACTCCAACAACTGATAAAACCGTTACTGCTTCTGATGCAACAATTATTGAAGAAACTAGTACCCTTGAGACATCTACGACTTCATCTTATACAAGCGAAACTGATCCAAACACTGCCACTCCTACAACTGATAAAACCGTTACTGCTTCTGATGCGACAATTATTGAAGAAACTAGTACCCCTGAGACATCTACGACTTCATCTTATACAAGCGAAACTGATCCAAACACGGCCACTCCAACAACTGATAAAACCGTTACTGCTTCTGATGCGACAATTATTGAAGAAACTAGTACCCCTGAGACATCTACGACTTCATCTTATACAAGCGAAACTGATCCAAACACGGCCACTCCAACAACTGATAAAACCGTTACTGCTTCTGATGCAACAATTATTGAAGAAACCAGTACCCCTGAGACATCTACGACTTCATCTTATACAAGCGAAACTGATCCAAACGCTACCACTCCTATTATTTGTCCTTCTTCTGATGAAGTTACAGTGGTGAGTATGAAAGCTTAAGTGGAGTTGTTTGTTGACTGCATGTTAAAGTTATAATGGGTACGTATCAAAATCCCGAATTTTAAAATACCGATGGACGAAATCCCGAAAATTGAAACACCAAATGATTGTTTGATTGAAAGTTTTAAATACCGAAAGTTCATTTGCCCGAAAGTTTGAAATGCCAAAGATCCATTTCCCTAAGTTCAACATTCCAGAGCCAGGCACTCGTTAAAATATCGAAAAAAAAAATTGACCTGTTTTATTTTGAGAAGTAGCGCGGTAGGTCACTTTTCTAACCTAACCTAACCTATTTCAGCCAGTTCAAAATAACAAAAGATACCTACAAACTCTCGTAAAAATGTGTTTAACATTGTCTAATAGTCTAGTTGCAGGTAGATTGTATTTTGATTGCACTATGAACTGGGTGAAATAGGTTAGGTTAGGTTAGAACTGTGACCAACCAAGTTGTTTCGTCTATTCGGGATTTTGTCCTTTCGGGCATTTGAACATCGGTATTTTGGACGTCGGTACTTCAATCATAGGTATTATGAACTTTCGGGATTTTGATACGTACCCGTTATAATAATTACAGTCTATTGGGTAAACGGCCCTTATACTTAGAACATACTGAACCTGATAAGTAAGACTAGACATAAGACTTACAATACTACAAAACAACTTTGACTGGCCTGTTGGTCTAGTGGTTAGTGACCCTGACTGCTATGCCGAAGGGGGTTCGATTCCCACCCAGGACAAATGTCTGTGTGATGAGCATAATCATTTGTCCTATGTCTGGGTGTAATTTATCTATAATATGTATGTATTTAGAAATATATAAGTATGTTTATTTCTTTGTTTAGTACCCATAACACAAGCTCTGCTTAGCTTGGGGCTAGACGGCGTTGCGTGATAGTTGTGGAATTTTATTATTATTATAATACATTTATTGTTTTTCAAAGTACGCTTTTTTCTATAGATTTTTATTTTTATACATAATAATTTACTTATTTTTCTTAGTTTTTTATTAAAATTAAGTATGTAGATATCGTACGTTTAAGTATGTCTAATTGAGTTTTTATTTATTTTCTGATCATTTGGGAAGAAGTCAAAAGTTTATTAATGTGCTTATGTTATTTTATTTCAGATTATTTGTAAAAATGACAAACACCGTATTGTGCCACGTCCACAACACGTGCCAGATTGGGATGACATGTAAGTGTAATCATTTCGTAACTATGCGGATACCTATCCTATAAAATAACGTAACGTTATGAAGTTGCAAAACACGACCTTGTCGTTAGACCGGCTAAATTCATATTCAATAAAATAACCGGTCAAGTGCGAGTCGGACTTTTGCACCGAGTGTTCCCTTTAAACTTAATGATGTAAATTGTTTAATTCCCGAATTTTACCTCAAAGACTTTTCCGAATCGCAATTTTTTATTGTGATGTTACTGGTTTCAGACTTTTTCCTATATTTGTATAGAACCTTGCATCATGCTGAATGTCGAATGTCTCGATTCTAAGGTTAACGGGAAGTACCCTGGTTTTGATTTTCTAGTGAGTATCATAATAATTATGTTCTTAACCGGAGCAGGAACGGCCTTATCTTTAGTTTGCTTTCAATTGGAAGTTTGTTTTTTTTTTACTGTTGCTTGGATTAGTCAACCTGAGTATTTCGTATTTTTACCTTTACGTGTTCCTGAGGAAAAAACGACTTGATAGACGGACATACGGATAGTCGAATCAGACAGATATATTAAACCAACAAATGGACAAAAATTATAAGGGTTCCGACTTTGCCAACGTACGGAACCCTAAACAATGTCTTGTCTGTTGTCAGTTGTCTGTAATCAAATCTTGCAAATTACATTTTGCATGCATGTGTTAATCAGATGACCAAGCAAAATTATTATGACATGGAGCTGATCTGATGAAGGTACCGGAAGGTGGCTGTAGGAGCTTGGTAGTTAAACGACACAAGCCTACCAAATTTTAGCTAGTGTGATTCGCCTTGACGAGTATTAATTATATTATGTAGGTATTATACCATGTTATAAAAGCATGCTATGAAAAAAACATTTTCATTAAAAACTTATTTATTCTTTGATGAGGCTGATTTTTTTTTACATTGCTACATACCGAGATTCTTTATGATTTTAGATATATTACAGATATTTATGTCAATATCTTGTAAAATTTATTTAAAAAAAAAATCATTTAATTATGCAGGTAGGTACTTATATGTTAAATTTTGTGTATTATGAAAAAATGAATGAACGTATTAAAAAAAAAAGATTAAAATTAAACATAAATTACTATTTTTCTCATCCAATGTCATCTTCGCATTCGCATCCGTTAACATCCGCATCCTCGGAGGTGATACCCGTCACCTTCGCATCCGCATCCGCATCCACATCCACTAAATGGCTTCCGTTACAACCCTAATCGAAAGCATTTAGCTGTTAGCTGACCAGTGCAGTTTGAAGTTGCAACTGAATCGATAGTGGAATCTACATTACTACATACTTCCTTTATATAAAAAACCTTTCTAAACAAAATCTGTTGTCCCATTTTAATGTATTTTTTACAATGACGTTGAGTTAAGCAACCTAATCAAGTAATTATTGTATATTCTTTTCAGGGAGAGAACGTCAGCAGACATATGTGCATGTTCTAAGTAAGTTGGTATTTTATTCGTTTACAAGCTTACAACAGATGCAGATGCCGTTATAATATTGTTCTAGTATCTTATTCAATTGATTGATTGATTGTTTTATTCAAGAAACAAATAACATTGTATGCGAATATTGTATGCTAATACTTAGAAACTAGTACAAAATAATAATAATAAAAATGTTGACAAGAGTTGAGTTGCACCATTACTTAAACCACATATCATAAATAGTAAAGAAAAATATAAGCAAACAATGTCAAAAATATCGCAATAACCACTAATAATTTCAATAATTAAATACCAATCCAGCCTTTTCAGTTTAAAAGTGACGCTAGTAACTGAAAACTTGAAAGGGAATCGTTTATCTTGGTATGGCCATGTAAAGAGGAGGGCTGAAACACATGTTACTAAAAGATTTATGAGTATACATGTGAATGAATGGAGAGGGAGACCAAAGAAAAGATGGATGGATTGTGTGAGAAGTGATATGAAAGAAAGTGATAACGTGACGGGTGACAGGACAGAATTGATGAATAAAATGTGTTGCGACGACCTGAATAAAACAGAAACAGGACAGGAAGATGATGATTCAAATCTAACCTCAAGTGATTAGTCGAGCCGGGTAATATATTATTACAGTGTGATTTTAATTTAGAAACTCATAAAAAAAAATTGTATTGTTTCTTAGAAAATGATAGGTGGAGGACAATGACTAACATAAAAGTGAAAGTCACCTTTAAAGTTTTTCAACGATTATGTTTAGATATAGCCAAAGAAAAAAAAAACTTTTTTAGGATAACGCTGTTTTGGAAGAAGTATGGGAACTGGGTTTGAATGACATAAAAACATTTTTGGCAGGAGGAGCTCAATGTTTAAATGAATAAAGCTTGGCTGCATTAGATATTTATGTATATTTCATGATTGTTCAGAGTGTCATTAAGCATTCGAAGTCAAAGTCAAAGTCAAAGTCAAAGTCAAAATATTTTATTTCACATAGGCCTACATGGGCACTTATAAAACGTCAGAAGCTAGTGCACGGTTCCAAATCGGTCGTTTCCTATGGAGAAGAACCGGCAAGAAACTACAGACTCGAAGTTAAATTTATTGTCGTTTTGGAATGTCCACATTTGTATTCTTTTTGGAAAAGCGCATTTTCTGCTCCGTTATAAATCATGGCTTTATCAGTTTCACTCGGGTACTTACAATCAGTAAATATTGATTCGTTTTTTATTTTTTTTATTGTACACAAAACATACACAGACAGACAGACAGTATATGTACAAAGGCGAGCTAAACCCAACAACGAGTTGCAATATTTTTATTTTAGATATCATTTAAATTGATAAATATATAGATACTATATAATAATTAACACAACAACAAAAAATAAAACAAACAACAAAAACAACAAAAAAACAACAAAATAACAAACAATAAAAACAAACAATAAAATAATTATTTCTAGATATAAACTTAAATTAATTAAAACTAACTTAAAAAATTAAAATAAAATCCTAGAGAACTAAAATAAAAAAATAAACAAAAATGGCAATTTAGAGTAAGGCGTCGAAAAATTCCTCCGCATCGCTGTCGACTGGTAATGTACCCAAAAGATATATAGATTGATTATTATGATGCGCGATCCAATTTATTCTCATACTGGCTTTTGCTAACGGCTTTGCCTGCGTGAAAATAGAAAATGTATGCCTATGTAATTTAGCGATAAAGTAGTGTTCTACTGGTAATAGAATTTTGTTAATCAGTCTTTGGAGGTATGCGAAACAGAGTGGAAAGTCCCGCAAACCTCCTTTGAAAAGGGAGGATCCTCCGACCAGACAGGTGTTAGTCTGGTGGGCGACTGCCCGATAGTTGATGTCGGGCTGTCGTATATGTTCAAATCGCGCGGAGAACTTTGATTGCGCGATGCAGGATTTCGTATTTTCTTCGTAGTTCTTATGTGGCGTCATAGATGTCGCTACCAGTCCAGTAGTTTTTGAGTTTATACATTATAAACCAGAATATAAATCTTTCCTCTTCATTTGTTGATTGTTGGTTGATGTTTATGTGATGAGCATGATCATTTCTTCTGTGTCTGGGTGTATCTATAATATGTATGCATTTAGAAACATATAAGTATGTTTATTAGTTGTCTAGTACCCATAACACAAACGCTGCTTAGCTTGGGACTAGACGGCGTTGTGTGATAGTTGTGAAAAAAAATAATTTTATAGATTCCCAAATAATTCCAATTTCAATCTTTAATTTAAATGCTTTTAATTTTGTTTTCAGTGTACAAATACCGGAATTGAAGGTAAGAAGTGATCATATTTAGGACTTAAAAGAAAAGAATTGTAATATAATAAAAATAATTTACTAAACAAATTTTTTCGGCGTAACGTTTGAATATTTAATAAATACCCCTGATTTTGAGCATTGTTAGATCATAACTTTTTAAAACGTAAATTCAATTAGTCTAGACAAAAGAAACGAAAAAAAGTGCTGAGTTTGCGCGAAATTTCAATAGTCTGGATGTATTGAAGATCTAAAACTATGTACCAAGGTTATATCAAAAGTCCCTGGGCTATCAATCTCGCATATACGTTGGTTTTTATCCAACCGACAAAGTTTCGATATTTTTGTTTTATCTGAGAAATGGTCCGTGCTTCTGGAGGTTTCCAGTATATGTATTAACTAACAATATATACATGTATTAAATAACGATTTATACAAAAATCTTGCTTCTTGAGAATTAATGCAAATTGGTATATCTATTTTGTCTAGACTGACAAGACAAGTTGGTGGGACCGACTCCATTCCCAAAACATATAACTTCTGAGAAACATCTTTCAGATATCTATTTTTTTAAGATTTAAAATAATTAATTTTGCTAAAACATGAGTATACACATAAATGCAAGATGTTACATAAAAATCAGTCGAGTCACTGTCATGTTTTGCCTTAATGGCATAGAAAATATAATTGAGTAAGAATCATAAAATTATTTACTCATACATGCAATTATAATAATTATGACTAATTAATTTCAAAAATTATTTGTTCCAAACATCATAATCATAGTCAATAATTATAAATTTTCACACATATCAAGGTTCACATAAGTCAATAAATAATAATAACAATAAAAATAGTCCAAAAATGTCGACAAGTCACAGTTATGTTAGTATATTAGTCAAACATTCCTTAATGCTAAGGTTTCTCTAGCACAACCTTTTTAGTATTATTGCTGATGTTTGTACACCGACAACCCTAAATCTATCTCCCTTCTTTCAGTCCATCCAAAGGTTGTCTGTAACAGATCGCCATGTGCGATAAGACCGCCCATTGTACACTTTTTTCTTTAAATGTTTGTCCTATAATGTGGTGTACAATAAAGAATATAATAAATAAAACCTTTTCTAATCAATTTCTTAATTTTGCGGTTGTATTTAATGTCAAAAATTATTTGTTCCAAACATCATAATCATAGTAAATAATTCAAAAATTTCATACATATTTAAGATAACCATTAAGTAAAATTCTTAGCATAGTGTTATTTTTTCAGTCGAAGTGCTCAGATTCTGATCGAGCAGCCTGGAAGCGTTTGGGTACAAGATTGTGAGTATTAACTTTTAAGTTTCATTAAATGAATGTCTCATCTAGAAACTTAGGATTTACATCGCCTAGTTGTTTCAGTCGGGAGTAACAATTAAGGAGTGTTTTATACCTAAACCATTTTTCGTCTGTCTTCGAAATAAATCAGCTTTCTGGGTCTAAGGGTTAGACGTTGAAGGGTCAGTCAATAAGACCTTTTCTTTTTATATGTATACCGTCCGGCACGGTCGTGCACGTCAGCACAACCGCTGAAGTCGCCGGGCATTTTGGGCCTGTGACATATGTTACTATTAATTTTTTGGACCATAACCCGCGAAGCTGGTCCAGTGCGTGTTGGCGGGTCGCCATAGCCACATTCGTTTTTCAGCAGGGTGTACCACGTGCAGGTGAGGTTGGCTTGGGTCCCGACAGATGTTGATTGGGACCCCGTATACATCTCCTAGCAAGCACTAGTTTATGTTAATTAAAAAGAAAGAATGTAATTTTAGGGCACCACGACACGGACTTAGGTTAGAAAGCAAAGGCAGGAGCGGAGCGGAGCTTCCACCTTAGCCTTAGAACAATTTGTTTTTTTTTGTAACCACAAGTATTGAAGCCTTACTTTAAACTTGCGAGACAGAAATACGACCTGAGTAAGCAAATTACATTATGTTACTTACAGCCAGATGAATTGTTAATTTCACGATAATTTTTTTTATAAAGAAGTAATGTCTTATTTCTGTCTTACGGAGTTTAAAGTAAGCTATATATTTCCAGGTAAAATAAAATAACCACGAAAGCTAAAGCTGGAGCTTCGTTCCGCTCCACCCCCGTTTTAGAGTAGTTTAGAATAATAATAAAAATGAGTTTAACCTAACCTGTCTGAGGTGCCCTAAAATTAGAAAGAAAAAATATTTATTTGGCGACAGTCACCAGTAATTACGTCAATTCCTTCTCTGCTCACATCTTTTACAAACATTGATTTTAGGTAATGGAACATGTTTCATTTGCTCGTCAATTTATAAGCAGGTTGTTTAACATTATAGGAATTTTATTTTACACATTGCCAGTGGACCCGCAAGTACTATATACAATCTCTAGGATTTGTACAAATAATCTAGGTAAAGTATGTAATGGACAATAATATTCATAATATTTCGTACATTGTTCGGACGCCTTAGGTATTCTATACATTGCCTACATATTTCATAAAATACCTGAATTGTACAAATTACGACCTTTTGTGAACCTTTAACTAAATTATTATTTTATTTAAAATGTGACTCCGTTTGTTTCAGGTTGCATAAGATTGATGAACAATGTGAATTTATAAAGTGAGTAGTATTTATGAAACTATAAATATGTTTGTTTCTATACTTATGGCATGTAATAAATCTTTATCATAACCATGTTTTAGAAAACTCTACAAAGGATTTAGTACGAATATAGTAGAAACCACTACTACACTAGAACCCACAATTCCTATAACAACTACGACAAAATCAACGGACCGTATAAAAACTACTACTTTGAAGACAATATCGCCACCTCCGGCTTGTACCAACAACACTGAAACTGAACGGTGAGTAGCTTTTTAACTTGCAGCAAATATTTTAATAATAAGTATGGATTTTAACCGTTACGAATACAGTGTATACATGACACTCTCACTGTAATAGTGCCTGTCTTATTATTACAAGCTTTTATTTAGTTTCACCTGTCCCGATGTTTGTCTGTCATCAAATCTTGCAAATTAAAGACCCACTTTCCGGTTACCGATTGAGCAGAAATTTTGCATGCATGTGTAAATCAGATGACAATGAAACATTATTATGACATGGAGCTGATCTGATGATGGAACCGGAACGTGGCTATAGGACCTTGGTAGTTAAACGACACAACCCCAACGAATTTGGGCTCGTATGATTCCTCTTGACGAGTATTAATTATATAAGTATACCAAGCTATAAAAGCTTGCTATGAAAAAAATATTTTCATTAAAAGCTTGTTTCTTAATCTATTGTCCCTTTTTAATATTTTATGATTAAATTAAGCCAAGCAAACTGATCAAGTAATTACTATAAATATTCAATTTTACTTTCAGCGCGACTGAATGGGCAGACATCTGTGCATGTTCGAAGTAAGTTGGTATTTTGCTCTAAAACATCGTATTACGTTATAAATATTATAGTGATGGCGCCGTTTTATATAATATACTAGCTTCTGCCCGCGACTTCGTCCGCGGAAAATTTCTTGTTTTAAAATAAGATTACACTCGATTAGACGATGCGCACGTTCAGCGCTAGATTCCTGAGCACGGGCCTGTGATGTTATGGCATTTTGCCTAGCGAGCCGCTGCGAGCGCTCAGCGCTAGTCTCCCTATCCCTTGTCTCAGAGACATGTTGCCTTAAATGAGATAGACGCTGCGCACGTTCAGCGCTAGATTCCCGAGCACGGGCCTGCGATGTTATGACATTTTGCCTACCAAGCCGCCGCGAGCGTTTAGCGCTAGTCTCCCTATCCCTTGTCTCAGAGACATGCTGCCTTAACTCAGATAGACGGTGCGCACGTTCAGCGCTAGTTCCTCGAGCACGGGCCCGCGATGTCCTCACATTTTGGCTAGCGAGGCGCTGTGAGCGCTCGGAGCTAGATTCTCTAGCGCGTGCTTGCGAAATATATTCTCTATTTCTCGAGAGGCGCTGCTCATTTTCAGGGGCAGATTCTTCCGTACGGCGTACTCGAGCGGCTCTTGTCTGTGATGTCTGCCGGGACAGTTGAGATTTCCTTTTAGACATGCTCTCAACAAACTACGCACAGACTTGAAAACAATTATGAACAAAAGGAGAGCGACTCGAACACCGTCCGCCTTTACAAAACAAAACAATCGTAATATCGAATAACTCGTATCGATTATTACGATAGAACGAAGTACGAAACTACGAACATACAAAAACGTACAACGAAATTACGATATTTTCGATTATGAGGTATCTATCAACAACAACAACCATACGAACGAAACAACCGAAACCAATAAGCAACTGACAGAAGAACTCCAACTAACGACAACGTGGGCATAATAATTCGAGAGGGTCATCAATCCACAGAAAGTCTTAACACCGCGATTCAGAAAACATGGCAAGTTCGGGAGGTTCCTGCACCGAATTAAAGCGGAAGAGACGCCCGAGTGTCGCCACTGTGCGGAACGCCGGGAGGACACGGTGGAGCACTCAGTCGAGGTGTGCCCTGCCAGGGCAGAGCATCGCCGTGCCCTCGTGGGGGCGATCGGCGGCGGACACCTCTCGCGGCGGGCTCTGGTTGAGGCCATGGTCCTTAGCGAGGAGGAATGGCAGGCGGTCGCCTCCTTCTGCGAAGCAGTAATGCTAGCAAAGGCGGAGGCAGACCGCATCAGGCAACGGCGCCCCCGCCGCCGCCGCCGGGATTCCGATCCCGATTTCCGGCCACCGTAGACGCGGGCTCGCGGACGGCGAGCCATGGGTAGCTTGCTGTCCGATCGTCCGGTAATGGACCGAGCCCAAGACGTCAACGGCGCGCACTGTTCCCGCGCGCCTCAAGAAGTTGTCAGCAACAGCAGAGGCCCAGCTGGGTCGAAGCCTACCGGGTCCAGGGTTATCCGAAAGGGAACTCGTGCCCTGGTTTGAAGGCTAGAAGGAACGGGGTGGGTTTTTAGTCAGTAAGAGTCTGACACTATCTCTCGCTCCACCCAAGGGCGGGGGTTGTCATAAGATGATTTTTGCCCACCATAAAAAAAAAATAGGTAAAACGTCTGCACAATGAAAGTTACGCTAGGGGCATTTTGCGTTTTAGTAATTTTATATTATCTTCGAAACTGTATGACCAATTGCTATGCTGTAAATGGCAAATCTTATCTGTATAATGTTCTTGTGATACTGAAATAATTTATTGTCATAAGAATTAATATTTTGTTGCTCAAATAATCAACCAAACGTAAGTATGCCGAAAAAAAATATTTTTAATGCAATAAAAGATGAAATATAAAAGATAGAGATATGGTACCGCGGACTTTTTTGTAGAAATAATTAAGACGAACCAGGTAGCCATACATTGTTTTTAATTTTAAGCAACTGTTTAGGCAGCGCACGCAAATAATTCTATTTTATGAGGTATTTTTTTCCGACTTGCTAGACAAAAGTTGTGATAGCTCGGTTAATATACATGCTATAGAAACAATTTATAGCCTATAGCACTCAGGAATAATGTAGCTTTCTGCCAGTAAAAAAAAATTTTAGAATTGGATTATTAGTTCCAGAGATTACCCCCTACATACAAACTTACAAACTTACAAACTTACAAACTTACAAACTTACAAACTTACAAACTTACAAACTTACAAATTTTACCTCTTTATAATATTAGTATAGATTGGCTGCGACCACAAAATGTTTGCATGTTGACCTAAAGTAGCATTACGCATTTGATGTTTTATTTAGTATCGTTTTATCATATCGACATCGTATTTTTTTCAAAAAAAGTTAATTTTATGTTTCTTGATCATTTGCCATTTTTAACAGTTTCAAGTAAATACTGAGCAAATTAAGTAATCAAAAACTTTTATTTTTAACAATTGTCTAATTAACAAAGCCTCAGGTATTTGATATGTCCTAATTGATTTTTAATTGAAGTACTTATTTTTTGCTTTCAGTGTGCAGATTCCAGGATTCAAGGTAAGTGATCATGTTCAGAATTTTGAAAATCGTGAAAAGGTAATACATATTAAATACAAATCCTCAAGTTCTTCGAGCATATCACTCATATCGAGGACTTGATGTAACGATTGGTGGTGCAAGGGAAAGTCGAGGGCAAAAGATCACATTGACGCTCTTGTCAAATCTGTGACGTACTGCAGCATTAATGACAACTGTCGAACTGCCCAACAAGCTGCTTAGCGACACATTGCAAGAGAGGTGGTGGTGGCGCTGGACTCCACTTTGACATAACCATGACTACTCTGTAAAAAATGCACGACTAAGAAGAAGAAGAATTAAATTAACCAATGAAAATTTTCAAATGAAACATTTGTATATTAATTCATAAATGCTTTAGATTATACAGGGTTGTTTGTAAAACACTAAAAACCTTGCAAGACTATATTACTAACCTCAGATAGAACACATTTTGTTTTACAACTTTTTACAAAACATAATTCATTTATCAAAAACAAACCTTCAAGATTTTGTAGTTCTATTTAACACATTTCAACTATGTATTTTTCTAAGCCTGTACCTGTCTGTAAAACGCGATACAAGCCCTCGTTATTGTACTAACGCTTACTCGCATAGACTTGGTAATATTTAAAATGTTCAATTTTAATATTTTTATTTTTCACTTAGCTCATTTCTAAATAATATCTTTTTAATTTACTTTTAAAACTATTTTATATGTTTTACTCTTTATGTCTGCCAGCAAACAGTTCGATAGATATGGTATTCCTTTTTTTAGGATTCTGTCTCAAAGTAATTGGTGAATTTGAGTACATTATAGATTGCATGTTATGGTTGTGAATTACGTGAGTTAAGCTATATTCTTGATCTTGAACATTTTTAATAATTATGTTGTAAGGTTTTAAAGCCAAAGAAAAGATGGATGGATGGTGTGAGAAATGATATGAATGAAAAGGACAGAATGGAAGAAAAAAACGTGTTGCGCCGACCCCAAATAAAATGGGATAAGGGCAGGAAGATGATGATGATGATGTTGTAAGGTTTTATTCCCAAACAATAAAGACTTGTGAAAAACACCTATTTCGTACGTACAATTTCTAAAGATCACTTGTTATTTAATATACCACGAAAAAAATATTCTTACTATAGTGTTATTTTTATTTTTTCAGTCCAAATGCTCTGCTTCGGAACGAAAATCTTGGCTGCATTTAAATTCAACGTTGTGAGTATTGCCTTTTTAGTTTCTTTAATTGAATGTCTTATCAAGAAACCTACTGGAATTTTGTCTAAAGATAGACTATAACACCTATTATTAAAAATAATAAATAATTCTCTTCTGAAATATAATTTTAATTGAAATGTGCACCAATTTGTTACAGGTTGGATCGAATTGATATTTATTGTCAATCTGTAAAGTGAGTAGCATTTTATGACGTTGTTAAAAAACATGATTTATGTAAAATAATAATTGTTACCTTATCCTTTTAACAGGAACGTTAATTCAGAATTTCAAGAAATTAAAAAAGAAATTACACTGATTCATACAGAACCAACAGATCATATAGAAAATATAACTGCTACTACTTTGTCGACCCCCATTTCTAGTTCATCACAAGACCCTCCTAGTAATGGAACCATATGGTGAGTAGCTTTTATCTGGCAGCATATATTTTTATTATAAGTAAAGATCTGAAACTACGGTGCATAATATAGCGCAAACATGGCATTCGATTCATTGACACTTCTTGTTGGATTGACAATTTGATAGTATTGACAATACTCATCAATTTTTTTTGTCCCCTTTTAATCTACCGTTTTACAATGAAGTTTAGTTAAACAAAGTGATCGAGTAATTACTAAATAATATTGAATTTTACTTTCAGGGTGCAAAAATTGGGAAAATTATGTGCATGTTCAAAGTAAGTTGTTATTTTAATATTAAAATTTATTAGTTCGCAATTTTGAACTAAGTATGGTCGTATTTTCATTTAAAAAATATTCTGCTCGAAAACGTCATAATATATTAACGAGAGAATCTACGGACCAACATGTTACCTCGAATCGTCAGTGCTACGTTCCCTTTCAATGTCTTGTCATAAATTTTTGTCTTGTCAACTTATGATTTTATCACTTACATTTGGTTAGTAGGTAGTTACAATAAGCAAATCATGTTGAACAATTTTATTTTTAACTATATATCATTTAAATTTATTCCAATTTATTTTCATACTAGCTTCTGCCCGCGACTTCGTCCGCGGAAAATTTCTTGTTTTAAAATAAGATTACACTCGATTAGACGATGCGCACGTTCAGCGCTAGATTCCTGAGCACGGGCCTGTGATGTTATGGCATTTTGCCTAGCGAGCCGCTGCGAGCGCTCAGCGCTAGTCTCCCTATCCCTTGTCTCAGAGACATGTTGCCTTAAATGAGATAGACGCTGCGCACGTTCAGCGCTAGATTCCCGAGCACGGGCCTGCGATGTTATGACATTTTGCCTACCAAGCCGCCGCGAGCGTTTAGCGCTAGTCTCCCTATCCCTTGTCTCAGAGACATGCTGCCTTAACTCAGATAGACGGTGCGCACGTTCAGCGCTAGTTTCTCGAGCACGGGCCCGCGATGTCCTCACATTTTGGCTAGCGAGGCGCTGTGAGCGCTCGGAGCTAGATTCTCTAGCGCGTGCTTGCGAAATATATTCTCTATTTCTCGAGAGGCGCTGCTCATTTTCAGGGGCAGATTCTTCCGTACGGCGTACTCGAGCGGCTCTTGTCTGTGATGTCTGCCGGGACAGTTGAGATTTCCTTTTAGACATGCTCTCAACAAACTACGCACAGACTTGAAAACAATTATGAACAAAAGGAGAGCGACTCGAACACCGTCCGCCTTTACAAAACAAAACAATCGTAATATCGAATAACTCGTATCGATTATTACGATAGAACGAAGTACGAAACTACGAACATACAAAAACGTACAACGAAATTACGATATTTTCGATTATGAGGTATCTATCAACAACAACAACCATACGAACGAAACAACCGAAACCAATAAGCAACTGACAGAAGAACTCCAACTAACGACAACGTGGGCATAATAATTCGAGAGGGTCATCAATCCACAGAAAGTCTTAACACCGCGATTCAGAAAACATGGCAAGTTCGGGAGGTTCCTGCACCGAATTAAAGCGGAAGAGACGCCCGAGTGTCGCCACTGTGCGGAACGCCGGGAGGACACGGTGGAGCACTCAGTCGAGGTGTGCCCTGCCAGGGCAGAGCATCGCCGTGCCCTCGTGGGGGCGATCGGCGGCGGACACCTCTCGCGGCGGGCTCTGGTTGAGGCCATGGTCCTTAGCGAGGAGGAATGGCAGGCGGTCGCCTCCTTCTGCGAAGCAGTAATGCTAGCAAAGGCGGAGGCAGACCGCATCAGGCAACGGCGCCCCCGCCGCCGCCGCCGGGATTCCGATCCCGATTTCCGGCCACCGTAGACGCGGGCTCGCGGACGGCGAGCCATGGGTAGCTTGCTGTCCGATCGTCCGGTAATGGACCGAGCCCAAGACGTCAACGGCGCGCACTGTTCCCGCGCGCCTCAAGAAGTTGTCAGCAACAGCAGAGGCCCAGCTGGGTCGAAGCCTACCGGGTCCAGGGTTATCCGAAAGGGAACTCGTGCCCTGGTTTGAAGGCTAGAAGGAACGGGGTGGGTTTTTAGTCAGTAAGAGTCTGACACTATCTCTCGCTCCACCCAAGGGCGGGGGTTGTCATAAGATGATTTTTGCCCACCATAAAAAAAAAATAGGTAAAACGTCTGCACAATGAAAGTTACGCTAGGGGCATTTTGCGTTTTAGTAATTTTATATTATCTTCGAAACTGTATGACCAATTGCTATGCTGTAAATGGCAAATCTTATCTGTATAATGTTCTTGTGATACTGAAATAATTTATTGTCATAAGAATTAATATTTTGTTGCTCAAATAATCAACCAAACGTAAGTATGCCGAAAAAAAATATTTTTAATGCAATAAAAGATGAAATATAAAAGATAGAGATATGGTACCGCGGACTTTTTTGTAGAAATAATTAAGACGAACCAGGTAGCCATACATTGTTTTTAATTTTAAGCAACTGTTTAGGCAGCGCACGCAAATAATTCTATTTTATGAGGTATTTTTTTCCGACTTGCTAGACAAAAGTTGTGATAGCTCGGTTAATATACATGCTATAGAAACAATTTATAGCCTATAGCACTCAGGAATAATGTAGCTTTCTGCCAGTAAAAAAAATTTTAGAATTGGATTATTAGTTCCAGAGATTACCCCCTACATACAAACTTACAAACTTACAAACTTACAAACTTACAAATTTTACCTCTTTATAATATTAGTATAGATATTCTAAAATCTTTTAAATTCACATTTTAATTGAAGTATGTATATTTTACTTTCAGCGTAAAACTACCAGAAGTTAAGGTAAGTGATCATGTTTAGAATACAAAAAATCGGGAATGGAATACATATTAAATTAACCAATGACAAATTTCAAACGAAACGTTTGCTTGTTTCATAAACGCTCCAGGTCTTGAGCAGTGTTTGAAGACAAGTTTTTAATATATAGTGTATGGTTTCAGTCAAATATCTTATCTACCATAGGTAGGTTGGTAGGTGAGGCTGTATTCCCAATCAATAAAGACTTCTTAAGAACATTTATTCCATACCTACAATTTTTGAAAATCTCTAGTTAAGTAGATATAGCATGAACAAAAATATTCTTATCAAAGTGTTATTTTTTCAGTCGAATTGCTCACCTTCTGATCGGAAATCTTGGCAGGTTTTAGGTTCTGAAGTGTAAGTATTGCCTTTTGAGTTTTCTTGACTGAATGTCTGATTCTAGAAGCTTACGTTTTACATCACCTAGATGAAAATGTTGTCTAGTGATAGGTTATAACTACTATTTTTAGAAACAATTAGATCTCTTGTAAAGCGCTAAATAAAATATCATTTCATTGAAATGTGAACCGATTTGTTACAGGTTGCATCGAATTGATAAGTATTGTGAATTTTTAAAGTAAGTAACTTTTTTATAATGACGTTGTTAAAAAATATATTTATGGAAAATAATAATGTTACATTACATTACCTTTTTACAGGAAAGAAATTACAGGGATTCAGAACGAAAATCATTTCACAACTACGATAAAACCCACGGATCCTATAACAAATACGATAAAACCCACGGATCCTATAACAAGTACGATAAAACCCACGGATCCTATAACAAGTACGATAAAACCCACGGATCCTATAACAAGTACGATAAAACCCATGGATCCTATAACAAATACGATACAACCCACGGATCCTATAACAAGTACGATAAAACCCACGAATCCTACAACAACTCCAGTAAATACCATTTTGCTGACATCAATTTCATCCGAAGGTGGTTCTAATTCATCACAATCACTTCCGGCTAGTATCAACAATACTGAAACCACAAGGTGAGTGGCTTTTTTTTATTGAATATTTACTGTGGATTATAATCGTTGATCTATAAATATAAATATATATGGTTTTATTATTTATGCCATTTTAATCCCACTCAACTAATACCACCACACACTGTACATACTGTATTTCTTCGAATGTTTGATGTTTATTCCGAATGAATAAACAATAAACATTGAATGATATGATTGTTTAAACTTATACTAAAATAAATTTAAAGATCTGAAGTGTAAAAATGCTTTGTACCTTTAATTGAAATAAAATCCAGTTAAATCCAAAAATAGTAGATTATGCACCGAGGGGCTAAAGTTGTGTCTTATGACACGGGCGTCATATTGAATCTCGAGCGCAATGAAGGATTCGGCATTTAACTCACGAGCAAAGCGAGGGCGTTAATACAAGAATCCTGAATGCAGCCAGGGATTCAAGCCAGCCCAAGGCAAAGACAGCTTTAGCCCAGAGGAGGATACTCTACTTTTTACACATACTGTGAGAAAATAATAGTCACATTATTGACCAGCGGGTCATAATGAAAACATTATTGGCCGGCTGTGCCCCGGCCACTACATAACTAAAATACGGTTGCCAATAATCCATTTTGTAGTAACTTAAGTTCTTTTTTATATATTTTTTTTTAAAGTAAAACTGAAATTTACTTACAATTTAAAAATGATTAAATTTTAAGTGTGTATGTAACTTAGTGCATTTGATTAGATACGGTAAGGTAGTATTTTAAATAACTAATATTTTTAGTAACTGTAATAGAGAGAAATAAATTAAACAAAAATATAAAAATATACTCATATAATAAATTAATAATAATAATTTATTCAAATAACGTTTACAAAAAATTAACGTTAAGCCAACAGATATAAAGTTTTTCATACAGTTCAGTGCCTAAAAATATACTTAAACTAAAATATTATTAAAGGGTTCAAATAATCGTGCTTCGGTATTGCAATGTTTGTTAGTGGACCGCCAGAACTTGGTCGAAATAAAAAATTACTGTCACTGTGATACGAATATGTCACCGCCACTGCACGGAAATATAATGAGGACCTTAATATAACTATAGATAAAATTTCTCTCTGAATCAAAGCACAAGAGAAATAATAGGCTAGTTGCCATAAAAAATGTAATTGGTCCGTCTTTTAGTTTATTCAAAAATAAGAGACCCGTATTTTTTTATTTGTAGATTAAAACAAAAATGACAAAGATATAGCCCATTAAAGTTACGTGTAACGTCACGCCATGCTGCATTTTTCCGCACGGGGTGACGTCACACGTCACTTTAATGGACTATTTTAGATCTTTGTTATTTTTTGTGTAATCGAAAAAAGAAAAAATAAGTGACCAATTTTTTTTTTTATAAACGTGCTAAATATAATGTAGTAATTTTGACCCTGGAAACTACCCTATTATCATCAAAAAGAAAGGAACCTTATTTCATTGACTTACATGTCCTTGTATCCCACCACTAATAGTACATTGTTACACTAGGGACGAAATAAGTAACTTAAGCCCCGAGGTAAGCACTGTGCTTTTCATTACGAATACATGAAGATAGACCGAGTTTTTTTTTTTGATAATTTGACAGCTGTTAGTTGAAAGTAAAACTCCCTAGGGATGAAAAGTGTTATACTTTTCAGCCCGCTCCTCAGGCAACTTCAGACCTACTTTCAGAGTATGAGTCATGAAAAAAAATTTTTTTTTATTTCCAGCCACACTTGACTCTTGGTCGTTTCAAATTTTAGGATAATAGAGCAAACTCACTCTTTTTGCTGATAAAAAAATAGCAAGATGATATAGATAACCTACTCTTACAGTCTCTATAACTAGGTAAAAATATTGGAATCAAGTAAATTTGGAAATTTTTTGCATTATAATATGATCATATAGGAAACAATTTGATTCGGTTTAACTGAGCTGACTGTACCAAATTTAAGTTAGTTCAGAATAGACAGTAAAAACCAGTGGTATTAGTTTGTTGGTACTAAAATGGAATAAACCTTTCTTTTATCTCAGGACTCCTCACATGCTTTTGAAAGTATGCCAGGAGTCAAAGCTAACTCGCAGAGGCTCCAAGCACTTTTAATGGTACTGAATAATCCTGTTACAGAAACATTAATACAACAACAGAACCTACAAAAACCACTATGAGAACCATTCTGTCATCGACTCCAAATGCTTCAATTTTATCCGGAAATATTAGTGTTGAACCACAACCAGCTAACGGTAGTAGCATCAATACTGATCCCGAAATGTGAGTAGTTTTTATTACGCTCTTATGTTAAATGGTCCGAAATTAGGACCATTATAATTAGTTCTCAAAAACTACAAAATGGTACTAATAAATTATTCCCTTACAATGTCAAACCCATTTAAACTATTTTTAGTCGCTCATCACATATGGAAGAAAACCCCTTGACACTCTTTCATCCGTTTGGGTTCAATCATTCATCTTAGCTCAAAAGTCACTCAAATCTGATTGGCCTGTTGGTCTAGTGGTTAGTGACCCTAACTGCTATGCCGCAGGTCGTAGGTCGATTCCCACCCAGGATAAATGTTTATGTGATGAGCATGATCATTTGTTGTGTGTAAGTTATCTATAATATGTATGTATTTAGTAATATATAGGTATGTTTATCAGTTGTCTAGTACTCATAACACAAGCTCTGCTTAGCTTGAGACTAGACGGTGTTGTGTGATAGTTGTGGAATATATTATTATATTATATTATTATATATCTTCTTAACTGCTTGGAACTCGATCTATTTAACCATATGCCAAGCACGAAACTTTCCGATTCTGATAGCTTCATTTTGTTTGAAGTTTCATTAGCATCGCCTGAATACAGGTTTCTCTTTACAAACTTTGGACCCCTATTTCATCCCCTTAGGGGGAGAATTTTAGAAAATCATCTCTTAGTATTCGTCTACGTTAAGAAAGGTTTCCTACCTTGTGCAAAATTTCATGCTCCTAGGCCCCGTAGTTTTGATTGTGCATTGATATGTCCGCCAGTTGTTTTATATATATTTTAAATAAAGGCCCCATTAGATAGTGCGAATTTGTCGTCTCCAACATACATTCATACCTCACGCTCGTCAACTCTGGCGAAAATCGCCTCGAGATGGAATATTGCTTGTGTTTGTCTACAGAATTTCAAGGCCATAATCGTGACTTAAAAACTTAGTCAGTGCTTGTAGTAGATTGATGTAGTAAAAAGGAACAGGCAGCTAAGTCTCGATTTCCTCACTTCTAATAAGATTAGTTAGATGAATTGAAATATTAATCGTATTTTCATATTCCATTCCAGGCCAAAAGCCAGGGGGCCAGTCGTGGAAAAACCTGAGACATATTCATTGATTACGATTGTCCTTATTGGTTTGGGGATGTTTGTTTGCGGGTTGCTCCTTGCCATAGCCATCATCATGTCATACACCCGCTACAGGAGGAGAAGTAACGGTATGTGGTTTAAATTACTTTTATACAGCTTACTGTCTGTAAGTGTCACAAAGCATGGAATGTCGTCATACCCGCAGTGCCCCTGTTAGTAAAAAAAGACGCATCTAACATTTTTTCCAGATTTTAGTTTTAAACATTACCGAAATCAGGAAAAAAAGCGTATCTGCCTGTATTTTTAATATTTTGCTAACAATATCCAGTGCGGTTTTAACACAAGGAAAAAAGGCCCGATTTCCCGTTTCATTCATTAAAACCTTTTTTATCCGTTTTTACTTATTGTTAGATACGTCTTTTTAACTATCAGGGGCAGCGCAGTGACTGTAGTTATATCATTACTAAACATGCATGGCCGCACAAGTACCCAATTGTATTCAATATCTCTTTTCTTCTTCAATTCTACATAATCTATAATAATACTTATAAAAGATGATACCACTAAATATTTGTTCGTTTCTACTGGATGGATGGCGCAAATTCACTATGGCATGAATTGCCGGGACCCACATACTGGAAGTCCCTGGTGCAGACAGCGGCCCTACCGCAGCCGCTCTGGCTTGGTGATCAGGGCGTCCCCTTGATGTGGAGGAGGCCTGACTGTCCAGGTCCACGAAATGCATGGTTATACACATTATGAGCCTGGACGACATCGTGACAGGGTATGAGGTGGTGGCTGCCGTCATCATTACGGAAGGGTATTCTATCGATCTGAAGTGAGGTGTTACCAGGTAGGACACCATTTGGGGACCCTCATTCACCTCAGAGATGTAATGGACCGCAGCGAACACTGCTTCCAGAGAGGTCGTCCACTAGGCTAGGAGCATAAAAAGAGTTCCCTCGCCAAAGCCTGGGGCAAAGGCAACAAGCCCTCCGCCACCACCGCCGTCACCGCCGCAGTCACTGCTGCCGCTACTACGCAGCAAGATCCTCACTTCACAGGGGGCTCGGGAGGAGACGGTCAATAACGGCTCCATTACTCCTGATGAATATCAACTACTGCTCCCCCGCTTAGGATATGTTTTTGACCAGTACAGCTAATTAATTATTATAATATATTAATTTATGAGCAGAACCCATAAATTAATACTGAAAAATGGGCAAACGACTTATGATTTTTTTTTTTATATTTCAGCACTTCCTCAAAACCAGCCATAATATCCAGGTTCTTGCAATCATAGATGGTGCTTTCGATCCTGTTAACGAGATTCAAGCAATCACTACATCACGGAGCCAAGCGATGAGATGTATTGGTAAAAAATAAAATTTAAGAAAAAAACAAAAATGAAATCTAGCCTATTTAACCTATTATGTCCCACTGCTGGGAGTAAATTTCCCTCTCTCTTTTCCATACACATCTGTCTTCTACCATTGCGGACCAGTCCCTTCAGAAAGAGTGTTATAAAACTTAAAAATGTAGTGAAACTGTCACACAACAGGTTTAATGTCATCTGTAAGTTTTATTAAATAGGCCCCAGAATATTATTTGATAGACGGACTCTGATAGACATAATATTAGATAAAATGTTGTTTTTTTGTCTTGTAATATTTTGCTTTTAATTATGTTAATTTAATATAGCATTTAGTATATACTTACTTTTATGGACGCCGCTGTGTGTGTGTGCTTAGGTAAACTATAGATATAAGAATTTGTAACAGTAACCTTAGATCATAGAAAAGATTTTTAGCATTTGCCAGTGTATACAATTGCTGGGCAAAAAAGTAAGATTTTGTCCAAAAAATACTTACCTGTCTTTCTTGTTTATTTGAAAAATTAAATACTTTGTGGTTATGTAGATATCATTCTTTTTGTGTTTGTAACAGCTGTGTCAAATGATAAAATTGCACTTCAATTATGAATGTATTGATATTTTCTCTAAAGGTCATTCATAATTCGCCAAGACAAGAACAAGAGAAAAACTCAGGTAACGAGAACTAAACATGTTTTCAAAATCGAGATTAAATGTGAATTTTGAAACAACCAACTCAATATCTTTCTATATCTTTCAAAATAAAGTTTAAATTCTATTGCTACATACCAATTATTTGAGGTATTTTTGTCTGTAATGGTAACTTAAAAATTAAATCAAAATACACAATGCTAAAGTTGACGCCGATGGATGCGGAACGCACAGGATTGATCATTGTGGCGACACTTAAGGGAGGCCTATGTCCAACAGTGGACTTCTTTAGGCTGAAATGATGATGATGATGATGATGATGAAAGTTGACGCCTGAGTTGGTAGATATGAATGCATACGAGTATTATCTTAAATTATATAAATTCAAAAATACATACTTTGGCTAATCGTTATCATGACACAAATTTCAAAGTATGGGTTCAAAGTATTGAGTATCTGAGCTTGATTCAAACAGTACGAGTAGTAACAGGCTTAGTGTGCTTAAATTTCGACATAATGGGCCTACCACACGAACAAGCTTCACCACAGTTTTGTCTGCGCAGGTCCGTTTGTACACAGAACACCGAGCGTGTGGTTGACCTGGTACAACTGATACACTTACAAAATGTTCCGGCGTGTGGTAGGCCCAATAGGACCAATATAGCATTAAAATATGTAGATATGTCCTTGCTTGTAATTAAAATAAGCTTGGAATAAAATAAACTAGATGGCAGAAACAATTAGGCTCGGTAGCTTTTGAGAAAAACCTCAATAGATAAGTAATAATATATTCATTTTACTTTGTATATGAATAAATAAATTGCATTTCATTTATTTTACACTCATTCTTTTATTGACTTTACCACACTTGAAATTGAACCACTGCACTTTTATTAACGTTTATTACTAGGCGTCTTGCCCTCGGCGACTTTTTGTCCGATCCGTAATCGCCTTTTAGGGATGGACGTATTTTATCCGAACGCCACATTGGTTTAGAGCGCCGATTGAGACGTAAAGGTCGCGGATCCGATTCTTGCACCTACATAAATGTTTCTTGATGAAACAGATGCTTTTGTGGGGTCTGAGTGTTTGTAGTACTATCGTTGTTCCTGGTTTCCATAGTATAAGGGAAAAGCTTATTTTGGGACCAGGACAAAGTATGTGATGTTGTCTCAATTGTGGGCAACGGATGCCAGTTACTGATTTCGGTATCTATTCTCTTCTCAAACTTCGCCATTTTTTTGAGTCATAAAATTAGCATGAGCACCCATGAGGTTTTTTACAAGCCGGTGGCCCTGGCCATGGGCTACTGTTGAATTTAAAAGTTATATTAGCTAGAATTTAATTCATGAATCCCCAAGCGACCACCGGTGGCCGCGCATCTATTGTCTTACTATTGTGTCTCTAATTGACGGTATCTGAAGGGTTAAGTTGTTTACTCGGTCTGGTAGCTAAGAACATTTTTCAAATAAATCAAGGACTGTTCTGTTTATAATGTACAGCTGTTGCTGACACGTCGCTTTCTGAATCTGAAAAATAAGAATTAATTATTATTGGAAAAATAAGAATTATGATAATTTCACAAAGATGAAGCGCTATATTTTCTGTTAATTATAATCTTTTCTTATAAAATAACATAACGATGATTAACATAAAAGAAAATCTGAAAAGGGGTCATTATATCTTCCAGTCAATATGCAAATCATTTGCTATAAGGCCAACCATGAAATTGCAAATAAAACATTATACTCATATGCAGAACAATTTTCAGAAGTGCAGTATATATTGTAAAGAACAAAGAAGGCTTTTACTTTGACGATTTCTATTTTATTAACTATATCGAGTAAAATTATTATTATACTTACTATGTGCACTGAATATAATTTTTCTCAAAGATTCAAGATATTTTCTCTTCAAAATTATGACAGCCATAAGAATTATAATCATTAACATGAAAACAGAGCCCATAGCGTAGTACCAGTTGGAGTTATACCTAAAAGTAGGAAACAGATTTTTTGTAATGAGCACAAAAAAAATATAAAGTAGATACTATTAAATTTAAATCTATTAGCTCACCAAGACGATGCTTTCTCAATTTTCAGTTCATTATGATCAGTGGAAGCACTTTTTATAATACTGTTATCCTCGTTGAACACAGTGTCAGTTGTATTGATCATAACAGTTGATACTATTGCATATTCAGTTGTCTCATCTACATCATGTATTACACTAGAAGTTGTAGAAATGGCCACACATATCGTCTTTTCACATTTATTTGCGTCATCGAAACAGTTCTCTATACAGTCACACGGCCCACCATCTGCGTTCACCAGCATCATTTCTTGATGCGGTTCACATAAGCACACATCAGGTGCAACACAGGCACCCTCGCAGTTATTACAAATTGGAACGCATAAAGCAGTATTTTTCTCTTCGTGAATTGCCGATTTGTCAAGTTCGTAACCGTGATAACACTCGCAGGTGTTAGGAGCAACGCACGTGCCGTTCCCGCAGCTGTAGTCGCAGTGCGCCTGACACGTGCCACTTGACTCCTTTCTATACCAGCCCGGGTTGCAGACACAGGCTTGTGGACCAACGCAGCTACCATGCGCACACTCAAAGCAGTATGGCTCACACGTATCGTTTGCAGTCTTTTCGTACCCTTTTAAACATTCACAAGTTTCTGGAGCTATGCAAGTACCATTGGTACAAGGTTCTGAACAAAATGGTTCGCAGATTTCAACCGAATCTTTGATGACTTTGGTCCATCCGGACTCACAAATGACGGTATTAATACAGTCGCCAGTGGCCGTATAACTTAAGCAGAAAGGTTCACATGAGTTGTTTTCAGTTTTTTTGTAACCCGGGAGACATTGGCACGTTTCGGGGGCCACACAAGAGCCGTTGAGGCATGGTTCAGAGCAGACTGGCACACATACTCCATCTTCAAGATTATATCCTGAATCGCACATGCAAATATTTGGTGCGGTACAGGTTCCATGGTCGCATCCTTTAATGCACAGCGGTGAGCAGGTGTGTGTTTCAAACATGTCAGGCAGGTAGCCAGGATTGCAGGCACAAACTCCAGGAGACTTGCAGTAGCCATTCACGCAAGCCGGTGAACAGTCCGGCTTACAGTGGATACTGGAATTAATGTATTAAAAAATAGGCATAATAGAAATGTGAATTTTCAAAAAATTTCATATCTGAAATTAACCTGTTTCCGTCGTTGGTATCATCTTCAATGTAGCCCTCGCAGCAAACGTTTATTTGTTCAGGTACTAATTTCTGGAATAATTTTAGTGTTTGATCGATATTAATTAATGTTATATATTTTACAGGCTTTTACAAAAAAAAAATACAACTTAACGATGTTTGCATTTTTTTTTGTAATTTGATGCTTCTGGTTATGCTTCTACGTTATTGAACCCCTTCTTAGCTAGAATGTATCGTCACAATTCCAATAAGTCAAAACACGATTAGGAAACATTGTTTTATTACGAAGTTTCCCTATCTACTACGTACTGATTTGTTTCGTTAGCATTCAGATTCATCAGAAAATCAATTCAATATTATCTAATAGCTGGAGTGCAACTCATGATAATTCTAATTAGCTTAAACAGCATTGCCATCATAAGAAATTGATTAAAAAAAATCAATCTGGAAATGTTTTCTACTAATTCAAAAAAACCTTTTCAGTTTAACAATGTCATAGTTCTAAGGTGACATACACAAAAAAAAATCGGGTTGAGGTCTTCTTTTTTTGAAAAAATGGTCTGTACGATTTTTTTTTTGCTGATTGATTGATTTATTGTAATCTCACCCTGACGTTCCTAGTTCCCATCGCAGTGGCTACTCTAGTGGCGGTGCACCAAAACAGACAGTCTGTCTTCTCATAAGCTTCCAAATAAGTGTATAAGAAGGTTTCAGGAACATCACGATAGTCCCTAATCAGAGAAAATATAACAATAAACAAAATGATCTTATTGAGGTAACAATGAAGAAGAAACATATTTTGACATTATTTTATTATTATTATGTAGTTAGCTTACAAATAATATTTTTTCTTGCGTAAGACATTGATAGATTATAACAAGAAGGTATTGAATTTTGATCAGTTTTGTAACCAAAATCTTCTATTCACAAAAAAAATAATGTTGCATAAATCGCAAGATTTATATCTGTACAATCTTACGATATTCGCAATAATCCGATGACAAATGTAACACAAAGGTGAGCTACATATTTTATGCTCTGGAAACTTTTATTTGTAAAATTACCAACTCATATTTATGTATTTATAGACTTCACATTTTAAAGTTTATTTTTAATTGACGATTAGTATTAATAAAACTATATAAATATTAAGTGTAGGTTACAATGACATTCAGTTTTATTGTTCCAAACTTTTTAACTTTATCTTGAATTATAAATTCAATTATGACTAATAGAAATATTTGATACTTACATTTTTGTTTCCACACATACTTGACACAATGTTTCTGTTTGTATAGTTACATACAAAACTATAATTTTAAAAATATTACATGTCAATGACATTTTTAATCTAAGTATATAAACTAAAAAAATGGTTAACAAGAAAATACTAAATAAAAAACTCTGAAAAACCTATTATATTATCTATATAACTATTGACAAAAAAAAAACTCGTCCTACGTCTTATTAGTTTAAAGCAGCAAAGCAAAGAAGTATAAGAAACAGTAACATATATTTGAACAAAAAACAATATACGTGTAACAAACTCATACATTAAAAAAAAAAAACAATCTGTTATTAGAGTAGCCAAGACAGTATCTACTTCAATGCTATACATGCTGTACTACGTACAGTGAACTACTAAATTGGATGTAAATAGAAAATTAATGTTTTTTTTTTTCTAATAAAAATATACTTGCATATATAGGTACTCTTTATCATACAACGTGTAACGTTAAATGCGCAAAACCTCAGACACGTGATGTGAGAAAAAAAAACATAAAAAAAATTAAAGGTTTTATGTGCACTTTAGTTTGTTTAAATTTCATATCTGCATTGAAATAAGAACTTTAATTATCCCGTTACACCTTGTATAAATACATGAAGAGCTTAAAATATTATTATATTATACCTACGCAACAGTGGCGAAGCGTGAAATATTGAGAGAGGTAAGCCGGAGCAAAAAAAATGCTTGCCTACTCCGAGCGCGGGCACGCAGTCTTGAGTCCTTACCGAAAACCTGTGATTGGCATCCTGGCTTCAGTCTTGTATAGGCAGATGTATCTCCAGTCCACTTTTACTATACGTGTAAGCACTGAGATATTGAAACAGTGTCTTGCAAGTAGGGTTGCCAGGTCCTGGAACTGAAAAGCCGGACAATCTATCCTATTTAGCCGGATGTTTGGTCAAAGAGGCCGACATTTTTTTTAAGTCTAATAAAATTCATGAAATCTTTTTAAATTCTAATGAAAAAACCATAAGATTAAGTGATATTATTGCTACACTATTACATATCCACTCTGCTTGTGCTAGCGATACAAGGTAAGGCAAAACTCTAATGACAATTCTAAACAAAATGGTCTTTAAAAAGCCTAACAAAAGCCAAAAATGCTCAAATTTGGCCGGACACGCCACTTAAAAGCCTGACTATGTCCGGCTTTATCCGGACGCCGGGCAACGCTACTTACAAGCATAATAGAAGTGGCTTTGATAAAAGCCGTTTGTGGTGAAATGATGATATGATGTAAATTAAACAAAACTTAATCGACTAAGTACTAATAATACTACTTATACTCTAAAGCTATTCGTCTATTCTTTCTTACAAAGTGCGCTAAGACATTATTATAAAAGCCGGGAAGATTTTTAATTTTTAGTAAAGAACGTTTTTCTATAGAAAGAATGGCTAGATCAGATAATCGTTCTTGTTTTTGAGCATTACGCATGTTGATATTTATTGAAAAGGGATATATTAAAATGTTTAAAAAAACCAGCTCTGAGAAGAACTTTTGCGTAGGTGTAGTTTTAAGAACGAAATCTAAAAAAATCGCACGTAAATTATTAGACTTCGCGCACGACCTTTCTCATAGGTCTAAACTCCCCCCCGCACGCGCACTCCCGGGCCCCGCCTTGGTGACGCTTGGGCCGTGCATAGCTTAGCATAAATCGTAATATTTTAATTTTGCCATAACTTCAAAACCAAACGTCCAATTTTAATCATTCAAAGACCAAATATTATCTACATAAACTGTACTTAGTGATGAAATAATTTATTTTGATAAGGGTTAATAGCATGAGTAAAATAAATGCGTTTAAATGTAGTCCAAAAAAAAATCAAGATTATTAGATAAAAAAATGGTTGTTGTGCCTCACTCGACATAGATAGGTATACTGTTACGCGGACTTTTTTATAGATATTTATAAGATCTACAATTAATTAGAACATTTTACGTTTCTATCTTTAATAGTTTAGGCAGCGTACGCAAAATAAGTAACTTTTCTGGTTGATTTTTTACACCTTGTGTCCGAAAACCCCAAATATCTTACGGAACCCTATTTTTTTACAAAATAAAATTTAACCTATGTTACTCGTGGATAATGTGTGTGTATGTGTGCTTTCGAGTGGTGAAAAAATTTTTAAAAACAGTCTAGTAGTTTTTAAGCTTATTCAATAAAACTCTATCAAATAACTCGAAAAAAAACCGGCTTGCCGGAGCGCTATAAAGCGCCCCAGGTTCATTGACCTTTATGTGACGTCGTGACGTATTCTTGTATAGAAATTTAAACGCTAAAAAGCCGATTGCGCCTGCGGCTTATGTTAAAGCAACATGTTGTTGAAAAACAAATTTTGTTGATTTAATGTCCATAGTGTATACTTAGTGTAGGCGTTTTGTAATGTTTCTTTGTAGTTTTATAATTACTGATTGTGCCATTTCTCAATTACGGTAGAGAGTGGTTGTGTTCTAAACTTCTGAAGGGAAGCCGGTGGGAATCGAGTTGTATGGAACCTTCGTCACTGCTACGCAACCTTTACTGTCCCAATACTGGGTAAAGGCAAATTATTACACTTTTTCCACTTTTATCCAACTTCTTGCCAATTCCCATGGAAAACATCTAATTCAAATAATAATATTAGAATAAATAGATAAACATATTATTGGTACATTTAGAAGTCTTATAAAATAAGTTCATATAGAAAATGGCGTGCCCGAACAAGGAGAATCCATCTTCTCAGAGACAGCGGGATGAGTCGCTCTGCAGGTTGCTATGGAAAAATCTCATTAATACGCCCACCAATACTGCTGAGCTCACCCGCCTACTGGCTGTGGGTGAATGGGAGTCGGGCCTTTTGCTACAGGCTCTACCGTCACCTAACATAGGTACAAGCTGAGTGACACCACCTTCCGGATCGCTACATGCCTGCGTCTGGGTGCTCCTAGTGGAGCTTCACATCGATGCCAGTGTGGCGAAGTAGTCGACCGCTTCGGTCACTATGGCCTATCTTGTAGTAGAAGTGCTGGTCGGATAGCACGGCATGCCAGTATTAATAATAATAATAATAATATAATAATAATAATAATACTATTTTTTATATTTTTAAATGTTTTTTTAGTTTTTATTTAAATATTTAAAAATATAATTTATATGTTTGTACAACGAATAAAGGAAATAATAATAATATTCCACAACTATCACACAACGCCGTCTAGTCCCAAGCTAAGCAGAGCTTGTGTTATGGGTACTAGACAACTGATAAACATACTTATATATTTCTAAATACATACATAGTATAGATAAATTACACCCAGACACAGAACAAATGATTATGCTCATCACACAAACATTTGTCCTGGGTGGGAATCGAACCCACGACCTCCGGCATAGCAGTCAGGGTCACTAACCACTAGACCAACAGGCCAGTCACTAGACCAACAGGCCAGTCAAATTAATGACATCATCCGTCAAGGTTTAGTCACCTCTAGGGTACCAACTATTTTAGAGTCCAATGGCTTGGCACGTGACGGTTGGAAGAGACCAGACGAAATGACTATAATGCCTTGGAAAGTAGGTAGGTCTTCCCATCTTCTGAGTACGGCGGGCTGTGTTGGGGCGGCTGCTGCAGGTGCAGAAAACCTCAAATTTTACACTACTTTAGCGTTTGAGCCGTTTGGGGTTGAAACATGCCATGGGGCAGACCATGGGGTTCGAGCTCTCATCGAGTTATTCGGGATATCAGCAAACACGTGGTCGACTATTCGCCTGACCAGAAGGCTAGACTTTTCTTCGAATTTCAACGAGTCAGTATTGCCATCCAGCGTGGCAATGCTGCCAGGGTTCTGGGCGCTTTTCCCATTGACATCGATGTAAACGAATTTTTTGATGCCCTATGAGTTCCCCTTTTTAAACCGTGTGTTCATATTATTATTTTTATATGGGTATATCTATTAATTTATAATATTTAATAGTTAAGATGTATACATTTAACATAGTTCACTATACTTTATAACTAAAAATAAAATAAAAATGATGTCATAATATCTTTTAATTAATGAAGTAGGTACTTAGTTGTGTTAAGTGTTGCTACAATTAATTCATTAGACAAAGAAAATATTAATTACAAAATTACAGAAATATTGATCTAAAAAATGAATTTAATTTAAAAAATTAAAATCAAATGGATATTATTACTGTGATAAAAATATTTGTATCTACTATACAACAGTTTTTTTTAGATAGAAAATCATAATAATTTCTGGGAGCAAGTCAATATCACACGACAATGTCTTGTGATCATGTTTACTTAGCGTGTTTGATGAAAACTGGTGTATACAGTTTTAACAATAAGACAATAAAAGATATAATTACCGATAATGATGACAAAAACATAAATTAGTATAGAAACAAATTAAATGACATCAAATTATGTTGATTTTTATGTGACTGTACTTGAAAACGTCACGTTTTGTTTAAAGATACTGTACGTGAGGTTGTATCAAAACAATCGTTTCGGAAACACAGTTTTTTCAGTTTGCCATTTGGTAAACAATATTTGTATGCCCAGCAAGGCAACGCATAGTGAGTCGATATTTTATAATTAACACCATGTACTGTACCTACATACATTATACCTATGTGTTACAAATAAACATTTGAATTTGAATTTGAATTTGGAAATTAATTTGTTTAAATTAAATTCACGTAGTTGTCGGGGAAAAATAACTATTAGTAGATGTATAAGACTAGAGAGTAATTCAGTGGTTCATTAGAGATAAGTTAACAAAATAATCAAAATAGCAGAAAGTAATCAAATAAGGAATAGAATCTCTATAATTATGCATATAGCGTTACATAGTCGATCTTATAATGTTTCCACTGTTGGGACTCAGGCCTCCACTCTAGGAGAGGAAATGGACCTTAATCCACGACGCAGGCCCAGTGCGGGTTGAATGATGTCAAGTCTTCAAATTTTTGGTTCAAGGACATGCCAGTTTCCTCACGATGTTTTCCTTCACCGTTTTGAGAGCAGTGTTGATGAAATACCTAAATTACACAAAGTAATGCGCCTAGCTGGGTTTGAACCCGACTTGTAAGTCGGGGTCGTTACCTCTCGGCCGTCACTGCTCTCAATATGCTATACTGCCATTACTCTTAAATTAATACTTCAAGCCGCACAAAACAGTATTCTTCTATCTCTTTAAAACATAATACTGGCGTACCGGTTGCCAAGTTGGCAGTTGAGCAAATGGTGTGCCCATGATGAAAGTTGGTAGTTTTTTATTGCCAGAATATTTTTTTGAGGTAGCTTTTAAGATGAAGATGAAGATGCTTGGAAGAGACATGGATTTGTCTTTTATGTGGGCTTTAGGTACATAGTAATTGCGGTGATGTAGGGTTCGATACCTTGAGTTGTGATTTTCGCAAATAGAGTGAACCCCCTTTTTAGATGTGGCCAAAATTTCTATACAGGTATAGATTTGTTGTATTCCGCTTTTGGTATCTATTCCATTAATAGATCCTTCTTTGCTAATTTTATTTTTTTTTTTAATTAAAAAAATAAAACTAAAATAAACGATTTTTTTTAGACGTTTTATGTTATTATATCACAAAAAATAAAATGGTATTCTATATTTGGTTACTTTCTTCACATCTACTTTACTCTAACAAATACTATACTTATTATATACAAATACTTATATATTATTAATAAGAGTTCAAATTAACTTATAAATCTGCAGATTATCTGATTGAGTCCGTTAAAGTGGGAAAATGAAATAATCTGCAGACTTCTAAAGTAATCTGCAGGCCAAGCATACGGTTAAATAAAAAAACAGGTTCTATATATAATTATAAAAAGCAAAGATATCTGGTACTTAAAGTAAAATTTCACACTTTAACGGGTTGTACTCGGTAATTTGCAGATTAGCGGGTACAATCCGTTAATGCGTAGAATAACATTATTCTAACGCTAACATTTTATGTTACTGTACGAATACTTTAATATGCGTGATCGCATCAGAAATGAAGATATCCGCAGGAGATCCAAGGTTGCCGACGTAGCTCGAAGAGTTGCCAAACTTAAGTGGCAATGGGCAGGGCACATTTCACGCAGAACAGAGCGTCGATGGGGACGAAAGGTTCTGGAGTGGCGACCACGTACCGGAAGACGCAGCGTTGGAAGGCCTCCAACAAGGTGGACCGACGACCTGGTCAGGGTCGCGAGAATCCGATGGATGCGTGACGCACAGGACCGGTCGTTGTGGCGACGCTTGGGGGAGGCCTATGTCCAGCAGTGGACGTCTTTCGGTTGATATGATAATGATGACTTTAATACGCGTATTAATTATATTTATCCTTTCAAATACCGTAATTAGAGGCACAATAGAAAAACAATGAGAGAGCGAACGTTCTCTTGGGGTTTAACCCTTCAGATACCGTCAATTAGAGACACAATAGTAAGACAATAGATGCGCGGCCACCGGTGGTCGCTTGGGGATTCATGAATTAATGAATTAAAGAAATTTAAGATTAAATGCAAGTATAAAAAATAACATAATTAGTCACTTTACTTATGAAGTTAAGTACAAAAAACAATAATAATAAATTTAAATGAACGTAGAAAACAAAAGAGTACTGAGTTGTTGTCACAGATATCGTTGTCGCGTTTCGATCTCTTGAACAATTTCGCGTTGAACTCGTGGGTGGGAACTACGCCGCCTAAAAGAAAAAAAAGAATAATTTAATATGGTGCCGTGCTCAAGCTATAATGCCGTTATATGATAAAATCATATTTTGAGTTACGCACAAAAAGCAGCGTAGGGGAACTTAACGACAATTTTATTATTTTATCTGAGTTACAATTAATATTCGAAAAATACTACTTAGAGAGATCGATATAGAATTTAAAGCGTCTAAAAACGAAAGCCCGCCAAATGTCAGATAACGGCACTTTAGCTTTACGACGGCAGTATGTAGATCTACACCATAAATAAGAGATAGGTACAGAAGTCAATCTACAAACGAAGTGCGCTCAAACAACGCACACATAGAAATCACAGATACGATTTATCGAACTAGTTGGGACCACTGCGAGTGCGAGACGGACGGTAAATTCAAAATTAAACGGTGAATTGTCGTTTTTTAAGCTACTAGTGGTTTTAGAGAGGTAAGTAGATATTGGCTTGTATAGTTGGCACATTTTAACGTAATACGTAACAGGTAGGTAGGTACAACTATAGAGAAATTCCACTACCTCGATATTTTTTATGCATCAGCTAAAGTTGACAAAGAAACGCGACCGCCGAGTGTAAAAATGAAAAGTGAAGAACATACACGAGATTGACTTTTGTACTTATCAGTTTAGCAAAAAAATATGCAGTTGTAAAATTCATTGTTCATACATAGACGGGCATATTGCTTCAAGCGTTTTCTACGTCATCGACTTTAGATCGGTGCTGAGAAAGAATATAGTAAATGACACATAAAAAAGCCGAGCAGCAAAAAATAATATTATTAATGCATACATAAACACTATTAAATAAAACCTCATGACAGCATTTCGATCAGTATAACCTTAATGGAGATTAGCCAAGTCGTCAGCGCATAAGACACCATAAGGTATCTAAGTGTATGCGCAAACACCAACTACTCAGCTTCGTGCAGCTACTACACCGTGACATCTTCATCACTTTCTCAAGTTTTCGAGCACCGAGCCATACAGCCAGCCCCTACGGTCTTAAAGGGTAACCTGACCACCAGCACGCCTACCTAATCAATAACCATTTATCTCCGATCCCTAAGGGGAAGTAATGACGCGACGTCTATGCCTTCATATAGGAACTAACCTACGAAATCCTGCATCGTGCAACTAGTTCTCTGTGCGATTTAAAAAAACTACAGTCCGAAATCATCTATCAGGCAGTTGACCAAACCGTCTGGTTGGAGGATCCTCCTTTTTCAATGAAAGTGTGTGTGGGACATTACACCTCTAAAATAATAATAAAATAAAGAGGTTTTTAAGAGTACTCAGTTAATTGTGTAGAAAAATAATTCCACAACTTCTGCTTAAATACATACTGGCCAATAGTCAACCTGATATCGAGAGAAAGTACATTTCAAAAAAGTACGGACTGTAGATGAAAGGTAGAATGAAAATATTAGCAGTATAAGAAGAACCAAAAAAAGTAAGAGGTTATTAGTAAAATGCAAATGCAATATATGCATAATATTCTTCTTATTGAATGCAAGACATAGAATAAGGAATGAGATCTGGGTGAGTGAAGTTGAAAGAAAAGTATAGGCATTAAATTAATTTGAGATCTGAGGTTCAAGACCTTGTCATATTTCCTCAACTTGAATATGAGCCGATTAAAGTTATTGAAGTACTAAGCAAGCTAATCTAGCAAGACTAAAGTAATAGTATCTAGGTTTTTATACATTCTGTTTTCGTCGTCTCCACAAATACAGTTCGTTTAATTAAAGCCGTGCCTATCCTACTAATCGTTATTAAAATAAGCTTGCATGCTTTATATCACTAGAAAAAATAATAATCAACCTCATCAAAAATGTTCTTCTTGCAACGTGCTATGACAATGATGATAATAAGTATTATCACTAAGAGTATGATAGCAGTAACCAAGACATATATCCAGTGAGACTGCATCCTGAAAACAGAAAATGAAGTTTTTATTTAACGCTGTGATAGAAAAAAAAACGTTTTAAGGAGAACTTGGTATGAAAGACTAGCCAAATAATTTATACCGTAACACAGATCTTTAAACACTGCTAAAACGAGTGGTTCTGTATAAGCAAAGTTTATACTTGTGTCAGTTCTAGAAGAACAGATAATTTTATCATATAGTTTGTAAACTCGAAATCTTCTAAAACAATCTTAGGTTCTTAGTTGCAGTGTCTGGTCTTTAGTTGCAGCTTAATGTATGGTACTTACCAAGTTTTTACTGCTGATGAATCTTCCACACATAAATTATCCTTTGTCTTTTTGTACCCGCTACGACATCCACAAGTCTCTGGAGCCACACATATTGTTTGATTTGCACACGGTTTGTTGCATATTGGTTGACATGTTCTCTTTTTTGGGTCCATTTTCCACCCTGAATTACAGATACACGTTTCAGGCTTTGTGCAAACGCCGTGAAGACATCCATGTGAACAGTGAGGTGTGCAAGTTTTGTTTTTTGACCATTTATATCCTGGCAAACATGAACATGTATCTGGCCCTATACATGTTGTACGATTAGGACACTTGAAAGAACAATGTGGCTGGCAAGTAAACTGTCCAGATGGTGTATAACCTGAGTGACATTTACAGACATTAGGTGCAATGCATGTGCCATTCAAACAAGGTTTGGAACAAATAGGTTGACACGTCTTCTTGGCAGATCTAAACCCTGGTCTACAGTTGCATGTTTCTGGGCTAATACATGTGCCATTCGGGCATCCACTGGTACAGATAGGTTTGCAGGTGGTATTACTTATCTTTTGAAATCCCGGCCAACATTGGCAATGCTCAGGGGCGACACATGTACTATTGTTGCAATATTTACTGCATACTGGTCGGCAAATACGATCTAAAAGTTGATATCCTTTCTTGCACTGACACGTGTCTGGGGCGATACAGGTGCCGTTCGCGCATGCGTTGAAACATTTCGGTTTACAGGTAAGTCTGAAATATGTGTAGCATGGTTTTTATACACTAAAATTAATTATTTTATTTCCTATACAAAAATAATCTTAGCTAAAATAAAGTTTTTAATGGTGAAGACAAATCAGGCGGTGGAAATCTTTGTGATTGACATTTAGAGTTTATTAAAACAGAAATATTTGACAACTAACGATCATTTAAACTTTCAAGAACCTGTTTAATATTTAATTTAGGAGACAGATGACAATCTAATAGTCGAAGAATATCGTTTTTTTTCTAAATTATTAAATATTAGATACTTGTCAATAAAATGTATTATATTATCATAATCATCATCATCATTACTTCAGTCGGAAGACAACCACTGATGGACATAGGCCTCCCGCATGCGTCGGCAATGTATTATAGACAAGACAAAATTAAACAAGCTGCATTGTCACTCAGTTGAACATAAATTAGCAATTGTTCGTATATGCCAGCAAAAAGCAAAACATGAAGATTTTTAAGATATCACTGCCACACACCATATTTAAGTAACATTGAAAATACTAATTCTTATAAACCAAAAAATTACAACGCCGTTTTTTGCTTTTTCTCATAATCGCAGCTGTATTAGTTAACACGCGTTGCTTATTTGAGTCCAGTTAGGCTGAGCGCAGACTTGAGTCACGGCAGTTTTAAGACAGACTTTCCTCATAAACAAGTCTGCCTCAAAAGTAAAACGAAACAGGGGGTCTACTCGCTTTCTCCCAAACGAAACTTTCGTAAACGAACGATAATCATATGACGTTAAAATTACAAACAATCCTCTGTCATAATTACATTTATTTTCGAAACATAACTAATTAGAGTAGGTTTAGAGATTCTGTACGTCAAACAATTTTCGTTCGTGCGAAATTTCGGGAATGAAAAGAACCGTGGTAGGAAACCCGCGAAATTTCAATCGAAACTTCGTTTTTCGGAGAAAGCGAGTAGACCCCCAGGTTTGTCTACTAGGATGACGCGGCGCACACCGCTTGCGTCAATTCCTTTTGTAAAGCTAACAGTATTATTCACTACCCGACCGTTGTTATTTGTAAAGTGACAGGTATCTGTCAGCTGTCATAGACATATAAACATTCTTGTATTTTTTCTAATGGTGACATTGACAGATACCCGTCACTAAAGTAATAATCGACTAATTTAATATTTGCGGTAAGCTGTCAAGAGTTGAAACCTTAGCCTCAACTGTCATAGTTGGCAGTTACGATTTTGTCGAGGCACTTGAATTCAAACCGTTGAACAGAACGTTGGTATTTTTGATTGTGAGAATTATATCGAAGAATATCCAAGTAATCGTCGTTTTATTTCTGAGTTGAGATCGAGTTCCTACAACTCAGAAGTGGGATTTATACAAAACGCCCACGAGTTTTGAAAAATACGAACATCTACGTGTTTTGGAATTTTAATATAATTGGATTGCTTAATATGGACCGTGATCGTAGCCAATCTCATAGGAGCCAGTCCAGTTTTACTCCACCTATTGTGAGTGAGAAACGCAAGCGTCCCCGCGAAAATGAAGCCAGTGAAAATTGCTTGAGCAAGAGGAAACGTCGCAGACGGCATAGAAGCACGCCTAGTGATTTAAGTGGCCAGGATAGGAGGAGTCGACCTCAAACACGGACTGATGAACGGCGTCGACGAAACCGGAAACGTAGCGGCGAAGCTGAGCGTCGTTCGCGACGAAACCGGAAACGTAGCGGCGAAGCTGAGCGGAGTGAGAGTGAGCAGGACGGGAGGAGTAGATCTCGAACACGGACTGATGGTCGTCGTCGGCGAAGTCAGAAACGTAGCTGTGAGGCTGAGCGTCGTTCGCGACGAAGTCTGACGAAGAAGCGGAGTGAGCGGAGGCGTACCAGGAGCCGTAGGCGGCTATCCAGCCGAAGCAGCTCATCGGACACCGCAGTAAGTAAGGATTCACCCGGAAATACCCAGGTAAGCAAATCTATGTTTGCTAATAGCGAGACTCAGTTGTTTTTGAACGAGTTATTAAAATCTTTGTCAGCCACGAAGCCAGAAGGTAATAAATTTCCGATGCTAGGCAATGTTATCCCTGAATTTGACCCTATGGTCAAAGGTCAGACGGTTCACATGTGGCTTAATAAGGTCGACGAATGTGCAAAGCTGTACCGTTGGGGTGATGATCAGGTTATTCACTACGCACTGCCCAGACTTTCGGGCGTTGCTCGTACATGGTACCAGGCATTGCCTTCAATGTCATTTTCGTGGCCTGAGTGGAAAAGTAAATTAATTGATTCCTTTCCTAGTAGTGACGATTATGCAGAACTACTTACTGAAATGTTGAATAAACGCGTGAAATACAGTGAATCGTTAGAATTATATTATTATGAAAAATTAAACCTGCTGAATCGATGCGAGATTTTCGGGAGACGTGCCGTTGATTGCTTGCTCTATGGCATCGAGGATCGTTCCTTAAGACTTGGTGCTAAAGCCGCCAAGTGCCAAGAGCCTGAAGAGGTCCTTAATTACTTTCAATCTATTAAACAAAGTCGCGATTTTGACAAGTCTAAAATTGGCCAAGATAAAAAGATTTTACCATCAAATAATTCAAACTTCAATACTAAGCAGTTAGTTGGAAATGACTCTAAGACACCAAGGCCACAATCTAATGCGTCGGTAACATGCTTTAACTGTAAAGAAGTAGGTCATTTCAGTAATAGGTGTACACAAAAGCTGCTGAGATGTAACATTTGTAAGAGGCTTGGCCATGTGACGGTCGATTGCCCACAGCTGCCCAACGAAAAGAGTAAGGATGCTAGTGCAGAAAAGAAGGTAATGAAGGTTGATGTTGATGATACTAGTAATGAGAAATATATGATTTCATTAAAGATTAATGGTATTTTGGTTAAAGGGTACGTAGATTTAGGCAGTCAGTGCACGTTGATACAATGTAGCGTAGCAAAATCATTAGGAGTTAATTGGTCAGTAGGGAAGTTACCCGTTATGAGAGGATTAGGTAATAATATAGTCGTACCAATGGGAATGGCATGTGTGAAAATAGACATTGATAATATCGTAGAGACGGTTGACGTTTACATAGTTGAAGACGGTATTATTAAATACCCCGTGTTAGTCGGTCACAGTTTTACAGAAAAACCCGGGATCATTATCACAAAAACCACAGACTCTTTAATATTTAGCAAGGAAGAGGTTAACAAATTGCGGGTACTACTTAAAATGGATGTTGAAATTCAACCGAAACAAATGACTGCGGTTCCTATTTATTCCGATAGAAGCTACTCTGGGCCTATTTATGTCCGGGGTTCATTAAGAGGTCAGCCTGGTAATGAATTTTATTTATTACCAGGTGAATATTTTCTTGAAAATAGCTTAGGAGCACTTCTAGTCCAAAATTTTAGCGACCATTCACTTTTGCTGAATAAAGATACATTAGTCAGTCGAGTTTATAGATCTGAAAAAGGTTTTGAGATTAACATGCTAGATTTTAGCAATCATGACACGAGTTCCGATCTGAATTATGGTAGTCAATTATCCGATGATGAGATATTGAGATTGAAATCTTTACTAAAGAAGTATGAGGGCTGTTTTTCTTCTTGTTTAGCTGATTTAGGATATACTAATATAGTACAGATGAAGATAGAACTGAACGACGCAAATCCGGTGGTTTACCGACCTTATAGGCTCTCATATCCAGAACGTGAATTAGTGCGTACAATGGTAAAGGAAATGATCGACGCCGATATCGTTTGTGAGTCTAACTCACCCTATGCGAGTCCTATACTACTTGTAAAAAAGAAAACGGGTGAAAAAAGGCTTTGTGTCGATTACAGAGCGCTAAATAATAAGACTCGTAAAGAGCATTACCCCTTGCCACTGATTGACGACCAATTAGATAGATTGTCGGGCAATTCTCTCTTCGTCAGTCTTGATCTCGCATCTGGGTACTACCAAATTCCTATAGCAGAAGGTTCACAAGAGGCCACGGCTTTTGTAACTCCTGATGGTCAGTACCAGTATAAAAGAATGCCTTTTGGGTTAGCTAATGCACCTTCAATTTTCCAAAGAGTAATGAATAAAGTTCTCTCTGATTTAAAATACGTTGTTATTTACATGGATGATATCCTGATTCCCGCTAGTACCTTTAACGATGGGTTAACACGCTTAGAAGAAGTTCTCCAGCATTTAGCTAATGCGGGACTAACTCTTAAATTAAAGAAGTGCCATTTCTTCCAAACAGAAATAGATTTTTTAGGGTTTTGTGTATCTGGAGGTGGCATACGTCCCGGATCACGTAAGACAAATGCAATTTCCAATTTTCCTGTACCCAAAAACGTACATGAGGTGAGACGTTTCATAGGACTTGCAAGTTTTTTTCGTCGATTCGTCAAAAACTTTGCAATAATAGCAAGCCCATTAACGAATCTTTTAAAATCTAAATTTGAGTGGAAATGGACCGAGGAATGTACATCTGCCTTTAACACCCTCAAGGAGAAACTCGTAGAACGACCTATAATAGCCTTGTTTGATGCGCGGTTAGAGACTGAATTGCATACTGATGCATCAAAGATAGGCATCGCAGGCATCCTCATGCAGCGAGGTAGTGACGGCCAGTTGAGGACTGTAGCCTACTATAGTCGGAAAAATTCAGAAGAGGAACAGAAACTTCACTCTTTCGATCTCGAGACGTTGGCTGTCGTTGCCTCCTTAAGTCGATTCCGTGTTTATTTGCTGGGGCTACAATTTAAAATAATAACCGACTGTAATGCGTTGAGAACGACTTTGACAAAGCGGGATCTTATACCCAGAATTGCGCGATGGTGGGTTCAGTTGCAGGAGTACGACTGTACCATCGAATATAGGGCAGGAGCACGTATGGCTCATGTGGATGCTTTGAGTCGTGCTCCGGTAACTGAACACACTGACGATACTGATACACACGTAATTGACGTATTGCAAACAGAGACCACCGATTGGATTGCGACGGTACAGAGTAACGACGAAGAGATAAAGCGAATTCGAGAAATTCCTCTCGACGATGAGACGAAATTCGTTGCCGATGTACGAAACAATTATCAACTGAAGAGTGGTTACGTATATCGTATCTTAGATGAGGGAATTCGTTGGGTGGTACCGAGGGGTGTTAGATGGCAAGTTCTGCGCATGAACCACGACCATGTAGGGCATTTTGGTTTTGATAAAACGCTGAGTAGGTTAAAAGCAACATTTTGGTTCCCAAAGATGCGTCGATTTACAAAAAAATATGTATCATCTTGCTTACAATGTGCGCACCATAAAACACCATCAGGCCAAAAGGAAGGGTTATTACATCCTATTCCAAAGATAGAAATCCCGTTCCATACATTGCATGCGGATCATCTCGGCCCGTTTATTCGTTCTAGAAGGGGAAACATGTATATTTTAGTAATTGTAGATGCATTCACGAAATTTGTTAATATACGTGCAGTAAAAGATACGAAAACCTCAACTGCAATTAAAGTATTTCATGAATATTTCAGTTATTTTGGTGCTCCGTCTAGGTTAATTACAGACCGAGGTTCATGTTTTACTAGTGGAAAGTTCAAGGAGTTTACAGACAAATTAAACATAAAACACATATTGAACGCAGTAGCCACACCTAGAGCGAATGGGCAGGTCGAGAGGTTCAATCGAACCATATCCGATGCGTTGAGTACTAAATGTCATGGCAACAATGAAAATACGTGGGACGATTATGTAGGAGACATTCAATTAGGTATGAATACCACTGTCAGTAAAGCTACAGGCAAGAGTCCCTCAGAATTATTATTTGGATTTAAATTAATTTCGACATCAGAAAATATACTGGGAGACGCGATTTCTGAAACGATTCAATTAGTTAGTGGCGACGACCTTATGCAACTGAGGTCCGATGCCAAAGAGAAAATTGATAAAGATCAGGAAAAGGCGAAGGCCAGGTTTGACAAGAATAGAAAGGAACCGAAATCATACAGTGTAGGAGACCTTGTTAGAATTGAAAGGACAGTTATTGATAAAGAGCATCAGGGTAAATCTAAAAAGCTTATACCAAAACTTCAGGGCCCGTATCGAATCGTCAAAGCTTTACCCAATGATAGGTTTGTAGTCGAGGACACCCCACTAACTAGGAAAGGAAACAAACGATACGAAAACATAATAGCAATTGATAAGATTCATCCCTGGCTAAATTTTAATGATTATTCCAGTGACGATGGCAATGAGAATGATAACAATGACAGTGAAAATGACAATGAGTAATGGAATAATGAGATTGATTTAAGCAATAAAAATTAATTAATGAATTTTAAAGTATTCTTTTATACTACTTATTACGTTATTATTTTTATTATAATGGAAAGATATTAATTGTGTATTATAATGAATTTGATTGTCGATATGGCATTTATTGAGATTGAGACTAAATGATTAATGCTAATAATGAACGGAGCTGTGTTATAGTTCCGTACGGATTATGAATATTGATTAAAATAGTGATTGTGAGCACAGGCTATGAACAATCAGTACAGAAACGAATGGTATCAAGTTATTGGTATCGTACAGATGATTGTAAACCATAGCAGACCGTGCAAGATGTGTGTATGTTTAAGATAGCTTTATTGTGAGCACAGGCTATGAACAATCAGTACAGAAACGAATGGTATCAAGTAATTGGTATCGTACAAATGATTGTAAATAGCAGATCGTGCAAGATGAGTGTGTACTTATGATAGTTTTATTGTCAGCATAGACTATGAGCAATCGGTGCAGAAACGAATGATATCGAGTACAGATATCGCACAAACGATTGTCTATCATAGTGGATCATGCGAGATGAGTATTTCAGTTTGAAAATAGAATTATCTGTGAGTGTATTAAAATTATAATATAATAGTTCATGTAACTAAATCAATATAGAGATTTATTATTGTTTAAATGCTAAAGATGTTCATTTTAGAATATTAATTTTCTTGAAGTGAGAGGACTCACTTGTTGAAGGATGGCCGAACTGTAAAGCTAACAGTATTATTCACTACCCGACCGTTGTTATTTGTAAAGTGACAGGTATCTGTCAGCTGTCATAGACATATAAACATTCTTGTATTTTTTCTAATGGTGACATTGACAGATACCCGTCACTAAAGTAATAATCGACTAATTTAATATTTGCGGTAAGCTGTCAAGAGTTGAAACCTTAGCCTCAACTGTCATAGTTGGCAGTTACGATTTTGTCGAGGCACTTGAATTCAAACCGTTGAACAGAACGTTGGTATTTTTGATTGTGAGAATTATATCGAAGAATATCCAAGTAATCGTCGTTTTATTTCTGAGTTGAGATCGAGTTCCTACACTTTTCAGTATCAAAATGGATTTCATCGGTACTGTTGTATTAATTTTCCTACGAGTTCTTTGTTTGTAAATATGATGCGACGTATTTACGTTGTAGGTATTAGACACTTTTGTCTATGAGACGCTTTGATTGAAGCTTGAGCGTCTTCATATGGTTTCTAAAGTAATAATCTGTATTATTGTTTTATGTCAATAAGACAATAGGTATAAGTAGTGACTTACGGATTTTTTCTAATAATTTCATAACCTTTACAGCAGACCGCATATTGCTGAAATGAAAAAAAGACATAATGAATATCTCTACTTATTGTCAAATAAGAAAATTTAGGAAAATTTTAGAAGCCTAAACTAGGTTCATCACATAACCTATAAAGTTTTAAAACCGTTTTTTTTTTAGTAGAAAATCATCAAATAATTTTTTGCGCTCTGGGGCGAGGGAAGAGGCTTTTACTGACTAAAACCCACTCCCTAATTTCCTCCTTTCCCTTCGTTCCTGGATCCCGAGGTTCTCTTTCGCTCACCTCATGACCTCAGTAGGGGTCCATCCTGCTGAGCCCCTGCGGTTTTGGTGACATCTAGGCGCGCATGATACCTACACTAAGCATTGTCAATCACTCGGTCTGAACGGTTACCGGACGGCCCAAGTCCGTTCCAGTTTCCAGCCAGATGTCGGAAGTTGTCCTCGAAATTCCACCGGCTGTCAAGGACGCCTCTCAGTCTACTTCATCAACGACCACCGAGGTGAACCCCCTTATCATTATTTACCATTCCATTGGTAACCGTGGTAACGCGTTCCGTGAAAACACATGGTTTCGGACTTGATTACCACCACAAGTCCCAACTGCTGGATCCTGTCCACGAATGTGCAACCCCACGGATCGCTAGTTTAGCTGCCGCGTGGTGCGACTCCCCCTGCACCAGGCCCAGCGTGGTTTCTGCATAATAGACCACGCTGACTACGTCGAGTAAAATAAGTTATGGAGTCCAGTTCTTGAGTTTTAAGGGTCAGGATAAGCAGCAGCTTGGTGGAAAACACTGGTACTCAGCTGCGTTTACACTGGATGCCAAACATAAAGCAACTAGTACTGCTCCCGCGATTTCGTCCGTGCGATTTTAGTCCTTTTTTCTACGAACTTCCTCCCCCGTTCTTCATTAATAGCTTCAGTTACTAAAGTACTCAGTAATAAAGTAGCCCTACTAGCGAAAGATTTTTTTAAATTGGCCTCGAAGTTTTTAAGTTTATTTATTACTATTTGTAAGTTTGGAGTAAGAATTTGTAGACAAATGCCGAATTTGCCGATGAGATTGTGTTGGATGCCGAGAATGGCCTAGAAGTCTAAAACAGATTGGAGGTGTAGTGGTACCGGCCTGTAGAATATTGGCCTGAAATTGAGTAGAACTAAAACGGTGTACTTGTTCTGCGATTTCGGCGATCTCTCCAATCCAGTGTCTTTAATTCTCACCGGAACACCAATACTGATCTGCTCCAACTTTCGGTAGGATGGTGAGGTAGACCGAGATATATCGCGGATCAACGCAGGATGGACGAAAATAAATTGTTAACCACGGATGCCCTTCAAGTTGAAGGGTACGAGTAAAATTTACAAATCCGTGATAAGACCTTTCATACTGTATGGATCAGAATGTAGGGCTGTGAAAAAGATTGCATGTAGAGGAGATGAAAATGTTGAGATGGGTGTGTGGTGTAAAGAAAATGAATACCTAAAGTGAGAAATGAGTATATTAGTGGAAGTTTAAAAGTGGTGGCAGTGTCTGAAAAGTTGAAAGGCAATCGATTATCTTAGGTATGGTTATATGAAGAGGAGGGATGAAACGCACGATACAAAAAAAACTTCTGAATATACATGTACATGAATGGAGAGGAAGAGGGATGCCAACGAAAAGATGAATAGATTGTATGAGGAGTGATATGAAAGAAGAGGGATTTAGTGATAGTGTGACGGGTGACAGGACAGAGTGGATGAAAAAATAGTGTAGTACCAACCCCAAGTAATATTGGATAAGGACAGGAAGAAAAAGAATTATGTGTTCTGCAAAATCGTAGTTCATTACTTTATTCTACTAGTATCATCATAATTTTTTTTTTTATTGTTGAAAGGTTTACCCCTATCTCACCTGATTGAAAGTAACGCTGTGTTCACAGAATACGCGATGTAAGGAAATTCACTCACTCACACACACTCACTCACACCACACCCTACCTACCCACCCCACCTACCTTATTGGAGTTTTAGTACGAGTAGAAAACCCTTTGATTTAAAATAAAATATAGCCTGTTACGCCGTAATAAAAAAGCTTTCCACTGGTAAAAAATCTCGAAATCGGTTCAGTATTTTTTGAGTTTATTAATTACAAACATAAATCTTTCCTCTTTATACTTTAGATTTATCAAACTGGTTAACAAATTACTTAATTCAAAAATAACTTAAATCGATTCAGTAGCCGTTTTTTAACATAACTCTCAAGATATAGATTTAGTATCTTAACTACATGCTATTTATAATTCCCGGATCAGGTGACCCCGTCACCCCAATATCTTAAGTAGAACAATAGGTACAACTTATCTTACTAATAATAGTATATTGTTTTAAATATAATATCTTAAAAACAATGTTGATAACTTTTAAGCACTGATTCGAGTTTTGAATTTCACTAATGGCTCACTTCTTGCTTAAGCAGTGGTGGCCTTGTGGTAGCAGCCCCGACGTACGAACGTAGTTCGTGGGTTCAAATCCAGGCGGGCATTAAAAAATAAATGCTCCTGGGTGCATTCATTTGTGCCATTTATTTCATCACGATTACTCTCAAAACAGCTAAAGAAAACATCGTGAGACCACAACGACCACTCAGCTCATCCCATGCGCGGCCTGTATCGTCGTTGGGAAACCGGCATGTCATAGAAGCAAAACTTCGAAGATATTATGTGACATCCAATAATCCGCACTAGGCTCGCGGTGGATCACAGCCCATTCCCTCTCCTCCTAGACACGAGGTTTGAGTCCCAGTAATAGGACATTAAAAGACTGATTATGCTTATTAAGTTTTGCTTACTTCTTGTAAGAAAAAAGGAATACTCACAGCGGTCACATTTTTATGATTCCAGGTTGTATTATGCGCCACGTGGCGGCTGTAAAAAAAAAAATCAGTAGCTTATTATAAGTGGTATTCCAAAGCAATAATAGGGTAGTTTCCAGGGTCAAAATAACTACACTTTATGTAGTCCGTATGTTAGATTATAAAAAATATTGGATACGTATTTTTTCTTTTTTCGATTAATTCATGAATCCCCAAGCGACCACCGGTGGCCGCGCATCTATTGTCTTACTATTGTGTCTCTAATTGACGGTATCTGAAGGGTTAAACAAAAAACAACAAAAATATAGCCCATTAAAGTTACGTGTGACGTCATCCGTGCGAAAAAAATGAAGCACGGGCGGCGCGACATTACACGTAACTTCAATGGGCTATATTTCTAAATACATACAAATATAGATAAATTACACCTAGACACAGAACAAATGATCATGCTCATCACACAAAGATTTGTCCTGGGTGGGAATCGAACCCACGACTTCCGGCATAGCAGTCAGGGCCACTAACCGCTAGACCAACAGGCCAGTCAAACTGATAAACTGATAAAAATACGTATATTCTAAATACATAGATAGGAATATAGATAAATTACACTCAAACAAAGAACAAATGATCATGCTCATCACACAAACATTTTCTGTCCTGTGTGGGGATCGACCTCCGACATACTCGTAGCAGTCAGGGCCACTAACTACTAAACCAACAGGCCAGTCAAACAAAGAGAGACAAAGAGAGGATTAACCAAAATTCACATTCATATTTGTATGTAGAAACCTACATTCGCGCGGGTGAAAACGGTTGCAGAAGCTAGTCGATATATATATATATAAAGTTTATATGTAGAAGCCTATTTTCAAGAGAGCGAAGCCGCTGACGAAAGCTCGTTCTATATTATAATGAGGGCGTTGGTGACAAATTAGGAATTACAAAATTACATATCGGAACGAAAATATTCGTAGTATCCCAGTATCAGACTCAGAGGCACGAGGGAAATCCCTAATATTAGTCATAAACTCATAAAACTTACGTCATCTTAACAAAAAAAAGTTACGGATTTTCACACGATTTCCTTTTTTTAATTATGGGAAATCATAAATTACAATACAATAAATAATAATAATAATAATAATAATATTCCACAACTATCACACAACGCTGTCTAGTCCTAAGCTAAGCAGAGCTTGTGTTATGGGTACTAGACAACTGATAAACATACTTATATATTTCTCTAAATACATACATATATAGATAAATTACACCCAGACACAGAACAAATGATCATGCTCATCACATAAACATTTGTCCTGGGTGGGAATCGAACCCACGACCTCTGGCTTAGCAGTCAGGGCCACTAACCACTAGACCAACAGGCCAGTCAAAAAAAAAAAAAGTTTATTCTATTTTATCACTTCTCCTGCTTTCGGGTGGAGCGACAGGGCGTGTTCTTTGCTGACTCTCTCTCTCTAAAACTCATGTTTCGTCATTTGTCATGTTGCTATGTTGCTTCTTTTACAAAAAAAAAACTTACTTTGAAGATGATATTTCAAAATATATTAAAACTAGCGACCCGCCCCGGCTTCGCTCGGGTGCAATATTATACATATAAACCTTCCTCTTGAATCACTCTATCTATTAAAATCCGCATCAAAATCCGTTGCGTAGTTTTAAAGATTTAAGCGTGCATAGGGATATAGGGACAGATAAAGCGACTTTGTTTTATACTATGTAGTGATAGGATAAATTCTATCAAAATAAGTAATTAACAGTCTACTTACGTTTGATTATAACAGATTCCATTTTGAGTTACAGCTTCATTCACGTTGAACAATTGTATTAAAACAATGCAAAATAAAAAGGAATACAGCGAAGTTCTCATTGTAGCGGCGCTTCGAGCTATTTCAGGATTTTAATTTAAAATTATATTATCTTCCTTGACAACTAATCCTCTGAGTTATTCATTTTTAATAGGTCAACTGATAATAATCCACAAGTACTGAATTACGTTGACTTTAAAAAAATTATAATAAATGATATCACTTCTTGTTGCCACGCAGCAGAAGCAAAGTTTTGTATTGAGATAGAACACTAACCAGTCCGATTGCGCACTGAAAAATTTTTGTAGACGTAAACGCCTAAAAATAGTCACTTATAAAAAATTGGGAGTGTGCACGAGCGCCGATAGCGCCAACTAGTGCTCATAAGATCGCGAATATTGAACAAAACATGTACATATATATGGTTTATTACTATAATAGTGCTATGTGTGTCGAAGTACGTGCAGATGTGCCCGTCTATGCTAGGGGATTGCGCAAGAGTAGCCGCAGCCTTGAACGCAATGGGTAACAGGAAAATCACAGATGGGTTTTGGTAACACTAATAATTATAATTAAGAGGAAAGCTTTTTTTTTTGTTTGTAGCAGGTAATCTCTGGAAATATTAGTCCGATAGCTAAATTTTTTCACCAATCGAAAGCGGCTTTATTCCTGAGTGACATAGGCCATATTTATGAACGCGAGCGAAGCTGCGATCAAAAGGAAGTATTGTATAATAAAAGTGTGATAGTCCTTCTTGCTTCACCCAGAACAGAAGTAGTCACTTCATGATTTCGCCCTGAAAAAAAGGATAATGTAGATGTGTAATTCTATCGATATTTAAAACGACTTCAAGTAGTCAGTAGTCTCGTACCGGATACGATATTAGATTTTTTAAGTTGTGAAATTATTTAGTGACTCTCTCGCTCTAAGGTGGAGCGAGAGGGCGTGTCAGACTTTTACTGACTAAAAACACACTTATGTTCTATTCAATTGCATTAGTTTTCTAAGACCACGAGTATCTCTTTCGTACTTATCCCCATGTCCCCAGTAGGGATCGGTTATGCTGGACCCCTACGGCTTGCTAGATCTGTTTAAAGCGCGGAGTGGCTGGAGCGGCATCATGACGTCCTCACTTTCCGCATAACGCAGGTCCTAATCGGACATGGCAAGTTCAGGAGGTTCCTGCGTCGGATTCAGGCGGAAGAAACGCCCGGGTGTCACCAATGTGTGGACTGCCCGGAGGACACGGTGGAGCACACGGTATAGGTGTGCCCCGCTTGGGTAGAGCACCGCCGTGTCCTCGTAGAGGCAATCGGTGGCAATGACCTGTCGCGCCGGGCCCTGGTTCAGACTATGGTCCGGAGCGAGGAGGAATGGCAGGCGGTCGCCTCCTTTTGCGAAGAAGGAATGCTAGCAAAGGAGGAGGCGGCGAGCGTGAGGGAGCAAAGGTCCACACGCTCCAGCCGCCAAAATTCATATCCCGACTACCAGCCACGGTAGACGCGGGCTTGTGGACGTCGAGCAATGGGTAGCCCGCCGTCCGGCCGTCCGGTAATCAAACGAGCTCAGTCGTCAACAGTAGCTGCGCGTAGTGAACCACGCGTTCCTCAGAGAAATGTCAGCAAACCCAGTAGGGTCGACGCTCGCTAGCTAGGACCGCGGGGAATTTCTGAAAAGGAAACCCATGGCCCTAGTACACAAAGGTCAACTGAAGGAAACAGGTGTTGTTTTTAGTCAGTAAAAGCCTGACACGCCCCCTCGCTCCACACAGAGCGGGAGAAGTCATTGGATGATTTCCACCCTTAAAAAAAGCCTATTAATAATAAAAAAAAAAAAAAATTTGTGTTGATATATAATATAATAATAATACCACGCAGCTTATGAAACGGTTCCCAGCCGAGTCGGATTCAGCGATTGACCTTCCTCTCAAGGCTAGACCTATCCGGACACCGTCTGGCCTAGATAAACGTAATCGTCTACAACTTCGAGCGCTAAATTAAATGGTTGTTGGTTGTCTTTGGTTTTGTCATTCATTATCATTATCATCAAAAGTAACAAAAAAAAAAGTCAAAAAGTTCAATTTTCGAATTCTTTAATAAAATTGTTTTTTTTTTATTTTATTGTAAGTGGCCAGATCCAAAAACTTTCATACGCCCTACATAAAGTTATGAATATATTATTAGAGGAAGTTTGTAAGTGATGAAAGTGGCTGAATAGTTGAAAGGAAATCGTTTGTTTTGCTACGGTCATGTGTAGAGAAGAGATGAAACGTATGTTGCTAAAAGAGTTATGAGTGTGTATAGATGGAGAGGAAAACAATTTGTATGAGGACCGGTAAACTGTTATGAAAGAAAAGGAAGTCAATGAGAACGTGATGATTGACAAGACAGAATGGACAAAAAAAAAAGTATTGCACTACAAAACTTCTAAGATAATGTGAATATAAGGTTGCTTCTAAGATATGTGAATATGAGGTTGGCAGTACTATCGTCACAGCGTTAAGGTTTTCCAATTGTGGATTTGAACAAATTGTTTGACAATATTAGTGTATATGTGTAGTTTATTAATTTGAGTAGGTATATATTAGTATATAATTATATTAAGTTTATAGTTTATTAGTATATCAATTCTTGTATTCACCTTAATCTCGTTCTTTTATTGCACCTCCCACTATTGTTGTCTGCGTCACCCAAAGGTTGACTGGAAGAAAATGCCTAAGGCATTAAGTCCGCCTCTGTACTTTTGTGTGCATGAAGTATTAAATAAATAAATATAACACTTATCCATTCGCACTGGACCCGCGTAGTGGATTACAGTATACTCCGCCTCACAAAGTGGCGGTCTCTCTCTCTCTGCATTGTTATTGTTATCGTAGATAGGATCTATTTTATGATTATTATTGATCTCTAAACAGTACACACAACGTCAAACCACGCCTCAGTGTAAGCAAACCCTAACAAATACATTTCCATAAAATACATAGTCATTTTGTCTCAACATGTAAGTTATTCTGAACCTACTTAAATCAGTGACAATATATTAATAAGAAAAAGGCTACCTCGTTGGTTGGTTGGTTTAGTGGTTAGTGGCCCTGACTGCTATGCCGGAGGTCGTGGGTTCGATACCCACCCAAGACAAATGTTTATGTGATGAGCATGATCATTTGTTCTGTGTCTGGGTGTAATTTATCTATAATATGTATGTATTTAGAAATATATAAGTATGTTTATCAGCTGTCTAGTACCCATAACACAAGCTCTGCTTAGCTTGGGACTAGACGGCGTTGTGTGATAGTTGTGGAATATTATTATTATTATTCCGTAGCTGCCCGGAGTTTGGAAAAGTACGTAAACCCGTTGGTCCTGTAACTGATCTCTCTCCGGTCATGTCGGATTGTCGTTCCATCAGACTATAAGAGAGAAGGAATAGAGAGTACACCTGTGTTTCCAATCACATTTGTGCACTATTCTATCTCCTGTGAACCAATAAAGACACTTCCGCCTGACCGCCACTAAGTTCATTTTCGCTTGCACTCGAAACGAAAATTTCAAAGAGTTTGGTTTGGCGCCGCGCTGCAGGATTCAAGCGATTTTTTTTTAAGTGGTCAGGCAGAAATGACTGCGATGGTAGTCGGCTAATCTTTGTTGAGATTGCGTACTATAATCGAAATTCGGTCAGGGGAAAAGCAGCTCGTGCAATATGTGCCATACCAAAACGATTTAAGGAAATAGATAGAGAGAGATTAGAGAGCACTTAATAGTGCAGTTTTACCTCATTAGTCTATACCACTTCTTTCTGTTAATGATGTAACTAGAAACGTAAGGAAAGGCTGATGATAAAGGTATGAAGAATCCTGTAAACTGTCAGAAATAGTATGACAGTTGACAGGACGGAATAGAAGAAGGAAAAGAGAAGTGCCGATTGTTGCAACATACGCACTATCTATCAAAATCATTTGCACAGACGACGCAGTCAGGATGAAGCGTTGTTGTTGCGTGTAGTCCCTTGAACGTCTGGCCGGAGTTAAATGCGCTTATACTCGTATTGCCGCCTGCACCCACATAGAGTCCCGCTGATCTTTAAATCCATTTTTCAATATATTGATTGATTTACATATGCTATGTATATTCTGTTTCTTCAGCAGTATTTTTTTTTGTGTAAACATATTTTACCGAACCAACGAAAAAATAACATGTTCTTAATTTTTTTTTGGCATCATGACAAGTATTAGTCAGACAAAAAAATCATATGTTGATAATGTTGTTCATGAATCTATAATGAACATATTATATGTTTGCAAACCTATTAACCTAGCTAATACCGAGGCTTCAGAAAATCACTGTTTTACGGCACTGCTTGGGTGCAAGGGCCGTAAACTAGGGAAGCCTCAAACTTCTCCGCTTTTTCAGATCGTTGGCGGTGTTTCCGAAAGCGTGGATGGATCCCATCCATATCAAAAGAGGCACGTAGGTAGTCAGCGCTTCGAGTGCTGAGAAGCAGACATAGCATGCTGGCCGCGTTATCAGAGATACTTGGTTGTTGCGTCACAAATTACTGTTGTCTATGTCACACGACAGGCTTGTGATGTAGCAAACAATCCTTATTTGTACACAGCTGGGTGCGGGAATAAAACAATCCCTCTATCGAGCCATGGGTAGCTCGCTGTCCGATCTTCCGGTAGTGGACCGAGCCCAAGACGTCGACGGCGCGCACTATTCCCGCGCGCCTCAAGGAGTTGTCAGCAACAGCAGAGACCCAGCTGGGTCGAAGCCTACCGGGGCCAGGGTTATCGGAAAGGAAACTCGTGCCTTGGTTTGCAGGCTAGAAGGAACGGGGTGGGTTTTTAGTCAGTAAGAGTCTGACACTATCTCCCGCTCCACCCAAGGGCGGGGGTTGTCATAAGATGATTTTTGCCCACCGTAAAAAAAAACCCCTCAGTCGCCCGGTTGGCCCAGTGCTCATGTATTTCTGCAGACAAGCAGGTAACATAACAGGCTTAAAACTTTTTAATATGAATAAAACACACAATTAAATTAAATATAGAATAGGTTTTTATTATTACTTGAAATAAATAAAATTATTAGTTGACAGTGACCAAAAAAAAAAAATATATTCCAATGTGGAATACTGCCAATTCTTGTAAATTAATACTTCTAGCAGCACAAAACAGTGCCTATAATTTTAAATCTTAATAATCCATTTCGTTCTATCATCGGACCGCAAGACGTACGGCGTTGCGCCACCCCGGTACAGTGTATCCATACGTACAAAGCATTTTGGGAACACATTTATTGTGCGTACAGCCAAAGAGTGGAATTCACTGCCGGAGTCTGTGTTTCCTAAAAGCTACAACTTAGGGGTCTTTAAGACAAGAGTGATTAGGTTACTTCTAGGCAAGCGTGCTCCATCGTCGACCTCATCATCGCTTACCATCAGGTGAGAGGTCAAACGCCTATCAATAATAAAAAATCGTGTACTGGTTTTGACTTGTCAATTGATCGAGTGGTGTGTCCATGATAACACTGGGATTTTTTCTTTTTATTTATTAGAGAAATCAAATTTTTGCACACTGACTCACAATAATTACTTTTTTGATAACGTAAAACCTCACTAAATTAAAGTTCAGTCAATTTATTGCTGACATTATACTTGTTCTTCGACTTATTAAATACTTTTGGGGCAACATCTTGAATTGGAACTGCTGCAGCATCATCTGTAAGGAAAATTGTCAGAGACATATTAAGTGACCTGGCTTATTACACAACCGTACAAAACGACATATGGAGACATAGAATACTTCGATATACAAAGTATTTTATTTATGGTCAAGAGGGAATATAAAACGCTTATACAACGTGTAACGTTAAATGCACAAAAGCTAAAGATAGTTTGATCATAATAATGAGCAGAATCAATTGAACCACTTATAGGTCACGGAAAAACGTGACCTATAAGTACATTCTATAAAAACATCTTCATTAAAACATCATCATCATCATCTTCCTTCTTCCTCATCTTTATTTTTTTTTTCTTGTAGTGTTGACAACATCTATCTTCCTCATCTTTATTTTTTCTTCTTCTTGTAGTGTTGATTTGATTTGTTTTTTTATGATTTCACTGTTTTAATTTTATTTAGTTTCGTCTCGTTTTCTTACTGGACTCTTATCTTATGATAAATATAGTTTTTTTTTATTAAAAATGTTGTATTGGCTATTTATTAATAGATCAGGCTATCACGTGCGCAAATTTGCCAATATAGGTAAACAAACACAAATGGATGTCGTCCATTTCAATTTTCTCATACGCGGAATAATAATAGTTCTTATTTCAATGTGAGCAGTGGTGGCCGAGTGTAATTGGCCTCGACTTACGGGTTGTAGATCGTGGGTTCGAACCCAGTCAGGTGCATTACTTTGTGTAATTTATTTCATCACCACCGCTCTCAAAACGGAGAATGAAAACGGCGTGAGGAAACTGGCTGCCCTAGATCCAAAAATTCGAAGACATATTGTGACATCCGCTAACCCGCACTGGGCCCGCGTGGTGGAATACAGCCCGTTCCCTCCCCTAGAGAGGAGGCCTGAGTCCCAGTAGTGGGTACATTAAAAAGGCATTAAACAGATGATGATGATGATGTGATAATGATGTGGATACAAATTTAAACAGCACATAAAACCTTTAAATCGGTCAATTGAATTAAAAATTATTTGGCCCATTAAACGTTACACGTTGTATGTGTGGTATACACTCTGAAATTTGAAAAACACAGCTATACAGCAGAGATTGTTTTTATAATTTTATGGGCTACTCCATTAGCAAAGATTATAAATATTTATGGTACTATGGCTTATTACCCAACTACGGCAAAGCCAAAGGAGGATTATGATTTTGACAGGCTATGTATGTGTGTGTGTTCCTGTTTCCTCACAGCTTCTAAATTGCTTATTGGAACTCGACAAATAAGGTATTAATGTCTTAATCGTCCGCTGAACATATTTTATGTGACATATCACAAAATATAACGTAGCGCCCGCTAATGGACAAAAGTAGTGTTAATTAAAAAAATAAGATAAACACACTTAATTTGGTATCATTTAAACTTGTACTCGTACAGTTCGAAAAAATTGCTCAAATTCAAAGTGAAGCTCTCAAACTGTCAAAAAATTATATGTCAATGACATTAAAATAGTTTAAACTTAAAAAGTGAAGAAATAAAAACATGGCTACATCAAAAAAAAACGACGCTGAAAAAGTATAAAACAAGATTTACAGGATGCTGTAATAAAGAAGATTACAAGCTACAAGTACAGAAAAAAAAGAAATGCAATAGTCACATATTAAATAAGTTCCAATCAAAGTGAGACCACGGCTTTTCTTTTTTTTTTGTTCTGTCCTTGTAGCTCCAGTAATCTTGTTTATTACACCTTAAAAATTTTGTTTTATACTTTTTCAGCACTGTTTTTTTTTTTGTCGTATTTGGGTTTTAATCCTGCAACCCTTGACATTATTTGTAATATTTTATTTTTATTTTATTTTATTTGGCTTACAGCTAACAATACAAGATAAACGACAAGATTAACCATTATTCACTTTAAAATACGCCACATATACTTACCATTTTTAACAGATTTATTTCGTTTGAATCGCTTCATAATAATGATTATTAGTAACACCAACCCCACAAAACTGCCTAAGATATAAAACCAGTTGGTCTCCGCCCTGAAAAAGTAAGTCATTCTTAAATTAAACATGCGTAACGAAGAAATAATTTACAAAGTGGTATAAAGAATTTTAAATCATAGAAAACTAGATCAGAGTCAAAATTAGAAGTATTCAAACAGCCTCTATCGTAACCACAGGTCGTTCGATTATACGATCGTTGCGTCCATAAATTTCACTAATTTATTTAAAATACCAGAAGTCATCCACCATCGGTGATAAATTAAAGATACACCAAACACAACACTTGGTAATATGATTTCCAAGAACCAGGCTAAATTGAACTCGGGGCACTCCGACACCACAGAATAGATAGGTACAGAAGTAAATCTACATACAAAACGCGGTCGAGCAACGATCACGGACACGATATCTCGGCAGCGTCTCGGTCCACTCGTCGAACAGTTCCGGCTCAAACGCTCATTAGTGTGCGTCCACCGAGCGTAGGTATAAAAAGTGAAGTATACCTACATACATGACCTATCTATTATGTGCCGACACTATCAAGTTAAGTTGAAAGGGACTGGGAAGGGCATTATTGTAGATATTATAAACCAACCGCTGTTTATGTTCAATCAATACTTAGATAAAATACTATTGTCAAGGTTTCACCCTACTGGTTGATACAACGGATAACAAGTTCTAGTTTGCCAATCAAAATAATCGCGATCGCGGTTGTGTGCGTTATATCTTCCTTTGATAGGATAGGCCCTACAGAATCTGATACATATACTACATCAGCATCACCACTACTGCCAGCAGTTTGATTTATAACAACTTTATACTTATATCTACCTACTATTTACTACCACGACTTACCAATTTCCGTGTCCAGTATTTTCACCGACTTCTATGCTATCAACCACACATGTAGCATTGAGATCAAGGGAGCAATGCGGCTCGCAGATATTTTTCTCTATTTCTGTATACCCGGCAAGACATGTGCAAGCCTCTGGGGCCACACACGTGCCATTTAAACATGGTTTCGTGCAAATAGGTTGGCATGTTTCGTTTAAAGTGCCTTCTAATTGAACTATTTGCCATCCTGAGTTACACACACATTTTTCAGGTCCAACACAACTTCCATTAGGACATCCACTAGAGCAGTTAGACTCACAGTTATAGTCATCTGTTTTAATGTAACCCGTTTTGCACTGGCAGGTTTCTGGGGCCATACATATGCCATTTAAACATGGTTTCGTGCAAATAGGTTGGCATTTTTCATTTAAAATGCCCTCTAGTTGAACCACTTGCCATCCTGAGTTACACACACATTTCTCAGGTTCAACACAACTTCCATTAGGACATCCTCTAGAGCAGATAGGCTCACAATTATAGTCATCTGTTTTAACGTAGCCCATTTTACACTGGCAGGTTTCTGGGGCCATACATGTGCCATTTAAACATGGTTTCGTGCAAATAGGTTGGCATGTTTCGTTTAAAGTGCCTTCTAATTGAACTACTTGCCATCCTGAGTTACACACACATTTTTCAGGTCCAACACAACTTCCATTAGGACATCCACTAGAGCAGTTAGGCTCACAGTTATAGTCATCTGTTTTTATGTAGCCCTTTTTGCACTGGCAGGTTTCTGGGGCCATACATATGCCATTTAAACATGGTTTCGTGCAAATAGGTTGGCATGTTTCATTTAAAGTGCCCTCTAGTTGAACCACTTGCCATCCTGAGTTACATACACATTTCTCAGGTTCAACACAACTTCCATTAGGACATCCACTAGAGCAGATAGGCTCACAATTATAGTCATCTGTTTTTACATAGCCCGTTTTGCACTGGCAGGTTTCTGGGGCCATACATGTGCCATTTAAACATGGTTTCGTGCAAATAGGTTGGCATGTTTCGTTTAAAGTGCCTTCTAGTTGAACCACTTGCCATCCTGAGTTACACACACATTTCTCAGGTTCAACACAACTTCCATTAGGACATTCACTAGAGCAGATAGGCTCACAATTATAGTCATCTGTTTTAACGTAGCCCATTTTGCACTGGCAGGTTTCTGGGGCCATACATGTGCCATTTAAACATGGTTTCGTGCAAATAGGTTGGCATGTTTCGTTTAAAGTACCTTCTAGTTGAACCACTTGCCATCCTGAGTTACACACACATTTTTCAGGTCCAACACAACTTCCATTAGGACATCCACTAGAGCAGATAGGCTCACAGCTATAGGCATCTGTTTTGATGTAGCCCGTTTTGCACTGGCAGGTTTCTGGGGCCATACATGTGCCATTTAAACATGGTTTCGTGCAAATAGGTTGGCATGTTTCGTTTAAAGTGCCTTCTACTTGAACTACTTGCCATCCTGAGTTACACACACATTTTTCAGGTTTAACACAACTTCCATTGGGACATCCACTAGTGCAGCGAGGTTCACAACTATGGTTATCTGACTTTATGTACCCTTTTAGGCACTGACAGGTATTTGGTGCCACACAGATCCCATTTGTACATGGTTTCGTACAAATAGGTTGACATGTTTTATTGGCGAATTTAAACCCCGACTTACACTCACACGTATCCGGGCGAATACAAGTGCCATTAGGGCACCCACTGGCACAGCGAGGTTTGCAGATATTGCCTGACATTTCGTATCCAAGGGAACATTCACATTTTTCTGGGGCGACACATTTACCGTTGGTGCATGGCTTAGAGCATTTCGGCAGGCAGTTGAATGTATTGTTTCTGTCTAATATGTAACCGCTGTAACATGTGCATTTATTGGCCGTACGACAAAATCCATTGTTACAAGGCTTAGAGCATTTAGATTTACAGGTGAGTCTGAAATGTATGAATTTTTTTTAGACATTTGTGATATAATTCCGAGTGAAAAAAAAATTGATTAGGTGTTATTTCATTAATTTTGTAAAAAACTAGCCGTATTGAAATTCGACATAACTTTTCTCTTAGTTAACTCTTATTCATTAAAAAAAATACCCATTGATGGCAAACAATTTTTATTTATAGTCTTTTTTACTCTATCAGTTTACTTACGGGTTTTTTTTAATAGTGTCATAGCCGACACAACAGACTGTCACCAATTTCGTTTTATAAATCTGAAAAAAAAAACACATAGTAAGTTTTTTCATGACAATAAGAACTGGCATGGTTGGTCTAGTGGCTAGTGGCCCTGATGCCGGAGGTCGTGGGTTCAATTCCCACCCAGGACAAGTATTTGTATGATGAGCACGGTCATTTGTTCTGTATTTGGGTGTAATTTATCTATAATATGTATGTATTTCAAAAAATATAAGTATGTTTATCGGCTGTATATTACTCATATCATAACACAAGCTTTGCTTAGCTTGGGACTAGACGGCGTTGTGTGATAGTTGTGGAACATTATTATTGCTTTTCGTTCGCAAGACCGCGCCTACCGTGGCTGGAAATCAAGATTGGGGACCTGGTGGCACGGGCGTGAGGATGTCCATTCTCTCACGCGTGCGGCCATCTCCTTTGCTAGCATTACTGCTTTGCAGAAAGAGGCGACCGCCTGCCATTCTTACTCTCTCCGGACTATGGCCTGAACCAGAGTCCAAACGAGGGTTAGCCGCTGCCGTGCTCCGCCCACCCGGGCTACATCTCCAACGTATACCATGTCCTCCGGGCGGTTACATAATTGTGATACATGGGCGTTTCTTTCGCCTGAATTCGGTGCAGGAACCTCCCGAACAATATAATATTGCAGCTACTAATCTGTTTGTATACTTAAAATTCCTGTATCAGTTAGATACTTTTTTACACTTACTTAATTACTTTTTTACAGTTAAATACTTAAAATTAAAGTAAAGGACAAGACACTTGAAATAAATGAATGAATAAATGAGTTGCTGATGACTTGGACACAATTATACTTGGACAGTGTCCGAATTGGCATATTTTTAGTTAATATTCTTTTCACTGCCTATTTGGAAACACACTATTAGTACAGTGAGATAAAATGCTTTAAAATATAATATATGGGGAAAAGTTAAACAAGCAATGTAGTTTCTAGTACAGAACTGTTAAATTCATGATATGAAAGAAGTGTCATTACCTGAACAAATCTTACAAAATAACCCAAATCATGACATTATTTCGCATAGTTTTTCAATTATTCGCGAACTGAATTTCAATGATACATCACAACATTGGACCCATTTTATGAATGTAGCACATTAGGTGTTACTCGTATGAATAAAAATGATTTGTTGCTAATTGTTCTTTAATAGGGAACGGTCACGGCGCCGCCGGCGTCGGGTAAGACACACTGCGCCGCACACACACGATATACGCGCCTTAAGCTGCTCATTGACTATAGACGTAATCGGCCAACAAAAGTATATTGCATGCCTCTTTAGTCACGTATGTGATTCTTAAGAGTTTTGAGTGTAATTCTTTTAACACAGACTTACAGGAATCAATAATTCTATCACCAGTCATTCTACATCAGACAACCGTTTTGTACTAAATAGTCTAACCGGTGGCTATAATGCGGTGGTCGATGATAGTCCTAATGAAATGAAATGAAATTTATTTAGTTGCTAGAATATACTCGTAGTGAGAATTGCTCGTAGTGAGAGTTGCTAGAATATACTCGTAGTAGAATATACTCATACTATATGGATCAGAATGTTGGTCTGTGAAAAAGACGGATGAAAAAAGATTGCATGTAGCGGAGATGAGAATGTTGAGATGGATGAGTGGTGTGACGAGAATGGATAAAATGAGAAATGAGTATATTAGAGGAAGTTTGAAAGTAGAGCCAGTGACTGAAAAGTAGAAAGGTAATTGGTTGTCTTGGTATGGTCATGTAAAGAGGAGGGATGAAGCGCATATTACTGAAAGAGTTCTGAGTATACATGTTAATGATGAGATGGATGGAGAGGGAGACGAAGGCCGAAGAAAAGATGGATAGATTGTGTGAGGAGTGATGTGAAAGAAAAGGGAATTAGTGATAGTTTGACTGGTGACAGGACAGAATGATAGAAAAAAACGTGTTGCGCCGACCCCAAGTAATATGGGATAAGGGCAGGAAAAAGAAGAATATACTAGTAGTGCATATAATAACAGGTTGAAATATTTTATTAGAATCACTATATTCGAGTTATCAGTCGTGCAAATATTTTTAGAACATGCATAACAATAATGTCATGAAATTAAATCACTGTCATTAGTCACATTAGTCAAACGTAATAAAATGTACAGTCAATAATATTAATTGGGCACATACCATCATAAAATATATTAAACTAGCTTTTGCCCGCGGCTTCACCCGCGTACATAATCCCAGGATAAAAAGAATCCAATGTGTTATTCTGGGATATGGTCTACTCGTGTACCAAGTTTCATCGAGATCCGTTCAGTAGTTTTTGCGTGAAAGAGTAACAAACATCCATACATCCATCCGTACATACAAACTTTCGCATTTATAATATTAGTAAGATTAACTAATGACATTATCCAACTTTATCGTATCTTTAACATCTGTAATTAACAGAAATCTTTCTCTTTTTTTAATGATTTAAACCTTGACTGCAATCCCACCTGATAATAAACAGTGATGCGATTGGTAATGGTTGACGTGCACTAGTTTATTAAGAGCCTATTCACTCTAGCCTTTCATGAAAAAAAAAATAGATAATGAATCCGATGTAAAATATTCCATTTGCAAAATGTCTTTATCAGCTCTTGACTAATCGTCCGTAGAGTGGGTGATGTCCGTTTTTAAATCGTCCGCTGATTCTCGACTTATTGTTTACACAGAAATGAGCACTGCAAATAATTTATACTATTCTATAATTGTATGCAGAGCAGTGGTTTCATTGGATTCAGCCAGGCGCATTACGTTGTGTAATTTATTTCATCACCACTGCTCTCAAAACGGTGAAGAAAAACATCGTGAGGAAACTGGCATGTGCTAGGACTGAAAATTCGATAACGTCACCTTCACCGAAGGAACGGGATGGGTTTTTAGTCAGTAAGAGTCTGACACTATCTCCCGCTCCATCCAAGGCAAAAATCATCTTATGACAACCCCCGCCTGTTGTCATAAGACGATTTTTGCCCACCGTAAAAAAAACCCATTTGGCCCGCGTGATGGATTATGCCCCTTTCCATCTCCTAGACAACAGCCCTGAGTCCCAGCAGTGGGAAATATTATAAGGCTGATTATGCTATGCTGATAGAAAAATGGCAAAACTCTATAAACGACACATAAACTTACACAGTTGACCTCTTTATAATATTAAATTAATGTAGAAGTAAGAAAAAGAATATTTTATTTCGAAACTCGAAGTGAAACATCATCTAACACCGACTTCTGAAACCAAAGTAAAAAAAATCTCCTCTTTTTCCTGCTGTAGTAATAAATGAGAATATAGAAGACTTCGCCCGCGTGATAGCAGAAAATTATCCCAAGAGAACATACTTCCGGGATAAAATGTATTTTATGTCCTATTCCAGGACATGGTCTATCCGTGTACCAAGTTTCATCAAAATCGGTTTTGCTATTTAGGCGTGAAGAAGTAAAAAAAAATTACAAACTAGCTCACTTTCGCTTTTATAATATTAGTACTTTCAACCCCTGCAACGCAGCGCCTATCCCACTCGGAGACGAGATGCTTTAACCGTTACAACGAACTCAGCTTTTGGAAATACACATAGCTCGGATTAAAATAGCTTAGCAACTATGTCGATACTATTGTCGAAAATAGTAGTAGGTACCACCAAAGTGATCTAACAATGAAACCGGAAAATAGGCACCAAAATTCAATAAATTAATGTAGGTATCCCAGTCATGTTTGGGTTTATTGGAATAGGTATGAACTAATTTGATAACAAAATCTTCTGGTTTCACCCATCCTTAACAATTATTATAGCAATATTTGGGCTTACTAGAATTAGCATGAGGTACACTCTAGCTATAAGATAGGTATCATTGATCTGATGATAATAATAATTATTCCACAACTATCACACAATGACGTCTAGTCTCAAGCTAAGCAGACCTTGTGTTATGTGACAACTGATAAACATACTTATATACTTCTAAATACATACATATTATAGATAAATTACACCCAGACACAGAACAAATGATTATGCTCATCACACAAACATTTGTCCTGGTTGGGAATCCAACTCACGACCTCCAGCATTGCAGTCAGGGCCACTAACCACTAGACCAACAGGCCTGTCAAATGATGAAGCTAGAAGATAGAGACCAGAACTTTCTAATAAAATAGTGTATCCAAAACACGTTTTGGTTTACTGGAAAAGTGAACAATGTGTTTTTTTACAAGTATGCTCAATAATTCAGAACGCTAAATTTAGAGTGGTCAACATTGGGCACGCCATAATTAAGGCGGTAAGTCCCTTCTTTGAGGCGTGGCTGGAAAGACGACACGGAGTCCTCACCGCATGATGCAGGTCCTCACCGGACATCGTAAGTCCCGGAGGTTCATAGTAAAGAAACGCCTGGGCGTCACCAGTGTGTGGACGCCCGGAGGACATAGTGGAGCATACGTTGGAGGTGAGCCCCGCTTGGGCAGAGCACCACCGTGTCCTCGTAGGAGCGATCGGCGACGATCACCTCTTGCACCGGGCCCGACCCCGATTTACAGTCACCGTAGCTGTGGGCTTGCGGACGGTGAGCAATATGTAGCTCGCGGTCCTGACAGTCGATAACCGTCCGGACCGAGTCCGAGTCATCGACGGCACGTAGTTTTCCACGCGCGCCTCAAAGAGATGTCAGGAAATCCTGGGACTATGGGTTGTACGAAAGAGAACCCTGGGAAAATAGCAGTGAGTTTTAGTCAGTAAAAGTCTGACACACACTCTCGCTCCACCTTAGAGTGGGAGAAGTCATTAGATGGTTTCCCACATAAGAAAAGAGTGGCCAGCAAATTTTGACTGTACTGGTTAGTAGTATGACGCGTTATAAAAAAATACTTTCCTTAATCAAGTAGGTGCGTCTCATATCAAATAAACTTATTTCATCATCATCATCTTCCTGCCCTTATCCCGTTTTATTTGGGGTCGGCGCAACACGTTTTTTATCTTCCATTCTGTCCTGTCGCTCGTCACGCTATCACTAACTCCCTTTTCATTCATATCACTTCTCACACAATCCATCCATCTTTTCTTTGGCCTCCCTCTCCCTCCATCCATCCACATGTAAATTCATAACTCTTTTAGCAACATGAGTTTCATCTCTCCATGTAAAAACATGACCATACCAAGACAAACGATTCCCTTTCAACTTTTCAGTCACCGGCGCTACTTTCAAACTTCCCCTAATATACTCATTTCTCACTTTATCTAGGAGTATTCTCGTCACACCTCACATCCATCTTAACATTCTCATCTCCGCTACATGCAATCTTTTTTCATCAAATAGACTTATTTAGTATGTTTATATTTCAATAACGTTCACAAGATATAATAAACATGAGACCAACTGTTGCAACATTTTTTTACACATAATATTTAAATATTCTAAAACATATCTCGAATAACGTTATTAAAGATTCAGTTGTTATATCTTGTAAATATTAGTAATTTTGTAATTATATCATAATACTAGCTTCTGCCAGCGACTTCGTACGCGGATCCTGTTGCTTATGCCAGCGACAACGGAGTCGTCAAAATCAAAGATCTGAAACGTCTGGTGTCGAATTCTAAGAGCCTGGAAAACAACGTGATGCGTGACACGATTCGAGCGTTCCAGATCTCTCCCTTCCACTAACGCGCGTAACAGTGTGCACACACCTTGGTGCCATTGACAAAAATAAACAGAAAGCTCCGAACTGCTAAGCTATCGGGAGTTACATGTGTTATTGTGAGTCAACCATAAAAAATAGACATATGATGTCTTGGGATATTTTTTATATAATTTTAAGGAGAACATTTCCGTTATACATTATTTCTGTGTAGCTTTAACCATTAAGGCTGCAAACGCGACGGAAGCTTAAAAATGGAGTAATTTTTCTCGTTTCCCCAACATTTCCCTTCACTGCTCTGCTCCTATTGATCCTAGCGTGATGAAAAGTATACTATAACCTGCCCAGGAGTATGAGGAATGATTGTACCAAGTTTCGTTAAAATCCATCGCGTAGTTTTTGTTTCTATAAAGAACATACAGACAGACAGACAGACAGACAGACAGACAGACAGACAGACAGACAGACAGACAGACAGACAGACAAAAATTTTACTGTTTGCATTTTTGGCATCAGTATCGATCACTAATCACCCCCTGATAGTTATTTTGGAAATATATTTCATGTACAGAATTGACCTCTCTACAGATTTATTATAAGTATAGAAGATATTACTTACCATGGCCTGGTAGGTGTAGGTAATAATTCTACTGATGCCGTTCTTTACCTCTTTACGGGTAGCAGTTTTGATGATGGACTGGTAGCCTGCCCTGTAGGAAAAATAAATTGTTTTGATTGTTAAAAATTGCATTCGATATAAATGTAGCCATAAACGCTAGGGTATACTTTACAGGATTTTTATCGAGTTGTTGGTAAATGTATTTGTTTTCTTTTACCAGCGGCTTCGCCCGCGTTTATTAATATAATTTAATTTAATAATAATATTTTTACTTGACTTCCCTCTTTCTCCCCTTTTCTCACTTTAAAAAAAATAGGCTATGTCCGTCTCCAGGGTCCCAACTAACTCTGTACCTATCTACTGTGTATTTAGGCGTTAAGACGTAACAAACAAACAAATAAACTTACTCACTTTTGCTTTTATAATATTAGTAAGGATCACTAAAAAATCACAAAAGTTCATGAAAAGTTATAAAATTCATAAAAGCTTATAGGAAATTATAAAAAAATCAAAACAAATAATAAATTAATATAATTAATTCATTATTGCTAGCGCTAATGGCGCAAAATTCATGTAGGGTTTGTGGGAATATAATCTTCACTACTGCAGTAGTGAAGATTAAGTAATAAGCGGGGTAAAGTATTAGCCAAAATTTTTCTCAACCTGCTCTGCCGCAATGGTGGGTGGTTAGTGAGGCAAAGTAGACTAATTCGCCTATTTTCCCTAATAAGTTACTGCACTTCCTGTCTTCAGACTTTGACCCTTCAAATTGACTCGACTTGACGCGTTCTTTCCATTCCTGCTTCTCTTTGACTGCGATTTTTTTAAATTATTATTGATAGGCCTGATCACTATCTCACTTGATGGTAAACGATGATGAGGTTGACAACAGGACACGCTTGCCTAGAAGTAACCTATTCACTCTTTACACAACACCTCACACACTACAATCTAGTGTAGCTATCAAGAAAAACACTACTGCATAGGATTCCACTCCTTAGGTGTACGTACAAAAAATGTTTAGCCAAAACGTTTTGTGTGTATAGGTGGAAAAATGGAATGTCTACCACGTACCAGTGGCGCATGAGCGCATCGCCGTTGGTTTGTTGATTCGGATTCGATGTTTTTTGATTGGACAGAGTTGATGTTTGTATTTGTTGTGTACCTACATAAACTATTTTTTTAAATGGAAATGTCGTCTGTGCTAAATGAAACCGTACCTAATCAAAGACCATATATAATTAACGTAAACATGAATTAGCACTTACCAAGTGCCGTACCAGTGATTCAAAAACCATCGTCTAGCATAGAATATGCAAGTTTTACGGAAAAAAAAATCACCTCCAGAGACCACTAACTCACCAAAACCAAAAATATCTAATTGCATTCTCGTAGGAATTGAACTGGCTTAGTTAGAAAAAGTAACATCTTTTTTCAATCCAATATACCTACCATTCACAAAATGCTTATTCGAAAATACATAGATTTTATTACAAGAAAACATTAAAACTAGAAGCGAGGTGTTACAATTATAATTATATATTAGCTTAGGAAGATAATACCGTAAATTCTAAAAACAGGCGGCACACGCACAAAGGTTAACCAACATGGAGACCGAATTGATTAGATGATTGAAAAAAAAGTCCAATTTGGTAAAAAAGAGAAAGTTAATAATATTATTACCATGACTGCAAACAGGTATAATTCTGATCATAAAAACATTATTATAGTAGAAGAGATAACAGACAGTTAAAACTAACAGAAACAAACCTCTTGAAAGTCCATCCGTTCGCAGATTGCAGTATCTAAGAGAAATGCTAACAAGTCATGGTTTGTCATATCTTTGGATATCTAATAACAGAAGAATTTCGATTTTTGAAGTGGCGCCAGTGATTGGAACCGTTAGTGTCATTTGAAAAGAAAGGACGAAATGCATGTTATTAAAAAAGATATTAAATGTCATTAATTTCGCAGAAGGAGAGACTTACTGCCAGAATTGTGACGATCCTAAACGTTTTTCGTCTGAAATTGATAATAACTATCAATATCGGAAGTGCTCTGAGTCAGAGATTGTTGACAAATTTTTTTATAATCCGTATTCATAAATGTATCTAACTTTGCTTCAAATTGCAAACAGAAAAATTAAAATATTTCAATTCCCTTCAAAATCAAATAACTTAGAATCTTGCAAGTAATAGAAAAAAGATGCACAAAATAATATGTGACTTTACTACCAATATTTTACGGGTGTACAAAAGAAATGTTCCCAAAACACCCTCATTCTTCATCATAGTAATATTTACAACACTAATTTCTGCCTTGTTAAATAACAAATTTTGATGCTGTTGGTGATGTTCAGAAAAAGACTTCTTTTTAGTGTTACATTTGTTTCATATAAAATATTCAACAAAAATAAATCTGGAAAATGACCTCAATAACCCGTAATGTGCTGTAAACACATCAAGATCGAAGCAAAGCATATTAAAGCATATTCTGCTAAGCCAGTTGAAGTTTTATGGTACGATGTAGAACGTATTGTAGTTCTTAAATCAGATAACCATCAGGTAAGATGGTGGTCAATCGTGAGCCTATCAATAAAAATAAAAAAAACAACAGTTTATCGAGACAAAGTCGGCAGTGAATGGAGAATAAATAACAATGTAACTCTAATCTAGTGTATCATGGTATTCCTCAAGGATCTACTCTGAGATCGAATTTTTTCATTACATTCTTGATTGATTTAATTGAGTTTATCAAAAAACATATAGCAGTCACAAGTTTTGATTAGTTTGTTTTTGTCACGTGATATATATTTAACTGTTTTGTTGTACAATCAAGTTTATTATATTCTGTTCTCAATATTTTCAATGTTGCTGATGCAATTTATATAATTTCGGATCTAAAATAAATACTGTACAAAAAACTTTCAAAACCTGGTTTGGTACAAATAATCAACTTAATAATGTAACTATAATAATTTATGAATCAAGTAAATGTACAAGTAGAAGTATAATTTAGATGGCATCAAGGATAGAGTGAATAGGATCTTAACAAACTAGTGCACCTCATCATCAACGATTGCATTACTACTTACCATCAGTGAGAGCGCAGTCAAGCACTAGCTTATATCACTTAAACTTCTTTACCTAGTGACGAGTTTTTGAGATACAGTTCCAAGTAAAATGTCAAGCTAATTTGTAATTCAAAAAGAACCCTAAGCAAATAATACATTCTTTTCAATAGTTTAATCTGAAATTCTTGCATATATTATAAATTAATATCATGGACGACCTATTTTGCAATTTGATAATACTTATTGAATTAGATTGTTGCAAACTAGCAAATTAGTCATTGTAATGTTATTTTGTGAGTTATGTTTTTGTTGGTTATACATAAATTTCTAATCTCATCCAAATGTTTATGTGAGTGGAGGAAGACTATCGACTTGATAAGGCTATTGTGAGGCAGATATTTACTCTGGCACGGACAGTGTGAGTCAGGCACAAACAACCAAGCCTAACTATCATTAAACAATGTATTTTGCGTGTGCATCCATAATTAAAAATGAGATTACACAGTTTTTTTTTGTTAATATTGAGAAAATCCTGCAAATAGAAAAGGCTGATTTAACTGTTTTAGAGAGATATGAATCATTTTTTTTTCTCGAAATTAAGGATAAACTTGCTAATATCTCGCAGTAAAATTGTTGACATACCTTTTTAGGTTCTTCATTTTTATTTTTGTGTAATTCAGTGCGCTGTATTTTTTAACAATTTGAAAACTGTAAGAGATGTTAGTTAAGGAGTTTCCTCTTAACTCAATTTCAAAGTAGACGCGGTTTATAGACTAGAGCAGAAGATACCAACTTAGAATATTAGAAATATTCTAAAATCGGATAATATACTAATAAATAAGCAATTGACTGTTTACTTACCCTTCCTGTTTAGTACAAGTACCATTTGGAGCAGCTTGATTCACTTGAACGAGTTGTGTTAAAATTATAAATAAAAAGAGAGATAGTGGGGTCTCCATCCTTGCGAGCACTCGGAGATACTAATGGTGCTTCAAGCTATTTATGGAATAATATCAGGGTTGATGATTAATTCTCAGCACAGGAAACATTGGGAAACTTTGCACAGAATGAGTAGTAATTAATTATAATATTTTTAACTTTGCAATACCGAATTCTGAGACCAGAAGTATTAATTTGGATTGATGTAGAAAAACACTAACCACCCCGATTACACGATGAAAAAGACTTAGGTAGTAGATTGACGATACTGTTTGCGCCGTGGCTAACCAAAAAATATTTGCGTGATTCAGATTAAATTATTTGCATAAATAAATAATAATAGATAACATACATGGCATTATTGGTTGACCATAGCTGATCTAAAAATTATGTCAAAAGATGATTATGAGAAAAACAAAGAATGATAATATAGATAAATCAACAATTATTATTAATATAAAATTTAACTTGCGGTTCAAAATAATAGAATATATTCAGTCAGTAACTTCAGAGTGGTTTATCATTTTTTTTAGTTGTCTATGGCCTACATATAGTTGTACCGGCTTTTTGTGTATATAATGAGTATACAACATGTACCTATATAGTAAACGCACAACCTGAAAGTAATATGTTTAGAATCGGCTACTGAATCGCATTCAGCTATTTTTTTTTTTGGTAATGCGTTGATTTATTTGCTTCAATCAGAATAACTAATTTCTAAAAAATACTACCTATATTTTAATTTTAATTTCTAAAAACACTACCTAAGTTTATTTCAGTAAAATTTCAGTGCTTAAATATGATGGTAACTTAATTTTCAAGTTAGGGTTTATAAGGGTATGCATTATTCCAGTTACATGTTATATTTTTGTATATATACTCACGATATAAGAAAGAGAAACTGCTAGTGCCCGTGGTGTACGGCGTTCAACCTTCCCATCAATTCTGCAACCAATGAGCATTGGTCACTGCCGCTGATAAGCTTGGTGATTCTTCAGGCTATATCGATAATCTTGGTTCTCCTACGGTTGTCTTCATTTCTAATAAAACCTCTTAGCATAGTCCTCTCTTCCTGGGTGACTTATATGACCTAAAATAAGAATCATTATGAGCGTCAAAGTATCCAATTCATACGTCATTATTAGCATGTTGCTAGTAGTGACTTTCTTCTTGGGTCAATATGTATCTAAAACTTCTACAACCTGGTAATCTTTAAGTCAAGAGTGAAAAGGTTACTTCTAGGCAAGCGTGCTCCAACGTCGACCACATTTTTGCTTTCCAGGTGAGTTATTGGTCAAGCGTGAGCCTATCAATTGTTAATGAAAAGACGAGATGATACCGCACAGTTTTCTGAAAATTTCCAAAAAAGTAGTAATAGGCTTCAAATTCACATTATCTTTACGTTTGCAATATTCTTTAAGTGAAATATTATTGTGTACAAGAAAAATCGATAAACTAAGTAATTCTACCATCGATTTGCACGTGAAGATTGTTAGAAAAAAGCCATTAAATAACAAACTAGTGCTTCATGTGGTTGAAAGATTTCAATAATTGTGTATTAGTAAGTTCGTAGTTTGTTAATCATATCAAAATGTTTAATAGGCATTAAAATATAATCGTAAAAGGATAATTACTTCGTTTATAGTGACTTAAATGAAACACCCTATAAGCAGAAATAAGCAAGTTATTGCTATTTTGGTTAAAAACGTAATTTAAAAAAAACTAATTTTAATTCATGAATCCCCAAGCGACCACCGGTGGCCGCGCATCTATTGTCTTACTATTGTGTCTCTAATTGACGGTATCTGAAGGGTTAAAAGTAGTAAATTAGAAATTTGTTCAAGATATATACTATATCGCGACTAAATCGCGACATGCACTATGGTGAGGTGTGAAAGTATGATAAGCAGATGGAACCCCAGTGCTTCTTATTTATTGGGCAAAAATCATCCAATGACAACCCCCGCACTTGGGTGGAGGGGAGATAGTATCAGACTCTTACTGACTAAAAACCCATTCCGTTCCTTCTAGCCTTCATACCGGGGCTCGAGCTTCTTTTCAGATAACCCTGGCCCCAGTAGGCTTCGCCCCAGCTGGGCCCCTGCTGTTGCTGACCACTTCTTGAGGCGCGCGGGAGCGGTGCGCGCCATCGACGTCTTGGGCTTGGTCGGGACAGTTACCGGCCGGTCGGACAGCGAGCTAACCATGACCCGCCGTCCGCAAAACCGCGTCTACGGTGGCCGGAAGTTGGGATCGGAATCCTGGCGGCGGCAGCGAGAGCGCCGTAGCCTGATGCGGTCGGGCTCCTCCTTTGCTAGCATTACTGCTTTGAGCAAGACATACCCACCGTTTTTAATGACAAGCTTACGAGTAGGTACGGTTCCGCGGTTTAGGTTCAACAACAGTCCGCTCATTTTATGTTTAAACCATGACGTTTAAAGTAAGATCGTTTAATTCATGAATCCCCAAGCGACCACCGGTGGCCGCGCATCTATTGTCTTACTATTGTGTCTCTAATTGACGGTATCTGAAGGGTTAAATCTTGTTTCAGTGTGGGTAAGAGACAGAGCTATAAGGTTGTCTAGCGCCATCTCTTACTCACACTGAAACAAGATTAAAACAATCTTACTTTGAACGTCTTGTTATTCTCGCATATCATTTAAATATTAACATTTCATGATATGTCAATTCTCGTTTGCCCATATCATTGATGTAAGATTTTAATTATGATAAAAGGCCTAAAGAAAGTTGGTCAAACAAAGATTGAAATATCATTAAACTTTAACTTTTAAAACTATCTGACCTGGCCAGTTTTACTTGGCCATAATATCATGTAGTGATCAATTTCTAAGATCTGGGCACGAGATGTATATACTTCAACTTAGAAAAGTACGGGTAGGTACAGTCAGACGGAGTAATGAGAGGATTTTCACGTCATTTAGTCACTTTTCTCAGCATTTCTTCTTCTTTTTAGTCGGGAACTCTTCTCAGAGTGGTCGTGGCTGTTGATGAACAGGACTGCGGCGTGCCGCCGTCGTTTGCTTCCAAGGTGCGGCATGTCGAGCGATGTCTCTCCATTTCTGACGGTTGTTGGCATTACGTGCACACTGTACTGCTGTCGACTGCGTAGCCCTGGTGATTTTTATTTTATTTTTATTTTATTAATAAGGCACACCAACAATTTGTTCACAAAATAAAATTTCAGAGTGAGTATTTAAAGTATGGTTCCGTGTAAACAAATCAATTATAGGCATGCACAACATTCACAATGGTAATTTATAATTACATAATCACATATTTTATATAAAATTAAATTAAATTAAAAAAGATTCATTGATATCATTAATAAAATTCCATTAAAAATTTCAATAAACCAACTTAAATGTTACAATATTAGTAAAAAAAAAACATGATGGTGATGAGATCGATCCATCGAGTCGGAGATCAACCGCGGGCTCTCTTGCCTTCAACGCGACCGTGAACCACAAGTCTTTCCATCGAATCGAAGCATTTAAGTAATTTAATTTAATCACATGTGTAATTAAAACTGAAGATTTAACAGAAATCAATAATACAAATGTATAACTAAAAGAAAATCATAATCAGAGTTTTGTTTCTATTCACCCCATTTGACGGTACCTACTCACCTATTTTAGTTAAGGGCAAAACACTCTCTTTGTCTTTCATTGATACAATTTTATTTTTTTCAATTTTATTTGTTTAACAATTTAATGTACGACAAATATGATAAATTGACAGGATAAAGGATACAGAAGAACAAATACAAAGGTAATTTTTAGTTCTGAAGAAATCTCTTCCAGTAATCTCAGAAATGAAAGTTTAAAAAAAAGTGGACAGAGAAGAGTATAAGAGTAATAGGAAAAAGAAGTACAAAAAAAAAACAACAATCTAAGAAATGTAATGATTCATATAATGTAAAGATACATGACAACGATACAAAAATACAGAATTCCTGTAATTCAAAGTTCGGTATTCTTGTTGCAGACATCATACGTATGTTTCGACTTGTTAAAAACTTTCGGAGTAATATCTTGGGCTGGAACTATCACACTAACATCTGTAAGGAAAAAATTGAAAACTATTAAGATACAGTTGCTACACATACACAATATATAAATCTACTCACACCTTTGTCTCATGGTAAGTAGATGTATAGAAACTACTACAAAAAGACATTTAGATCCTCTTAGAAACAAAATAAGAGAAATAAATAAATTGATACAGGGGTGTGTAATTCATGTATCGATTTATTTAAAGACTAGCTTCTGCCAGCGACTTCGTACGCGGATCCTGTTGCTTATGCCAGCGACAACGTGGTCGTCAAAATCAAAGATCTGAAACGTCTGATATCGAATTCTAAGAGCCGGGGGACTGGATTCAGTATTCACGCGCGATGGCTTATTAGCGTATTTCATGTATAACTTTGGTGTTTCTATACCGATTTCTATGATTCTTTTTTTATTGAATAGATAATAATGTTAACTTTTTTAAATTAGGGATGAGTGAGAGAGTTATAAACGTAAGAGTTGACAAAAATAAACAGAAAGCTCCGAACTGCTAAGCTATCGGGAGTTACACGTGTTATTGTGAGTCAACCATAAAAGATAGACATATGCTGTCGTGGGATATTTTTTATATAATTTTAAGGAAATTTTTTCCGTAATATATGATTTCTGTGTAGCTTTAACCATTAAGGCTGCAAACGCGACGGAAGCTTAAAAAATTGAGTAATTTCTCCCGTTTCCCCAACATTTCCCTTCACTGCTCTGCTCCTATTGATCGTAGCGTGATGAAAAGTATACTATAACCTGCCCAGGAGTATGAAGAATTATTGTACCAAGTTTCGTTAAAATCCATCGCGTAGTTTTTGTTTCTATAAAGAACATACAGACAGACAGACAGACAGACAGACAGACAGACAGACAGACAGACAGACAGACAGACAGACAGACAGACAGAAATTTTACTGTTTGCATTTTTAGCATCAGTATCGATCACTAATCACCCCCTGATAGTTATTTTGGAAATATATTTCATGTACAGAATTGACCTCTCTACAGATTTATTATAAGTATAGATTAAGAAGTTTTGAACAACTAAATATCAGAAATCAGAAATTTTTATTCCAAACAGACCAATTACAGGTACTTTTAAACTGTCAGTATGTCGGACAGTCAAAAAAAAGTGAAGCTAAATTGCACGTTCCGAAGCGAAGATCTTTATGAAGAAGAACGTGCAAGAAACTCCATGGATATTAAGTGTATTTTATAGCTCACCGGACTATAAAATATTCATAATGATTCTAAATTATTTCACAATCTTTCATAAAATCAAAGTAGGTATTACTTATAAATGTAAAAATTCATAGTAAGAAATAAACTCTGAAATATAAAAAACAGCTGTATCTTGAAAGATAGATTATAAAATAAATATGGCGGCGCATCCCCCTGCCAAGTGCTAACGCCCGCGATGCGTCATAGTTCTCACTAAACTTAGTGTACCGAATTCTTTGATCCTTTAGCTATACAGAAATGTTATTTTTTGGATATATATTATGATAAATATGGAAAATTTAGTTTTTATTAAACCCAGATTTTATTAATTAATTTTTTGAAGTGCCTTTTACTAATGAAGCAATTTTAAAGACGTTTTCACGTCTAACTGCCGCACTCAGAGACGTCACTTAACTTTAATGTCAATTAAAGCAAAACCTAAGGTACTTAACGTCATAAAGATATAGACTATTATTCAATGACAAAATTAGTAAATCAGAGATTAGCGTTAATGGGCGTCTCTGAGTGCGGCAGTAAGGTAACTTGTAGATAGTTGTCATAAAACATTGTCAAAATAGGAAAGAGATGAATAAAGTAAGCAGTATACACTAAAGGGTTACTGAGTAACCAACGGTAATACTTACTATTATCAAGAGATTTATTTCGCTTGGAACGCCTCACAATAATGATGATTAGTAACATAAATATGACTATAACACTGACGATAGCTAAGATATACATCCAGTAGGACTGCACCCTGAAAACAGAAATGTAATTTTATGTAGCCACAATTATAGAAAAAAAAACAGTTACAAAGTGCTTGTGAAAAAGTTATAACTAGTGGGCCAAAAATCGGAAAAATAAGCGTTAAATTAAACTAAAATTAAGATAATAATATTTCACCTAACCAAAGCGACCGGTCATCGGTTGATACGATGATCCGAGATCTGCTGGGGTGTGGGGTGGGCTGTACCCTCGAGCATGCGGTCGTCTCCTTTGCTAGGATTAATTATTCTGCTTCACAGAAGGAGGCGACCGCTTACAACTCCTCCTCGCTCCGGACCATGGCCTGTACCTAGACCTTAGTAGATTGCCGTAAAATGTGACTCATATTTTAGTATTACCTCCTGGAAAGGAGGCATGAGTCCCAGCAGTGGGAACATTACAAGGCTGTTTGGTTGCGCCAATAGCACTTAGCCGCATATAAATAGTAGTACTTTCGCGTTTTTGTCCTTAGACACCTTGCAACATTTCCTATCTTCTGTCCCTTTCCTTTGCACTACTACAAGAGAGACAGAGTGTAATTGGTTGAAATCTCTCGCATCGCAAAGACGTCGTCGCGAGTTTTTACTAAAAAATAATAATATTGTTGAACTCTGGCCGTTTTTGTCTGGACCGCTAACGCTTTGCTTGTTAGCCGTGCAGTGCTTATTTATCATCAGTTCTATTCGCCACCGGAATCAAGAGTTACGAAGAACCCAGAATCACTGGCCGGCCGAGCCACGTGAAAGTCAAGTCTCAGAGTTCGAAAGGTCAGTGTATTCCTTCTCTTTTAGCTGTTTCTTTCTGTCTTTCCTAGTCCTGAAACGGCTCCATCTGTATCCAGTATGCATTGCAAGGTGTCAAGTACATAATTGAATTTTTGATAGCCCCGCAAATACAGTCCACTAAATTTTGTAACCCTGGTAGGCATATTTGCGTGACCAGGGTTTGTAGTCAGTCAATAATTGTGTGAAAATCATATTATGTTAAGATCTCACAAAGCGTGTTTGGTGTCTTAGTTAGGACAGGGCTTGCAGAGTCTGATGAATGATAGATACTTATATGTCGTAGCCAGAACTTAGAATTGAACAATTCATGAAATGGTCTATGCCATGACAGCATCTACACTCACGATTATTTACTGATATCATGGTCACAAATACTTATGATTGATCACTCGATCATAATGTAAAATACCACAAGAGGTACTGATTTCACTGTTTTTCTGACGTAACACCGCGTGAAACCAAAAGATACTATATCTAATACACGACTACGCCACTCGTATGTTATTTGATAAAATTATTACGGGCATACAGTCAATCAGTAGATCAAACCAAGCTATGGTACAGTAGTGCTAACAACATCCTGGAACTGCTTGGGCGGAGCATCGCCGTGCCCTCATGGGGGCGATCGGCGGCGGAGACCCCACGCGCCGGGCCTTGGTTGAGGCCATGGTCCGGAGCGAGAAGTGGCAGGCGGTCGCCTCCTTCTGCGAAGCAATGATGCTAGCAAAGGAGGAGGCTGACTGCATCAGGCAATGGCGCCCTCGCCGCCGCCACCGTGATTCCGATCCCGGTTTCCGGCCACCGTATACGCGGGACGGTGAGCCATGGCTAGCTCACTGTCCGACCATCCGGTAACTGTCCGGACCGAGCCCAAGACGTCGACGGCGCGCACTGTTCTCGCGCGCCTCAAGGATTTGTCAACAACAGGACAGCCCAGCTGGGTCAAAGCCTACTGGGGCCAGGGTTATCCGAAAGGAAGCTCGAGCCCCGGTATGAAGAGGCTAGAAGGAACGGGGTGAGTTTTTAGTCAGAAAGAGTTTGACACTATCTCCCGCTCCACCCAAGAGCAGGGGTTGTTATTAGATCATTTTTGCCCACCGTAAAAAACATCCTGGATACGATTTTAATTGCAATTGGCTTGTTATTTGAATGCAAATCATTTATAATATCAATTTCTTTTTTAATGGTTAGAATTTTGAACAGACTTATGTTGGTTTAAGAGCAATACTTTTTATTCAGAAGTTTTTTTTTTTCATAAGCATAGTAAATTAATGATATCTCCAAATTTTGATTGACATACGAGTATCATCAAAAGTAACGTTTAAAGGATTTGGCCAGTTTTAGCAGACTTCATGAAATAGGCAGGCAAATAATGTAGTGATCAACTCTAATATCTGGCCACAACAGATACGCTGTAAAAGTACCTAATCACATCAGCAGCAATATCTATTTATAACGACTTTATACTAAACAAGAAACGTTAATCACACTACTTACCAATCTATTTGTCCAGTATTTTTACCAAATTCGATACTATCAGCAACACAGGTATCACTGCGATTACTTTTGTACCATCCCGGATTACAAACGCAGGAGCCAGGACTCACACATATACCATGTGAACATCCGCCGGAGCAATGGGGCTTGCAAATATTTTTCTCTGTTTTTATATATCCAGCAAAACATATACAAGTCTCTGGAGCGACACATGTACTATTCACGCAAGGCTTAGTACATTTTGGTTGGCACGTTTTGTTACTTGTGCCAAGTTGAGTTTGCGTCATTTCCCATCCTGAGTCACAGATACACGTTTCAGGACCCACGCAAATGCCATGAATGCATCCATTTGAACAATGTGGCCGGCAAATATTTTTTTCTGATTCTACATAGCCAGAGTGACATTGGCAAGTTTCCAGGGCTATACAAGTGCCATTAACACAGCTTTTGCTGCATACTGGTCCAGGAGATATGCCGTTGGCCTGGATGATTTTCCATTCTGAGTTATTAGAACAAGCCTCAGGTGCAACACAGGTTCCATGAGAACATCCACTTGAACAGTAAGGTCTGCAAGTGTTGTTTTTTGTCAATTTATATCCTTGTAAACATTGACATGTATTTGGGGCTACACATGTTCCATTCTGACAGGGTTTGGTACATACTGGTTCACAAGACATAATTTTTGTGTTATTTAGTTGAACCAGTTGCCATCCCGGATTACAGACGCATTTTTCTGGGCCTACACATGTACCATTTGGACATCCACTAGAACAATGAGGTTTGCAACTAAACTTCCCAGATACTCTATATCCGGGTAAGCACTTACAGACCATTGGTGCGATGCATGTACCATTTAGACAAGGTTTGTCACAAACAGGTTGACACGTTTTAGTATCTAGTGCCATTTCATATCCTAAATTACAAGAACACGTCTGAGGCCCAACACAATTTCCGTGTGGACAGCCATTTGAACAGTGGGGTTTACAAATATTATTTTCATCTTTTTTATACCCTGGCAAACATTCACATGTGTTAGGGCCTACACATGTTCCATTCTGACAGGGTTCTGTACACACTGCTTGACAAGACATAATTTTTGTGTTATTTAGTTGAACCAGTTGCCATCCCGGATTGCAGACGCATTTTTCTGGGCCTATACAAACACCATTCGGACATCCACTAGAACAATGAGGCTTGCAACTAAACTTCCCAGATACTCTATATCCGGGTAAGCACTTACAGACCATTGGTGCGATGCATGTGCCATTCAGACAAGGTTTGGCACAAACAGGTTGACACGTTTTAGTATCAAGTGCCATTTCATATCCTAAATTACAAGAACACGTCTGAGGCCCAACACAATTTCCGTGTGGACAGCCATTTGAACAGTGGGGTTTACAAATATTATTTTCATCTTTTTTATACCCTGGCAAACATTCACATGTGTTAGGGCCTACACATGTTCCATTCTGACAGGGTTCTGTACACACTGCTTGACAAGACATAATTTTTGTGTTATTTAGTTGAACCAGTTGCCATCCCGGATTGCAGACGCATTTTTCTGGGCCTATACATACACCATTCGGACATCCACTAGAACAATGAGGCTTGCAACTAAACTTCCCAGATACTCTATATCCGGGTAAGCACTTACAGACCATTGGTGCGATGCATGTGCCATTCAGACAAGGTTTGGCACAAACAGGTTGACATGTTTTATTATCATGCGCCATTTCATATCCTGAATTACAGACACACTTCTGAGGCTCAGCACATCTTCCGTGTGGGCATCCATTTGTACAGTAGGGTTCACAAATATTATTTTCATTTTCTTCATATCCTGATAAACATTCACATGTGTTAGGGGCTACACATTTTGCGTTCTCACAGGGTTTGTTACAAATCGGTTTACAGACTTGTTTCATAGTGACGTTACTTAAAATCATTTGCCATCCCATATCACATACACAAGTCTCAGGTCCAACACAACTTCCATGAGGACATCCACTGGAGCAGTGAGGCTTGCAACTATATTTATCTGATTTTACGTAGCCCTCTATACACTGACAGGTTTCTGGAGCCACGCACTTGCCGTTGGTACAAGGTTTCGTACAAATAGGTTGGCATGTTTTATTTACCGTAGCATTTGATTGTACCATTTGCCACCCTGGGTCACATACGCATGTCTCAGGTCCAACACAACTTCCATGAGGACATCCACTAGAGCAAAAAGGCTTGCAACTATATTTATCTGATTTTACATAGCCCTCTGCACACTGGCAGGTTTCTGGAGCCACGCACTTGCCATTGGTACAAGGTTTCGTACAAATAGGTTGGCATGTTTTATTTACCGTAGCATTTGATTGTACCATTTGCCAACCTGGGTCACATACGCATGTCTCAGGTCCAACACAACTTCCATGAGAACAACCACTAGAGCAATGAGGCTTGCAACTGTATTTATCTGATTTCACGTAACCCGTTGTACATTGACAGGTTTCTGGAGCCACGCACTTGCCGTTCGTACAAGATTTCGTGCAAATAGGTTGGCATGTTTTATTCTCCATGGCATTTAATTGTACCATTTGCCACCCTGGGTCACATACGCATGTCTCAGGTCCAACACAACTTCCATGAGGACATCCACTAGAGCAGTGAGGCTTGCAACTATATTTATCTGATTTTACGTAGCCCTCTGTACACTGACAGGTTTCTGGAGCCACGCACTTGCCATTGGTACAAGGTTTCGTACAAATAGGTTGGCATGTTTTATTTACCGTAGCATTTGATTGTATCATTTGCCACCCTGGGTCACATACGCATGTCTCAGGTCCAACACAACTTCCATGAGGACATCCACTAGAGCAAACAGGCTTGCAACTATATTTATCTGATTTTACGTAGCCATCTGCACACTGGCAGGTTTCTGGAGCCACGCACTTGCCGTTGGTACAAGGTTTCGTACAAATAGGTTGGCATGTTTTGTGTACCGTGGCATTTGATTGTACCATTTGCCACCCTGCATCACATACGCATATCTCAGGTCCAACACAACTTCCATGAGGACATCCACTAGAGCAATGAGGCTTGCAACTATATTTATCTGATTTTACGTAGCCCTCTGTACACTGACAGGTTTCTGGAGCCACGCACTTGCCATTGGTACAAGGTTTCGTACAAATAGGTTGGCATGTTTTATTTACCGTGGCATTTGATTGTACCATTTGCCATCCTGGGTCACACACACATGTCTCAGGTCCAACACAACTTCCATGAGGACATCCACTAGAGCAATGAGGCTTGCAATTAAATTCATCTGACTTTACGTAACCCGTTGTACACTGACAGGTTTCTGGAGCCACACACTTGCCGTTGGTACAAGGTTTCGTACAAATAGGTTGGCATGTTTTATTCATCGTGGCATTTGATTGTACCATTTGCCATCCTGGGTCACACACACATGTCTCAGGTCCAACACAACTTCCATGAGGACATCCACTGAAGCAGTAAGGCGTGCAGGTATTTACGGTTGATTTTTGATATCCTGGCAAACATCGGCAGGTGTCCGGGGCTATACAAATACCGTTAGCACAGATCTTACTGCAAACTGGTTGGCATGTGTAGTTGGCAAACGTATATCCCTTGTTGCACAGACATTTTTCAGGAGCTATACAGTAGCCATTTCCACATGGTTTAGAGCACTGCGGCAAGCATTTTAATCTGAAAATCATATTTTCTTAAATTAATTTGTGTACTTTTATTTTTAATAATATATTGGGAGTTCATCTAAGTTATAATTGGTAAAAAAAAATACAGAAAGTGCAGGTTCATAAGTGAGCCTAACACACCATTTTGTTATTTTAGATAGGTAGTTTTTTTTTATGAGAATCATCAATTTTCTCCTGCTGGGATGAAGTTAAAGGACATTTTATGAACTAAAATCATTTGTGTCTTCAGTTTCACTTTGCGTTTCAGGGATGTACATCGGTGGAGTAAGTTATTGGTTGAAAACTGCTTATATAGCATAATCAGCCTTTTAAGGTTCCCACTGCTGGGACTCAGGCCTCCTCTCTAAGAGAGGGAATGGGCCGTAATTCACCACGCGGGCCCAGAGCGTGTTGGTAAATGTCACATGTCTTTGAATTCTTGGTTCTAGGACATGCCGGTTTCCTCACGATGTTTTCCTTCACCGTTTTGAGAGCATTGGTGATGAAATAAATTACACAAAGTAATGCGCCTGGCTGGATTTGAACCCGCGACCTACAACTCGTAAGTCGGGGCTGTTACCACTCGGCCACCACTGCTCTCCTGAAAACTGTGTGTTTGCTTAAAATACTTATATTTAAGTACTTACGTATAATAATAACTATCATCTTGCTTATAACCGGGACAGCATTCTCTTTTCATTTTGGTCAGTCGTTTCTAAACAAAAATAAAACATTATCGTTCGGTAGATATCAGAAGGCAGAGTTTGGACTACTTATCTACAAATTTAGAAACGGCTTTATTTTGAAAAATGCACTCGCATTAAGATTTGTTGATTTGTTGATCTTTATTTGATTGATTCAGTAGCGTGCTTACGAACGCGCGGCATGTGGCCGCGCGTTCGTAAGCACGCTACTTTAGTCTTTTTTTTTCTTTGGGAAAAAATAATCTAATGACAACCCCCGCTCTTGGGTGAAGTGGGAGATAGTGTCGGACTCTTAGTGATTCCCGGCGGCAGCGAGAGCGCCGTTGCCTGATGTGGTCGGCCTCCTCCTTTGCTAGCATTACTGCTTCGCAGAAGGAGGCGACCGTCTGCCATTCCTCCTCGCTCCGGACCATGGCCTGAACCAAGGTCCGGCGCGGCTGCGCGAGAGATCTCCGCCGCCGATCGCCCCCACGAGGGCACGGTACTTTAGTCTATTTGTCGCATCTGCTACGTTGCTGAAACCTCTTAGGTCCGGACTAAGCGCTTCGCCTCGTCGTTTATACCGCGTATGTCTAAGGACTGGAACATTTTTATCTGTTGCGATCTTCCCGTCCGATTATAATTTGGGTGTTTTAGGCATCTGTTGCGATCGTCCCATCTGATTATAATTTGGGTGTTTTCAAAGTAAGAGTGAATATGCTCAACCAGTGCGTTTCGCCATCAACGATTGCATCACAGCTTACCATAGTGAGATCGCAATCAAGTACTAGTTTATACCAATAAAAAAGAATGTTTGGTGTGATGAATACTTAAGACCTACTGAATTAAAGAAAAAGAAAAAAGAAAGAAAAGTATTTATTTTGGCGCACAAAACATTGTAGACAACTAAAAACTTAAGACAATTATCTTTTTATAATCTTAATTTTTAATATAACACCGTTTATTAATTTTTTGGGTCACTTTAGATGTATCTTTTATATTTTTTTAAGTGGGCGGGTTAGTTATCAACAAATCCTACTAATATTATAAATGCGAAAGTTTGTATGTATGGATGGATGTATGGATGGATGTATGGATGGATGTATGGATGGATGTATGGATGGATGTATGGATGGATGTATGGATGGATGTACGGATGGATGTATGGATGGATGTATGGATGTTTGTTACTCTTTCACGCAAAAACTATTGAACGGATCTCGATGAAACTTGGTAAACGACTAGAACATATCCCAGAATAACACATAGGATACTTTTTATCCTGGGATTATGTACGCGGGTGAAGCCGCGGGCAAAAGCTAGTACATACTATGTATTAAACTTTTTCAGTCGTGATAATTAGAGACACAATAGTAAGACAATGGGTGCGCGGACGCCGGCGTTCGCTTGGGGTTTAATAAATTAAATAATTAAGTATTAGTGAAAATCTAGCTAAAACTAGTTCAACTCACATCAACGTAGTGGGTCGATTGATAGCTGTCTACTCTCCGGACTGAACCGCAGAACACCCAACAGTCCGGATCCTTAATTGTGTACGAGTACGTATACCAGTACGTTTCAAGTACATCGCCCCAATACCTGTAAGAAACAATATTAAAGTAGTTAAATTAGTAGATTACACATATTGCCTGGCCTGTTGGCCTAGTGGTTAATGACCCTGACTGCTATGCTGGAGATCGTGGGTTATATTCCCACCAAGGACAAATGTTTAAATGATCTTGTTCTGTGTCTGGGTGTAATTTATCTATAATATTATTTTTATGTATTTTGATTACTTAACTGAAAACGAAACACATTTAAAAAAAAAAATTATACTGTATATTATGTATTCTTTTCTATTTTTTTTAAACAATATTATTTAAATCGACCAGTTATTTTAGTCTCAGCTTCTGGCATAAATCACATATAATACTGATATGATTTATTGTCCCGGAAATAAGATAATGTTCAATGTTCCTGTCACAATGTTTAGTCTCGTTTTTACGGGACCAAACATCACGCACAATATCTTTTTATTAAACTATTGGAATAACAAGAAAAACTAGGAATACCGTTACACATCTATTCACAGGCTTTTTTTTTTACGGTGAGTAAAAATCATCCAATGACAACCCAGCGGCGGTTGAGCGGGAGATAGTGTCAGACTCTTACTGACTAAAAACCCACCTCGTTTCTTCTAGCCTCTTCATACAGGGGCTTGAGCTTCCTTTCGGATAGCCCTGGCCCCAGTAGGCGTCGGGTATACGGGCGAAACCGCGGGCAAAAGCTAGTGATAAATATAATTATTGATACTACAGTAGCTTGAAATTCAGACAGTAGTTTTTTTAACGGTTAAATCATTGAATCTGTGTCCCCGCAAGATGTTACGTTACTATGGCCATATTACTCGCAAACCTGGCGAAAACCTACTGAAACTAAACTAGCAATCTCACGGGCAAACCAAGACGGAGACGAAGATGTCCTATCTCCTGATTTGACCAAATTCGACCTTATTTAAACCTAAAAGTCTCAGAAGGCTAAAAATAGGAAGAACACAAACAAGAAGAAAATTCTGAAATTATGTTGTTGGCACGACTTCCGGCATTAAGATAACAACGTAAGGGAAAAAGGTATCTACCTATATGCCTAGATCAAAGTCAAAGTCAAAAGTTTTTATTTCACATAGGCCTACATGGGCACTTATAAAACATCAGAAGCCAGAGCACTAATTAGTGATATCCTTACTAATATTATAAAAGCGAAAGTGAGTTTGTTTGTTTGTTACGTCTTCACGTCTAAATTGCAAAGCCGATTTTTATGAAACTTGGTACACAGATAGACCATGTCCTGAAATAGGACATAGGATACTTTTTATCCCGGGAGTTTGTTCCCTTGGGATAATTTTCTGCTATCACGCAGGCGAAGCCGCTGGGAGCAGCTAGTTATTTATAAAATAACATTTAACATAGCAATAAATGGCGAGTTAGTTTTTCTCGATATAACAGCGCTGCGTCGTTTATCTCTATAGATATCGCAGCATAAACAGAGTTAGGTGCCTTTTTGACTTTACACAAATTTTAAAGTTATCTTTTGTTTTCATACCAAATTGCATGGTATTTTTTGTATTGTGTCGTAATCTACTGCTTTTTAATTTAAATGTATGTGTAAGGTACGAATAAACGTTTTTCTTTCTTTCTTTCAATATACCTAAGTATATGCTATCTATCTCCCTACCCAAGGAATTTGAGGTGAAAACTATGGCCCCGAGCCAGGCCATTTTCCCGCTCAATGGCGCTGATGTTCACATTTTTAGATTATTTTGTTGTGTATATGAGCATTGTATGGAGAGGGAGGACAAAAAAATATTGATGGATTATGTGAGGAGTGTCATGAAAGAAAAAGGTGCTAGTGATAGCGTGAAACACTCTTGATTTCCCTATATTTTGGATTTTAATTTTGTCAGTTGCTATGGCTACGACTATATTGCATATTGGAGGTCAACAAAGAATAATTCGTCTGGTCTCAAAGTCAAAGTCAAAATATTTTATTTCACATAGGCCTACCGTGCACTAGCTTCTGACGTTTTATAAGTGCCCATACTTATAAAACGTCAGAAGCTAGTGCACGGTTCCAAATTGGTCGTTTCCTATGGAGAAGAACCGACAAGAAACTCCATGGTTACTCTTTTTAAAAATGTGGTAGTCTCTGTTTTGACTTAGAATCGGACCATTTACTTACCACTCTGTACTCGTGCAAATTTGACCTTCCACATGATTCGTATCATCGCACAAGTGCAATAAAACAATTAACAAGATTGCCAACAGACTCCCTGTTTTCGCACACATTCTGATCACTAACTGCCTTCACGGGATTTCGGTCATTATCAACTTCAGTTATCATCGTCCTGTGAGCAACAATTATATTTATAGGGTTCCGTAGTGGAAAAATGACCCATTTTTTGCAATGTTTATGTCTGTTCACCTATCGAATCTAGATCCCCGTAAAATTAAGTAAACTTGGACGTAGTTATGCAAACAAGAACCAACCCACATTTTTTGTGAAATTGAGTTATATATTTCAATGTACCCCCAACTATGTACTCGAAGTTCTGAAATATATAACTCAATTTCACAAAAAATGTGGGTTGGTTCTTGTTTGCATAACTACGTCCACTTCATAAATGTGTTCTCCTAAAGAATATAGGAGTGGGTTTTAGTCAGTAAAAGTCTGACACACTCTCGCGCTCCGCCCTAGAGCGAGTAAAGTCGTAGGACATTTCCCAGACGCTCAACCTAAAAAAAAAAACATCCTACATAAAAAATGTGACTGACATAAACCATTAGGTACTACGAGTACAGCTAAGGTAATACAGAACTTTGTTCTGAGGTATTTATTTACATATACAAGGTGTAACGTTAAATGCGCAAAACCTGAAAAAAACAGTTTGATCAGAATAACGAGCAGGATCAATTAAACCACTTTTTTTTTTATTCAATTACATTTTTCAAAAAAACCTTCATTTAAAACTTGAACTGTTGAATAGATCAAGCCATCACTTGCGCAAACCCTCTGAAATAGGTAAACAACATAAATAGTTGTAATCCAATCAATTTGACTGGCCTGTTTGTCTAGTAGTTAGTGACCCTGGCTGCTATACCGGAGGTCGTGGGTTCGATTCCCACCCAGGACAAATGTTTATATGATCATTTGTTCTGTGTCTGGGTGTAATTTATCTATAATATGTATGTATTTAGAAATATATAAGTATGTTTATCAGTTGTCTAGTACACATAGCACAAGCTCTGCTTAGCATGGGACTAGACGGCGTTGTGTGATAGTTGTGGATTATTATTATTATTATTATTAATCTAATTTTCTCATACACGGGATGACAAAATTTCTTATTTCAATGCAGGTATGAATTTTAAACAAACTAAAACTGCAATTTTTTTTTTAATTTTTTTTTTTTCACATAATTAGGTCAATCGAATTAAAAATCATTTGGGGTGTCTGAGGTTTTGCGCATTTAACCTTACACGTTATTTACTTATTTATTATTTATTTATTTAAACTACATGCAACATGAAAGGTACAAAAGCGGACTTAATGCCTTAGGCATTCTCTACCAGACAACCTAGGGTTGTGAAGAAAAAAACATGGCAGGTGCATAAAAAAAAAGAATTAGTTAAAAAGAAACAAGGGAAAAAAAAATATGTCATCATCATCTTCCTGCTCTTATCCCGTTTTATTTGGGGTCGGCGCAACACGTTTTTTTCTTCCATTCTGTCCTGTCGCTCGTCACGCTATCACTAACTCCCTTTTCATTCATGTCACTTCTCACACAATCCATCCATCTTTTCTTTGGCCTCCCTCTCCCTCTCCATCCATCCACATGTAAATTCATAACTCTTTTAGCAACATGCGTTTCATCTCTCCTTTTTACATGACCATACAAAGACAAACGATTCCCTTTCAACTTTTCAGTCACCGGCGCCACTTTCAAACTTCCCCTAATATACTCATTTCAAGGGAACAAATATGTAATAATAATAAAAGCTACATATGTACAAATATATATTATTTATATAAGGAAAATGAAAGGTTTTTGGAAACTACTCCGCTATTTGTGCAGAAAACACGCACGTACGCACGTACTCGTATTTTTGCACGTTGTATATTATATTTTTAAAATACCACGAAAAATATATATATAATGTAGGGAAAAACCTCAAATATAAATGCATATATTCGAAGTTTTTCCTTATATTTGTAGGCTACTTTGTTTAAGTTTGAGTGTAGAAATATTCCATTACGTCCACATTTTCAGTTGCAGCTCCTAAATATAAAAAATGCCTTTTTCATGATACTATCGTCAGCGTGTTTCATAGTGGCACCAGTGACTAAAAAGTTATAGGGGAATCGTTGGTCATGGATTGCTTATTGTTAGTCGTTTGGTATGATCTTGTACTAAGGAGGGTTTTTTTACGGTGGGCAAAAATCATCTTATGACAACCCCCGCTCTTGGGTGGAGCGGGAGACAGTGTCAGACTCTTACTGACTAAAAACCCACCCCGTTCCTTCTAGCCTCTTCATACCGGGGCTCGAGTTTCCTTTCGGATAACCCTGGCCCCAGTAGGCTTCGACCCAGCTGGGCCCCTCTTGTTGCTGACAACTCCTTGAGGTGCTAATAAGGAGGGATGAAACGCATGTTATCAAAAGAGTTATGGGTATACATGTGGATGGAAAGTAGAGGTAGATGGAAGCCAAAGAAAAGATGAATGGATTGTGTGAGGAGTTTTAAGAAAGAAAAGAGAATTAGTGCTAGGTGCTAGGCTTAGTAATAAAATCTAAAAAAAGGCAAGTGCGATTCAGACTTGCACTATGAGGATTCTGTATAAACGTAACTATGTAAATATTTAAATTCCCGAATTAAGTTACAAAGATTTTTCCAAAATATTTTTTTGTGACGTTACTACAAATTTACAATTTTAGAATTTTTTCCTATACTTGTGCTGTGTGAACTTGAGGAAAGTATCCGCTGAATTTTTATTTCCTTGAAAGTATCAAAATACAAGTTTTTGCAACACAAACGGCTGTATCCTTTATTACAAGCTTTTATTTAGTTTCACCTGTCCCGATGTTTGTCTGTCATCAAATCTTGAAAATTAAATTTGACCCACTTCCCGGTTACCAATTGAGCTGAAATTTGGCATGCATGTGTAAATTAGATGATAATGCAAAATCATTATGACATGGAGCTGATCTCAGAACCGGAAGGACACAACCCCATCGTCTCATCGTAAGATGGGGCTAACATGCCCTAACCTGACCTAAACTAAATTTACAAAAACAACATAACTTAATAATCAACAAAACTGCTTTTTACCAAGGTCGAGCTACCAAAACATTTTCATTGACCTAAAACTTTTTCACAGTGTGAAGGGACGGCAGATTAGAGTACCTATATGTTAATTACACCTCGACAGTTTCATGCGTTCCAGAGATAAACTGTCTTGACAGACAGACAGACAGATGGACAACAAAGTGATCCTATAAAGGCTCCGTTTATTCCTTTTGAGGTACGGAACCCTAAAAAAAATATAAAGTACTAGTAATTAATCACACAATAACATAAATATAAAACACGCAATCTGTTTGTATATAACATATTGCGATTAAATAATACACAACAAACCTCCATTAGGATATAGCTTGCTGACTCACCTTTGTACGACCACGGGGGCTTTTTTTTTCGATGTGGAAAATCATCTTATGACAACCCCCGCTCTTGGGTGGAGCGGGAGATAGTGTCAGACCCTTCTGACTAAAAACCCCAACCCGTTCCTTCTAACCTTCATACCGTGGCTCGAGTTTCCTTTCAGATAACCTTGGCCCCAGTAGTTTTCGACCCAGTTGGGCCCTGGGCTGAAATATCGTTTTGTGTGAAATATTCGTTTTGAGAAAAACTGCAGAAAGGGGCTGTTTTTCTGTCTAGAATCGTTTTTTGGGAAAAGATCCAAAAATGTAACATTTCAAAAAGTTACACGGTAATAAAATTACAATATGAGATAGTTAATTAATTCTTATATTGTTCATAGCAGTTCATAGAAATCATTTAAAATCTTGTTAGTACATTTTATCCAGCAGTTGCTGCTAGCATAGTTTTTAATGTTCCCACTGCTGGGACTTACGCCTGGGAGAAGATAAGATAATGGTATCATTTCTTTGCTCAAACATACGTCACAAATTTTTTATTGTCAAAATACAACAGATGTTTTTTTTTTATTATTGATAGGTTTGCGCTTGACCGCTATCTCACCTGATGGAAAGCGACGATGCCGTTGACGATGGAACGCGCTTACCTAGAAGAAACCTATTCACTCTCGACTTAAAGTTTCCCGGGTTGTAGCTATCTGGAAACACAGACTCCGGCAAGGAATTCCACTCCTTAGCTGCACGTTATAATTCAAAATAAGAAATGGGTCGCTATCTACCTCGCAGACCCAATTGAAGTGCATAGTCTGCTGGAGGCTTCACTACTTACAAGACATGTTTTTGCTTCGTGGATCCGAAGCCAGCGATGAGGTGGTTAGAATCCGGAATTCTGGATATGACAAATATTTTGAGGGGAGACTGATATATTTGCGATGTTGCTATCTTTTCTTTATGGTTGAATATTATATGTTGTGTGTTTTCTGACTTGTTGTTATTGTTTTTATCGTCTTCATCTTTGACGTACCTAGCTTATTTTACATGACTACAGGCAATTATTTTAAACATTCATACATATACATTTCTTTTTCATTAAGTCGTCGTTTATTTTCTTTAATTTAAAATTTTAAAATCTTCAATCTTATCCGCCATTATCTTTATTTGTTGATCAATTTCGTCATTTTCCGGCACGCCAATCATTTATTTATCATATTGGGATCATATTGGGTGTTGGGTAGATAAATGTTTGGACAATTATCTCTCTCTTACTTGGTTCCAAATTTTCAGATCGTCTGCGCGTGTGACGCATAGTAATGTTCCCCAAGAAAATAATTTTCATATACTACCAGCAAAAATTTAAAACTAAAATCTATGTCTCAATCATTCAACTACCACTAGCTCCCTCTATATTAATTATTATGAGTTGTGTACTTGAATTTTAAGTAACTTGATCGTGCTGCGACTGCGCAGCTGTCAAGTTAATAAGTAATTTCTTTGATTATTTAGCTTTTAGCCGATAGATGTCGCTAGTAGATTAGACTCTTCTCTAATGAGACATTTGATTATTCATTAAATGGTGCGATAGTCGGCATCAAGGTGCTGCAATTAGATGACAGATGTCGTTTCGAGCGTACAGAGCGAAAACACAAAGAGAGTGCTGCCATCTAGTGTTATAACGACAACTTCATGTAACGGCTAGAGATATAATTTCATGTGCAAAATTACATCTACTTTTTATCAAGTTAAATGATTCTGTTAGATAATTTTTTTTTTTAAATTTAATTTTAATTCATGAATCCCCAAGCGACCACCGGTGGCCGCGCATCTATTGTCTTACTATTGTGTCTCTAATTGACGGTATCTGAAGGGTTAATACTGGTCGAACGAAGTTAAGTTAGCCAAGTTAGAACCGTTTTGTTTCGATTCTCTTCTGTCGATCGCCTCGAGTTCAGCCACCAGTAAGAGATAACAACATATCAAAACCCTTATCATACCTGTATTCCTATTACTATTCTGCAGGTGTACTTGCCATTTCTCTAACATACATTGGATGAGAGATTAAGACAGGTATGAAAGCAGATCAAGACATTTATGCTGAAGCAGAACCAAGAAAGAATATTCATGTGACAAGAATTAAAATGGATCCCAGTCATAGCTGTGGAGACTGCTAGGCATCTGTGAGGAGTATGCTAGAAGGCCTGGAATGACAAATAATGTTAGCAAGAGCGAACTGCTAGTATTTTGGGCGGGGCAGCTGTATGTTTCGAGGCTACATCACACCACGAAGGCCGAGGAGATCGTGGAGTATGTTCGAGTCAAGACGAACTGGCCTTTGAGAGTTGAGCAGTTGGAGCCGCGCCATAACACTAATTTCAAGTCGTTTGTGGTGCGGGTGCCGACTCATCATTTGGAGACCTTCCTCAAAGGAGAGTTTTGGCCGAAAGGAGTTGTGTATCGACGATTTCGTGGAAGGATACCGACCTCGCAGCGGAACACGACGCCGTCACTTCGTGTGCAATCGTTTAATTAATAAGTAGATTTTATTTATATGTATTAGTTTATTATTTTTAAGATTATTTTATGTATAGTGTATATGGGCCATAGTAGCCTGAAATAAAGAATTATTATTATTATTATTAAACACCAACTTCCGAAATTAAAGTTATTTTACATATTTAACTGTTTTCATTTATTTATATTGAAGTTGGTTTTATTTTTTGACAACATAGGACCCATTTTTGTTAGTACCTTGTATGCTAAAACTTCAATCTTAATTAGTAACAATCTTAAGAATAATTAGTAGGTATACCTCAGAAGTGAAAGTTAAAAAAAAGTAGACAGAGATTATAATAATAATTTTATTTCGGACATAAAAATCCATAAAATGTTAGTAACATTGAAAGAAAATAAACTTATAGTGTGTTAGTAACAATCAATCTCCGGACTAACTTCTGAATAATCAGAGAGCCGAAGCTCTCAGGTACAGTTTTCAGGATGCTGTTTTGATTATCCCTTAATCTTTCAAATATTATTATTATTAATCTCCTCAGTAGCGACGAAGTTTTTTTGCGTATAGTCACTTGAAATAGCACATTCTGTCGTGGTGAGACTTGAGCAAGAAACAAGAACACCATCCAATACGTTTGCTATTACAGTCGCATGCGATATAAGACGATAAATATCTGGGATGTCACCTGTCCTGTTCTTCACAATTGTAAGAGTAGTATGAAAAATAAATAAAAAAGTGTAATAATACATCCAAATAATGTAAAGTATATTATATAATAACAGAATAAAAATACAGAATCCCTCTAATTCAAAGCTCAAAATTCTTATTGCAGATACTTTTTTAAGACTTTAAAAAAACATTTATAGTAATATCTTCAGTTGGAACTAACACGGTGCCATCTGTAAGAAAATAATTGGTTATCATGAAGTCACAGTCGCTATAATACACATTAAAACATTCTACTCACACCTTTGTCCTATGGTAAGTAGATAAAAACTGCAGATTGACATTTAGATCCTCTTACAAACAAAATAAGAGAAATAAAAAATTTATGCAGGAACTACACAACAACTAAAATATAAACTCAAGTGTATTCTTAGCTAATAACACCTATGATATACATGATGATTTTAACCCTTCAGATACCGTCAATTAGAGACACAATAGTAAGACAATAGATGCGCGGCCACCGGTGGTCGCTTGGGGATTCATGAATTAAATTAATTTACAATGCCATAACATGGTATAAATTCTGAAATGTGAAAAAGCTGCAGTATTTTATTTGCGATTACATTGTTGCTCCAATAATAGGTACTGAAAAATAAGCTTTATATAAAGTTACATATGGCGGTGGATCCCCTCCCGGGATGCGTCACAATCCTCACTAATACTTAACGAAATTTTTCATTCTTTAGCTTTCTAGTAATGTAATTAAATTTAGGAAGTGGATGATGGTGGAATGGCGCTGTCGCTATATTGGCTGTATGATTTTCCCTGTCTTTTCTAATCATAAAATGGCTTTATATGATCCATTTTATACTGCAAGGTGTCACGTACCTTTCTAGTCAACCATAACAGTGAAATACAGTTCACACCACCACACCATCAACGGAAGTACATCACGCAACCACTTACTATTGACTACAATGATATTTTAATTTGAAAAATTGTATTTCAATATTAATATAAAATTTGCTATTTAATCATTTGAATTGGACTTCATTTAATTATCAATTTATTTTTATTCCAAAAATTTTGCTGTTTTAATTATTGCACAGCACCATTATTTAAGGAACAAAAAACTGACTCTTGAAATAAGGTATTCATACCGTTCTAGGTCTACATAAATAAAGATAATTATTGGTATACAAAAAATTTATACGTTTATCACACTATTGACCAATTTCTAATATCAGCCACGCTGGTATCATTGAGATATGCTGTTGACCTGGATGATTTTCCATTCTGAGTTATTAGAACAAGTCTCAGGTGCAACACAGGTTCCATGAGAACATCCACTTGAACAGTAAGGTTTGCAAGTGTTGTTATCCGACAATTTATATCCTGGGAAACATTGACATGTATTTGGAGCTACACATATTCCTTTGTGACAGGGTTCGGTACATACTGGTTCACAAGACATAACTTTTGTGTTAATTAATTGAACCATTTGCCATCCTGGATTACAGACGCATTTTTCTACACATGTACCATTTGGACATCCGTTTGAACAATGACGCGTGCAACTAAACTTCTCAGATACTCTATATCCGGACAAACACTTACAGTCCATTGGTGCAAAACATGTGCCATTCAAACAAGGTTTAGCACAAACAGGTTGACATGTTTTATTATCAAGTGCCATTTTATATCCCGAATTACAGACACATGACTGAGGCCCAGCACAATTTCCGTGTGGACATCCATTTGAACAGTGGGGTTTACAAATATTATTTTCATCTTTTTCATATCCTGGAAAACACTCACATTTGTCAGGGGCTACACATTTTCCATTCTCACAAGGTTTGGTACAAATCGGTTGACAGACTTTGTTCATAGTGACATCACTTAAAATCATTTGCCATCCTGGGTCACACACACAAGTGTCAGGTCCAACACAACTACCATGAGGACAACCACTAGAGCAATGAGGCTTGCAACTGTATTTATCTGACTTCACGTAACCCGTTGTACACTGACAGGTTTCTGGAGCCACGCACTTGCCGTTGGTGCAAGGTTCCGTGCAAATCGGTTGACATGTTTTAGTTTCTGTGCCATTATATGTTTGTAACATTTGCCATCCTGGGTCACACACACATGTGTCAGGTCCAACACAACTTCCATGAGGACATCCACTGGAGCAGTAAGGCGTGCAGGTATTTTCGGTTGATTTTTGATACCCTGGTAAACATTGACAAGTCTCTGGGGCTACACAAGTACCGTGAGCACAGGACTTACTGCAAACTGGGTGGCATGTTGCGTTGGCAAACGTATATCCCGTCTTGCACAGACATTTCTCAGGTGATATACAGGTGCCATTTCCACATGGTTTAGAGCACTGCGGCAGGCATTTCAATCTGAAAATTATATTTTATCAAATTAATTTGAGTGTATATATTTTTTTAAACTCATCGAAAGAGCTTTTTGAAATATCAAAATGTTTTCGATATGGGATTCAGTACATGTGGAATCCTGGAGGAGCGCTGGCTTGTAGCTGCGGAAGCGAGCGTACGTGACCCACCACCGCGCCGCTCCTTTGATGACTACTTCACTGAGCAAGATGTTGGAAAGTAGCAAATTCTGGATTAATTGTCCTTCATTGGTGTTATTGCTGCAAGGCCTTCCAACGAAAGGATAAACAAATGTATTTATAATTATGTTGTTGGTACTGTTATTTTTACCGACTTCACAAAAAGGAGGAGGTACTATGTTCGGCTGTTTGTATGTTTTTTTTTTGTATGTTTGTTCATCAAATACTCCGCCAATTGTGGACGGAATTTCAATTTTTTTTTTTTCGTAAGTAGATAGTTTCGAGGTGGTCCCATTGTCACCAAGTTCTATTAATATTCTATTCTTCAAATCTAATGATGGGATCTTAGAGAAATCGAGGGCAACCCTCAAATTTTATAGGCTTACTTATTGTTTTTGGCATATTTTATGAAGTATCTGCTATATTAGCGTATGATTGTCACCGTCTTAGGTAGCTGGGCTGATGATGAAAATGTATAGCTCCTTAATAATAAGAAGTTACTCGAACAGGCAAGGACTGTTTTAGTAAATTGTTTCGATGTTTGATAGGGCATTTGCCACATTTGGTTTCATGATCATCAAGTCATGACCTGATGCTGCAGTCAGGATAGTCTGCAGACTGCAGAATACCTAACTCTTGGACAACTAACAGCAGATATATCGAGTTTAGGCTCATAAAAAGAGGCTTGATGTGTGGATAAACGTACTGCTAATGAAGAACACCGAAGTACATAGAGATCTGATGCTGCAGCCAGGAATATCATCTAGTCTAATGACTGATTGAAAGAAGAGGGGGAGGAGATATATCGAATCTGATGATGAAGCCGTATACTAAATAATGTAAAATAAAAAACTTTTTACAATAAAAAAATACAACCAACTTCAAGTTAAATAAACCCGGTCGAAATAAAGTCGGTGTTAAATAGCGAAGAAACTAAACTATTATAGAAACACCGACTTCCAAAATTAAAGTTATTTTTTACTTTTCAGGGTTTATTTAACTTGAAGTCGGTTATATTTTTTTTTGTAAAAAGTTTTTTAATCATATGTTGGTAGATTATAGACGTTATAATTGATAAAAAAAGGGTACTGAAAGTGTAGGTTCATAAACTGGCCTGGCTGGCTGTTTATTATTTCTAGATCAGCAATTTTTGTTTTTGAACAATTTTTGAGTCATCAATTTTCTCTTGCTAGAGTGAAATTAAAGGACGTGTCAGACTTTTAGGGATTAAAATCATCTGTGTCCTTCAGTTTCACTTTGCGTTTCAGGGATTTACATTGGTGGTGTAAATTATTATTTAAATTATATCTAAGTACTTACTCATAAGAAGCATAATCTTGGATAAAACCGGGACAGCATACGAGTTTGTATCTGGTCAGCCATCTCTAAACAAAAATAAAAATATTGTGGTTCGGTAGTAATCAAAAAGCAGTTTGGACTATTTATTTACAACGGCTTTATTTTCAAACATACAAAAAAAAAACATACATTCAGCCGAACATAGAACCTCCTCCTTTTCGAAGTCGGTTAAAAATGCACTCGCGTTAGAACGCTTGAGCGTGGGGTCTGAAGTCCTGTGCGGCGCACAGTATGACTTTAATTTCTCATAGAATTAGGATATCAAAAAATCGTCAATTTTTTAGGGTTCCGTAGTCAACTAGGAATCCTTATAGTTTCGCCAAGTCTGTTTGTCTGTCCGTCCGTCCGCGGATAATCTCAGTGAACGTTAGCACTAGAACGTTGAAATTTGGTAACGATAACTATGCATATTGTGATATCTTCTATTCTTGTTGACTTAAATGACGCCGAAAGTCATAAAAATCATAGTACGAAAATTTTCTCATGTTATATTTATACTGGTGTGACACAGACAAAGGGCATTGCACGAAAGTGTCCCCACCCACCAAGAGACTTAAGACAGGTGTCATTCGAAGCGTCTAGTTAAATAGAGTATTTTTTATTATGGCCACCAAATCGTAAAACAAATGACAAATTAATGAAATTAGTACTCAATAATATTAGCAAAGAGTTCTATTTTCAAAATTTAAACTTATTTTTTATTATGTTCTTTAAAAAAGTGACTAGTTCTAAAAACTATCAGTGTCGCTCTCGCCCTCGTATTTATTTTCGAATCATTTAATTTCATTTATTTTATTTGTCATGGAAGTTTTTTTTAATTGAGGTACATCACATTTAACTAAACAGTTTAATGGTGATCAAAATAAAGCTCACAAAACGTTTTGTAGGACATAATATATTGTGTTATTTTATTTAAAAAAAATGGACCGTAGCGGTTTACAAAAGTTCTGTTAGAATAGTTCTTGGTTAGATTTAAACGTAAATTGGCCTGAATTTATCAAAACTTCTGCATAATATGATAGAAAGAGCGTAAGAGCGTACACTTGATTTCCAGATCTTCTAACGTAAGTAATACTTTAACACTTAAAATAGTTGAAACTTCGACTAAACTTAATCCAAGGAAACCTTTTCCTGATTTACCTTTCGAATACCATAATTAGAGACACAATAGAAACACAATGAGAGAGTGAACGCCGGCGTTCGCTTGGAGGTCTTTATTTACTTTAATTAAAGCCGCGTAGTAAGAATGGCCACGCAGCATTGCTGAAATTTTAAATTATCTGCTCAAAAATCCAGAAGAGGTAAAACGAGTCACAGTTCATTACTCATACTCTGAAAGTAGGTCTGAAGTTGCCTGAGGAGCGGGCTGAAAAGTATCATACTTTTCATCCCTAGGGAGTTTTACTTTCAACTTACACCCATCAAATTATTTAAAAAAAAACTAGGTCTATCTTCGCATTTCTATTGAACCATATTTCAACTTTCTATACAGCCAGTCAATTGTATCTGGATATAAAATTAAAATAACTTAAAGATCATCATCATCATCAGCCTTTTTAAGTGGTAAAATATAAACCTTCAGACCTCTGCGATGATTTTTCAGCGAGATATCAACGATAACATATTTGTCAACGTTTCGATGGCGCGGCCATGGTGTTTTTGCTTCATAGCTTCTAAAATATAAACCTAGGATTTTTTTTCTATATTTAAAAAAAAAAAATTACAAATTCAATCTGTTATTTACCTAAATTTCAGGTCTCTGCAACGCTTAGTTTTACAGATCTCCGTGGCCGCGCGGTTCTCCGCGTTTCAATGGCGCGGCCACATTCAAACCTTTATAACTTCTTAACCATAACTTTGACAAATTGATGGTTTTGGGAATCTACTTTTACAAATTTTTAAATAATTTTGGCGTAGTTTGAACATCTTACCGCAACATTAGATTTTTTATTTCGTGTTTAAGAACATAATTTATAATGATAACAACTGTAACCAGGCCATTGAGATTCAAAATATAACATTTAACAAAGGTCACAACACAATGGGTAGGTTGGTCAATATAGTTGGGTAGGTCTAATTTCGAGAAAGAGGTCAACCGACGAATCCAACTCGGCTGGGCAGCTTTTGGGAAGCTACGCGGTATCTTCTCATCCAACATACCACAGTGTCTCAAGACGAAAGTCTATGATCAGTGCGTGTTGCCAGTGATGACATATGGCTCCGAAACGTGGTCGGTTACAATGGGCCTCATCAGAAGGCTTAAAGTCACACAAAGGGCAATGGAAAGGGCTATGCTTGGAGTTTCCTTACGTGATAGAATCAAAAAAGAAGAGATCCGCAGGAAAACTAAAGTTGCCGACATAGCACAAAGAATTACCTAACTTAAGTGGCAATGGGCAGGGCACATTGCTCACAGAAGAGATGGCCGTTGGGGCCGAAAGGTTCTGGAGTGGCGACCGCGTACCAGAAGACGCAGCGTTGGAAGGCCTCCAACCAGGTTGACTGATGACCTGGTGAAGGTTGCGGGAAACCGATGGATGCGAGACGCACAGGAACGTTCGTTATGGCGACACTTGGGGGAGGCATATGTCCAACAGTGGACGTATATCGGCTGAAATGATGATTATGATGATAATAAATGGGTTTGGCGTTAGACCACCTAGGACACATTAATTGTCATAAATTCAACCTTACCATACATCATGGTCATGGATTTTTTGTTTTTGAATACAAGAAATTTGGTTGTCACCAGCGCAGCCATTGCAATTTACTGTACTTAATAAGAAGGATACCGGTTAAACATAGTACAGTTGAAAAAAAAATAGATGGCTTTCGTAGTTTTTTTTTGCAATTAAAAAGGATCATCTTACCTCTGCTGATCATCTTGTACACCTTTCAACTACCACCTATGGCTGAATTACCTTCGTCGTTACACAGTATTATATAAATAAGTATTAGTGAAAATCTAGCTAAAGTTAGTTCAACTCACATCAACGTGGCGCACCAATAAACGGCCAGCTGTTTTCTCGACTATTGGGCACAAAACTTTCCACCAACAGTCTGATCTAGCCGTAAACGTGTACGTATTCCAGTATGTTTCAGGTACATTAGCCGAGTACCTGTAAGAGGCAATATTACAGATATGAAAGTGGTAGATTACACATAGTGCTCGGTGAGCCTAACTACAAAATATATAGGTACAGAAGTCAATCTACATACAAAGCCCGCTCGAGCAACGCACACATAGACATCGCTCACGGACACGATATCTCGCTAAGGTCTCGGACCGTTCGTCGAACAGTTCCGGCTCAAACGCTCATTAGTGTGCGTCCACCGAGCGTAGATATACAAAGTGAAGTACATACATGAGATGGTCTTCTGTATCTATCTATTTTGTGGCCTAAGTGCCGAAAATATGCTATAAATTTGCTGTTTGTCATCCATTTTTTGTTTAGCGTGCAGAATCGAAATCGTGTCGATAATGAGGAAATAACCGAGTGAATAGGGATGTAGGGATATTGACCAATAATAGTAGAGCTCATGAGGAAACAATTTTAGGCACGACTTCTGACATAAAATTATGCTAATATAATAAAGAGGTAAAGTTTTTTTTTTGTTTGTAGGAAGAAATCTCTGGAAGTACCGGTCCGATTGCTAACATTTTTTCACCGATTTAAAGCTGCTTTATTCCTGAGTGACATATTATAATATATTTTACGTAAACGGGGGAAGCTGCGGGCAAAAGCTAGTCGGGTATAATAGTGATAAGGATTATTGTCCCAGATATAAGATAATGCTCAACTTTACTGTGGCGATGTTTGGTGTCGTAATACTAGGTACTAGGAATAGCGTTAAAGATCTTTTCACAGGTTCGCATTTCTTTCCAAATGTCATGTGTGAAGTGGAGCACGCCTACATGGCGTGGTTGCGATTGCGACGTCACTGCGAAAGCGACCGGCGGCCAAGTTGAATGCATGCGTGAGGGTCTTGGTCATACGGTCAGTGGGAGATACCGCACGGTTTCCCAAGAAGCGGTGAGTTACTTTGCTGTCCTACCACCATGGGATCTAAAAGCACGCATGCACGATTTTCGCGTGAAGATCCAACGCCGCCGGGGCGAAACACCGTTGCCGTGGCATGCCGGACAGAGTTTTGGCAGGAGGACCTCATGGTGATATGACAGCGAAGGTCGCAACCCAGTGCTGGGCACGCCCTATTATGGCGGTAAGTCTCCTCTTTGAGGCGTGGCTGGAAAGACCTCACGGCGTTCTCACCGTATGGTGCAGGTTCTCAGCGACCTCGCGAATCGCCCGGGTGTCACCAATAATGTACGGACCGCCCGAAAGACATGGTGGAGCATACGGTAGAGGTATGCCCCGCTTGGGCAAAGCAACACCGTGTCCTTGGGCACGCCACAATTATGGCGGTAAGTCCCCTCTTTGAGGCGTGGCTAGAAAGACCTCACGGCGTCCTCACCTTACGCATGTCGCAGGTCCTCAACAGACATGGTAAGTTTGGGAGTTTACTGCCAGATTCTTGCAGAAGTGACACCCGGGTGTCTCCCGCCGCTGTCCTGAACGCCCGGAGGACACGGTGGAGTACACCAAGTAGGCCTTACGACGAGGTGGGTTGCGGTTTCCGTAACCGTCCAGGTCGAACCCAAGTCGTCGACGGCGGTTTGGTTCCATGCGCGCCTCAAGGAGTTGTCAGCAAACCGTACAGTCCGAGCTGGGCCCAGTAGGGCCTACTGGGGCCATGGGAACGCTTCTGAAAGGAAAACCTGGCCCTGGTATGAAAGGCAACGAAGGAACTAGGAAGAGGTTTTAGTCAGTAAAAGTCTGACACCCCCTTCCATCCCGCCCAAGGACGGAAGATGTCATTGGATGACTTCCACCTAATAAAACCCTGTGTTTTGACTTAGAATATTATAGGACTTTTTTTTTACTGTGGGCAAAAATCATCTTATGACAACCCCTGCCCTTGGGTGGAGCGGAAGATAGTGTCAGACTCTTACTGACTAAAAACCCACCCCGTTCCTTTTAGCCTTCATACCGGGGCTCGAGTTTCCTTTCGGATAACCCTGGCCCCAGTAGGCTTCGACCCAGCTGGGCCTCTGCTGTTGCTGACAACTCCTTGAGGCGCGCGACAACAGTACGCGCCGTCGACGTCTTGGGCTCGGTCCGGACAGTTACCGGACGGTCGGACAGCGAGCTACCCATGGCTCGCCGTCCGCAAGCCCGCGTCTACGGTGCATGGCTGGAAATCAGGATCGGAATCCCGGCGGCGGCGGAGAATTTTATTGGACTTAGGCTTACCACTCTGTACTGGTGCAAAGACCTTCCACATGATTCGTTTCATCGCACAAGTGCAATAAAACAATTACCAAGATTGACAACAAGCACCCTGTTTTCGCACACATTCTGGTCACTGACTGACTTTACTTACTGGGATTTCGGTCATTATCAGCTGCAGTTATCATTGTGCTGTGGTTACAATTACAATTACATTTTTAGGGTACAATAGAAAAATGGCCTATTTTTTACACTGTGTTTTTGTCTTTCCGCCTATCGATTTATCGAATCCATCACAATGACAAATGTATTCTTCAAAAGAAAAGAACATAGGAGTGAGTTTTGGCGGCCTTTTGCACTGCCTTAGAGCGGAAAAAGTTATTGGATGATATCCTACCAACAAAAAAAACTCTAAATTTAAAAAAATGTGACTAGCATATTAAGGTACTAGTACTGCTGTATTACAGATTTTGGTACCAAGGAATTTCCGGAATTAGTAATAGCGTGGCCAAAAAAAAATTCGCTGACCCAAAATAACCCGAAATAATGGCAGGAAGATGATGATACTTCTGCCAGCTTGAATAATTTCCATGGGCGGTTAAACCGCAGCTGCGGAACCCGTGAATAATAACAGTTCAATTTGCACTCGATACAGGCGTAGGTACACTCGGCCCGTTTATAACAGGATGAGGTTAGTGAAGTTATGATAACAGTTACATAGGTATTCTAAAACCGCAGTAACGGAACTGCCAAAACATATTACAAAAATTTAACAAGGTTAACCCTTCAGATACCGTCAATTAGAGACACAATAGTAAGACAATAGATGCGCGGCCACCGGTGGTCGCTTGGGGATTCATGAATTAAAATGATCAACACATAAATCCTACTAATACTACAAACGCGAAAGATCACATGTACCATCGCGTGATTCAACCTGATCACTTAAAAAAAACTTTGCTTGAATCCTACGGTGGTGCGCCATAACCAACTCTTTGAAGTTTTCGTTTTGTTTTTACAAAAATGTACTTCGTGGTGGTCAGGCCGAAGTATCTATCTTCGATGGTACCTATGGCTATGAATGTATGGATAGGTATATCCAATGGATGTTTGTTACTCTTTCATGCAAAAAACTACCGAAATGGATTTCAATGTAATTTGGTACACAGGTAGACCATGTCCTGGAATAACACAAAGGATATTTTTATCCCGGGAGTAATTTCCCTTGTGATCATTTTCTTCTATCACGCAGCCAAAGTCGCTGGCAGCGGCTAGTAACTAATAATAATTAATTTTACCTTTTTTTGTTGATAGGTTCGTACTGTCTTGACCGCTATCTCACATGATGGAAAGCGACGATGCAGTCGACGAGAACTAACTTCACTCTTGACTTAAAGATTCCCGCTTTGCAGCCATCAGGAAACACAGACTTCGGCAGGAAATTCCACTCCTTGGCTGAACGCACCATGAATGTTCCCAAAACGTGTACCGATTACCTTTTGAAGAGTGTAAAGGGACAGCATGAACATGGGTTCATGTTTTGCGTCTGTATATCTCAAACTATATATCAAACATCTATACTAATATTGTAAAGCTGATGACGGGTTTCTTTGTTTGTTTGAACCACGGAGCAAGTATAGAAGAGGAGGCGGCCTATACAACTGTGCACTGTGACTCTCAACTGAGTCCTGACGTCATCACGGTGGGCGTGGCTTAAATCAGTGTATTGTTGGCTTTCGTCCTGTGCACAACTTCGTAAACCTACTTATTTGGCATCACATTCGCGATAGAAAAACAAAAAAATTAAGTGTTGTATTTTATCTTGTAAAAACTACTTGGATAGACGTTCTGATGCTATGGATGCCATCACATTTCATTTGTAAGTAATTTTAGGCATAATTTATTAGAATACTTCTAGAACAATCTCTTAAAGTCAGCATTTCTAAATATAATTCTACTCGACATTAGATGGCGACACTTTGTGTCATGGGAACTAAATATATTTAGGCACGTAGAGCTCAGTATTAATATATTTTAATAATCATACGTACTGAAATTTGATCAACATTCATTCCTAATGGCCCTTTAATCGCCAAAATATTATTTTTGTAGTTTTTATATAATTTTGTAAACAGGTCGCCATCTATCGTCAAATAGCAAAAATACAGGGCAGTATTTAGAAGCCAATTATTTTACCGAATGTCCCACGGCTTATGAACTTGTAAATACGAGTATAATACTTATATTTTTTTATATATGATTTGGTCGACCAAATTGTTTTTTAATTACCTCACATTTGGTGTAAAAAGTAGAGTATGCAACACGGGGATAACGCTGTCTTTGTCTTGGGCGGCTTGAATTCCTCACTTCACTCTGGTTTCTTTATAATCTCCCTCTCAATGCTCGGGAGTTAATTATTTATATAATTAACTTTTTTTTTAATTTAAATTTTAATCCCTCACTGACGTTCGGGATTAAAATCAGCAACCTTCGTTTCGTTCGGAATTCAACATGCCTCCCGCGACTTTAAGACACTGCTTTATCCCCTAGTCACATAATTTACTATTATTGAATGGTTTCGGACGTAAACACGTGTTTTTTTAAACTAGTTTTTTAATCAATCTTTTCCATTCTTTCTATCAAAATAAGCCTTTAAAAAAGTAAAACCTTATAAAAATAGAATTTAAAAAAATGTTACAATAAAAAGGTTTTTGATGAATTTCGAATGATCTTCATTCGTCATTCATCAAATAATAGTATAACTATTTCAATGAAAAATATACGTATCGGATGGTTTACACTTACACAATTAATTTAAAAAACAAATGTCCCAGGTAATTCTGAGTGCGACCCTGTTGCATCCTGCGCTTAATGACATCTAGTGTGAGATAGTTACGTAACTACAAAATAAAATCAACAGAACGAGCAAGTAGTTTTGCTATTGACCGGCAGATGGCAAATAAAAAATGGGCGGAGTCTAACACCCCCTCACCCCGCAAAATGTCACGCTTTTTTACTTAGGGAAATCTTATTACAACATCTCCTCTTCTATACTTGCTCCGTGGTTTGAACGAGCCAATCCCAACACTTAAGAATTTTTCATTTCGAACCAGGAGTTTCTACTTCTAATTTAAAATGAAAAATACCTACCTAAGTGTTGGATATCCCATTTATTAAAGCTATAGGCTATACAACATTATCTATATGTAGTCTATGCGAAACCCGAAACACGTGTCTAGCAGGTATTTTTATGTAAAGAATATATGTACAAAATTCCATTACTATATCATGAAAAATCACAAAGTTATAAGCTTGTTATGTTACCTAGTTGTCCATAAATAAAACATGGTCACCAGGCCATCTGAGCGACTGAGGGGTAGTTTTGCTCTCGCACCTAGCTTTGCGCTGACGCCTGATGCCCGCTTCGATCTGCTGTGACCTGTGTTGTACTTAGTGTCAGTGGTGTCCAACTTGTAAACTTTTTAAATATTTTTGAAAAAGTATTTTAGCATGATGTAATAATTATTGGAATGAAATTCAGTTACCAAAACTGTTACTAAACAAACTATATTCAGATTTCACATATTATACCAAAAATAATGTTGTTTAACATAACACAATAAATTTAAAGTCTCCCCCTGGTTACCACTTTCATTGTAGGTTTGTAACAAATTCAGTAACGCGGTCTTAATATAAGATTAATTCATGGCGATATGTAAGATCCCTTCTTTGGAGAGTGGCTGGAAAGACGTCGCGGTGTCCTCACCATTCGCATGACGCAAGTCCTCACCAGACATGGTAAGTTAAAGAGGTTCCTGCTCCTGATTGTGTGGAGGTATGCCCCGCTTGGGTGGAGCACCACCGGGTCCTCGTGAGGTCAATCGGCGGCAATGACCTCTTGTGCTGGGCACTGGTAGGTATGGACATGATACGGAGCGAAAAGGAATAGTAGGCGATCGCTGTTCTACAAACATATCGAGGCGATATGTTCTCAGAACCTTAGCCTGCTTAAAGGAGGCGATTAAAAAATAAAAAATGTCATTGTAATCTGTCAATCAGACAGCAGCGACCTCGGTAAAAAAATAGTAATTTGTTTATTTGTTGCTACTATTTCGATTGTTACAGTGAAAGCATAAGCCGAAACGCTGAAAACAACAAATAATCTCGATTTCATGAAGTGAACGATGTAATTATTAAAGCAATCTGTAATGGCGTTGTCCTCCTAAGAGCAATAGTAAAGCTAAATCTTACGTAAAGTTATGTGTTATTTAAAAATGTTTTTGCGAAATATTGTTGATTTTGTGTGTTAAAAGAGTAATAGATGTGTGACAAAAGTATTCTAGTTTTCCGTTAGCATGGAGGAGTTTATTAACATGATTCGGCAGCTGCCTTGCTTATGGGACTCTGGATGTAGAGAATACCGAGATATGAGAAAGAAAGATGCGGCTTGGAAAAGAATTGTCGCTGAAATAAAATGCAAAGACATACCTGACGGTGAGTTGTACTTATTTATTATATTCTTTATTGTACACCGTAAAAACAAATATACAGGATAAACATTTAAATAAATAAGTGTAAATAACCAGAGTAATGTAGGGTTGCAACCCAGGGTTGTTCTTTTATAACTCGAGTAGCTACCTCAAAGCAAGTATGTTAAGTCAAGTGTTAATAGATTGCTCTTAGGCTAGCGTGTTCCATCGTCGGCCACATCATCGCTTATCATCAGGTGGGATAGTGGTCAAACAAGAGCCTATCGTCGCTGCGCCTGACAAGTTCCATATGTGATTTTTGTGTGGTTTTGGTAAACAGCAAAAAACATGTTATAAACTTAAAAAAAAGGAAATAATACACTATTAAGAATGCAGTTTCAAAGACATTTATTTACGACGTAATAAAAACACAAAATTTGGCATAAATATTCAATAACTATGGTGCTAGAATTATTTTTTTTAACAAAACGTGCACATAACTGGTTTTGCACAGTCTAAAAAAGTTACGTATGTGCATTATTACACATACAGAATTAGGCAATATGCTGCATTTGGTAAATTTAAGATTAATCATTATGTGATCCTTCAGTCTCTTTAGTAATTTAACAAAGTATTATAATAATTAAATTATTAGGAACTTCACAAGAACAATAAAATAATATCAAATCAACGAAATCTTATACTTTGGCCCTTTTAACACTTAATTATTAGTTTTATAATCACATAATACTACCATTGTGACATTCATTCAACACATTATGACAGCATTTTAAAGACAATAATTGTAATATCTATAAAAATATTCTAATAAACACTCATCAATTAAATAGGCACATAAGTAGATAAGTTACTCAGAGAGCTTACTTATTTTGCTACTTATTGACAGATTTTATACATCATAGGTTTAAAATTTATCAGCTAGGCTTACTTAAATAGTATCAGTTCAAGAGTTTAGTCGTGAAAAGTTAACAAACCGGCAACAAATAGGCACTTTTTTCGTATAATAATAGTATAATAATTACCTATACTCATATAATATATAATAAGTATAATAATAATATTATTATACTTTGAAAGTATGAAACTTTTATGTCATATTAATATTGGACTAAGCTATGTTCATAATTAAATACAACTGTAAGTACTTATCTAATAATCAATCAAATCAGCGGATAATCTACCATAATTTATTATAATGATCTGACATATTGTCAAGAAATTACACAATATGTATTTTTTTGGTTAGGAAACTATCTATGAATTAAAATGATGAGTGTGAGTAATATTTTATCAAAAACTAACCTGAAATCAACAACAACTAAATAAATAAATAAATACTTACCAATTTCAGTATGTTTTCACTCTTAAAACCGATTAATTAGTTTTGTTTACATCACAACGCTCATACCTATAATAAATTATAAATTATAATAATAAATTATAATATTCCACAACTATCACACAACGCCGTCTAGTCCCAAGCTAAGCAGAGCTTGTGTTATGGGTACTAGACAACTGATAAACATACATAAATATTTCTAAATACATACATATTATAGATAAATTACACCCAGACACAGAACAAATGATCATGCTCATCACATAAACATTTGTCCTGGGTGGGAATCGAACCCACGACCTCCGGCATAGCAGTCAGGGCCACTAACCACTAGACCAACAGGCCAGTCAGTAACGCAGTTGACGGGCGATTGAGGCCCGAACACAAATCCTTTATGTGCAATTCTACACAAACAGAGATTTTCCTAACCGTCAAAACACTTACGGAATTTGTTAAACTCGTTTCCAGTCCAAATATCACAAAAAGAATTTTACTAACACATGGAGAATTAAACGAAGATTATTTTTAGGGAAAAAACCAAAAATCTAAAAAATGCACATACGGGATTTGGCAGACGCAGCGACGCTATCCATTATAAAAAAAAAGTTTACCCAATTAACTCTAACTCCGAGCAGGGTAGGTTAGAGTAAGCAATCATATGCTTGGCATTGACAGTATAACTCGTTTGCATCACAAAATTCTAGGGTAGACTACATTACCCTATGACATCGTTAGAGTTAACTCTAAACTCAAATTTGAATGCAGAGCTGTATAGTTCTGATTGAGTTTGTGTTGACAGCAAGATTTTAGTCATATTTGTGTTGGGAATTGTAGTTCTAAAAATCAATAAATAAGCACTGCAAAAATCAAGGCATTCTATGTACAAATGTCTATTACCTTAGGAGCCTCATTCAATAGATTTGTAATTTAATAAGCTATTGTTGACACATTAAGTGTCGAAGAACCTGGGGGCTAGGTCTTACATCTACATCTATAATAATAATTATAATATTTATTACTGATAGTTGTCTAGATGTTTGTAGGAGGTAGTCTCTGGAAGTACTGGTCCAATAGCTAAAATTTTTTTCATCGATAGACAGCTGCTTTATTCCTGAGTGACATACCTAGGCTATTTTTTTTGTATGCAGGTGTAGCCGCTGGCAAAAGCTAGTTATTAATAAAATAAAAGCTTACTAAGTGTAGGGCTTGTGACTCCAGTATTGGACATGAGTAAAAATCAATAATACGTGTGTATAACAATGATGATGGGGTACAATATGGCCCATGAACAAATAAGCAAACCATTCTTACTAATGCTCTTGTAATTTTCAGTTAAAACTGCAAAAGCCGAGTGGAAAAAACTGCGGGACAGCCACAGAGATTCCTTAAAAAGAGCCAAAGCTGTGTCCAATGGAGCAGAGATGGTCATAAGTAACAAATGGAAGTATGCAGAGATAATGGAGTTCCTTCTGCCATTCATGAAAACAAGGAAAAGAAGACGAAGTCTGACGACATCCAGCGATGATAACAAAGAGTCATCTCCGTCACCTTCCGACTCCTTTTTAGAAGTCCAACCATCTACTTCGAACACCGACACACTGAATTTCTCAACGGAATCTCACACTACCAAAATAGACACATCCTTGCCTAATGAACACATGTTCAGAAAAAGAAAAATGGAAAACGAAATTGGAGAAATAATGATTGATATGGATGACAGAAACAGTAGTCGATATGGAGAACGGAACAAACATCCGCTAGATTCCTTCTTTGAAAGCATGTGTGAGACAACCAAGCAGTTCCCAACTTGGTTACAGTATACAGTTAAAAGAAAAATATTTAACGTCATCTCAGAGGCAGAAGACACATTTGAATCTTACAAATCTCGTGAATCTATCTTTTGATAGTCCTAAGTTGTTATAAATTATACTTTTTTTTTTTAGGAAATGAAATTGAATGTCTTTTATTGATCTGGTAACATTTTCCCAGGGCTATGTGAACACACCCTCAGACAAATGTAAAGTCCTTGATACCAGGTTGCAAGTAAGGTTCTATCTAAATAAAAAGTTATAATCTAAATAAAACCCTAATGAAAAGAGACCAGAGGTGGATACCGATGATGTATCATCAGAATCTCACAGTTGAGGTGTGCCCTGCTTAGGTGGAGCATGGCCGTGCCCTCGTGGGGGTGATCGGCGGCGGAGACCTCTCACGCCATGCCTTGGTTCAAGCCATGGTCCGGAGCGAGGAGGAGTAGCAGGCGGTCGCCTCCTCCACGCGTGGAGCAATGGTCCTCACGCCGCCCGCCGCCGGAATTCCGATCACTGTAGGCGCGGGCTTGTGGACGGCGAACAATGGATAGCTCGCTGTCCGACCGTCCGGACCAAGCCTAAGACGTCGATGGCGCGTGTCGTTCCACGCGCACCTCAAGGGATGGTTAACAAACCGTAGGGCCCCAGCAGGGTCGAAGCCTACTGAGGCCAAGGATATGTTTCTTGAAGATTCGGCCCCGGTACGAAGGAACAGGAGAATGTTTTTAGTCACTAAAAGTCTGATACTATTTCCCGCGCCGCCACATCCCCCATGTCGTTGGTTGATTTTCACACCTAAAAAAAAATCCTTTTAACATTTTAGTTTTTTTTTATGGTGGGGAAACTCATGCAATGACAACCCCCGCTTTTGGCGGAGCGGGAGATAGTGTCAGACTCTTACTGACTAAAATCCCATCCCGTTCCTTCTAGCGTTCATACCGAGGCTCGAGCGCCCTTTCGGATAACCCTGGCCCCAGTAGGCTTCGACCTGGCTGGGCCCCTGCTGTTGCTGACAACTCCTTTCAACATTTCAGTTTAGGTCCTCGAATGGATCGCTCGGAACTGTTAGGCCTTCTCTGCATGTGTATCATACTAAGGAGCAACTGGAGGTAGATTAGCCGTCGAATGGTTGAATTTTGTTGTTTTCATAATATGACAATAACAAAATGACATCGATATTATTATACTAACTCCGTGTTATTATTACAAGCTTTTATTTAGTTTCACCTGTCCCGATGTTTGTCTGTCATCAAATCTTGCAAATTAAATTTGACCCACTTCCTGGTTATCGATTGAGCTGAAATTTTACATGCATATGTAAATCAGATGACAATGCAAAATTATTATGACATGAAGCTGATCTGATGATGGAACCGGAAGGTGGCTATAGGAACTTGGTAGTTAAACGACACAACACCATTGAGTTTAGTAGTAGGTAGTTTATATAGGTATACCGAGCTATAAGTTTGCTATGAAAAAAATATTTTCATTAAAAACTTGTAATTAGGTACATTCAATATTATTGTAATGGTAAGGATTGATGTCGATTCGATTTTTTAAATTGTCCTTTACAATTTCTCTGCTTACTGACGATAACCTAAAACAATCTTTACTTCTTTTTTTAATTCGGGTTTTTGGATATATTTTTTACATTAGAAGAACAGGGCCGAAGCAAAGCAACTCTAGCAACACAATAACCTTGTTTATTGGAGCGGAGCGAGTCAACGGAGTGGAATGAGGCAGCAACGTAGCCTGTGTAGCTGAGCGTAGCGAGGGGAGCTGTGTTCACTACGTGAAGTTAGCTGCAGTTTAAATTGCTTCTAATGGTGGGTCGCTGTCGAATTTTTGAACGACTAAACGTAACTGATCTAGTGACGTTAAAAATGGTTGCTACAAACGGTCTTCGTCGCAACTGTTATGAAGACGAAAATATCGTTGAGTGAAGTAGGTAGTCCCAGAAAACGTCCGTTGTCGCGACGACGGGACGAGTACGGTACCTACAGCTCGTCGCGTAGTCTATAACATGGACATTAATTTTGCATTGAAATACTGGCATTGAAACAACGACGCGACGAGTGTGATAGTTGAATCAATGGATTCTCGACCTTATTTTCTTAAAAGTAAGATAACAATTTGCATACAGTAATTCGAAGACTGGTTTGTGCAAGGAAGACTGGTCGCAGGATGGAAAACGGTGTTTCAGAACAAAAAAACGGTCTTTTAAAACTGTTCATTGTTGAAACGCCCACTGCTAGTTGGTTCTTCAAGTCAGTCGATTTGAAGAAGCAACTAGCGGTAGGTTGGGGCACATCTTATAATAGTAAAGCTAGAACTACATTACACCGACGCACTCGTGTTACACGCGGTGTAACACACGTCGCCTGATTTGTACGTAGAACGACGTCACGAGGCGTGGATCAAGTGTAACTCTACAAGTTTAGTTACCACATAAAATGTACCTACCTATGGAGACTGACGCGCCCGGATCGGTGTGTGTGGCACACGTGTGCGCAGTGTAGTTCAAGCATGAAAATTAAGAGCGATATTTTCGATTAGCGCAAAAAACCGTTGCTGTTAAAATTTTGCATGGCAAATTCTTCTAGGTCAACATTTAAAAATTAAATTATTTATTACACTATTTTCTATGGGAGATAAACATTAAGTTAAAAATTAAAGGCAGCTCCCATACAATTTAAAAAACGTTATTCTGTCGGCGTTTTCGCTTGATTTTATTTTAATACTAGCTGTTGCTGCCCGCTGCTTCGCCTGTCAACTGACTATTCTACTCTACCCTAGGTACTCTACCCAACTCTAGCCTTTGAAAACTATTTACGAAGCGACTGTAGGTACCTACTGAAATTTAAGTTATTATTATAATTGAATGTGTGGATACCTACCGCGACTGGTTCGAGGTGGCTCGGGAAAAGAATGCCTGGAAGAAGTTGGGGGAAGCCTTTGCCCAGCAGAGGGACAGATTAGGCTAATAATAAAAAAAATCGCCTAGGTAATTTATGATCCGACGACTCAATTATAATTAGACTACATTACCTAAGTACCTAATGCGTTATCACTTATCACATTCACAAACATGGATGCTATAGCTGAAGCGGATGTGTGGTTCGTCACTGCCCGTGGTAAATGTTTCATACTATGTTATGTGAGCCACTACTATGACCATAGCTTGAGTCGCGGGTTCAGGATTTTGCTATGGGAGATAAAGGTAAGTTGCTGCCAGCGGCTTCGCTTGCGTAAAAGTAGAAAATTGTTCCAAGGGAACATAGCAGGACATGGTCTACCTGTGGGTCAAATTTCATCCAAATCCGTTCAGCCGTTCGAACGTTAAGAAATCCCTACTAATATTATAAATGCGAAAGTAACTGTGTCTGTCTGTCTGTCTGTCTGTTACGCTTTCACGCAAAAACTACTGAACGGATTTAGATCAAATTTGGTAGGTAAGTAGAAGAGACACTGGAATAACACATAGGCTACCTATAATTCCACTGCTGAGCACGGGTCTCTGCCCGCGCGATATAAACTGTAGTCCACGCGGGCGGAAAGCTAGTCTATATCTATACTTATAATAAATCTGTAGAGAGGTCAATTCTGTACATGAAATTTATTTCCAAAATAACTATCAGGGGGTGATTAGTGATCGATACTGATGCCAAAAATGCAAACAGTAAAATTTTTGTCTGTCTGTCTGTCTGTCTGTCTGTCTGTCTGTATGTTCTTTATAGAAACAAAAACTACGCGATGGATTTTAACGAAACTTGGTACAATCATTCCTCATACTCCTGGGCAGGTTATAGTATACTTTTCATCACGCTACGATCAATAGGAGCAGAGCAGTGAAGGGAAATGTTGGGAAAACGGGAGAAATTACTCCATTTTTTAAGCTTCCGTCGCGTTTGCAGCCTTAATGGTTAAAGCTACACAGAAAACATGTAAAACGGAAATGTTCTCCTCAAAATTATATAAAAAATGTCCCACGACAGCATACGTCTATCTTTTATGGTTAACTCACAATAACACGTGTAACTCCCGATAGCTTAGTAGTTCTGAGCTTTCTGTTTATTTTTGTCTACTCTTACGTTTATAACACTGAATGTCGCTGGCAGAAGCTAGTAATGAATAAATTAGTTAGTGTAATTAAAGATAATTTATTTGTAAAACATGAGTAGATTTGTAGATGGTATGGTTTGCTGGAAGAAAACTCAAGTTTGAGTTAGGTAAGCTCGCCTATGTACCTACCTACATGAACTCTCATCATCTTTCCGCCCTTGTCCCGTTTTATTTGGGGTCGGCGGCACTTTGTGTTCCATGTCGACCTAAAACAGATGTCAACAATACCGACAGGGCCAGTTAGCGCCTATGAGACGGAGTTACCGTGGCCCTCGCAAAAAGAGCAACTGAAGAAACACTGTCGGTTTTAGTCAGTAAAAACCTAATATTTTTCCCGCTCAACCCATTCGGAGAAGTCTTGTGATGATTTACCTACTAGTCCGAAGTCTTACTAATATAATATTAGTCTGTAAGGTAGGTAATATTACCAAGATTCCTGATAACAATTACCTATTCCCTATATTATAGATATATTCATTTTATAACATGTAAGTTACATTTTTTTAAACATTTTATTTAAAAAAAAAAACATTTAAAATATATAAAAAAATAGTAGTAGTATCGGGAACAGGGTACAATCAATTGGTGGTCAGGGTTTCGGAGAAATAATTTTTTACTATTTATTCAATTCTGACCTATCGAAAAAATGCTTTTAAAAATAATTGAATCCTAAAATTTTTCAGTTGTCATTGACATCCTACGTTTATATATAAAGGATATAACCTATATCGATCTACTTGTTGATTCATTTATATTATATTAAAATATTTTGTTATCCATAAAACTGCTCAGTTATAAATTTATCACAGCGTACAGTGACTGAACCTACATAGATATAATTATAAATGTTAAAATGTTTACAAAATGGCATGTGGTTTACTTTTGTGCTATTACTTATTTTTGTAATGAATTGGAAGCTCAATATTGTCAGAAAACTGTACTGTGAGTATTTTATTGTTTTTTTTTTAAGATAATATACATCTTTACTAATATTATAAAAGTGTAAGTGAATTGGTTTATTCGTTTGTTACGTCTTCACGCCTAAATGATAAAACCGATTTTGAAGAATTTTGGTACAGAGATAGTTGGGACCCTGGAGACGGACATAAGCAATTTTTTTTTTAAGTAAGAAAAGGTGGAGAAAGAGTAAAGTATATCAATAAACGCGGGCGAAACCGCGGGTAAAAGCTAGTAGTAAGTATTAATACACATCATGAAATGTTGAAATAGTAGAACATAATAATGTAAGGTATAAAGCAGCGTCTTGAAACCGCGTGATATGTTGAGTTCCGGACAAAATGGTTGCTAAGTTTTAATTATATTAGTTGACCACTTTATTCCCTTCTTTAATTTTTAGGCAAATATGAAGTGTCAAAGTTCATACAAAATAGGAAATTTTCAGAGGTTTTTACTGGATTAGTTTTACACAAATTTAGAAATTGGTTTCTTTAGAAACCTAGATAATATCCACAAGATACTGCGTTTCCAAAATATCTAATGAAAAATGTTTAATAACGTCATAATCAGTTATGAGCGGTTGTATGAAAAACAGTGAAAATGTGAGTCATGATGCACCACCTTAAGTTTCGCAATTCTTCGGGCTATATTAATTAATTAATTGTTATCTATATAACTTCAATGAGTTTTTTTCTGTTTACAGAGTAAGAAGAATGGTGGAAGAAACATTCAGTATATCGTACATTGAGACCTATAACGGAGAGTGTAGTTATGTTTGTACCAAAACGCGGTGGGCTACTGCCCTACGTCGCAGAACTGTCCCGGTTAGTAACATTACCGTTATGATATCTACATGAAACGTATCTGCAGGTATCGTATTTTGGAGGTAGGTGGAACAGAGAGTAAAGTCCCGCAAACCTCCGTTGAAAAGGGACGATCCTCCGACAAGACAGGGTGTTATAGTCTGGTGGGCGACTGCCCGATAGTTGATGTCGGGCTGTCGTATTTGTTCAAATCACGCGGAGAACTTTGATTGCGAGTTGCAGGATTTCGTATTTTCTTCGTAGTTCTTATGTGGCGTCATAGATGTCGCTACAGTACTGCTATACTAGAGATCGTGGGATCGATTCTCACCCACAACAAATGTTTGTGTGATGAGCATGATCATTTGTTCTGTCTGAGTATAATTTATCTATAATATGGTAGAAATATATAAGTATATTTACCAGTTCTCTAATACTCATACCACAAGCTCTGCTTTGTTTGGACTAGATGGCGCTGTGTGAAAGTTGTGGAAATATAGATAATAATATTATTATTATTATCTATATTTATTGAACTGCTGGCATGTCCATTTGATATTTAAAAAAGCCATAATGACATGAGGTGAAATCCATGTAACTATACTAACTAATGTTATAAAGAGGTATAATTTGTTTTTTTTTGTCTAGACGAGGTAACCTCTTAAATTACCGACTGGTCCGATTGCCAAATTTGTTTTACCGGCAGAAAGCTGCTTTATCCCTAAGTGACATAGGCTATATGTTATGTACGTGATCGAAGCCGCGGGTAAAAGCTAGTCTAAAATATGTATTTTTTCCTAAATCAACATTACTTCTTTTTTTTTTAAATAGCCTCGTTTAGCGGATTCGCCCGCACGGTAACAGAAAAACATCCTAAGAAAACATAGCTGTTCGCGTAATGAAGTTACCTACTTCATTAAAACCATCAAATACCCTGTCAAACTTTCGCCTTTATAATATGTCTGATTTAACAAATTCCAAAAACAAAAAAAGACGTAAACAAATTTCTGATGTCAACTGCATACCACTTTAGAACTATATAGACATCTACCTCGGACAGACAATCCAGTTGGGTAGAGCTAATTTCGAGAAAGAGGTCAACCGTCGAATCCGACTCGGCTGGGTGGCATTCGAGAGGCTGCGCGATATATTCTCGTCCAATATAACACAGTGTCTCAAGACGAAAGTCTATGACCAGTGCGTGTTGCCAGTGATGACATATGGTGCCGAAACGTGGTCGCTCACAATGGGCCTCATCAGAAGGCTCAAAGTCACCCAGAGGATAATGGAAAGGGCTATGCTCGGAGTTTCCTTGCGGGATCGAATCAGAAATAAAGATATCCGCAGGAGAACCAAGGTTGCCGACATAGCCCGAAGAATCGCCAAACTTAAGTGGCAATGGGCAGGGCACATTGCTCGCAGAACAGATGGCTGTTGGGGCCGAATGGTTCTGGAGTGGTTACCTCGTACTGGAAGACGCAGCGTCGGAAGGCCTCCTACAAGGTGGACCGATGACCTGGTGAAGGTTGCGGGAAACCGATGGATGCGAGACGCACAGGATCGATCATTGTGGCGACACTTAGGGGAGGCGTATGTCCAACAGTGTACGTCTGTCGGCTGAAATGATATGATGAGACATTTACATACTATCGTAGCAATTTCGGGTAATTTTCTATTAGTTATTAACTCTTCAATCGTGATAATTAGAGACACAATAGAAAGACAGTGGGTGCTCGGGGTTTAATGAATTCCATTGTCTATTTTCGAAGATCTTTATCAGATCCAGATTAAAAGAAAAAAAAATCCTATTCAAATCGGACCAGTTTTTTTTTAGGCAACCGCTGTAGTCTGTATGTGTCGCGGGGTACATACGTATGGGTCGAATATAAAACTTTAAAAATAGACAAAGCTGGCATTAAAAATAAACTCCAACTAGTGGTTACCTAAGCGAAAATCACATAATTTGATATTTCAGAGAAGGGAGTGGAAAACTGTCAAGTACTGCTGCAACGGCTATTACTGGATGGATGACTCAGCCAATGACACGTACGTACTTACTTTTTTACTTTATTTAATGAATCTCAGATCATTACACATGCTACTAAACTATTTTCTCAGCCCTGATAAAAATATGAAACAATTTAATCATCTATAACTGCTCTAACGGGTGTTTATAATTTTAGTGAAATCGTATGCAAGCCAATATGCATGCCAGCTTGTAAAAACGGATACTGTAAGGCTCCTAGAGAATGTGCTTGTAACACGGGATACGTTCCCGACCCTGGAGATTCTCACAACTGTCTCCCTTCCTGCGAGAGAGAATGTGAACACGGCACATGCGTGGCACCAGACACGTGCCGCTGTGATTTTGGTTACACGCTCGTGAACACCACCTGCCAGCCTGTCTGTACGGAACCATGCCACAATGGCACCTGTATAGCCCCAGAAACTTGTGAATGCCTTGCGGGTTACAGGAAATCTGAGAAGAACCTCTGCGAGCCTTATTGTTCTAACGGATGTGACCATGGATTTTGTGCCGCACCCGAAACCTGTCGCTGCGATTCTGGATGGCATATTGAGGAGGGTAAAGATGATGAAAATAAAAATTGTAAACCAATATGTTCGGAACCTTGTCATAACGGAATCTGTGTGGCTCCTGAAACTTGTATATGTAAGGGAGCTTATAGAAAATCGGAAAACGGGACCTGTGAGCCAGTGTGCACACCTCTGTGTGGCAATGGAACATGTATTGCCCCACAAACATGCAGTTGTTTGCCTGGATACCATATTGGTGCTGACAACATATATAATTTACTCGATAGTCCCCATTTGACAGGATGTACACCAAGTTGTGATCGCTGCAAAGATGCAAATTGTATTGCTCCTAACAAGTGTTTTCCTCCAGATATCATCAGCACTACACCAAAGTCACAGAAACGGACATTTGATGACTACAGTGATTTTTCTTATTTAGACGATTATTATGATTCTTACATCGACATCAAAAATATTGTTCCAAATACAGCACTTGTAAATACCAATGACACAAAAACGGATTCAATTAAAAATGTTTTTCATCGGAGTACATACCCTGATGATGCGAACACGGATTATGGAACAAGTTATGATGATAAAGATAAAGAAGTAATTCAACTTTTTGATTCTGTTAACACAACGGAATCAACAAAAAGTCTAAATAACGAAAGTACACACTCTGAAGATGCATCAAAACAGAACCTGGCGTGGTAAGTCTTACGTACTAATAAAACATTGCCTAAAAGTTAATTATCAAGCAGATACTAACTTGGTTTATTTTGACCAAAAGTTTAGATCTAGAGTTTACTTATGAGTGAATCTACCATTGAGCTTGGGATCTTAAAGTAAAAAGTACCATTGGGATTCTCTGATTTATTACTTTGCAAAATTGTGAAATCATCAACTCTTCGACTTTATTCCGCTCTAGAAGAAAGGGAGTTTCAGACTTTTACTGACTAAGTTCCACCTATGGTCCTTTATTTGCCTTTTTGTTCTAAGGTCATAGAAACTCTGTCAAACGTTCCCGGAAAGCCGTTGATTCTACACTTAATCTCCCTATGGGCGATTGTAGTTCATCCAATTTCGTCCGGAAGCGTTTTGCCTCGGCGTTCTTATACGGCGTATATCGAATGACTGTTACAATTTCCCTACTGCAGTCTTCTCGACCGATCATTATTTAGGTCTAAGCCTCTTAATAAACTAGTGCGCCTCACCATTAACAATTGTATCACTGCCTACCATCAGATGGGATCAATCAAGTTAAGAGTGGTGTATTCTTCTACCTTATATCAGCCCTATACACCTCACCCTTGGGATGTTACGGGTTTCATTTCAATAATATTGGTTGACTTGTCTTTTAGGATAGAGCATCATTGGGTGTCCATCTTCATACCAGTATTGGTGATAGTAACGGCTGCAATGATTATGTTACTAGTTTGGCGATGGTCGCCTATTATCATTTTCTTCAAAGGAAGGAGTTATGTTGTAGAAGGTATGTATAGATAAAAAATGTTTGACATCCACCAAACTGCGCTAAGCTCGTGTGATAGATTTCAGATTTTTTTCTCCTGGAGAGGAGGCCTGAGTCCCAGCAGTGGGAACATTTTGAGATTAATTATTCTATGCTTGTGTTTTTGGTTTTACTATGACTGTATTCATTTTTTCTAGGTAATCCAGTAGACATCGATGCATCGCGTCAATTCGAGGACATACAGATAACAGCAATTAATGAAAAGGAAAGGGCTGCAGAAAAATAAGTGATTGTGATGGTGTTTTCAGACCTGGTGAAAGTGTCGCTTGCGAACTGCACGCGTGCTGCTTGTGTGCGGTTACAGCCGTACGCGGCTCTAGTGCAGCTACAGCAAGGCACGAGTCACTCGCAAGTAGCTTCTTTCGCGTTTGAACTATGTATGTGTACCGGAAACAGCACACACGCACCCCCTGCATCTCTCGGCCTCGAGTATGGCTCGCAGCTTGAGCGCGGGCGGCGCAGGGACTTTGTACGAAAATGAAAACACGCGCGCAGTTCACAAGCAGCTCGCGAGCAACTGGATAACACAAGTTGAATTAAATGAATTTGTAGGGACTTACCCAAGAACAAAGCAGAACTTCAAGACTCGAGGTTGCAAAAATGGAAGATTTTAATATGAGCGGTTTATTGATGGACTGTTTTTAGAGATATAACGGAAGCCGAGTACAAGAGGGCCGCAAAAAACCCACGTCGCATTTCTACTGATGATTGAAAAAACAATAATTTCGAGTGCTCACAGGTTGTACCTACAAAGATCTCGAATTGTTTAGTTGACGCTTCGACTGAGGGCTGGCTTTTGTCTCGGATAGAGGATAAGCATTGCCATATAGCGTGGTAATTTCGCCAGTCTTTTGGGCACATTACCAGTCGACAGCGATGTGGAAGAGTTTTTTGATGCCATAATTTAGTTTGTTTTTAGTTAGTTGTAATTAGCGTTGGGTTTTTATTATTATTTTTTTGTTTTACTGTAATTATAGTTAGGTAAGTATTTTTAAAATGTCAATTATTCGTGTAAATAAATAAAATTCTAACCATGATTTTCGTTACATTTTGCAAAAATGGCTTTTTATTTTCTAAAAAAGGAAAACTAATTTTAATATATTATACCTATTAATTATTATTTTTGTATTCAGTACATGAAAACAAATAAAAAAACTATATAAAGAATGGGGTTTTAAAGTCAAAATTAGTAGACCAGTGAATCCTCGCCACGAGAACAAAAGAATACTTAACTAAGTTAATTAAAAAAAATTATTATCCCGTAACCTTAATGGAATCCATGGCTCTTAACATGCTTCTCTCGATATAAACACTATCTAAATGATCGTGCGCCTATTAGTCAAGTTGACCTCACTTTGTGTTAGTATGACCGGTGACGCGTGCGCAGCTAGACGTCCCAATTGTTGCAACGAGCGAATCATTACAACCGTCACCGTTTAATATGGTTCTGATTATTTTGTCTGACTTTTTCCCGTTTGTGCGAGCAAAACCACTGGGTACCTATTGTGTCTGTTTGCTTACAACATTAACCTGGTTACATTTATTTACGTGTATTGACTGACGTAGGTTATGTGGTAATACTTTCATGGCACGTTTTCTGTATATGCACTAGTAGGACTCTTGGATATGAGATATACGAAGTCGGAGCTAAGTTTCTGTGCAATCATTTTGTTATGGTGTAAGTGTAGCGCCTATAGATTAGCTACATAAAAAAAAAATAGATTACTTGGTAATATAAGAAGAACGATGGACGAAACTCGAGTTATAACAACACAGGATCCAGTAGAAGATAACAAAAACCCACTAGTTGAAGCTTCAAAACACACAGATCGTTTGAATGAAGACTCTGGTAAATTGGATCTCCCCGTGAAGGAATGTTCACAAGCTTCGAGTGATTCAGTTATTAAAAGTGAAGGAAACTGTTGTGTTAATTGTTTCGGCCATCTCCTTTACTGTTGTGATTGTTCGCTTGTTTGTCATTCGTTTCTATCATGTATGACTTTATGTATAATGAGTTTGTGTACTAATATGTGTTTAAAATAAATGTTCTGTTAAGATAAATTCTATATACGTCTTTCTGTATTGTTTTTTTGTTGTTGTTGATTGTGTATCGCTGCTACCACGGCTAAAGTATCTTCAAGGTCGATATCAACAAAGGTGCGCTTACAAAGGCAACGTTGTACTTCAAGTGGCTTAGGTCACTTTTAAAATCTATATTAATATTATAAATGTGAAAATACTGCCTGTCTGTCTGTTGCCTGTTCAACTCGGGTAACAAACAGACTCAGACAGACATTTGAATTATTTTAACACATTTTATTTAGTTTTAAACACAAAATAAAAAAAAATATAATTAAACAAGTCGAAACATGTCATTAAGATTTAAAACACTAAGTACAAATTAAAATAAATTCATAACTCCAAGTAAAAAACCGAAAATGTTGCAAACAAATTCTAGTCAAATGAAAACATTAAAAAACTAAAATAAATAAATATTTTTGTGTAAACGTATATAGTTAGGCGTATTGTAAATATGCTATAATTATATAATATGTTACTGGCAATCTGTATAATTTAGATATTCTATACAATACTTTGCCTAAGTATTGTATAGAATATCTATCTATCTATATATATATATAGAATACTTAAGGCGCAGGCCACACATAAATCTCTCGGAGCACACCTCTACAACCTGTGTCACAGACTCATAATTTTCCACAGACTGCACTAACCTCGATGCGTTTTACTGAAAGGCAGGTCCAAAGAGCTGTATCACGGGTTGATGGCACTAAAGGGGCCGGGCCCGACGGGTTGCCTGCTATCTTTATCAAGCGTTGCGCACGCTTTCTTTCCCTTCCATTGTCGTTGGTGTACAATGCATCTCTTGAAACTTCCGAATACCCTCTCGAATGGAAAAAGGCTAACGTATTACCCGTTTTTAAAAAAGGTGATAAATCTGACGCAAAGAACTATCGCCCAATCTGCTTGCTATCCTTATTTTCAAAGATTTTCGAATCCTTACTTATTCCTTTCCTAACGTCACATTTCAAAATGCAGCCATCCCCGCGACAGCATGGTTTCTGTTCTAATAAGTCAACTGTTACTAACCTGTCATCATATCTTAATAACATCACTGGTCACGTAGACGCGGGTCAACAAGTAGATGCATTGTATACTGACTTCAGCAGCGCGTTCGATAAGGTAGACCACCAGTTGCTGCTTGTCAAACTGAAGAGACTCGGGGTGCATGAGAACCTCGTAAAATGGTTTAGGTCATACTTGTGCGACCGAAAACTAAGAGTTGTTGTAAATGGGTACCAGTCGCCTGAATATATTGCTACTTCCGGCGTGCCCCAAGGTTCTCATGCTGGGCCAATTTTATTCATTGTGTTTATCAACGACATAGTGGACCACATCAAGCACAGTCAATGTTCGCTTTTTGCAGACGACCTAAAAATGTATCGTGTTATCGAATCTCAATCAGATGTCGCTCTGCTGCAGTCGGATCTGAACTCTCTCCAGGAGTGGTGTGTTGCGAATGGGATGGTGCTCAACGTTGGGAAATGCCAGCACATAACATTTACACGCAAGAAACGAATGGTATCATCGTCTTATTCGCTTCAGGGGATGGCACTGCAGAAGGTCAATGTTATAAGGGATCTGGGAGTTTTACTCAGTAGTGATCTTTCCTTTACTCCTCATATTGACAACATTCTGTCCAAGGCCTGTAAAATGGTTGGTTTTATTAAAAGGATTGGTCGTGGCTTCAGGGGGACTCAGGCACTGAAGGTACTTTTTAACTCTTTCGTGCGGAGTACTCTTGAGTACGCTTCTCCAGTTTGGAGTCCAATATACAGAGTGCATATCGATCGTATCGAACGAGTCCAAAAACACTTCACCAGATTCCTTCGATACAAGGATTGCCGTTGCCCCTACAGGGCCGACTACTCACAGCGATTGACTCACTTTGGTTGGCACTCGCTCGAACAGCGTCGTGTATTCACAGACGTCGTGACTATTTTTAAAATTTTAAATGGTCAGTTATCTTCCCCTGAACTGCTTGCTGATCTGTCCCTTAGTGTACCCCGCACGTGCCCAGTTAGGTCAGCACGGAAACTCGACATTTTTTCTGTAAAACCATCTCGTACCAATCTTGGTCGTTCCGCTCCGATAAATCGAATGATGATCACCACTAACAGGGTCATCTCTGCTAATTCCGACATTGACTTGTTCGGCGGCACCATAACTGAGTTGAAGAAATCATTATTTGCACATGGTTGATTTGTGGTCAGCTCCCTTAGTCAACTTAAAACTAGTCACTATTTTAAGGTTAATTTATTATTTTAATTCAATTCTATTTTATCAATTTAATTTAATACAATTTTAATTTAATTTATTAATTTATATATCTATATATTTTGTTTGATTATTTGGTAATGTATTTCCAAAACTTTAACAAATCTTAATTAATTTAAATCCAATGTTAATTCAATTTATAATTATTATAATTTTTATATATCGTCACATTGTATAAGCTGTGGACGCCTTTAATTGACATATTTACACAGAATTTAATGTCCATAAAATTGCCTATCTGTATAAGAATTTGTTAATATGTCGTTGGTGTTCCTCATAATAAATAAATAAATAAATAAATAAATGGCGTCGGGCGAGGGTACGTCGGGGGCGGCTTTCTGTTCCATTCAAATTCTATACCAAGTGCATAGAAATAAAGTGCAATTTAGGATACACGGAATGTCGTAGCTAAAATACGCTTTATTTGGCCTATATTTAATTAATATCCGTCATATAATACACCTAGGTAATGAACACAATTCCTAGGGATTACATAGAGTACCTGGTGGTCCATCGGTAATGTAAAAAATAAATAGATTTTGGTTTAAATTTATCAATGTCAACCAATGGAAACAAATGAAACATGTTCTGTTACTGTGTACTCGTAAAAGACGAGAGCGGAGGAATAATTGATGTAATTTTAAGGCACTTCAACACGGACGGTTATTTTTCTTTTAAAATCACCCGGAATTAGGAGCCTTAGGGCCCTGAAACTAGACGTCTTAGACAAAATTGTCTACGACGTTCCACCTTTAAAAATTATCATATTTTAGTTCATCAGATTTTCATACAAAATAAAAATATTTAAATTGAACGTTCCAAGTATTACGAAGCCAATGCGAAGCAAGTGATAGTACAATAGCCGAGGGCAGTGGGGGTGCTTGCTGCACTCACATCGCGTCGTGCAGACGTAGGTAGGTTTAGGAAAATAAAATATATAGAAAAACGAAATTTTGAAGGTTTGTTTTTGGTAAATGAATTATGTTTTGTAAAAAGTCATGGGCAAAAGTTGTTGTTTATTGTGTTAGTAAGGGGTACATTTCACCGGGACGTCATAGCGGGTGGACCAATTGCACCACCATGGTGTCTTGGTCTCAAGGAGTTGTCAGCAACAGCTGGGTCGAAGCCTACTGGGGCCAGGATTATCCTAAAGGGAGCTCGAACCCTGGCATGAAGGCTAGAAGAAACAGGGTGGATTTTAAGTCAGCAAGAGGTTGACACTATCTCCCGCTCCCAAGAGTGGGGGTTGTCATTGGATGATTTTCCCCACCATAAAAAAAAATAGTGTCTTGCCACCTGAGCCGCCACATGTCCGAGCTGGTCGCGCCATTTTACATTTCAGATACCGTCAATTAGAGACACAATAGAAAGATAATGACAGCGTGAACGCTTCGCTTGGGGTTTAATGAATTTAAAAAAAAATCCCTCGCTGTTTCAGTTTACAATAATTTCCGCCAGTGGCGATTTTTACATTTTCATACATTTAACAGTCGATACAGAAACGCGAAAGAAAACGCTAGTCCTATGTGACAAAACTCAAACTTAGGGTACAGGTGAGTAACTCTCTTGAGCTGTATACATTCGTAGCGACCTCTATGACGCCACATAAGGACTACGAAGAAAATACGAAATCCTGCATCGCGCAATCATAGTTCTCCGCGTGATTCGAATATATACGACAGCCCGAAATCAACAATTGGGCAGTACCATTACCCACCAGACCATAACACCTGTCTGGCCGAAGGATCCTCCCGTTTCAAAGGAGGTTTGTGGGACTTTACTCTCTGTTCCGCTTACCACCAAACATTTTGTTAGTAGCGTCGCCATGGTGTCTCGGTGAAATATACATAATAAAAAAATAAAAATATAGCCTGCCAAAATAATACAGTCCTGCAAGGTTGTTAGTTTTTTTTTTTTTATCTGATATAAACTAGTACTTGACTGCAATCCCACCTGATGGTAAGCGGAGATGCAATCGTTGACGGTGAGGCGCACTAGTTTATTAAGAGCCTATTCACTCTTGCCTTGAAGACGCTCAGATTGTAATCGGACGGGAAGACCGCAGCAGGCAAATTGTTCCAGTCCTTCGATGTACGCGGTATAAATGACGAAGCGAAACGTTTAGTCCGGACCGTGGAGGTTTCAACAACGTAAAGGTGGATACTTGCCGTACTCGGTTTGTCCGGTGGTAGAAATGAGATGGCGGAATCAAGTCATGCAATTCCTGCGCGCACTCTCCAAAATGCAACCTATAAAAAACCGAAAGGCAGAAGCCGGCGAAGTGTGTTACAAATAACTCTGTATAAGTAATTAATATAATTTAGGTAGACTTATTAATTAGATATAATATGGTGTAGGAAAAGCTTTTGTTATTTACATGCTAAATTACACTCATTGTATATTTAATTTTGTTTTTCTATCCTGTTGTTGGATGACTCAATGTAAAAATTAGTTTTATTTTTAAACTAAATTATACCTAGGACTCACATGAACTGAAATATTATGTTTCTGCCTATTTTTTGTCATTAAAGTAGGTCAGTACATTCCTTATTAATTGTAAAATCCAATGCACTTAAACATTGGATTGTTAATCCAATGTACCTATTTTGATTTCGTGGCTGCGGCCAGCGTTGCGCTCAAGGCTGTTTTCTTAGAGAATAGCACGCCTAGTCAGTTCAGCTCGAAAAATGAAAACGAAAATATATTATATCAAACTACTCCTATATTGTATGTTTCTTGTTCTTTCTTTACCTGGCGTTACAGGTTTAAATTAAAAAAGGACAGATTTTTTTTATAAAATTAGAAAAAACCATTGTAAATTCCACCACTGAGGAGTCCAGAATCATGTACTGGATCCATGGTATTTGTTTGTGCGTCGATAACAAAGACAACCTGTATATTACCTATACCGCCTGCCATTCCTCCTCGCTCCGGACCATGGCCTATACCAGGGCCCGGCGCGAAAAGTCGCTGGCAACGATCGCCCCTACGAGGATACGGCGGGAACGTAAATATTGTGTTCAGCTCATGCGAAGCATACCTTCACTGTATGCTCCGCCGTGTTCTCCAGACGGTCTGAACAATGGTAACATTCGAGCTTTTCTTCAGTATAAATCAAGTGCAGGAACCGTCGAGCTTAGCTTACCATGTCCGGTGAGGACTTGCGTCAAGCGGAAGGTGAGGATGCCGTGACGTCTTTCCAGCCATTCTTCAAAGAGGGAATTACCGCCATGATAAAACGACATAGTCTTTCAACATCGCGACAAAATAGCGTTCTTATCGCACAAACACTAAAAGTCGATTGAACCGATTAGATTTAATATGATAATAGGAATTAGTGGGTTAGTTAATGCATTCTTATGATATATCATTTTCTATCGAATCGTTTAAAGTCACGGTTGCAGACATTGTGAGTTTAACTAATCCTATATCGCCGCAAACATAGACATAAGACCGTTTCTTTTGTAATTCAGACCAATTCCATGGAAGAAGGGTGCATTCCATAAACAACGGCTTAGCTAAAAATGGTGGGAAAAATGATTTTTGTTGCGGACCAAGCTGGAGTAATCCGTAAAGTTGAAGAAGAAGATATGGATGGCTATACTGCGCCAGAAGAAGAAGATTTTGAATGCTGTTCGAACATTTGCTGTTGTTTGTGTATAACAAGGTGTATTGTTAGACTTGTAACGTGCGGAATGGCAGACTGTTTTTAGTTGCAAAATTAGGCCTTTTTTTTTTTGTTGACGGGGAAAATCATCTTTGACAAAACCCGCTCTTGGGTGGAGCGGGAGATAGTGTCAGACTCTTACTGACTAAAAACCCCGCGCCGTTTCTTCTAGCCTTCATACCGGGGCACGAGCTCCCTTTCGGACAACCCTGTCCCCAGTAGGCTTCGACCCAGCTGGGCCCCTTCTGCTGCTGACAACTCCTTGAGGCGCGCGGGAACAATGCGCGCCGTCGACGTCTTGAACTCGGTCCATTACCGGACGATCGGACAGCGAGCTATCCATGACTCGCCGTCCGCGAGCCCGCGTCTACGGTGGCCGGAAATCGGGATCAGAATCCCGGCGCCGGCGGCGAGGGCGCCGTTGCCTGATGCGGTCGGCCTCCTCCTTTGCAAGCATTACTGCTTCGCAGAAGGAGGCGACCGCCTGCCATTCCTCCTCGCTCCGGACCATGGCCTCGACCAGGGCCCGGCGCGAGAGGTCTCCGCCGCCGATCGCCCCCACGAGGGCACGGCGATGCTCCGCCCAGGCAGGGCACACCTCGACGGTGTGCTCCACCGTGTCCTCCGGGTGTTGCGCACAATGGCGACACCCGGGCGTCTCTTCCGCTTAAATCCGATGCAGGAACCTACCGAACTTGCCATGTCCGGTGAGGACCTGCGTCATGCGGAAGGTAAGGACGCCGTGAGGTCTTTCCAGCCACGCCTCAAAGAGGGGACTTACCGCCATAATCGTGGCGTGCCCATGCAAAATTAGGCTTGAGATAGCTCTTATATACCAACTCCGCACCTATTGTGTTTTTGTTTAAACACCTACGACCGAACGAACGAACAAAACCAAAACCAAAACAACATTATCGTCAATTAGAAACATTATAAAAGATACGAAAATTAGGTTACATTTTGTGGTTACGAGTGTTATAACATTTTTTTTTTATTAATTAATTAACATAGCGAGGGAGTTAGTGATAGCATGACGAGTGACAGGACAGAATGGAAGAAAAAAAAACTTTTTACAAAAAAAATATAACCGACTTCAATGATAAAAACACTGAAAAGTATCAAATAACTTTAATTTTGGAAGTCGGTGTTTCTATAATAGTTTAGTCTCTTCGTTATTTAACACCGACTTCCAAAATTAAAGTTATTTGCTACTTTTCAGTGTTTTTATCATTGAAGTCGGTTATATTTTTTTTGTAAATTTTTTTTTTTATTTTACACTTTTTAGTTATGGTACCACCACTAAAAAGTACCACTCAGTCAAACTTAAATACCTTATAGTCAGAGCGCATCTCATAACGGTTCTAATAATCCCAAACACGGTTAGATTACATTAATTTACCTTTCGGCTTCATCATCAGATCAGTTCGATATATCCTCTCCCCCTCTTCTTTCAAACAGTCATTAGACTAGATGCTGGAGAGGGAAAGGATATATCGAACTGATCTGATGATGAAGCCGAAAGGTAAATCTTTCAATCAGTCATTAGACTAGATGCTGATAACCCCGGCTGTAGCATCAGGCCAGATTTATGTCAACATTGCAATGAACTTAAAATTTAGTCCTGTTTAAAATGAGCCCAAACACGACTACGGTGCTGTAATTTCAAGGTTTGTACTTTTCCTGATGCTCCTGGCTTCAGCATCAGGTCTCTATGTACTTCGGTGTTCTTTATTAGCAGTACGTTTATCCACACATCGAGCCGTTTTCAATGAGCCTAAACTCGATATATCTGCTGTTTGTTGTCGAGGACTTAGGTACTCTGCATACTATCCTGACTGCAGCATCAGGTCATGACTTGATGATCATGAGACCAAATGTGGCAAATGCCCTATCAAACATCAAAACAATTTACTAAAACAGTCCTTGCCTGTTCGAGTAACTTCTTACTGTTAAGGAGTTGTACCTTCCATCATCAGCCCAGCTACCTGAGATGGTGACGACCATACGCAAATACACAAGATACTTCATAAAATATGCGAAAATCAATAAGTGAGCCTATAAAATTTGAAGGTTGCTCTCGATTTCTCCAAGATCCCATCATCAGTTCCTAATTTGGTGATAATGGGACCACCTCAGAACTATCTACTTTCGAACAAAAAAAGAATTTTGAAAATCCGTCCACATTTGGGGGAGTATTCGCCGAACAAATATACAAAAAAAAAAAAAAAAAACATACAAACAGCCGAACGTAGTACCTCCTCCTTTTTGGGAAGTCGGTAAAAAAACGTTTTGCGCCAACCCCAAATAAAACGGGACAAGGGCAGGAAGATGTTGATGATGATGATGATTTAATTAACTAAGTATATTATCTAAATAATATATATATATCTCTATGAGATGGTAGAGAGGTAGTGTTGCTATGTTTGTCTGGTAGATGTGTTACTATTTCGGTGTACAAATAACTTTATTCTATTATATTCTATTTTATTAAATCAATATTTCTTGTTATAAAAATAGATTTTACTGGGTATTATTTATCAATTCAATAATTACTGTCTAAGTGCAATGAACATTATTAACAAGATCGATTTAGAACGAATATCAATGAATCAATGAACAATATGATAAAATTGAACGAATGTGTCGTTAACATACATATGTACAAAATGTTAGTGCCGCTTGAGCCCCACGTCGCGTCGTATCGCTCAGCATCCAAAAATCCGCCATTTTATATAATATCTATTAGTTCGATCAATCGATCCTGTTAGAACTTAGTTTCAATTTATTGTGTCTCACATATCCGAGGTAGCCGGTGCAGTATTATTCAAAATGTATGATACTCATTTGATAAAAGTATTTGCTGTGGATGAAGCTGGAACCGCTCATGAAACGTTTACTAACCCAGGATTACAAAGTGACGTGGAGATGGCTCAGAGAGAACGGCAGAAATGTTGCGTGGAGTGTTTCAGTAATATAATTATGCGTGTTATTCTCAAAATCTGTTGCACGTTTTTTGCATTATTGATAATAAATATCATCTACCAACTTAGTAAATAGTCGGCCTTATAGTCAGCCTTATAATGTTCCCACTGCTGGGACTCAGGCCTCCTCTCTAGGAGATGGAATGGGCCGTAATCTACCTACACGGGCCCAGTGCGGGTTGGTGGATGTCACATCTCTTTGTATTTTTGGTTCTAGGATATGCCGGTTTCCTCACGATGTTTTCCTTCACCGTGTTAAAAGCAGTGGTGATGAAATAAATTACACAAAGTAATGCGCCTGGCTGGGTTTGAACCCGTGACCTACTACTCGTAAGTCGGGGCTGTTACCACTCGGCCACCACTGCATGGCACCACAAGCTAAATCTAAACTATTATAATAAACCGAAATCAAAAATTAGAAGCCATCAACCCGTCTGGACCTGCGTGGTAAATTAGTTACGGTAGAGTCTGTCAAAAAAGTCAAACGACTTGGATAATCTGATCAAATAATTCTTGAAAACTGATGTAGACACTAGTTGAATGATCAAGTTTCCAAAGAGATGATCATTGTTTACTAACAGAACCTTATAAAAAGTATTGTACATAATATATATTACTAGCTTTTGCCCGCGCGGCTTCGCTTCCGCTTGTCTCTACTCCACACTACTATACCCAACTCTACCCTACCCTACTCTACCCTACTCTACCCTACTCTACCCTACTTTACCCTACTCTACCCTAGGGTAGGTAAGTAGAGACCCTACTCAACCCTACTCTACCCTACTGTACCCTACACTACCCTAATTTTTTTTTTCATAAGATCCTTATCCTCACAATAACAATCACAACAAAAAAAAACAACAGCCAAATCGGTTAAGCCGTTTTCATGCTATGTCGTGACAACGGAAAACGGGTTTCATTTTTATATATATAGGTAGATAGATAGATAACAGATTTTTAAAATTCGTTTCAAATTTTCCAAGTCCTTTGAACTATTGATTTAAAAAAAAACTTATAAAATTGGAATTTTCTTCAACACAAACAAGGAAAAAAATGTGTTTAAATTATAATTATTATGTTTACTTAAGATTAGTAACATTCGAACTGCAAGTTTTAGTTTTATTGTTGGTTGTGTGTTTTTCGTTAATCTTAAAAATATTTGTTCGTTTATAAATCTAAATAAATAAATAAATCTAGTATTTGGCAGCGGTTTTACCCGCGTGAAGTTAGTACTTTCCTGTGTGTATAAATTATAGCACATATTTTATTTTTATGATTATATAATTTAGGTATTAGGTAAAGTTTCATCAAAAACTGTTCCACTAGAACAAATTATAATAATAATCTGGACACAGTTCCTGGTAACCTGTCCACTTAAAAACCATAGCCTTTTATCATTTTCCACATGTTGCAATAGTTTCCCTTCAACCGGGGGTTGTCCTTGGATGCACTAGCATAGCGCATACAGGGATAATCACCGGTTGGTAGGTACCACGTTCCATTTAGGGTGTCTAAAGGGGCTTCTGCGAGTTGGTTTCGGCTCCTCGTATCCAAAGGTCCAGGACCATTCCAGGGTCCTGAGATAAATAAATATATAAAATGTTTATTTTAAAAAACTTAGACACAAGAAACAAAATATTTTAACAGGCCAATTTAGATCAATACAAATATTCAATTTGAACTGAGAATTGTTGTGACTTTTAATTTTGTGATTTATTTTTTAATTTTGATTTGTGATTTGACTTTAATTTTTTTAATATTTTTTTTTGGTATTTGTTTTACATTTTATGTTATTTGACATTATAATGAAATCATTTGTTATCATGTTATTTGAAAATTCTGTATAAAATATGACTTCTAATAATCTCTTACCAATAAACTACTTTGACTATGACTATGACTATTTCTCGAGATAATTTGGAAACACAAATGTTGTAGATTTTATCTAGATTTCAGTCTCATCATCATCATCATCATTTCAGGCAACATACGTCCACTGTTGGACATACGCCTCCTCCAAGCGTCGCCACAATGATCGATCAGTTTCAGTCTATTTAATTCTAAATTTAAATTTGTATAAAACAAATCCAGCAAATCAACAAATCTATTTTGCGAAATCTTTGGCCCTTCATAATCTACATAAAAAAAGGACAGCTAATATATATATATAGAAACTTGCTTGCATTTTGTAGCTGACTAAGTGTTTCTAGGAGAGGATCTCTTGCACCAATTCGTCTCTTTAATTCATCCCATAGACGTTCAATAGGATTTATGTCCGGGCTTCTTGCTGGCCGTTCCATAATGGAGATACCGATTTCGGTAACATAACTTCGTACGATGCTTGCGATGTAAGCCCTAGCTTTGTCATGCAGGAATATGAAACTGTTGCCAATAAACTCAGCCCTCTACTCCATGGGCACGGCACAATTATAGCAGTATGTCCCCTCTTTGAGGAGTAACTGGAAAGACTCTGGTCCTCACCGAACATGGTAACGTCAGGCCCAGCCAGGTCGATTGGGGTCATGGGTTCGTACCTAAAAGAAAAACCCGGCCCTGGAATACAAGGCAACAAAGGAGCATAGGAGTGGGTTTCAATCAGCAAATTTTTGACATGGGTGTGCATGTCAGACTTTTACTGACTTCTACTCCTCCCACGGGCAGGTCGCGACTTTTTTGGATGATTTCCCACCTAAAAAAAGCCCTCGGCTCCATAACACCCTTGCTCGGGCTCGGGTGAATGCCACCTCGATCGCTATGACAAATTTTCTCCAGTTGTATCAAAATGGCTTCTGGCTTCTGAATTCAGATCATAAAACTACATCTTCAGTTACCATCGCCTTATATTGGCCCATTTTTGAACGTTTTGTACTAAATCCACATATATTTTGGAACTCTACTCTGTGTGCGGCCCGACACGCACTTAGTCGATTTTTTTTTTCAAACGTTATATTTCCCTCTATTACAATAATATTAATAATATATACTGTAACGATTAACTCCATATCGAGTAGTTTCAAACTATTTCCTGTTATTTTATCACACATAATAGTTGAGGAAGCAGTGTTGTTACCAAGCCTACAAATTAGAACAGGCTCGAAAATTACTAATAGAAATTTTACAATTCTTAATAAAAAAAACTTACAGCACTTTTTGCATTGAATCGAACCCAGTACCCCACGCTCAACAGTCGACCGACGACGCAGTAAAATGGAGAAAAAAAGAAAAACCGTACTGCTACTGTATACGAATATGAGAGCACAAAAAAAAATTGCGATAGCACAATCCCCTTTAGACAAGCCTACTCTACGCTCAAGCTCAGTTATCTCGATCTCATCCTACACGCACAAAACGTTTCGGATACACATTCATTGTGCGTGCAGCTAAGGAGTGGAATTCCTTGCCGGAGTCTGTGTTTCCTGATAGCTACAACCCGGGAATCTTTAAGTCGAGTGAATAGGTTTCTTCTAGGTAAGCGCGTTCCATCGTCGACTGCATCGTCGCTTTCCATCAGGTGAGATAGCGGTCAAGCACAAACCTATCAACAACTATTAAAAAAAAAAGGTCTCACCTGATACCAATTGGACAGGTTTTAGCAACCTCAAAATCCCTGTAGCACGTTTGCCAATGACGTGACGCAGAAATTGAAAATGGCGTACCTAGGTATTACATAAACATGCCATAGTCATTGACTTTTAAGAGTCACAAAACTTGCGATCCAACATCCCTTCAGAATAATTTGACTCTGGAGCCATATGACAAAAGATAGCTTATCTCTGGTCATGCTCTATCAATACTACTTGCACCACGAATGACGTTAGCGAAGATGAAGCTAACGATGACACATCCTTGAGCTATGGACTTATGGTTGAAGATGTAAAAAAGGTAAATGCATTCATCTGTTTATGTCTCAATCACAAATTTTTTTATGACTTTGAGTGAAAGTGCTATTGCTTTAAAAAATTTAACTTTATAATTTACTAGCTTTTGCCCGTAACTTCGTCCGCGTACATAAAACATAGCCTATGTCACACAGGAATTAAGCAGCTTTCGATCGGTGAAAAATTTTTAGCAATCGGACCTGTATTTCCAGAGACTATCTCCTACAAACAAGAAAACATGAAAACAAACTTTACTTCTTTATTAAATTAGTTTAGATTTTTAGGCTGCTAAATTACACATCCACCAGCCAAAGCCACCATAGCTAAAACTTTATGTTAGGGCATTTTACCTGTGTTAGAGGTATGCACTGACAAACTACTCTAGAAAACGCCAGATAACCACGGAATAAAGTATATTAACCTTTTCCTAATATTTCTGCGTAAGTACCCCAAAAACAAACAATGAATAGCTTTTCATTACTAGATCATGTATATCACTATACTTGTCGATTCAAGATAGCCGGCATTTTTTATGTCCGTTTTTGAAATTAAGAATGTCAAAAAATGAGGGAAGGTATTTTTTTATGGTGGGGAAAATCATTCAATGACAAACCCCGCTCTTGGACGCAGCGGGAGATAGTGTCAGACTCTTACTGACTAAAAACCCACCCCGTTCCTTCTAGCCTTCATCGGCCTCGAGCTCCCTTTCGAATAATCCTGGCCCCAGTAGGCTTCGACCTGGCTGGGCCCCTGCTCTAACTTGCTGTCAACCCTTTGAGGCGCGCGGGAACAGTGTGCGCCGTCGACGACTTGGGCTTGGTCCGGACAGTTACTGGACGGTCGGACAGCGAGCTATCCAATGTTCGCCGCGCCTTCGGAAATGTAGGAGAGTCAATGACCATTATTCCACAATAAAATTATCCTTAGCTTTTATAAATTCAAGTAAGTCTGGCAGCCACGAGCTCTTACTATATAAGGTATCAACTGGGATGTAGACATTTTTGATAGGTACCTAAACTGATTTTTGTATACACATTTATACATAGGCATTATTATTTTCAGTTTGTATTCCTTCATCATTTCAGCCGATACACGTCCACTGCTGGACATAGGCCTCCCCCAAGCGTCGCCACAACGAACGCTCCTGCGCGTCTCGCATCCATCGGCTTCCCGCAATCCTCACTAGGTCATCAGACCACCTAGTTGGAGGCCTTCCAACATTGCGTCTTGCGGTACGCGGTCGCCACTCCAGAACCTTTCGGCCCCAACGGCCATCTGTTCTGCGAGCAATGTGCCCTGCCCATTGCCACTTAAGTTTGGCAATTCTTTGCGCTATGTCGGCAACCTTAGTTCTCCTGCGGATGTCTTCATTTTTGATTCGATCACGCAAGGTAACCCCGAGCATAGCCCTTTCCATTGCCCTTTGGGTGACTTTAAGCCTTCTGATGAGGCCCATTGTGAGCGACCACGTTTTGGAGCCATATGTCATCACTGGCAACACGCACTGATCATAGACTTTTGTCTTGAGACACTGTGGTATGTTGGACGAGAAGACACCGCGTAGCTTCCCGAACGCTGCCCAGCCGAGTTGGATTCGACCGTTGACCTCTTTCTCGAAGTTTGACCTACCTAGCTGGACTGTTGTATTCCTTATTGTACCAAAACTATTGTTGTGGTTTCTACAAAACCACCGCGGGGACTATAAAGCAATAATTATAAATCCATATTAACCTATTCTCGTGGATGTTTCCTTATATGAAAGAAACAATTAAATAACTTTGTACACAATATTATTTACCTTCTTCTCTAAAAATAAAATAACAACTAAATTCAAATCGTTGTTCGACACGAGCGAAGCTGCTGGCGAATTGTTATTTTAAAATAAAATAAGTAATAAATTTTAAAATATGATGGAAGAAGTTGAAGTAATAACTACTCAAGATTCAGTGAGATTTTCCAAAAACACACTAGATGGCGCTGCAAAACCTGCTGAAGAGAAAGACATGAAGAATAACTCAAATAGCTTGAATCTCGCAGCTAGTCAAAACTCAGTTATACATGGTGAATATCCAGAAGTAACGTCAACAAAGAATAACATAGATAACGGTCCACGCAAAATGGCGAAAAGTGAGCATGTGGAGGACTTGGACGAATGTAGATGTGTGTGTTGCGAAAAATGTGTTTATTACTGTTGTAGTTTTTGCCTGATGCTTTGTTGCGTACCGGCCCGTCGTTGTGGTAGACCTTGATTCCGTCATATTAAACCGTCACATCACGCACTTCTTCCCTTGTATGTGTCACGTTTCATATTCATCTACTATCCGATTTTGTATTCGTAAACTATTTTATTTATGTTAGGTAGTGTGTAATAAGTGTAGGCTCAAATAAATCATTGTGATTTTTCTAAAAACCCCTACTTTGATTTTATCTAGGGTCATCATCATCATCATCTTCCTGCCCTTGTCCCGTTTTATTTGGGGTCGGTGCAACACGTTTTTTTCTAGAGTAAGTAGTTTTATAAGATTTCCGTTGACTTCTGACAACAAAAGAAATAAGTTGTCTTGTTACACATAAGTCGTACCTTTTTTTTTTCAGAATATCAAATATGCAAATACTAATATTATAAAAGCGAAAGTGAGTTTGTTTGTTTGTTACGTCTTCACGCCTAAATGGCAAACCCGAATTTGATGAAACTTGGTACACGGATAGACAATTTCCTGGAATAGGACATAGGATACTTTTTATCCCGGAAGTATGTTCCCTTGGGATAATTTTCTGCTATCACGCGGGCGAAGCCGCTGGGAGCAGCTAGTATACTAATAAAAGGCGAAAGTTTGTGAGTGTGTATGTTTGTTACTTTTTCACATTTGAACAGCTTAACGAATTTCAATAAAAATTGGTTCACGGAGAAACTGTCTTGAAATAGCACATTATGGCACTTTTAATCCCAGTTGTATGTATCCCCTTGATAGCATAAAATCATAAGCATTTTTGATTACCATTTCCTTATAAAATAGAAACAATAGCAAGACAGTATGTAGATGTACATATTTACCTCTTGTGCTAAAAATAAAATATATTTAATTCAAAACATACTTCGGCGGTAACACACGGACGGCGCTGTAGCGTGTTTGTTTTATTTTAAATAATAAATCCTTAAATACAATGGACAAAACTGAAGTGATACCAACTCAGGTTGCAGTCAGATTTTCCAGAAAGACACTAGACGGTGCTGCAAACCCCGATGAAGAAAGAAACTCAAAAAATGACTCCGATTTTGATCCAGTTGCTACTCAAAAATTAGTGGAACGTGGTGAAGATTCAGAAAAACCATTTAAAGAAGAAGACACGGATAATGATTGTGATAGAATAGACACTGTTCTCGATTTGAGTCCATTTCAAGTGACAAAAGTGACGGATCGTGCGATAGCATTCGCGTGCTCGCAAAGAAAACAGAAATCACCTTTAGAGAACGATGAATATTGTTGTGAAAATTGTGTTATTTTCTGCCTCTTATGTTTTTATAGTTGCCTACCTTGTTGCAGACCACGTCGTCGTTGTGGTAATTGGGATTAACTCTCTTCTTATGAAGCCTTTAAATCATGCACATCTGCCCTTGCTTGTGTATAATATCTACCTACTATATTAGTCAACTTTTTTGTTTATGTTTGTAATGGACAAAACAAACCTTACTTTGATTTGATTTTATCTAGTGTACCTAGTTGTAGATACTGTATATAATCACGGACCAGAGTGTTTCTATAAAACTTTTTCAACCTCTGAAAGCAAACAATTTGAGTTGGTATTTTCAGAATATCAAATATGCAATAATCATTAATGTACATTAATTTTATTTTTTGGCAACCATTTCCTTGTAAAAGGAAATTAATAGCGAAACAGTATATATCTATATCTGTTTACCTCTTGTGCTAAAAATAAAACATTAAATTAAAATCACACTTTGACAATGTATAGTATATTCAATTACACACATATATATTCAATTTCAAATAATGAATCCCAAAATATAATATAATTATGAAGTTAAAGTGATTACCTACTCAAGATTCAGTATATTTTTCCAACAAATACATTAAATGGAGTTGCAAAACACGTTGAAGAAAAAGACGAAAAATTTAGCTGATGATTTCGTTAAAAAAGATATGTCACGTTGCATAGATTCAGAAGAACTATCAGAAAAGAACAAAACACATATAATGGTACGGATAAAACGGACACTAGTTATTTTCAATTTTAGTCCGTTCCAAGCGACGAAAAAAAATGATAGACAATGCATTCGTGTACGTGTGTTTGTACTCAGGAAGGAAATATATTGAAAAAGGTATTTCTATGTAACTTAGCTTAATGTCGTTGTCATTGTGTTATGCTTTCTAACAGGTCGTTGATTAGAATAACTCCACGTTCTTGAATTACAGCTAGATCTAAAATAGGATCTTCTGATCCGACATGCAAATCCCACAATCACCCTTGTGCAACTTGTAAAGAAACGACAAAAAACTCAAACATGTTATACCTACCTATAAAAATTTAAGTAAATACATCTGATTTTGTATAACTTTTGGTGTTTGAGGGTTTGATTAAGTTTTTTTTCTATATTTGATAATGATACCTAATTATTGTTATTATTTAACTGGAGTACATTACTTCCTTACCTGGAGACGGTCGTTGATAACCGTGATACAGTTTTCTACTACTGCGGTTATCATCGTTTCAATTTATTTATATTTTGTATGTGTTTCTTGTTCTAAATAAAAAAGAAAATTAAAAATCAAATAAATCACGGATTTGTTCAGTAAACTTGAATTTTATTTTTCTTCATGTCTGACATCTTGTTCATCTTACGTTGACCTCCGACCGAACTTTACCTCTTTATAATATTAGAATAGTAGTGTAGATAAAAAGACCACAAATGTGAGCAATCTAAAGTTTACTTAATTAAAAATTAATTAACATATTCATCAGGTATTTCGAACACGAGTAGATCGGCGATGTCAACGGGTGCTGAGGTGTCTACCGAGCGTCTGAAGCGCCGCACGCACGGAGACCTGCCTTTGACGGTGAAGTCTTTCATGTAACCGGGGTTACATTGACATTTGTAGGGCGACACACACACTCCATTTGAACAGCCAATACAGTAGGGTTCACACCTGGAAACAACATGTAGTACAAAACATTAGAACTGAACTGCTTGGTCCAGCTGTAGTGATTGAAATGACTGATTTCCGGATTTCAGGGATACAAATCCGCCATTTTTATAAATTCGTCATTCGAACACGACACCATTGTCATTTTGCTAAAAGTTCGTAATCTGCTAATAATGATCGATTGTAGATCGGTCTCGTACTAGAGTTGTGATAGAATGACCATATCGAGCTTATTAAAAGCAATGATGTTCAAATGTTAGGACACAGATCAAACTATCAAAATTTTAACAGATTACCGCATACGTCAGTCATTCATTTGTCAATATGTACGAGATTACCTTTCATGGAGTTTCAGTGGTTGACCATTGGAAAGTCATAATGACGCCATTATTTAGTAGAGTAGTAGATTACCAAAACTTGTCAAAATCAACTATTATGATATCAATGATAGACCATTCTGACACTATTTTAATAGCAGACTTGAGGCCCTGATCGGTATTAGTTGTTAGTTACGTTGATTCTACATCACATGACTTCATATTTTTTGGCTTGTCGCAATTTCTATATCCATCCCTTTCCTGCACACATCTATTGAGCGCAAGAGACTGAGCTACCTACAAAATTGTTTGTGGAATGACATTTCGTTGACACTCGTGATTGTAATGGCATCTAAATGACTGACCAAGGGCCCTACCGTGAGCACTTATCGCCATCATAAGATATGATATCCTAAATTGAGCTCTTAAAAGGATGGAAGGTGTATAGCTCCCTCCCTCTTTCTCGATCGCACGCCTGAAGTTTTAACACATCATAGTGAGGCCTCTGGTCATTTCATGTTCGCTATTAAAATCGAAAATCATGTGAAATGTTAGGTTGGTGCTGCTGAAAATAGCGACATTGTATTTGTTAAGCTGTGCCCAAGATAAACTGGTGTATGTGCTCACCTATGTTTTAAGGGACGAGTTGCTCTAACCTATTTTTCCACACCCACATGTCAATTCTCACGTAGCAGCAAGCCCAAAATAGTTCGCAATCTTTCGCTGAACTGAACCGCGCAAGCAGTTGCACTGGATGTTCGTTCCACTACGAAATTCTTAAAAGCATTCTTGGCATTGGGTAAATAAAAAATCAAACAACGTTATATTTTACCTAGTGGTGTCCCCAGCAATAGGCACGTATCCCGTATTACAGGCACACACGTCTCTCCCAACACATGTGCCATTGACGCAGGGCACTGAACACAACATCTCCACGGCTGACATTTGACTGCCAGGGTAAATGTGCTGGTATTCCGACCCAGATGTGTGAGACGGATACTGCGCCTGGTTTGATTGGGAAGGATAGCTCTGCGGACCAGGATAGTACTGGTTGTTCGGGTAGAGAGGTTCAGCGTTGGTCGGCCGCTGAATAGGCTGGTACCCAGAACTAGGGTTGGGACGCTGCTCTGGATAATATTGACTGCCAGGGTAATATTGGCTACTGGGATAGTATACTCCACCATTGGGTAATGGTTGACTTGAATTAGGGGCAAGGTTGCCTTGGTTGGGACGTTGGTCAGGGCTGAGATGTTGACTATCGGGGTACAAAGTACCACCTGGTAGGCTACCAGGGACGTAGGTATAAATAGGCTGTCCATTTGGATTGTATTGCGGTCTTTGATTGGGGTTTGAAGGATATGGGTGTGTTGAGTTGTATTGGCTTCCGGGGTAGTTAGATGGCTGTACTCCAGGTCTGTTATTTTGTGGATTGCCAGTGTTGTTAGTTGGTTGATATCCAGGGTAGGGATTTTGACTACCTGGAGAATTAGCATGAGGATAACCTGGATTATTATATTGAGGGTTGCCATTGTTTGGTGGATTACCAGGGTAATAAGATTGTTGATTAGCGGGGTAATTAACTTGCTGATAGCCAGGGAAGTTTGGTTGTGATTGACCAGGGTAGTTCTGATTTGATTGACCAGGGTAGTTCTGGTTTGATTGGCCAGGATAGTTCTGATTTGATTGGCCAGGGTAATTGGATGGAGCATTGCCATGGTTGTTTGGGTATTGAGGCTGTTGACCATAAGGGACTCCAGGTGGATTTTGGCTATTATGACTAGGATATTGACCGTAGGGAGAGACAGTTGTGGTGGTGGAAGGATTTGATGGGTTAACAGGACCGCAGACATTTGGAGCTACACAGCTGTTGGGTGGAATGCAGGCACTGAAAACAAAAATGCAATGATTAGAAACTATTTACAAAAAAAAAAAATTATAAAGCTGTTGAATAAGACTTACATGGAGCAATGAGGGACACATTCGCCGTTCTGGTTCTTCGAGAAACCGTAGTTACAGCGACACTCGTTGAGACCCACACACTCTCCATCCTTGCACCGATCACACGATGGCTTGCATGAACCTTCGGGAGTAGACTTCAATCCATTCTTGCATTCACAAACGTTAGGGGCTGTGCAGTTACCTGGAAGGTGAGCATGTTTTAATGTATAGTGAAGAGACTTTTAATAAGAATGCACGTGAAGTTTGAGCGGAAAACTTTTAGACAATATTAAAGTTAGAGTGAATAATACTCGCGATAAAATATAAATAGTTTTCAAGAAGTTCAAGGTTCAACAAGTTTAACCCTTCAGATACCGTCAATTAGAGACACAATAGTAAGACAATAGATGCGCGGCCACCGGTGGTCGCTTGGGGATTCATGAATTACCATTTTATTATTACAAATGGTTACTGCTATCTATCTATTACATTAACTGTTCCTGTTAATTGAAGTCACTACATTTAGTGGTTACTCGGGGGAAAAAAGGCAAATTTTCTTAAGGATTTTGCGTTTCGCAGGGTATGTTGATTATAACATGATTTGCTACACGTAACATAATATATTTGTAAGCTTTATATACTGCATGTTGTGTACGTAGCCCAATATCCGAGTATATGAACGCTGCCTAGTAAATATCAATGACAGCGCCATGACATGACAGTACTTCAGATAGAGAACTTAGTCTGCTTGTAAAGTGATTATTTTTCATTATTTACATAAGATTAATATTTGGAACAGAAGTAAACTGCAGCTAGTTTAACTAAACAGTAATACAGTGTCGATCTAGAATATATTGGGAGTAAAAACATTTAATTGTTGATTTTTCTGTTTTAAGTTAGTAGATCATATTTACAATGGGTAGGTAAATATTTGATCTCTGTTAATTTGTTTTAATAATATTAAACAATTTCTGTTTTAGATAAATCAAAAATTTGTGTGTTATTTACTCCGGTATCATCTAACATATTACATATTTATTTATAAAATTATAATAATCATTTAATCATCAATACAATTCCCTCAGTTCTGTTGTTTTTTTTTTTAAGTAAATCAAAAGACTATCCTTACCTAGCCCAGGACCACCGCACTGTTCCCGACAGTAAGGCACACAGAATTTGCTTTCAGAATCCAGCCTGTATCCATCTTTGCAAATACATTCGCCTCCAGAGCATTGCCCATTTTGGCATCCGATGGGGCAAGTGGGCACACAGATGCCAGCCAAGTTCTTGACATGATCAGGGAAACAGGTGCAGACGTTGGGCGCGCTGCAGAGGCCGTTGATGCACTCGTGGTCGCACACTGGGTCGCAAATTCTGTAGTTGTGTATGTTTCTGATGTAACCGCTGCAGCAGCTTCGAATGCGGCTCAAATCTGGACGGGACTGAGAAAAAGATACTTTTATTACTTGATATAAGTTAGTGCTTGTCTGTGTCCCAACTTGACGGTAAGCAAGTGATGCAATCGTTGATGGTGAAGTGCACTAGTTTATTACGAGCCAATTCATTCGAGCCTTGAAGATACTTAATCATACACCGTAAAACGGTTAATCAAGTGGGTGAATGCGGCTCCAAAGTCTTTTACCTGCTATCAATATGGCAAGTAAAAGACTTTGGACCCGCTTCAGAAGCCTAAAGCATATCGATTTTGAAATAAATTTAGCTGTAGCTTATTACTATGACTTAAAGGACACTTACTCCATTACCAGCTGGGACATGGGCAGGATCTCTGACGAGGCTGGCAGTTCTGTAAACAGTATATAAGTTAAAAGAAGATCGCAGTATGTTGATAAATCTACACTAATATTATAAAGAGGTAAAACTTGTTTTTTTGTTTTTTATATTATTATTTTTTGTACTTTTCTATGATCATTTCGTGCTGTGTATTGTTTATCAGTTGTCTAGTACTCATAGCACAAGCTCTGCTTAGTCTGTAACTAGATGACGTTGTGTTAAAGTTGTAGAACATTATATTAGTTTTAACAAGAACTAGCTTGTGCTCACGGCTTGTGTACATAAAATATAGCCTTATAAAAATTTTATCAGTACTTTCAGAGATCAACAAACAGAAAAAAGCAATCTTTACCTCTTTATAATATTAGCGTAGAAGTGTATAAGACGAAATATACTCACGGTACTTCAACATAGCACACTCCCTTTTCATAGTTGACAGGTTCGGAGAGATCGGTCCTTATTCCATACGCTCCGTTTCCTCCATATCCTCCATAGCCTTGGTGTTGGGTGCTGTTGTTGTAATAATTACTAGAAAAATTAAATAAAAGGAATATGAAAACATATCAGAGTACAATACCATATTTAACCCTTCAGATACCGTCAATTAGAGACACAATAGTAAGACAATAGATGCGCGGCCACCGGTGGTCGCTTGGGGATTCATGAATTAATAACATAGCATTGTAGGTAAAATGGTATTGTGAGATCATTATCATCCTGAATAAGGCAAACCTAGGAAAAAGTTATAGCGTCTCCAGTATTTTTTTTTAATGACAGAAACTATAATGCTTGACTGCGATCTCACCTGATGGTAAATAGCAATGCAATGAAGCGCACTAGTTTATTAACCTTTCGAGTACCATAATTAGAGACACAATAGAAAGAAAATATGAGTGCAAACAGCTTTCGCTTGGGGTTTAACGTATAGCCTATTCACTCTAGCCTTGAAAATAGCTAACTTATAATCGGACAGAAGACGATATTTCAGGGACTTATAGACCATTGTTTAAAAATGGTGTTTTTATCAACTTTTGACTCCCCCTTCCGCCTGTTGATACGCGGTGGTAATATTTCTAGGAATAAATCCCGTTTTTTTTTTTAAATTATTATCATAATTATCTTTAGGGGGCCAAGATCACGCGTCATTTTTCATTGGTTCCTTGTAAGTTCTTGATGAGAATAATATACAGCCTTGATAATAAAAAAAAAAAAACAAATGTGTTGGTTGTATCACAATGATTTTATCTATGATCTAATAGACTGTGAGTGATCACAAGCATATATTTGTAACAGCTTGCGTCACTTGGGGAAGTACTACCTACTGATTCACTTCGATGCTAATTTGACCTCAAGCTAGTTTGGAAGATGATCACAGAACAATACCTGATTCAATTATATTATTATTTTTTAAGACCATGCTATTAAATTTCAAAATGAAGATCTTCATAAAATATATCTGAATAGTAATTATTATGTCTAAATTACTTAATTCATTTAACCCCAAACAAACGCTAGCGTTCCCTCTCTCATTGCTTTTCTACTGTGCCTGTAATTACGATATTTGAACGGTTAAAGCCAAAGCAAACTTTTGGCATGATTTACTTTTTTCTTTTCTCACGAAGTGAAACCTAGATTATATGTTAAAGGACAGTACGAGAAATCAATAGCAAAAAGAATCAAGTTTTCAGAATGAAGATACCTATAGAAGCATTGCTGGTATATTTTTGTCAGGCGTTACCTGTTTTCCTTATAATTATTATAAAGAGTGAAAATAATTTGGTAATATTTTGAGGTTTCTTTTGATAAAAAGATTAAATTGGTTATTACTGATATATTTTTTCACAATCGTTTTTCATTATTAAAACGACTAAAAAAAGTGATAAACAAATCGAAAATATACGACAATAGAGATAAAGAATTTTTTTATTTAAGGTAAATAACGCCTGTTAATAAGACAATAGCAACCTACTAATTAGTATCTAGCTTCGTTTGGTTACGGTTGGTAGACATTATCCTTTTTGCTATTGATTTCTCATACAGCCCTTTAAGATATGGCCTAGGTTTTACTTTTGGCAAAAATAGATAATATGCCAGCATACATTGCTGGCATTTGTTTTCCCGGGCATGCGGAGCATTCCGTTACAATATACAAATTAACAAATGTAAAAAAAACACGCCCCAACTTAATACTTGTATGACATTGACATTTGCGGGGGTTGCGCGTTCCAAGTAGTTTGCGGGGGTTGCGCGTTCGAAGCAATCCTGCATGCGTGAGTAAAACCACACGATATTAAAAACACCCTGACAATCACACTGCCTGTTAATCGACACCTTTAAGACTATGTCCCATTTCTTTTTTAGGTAATCTACTCAGAAGGTAAACTCTGCCTAGATTCCCTAAACAACGCCTCCGATGCTGTAATAAACGTCATTGGGATCGAATAGCATGATTTAATGTGCCGTGCACAATAAAAAGAAAACCATTCTTCAAACAGTCGATCCGTTGATTCCCTGATCTAATATCAAACCATATTGTTACGCAAATTCTCACAACATTAACGCCACTTCTCTGCATCATATGTACTTTGATGATAGACAATAATAAAGTACTATCGATAACAAACACTCACTTGACAAGATTCTCTCCGCCCTGGTACTGGTACCCTCGACCGCTGTACCCCCCTTTCACTCCCCCCGCTGTTTTTGTGTACTGAGGGATGGCGTGTGCGCATAGCACCACTAGCGCTAGTATTAACAGACGCATTTTGATCTGGAATGAGAGAAAGAATATGTAAAAAAAGAATAATATGTATATGTGAAGTATGATGCCTACTTCTCTTTTTTTTAAAGAAAATAGAAATGGAAGCCAATCAAGGAAAAGGTGAGAAAACAATTATTTTTACGGGAAAGAGTTGGACTAGGAATGATAACTATTGCTAGAGACAGGAATCAGTGGAAACTAATGGAGGGGGGGGGGGGCTTACGCCAAAGAGGTGACTATTGCTTAGTGGCACGAACCATACTAGGTATAGGTATAGCGTTTCATAAAATGGATCAATTATTGTAGGTAGCTATGTTGTCAGCAATCCCGATGACATTGACGTGGATGAATTTTTTGATGCCCAGTAAATCTTTTTTATACACGTTTGTACACAGTTTTCTTTTTCGGTGTTTAGACATATTATATTATTAACCCTTCAGATACCGTCAATTAGAGACACAATAGTAAGACAATAGATGCGCGGCCACCGGTGGTCGCTTGGGGATTCATGAATTAATTGTTAATTACTGTAAATTTTGTAATAGAATAAAGGGGGCTTAATTTAGGGCCTTTATTTTTATTTTGTTAGTTTTAATTAGGATAAGTTAAGTTAAGCATATTAACGTAAAATTGCAAGTTGGAAATAAATATATGTTTATTTTATTTATTATTTACTTAACCAATTGTAATTTTGTAATATTTAATTTTGTTGAATTATTGATTGTGACTTTATTATGTATTAGATCTTCCTATCTAGTTACTGTTCATGTAGGTCAAATAGACTGTCGTTCTACAAAATAATGGTATTCAACTGCGTTCACAATGTACTTCGAATAAGGCTAGGCAGACTGATTAAATTTAGTCAAATAAATTTTAGCTATTATTATCAAGTTTTTGCAACTTTACAAAAATAATGTTTATTAGTGAGAATTAAATAAATGTTTTTGGTATTTTTGTTAAAATTATAAAAAACACAATATATTAACGGACAGCCACTTCCGAAAATAGACTCATCAAAACTCGTAAAAATATTTTTGTTTTGTTAATTTTGGAAAAAAAGTACAAACAAATTATGAATTAAAATTCGGCACACAAATATCACCACTCAAACGAAAGCACAGTAAAAAACTACAAATTATTGAAGCAAGTATTTTCATCTCGCATGCAAATCCGTACCGTAAAGACACGCTATCTCTTTGTTCCATACATAAACAGATGATCAAATATAAATAAAATAAGTGTGACATAATGAACTTGACTTACCGACGTATCTTACTTGTTTGTCCCACTGGTATTCATGACACACTGACGCTAGAAATAGCACACAGTCCTCTACTAGGATACGAAGGCATGAATGGGTTAGTGGCTATGGGTTCTGTATCTTTAGATTGTTTGACAGTATTGAAGCAGTGGGTTACGTTTTTCGGGTTTAGGCACTTTGACTCGGCAATCGTGATAATTAGAGACTCAATAGAAAGACAATGCGAGCGCGAACGCTGGCGTTCGCTTAGGGTATTATAATGAATTAAAGCCTCAACAGACCGTTGAGTAACAAGTAAATACCTTGTTCCCAAGCAATATTGTCTATTAGTTGGTTTCTGCTAGATATTCCTAAAGTTTGAAAACGTGATTCCCTAATCCCTCATAGAACCACTCCACAAAAGCTGAAAATATCAGAGAAAAATCAAAAATTGAAGATCGTTTGAGTTTAAGATTAATTATAGTTCCTAATTCAATTAAAAGGGACACTCGAATGTCCATTTGCAAGTAATATGTTGAGAAAGTTGAGAATATGTTTGTATGTTCCCTTCTTCAATATAGCTGCCATCTTAACCCTTCAGATACCGTCAATTAGAGACACAATAGTAAGACAATAGATGCGCGGCCACCGGTGGTCGCTTGGGGATTCATGAATTAATTGCTACCTTCTTTGTTGTAGTAGATAGTTAATAAAATTTTACACAATTTATTCAACGATTTTGTTTTGGTTGTCCACAATTGGGACTTCAGTGATTTATCACAAACCCCTAGTTCACAATAGATACAAACCTTGATAAACAATCACTACAAACTTTGATTTATTTATTTTCGGATAGAATTCTCCTAAAACATATAATGTATTTGTGTTGCTAACAAATGTTGAAAACTTACGAGGGCTTGTATTTAACTACAGAAACATCACAATCAAGAGTCCAACATAGCTTTAATATTTCACCACTGAACCCCAATTCAGTAGATATCGTCAACTGTCGGAAACAGTGAGATAATGCAGATGTTTTGCAATATTTCGTTGAATATGAACAAAATAATATTATTGTAACTAATTAGCCAAATGTCATATGTAAGTATATTCTATTCGCAGAATTCGACCAATCTACCATACTATGAGGTGTTTATAAGGAAAACTAAGGTAATTTTTGTATAGGTAGTAGAATATTTTTTATTTGTTCAACAAAGTAATATTCATTAGTTTTTTGCAGGTTCTGATTCATAGAATAATGATGCTCCAGTGAAGTGTTTGACTTAGTAAGTACCTATGTATGGGCAACCACCTACTTGAACAAGACAGAGAGATTCACAAACAGGTTAAAATGACGATGATATAATGATGGACTGTGATGGTTAGGTTTTTATGAAAATTCACCTATTTCTGTCAACACGTTGGGATACTCATTATCATCCCAACAATACGTAGCTGGCACAATTGCGGTCAATTTTCACTGTTGCAATTTGTTTGTAATTATTTGTTGGTAAGATATACCTGCATAAGGATATTACTTTAATACCTACCACCTTGCCACCTACCGGACCCATCATTCAATAGTCGATCAACGTCATAGATCGACGTTCGAGCCTTTCGGTATCAATCAATCGAAGCATTCATTTCAAATAAGTCATTTCACATCTCATGACTCCCGACGCCCAGGGCATCTCCTGCAGCGGCAACTGGGCCTTGAGGAAGTCTGTTCTTCCACATTTACGGCCATCGCCTCCACTACCATTACTGCTTCGCAGAAGGAGGCGACCGTATTCCTTTCTTTCTCGGTTCGGATCATGGTACTCTGAATCAGGGTTCAGGCACGGGGCACACTTCTAACGTGTCTGTGTCCTTCAAGCGACCTGCGCGATGGTGAGACCCGGGTGTTTCTTCCGCATGGATCTGGAAACCCCAAATTTGCCATGTCTGATAAAGATCTGCGTCATGTGAAAGGTGAGGACGCTGGGGCGCCTCTCCATTCTACTAGTATACTGATCACGGTTAGACTTTGAAACCTTACTATTATAGGTGTCTGAATGGATTACAATAACAGTAGGTAGCTATAACTCGAGACAATGGCTTTCGGTCAAGATCTCGACTGTGTTCAAGAAGAACATCTTATTGTATTGATTGAGATTATTAATTTATTAGTAATGAAGTCAATACTAATGTCGACATGTATATGACTTCGGCTTTGGAATCCAATAATATTTTTTCAAATTTCAATGGTCTAATCTAATGCATACCACTGCTGGGCAAGGCCTCCATCCATTCCATCCATTCCTTCCATTGTTCCCGGCTCTGAGCCATTTCTTACTAATTTCATGGTGTCTTTTGTGTTTTACCAGCCCACCGTTCGATCGGCATGCGACAGACTTGTTTGTTCAGCCCAGTACTTATGCTGGGCAGCTTTCTGAGCCACGTCGATAATCTGTGCTTTGGAGCGCTCCATAGCTCGTTAGGAAACCTTTAGCTTAGGACTTTGGTAAATAAATAATATCTAATGCTAGTATGTATAATGAGGTTTTACGTAGGTACGAAAAAGTACCTAATCGAAGAAGTACAAATAAATCATTAAATTTATATAAGTTACTAGTTTTTGCCAGCGGCTTCACCCGCGTACATAAAATATAGCCTATGTCACTCAAGAACAAAGCAGTTTTCTATCGGTGAAAAAATTTAAGTAATCGGACCAGTGCTTACTGAGATTACCTCATACAAACATAAAAACCAACTTTTTTCTGTATAATATCTACTAAGTACTTCTATTATTAGGTATATGTACCAAGTGAAACAAATTATTCGGTTCCTCTCCTCCAACAGGAGAAATTTGGAAAATGCCACATATAACATACCAGAATTAGATATTATTTATTTAGGTACGTTACATTTCGTATTTATACTTACACGAAAGTAATTATTTAAAGTTATTATTTATTTCTACGAAAGTAAAGAAAAACAACCTCATCTTATCAGTCGGTCTGTATTAAGTTCAACTCAGGGTTATTACAGTCTCTGCTGAATTAAATCTTTGATTCAAGTAAGGGTGATTCTGCATTTACCTACTCGTATCATCATTATTACCAACATCATCATCATCTTATGCCAAATTTCACCCATTGCTGGACTTCTTTTCTAGTGCCAATTTCATCGCTCCTGTGTTATTCATCCAGATTCTATTTGTAATGATTTAGTATTTTTGCTTTTCAATATCTGAGTGAAAGCCGTTTATGTCCGCTAGAGAATAAAGTAAATTGAATTTAGAACTTCGTGTGAATTTAGAAATCTATTTACTTCTATCACCGTTGTGCAACTATTTTTGATTTGTTAAAAACTCAGACTCGGAACCTTTTGGTGTATTTTCTTTTTGCTTACTCGCTGCCGTATGATATAGGTATGTACCTAAATTCCTTTTTCCAATCCTTTTATAATTATTCTTATTTACTCGTTTACCGAAATCAGAAACATTTATTTCAAATAGAGAGTGGAGTGGCCATTGTGCAGACTGGAAGAACCTTAAGCGCCAGTGGCTTATTAACCGACTTCGAAAAGGAGGAGGTTCTATGTTCGGCTGAATGTATGTTTTTTTTTTTTTGTATGTATGTTCACCGATATTTCGGTCAATTGTGGACCGATTTTGAAAATACTTAATTTCTATATTTTGTTTTTAATTTACATTGTTTTCACATAATAGAAGATACAAGACAGTTAGGTTATGTATGTATGTAAACGGAATCAATTTTAATACCTATAGGTAATAACGTGATTTAAGAGTGTCCATGGAATTTCTTGCACAGTCTTCTCCATATACTCAATGTAGCTTGCTTTGGAATATGCAATACATAGCTTTATTTTTATGACTGACCGACTTCTTGACAAAACGCTTTGATTTGATATGATACCTACATAGGTAGCTACTAGCTACCAAATGTTTGCAAGTGGTTGTTATGTTTTACATACCTAGGTACCAATAGGAAGATAGGTTACCGGCAATATCGTCATGCTGTTTCTCTAAACGCCTGCCTAAAGGTGTTTTAGTAGGTACCATTAGGTAGGTATCTACACCTACATTTAATTACCAAATGATTATAGTCATCCAAAGCGGGGGCGGTGGAATAATCCGTGTAATAGCGGATGAGCTTTTTGCCAGAAACCAGGCACAGATCCAGGTTTCACTGACCCGGGAATCGAACCCAGAACCTCGTACTCAGTAGTAATTCATACAAATATGTTCCAATAAGAAAGTTCTTCCTGGCTGATACACCGTTTGTGATTAAAATGTAAAATTATGGACTCTCCTCATCTCCTGGTAATTCGTCAGCTGCAACCTATATAATGGAAAGATAATAGTAGGTATATTTAATTAATATTTTAGCGGAATCCACTTAAATGAAACATAGGATGTCATTTGATAACAGTAATACCCACGCACTTTAACCTTGATAACGTTTATCTCTGCATTAAACGAGTTCTACGAAACAGCTGCGGTGGATTCGATTTATGAAAATGTATGAAAAATAAACGAAATTTTTTATTTTAAGTTTATTTTAATTACGTTCCTAATACATTCCATAAAGATAAGTTTAATAATTCACACAAAAATCTTTGGTAGTTTTAACACAAACATTCATACAACGCCATCTATTACAACAATTTAGAACTACTGGCGAATCTAACACTTTTGACTTGCGCATCGCGGTCATAATTCAGTTACTGCTTCCCCATTTAAGTTCATTATTTCAATGGCATGTTCGGAAGGTGGCCTCCAGCAGGGAATTTCAGCGTATAGTGGTTCTGATGTTGTATTATCTATAACGTCCAGTTTAGCTTCGCACTTCAACGCTTCAATTGTGGACTCAGTCACGCTAGCTCGAAGTTGACGTAGTTCACTACAGTCGCTCATAGATGGCGCTATTGAGGATCGAGATTGTATTGTTGCAAAGTCATTGCTTCTTCTTGGCAAATGATCATAATGACATTCTAGAATACCTGAAACAAAATAAAATAATTAAAAAAGCCAACTCATGTTTATTGAATGTGAATTATTTTATGTTTACCTCTGAAATTTTCCAGCATAATAGGAGAAATAGTTTGTACCACGACAGGCCTCATAAATTGTTTAAGATTGCGATCCAACGTCGATATTGGTTGATAATGACACTTTTCTGAAGATGGTGGATCTGGAAAAAGAATAATAATTATTATTATACAGTCATTAAAAAAGAAAAGGCAAAAAATGGTATCATGGCCCATGAGGGGATCGAACCCGCGACCTTCGCGTTATTAGCACGACGCTCTAACCAACTGAGCTAATGGGCCGATGAAATCGCTTATGAAAATACGGTTCATATACTAATTCCAAAAATCATCTATGTTTTATCTTGATAGATCGTATGATGAGAAATGAGAATCCATCATTGATTCGACCAACAGATTAACACATATTCAATGAGATTGTATGTAATTGAGACAGAGTAGTGTGTGTGTGTTTAGTTGATGGTACCATATAAGAACGAGTATTTTATATTCTGTTTTTAGGAGTTTCAGAATTAATTAGATTTGGAAGTCGAGATTTCATTATTTACATAAATACTTGATATATTCATAGATTTAGACTAGAGATCAAATAACGTTTTATTGGGACAACTCGCAACACACTATTAACACTGTAGGTATTTAACCCTTCAGATACCGTCAATTAGAGACACAATAGTAAGACAATAGATGCGCGGCCACCGGTGGTCGCTTGGGGATTCATGAATTAAAAGAAGAAGATAAAATAATATACCTATCTATCAAACCAGATGCAGTTTGTTTTAAACATGAAATAGTTATTTTTACAAGATTTATATAGTTTAACCTGTCCTGTTTGTCTGTAATTAAATCTTCTAAATTAAATTTGACCCACTTCCCGGTTACCGATTGAGCTGAAACTTTGCAAGCATGTGTAAATAAGATAACAATGCACAATTATTATGACAAGGAGCTGATCTGATAATGGGACCGGAAGGTGGCTATAGGAACTTGGTAGTTAAACGACACAACCCCCTCGAGTTTGGGCTTGTATGATTCGTCTTGACGAGTATTAAATATATAGGTATACCGAGCTATAAAAGCTTGCTATATTATTTTTTTAAATTAAAAGCTTTTTAGACAACTAGAATCAGATTTAAATTTGAAAATTGATTTGGCTTGTACGTAAAGCCTACAGTGCGGTCGGTACTTATCCAGTGACTCCAAAATATGTGAAATTATTATCAAGATACTGAAACTTACCAGGTAACGGCGTGTGAAAGATGCTCCTCACGTACGGCGGCGGCACATCATTATTATCAATCATCACTTGCATTCTTATATCATTGATTTTCCTCACGTCCTCGTACCTCGGCTTCTTGCATCTCTCAATCATAACAATAACTACTGCAACGGTGATAACTGCCATCATAACTCCTCCTGCGATACTTATCACCGATACCAAGTCTACTGACGACCTTTCAGTTCCTTTCTCCCCCATAACGGCTGTTATATGCTCGGGTTCTGTCAAAATATGAAATTCTTCATCATCCGCTGGTCCATCAGTTGTAACTTTAGCAAGATCTTTAGTAACGTTAGCCTTTTTAAACTCTTTTTCAACGACCTCTGGCGGATTAGTTGGTTTACTATATTTTTTTGTTACAGGTGCAACGTTCACTTTTTTATGTGTTACATATTTTATCAAGTGTTTTGTTGTCGACTCCATTGAGGACTGCGTTGCGCTCGAAGGTCTGATAGATCTAGCAGTAGGAGTCGTAACTAAATCATTCTGTTTCAGTGCAATTCTTGTTGCAGAAGAAGTAGATGTTATAGAAGTAGAAACATTCTTGTTAATATCAGTCGTCATGCTGTTAGTTCTATTAATACTAGGCGTAGTCTTAGTGACTTCAGAAGGTTTCGTTACTAAAGTAGTCAATGTAGTTGAAGAAGTTGATGATTTTGGAGTTACAGAAGTGCTCGGTACTAATGTTTTGTTTATAAAGTACGATGTTGCCAATAAATCTTTTCTTGATAATGGACTCAATTTTATCGGTGGTGTTGAAGTTTCTGTATGCATTGGTTTTGTAAATTCATTTTCTGTTTTAGTATACAACGGTGCAGTTGTACTGTTCTTTGTTGACATAAATGATGAAGTTAAAGCAATCTTTTTGAATGTTGAATAAGACACTGATGTAGGTATTATAGATACAATTATCGTTTTAGGCGTTGTAACATCTGGCGTCAATTCTTTAATATCTTTGTTATTAGCACTTCTGTACCTTGGAAATTCATGAGTAGTTTTAATCTTGGTTTCTACTATAGGAGATTCACCTTTTTGAGCTGGCCTTATCCATATTTCTTTTGGTTTAAATTTGATCGTAGTTGGAAGTATTCTTATAGTTGTTTCCTTCTTTGTAGTTTCTGTCTTTGATGTTGTTTCCATAGGAGTTGTTGTAGGTATAGTGGTAGGAATATCGGTTGTAGTCAGTACTTCAGTAGCAGGTTTTGCTTGCACGTTGACAGTTGGAACAGCTTTGATGATTAAAACCGGTTCTGTAGTTGTTTGCAGTTCTTCTGTTGTGTTAAATAGTTTTGGTGTATTAACCTTTAGTGTTACAGCTTCAGTGATGCGTCTAGTGGCTTTCGACGTGCTTGTTGTAACAAATGTGGTATTATCATACAAAGTTATTGTTTTAGGTATTTCCATAGAAGTGATAATAGGTGTCGTTTCATCAGTTTTGTCCTGATGGTCTGTATTAAGAACTTCAAAAATGCTTGACATTTTATTCGTAGTCAAAGAACTATTAGTTGATGGACTATTAACATCTACCAATGTGTTTTTAGTTGTTAGTGCTTCTGTTTTGTTTGGAGCTTTCGTAATTGTAGAAGTAGTCATAACAACAGAAGTTGTAACTACTGCAATAGGAGTTGTTTCTATAATTCTAGGAATTGATACTGTTATCCTAGGACTTGTTTCTGTAGACGTAGGAGTTGTTATTGTAGTAGTTGGAGTTGTTCTAGGAGCTGTGACTGTAGTTTTAAGCATAGTAATTGTAGTACTAGGAGTCGCTACTGTAGTGCTAGGAGTCGCTACTGTAGAACTAGGGGTCGTTAAAGTAGTACTGGAAGTTAATACTTTAGGTGTAGCAGGAGTTGGAGTTTTAGTAGTCAGTACTGTTAGTATTTCTTCTAAAGACGGTGTTGCTGTCGTTGGTGGCATGCTCGCATCACAACTGTAAAATAAAATACATAATACATTTATTTACAATTCACAATAATTATCTAAAGAATGGTAGCCAATGAGCATCAAAACTAAAACAAATCATCAAGTACTCGTCGAAAGTTCTTGGTAAACAATAAATAAGATTATTTTTTGTTTTGGCAAATATTGCTTTCTACAATCTAATCTAGTTCTTGGCAGTATCTCCTAGTTTTTTTTATATTTTAGTTCTTCAAAAATAAACTTAATTTAGGCATATCAAAGTGGCCACCCACCTCTCACCTTGCCATCCGTCCAAGCACTCGCATTCACCAGTGGTCGGAGAGCAGAAACCCTTCTTACATCGTTTACATTCATTGATACAGTTTGGACCCCACTTGTTGTCCGGACAGTCTGAAAAAATCATCATCATCATCATTTCAGCCGAAATACATCTACTGTTGGTCATAAGCCTTGGAAAATATGACAGTTAGAAAATAGACTATCTGGTTTAATTCCAAATAGATTTAGATTAGGTAATCTGTTTTCAAACATCTTTATTCTAAGCCATTTTCTCCACTAAGCTACATCAAATATACAGTTGCAGTTGGCTATTTATTTTCATTTATCGAAAGTTCTTTTTATTTATCGATGTCATAGCGACTTTGTTCATTGAAATTAAAGAAACTAAGATGAAGTACTACTTCTGATTTTATTGCAAGTTTATTGTTACATACATTGGTCTTCAAAATAAAATTCTTAAACTATTGCGTTACTACGTTAGCTTCAACGTTACCTTCCGAGCATCCAGGACCAGTCTTCCCTAATGGACAGATAGGGACACAGGAGACATCTCTCATCTTATACCCTGGACAGCACACCGCTACTTCTGCCGTTCTTTCTTCTGTCTGTAATGTCATAACATGCATATCTTTATCACTTGTAATACCATAACACATATGAGTAATTTGGCAATAAAACTCAAAACCTCTGATTAAAGATGTGATACTTTTCTGTGCCTTCACTAGTGAAACAAGTTGCTGTAAAAAATCAACGTAGCTAATAAGTAATAATGTTATAATATTTACAATAAAAAATTAAGTTGTTTATTTTTGTAAGGCTTCTGATCCTTTTTGCGATGATCTATCTAAATGCTTGTTGACACTTTGCTTGACCCAAAGGGTTTTATCTTAGTTGGAGGATAAGTATTGCCATACAGCGCAGAGTGACAATGCCGCCTGTCTGTTGGGAATATTACCAGTCGACAGCGATGCGGAGGATGTTGTCGACACCATACTTTAGATTGTATTTAGTTATTATTAATTAGTTATGGGTTTGTTTTAGTATAATAATAATGTAAATAGTACGTAGTAGTTATATACATATTTTTTATACATTTTGTTTCTAAGCTTGTCACCTTGTAGATATCAACCATTAAAGTAAGATAAATAAACAAAAGATGAACTTGAAGGATCTTTAAGAAAGGCACCTCATTAGAATAAGCCATAGCATGATCTACAATCGTGTGAATACAATGATTATCAGTAATCTTTGTAATACACGTAATGTTTTATCGTAGGTCACATCAGAAGACAAATAAGTCAACTGCCTTAAACAAAAAGCTACGATACTTTGATATGAACTTCCTTTTTTCCTATAAGATTAAGTAAAATTAATTTTCCAGCTTTTGAAACTGTATTTCAAACAAAGTAAATACTGTTAATTCAATAAAAATATGCACTAAGAAAAACATTTACTGAACACCAACGACATATTTACAAGATATTTTTCATTTAGGTAATTTTTAAGACATTTAAATCTGTATACATTTATAGATGCCCACTTTTTGGAAAATTTGACGATACGTATAAATAAATATTGAATATAAATTAAATTATATAAAGATTCTAGAAATGCAATAATAGATTTAAAAATATTCTTTGTTACTTTCAGCAGTATGATAGCGTGACGAGTGACAGGACAGAATGGAAGAAAAATACGTGTTGCGCTGACTCCAAATAAAACGGGATAAGGGCAAGAAGAAGAAGAAGACTTTCAGCAGTATGTAAATAAAATATTAGCTTAGATTATTTTTGCTGATTTAAATGTAGGGATATCAAATCATCAGTTTTATCTGAAGATACAAAGAGTAGTTTGTGTTGTTATTACAAATGCAATGATATAATTAAGGCTAGTAGGGACAGTCACTTTGCGATCGATCTAGTTTTTCTCAAGGATAGTCCTAGGTTATAAGTTGTTGACATCAAAACTGTATATTTTCCTCATTAAGCCATAGGGATATTTAAATTTAATTGACGTTCAATGATGTCAAAGCTCTTGTTAGGTTCATTACTTCAGTATTTAATTCTTCGTAATTGTTGGAAGTTATTAGATTTTCTATATTTTGCATTATTTATTTACATCTAGGCTCTTAATAAACTAGTGCGCTTCACCACCAACGATTGCATCGCTGCTTACCATCAGGTGGGATCGCAGTCAAGTACTAGTTTATATCATATAAAAAAAAAAAAAAAAAACATCGTGCTATAGAAGTGATAAGAAATAATATGTAATCAGAATATTTGAAATTCATAATATAATCTAAAACTGTGTACTTGGAGTTTCTTTCTTCTCTGCTGAGAGCTACGCGTATAGTTTAATTTTTCTAATTGACCGACTTAAAGAAAAACACAAGTGCTATATGGTTTATCTACATTAATATTATAAAGCTAAAGAATGTGTTTATTTATTTGATGATTAGCAAGTTCTAGTTAAACTTGCTAATCATCAGTCAAACAGGATAACTACTGGTTCAGATTGAAAAATTCTTAGTGCTCCTGAATAACGCAAAGCTATGCAAGTATATAGTTACACCATATAAATTGAAAAAAGAAATACTTTCAACTGAGTTGAGTTTTAGTTATTTAACAATAACGGTTTGCAATTTAGGGGCTTTTGTCAGTACAACTAAGTTTTTAGCTTTTTTACGTTCATATCACTGAATCTATTAGTATTGATATTGTATATTTAAACCTCATATAACTGTACAATATTAATTAAAACCGGCTCAAGCTGTCTTGTCTTTTGATGTATTTTTTAATAACACTTATCTCCAACATTGGGTCCAAGCATTGGGGTATCGAATATTTTGTAGATGTATGTGTATGTAGATGTAGACCATGGCCACTTAAAGAAGAAGAAGAAAGTACAAACCTCAAGCCTGGTTAAGTCCCTCATCTCGGTGCTCCACTTGGAACACCTCGGCGGCATGGAGAAGCACCACTCGTAGGTCCTCACCGACATCGGGGCTCGATACTTTACTCTCTTCGTTATGTTGTATCTGTAGATATTAACAGTTAGCTGTATAACCCGTCAAATTATATACTACTATCTACCACAAAGAATATTAAAGAACTGTATGAAAGATGATATATCTAGAAAGGAGATAACTGCACTGTCACTGCGGATTTGTTGAAAAGAGTTACCGTGGCCTTAGCACGCCAAAATACACAGGTGAGTGAATAAACACAGGTGAATTTCAGTCAGTAAATATCTGACACTTCCTCTCATCCCATGCGGGTGGAGTTATTTGATAATTTCTCATCAAATAAAAGAGCACAACAACGAGCATGGCGACTCAGAGAAGACAAGAAGAAGCCTTTTTTAACATACTTTCATGTTGCTAGTTACAATGGTTCCATATTTCTCTTCTCTTGATGATTGTAATGGGGCCATCTACACTAATATTATGAAGAGGTAAAATTCGTTTTTTTTTCTTTGTGCGTAGGAGGTAATCTCTGAAAGTACTGGCTAAAATTTTTACAAAGCTGCTTTATTCCTGAGTGACGTAGGCTATATTTCATGTACGTAAGCGCAGCACTATTTCACCTGCTAATAAGCGATGATGTGCCCAACCTTACAGCATGATTACCAAGAAGTAACCTACTTTTAACTCTAACATTTGCTACGAAATTTAGCAAGCGTATTTCAGATCATAATGGAATAAATAAATAACAGCCTAATAAATACCATAAATCTCTTTTAAAAAATATCCATAAATATAAATAGCGTAATTGGCTTTGGCCGTTCTATTTAAAATAAATAAATCTCATGATAAAATTATGTAACATCCTCATAAGTATGTACTATCATCTGCAAGCCGTAAGATCTGTATCTTGAAAGAAGGGGTCTTTAAGTAGAGGTACTTAGGCATGTGCGACACATCCTGGGCTATCAGCCAAGTTACAAAATTGCTGACTGGATGTTTTTAACCACGGATTTATTCTCAACCGTAAACTGTATTTTATATAATCAAGGCGTCTACACGACCTTTGTCGATTCCTGAATAGGGGATGGTTTTAAAAAGTTACTGTGGCCGTGGAACACAGAGGGCAACTGAAGGAAATCACCTGTTTTCCTTCAATATGAATTAGATACAAATACAAATCATTTATTTGTTTGTGATAGATGATAAGTGTAAGAAAGAAGAAATATGACAGAAAAAGAAATGATCATCGATATTTAATATATTTATATACTTAAAGCTACAATATAAGTCGATGGAAAAGACACATTAGGGCGACGGCGTTGGTACGATAAAAGTGTGCTAAAGAAGTAATAGGAGACGTTGATGAAAGGGCTTAATTCGTACATCAACATCGATGACAGCATTACACTTTTCTATGACCTGCAAACTTCAGAACAACCTTTGAGTGGATTACAGTACAAAAAAGCTGAGAACCACAAGCACACATAAAATCCATTCAAAGCACAGATATGATGCTATATTAAATTTATTTGGAGGCACAGTATTATGACAAACTAATGTAGGTACCCTATATTTTGTCGCAGGTGTAATATTACAGAAGGTACCGCCAGGTCTGAAACCCGTATATTAATGTAACCACTCTCTTCAACGTAATTTAATTTTGTATCTATCCATTTTAACGCAGTGCTTCCCCAAAGTTCTCTGTAAACGAGTTACCTACGTAGAAAGCGGTAATTAATTAAAGCTATCAGGATAAGCAACGCCTCTATGGAATAGGGTTCTCATATTTAGTGGATATTGGAGTACTGACTCGTGTGTGTTTAGGATCATTCAAGGTTATTTGTTTATAATTTATTAGCTTCTAGCTTCTTCCAGTGGTTTAGCCCGCAAAATTTTTAACCCCCGTTCCATCCTCTTTGTAGATCTTAAGTGAATTTTGTAAAATCCTCTCTTAGTGATCGTTTACGTCTTAAAAGGAAACCATGTGCGTAAATTTCTCGCTGCTAGTTCCAGTAGTTTAGGCTGAGCGTTGTTATGTCAGTCAGTCAGATTCTCCTTTTATATAATTAGATTTAGATTTGTTATTTATTGTCATCGACCTTTATTGGCCCTGATGTTTGGGTTAAAATATTGTATAATCAAGCTACCTTATCCTATTTAAAATTTTAAATGATCTGTTTTTGTAACTGCTTTTATTGCTTTTCGGCAAATTATCATTAATATTCTTTTACACCGTAAAATTGACCAATATTTTCGAAAATATTACCCAACGTTGTGACAAAGATGGTCTCAATAAAAAAATAATCAATCAACAACCTTCATAGGGAAAGGTTTTTGATAGAGTTAAACCGTTGAATCCAATTGAGCTGGTCAACATTTGGGAAGCCGCGTGATGTCTACTCATTTTGCATATCACACTGTCTCAAGACGAGAATAATCTATGGTTGTTTGGTCGAAAATTATAAATGTATACGGCAGTAGATATATGTAAGTACGTAGTTCTTTGTCAATGGACTATAAACTCTGAATTTTAAAACCTATTTATGTTTCTACCATCCCTGTACAGCAACAAGTTATTTAGTATTCGCTACTGCTGCACTATTTCTTTGTTTACGAGAAGTGAATGCTCAATGATAGAATGTTGAAAAGCTTGAGATAAAGCTGTTTTATTTAGTAGCCAAGGAACTTGAGTATCTAAGAACCCCGAGGCCTACACAAGAGTGAAAGGACCAAAATAATTTAGAATTTTGTAATACAAATGTTTAGGAACAATTATGAATTCTATTTTTCTGAGAGTTTAGGCAATGACGTTGAAATAGGGATAACGATTGTCGAAAAATCAAAATGTAAAAAATGGACCATGCTGTGAGATGATTTCCGTAGCCCTTGAATGAGCATTGTAGGAACACAGAGTGGGTTTTAGTCCGTAAAAGTCTGATATTTCCCCCTAAAACCATAGAGAGAGAAGTTGAATTACTAAACTCGAAAAAAAAAACTGACACGTAACATTTTGAATGCTTTTGTAATGTTTAACCCTTCAGATACCGTCAATTAGAGACACAATAGTAAGACAATAGATGCGCGGCCACCGGGTGTCGCTTGGGGATTCATGAATTAAAATATGTTATTACTTAACAATTTAAGAATTTTGAGAAAGATTGAGAAAGTAAGTAATATAAAATTGACAATACCTTGAATCGTAAACATGATGGTTAAATCTCGAGATATATGAATTTAAAAATTAAATATTGCTCTTTGACTACATAGAAAAGCTTTTTAGTTCATTAAATTCCTTGAACTTTTGATGCTTTAGACAAATGTACTCTATCTATTCCGACCTCTAGTTATTACTGAACGATTTTGATGATTGTCTACGGTTACTCGATTTAAAGTCCACACATTTCTTTTACGTGCCAAATAAAGCAGTTTATTTATATATCTAGAAGGCTGCTCAAAATGGTTCTGCTCAATTTCATCTCACCTTACTCTTGTCAATTTTTTGGTTCCGAATTTATTTTCGTCTCCGGGAGACAATGCTGACATAAGGTTATTTCTATTTCCAGCGTAAGAGTAGGCGGGCTTACTTCCAATATTTGTTCTGTCTACATTAGATTAAAGAACACGTATCCTTTTCTCACCTAAAATAATATTATTATTTTCTTCATTTCGATCTACTATTTCCATGCTACGTGTTTTGATAATCAGAATTATTTTGTAAAACACTGGTAACCTTGTACTGTATTGCTAACATAATTAACAAAACCTTTTGTTCTATAACTTTTAAAAATGTATCAAATTTTAGTTCATCAGATCTTAGTACAAAAATAAAAATATTTAAATTGAACGTTCTAAATATTACAAAGTAAAAAAAAAAACACTTTTCGGCAATATTGCCGTGTCTCTAGGTATGCTATGATGTGGTTGACGATGGAGTACGCTTACCTAGAAGTAATCTATTCATTGTTTTCCTAAACTGTGTTTCCTGATAGTTTCGATTATGGGATCAGGAAACACAGATCCTAGTAGGGAATTTTAACTCCTTAGCTGTATTTACTTATTTAAGCTTCATTTTCGAAAGAAATATTATCAAGAATTGCTGTACTATGATTTTTGGATCCATTTTAAACAGCCCATCCCTCTTAGTTTTGGTTTAGTTTGTGACGTTTCAGTATCTTATGGCTTTAGTCAGTTACATGTTCTTTAGAAGGTTTGCTAAACGATCTTAGTATAATTTCTCTCTTTTTCATTATTGGAGCTTTAATATAACTAAATTCTTTGAAATATTACTTATTATATTTTCTGTAAATTCGTTGTATGTTGTCTATATTTTGTAATGTTCTTTTTATATACCAGCTATCTTTGTTTTGTTGTATGTACGTATAAGATTTCGACAAAATGTAAACATTGTTAATGAAATAAAAATAATAAATAATAAGTGGTTATTAACACTTACATTTGAGGAGAATTATTTTAATAGCTAAAAAATAGGCTTTGTCTAGTTTGGCTTGTCTGACCACCACTGCATGTATGTAAAAATGCTGTACATTTTTTGTCTAATAAACATTATTATAATCCCTACTTAATATTATAAATGCGAAAGTAACTCTGTCTGTCTGTCTGTTACGCTTTCACGCAAAAACTACTGAACGGATTTAGATCAAATTTGGTAGGTAGGTAGAAGAGACACTGGAATAACACATAGGCTACCTATAATTCTACTGCTGAGCACGGGTCTCTGCCCGCGCGATATAAACTGCAGTCCACGCGGGCGAAGCCGCGGGCGGAAAGCTAGTATTATTACTAAAAATAAAGTAAAGTAATAATTCCACTTACTTCTGTTTCACCATGCAGACATTATCTCCGTTGAGAGCTGAAGCTTCCATCACGATGACCACAGCACACACTATCACTACACACCATGATTTAGTCTTTATAGTCCTTAGCACTTTGTCTATAAGCACCATTTTAGCACCGTCGCCGATCCATGGTCCTAATGTCGTGGAGTCATTTTCGAGTGGTTATGGGCTCCTGTTGGTCAATAGAATAGTAAATTAATATTTTGGATGTGAGAAGTTTTTTTAGGGCAGATAAAGTTTAAAAAAGTAAATAAATGTGAATCTAGTAATTAATAATATTTTTTCCCTGCGGATTAAAATACAACTAACCTACGTAAAATATGATTTTGACTATTTGTATTTAAAAATTTGTTTTAAGTTCTACTAGTGTAGATTTTCGTATCAAAACAATAATGCAGCTGACAATATATATTAACGACAGATAAATCTGTTCAAACGATAAAATTGAAAATGGCTCTTTCAATAAACTCCATCAACCCACACACTGACGCAAAACAACCAGACCATTCAAGACCATATTCCCCCAAGTACACAAAGAAAAGCAAGAAATATTTCTATTAGTTCCATTGTCACTTTCTATGCTGACAATAATTTGTGTGACGCGTGACAGAATGACGGGGCTTCGGGTCAACTGACCGACGAGCTAGGGAAGGGGGCAGCTGAATTAATTGTAGCAATAACTGTGTGATACTGGGAACGTTTCGTAATACAGGACGTTAATCTATCTGATGTTATACGTCATGTGAATGACATTATATAATCCTTGATGCACTGAAAGAGGGCAGCAGTGAGAAAGAGTTCCTCTTCTTAGTCGTACTGGCGGAGTGGTCATGGATCATCTGGTAGGTCTGGTAGGTTTTTGCAAGACTTCTACATTTCTCTCTATTCGTGATACTGCGTGTACATTCATTGAGAGAATTTAAAATTGATTTAATGAAGTTAGTCCATCTGGTAGGTGATCGGTCAAATTTATCGAAGGACTGTCAGTCATTGGAAATTGGAGCAGATGGGTTCGTAAATAAAGACAAAGTATGTAGTAATTGAGCTGGACTGGATGTTAGACGCCAATAATGGAAAACGGGGCTAATGCAGTTTGAGAGTGCAAAAAATACATATCTAAAGTGTAAATTATGAATTGATTATAAGCTACGGACAAGATTTTTTCCAAGTACCTAATGATCATTATAAAGTCGCAATCGATGTGTGGATGATCTTTTCATCAAAGGCATAATACCACATATTTTCATAATGCTAACAGATACATGTGGACGATAATTATCTTTATTGTTGTGTCTTACCAAGAAGGAGAGAACCTTTCAAGACTCCAGGACTCCAGAGTCCTAAGAAATATTATAGTTAAAAAATATATATTTCCTACACCTAATTATATTAAAAAAGCTGTAAGTATCTAATGAGACAACATTTGACACATGCAAATGAGAGAATTTTTTGTGTATGTTAATGTGAAATTTTTACACCAGTAATAAGCAATATGGTTGTGTAACAAAAATCAGACAAAAATAGAATCTGTTTAGCAGCAAGGAAAGGTCAAAGTTCAATGTCCACGTAATTACTTTCATTCATAAAAGAAATCCTAGCAACCGTTGGACTTAGTTCAGCTTCCATTGCTGCTTCAGTTAGAATTAAAGCTTTATTAAATGTTTAAAAGCAAGCAATGGAATTTACATAATTAGCGTGTGCCGAAGGTTGTAGGCACAACAGTGCTATTTGTTTGTAAGAATGCCACTGTTACAAAATGCGATAATTTTATTCTCAAATAGTCACGATAATATTGAACTTGAAATACTTTCGACTCGCATGAATATACTAATTCATTGCACATGGTGCGTTTGGTTCGTTCATTCACACATTCTTTCATTATCTCTCCGTGAACTATGAAGTTAAGTTTCTTATTTCTTTTATACGTGACTCTTTATCTATTTTTTATCCTGCATGTGAATGTTACCCACGCCACATTTTAATTCAAATTCATAATTGAATGAAGCAAGTCTAGTGTTTTTTTTTCTGGTTTAATTTTTATTGTGATACACATATTAATTCATGAATCCCCAAGCGACCACCGGTGGCCGCGCATCTATTGTCTTACTATTGTGTCTCTAATTGACGGTATCTGAAGGGTTAATAAAGATTCATTTGCTCAAACACATAGATAGTAATGGTAAAAGCTAAAGCTACACGAAATTAAAATTTTCTTCAGTTTTTAGCAATTTGCAAAAAAGCTAGAGTCAAGTTGTATTGTAAATACAACCAAGTATTTGCGATCCTAGCTAAGCCATTAAAATTAATTTATTTTATTAAACAAGACAGACACACTTATTTGGTCAAAGTTTTAACTAACAATTTTTATAGTCGATTCCACCCCATGCAATGTTCTTAAAAATGTCTCCTATACATTGAATTCTTCTACACATCTCATTGATGTGTGTGTACGCGCGCGGCTGTCGTTTCGCATGCGTGCGCGCAATTGGGCAGGATGCGTCGATTGGCGCGTCACAACTGCTTTATCAATAGTGCCGTCGACCTCTTTCTGAATTGTGAATGAAAGCCAGCTACTCAACTTAACTTGATTTGTTAAATTGATAGAGATGCCGAGTGTCGAGTGGTATTTCAAGATCTTTGTGTTGAGTTACTATAGGGGCAGTCTGGGGACAGTATCTGGAACTGGATATCTTGCCTCTCAGCTGCAGTATTTAAGGTTTATTCTTGTTTCAACCAGGAATTCCTCCAAGGGGAACTATTCTGTGAACAGGATTAACCCTTAACCAACTACTATCGGTCTTACATAACCCAGTAATATTATTTTATTGGGAAAATTACAAACGCATATTGACACATTGGCATCGCGAGCATATTGAGGCCTAAAGTGCGCGCGCTTAATTTTGGTATGCAAAAAACTTACTTTAGCGGTCTGTAAGATCAATGGTAGGTAGTTAGGTGACTACATTTATAGTATAATGAAATAATTATGGCGCGCTGGTTAGGAATTAAACTTTCAGATGAAGACAGCAGTAATATAAAACATGGTTGAAAGATTATTTTGTACTAGAAAATAACCACGAAATCGATCCAATTATCGAAGTATTTTTGTTGAAACAACTTTATGCAAACATAAGTTGATTATTTAATTAATGGTAGAATAGAATACAATAGAATAGAATAGAATAAACTTAGCAATAACAATAACAATTTTACTCACTATCAATTTTTTTTTTGTTAAAGCGAGGGTAATGCAGTGGGCTGCAATATTGTTACTACTAACATAATTTATTGTTTGCTATGCTAAGCACTGTATATTGTGGCTGTTAATTTTCCCTAATAAATAAAATGAAAAATTAAGGGTAAGCTTCTAATTTAGGTATCTCTAGTCCTACATTTAATTTTCAATGATGTATTGGTTAACATATTTTATTCTCAAGTATTCATAAAATATAAAATTTATCTTCGGCTGTGATAATTATTTTTTATTATAACAATATTTTGCCAGGGTCTTATAGACCGGGGATAGGGAAGTAAGTCAGTTTCTTTAATTTTATAATAATAATTATATTGTGCGATTTTGGATGATGTGAAGAGACAGGAAGATTCTTTTTATTATTTCAAATACATATTGTAAATGAATTCTATGAATACAGTACTATTATTTTAACACATATACATAGCTACATATATATTTGACGAGATTAACTGGGAGTAAAGGGGTCCCATTTATTTTATGAGCACCGCATGTGACTACCGGATGAAGATTGTTTAGATGAGGGGTCCATCAACTAGTTACTGTAAGTGTTCGCTGACAAAATATTATAGATATTTATTGTTAGCATCTGATTGATTGAATATAAAATTTTATGTGTTATCGCTATGGCAGGTTGAAAACAATGCGTTATTGGATCTTCCTGTCTATGATCATAACGAGGACGGACATGGTAATAGCTATCGAAATGATCTTTGTTCGAAATTTATCATCAACCCTTTAACTGCCTATGTCGGATATATCCATATATCCTGGGACGCACATCCACGACCAAATAATCCATCATGTCACCTTATAAGGATTGAAGAGCTAAATGAAATGAAGTACTCAGGCGCAAACATACGACCCTGGCAAATGGGACGAGCAAAACACTCGTCGGACCTTCCGACACGCAGTTAAAGGGTTAAGTATCTAGAAACCTAGATAATATCTACTAAATATCTGTGTTTCAAAATATAGAAAAAAAAATGTTTTAACGTCCGTACTCTTACGTAAGATCAGTTGTATGAAAAATAGTAAAAATTTAAGAGCGTTCATCTTAAGAATTTGTTCACAATGTCGTGTGGCATACATCAAGAATATTCTATTGTGCTTAGACCTATTTTTTTAAGTCTTTTCGTCCAAGAATAAAAGACGTTTTCATATTTTTTCTCTTTTGCTGTACAAAGGTTGTCATGCTCACCATTGTTATTACTCAGAAGATAAATGATTGAAGAAACGGCCTGTAAGCTATTAAATTTAACTAAGCGTTCTATCAATCTAGCACTACAAACTCAAACTCAAAATCATTTTTTCACATAGTCCTACACGAGCATTCATAAAACGTCAGAAGCTAGCGCACGATTCCATAAAAAAAAAAAATACAACTATCACACAACGCTGTCTAGTCGTAAGCTAAGCAGAGCTTATGTTATGAGTACTAAAAAACTGATAAACATACTTATATATTTCTAAATACATATCTATATATATAAAAATTACCCCCGTTTTCCGTTGTCACGACTTGGCATGAAAACGGCTTGACCGACCTTTTGGTAGAGTAGGGTAGAGTAGGGTAGAGTAGGGTAGAGTAGGGTAGAGTAGGGTAGAGTAGGGTAGAGTAGGGTAGGGTAGGGTAGGGTAGGGTAGAGTAGTAGGGTAGAGTAGGGTAGAGTAGGGTAGATTAGGGTAGAGTAGGGTAGAGTAGGGTAGAGTAGGGTAGAGTAGTAGGGTAGAGTAGGGTAGAGTAGAGTAGAGTAGAGTAGGGTAGAGTAGGGTAGAGTTGGGTATAGTAGGGTGGAGTAGGGAAGAGCGGGAGCGAACCGCGCGGGCAAAGCTAGTTGTAGATAAATTACACCCAGACACAGAACAAATGATGGTTGCAATTTGTTGAACACAAAACTAAAATCTATCCACAAACTTTCGCACTACACTTCTTTATCATTATTTTTCCAGACAGATGTACAACCAAATCATTAGTTAATTGTGTTCATACAGCAATGTTGCTATCATAAAGGATGTGGACTATTTAGATAGGTGCACAAGTTGCGCAGTTGCAAGCGCTTATATTCATTTGGTTCAACATTGTTATGAGCTTCCATCGAGTGTGGCTTCCGTCTGGGGTGACATAATACCTTATTGGTTAGTGGAATAACATTTACTGAATTGATTGCCGTATTCCAATTTTCATTGAATTTTAATATAATGGTTTTTTTAGGCAGAAAAACCACCCAATCGGAGGAGAGGAAGGAAAAACATCCCCCGCTTTTGGGTGGAGCGGGAAATAGTGTCAGACTTTAAAGGCTAAAAACCCACTCCTGTTCCGTCGTTGCTTTTACCAGGCCCGAATTTTCCCTTCAGAACCTTGGCCTCAGTAGGCTACGACCCTGCTGGACCCTACGGTTTGCTGACAAACCCTTGAGGCGAAACAATACGCGCTGTTGACGTCTTGAGTTCGGTCTGAACGATTACAGGCCGGTCGATGGCGAGCTACCCATTGCTCGCCGTCCGTAAGCCTATCTTAATAATATAATGGTGGTTAGCGAATACTTGTGGTCTTTTGTATAACCATATTATTATTGGTTCTTGTAATACAAGTGGTCGAATGATAATGGCTCTGACTTACTAGCTGTACACTGGTTGCGACTATAAACTCAACCAGATGCATTACTTATTGTTATTTATTTCATCACCACTGCTCTCAAAAACTTTGGAGGAAAACATCGTGAGGAAACCGGCATATCCTAGAATCACAAATTTGAAAATATGTGACATCCACAAATCAACACTGGGCCTGCGTGGTGGATTACGGCCCATTCTTTCTTCTATACAGGAGACTTGAGTCTCAGCAGTAGGAAAATTAAAAGGCTTATTATGCTATTATTAGTCCTACTAAGATTGATCTTTTGTACAGTCTTATTATTTTTGGTCCTTGTAATTCTGGACTTAATTTTTAGGAATAAGTTTTTTTTCACGCAGGATTTAATTTGATCAACTCTCCAAAGACTAACGCTACGATACTTTCTTTGCTACAAAGTTCGTCACGGCAGTTAAGATTTTATAATCACATTAAGTATTGAAATTCCGTTCACCCCTTCACGAAGACCCCCCGGAAGAATTAAGCTACATTAACAAAGTTATGTAGCGTGTTAATGTATTCGGGTACCCTCGTTATTGACTCTTTAAAAGGATAATTGATTACTTGGTACGGGAATGTAATTATAGGGGTTGATACTGAATATTAACTGGCACATCAAATTTTATGTTAGGGTTTTTGAAATTCTTCAATGTTTTGAGTTAAAATGTTAGCCTCAAATTCTGGAATAGGCGAAAATAATTCCTGGTATAGTTATTTCCATTTTCTACCAAAGATATCTTTAAATTTAACTTAAAATAACCCTCACCAGTTCTTTGGGAAAACTCCGTGAGCGCCGTTATCTCCGTAACTGAAAACTTTGCTTCGGTATTGGCAAGTAAATGAGACTTGGTATTATTTTAGAAACTTTTAGGAAATTATAATAACCAAAAACGGTTTGATAACACAAATAAATCGGAAAATTACTTTCTCAAGCTTATTTAACAAAAGTCATCAAAGAAAATTCGCAACTTCTATCGATCTTACAAAATCTAAAGGCAAAATAATAATGGCTGATTATTCAACAAAAGCTTTGAATGTTATACACAAAGCAGATGCTATTTGGGTCACCAGCGTACTGAACTGAAGATTAATTGGCTTAATGACTAAAGCATACACTTGACCACTCAAAGCGGGTATAAAAATTATCGTCGTAAGTTCATAACCATTTGAGCATTCATGAGCGGAGAATTTTGAACCTCTTTGTCATTTTTGTAGCCATTGTGTGACTTGTTTTTCTAGGTTTTGGTAAATTACGAGTTCAACTTTAATTGCACTAGGTTTTGACGTTTTATAAGTGCCTATGTAAAATAAAATATATTGACTTTGAATTCATTTTTTTATAAAGATAAAATGTAAACAGGTTAAGCATCGTAGTTAATATATTTTTAATTCTACACTGTTTACTAATGTACGTTTCTTTGTTTCTTTGTGAAAATAAACTATTAATGTTATTATTAAGTTTTAACTTACAACCCGCTACTTTTACTCATAAAAGACAGGTGGTTTTTCTGTTTTACAACATTAAATCATCAATTTATTTTAAATGGTATTAAAATAATATGTCCTTTTAACATAATTTATTAATTTTGCATCATAGTTGCACTGTAGTTGCTTGGTCAATATTTTAGGTTCATGGAAAAAAAAAGCAAATCGGTCCATAAACGACGGAGTTCTGAGGTAGCAAATATAACAAAAAAAAAAAAAAAAAAAACAACTGAATTGAAAAACACCAACAGTTTGCTACTAATTTCTCACAAATTAGATAAAATTAAATTAAAAAAAATGTATAAACGAACTAACCGCAACTTTAAAGTAGACTTTTAATTATGTTTGTATTGTGTACTCACAGAAAACCGCCCAAACCACATGAAACTAACACACACAAGTTCACAAAAGTACCAGGCAATCAGGAGAGTAACGGAGCGCGAAGCACATGTGACGCGCGATACAGTTAGGACGCGACTGGGATACGGGACAGATGGGACTTGTTTAGATAAAAATATCGATAAGTAAGGGTTGTTTACTTTAAACGAGATTTTAAAGCAATTTTTGAACGCTTTAGGCAATTTTACAGTTTGTGTGCTTAGGATTTTTAGGGTTGTTCTATATTTAAATTTTGGGTAGTGACATTGACAGGAGATTTGATTTATTGATGATTCGTTGAAGGAAGAAAATGAATTGTTGATCTTATGAGCCGAATCAAGTTTGCATAACAGCTTTTTTGTGTAAGTATATGTTTTTCAGTCAAACTAATCTGGAAATAAAGAATCAAGTTATTAGACTCACTAAATGGAAATATTCGAAAGAGTAACTTCGAGTCGAGTCATCCTGGAATACAAAGGTAACTGAAAAAAAACCAGGTGTATTTTAGTCATTAAAGTCTGATACTGTCTCACTCCACCTCCAACGGAAGGAGTTATTTAAGAAAAAAATAATATCAGAAGTAAACACTATCAATTTTCCATGATATACCACGAAATCCGCAATAAAGGAAAGTTGTTTGGATCCAGATTCAATATGAACGGGCGTGATCGATGTGGCATACACTATCTACTTACTTTTATTGATGTTTACTTGAAGTAAACATCAATAAGAGCACAATCAGAATTACTACTATTACTTATATTATTATACTATTTATATTACAGTTAGAATTCCTTTTTATCTCGGTTGTACATAATGTAAATCATAATTTTATTTACTTTATACTTGAATAAAATTTTATTATTATTATCATTTATTTATCTCAGGACCCTAAGGTCCTGGACCTTTGGAAGGCGTACGAGAAGCCGAAACCAGCTCGCAGAGGTCCTTTTAAACGCTTTTAATGATGGATTGTGGTACCAACCGGCGATTATCTCTGTATGTGCTATGCTAATGCATCCAAGGACAACCCCCGGTTGAAGAGAAACTTGCAACATGTGGAAAACTAATATAAGGCTATGGTTTTTGGGGTCTTAAGTGGACTGGTGACCAGGAACTATGTTATTATTATTATAGAATTCAACATCAGACCTTAACTTCATATTTTAGTTCAAACTTTAGCAAAGTAACCGTCAGATTGTTAATATCCTTGAATTTCGTTGCTGAAGCGAATTTCCGTTCGCTTGCTTTCAGATTACTGCTAACACGTAGGGTGGAAAGAAAAATCGTCTTCGACAAATCAGTGTGTCAAACACTGTTTCTTGGTCCATTTCCTGTATATAAGTAGGCTTTTAGGTGGTTTGATATGTATATTTCTTTTAACGAGCCACTTATTTTTCTCGTAGGTCTCGGGTTCAAACCCAGCCAGGCGCTTTATTTTGTATAATTAATTTCATTACCACTGCTCTCAAAACAGTGAAGAAAAAAATCGTGAGAAAACCAAAAATTCAAACATATTTTTCGTCCGCGCAATGTCCTTGTAAAACTGCACAAATCTCACTAATACACTGTTTAACCCTTCAGATACCGAATTAATTAATTAAACTAGTAATGAATACTAAGATAAGTTTCGCTCTTCTATGACACATATCATTGTTTAACTCAGGAAAGTGAAGTTTATCTACACCAATATTATAAAAGAGGTAGCGTTTTTTTTCTCTCTGAAAGTACTGGTCCGATTGAGAATATTTTTTCACCGATAGAAAGCTGCTTTATTTCTGAGTGGCATAAGGTATATTCTATGTGTGCAGATGAAGCCACGAGCTAAAGCTAGTCTAGTATAATTTAATAACATCCTTTAATTGTATTGTAGACGTGCTAGTGATTGCCTCTTCAATTTACGATGACCTTCATTCTTGCTACTATCTAAAGCATAATTAATACTTTTATATCGTTATATCTACTTCTTTTTCAGTGGAATTACTTAGTAAATATTTTTCATGTGCATATTAAACTCAGTACTGAAGATTGACACCTATATCTTGCTTTTTCCTGATTTAGGTAAACAAGTTCGGCGTCTTATTGGCGGGCTTCGGGCTTGGGATCCAGTTGTTTACGAAAACTACAGATTATTGCTCTCGCGAGATTGAATTCTATTCCATTCTACTTTCTATTAGGGGAACATAAATGGGGAGCGAACAATGACATTCTTAATGGAAGCCCTAGTAATTTAAGAATAAAGTATGTAATAATAAAAAAATAGCTAGAAAAATTAGACCCGATTTGTAGATGTCATTGGTCAGTCCAAAGTTTTAACGTTATCTTAAGAATTTTATTAATTAAATTATCTATAACAGTTCAATTAAAAGAGAAGAGTAATGTAAAAACTTTAATCATGATGAATTTATTTCAACCGTCCGCCCCTATAAGCATCTCCTAAGCAGCATATTTAACACCAAAAATGTACTAGGGTCTCATGAAATGAAAGAGACGGCGTTGAGCATGGGCAAAGTTGGCGTCACAGCGGCGCCGTCATCCGCCCCTTTATCGTCAAGTGTTGACACGCCATGTTATCAGCAGGAGAATGTTCACCAGGGGATGCAATGTTTATTTGTTAAAGAGATATTAAAAGCGCGTTTGAGACCCATTGTGTGTATTTTGCAAGCTATTGGAAGTGATTTCTGTGGAGGAACTGTATTACTCTGTAATTTTATTTTATTTTTTTCTTGGGATATTTTATTTACTATAAGGTATAAAAATTGTTTAACCAATTTTACGTGATTGCGCGTTTTTACGTAAATCACCAAAAAAATATCATACAAACGTGTGTACAAAACGACAATTGAGCGTTTTTTAAGAACATTAAAGTTGTAGAGTCTACAGATCGGCGCTCAAGGGCAAAATTCAATAAAACGGTTTTATTAGCTTCAAATGTCTTTATCAAAGTAATAAACCTTATATTTTCTTACGTTTCATATAGTAAAAAAAATATATAGTTCTTAGTATTATACAAAAACACAGACTACAAACTATCCAAAACTACTAGGCAAGCAAAACACGTAGAAGATGTAAATAGTGGAAAGTTACGTCACTAAAGCACAATATCGAAACAATTTCTGAAGTACTAGGCTACCAAGAATCGTAAGAGGTAATTCTATTGTAACTCCGGGCGCCACTACGTCGGTGGATGCATGGCGCGGCTCAATGGCTAATGGAATCAGCAGGGGCACGCAGGGGACTGTAGATAGGGTGCATTGTTTACTTTGCATGCCTTTGTGGAACTTTGCTATTGATAATAAAATTATAATAATTTAGTTTTAATGGAGTTTTGTCCCACTACGTTACTTTTGTTACTTCCTAAAATCGAATTACCTACCTATCGTAAAGTCTTCTGCAAAAATGAATATAGCACTGAATTGAACATTGTTTCCTTTGTAGCGTGGAAAAGTAACAGGGTATTAGTTTATATAATCGGCATCAAAGGTACCAGGCTATTAGAAGTCAGTCGATAGATCTACATAACAAATTGCAGTGGACGAGTGAGGTAGTAGTACTTCTTGTCTTGTGAAGTCACGTGAATAAACCGTTACTATCTGATTACTAATATCATCTGCAACATTGTTAAAACTGAGCCTGTGAGACAAAAAACCTATCAGACTCAAGAACTTTTTAAGAAAAAAAAAAATGGAGAATTATATCCACAATAAACTATTCTAATTGGCAACGTGTATTTATAACTATAAAAAGTTAAACCAGGTGGAAGTGGAGGATCAGAAATTGATCAATACTAATAAGACCACAGGTACTAGGGAATCAGAATTTGTAAGAGATTAAACGTGGGCGCCTGTCAGTCGGCAAACATGGTTGGTGTTCATGTTTGTAGGAGGGAGGGCTCTGCTTGACGGATTGGCTTCTATCCACTTTATTGTTTGAATTATAAATTAAGACTTAGTGTAAAATTAACCACTTAAAAACGAAATATAGGAATATTTTTCAATAATAAATTGACATTCGTGGTCAGTTACTTATTCTCCATAGTGTATTTATTCTCAAAAAGAAATCAACCAACGAAACAAATAAAATAACTATTTATACGGACTAAATTGCTATCCACAGATAAGAAATAAAAATCACGATTCAAGAATTTTCTTTAGAATTTATTGAATTGAAATTCAATCACAAGTACCAGGAGAAGAGAAATTTGAAGAAGTTTTGTCGAATTAACTTCATGGAAATAGCCGGAGCCTTCGCTTTTAATTTAAATTTATACGCGCCAACGACAATACAATATTATCAACTTTGGAGATACTTTAAATGCTTTCTGGAATGAGGTTCTAATAATAAAACCTTACACCATTCTATGCTTTGAACCGTTTCATAATTAAATTATTACGATGTGATGCTAATAGCAAAGAAAAAAATCGTATCTATAAAAAAAAAACTATGGTATTGAAAAGTAAAAGGTTGGAAGTTAATTCACAATAATTAAGATTAAAAATTTGATAAACATTTTTATACAATAGGTATTTCTTTTGTAGATAGACATTTAATTAATTAGCAAACACGTGTTGTACATGTATTATCATTGGTCCTTCGAGCCGGATATAAACCAGAAACCTGTTGGTGCTGTGCTTGTTGCACCAATGTCTTCTGTTGGATACACTGGTCTGCTTCGATTGAAGAAGAATAAAATTCTTGTCAAAAGCAACGTAATACTGAAACTGACTCAATAAGAAACTAAATGGTTTATTTTGGCAAGTTCCCGTGTTTGTGAAACGGTGTAGTTCTGAACAAATACGCGTAATTCATGTAAACAGACGTGTTTGAAGTTCAAAGGGATATCAAAGGAAACTATAAGTTATATAAAAAGCCCTGCTGATTCGAATTCTAAGGTTTCTCTTTGGAGTAATTGGAAGTATTTTCTTTATATACAGAATAAAAACATGATTTTCATATGTATCTGGAGCATGTTTCAGAGATAAAGAACGATCAAGATTTTTATCTTTCTAGTCTTCGAAAGGTCATCCAAATTTAATATGTTCAGTTCAGAACGAGATCAAATACGCCTCGTACGTGTCTTTCTTGCGGTGCGGCTGAGAAAAAATATAGTTTTCTATGCCGTACCGAGGCCGTAGATTCAATTTGGTTTGGTGTATAAAAGAGATGAATATTTATCTAATGTGCTCTATTAGAAAAAGTGTTTTAAGAATTATTTAAAAACTTATAAAATATGTCATCATCTTTCTGCACTAGTCCCGTTTTATTTGGGGTCAGCGCAACACGTTTTTTTCTTCGTTTAAAATATTTACAGAAAATAAATAAAGGATAATAATAACTGTTCTGAGAAAGATCATGTAGATAGAGGAAAATGAAATTTCTCCTCATAACATCTACTAGACCGACTATAAATACGCTACATTTGCTACATTGACTTGGTTTGATCCGTTAATGTAGCTAAAAAGTAGCCAAAAGACTAAGAAACAGTCCACGTTTTTCCAAAATGATAAGAATAATAGCTTTCAAACAAGGTCTTAAATGCTCCGTTACGTACCACAGGAATCGAAACAAAAAATGAGAGCTGCTGTCAATGTGTTCATAAGGCTTTATTTTCTACACGTAAATACATAGTATAAAATAGAAACATAAACAATAAAGCTGTGATCACTTACGTACCCAGCTCAAAATCCTGCAAAGCTAAATTGGAACTGGCTTTCGTCGTAACTCTGGTGATATGCTGACACTACTAAATGTAATCCTGAAATAGCCGGGTAGCACAGCGGCCGACCACGTAGAGGACTATAAATATTGATAGTCAACACAATCAGTCTAGTTTCAAAATAAACTAGGTACCACTGGAAATTATGGAGTATATGTAAGGTATTAGGGATGCTTATAATACAATAAATCTGATTGGGTAATTAAGGAAGACAGTGAATTTCCAACAGCTCTCTTTTCTGAGGTCAATCTAATTCCGCCAAGTCCGTTCCATCATCGGACCACAAGATGTACGGCGTTGCGTCACCGGTACATGGTAAACTTCCCACCCATACGCACAAAGCCGTTTTGGGAACACATTTATTGTGCGTACAGCTAAGGAGTGGAATTCTCTGCCGAAGTCTGTGTTTCCTGATAGCTACAACTTTGGGATCTTTAAATCAAGAGTGAATAGGTTACTTTTAGGCAAGCGTGCTCCATCGTCGACCACATCATCGCTTACCATCAGGTGAGATGGTGGTCAAACGCGAGCCTATCAATAATAATAAAAAGGTAGTTTTTTTTGTGTAATATAAATTTGTGTCAATTGCAGCCCCACCTGATGGTAAGCAGTGATGGAATCGTTGATGGTGAATCGCACTAATTTATAAAGAGCCTATACCTTCACGGAGACACCTAAATTATAGTCGGACAGAAAGAACGCTGCAGGCAAATTGTTCCAAGCTTTCGATGTATGCGGTGTAAACGACAAGGCAAATCCCTTAGTCCAGACCGTCGAGGTGTTAACAACGTAAGGGAGGACACTCACTAAATAATTTCTCCCTCTCTAGGTTAAATGAGAAGGAGCGGTAGAATTTTTCTTACTGCAACACCCCCGTACTTCCTGCTCTTTGCTCATCCACGCCACGGTGACAGTCTTTCACTCAAAACTGTAATTGTTTCTTTAAGTAAAAGCCATTTTTATTTCTGAAGCGTTAACTATCGCAGATTAGCAACTTGGCTAAGGGTACTGCCCTTAGCCAAGTTGCTAATCTGCGATAGTTAACGCTAGTAGAAAGCTTCAAAATGTACGGAAACGGCGTAGCCTCAACGCTCAGTCACGTGGTCAGAACAAAAAAATTGGCGGCAAGGTCAACTCGAAGCGTTCGACGCAAGCGAAACAGTTGTAACTTAGCTATTGATGTAGAAATAGTGGATAAAGTAATTTCGACAATCTGACAGTCAATTTGAGATTTTATTTATCTAAGGGCTTGATCTCAATTGTAACCCATAAATAAGTCATTAAATCAAGAGGGTCAGACATATTGCTCGGTCCATATAACGCTGGCTCAATTAATACCTATCTATAACATAATCTTTTGTGCTGAGCCCGCATGCCGTGGGTCAGTTTGATCGCTATCTTTATTTTTCTATTATAGTTATCTTGTTTTCTGGTATACAGGGTGATTAACATAAAGGCCGGTTGCTTATGTAACTTTAATTATTATCTTGTAATTTTTTTTTCGTATTCACTTTCAATACTAGATCATACGCTAAAAATCTGCGTTGTTTTAACAATCTTCTACTGTTTTGTCTTTCCCATATTTTAGATTTTGTTTCTCCTTCCTTTCTCATACAGTTCATTCTTCTGTCGGTTGAGCTTTTTTTCGATATCAAAAGCTATACTGATATCAAGAGCAAGCTTATACCACATTTACACTTCCGTTTAATTGCACCAGTCAGTATGCATTTAAGCGTAAGTTTCAAAACTTTTTTTATACGCTCATAATATCATATCACTAATAGCAGAGACGTAAGATCTCATTGTTTTATGTGAATATATAGATATTTATGAGCATCCCTCTCTGAGAAAGGAGCCCTGAATCCCAACAGCGGTAACATTACAAGGCCAACTAAGCTATTTACTTATGAGTAGGTATTTATTATATTAAATATTTATGTTTATTTTAGCCACATATTTATTTTATTTAAGTATACATATTTTTATATACCTATTGCTTTTTTTATGTACCTAGCATGTAATCTCTCCAGTACTCTTGGGTTGATACCAAATACATTAAATTCTTCTTTATTTAGCACGAAGCTTTAATATATACATGAATACTCGGGTGCATCAAGCCTGCCAATGCAATGACAGTATGTCGTATAAGGTGGCATTTTTGTAGAGGTTTGGTAGGAGTTCGCTGTTACAATGTAGATCATAAGAGATATAGTTGATTTGTGAACAAAAAAAAAAACTCGTTTAAGTATTTTTGCTTTATTTTATATCACAATAACACGCTAAAATCTCAAGTTAGTTTTATGCTATTTACAAAAATATATAAATTCTTACAATCTAAACTTTTTATAATAACAATGTTTCAAACAATCTTTATTTATGAACCCTGAGAGAGATAGATTTAATATTATAATTAAAATTAATATAAAATATTAGACACAACATGTAAAAAAAATAAGATATAACTTTTAATTCAAATATAAAGGATTCAAAGCAAATAAAAAAAATCATTGCTTCACTTCAGTGTCTTTAATTTCTTCTTGCTTTTTAATTTATTTTTGCTTGCTTTTCTTTTTAAATCATGTTCTTCAAATACTAAATGAGATGCCATAAAGCTACGGGTATCATCCTGTATTATCTTACCGCCAACGCATAGTAAAAACAGTAGTAAATGCAGAGGCCAGTAAAATAGTGACAAAACTTGCGACGTCAAAATGGCGGTGAGCTGCGTTGTAGAAGCCGCCGTAGACTTGGAGGCCTGCTGTCTCGATGCTGAAACATAAAAGATTCTGTAAGTGACGTTCATTATGACAAAGTTAGAACGGAATCCTTTGTAGGTCTTCTTTAACACACATTCAGCATGACGGATTTGGTCCGTCCAAACCAAGGTCATTGTGGCGACACACGCACAAACGCAGGATCGATCATTGTGGCGACACTTAGGGGAGGCCTATGTCCAACAGTGGACGTCTGTCGGCTGAAATGATGATGATGATGATGATGAAACCAAGGTCACTCAGCGTAAATGACGGCACTGTTGACACAGCGGTTGTGCGATTACTGCTGTCTATGCTGCGTGTTTCGGTTTCGATTCCTGCACGGAACACATTTATTTGTATGGCCTACAGATAGGTACGAGTCTGAGTGTCTTGTGTATGTGAATTTACATGTTTGTGAACGAATCTATGATATAGGAGTAATTGCGTGCATGTAATCTATGATATAGGCGTGGGGCAAAGTTTGCTTGAACAAAATGTGTAAAGTGTTTTGAGAACACATTTATTTATTGTGTGTACAGCTAAGGAGCAGAATTCCCTGCCAGAGTCTGTGTTTCCTGGTAGCTACAACTTAGGGATCTTTAAGTGAATTGGTTACTTCAAGGCATTCGTGCTTCATCATCGGCCACATCATCGCGTACCATCAGGTGAGATGGTGCGAGCCTATCAAGAATAATAGAAAAATGACTGTATTCTATATCAAAAACTAAATATTTTCTTGTACACAAACCATGTGAAGGCCAAAAGGAAAAAAAAAAACAATGGAAAGTCAACATAAAAGGGATCTAACCCCGTGATATTTTGGTAGCGAATGTCAATTCCTTCCTTAACACAATTTTCCTTTGTCGAGAGAAAAGGACCAAGGTAAGATTGTTTTAGTGTTTCTTTGAATTAGGTTAAGCTAACATCGGCCTCATTCAGATGTGAAAAAATACGAGTACTTTTATTCGTTGAACGCTTGGAAAGTTTTGACATAAATCTACCATTATTGTTATGATTCATCACATCATCATCATTTCAGTCAAAAGACGTCCATTGCTGGACATAGGCCTCCCCCAAGTGCCGCCACAATGAACGGTCCTGTGCGTCTCGCATCCATCGGATTCCTGCAACCCTTACCAGGTCATCGGCCCACCTTGTAGGAGGCCTTCCAATGCTACGTCTTCCGGTACGTGGTTTCCTTCGTGGTAACCTATCGGCCCCAACGGCAATCTGTTCTGCGAACAATGTGCCCTGCCCATGTTTGATGATGATTAGATCCCCGTAATCAGTACAATATTATACAGCTTAAGTTTGATTGTTTGGTTCAACGCGCTCATGTCAGGAACTTCATGCTTCATGGGGGATTTGAATTAAGAATCCTTTTAGTATTGTATAGCCCAATTTATCGAAAAAGGCTATAAACATGGCAACACGCTATAGTCAATAGGATCAGAACAGTGATCTAAGACGCAAGTGGAACCGTAAGGGTTAGCTAGTATTCACGACGCCCTGAAACGAAGGCAAAGAAGTAAAAGGAGTGACTCGCTCTGCTCAAGAGTGGAAGAAGTCATTAGATGATTGCCCACCTTAAAAACCTTAAGTTTAAACTTTAGGAGCTCCTTGACCCCGACCGACACTTATGAAAATGCACTCGTTTAGGGTAAATCTCAGGTTATTTACAGTTTAAAACCTTTATACTAAAACACAGCTAGATTGTCTTACCTGAACTTGCAATAATCTCCATCGTAACTCCATCCCAGGTATTCTCCGGTCCTTAAGTTTTCACTCCTGAGCCAGTCTTCCAGAGGTCTGAAGTAGTCTCTCAGTGCTTCACCGTTCAGCCTGCCTTCACCGATCGTCTCTTGAAGAATTTGGCTCCAGGGGGCTGAGGAGCCACGCTCCATGATGCGTCTGGAATCAATGGAAATACTTTTAAGTATTTACGGAAAAAAGAGACTGAAGGATATATCATCATCATCAGCCTTTTTAATATTCCTGCAACTGAGACTCAGGTGTCCTCTTTAGGACATCAACCTCGTACGCCTTTCAAATGTCGCAGACCCCAGAATTCTGAGACAAAACGATACCTAATTCGATTTTTATTTTTTTATTACTGCGAGAGATGGAAGGAGTGGAGGAAGGCTTTGGCCCAGGAGTGGGACAGAACAGGCTAACAAAGAAAAAATATACTGCATGCCTATTACAGTGTAGTATTTTTTAAGTTAAAATATTACCTCAAAATTGTGTGTGTTAAGTTCGTCTACGTATGTACATGAAGTTTCAATAAAAACCATATCGATTGAACCTTGAAAGGAAGAAATGAGAAAACCAGGCTGAAACATGATGCACACCACGTATAATATCAAAACCATAAGCCTTCGTAACCTACAATATCGGATTACTCAAGTAAGCCTGCCTGACTCACATAACACCGTTAATTCAGGTAGGGTGTCAACTGTAGGTAACACGAAACCAGGAACATGGTTATATAATTCTTCACAGCAAGACAATGTAGAACCGGGGCTACCAAACCAAATTGTGTAACAGTAAGGCTTCCTAGATTCTGATTATGTATGCACTGGACCTTTCCGGTATGATATTGGTATGTGGATTAATAGGGACTTTGTGATGACTGAAAATTTATTCCTTTACACTTGTGTTGTGCGCTGTGTGTGTAATTTTTAATAAGTTGTGAATTGGAAATTATTTCAAAGATTGGTTACTCTGTTTTTCAGGTTTCAGGCTTCAGTTACTCTATATCTATATATATATATAATATGAGTTGATAAATATTTTGAAAATACAATAAAATTGAACACGGTAGGTGGAGCTGCAACTGGGTGTTTAATTTATTTTCAGACGATAAGCCTTCTGGTAGGACAACGTTTGTCGGGATCACTAGTTAGATAATAATTATATAAAACATTCTACCAAAAAACTTCTTCCAAAAACTTTCAGTCGAATTGAAAATCTTTTCCTTTTTGCAGTCGGTCAAAAAATAAATAAATTGAACATTCAACCAACTTTAATTTTCCTTACATGGGTAAGAGGTTATCTTGGGTTGGAATCCCAAATTTACTATTTAGGAAGGCAATCTTTACAATTTTGTGCAGTTAAAATGGACGATAGGTAAGACAGCGGGTTGCAAAGTCTATATAAAGATATAGACTTTGCACCATATTTGGTTACAGCCTAAATATTTAACTCCAAGATTACGCGATCTCGCAACACACTCAACTTATCGTTATATATCAGTTTTATTGCTTCAATCTCCAAATAAAGCCGTTTTAATAATATATTTGCATTTATTATTATTACGCAAAGATGCTGTTATGAGAGAGATGAATATGCATTGCGTAGACACTGGTTTGAACTAAAAAAATAATGTACGACCAACTGACGACTGAAAAATAACAGAGCAATATAAAAAAAAAACTGGAAAACAAATAAAAAAAAACGCTGGAAAACCAACAAAAAAAATATTCTTTGTCTCTTAGCTTTTTTCCGAACTACAAAAATAACAAATATTTAACATAAGTACAAAACGATTTTTAGACTCTTTAACCCTAAAATGAAATAAAAAAACTGGCCAAGCGGTGAGTCGCACGTGCGCACGAATGGTCCCGTACCGTCAGTAGCGATAATTGCAAAAAAAATGTTTGTACCTTTAAAATACTTATTTTATCCTGTTTTTTTAGTATTTTTTGTAATAGCGACAACAGAAATACATAATATGCGAAAATCTTAACTGTCTAGCTATCAAATTCATGAGATACAGCCTGGTGACAGACAGGCGGGCAGTGGAATCTTAGTAATAGGGTATGGAACGCTAAAAAAAACTAATAATACTAATGCTCTATTTTCTCGAAATAACGAAACAATTTTCGCTGTGTCGTTGTTCGATCTCGGTTAATTGTTTCTCAAAGTGATTAATCATGGCTCAGACAATAAACAGAATCTTGTTCTTTTTGTGCTGAGTAAGATTGATATCGTTTTTCATTATTTGTATAATGTTTTGCCGTTGAGAAATATCTACCTAATTTGATAAGGTTAAAAGGTAAAGGGGTCAAATCAGGTCAGTGCTTAAACGAACACAATTCAAAAGTGAATTTGGAAAATTAATTTATATGAAACTAGCTACCCGCCCTGGCTTCGCACGGGTTCTTTTCTAGAAATAAATACAAAAACTTAACAAATTATATACTTAAACCTTCTTCGAGAATCACGCTATCGAGTGGTGAAAATTGCTTGAAAATTGGTGCAATAGTTTTTGAGTTTATCGCGAACAGACAGACAGACAGACGCGGCCGGGAACTTCGTTTTATAATCTGTATTGATTACTATTGTTGTTGTTTTTTATCGTATTTGTTAGATTTATTAATTGAGACTTATCTGAGTGCTATTATATGCCAAGTAAGTAAATCATAACTTATTTGGAATTAAATGCCTACTGATGGTTTATTCGTCGGATAGTCGGATTCGCGCCCCGGAATAGAGTCTCGGAAGATTTACCAATTCGCAAAAAAAAAATAGTGTTCCCGAGATAAAGCGTATTGACAGACAGACAGACAGACGGATGGACAACAAAGTGATCTTATAAGGGTTCCGTTTTTTTTTGAGGTATGGAACCCTAAAAAGACAAAACCGATCAAAAATAAATTAAATATCACAAAAATTGTTGAAAATCACCCATCAATTTTCGTACGACAGTGAGAGTAGCTTAACCTAAATTACCTAACTTCTGTACAGCTATAGTACTGTATGATTCAGTAAGATTCTCACAACGCAATACCAACAGCTACCATAAAACAGATTTCGATCTGCATTCGCTTACATAAGTGTCCAGTCTATGGGATAAAATGTAGACTATGCCGTCTGGAACCTAAAATGTTGCTTAATCAAATAGATCTGTAGTATAAAATACAATTGTATAATCAGCTTTTTTTTTCAAATAAACTAGTGTTTAACTGCGATGCCACCTGATGGTAAGCAGTGATGCAATCTCTGATGCACTAGTTTTTTAAAAGCCTATTCATTTTAGCCTTGAAGACACCCAAATTATAATTGTACGGGAAGACCACAGCAGGCAAAATGCCACTGCTAGAACTCGGGCTTCCTTTCAAGGAGTAGAAAAGAAGCGAAATCTACCAGGCGGTCCCAAAGCAGTTTCGTGCATGTCACATACCTTTGCGTTTTTGGTTCTAAAACACGACAGTTTCTCGATTAAATGTGCAGTTTCTATAAATACATTTTCATAAATACCAAGATAATATCCACCAGATAACTGTGTATCCAAAATAACTAGAGAAAGATGCATAATAACGTCATAATCACGAGCGGTTGTAAGAAAAATAATGAAAATGTATCTCAAGTTGGAGCCTCTTAAAGTAGCATTGTATCTTGTACAGATTCCTACCATTAATTAATCATTATCTATGTGTAGCATCTATCACAAGGCTACAGATCCCACCTCACATTATTCATGATTAAGTAGCTACACCTCGTGATAAACAGAGCACATTTATTTGAATGATACACCCCATTTCCCGAATCACTAGGACATTACCTGCAGACACAATATTGCAATTTAAATATTCAAGCCTGGTGTTGGAAAAATAGGCCTGAAATGATTTTGTATTATGTACTTACAAGCCAAAGGAACAACTTTTGTCTTGGGAGGGCTTGTAAAGTAATGTGCCTAATAATACCTTCCAAAACACTAGCCTGTCAAATTCTGCTTTTCTTCCATAGGGGTAGATAGAAACTACATTATATCACTTATCCTCATTTCAGCCCATGCAACAATTATCTTTGCGAAGTGGTTAGGTTAGGTTAAATTATGGTTTGCTCAGTTTCTGCCTGACGATGGGTCTCAATAAATACAGTTATTTCAGGAGATTTTTATTTCGGATCCAGCTGGTATAAAAGAGTGTTATCGATAAATAAATCGCCTAGAGAACATAGAGGAACATACAGTGGAAGTCTGCTCCGCCTAAGCGCGGCACCGTGCTGTCGTCATGTATGGAATCTTTGGCGGTGGAGACCTCTTGAGCTCAGCCCTAGTTTAGGCCATAACATGGAGCAAGAGAATGGGAAGCAGCCACGGGTGCGCAATGGCTCTACTAATCCTGGGTCAACGGCGCGTTGTATTTTATAAAGACTATCCTTACTAATATTATAAAAGCGAAAGTGAGTTTGTTTGTTTGTTACGTCTTCACGCTTAAATAGCAAAACCGATTTTGATGAAACTTGGTACACGGATAGACCATGTCCTGGAATAGGACATAGGATACTTTTTATCTCGGAAGTATGTTCTCTTGGGTTAATTTTCTGCTATCACGCGGGCGAAGTCGTTGGGAGCAGCTAGCTAGTTGAAATATAAATTGCAATTTCAATAGGCGTGGATTTTAGTCAGTAAAAATCTGAAAAAAAGCTATGAAACAAAGTACGATATACATTTTAGGCCTCCAATACTTATGTCCAGCGAGATTTTCGCAACCGCTCCGACCCATATGCCCAAGCTTCCTATACCTCCGTATAATGGTAATTAGAACAGCGGCCAAGTCACGATTTTGGATTACAATTGGATTTTGCATCAGCGTGAATTGTACGCTGGCGTATTTATTATGTTTTGTGTAAGTAGGAACGTAAATTTTGTTACATGGTTTTGAATAATCTTTTGTGTTGAATCTTGCTATTGGGATCATTTTCTTGTAAACTGTTGAGTGTTAAAAACTGTTGTTTAAGTAAAGATCATGTAAGTTGTGTATCTGCTTCAGCAAAAGTACGGATCTGATGAAATATATAAAATACTAGTGGCCCGTCCCGGCTTTGCAAGAGCAGTAAATATAGCCTATGTTACTCAGGGTGAATGTAGCTTTCCAATGGTAAAAGAATTTTTGAAATTGGCACAGTAGGATTTGAGTTTATTTATTACAAACATTTACACAAAAATACAAATTTTACCTCTATATAATATTTGATCACTAAACCTTTTTTATTTTGTAAGAAGGATTTCCTCCGTTTAAAAGAGCTTGATAAATACTCACGGCTAAGCTATAGTGATCAAAGTAAGCTTAATCGATGTAGTGGCAACGAGCATAACTAAATACAGCAATTTGGGATGTTGCCAGAGCGTAGTAGCGTAGTTTTGGGCTCAAAACTAGGCATCAAGAGGTTACTCTATAAGTACTTACTTACCATTTTATCAATAATTTAGCATACAGCATAGCTCAATATTTAGCGGGTACTCATAATTTTGAGACTATTGCAAACATTGTTGCGGTTCGTGTAATTGCCTAAATTTATTTTTCTTTCCATACTTACTAAAGCAGAATATATCCAAAAGATGAAGTTTGTAATGTAAATATGTGAACAATGTAACCGTATCGATGAACCGCAATCTGCTTGCGAACGCAAATGCTGTAACTAAGACCGCAAAATGTACCAGGCGAGCATAAAACAGTAGAAGGTAACAATGTTACAAGTTACAACAGTCGCGCTGCTGTTTCCAGTTGGTAAACTAGTCGATGCACCAGTCGATTTCAGAAATGAGACTACCAAGACTTCATAACTGTTTGGTACAAGTAAAATGCAATATTGGAATTTGAAAAATTACACCCAGTTTGAACTTTAATAAAATATGCAGATGAATAGTAACAAAATTGTTTTAAGCTATTCTTAAACGTAACTGTGTCAGTATCTTAATAAATAATTAATAATTTGAATAAAACTACAGTTTTTGTAAGTTACAAAATAAATCGTCAGCCTTATCTTAATTACTGCTTTGTATAGAATTACTAAATTGTATAATAATTATGTGTGATTATGCAATTGTTATATTTCAATCTAGGTGAAATTGATTTTTTGATGTAGCTATTAAATGTCATATGTTTTTGATTTCACTTATGAAATTTATTTCAATAAATGCCGGTTTTTTACCATTTGAGCAAATTTATAACATAACATTTTAGGCTCGCAATTTTAAAAGTTCACTCGTGGTTTTTAGCGTTCCGTATCCAAAGAATAAAAACGAGATAAGTAAGAAGTAAATAGTAAGATTCCGTTGTCCGTTCGTCTGTCTATCTGTCTATCTATTTGTCAATAAGCTGTATCTCATGAATCGTGATTGTAAGACAGTTGAAATTTTAACAGATGATATATTTCTTTTACTGATATAACAAAAAATACTAAAGCAACAGAATAAAATAAATATTAAAGGGGCTCCTATATAACACATGTTTTTTTACTGTGTTTTGTTTTTTTTTAAATTATGATAGAAACACAGCTTTTTATTTTAATTTATCTTCAGCCATTTTTTATTATCGCAATTCAATTTGTATTCCACAGAAACTGTTCTACCACATTTTGTAATCCCACTACTCCTATGTCAACGATGCAATAAAACCTAATTAACGTTATTAAAATTGTATGCACCATAAAGTTTGTCAACAGTAACAGCTACATTGCTGTTTGTTGCAATTAAATATTCTGTTTGAAATTCGTCTGTCCCACACAGTAAGGAATTTTAACCTAATGATTCTGACGTATTATGAAATGTCGTTGTAATCGGTACTGCTGCACTGTGGGATGGCCTTAATTTGTAAAACTGTCATTTGGTAATTGAACAGTTCTGTTTGTCTATCAAACTAAAGTACTTATAGCTTCTAAGGAATTATTTTCATGATGAGTAGTGTACACCTTATTGAGGGCATAATTATGACCATAATCTACTACAAGATTATGAATCACTCAGATACTCGTATTTAAGGAATTAGAGGTTTTTATTTGAAGCGGGAATACATCAAATTACTCTTCCCGCTATAGGTGCAGCTACTCAGAGTACGAATGGTGAAAACCATATAAAAATTGGCAGAAAAGCAAACGAGGTATAACAATAAAATTTATAAATAATTATATATCTGTCTCTCTCGTCAAGACGCCTTTCTGTGGCAGATGTGTGATCGTGATGTACTTTGACGTCAAAGTTCATTACAGAGTCTTTTTTCTAATTAGTAGCTTCAAAGTTTTATCAATTCGTGGTTGATATAGATATTTTAAAAATTCTTTCATATTTGTTTTCTATATTCAAATATTCCCTAGTTTCTTTAAAAAAGTTTCCATAAAGTATAAGATGGAATATTAAATGCACAATGGTACAATTTATCACTAGCTTCAAAACTAAATTCAACAATGTAACAATATTAACGAATAAAATTTAATAATGCAACCCGCATCCATGGCGACAAGTGGCTACATCCGCGCGGAGACGCGCAATTGTCTGCACCATGCTTTATTTTTATAACCACTAGCTAAAGGAATTTCTACCGTATCTGCAGCGAGTAAAGTTTAAATTAGCTCGTTCATTTTATCTATTTTTGGTTTTTTACATGTGAATAAAATTCAACTCTCCGTGAAAGCTGTACAGTTGAAATTAGTTCGGATCAATGTTCTTTATACTCTTAAATGATGTGAACTTTATTTCAAAGGCTTAAGGGTGATAATGTGTTGTCAAAAATGCGTATAATTAGCGGTATGAATAAATTAATAGTTATTGAAATTTAAATGCATTTTTCTGTCACACATTTTTGATGTTGCAACTTGTTCATCAAGGGCGTTTCATTTAGAAATAGTGACATAATCATTTTGTAAATTCTTTGTACTAATTAACATTTTCCCGTAAAAATATTCCGAAAATGGACTTATTAAATGTCGATGATTTAGTAATATAAACGAAGTATGTAAACCTTTTTTTAATGAAAAATGAGTCATCCATTAAACCCCTGAATTGATACTAATTTTATCAGATATTCAAGTGCTTTAAACCGAGTCTTATTAGCAACCAGGTTAAAAAAAGTGACAAAAAATAAATATAAAACTTAGTTTTAAAAGAATAATTATTATTATGCTGACTTTGTGAATTTGTTACAGAAAAAGTTAATCTAGATAATTGATAGCTTTAATGTAGAAAAATACACCAATGGATACTTAATTATTGTGTTAATATAATATCTTCGCTACCCAATCTAGTTAGTCCCCTGCGTGCTTGAGCCTGCAGGTCTTAGCAGATCTGATGGTAAGAGGCCGGATGGGCTGACTCTGGTGCCATGGAAAAACGGGAAGTGCCTGATCTGGGACGCAACTTGCGTTAGCACTGTCGCCGCCAGTCACCTGAGTCGCACCATGCACACTGCCTCTGCCGCCGCTGAAGATGCCTGCTCTAAGAAGAGGCTGAAGTACGCTTCCTTGGAGCAGCTTTACTATTTTGTGCCTGTTGCTGTGGAGACTCTGGGCAGTTGGAGTGTGGAGGCAAGGCGTTTTGTGTGGGATTTGGGCCGTAAACTCGGCGAGGCAACGGGTGACTCCCGGTCCAGGTCGTTCTTGGTGCAAAGGATGGCCATCGCTATTCAGCGAGGAAATGCGGCGAGTGTTATGGGCACCTTTCCACCGGGAACGATCAGGGGCGGGTTATTTATTGACACGTGACGTTACATTTTATTGTAAAATATTCATTCTTTTATTTTAATAATAGTAATTGCAAAATGTTTTCTCCTTAATAAATAAATATTATATCCATATCTAGTTAGTGTAAGGTACAAATCAATCAATTGTGTTATAATTTATTGGATTTTGTTTAATAATATTTAATTGAATTTTTTTTTTTGTACATGATATGTATAATATTTATAAAGCATTAGATAAAGTAATAGATATTACTATATCTATTACTTTATACACGAATTCCTTCACTGAACTTTTGTCTCACAGGACCAAAATTTTATAATAAAAACTGAAACCAAAATCCGCAGTATTGAACTAGTCTCACAATAAACCATTACGTTTATAAATTCAAATGTAACCGTAACGGTCAAGGCCACTCGGCTTCACGCTCTGAGACAGATAAATATCTACGATTTATGTTAAACTCAACTTATTATACATATTATTGATCTGTATCGTTTTTATTGAGTTGGTATCTATTCGTGCCGCTGTTAGAATATTTTAGATTTCAGTGATTAGTAACTGAATGAATGTAATTGTTTTATTCAGATAGACTTGCTGATTATGGTGAATGTTCCAGGGTAATACCCCCAATTCAAATTTTTGTACGTTTTTTTTTTCAATTTACTTGATCACTATCTAACAGTAAGGCAATCTACACTATCTACATTATATAATATTATAAAGAGGTAATGTTTCTGTTTTTGTTTGTAAAAGGTAATCTCTAAAAGATCCGATTGCTAAAATTTTTGCACTTCTAGACAGCTGCTTTGTTCCTGAGTATTAAAACTATATTTTATGTACGCGCGTGAAGCCGCGGGTAAAAACTGGTAAAAATATATAAGCGGTGATCATCACCATAATTTTCCTGCCCTTCTTTCATGTAACTTGGAGTCAACGCAAGCGTTTTCTTCTTCAATTCTATCCTATCATTCGTCACGCTATCACTAACTCCCTTATCTTTCATATCACTCCTCATAATAATTATAATCTATCTATCTTTTCTTTGGGTTGCCTGTCCCTATCCATACATCGATTGCAATTCTTTTCTTAAAGCAATTTCAATTGTATCGTCTTTCCTCTCTTTGATATCTTTATTATTAATTGGATCACGCAAGAAAATTTCGAGCATAACCGTTTTGGTAGCTTAAAGTCTTTTGATATGGCTCATTGTGAGCGATCACGAACGAGATTGTTATAGATTGATCAATTATACCTATGCTAGTTGGATGCAGAGGCTTACTTACTCTTTACGTCATTGCTCCAATCTTTAAATTTGTCTTCTAACTTCTATTATAGTAATCGCTACTCACGTCAGAATCTTTCCAGCTTCAGGATTCCTGTAGAAGTCACATTTGTGAAGAGGTCGTGTTGAGTCACCAGGGATGAACTGACCAGTTCTTTCGCACACTGACCGGTAGATCTGGAACTGTAGGACTGTGCTCACGAAATATCTGTAGACAATGGAAAATGTGGTTTAAGTTAATGATAATAATTTGATTGTAGATATTGAAGGCAGAAATGAGAGCCTTTTCTCTATACTATTTTTTTTTAAATTTGACAAAGCGAAAAAAGTGTTTTAAAACGTCTTCAACTTATAAAGATTGATAATAATTTATTTACCAATGAGTTTTTGAATTGGACGAAAGAAAAATTGACATATTTTTGATGATTATGAAAAATCTGTATAATGACCAGCCTTGGTAGTTCGGTACCTACTGGCAAAGTAGACCTTTTGGCGAAGGTACACACTATACTAAACCAGATTTATGCAAACGCGTGTCAATAATATCTGAGAAACAATTTGATTCCGTGCTCACTATGACAGCTTATCGTATACAAATATCTAATACTCTCACGGGAATTCAGTACATTACGTCAGTCATGTTAATATAAGTCGGTTCAGTGACTTAATACGTTAGCGACAAGTTAGTACTTAACCGTAGTTTAATAAACCGCGGTTAAAGGAAGTCGAGAGACATAAATTATTGGTTTGTCTAGATAGTGAGGCAACTGTTAAATGGGTCAATTTGTAAGGTAATTAAAATGTACTGAGACAAACTATTTATAGTCTCATCTAGATTGTATAAGATTTGACATACTGATAGTTGGTTTGTATGATTTACTGACCGTTTTCGTTTATGTATGAAGATTTACTACTAAAAAGTTTTACTAAATTATCCCACTATAGTCCCTCTTCTCTAACAGTAGGACTGGATCGCAATCCACCTCATGAGCCCAGTGCGATTTGGTGGATGTCACAAATGTCTTCGAATTTTTTAGTTCTAGGGCATGCCTGTATCCTTACGCTGTGCTACCACTGCTCTGAGACAATTCTTGACAATATTTTTTCAAAACGAACAATTTTTGCAATAACACAGAATGAAATTTTTACTATATCTAATGGGCTGGTCATAGATATCTGCTACATAAATATCCGTTGGACTGGTAAAATACAAAATTGGTGCCCTGATATATAACAAAGTGGTTGCAGCAGACCACAAAGTCGATCAGATGGCGAGACGACTTAGATGTCTTCTTTAGAAATAGGTAAGAAGTGGCTCAAAGCGGGGAACAATGGAGGGAAACCTTTGCCCAGCAGTGGGATAGTATAGGCTAAACATAATAACAAATAATAAGACTGGAAAAAGGGACCACTAAATCTATGTGACAGCGACAAACCAGTTTCGAATATTGGAAATTCTTTAAATAAATTAATTTAGAAGCGGTCACCTAAATTATGTAAATGATTACTAGTTATTTTGATTGCTAAATCTTACCTTCGAACTTCTATAATCTTAATTGACGCCCATGTCACATGTGAGGTTTTTTTAACCTTCGAAAGTTCAAGAATGTTTACAAACTGCTCTTGCATAAGAACTGCATTTAAGTGATCTCTGAACTACCAAATGTGATAATATACAACTAATCTAATAATAATACATTGGCTTGTTTTTTTTCTTATGGCTGAGCAAATCAATAAATAAATAATAATAATATTCCAAAACTATCCCAATCTAAGCAGGGCTAGTGCTATGAGACAACTGATAAACATACTATCATAAAGGTATAAATCTAAGAATTTTTTTGAAACAAACTATTTACATAAAATAATATATTTTTGAATTATCAATAAGTCAGTCAGTCAGAAAAACGATGCTAATTGCACATTCCGAAGCGTAGATCTCTATAATATATCATGTTTTATTAAATCAGTTACATATTTTTCTTGTCGCTTCTATATGAGAACAGAGAGAATCAGCTCTCGGTGATCTAAACGATGACAAGACACAGCAGTTAACAAAGAACAAGGAGTAAAATTTTAAAAGAAGTGGTCAGTGAAATACTCGTAAATGAGCGTCCGTTTTGCAGTAATTTATGATGCCGTTGCACAGTCATGTAAAGATATGCATAATTTAATTTTTGTCTGAAATTTTGATAATTTTGCAGTATACATTATCCGTAATGTGAAAAATTACTTAGTACGGAAGGAATTTGGACTGAATTTATAAATGTCTTGGTGTTGCCAGTAGCTTCTCCCGCGTGATAGTAGAAAATTATCATAAGGACCCATATTCCTGAACGAAAAGTATTCTAAGTGTTATTCCAGGACATGATCTACTCGTGTACTAAATCTCATTCTAAAACTTTCAGCAGTTTCAGCGTGAAGGCGGAATATAAAAGAAAAACATACACTCAAAGTTTCGACTTATAATGTGTGTTATTAATCTTGTTTGATTGCAGACAAGCTAAGCGTTATTAGTAAAGTTGCTAATGCACTAAATGTAGTCTAAGATATAATTGCTTCATAAGTAAACAGGTATATACAAAAGTCAGCAGGCGATAGCAACGCGGAACCCTAATGAGAAATTAGTTGCAGTAACCAGTCGGATTAAACACTAGGTTAGTATCGACAGGTTGCTAAAACTAAAAAGTATCGCTAAAAAAAAAGAGTGTCAGTCATCAAAATTACTTACTTATACTAAACCTGTCTTCAGAATCAGTACACTAAAACTAATAGCTGTAAGGCTGTGTGCAGACTGCACGCGTTTTCACCTATTACCAGTGGCGAGCAACCGAACCAATTGAGTTTTTTTTTTAAAGAAGATAATTTTTTACTTTTTGATGGGAGTCAAGGTCGAGATATAAGTATGTAATATCTCTTTCGTTGATCCTACTTTTCACCTGGATTTCCGTTTATGGATTGAGGTGATAAAGAACCAAGCGTGTGGGTTACTCTTGCTTTAAAATAATTTGAAAAAAATCTTTTCAAAATGGAAAAAGTAGAGAAGAAGCTCTGTAGGTCTAAACAATGTATAATGTAATCAAACGCTTGATCGAGTTCAGCACAGTAACTCAGTGGAGGTTGTCGCTCTATGAAATATTGTCGCCGCAATAAAGTGTCATTGATGTTATCTGAGAGTAGATTTTGCGGTCTTCCAACGCAAAGGGTAACTGATGGAAGACGGATGTTCGTAGTCAGTAAAAGTCCGACATATGCTTTTTCGTTTCACTCTGAGACAGCAAAGCTATTTGATGATGGCCCACTAACCATTAAACTAACAGGTCAGTCAAGTTAGCCTAACCTAATTCTATCTCTTGGATAATCAGACCTTCAGGCTGGAATTGGTCTTCATATTTATGATGAACAAAACTTTATTTCTAGTGTGCTCACTGTCTTACACCTAATTAACGAAGTCATTTCTCTGGTTCAATAAGTGCGTGCGACCAGTGTGTTAAGAAATTGGCCCAGTTTGCATGTTAGAATTGTTTCGAAAGGCTATGGCTATTAGATCGCGTGTTTTTGTAATAGGAACATCGCGGTGAGTAAAATGATGCTTGAGGTGACCGTAATAATATTAACTGTCGTATCGAGGTGGGCGTATTGCAATAGTGTAATATTTAGATATCGATTCCTTATAGATAAGTCTCTATTGATTTAAAAAAAATAGCAATATGTAACTGGAAAGACGCCCAAACTCGCAAAAGATAGAAGAAATAAAAGTGGGATAGAACCGGTTAGTAAAAAAAGGCAGAAAATATCCCTTTGATGAACAAAAGCATTGCAACGTAGTTGTACGTTTGAAATGAAAAGTAGAAAGATGATCAAAAGTCATGTGGATAAGTAAAAATATACTATATAGAAGTCAGTCGTAAAGATACAACAACTTTGTGAATAATACACCAGCTAAGCGTGAAGGAGTAGCAAATATAGAATATGAACATACAAACTTTCGCTTTTATGATAGCATTTAGATTCAGTTGATACCAAAACACTACTCAACACGTGATTCATATCCATGCATCCATCGTTAATGCTATACAAATGAAGCAATTTATTGAACTATTTACGGTCATTAACACGTTATACGATGAATATCTCAATACTTTACGCCAAATATTTGACGCCTGATTTTTTCTTTACAACGTGAGAATTTTTAGCAGTGCGTAGCTACTAAATAATATTGGAATAGAGTGGAACAGAGTGGAACAGAATGGAACAGAATGGAACAGAATGGAACAGAATGGAACAGAATGGAACAGAATGGAACAGAATGGAACAGAATGGAACAGAATGGAACAGAATGGAACAGAATGGAACAGAATGGAACAGAATGGAACAGAATGGAACAGAATGGAACAGAATGGAACAGAATGGAACAGAATGGAACAGAATGGAACAGAATGGAACAGAATGGAACAGAATGGAACAGAATGGAACAGAATGGAACAGAATGGAACAGAATGGAACAGAATGGAACAGAATGGAACAGAATGGAACAGAATGGAACAGAATGGAACAGAATGGAACAGAATGGAACAGAATGGAACAGAATGGAACAGAATGGAACAGAATGGAACAGAATGGAACAGAATGGAACAGAATGGAACAGAATGGAACAGAATGGAACAGAGTGGAACAGAATGGAACAGAATGGAACAGAGTGGAACAGAATGGAACAGAATGGAACAGAATGAAACAGAATGGAACAGAATGGAACAGAATGGAACAGAATGGAACAGAATGGAACAGAATGGAACAGAATGGAACAGAATGGAACAGAATGGAACAGAATGGAACAGAATGGAACAGAATGGAACAGAATGGAATATATACAACTTTATATGAGTACAATACCATCCTTTTTCTTATATCTTATATCTACTGGGACAGGTCTACAGGTCAGATCAGGGCTTATCTTAAATTTTTAAAGGTGACTCTCTTTGATTGAGTCACTTAATGCAAATAAAGCGACTGTTCGATATGCGAATGATGTGGGTTTACGCGGGTGTCTGTACTTAAATAACCGCGATTGACGTCTTGATAGACATCGGTATCGTCTCAAGAGGCTCAATAACAGTTTCCTTTATTGAATTACTTGAAGATACTGAGCGAATTTCGCATGTGAGATTTTCGAGGTAAAGACTGATTTGTACTATAAGACATCTTTTTTTTTGCTTTTGCAATAGGCCTTTCACTGGTTTCTACAGTTTTACCTACACATTAAGCCTGCAGTGTCTTTTAAATGGTCGCTCAACCCTCGATGGCGCTTTGTTCGCTGTATTTTTCTTTTCTTAGGATATCAGTCTGTGAATATTTTGGCCCATTTTTCTTATTTGTTTCATCTTAAACCTACTGCCTTTTAAGGTTTCTATGGTCTGTAATATTTTTGCGATATTTGTGCTTTTATTTAATACGTACCTACCCAGCCCTTATCCGGTATTATTTGGGATCGACGCAACACGTTTTGTTGTTCCATTCTATACTGTCACCTGTCGTGCTATCAACAATTCTTTCATATCACTCCTCATGCAATCCACCCATCTTTTATTTGAGATCCCTTACCTTCTTCATCCATCAACATGTATACTCATAACTCCAACTTGTAATATTGAATTCAGAAACCAGTCATATTTTTTACGCATTCATGACTATCATATATTACCATTTCTACCTTTAAAATTTAAGTAGGACAATCTTACTGCAATATTTATAAATCCGCAATGAAGCAACGATAAATACTTCAAGGAAAAAAGATTTCCTTTATCTTAAGATCTTACCCTAGATAGATTAACCTAGTATTTTATGCAAGAAATATCCGATATTGTATGTTGTAAATATTCATCTCACCGTACTGAGAAAGAAAAAAGTTGATCCATCCTCACGTTGTTGAAACTTATACTGTACGGACTAAGCTTTTCGCTTTATCGTTTATACCACATACATTGAAAGACTGCGACAATTTGCCTGGTGCGGTTTTCCCGTCCGATTATAATTTAGGTATTTTAGGCTAGATAAGAGTGAATAGGCTTTTAATAAACTAGTGCGCCTCATCATCAATGATTGCATCTAGCTCTAGTACATACATACAAGCACTAGTGTATATCAATTATAAAAATACTTAGTTAAAGTTTATTTTAATTGATATAAACTAGTGCTTATCTGCGATCTCACCTGATGGTAAGCAGTGATGCAATCGTTGATGGTGAGGCACACTAGTTTATTAAAAGCCTATATTATACACTAGTTTATTAAACATAATTTTTTCGAAAAACCGCAAGTTTCCTGACTAAATATCCAACAAAGAAACCAATAAAATCATTAACATTATTATTTCCTAACGTCCTAATTTAATACGAAAACAAAAACGTAATTACACTAATTACAAATAATTCAGCAACGTACTACATAGTTTATTGCGTTGTCGTAAAAATGAAATAAAAAATAACTTGCAGCATATTAGGTGCCAAGGTGAAATATAATGGCTAGTAAATAATTATAAGGATACAGTGGAAATAAAACTAGTGGTTCTACGTTGAATAATAACTCTAATTTATTGGAAACGTTCTTAAAGTTTAACCTACGTTAAATAAGGGTAATATGTGATTAGATACAGTTCTAAATGATAATTAAGTTAATTTTTGCCTATTGCTACAAAGGTTGATTGAGTTATGAGTTCCGTAATGGATAAACACTAGCTACCGTCAGCGGCTACGGCAACATGAATATAAATAAAAAAATAATGTATGTGCTATTCCAGGCCACGATCTATCTGTGTACCAAATTTCATCGAAATTCATTCAGTCGTGCAAGAGTGAAGAAGTAACAAACATGCACACAAATAAACTCATAAACTTTAGCCTTTTAAGGGTGATGGTGTGTCAATGTGTATGTTTTTCGCGATGTCATCATCATCATCATTAGCCTTTATAATGTTCCCAATGCTGGGACTCAGGCCTCCTCTCTAGGATAGGGAATGGACCGTAATCCACTACGCAGGCCCAGTGCGGGTTGATGAATGTCACATATCTTCAATTTTTTCGTTCTAGAATATGCCGGTTTCATTACGATGTTTTCCTTCACCGTTTTGAGAGCAGTGGTGATGAAATAAATTACGCAAAGTAATGCGCCTGGCTGGGTTTGAACCTACAACTCGTAAGGCCATTAGCACTCGGCCACCATTGCTCTCGTGATCACGATGTTTAATAAATAAGGTGATTTCTTTATCATTTATATAAGAATTGTTTAAAGAAATGTCCTTTAAAGCCTCGTCAATATAACTTGTGAGATATCATCCTCTTCCCTAAACATATACGTACATAATTCATCAAGAAGGAAGATTAACGTTGACCTAAAAAAAGGATTGGATAAATATCTTGACTACCGATCTTAATTAATGATTTCCGTTTTTGGTATTAAAACCAATAAATCCTCTGTATCCGTCAGTTTACGAAGGAAACTCAATATTTTGTAACAGTTGTTACTCCATATACACCATCAATCAGTAGAAATTATTCAACTCCTTGGTAATGATAGCCAAGAGTTATTGATAGTGTGTAATAAGCTTTATGATGTAATGTGGGATGTGGTGTCAGATAAAGCGATTTTTACTTATATTCTAAAAATCTATTGCTAATAATAAAAGGTCCGGTGCTGTGCCCTGTGGAACTCCAATAAACATTTTGGTTTGAAACTCTTAGTCAAAAAAAATTTTTTTGTTAAAAACGCTCATGCGAAGTGGCTAATTGGTGATCCAGATTTAGTTAAAAGTCCAATCTACAAAACCTGAAGCATAGGGCTAGGTTAGCCAGCCTATCAGCATTTTATAGAATGTATTTTGGAGAATGTGTGCGGGAATTGCATGACTTGATTTCGACATCTCCTTTCTGCCATCGGACAACCTGATGTATGGCGAGTATCCACCTTTACGTTGTTAATACCTCTATATTCAGGATTAAGTGTTTCACCTCGTTGTTTATACGTATATTGAAGGACTGGATGACAGATTGTCAGAAAAACTATCATAATCGCTACAAGCTGACAATGAAACAATTTTTTAAGTTTGAGAAATTGAATGGTCAATATTTAGGCTTAGCATCTTTATGAATTTAAATCCAGCACAAGGATTTATTCTTCATCATCATCATATCAGCCGAAAGGCGTCCACTGTTGGACATAGGCCTCCCCCAAGCGTCGCCCCAACAACCGATCCTGTGCGTCACGTATCCATCAGATTCTCGCAACCCTGACCAGGTCATCGGTCTACCTTGTTGGAGGGTTTATTCTAAATTGAGATTAATGATATTAACACTGAAGTTATTTCTGTTGACACAGTTACTATGCTGTTTATATTTTTTTTAAATATCGCTAACACTTGCACCAAACCCAAACTGATTCATTTCAATTAGGTCCGCTGAAGCGAATTACAGTAATAAATTAAGTACATTACACTCACTTTACGGCTACTGTATCAGAAAAACCGAACCAGACTTCAGAATGCCGTTGAACACTTTGAACATTCACGCCCCATCAGGTTTGTGGGTGAGTAGACTTCTAGCTGTCATCAAAGTTGACGTGTATATAAACTTGTAATGTGTCAAAATTATGTGTAATGCCGATTACGTAGTTGTAAAAAACTTGTTTGGCATAACTTTGGCAGTTTGTAAATCATCGTATTGCAGGTTTTTGACAGTTGATATGATGATATAGTTTATGATACAGGTTCCATAAATAAAATCTAGGTACATAACAAGATCAGTGTCCTCATTCTTTTCGCAAATACACAATTATGTTGAAAGAGGTACAGTTTGTTAGTTTGGAATCTTAGTAATTTTCGAAAAATCTCTTCTGATTATAAAATTCTATTATTGCTAGAAATCAGCAATAGAGAGATATAGGTTATATGGTGATAAGATATAGGAACATATCCGTGTGACAAAGCTAGTTTCTTGTACATATCGTTGAAACCAAAAAATAGACGGTAGAAATATCTTTTATTAGTACTTAAAACAAGCAATGAATTATCTGCTTCCTAATTGACTTCTTATTAGTAATGGTACTTAAAAGCTGATCCAATTACACTTAGAAAAGGTTGAATTAGTACCTGCTGATAAACAATTTCCTAATTAACCTTTTACAAATAAATGAGAGACAACATGTCTTTATTATAATTCAAAGTCAAAGTCAAAAGTCAAAATATTTTATTTCATATAGGCCTACAAGGGCACTTATAAAACGTCAGAAGCTAGTGCACGGTTCGAAATTGGTCGTTTCCTATGGAGAAGAACCGGCAAGAAACTCAATGGTTACTCTTTTAAAAAATGTGTTTATTACAATATTGATTGATTTATGTAAGAACAGTGTAGACCAGTCAACACTGTACACAAAAGCACAAAATTAATCATAATAAAATAAAAATATAGTAAGTTGTAATAGAAAGTTATCTAAGTGTTTGTGGATTATACAGTGTTCTCACATTCACATTCCAAAAAGAGGCTATATAAATAATTACAACAGAAAAATTTAAATAATTACAACTGTTAACAAAATAAATTACTAACAAATTGAATGCAGTTGAAGTCTAAATAATAAAAATAAAAAATATTGCAAAAGCAATTCGTTAAAGGAAAGCAATTCGTTAAAGGAATGATCTATATATCTTTATTTAAACTGATCATTCAATTAATCTGACCAAAATTATTTTAAAAATTCTCTGATTTCAAACACTTTTATTAGATTTTAAAACTCTCATAATATTTAAGGGTTGCCTTTAATCTAACGATTATAGCCTTTTCCTAATTTATTTGAGGTCAACAATATGTGTCTTCTTGTTCCATACTTTTCTTTTACTCACCATCGCAGTAGTCTAAACATCACACAGTCCATCCATATTTTCTCTTCTCATGTTACTCGTATGTTCGTCTTGTTATGTTATCTTTCATCGTCTCTATTAAATCCTAATGTAAATGACTTCCCTATACCAAACGGAGCCGCGCGCAAAAACTATAGTGCTTCGAACAGAGCCAATTAAGTGTTACGTGCATTTGATTTGTTGGGATGTCAGCAGAGAATGTGGTCGTACAGGAGCCGAGCATAAACTACATTAAATGCTGCAAAATTGATGTAGAAGGTGAAGAAAGACATACACTGCAGAAATTAGAGATTGCCTCCTGGTATGATTTTTACAGACTCTTGTTGGATTTGCTTGATGAAAATTATGACATCAATTTATCATTTTGGTTTTTAGGACTCATGAATCTCATCATAAAAATAAATGAAGATCATCATATTAATACAATGATAAGTGGTAATTATAATGATAACGATGAGAACTTGAAGCAAATGACAAAACTAAGTCCTGTTTTGAAAGTGCTATCGCATAAAGCAGCTATAATTAATATTTTTTGTAGAAATAGAAACCGCTTTGATATCGCAGCGGCTAGAATCTAAGCAAGTCTTGGCTAAGCATAGTATGCAACTAAATCTAAAGTAACTAAATCAATTAATCATTTTGGTTTCTAGGACTCATGAATCTCATCATAAAAATAAATGAAGATCATCATATTAATACAATGATAAATGATAATTATAATGATAACGATGAGAACTTTAATCAAGTGACAAAACTAAGTCCTGTTTTGAATATGCTGTCGCACAAAACAGCTATAATTAATATGAGATAGTGGTCAAGCGCGAACCTATCAACAATAAAAAAAACCGTTTTGATATCGAAGACGCTGGCGTCTAAGCAAGTCTTAGCTTAGTAACTATGCAACTAAATCCAAAGTGACTACACCAGATTCAGTGTTTAATGGTGTAATAGAAGAAGTTTATCTAAAAGTTAGCCTTCTGCATGTAACGTTCAACATACCCACACAAACACGGTCACTCTACAAACATCCACCATTGAAACATGTTGGTCGCAGCATTATTATGTAATAGGGAAGCGTTTAGATACAAACTTGAGTTGAACGAGGAGGGAAACCGGCCAATGGGACAGGTTGACGTTAGTAGAGATTTTTAGAATAGCTTACTGTTTTATTAGATTTAGTTGAGTATCTTCTTAGGTATTTAATGGTAAATATATGTTGTTTGTGGTGTGCGACCACAGATGTAAAGGCTTTTTCATCAGGTCTCTTCATATGATATCATCTTTGTAGCTCTGTTTGAGTTCGTGGTGAGGTTTGCACACTTCAAAGAACTCGTGGTTTGTGTTGGTAGACTTAACTTTGCCATAACACATCTAGAGTTGGTTAGGTTAAGAGAGATACAATTCAAAGGGCAGTTTTGTGTTGAACAGTTAAGTAGAAGTAATTCCACCCATCCGATCATCCGAGAGAATCCTTGTTCGTCATCTCCAGCTTACCTTTACTTGCTAGCCTTTACTGACGAGAAACAGGGCACCTACCTCTCTTTTGCCTTTTTTGGCTAGCTTGAGTAAAAATTCAGAAGATCAGACGTTTTTGGGAAAATGCAGTACAATACACATCTTTTAGTAAAATACTTGTAGGGAAATTGACCATACTTCCTAGTTCTGCCCCTCTACTACAGAATAATAAAGACAAGTTGATTGATAAGTTGAAGAACAGATTGACAAGTTGGAGATACTTGTCGACTTGTCGTATCTTTCATTCTAGGACAATATTTTAATAATTTTTTATTATCAAATTTGTTATTAAATATTTTTTTGGTTGCCTTTAACGACACATACGCCCGAGGTGCTTCAAAATCGGTTTTTACTAAATTAAAAATTACGCAAAGCGTATCGTAACTATTCATTTAAATAAGATTTATCATGCGCGAGGTCAATATCAAACCAGTAGTTACTCATTGATAGATGGAGAAGAATTAATGAGGCTGGTGGATGAGTCATTACGACACATCTTGAGTAATCAGCTCGTCTCTTGTATACGGGGTATTTGTATTGAACTGATGTTATTTAAATTAATTAGTTTATACGCTTGTGTGAATAGCAAGGGTCAGAGAGTTCAATCACTATGTATAGTAGGCATCGTTTGGTAAGAGTGATCAAGAAGTTTCTTCATATGTTTGAAGAGGAGTCTATGAAGGACTTTTTTTCTGAGTTGGGTGATCATCAATTTACTTCTTTCGTTCTAAGATGAAGCGAAAGAACTTGTCAAACCTTAATGGACCCGTCTGTTTTTCATTCGCCCTTTGTCTTCCAGGACCACGGTACCTATCTCTTTTAAGAATTTCAGCCTCCCTAGCTCCTATGCGCTCTACTGGCCGAATTTACTGACATCTCTATGAGGCACACGTAAAAAATTACATGCCATCGACGACTCGGGCTCGGTTTTTACCGGACGGCAAGGTCCTATTGCTCGTCGTCCGTATACGAAGGTGTTGGAGAAATTAAAACTCTTATCTATTATTATTATCTTAACTATTACATATTCAATGCCTAAATGGATTAAAATAAAACGTACACGGGTAGACCATGTACTGAAATAGTACATAGGATAGGTACGTCTTTGTCCCGAAAGTATGTTCTCTTAGTATAATTTTCACGCGGGTGCAGTCGATGGCAGAAATTTGTATATATTAAAATAAATTTCTATCAAAATCAATTAGTCTACAAAAATATATTTTTGGTCTAACCTATGTTTTACTCTCTACTCATTAGTTACCATCGATGAACGTTAAGTTTTAGCTTTTTTTAGATAAAATAGCAACCAATTACGCAATCAAGCTCTTAAACCTATTTCTGTGTAATATTTCTAAGAACCTAAAGTATTTGCATGTTGCATGCAAATTTCTACTTAGGCTTAACAAAAATGTGGTTTATGACTACTACTAACGGATAATACATAATAATTACTAGTTATCGTGTAAAATAGTGGAGAAAATACAGGGAAATGTATTTAAATTATCCTGTTTAGCCGTTTTGCTTCTTAATCAATATTTATGAATGTTTATTATCCAACTAGCTTTACCGAGCGGCTTCACCCGCGAGAAAGTAAAAATTATTCCAATAAAACTTACTTTCGGAACAAAAAGTATGTGCTAATTCAGGACAAGTCCATCCGTATTCCTTCATCTAAATCCTTTACGCCGTTTGTGCATGAAGGAGTGACAAACATACACACACATTTACAAACCTTCGTCTTTATAATATTAGTGTCTTATATTCTATGGAATAAGAAAAAAGACTAGAATTATAAAAAGCTAGCATAGCTTTTTTTAGCTATAGCTTTTGCCCACGTACATAAAATATAGGTTATGTCACTAAGAAATAGAAAGCTGTCTTCTTTCTATCGTTGAAAAATTTTGAGCAAACTGTCCTGTACTTTCAGAGATTACCTCCTACAAACAAAAATACTTTATCTCATTTTTGAAATCTGAGTATACACCTAGATTTTACAAAAACAACAGATACGAGTATAAATATTAAATTAAGAGATACTCCTTTCGTTACTGGTGAAAGGAGTATCTCTTAATCTGAGATCTCGGATATAAATATTGAATCAAAAGATGCTCAAGTTAGACCAGTTGCCCAAACTTTGGCTACACAGCTATTTATCTGTGGTTGGCTAAAACAGTAATAAATTACATAAAGCAAACAGACTCCATATTGCGGCTAGCAACCACTGGCGAATTAAATTAATGAACAACCCACGCAAGATCGATTATAATTTGCCAAACTGGGGCAATCAAAGTCATCTCATCTCAATTACTTATTAACATACATACCTACATAATAATAAACTAGTAGTAGTAGTAATAACTAGTACAGTTAAAAAAAGAGATAAGTAGTCAAGTCATAAACGTTTTTGCACACGTGTAAGATTCTTGATCTTGAGACAAAGACTTTCTGGGGATAAAGCTAGAATGCCTTATGTGTCTGTGACTACATGGAATCGGACCTTTCTCCCAAAACCCGCGCATAGTAACAAAAATCCATAGGTGTGGTGACGAGAGTTATCGTTGGGTGATGGCCCTTTTACACCTTTGACTTAAAATCTATGATTACTACTATATTTTTATAAATATTGTAATGATTATGCAACGCCCTAAAATGTTCCCCCTTCTGGCTCTCAGCAGTCCTCTCTAGGAGGGGACATGGTCTGTAATCCATAATTCGGGTTCAAACCGGGTTGGTGGATGTCACATGTTTTCGAATTTTTATTCTAAAACATGCTGATTTTCCGATTTCCTCACGATGATTTCGACATGACTGAATACCGCGACGTACATCTCGTAAGTTGAGGCTACCAGTGGGCCATCAACTACTACTCTATCCGCCTTTTTATTACCTGGTTACTAATCTGTTTTGTTGACTTTACTAACGTGAGGAAAAATTTCACCTGCCGAAACCAAACGTGGCCTTGAGGTTGAAACTAGATCTGGTAATAAACTAACGCACCATTGTAAGATGTTGCTACAGATTATGACATGTAAGTATTTGCGAAATTTACGACTACTCTATAATTCTTTGAGTGTCGATTGTACCTGGAGAGTGTGTGCGTAAGATGTTATGTAGTTTTGTTAATTACAAGCAAATGTAAAGATTTTATCTACTGTGCTGTGTAAGCCGAGAACCATGGTAGTGTGTTCCATCTTCAACATCTTTGTTATTTTAAGATGGAATGATAAGTGGAGGAATTTTATCATTCCAGCCGAGATGAAATTCGCCCAAGCCTTAGGTGAAGGTGGAATGGTCCTGCATGTTGTAGTAACTTTCCAGGTGTAACAAACGACGTTTTTCAATACACTAGAAAAAAAAAACAAAATTACGATGCATTTTTATTAATTTTCCACTGAAAAATTTTTTTAAGTTCCCATACATTTTAGTTTTGATTTAGACGGCAACAAGCTATCGATCACAAGCATTTTCTGACGAGCTAAAGTGTGCAATTCCCTGCCGAAGTCCGCGTTCTTTAAGTCAAGACTAGGTACTACTACACAAGCGTGCTCTATCGTCGATAAATAATATGATCAATAAATTAAATCAATATTATTTGCATCAGGTTTTTTTTTTCTTTTTAGGTGGGAAATCATCCAATGACTTTTCCCGATCTAGGATGGAGCAAGAGGGCACGTTAGAATTTACTGACTGAAACCTTCTCCCATGTTCTTTCTTTGCTTTTCGTTTCAGGACCTCGGCTTTTCCTTTCAGAAGCGAAGGCTTCGACAGACTAGGCTCCTACGGTTTTATTGTCATCCCCTTGAAACGCGCGAGGAAAACTACGTGCCGTCGACGCTCGGCCCAGACGGTTAACGAGCTGCCGGATGACGAGCTAACCAATGTTTGCCATCCGTAAGCACATGCTGTCTGGATCCCGGTGGCTGGAATGTGAGGTTGCCCATACCGACACTACCGCAACCTACGCATTTTCCGCAATGGATTTTCAAATGTTATTCAACCCTAGTTTACAACAGGCTCAGCAGAGACTAAAGAGCAGTAAAAGCGTTGCGTCACGTTGTCGGAAAACTCACGTTGTGCAATTATCGCGGGATGGTGCGTAACATCGCCTAGTGCCTTGTAGATGTGTATGCTTTGGACTATTGCAAATGTCGCATAGCTCACGAGTGACATAGTCATCGGAAAGTCTGAATTTTCTCCTGGTTTACTCGGTCTATTCTATAGTTGTTGGAAGCCCTAGAATCAGGCTTCACACTAATATTACTAAAGGAAAGGTTTGTGAATGTATATGTTTTTTTCACGCACAAACGGCCAAACGGATATTGATGAAACTTGGTGCACAAGTAACACATATCCAGGATTGTAGGTTCATAGGATATTTTTTTTCTCAGGAGTATGTATGCATCTTCGCTTTGCATCAGTTGAGATAGCGATCAAGCGCAAACCTATCAACAATAAAAAAAATGTTTCTTAGGATATTTACCACTATCACATGAGCTAATTTGCTGGCAGCAGCTAGGTATCAATAATCGTCACTAACCCAACTATTTATTGACATACTTAATTCTGATTCGACAGAATCACGAAAAATCATTTTTTATTTTTTAGTAATGAAAAGCGATTTTTTTTTCGTTTTGGTGCTTATGAAGGCATTAGAGAAAGGTCAATACAGGTACAATACAGGTAAGGTATAGGTACTTTATAGTAAATTTATCTGGATTCTTCAATTCGCTTTATATGTTGCTTTAGTTTGCTTTTGTCTGTACCCAAAGAAACAGATATCAAAAATCAAACTGATATCTGTAAACAACAAACTTAGAACGCCTAAATTTTAGTAAAACATTGCTACAATTTCAAACCGACCCAAAATTCATAATTACAAGTTTGCTTCAGGCGTCGCCTTATCTGTCTACACCCTAACGAGCGAACCACGAACGATGCATTATATTATTACAACAATAATAACGTAAGCAGAAAATAACAGTAATAATTGTACATTATTAAATACTTAGGTCGCCTGTCCTTGCCTTTCGCGAACACGATCGTTAAGGGCCCATGCTTTGTGTAAAATGTTTCACGACAGAGAGAGATAGCACATCCTTTGTCATACAACAGACAAGGACCGAAGATGTCTTTAAAAGTAATTAAAGGCAATAATGCGCAATGTGGATCTTTTTGGGTGGCAGCGACATTTTTAATAAATATCTTTGAAAGGCACTTTTTGGGTGAGTAATGTGAAGAGGTTTTTTGAAGTTTGGTAAGATTTTCGTTAATGGAATCATATGTTTATTCTAGTAAGGAAAAGGTTTATAAAACTATGATCAACATCATCATCATCAGCCTTTTTAATGTTCCCACTGCTGGGACTCAGGTCTCCTTTCTCCTCTTTTTAGGGGTCCGGACCCAAAACTCCACCAACAGGAGAAATTATAAAGTGATTTCCCAACCTCGAAATAAAAATTTATAGTTAACGATTCAAAAATAATAAAAATGCTAACAGAAACTACTAGTTTCAACGATAACAATCCCTAATTGGATTTTATAGCCCTTTTTAAATAACCAGTCTTTCAATAAATATTTATTATTTTGATTGCTCACTGCCTAGGTCCTGTTTTACGATTTTCCGGCTCGTGAGTATGTGGAAAAGGTCTACAGTAATAGATGCTCAACCATTTATTTTGTCCGATAAAATACGACCCAAGTTGCTATGTTTTTAAAGAAAAAAAAAAATGCGTTTTAATAATCAACTAGCTGCCCACCTGGCATTCCCTGTCTATATACATATTATATCTATATAAATATACTAGCGGCCAGTCCGGCTTCGCACGGGCAATAAATATAGCCTATGTTACTCATGGTGAATGTAACTTTACAAAGGAGAAAGAATTTTTTAAATTGGCACAGTACTTTTTCAGTTTATATATTACAAACCTACACACAAAGATACAAATTTTTTCTCTTTGTAATATTAGTGTAGATGAAAGAAGAAACTGAGATATCAACGGACAGCCAAAACTATTGGGATTAGAAGTGAGATATTTTGCACAAGGTTTCTTTTTATATCATAGGCAAGCACTAAAAGAGGATTTACCAAAATTTACCCCCTAAGGGGGTGAAACAGGGGTCCAAAGTTTGTATGAAGAAACAGAAATCTATTTCTAGCAAAGGTAACTTTTATAAAACAGCGGCAGATATAACGAGATTTTGTAAAAAAAAATAATTTACGACAAAATTAAACTGAACCTGTCACAATAGTAACACATTAAATTTACCATGTCAATGATATGTCATTGCATTTTGTTTTACTGACTTAATGTAACAATGTTTTACTAAAATTAAGTTAGTAATAAAAACAAGGACAAACATAATATTAAAAGTTAAACTTAAATTGAATTTTATATTAAGAAGCAGTTCCATTTTGGTGCAAAATGTAAATTATTGAGCTTAAAACGTTCCTTTAAATTATTTATGCTAAACTCCGAAATCCCTAAGCTTTGATTGACGAAGGTAAATGATAAAGGAGAGTGTTTATCACATTAATATTACTTTAAAGGTGAAAATGTGTGTATACGACGTGTAACGTTAAATGCGCAAAACCTCAGACACCCCAAATGTTTTTTAATTTAACTGACATAATTCTGTGAAAAAAAAATCATAAAAAAAAATTACATTTCAATTAAATACAGTTTTACTTTGTTTAAAATTCATATCTGCATTGAACTTTTATTATCCCGTGTATGAGAAAATTTGATTGGACTACAACCATTTGTGTTTGTTTACCTATTTCGGCGGGTTTGCGCACGTGATGGCTTGACTTATTCATAAATAGACTGGGCGACATTTTTAATGAAGATTTTTTTTGAAAACATGTAACCGGTATTAAAAAGTGGTTTAATTGATTCTGCTCCTTATTCTGATCAAACTATTTTCAGGTTTTGTGCATTTAATGTTACAAGTTGTATAATATGTTTGTATATTTCTTTCATGCTCAGTCGGTTGAATGGATTTGGATGAAATTTAACACACGCCGTTCGAGAGTAAAAAAATAACAAACATACAAACACATTCACAAACTTTAACCTTTATAATAAGCGTAATTATCATAAATGGTGTGATATTAGTTAATATCTATATAATAATTAATTACTAGATGAATAATGATTAGACACTTATAGTATCTACGAATTTCAAGATGGCTATCGTAATCTACAGGTGTTAGAATTGTGACAGTTGACATACTTTGGAGGTGACAGCTGTCAATGTTAATGCTAGATTTTTTATTAGATATCTAGCTGACCTGGCGAACTTCGTACTGCCTTATAGTCAAGGGCAATATTTTACTTCTTGAACACATTAAATTCATATCAACATCTGATTACCATGAAACAAAGCCTAAGTAATAGCTATATCAGGTTACACACAATGTTAAAGTATATGAGTTATCTACATCGATTATTGTGTCTCGTGCCTACATATTACTGGAAAATATTTAGAATCATAGATTCAGGTGCGATCTTTTTTTTTTGTTTTGTATAGTTATTGATGCTAGAACATTTGAGGCACTGAACAAGGATGATAATGAAATTTTTTGTTCGTAGATTATTCGGTTGCACTTTGGTATATACTGTGAGTATAACAAGAAATAAAAAAATTAATAAAGATCTTGTCCCTAAAAAAAAATCTTACTTGTTAGGAGCACTCAATCTAATACATCGCAGACATTTTGACTTATCATACCTCCGCCCATCGCTTTGAGGAACAATCGCGTGATGATGTTATGTACATGATAATTAGATGTATTACTCAAACATGGCGATCTAGATTCAAGTGAATCAAAAGCAGTTACAATATGTATTGAACATGTGTACATACAATGTACGTTACATATTTCTCAAGATTTCTTCGTATTGAAATGTAAGTCTTTTTTATTTAGATTGTCTATTTCAGTTGCTTTATCAGGAAATGCACTGTATAGCGTTCTTGATTTCGTATTTATATACATTAATATAGCATTAATTTATAAGTTAGAGTAACAATTGGGAAATATTTTTGTCAATGATTCAATCTTAGTACTGTTATTATTAAGAAAGAAGTATATTGTATGTGGTCGTATCGTCTTTTTTATGTTGTGGAGGTTAGAGTTACTAACTAGTAGATTGAGTTTTTTACTAATAAATGGGCCTGTGTTTTCAAATTTACAAATAAATTATATTACTATAATGTTTGCTTGTGAATTATATTCGCATCTGAACTGCTGAAATTTGAAGTGTTTCTAGATCATAGTTTGATCTTGGATACTACCCGGCAAATTACTCGTACAATGGGATAAGTCAGAAATTTCATGCCAAAGCCACTGACAAAAGCTAACATGTCAATGAAATAGTAGTTTCTTTTTCCATTTTGCTTCTATATTCCATATTGCTTGTTTTTCTTTTTACGAAATTTTGAAGACATATCTGTGTTTCCTAATAGCTACAACTAAGGGAGGCAAACGTGCTTCTTCACCGTCGACTAAGGTAAGACAGTGGTCAAACGTAAGCCTAAAAATGGTAATGAATGCAAAAATACATTTTTTAAGCCATCAAACATTGTTTATATAGTTCGTTGAACTGATATTAGTCGCGTAGCGAAGTCTTCAATTGACTATTATATCGTGATAAGTGCGATATCCGAGTCAATAACCTTCTTGCAAGTCGCTTCAATCATATCGGCTTATAACCCTCCTTAGAGCTCGCTACAATGAATGGCAAGTAGGATGTAACGATAGTAGGTACTAATTTAACGCTTTTTAGTAGCTCGGTGTAAGAAGGAAAAAAAGAACGTATATTCGCTCATACAATCGTACAAATTAAAAAGAAATATTCAAAGAAGAATTTATCATCAGTTCAAAGCCAAAAAGGCGCCTAACTCAGCATCTGCGTTATAAAGATAAATAACGCAATGTTGGTATTCTGTTAATGCCCATCGTGATGAAAACACACATGGACTGACCACATTGTGAAGAAGGGACTGCATGGTGATGATCAAAAACTGGATGTTGTATCACAATCGGGGTTAGTGAGAATGGGAAATGATAAAACAGCCTTTTCCGCTTTGGATGTAGAGCTTAGAAAAAGTCTATGTCCAACAGTGAGCAGCGATAAGCCTGTGTGAGTTGCTGGATTGAAATCAACAGATCAAGAAAATGAAATCCAAAGATTTGTAGCGATACCCATGCCATTTAGACTGCACAATCCTGCATCTGGCAGTTGCCACAGACACCACTCGTTTGGTTAAAGGAGAGGTCTTTTATCAATGGAGGTTTGTGGAATTTCTTCTGCAGTCTTTAGAGATATGCGGAACAGGATCCGCATATCTCTAAAACTGATTAAGAAATCGTCCATGTTGCTTTAGAAACCATAAAATTGATTAGTACAAGGTTACATATGATTAATGGTTCCTTTATGTAACAACTCACACGTCTGTTCTGACACAAGTTATATGTGTGAGTAAATCTTGACTTTGATTTTTTGGCGTTCATAGGATATTGGTTTTAATTTGTGTGGTTTTTTTTTGCAATTTGGTGACCTGGTTTAAGAGCTGACGTGTTTTCACAAGTTAGATTTATTTGCTAAAAATCATAAATTTGACTTAAAACAAATATTTCTATTGGCTTGAATATATTTAGGCATCTTATGCAAATATGGATCCAAAGTTTTGATTTATATTATTAGTGATGTTTTGAGATGTTATCATTGTTTCTTATAACTTCATTTTAAGAGTCGTAAGTATCCCTAGGACACAGATGTGACTTTTTTTTATTATTGATAGGCTTGCGTTTGACCACCATCTCACCCCACAGCGATGATGTGGTCGACGATGGAGCACGCTTGCCTAGAAGTAACTTATTCACTCTTGACTTAAAGACCCCCAAGTTTTAGTCTGCAAAAGTCTGACCAGAGCTTCTACTCTACCGAGAGAGGTAGAAGTCATTGGATGATTTCTCACCTTAAACAAAAGGCCCGTCAGTAAGATAATTGCTATCAATGCAAGAATCAACTAATTGATATACATACTTGACCTATTGTTACGAGGCACACTAGGATTGGTCCTGTGTTCGTCTTTCAGGAAGTGAAGGACGAACAGAGGACTAATTCAATCTTCAAAGACATAAATGTTATAAATCCTGGTATTCACTTTTAAGTATAAAAATTATTATTTTTCCAGCTTAAAGTGGCATAACACACCATATTGAAACAAAGATCACCCAAAAAGAAATATGTCGAAATGGCACACTGATCTCAAACACGCACAATTTGTCAGTGTTAATATTACACTTACCATAAATATGTAGCGAAGTGTCAGTTTAGTGTCTTCTTTATGTAATGCCAAGTAAAATTACTGTTTGCGGCGTAACGAGGCGCGGCCAGCAACTGGTTTTAGGCCGTATTGCCAAGGCAAGATGGGCTGAAAATGCTTCTCAACAGGTTATCTTTCATCATCATCTCAGCTTTTATTTTGTTTTGGAGGTAAGATATCATCAAGTACCCCCACCTGCTTTTGGTGGATCAGGCTTTTACTGGCTAAAACTTACCTATATTTCTTTAGTAGCTTATTGCGTTCCCAACTAACTTTTTCGACTGTAGATTCTGCCCTTTTGTCAATTAGTCTTTGGTAATTTTCTACTCGTAATCACAGTGGTTGGTACTTTTTTAAATTGTCTTCATATGATAAAGTAATATTTATGTCTTGCAATGTAACAAAAAAATATTTATTTTATTAAAAAGAGTTTAAAATAGATCTCAAAATTTTTATGTATTTTTTTAATCCATCCCGCGATTCCACCTGCATAAAAGCAGGAAATTATGCCAATAGAACATACCCAGGGAATAAAAAATTGCTATTCCAAGATATGGGGTATAACCGTCTAAAAAAATCTTACAGCCACTATTTCGCTTAGCTTGCGTCATTTGCTGGACGCTCATCATTAGAGTAGATACCAATTTATATACAATAAATCTCTAATAAATTATGTATCCTGCCGATGATTCAACTTTGTAAACCGTCTTATGTAACATTCTGCAATACATTTCTTTGAAACATGACTCTTATCTGTATTACAACGAATTTTGATATGCTTTTGATAAATAAATAATTATCTAAGATTTAATGCATGTTATTGGCAATTAATGATGAGTCATTTACTTTAAATAAATTTCGGTAAAGACAGGTTTTGCAGCCGAATATACATATTTCTCATTTTCATTGTTGCAGTAATATGATTTAATGTGTGTATCTACACGCATTTCTAACGATTTAGTTTGACATATTAAAAACTAGTTTTAGAAAAATACACAAGTAGATAATAAGTTTAAATATAGAAATGCGAAACACGTTTGTTTTTTAAAAAGTATAATCTTAGACCTGTTGGCAATTCACAATAATCTAAGCGTTGTTGTTGTTATGCACAGAATATTTAAATACCTAAAACTAGATAAATTAAGTTCTTTTGACAAAATGAAGAGTGGATAATGTATTGAGATTTAATTTAACATATTTAATTTATGCATAGATAAATGATTTATCTATTACGTAAGCGATCCGTTTATTTTAACACAACCACCAATTAATATCAATAATTTATTAGTATATTCACGCCACGTCTATTTTGTAGATTGCCTGGATTGCACGCATATAAATATATCGGGTGGAATCTGGTTAATTATTGTCAGTAATAACCGGTCAGTGTCGTAAATTACCCTAATCCATAAAGCTGGCAATGTTGCGGTTTGTTTTGTAATAAATGATCGATATCTTCATCAATATTTTTCTTTGACATGTTATTAAACTAAGTCGCTCTGTATGTCTGTCTGTGGTTTTCAACATAATTTAAATAATTTATTCCAAAAACATTATGCATGTCTGCCTAATTTGCCCAACTTTTGTACTAAACGCAACAACAAGTAACTTAACAAGTAATTACCAGGTTGCTACCAATATTTTACATGGAAAGACTGCCTATTGGAACTCCACAATCCAGTTATTAGGAAACAAGATAATACTTGGTAAACTATTGTCAGATTTTGTGGCTTCTGTCAAAGATATAAAGGTATATCTATATATAAACCATACACGCTTGTGTATATCTGACAGGTTTGCCTGTACAGCTATACCTGTCGGGTGAGTTTTCTGTAAAAATAAATAAAGGTAATTTGCACTAGTGCTAAGCTGGGGCGGATTACTAGTTTTATGTAAATGCCTTGAATCCACTAATTGTGATCTATCGAATCTTTGCATTATTTCAAACGTTAACCATTGTAGCGACATCTATGACGCCACATAAGAACTACGAAGAAAATACGAATTCCTGCATCGCGCAATCAAAGTTCTCCGCGCGATTTGAACATATACGACAGCCCGACATCAACTATCGGGCAGTCGCCCACCAGACTATAACACCCGGTCTGGACGGAGGATCCTCCCTTTTCAATGGAGGTATGTGGGGCTTTACTCTCTGTTCCGCATATCTCCAAACTGGTGACCCTCGACAAGAGAACGTCAGCGCAGCCTTCGTGCAGCTACTACTTCGTGACGTCATCATCACTTCCTCAAGCTTTCGAGCAACGAGCCAAACAGCCAGCACCCTCGGCAAAGGGTATGCTGACCACTAGTATGCCTACCTGGTCATACCTGGTCATCACCTCAGCCGCATCACCGACCTTGGCTTAGCACACTGCACCTTCGGCCAGTCATATGAAGAGCCATGAAGAACCTCTCCTGGTCGACGCCAGCAATCAAGCCTTACGTCGCACAAGCACCGCTCCGACTCACTGGAGCCAGCAGCAATACTCCGACTCGCTGGAGCCTGCAGCAACGTCCCGACTCACTGGGACAGCACCACCCCGACTCACTGGGGCATCATCCCGACTCACTGGGACAACACCACCCCGACTCACTGGGGCATCATCCCGACTCACTGGGACAGCACCACCCCGACTCACTGGGGCATCATCCCGACTCACTGGGACATCATCACCCCGACTCACTGGGGCATTATCCCGACTCACTGGGATAGCAACACCCCGACTCACTGGGGCATCACCGCAGACAGTTCCGACTCACCGAGAACTATGCGGCATCGGTTCCGACTCACTGGAACCAACCTACCGCTGGCCTGGTACACATCAAGAAGCATCAAGAACCATCGATCTCCGATCTCCGGAGGGGAGTGATGTAGCGACATCTATGACGCCACATAAGAACTACGAAGAAAATACGAATTCCTGCATCGCGCAATCAAAGTTCTCCGCGCGATTTGAACATATACGACAGCCTGACATCAACTATCGGGCAGTCGCCCACCAGACTATAACACCCGGTCTGGTCGGAGGATCCTCCCTTTTCAACGGAGGTTTGTGGGACTTTACTCTCTGTTCCGCCTACCTCCAAACCATTAAGATTTCTGCGCATTTTGAAATGAATATTACGTAGGTAGTACCTAAAGACGAATGCGAGAGCCAATCAAGACGCGGAAATCAAGCTCTGTTCGGGTTCAGTCAAGTGCTATTAAAGTTGATAAGAAAATCACATTTGAATTTCCTTGTGTGACACGTCATGCAAATATGCTAATAGATATTTCAAAGTTGAAACACGTCATACAAGACATTGGAAAAGACTGGTAAAGCTAGAATCTTGTTCCGTCTTTTCTTATTCTTTATTTTATTTTTTGTGAAGAGAAATGGTGCAATACTTCTTTTAGATTTTTTTTTATTCTTGATAGGTTCGCGCTTGACTGCTATCTCACCTAATAAAAAGCGATGATGCGGTCGACGATGGGACGCGCTTACCTCGAAGTAACCTATTCACTCTTGACTTAAAGATTCCCGGGTTGCAGCCATCAGGAAACACAGACTCTGGCAGGAAATTCCACACCTTGGACAATTAACGTTTTTCCTAAACATTTTGTGCATATAGCTGATATGTCTACCATGCACCGCAATACTTCTTCTTTTTCTATATTTATTCTTTAAAAGATTTAAGAAATGTTTCAGCATTCACTAAAAACAATCAATCATCTTATTTAAGTGATTAAAAATTTCATTTAAATCATAATGTGAATTTCGTTGGTTTTTAAAGGGACCTCTGGATAATCATTGTGGCCAATCGCATTAAACGTATTGATATTAAATGAAAATTAAATCTATATTGTGAATGTATTTTGTACCTAACAACATAATTTATAAGTTCCAATTATTTTTAACTATTATGAATAAATATTATCTGAGTAAATAAATTATAATTATATATCAATAATGAATCCTCATAACCGATTTATTTTTGTGTGTGGCAAAATTATGGCACTATCAATTACTAATCCTTTGAGCAAGTATAGTGACCACATAATGACTTTAGCGGAAGAGAGTATGTACAAGACTCCCCATATGATACCAGCACAAAGAAAACTAGCAGACAAAAGGATACATACCTAAATGGAGACCTACGATGACAGTGCTTATAGGGCTCAAACTGCAACCTTGTACATTTGAATTAAAGCGCACCTTGTGACATTTGCAGGCGTGTCAGCCTTGATTGTTGACATATACCAAGCTTATGAGGTCATTGACATTTGTGTTTTAATGCACTTTCATACGATTACGAGTATGTACTCTTTTGATTACCAACTTGTATTTGCTTTTGTGGAGAGAAACCGCAGATAGGTTTTTCAAGGTTTACCAATTCTGTCGACCCGATTTGTGTTCAAAATGTTGCATGTGATATTTCCGTGTTGTTATATGTGATTACAGCAAACGAATTAAATGGAGTGTCAAAATGAAAAACCCTCTATGGTTCGCCAGCGATGTGTGGTGTACATAATTTTTTTTTCCTATTTTTTTTTTTACGTATGACATGTTAACAACTTGGCTTAGTAATCTTGACATCTAGAAACGTAGAGGAATTAAAGCTTTTTGTGTCTTCTGGTTCAAGGATACGATGGAGAAAAAATTTAAAATAAAGAAAAACACAAAAAATGTTACTTACCTTTAATCAATTTCTTTTAAGTTAAAAGATTATCAAATAAATTGAAAGTCATCTAGTTGTAGAAAAAAACTATAAAATCTGATAAGTTTTGAATAAATTTATAATTTAAGTACTTAAAATCAGAAATTGGTGTCAATATTTTGGACAGTACTTTTACTACAAGAAAATTAGCAAAAATAATTCTTCATTTGAGAATTTTGCTACGAATTTCGTCAAAAAAAAAAAAAATGGCCAAACTAATTTTAATCACTTGATAATAACTTTGTACGGAACGCCAAATTTATGTCAGCGCATTTCCGTTACACCCTGTACTTATACCAACTAGTGCATATTTAAAAAACTTTTTTAAATATGACCCTGTTCCAAATAAAGTAACCTAATTTAGTTTCAATATCTTATATCTTATACAGCGGATATTAATATCTGTCGATCAGTATGTTTTGCGAGTATCCGCTCGACCACCAAGCGAGGACAAATGCATTAATGTACCTACGTAGATCAGATTGGGCCTACTTATTGGTAATTACTTTTAGATTAGAAACAAATAATCAATTTAGAAATGTCTTTGAAACCTTTCTACGGAACAAAAGTTGACGTGAATAGAGACGTAATATTCAGCCTTATAATGTTCCTATTGTTGGGACTCAGGATATGAAAGAAAAGGGAGTTAGTGATAGGACAGAATGGAAGAAAAAAACGTGTTGTGCTGACCCCAAGTAATATGGGATAAGAGTAGGAAGAAGAAGAAGACTGTTGGGACTCAGACTCTTCTCTACGAGAGGAAATAGGCCGTAATCCACCACGGGGGCACAGCATGAGTAGGTGAATGTCACAGGTCTCCGATGAAGGTTTCCATACGGTGTCACCGTTTTAAGAGTAAAGGTGATGAAATGAGTTGTAGGTCACGGGTTCTAAACCCAGAAAAAAAAATGTGTACAGGAACCTTTGAATATTTCCGTTCTCCACAACTCAAAGGTTTGCTGGGAGAAAACTCATTGCTGAGTAACGCTTGCCTTTGTATGTGATTGATCTGTATCTCCATATATATTGTTATGAAGGCCTCGCTGATGCGCCTTTGCTCATGTCTAAATTAGTCCACACTACGCCTCTGAGCAATAAGAGATTCATCAAAGATTTAAAAAAAAATCCAGCAAAAAATCTGGTATATATTACTAAATTCTTTATCTAAGTACTACCCTTGACAGAGTGGTCGTGGTCATGTCTCGATCGAGTCCTGGACCACCGCCTCTCTCGTGATACGATGCCATGCAGCTCTGTATTTGGCAGCTTGGTAGTTTTCACCAACGCTGCAGTGCGTCACTCACACGAAATTGATGAGGTCCGTCCACCGTGTTGGAGAGCGTCCACGTGATATTTTGCCCTCGATTTTCCACCAATCGTTCCATCGAGTCCTCGTTACGGGAGATATGCCCGAAGAACTTAAGGATTTGTTTTTGCACAGATGACGATAAGAGTTGTCAGCAACCGTAGGGGCCCAGCTGGGTTGAAGCCTACTGGGGTTAGCGTCTATTTCCGTAAGAGAGGCTCGGCTCCCGTACAAAAGGCAAGAAGGAACTGGTGGGTTTTTTAGTCAGTAAGAGTCTGACACTATCTCCCGTTGCGCCCAAGGGGATGTCATTTGGATGATTTTGACCCACCGAAAAAAAACTCTATTTGATATTGACATTACTAAGCAAAAGGCCCAATTCCTCGCCACCTAAGTACTCCTGTACTCTAAACAAACAATCAGTACTCGACTTCCTTTTAGTTCGCTCGTGATTAATGAACCGTGATTGTCTTATCCTGTATCGTATCTCGTGATCTATATGTGAACGAAGTTTTAATTATTTCGTGTTCTTGCAATGTGTCATACTGGTTACGATGTACGAAGGTTACAACTGGTTGGAGTTGTCATCGCATGAATGCATGTTTAATGTCGAAATCGCATGCATGTCTTTGGTAACGAATGACGCTGCAACTTGCCCATGGAACTCTATATCTGAAGGTAGACCTTCGAGTAGACCTATTAGAGTTAGCTACTCGTGGCTTGGTGAGAGTCACGTGTATAAGATGGATGTAATTATGGTGACACTTGGAAGAAGCCTTTGTTCAACAGTGGATGTCTTTTAGCTGAAATGATATTGATGATGGCTCGTGGTAAAGGATTAGCCTATTGTTAAGTCTGATTTCTTTAAATAGATTCTTAAGACAAACTGCTTCAAAACGAAACCGAGGAACGATCCCGGATCTGACCCCGAAATGCAAAAGGCCACAAAGCACAGATAGGATTTTATTAGGAAACGTCTGATAAGCCAGAGGGCTTGTCAGGCGTTTGTCATTTGTGATGAAACGAGAGCGCTTCACCACAGAATGGGAGCAGTCATCTTATTTATTTTCCACCTCAAAAAGAGTAGTAAAAACACATGTGGCATCTTTCTATGGACCAGTCGGTTGTTGTGGTATGTATCAGTATCCTTGAAAAACATAGTAAAATATTATTTATTTCTATTTACATTACTGAGGTTTTTTTTTAGGTGGAAGTCACCAGTACCTAGCCTAGTTAACCATTCGGACCGAGCTGTCGCGCGCCTTAGGGAGTTGTCAGCAACCGTAAGGGCCCAGCAGGGTCGAAGCCTGCTGGGGCCATGGGTGATGCGGCAGAGATCTACGGGGCCTTGGAACAATGGCGAAGAAGGAACAGGAGTGGGTTCTTAGTCCGTAAAAGTCTGACACGCTCTCCAACTCTGACCAAAGGCGTGAGATGTCATTTCGATGATTATTTCCCAAAAGTAAGTACCTAGCCTAGTCTGTTCAATACGAATGCCACATCCAGCACGTTCGCAGCTCCGGTCGGTTGCAGCTACCGGAACTGGCAGCCGGACCCGTTTGAAGGGCGCGCGATCGCCTCTCTCCGCGGTGAACTGCGTGCTAACATACTACCTATTTTTTACGATTAGACAAGCATTTTCAGGTATATGGTTGATATATTTTATTCAGATTAGTCGTGGGCTGATAATGTGAAAGATATGATCATGATGGATGAGGTGTGCAAGTGTTAGGATATTATAAAACAGGGTGTAACAAAAAATACGTCAGAAAGGTGACCTTTAAGGGAGTAAAAGCAGTATAAACGATACATTTTACCATGTATTACAGTTTGACACCACGATCGCCTCATCACCATCAGCCTTTTTAACGTTCCCGCTGCTGGGACTCAGGCCTTCTCTCTAGGAGAAGAATGAACCGTAAACCACCTCGCGAGCCCAGTGCGGGCCGGTGAATGTCACATGTCTTCGAATTTTTGGTTCTAGGATATGCCGGTCTCCTCACGATGTTTTCCTTTACCGTTTTGAAAGCAGTGGTAATGAAATAAATTACTCAAAGTAATGCGCCTGGCAGGGTTTGAACCCGCGATCTACAACTCGTAAGTCAGAGCCATCATAAAAAAACAAGGTAATTTGAACCTGCTGCTTATAAATCTATCTAGCGTTTTCTCTTGTATTCAAGAGGTATTCAAGAGCTGTATTCAAGAGGTTAAAGAAGCAGTCAAGAAAACAAATATAATGTTTGTTCAATAATCGGCTCTTAATAAACTATTGCATCTCACCATCAACGATTGCACCACTGCTTACCATCTGGCTAGATTGCAGTCAAGCACTAGTTTGCATCAGATATTTAAAAAAATAAACCGAAAAATAAGACTTTCAAACTTCTAGTAAGTCCTTCAGGTAAAGAAGTTAGTGATAGCATGACGACTGACAGGATAGAATGGAAGAAAAAAACGCGTTGCGCTGACCCCACATAATACGGGACAAGGGCAGGAAGATGATGAAGACTTCTAAACTTCTGATTTAGAATACAATGTCTTTCTTCTGTACCATTTACCAACACAAATCCAATACCCTAATAGCAGTAGATATGTCATCACGAATGATAATCGCGTCGCGGTGGCGCGTGCGACTAATCCCAGCCATACGCAATGTCGTGTCGCAAGCGGAACACGGCTCGGGAGAAGGAAACTACGCGTTAAAATACCTGACCATTGCGACATTATGACACTGGCGACTTTATGCCGACAAAGGACTGTCTGATTATATCTTTTATCTTTTTTGATCACTGCAGGGTGCTGAGTACTTCGATTGAGAGCAGAACAGCTGCACGGACCTAGAGCGCTAGTTCCACTGAGGCTATATTTTACAAGAGATGGTAGATGGAATTATGGAGGTGAATAGGCATAAAACTATACAACGTCTAACGTTAAATGCGCAAAACCGGAAATTAGTTTGATGAGAATGACGAGCAGAATCAATTAAACCACTTTTTAATATACGTTACATTTTTCAAAAAAAACTTCATTAAAGATGTCGACCTATCTATTTATGAATAGGTCAAGCCATTACGTGCGCAAACCCGCCCAAAATAGGTAAACAAACACAAATAGTTGTAGTCTAATCAAATTGTCTCATACACGGGATAATAAAAGTTCTTATTTCAATTTGAATTAAAAAAAAAAAACTAAAACTGCCCATAAAACCTTAATTTTTTTTTGTCACATAATTAGGTCAATTGAATTAAATATCATTTGGGGTGTCTGAGGTTTTGCGCATTTAACGTTACTCGTTGTATAGAAAAAAGTCAAAAGGCAAAGACTATTTATTGACTTTCATAATAGTATCAACATAATTACATTCGAATTTTGTAAGACGGAGATGGTCCCTTCGTATAGCGTGACTCAGTACGAGTTAATATTAATTAGTATTAACACGCCCCAACTTGGTGTGGATGGAATCCACCAGAAATTCGAGCGTGTGTTAATAAATACTACTCTGTCAAGAAAGTACCGGGAAAAGATCAATAATACACAAAATGTCTGTTATTCATCCAAATTTATTTTATCACCTTCAAAGTATGCTCCTTTAGAAACGATACACTTGCGCCAACGAATAATCCATTCATCAAAACATTTTTTAAACGGAAGCAGCCTGAATTGAGTTCAGTTCTCGCCGCGAATTCTCCTTTATGTCTTCTATCGATTGAAAACGGGTGCCACGAAGTGGTAATTTGAGTTTAGGAAAAAGAAAAATGTCAGCAGGAGCCATATCTGGTGAATATGGTGGTTGCTGGATAGTATTTGTTGAGTGTTTGGTCAAAAATTCGTTCACAATGATAGCCTTGTGCGAAGGCGCATTGTCGTGGTGCAAAATCCAAGAATTTTCTTTCCACAAATCTGGCCTTTTTCGTCGAATTTGCTCTCTTAAACGCCGCTCAAATAATATTCTTTATTTACCGTTAGACCTTCCGGTAAGAATTCAGAGTGCACAACACCGCGATAGTCAAAGAAAACAGTCAACATGACTTTGACTTTTTTGATCGACTTTGGCGTGGTTTTTTCGGTTTCGGATCAGTTGGAAGGCGCCACTCCGAAGCTTGTTGACTAGTTTGCATGTCAAACTCGTAAACCAACGTCTCGTCACCAGTAACAATGCGTTTCATGAATGTTGGGTCCGAACTGACTCGTTCTAGCATGTCCTTAGTGACTTTTATGCGATTGAGTTTTTGGAGAAAATTCAGATCTTTTGGGACTAGCCGAGCAGCAACATGTTTCATACCCAAATGATTAGTTAAAATGGTACGTTTCGACTCGTGAGATACAGAAAGTTCGGCGGCTATCTCTCTCAGAGTTGAATGGGGATTTTCAGTCACTATTTCCTTCACTTTTGCGATGTTAACTTCAGTTGCAGACGTTGACGGCCTACCAGAGCGTGGCAAATCTTCCATCGCATCTCGACCGCTTTTGAACGCTTTGAACCACTCATAAGCACGAGTTTTTGATAAAGTCGATTCACCGTAAGCCTTCTGTAACATTTTCAGTGACTCCGAACACGAAATTCCATTGGCGATGCAAAATTTAAGACAAACTCTTTGTTCGATATTTTTGTCCATTATGAAATTCGCAATACACACTATATATGATATTACTAAAACCAGCACTGTATTTAATATAAATAACAGATGCAACTCAAACTCCGCGCCAAAATGGAAAACAGTTGTGCCAATCTAACAACTACAAAAAACAAAAATTTGAATTTGGAACCGTAAACAAATCATCCATTCCCGATACTTTTTTGACTGAATGTACTATTAGAGGCTCAAAATATGGCCAAACACAATATGATTTTTGTAATTTTACACTTAAAATTTAAACCAGAATGATATGCAAATATCCCAAAAAAATATTCTTTTTTTGAGGTGAAAAATGATCAAAAATCTTTTCCACTTTGGGTAGAGAGATGAAGTGTCAGATTTTTACTAAGTGAAGCCTACCTCGGTTTTTTTCAGATACTATTTTCGTTCCAGACCTACGGCTCTCTCGAACATTCTCGTAGCCATAGCCAAATCAAAGAACTCCAACGAATTTACAAGCATTTATCAGCCCACGCGAGCAAACAAATCAGAGGGAATCAAGTAGTTAACCGTGATTTATGGGAGCTATAATACCACTGCGCATATATTAGCAAATTCACAAATATTATGACCAGTATTTTGCTAAACCAGCTGCAAATGATGTAACATTTGAAAAATAAGTATAAATCGTACTCTAAATGCAAAAATCAACCAAATGCACCAACATTTTAGTATTATTATAAATTCTATTATTAGTTCCTTTATTATCCGTACAAACATATTTAAATTATATTTTTAAATATTTAAATATAAAAAAAAACATTTAAAAATATAAAACATAGTAGCCCACCGGTATCGGGAACAGAGTCCAAGCTACCGGCGGTCAGGGCTCCAGAGAGAGGAACCACCTAACTATACGAGCCGTGTCCCGAAGTACCGCTTTCTGAATCAAGCCCTTGATCCAGCCACCTAACGCGAGCCTCCTAAGGTGTTGGTCGAGGCTCTTGGCTATTAAGCCATTGCCCGGCACGACTATGGGTACAATGATCGCCGAGTCCATATCCCATTATTAGTATTATTAAATTCGATCAAATTTGTTGGTTATTTACTTTTTGCCGAAGCTATTTTTTTAATTAGTTCGTAGCTAATAACCGGTTTTAACTGTAGATTGGTTTTGATGAGACAAATCGATATCTATATTTAACTTAATTTGTGTAAAAAATTGCAGATAATTGGCTTTTGCAATAAAGGTACGAAATATAATAATTAGTCACCGAGAGATTAATTTTCGGTGACTAATTATATCCTGTCAGTAGTGTGTGTTAAGTCCTGTATGTGTAGTTATTTCCTGTCCTGTGTGTGTTTTTGTCCTGTCTGTATGTGGAGGCCTGTGTCTTAACAGAGGGAATATTATAGATTAATAAATTATAATATTTCCTCTGTTGAGAAACAGGCCTCCTCTCTGTGAGAGAGAGTTTTTTTATAGAAAACTAGTGGTTGACTGCCATCCCACCTGATGGTAAGCAGTGATGAAATCGTTGATGGTGCAGTGCACTAGTTTATTAAGAGCCTATTCACTCTAGCCTTGAGTGGCCGTAATCTGCTACGTGGGTGCAGTGCAGGTTGGTAGATTTTTTTTTTTTTTTTTTTTTTTTTTTCTCGACGGGGAAAATCATCATTGACGAAACCCGCTCTTGGGTGGAGCGGGAGACAGTGTCAGAGTCTTACTGACTAAAAACCCCGCGCCGTTCCTTCTAGCCTTCATACCGGGGCTCTAGTTTCCTTTCGGATAACCCCGACCCCGGTAGGCTTCGACCCAGATGGGCCCCTCCTGTTGCTGACAATTCCTTGAGGCGCGCGGGAACAGTGCGCGCCGTCGACGCCTTGGCTCGGTCCGGACAGTTACCGGACGATCAGACAGCGAGCTACCCATGGCTCGCCGTCCGCGAGCCCGCGTCTACGGTGGCCGGAAATCGGGATCGGAATCCCGGCGGCGGCGGCGGGGGCGCCGTTGCCTGATGCGGTCTGCCTCCTCCTTTGCTAGCATTACTGCTTCGCAGAAGGAGGCGACCGCCTGCCATTCCTCCTCGCTCCGGACCATGGCCTGAACCAAGGCCCGGCGCGAGAGGTCTCCGCCGCCGATCACCCCCACGAGGGCACGGCGTTGCTCCGCCCAAGCAGGGCACACCTCAACTGTGTGCTGCAGGTTGGTAGATGTTACATGTCTTCGATTTTTGTTCTAGGACATATCGGTTTCCTCACAATTTATTACAAAATCTCAAGGAGTGATTTCGCATGTTTTATTTTTATAAAAACGATTCCGACACGATGACGATTCAATTTTGTTACTATTGCTGACAGTGATGACATGGTTTTGAAAGATATAGAAGAGTCCGGTATTTTTACTCAATAAAGATTTTCATATCTTTTTTTTTGGGAGGTTGGAAATCACCAAATGTATTCTTCCGCTCCAGGGCGTAGCAAAAAGACATGTCCAAGTTTTACTGACTAAAATCCACCTTTATTTCTTCACTTGTCCTTTGCATTCTAGAACTACGGGTTTCCTTTACAGAAATTACCCATGACTCTAGCGAGCCTCGACCTTGTTGGACCCCTACGATTTTTCTGACATCTCTTTGAGAACTGGGCTCGGTCCTTACTGGACGGCCAGATGGCGACCTACCCATTGCTCGACGTCCTCAAGACCGCTCCCACGGTGGCCAGAGATCACTCTGCGACTCCAACGCCCGGGGCATCTCCAGTCACAGTGACTAAGACCTCATTTTGCAGTACATTTCCTATTCGACGCAAAGGCACTAGACAAATAAATATTCTATCATCAATAACAATTCAAGCAGTTAAATATACCTATATTTGTTACTGTCTTCAAAATTTTAGCGGGATTTGCGACTATTGTGAATTGATTTAGCATAAAAAAGATCTTGTCTATTTTCTTCAAGTTATCCTATGTAGCGGTTATTTTACCCGTTATCAGGCACTACGACCAGGGAATGCAAATCTCGCGAGATTAGGGCTCGAGCGAGATCTCGCGAGATTACGAATACCAATATCGCGAGATCTCGCTAATTTCGAAATCTCGCGAGATTGGCAGTTTTGTGTGTTTTTTTTTTTGTAAATTTAAATAAATTAGTTTAAAAATAATAATAATTGTGTGTATTATAAGATAACCATAGGCGCGGGCTTGTGGACGGTGAGCAATAGGTAGTTTTCTGTCGAACCATCCGGTAACTGTCCGGACCAGACCCAAGTCGTCAATGGCGCGCACTGGGTCGAAGCCGGCCAGGGTTAGTTCCGAAACGTAGCTCAGCCCCGGTATGAAAGACAAGAAGGCAGTAATAGTCTGACACTGTCTCCCGCTCCACCCAAGGGCGGGAGATGTCATTTGGATTATTTTTACCCACCAAAAAAAGTAATATAAGATAAACATTTTTATTTTCACGAATTTTTTCAATACATTTTTTGCATCAAACATTGTTTAACATATCAGTCTATATTGTTTTAACGTCCGTGTCAATCCGCGCTTCGAATAAGACGTTTTTACAATCTCGTTAATTTCGCGAGATCTCGCCCTTTTTTCGTCCGAGATCAATCTCGCCAAAAAAGGCCGAGATCTCGCGAGATCGAGATTGCATTCCCTAACTACGACGACATTTTTTTTTTGAGCTCGATAAATCTTATTACCGGCAAAACTACGCAACGACATATTACTAGATAAAACTACGCATAGTAAAGTTTAATTCATAAATCGTATGACCAGTAAAAGTATGGTGTAAACGAAGGACATTAGGCCGGATGCATTGCGATATCACCAAATGACATATACCTACTCGTAATGGACTAGGTTATGTAGTAAGGCAAGTCGCACGGTCTTTACACTTGGCGACTTTTTGCTGGGACACTGTCGCGACACAATTGGGACAGTCATTGTGGCCTAGAGCTCTAATAAACGTATATGTATTGCTAGCTTCTGGCAGCGGCTTTGCTTGCGTAACAGTAGTAAAAGTAAGCATTATCATTCAGTGAAAATTTTTAAAATCTGTCTTGCAAGTTTTGATTTTATTATTTACAAAATACAAGTATTTCCTCTTTATACTACAAGTATTAGTAAAGAGTGTAGATTACTAATCTTAGCAAACTAGCAGCGCATTTTAGTATATCAAACTAAACTAGTAGGTACGTATCAATTGATGATTGATTAAGCATTTTGTTAGTTACACGTACGTTAGCTTTTTTGCTTGTGCAGTGTTTGCCCGAGTGGTAACGGCCCCGACTTATGAGTTGTAGGGCGCTGGTTCAAACCCAACCAGGCGCATTACTTTGTGTAATTAAAACGGCGAAGGAAAACATCGTGAGGACACATATGTCTTAGAACCAAAAATTCGAAGACATCCACGCACCCGCACAGAGAAGGCCTGAGTCCTAGCAGTGGGAACATTATAAGGCCGACTATGCTATATACAATTTTATCAAATCTATATCTCCAAAATATTGAAAGTATTAACGTAGTCCAGTTGCGCAACTGTATCCCAATTAAAAGTTGCTTCGTTTGTAAATCCTTAGGAATTTGGACAAGTAGCCTGCTTACCTTGCTTAGTGGTTCTCGGTTACGGGCACAAGCGGAAAGGACCCTTCAATGGTGTCGTAAGAGGTGACTAAGGGACGGCGAATTTGAAATAATGATCGCTTTAAATGCCTTTGTATGTCCCTTCAGGGAATGTTTCGTAACCATGGTTAAGTAATATTTAGAGCAACAGGCTGCATTGTTCTGTAGGTTTATTGGTTCGGTTACAGAATTCTGAATTTGAAAGTAGGCTTAAATTTTAGGTTCAAAATAAAAATAAACTGAATTTTTCTTGATTCTTTTGAAATTGTAGATAAATAAAAAATATACATAATGATCAAATTTTGTTCTTATATTTAATACCGCGAGATTACATATCAGAAGTGTCGGTTATTGTTATTTTTTGTTTTGTTTTATTTAAACTTATAAACTTTTTTAGTGACTTTTTTGATAAGAAAAAGGATAATATATTGTAGTCGAAAATTGTATTGCAGCAAGTCAGTAAGCGGCCCTCACGCCCTATCTGCCGGGATTCCGATCCCGATTTCCGTGCACCAAAGGCGCGGGCTTGCGAATGGCGAGCAATGGGTAGCTGGCCGTCCGACCGTTCGGTAACCGTCCGGACCGAACCCAAGTCGTCAACGGTGCGCATGGTTCCACGAGCGCATAAAGGAGATGCCAGCAACCGTAGGAGCCTAGCAGAGTCAAAATCTACTTACTGGGCTTAAGGGTGATGCGAAAAAAAACCCCGGGGCCCTGGAACAAAGGCAAAGAAGGAACAGGAGTGGGTTTTAGTCAGTAGTTTAGTACACAAAAGTGCGGGAGATGTCAATGAATGATTTCCTACCTTAAAAAAAAAACATACAAACAGCCGAACGTAGTACCTCCTCCTTTTTGGGAAGTCGGTAAAAACAGCCAGTAAGCGTCTCGCGCGGTGGTATGGCGGTGCTGTCAATGAAAAAAAAATACAGATCGTGTCCTAATTAAAACCTCCGTGACATAAAAGTTGCTGCACTTTTACTTGGATTTAAAAGTGTTTGGCAGTGAGCCAACAAAAACAATGTCGTTATGAATAGTGTCATATCCAATGGTCATGTCAACAACGACAAATAGAGCCAAGTTATCACTGTCAAATTAAACTGGATTGAACAAACAATCAATTTTATTTGACAGTTAACAAACTGTATGTTCAAGCAATATTCGATCTAATTATATTACAAAAAGGTATAAATATGTCAGTAGATTTTTTTTATGGTAGGTTAGCTCTCAATATCGTCGACTGTAATTTGATGATGCATCACATCGTCATCCGACTAGCTGCACACGCAGTTTAATGGGTTCATGAAAAGTACAACATTTTGGGTCCTAATGAAGTTACGACTTTGCATGCAATTTCAACCATTATTTGCTCATTTTCTTCCGGTAAGTTCCAAAGAGCCATAAGCTCAAACAGGATTTTTTTATGACGTGTAAAATCATATTTTACCAACTCTAGGGTGTAGAAAGCTTGGCAGAATTGTATTGACTACAATCCTTAGATGTTCTAGGGTTATAATAACTCATTCAAATGTTTTTTCCACCCTAGGAACAATTTTTTTTTTCTTTTCTGTTCTGCAACTCAAATAGCAGAGATTTTATACTTTTTGTGCAATACTAGTCGCTTGGCGGATGTAGCGTCGATATAAAAAACAAAATGCGTTACATTTCAGATAAGCTATACAATTTAGGTATATTCTGAGAATTTGGCTCAAACGAGTTTCTAAATAAATCGACAAAAAAGGTTTTAAAATTTACCAGATTGCCATGACAATAAAAATAACAAAACTAAACCCATTAATTTGTACAGTCAACACCAAAACATATGAACGTTTTGCATCTATGTGTACTGTTTAGAAAGCCAAAACCGGTAACTCAATTAATGTGCGTTTCTGAGAAAATATACATTTTGTAATTAACTAACATCACCTTTTGGACATATATACAAAAAAAAAGAATAGTTTCTGCCCGTGGCTTCACTCATTTGGTATGTTTATAAAAAGTATAATAAGTACTTTTTAGGCCTTAGACCCCCATACCCGTATTAAATTATAATAAGATCGGTTCAGCGACTTGGACATGAAGACGTAACAGCCATACAAAATTACTTTTACATTTATTCTTACTTAGAAAAGACAGTGTTTTTTTTTAATATTCCAATAAACGTGGCGAGACGAGAGGAAGTAAAAAAAAAACGAAAAAAGGATAGTAGTATCTATAATTATAGTAGTATAAAGAAGAAAAAGGATAGTAGTATATTTATGATACAAATCAATACATGACATGATATATAATTAGGTTTGATGATTATTCTGCTGACTGTACAGATTTGATTAGAATCACTCCATAGTTTACATTTAAACTTATGGATACAATTAATACGTCAGGTGATTTTAATAAATTAATTGACACAAAGAATGTTGCAAGCATGTGTGAAAAATTATAATAATTCACCTGAATGCGGAAAATTATATTTATTACCTTGAGATTTGCCATGTATGGCTGAAGTTTATTAGATTTAATTGTTGACGTAAATTGACTATATTTATACTAGTTCATAAATGCATGGCTTTCAAAATGCGTAGATATGACATTGAATGTTAGAACTCCTGACAGACTTGCTCATAAAATTGCACTTCAACTACAAATCATTTATACTAAATCTATCTGGAAATACTTGGTACCAAAAATCTGGAGATTAAGAAAGAAAAAATAAAAGTTTCTTTCGCATTTTTTGGTTTTTCTATAGCTAGGTCCCAAAAGTTGTTTTGTTTGTCTCATAGATATCGCTGTCACCGATAAGACCGCCATTGTTATAGATGTTTTGTCACTATTTTGGTGTACAATAAAGTATATTCCATTAAGTCGGAAATTATTCCAACGTGAAATAGCCATATTTCAAACATTCAAATAAGTTCAGACGTAGAGATGATTGTGATAGATTTATAAATACTTTTAATTATTTTGTAAGTGGCTTTTTGCTGATAAGATAATACAGAAAGAAAGAAAAAAACAATTGCTTTTTTAGTTCGGTTTACTGGTTTCCTTTTATTCAGATATAATTATCACCTTATCTTTTATCTTTTGCAGGAAAAGAGTAATTTTTACAAGAAAAAAAATTACCCGGAACCCTTCTCTTGTCTGCCGGAGAATTTACAACCTTTCAGCTGTAGAGTTATACCGTTATGTGACCTCGTGTAATAGTGCAATTTATTATTTTTTATTGCACTGGATTTGTACTTGTGACTAATCGTGCTTGAAAAGAAAATAATGTATTTCCTCTAACAAAAACAGTGGTAGGTAAGGCAAAACACGTGCTAAACGTGCAAAATGGCCGTGACAGATAAGAAGTTCACGAATATGCACGAATACTAATAGTAGTACCTATTTACTTTTAAAATTCAAGAATAGTTTTGAATTTTTAAAGTATACCTTTGAATCCGTTTTGATAACTATTTATCACCTAATTTATTGCCCAGGCATTGATTATACAGGTGCACTGTATACTTTTTAGCACTATACTCTTACAACCATAAGTTCCAGCTAGTATATTAGGTTAGGTTAGGTTTATTTTATGGTGGGAAAATCATCTAATGACAACCCGCGGGGGTTGTCATTAGATGATTTTGGGCGAAGCGCACCTCGTTCCATTTGCCTTCGTAAATCGTAATGGTTATAAAGACTTACCCATGTTTATACTGTTAGAAGGCAAAAGCTGTCGCTGCCTTACCTGTAACAAAAAAAAAAAAACTTTAATAACAGTGCAAGATGAAAATCGTCGTCAAGACTTCAATGTGCCTGCATTGTGCAACTTATCAAACGTCTAATCTGTACCATCTGTAAACTTGAGACAAAAGATCAGGAAGGTTAGCAAAAGTTAAAACCATATACGGTCACAATTTACCTACAAAGGCAATTTGCTTCTTCAAGGACTCAAACCCTGATCTTTACCTACCAGCTATGGTTTACAAACCCTTGACTAATGGAGTCATTAACATAGACAATTTTTTGAAATTGTTTGTTGTTTTTAATAATGTTTGTCCTGTGCTTTTTTATGGGGTGTGCAATAAAGAATACAACAAATAATAATAATAAATATATAACAGTAGTACTTCTTGATGCAATACAATACAACCTAAAAAATTGTGTTTTTTTTTTGTAGTTTGAATTATTGTTGTGCTTTCTGTTTTAAAAATAATCTTCTTCTGGCTAGACCTTATCCCATTTATTTGGGGTAGGCCCTCCCTGTCTTCATCGATAATGCTTTAAACAAATCTTTTGTGAATTGAAAGCAATGTGTCACTCTCTCTGTTTGCTATCTCTAATCTATACTTATAATAAATCTGTAGAGAGGTCAATTCTGTACATGAAATATATTTCCAAAATAACTATCAGGGGGTGATTAGTGATCGATACTGATGCTAAAAATGCAAACAATAAAATTTTTGTCTGTCTGTCTGTCTGTCTGTCTGTCTGTCTGTCTGTCTGTCTGTATGTTCTTTATAGAAACAAAAACTACTCGATGGATTTTAACGAAACTTGGTACAATCATTCTTCATACTCCTGGGCAGGTTATAGTATACTTTTCATCACGCTACGATCAATAGGAGCAGAGCAGTAAAGGGAAATGTTGGGAAAACGGAAGAAATTACTCCATTTTTTAAGCTTCCGTCGCATTTGCAGCCTTAATGGTTAAAGCTACACAGAAATCATGTACAACAAAAATGTTCTCCTCAAAATTATATAAAAAATGTCCCACGACAGCATACGTCTATCTTTTATGGTTGACTCACAATAACACGTGTAACTCCCGATAGCTTAGCAGTTCGGAGCTTTCTGTTTATTTTTGTCTACTCTTACGTTTATAACACTGAATGTCGTTGGCATATAAGCAACAGGATCCGCGTACGAAGTTGCGGGCAGAAGCCAGTTATATATATATATATATAAAATATCCAGCACATTCTAGTTCGCAAAAAAAAAACACAAAAGCATAATAGACTTGTCACACCGGGTGCATAGCCTTTTCCTTTTTCCTGGGTATTAGTGACCTCAATTATGATTGTGACAAGCTTTGTGAACTATATTGGTGGAAATAGCATAAAAACTATAATTGCTTCTGCACGACTTGATATCGTCTGAATTAGATTACCTTTCCCTAACAAGTAATACGTGAGTATCAAAGGGTGGGAGGATCTTTGTTTCGCATTTTGGTGACATGGAGGACGAAGGAAGGTCTGTATGGCATTTTTTTACATGTATTTTCACAAATTTTCTAAAAAATTATAGGCTCGCGTTTGACCACAGTCTCACCTGATGGTAAGCGATGGAGCGACGATCACGAGAGATGTGGTCGACGATGGAGCACGCTTGCATAGACATGGCACCTCTGGCAAGGAATTCCATTCCTTGATAACTACTGGTCATGAATTTGAATGTACATCTCTACTTAAGCTTAAGTGTGGAGATTTTTTTTCTTACTTTTGCTGACAAGGGGATATTTTTTTAGGTGGAAACCATCAACCATCATCATTTGTTGACAAGGGGTGTGTCCCCCTCTTTTCAGCAGGAGGTTTCATTACTTTTTTTTTAAATCGAAATCGTTACCTAGTCACTTGTGACAAAAATTGTAGTTGAAAGGATTGTTTTCTGAAAGTAAATAGTAGTCTCATTTGATATAACACTGACGAAAATGTTAGTTATTAATGTACAAGGATACTTTAATATTATTTTATCACCTTATTCTATTCTGTTCTATTCTATTCTATTCTATTCTATTCTATTCTATTCTATTCTATTCTATTCTATTCTATTCTATTCAATTCAATTCAATTCTATTCTATTCTATTCTATTCTATTCTATTCTATTCTATTCTCTTCTATTCTCTTCTATTCTATTCTATTCTATTCTATTCTATTCTATTCTATTCTATTCTATTCTATTCTATTCTATTCTATTCTATTCTATTCTATTCTATTCTATTCTATTCTATTCTATTCTATTCTATTCTATTCTATTCTATTCTATTCTATTCTATTCTCTTCTATTCTATTCTATTCTATTCTATTCTATTCTATTCTATTCTATTCTATTCTATTCTATTCTATTCTATTCTATTCTATTCTATTCTATTCTATTCTATTCTATTCTCTTCTATTCTATTCTATTCTATTCTATTCTATTCTATTCTATTCTATATTTATTCTATTCTCAACTGAAACATGGTCATGACCACCCAGTCAAGAGTGCCCGACTACGAAGAATCCATGTCCTGGAACATTATAGGATATTTTTTGTTCTGGTATTATGTTACCCATCTGAGGATAATTTTCTACTATCATGTGGCCGAAGCCGTTGGTAGAAGCTACTTTTTAAACAGAATTATGTAAAAGAGCTGTTCTATAAATGATAAGTGTTATTATTGAATTTAGACAACAATTCACATGCTTTACATACTGGAATTCTATTTTGGTTTAGTTTCGAACGGCTGCATTTGTTACCTAATCAAAAACCGGACCTTATCCTCTTTTTTGTATTATTTCTAGTTCTTATGCGCACGCACAGCATCAATTTTGATTATCACAATGATCTATATTAATATGAGACTCACTCTATAAGGTAAAGTTTTTTTTTGTTTGTTTGTTTGTAGGAGGTAATCCCAGGAAGTACTGGTCCGATTACAATTTTTGTTTTTCTATTCCTAAGTGACTGTAATACTACTTCGAAGCCCATTGTTTACTGAAACACTTGGTACTTGAACGCATAGGGCAGCTGAAAGACACAGATGGCGTTATAATCAGTTAAAGTCTGAAACGCCCTCTCGCTCCACACTAGAGTGGGAGAAGTTATTGAAGGATTACCCACCTTAATTTTTTTTTAAACGAAACGATTTCGGAATTTTGAATAATATTTAATTACTAGCTGTGCCCGCGACTTTGTTTGCGTAGATGTCGGAACTTAACAATGTATGTTTTAGTGCGAAGTGCTGTTGTAGGATACCGATACAAATATTATTTATTTATTATAGTGCTTCTTTATAAAGATTTTATTTCGCCCTAATAATTACCCAAGTCGTTTGACTTTTTAGACAGATTTTACATCAGGATCTTTCTCAAATGTCAAAACTGCCCGTTTATTTTTTAGCGAGTTTATATCGCACAGTCAAGTTCACAAGCACCTCCTTGGTTCATGACATTGTGCATAATATCTAGTTTTGCGAGGTTGTCTCAGCTCAGGTTTTCATCCAAGACTCGCGAAGGTTGCTGAGGTCAGTAACGTATTGCGAAAGCAGCTTTCTCAATGTTAGCTTGTGGTAGTCTATTGTTGTGTTAGGTATTATCTTAGCAATTAAGTAGGCATGATATTCTTACTAATAAGACTATAAACATTAACTCGTTTTCAAATGAGATTGTTTTGATATTTAAGTAAGGTAATTTTTCTTATCACTTCATTATCATCATCATTTAGGCTTCTTCCAAGTGTCGCTCGCTACAATGAACGATCATGTGCATCTCGCATTCATCAGATTCCCGCGAACCACCTTGGACCTTCCAACAAAACGTCTTCCGGTACACGGTAGCCACACCAGAATTCCAAACGCCATCTGTTCTGCAAGCAATGAATTCTTCCCACTGCCACCCGGTTTATTTTATGTGACAAACAGGTACCTTGGGGTCCTGGAACGCAAAGGGCAAAGAAAGAATATAGATGTGTTTTTAGTCAGTAAAAGTCTGACACGTCCTCTCGCTCCGCTCTCATCAGATCAGATCTCGGCAAATATTGCTTAAACAATAGTACTTTATCTAAATTGGCACGTACGGTTTTCATTCTTCTTAAACACAGTCGACCTCTCACATCCTTCAAATCAAACTGCAAGTTAATTGTTTATAGCGTTCTGCTCTTAATGATCTAACCGTATCAAATGTTCATCATCTATCATGTTACCAACGAATTTGAGAGCTTTTCGAAATGTGTAGGTCGATACGATTTACTTAATGATATTTTGAAGGTCCAAATTGAGGCAATTCATCAATTACAATACTTATATTGTTGTTCGTGATGTCTTGAAGGGCATATAATAGAGTAACTTTGAAAACAATTGAATGGTTATTTATAATAATTAAACAAACACTTGTTGTTTTATGATTGCTTGCAAAATAAATTCATATCTTTGTTGAAGTACCCACACACGCATCAAAACATTTAAAAAAAAAACATGTATTTTTATTTCAAATAGATCTACATGGGCACTTATAAAACGTCAGAAGCTAGTGCACGGTTCCAAATTGGTCGTTTCATATAAAGAAGAACCTTTGGGAATATATTCAATATGCGTACCACTAAGGAGTAGAATTCTCTGCCGGAGTCGGTGTTTCCGGAAAGGTGCGACCTAGAGGTAATTAAAATCCTTAAGTCAAAGTCAAAGTCAAGTCAAAATATTTTATTTCACATAGGCCTACATGGGCACTTATAAAACGTCAGAAGTGCACTTACTAATATTATAAAAGTGAAAGTGAGTTTGTTTCTCTTCACGCCTAAATGGCAAAACCGATTTTGATGAATTTTGGTACAGAGATAGTTGGGACCCTGGAGACGGACATAGGCAAATTTTTTTTTAAGTGATAAAATGGGGAGAAAGAGTATAGTATATTAATAAACGCGGGTGAAGCCGCGGGTAAAAGCTAGTTTTAAATAAAGTTCTAATAGGTTCCTTGTTTTATTATTATTACTTATTTATTACTTCGGTGGAACGACGACCTGGTGAGAGTTGCAAGAATGCGGTAGATACGAGTCGCATAAGGCCACTTAGAGGAAGCCTAAGTCCAACAGTGTACACAGTGGACATCCTTCGGCCGAAATAATGACGACGATGAAATTACTTCTAGGCAAGCGTGTTCCATCGTTTACCGTATCATCACGTACCATTAGGTGAGATAGGCATCAAATGCGAGCCTATCAATAATAAAAAAGAATATATAATAAATATAATAATATAATAAAAAAAAAAAACACGATTCAGCATATTATTCTGGGAACGCACTGGCCCAGTTTGTGAAGGTCTCATAAAAACAATAGCTCCAATTTTCTTTTGTTATTCATATAATGCAGATTTTCCCATATTGATTGCTTTTGTTACTGGCGTGATTGATCGGACAATTAGGCTGATATTAAAATGGATATGTGTTAGCTAAGGCTGTCTACGGACGCGTAGCTATATAGATGCGTATTTGTCATTATACGCCTGCGTGAAGCTTACATATAGAACTATGAAACTTTGTCGCCGAAACAGTCACTTTGTGCCGTCGTTTGATAGAATAAATGAGAATCGATTTTGCACTGATTTTGATGCCTCAAAAAAGTTCCAAGGAACTATGACGTGGTAATTGTATAAATTATTGTCTGCATAAATATCACCACAATATACATACGAGTACACTACCAAAATAATAATTTACTAAGTTTTATCAAATTAATCTAATGGCCAGTCTAAGTTTCGCAAAAAATCGTAATAATAATTTTTGAAAACTGAATTGACTAAAATTTTACGATTGTAAAATAATCATGGCTTATGTGTTTTTGCTGGCTTGACTTCATGACTTTTGGATAAACTGAACTTTTAATATTGCCACAAATATAAATCTTGCTTGAGTAACATAATATGCTTTGCTTTCTGTACTATACCTACTTAGGAAATACATTTCTACATTAGATAATAAACAAAAAATAACTGTTTGTGCTTATTTGTTCAGTATTTTCTAAGTTTATCGTGTTCACACAGACAGACGCTTTTAAGGACTTTGTTCTATCTACGTCTTCACTAATATAAAGAGGTAAAGTTTTTTTTTTTTGTTTGTAGGAAGTAATCTCCGAAAGTGATCTTATAGCTAAATTTTTTCACAGATAGAAAGCTGCTTTATTCCTGAGTGACATAGGCTATATTTTATATACGCAGCAGAACTATGGGCATAAGCTAGTAATACATAAGAATCGAAATATAAAGCTCATCAAAATAGTCATAAATAAACGTTTGGTAATTTATTACTTAATCTGATCTATTTACATAATAACAAATTTCCATCCTTGTATCTATGAGAAGAAGTTTAAAATAAGATGCATTTTTTACTAATTAATTAGTCTCACCTACATACTAATAACTCATGAAATCGGTAGCATCTAATTCAGACTAATTAGTTTTTAGCTACCTGTCTGAGGAAACTAGTTGACCAAGATCTTAAATGTCATTATCGTTTTGAAGAAGATACTCTTTATAGTCTTAATTAATAAAATCATAACAAATAATACTTTATACAGAAGTTTAGTTTAAACAAGCTTTTAATGAAAATCATTTTTTCATAGCAAACTTTTACAGCTCGGTATACCTATATAATTAATACTCGTCAAGAAGAATATTAATATATAGGTATACCGAGTATCGTATTCGTATAGGAATATACGAGCCCAAACTCGATGGTGTTGTGTCGTTTAACTACCAAGTTCCTATAGCCACCTTCCTGTTCCATCATCAGATCAGCTCCAAGTCCAAATAATTTTGCATTGCCATCTGATTTACACATGCATACAAAATTTCAGCTCAATCGGTAACCGGGAAGTTGATCCAATTTACTTTGCAAGATTTGACTACAGACAAACATCAAGATTTGTGAAACTAAATACGAGTAAAAGCTTATAAAATGGGCCTTCATTGCTACCACTCTGGTTGCCCCTTAATCGGTAACCGGGAAGTTGATCCAATTTAATTTGCAAGATTTGATTACAAACAAACATCGGGACTGGTGAAACTAAATAAAAGCTTGTCAAAATGGGTCTCCATTGCTACCACTCCGCTGTCCGTCTGTCTGTGATTGGCTGAATCTCACGACCCGTGATAGCTATATAGTTTAAAGTTTTACAGATTATGTATCTATGAGGCCGCCATAATAACAAATAGGTACTAAAAACAGAATAAAAGTAATATTTAAATGAAGCTCCCATATAACAAACTAGATGTTTTTATTTCTTGCGAAAGTCCGACTTGCACTGGACCAGTTTTTTCACTTAATATCTAGTCTGATACTCTCTCTCTTTCCGCCCGGAGTAGGAGGGATTACTCTACATTTTGCTACAAACAAAAATTCAAAGTCATTTGCTTGCAAAAGATATGAGTATGTAAGTAGGTATATCGCAAACATATCTTTTTTATGGTAATTTACCCTACCATATCATATCAATCATAGGGCGGAGCGGGAGATAGTGTCAGACTCTGACTAACTAAAAACTCACCCCGTTCTTTCGTGCCTTCATACCTGGGCTCGAGCTACTTTTCGGACTAACTCTGGCCCCAGTAGCTAGCACTAGTCCCAGTATACAATTTCCAACAAATAACAAATCAAACTCATTTGCTTGCAAAAGATATGAGTAAGTATAGCGCAAACAGATCCTAGTTTGCGTAAAGACGTGACCTGCGTGGCGTGGTGCGTGGTGTGGATGACCATACGCAATGATTACTTTGACGTACAAGTCAAGGCGTTAAACTTAAGGCTGTGTTCAAACCAAACGGACTGTCAGCCGCCGACTGTGAGCAGGCTCACTGTGAGCCACAGTGTAAACGTGAAAATAAACGGTATTTTTCGTTCACAGTATGCTGACAATACGCGTCCGCGGAGCGTAGTGACACGCTATATTAATCGGCCTCCGAATGTCAGCGTCTACGCATAGCGTAATAACGCATAGTCGGCTAGATGTGAACGAAAAAGTGAATATGTATAGAAATACAATAAACTGCGTAGCGTTTGCTCATTTTCGGCGGCTGACAGTCAGTTTGGTTTGAACACAGCCTAACTGTAGTTACATGTAAACATATACTCACATATTATTACTCATACATGACCAAGTTTCGTGTTCATGACATGTTCTGTTTGCTAATTGTTTCAAAACTAATTTAATTCACTAAATAAATAATAATATTTGCACAAGGTTATGCAATTATGCATTTCAGAGGCATTCTACTTGCACCGACATACTCATCACACATTTATTTTAGGTGGGAAATCATCCAATGACTTTTTACGCTCTTGGGCGGAGAGCGAGGACGTATCAGACTTTTACGGACTTAAAACCCACTCCTATATTCCTTCTTTGCTGTCCGTTCTAGGACCCCAGGTTTTCCTTTAAGTAGCGAACCCATGGCCCCATGGCTTTGCTGACATCTCCTTGAGGAGTGGAACAGTACGCGCCGTCGACGACTCGGGCTCAAGCCGGACGGTGAGCTACCCATTAATCGCCGTCCGCAAGCCTACGACTATGGTGGCTGGAAATTGGGGTTGGAATCCCAGCGACTGGGGCGTGATAAAATCCGTTTATGAAATGTGAAAAACAGTCTCTGGCTGCTCTTTAGTCTAAAATAAAGGAATGTTACGTTTTTCTCAAGCTCTGTGACCACTGAAAAAGAGCATCGACAAAGGATCACCGGAAAAGTTGTGATAGCTTATCAAAAATAAGCTGCCCAAGACAAAAACAATTCTATCCCCGTGTTGAACATATTACTTTTTATACCGAGATAAAAACAGACAATGTGTGAACTTAAACTAACTATTTATTAGTTAAATATAAAATTATATATCTCACTTATTCTTTAATGAGACTTTACGAATAAATTCTTTTGTGGCACATTTAATGTGTAAACTAACCATAACGAGTCTTGGAGTAACAATTTCTATCTCGAAACGAAATTAATCTGTAAAGAACAGTGGAGTGGAGGTAAAACGTTATATAATAATCATATAATAATATAATAATCCACAACTATCACACAACGCCGTCTAGTCCCAAGCTAAGCAGAGCTTGTGTTATGGGTACTAGAGAACTGATAAACATATGTACTTATATATTTCTAAATACATACATCATCATCATCATTATCATCATATCAGCTGAAAGACGTCCACTGCTGGACATAGGCCTCCCCCAAGCGTCGCCACAACGACCGGTCCTGTGCGTCACGCATCATACATATTATAGATAAATTACACCCAGACACAGAACAAATGATCATGCTCATCACATAAACATTTGTCCTGGGTGGGAATCGAACCCACGACCTCCGGCATAGCAGTCAGGGCCACTAACTACTAGACCAACAGACCAGTCAATATATATATATATACATTACTAGGAGGTGGTTATCTTGTAAGAAATAGAAGAACATGAATTATGCTTTTCATTCTTTTAAGATTTGCCTTAAACTAACACACACACATGCAAACGAACATTGTAAGTTAAACAAAAGCTTGTAATAAATAAATGGTTCGCCGCTCACATAAACTAGGAGGTAATAGGTCAACAAAGTTCAAAACTCAGTAGAACCAAACAATGACATTTGAACTTTGTATATTGAGAGCAAAGCACAAGGTTCACCGATTAAATCTTGAACTTGAGTCTAACCTTTCTAATGTTTAGCTTTATAATAACGCCCCGTAAACTTTGTGAGCTAACGTTGTGTAACATTGTAGTATGGTTGCAGCAACGTGGTATTGCGTTGCAGGATCTAGTTGTGTTGCACACGTGATGAACTGTTTTGGAAAAATTAAGTTGAAGGAAACCTGCGCCCACGCATGCCACGTATGATATGCATTATGACATCCTGACTCTTGAATTTGCTTAAAAACAGATGGCATACGTGTGGTGCCTGTGACAACATTGCAAAGCAAATTCAAGAGTCTAGATGGAATAATGTGTAGCATAGATACATATATTTGTGGGCTTAGTTTTTTTTTTAGCTTTAATAGTACAAGGAAGAGTATAGGGCCAATGTTCAACAGACAGATTTCAATAAATCGTCTACGAAGTGTTCCCTTATTGCTTGTACCCACGGTGCCACGAATAGAGAGAGATGGAGAAGTTTTCCAAAAGACTCAACCTACCTTCCAGATGATATATACGACTAGGTAGGTCGAGACGTGATGAAAACATGATACTGACCGAGTAGTTGTGTAAATATACCAAGGACAAAGCAATGACACAATACGGGACGTTTTACATTTTGTGTTTTTGTCATGAATTTACGATAACTATGTGAAGTGTAGCAATCTTCGTAAGCTGTAACGTAACTGTAACTGTAACAAAGACATGTTCCTTGCAACTTTGCACCACAATTTAGTATTGCTTGCAACGTTGCACCATAATGTAGTGTTGCAATATTTCCAGAAATATAAAATCATTTTGTGCAACTTTTAAAGTTTAGGTTCTAGACTGAAACCGATCTGAGAACTATGCAGTTTTTTTTTACCAACCAACTGCTTCGGCTTTGCACAAGTGACAAGTTTTTGGAATGGAATTCTTAACGATAATATGCACTTAATTCTTCCTCATGTCATGTCATGTTGATAATTGCATAATAATCCTTTCATTAGTTTTTGAGTTTATCGCCAAAGAGGCAGACAGAAGACAGATTCAGTGAAGAACTTGGCTTTATAATGTTTTTCGTCTATTCATGCAGAATCACCTAACCTACACAAGCTAAGCTAAACTAACTCAGTTTAGCTCTAGCTCTGCAACCGGTTTTAAGTTTAACCCAAAGCTGCTCTAAAGGTTACTAACAAATTGACAGGAAGTAGTAATTTGGTTGGAAGCTGTGCGTGATTGAGATGTGTGTGAAACTGTTTAGCCTCGTTCTGGAGGAAGTGGTTGTGTAAGAGCCTATGGAAATGTTGTTTAAAACAGAGTGAGTCATAGACGAAAACTTTGTTAGCATATTTTACTTATCAAATGTCGATCTTTCTAAGGAATAAAAATCTAGATCTACACTTTTACACTAATATTATCAAGAGGTTTAAAAGTTTGTTCTTTTAATTTTTTTTTTGTTTGTAGCAGATAATCTCTGAAAGTATTGGCCCCATTGTAATTTTTTTTTTCTCTAAACGATCGTTTTGTGTGTAAACTAAAATAAATTCTATTCTATTGTAATAACTCTTAAAACGATAAACGAAAATAGTATAAGGAAACTGACATGTCCTAAAACAAAAAAAAAATTTAAGACAGGTTTTGTTTTTTTTAGCTGGGAAATAATCCAATGACTTCTCCCGCTCAAGATCGAGCGGGAAGACGTGCCTTCTTTGCCTTGAGACCCAGGACCTGGGGTTCTCTTTCGGACAACTCATGGGCCCAGAAAGCTTCAGCCCTACTGGGGTCACTACCGTTTTGCTGACATCTCTTTGAGGCACGCCTTCGACGACTCAGACTTGGTCTGGACGTTTACCGGCCGGATGACGAGCTAACCATAGCTATCCTATTCACATATCCGTTATCCACAAGCCCACATCTACGGTGGCTGGAAATCAGGATTGGGGTTCCAGCGGTTAGGGCGTGAGGAAGTCCGTACAAATCAGAAGACATGTAACATCCACCAACATGCACTGGAACAGCGAAAATTATGGTCTATTTCCTGTCCAAAAGAGGAAACCTGAATCCCATCAATGGGAACATTATAAGGTCAATTGTTGGTAATGTAAATATTGATGGGATCCATAGTCATAATGCTTAGTGAACCAGTTTAGAAAAATCTAGTTTTAAACTTGAAGACAAAGCTAAAACAAGCTTTTAAATGAATAAACGACTGATATTATTATGTTACAAACTAAATTATCTTTTGATTAATTTCAGTCAATATTTGGTCAGTCCATAATTCTCGTTCAAAACCTGACCTTGCAAAATCGGGTTAATGTCAAGTATACACCAATTTACTAAGATCAGAATAATATAATATTCCACAACTATCACACAACGCCGTCTAGTCCCAAGGTAAGCAGAGCTTGTGTTATGGGTACTAGACAACTGATAAACATACATATATATTTCTAAATACATACATATTATAGATAAATTACACCCAGACACAGAACAAATGATCATGCTCATCACATAAACATTTGTCCTGGGTGGGAATCGACCTCCGGCATAGCAGTCAGGGCCACTAACCACTAGACCAACAGGCCAGTCAAAAGAATACTAATACTGTCATATCATGTGTTCGACCCTGATTTAATTGTGATAATTTTGTGTACTAATTAGTGAGAGTACTCTGCAAACGTTGTCTTACCATATAAATTGCTAGCTTCTGCCAGCGTCTTCGCCCGCGTAAAACGAGTTTTCTCCATACAAATTTTGACCCCCGTTACGTCCCTTTAGGGCGCAAATTTTGATAATACTTCTCTTGATGCTGGCCTCCATAAAAAAAGGGAACCTTGTGCAAAATTTCATGTTCCTAGTCGCAATAGTTTCGGCTGTGCCTCGATTTGTCAGTCAGTCAGTTTCTTCTTTTATAATTATATAGATTATATGTTCCAAGAAAAAAATTGGGCAAGTCCGAGTCGAGAAACGAAAACGTCTCCGCTTCTGTTCATCACATGCCAATACCATCACAAGCGGCTCTCCTGCATCTTATGTTGTTTTTCGGCTACTTTAAAGTACTTTAGAAATAAATAAACTTATCTATATACATAAAAATCAATGCCACTTTTCGTTGTTATTTTATAACTCAAGAACGGGCTCACCTATCCAAACCAAATTTTTAGGGTTTGTTCGGTCTATTTAGTAGATAGTTTATGTGAAGTTTGGTAGGGTAGAATAGGCTAGAGTCGGGTAGAGTAGTGTAGAGTAGAGTAGTGTAGAGTAGTGTAGAGTAGTGTAGTGTAGAGTAGTGTAGGTTAGAGTAGGGTAGAGTAGGGTAGAGTAGGGAAGAGTAGGGAAGAGTAGGGTAGAGTAGGGTAGAGTAGGGTAGGTAGAGTAGAGTAGAATAGAATAGTGTAGAGTAGTGTAGGGTAGAGTAGGGTATAGTAGGGTAGAGTAGGGAAGAGCGGGAGCCGTGCGGGCAAAAGCTAGTTACATACTATTATAACAGACTATCTACTCTATGAATCTAAACTACGGATCAAGCACTAAGTACATTGTTCCCGCCACAAAAAATAGAATCAGTGTTGTCTCAATCGTTCGACGTCTCGTTCTATCGTTCAATGCTCCAGATTTAGGGTGAATTCGTTCGAGTTCAAGGCCGTGAGACCGGAACCGGTCGCAGAATAGCCGCGGAGCTGCACATCTAGATGTGTATGGCATTGATTTTTAATGTGAAGTAGTTTTCTAATATAAAAGCAGGTTTTCTTTTTTATTTAAACTGTATATCAGTTTCTGTGCTTGGCTGGAACTAGTGCTTGGCTACGATCCCACCAGATGGCAAGCAGTGATGCAATCTCTAATGGCAAGTTTCTTTTTCCTTTATTGTGACAGTTATTGGTTTTGTAATCGAGGCATTATAAAGATAATTAATAACCACTGTTGCTGCTTTAATTTTTAAGGAAACGTACATCCACACGTCCTGGTCACAGTGACACTAGACACCCAGGACGTCAGGAATCGCAAAGCGATCTACGGCCACCGTAAGCGCAGGTTTGCGAATGACGAGCAATTGGTAGCTCGTCGTTCAATCGTCCATAAGAACCAAGCCCAAATGATGGACGGCGCGTAGTGTTTCATGTGTGCCTCAAAGAGATGTCTGCAAAACCGTAGTGGCTCAATGCCTACTAGGACCATGGGATTTTTTTTTAAATTGATACGCGAGATCCCAGAAGGCAAAAAGCGTCTGAAGGAATATAAGTGTAATTTCAGGCAGCAAACCCTAGAGCAGAAGATCATTAGATAATGTCCCGCCACAAAAAAGTCATTTTCGATCAAGATTATGGTGATTTATTTTTAATTAGAGAGTTTTCACCGTTTCCAATTAGATATAAGAAGTATTAATACTGTTCAGTCAATACTTGAAGTATAAAGCTGTAAATGGTTAGGAGGTAATAGAAAAAAAAACGCAATAAAATATGTTATGGGCATAACATGATTATATTTGTATTCTACACGATTTTTTTCAATTAATAAAACTTAATGTGTTGTTTAAATTAGCAAATAATAAAATCTAGCATGCTCCATTAACACACATATAAATCAATCGTTATTACCTATATCTTCATGTTTCTTGACATTTACAGAATATGATATAATTTGCTGCCCATTATTACTACATTAACATTTAAGATAATGGATGTTTTAACTTAAATTTATCTAATTTTTAATTATTAATTATCTCCTTATCTTAATAAGTTTTAAGTTCAAGAGTAGATGATGATGCATTTCCTAGTAAATGCATCTTCTTAATTACATTTGCTAATTTATAAACTTGACTTTATTCAATTTATGCATTTTTAGAACTCTGTTGTTTTTTTTTATTGATATAAACTAGTGCTTAATTGCGATCCCACGTGATGGTAAGCGGTGATGCAATCTATGATCTGTCTGTGACCCGGCTGCATCTCATGAACTGAGATAGCTAGAAAATTGAAAATTTTACAGGTGATCAATTTCTGTTGCTGCTATAATTAAAAAATACTAAAAATAGAATAATATAAATGTGCCTCGAGCGCCAGGGGTTGATTGACCCGGTAAAATGCACTGTTTACGTAAATCACCAAAAAATAAAAATTAAACTTTTTCTCATTTTTGAGGAAAAACAAATAATATAATATATATAGAAAAGCTAAAATTTTCGTCCCAATAAATTTCGGAGAAACGTGTGTACAAAATGAAAATTAAGCGTTTTTTCAAGGTCTCCAAGCTCGAGGGGTTAAGAGGGGCTCCCATACAACAAACTCGATTTTTTTTTTTGCCTTTTTTTGCTACAAACGGTACTGAATAATGCACAAGTCCGACTCACAGTACTCATGATAAATATGTAGATAAAGTTCTTAAAGATCACCCAAGCTCTTCGCCTACAATAAGATTGTACTGCACGCTTGATCGACTAAAGCCTTTCCAATATTCTGTATAATTATAGATACTTACTTGTACTTGAATGAACACTGTTTGGCATGTCAATCGATTGATTTTTATCCAGTCAACGTGAGCGGAACATTCTAAAGCCGTATTTAGAACTGCATACGATTTATTTTAAGTTAGTTTAGATTCTGTTGATTGTTTTCTTTGTTGCTAGACTATGTAAACATTCTCCTTGAGAGTTATTTTTGTTGGAATTCGAAAAAAAAACCACAGCTTCACAGCTCCAAATAAATCTGTGAAATAAACGTTCCTTACTATACTACAATAAATTTGACTGGCCTGTTGGTCTAGTGGTTAGTGGCCCTGACTGCTATACCGAAGGTCGTGGGTTCCACCCAGGAAAAATGTCTGTGTGATGAGCATCATCATTTGTTCTGTGGCTGGGTGTCATTTTTCTATAATATGTATGCATTTAGAAATATATAAGTATGTTTATCAGTTGTCTAGTACTCATATACAGTGAAACCTGGTTAAGTGAGACATCAAGGGACCTGCAATGTCGTTTCACTTATAGAGGTATTCCACTTACCCAGTGTCTCAGATATACAGGTATAAATAAATATCTGTCTCATTTACAGAGGGTTTCATTAATAGAGGTGAGAATACAGGTTATTTCAGTTGAGAATGAGTAAACAAACAATGTTATCTCAGTTACAGCGGTTTATGCATATAAAATTTACTCGCTGTCTCAGCTATAGAGGTAACTATGATGATAAATCGAAAGAACTAATCCCAGATATAGAGGCTTACCTCGTCCCACTAACAGAGGTAATTCAGTGCCAAAGTGTTGGGACCTCAGCATGAGTTCCAGTTATGGAGGTTTCTCACTTATCCAGGTCCCACTTAACCAAGTTTCACTGTAATACTAGACGGCGTTGTATGATAGTTGTGGAATATATTATTATACTACAGTAAAATTTCTATAGGATGGTATGAGTGACAGCTGTCAAAGTCATACAATGTAGCTACCTATCCTTTTCTCTCATCATAAAGATGCACATTTTTGTCCTACTCTCATTCTTTCCATGCTGTTTTTTTTAAGAGCATCGTTAACCCGCAGTAGAAATAACTTCTCCTGTATCAAGTGCCGTCGCAAATATGCGAAATCACATACGGTGCGAACTAGTGCTCGACTGCGATCCCACCTGATGGTAAGCAGTGGTACAATCGTTGATGGTGAAGCGCACTAGTTTATTAAAAGTCTATTCACTCTAGCCTTGGAGACACCTAAATCATAATCGGACGGGAAGACTGCAGCAGAGAAATTGATCCAGTCGTTCGATGTACAGGGTATAAACGACGAGACAAAAGACTTAGTTCATGTAACTGTTGCCCTGGAACGCAAAAGGCAACTGAAGCAACATGGGTGGGGTTTAGTCAGCAAAAGTCAGACACTCCCTCTCGGTCCAGCTAGAGCGGGAGAACTTATTTGATGAATTCTCACCTCAAAAGAAAAATAAATACCAATAACAATGTTTCCGATGATTTTATCAAATAAATTATAACACAAATACAATCACGTAGTCAATTTATTCTCAAATAGTTGTATACATGTTATAAGGGCTTTACACGATTTCAATTTAACTTTAATAGTAATAATAATGCCACTTATTACTATTATTATTAAAAAAGGAAGTGACTGGAAACATTGCCAGTATTTTAAAGGTCAAAAATCGTACCAAAATGGCCACGATTTAAATTGTGGGTCAAGATTCGGCGTTGATTACGTTAAACTGGAAATGTACTTCCTTGTAGGCGATTGTTTACAATAACGTTAAGGAATTCTTGAGTTAAATACTTTTGAGGTAAACAATTAAATAAATAGTTGAATAATGAACAAGTTTTGATAGGACAGCGCTGGTTGTCTGACACTATCTCCCGCTCCGAGAGCGGGGGATGTCATTGGATGATTTTCCCACCTAAAAAAAAGAGTATGTTCTAGAACTTGGATACATTGTGGACTGATTTGGCCTAGCCTAAACAAAGACACTAATTGGACACGCTAATATTATAAAGACGCTATGTTTTTTAGTCCTTCACGCTCAGATGCCTGAACGAATTTGGATGATATTTGGCACACATTTGACATTGGATACTTTTTATTTCAGGAAAAAAACCCCTTGGCAAAATTTTCATCGTTCACGAGGGCGACTCGACGCCGGTGGTAGAAGTTGAACTTTACAGTGATATAGCTTATACAATGGAATAAATTAATTAAAAAAGTGAATGAAGCCGTTGGCAGAAGCTAGTATTAATAAAGAAGAAAGAACTCACATTCATAATCATTTATTTTAACACAAGCTTTCCGCCCGCGTGGACTACAGTTTATATCGCGCGGGCAGAGACCCGTGCTCAGCAGTGGAATTATAGGTAGCCTATGTGTTATTCCAGTGTCTCTTCTACCTACTTACCAAATTTGATCTAAATCCGTTCAGTAGTTTTTGCGTGAAAGCGTAACAGACAGACAGACAGACAGAGTTACTTTCGCATTTATAATATTAGTAGGGAAGTAGGGATAATAGGGATAGTTAAATAATCATGATAACATAGTTCTTAAGATAGGTAAAAAGTCTGTTATGCTGTGCCTAAGACCGTACAAATGTCGTTATTTTATTCATTTTAAATCATAGTCAATCATGTTGTAAAAAAATAAAAAATAAAAATTACATGTCGAGTGTACATCAAAAGTTAGAGAATAAACATCAATAGCCCAAAGTTTTACGTAAATATCCCTGACCTTTCATTAACTCGTAATAATATTGCATTCTTTCTTGCACTAAATAAAATGTATCTTTGTATTTAATAATTGAATAGATAGGTACACAGTAAAGTATGTAGTGGGTAGGAAAGACCTAGGTTTTAGAAACTAAATAATTACTAATACAAATAATGGAAACAACCTTAGCAGTTACGGTATTTGATTCCTCAACTACTGATTTATTAAGGTACTAACCTGAAAACGTCATATTAACACGAATTATTGCATTGCAACATTGTTTGATAACATAATTTGATCAAATTGCTGGTGCATCAAGTACTAGATTATGATTTATTTTGGCCTAATATCCTGTATACATACCGAGAGTTATATTAGCAAATATCCTGAAAGAAAATAACATTTGATTCCGGTATGATTCAATATCGAGAAATCCTGTTTTCCATTTTTACAAATTGATTTTATCCTTAAATGTAATATTACAATAAAACAAAGTCTCTCCTTACTGTCTGTCTGTGAAAAACAATTGAACGGATTTTTATGCGGTTTTCAGAAATAGATAGGGGTTTTTGAAGAAGGTTTAGGTGTAATAATAGCATGTTACATAATAGAAGCAACAAGAAATATGAAACCAAACATTATAATGTAATACATAATATTATGATTTAAAAGAGTGTCCATAGAGTTTCTTGCACGCTCTTCTCCATAGAGATCTACGCACTTCCAAAACGTGCAATTTAGCTTCACTTTTCTTGAACTGACCGACATTTGACTATTCAAAAGTGCCTGCATTTGGTCCATTTGAAATAAATGATTTTATATTTCTGTTTTTTTTTTTTTTGTTAAGAGTCCGAACATATTATATAACAAAGTCCCCATCATGTCTGTCTGTCTATATGAACGTGATAAACTCAAAAACTACTAAAGACATTTCTTCTATGACAGTTTTCGAGGAAAGATCAGATGTTAAAGATTTGTAACACTTGTGCGTAGCTGGGACCGGGAGCTTGAATATTTATGCAATAAAAATCTATAACATAGAAATCGTTAATAACAATCGGTACGAAAGTTGATTTTTATTTCCGCGTGGGTTGCGATGTTTATCACATTTTAGCAAAAGCAAGGACTCGAAACCTTTTGTATACAAGTTATCGATAAATAAAAGGTTCCTGTTTAATTATCGCATATTATTTTTTTATGATTGATTGCAATTATGACAAGTTCCTGCGAGTAACGACTCATTAGCTCGTAATTAACTAGTGTACATTATGGTCACCTAATTAAGTCACATTATATCGATTTATAGATTGACGTAACTGTTGTAATACTATCACTCAATACCTACTGAGGCATAATACTGAAAACCAGTCTAAATTACTTTTTGGAACGAAGTTCCTTATCGCGCTTTGTGAAATGGGGCTAGACGGAAAAAAATCTCACGAAAAGTTGTAACGACACTTTTTTTTATGTCAACATTCCTACAGATGGAAATTGTTTCTTTTTATTTGTATTATATTTTTTTTATTATTATTATATCTAGCCCATACTGTCCCACTGCTGGGCAAGGGCCTCCCTCCACTCCTTCCAATGTTCCCGGTTTTGAGCCACTTCTTTCCAAATCCCAAGGAAGACAACCAAGTCGTCTCGCCATCTCATTCCTCCCTCCTTCCTTTCATTCCTTTTTTTAATTTTTTTATAGTTTAATAACATTTTTTTATAATTCCTTCATTAATTAATTGAAAGGAACTTCGCTCCATGCGAGTGTCCCTTGACATCTCTCAAGTTTTTTTCTGGTATTTCAGTAGTAAAGGTGTTTTTAATATTGTGCGAATTATCACGCATGCAAATTTGCGCCGCATGCAGAAAATTTCAAAATGCAAAAAACTGTGTCCCACGTGCATATTCCACGACTAACAAACAATACTTGTATGAAATAGACTTTTTTTAAGGGGGTGACGCGTGCGGAGCATTCCCGCATGCGTGATAAAAACCACTTGATATTAAATACACCCTTACAAGTACGCGGAGACCTCTCGCGCCGGGCCTTGGTTCAGGCCATGGTCCGGAGCGAGGAGGAGTGGCAGGCGGTCGCCTCCTTCTGCGAAGCAGTAATGCTAGCAAAGGAGGAGGCAGACCAACGGCGCCCCCGTCGCCGCCGCCGGGATTCCGATCCCGATTTTCGGCGACCGTAGACGCGGGCTCGCGGACGGCGAGCCATGGGTAGCTCGCTGTCCGATCGTCCGGTAACTGTCCGGACCGAGCCAAGGCGTCGATGGCGCGCACTGTTCCCGCGCACCTCAAGGAGTTGTCAGCAACAGGAGGGGCCCATCTGGGTCGAAGCCTACCGGGGTCGGGGTTATTCGAAAGGAAACTAGAGCCCCGGTATGAAGGCAAGAAGGAACGGCGCGGGGTTTTTAGTCAGTAAGACTCTGACACTGTCTCCCGCTCCACCCAAGAGCGGGTTTCGTCAATGACGATTTTCCCCGTCGACAGAAAAAAAAAATACCCTTACAAGTACAAGTATGAGGTCAACTAGTCGGCTCTTTGAGGAGTGGCCGGAAAGACGTCACAGCGTCCACACTTTCCGCATGACGCAGGTCCTCACCGGTTACCGGTATGTATTAAAGGTTCCTGCACCTGACTTGTGCGGAAGAAACACCCAGGTGTCATTATTGTGGTGACCTCTCGCCTCGGTCCTCGTTTAGCCCATGGTCCAGAGCGAAGGGGAATGGGTGGTGGTCGCCTCCTTCTGCAAAGCAATAAATCTAAGGAAGGAGGCGGCCGCAAGTGGAAGGCAAGACATCCTGACGCCTCAGACGCCGGAACCCTGACCCCAATAATCAGCCACCACAAGCGTGGTCTTGGAGACGAAGAGTAATGGTTAGATCACCGTCCGGCCGTCCGGTAACCATCGGAACCAAGTTGGAGTCGTCGACGGAACGTAGTGTTTCACGCATGCCTCAAAGAAATGTCAGCAAACCGTAGGGACCTCGCCGAAGCCTACTGAAGTCATGGGTTGACTTCCGAAAGGAAAACCCTTGGTCCTAGAACTCAAAAGACAAAGAAGGAAAATAAATGTGGTTTATACAGTAAAAGTCACGTCTTACACTTCCTCTCGCTCCGCCTTAGAGCGGGAAAAGTCATTAGATAATTTCTCACCCTAAAAATAAAAAAAAACAATCTTACATTTAAATACCTCAAGAACAAGGTAATCAAAAGGTAGCCTAAAGGTAACCTAAAGGTAACCTAAAGGTAACCTAAAGTAGATGTTGATGTCCGTACCTACAACTATACTAACGGTATTGTAGGAAACCATGAACATTCTCACACTATATATAGCCTTAGGTCATAAGCCAATGGGAATATAATCATACCTATGTACTATTACGTAAATCAAGTGCATTAGCTTTCCCGTTTTATGAATAATAAATATTATTTTATGGCAAATCCATATTAATACTATAAATGAGAAAATAAAACTGTCTATCGGTATGTCTGTTATGTTTTTACTAATATACCGTGAAAATGATGTTTAATACCGAGACAGCTAAGGTTTTGGTGATGAATTTAATTAAGAAAATTCTATGCCAGGAATACATTCCCTAGGGATGATTTTCGACATTCTCGTGGACGAGATTGCTGAGTTTCTAATCTTAATATATGCCGTAAAATTGTAAATATAGCTACATTATAATCTATCTCACGGCATTTTAAACTGTCATAAGATTGTGAACCGTAACATATTACTTACAATTTTTTCGGTAGATTATAAATAGACTATAATAGATTATAATTTACAATATCGTCAGATAAAGTATAATCTAATGGTATTTACATTGTTACGATGACCAATACAAATAAAATTCTTCTGTACGTGTATTTGTCACCTTTTGCCTCCCAAACGGCTAGACCAATATGAATGAAACTTTGAGTGTTTATTTATTTATATACAATTGGTTTGTAATTTTTTTCTGTTGAAAAGCCAGATTTCGGGCTAGACAACGGTTACCGGTACCATACGAAAAGGTAATGTATATGTATTTCTTATATAACTCTATATTAAAGTTAAATAAAACGTATATGATGTTTGTAGTTTTTATGTCTTGAGTCAGATAGGGTCATGTGGTTCGCGACGGAAGTTTCTCAAGTCAGAAATATCAGTATTACTTATTTAATCATGGTACCTATTTAATTAATTAATTAATTCGAATAATTAAGTATGCGTGCTTATTAAATTATGAATCTTGTAGTCGCAAGCGCTGATCGAGAGATTGTCGATCGAGAGGTTGTCCTTTTCTCTAAATAATGCCCAATCAAAACCCTAGATAATTCCATCTGTAATTTATTTTATAGAAAGTCTGAGCTTATTCTTATCATCTTAATTTAACCAAAATTCATGAAGATAAACTAGTAAAAAAAAACTTGGCCAAGATTATCGTAAAAATCTTAGTCATATCATTTGTTCTGTGCCTGGGAGTAATTTATCTATAATATGTATGTATTTAGAAATATATAAGTATGTTTATCAGTTGTCTAGTACTCATAACACAAGCTCTGCTTAGCTTGGGACTAGACGGCGTTGTGTGATAGTTCAGGAATATTATATTTTTTATTACTTTATTTTTCAGTTTCCAATTATAACGACTTTTTTGCGACACTTAACCTAGCCACTAGTTTGTTTTGATAAAATAAGGTAAATTATTTATCTGGTATTATCATGGTGCTGTACCTAAGTAGACACTTAATAATTTCACTAACCCTTCAGATACCGTCAATTAGAGACACAATAGTAAGACAATAGATGCGCGGCCACCGGGTGTCATTTGAGTAACTATAAGTAAGTGATTAAGTACATAAAAAAAAAGATTTAGCCTAACATGATACGTGTAAGTTAGTGACCTGAAAGTGTAAGCAATAAGTGCGAGGAAGTGAGAAGATGACAAGACGAACAAGACATATTTCACCAGAACTGGCAAGAAAAAGCGGGATCGTACAAATGATGGAAGGAGTAGAAGGAAACTTTTACCCAGGAGTAGGACAGAACGGGCTAATAAGTAAATAAAGTCATACATGATACGGGGAGAAGTAGCGGCCGAGTGGCTATGGCCCCGACTTGAAATTGTAGGTCACAGGTTCGAACCCAGCCAGGCGCATTACTTTGTGTACTTTATTTCATCATCACTGCTCTCAAAACGGTACAGGAAAACATCGTGAGAAAACCAGCATGTCCTAGAACCGAATATTCGAAGATATGTGACATTCACAAACCCGCGCTGGGCCCGCGTGGTGTATTACGGCCCATTCCCTCTTGTAGAGAGGAGGCCTGAGTCCCAGCAGTGGGAAAATAAAAAACGCTGATGATGATGATACGTGAACAATAATGAGCTCAACAATGTGAGTTAATTATTTTAGATTTAAATATAATTTACTAAATCATCAACCACTCTGAATCATACACGCACAGATAAAACCTATTTAAAACGCAATAAAACAAAGCCCTATAAAACTAATTGATTTAAGAAATTACAATAAATGAATCAGTATCAAATCCAGGTCATGGTTACACAGTATTATCTAGTAGATAGGCACCTACCTATTTACGCATATAATTATGTCAACTGACCTGTCATAAATATATAGAATGTACTTACTGACAGCTGCATAAATCTGGTAGGTACCTACCCCTTGACTAATAAGTAAATAGGTAGGTAGGTCATAGTGAGATAGGCCAAAGAGAAGATGGATGGATTGTGTGAGGAGTAATAGATAGATATATTTTTGATTGTACACAAAAATGAATGCGACCGATGGATGCGAGACGAACAGGATCAATCATTGTGCCGACGCTTGGGGGAGGCATATGTTCAACAGTGGACGTCTGTCGGCTGAAATGATGATGATGATGACCAAAAATAAAAATTGCATTAATAGGGTGTCACAATGGGCGGTCTATTAGAGGTACAACGTGTAACGTTAAATGCGCAAAACCTCAGACACCCCAAATGATTTTTAATCCGATTGCCCTAATTATGTAAGAAAAAAAATTAAAGGTTTTATGAGCAGTTTTAGTTTGTTTAAAGTTCATATCTGCATTGAAATGAGAACTTTTATTATCCCGTGTATGAGAAAATTTTATTAGACTACAACTTTTTGTGTTTGTTTACCTATTTCAGCGGATTAGCGCACGTGATGGCTTGATCTATTCATAAATAGACCGGTCGAAGTTTTTAATGAAGATTTTGCAAAATGTATCCTATATGAAAAAGTGGTTTAATTGATTCTGCTCGTTATTCTGATCAAACTAATTTACCCCTAGTATTCTTTATTGCACACCAAAAATAAAAATTGGGTGTCACAATGGGCGGTCTATTATATCGGTATACTAGCTGCTCCCAGCGGCTTCGCCCGCTATGTCCTATTCCAGGACGTAGGATGAAATTATTTGATATTTATTATGTAAATCGTTTAAACATTGTACTTTTACACCTAATATTTTTTTATCTTGTTATATTAGATGAGGCCGGTGTTTATAATAGAGGTTCTACATAAATTCATTACAGGAGACAAGTCGTAAAGGCTATGTCAATAAGTTCGGAAAGATTGATAGCAAGGTAGGTGAGCTTTCGCCCTATTACGTGCATCTATAGATTGTGGAACGTACCTAACATGTTGATGTACTAAACGCATACCCATTCAAGGAATACACGCATCACATCAGGTATACCGCGGCCCTGAGATGCAAAAAGCAACCGAAGGAACCCGTGTTAATTAGTAAACGTTTGACATTCTTCATTCAAAGCGGAACAAGTTTTATGACGATTTACCACGTTAAAAAAATGTTGTATAATATATTGGGAAATCAGCCCAACGTAACCTTTTTTAAGGTAGAAAAATCATTCAATGACATCCCCGGCTATTAGGCGTAGCGGTAGATAGTGTCAGATTTTTACAGACTAAAAACCCACTCTTGTTCCTTCGTTGCCTTTCATAACGAGCTGAAACTTCCTTTCAGAAACAGATCCTTGGCTCCAGTAGGCATCACCCTGCTGGGTCCCTTACCAGGTTACCGGACGATCGGACGGTGAGCTTGCCTAGCATTGCCTAAGTTCAGGTCTAAAGTGCTCGTGCACCAAAGGTCACTCACTACCTAGGGACACCTTCACCTTCTGCCTATCCACTTTAAGCCACCATCGAATATCAACTTATTAAAACTTAATGCACGAGTAAAAGACACTACACAAAGGTGGATTTAATGACTTACGATGTCCACACGGTACAGACTTCAGCACAGACATCATCATCATCATCATTTCAGCCAAAAGAAGTCCACTTTCGAACCTAAGCCTCCTCCAAATTTCGCGCCATAACGACAAGTTTTGTGCGTCGCGCTTCCATCGGCCTCCCGCGACCCTCATCAGGCCATCAGTCCGCCTTCCAAAGTTACGTCTTCCAGTACGATATTACTACTCTAGAAGCTTTCGTCCCCATTTACCATCTGCTACTACTGTTTGAGTTTGGCGATTCTTAAGGCTCTGACAATAAGGGTTGGTTCTCCAGAATAGACTAAAAAGCTTGCATCTATACTGCGCACTATATTACACAAGCAACATTCTATAGAAATTTGCCATGCCATACGCTAGTACGTGTTAACCCTTCAGATACCGTCAATTAGAGACACAATAGTAAGACAATAGATGCGCGGCCACCGGGTGTCGCTTGGGGATTCATGAATTAAAGGCAAAGTCTACAAAACTGCGGTTCATCCGGCTCTAACCTACGGTGCCGAATGTTGGCCTTTACTCTCTGTTCCACTAACCCATGCCACAAAAATGCACACGACTGAGATGAAGATGCTGAGATGGCCGGGAGGTGTCACTCTCAACGATAGGGTAAGGAACGAACACATTCGGGGAAGTTTTAAGATCCACCCAATTGGAGAAAAACTCAGTGAGACGAGACTAAGGCGGTATGGCCGTGAAACGAGAAGATCTGAAAAACATATGACTAGTCAAGTCCTACTCATAAAAACTGGTCCAAAAAAGTGTGGTAGACCTCTTTTCACTTGGAGGTCTGTGATTAGCAATGACCTAAAGAAAGCCGAAGTAAATGACTCGACGATCTAGAACCGAAATGCCTGGCAAAAAATGACGAGGAGAGCCCCAAATGAAATGGGAAATGGCTAGGCAAAGAGAGAGAAGATTCTATAGAAATTTAAGCATCCAGGTTTGTACCATGTGGACGCACCATAAGACCTTTTCTACCACTCGACCGACGTCAACACTTGACCACTTAACGAAGGTTAAAGTTTACCGGTTTATTTTAATACGAAGTCAACGTTTAAAGAAAGAATCAACAACACTGCTTAACTCATTTCATAATGTTTTGATTGCACACTCTATCATTTAATCGAAGGTAATAATGTTAGAACTTGTTTTAACTTGACTCCTATAAAACTGTATTTTAATTGATTTCATTATGTTTGTCACGCAATAAGGGAAACAGGCTTATGCCCAACAGTGGACGCCAGTCGGCTGAAATGATGTGATGATGAAGGGAAATAAATGCGAGATGCACTGGATCGGTCTTTATGGCGACGCTCGGGAGAAGCCTATGTCCAACAGTGGATGTCTTTCGTCTAAAAGGATGATGATGGTGAAGAAAAACAGGCTTTGCTATTTTGTAAAACTATTTATGAATCAATACATAAAGAAAAATTACTTACCCAGGAATTGAACTTAGATACCTACAACAGTAACTCTAAATAAAGCATTAATGACGTTCAACAAAGGGTAAGCAATATTGTAGTCAATAAAGTATGATGTTGATGCTTTAAAACCTTAAATTATGTCACCAAAACCAGAATTGCACCTCAATGGTTCATGTTTCAAAACATTCATTCAAAACCCAAAAAACATGAAATTCTATTCGACTTCGCTCACTTTATTAACTTAATCAAACAATAAGTAGAACAAACAGAAGGATATGAACTAATATCGATATTCGTAAACTATTAGACATCGAAATAATTTACAATCCAGACTATTACCGACATACGCAAACTACAATTATTACGGACGAAGTTGTAATCTTTGAACAGGATGCCGGCCAGTATTTAATATCAAACGGAAACACTAATATTTACTTCAAGATACGCAATTTCAAAATACATGTAACTCAAAAATACAGTCATTTAAAATCCCGATCAAAGCGTTTGAACACACGGAACGATTATTATAGAATGTCAAAAAAGTATATACTATTATCGAATCGCAAAAAAAATGAGAGTAATTAGAGCGAAGAATTATTTGAATTGTGTTTTTTTTTTTATTCGAACGCGCGGCGCGTCTGTCTTCTGTCCGACGGCTAGTCGAATACGAAGGACTCGTACACAAAACAGCCTGTTCCCGCTAGGGGGGCAATGGCGAAAGTATCGCCAAATAACCACCTATAAAAACACACAACACACTGAACACAGTATCCAGTACGATTCCCGACACCAACCACCGTTGAAGAGGCATTATGAAAACAACGGTGAGTGTGCAAGTGTAGTGCAGTGCAAGTGATGACTTCAAAAAAGTGATACAGTGTGTCCCGTGCTTGTGAAACAGTGATTCGTAGGGCCTGTTATACCATTGTTTGTTACATTTACGGTCAAAATTACGGTGATTTTTCGTAGTTTTCGAATTTTTGTTCAAAATAATTTCTGTTTGGTCAATGGTGAAACAGGTTCTGCGGCAAATATCACCAGAATTTACGCGTGGAATACGGGATGTGACACACTTTTTTGAAGTCAACATTTTGCGATTATTTTAATTACCGATCCATCATTTGTAACAGCATCGCGATATGTAAACGGAATTACATCATTCACCTATCATTGAAAACACTAATCATTATAATTTAAAATAAAACCGGATAATAGTAATTTACTGTAACATTTAGCAGTCTCATTTAAAAAGATTTCAATCAAAAACGAATTATTTTTCCATCATCAAAATTTGCCATCATAATAAACTTAAAATGCATAGGTACTGGCCTACTGGTAATGAAAATACAAATAGTCAAGCTACTATAAACTAAATTCTAAATTATTGCTTACATAGCTGATGATTAATCTTATGGCATATTACGTCACAATGGAGAATTCACTCTCGATGCAGACTAACAGGTTTCAGTCCAGTTTAACAAGGAAGAGAGTCCAGGAAGGCATAAGTCAATGCAACGCCCAGTTAATGCGTGAATTGCATAAAGGCACCCGAGAAAATAACTAGACAGAAAAATAAACAAGACGTAATAAGAGAAACAGAACGACAGAAAGATAAATAAAATAATTTTCTAGAAAGAATGAAAATTCAAAAGAAAATGTTCTTCATAGAAAATTTAATAACACAATAGACACAAGATTCGTTGATAAAGTTATGAAAAGAACATGGCACCAGTTTTTTGAGACAGTGAGAAAATTTTACGCAACAATAGTTTTGTAAATCTACCCGTGAGAAAACACAAGAGACCTGTTACATACAGAGATTGACTGTTAAATACATCGTTTCAATGTTGATTGTAGCACTTAAGATAGCATCAAATAAACTCCGCATTTAAAAGTAAAACAATCTACTATTTGAGTAAACTAATATTTGTATGCGATTTATGAAAACACAACGTCGTCTATTTTTGGCGTGAGCGGTCTTTCTTATGACTTTTAGCTTAGACTTTTTCTACGTATCTATTGTTTACCTTGGAAACTTCAAGAGTTTTATTAAGTATTTCTACTAAAGTGATCTAGATTTTATAATCTGGTTCCATTTTAATTGATCTAGCTACTGGTCAGAGTTTCCTGACCAATTGATTAACTTTTAATTGCTTTAAGAATTGAGTGGGATTTAATAGGCTTAGTTTCAGAAATAACGTATACAAAGACAAGCGCCAACAGAATTGCGTAGCTAATAATATTTATTGGCTTCCTGTATAACCTGGTTTGCCTTATAAGGTTTATATTACTGGCAAGTTTTTAGTTCTACTCTTGTTTCGGAAAATCTAAGGTATGAACGATGACGCATCGCCTCAGAATTAGACCAAAAAAACTGATTATAGCACCTCAGTTTTAATGATGATAATTAAGATTTTATGTTACAAAAACCACTTTATTTATGCCATTCTTCTGATTTACCATCCGAAACGCATTATGAGATGATATTTTTTTTCTTTTTTAATGGTAAATTATTTGAAGAATAGAATGAAATCTATTCTATTTTATAAACAAACAACACTTGATATTTTTCAGTCTTACAGTCACTCAAACAGTTTTTTATCCTATCTTTACTTATAAAACAAAGACCCCACCGCATCTGTATGTTTGTATGAATGCGATAAATTCAAAAACTACTGAACGGACTTTCATGCAAATTTTACCAATAGGTAGAGTAATTCACGAGGAAGGTTTACATGCATTAAACATGAAGCATTGCATTAGGCATTATTGTAAAAAAAAGAACTGGAAAATAAGTCATTTACACTAACTACGGTGTTATTTCGTTTATAAGGGGTTAATCTCTGAAAATACTGTTCCGATTGCAAAAAAATTAGCACCGATAAAAGCCTTCTTTATTCTTGAGTGGCATAGGCTATATTTTAACGTACGCAGGCAAAGCTGCAGGCTAGTAGAAAATATAAAAAAAACCGGCGCGTCCCTATTCACATTTCCCAACAGTACATTTTCCTCACTACACCCATCAGCAGGTTATCTCGCAAGTTTGATTAATGTTCAAGATGTGCACAAGTCCATGTCATAATCCACGGGTCAATGTTTACAACCATACCAACATATTATTACATAAGAAAAGTAAAACTAGCACATTTTCTTTATTAGTCAGAAGCTCTTGCGATCTTTGACCATGTATAGAGGCAATCTTTCTTGGTATTATATTGACGCAAGATATCGTACAATCCATATATTTGTAATGGTGTCAACTAATTTCGTTTTGACTGGTTTGTAATTAAGAAGAAAAATCACATCACAATATTATAAAGGCGATAGTGTGTGTATGTTTGTTACTTCTTCACACTCGAAAGTCTGGACGGATTTGGATGAAACTTAACATACAAGTAGACCATGTCCTGGAATATCCACTGGCACTAGCTAGTCTAAAATAAAAGTAGAAAAAACATACTATTTCTGGGTCAGTCGGGTAAAACAAAAATCAAATCGCAGTGAAAAACATACACGCAAAAACGCATTGCTCATAGTAAGTTCTTTGTTTGTCCAACTTCGGAACACCACAAATTAACATATCGCAAAAGTTGCAGTTAGGTAAGTATCCGCGACCCATTTCCTAAGTTACGAAACCACCATAGAAGTAATACTATCCCACGAGTCGAGCCGAGGCAACCCGATCGCCGCCCGACCTCGTTCTCTTTCCTTCTGATTAGCATCTTTTTCTATCAAAACAATGCGAATGTAAATGTTTGCGATACAATTTTCAAGTTTTGTTTTGGTATTGAGAATTATAACTTACGTAAAATATCGATAGGCTTTTGTTTCTAAAATCGAGAAATAACTTATTTTATTTAGTTTGCGCTGTCTAATTGCAAGGCAAAGGTTTCTCCCAAATGGCTCCATATATTTTTTCTCGACCTACCTCAAGTCTAGGTCATCGCACTACTTTTGCCTAGGTTGGTCTCGATGACGCCGTCCATCTTCACGCATCGGATTGAAAACTAATGCCCAGAGGTCATTCTATACGTGACTGACGTAATCCACCCCACCCAATTTGAGTAGTTTATCATATCTAAATCTAATCATAGATAACGATCTTAAAACCACTTTGAGACATAATGGCGAAAGAATTCATTACACATCTGTCAAATCTGTGTCGCGTATTTCTCAAATGACAAAAGAAATGTCATAAAAACGTGCTGTTTACATACAGATAACGTTTTACTGGCACCACGTGCCAAAGAGGTCAGTTGACGAGTTTGCAAGCGCATGATGCTGTCAGATGACGTCACAGAGATGCGCTCTGTTACAGTGTTCGTGTACTTATTCAAATAAAGAAAGATTTAATCAGACAGTAACACACAATGACGCGTTCGTATACGTTGCGGGTTATGTCGTAGTAATGATACGTTCTCAACAATTTACTGCTCGGGTTTTGTAACAGTAGATGTGTAAGTAAATAGATATGGCTGTTACTGTATTCATTTCGTAAAATATGTGGCACTGAACAGTGCACCTAATGTTTATACAAAGTAAGGACGTTGTGCAAAAATGTTGCATTTCACTAAAACTTCGTAAATCCAACTCTACGGTTCGGAATAAGCATTTTGTGTCCTCGTTTATACCGCGTACATTGAAGGACTGGAACAATATCTGCTGCAGTCTTGCAGAATATAATTTAGGTATCTTCAAGGTTAGAGAGTGAATATGCTCGTAATAAACCAGTGCGCTTCATCATCAACAAATGGGATTCCAGTAAAGCACTAGTTTAGATCATTAAAAAAGTTCACAAGTCAATCTTCCTAGAGTTATTTAGTACTAAGGTCATCCATCACAATTCGCATATAAAGAGTGCAATTTCCATGAATGCCTCTTGAAAATTCGTTACAATTTAAAATTCGAAACAAAGCAAGGTCAGAATAATCTCCTTTTAACATTGCACAAAGAAAAACAAAAATGCTGGGAAAACTTTGAACAAAGAACGGCCGATGCAAGCCGGATTGCACCATGGAGGTTTAACTTAGCGATTTGTGACCGACGATTATAGAGCAGTTACCGAGCTGTTTGGCTCTAGCGTGATATTATTTAAATGACTATTGCTATTGCGAATAGATGGACGGGTTTACAAGAGTATTTCTCAACTTCTCAGCGGATATGTATGTTTTTTGTTGATTTAGAATATTAAAAGGAAAATGAGGGGCTATTAACGAATTGGAAATATAGAGTGCAATGTCATCTCAAAGTTCTCAAAGTAAATGTCATTCTAAAGTAGTATTTTCAAAAAATGCCAGTTACATATATTATAAACTTATCTACATCCTTATTTTTATTAAGTGAACATTAAGACATGTCAGCATTACCCAGCTATTTTCAACACCAGCAGGTGACTTCGCAAATCGTGGTCAACATTCACCAAGGTCAATACTGCTCCGTAACTTTCAATCGCTCATTGAACAATCGGGAAATAAAATCTGGGTGATGGCTCATCAGTCTTGGTATTGTCCGGGTATTTTGCAAACTATCCAAAGACCGGGTACTAACTACATGTTAAGTTGAGAAATAATCGCGACCTTAATTGGTTGGTTAGTGTTAGTGATGATTAGATTAAGAGTTTTGTTCACTTAACTTATATAATAGGACTTTTGAGAATTGAATTGTACGGCATTATCGCATAGCCATAGTGGTTTTAACGAGAGATAATTTACGACTAGAAGTGTTCCTAGTACTTTGAATAGAAAGTCACAACGTCTTTTAAGATAGTTATTGTTTAGTGCAAAAGTTTTATGGTATCATAGATATAAATATCAGCTATAAATTTTGCAATACAAGTTATTGATGATAGTCGTTTTCATGTCACCTGGTTGCAAGAACGGTTGCACAACCTTGATTTAACTATTTGCAATATTGTACAGAATATTTAACGTTCGTCAACGATACGATGCTATACGTTAAACTCTGGTTATATAACGCTGTATTGACATGATTCGCATCGATGCTTCTAGTTCGATTACAACAATTATGAATTAATGAGGCATAATTTTGAACTGTTGTACAGTATTAAGTAATTTGATTGCTTTTTTTTTAATGTACCAATTATTTTGTAAACAGGTTCTTACAATGTGGACTCTATTTATATACTAACCGACTTTTGAGTTGAGAAATCTAGATTTTTTACTAATTTATTGTGATGATATTTTTTTTATTCCAAGTTATATAAGGATCTTGACATTGAAATAGTTAATCTTGTTTGAATGCCAGCTAAACTTGATTCGTTCTGGACAAAAGTGAATCGGGCTTTTGCTAATTATCATTAATTTTTATTATATCTACGAGTAGCTATAAATGAAAACAGTTTAAATACTGGCGTGCCATTACCAATTATTTGTCTGTGTATTTCTAATATGTCGAGGTATATTTTCTTCGATACTGACAATTTGTGTCCACTAGAGAGTTGTTTTCCTCAGTTTTTCATGAAATTCCTCTCCACACTTGAGCAGACATTATAGTCGCTAATTTACGTTTTAATACCATAATTTAGTGGCATGATAATAACAGCATTATTACATAACCACTAATTGTAGGATAGAGATCCATTTGATAGATGACTACGTAATATCAACTTTGTCGCATGTAAGAATTCACGCATCGGATGAGCACTATTTTAATTTCGCATTTCAATGTAATAATGTGTAGGCAAAAGAGACTTTATGCATCAGAACTTAACAAATATTTTCCTTTGTTCCAGTTCTGCTTAGTTTTCCTGCTGGTAGCAGCCGCAGCTGCCAGCGAGAAGAAGACGACAGAAAAGAAAGCGGAGCCATTGGACAAGAAGTTGGACAAACGTGGACTCTTGAACCTCGGCTATGGATACGGCATCCACGGGCTAGACGTCGGCTACATCGGCAGCGGACATGGCCTCGGCGGAGCGTACAACTTCGTCGATGACCACGCCTACAACGGCTACGGAACATATGACCTCGGTCAACACTCCCACTCCGACACCACCAGGACCATCACCCTCGTGAAAGGAGTCCCATACGCCGTACCCGTCGAGAAACACATCCCGTACCCTGTTGAGAGGCCCGTGCCTTACCCCGTCAAAGTGCCCGTACCACAGCCCTACGAGGTCGTCAAACACGTGCCTGTTCACGTGAAAGAGTACGTCAAAGTCCCAGTCCATGTGCCTGCGCCTTACCCGGTTGAGAAGAAGGTACCTTACCCCGTCCACGTTCCCGTCGACAGGCCCTACCCCGTGAAGGTCCTCGTCCCTCAGCCCTACCCCGTTGAGAAACACATTCCCTACCCCGTCAAGGTGCCAGTGCCCCAACCCTACCCCGTGGAGAAACACGTGCCATACCCGGTTGAAGTGAAGGTTCCCGTTCCCCAGCCTTACCCCGTGATCAAACACGTCGGTTATCCCGTAAAGGTGCCCGTTGACAGGCCCTACCCCGTACACGTACCTGCTCCCTACCCCGTTGAGAAACCCGTCCCTGTCGCTGTCCCCGTTGAGAAGCCAGTGCCCTACCCCGTGAAAGTGCCCGTCGACAGGCCTTACCCCGTCAATGTAGACAGGCCCTACCCTGTCCCCGTGAAGGTGCCCGTGCCTGAGCCTTACCCCGTCTACAAGCACGTGCCCTACCCAGTTGAGAAGCCCGTGCCCTACCCCGTGAAAGTGCCCGTCGACAGGCCCTACCCCGTGCACGTAGAGAAGCACGTCCCCGTGCCCGTTGAGAAGCCCTACCCTGTCCCCGTCAAGGTCCCAGTGTTCGTCAGCGAGCACGGTGAGCACGGTGACCACGGTGACTACTCCAGCCAACTGAGCTTTGGAGGCTCCTACTACAGCCATTAGTATAATACTAGCTTTAATTCATGAATCCCCAAGCGACCACCGGTGGCCGCGCATCTATTGTCTTACTATTGTGTCTCTAATTGACGGTATCTGAAGGGTTAATATAAAAAGTTTTCATCCGCCAAGCGATCATTGAAATTTTATTTATAATCTCGCCTAGATAATGGCCGGGACACCAGCAAAAAGAAAATACTTCATTTTTGTATATTTATATGTAAACATGTCTTGCATGTATGAGCGTACGTGTACGTAGTGATATAAAGGTTACCATTTTAGGTTAAGATGAATGTAAAAAAGTATGAAAAAATTAAATAATTAATAATTATTTTCTTTGTTTTTAGTTATTCAACTACCACTAACTAGTTCACATAAGTAACCCTGCAACATAATGACACTATAAAATGTCAATGAACTAAACAAATTGGCTTCATAAAATAGTGATATTTTTCTTAACTTGCTAAATATAGTTTGTTCAGAATCAGTAACTGAATGGATTCCAATAGTTTTTACACCATGTTATATTTTTCCCCAAAAAAATATTTTACAAGTTGTACACCACAGAGATTAAGCACAACACTTACTTATTTAACTTAGCACCTAGCTAATTTGTACAAAAAAAAACAATGACAATCCAATCATCAACCAATTAACAGAAAAAAAATGCATTTTCCAAATCTGACCTCCAAAATCACAGGCCTTTTCATTTTTTTTAAAGGAAATCACCAATCGATTGAGGAAATAAACAAACGCGGTGTGAGCTGTAACTAAACAATCATGCAGACTGACCTTCAGTTACCTCCACTCGGTTCTATAATAATATTTTATTTTATTCGCGAGAATTAAAGCTGTTATAAAAGAATGGCCACGGTCACTGTGGACTTGAGATTTTTTGTAGCAAACTGTGATAATTATTTATTTAGAATGTTAAAGGTCAAGCAGACTCGATTTTTTTTTTAACATTATTTTATATTAGAGCGTATGTTTTCTGTTCCAAAATAGTATTTAACTTAACATTTGTAGAATTAAAATCAGTTAACTGAACTAACCACGGTAAAAACGATGCGCTACACTTTGTATCACAAAGAGAGACAACTTAAAAAAAAATAGTTTCCCCCTTCACTTTATTGAATGTCTAAGGTCTTTTTTTACCTCTTTCGATCCATGAAGTTTGTATAATGCATATAAAATATACTTTTCACAAAACGATCTAAATAAACTTCAATAGACTTTCATCTCCAGTTTTGTGGATACATCTATAGACATAACTCTCACGCTCCAACATCCAAAGCCAAAAAATATTACAATTTTGCCTAGAGGAAAACTAAACTCATGATACATATTGCCTATTGTATTATAAAGTGTATTTTATTCTATATTCAAAAAGCTAATCGTATATACCATTTTTACAAATTATGATTTTATATTTTTTTAAGAAAAAAGAAAATCGCTCCATCATTCTGATATTCAACTGCACCCAGTTATACATGGACGCCAACCTAGAGAAAGTTAGAAAAAGGTTACACAGAATGAAAATATTTCCTCAATATTTTTACCCAAGTCGCCAGACACAGTGGTCGTACGTTACGTGAGAAGCGCTTTTACGTAAGATGTTAAGGTTAACAAAAGTGGAGTAACCGTCCATTTTATATTATTTACTGACCTTGTATTGTATGTAGGTATTTCTACGATTTTGACACGCTTCTTTAATTCGGTCAAGTGCATGTTTGTTTTATGGAATACTAGCTTTTGCCCGCGGCTTCACCCGCGTAAATAATCCCAGGATAAAAAGTATCCTATGTGTTAATCTGGGATATGGTCTACTCGTGTACTAAGTTTCATCGAGATCCGTCCAGTGGTTTTTGCGTGAAAGAGTAGCAAACATCCATCCATCCATCCATACATCCATCCATACATCCATCCATACATCCATCCATACATCCATCCATACATCCATCCATACATCCATCCATACATCCATCCATACATCCATTCATACATCCATCCATACATCTATCCATACATCCATCCATACATACAAACTTTCACATTTATTATATTAGTAGGATGGTGATGAACGTGGTATTCAACTTATTAGCAAAGTTGTGATGCAAACGAGGTAGCCTTTTACTAGAGTCAATAATGAAACAGTCGTAGCTTCCACACCAGTTTGAACGCAGAAATGTTTTACAACATAATAATACACCTACCTAAACAAAACAAAGTACACTATTGTTTATCCTTTTTCTATAGCTGCCAATATTGTTCTAATTATTGATGTATTTAACAATAAAATGCTTGAAGCCGCTTGAAGTTTCTCCGGCCATAAGCTGTCGCGCGCTTCTAGTTTTTTTTTTTTTTTGTGGCTGCTTCCAGCGTTTTTTTTTTCGTGACGGCGCTTTTTAGAGGCCCGTGTGCACACCGTGCGACACTTATTTCTAAAGAAAACTCTTCCAGTATACCTCCTATTTCTGTCATTATTTGCCCGCGTGAAAATATATGCTTACTTTCCTCAGTGATAAAGTTGCTACTGAAAGCTAAGACAAAGAATGAACAAGTGACTGGGTTTTAGCCAGAAAAAGTCCGAAATCTACTGCCCTCCTACTCCGCTCAAAAACGTGAGAAGTCATTGAATGATAACCTACCTTTAAAAAAAAATTGGTGAAAGAATTTTTTAAATCGATCCAGAAGATTTTGAGTTTATTTACTACAAAAAAAAAAAAATACAAATCTTTCCTCCTTTTAATATTATTAAAGATAGATCTTACAAAAGCTACATGCTACTGGACTTTACGCAGAACATAATAGACGCTTCAATAGTCCATTACACAGCCGTGCCAAAATAAGTAACCATACATTTATTTTACGCTTATTCATTTGTTGATGCAGACAACAATATAAGAAGTGCTAAGTCCCACAAACTTCACAGTTTCTCAGCCATTGCACATCTATCGTCAACACACAGGTTCTTGTGTACGTACATATGTATTAAAATGTTACTGCACGGCACAAAGCATTCTTTGTCCCATTGTTACTTACGTGCTTACATCTCACGCGTTCGTGAACACACGAGGAAGAAATAACTTACACACAATGGAATAAAAAATATTTGATAATTATATTTGAATATTAATTAGGGGTAATTAGATAAATCTCGATTAAAGGAGGATTAAAGAAGGACATTTATTTAATAAAAAAATAATAGAAATATTGAAAATATTCAGTTACTTAAAATATATCTTTTTAAATTATCATTTAATTGGTTAAAGTATGTTATGGCGTGGCGCCAAAGTATCTTTTTAAGAGCGCCTTTCCCAAGGTACATTTTCATACAACCCCTTTGACGTGAATAATGACGATATTACATACATTTCTCGAAATATTTTGAAAACACATATATCTTGCGGATATTATTTAAGTTTATATTACGTTCGAATCATTAATTTGTATTAGACTAATCCAGTAAATACCTCTGAAAATCTGCTATTTTAAGTGAATTTTGTGCCTTTATAGTGTAATCATAAATTTAAAAATTAAAGAAATAACCAAAAAGATCTTGCACATTTAATCAAGATTCTGAATAATTAAACACTTGGCTTTAAAAAAAAGAAAACATATTTCCTGGACAAGTTTTCTGAAATATTCGATTGAATGGTGGAATTACCGAATGCCAACAGAGTGTACTGGCGTTTTCACGTTGCCAATTCATCAAAAATTACGTTGGATGACACAAGATGGTTTTAAACCATGCTCACCTCACGTTAACGATACGCGAGTTGGAAAGGGCTCTCTTAAGAGAAAGGTAGAGATCTAGCTTACCTTATTGAAGTCCTAATTAAAATTCAATCCTAGTACTTATTAAAACCAGTACTCGCGTTTTGAAATAACAAGACCACGAAGCAAATTATACCTAATCTATTTTCTACAAACTCCTAACTTATCTACGAATGCAAACAAGGAAATGACAGGTAACTTTAATTACTGGTATCAAACTAGAAACAACCGCAAACTACATTGCCTAATGAGTTGACAGACAGAATGCAACAGTAATTGGTAATGTGCAAAAATTACAGTGTGACTGTATACCTCGCATTGTCCGCCAGTGTAATGTGTATTTGCAGGCTTCATGGGAAAAACCTTAATTCGTTGTTTTCATTGCGAAAGAGGTCGGTAGTGCAACGTTGTAAATAAATACTAATGGTTTTATATGCACTGGAAGTGGAGCAGTAGAATTGAATGACGGATTTTGCTATGGAACTGTTTGGAACGAGAGTTTTTAACATTAGTAAAGGCGGAGGAGCTTTTTGCGTGTCGCAGGTTTGACACGCAATAAACTCCGTTTGGCACGGAACAAAAATTGTATGGCCAACGGATAGCCTAAATCTTTCTCCTTTCTTTCAGTCCATCTAAAGGTTGTCTGTAAGAGATCGTCCTGTGCGATAAGACCGCTCATTGTACACTTGTTTTGAATAATGTTTGTCCTGTATATTTTTGTTTATGTGTACTATAAAGAATATAATAAATAATAAAAAAATAAAAAGCCTTTTATTCCATGCAGCATTACTCATACATTACAACAGTATTTTTTACTTGAAAATATAAATTCAAATTATAATAAATAAATAATAATGGGCTTCAGAGTCTAGGTAGAGGTTTCACTAATGAACCGAAGTTAATGACCTAGTTTTTATTTTGACAATTTAGCTTATACAAGTAAATAGTATAGAAGCACAGTGATTTAACGCAAAAAAACTAAAACCCGAAAAAAAAAAAAAACGACGCTGAAAAAGTATGAAACAAGATTTTCAGGATGCTGAAATAAACAAGGTAACCGGAAAAACAAGAAGAGAAAGAAAAGCCGTAGTCACAAGTTATAAGTTTGGAGGTAGGCGGGACAGAGAGTAAAGTCCCACAAACCTCCGTTGAAAAGGGAGGATCCTCCGACCAGACCGTGTGTTATGGTCTGGTGGGCGACTGCCCGATAGTTGATGTCGGGCTGTCGTATATGTTCAAATCGCGCGGAGAACTTTGATTGCGCGATGCAGGATCTTCTTCGTAGTTCTTATGTGGCGTCATAGATGTCGCTACATAAGTACTAACCGAAATACTTTAATAAATGCATAATATGTTACAAGTATGAAGATATATTTATCCTCCTCCTTACCTCACGCTAGCGCTGTCTCATGATTGTGTTTGGAACTGTGTGGTATTCTGTTAAAAAATATCATCACATTACTTATATCACCAATATATCTCCAATTACCATATCTATAGTTCTGCTAACCACCTAACCGTGTTATCAGTAACATTCTCAACACAACGCCATCTACGTAACCTCAATGTAACCATTAAATTGGTATCAAGTTATCGGCAAACCGAGGTTTAGAAAGTATAGACGACGTTGGTTCCTATACAATTTAATAGTTCTTCACGGCATCGGTAGAGGGCGTTGCTGTTGCTTACTTGTAATTAGCTTACTGCATTTTCCTGAAATGTATTGACTAATGTATACTATCCAGAAAACATGTTTAAGTATAGAAATCTTTTTTTCTGTTGGAGCGTAGACACATTATTATGTTCTTAATAAGCAGCATATTAATCATATCGTTAAATGTAATCAGAGTAATCAACCTCGTTACTAAGTACCTCGTTAACTAGATTTATATTAATGATTATTATATTTTTGCTAATCATAAAAGTTCTAGTGCTACGAAAGAAGATGTTCGTAGCATTTGCGTAGCTGCGTAGCGCGTAGCACTGTGTATGTGTTTTTGCATTTTCAATTTTTTCCTGTCTTTAGGACTTATGAATTTAGGGTCTCATATTAACCGGGGACTACGATTCAGAGCCATGTATCAACATAATTCGCCTTACCAGAAGGTAAGTCACCCAAAGGGTAATTGAAAAGGTTAAGTTCGGCGTATCCTTGCGTGATTGAATAAGAAATGAAGATATCCACAGAAGACCCAAAGTCACCGACATAACTTAAGTGGCAGGGGGCAGGGCAGATTGCTTGCAGAACAGTTAGTCGATGGGGCCCTAATAGGCGACCGTTAAGACGCAGCGTTGGTAAGCCTCCCACAAGTTGAACCGATGATCTGCATAGAGTCGCGAGAATGCAATGGATGCGAAACGCACAGGACCGATCGTTGTGGTCACACTTGGGGGAGGCTATGTCGACATATATAGAACAGTAAACGTCTTTCGGGTGAAATGATAACTTAGGTTTGGTATTATACTTTCTTTTAATGATTGAAGATTGACTGGTACTTATTTTTTATTAAGGATCAAAGTAATATCTTATGATAGACTATCTTATAAACTTAACTCTACCACATAAGCTCTTGAAGATTCACTTTCACTCTCAGAATAAGTATTTTTTAATATCTATCATCTAACTCAGAATAATTATTTTAAAAAGGAACAAAATAGTTTAGTGAAACTTTTAAACCTCTTAGATAATGCAAATAGTGATTTGAGGAAAAAAATATTAATTGAATGTATGTTAAGTTGATATATACTCATAAAGTACAATCAAATTAGTCTTCCTTGTATCATAGCTTGTAGCTTTATGTTCCACGCGGGCCCAATGTGGTTTGATGGATGTCACATGTCTTCGAATTTTTTGGTTCTAGGAAATGCCGGTTTCCTCAAGATGTTTTCATTCACCATTGAGAGCAGTGGTGATGAAATAAATTACACAAAGTAATGTGCCTGGCTGGGTTTGAACCTACCACTTGTAAGGTGTTGCCACTAGGCCACCGATGCTTTTATAGTAATACAGCTATCACGCTATTATTACAAAAGCGAAAGGAGGTATGTATGTGTCTGTTATTTTTATTATTCTTTTACGCTTAAACAGCTGAACGGGTATGAATTAAAGGTAAAATTATTATTATTAATTTAACCCTTCAGATACCGTCAATTAGAGACACAATAGTAAGACAATAGATGCGCGGCCACCGGGTGTCGCTTGGGGATTCATGAATTAAGTGCGAAATCATCTAATGACATCTCCCACCCTTGCGGCCTTGGGCAGAGGGAGAGGGTGTGTCAGACATTTACTGATTAAAAATCAATCCTAGTTCCTTCGTTGCCTTGCTTTCCAGGGCCAGATTTTCCTTTCAGAAGTGAACCTATTGCCCTAGTAGGCTTCCACCCTGCTGGGCCCTATACGACCTAATTTTCACCAAAGAAGTGGGCGGCATTTCTTTAGATTTCCAGTTACTCTAAAACCTTAGGAATCACTTCTTTTTTAAAGACCAATTTGTAGTTGCAGTGCTTAAAATTCTAGTTACTATATAATCAGTCTACAGCCGCTATTTATTACAAAACACTATGTTTAAATCGTTATCACTTCTCACGAACAGCCTACTGGACGTGAAACCAACTTTTGTCTTCACCATCACCTATATGCTAGCGTGAAAGGCATTACAGACAAAATAAAAACAAAAATGTACATACACATATATATAATTTATCACTGAAAGTACAGTTACGTGCAAAAACATGTTATAAAGACTCCAATAAAAAAAAAACTCAAAAGCAGTGTGCTTGTAAAGTGTTATGCAGAGATAACAATGTATACCCACATTACTCCAAATTGGGAAAACCTATCATCATCAATTGGTAGTTCAGGAGTCAGAAAGGAGGGGCCAGAAATAATGTAATGAGCTTATTATCAAACAGGTACAAAGAGTTCTAGTTTGCTACTCAAAAAAGTAGGAAGTCTGAAGTCGTAGGGCAATCCCTAACAACCATAGGCACGGACTTGTGGACTGCGAGTAATGGGTAGTTTGGTGCTTGATAAGGAGCCTAGGGAACCTAGCCCAGATTGATAGCGCGTTGTATTAGACGCGCACCTCTAAAAGATATTATCATATTTGATGCGGCCCTCAGAGCCGATCCCTGCGGTGCAAGACCATTTGTAAGAGTCAACGCAAAGAGCAACTGAAGGAAGTGGATTTCAGTCAGTAAAAGATTCAAATTCCCTCTTGCTTTACCCAGAGCGGGGCTACCACAAAAAAAGTTGGCCTTTTTTCCCAGACAAAAACGGGGTAAAGACTACAGAACGTCACTTACGATTCTTACATACTCTTTTAATAAATCATTTCGAAATTAATCAGAGCTGTATTCAACACATATTTTTACACGTGACTGTACAGTTAAGCAAACCAACCAACAATGTGTGTGTGTGCAATAATTTATTAATGTGAGTGCTTAACACTTGATACATTATAATAACGTCGGCTTGACGCAAGCTGTTACGACATACAGAAACAAAAAGTGTAAAAGTTATATTTTTTTTTTTTTGTTCGTGTTGAGACAGCCTAGCTGGTTCTTTTCTAGATGGTAGGTTGATGCATGTTGCAGACATATATATGGACAACCAGTATTAATTAACTCTTTTTCTATGCTGGGGAAAATCATCCAATGACAACCCCCGCTTTTGGGCGGAGTGGGAGATAGTGTCAGACCATTATTGACTAAAAACCCACCTCATTCCTTCTAGCCTTCATACCGGGGCTCGAGCTCCCTTTCATATAACCTTGGCTCCAGTAGGCTTCGACCTGGCTGGGCCCTTGCTGTTGCTGACAATTCCTTGAGGCGCGCGAGAACAGAGCGCGCCGTCGACGTCTTGGGCTCGGTCCGGACAGCTACTGGACGATCGGACAGCGAGCTAATATTATAAATTAACGACAACGGAAAAAGGGTTTCATTTTTATATATATAGATAAAATTACATAAAATACACTTTAACTTCCTCAAGAAACGGTTTGTTTATTGGTGAAAGTCGAGTGAATATCCTTTCAGTTTTGTGCTTAAAGCGTTTGTTTTATAATATGTATGTAAGGATGAATAATAATAAATTATATTTATAAGTAGATACACTACTATCTTTTTTCTTTAATGATTGATTGATTTAGTAAATGATTGTATGGAGAGTTCTTATTCCTTGGGTTCATCATCTTCATCAGCCTTTTAATGTTCGCACTGCTGGGACTCAGGCCTCCTTTCTAGGAGAGGGAATGGGCCATAATCCACCACGCAGGCCCAGTGCGGGTTGGTGAATGTCACATGTCGTCGAATTTTTGGTTCTAAGACATGCCGGTTTCCTCACGATGTTTTCCTTCACCGTTTTGAGAGCAGTGGTGATGAAATAAATTACATAAAGTAATGCGCCTGGCTGGGTTCGAACCCGCGACCTACAACTCGTAAGTCGGGGCCATTACCACTCGGCCACCACTGCTCTATTCCTTGGGTTAATAAACTTGAAACTTTGTACAAATTCTAATAAAAAATAAATAATACAGACAATTATTATTATTTTTTCAAAATAAGCAAACACTCCTCTCAATCAATAAATTAGTATTACGGGATGTTCTGAAAATTGAAAAAAATACCTGTTACTATATTCTTATTAAAAGAGTAGGTAACCATGGAGTTTCTTGCCGGTTCTTCTCCATAGGAAACGACCAATTTGGAACCGTGTACTAGCTTCTGACGTTGAAGTGCCCATGTAGGCCTATGTGAAATAAAATATTTTGACTTTGACTTTGACTTAGATAAAGAAAATTCATTACGGCGTTTTTTTGCGCAGCGCATATAAAGTTATACATTTATACGAATATTCTGAAATTATTTCATTTATACGAGTTTAACGTTTTTGACATTTTCAAAATATTTTTGTTGCAATGTATAGGCATTTTTTTACTACCAATCAAGAATTTGTATTAAATCTGATGAATATGCAATGATATTTGGCAAGTGTTAATTAATACTATATGACCAGAGATGTGTGGTCTTCAGCCCCTGTTTAGCCTCTAAGGGAGCTGATGGAACCATAAATATTATGTAATAGAGTTTTTTCAGGCTTTAAGAAATGTATTATAAATCTGTCTAATTTATACTAATATTATAAAGAGGTAAAGATTGATTTTTTTATTTGTAGGAGGTATTCCGTGGAAGTATTGGTCTGATTGGTAAAATTTTTTCACCGATAGAAAGCTATATTTTACGTACGCAGGCGACGCCGTGAGCAAAAGCTAGTTAAATATATTTTCGTTTCTAAAGTCGGTATTAGATAGCTTCAAACACAGGCTTTTAAGATGTTTCAGTATTTTGCAAGATAATATGGCGGATAATGTTTATAAAGACAGATCCTCAAATACAGAAAACAACTTTAGATGTTTGTGTTGTAAGACTGTACTATTTTATAAATCACTTTAAGAAATATGATTAGCTACCTTTCTATTTTTGTAAACGGTAATCCGTAGAACTACAGCTCTAATACGATTGAGTTTTTTTTTTTTAAATATAACTAAGTACTGGCTGAGTGGCTTAAACTATTCATCCCTCAAGATGCAAGGTGTTTGTAGAACGACCGAGTCCAAGACGTCGACAACGCGCACTGTTCCCGCGCGCCTCAAGGAGTTGTCAGCAGCAGGAGGGGCCCAGCTGGGTCGAAGCCTACTGGGGACAGGGTTGTCCGAAAGGGAGCTCGTGCCCCGGTATGAAGGCTAGAAGGAACGGCGCGGGGTTTTTAGTCAGTAAGAGTCTGACACTATTTCCCGCTCCACCTAAGAGCGGGTTTTGTCAAAGATGATTTTCCCCGTCGAAAAAAAAAGGTGTTTGTAGAATAAATTACGAGAGCAAAGTCACAGGAACGAGCTATATTTCCTTTTAAAGGCATCAATACCGATCTGCAAAGTCATCGCCATAGGCTTAACACAGACTTCCCGGTACTTTGTCTCTCTGAACTTTAAAATATAATTGCATCTTATGTAATATTTTGATAGCTTCTGATTTCTGGTGTGAAATATAATAATAGTGTTTTAGATTTCCTGTAAAAAGCAGGAAATCAATAACTTACAAGATTTATTGAAACTGAGTTACTGTTTGGATTTCTTGGCTATAAATTCAATTCTAGATTAGGGCTTTGATCGAAGGCAGGCGATTGTAACTAGCTGCTCCCAGCGGCTTCACCCGCGTGATAGCAGAAAATTATCCCAAGGGAACATACTTCCGGGATAAAAATCCTAAGTCCTAATCCAGGACATGGTCTATCCGTGTATCAAGTTTCATTAAAAATCGGTTATGCCATTTCGGAGTGAAGACGTAACAAATAAACAAACTCACTTTTGCTTTTATAATATTAGTAAGGATTGAGCACCTGACTTCCCAGTATAAAAAAATCTATATAGCTATTAGCTTAGCTTAGCTTAGTCGGCCTTATAATGTTCCCACTGTTGGGACTCAGGCCTCCTCTCTTGGAGAAGGAATGGGCCGTAATCCACGCCGCGGGCCCAGTGCGGGTTGGTGGATGTCACAAGTCTTCGAATTTTTTGGTTCTAGGACATGCCGGTTTCTTCACGATCTTTTCCTTCACCGTTTTGAGAGCAGTGGCAGTATAGCTATTATAAAATTATAAAATATAGCAATCTTTTAATCATCATCACCTTCCTGCCCTTATCCCGTTTTATTCGGGGGTTCGGCGCAACACGTTTTGTTCTTCCATTCTGTCCTGTTGCTCGTTGCGCTATCACTAACTCCCTTTTCATTCATATCACTTCTCACACAATCCATCCATCTTTTAATACTAGAGAAAAATACTCTAAATCTAGTGACCTTTCGACTATTTTTTTTTTGATTACCTATTGCGAAAAAATTAAAATATGTATTATTATTATTTTTCTTAACTCAAAATAAAAATATAAAGATATGTGAAATTAATACAAATACATAATTAATACAAAAATATTCTTCTTTATTTGCATGACAATTATTTGCTGTTAACGCAACAATATAATTAAGTAGCTTCTAAATAAATTGTAATTAAATATTAACTGCCAAATTAGATTTAACAAACTATATTTGACCATGCAAAAAGAAGATAAAATTTATTATTAACACGAAGATGTTAATTATGGCAAACAAACGGATACACTAATTTTTCAACACTTAAAATCCGATTAATATGCAAACAGTGACCTTAACATGTAGTGCTAACAAGTGATTCATTCATTATACGTAGGGTTGGCAATCATTTTTTTTTTGTGCTGGGTAATTATCCAATACCTTCTTACGTTCAGATTGGAATGACGAATTTTTAGTGTATTAATATACTCGTATCAGACATTTACCAACCCTCCTGTGTTCTTAACCCTTTGCATTCCAGGGTTACAGTAACTCTTTCTAACAATCCCTAAGTCCTGAGAGTTCTCAGTTCTGCATTTCTCAAAAACCTAAAAGGATTAAAGTATCTGAGAATTGCTGAGAACCACTTTCCAGGTATTTCCTCAAGTTAGCGGAAATGGGTAGAAGATTGTAAAGCTGAACTTTCGGTGAAATTACTTAAATTTGTCGTTTGCGTTGACGTAGTTAATGCTTAAATATATATAAAGTATTTCTTGAAAAAGCTACAATCAAGCAACAAGAGACCTTTCCAAAAAAGTGCTTTTCAAAAACTATCGTGAAAGGAGCTTTTAAACATACGTCTTAGTTTTTGATACAACTGTTAAGAGTGATCAAAGTTAAAATTAGATTATTTCAAGAACCAATTAAATAACTGAAGACAAGTCGATTGAAAAAAATATAATTAATAATTGTATTATAATTAATCAGCAAAGTTTTTTTTTAAATAAAAGTACCTACAGTACTTTCAAAGCTTGACAACCCTATTCCACTATTAATTAAATCACTAGACTAAATAGTGAGCTCGAATGTGCCGCCATTTAGAAGGAAAGGCAACAGGTGATAAACACATTCACACCAGATTGCTTATGGTAATGTTATTGTTTTAATTAATTTATGGTCGGGATTTACATAAGTTTCGCGTGAAGGAGGCGCTAAGTCGCACTAAGTGAGTTTGGAGCATGAAAAATTAAGCAGTTTGCATTAATTTAACGATTTTTGCGATTTACTAACAAGGTATTTTTTAATATGTCAATCAAACATAAATTTTGTCTTTGGAAATATGATTGTCATTTATGCAACAGTTTTACTAGCAAAACTATTTTTTTTTTTAGTTGGAAATTCATCTAATCACTCTCTCGCCTAGAATGGAGCGGGAAGATGTCAGACTATTACTGACTAAAACCACACCTATGTTCCTACAGTTGCTCTTTACGTTCTAAGCTGGTCATTATCATCATCATCATCATCAGCCTTTTTAATGTTCCCACTGCAGGAAATCATGCCTCCTCTCTAGGAGAGGGAATAGCCGTAATCCACCACGCGTGGCAAGTGCGGGTTGGTGAATGTCACATGTCATCGAATTTTTGGTTCTAAGACATGCCGGTTTCCTCGCGATGGTTTCCTTCACCGTTTTGAGAGCATACCCTGGATCACGAGTAACTTTGTTAACCTATGCAGATCTTTTTATTAGCAACCTACCTTTTTCCATATAAATTACTGGCCATCTTCTGTCTGAGTAATCATGGATGCCATTTGAGTTTTCTTTTTTATTTTATTTTTCTATTTTAATTTAAAGGCTTTTGACAAGTTTTTCAGGGAAAACAGCTGGTGTTTCCCGTTTTTGACTAATGTAACCTCATTTTCCATTACGGAATAATGTGATAAATCTAATTCTAACTCTCTAGTTAACCCTTCAGATACCGTCAATTAGAGACACAATAGTAAGACAATAGATGCGCGGCCACCGGTGGTCGCTTGGGGATTCATGAATTAAATTCTTTTTGGTTGTAATATTTGAAATGGATCCGAGATGCGAGTAATTTCTAAACATTTATAATAAATTTCTGTAGAATCTTTTAGATGTGCGCGCGTCACGTAACATGTACGAAATCGATGTGGATAGCTTTTAAAAACAAACACTATTCTATTTTGCGTATATTTCTAGGATAGTTGTATGTATATACATACAAGGTATGTTAAACAAGTAAAGGTTTCTTTTTAATATGTAATAATCTATATATAATATAATATAATATAATATAATATAATATAATATAATATAATATAATATAATATAATATAATATAATATAATATAATATAATATAATATAATATAATATAATATAATATAATATAATATAATATAATATAATATAATATAATATAATAATTATATCAATGCCACTTTTCGTTGTTATTTTATAACTCAAGAACGGGCTCACCTATCCAAACCAAATATTTAGGCTTTGTTCGGACTATTTAGTAGATGGTTTATGTGAAGTTTGGAAGAGTATAGTAGGGTAGAGTAGTGTAGAGTAATCTAGAGTAAGGTAAAGAAGGATAGGGTAAGGTAGAGTAGGGTATAGTAGAGCGAAGTAGGGAAGAGCGGGAGTGAAGCTGCGCGGGCAAAAGCTAGTTGTATATAAAAACTGTATTACTATATAGAAGAAGTTAGCATTATATAATTAGAAGAATACCTATCACTAAGTGCATCAACACAAACTTCATGTAATCATTAAGTAATACATTTCAATATAGTGACCATGAAAAATAAAACACAAAAAAGTTTTAATATACATAACAGTCTCATTATGCAGATATGTTGCACACCTAACCCCATTCACATGCTTGCGCCAAAAGTAAGCTTGCATATCTCGATGAAAGATCGCATGAATCTTAATTTTTTTTAAATAAGATTTAAATTACAATGGCATTGGAATGACAGATGTTAACCGTATTATTGCTCCTCATTTTGGTGCGAAATTGAAAAAAATATCCTTTTAAAATGTCGCTCATCGAATTACTCGCACTTACACAATGGACGGTTATTACCTTAATGTACGGTTTTTGCCAAGTCTGATGAATTACCGTCTACATACTTGGTTGTGCGGTTTTTTCGGCACTTAAAGGAGATTGTCCAATCAGTTACGATCTTAAGACTTTCATCAAAACGTGTAATTTTGTTTGATTCATCACGGTTGAGTGAATTTCCCTTATTTTTTGTCTGATTTGTGAAACTGCCATGATTTATGTTAGGTTCGCATGTGCGATGCATAATCCATAGGAAGTCTTCGTGATACTTCCACATGTTACATAGGCAGGTCTTTGGGATCATTTGAAAGAGTAACCTTGACAAAAACTCAAATGGAAAAGTATTTTAGAGTAAATGCCTGTCACTACCTCCCATCCCTCCCAGAGCGAAACAAGTAATTCTATGATATTCCAATCTTAAAAATAAAATAAAATGCATACTTGTGCGTCTACGCAATCAACTTGATTCTGTAGACTATAGTAGTTATACAGGGTGAGGGACAGCCTTCCACCAACTTTAAAGGCTGGTTCAGTAAACGAAACTGAATAACCTTCTACAAGACTTTTTTTCAGGAAAAAGTAAAAACTCCCTTGGACAGTAATTTATATGAAGAGGCCGATGTTTTTTTTCGTTTCCTGTTAAATGTCTTATGGAAGCTTGTTCAGTTTTGTCTACTAAGCAAGCCCTTAAAGTTTGTGGAGGGCTGTCCCTTACACTCTGTTTACCATTCTCTGTTATAAAGTTTTCTTAAATTTTAAGATGTTTTGTTTTCCAGTAAACACTGCAAAACAAAACATCATTGTGTCAATTTTTCATAATAATGAAATTGGTTAAGTTCGGTTAGATGAACATTATTACCAAAATAATGTCAAACATTTTGACTGCCAGCGGCCGCGTGAAAGTAGAAAGTAATCCAAGGGAACACTCCTGCGATAATAGTTTTTATCTATTTCAGGACATGGTCTATTCGTATGCCAATTTTCATCAAATCCGTTTGGCCGTTTGAGCGAGAAATAAAACCAAACATACACAGTACACACATACATATAAACTTCACCTTCATAAGATTAGCCAAAGTGCCAACATTCAAAGCTATAATTTCATAATATTTCTTAGTGAAAGAATGAAGAGTAGTGACAGGTTAAAAGTGTCATTGTTTGTTGCACGTTGCAAATGTCATGATTACTTGAATAAATCGGGTCACTTGTCTTAGAAATGTAGATATATTTTACATAACAGACAGAAGAATTGAATTATGAACAATAGTCTTGTCAGTATTATGTTCTTAGTAATACATGTACAGGGCGTTTCACTTAAGAAGTTCCTTTGCTGTAATGTTGGCTCTCCTGTCTGTCTACAGAAAAAAGAAGGGAAAAAAGAAAAGAGTTGCCTACTCTACCAAAATTGTTACCCGAATAGCGAAACAAAATCGATTTTAACGGTAGCTCAACACTTTTTGGAGAATTATGTGGGGAATAGGATTTTATTAAAAATAAAGCAGTTCTAAACAGGAAATTGTCAATAGAAAAATACCATATTGTGGCGGCCCGGTATTTCAAAGAATTGCAGAACAATTGGAATGGAGCCCAGCATCCTATACTTTATTCAAAAACAGTTTTTACAGTTTCCAAAAAAATAAGGCAATTGTTAAAAGTAACGAAATATCAGTTAATCTCCTTAATATTAAGCAATTTTATTGCTAAAAATATTGCAACACTGTTTTTACGTTTTGCAACATTATGGCAAAGGAACTTCTTAAGTGAAACGCACTGCATGTAGTTACAGTCTGTCTAAAAAGTCAAACGACTTGGCTAATTAGTAGGGTAAAATTAAATCTGTACCCCTAGCTAAGTTGCTAATCTGCAATAGTTAACGATCGTAGAAAGCTTCAAATGTACGGGAATGACGTCATCTCAATGCTCAGTCACGTGGTCAGAACAAAAGAATTGGCGGCAAGGTCAACGCGAAGCGTTCGACGCAAGCGAAACTGTTGTAACTTGGCTAGGGGGGCGACGGTTCAATAATCAAGGTTGATCCAGAGATCTTGACCATTGTTTAACCCTTCAGATACCGTCAATTAGAGACACAATAGTAAGACAATAGATGCGCGGCCACCGGTGGTCGCTTGGGGATTCATGAATTAATTATAGAAGAACCTTATATATGGTACCGAATATAAGTATTTTTTTAAACGATTAAATATTATACAAAATTCCCAAGTCGTTTGACTTTTTAGACAGACGGTCGACGTTCCACCTGTCTTTTTAAGTTCTTTACCATCGACTAAAAACAATACTTTCTCACATGATAGCAGCGATAAGAAACGTGTAACCGAGATATTTGTAAGAGGTACATAGCATGACTAAAAAGAGAGGCCCATGGAGTTTTTTTTTAAATTATATAAACCAGTTCTTGACTGCTATCCCACCTGATGGTGAGATTCTTGCACATTATTTTTCACAGAGATCTACGCTTTGGAATATGCAATTACTCGTACCATCATTTTTTCTTACTGACTCACTTCTTGACAGTTCAAAATTGCCTGTAATATGTATATTTGATATAAAATCCTTTTTTTTAACTAGTCATTACTGTCCCACTGCTGGGCAAAGGCCTCCCCCAAGTCCTTCCAAAATTTCTTCTCCTGCACCGTCTCTAACCAGCCAGCAGCTAGTGCTGGGTTCTAAAATACTTTGAATCATACTCGCGACAAGCTAAGTCAGGATATAGACTAAACGATGATTACCATGTTGAATGAGTTTAAACTTAACACTGATACAGTTACTGGAAGGTCAGACAATGTCAGTGACCTCATAAAGGTTAAGATCTTGAACGAACTAATCGTGCGCCAACTAATGACTGGCCCACGTCTGAAGATGCTTATGTCAGGTGCTCAGAGATGCGTGACGTTTCATTTTATACCATGAATGAAATATAGTTCAACGCAGAGTTGGAAATTACAGAGAGACCCTTCGTGCTAATATTATAGAGGCGAAAGTCTGTGCCTATGTAATTTTTTTTTAGCTGGGAAATCATTCAATGATCTACTCTATAGTGGAGTGAGCTTAAGTCAGACTTTTACTGACTAAAACTCATTACTATGTCTTAGAATCCCGGGTTTTCCTTTCAGAAGCGAACCCATGGTCCCAGTAGATTTTGACCCTACTGGGTTTCTACAGGTCAACTGAAATTTCCTGGAGGCGTGCGTGGAACGACTCAGGTTCACACCATGTCCTCGGTGCGCACTGTTCCCGCGCGCCTCAAGAAGTTGTCAGCAGCAGGAGGGGCCCAGCTGGGCCGAAGCCTACTGGGGACAGGGTTGTCCGAAAGGGAGCTCGTGCCCCGGTATGAAGGCTAGAAGGAACGGGATGGGGTTTTTAGTCAGTAAGAGTCTGACACTATCTCCCGCTCCGCCCAAGAGCGGGTTTTGTCATAAGATGATTTTCCCCATCGGGAAAAAAAAAAAACACCATGTCCTGGAATACCATATACGATACGTTTAACCCTGGGAGTATGTTACCTCAGGATCATTCTCTACTTTCGCGAAGGTAAAGACGTTGAAAAAAAAACTAGTTTAAATTAAAACAGATTTTTTTCCTTCCTATATATAAAATGAAACTACTTCTACTAGAGAGGAGGCCTGAGTCCCAGCAGTGGGAACATAAAAAAGGCTGATGATGATATAAAATGTAGGTACTTAATTTAAATTGATGATTGCACTCAATCACATTGTGTCATGTCAACGAATTTAAAATCATCTTTACAAATTATTTTTTTGTTATTTTTCAGTAATAACTTATTTAAGCATGAGGCAAGTTTGCGGTTTTATCAGTAAATACATGAAAGGCTAATTTTCGTCCTTGAGAAAATTCTAAGGTGAACACTTTCAAATGAACCTAATGTTAGATAGTATCCACGTGCCTAGATTTATGAAATACATTGATGTTAAACTTGATCACTTTGTACAGTTTTACGCAATACACAACTTGATATTAAATGCCACTTAACCATCTTCTTTTAAAAAGTTGAAACAAGTTCTAAATAAATCTAGTTACACTTGACTTATATATGTATCTTACCGAATGTGTTCGATTAATGCTTACAATACTGCGCAGGAGTAACCAATAAGTTAGCGGATTGTTCAAAAAAGATATTTTTCATTTTATTGTTAATAGGTTAGCACGAAGAAATGCCATACTTATATGGCAATGGGCAGGGCACATTGCTCGCAGAACAGATGGTTGTTGAGACCGAAAGTTTCTGAAGAGTTTCGCGCTTGATCACTATCTCATCTATCTCATGGTAAGCAAAGATGTGGTTAACGATGGAGCTTGCCTAGAAGTAATCTATTCACTCTTGATTTATTCCCCAGGCAGCCATAAGGAAACAGAACTGGGAACACATTCATTGTGCATATGGGTGGGATGTTCATCATGTACAGGTGGCACATCGCTGTACATCTGGTGGTCCGATGATGGAACGGACTTGCCGGAAAATCGACAGGCTAGCAACTCGGCGTCGATGTTCAAAACTTTAAAACTTCGACTCGACGAACTAATGATCGTTCGACTAGAAACGCCAAAGGCAACTGAAAGAATTTGGATAAGTTTAACCCTTCAGATACCGTCAATTAGAGACACAATAGTAAGACAATAGATGCGCGGCCACCGGTGGTCGCTTGGGGATTCATGAATTAAGTTAGTAAAAGTATAACACTCCCTTTTGCTTCACTTCGAGCAGGAAGAGTTACTAAATGATTTCCGACTCAAAAAAGGTTACCTAATTGTTTTAATTTTGTGAGTTAGCTATAGGCACTTGCGCCCTAAAATTACGACAATGATACGAAAAATGTTTATTAAAATAATTCTTAAGGAAACGAGTTGTTGCGTTGTTGAGTCATAGCTGTCTGGGAGCCTTTCGAAAAATTTGGTTTGACTGCCAACAGTGCCCAGCCAGCCGATTACATTCTCCGTCTAAAATAACAATCAAAATTATTCTAGCTGTCCACATATAACAATCTATACTAATAATCACAAAGCTGACTTGTTGGTTTGAATGCGCTAATCTCAAAACTACTACATTTAATTGATAAATCCTTTTAGTGTGTTTTAGAATAGTCTATTTATTGAAGAAGGCTATGTAAAGAGTTGTCAGCAAACCTAGGGGCCCAGCAGGGTCGAAGACTACTGGGGCCAAGGATCTGTTTCTGGAAGGAAGATTCGGCCCTGGTTCGAAAGGCAACGAAGGAACAGGAGTGGATTTTTAGTCAGTAAAAGTCTGACACTATCTCCCGCTCCGCCCAAGAGCGGGGGACGTCATTGAATGATTTTCCGACCAAAAAATATTTAAAAAAAAACATGACGATAGGATCAATGGGAGTAGAGCAGTATCCAAAGACACGAGTAAAACCGCAAGGGACAGTTAGTATTTATAAATATTTTAATTAAGTCCAAAATAAAGTAGAAATAATATTTGGTATGTGCGCACGTAACGCCCTCTATGCTATGTGGGGCATAATAACTTTCGTAATTATAATGATTCAGTATCAAATTATTGTAAGGCTTGCGTTTATGAGCGGGTGTATGGTGCGAGGTAAAGGTGGTAAGCGATTAAGAAACAAAATATTATTCAGTTTGTGCAGCCAAGAAAATGGTTGCAGTTCTAACGTCTGTCTAAAAAAAACGACTTGGGTAATTATTAAGATAAAATGAAGTCTTAGTAGTCAATACTGGTTCAATAATTTAGGTTGATTAAAAGATATTTACCATTGTTTACTAATAGAAGAACCTTATAAAAAGTATCGAATATAAGTATTTTTTAAGTTATTAAATATTACACAAAACCCCCAAGTCGGTTGACTTTTTAGACAGACTATATGCGCCTCACCTGACCTCTGTCAGTCTCACTGTCAACCATACATTTTTTGACGTCAACTCCTGGCTACGCCGCGATGACATCCCAGTGGGGTATGGCCCTTATACTGAATTGGTGTCATTTTTTGGGAGCGCATTTTGTTGAGCTATACGTATATTTTGTCTTTGACAAAATCGATGTACCTACCTAACTTGTTTAATCTCGACAGAAACCATACAACGGCTGCATCTGTGTTTATAGAATTATATACCTTGGATTATTCCATTCGAGTTTTTATCGGCACAAAACAATACATAGATAATATACATACAGCCATGATTTACTAAACGTCAGGCAAACGTATCGGAAGTCCAAATGCTTTCACAACCTTGTCGAAAAAGTCTTGACATTATGCTTATCCGAATCAGAAACCATAAATGACAGGTGGCGAGGAAGAATCAACGCTCTTTAATAAAAAGAAAATATGGCACAAAATAATGCATATTTTCCAAATTCCCTATTCGAACGGTTTTCCGTTTCCTCCTATACCTTGCACCATCGCCCACCCGCTATAGCTGGATGTCCGTACGTTTTGCTCCACATACGTAATGTGGACATCTCACTGCGACATTGCATCACGGCATTTTTCTCAACGCGAAGGTAACGTTAGGAAACGCATACGATATTACTTTGTGAAGTAATTGATCATGAGAAGACAAGTAATTGAGCCTACGTAGCTTAGAGGTCTTGTTGCGAAGATTAACTGGTAAAAAGCAACTGGTCGTGGCAAAGTTGTAGCGAGACTGTGGTGCAATTTGGGACCTCTCAAGTTGCAATTTCCAACATTGCATGTCACCTTTAAAGGTGAGTGGGCAGGTTTAGTGATTATGTCAAACAGTTTTTTTTTTAGTCTTCACTATGTCCCATTGCTGAGCAAGATATAAACACCTTCTTCTTCCCATGGAGTTTCTTGCATGTTGTTCTCCTAGAGATCTACGCTTTGGAACATGTAATTTAGCTTCCCTTTTTTTTGACTGACCGACATTTAACAATGCAAAAGTGCCTGTAATTGTTCTGTTTGAAATAAACGTTTCCGATTTCTCCTTCCAAACTTCTCTGTCTTAGGTGATCTCTAGCCAAGTTTGCCCCGCAAACATGATCAAGGGCTTTATTACCATGATGTGTTCATATGTCAGGCGTGCGAGTGATAAAGAGGGATAGAACTATGTACCCTATATAGCTCCATCCCTTTAACAGTGTAGTTTAAGTCATAAAAATCTTGGTAAGGCATAAAATCCAATAAAAATAAGAAATGGAATTAAGAAAAAAATATATTTTTGAAGTTGTTCTTTAGGTAAACAAAATTCAAGAATAATCAAATGCCTATTCATAATTTAAAAAAAGTGATGAAAGGTTTACTAATCTTACGATGTTGCAAATACTAGGCATCCTATCAAACTAGTTGGCTCTAGCCAAAATGAAAGCAGTAGTTAATAGCCATTGTGAGGGTTACGCAACGCCTGCTAGTCTACTGGTCATTTAAACTGTACTAAATAATATCACTGATGTGTCTAGCTGAACGTTTCTAAGCGTGACTTTCAAACACACACACTTACCTTTTGAAAATTAAAATCTGTCGACCGAATTCAATAGCTGCTTCGCGAAAAGCCTTTAATCCCTACTTCCCTACTAATATTATAAATGCGAAAGTAACTCTGTCTGTCTGTCTGTCTTTCTGTCTGTCTGACTGTCTTTCTGTCTGTCTGTTACGCTTTCACGCAAAAACTACTGAACGGAATTAGATCAAATTTGGTAGGTAGATAGAAGAGACACTGGAATAACACATAGGCTACCTTTAATTCCACTGCTGAGCACGGGTCTCTGCCCGCGCGATATAAACTGTAGTCCACGCGGGCGAAGCCGCGGGCGGAAAGCTAGTTTCACATAATGCTAATTAATCATCACATCTTCCTGCCCTTGTCCCATTTTATTTGGAGACGGTGCAACACGTTGTTTTCTTCCATTCTGTCCTGACACTCGCCACGCTATCACTAACTCCTTTTTCTTTCATATCACTTCTCACACAATCCATCCATCTTTTTTTTGGCCTCCCTCTCCCCCCTCCATCCATCCACATAATGCTAATTAATCTAGATCGTTTTAATAATTAGATTCTAATGTCAATATATACATACATGTTAATCAAGCTAAAGTAGCTGATTAAATTTTCTCGATAGAATTTTGAAACGCATAAAAGACTTGTCGATTGTTATCGCAATAGATTTATTTGAATAAATTAACTAATTGTTCCGTGGGAACAAACTTAGTAAATTATTCTCAATACTGTAATTCTAACAATGTGAAATATGCAGACTTAAGAGTTAGAGCTCTAAATAGAGATAACATATTTTGTCCTTTCACAAAGTACCTATACAAACAGCTTACAATGCAGTACCGAATTAAATCTAAGCATTTATTTTAAACTAGCTTCTGCCCGCGGTTTCGTCCGCATCCATTATATCCAGTCGTTCAGTGAGAAAAATGAAGCTAGAATCGTAGGTCTCTGGAGAAGAACGTGTAAGAAACTCTATAGAAACTCTTTTAAATGATGCTATGTATTAAAAATATTCTAGGTGTCTACATATTTCTTATTGCTTCTGCTGTGTGAAAACTATTTAAATAAACATTACTGTCCCACTGCGGGGCAAAGGCCTCAACCAAATCCTTTCAGATATTCTTCTTCCGCGCCCGTCTCGAACCAGTCCTCGTGATACGTGTCCAGATTGTCTCGACACCTCTTTCTAGACCAGCCTCGAAGGCGCTTTCCCTCTGCAGGAATCCACTGTGTGGCGACATTTGCCCAGCGGTCACTGGTCATATGACTGACGGGACGCTACCTGGGTATAAATCAATATATTGGGTACAAATCCAGGTCTGTACCAATTATTTTCCAACACGCCATCAAATCAAAGACCTTACTATTAGAAATCTTATTTGAAACCAACACTACACCAGTATGCATAGCGGTAACATGACTATAGTGTACATACAACATACAAACGTAAACTCAGGTTACATTATTACTGTGAAATTGGGTATACATTGTACAAGCGCATACGTGTTGGGTCAAACGGCATATAATTTGAAACGAGCATAAACATTGAGACAAAATAAATCTTTGACTTGAATAATATTCCTACTATTATATAAATATGTCGTATGCTGTACAAGTATATGTCATTGCAGCTTGCAACATTCACTCTCTTTCTTTCCGTTATGGAGGTATCTCGATACCTACTATTTTTACTTTTTTTTCATTTTCTTTTTCCTGGGTGTGTATGAAAACAACGCTCTAAACATTTTGACGAGGTTGACTTTTGTCATTTTTACTAAAAGTTGCATCTTACTACAAGATAATGTACTTCAAATAATGTGATAGAACTAGCCTTTGCCTACGGCATTTCCCTCGTACCTTAAATATAGCGTATGACATAAAGGAACAGAGTGGCTTTCTATCGGTGAAAAAAATTTAGCAATTTGACCAGTACTTAAAAAAAAATACAACTTTATCTCGTTATAATATAATATGAAAACTTAATCCAACAGTGAGAAATACAGTATACAATTAAGTGACCTACCAATCGAACTAAAAGTTTTGCAAAAAAAAATATGGTGGGGGTATTTATATAGTAGATATCATGATGAACCTAATTAAACTAATGTTTTGCTTTGTTTCATTGGTTTTTACAACTTACCACTTCATGCAAATACATTGATCAGCTGAATAAAACCACCTGAAAATCTGTACCTATTTGTTTCAATGTTTCCAATTATGTGTACGCTACAAACATAATGAACAAGAGTTTAGTTAAATTGATTAATGTTCTGATTGCACGTTATTCAAAGTACATAAATATAGGCTTAAATGAAACAGCCGAATATTTTACTAAAATCATGAGGTTTTCAAGAGTTGTACTGTTTTTCACATTTTTATTGGTCATGGAATATACGTCGGCATATCATTTTTATTATTTGAGACACGTACCAGGTAATTAAGTTTTGATAATATTATTTGAGTAATAATAATAATATTATTTAGACACTGACGGATACTGTTTTAATTTTTTTAAATATTGATAAATGTAATTTATATGTAAACAAAAATAATAACTAGTGGTTAAGCTCCCATTAGGGCAATCTCTATTTGCAAAGTGTGACGTATTCAAAGCATGTATTGTTTAACCATTCGTTTTCTACGACAGTGCCAACAAACGGTACTCACAGTCTCTTAGCCCCCAGTAAGCAACTACTTTTTTCAGATAAGATTTTCAAAATTTTTCCAAAAATATTTCCAACCATTATACGTAACATCGCAATCAGAAAATTAAATAACAATCCCAATTTCAACTTTAAAAACCAATTATCAAAATAATATGACTTTTTATTCTAAAATAATTCTTGGTTATTTTAAGACTAACTTTAGTCAAAACAGTAGGTTTCTCCATACAAACTTTAGACTGCTGTATCATCCCTTTAGGGACTGAATTTTGTAAAATCCTCTCTTAGTGCTCGCTACCGTAACAAAATAAAAACTTTATGCTCCTTGTCTCAATAGTTTCGGCTGTGCGTTGATATGTCAGTCAGTCAGTTTCTCCTTTAACGAACATAGGAAAACCATAACCTTTTAAAAATAGCTGAAATAGATTCAGTAGCCGATTTTGAACTTACTACTTTTAGAATATGCGTTTAATCTACACTAATATTATAAAGACGTAAAGTTTGTTTTTTTGTTTGTAGGAGGTAGTCTCTGAAAGTACTGGTCAAATTGCTAAAGCAGTTAAAGGAGAGCTAGTGTTGTAAGATACTTGTACTTTGACAGACAGTACCTTCTACAGATTTAAATTGTCTCGTTTCCAGAATGTTCCAATGATCTGGTTTGTGTACAAGAATATGGTGAGAACTGTTACTGTCTGTACGGAAATTGTCAGTGCTACGCCACAGCTTGAAGATCTAGATATTGATGCACACAAACTGTCAAAACGATGATTGTCTGTTTAATTCAGTGTGGTACAAGGATCTATTGTAAATCTATTGTAATTTTTTAGAAATAAATAAATGAATAAATTAAAAAAAAACTTTGAGGAACCATCGGATTTGCTGTTGACTGGTCTTTTGGATGCAATCTAGTTACACATAAACCCTTTACCGACTATTTTAAAATAGTCACATCAAGTTATAGATCATTAAGTCAGTAATAAATTTAGTTTACCAAAATTGTTAGTTTCATTGTTTTTTACCTAGTTTTTATAAATTTCATATTGTTCCAGGAAAGGGTATAGAATTTAAGCTAGTATTTAAATTTGATGATTCCAGTCTGAGTGAGCCCGACGATATCCTATCAAGGTTTCAAGATCCTGTTAATGAAATTCACAAATCACCACCACGTTATCAACATTCTGATATTGGAAATCACAAATCACCACCACCTTATCAAAATTTTAATATTGAAAACTACAAATCACCACCACGTTATCAACATACTGGTAGTCAAAATCACAGATCACCGCCACAATATCAAAACTTTGATGATAAAAACCACAGATTACCTGCACGTTATCATCGTTCTGATACTGAAAACCAAAGACCACCACCACGACATGAAATTGAAAATCACAGATCATCAAGATATAATCATCTTTATGTTATTAACAATCCTACGTCACCAACAAGTCAACTTCGATCTGGCATTGAAAATCACAGATCGCAACCAAAGTATCGTCATTATGTTATTGAAAACCGTAGATCACCACGACGACACCAACATGCTGGTCATAGAAAACACACATCACGACCAAAATATCGAATGTTTTGAATTGAAAATCACAAAGCAAAAACCAGGACATAGAAAAACTTATAAATGATAATGATGCAAAGCAAAAATGCAGATAGTAATTATTGCAGATTATTCTGTGTTCTAAGAAAAAAAACATGTCCTTAGGTATGCCAAAGGCCAAGAAATGGCTCAGAATCGGAAACAATGAAGAAAATGGAGGAATGCCCTTACCCAGCTGTGGGACAGTACAACCAAATTATAACGATGCCAAAGTACTTTAGTAGTCTTTTGCTATAAGAAACAATATACAAGTAGAAATTATGAATCTACAATCATTATGATGAGAAGAAGTAAAAAGTGTAATTTTAGTCAAAAACTTAACGTTTAATTTCTTTTCTAATTTAGAGAGTTAAATTGATAATTTGAACTAGTACAATTTTGTAAATACAAACATATCATTACCGCCAATATAATTTTTATTACCTTACCATCCGATACTGAATTGCAAATTGAAGAAAAACTATTGAAAATTAGAATTTTACGGACTACCCAGAGTAACTAAGACTAACCTAACATGATTGTTGATGACAATATCGCAACCAATGATAGAACGTGCTTAGCAGTGACGATGCTTCTAATTGAAATGACGTGACTTGACAGTCAAGAGCCTCTCACACCTAATATGGCTGATTGGGTGCTGCAGCTAGCAGTCTTCTTCACTACAAATGGCTTAATATTACCTGTGGAACGATGTACTCTTACGAGTAATTATAGACAAAATAAAATTATGAAAGTTGTACTAAGTAATGTAAAAAGTAGAATTGAACTGTATCTACACTAATATTATAATGAGGTAAAGTTTGTTTTTTGTAGAAGGTAATCTCTGAAAGCACTGGACCGATTTCAAAAATTTTTTCACCAGTTAAAAGCTGCTTTATTTTTGAGTAACATAGGCTATATTTCATGTACGTAGGTGAGGCCGCGGGCAAAAGTTAGTCGATATTATTTGAATTTATGTAGCAATGATTTATAGAAGATTTTCATCATCTTCTAGCCTTTTTCAAACTAACTTAAGGTTCGCTTCTAGTCCAACTGGATGCAACTAGATACCAGTGTTTTACATGCAGCAATCGCCTATCTGACCTCCATAACCCAGTTTCTGGGAAAACTAAATTTCTTTGATAGACTGATATTCTAACTATCTGGTGTCAAACAGCTTTACGTGTTTACCGTACATATATTACATAATAGCTTTTGCCCGCGGCTTCACCCGCGTACATAATCCCAGGATAAAAAGTATCCTATGTGTTATTCTGGGATATGGTCTATTCGTGTACCAAGTTTCATCGAGATCCGTTCAGTAGTTTTTGCGTGAAAGAGTAACAAACATCCATACATCCATCCATACATCCATCCATCCATACATCCATCCATCCATACATCCATCCATACATACAAACTTTCGCATTTATAATATTAGTAGGATATTATTATAATGACATATATTATTTTCTTGAACACATGCAGTTGCTCCATGAATAAATTAGTCGGCTCAATTCTTTCGATAAAAGAACTTACCTTCTACACTCGAGTTTCTTAACTGGGTAAAATTTCCTAATTGCTAATAAACCCTAAACCTATGTATATTTTACAGTTTCACAAATTCAACTTATGTATTATCACACACTTTTATATTAGCGTCTAGTGTGTACTATCGATACATTTAACAACAGTCCCTAACGCCACTGATCTCAATATAATTAAACAGCATAATCTTAATAAAAAAAAAAAAAACAATTTAAAAGAACAATAAGGACCTTGGAATGACAATCGCTTCACGAAAACTGTTCGGTGGGAAACGTTTGCGAAATAACACTTAAGAATCGCTCGGATCTAAGGTGTTGACGCACTACGTAAACAAAACGCAGTGATTGGAACGCGCCATTTAAATTCTGACTATAACTTAGTTCGCCTCACCATCAACGATTGCATCAATCACTATTTTTTTTTAATTAGCCATTACTGTCCCACTGCTGGGCAAAGGCTTCCCCCAAGCCCTTCCAAAATTTCTTCTCCTGCGCTGTTTCTAACCAGTTCTCGTTGTAGGCGTCCAAATCATCCCGCCACCTCAATCAGTACTAAAAAAATAAAAATAAAAATTGACGTGTAAAAGTGTTTTTTAAACCTATTTGCAAAAATATCATGTATCATTATCATTTATCATCATTTACCATCAGGTAGAATCGCAGTTAAGCACTAGTTTATATCGATTTAAAAAAAACCATTTACAAGACTAAAAACTTTTTTGGGTTTTTTGAGAGTGGCAGGTGCAATATGGAAGAAACGTAATAATTTTGCAATGTCCAAAATTTTGTGTTATTGAAGCTGACCTATGTTGACGACTTTACTGACCTTTACACCAAAAAAAACTTAATCAATGATTATATGATATCTATAAAATTCTTCAGTTATATACAATACATATGGGTGACAGGTCAGATAGATGAAAAATGACATATTGCCCCGACCCCAAATAACACGGGATAAGGGCGGGAAGATGATGAGTTATATGCCAAATACAAAGGTTGCAGTAACAAGCTTAATGTGGCAAACTGGTTCTTGGGAGAGATGTATATTTTAATATATTTTTTTGATTTTCTGATAGTTGCAGACGTTGCAGTAACTTACAAAGAATTCATATTCTAAAATATAGCAAATCTTTTTTCAAGAATCAAAAATGCAAAAATTATAGTTTTTTTTTTAAATAATATTTTTGAAAACAATTACTATATAACTGCTATTTCTAAATTATCATAAAATCCCAAAATTGCAGATAACTTTTTTATGCATTGCGCCCGATGATTAAGAAATAGACAGCTATAGACTAAATTAGTGATGCAGATTGTTAAAATCTTGATATCTTCTGAAATATGTCTGTTAGCGTGTCCTTTTAATATCTAAAATTCATTGATAAAACAAAACAGGAAATAGCTAAGGAAGTAATTATATACTAACTAAACTTGTAAACAAAAGACTACAAGAGAACATAAACAAAACTCTTCCGAAATAATACAACGATGAAACTATAAATTCTTATCTTCTAAATGGATATTAGCCATGGGAACCCTGTAACTGCCTATTTTGAGAGCATAATCACACCATAGAGACTAAGAGTAGTTCACACAGAGTTAAATAATGTGCTTATTATCATTGCAGCTATTGCTACTGGCATCATAAATCAGCAAAAAAATAACAAAATCAACGTTATGGTCGGTTTTTCGAAATCTGATGATGCGTTCTAAATTTGGATTGCATAGAACATTGAATATGCAATCGATTTCAAATTCTTGTCGTAAAGTAATAAGAAAAATACCATGGAATTGTATTATTAATATAATTCATAGTAATTAGCACTTCCACAATTTTTGCTTCGGTTACAAATTTTAATTCCTCTTAAAACCTTATTTGGATTATCCTAGCAAATATTCTAAAATAACATGACGAAATCCGTACAATTATCAAACGATGCACTTTCTAACGAATACAGTTTCATTTTTATTATTTATTTATGGAGAGACTGAAGACACTCAAGCACAAATTAAAAAATACTATAAACCAGGTTTGTCTCAAGCCAACAGACCAAACTACTATAAATATATAATTGTCACCTTCCTCTTATAAACATTATAATGTTGTGTGTGTAGGTTTGAGCATTTTTTTTCTAGAGACTTTTGAGTCTCTCATAGAAAACGAGTAATTGGAACCATGCCAATGTAGGCCTATGTGAAATAAAATACTTTAAATTGATATTGAGTCCATGTATTTTTATAGCATGTATAAACTCTACTGTAACTACGTCTTTCTAATACACCTATCAACGAAAGACCTTCGCGGAAATGGTTTGATCAGCATGCTAGGCAGGTGGCTTCTTGTTTCCAATTATGTCATCAGTGTAACAGATAAGTGTTGTCTGTTGGTTGATAATGAAAGATACCACTACTATAATTGAATCAAACTTTGTAGAAAAGCAGATTTTACAATTATATAATTCAGTAAAACTGCGGTCAAAGTCATTTTGATACGCCCAGTAGTATAATTAGGCTGGAAATCATCCAATAGAAGACATTGGATGCTCCAAGGCGGAGCGAGAGGGCTAATCAGATTTTTACCGACGTAAAACACAGTTATGCCCTTTCTTTGCCTTGCGTTCCAGTACCCCGGGTTTTTCTTTCAGTAGTAAACCCGTGGCTCCGGTGGGCTTGTCCAAGCCAAGGTTTTGCCCAGTAGTAAGTTAGTTATTTTAGAGAACCAGCCCAATAAAAAACAAAATCGCGACATTTTCTTTTAGCTGGTCTATGCACAGAACCTTTTAGTTTTTAATAAATATTTTCTGTTCGAGCATATGGCACCCTAGGGCTGCAGCTGAAAATCAGCGTCAGGTTGTGACTTTGTGTTACTACTTGGCATTATTCTGAGCTGAGACCTTTTTGGCATTACTCAATGTACCATTTGTTTAATTTTAAGGTGTTTCCGTTTTTGTAATGCTAATAAACGCAATTTTCTTTCTTTCTTTCAATATAGTGAGCGATTATAACTATACTAGAGACAATAAAATGCTAAATAGTGGGTTAACAACAATAACAAAGTCTACTCATACATAAATAGAATCACGTAAATGATGTCAATTGGACCAACTTGCGGCATAATAAGTGATAGACATTATTATTCCACATTAGATGGGTTCGCGTAGCTGTTCCGAATATTTCGCGCTTGTAAATAGCTGGTACTTCTATGTGGTAAAGTTATGTATTTAGACCGCAAACTATTTATAAAACTATGAAAACAAAAATAAAACACAAAAAAAAAAATAGCATTACTAATAATTTAAAATTGGTATATTAATATTTAATTACAGTTCGTATACTTACAACGGCTTACTTTGTACGTGACAAGACGTCGCGAGTGTGACGCCCAGTGCGAAACTTGGATGCCTATTACGAAAACTTTATCGCGGCTATCGATAATAGAGCGAACGATCGACAGTCCCACGACGCACTATTGCTATTATCTATTATGGTACAAGGAGAAATTACTATTACTCATACCATCGATTTAATAATTTTTTTTTTCTGTAGGACAAAAGTCATCTAATAACAACCCCCACTCTTGGGTGTCTGACTCTTACTGACTAAAAGAACACCCCGTTCCTTCTAGCCTTCATACCGGGGCTCGAGCTCCTTTTCAGATTGCCCTGGCCCCAGTAGGCTTCGACCCAGCTGGGCCTCTGCTGTTGCTGAAAACTCCTTGAGGCGCGCGGGAACAGTGCGCGCCGCCGAAGTCTTGGGCTTGGTCCGGACAGTTACCAGACGGTCAGACAGCGAGCTACCCATGGCTCACTATCCACAAGCCCGCGTCTATGGAGGCCGGAAATCGGGATCGGAATCCCGGCGGCGGCGAGAGCACCGTTGCCTAATGCGGTCAGCCTCGTCCTTAGCTAGCATTACTGCTTTGCAGAAGGAGGCGACCGCCTGCCACTCCTCCTCGCTCCGGACCATGGCCTGAACCGACTTTATAGTTAATAACTTCGCCTTGAGGCCTTTTTTGTATGTGGGAAAATCGTCCAATGTCATCTCCATGCCCTTGGGCGGATTGGGAGATAGTGTCAGACTTTTACTGATTAAAAACCCTCTCCCATTCCTTCGTTGCATTTCATACCGGGGCCGAATCGTCCTTTCAGTCCCTTGGTCTTGATATAATTATTGAATCTGTAGAAGTTTTTAGTTATGCGTGCATCACGTAAAATATACGAAATCAACGCAAATAACTTTTATAAAATAAAATTGTGTGTAACTTGCTATATTAGGCTTTGCTTCATCGCAATCGATTGACGATATCGGAAGATACATTCATCCATTCATACTACATTCATTGACTGTTAGGTGGTATGAAGTTTGCCAGGTCAGCTAATACAGTAATAAACAGCCGATAGACGTCCACTGTTGAATATAGGCCTCCCACAAGAGTCGCTGTAACGACCGGTCCTGCGCGTCTCGCATTCATCGAATTCCCGTGACCCTCACCAGGTCAACGGTCAACCTTGTGGGAAGCCTTCCATCGCTGTGGTTTTAGGTACGGCTGACCACTCCAAAACCTTTCGGCCCCAAGCGCACAAAAAGTATTAAAAATAATATATACCTACAAACCGTAGCTTCTATAATATAATTGTGATAGTGTGATTTAACCCTAATAGTACTAATAATTTCTATTAATTTTTAATAGAGATTAGCCTGGAATGGCACAGACCAAATACATTTCTTATTGGAAGTCAACAGTTGCTACTCACATGCCTACAGTTTTTTCACACCATTTACAGCATCTATTGTTTTAATTTTGTTCCGAAAGATTTGGCCCTCACTAGCAGAAAACTTAATTGTGATTAAAAGGAAGAGAGAGCAATCAATTAAATCAATCAGCCTGTCTCTTCCTTTTAAACACACACCAGTACACATCATCATCATCATCATTTCAGCCGATAGACGTCCACTGTTGGACATAGGCCTCCCCCAAGTGTCGCCACAATGATCGATCCTGTGCATCCCGAATCCATCGGATACCCGCAACCTTCACCAGGTCGTCGGTCCACCTTGTAGGAGGCCTTCCGACGCTGCATCTTCCGGTACGCAGTCGCCACTCCAGAACCTTTTGGCTCCAATGGCCATCTGTTCTGCGAGGAATGTGCCCAGTACGCATAATTAAAAATAAACAGATCAAAAGGAATCAGAAAAATAGGTTCAAAGGCGATGCTTATTATTAAAGGAATCTCGTATAGTATGCCTGCGACAAGAGAATCCCAAAAAAAAAAGACGTTGACACCGTGTGTAACAACTAAATATAGTACTAATTATTATCATTGAATAATGTATGAAGATTTCATTCTAGACTATATTTTTATCGATAGATTCTTAAAGCAAATCTTTTCTTTTTTAGGTAGATAATTTCAGCCCATAAAAAATAAGACATTCCTAAAATACAAGCGCTGCCTAGTGTGGGGACTACCATATGCTACATAACTAAAGCCCGCCAATAGGTACAGACCTACAATACGTTAAGATTATTTAATTTAAGGTACCATATTTTGTAACATCATCATCATCTTCCTGCCCTTGTCCCGTTTTATTTAGGGTCGCCGCAACACGTTTTTTTCTTCCATTCTGTCCTGTCACTCGTCATGCTATCACTAACTCCCTTTTCTTTCATATCACTTCTCACCCAATCCATCCATCTTTTCTTTGGCCTCCCTCTCCCCCTCCATCCATCCACATGTAAGATGGTTATTATCTACACCTTACATTAATGATAAACGAGTCTATGACTAACATCATTTGTATCTTACAAATTCTAAGCGGATCTAACTATTTTTGTCTATCCGTCATTTTATGTATTATTATTTACCTAAAAATATAAATGCCGGCAGTTAAGCATTCGATTTCCTGATTGCATTTATTTAAAAAGGTTTTTTCTCCAAATTAGCCGGACTTACATAAAGTGTCGTTAATTTGGCGCGAAATTATTTTCTGCTGGGTTTACCCTCGTCGCTAGGTGTCATGACCGTGAATTTCCAGGTTCAGATTTGGCGTTGATAATTTAGAGAAAGATAATTTTTAAAGATATCTGGTTGATGTTTTAATATACACTGTAACTATGGAACAGTAGATAAGGTGGCTTCAGTAACCTGCCATTGTTACACGGTATTAATTTAAAGCTCCTATTGTATTTTTTACGATGCAGTTACGTGCTATAAGAAACGTATTTATATACATTGTCACATTTTTTATCTATCTTGACTACTGTCATTCAAGAAATAAGCATACGACAATATATTTTAAATGATCTGTCTTTAAGAATGAATTGTCATAGATTAATTTCTTTAATAGCAGAGAAATGTTATTGGTCGTGTTTTTACAATAAATAGTTTAAGTATGTAAGCAACAGGTATACATAGGTACATAGGTATACCTGTTGCTGAAATTTTTGACCCATAAGGAAATAAAAATAAAACATTAGTCTCAAGAGATAACCAGTAATAGTAGCTGATTGATGAGACAATAGATCTTGCAGAAAAATCAGCTGGCGAGAAACAGTGTAATATAAAAATGACTGAGATACTTAACCTAATGTGATATATATAAAAATGAAATGCATAAATAATGGTAATTATGATAAAAGATTTAAACTTTTTAATATAATTTTAACCCTTTATATTGCAATGCTTTAACAGATAACTAAGTTCAAAGAACCTATTATAAATATCCCCAAACCCTACACTTAGCTCGCTATAAAGAATTTAAACCTTTTTATCTTTAAGATCGATCGTAGTATGAAGTCAGTATCGCAATTTCCACATGACCTGACCTGAACCAAATAGCTTCAGATTCCAAAAACCAAACGAGTTTCAGTTCACAAAGTTCAGACTACTTTGAAGACAGTACAGTATGAAACCGGTATTTTGCAGGTATAATTACATCCCGCCCAGTCTACAGGTGAGTCAGGTCATGTTGCATAACGCAAGAAGCCAAGACCTGAGTGTTATGATGGATGACGACATTGCCAGGTCAGTAAAAGGGCAGGTACCTTTATAGTCTGACGTTTGACAACATAACGGAGTCGTCGATTGTCACGAAGTCTTGCGAAGAACGCGTGGTACTTGTGTCATCATCATCAGCCTTTTAATGTTCCCACTGCTGGGACTCAGGCCTCCTTTCTAGGAGAGGGAATGGGCCATAATCCACCACGCAGGCCCAGTGCGGGTTGGTGAATGTCACATGTCGTCGAATTTTTGGTTCTAAGACATGCCGGTTTCCTCACGATGTTTTCCTTCACCGTTTTGAGAGCAGTGGTGATGAAATAAATTACACAAAGTAATGCGCCTGGCTGGGTTCGAACCCGCGACCTACAACTCGTAAGTCGGGGCCATTACGGTACTTGTGTAGGTATTTAGTAAATGTTACAACCGTATTTGAACAACGTAATTAGGAGAATCTGACTAAAATTGTATGGAGTAAGATTTAATCTTTTTATTTTATAACATTTCATCTGTATTCCTTGACGGATTAGGAGTATTGGTTTTTTTTAAGGTGAGCAGGCATCTAATGGTTTTGAGAGAGCTTATCAGACTTTTATTTACTAAAATCACACCATTTCCGTTCTAGAATCATGGGTAATCTTTCCAGATGTCAAACGATGGCCCTAGTAGGCGTCGGCCTTGCTCGGTCTTTACGGTTTTGCTGACTTTGCGGTGCATGTGGACAGCGTCATTGACCCAAGCCTGATCTCTATCGGAGGGTCGGCACTGAAGAATTATTCGAAAGACTTACTGTGACCCTAGAAAACGAAAAAGAACTTAAAGAACATGGGTGGGTTTTAGACGACAAAAGTTTGACCCAAGATCATGCTGTGCCCAAAACGGGAAAAAATATATGTTGATTCTTTCGGTAAACTCTACGGTAATCAAAACCAACTAATATATACATCTTTTGACTGATTAAATCACTATTCTATATTATTACTATTATAATAATAGGTCTGTAATCAGGCTTTTATTGATAATCCATAACATGAATAAACTCTACGAACTATAGAGAAACGCAAACCAAGCTACCTTGAATTGATTTAAATTATAAGCATCCTCAATAAAAAATGATGCAATTTGACTGCAGTTCTTTAATAATAATAATTGATTAATGGCATACCTAATGTAATTATGTACGTATTTGTATTTGTTTTGAAGTATGTACGGGATATAATACTTATAATGCACGCCAGTGTATTAAACTTAATCAAATTATAAGAGTTAATCTTTAGGTTCATTAAGCGAACGCTAAGCTCAATGATTAATGATAATAGCGTTACATGCGTGCGATTGTTACAAAATATTTAATGATATCTGTTTCATGCTTTGCATGGCTTTAAATATATCATCATCATCATCATTTCAGCCAAGAAAAATAATTAATTTGGTAATTAAGTTACACACTGTGTAGAAAAATTATGTTGAAAATTAATATTAAAAGAAAACAAACATCGTCGTCCAATTTTGAACATAAGCTTCCCCAATGACGCCATAACAACCGATCCTGTGCGTCTTGCATTTATTGGATTACCGCGATCCTCACCAGGTCGTCGGTCCACCTTGTGGGAAGCCTACGTATTTGTCACTAATTATAAAATATTCAAAATTTGATAGGCAAAATCCAAACTTAAATAAAGACAAAGTTTTGAATTAACTTACACCAACACAAACTACACATAACAAAATGCCGACGCCTTCACTCAATGTCACATTTCTGAAGATCCTAAAATTGATACCATCGCAGGAACAAGATATAAAGATAAAACATACTAGAACGTATGTAAACGATGCGATAAAAATACCTTCCGCTCCTGAAACAAAGGCTTTTAGAAATTCACACACTAATTCAAAATATAAGAAACAATAAGCAAGCATGCAAAGGTCAAATTAAACGTCAAAAACTAAATAATTTATGTTTATTTCATACACAGTTAAATATTTCGTAAAACATGAGAATAATAAAAAAATATGCATAGAGTGATTGGGTTGACAAGATGTCATTGAAAGATGAATCATTTGGAATTTGTATTTTTAAATAATGGAATTTAAATTTCGTAATGATTATAATCTATTGGTTTTGCCAATTGTTAATCCCCAGAATAAAATATGTATGTATGTCTACATCTACACTAATATTATAAAGGGGGAAAATTTGTATTTTTGTGTGTGTGTTCGTAATGAATAAACTCAAAAACTACTGTGTAGATTTAAAAAATTCTTTCACCATTGGAAAGCTACATTCACCCTGAGTAACATAGGCTATATTTATTGCCCGTGCAAGGCCGAAACGGGCCGCTAGTTATTTATAAAATAAACATATAAGTTGCTTCTAACTGCTGGGATATGGACTTCTAAGAGGCTGCTTCTCATAAAGAGTGAGCCACGCGGATTCAGTAGATGAAAGTCACAATTTTCGATTCTAGGACTCTAGGATGTTTTTTTGTTGACAAACCGTCTACTTGTTCTTGACTGTCCCCGCACAAGGTCCACAAAAAAAAACCGCTTCAAGCTTCTTTTTGAGGTGGCCTTTTTTGTGGCTCGTGTGCGGGGACAGTGAAACAAGCCATATGATAATAATAAGTCAATTGGTAAACGTGCTATTAGAACTTACGATGTGAGCTTCTATTAAGTTTGTGACTAACTTGTAACCTTTCTGTAGTTTGATATGAACAGCTAAATAGGAAGGTGCGAATAATTCAACAAAGTTAATCTTGTAGACGAAATAACAATCTGTTTATAATATTGATACCAATCATCAGTTTAATCTTTTAATTCATGAATCCCCAAGCGACAACCGGTGGCCGCGCATCTATTGTCTTACTATTGTGTCTCTAATTGACGGTATCTGAAGGGTTAAGCATCGCTACAAAATCGCCGTGGGTGAGGGTCCTAACAGTCAGAGAGATTGCATTTAAATAATTCACATTCATGAACTCAAGAGTATGCCACTCATATGCTAATTCAATCCGCCCACAATCGTCTAAGATACAGATTTAATGAAAATCTGTATAAAAAGAACTGTAGTCTACCTTGACACAAAACTTCTTTTTTTTTTTCGAAAAATATAAATCAAGTATGTGCATATTATTGTTCTATTGTCGATACGACGTTCCAATCCATCAGGGTCTTTCTGTTATTTATTTTGTTTGAAAGGTATTAGTTATGGAATTTCTTGCCCATCCTTTCCGATAGAGATCTAAGTTTTGGCATTTAGCTTCGTGTAAATTTATCGGTAGTCCAAAAATGCAAATAGTCTTAAATTCTTTGTGTTGAGTTAAGAAGTTTATATTATATCATTATTTTGACAGGCTTGTTGGTATAGTGGTTAGTGGCCCTGACTACTATGCTAGAGGTTGAGGGTGTGATTCCCACTCAAGACAAATGTCTGTGTGATGAGCATCACAAATATATTTTGTCCATATTACTCCCAGATACTTTAATTTATTTAATAATTCATTGTATTCTTTATTGTATCTTTTGTAGTATGTGTAAATATATAAGCATGTTTATCAGTTTTCTACTACTCATAGCACCAGTTCTGTTTAGTTTGGGATTAGATGATGTTATGTGATAGTTGTGGAATATTATTAAATTATACATTATTTATTATTATTTGTAGTCAAAGATCTAATACTGAAAATAGATTAATTTAGCAATGGAAGAACATTTGTGTTATTGAAAGATGTTAATCTAATTACGAGTCATAATTTATCTAACTGAATACTACAGCAGTAATAAATTATCTAGCTCTGACAGTCGCAAAGCTTCTATAATTAATTAAACACCAAATTCTTAATCCAATTACAAAACCCTAATCTAGGTATAGAACCAAGTGAAACACAGACATGGATCTGCTTATCGTATCGCACAAGTGGCTTGTCAAGCGAAACTTGTTTCAAGCGTAGGCGATGGGCATTTAAGCAAGCTCCCAAGTATCTGTAGACACTATCATTTCACCTGATGTGAACATGGACGTAAGAAGCATGACAGTGACTAGGAAAAATAAGCAATTAAGATGTTCCAAATGATCCTGCCAATTAATATTAATGATAAAGTAGATATATACAACCTTATTTATAGTATATGTGAAACCTGAAACACCTGTCTAGTATTTTTGTGTAAAGTTATAAGCCAGTTATAGTACCGGGTTAGCAACATAAATACATGGTCACCAGGCCACCCGGGTACCTGAGGGGTTGTTTTGTTTCCGCACCCAGCTGTGCGCTGGTGCCTAATGCCCACTATGATCTGCCGTTGTGAACTTGTGACCTTTTTAAATATTTTTGAAAGAAAAAAAAATTACGTGTTGTAAAATTATTGGAATCGATTCAGTTACTGATTCTGAACAAACCATATTCAGGTTTCGGATATACTAAAAATAATTTGGTATAGACTATTATAATAGTTTAGCCTAAATATCCAATTCAAACCTAACCCATCTAAGTCAGTTGGCATTTTTAATTTGACAATGTATAAACGAGAATTAGGTTAGAGCTGTTCATTTAGCGACCTTAGAATGTCAAAAAAGGTATTTATCTTAGTTCAAATCTCAGAACGTTTGAAGTGCTAAATGAATAACTAGAGCTGAAGTAGCTTAAAAGCGTAAATTATTGGTCATTTTGACTGACCTGTTGATCTAATGGTCTAATGGCCTTGACTGCTATGCCGGAGGTCGTGGGTTCATTTTCACCCAAGACAAATGTTTGTGAGATGAGCATGATCATTTGTTCTGTATCTGGGTGTAATTTATCTTTAATATGTATTCTTATATTTAAAATATTTAAGTGTCAGTTATCTAGTATTCATACCATAAGCTCTACTTAGCTTAGTTTGACACTAGATAATGTGGTGTAAAAGTTGTAGGATATATTATTATATTGCTATTAAATCGGCTGAAACTTAATATGATTACAAAGCGAAAAAAGCTTTTTTTCTAGAACTCAGAAATATAATTCAATGAACAAGTTGACACATCTCTCTAAATTCTATATTCCCTGTCGCTGTTGCAGTCACTAAACTGTCCGATGGCGAGGCTGCGATCGACTTCAAGATAGCTATTTCTCATTTACTTACTTAACATCTGGCTTACGTGCCAAAGCTCTTGTTTTAACTATGAATTTGCATTTTGACGGAATCATGGAATATGTGCAATATGTAGTAATGGTTGTAGTCATGATGACGAATGAAGAATGAAAAGAAAAATTACACAACGGTAAAGAATCTGATTACAGTAAACAAAACAAAAAGCCATAAAAATGACGAAAAATACGTGAAAAGAAATGAAGAAGCAAAAAATAGATTCAATCCTAGCACAGTTTTAGAGGAAGTTGATATAGGTTAAAAACATAGACATGAGTTACGGGAGGTAGCTGCAGGCTGAGGTAGTTGACGTGATTGCGAAGTTTGGCAAAATCACTCGATGAAGCGTCATCATAAAGACCTATTCCTTTGTGGCCCATGTTATAGAACCTAGAGTCTGTCTAATGAAAGCGTAACCTGGAGTTTTTTTTTTAAATTAAAGTGGCAACATTATTTTGCCGCCAAAATCACGTCTAAGTCTATGATTGCAATTGTCAGTTTTTTGAAACAGATATTTATTTATCAACAATAACTGCTTTATCATGGGTAAAACAATATAAAGTTATGTGCGAAAGCTGCTACACACTATCATCAGTGAGTTTAAACAATAACAAGAAGAGAAAGAAGTTGTTTTCTAAGAAAAACAACAATGTTTATACACGATCTTAGATTTTTAAGTTAGTGTGACACTATAATCTTGATCATTGTTGACTGACCACTAGATATTTTTACGGTATGAATGATGATGACTATTTTATTTGACTATCGCAGTTTTGTGCTCTTGGTATTCTTGTCGGAAGGCCAAAATCCCAAATTGTAAATAAAGAATATTATATACGGCATTTTAGAGAACAGATAAAATAAATTTGGAATAATAACTAACATTTTGTGTATTATTAACCTTTACCATTTATATCTAGCAATAAATAAATCTACACAATTTTAAGTTCATATACAACTATTGTACAATCGTCATATATAAAAAAATACTCAAGTACCAAAACTTTTTTCTCCTACTATTTCAATAATACCATATTAAAATTTTTGGGTTTCAACCTCCTTTTCTCAGGTCACGCTTTCAGTAGACGGACTCTATTTAAATATTTATGACTAAAACGAATAAAGTCATTTATAGTATAAAAAGTCTTTATTCAAAATTATTAATTTGATTTCAGAGAAAAACACTCTACAGTAGACCACGTACAGTGAATAATAAACATTATTGAAAAAACGCTCGAGAATACGGAAGTTGGTGTCGCGGTATTTTTAGATGTCACGAAAGCGTTTGACAAATTTTGGCGTTTAACCTCAAATGCATGCTGTGCAGTGCCTATAAAATTTATAGATATTTTGGAGTCGTATTTAACTAATATAATGTCTATTATAAAGTAAGAGGATACTTATGACGAGATAAAAATATACATATAGCTAAAAAAAAGGTATCTCCCTTTATTTTCAGTGGGCAAAAATCATCTTATGACAATCCCCGCTCTTGGGTGGAGCGGGAGATAGTGTCAGACTCTTACTGACAAAAAACCGATACCATTCCTTCTAGCCACTTCATACCGGGGCACGAGCTTCCTTTCGGATAACCCTGGCCCCAGTAGGCTTTGACCCAGCTGGGTCCCTCCTGTTAGCTGAGATACCTCAAGGTAGTGTTTTAAGGCCTAACCTTTACTTGTTAAATGCATACAGTCATGTGTGTTTACATCCTAGAACTGGAAAAAACCATTATTGCGATTTTTGGAGATCACACTACTGTTATGGTTACCGAATAGACTAAAATGAAAAATTACTCGTATAAAATACAACAACTTGACATACGTCATAGAAGTATCTATCTATATATATAAAAATCAATGCCACTTTTCGTTGTTATTTTATAACTCAAGAACGGGCTCACCTATCCAAACCAAATTTTTAGGCTTTGTTTGGACTATTTAGTAGATGGTTTATGTGAAGTTTGGTAGGGTAGAGTAGGGTAGAGTAGGGTAAAGTAGGGTATAGTAGGGTATAGTAGGGTAGAGTAGGGTAGAGTAAGGTAGAGTAGTGTACAGTAGTGTAGAGTAGTGTAGAGTAGTGTAAGGTAGAGTAGGGTAGAGTAGGGTAGAGTAAGGTAGAGTAGGGTAGAGTAGGGTAGAGTAGGGTAGAGTAGGGTAGAGTAGGGTAGAGTAGGGTAGAGTAGGGTAGAGTAGGGTAGAGTAGGGTAGAGTAGGGCAGAGTAAGGTAGAGTAGGGTAGAGTAGGGAAGAGCGGGAGCGAAGCCGCGCGGGCAAAAGCTAGTTGATTATAATTCTGTTTATCAATACATGATAAGATTGTTAACAAACATAACTTTTAACTAAAAAATTTGAAATATAATTACAGCTTCTACAGTAGGTAACCTTAAAATATAACCCAACATATCTATATATATAAAAATCAATGCCACTTTTCGTTGTTATTTTATAACTCAAGAACGGGCTCACCTATCCAAACCAAATTTTTAGGCTTTGTTTGGACTATTTAGTAGATGGTTTATGTGAAGTTTGGTAGGGTAGAGTAGGGTAGAGTAGGGTAAAGTAGGGTATAGTAGGGTATAGTAGGGTAGAGTAGGGTAGAGTAAGGTAGAGTAGTGTACAGTAGTGTAGAGTAGTGTAGAGTAGTGTAAGGTAGAGTAGGGTAGAGTAGGGTAGAGTAAGGTAGAGTAGGGTAGAGTAGGGTAGAGTAGGGTAGAGTAGGGTAGAGTAGGGTAGAGTAGGGTAGAGTAGGGTAGAGTAGGGTAGAGTAGGGCAGAGTAGGGTAGAGTAAGGTAGAGTAGGGTAGAGTAGGGAAGAGCGGGAGCGAAGCCGCGCGGGCAAAAGCTAGTTGATTATAATTCTGTTTATCAATACATGATAAGATTGTTAACAAACATAACTTTTAACTAAAAAATTTGAAATATAATTACAGCTTCTACAGTAGGTAACCTTAAAATATAACCCAACATAACCATTATAAAAAATTTTGAAGCTTTCAAATACAGACTTTACTTATATGTGAATGTTCAGGTAATCCAGCTGCTAGACAATAGGAACTTAGTGCATAGATTAAAGAAAACTAAACTTATTGAGTTAGTGTCGTATTCAAGGTCAGTGTATAATAATGATACCTAAATGCTGTGTCATATAACTCATGCAAATATTTTGAACCATTTCAAGTTCTAAGAAAATGGCTACGGACTTGTAAGATAGTACAAAAGGATGATAATCTTAATATCTACTACGTATAATAATAAGTTAGAGTTAAATGGGTACTTAGTCTTTTAGGCTGGATTGGAACTAATTTACTGAGAACTTTGTGAAATATGGTACAAATATAGGCCAAAGATATAGAGATATAGGCTATAATAAAGTTACAATAAGAGAGTTAAAATAAGATACAAGCCAGCCCTTCATCACTTCCGATTATATACAAATTGACAACCATTTTCTCATCACCAACCCCAATTTCTCATGTCTAGATGCCTTCGTTAATAACGCACCCAAAGCGTCATTGAAATACGCCCGTAACCCAGAGGCAAAGTTGAAAGTCTCTTGCTAGATCTTTGTGGATTCTTTAGATCGTGTCAATCATGAATTTGTGGTTTTAATAGATATTATGATTTAATGACAATTACATTCTTTTGATAAATATCAAGTTTTAATCTCTCCGTCTTTTCTCTTCTTTCTTTTATATTTTATTTTCATTTGATACTGACAAAAAATAGCACTATGGATAAATGTTTTACTAATATTTTTTTTTATTTTTTTGCTATACTCAATTAAGAATGTCATATTAAACTGATATAAGTTTCTTAATTGAGTCTAAAGATTGTATATTTTTTCGTGTTTTGCCATTACATCATTAAAAGCTATTCAAATAATTATTTGATTTCCCATCAAATCAGCAGTACAATTAGACAATAATAAAGCTTAATAAGAAAACTCGTTTACCAGGTTTAAATACTGATTATTAGTGGATTATAAATTCTAAGTTCCTAAGCTTACTAGCATTATCATAAAATTCTTCAATGAAATAACTGAAATCCTGTAAGTAGATAACACGAAATTACAAATATATGCTAATGGAACTGTTATTGTATGTAACTGATATGCATGTTCGTGTATGCGAAAACATGGAACGAACATTTATATTTTAGTCACGGGTCATTAGGAAAATAATCGATTGCTAAGGAACTGATAAAGAAAGTAATATTACCAACTTGCTTCTTCCAGTGGCTTTACCCCTTCATAGTAGAAAATTATCCCAAGGGAACATACTCTCGGGATAAAAAGTATCATATATGCAGAGTACAGCTATTTTAGTGTGAATAAATAAAAACATAATTTATGTATATTAACACATACAATACAAACCATCGCCTATCGGTGATATTGTAATCTATTTACTGATTTTTAGGGTGGTCTCTATTTCCAGTAAACGCCTGTAAACTATAATCTATAAACTTCTAAGTACGATAACAATGAGTTCCTGCATAATCGGTTGAACTTGCAACCCTCTCAACTCAAAGAGTTGCGAGTTCATAATTTTGAAATCTACAGTCTTAGAATACAAAAGGGTACTGTATCCTAAACATACAATTTATACTGCAAATGCAATCTGCCATTCTATTATTTACTTACGGATGTCTCAATTCGCCCTTCACCTCTAATTGCATGTCTTCAAGGACTCGTCTCCAAATGATCTCTTGCTGTACATCTAGCGAACAATCTCTATATTTCTTTGATTATGATGAATCAAACAAAGTAAATTTTAGAAATTCCAGAGTAAACCTTTTAATTTCAGAAATCTTATTTAGTTACTATGATTACATTTTCAAAACAACGTAACGTTCACCAATTATTTAGACGATGAAATATTTTTACAAGTAAACTGAATATGATCTCTATCTTTCGTAATTAAACACCCTCTTCAAACTTTTACTGCTATGCATGTTATTAACTAAATTAATTTACCAACTCTAAGCACACAATTCACTTAATTATGTTATTACTATATTAACAGCAGTTATAGTAACAAAGAAATTAATCGAGAAAAGTCCAAGGATAACGTTCAATAACAAGATATTAGACGAAAACATAGAACAACCGAGTACGTATTCACTAAACTGCAACATACAACATGAACCAAACATGAACACAGCAACCTTGAAGCCTTACAAAGGAAAAGCATTCGCAGATCGGCATTAGATGATTACGTTAGTTATATTTAAATTATATCATTGCTAGAGAACCGGTCGCCGCGAATCTCGGCGTAGACAGATATAGAGCATTTCGGCTCGCTCGATTCCGAACCCCCTCAAAAGCGAAAGTGTAACATGGTCCTATAGAGTGCCGCCATTTTTTTTCTTCGCTCGGCCGCTCTTACCGCATATATATAGCGAAGCTACGAACGATCACGCATCATTCGCATTCAGGACTTCGCTGACTTCAGTGCAACCTACTAGTGCAGCATCATGAGGCACATGGTGTGTTCGAACTTTATAATACTCAAAATTATAAAAATAATTAAGTGACAGTGCAAATAATAATTATAAACCCATAGGGTTGTGACAGTGCCTGGATATACAAAACCCCCTTGTCCCACTTTTAACATGTTATGCAACAAGGAAATTGCGTACTTAGTGTGTAGTTGTCTGTGCCGATGTTAACTCGACCACTCATTAAAACAACGAGCCTCGAAGCATATTTGCACCAGATAATTAGTCAACTGCGATAATAACTTTCGATTCTATTCTTACAATCACATTCGCTCCAGTTTTTGATATTAATCTTTGCCTTTTTGTTAACAGCTCGTGGCCGCCAGTCTGGTGGCTCTCTTGGCCTTCGCATACGCAGAAGAAGCCAAGGCGGCAGAAAAAGAAGTGGCAGTGACCGATAACAAGGAAGCTGCGGCGGACGACAAGAAGCACGAGAAGAGAGGAGTGTTCGATATTGGACTTGGCTATGGACACGGCAGTGGTCATGGAGGATTCGGTGGTGATTTCGGCGGTGGTTTCGGAGGATCCGGCGGTGGTTATGATGGCGGTTATGGTGGTGGTTACGGTGGACACGATACCCACTCCCACAAAACCATCACTGTAGTCAAGAAAGTCCCTGTCCCCTACCCAGTAGAGAAACACATCCCCTACCCGGTGGAGAAAAAGGTCCCCGTACCCGTAAAGGTGCACGTTCCCCAACCCTACCCCGTCGTCAAGCACGTCCCTTACCCAGTCAAAGAGATCGTTAAAGTACCAGTACATGTGCCTCAACCCTACCCAGTTGAGAAGAAGGTGCCCTATCCCGTCCATGTGCCCGTAGACAGGCCTTACCCCGTCAAGGTATACGTACCTCAGCCCTACCCTGTTGAGAAGAAGGTCCACGTTCCTGTCAAGGTTCATGTTCCCGCTCCTTATCCAGTTGAGAAGAAGGTACCCTACCCCGTAAAGGTTCCCGTACATGTGCCCCAACCCTACCCCGTATACAAGGAAGTGCCCTACCCTGTCAAGGTTCCCGTTGACAGGCCTTACCCCGTGCATATCCCCAAGCCCGTGCCTTACCCAGTTGAGAAACCCGTACCCTACCCCGTAGAGAAGCCCGTCCCCTACCCCGTCAAGGTCCCTGTTGACCGTCCCGTGCCTGTTCACGTTGAGAAACCCGTGCCCTACCCCGTCAAGGTTCCCTACCCAGCGCCTTACCCCGTTGAGAAGCACATCCCATACCCCGTCGAGAAGCCAGTGCCGTACCCAGTGAAGGTGCCCGTTGACAGGCCCTACCCCGTCCACATTGAGAAACACGTGCCAGTCCACATCGAGAAGCCAGTACCTTACCCCGTGAAGGTGCCAGTCCCCGTTGTTGTCGGTCACGGACACGGCCACGAATATGGCCATCATGATAGCTACTAAGGCTGCAGGGAGCAGATACGTCTGAATGTGATACATAAATATAAGCTTAGCACTAACACGAACGGGGGACGTGAAATACCCCGGCAATGGATAGTGGTCGTGCTACCAGATCCAAGGAACTTGTATTCCACGACCCGCGATCGAACGCACTGAACTAAATACTCTATTAGTCTACTTTTTTTGTTATTTTTTTTTTAATCGGTTGAAGTTACGTTTGAGTTTATGTACCTGTTATATTAAGACGAAAAAATGATGGTTTTTGAATTTCCCTTAATTTTTGAATGAGCGAACTGATTGTGAAAATAAATGGCCTCGCCAATTATAATAATAATTATGTCCGTTGTTTTAATTCGTCCATTGTCCTTGTGTAATTGGGTGTAACGTTATGGGTCTGTAAGTAAGTTTTACGAAATGCGAAATAATATGACCCAGATAGAAGCATCGCAAGCGGATAGCCGCTAGTTACGCGTGTGACGAAACCTGCTACATTTTCACTCTTGACAATATACACGCGGTACGCGATCTTTGTTTTGCGTAATACGCCGCGATATTACGCGAGCGTAATCTCACACGATTACAATTAACTACAATGTACTATTAGTATTTATTAGCGCACAACAATCAATAGCACAGAAACCTGTTTCATTCGTAGTAGAATCTCTCTCTATGATCATAAATTCATTGCATAAAATTACAAATTCGTTGAGCATCCATTTGTCAAATTGTAGATTGATTACTAACTTAACGCTGATCTTTCAAAATCAGTGTTACTTGATTTACAACGCATGTTTTATGAGCATTAAGTGTTGCGACACATCATTACATGTGGTAGTTGTTTACTGTCAACATTACTGCGACAAAGTGTACGCTCGTTCGCCATTACGAAAATATAAACCTCATTTTACGTAAGCTTTGTTTTTAAACGTTCGAAAACAATTCCATGGGTATCAATAAAAGTGCATTTACGACGTTTTTGCGAAATAATCTCAATTCAATTAGCATTGCGGTTTTGGTAAATGGCAATAATATCTTTAATTGTGATGGTGAAATGGAAAACGATTTGTAATGCGAAATATTTCTCATCCCACTCACGTAGAAGTAATTTAAGTGGAATAAGTGACTAGTTATGTAGTTATACTCACTTGCGTGAAACATAATGCAAGTTGACGATGCGAGTGTATTCTCACAGTATTTAAAATTATGTTAAGCGACTTATGTTGCGAGATGCAATTGACAGGAAGTCTATATGTAAGGAAACGGTGGCACCAACACAATGCCCTGTGAATTCCTTAACTCGTAATATGTCAGAATAGAAGTATTGGTTTTCCCGTCCTTGCATAAATATACTATAGATATATTATTACATATACTATAGATATATTAATAAATTCCTTAAATTTCCAATTACATCTACGATGAAGTAACAGAGACAAGGCTAATTTTGGAGCATTAATATTGCGATATTTACATTGATGTCTTTTATGCCTTAAAAAAAAGCAGTGCATCAAATTTTCTAGTTTTTCCAATGACATTATCAAAACCAATGTCATATTTGCTGTATGCTATAGTTTCTAGAGCAGTTTATTTCATTGGCCTTGAACACGAAATATGTGAATAATTTATAATGAATAAATTAATATTAAATTTGGCGAACCCCGAACTTACCGCCTACAATATTCATTAATAAAGACAACCAAGTGATTCTGTTTTTCCGATAGGATATCTATTATGTACGTATCTCTGTTATCCCTACTAATAATATTATAAATGCGAAAGTAACTCTGTCTGTCTGTCTGTTACGCTTTCACGCAAAAACTACTGAACGGACTTAAGATCAAATTTGGTAGGTAGGTAGAAGAGACACTGGAAAAATACATAGGCTACCTATAATTCCACTGCTAAGCACGGGTCTCTGCCCGCGCGATATAAACTGTAGTCCACGCGGGCGAAGCCGCGGGCGGAAAGCTAGTAGACTATAAATACATTACTAATTGAACTAGAGCAATAAATAACAACAGATTAATGAAACTAATTAATTATTTTATTGTAATTACGCATATTTATAAAGTCAATTATGTCAATGTATTCAATTTTATGCAACTTAACATTTTATATTTTACTACTGAATTTGAAATTTTATTAAAACATTAGGCAGTTATCAAAGCAGTATCTATAAAATCGAAATACGTTTCAATATTTGCATTTCGAAAAAATGTATTGCACAGCAGTCTCATATGCAAAAATGTTGCATTGTTTTCTTATAACATTTGCAAGTAAAAAATATTGAGATTAAGATTATCTCGACTCTGGAACTCAAAGGGTAGCTGTAAGAACACAGTTTTAGTTAGGCTTCAGCAAAAAGAGTCCATGGTGTATTTAGCATGGAGAAGACTCCATAGAGATCTACGCTTTAGAATGTGCAATTTTTCAAAAAAGCATTATTTTTCTGATTGACTGACTTTTTGCTTAGAGCGGGAAAAGTTACTTGATGAATTTATATTTAAAAAAATGTAAAGTTGTCTAACGAAATTCAAATCTAAAAATACTTTTCTGGATGCAGTCAACTGTCATTAGCGTAACCTTTTTGACTGTAAATGTCATTCACTGTCATGTCAATAATTTTTTTGCATAAAATATCGCTAGTTTAATCTTCACCCAAGCAGTTAAGATTACAACACTTTAATAAGCTTTTATTAACACCTTTTGTGATATCAAAGAAACGTCCAACAACCAGTAATCAAGTGAAGCGAATGTAGATAATGATTAATTCATTACCTGACATTTAACGTTTTGCCACACACATCCTTATAAAATTTAACATTATACAAAATAATTTCTGTGTGTTTATTTTGATTTTATGAGAGTGATTAACTAGAAAGATATAAAAAGAAAGAAGGCAATGAAAAGAGAATCGTGACAGATGATATGATGAGTAACATCGTGTGAGTACCATCTCTATTGATGACAAAACAAAATTAACTGCACCAGGAGAAATCGAGGATGATGAAGAAAAGAAATAGAAAGACATCACAGAGAAATGAGGACAACTCGTAAAATATATAACCAGAGAGACAGGAAAAAATATTTTAAACCCTAAAGAAACTAACGATGGAAGTTTTAAATAGTACTCATTAATAAATGAAAAGGAAAGCGAATTGAACTAGTTTCAAAAAACCTAACTCGTACATTCTCTTACAGTTTTGGTCTGGTTTGATAACACAACGGATTTAAATAAATAGCAAAATATTTAAACGAATCAATTAAAGGTGGCTACAAAAGCATATTTATACCTGATAATCAATGTATACGTAATAATTGATGTTTGCAGGTGGGGTTATTAACCTTAGCCTTTTAATAATGTCAACAGTTCGCACCATATGTGGTATATGTAAGTATGTTGGCCAAATGACCTTTCCAGAATTACCTATGAATGGTAAAAATTCTTTAGTAAAAGTTACATATCCACATTTTTAGAATTTTTTATGGCGTTCTAAAGCTGCATATAAACGTCACCTGAACACTCAAGCGAAGATCACGATATAAATTAAACTGGAGCATGAAGGATTAGAGAGGAAATCTAACGCCAAATCCTGGTATTCGTAAATCAATGTTATCATCACATCCTCGGTATTTAATGGCTCAAGACCACCTCTATCGTAGAGTTAGCTGTTGGAAAATGCCACGAAAGCCCGATCAACCACCAGACCAAACATTATAAGTAGAGATGATTTGGTCATTCGCTTAGGAGAGAATCCTCAAGGGAAATGGAAGCGCAGCCATCCTAATCAAACTTGGAGACGCACCGTGTTGGCAGAAGCAACAGCCATCGGATTGACATGGAGCGAGGTGAAGCGTAAAGATCAAGCCAGGTCGCGATGGATGACTATGATGAACATAAAATCTTATGTCAAGTAAGTCATGAAGGATTGGACTGTAATGGTCAAAATCCATGAGAATTGGACAGAATGCAGAGAGGTATTTGCCTAACAGTGGAAAATTATATCAATCAAGTTCAAGTGGGTTACGGGTTTCCTTCACACGATTTCTGATCTAATATCGTGTATTATTTCATGAGGTGGCAGCCATGCGAATGTCAAAACTCCTTCCAGTCTGCTAACCTTCTTAGAGTCATCAAATGTTCTAAATTAGATTAAAATACAAAAAAAATCAAAGTCAAACTACTTTTCCGAAATGTTTCGAAAGAAACGTCCTCACCTTGACAAAGCTTATTTTGAAATTGTATGATGTATGATTTTGCAATGTTGTCATAGAAGGATAATAGGATGCCGATATTGAAAATATAAATAATTTAACTGGTGTAAAAATAGGTCAATCACATCAACTTTTGGTGCATTAGCTTAAAGTGCTTTCCTTGCCTTGGGACACACTGACCTGATCTAGTTTAAAAAGACGAGAAAAAAACACTTAGTTACAATGACTTGATATTTATCATAGTATTTGTAGTATTTTAGCATATACATAATATATGTGTGTTTTATTATTATACGCACCTAATTTTAATGATTCATCATTCTATTTTAAATTATTTACTTTATTCAATTATTTATGTTTACCAGTTCAGTCTTTTATAACTCAAAGGTTGACTGGTAGAGTATTGTATGTTGCATTAGTACTATAAATAACATCATTCCCTGTAGGTTTCTACAGACGTGGTGATGGTGTCGTAATTACTTTTCCATCATAATCTTCATCATCCTCCTCCTTTTCATCATTCAATTTGAAGTTGGCACGGCATATCATCTTCTTCAATATGAGTACATCATTGCTAGTAGTCTCCTCAACAGTCATGTCATTTGTAGCCATGTCATGTCTAACATAATCCGTCTATCACTTCTTTGGTCTTTTTTCTCAAGCCTTGTAACTATCTGTTTCTATTTTGAGGGTAGAAATTTATCAAATAACTTCTCACGCTCTGCATGGAATGAGGAGGTTCAATTTTTTACTGACTTAAATCCATTTGTATTTTTCTGCTGCTTTTTGCGTTCAGAACTGGGGTGACTTTTTGAAATAATCCCGCAGTTTTGGCAGACATTGGTTCTAGTGGATCACATCAATGTTGATATCTCTTTAAGTCTTGCCGTCCGGCAGACGGCGAGCTTGCTATCGCTCACCGTCCGCAAGTCCCCTACGGTTTTTAACTGATGTATTTTCGTTTTATTTTGTACAATAACTTCGCAACAAATAATAAAGAATAATTAGCTGAAGGAATTTGTAGTATTACTCACAACAAATCACACATTGAAGGTCTTACACACATTTACCGGTTACAGCAACACTTAAATTAGAAATTAATGACAACCTGTGTTTGCTAACCGTCGCCTATTTACCGTTTGGCGGTCTATCAGAAAGCCTAATTATATCATTAGATGGTTTTTCTCAGACACTGACACTGTAGGTTTAGATTGTGTCAGTTTCATCCCTGTATTGTGATAATATTATGTTACTCAAATACATCCCAGGAAGACTCGAAATGATGTTTTTTTTTTCATCTTATTATTTTTTTGGTTATTTAACCAAATACGACAACTTAAGGCAGCAGAAACCCAGCCTTTGTAGGGATTCCCTTGCCTTAAAAACTTGTCTTAACGGTTGCGGAATTGTTCAAAAAAATTACCACAGCTCTGGAACGCAAAGAGCAACTGAATAAATAAAAGTCTGAGTCAATAAAAGTCTGACACTTCCCCACGCAGAGCTAGAGGAGTTATTTGATGATTAACAAAAAATAAATAAAGGAAAAGCTCATTTTTTTTTTGTAGCACATTTAAATAAAAGCTTGTTCTTAAAAAAATATTTGCTTTTCAGTTTATTTAGCAGTAGTCATTTTTTTTCAAATTATTTTTAGCAAAAATAAACAACTACTTCGCCATCTTGACTGTTTAACTATGTTCAATTTGGAATTACAAAGCTTACCATGCATTGTCATCTAAACTTAATGTGTGTACAAAATTTCATATCAAATGGTTAAAGATATCTGCTTCAAAGTTGAGTTGCATTGTAAGTTAAATAAAAGCTTGTAAAAAAGGCGAGAGTAGGCAACCAACTTATTCAAAACTAAAGTCAAACAAAAGATTAACTGACCCAAACGAATTTAATATTTATTACTATTCGTTATAATAACATCGTCGGTGGTGGCCAGACGATTATGAAACGTGAGACAAACTGGTTGTGCACAGACAATCAGATAGCCAGCATTATTGACTGTGTGCCAATGCACTTACAACCGTCACATATCTGCAATCATGTGTGACTCCTGCATAGAGGTGATGTACACTGCACAGGGGCTTGAGTGCCTTAGTTTTTGAAAATGGTTTGCTATGGAAAAAGCATAAACCTTCTCTCAGGTTCATGGCACCTACATAATTCTAAACCCCACAACAGTGCTGGCATCCACTGTATGCGTAGGCTTGCGGATGATGAGCAATGGATATCTCACCGTCCGGGCATCCGGTAACCGTCCAATAAGAGCTTGAGTCAGTAGCTCCATCTAGTTTTATATGCATTGTGTTTTTTAGTGTATAAAGTAATAGTGTGTGATTAAATTAAAAATTATAATAAAATTGCATATGATAATAATTTTGTGTAGTTTAAAATAAAACAGTCAAACATTTTTTTTTTAAATTGATATAAAATAGTGATTGACTGCGATCCCACCTGATGGTAAGCAGTATTTAAATTATGATTTAATGTTAAAGTTACTTTTTTTTATAATGTATAGGCACACGTTTGACCACTATCTCACCTGATGGTAAGCGATGAAGTGGCCGATGATGGAACACGCTTGCCTAGAAGCAATCTATACTTTAATTTTTTTTAGGATATTAGTGTCAACATTTTTATTTTCAAATATTGTTATGGTAATTTTCTGTTATAAGCCTCATTTTACTATTTAATTAGTTTCTTGTAAATGTATTATTGGCATTGCTTAGGAAGTAAATCTACACTAATATTTTAAAGATTATTTTTTGGTTTGTAGAGGGTAATCTTTGAAACTACGGGCGCGATCGCAAAAATTTTTTCATCGATAGAAAGCTGCTTTATTCCTGAGTAACATAGGCTATATTTTATGTACACGAGCAAAGCCGCGGGCAAAAGCTTGTAAATAATAAAATACCTCCGAACGAGGTGAGTTCCAATCTAAAACCTTCTCTACTTTCAGCTTATTGAGCTGTTACTAGCCTGCATTCCTTGCATTCTAGTTGTTTGAAACCATATTATTAATACTAGTATTTCTAGATATTTTATAGAACGACTAGGTAGCTTCTTATGAACCTACGTTACCTAATCATAACTTCTAACCTAGTACGACTTTCTTTAATGACTTAAAAGGCTATAACCTAAGAATGTAGTGCCATATTCTTTGTAAAGAACTTGATATTGCTGGTGATATTCCAAATGAGGTTGTTATAGGAATATCTTGAAACATTGTTCCTCATAGCCAGAGTTTTATACTACTTTTTAAATGAGCAAAAACTCGAAGTTGGTCTAGCTAAATTTCCAAGTTTCTAGCATGAATATCAGGAAGTAAGAAAAGAACGATGACTCTGCTTTTGGATGGTGAGGGTATTTTTAGGTAGGAAATCATCCAATGACTTCTCTTGCTCTAGGGCGATGCGGGAAGGCATGTTCTAATCATTTGGAGACCTTCCTCAAAGCAGAGTTTTGGCCGAAGGGTGTCGTGTATCGACGATTTCGTGGAAGGATACCGACCTCGCAGCGGAACGCGACGCCGTCACTTCGTGTGCAATAGTTTATAGTTTAATAATATTAGTTATAGTATCGTTTTTATGTATTAGTTTATTTTGTGCGATTATTTGTGTATTTATCTATGGGCCTTAGTTGACTGAAAAAAAAAAAAAAATGTCAGACATTTACTTACTAAAAGCCACTCCTTTGTTCCTTCTTTACTTTGTGATCCAGGATTTCGGGTTTTGGTTCAAAGTCTGGTTGTCTTGAAATGAGATTATATGTTTTGGAACGCACCAACGATACAGGATTGATTCTAAGTGTAGGACAAAGTTTTTAATAAAACAAAAAAAAAAGTTTTTTGTATTAAGCCATTGCAGTATTCTCCAAATGATTTATCTTATGCTCAAATTGCCTTATAATTTTCTAGAATCCATACACCATTAGTGTTATGCGATTACTCACAAAATACATTAACTCAAACAAAAGTAAATCTTCTAAACAAGCGTAGTAATTGATGATAGCCATTCAGATGGACGATAACTAATTTAATACAACCTTTTTACAAAGCTCAATCTTATCTGTACTAATGTAGATATTCTCACGTGACTAGAAAAATGGTGTTTTTCAATACACTTGCTCATAAAGTGACTCTTATTGCACTGCACTTAGGTATATAATGGCACATGTTACCAAACTGTGACATTTTGATTACCATTATGCACTAGTGCTATAATGTGGTTAAAACCTTATTGTTCAAACTCTCCACCACCATAAATTTATGACATTTATCGTATCAGGATGGGCGCAGGTCGTTCACCACGAGGAAAAAAAAAACAAATGAGTGCGCATATGAAAACAGATTTTTACCGCCACAAAAGTTTACTAGTTTTACAGTTATTTTCTTCACAAGTGTATTGAAAAACGTCGTATGATACACGTAAGTAATTAATGATTACCGTTCTTGGCTCTCTTAATTCATGAATCCCCAAGCGACCACTGGTGGCCGCGCATCTATTGTTTTACTATTGTGTCTCTAATTGACGGTATCTGAAGGGTTAAGACCCTCGCCATGGCTCGGGTCTAAATACCGCCTCAACGGTAATCACTAACATTACACACTTATATCACAATGTACTATTTTTGTAATGTTATTTTGAAAACTAACACCTGAAAGTGTGTTTGCATATGAGTGTGTGTAACTATTCCTGGACATAATCTTATTTATTTCATATCCTAACTAACTAAAAAAGTATGCTATACTTTTTTTGTGAGAGCAGCTTCCCTTAGAACAATTTTCTACTTTCATGAGCAGAAGCCAAATATAAATGAATGCAAAAATAAATTTCTGTCTGTCTAAATAGCTCATTCATCTTCACAATACCTCTTTAATACTTAAAGAGGTATTGTTTGTTTTCTTTTGTTTGTAAGAGGTAATCTCTGAAAGTACTGGTCCGACTGCTGAAATTTTTTCACTAATAGAAAGCTGCTTTATTCTTGAGTGACATGGATTATATTTTACTTACGCAGGCAAAGCTGTGGTCAGTTATGAATGAATGCAAAAATGACTGTCTGTGTCTGTCTAAATAGCTTGTTTATTTTTAGTAGATTGAACCGTTCAGATTTACTTAAGATGGTCTCTGACTTTCATGCAGGAGAAACCACCGGAAGAAGTAAAAGTAACTTGGAATAATAATACAACCCATACCGGCCCACGCTGAAAATCAGCGCTGTGAGCACATCGCATTATGCGTGAGGCCGCAGCTTTATGCTGAGCGTTCGGGCGTTATGCGCAGATGTGACGCATATGTTTCCAACCTGATGATAAATGATGTTTGTTAGATAATTTTAAGAATGCGTCTTTTTTCGCGTGAATAAACTGTTTTTCTTTCTTTCTTTCTTTCTTTATAATTTTAACTTTGTTTGTTGTGTTTCTTTGTTTATTTGTGTTACCTTGTTTTTGTCTTTGTGTGTGTTTTCTGTGATAAGTAATAATCTTATTAAAATATAGTACGACAAACATTCGTATTTAAGAGCCACTTCAGTTAATCATAATCTGAATTTAAATACTTACCTAGTCATTAAAATATTGATTAATAAAGGTAATTAATTTGTAAGAACATTCATTTGGTTAAATCTGTTCTCACCAAGGATAAGCCAAGGAAAGCTAAAGTAAAAAAGGCGTCAAGCAAAAGACTTCAACGCGTGAAAACGGAAACATCTGTTCCAACATCAACGCCCAGCGCAAACTCATGGACTTAGGACGCTGTAATTTTGCTAAAAGGTTTTAGTATTCTTATTTGGATCTGAGTGTGATTCAGAATTGTAACTTGTTCCTGTTTTTTCTTTATATTGTATGTTTTTTGTGTGCATCGTCCTTGGACTCAACACAATGCAAATTGTTAATGAGTAAATGAAATGAATGATGTATACAAAGAACAAGAAAGGATTTTCCAGAATTCACTCCCTAAGGAGATGAAACAGGTTTTGAAAGGGAGACCAAAGTTTGTATGGAAAACCTATTTTTACGTGGGCAAAGCTAGTCCATAATAGGTTCTCACAGAAAAGAAAATAAGGAAAATACGCAAAATAACGCCATAAAACACATAATAGTTGATGTTTGAGGCGGTGCGATCAAGGCCAGTCAATGAATCTACAAATTGCACAAAACATGTATTTTCAACTGATCATAGCTTTAACACTAACAAGCACAATTTATAGAAATACAAATGTATTTTTATTCAAAAGCCTCTCAACAAAACTATACAGATCAAAACCCCAATACCAAGAAACTACTAAACATCAAAAATAACAAACCAAACAAAACCCATTCACGCTCATCCTTAAGCAAACAAAAGCGAGAGTCGAACTCATCTTCAAGCCAAGGTCAAGATCACGTCACGACAGACACAGTAACGTCGGAACGATAGCGAAAGTTATGTCATAACGGAACGCAACAGATCCGATGCGCACGAGCACACTCGACCGGGTTCCGAGGAAAACCTGCTCGCTACGTGATACGTGCACGGGTGGATCAAATGAAATATTAGACCAGTTTAAGTATTGGTTTCAAGTTTATGTAACGCTAGATAACTGGGTGTAATGTGAGTGAATGGTGATATAATTATTGATTTAGTGTTTTGAGCCCGTTTTTGCTTTTTTTTTTTGTTGACGGGGAAAATCATCTTTGACGAAACCCGCTCTTGGGTGGAGCGGGAGACAGTGTCAGACTCTTACTGACTTACATCTTACTGCTTTACTTTGCGTTTCAAAAAATTCTTTGATAAATGATATTATTTTATTTTTTTATTTATGTATTATATATATGATATTGTTTTATTTGTTTCTTTATTCCTTTCAATTTTACACATGGTGTCTACATCTCTTTTTTCCAATTCTCCTCTCGCGGGTATGCTGGAAGAGATTTCTTTACAAATAAGCATCACCTATGTACCTATTTTTCTGTTTTTGTCTTGTTTTCTTTTATAGGTTCAGTGTGTACATGAATTGTTAAATAAAAAAATTAAAAAAAATATTTTGTAAATAACATACACAGAATGCGCGTGATTTTGCAACATTTCGATTAAACGTGATTAGATAAAATATTGAGTGTTTTTTTTATATGGTATTTATCCAAGAATGTAAATAATAAGTTCTTCATAAAGTAGTTTGTAAATATCGAAAATAAGCAAACCTCTCCGTTATTTTCTATTAGCTGCTCCCAGCGGCTTCGCCCGCGTGATAGCAGAAAATTATCCCAAGGGAACATACTTCCGGGATAAAAGTATCCTATATTCCAGGACATGGTCTATCCGTGTACCAATTTTCATCAAAATCGGTTTTGCCATTTAGGCGTGAAGACTTAACAAACAAACAAACTCACTTTCGCTTTTATAATATTAGTAAGGAAGTAAGGATGGATATTAACGAGTTAAAAAAACACTTTTACACGCCAACTTTTTTCGTTAATTTAAACTAGATGAGACCGGTGTTTGCTAGCTGACTACCCTGAGAAGAAACATCGTATCAAACTCAGTGATGAAAGTCTCTTTTAAACTCTATACAGTATACATGTTACGGTCAAATCATATGAGAACCATTTACATAAGTGTCTGAATTTCAAATAATTTTAGTTTTTGGACGTATAAATAACACAAAGAAGTTTTGATTTCTAGGTTGATGATATGCCAAGATAATATTATGTCATAACTTTTTTTGCGATTTAGAATACAATTTTGAAGACATATTTATGGCATCTTCTAAGAAAATATCAACCAGCGGAAGAGATTTTTGACGTCATATTTTAATTTGTTTTAATTATGTAGTTTAAAGTATTTATTATAACTTTTTGGTTTTAAGAATATAATAAAAGTGATAAAGTTCCTGGTAACTCGTCCATTTAAGACTCCAAAAACCATAACCGTGTTATCTTTGTTCTCCATTATAAATAAATACAAATATCTAAATATGTAAAACAAGTGGAACATTAATACATAAGTATATATATCGTTACATATTTTTTCACACACACGCACATTCGTATACTGTAACACAATCACACACATACAGTCTAACACATCCACAGACTCACCACCACAAACTCCATAAATTAAGCTTTCACACACACGTGCACTCATTGCGTGCACGCTCATATAGATTTAGTTCACTATTGTATTAATTTATTCCTATAGATTTTGTACAAGTTATTATGATTACATAAATGTAACTAAGTTAAGGGAGAGCGGCCTCTCCTGGCACAAGTGTTTTTACACTTAAAAGGAGAGGTCAACCTCAGTATTGTTGAACCAACTTCGTTAGTGAATAAAGCATTTTTTCATTTTTTTTTTTCATTTTCATTTCATTATGTCGCAATAGTTTTTCACCAACCGGGGGTTGTCCTTGGGTGCACAACCATAACGCATACAAGTATAATGGTCGGTTGCTACCACGTTCTAATAAGTATCTAAAGGGCCTCTGCGAGTTGGTTTCGGCTCCTCGTACGCCTTCCAAATGACCAGGACCTCAGGGCTCTGAGATATATTGACACATGAAATAAAAAAATAATATTCCACTAGTATCACACAATGCCATCTAGTCCCAAGCTAAGGAGAGCTTGTGTTGCGGGTACTAGACAACTGATAAACATACTTATATATTTCTGAATACATTATTATAGATACTTTACACCCAGACTAGTGTAATTATGTTTTTTTTTATTTCTTTTTGACCCTGCAATTTGTCAAAATTATATTTTTTTTTTTTTAATAAATTTAATTCCCGATGCCGGTATTTCTATGAAAGTTTTATCTCTTAATCATTTCACTGCCTCCTTTTTAAAGTCAGTTAAAAATAATCTCCACATCACAAAGAGGAGAAGTTCACTAGACGATTTCCCTACTCAAGAAAAAAGTCGAAAGGCATAATAGGCTCTACGTAAAATGAACTAACCGCGTCTAGTTTATGATTCATGTTTAGTCAAAGCCTAACGATGACCGACTAATTACTCCTTAGTCCACGGAAGTAGTAAAGTGTTCTTGGGTAAACATTAAGCAATGATGTGTTAGCTTAGTTTAGTCCTAAGTGTTGCAAATAGGTATCGTAATAAGTAATGGCAGGGTTTAAGTCTGGACCCCGTAACAACTTATTTCCTTAACTTAACTCGTATAATTTCTACAAGTTAATTAGTATTCATTATTATGGCACCTAGTTTAATTGAATTCTCAAATAGGAAAGCAAGAATTTCAATATGGACAACATTTTTTTTTTGTGCAAAGTGGGGGATTTTAGACCCATCCAACACCCAGTGCAAGTGTGGTGCTCCTGACCAGACGATGGCACACTTATTGGAGTGTCCAATAAGTGGGCACTCCAATAAGTGCCCCCTACATCTGCACTTTGGAGGACCTAAAAAACGCAACTCCGCTATAGACGTGGCAACCTACTGGGCCGAAAAGCTTTGAGGGAATGGAAAACTATCGATTCGAGAGAAGTTTTTTTTTTTCATATTGTATAGATGTTAATATTTTGTTATTTTGGAGGATTATCTATCTAAAATATATCGTTATTCATACATAAGCGAGCTTCACCCACAATTGGGTTTTAATCAGAAGAGATAGGGGTCAAACGCGAGCAATTATGTAATAAGAAAAAATACAACGTGACATGGCCGTGGAATACAAAGTGCAACTGAAGGAAAACGGGTGGGCTGTAGTCCTGGAATACAAAGTGCAACTGAAGGAAAATGGGTGAGTTTTAGTCAGTAAAATCCTGACACTCACTCTCACTTAAAGCGAGAAAAGTTATTTGACGATTTTCCATCATCATCACCATCATTTCAGACTACAGACGTCCACTGTTGGCCATAGGCCTCCCCCAAGTGTCGCCACAATGATCGATCCTGTGTGTCCCACATCCATAGGATTTTCCATACTCAAAAATAAACATTGCCAAACCAGTAACAGTAATAATTGCAAAAAAACGCACTTCCTCGCAAAGGTTGCCAATTTGCGCTGTCATTGTAGGTTACCACTGCATGGTACACTCGCTTTTAATAGGCTCACAACTCGGGCATGGCCTTGATACCTGATGGGAATTCCTTTGGAATTGATAATAATTATTGGGCAATAAAACCTTTAAAATGACCGTGTATTACATGGTAGCCTTTATGTAATGCGATCGAAGAATGCGATCGATTATGAAATATGTTATTGGCTATGTTTAAAGCTTTGAAAATCCAGAGTGACCCTGTCGGGACTGAAGAGTTCAGAAGAGTAACCACATTAAAGAAACACGGGTGAGTTTCAGGGGCGCTGACTCCGGGGGTGCTCAGGGGCTTGAGTACCGACACTATACTTGACACTTTTACGATCAGTCAAATGAGCATGAGCACCCATGGGGTTTTCTAAAACCCGGCGCCTCTGGCGAGTTTTACCCCCGAATTCTGATTGAGCATATGTACCTACGAGTACTCACTCCACAACCTTGACTCCCTATCATTCCACCACTCACCGCTTTTTACTTCAAAAAATAGGTGAACCTGTCAAGCCATGCTATACCTGTTTACTATAAAAAATATTTTCGAATAAGATCAACAGATTCTAAAATTTCATCCAGTGTCTCATTTGGGAAGGTCTTTTTTGTACAAAAATTTATATTAGTACCAATCTTAACTGCAATCGTCATGTTTAACTCAAACTTGAGACATCTAGCGTCAGTTGTACGTATTAGTAAAAGTAACAATTCTACAGACCTGACGAACAAAAAAATAATACAATTTAAATTCAAATAGTAGATTTGGTAACCACAGCGCCATCTATTGAATCGTCTGCGCACTACTAAGTAAGTGACCGGCAGAAAAAACGAAAGTGAAAGGAAGTTCGTTTTTTAATTCTTCCATGTAGACTAACAACTCTTTAGTAGTTCCGCGTCTTTCCGTTTATTAGTGGCGGTAGTGTGCTCCGGTTGACGAAGTTATTTCGTTTTTTTTTTTTTTGACGCAGACCTCTTGATGGATAAAAAAACAATGCAACGAGTAAATTATATGAACTTTAAAATATTTTTTATACTAAGATGGAATCGCGTAAAATAGAAAGCCCTTTAACCCCCGAAAATTCACTCAGTTCTAATATTCTATTCTAGTACTTACCGGAGCGTCATTTTTGAGGATATTACTGAAGAACACTCGACTTACCTGTAAAAAATAAAAATAGTATTTGAGAAAAAAATATCCACAAGGTCACAATTTTGCTGTAGATTTCTTATTTCTTTTTCCTGGGACATATTTAAAAAATTAGGTTCTCAAAATATACAATAATAATTATAATATAAAATAAAAGTGCAAAAATAGTTTCCTAAAAGTTAAATTCTAACCTCACGCCCGATAGTTCGAAAAAGTTACCGTAGCCTAGAACGCGAAGGTCAACTCTTGGTAGAGGGATCCTACAACTAAATAAAATTCAAATTCTTTCATTCATTTTGTGAACAAAGGTTAAAAGCAGGATAAGATATTTAATAATTTCCCTCCTCAGACAGATGTTATGTTTATGTCTAATGCGGGTGACTGGTGCGATAAAGCCGCCAATTGTATGTATTTTTATTATATGACTTCTTTTTGTAAATTATTATTTATAACATTGGTGTACAATTAAGTATATACAAATAAATAAATCCTCCATTTTCTCGTTGGAAGCGAGGTTTGTGGGACATGACACTCCAAAAACAAAACGTGCCAACAGCATAATAGAAAAAAAAAAACGGCGAGCCATGGGTAGCTCGCTGTCCGGCCGTCCGGTAACTGTCCGGACCGAACCCAAGACGTCCACGGCGTGCACTGTTCCCGCGCGCTTCAAGGAGTTGTCAGCAACAGGAGGCTAGCTGGGTCGAAGCCTACTGGGGCCAGGGTTATCCGAAACGGAGCTCGAGCTCCGGTGTGAAGGCTAGAAGGAACGAAATGGGTTTGTAGTCAGTAAGAGTCTGGTACTATTTCCCGCTCCGCCCAAGAACGGGGGTTGTCATTGGATGATTTTCCCCACCATAAAAAAACCAACACCCATTTCTTCTGCAAACCGGTTTTAAACCAATAAATACCTAAGCCCACAGATTATTATAGCATGGCACACACGCTGTTTAACAAGCGGGCCGTCACGATGTATTGGCGAAGATAATCACTCGGCACAAAATACTTTACGTAACCAATCATTCCAGTACACCTGATTATTGATATTATTACAGAGCTTGTTTTAGAAAAGGCGTCGACAGCAATTCAGGTTTTTAGAGTTCCGTATACAAAGGGTAAAACGGGACACTATTACTAAAACTGCTGTCCATTCGTTGTTTGTCTGTCACCAGGCTGTATCTCATTTTCCTTTACAGCTACACAGTTAAAATTTTCACAGATGATGTATTTCTATTTAAATGGGCTCCCATACAACAAAAATGTTTTTATTTTTTTGGACGTTATCAATTTAAATACAATCTACCATTTTACTCAGATTTCTTGGAGTATAAAAACTTATACATTTTCTTTTTGTCATACTTCAAGGTTTTGAGAAACAGATTAATTTTGTAACACTGTCTAGTTTTTTTCTAGGTTCTCTGTATTTTTGTTTAATTTTTATAAACCAGTTGATTGACTGCAATTCCACCTGATGGTAAGCAGTGATGCAATCGTCGATGGCAAAGCGCACTAGTTTATTAAGAGCCTACTCACGCCTTGCATATAGCATAGCATAGTCAGCCTTATAATGTTCCCACTGCTGGGACTCAGGCCTCCTCTCTAGGCTGATTACGGCCCATACCCTCTGGGCCGTAATCAACCACGCGGGCCCGGTGCGGCTTGGTGAATGTCACATGTCTTCGAATTTTTTGGTTCTAGGACATGCCGGTAGAGCAGTGGTGGCCGAGTGGTAACGGCTCCGACTTACGACTTGTAGGTCGTGGGTTCAAACCCAGCCAGGCGCATTACTTTGTGTATTTTATTTCATCACCACTGCTCTCAAAACGGTGAAGGAAAACATCGTGAGGAACTCTAGCCTTGAAGACACCTAAATTATAATTGAATTTTTATTTAGATCAACCAAGAGAGGAGAATCTTGTCAGTTCTTTTACATAGGAAATCTACCAATTTGGAACCGTACACTAGCTTCTGACGTTTTATAAGTGCCTTTATAGGCCTATGTGTTTTTTTTTTAATTTTGTTTTTTTTTTTAAATTACTCAACTATTACCCAACGTAAGAAACCTTATAACAAAATCATTATTCCTTTACATAATTCGGAAGGCACTACAGCCTGTCAATAGCTAAATTATTCAAGCTCAACCTAGTCTATGATTTGCAACTAATACCCAGGAAGCTTACTGGACAGTTCAGAATTACACAAGTATGATAACTGGTAAAGTTACAAAGCTGAAGCAATTTCAATGAAATATTGCCTTTATTACTTCGATTATTCATAGTAATATACATATTAATTACAGTTTTAAACATTTCAACTTGGATCCCACCGGTATCGGGAACCAGGCTCTGCTACAGGCCATGGTCTAGAGCGTAAGGGAATGAGATGGGTCGCGTCCTTCTGCGAAAAAGTAATGCTAGCGAAGGTGGCGACCGTACAGGACTGATAACTGCAAGGGCCATGGGAAGACTTGATGTCAAATCAAGTCAAATCACTTTTATTTGTTAACTCATGGTTCTAGAACGTAAATGGCACCTGAAGGAACATAGAGTAAAAGACTGATTCGTCTTCTCACTCGTGGGAAGTAATTAGATGATGACCTCAAAAATAAACATGTTGGGAAGAGAGGGCAAGCTACTGGCGGTCAAGGTTCCAGAGAAGGACCTCCTAAGAATGCAAGCCGTGTCTAGAAATACCACTTTCTGAACCTTGACCCAGCTGCCTAACGAGAACCTCGAGTGTTGGAGAAGACTCATGACCCTTAGTACCCACCAGCATTTTGTAAATGATATACAAAACTATCGGTACAATGATTGAGTTCACATCCCAAATGTTAACAACCTCGCGAGTCAAATCAAGATACTTAAGTAGCAAAAATACCTTTTATGCTATTCAAATTCAAAATATTTATTTGAGATAAACATCCATATGTGTTAGTAGTAGAACAACTTGGCCTAGTGTAGTATGTGGTATTTAACCCTTCAGATACCGTCAATTAGAGACACAATAGTAAGACAATAGATGCGCGGCCACCGGTGGTCGCTTGGGGATTCATGAATTAATTAAATAATAATAATAAACAACCAATGAACCATTGTTCGTACAATGGTTCATTAATTTATTTTGATAAGTGCGTTTGGACACTTATACACCTTTGTAAGGATGGGGAGTCCACCTGTCTGAAAACACTATCCGTAGCTTTTTTAGGTGGAAATATCATCCAATGACATGCCCCGCTCTTGGGGCGGGAGGGTATACCAGACTTTTATTGACTAAAAACTTACTCCTATTCCTTCGTTGTCTTTCATACCAATGTCTCCGTGTTCGATATAATTAATAAATGGGTTATAGGAAAACGCGCTCCTTTCTTTATTCCCAAAAAGTGTTCCCATAGCGTGATCTAACTCGACGCCAACGCCATTTACGAAACGTTTAGAAAACGAAAACTACATATTGTTTACCCAAATATTATAGTATCTCTAGAAATCTAAAAATTAATTATTAAACTTAAGAGTAGACTAAAAGTCGCGCTGATAAGCACGGTTTGTTAAAATCAATTATTGTCTGTCAATAAGGTCGAACACTCTGAACGTCTATTCGCATCAACAGCCAAATATTGTATGAAGCTCGCACTCGGACCTTTTTATACCTACCGCCGCGAGCCACGTCGAGCGCGGCGACAGTTACACAAAAATAATCCTTATAGCATGATTAATATTTCATGTATAACTTTGGTGTTTCTATACCGATTTCTATGATTTTTTTTTTATTGAATAGATAATAATATTAACTTTTTTTAATTAGGGATAAGTGAGAGTGTTATAAACGTAAGAGTAGACAAAAATAAACAGAAAGCTCCAAACTGCTAAGCTATCGGGTGTTACACGTGTTATTGCGAGTCAACCATAAAAGATAGACATATGCTGTCGTGGGATATTTTTTATATAATTTTAAGGAAAATATTTCCGTAATACATGATTTCTGTGTAACTTTAACCATTAAGGCTGCAAACGCGCTGGAAGCTTAAAAAATGGAGTAATTTCTCCCGTTTCCCCAACATTTCCCTTCACTGCTCTGCTCCTATTGGTTGTAGCGTGATGAAAAGTATACTATAACCTGCCCAGGAGTATGAGGAATGATTGTACCAAGTTTCGTTAAAATCCATCGAGTAGTTTTTGTTTCTATAAAGAACATACAGACAGACAGACAGACAGACAAAAATTTTACTGTTTGCATTTTTAGCATCAGTATCGATCACTAATCACCCTCTGATAGTTAATTTGGAAATATATTTCATGTACAGAATTGACCTCTCTACAGATTTATTATAAGTACTAGCTTCTGCCAGCGACTTCGTACGCGGATCCTGTTGTTTATTCCGTCGAGTAATTTCTCCCGTTTCCCCAACATTTCCCTTCACTGCTCTGCTCCTATTGATCGTAGCGTGATGAAAAGTATACTATAACCTGCCCAGGAGTATGAAGAATGATTGTACCAAGTTTCGTTAAAATCCATCGAGTAGTTTTTGATTCTATAAAGAACATACAGACAGACAGACAGACAGACAGACAGACAGACAAAAATTTTACTGTTCGCATTTTTGGCATCAGTATCGATCACTAATCACCCCCTGATAGTTATTTTGGAAATATATTTCATGTACAGAATTGACCTCTCTACAGATTTATTATAAGTATAGATAGAAGATAAATTACACCCAGACACAGAACAAATGATCATGCTCATCACATAAACATTTGTCCTGGGTGGGAATCGAACTCACGACCTCCGGCTTAGCAGCAAGGACCGCTTACTACTAGAACAACAGGCCAGTCAAAAAAACCAAATAAACTCGTCATCACGCTATTTTAACAACCGTTTACTGAAAAGCTGCTTGTCATAAAAAGGTGTGATGTAAATTACTCTCCAGTAATAAATATTTCACAACACTAGCTTAGTAATAGCACAAAATAGTAACGTACAGAAGACAATCTCATGTATGTACTTCACTTTTTATACCTACGCTCGGTGGACGCACACTAATGAACGTTTGAACCGGAACTGTTCGACGAGTACTCCACGACGCTACCGAGACATCGTGTCCGTGAGCGATGTCTATGTGTGCGTTGCTCGAGCGCGCTTTATATGTAGATTGACTTCTGTACCTATATATTTTGTGGTAATAGCCAGTAGACGCATAATTATTTAAAACAGTATATTTTAACAGTAATTACAATTTCTAACATAGTTTTAATAACCCACTTAAAGTATTACAGTTTATTATGCACGTACCTACATAATACGTTTATAACTGATATTTTGTAACAGTTACTTAGAACTTATTTTAATAACATCCCGTTGTTTTAAAATACTTAATTAATTACTTTGGCTTAGATTATTTGATTGCGTTTTGGTTTACTAGGCTCGTGTTTTCATGTTATTATTAAGATAAGATTTTAATGAATATGAACAAATTAAATACGCGTGCACAAATACAATTGCAGTAATTGTTCACTTCAATACAATCATTTCAGCCGATAGACGTCCACTGTTGGACATAGGCCTCCACCAAGCGTCACCACAACGACCGATCATGTGATCATGTCATTCCCGCGACTCTCACCTGGTCGTCGGTTTACCTTTTGGGAGGCCTACCAACGCTGTGTTTTCCGGTGCGCAGTCGCCACTGAACACACACATTGTTATATACTTATAAGTTACTAGCTTCTGTCAGCGGCTTCGCCCGCGTGAAAGTCGGTTTCTCCATACAAACTTTGGACCCCCGTTATATTCCCTTAGGGCATGAATTCCGGAAAATCCTATAAGGAACCTAACTGCCAAATTTTAGGTTTGTAGGTGTTATAGTTTCTGAGATTTAATGATTAAGTAAGTGGTATTTAGCTTTTTTATATAGACCTTCTGATGGGTGTCCTGTATAAACGATTAAATGTCATCCGAACCATTTATAAAATGAAGTATTTGCCACACGAAAAAATGAACATTTGCAAAACGAATCGTTTGTGAAATAAATAGTATACAAAACGTTGGTTGGTAAATAAAAATTTATCAATGGAGTTTAGGTGAAAAATTAGTGAACCCCTTCTGATGTTATAAAAGATAACGTAGTAAACTGTAGCTTCCTTTTATTAGAAGTGCGATCATCTATCTCTGCCATACTTAGTGATAATGGCAATCTCCTTTGTAACGCCCAATGATAAGCGACAGATTGAAGATTAATAGGTTGAATCAATAATGCGATGTACTTTTGACACTATAATAAATTTATAACAATATACGAAACCCATAAATTAACATAATTAATAAATCAGAATAACCAGAAAAGATAAAGTACAGTGCGTTTCACTTAAGAAGTTCCTTTGCTGTAATGTTGGCAATACGGAAAAACAGTGTTGCAATATTTTTAGCAATTAAATTACTTAATATTAGGGAGATTAACTTATATTTAGTTACTTTTTAAAATTGTTGTTTTTTTTTAACTATTTTTCTCTCCATTCCGATTGTCCTGCAATTCTTCCAAATACCGAAAACGCCACGCCACAGCATCGTTCCTCTCTATAACAACGTCCTTTTAAACCAGTTTTTTTTAAATAAAATCCCATTCCTCTCATAATTCTCCGAAAAGTGCTGCAACTACCGTTAAAATCGATTTCGTTGCGCATTTCGGGAAACAATTTTGATAGAGTTAACTCTTTCTGATAGAGGAGAGATAGAGGAAACTCTTTCCTTTTTTCCCTTCTTTTTTGTGTAGACAGACAGGGGTGCCAACATAACGCCGAAGTAACGTCTTTGTGAAACGCACTGTAGGTGTTCAAATCCGGAAATAGTGTAGTGACACAACATAAAAAGCAGGGTGATTATTATCGATAGATGTGAACTGTCATCGTGTCGCACAATGATCGATAAAAAATGGGGAAGCGTGTTGCGCGCGCGCGATATGTTGTGGTTGTGCGCGGGAGTTGACGCAAAGCAGGGTACAGTTGTGAAGAAAATTGTTATTGATTTACAGAGCTGTTTAAAAAAATATCGGACAAATCTATCGATGGTTACGTCTGTAACACGTTTGTTCACGGTTGTATATATGATCTAAAATTATTTGTTTTATTTTGTTTGGTTGGATTACAGCTAACAATACCAAATATAACGATAAATTACAAATTCAGTACCACCAATTAAATTAACTAGCTTTTGCCCGCGTATATAATATATAGCCAAAAAAGGTAAAAAAATTGCAATCGGACCAGTATCTTCAGAGATTACCTCCTACAAACAAACAAAAACAAACTACCTCTTCATAATATTAGTGTAGATATTTTCATGAATATGAAATTATAATTATTTACTAGGTAATCTTTGACATAGAATATGATACAGTGATGAATCTAGTGCTAGTTAGATAATTATATGAATATTTATAATAATAAAGATGTCTAAATACTATAAATATCAGGAACAGTTATGTAAACATTTTAGAATGAATTTAAACCAAAAAAAGAACATGAGTAACTTTTGAATAATAAATTATGCTATGTATAATTTAGGTTTAAATAATAAATATAAACAAAACATCTGTACGCCATTTTTTTAACTAAAGTATTCGTTATTCTGGATATTTGCATGCCATAGTGATTTTTTTTTCAATTGCAGTACTATTGGAACACATTTACTATATTTATTCCGCCCAGTAATAATCATTTGACTGGGTTTTTGGTCTAGTGGGTAGTGGCCCTGACTGCTAAGCAGAGGTCGTGGGGTCGATTCTCACCCAAGATAAATATTTGTGTGATTAGCATAATTATTTGTTCTGTGTCTGGCTGGGTATAATTTATCTGTAATATGTGTTTATCAGTTGTCTAGTACTCATAGCACAAGCTCTGCTTAGCTTGGAACTAGACGGCGTTATGTGATAGTTGTGGAATATTATTATTATTTATCAAAATTACCACCATTTTCTTTAAAATTTTCCTCTCAACAGTACCAAGTTAGTGCAATTAAATTTAACGGAAGAGTGAGTACTGGCCGCGATCACACAGCTTATATAACCAGTAGTGTTGTTACTTAATCGATAAAATAATTTATCTTGATAAGAATGCATAGCTCGGTAATTGGATTACTTAAGCGTTGTTTGCTCTGCATTGCGTTATTTTGTTGGAAATTGATACTGTGAGTGAGAAGTAGCAAGTTGGGTCAACATATATTTATAATTCAGTTTATTTGAATGCACAAAAAAAAATGATTTTGTATTTCTACTGAAAGATATATGTAAGATTTTCCATTACTTTATTACTAGCACAAAATTTAATATGGCACATTATTTTTATATAAAGTATACATTAAATTACTCTCTCTTTCAATCAAAAAACCTTAGCTTTGTTTCACAATACTTAAAATAGTCACTCAAAGCTTTCTATTGTTTTTCGGCGTTAGACAATCGTGACGAATAGAAATAAATGGTCAATGAAATGATAAAGTAATGACCGCCCAGATTAATAACCATGGTTCTACCTGATATAGGGCTAGTTACGACAACTTGGAGTAATTAACTACTCGAATTGATTATTATAACTTTCATCAAACCGTGTTATGTAAACTTGTTTGAGAAGCGGTAACTTGTAAAGTAGACGGGTTTATTGTATTTGAATTTACTTATCATAAGTATTAAAAAATCACTGTTAAAATGTGGATTAATATATTTCGAACCTATAAAACTTCTGACACGTTTCTAGTAAGAGTAAATAATTTGGTTTTCCTATACGCTATCTATAAGTTCAGCAAAACTGCCTACTAGTTCCTGCCTACTACTTCTAGGCAAGCGTGCTACATCATCGCTTACCACCAGGTGATATAGTCTTCAAACGCGAGCTTACCAATAATAAAAAACATAATACTATTAGCTAATTATATAAAATTGTTTATTTGAGTTTAAAAAAAGAACTACAAAAATATATTTTATATCGATACTCGATATATTTACATCGCATCGCGTCAATCACTAGAAGTTACGTTGTATCAGTAGAGATGTACACGTTTTTCTTATTCGATAATGTTAGCAACTGGTTGTATGCGTGTGTGGTTATTGGTTCAGTTCTCGTTAGCGAGTCAGCAGGGGCCTGGTGATGATTATGCTTAATGATGATCACGATTACTTTCGTTCTTGTTGTGCCAACGTGTAAAACATGTGTGCAATTTTGCTGTTTTATTTTGGTCATTCAAAATTAGAATATTTTTGTTTCACATAGGCCTATGTGGGCACTTATAAAGTGCTAAGCCAGTGCACGGTACAATTGGTTGTTTCATTATGGAGAAGAACTGGCAACACCACGGTTGTTTAAAAATAAATGTTATTGAAATAAATATTTGAAATTAAAGAAAATCAAATGGAACTATGTCATCATCATCAGCCTTTTTAATGTTCCCACTGCTGAGATTAAGGCCTCCTCTTTAGGAGAGGAAATGAGCCGTAATCCACCACACGGGTACAGTTCGAATTGGTGAAAGTCACATGTTTTCAAATTTTTGGTTCTAGGACATGCGTGTTTCTTCACGATGTTTTCCTTCACCGTTTGGAAAGTGAGAGAGTGGTAATGAAATAAATTACACAAAGTAAAGTGCCTGGCAGGGTTTGAACGCGCGTCCTACAACTCGTAAGTCGAAGCCATCACCACTCGGCCACCACCGCTCTTTATGGGATAAAATATATTTATACAATTCTTTTTAATATATTTGTTATTCATTTTCTAAATAAAACAATGAAAAATCTTGATTTTGTCAATAGAGTATTTGTGGGTGTGAACGTAGATTCAAATTACCGATGCGCTACCAATGTAGTGCATCGATGTGATGCTCATTTAAAAATGGGTTACTTCTAGGCAAGCGTACTCCATCGTCGGCCACATCATCGGTTACTATCTGATGAGATAGTGGTCAGACGTGAGCCGACCCTAAGTGTATTTAAATAAAATTTCAGTAGGTACCTAAATTATGATTGTAACGAAATTTCCTAATTGAGTATTATTATTGCACATACATGTTGTAATAGATATATTCAGCTGGTTACGTTCATTTGTATATCTATATTTTATATTACAAAACAGTTAAAGAGTTTGTTTGTTTGGTTGAACGCACTAATCTCAGAAACTGCTAGATTAAATTGGAAAAATATGTTGGTATTGGATAGCCTCTTTATCGAAGAAGGTTATAACAACACGCTATGATTAATACAATAAATAATAAAAAATTGAGTGAAACCAAGAAGAACAGCTAGTTCTTTCAAATACCTACTATTTCAAACGTTATACCTGTAATACCTACAATAAGTTATAAAGAAGTAAATAGTATAATATAACAGATTTATAGCTTCGTTAACCTGTTTCTATTTATTTACGATTGTTACCAACACTGATGTAATACTCCCAATGAACTAACTCTAGCTAATCCTCTTTCCGAGTATAAATGCACTAAGAACACTACAGTAATATAATAAAAAGGTAGTTTTTTTTTTTTGTTTGTAGTAGGTAATCTTAGGAAGTACTGGTCCGATTGCAAAAAATTTTCATCGATAGAAAGCTGCTTTATTCCTGAGTGACGTAGGCTATATTTTATGTACGCGAAGCTGCGGGCAAAAGCTAGTTAACAATAATTTCAGTTTAATACTTCCTGATCCTAGAAGTGTTCCGTTTTTTGCCGACTGAGGTACGAAAAACTGCATGAACAAAATAGTAGCGGAAGCTAGTCACCCACAAAGTCTTGAGCGTAGGCGAAGGGTAGCCAGCCTTTCGGTGTTTTACAGAATGCATTTTGGATAGTGTGCGCAGGAATTACATGACTTGATTCCACCATCTCACTTCTACCATCGGACAAGTCGGCGAAGGGCGAGTTTCCACCCTTACGTCGTTGAAACGTCGCCTTTACGGTCCGGACCAAGCACTTCACCTCGTCGTTTATACCACGTATATCGAGGGACTGGCACAATTTGCCTGCTACGGTCTTCCCGTCCGGTTATAATTTAGGTGTCTTCAAGGCGACAGTGAATAGGCTCTTAATAAACTAGTGCGCCTCACCATCAACGATTGCATCACTGCTTACCATCAGGTGGGATCGCAGTCAAGCACTAGTTTATATCAATTAAAAAAAATACATAAAACAGCAGCGAATGCTAGTCACCCACATAAAACAGATTGTCATCAATACTGCTGACTGAGCTTCGTGTCTCCTGGAAACGTGTTCTCAATACTTCGGAAGCCATATCGTAAAGTAAACGCTGATGGTGGAACGATTTCATAAATTTTAATAGTAATAGCGCATTAGCGATTTGCCTTCGCGGCTGTTTTTGCCTTAGGGCCGGGTTGGGCTGCAGTGTCAGCGAGGATGATATTATGGCGATTTTAAGTTTGAATACTTACCTAATCTATACTAATATTATAAAGAGGTAAAATTTGTAAGTTTGTAAGTTTGTAAGTTTGTATGTAGGGGGTAATCTCTGGAACTAATAATCCAATTCTAAAATTTTTTTTACTGGCATAAAGCTACATTATTCCTGAGTGCTATAGGCTATAAATTGTTTCTATAGCATGTATATTAACTGAGCTATCACAACTTTTGTCTAGCAAGTCGGAAAAAAATACCTCATAAAATAGAATTATTTGCGTGCGCTGCCTAAACAGTTGCTTAAAATTAAAAACAATGTATGGCTACCTGGTTCGTCTTAATTATTTCTACAAAAAAGTCCGCGGTACCATATCTCTATCTTTTATATTTCATCTTTTATACTTCTTTTATTGCATTAAAAATATTTTTTTTCTGCATACTTACGTTTGGTTGATTATTTGAGCAACAAAATATTAATTCTTATGACAATAAATTATTTCAGTATCACAAGAACATTATACAGATAAGATTTGCCATTTACAGCATAGCAATTGGTCATACTGTTTCGAAGATAATATAAAATTACTAAAACGCAAAATGCCCCTAGCGTAACTTTCATTGTGCAGACGTTTTACCTATTTTTTTTTATGGTGGGCAAAAATCATCTTATGAGAACCCCCGCCCTTGGGTGGAGCGAGAGATAGTGTCAGACTCTTACTGACTAAAAACCCACCCCGTTCCTTTTAGCCTTAAAACCAGGGCACGAGTTCCCTTTCGGATAACCCTGGACCCGGTAGACTTCGACCCAGCTGGGCCTCTGCTGTTGCTGACAACTTCTTGAGGCGCGCGGGAACAGTGCGCGCCGTTGACGTCTTGGGCTCGGTCCATCACCGGACGATCGGACAGCAAGCTACCCATGGCTCGCCGTCCGCGAGCCCGCGTCTACGGTGGCCGGAAATCGGGATCGGAATCCCGGCGGCGGCGGCGGGGGCGCCGTTGCCTGATGCGGTCTGCCTCCGCCTTTGCTAGCATTACTGCTTCGCAGAAGGAGGCGACCGCCTGCCATTCCTCCTCGCTAAGGACCATGGCCTCAACCAGAGCCCGCCGCGAGAGGTGTCCGCCGCCGATCGCCCCCACGAGGGCACGGCGATGCTCTGCCCAGGCAGGGCACACCTCGACTGTGTGCTCCACCGTGTCCTCCGGGCGTTCCGCACAGTGGCGACACTCGGGCGTCTCTTCCGCTTTAATTCGGTGCAGGAACCTCCCGAACTTGCCATGTTTTCTGAATCGCGGTGTTAAGACTTTCTGTGGATTGATGACCCTCTCGAATTATTATGCCCACGTTGTCGTTAGTTGGAGTTCTTCTGTCAGTTGCTTATTGGTTTCGGTTGTTTCGTTCGTATGGTTGTTGTTGTTGATAGATACCTCATAATCGAAAATATCGTAATTTCGTTGTACGTTTTTGTATGTTCGTAGTTTCGTACTTCGTTCTATCGTAATAATCGATACGAGTTATTCGATATTACGATTGTTTTGTTTTGTAAAGGCGGACGGTGTTCGAGTCACTCTCCTTTTGTACATAATTGTTTTCAAGTCTGTGCGTAGTTTGTTGAGAGCATGTCTAAAAGGAAATCTCAACTGTCCCGGCAGACATCACAGACAAGAGTCGCTCGAGTACGCCGTAAGGAAGAATCTGCCCCTGAAAATGAGCAGCGCCTCTCGAGAAATAGAAAATATATTTCGCAAGCACGCGCTAGAGAATCTAGCTCCGAGCGCTCACAGCGCCTCGCTAGCCAAAATGTGAGGACATCGCGGGTCCGTGCTCGAGGAACTAGCGCTGAACGTGCGCACCGTCTATCTGAGTTAAGGCAGCATGTCTCTGAGACAAGGGATAGGGAGACTAGCGCTAAACGCTCGCGGCGGCTTGGTAGGCAAAATGTCATAACATCGCAGGCCCGTACTCGGGAATCTAGCGCTGAACGTGCGCAGCGTCTATCTCATTTAAGGCAGCATGTCTCTGAGACAAGGGATAGGGAGACTAGCGCTGAGCGCTCGCAGCGGCTCGCTAGGCAAAATGCCATAACATCACAGGCCCGTGCTCAGGAATCTAGCGCTGAACGTGCGCATCGTCTAATCGAGTGTAATCTTATTTTAAAACAAGAAATTTTCCGCGGACGAAGTCGCGGGCAGAAGCTAGTAAATCATAAATGCAACAGTAACTCTGTTGATCGGTCTGTGTATTTATTACCTCTTCACATTTTAATGTCTTAACAGATTTTAATGAAATCGATCGCATGGGTAGACGAGGTAAATAATCCTAGATTAGGGACATATATTATGCCGGCATCCAGAATTATTGAGATGATTTACAAACTTCATGCAGGCGACGTCGCTGGTAGAAGCTATTTTACAATCGTCGTACTAGTCGGGCATACGTTATTTTTTTTTAATTAATGTTGGTGTTTGAATTTACGTGATAATAAATAATAAATATTCAAATATGTGACCATAGCAGATAAATCTCGAGTAAATAAGTCGCCTGAACCGGGTGGTGATATTATAAAAAAAAATTAACACGGCCCTAGAACGTAAAGGGCAAATAGAGAAACACGTGAAAGTTTAGTTCAGTGACCTGACACTCACTCTTACTCCACCCAGAGTGAGACAATCACACAAAAAAAATCAACCACATATCGCCGCCACTGGCACCACACCCTACTACAATAAAGTAAGTGAGCTTGCACAACACTATTCCGCATTCGAGAGAACATTCTCGATAGTTACAGAACACAAACACGGCCTATCTCGAGTCTAATCACGGAGTAAATAGATCGTGAGCGTTTTGTCTAACTGATTGATCTTCGGTGATATCAGCCGGGTCAAATCGATTATGTAGGTGTGGTTGTTTATTGGTATTCTGCTTTTGAATTTGGAGAAGAACACACAAGTGGGTGTTTTTGTCAACATCAGCATTTTCTTAGGATTGACTTTTAATAAAGTAGTGCGCCTCACCATCAACGATTGCATCAAAGCGTACCATCAGGTGGGATTACAGTCTAGCACTAGTTTTGATCAATGAAAAAAAAAAGGGTTACAACCTAGTGAATGGGTGACTTCTAGGTCGTCGCTTTCGATCAGGTGAGATAGTGGTCAAGCGCAAACCTCTCAATAATATAGATAAGGAGAATTATTGTTCTCTTAAAGAATAACGAACTTTTGTTAAAAAGTTTCTGACTATCACAGTTAAAACTGTAAAGCCTAGAGTAAGAATGTACCAAGCAACACTGGTACGAGTATCAGTGAAAAACAGTTTCGGATAATGAGCTTAGCATAGCGTAACCAGCCTTATAATTTTCCCACTGCTGGGAATCAGGCCTCCTCTCTAAAAGAACGAATGGGCCGTAATCAACAACACGGGCCCAGTGCAGATTGGTGGATACGTATGTCTTTTTTTTTATTCTAGAACATGCCGGTTTCCTTGTGATGTTTTCTTTTACCATTTGAGAGCAGCATTGATGATTGAAAAAAATTACACAAAATATTGTGTCTGCCTAGGTTTGAACCCAGGACGACCCAGTAAGTCAGGACCATTTTCCCACTAGACCTCCCCTGCTCCCCCCTGCTCTCAGGCTCCTAATAAGAAGCATAAAACAAGGCATTTATTTCCGTCATCAGCCTTCCACAGTTTTTGTTACAAAGTTTTTATGCATATGGTTAGTATACAAAAAAAAAAGGAATATAATCTCATCTGCATATTTCATTAATCACAAAGAAAATTTCTATAGGCTAACTAAACCAAAATACAGACATAATATTACCAATCTTGCTCTGAGCAAATTGAGGTAACAAAATAATTACGTTTGGCTAATAAAATAGATCATAACTGCACAAGTTATAATCAATTGCTCTCTAAAACCATCATTTTGACCTACTTTGTTAAATTTCACGTGAAATTCTTGAGGAGACTGTATTTATGCCATAACATCGGTGTCAATGGACCGTCGAGAGATAATTTAGCGATATTTATGAGTAGAACTAGTTCTATAAAAACCGCGTGCGTTTTGCCGTATTTTCATGCCGTGCTGGTCTGGCTGCCTTTAAACTGTAGAGGGAATAACGAAGATCATCAACAGAGCTGGGGCATCATCATAACAATTTAAAACAGTAGGCGTGTGAGCGAGTAAGAAAAATAGAGCTATATACACCCTGTATAGCTCCGTCCCTTTAAAAGTTCAGTTTGAGTCATGAAATTAATGGTTGTAAAAAAATAATGATCTGGTTCAAAAAGCTTATATGAATTAAAAATGGTGTAGAAAATACTCAATGATTTACATAACATACTAAACTCATAGAAACATGGAAGTAGTTCGCCATTTGCCCGTTTGGTAAGGATATAGCCCAAGTCATCGACAGCGCGCCTCAAAAAGACGCTAGCAAAATCATAGAAGCCCAGTAGGGCCGTGTCCGAAAGAAAATCTGGAAACGCAAAGGACAACTGAAGGACGCAGATGTACCTATTTTTTGTTAGTAGGCATCCCCTCTCGCTCATCTTAGATCGAGAAAAGTCGTTGGATGATTTCCAAACTCAAAAATAAACCACAAACACAACAACCTACCAACCATAGAAGTGTAACAAAATGGTTGCTAGTGGCTAAATGTCTTATTTATGGGCCAAAAAAAAATGTCTTCATCTTCGCATATCAAGAACATATTAGGCCAATATTTGTTTTTTACTGACACTGGCACTCTTAACTTTGATTTACTTCAATCAAATAATCAAACACAATTAAAACCTCGTCAAACATCAATTTATTTTGATATTTCATAAGAACTTTGATTACACTTCAATCCAAAATTATTATCTCACGAACAATGAAAAGAAAAATTACAAAATTTTCTTTAAAAATTACAAAAGAAACATATAATACGACGCAATAATCTTAATTCTGCTTGTGACAGTTGTGTATATAATTACGTATGTACCATTTATTAAGGTCATATGCCTTATTACAGGAATGATGAGCATGGTAGAAAAGTGTAATTAAAACACTTTTTTTTAAATAACGTTGCTAAAAAACTATTCTCAATGAAAAAAAAAATCGATGTAATACAAATAATTTAATCATGCCTATATTTTTTTTTAAATTAAACATTTACTACTTCCAAATATCTTAACTGATAAATAAATAAAATATAACAAAAACTGAAAATAATAGTACAACCGTGTACAAAAAGAACCATCAAACTTTTAACGAAGTGATCCCAATTATAATATCTAACAACTGTGCAAAAAAGCAAATTAACACAACAATCATTTATGTTAATAAGTATTAATTGTTGCAATCATAACGGAGAAATAACTAGAATTAAATTCAGTTAAAATTAAACATTTTACATCACAGCTGAAACTCTACTTTTTCTTTACGTTACTTAATCTGTCTGTCATAGCGGATTGTTTGCAATCGGTTAATTAGTATGGTAATTATCTCGTAACCTGCAATTGCAATGAGCTTTGTTAAATTGTTGTCCACTTAATAAACTTTGTTTTTATTTTCAGATATTAAACATAAACATTTTTTAAATCTCGTATTTAAAAAATGTTGTAATCTGTCATGTTGTTTACTCTTAAGACATAGCATAGCATTATCTGGTTCTAGGACATGCCGGTTTCCTCACGATGATTTTTTTTTCGCCCTTTCAAGAGCAGTGTTGATGAAATAAATTACACAAAGTAATGTGCCTGGCTGGGTTTGAACCTGCAACCTACAACTCCTAAGTCAAGACCGTTAACACTAGGCCACCACTGCTCTTTATAATCTTTATAAACACATATATCTGAAACTCTTTTCATTTCAAGTAGATACAGTCATCAATAAAAATATGCAACATGCAAACCACAATTGCATAAACATAAACAAAACAGAAAAAAATCGCGCAACAACAAATAAGCAAAAAAAAGCATCATCGCAAGTCAATAAATCTGCAACTAAGTGTTCATTGCGTACGCATCACCGTACATTTGCGGGCTTGCGACTATTACATCCTCATCTAAACCTGCAATTGCCTGACGGATATTATGCATTATAATTTACAGTACCCGGTTTTCGTGGCCACCACTGTATGCTAATGAGAACTTATTAATAAAATTTTAATAGTTGTTTTTTTTTTTTAACTGTAATAACCGTTGAAGATTATTCAATGCAGTTATGAGACTTAATGAAGCAAGCTGGAAAGTAGCTTGGTAAATACATATTGAGAAATGTTGGCTTATATTGCGTGGTTTGTATGCAACTAGTGTTAATTGAGATTATGGTTATATGTAATAAATATTGATTTATAATGCCACTGGTTTTTTTGTTAGCCTGTTCTGTGCCACTCCTGGGCAAAGGCCTCTCTCTACTTCTTCTATCTTTCACGCGACCGGGCTTCCTCTTGCCAGTTCTGGTGGAATCTGTCTAGTTCCTCGAGCCATCTCCTTCGTGGTCTGCCGCGACCCTCGCGATTACTATTTCAGGGTGCCAACTTTGGCCCACAGTTTGTCGGGCATGCGACAGACATGTCCTGTCTAGTCCTTCGGTAGCCTTTTGAACCACATCAACTATTTTGGTTTTGGAGCGCAGTATACTGTTTCGAACTCGATCCATTAACACCTAGTATACTGTGCTCCATTGCTCGTTAGCAAACCTTAACCTCAAACTAAGATCATTAAAAACTCTTGAAAGGTAATTAAGACTACCGCAAATTAATCTGGTAGTCATTCTTGCCTTGTGTATAATCTGGCCACCTAATAGATTTACTGGTGGTAAGATGTCAAGAAGACTGAAAACTCTAAGTCATGGAATGATGATTATAAGCACACGTTCCTATTTTATCTGCAAATATTCACGTTTATTTATTTGTAAACAAAGGTTACAGATACACAGGTGCATGAGATGTTAGATTTTTGTAGGTGTTTTGGTGCTTTCCTATTTGGCGTACAAATTTTAGTACCTATTCATTTTTATGTTTTTTTTTGTTTTAATTTTTTGGTATAGTCTATTTTATCCCAAAGGTCAAATGGTTAGGAATGCTTTGTTTAATTTTGTCTGCCTAGTATGTACCAAAAGTTTAAATAAATAAAAAAGAATTGGTTACAATCACGACACATTAAGAAGAAAAGAAAAGAAGAAAAGAAGAAAGAAAGAAAAAAAAGAAAAAAAAAGAAAAAAGAGAAGAAAGAAGAGTTAATTAGTCACACCGAAGTCTAAAGTAGACCTGGAATTCCAACCTACCAGTCTCGCGTGTGACCACGAGACCCACGGGGATGATCCAAAACTTTATTGGGTAAAATGGGGTGAATAGAGACAAAACTTTGTTTTGGTTTTTCACTTTGATACCATAATATCAGCCTCTAACAAAGCATCGATTTTTTTAGAATAAAAATTCATTAATAAACTGATATAGTAAAGTTAAATGCTGCAAAAAATATTGAGAAAAGACCCTTTAAAGTTTTATCTCTATTCAATCTTAAGTCTCTATTCACCCCATTTTACCGTTGGTACTCGTACTATACCAACTTTTTAATCAACGATTGCATCTCTTATACAACACATAATCAATGTTTAACCAATGATACAATCTTTCTGTTTCTAGATCAACATGGAAATATATCGCAATACTTAGTGTAAATATAATGACTGCTTGCAAACTCATCGTCCCCGATTACTATCGCGTATAGTTTCCTCTTGCAAACCTGTGTTAGATGGGAAAGAGAAAATCGTTGAAAATCTTCACTGCGTATTCGCACTCGTACTTTGCTATTTTGTAACAAAAACTTTTAAGTATTACACAGCCACCAGCATGGCATTTATTTCTGGAGCTAAGTTGGGTTACTTCAAGGCGATGTCCATAAAATATAGAAATCAACTATACGTTACTTATTTACATGCCCTGTGTGCAATGCCATCTGAGTACATAGCTTATTTAACGTTTTTATAATAACTTGGTCTTAGATTTCTGAATCCAGGATCATTGTCTTGTCAGAGAAAGAACATCACATCACACAACATAGAAAAAGAACACACATCACACAACATCATCATCATCATTTCAGCCGAAAGACGTCCACAGTTGGACATAGGCCTCCCCCAAGTGTCACCGCAATGAACGGTCCTGTGCGTCTCGCATCCATCGGGAACTCACACAACATAGGGAATTAGTAAATCAAATAATGGTAAAATCATATCTTTCCAAAATAATTTCCAAAAATAAAATTTTCGACCAAGATAAAAAGTACCAAATGAGAGCTTTTGTTATTTGTTCGTAAAGGTTTATGTTCAGCTATGCCGTCAATTAAATCAATCGAAACTTTAAAGTTTTAACTGAAACAGCAAAAAAGGCACCACAAAAAAAAAATGAAGAAAAAAACTTTTTAGAAAAGCCCAATATCATTGCTATTCTTCAGCATAAAAGCATTTGTATTTTTGAGTTGGAAAACAATAAAAAAAATTCATGGCAAGGCAAGATAAAAAAAATCGCAAGATGAACAACGTAGAGCTACCCTTTTTTTATTAAGGTGGGTAGTTATTATATGAATTCTCTTGCTTTGGATGGAGAGAGAGAGGGAGAATTCTGATACTCCCTCTAGCTTAGTCAGTATTAAAATAGAATAAACTTTATTACATATTTACACCAAAATAGTAACAATTTCACAAAAACCTAAATCCAAAGGTACAATGGCGATCTTATCGTTGATAGCGATAACTACCAGACAACCTTTGGATGGACTAGAAAAGGGGTAGTCTTACTGCTAGCAAATATAAGTCAAAAAACACTTTTTTTAAATACAAAAAAATAATTTTAAAATTTATTTTGAAAAGTCTGACTATAACCCATGTTCCTTCAGTTTTTTTGGATTCCTACGCCATGCTAACTCTTTCAAAAAATCTGGCTCCTTTAGACTTGTTCTACATCCAACACAGATTATATAACGTGCGTAAAAGTAAACTATCAACGCCCCTGACCGTCTCAATTCAATTAAAGTGAACGACATCCTTCATTTTACAATAAAACCACCGTTTAAGAGTAATAGTTTCTATGAATGAACTGGTCCATTGGGTAACACGTTCCATTCAGTCAAGGTCACCATTTGATTGTTATTGAAGCTATTTGGACCACTTTCCAGTCTATATGTCTTTCACGGTTTGTTGTAGTAATTAGCGTTACTAATTTGATCACTCAATGATTTGTTGTGGCGAACTGTGCCTACCTATTCGCCGAGAATATTCGTTGAATGGTTATTTTCAAAAGTCGAATCCATTTAAGATGGAAGCTCTGGGTAGCGAGCGTGCGAAATTATAATTTTCTTAAGATTTTTTCATTTTATAGGTCTTGTTCAAATTGTAAGTTGATTAAAATATTATTGGCGGCTGTAACATGCATTTATTAAAGAAATAAATAATATTAAAATTATCAATACAACCGAGGAACCGTGATCGTTGGAAGGAGTGGAGGGAGGCCTTTGCCCAGCAGTGGGATAATATGTGCTAATTATAATATAATAAACAATACAACTCTGTCAGTTCAGCCCACAGAACACAGGAATCTTTACATTCTTCTGTTCTGTGGTTCAGCCAATCGTTTCGAATGACTATTTGGTGAAATTGTTAGACAAACTTAGCGGATATGAATTTCGCTGACTACTTTGGCGCTTTCCAAGATAAAATAATAATTAATTGTATTTTTCCTCAGCTTATAAAACTACCTTACTAATAATGATCTGTCCGTGTCGTGTGTAAGATTTTACTGGAAAACGATGTCAATTTGTCTGGGCTCATCTCGACAGACAAAAAAAAAATAACATAGGTCTGCAATTATTTATAATAAAACAAAAAGAAAGAAGAGAAAGAAAAACAGTTATTTTATATGCACGTGAAATAACGCAATCTTACAACTACTAGTAGCTAAAAAACATATTCAGTAAAAAATAGCACACAGCAATTTCATAGTTTTAAAAATCAACCAATACCAACAATAGTATTCTATCACAAAGTCAGGTCGTCGACCGCAATGACCTCAGCAGCGCGAAGCGTCAAGGGCTCGGAGCCTTACACGGTTACATCAAGGCAAACTTCTTACAGCGCAAGCATAGAAAGTAGCTGGATAGCTTATTTCGTGTCTTATACATATTTGGACCATATTTAGGAGGCGTAATTTTACTTGGTTTGTGTATAGATAGGCTTTTTAGGGTTCCTGACAGACAGGCACAAAGACAGATGTCTGTCTGTCTGTACGTCTGCCACCAGGCTGTATCTCGTGAACCGTAATAGCTAGACAATTGAAATCACAGATGATATATTTTGCCGCCATAAAAACAAATACTAAAATCAGAATAAAATAAATATTTAAGTAGAGCATAATAAAACGTGATTTTTTTGCTATTTTGGCTACGGACTAGCGTCCGTGTGTCTTGTTAGGGGGGTACCCTCATCATGCGCTTGGTCGATTTTTATTTATATTTTGTGATTTCGAGGTTATGGTTACTCGTTGGTTGCAGCTGAAAATCACCAGCTGACGACTCAGGCTCGTTCGGCTGAACGGCAAGCTGCCCAATGCTCATCGTCCGAAAGCGTCAGTTTGTGGCCTTGTGTTGCCATTTAGCATTATGAGCTGAGGCCTCTTTGTTTATTCGGTTTACTTTTAATTTTACGGCATTTTTTTAATGCTAATAAACACATTTTTTTTTCTTTTAACTGCTTTACTCTCTATGTAAATATCATTGAGGAATGAGAAGAATGTGTCAAGTAATCTTATGAAAAAAAAACAGAAGACGAAATAAAAGATGGATGGATTATCTGACAGATGATAAATGATGGCTAGTGAGGAACTGAATATTTTGAATATATTTTTTTAAGAGAATGATGTTTTGAATTAAATTAATTTAAATACCCATATTTTTCGAGTAGATATTGATAAATATTGAAACAGCCTAATCTCAACATTTTAGGGTTATCAAGACGTTTGATAAATATCAAAATTATGATAATGAAACTATTATTCAATATATTTTTTTTTTTATAATAGCGTCTGTTAGTTTATCAAACAAAGTGTTTTCATCTGTATCAGACTCTAAAAAAGTTCTAGACTTAAAGGTACTTTTGCTTAAGCGAAGTTATTTTTAACTCTTTTCTTAAACAAATAATATACAAAAAAATTAAGCTATAGTTAAATTGTTTATTAGTTTTTTAGGCTGTAACCTTGCAACACTTGCCTTACAAAGTATAAACAGGTAACACTGATATTATGAAAGCGAAAGTTTGTGTATATTTATTACCCAGTACCTACCTTTAATAAGCACAAATGATTGAACGGATTTAGATTTTATACTTACGTGTAGACTAGGTCCTAAAATAATAATACTCCACAACGTTCACAAAACGCCATCTAGCCCCAAATTAAACAGAACTTGAATTAAACAGAGCTTGAACTAGACAAATGAAAATACCTATATATTTTTAATACATAAAATTACTACTTTCACGCAGGCAAATTTACTAGCAAAACCCGGTTACTAAATTATAGTACAAAAAAGTGATAATTATGATCAGTTCTTACTTTCATTCACTTGAAGCTAGTGTCCGACCGAAAGTTCGGTTTCGGTTTCGGCAAAAAAAAAGTTTCGGTTTAGTTTCGGTTTCAGTGGCAAACCTGCCAAAACTACGACCAAAACTGAAACTGCACTCGGGAGTTCTCGCGCTGTGATCGGTCATGTACAGTACGTTAAATTCCTTCCAAGCAAGTAAGCAACGGCGACATTTTGCCGTGTCCCACTTGCCTAATCATGACATGACTGGCTTGTGTTGGCAGTTCGTCTTCATCATCATCATCAGCCTTTTTAATGTTCCCACTGCTAGGACTCAGGCCTCCTCTCTAAGAGAAAAAATGAGCTATAATCCACCAAGCGGGCCCAGTGCGGGTTGGTCAATATCACATGTCTTCGAATAGTTCGTTTTATCTACTCCCAAACTGAAATTGAGTGCAGTAAAATTCATGGTAGTCAACAAATATAGATACCTAAATTTAAAATAACTGATTATAATAACGTTTTCTTATTTTTCCCTCAAAACATGATCCTCATAAGGAAGTTTCGGTTTCGATTTCAGCCGAAACTGAGACTGTTGCCGAAAATCGGTTTCGATTGGAAAACCAGTTTTGGTCGAACACTACTTGAAACTAATATAAATTTGTATTTCCGGATTAATACACATAAAACTTGCTTCTCAACGTTTCTACGTTAAACTAATGTAATTGATGTTTCTTCCAAACATCCTGTTAATGAATCAAGGTTTTAACGTTAAAATTTATAAATTCATTCACATAAATATTGGAAAGACTTTCCATTCCGAATTAAGAATTCTGTTGAACAAGGAATATAGGCATAATCAGTCTTATAATATTCCCATAAGAGCTAATAATAGCTACGTTAGTTTTTTGGAGTAAAATAAAGTTTATTCTATTCCCATTACTGGGATTCAGGCCTCCCCTCTAGGGGAGGGACTGAGCTGTAAATCAACCACGCCTATTATACCGGGCCTATTGCGGTTTGGTAGATGCCACATGTCTTTGAATTTTATAATGTAGTGCAGTGGTGATGAAATAAATTACACAAAGTAATGCGTCTGAACTTCCACTCGGGCACCACTGCTACCAAAAGCAACAAGGAATAATAATACCTAAAAATCAATTTTCGATGTCTTTGGAAATGACGCGCAGTTTACCATCGTCTATCCAAGTCAAGGGCAATTTTCCATTTCTGATGTCAATAATTTATTCGTAGTTTCGCCATTGTCATTAGTCCTACGATGATTGGTCAAGAATAAATTGCCATATATTTATGATTAAGGGCTTCTTCACACGTACCATAACTACATCACGACCAAACCACACCACGCAAACAAATCTTCTTTTAGCTTCATCTCGTAGTCAGAAGAACGTTAAGATGCTTTGCATGCAACGGTCAACCTAAAGGACGCGATCAGAACATTAATGCTAGTCATTTAAGATTAAGGCTTCTAGTACCTTGATCATCTGACCGGAATTAAATGGACATAACACTCGTACCCACCTTGGTGGCACTACAAGTATCTGTGCGTTTGATTGCGGCAGCTGTGCCCGGATAAAGCCCCGCTGACCTTAAAATCCATTTTCTTTGCAAAATATCGATTGAATTACATAAATGCTATATTCACTTTGAAGAATATTTAACCACAAATTTAACCAAAAATGGCAGGAGTTGGAAAATGTTGCAAAATTGCTGAATAGTTTTTTAGGAAAAAGTATTTATCGCACGAAAAAATCAATAGTTTATAATGTTGTTCATGAATCTGACCGTTACTGAGGAGTAGGCTTCAGAAAGTCACTGTTAGTGTGCACTATTCGGGCGCTTGGGCCTTAACTGTAATATGTACTTACAGTTTACTGTCATCAATCTACAATTCTTCCTGCTCTAGATCCTTATCGTAAAATTCTGTTACATCTACAGTACCTATTGTCATTTCCGTGGCAGTTTCTATTAGACCTTGTTTCCAACTTCAGTTTTCGATTCCAGTCAAGATAAGCTCTTTCTTAGGGCTGTCGTCCATGACGACTTTTTGTAGCGATGTCGTCGCGCGCTTACGAAACGCGCGACAGCATCGCTACCACCGCGCGTTAAACGCATTTGGGATTTTTTGACTGGCCTGTTGGTATAGTAGTTAGTGGCCCTGACTGCTATGCTGCAGATCGTGGGTTCGTTTCCCACCCAGGACAAATGTTTGTATGATGAGTATGATCTTCAGTTTTGTGTCTGTGTGTAATATATCTATATATGTATCTATTTAGAAATATACAAGTGTTTATTAGTTGTCTAGTACTCATAACACAAGCTCTACTTAGCTTGGGACTAGACGGCGTTGTGTGATAGTTGTGGAATATTATCATTATTTGCAAAGGCTACAGAAAAAATGCCAACGGGCTACAGCATCGCGACTGTATCGATGCGAACGCGCTGCAGAATCGCTTCAAAAAGTTACCGTGGGCGAAGGCCCTTATGGTTGGTAGTTTCCCATCATTTTCATCTAATAACTAAAGGATTACGTTACGTAATTGGTTTCTTTCATATAACTTACCTCTTATTAACCTGGGGTCAGCCAGGATTATCTAATGAGTAAATAATCATTTTTACATTTACTTAAGCCTACATCATAATCCTACACGCTACTTATCTATTCAATCATGTTTTCTTAACCACTGTATCTAATACCGACTGTGTTCAATAGCTGTAATCTAAAAATTATTGAATTCAGGCATATTTTAGAAAAGAAAACCCACGAATTTCAGATTTGTCCTGAACACTTTTTTGCGAAGCTGAGGCAAATTGCTAGTAAAAAAATAAATAACTGACATTTATACACACAGTCGGTATTAGACAGCGGTGTAGTGTGTAAAAGCCTCTCTCCATTCCTTCATGAATCACTCTGGTCTATTAAAAAAGCTCCAGGAAGATTATATCGCAAATAAAGAGACAGACAGATGCGGAGGAAACTGACTCTCACTTTTATAGTGAGAGTCAGTCTCCTCCGCCAATGATCAGGAAAAATGTATTAAAAAGTTACATTCTAGAGCTGGTATTGCTCTAGAATGACCTTTGACTATCCAGCCGATGCTTATCATCGACTTTTAGAAACCATATGATCCAGATATGACATTACTGAACTACGAACTAACATAAGACCTTATCATTTCATAGTAACAAAAATAAAACAGACAAAATGCACTTTCAGTATTTTACGATTTTCCAAGCAACCTTATGCGGACTTTTGCGGCCATTTGTAACCATGCCAAAATAAATAAGCTTGAATAGTTTTGAACAGGGCACATTGCTCGCATAACAGGTTGTTAGAGCCGAGAAATTCTAGAGTGGTCACTGCGTACTGTAAAACGCAGCGATAGTAGACCTCCCATAAGGTTCACCGATGTGGTGAGGACCGCACACGGGCCACCGGCCACAACCACAAAACGCCGCACATGGTTGAAGTATTTCCTGTAGGTTTCATGCATTTTGCATGGATTCGTCCCACATGGTTGAAGCTAGTGGCCGCCACATGCTACAAATCGCCGCTACTCGTTTCTTGTGGCCCGAACCGGCCACTAAACGCCGCCGTCACACGCCACTCGCGCATTTGAACCCACTCCATCGGAATCCATTATGATACTGCGTATGGGCTAAATAAAGTAGCAGCCACCGGCCACAACTGGCTGTCGCTTCAGCTTCCTTTGTGGCCACTTCTAGCATCTCGTGGCAGCGTTTGTGGCTGTCGCGTGTGGTCCGTGTACAACGACCCAAATATGTAGTAGATAAAAAAGTTACACTCAAAATACTGACCGATACGATAATCGATGAACTGTCTAACAAAGTTGCCAGTTCACTGGCCACAATGATACCAGGCGTGAAATGAATGATACCCTAAATCATAACCTGCCAGATTTTATGGCAGGCCATGCTCCGATTGGTTGGATGCGTGGAAAGTATGCAGCTGGAAAATAATAAATCGAATAAAATTATATCATTTTGTTTTATGAGAGAATTATTTATTGACGTAATAGATATTCGAGTAATATAAATATGTTCTTACTCGGCTAGTGTTTTGTTATTTACGTTTCTATATTGACTGAATAATTTGAATGAAGACCATCCACAACCACTATCTACTGATCGACCGACCGACAGACCAATGGTGGACATTCTACCAATACGCCCAAAACGTTTTGGGAACACATTAATTATGCGTACAGCTAGGAAGTAGAATTCCTTGCCGGGGCCTGCGTTTTCTGATGGCTACAACCTGAGCCCGTAAAACACAAAATTCTAGACATGCCTACCGACTTTATTATGTCTACATACCACGAAAGTCTGTAAGGTATGTATCTACTCGTATGGACCAAGATGCCTGAAAAAATGGTTTATTATTATTATTTCATTTATTCGTAAATGAAATAATCATATCAAATAACTCTTTAAATGCTTTAAGTTCCACAGTGTGACATAAGTGTATGAATTACAAGTTTTTTTTATAATTAGCATTCAATAGGATAATCATCATTTCCATAATAAAAAAAACATTTAAAAATACAAAACAAGGAGCCAGCCGTCAAAGGAGACCCTCCTAAAGTGTTGGTCAAAGTTCTTGGCTATTAGCCATTGGCTTGGCCATAGCCGTGTGCTATCGATACAATGTTGCTGATTATTATTATTATTCTTAACTAGCTTTTGCCAGCGACTTCGTACGCGGATCCTGTTGCTTATGCCAGCGACTACGGGGTCGTCAAAATCAAAGATCTGAAACGTCTGATGTCGAACTCTAAGAGCCCGGGGACTGGAAAACAACGTGATGCGCGAGACGATTCGAGACGTTCCAGATCTCTCCCTTCCACTTACGCGCGTGACAGTGTGCAAACACCTTAGACATGGTGCCAATGTCTCCTTGTTCGATGTAATTAATAAATGGGCTATAGGAAAACGCGCTCCTTTCTTTATTCCCTAAAAGTGTTTCCATAGCGTGATATAACTCGACACCAACGCCATTTACGAAATGTTTAGAAAATGGATGGCTTATTAGCGCATTTCATGTATAACTTAGGTGTTTCTATACCGATTTCGATGATTCTTTTTTTATTGAATAGATAATAATGTTAACTTTTTTTAATTAGAGATGAGTGAGAGTGTTATAAACGTAAGAGTAGACAAAAATAAACAGAAAGCTCCGAACTGCTAAGCTATCGGGAGCTACACGTGTTATTGTGAGTCAACCATAAAAGATAGACACATGCTGTCGTGGGATATTTTTTATATAATTTTAAAGAGAATATTTCCGTTGTACATGATTTCTGTGTAGCTTTAACCATAAAGGCTGCAAAAGCAACGGAAGCTTAAAAAATGGAGTAATTTCTCCCGTTTCCCCAACATTTCCCTTCACTGCTCTGCTCCTATTGATCGTAGCGTGATGAAAAGTATACTATAACCTGCCCAGGAGTATGAAGAATGATTGTACCAAGTTTCGTTAAAATCCATCGAGTAGTTTTTGTTTCTATAAAGAACATACAGACAGACAGACAGACAGACAGACAGACAGACAGACAAAAATTTTACTGTTTGCATTTTTGGCATCAGTATCGATCACTAATCACCCCCTGATACTTATTTTGGAAATATATTTCATGTACAGAATTGACCTCTCTACAGATTTATTATAAGTATAGATATAAAATTAATCTGTAACGGTTTTTATTCTCTAAATCTATAAAGAGGTCATATTCTTCCATACTGAGTTCTGAACCTACCAATTTCGTTAAATCTGAACAACATACGAATAGTATTGTTATAATATATGTATAGTATATAGTATTTACCTAACTGAAAAATGATTCCTATTTTGTAATTTTTGTAATTTCACGCTTTTATACACATACACTTACAAAAAACTACCTAGATTTAATGCTTACATCTGAAATCGTATGTGGATGATGAAAACTTGTTTTTTGGGATTGGGATACATACTTTAGATTTTTTTTTACATATTTTGACGTAAAAAAAGTTGTATTTTCTTATTCCACAAAAAAAAAATAACTCAACTGTTTGATTAGCATGTACTCGAATGGAGATAAAAAGTGAAAACCCATAGAGCAGCGGTTTTAATTTAATTTTAATATATAATTAGAATTCTACTCTTCTCTTTGGTTTATTAAAAAAATACTTTTACTATCAGGCAACTTGTTCAATCTGCATATTGTCTCAAAATATAATTTTGATTAAAACCGACTAGACGTCATTTCGATTCAATTATAATTTCAGATTAAAAACTTCTTACAACTTATAAATAAGCAACATGGACCAATCAAGCGTAGATTTTGTCAGAATTATATTATTTGTTATATAAAAACCACGTAGAACCTAATCATATTTTTGGTTTATTTTTTAAATATTCTTGAATCAGTAAACATTTGAACGCTATATGAAACTCTTGGAAATTCCACATATCTGAAGCCAATACTAGATACAACACATATTGCAAGTAAATAAAAACGCTTCATTGCTCTTTCCAAGCAATAAAAACATAACATTAATTGTTTCAATTAAAAGCACTAAGCAGGGCCATTGCAACGACCCATCTTCTTAAAAAAAAAACCAACACCCACACACCGACCCCTCACACACACTAGCGAAAGTCTTTGCAACACTCGTACATACGAAACTACTTGCATGAGGTATAAAACGTGGTAACTGGCGTGATAGGAATACACTCACGGCGTAACATTCGCTGAACAACTAGCGAAGCGAAAATGAAGCTACTGGTTAGTAAGAAATTTAAAAAAAAAATTGTGACAGTGTTTTATGTGTGTGTGCAAGTCGGATGACAAGTGTCAATGTGTTTTTTTTTAAATGTGGCAAAGGAATTCAGAACCATCGATTCGAAAAAGGAAGAATCGATTCTCAGTTTGAAATGTTTTCAAACTGAGAATCTTTTATATTACTGGACGTATCATCGTAAAATATGATTATTAATCAATCATATTATCTAAGTGATTGACGCGTTACTAGATCAATATTACGTAGTTATTTCCTTACTCGCATAACTAGTCGTTACGAGTTGTCCCACAATTCTCGGAAAGTTCTAGTGTTCAGATTTCACTGGTGTAAATTAATTTCCTTTTTCATTGAGCGTTTCCTATGTAACTTGATTTCGTTTCTCATCTCAGTTGTTAGATTTTATAGTAAATCTTTGGAAATGAACCGCATAGGTTCCAGCTCATCCAAATAATTTGAGATACAAGTTATATTTATAGTACATGTTAGTGTTTGTTTGTTTGTTTCAGAGGTCTTCCTTAATCCTGGCCGTGGCGATAAGCCTGGCCACGGCAGAGGAGAAGGCAGAGAAGGACAGCAAGGCTGAACCAAAAGCCGCAGAGGAAACAAAGAGACAAGACAAAAGAGGACTGTCGGAGTACTACGGTGACCATGGAGGAGACTTCGGTGGTGGCGACTTCGGAGGGTCCTTCGGACACGATCTAGGAGGCTCTAGCGGAGGTGGTGATGAAGGCCATGACACACACTCCCACAAAACCATCACAGTAATCAAGAAAGTTGCCGTGCCCTACCCGGTAGAGAAACACATCCCCTATCCAGTGGAAAAGAAAGTTCCCTACCCCGTCAAAGTGCACGTACCAGCGCCCTACCCCGTCGTCAAAACCGTCCACTACACAGTCAAGGAATACATCAAAGTACCAGAGTACATCCCCAAGCCGTACCCCGTGACTAAACACGTGCCTGTTCCCGTGAAAGTTCACGTCGACAACCCCGTCCCAGTGAAAGTGTATGAACACGTCCCTTACCCCGTCGAGAAACACGTGCCTTACCCCGTCAAAGTGCACGTGCCGCAGCCATACCCTGTTGAGAAGAAAGTACCGTTCCCCGTCAAAGTACCAGTCAAGGTGCCAGTACCATACCCCGTCGAAAAAACCATCCACTATCCAGTGCCAGTGCATGTTGATAACCCAGTGCCTGTACACGTTGAGAAGCCAGTACCAGTTCCAGTTGAGAAGCCAGTGCCTTACCCCGTTGAGAAGAAAGTACCTTACCCAGTCAAGGTGCATGTCGACAACCCAGTGCCTGTGCACGTTGACAAGCCTGTGCCTTATGAAGTTAAGGTGCCCTACCCAGTTCCATACCCAGTTGAGAAAGTCATCCCCTACCCCGTTGAGAAGAAGGTGCCCTACCCAGTAAAGATCCCCGTTGATAGGCCGTACCCCGTGCATATTGAGAAACATGTGCCTGTCCATGTTGACAAACCTGTGCCCTACCCCGTGAAGGTGCACGTTCCTATTGTTCATCACGAGCATCATGAAGAGTCTCACCAAGAAGTCCATGGTGGTGAGAGCGAAGGTCTCGGTGGGTACGAAGGAGGTCATGAAGGCGGTCAAGAGGGAGGTTACGAAGGGGGCCACGAGGGGGGTTATGAGGGCGGCCAGGAGGAGCACTACCACCATTAAAAAGAACTGATCTCTTTTTTTTTTCTTTAGCTTTAAAGTGTTATCTTGTTTAGTAATTGTTTTTTTTTTTAATTAATGTTTTGTGACTGCTATGTACCTGTGACGATGTAAATAGTAAACGAAAGTATTAAAAAGTGATATAAATAATACATATGTCTTCGTTTCATTATAATTCAAGAACAAAATTCCAAGAGCAAATTTATTTGCTCACAAAAAAGGGTCACTGATGGAACCCTGTGAGTAAAAGTCTGACATTCCCTCTCGCTTTAACTAGAGCGGGAGAAATTGTTGATTTCCCACATTGGAAAGGGGGTACAAAATTCTTTTTCTTCCTGTCCTTATCCCATATTACTTGGGGTCGGCGCAACACGTTTTTTTTTTCTCGTCAAACTATCACTAACCTTTTGGTACAAAATTACTAAACAAAAATTTTATTACTGTAATATAAACTTTCATAATTCTCTACAAATGAGAAGAAAACATCTTAAGACCATGACTAGACAAACAGGAAAAGCTTGAGATATAACTTGTTTAATATTATTACATTATAGCATGAGATTATCTTCCTGTATATAACCTACTTACATAATAATTTTCCGGATAATTCTGAATTCCATTACATTATAATGGAAAAGACTCTCATAATCTTTTTCTATTAATTTTAGTATTTCTTTTAAATGTAATTGCTAGTACGACTATATAGTCATACTCTACCACATATATCTATAATAATCTATACTAATATTATAAATAAGTAAAGTTTTTTTTTTTGTTTGTAGGACGTAATCTCTGAAACTACTGGTCCGATTGCGAAAATTTTTTCACCGATAGAAAGCTGCTTTATTCCTAAATGACAGGCTGTTTTTTATGTACACGGGTGAAGCCACGGTCAAAAGCTAGTTTAATCATATATTGCTGTGATTCATAATTCAAACTATCTATATATATATTTTATATATATTTTAAAGCGAAAGTTTGTGAGGTTTTTCTGAAGTTTGTTACTTCTTCACGCTAGAACGGCTCAATGGTTTAGAATTAAATTTGGCATTCGAGTAGAAGATATCCTGGAATAGCATATAGAATATATGAGCTTAATATCCAGGGATTATGGTTCCTTGGGATAATTTTCTACTTTTACGCAACGGCAGCTAGTAAAATAGGTATAATATGGACATAGAAATTAGTTTGAAATAATTTTATTTTTATTTTTTTTACTCTACTGTTTATGTTTTATTTTTTTACTTTTTTTACCTGTTTTTTTTTACTTTATTTTTAGTTTTATAAGTAACACAATTAAATGTGTTTCTTTCTTTATTGAAGAAACTTCGTCCAACAAACAATGACATCACACCAGCGAAAGAAATTCGATACATAAGCCACATAATCCTAAATTATTCATATCAAGTTTTTAGCCGCCAAACCACTTTCACTAAGCAACCTAGTTGTTCTCGCCACTTATATATATCGTGTCAAATGACAATACACCTTGGGAAGTGGAGGTACAAAATAGTGGCAAGATTTTGAAAGAATTCGTATGCAGATTTAATTTGTCGTAAGTGTAAATCTGGTCTGCATTTTTGTATTGTATGTTAATTTGTACGTTTGCAAACGCTGGGAATTTTCTGGAAAGAAAACCCTCTCTTAAGACACAAAAAGCAACTGAAAGACAGAGGTGTAGATTTAGTCAATAGAAGTCGGACACGCCCATCCCGCTTCACCCACAGCGAAACCCACAATATAGGAGTAATTACTAGTGAGGGGAAACGTTTATTTAAAAAATAAAATGGTTAATATTCAGTGAATTCTATCGAATCTTGATAATATTAGATATATTGGAATATTTGATCAGTTTTTGAGACAGGACAACAACCGTCGGGATAGTTAGCTAACATCAAGATAGACAGAGATTTATTATCGTAAAGCATAAATCATATAATTACAAAAGAAAAAACAAAATATCATCGCAAAAACCTCTGTTCGACTGTCAAAAATGCTAGTGCATTGAGACACGGAGACAATAGGGATGCGCACATTCTTCGACTATTAAGTCTAACATTAACAAACTTAAAAGTTGCATACAAGTGATAAAATGACTTGATCTTTTAATGAATTCGACCGACTAATATTGTTCAGCGTCATTTACATTATTATGCAAGTGAAATCAGAAGTAACTGACTGTATCGTAATCCCACTGACATTGTGGGGTCAACATTCTGCAAGATTCAAAATGATCTCATGATTCTACAACAGCATAATTTTAGCTTTAAGCTTTGCAACAGAAAGTGAAATTGTTTGCTTCGTCGCGCGTCGGTAGCCATTTGTAGGCATTCGTAGCCATTTAGTTTGAGAAAATCATAATAATTATAAGAATATTATCAGCGTTATAATGTTCCTTCTGCTGGGACTTTTAAGTCTCCTGTTTTGGTGAGGAAATAGGCCATAATCAACTACAACGCATACCACAAATGTCTTCGATATTTTTTGTTCTAGAACAAAAGTGTCTTCAAAATATTTTCAGTCACTGTTTTTAGAGCAGGCAATTGTGTAAGCGATTTTTTTTTATTATTATCATTATTATATCTAGCCTATACTATTCCACTACTTTTATTATCAATTATTAGTATTTTAAAAATAGCGATAAAGACAACAAACAAAAAACGAAGAACCATACATTCAGCACATTCATGTCATCGCCAGGTCTTCATATCAAAAATTAATGACTAACTACTAACAGACTTTCCCACCGAAAAAAAAAGCACAGAATAATCAATCAGTTTTACAAAAATGTACCTATTATAAATTATGATCCTGATATTGTGCAGTATTACCACAAAATACGGCCGTTGGGGCCGAAAGGTTCTGGAATGGCGACCGCGTACCGGAAGACGCAACGTTGGAAGGCCTCCAACAAGGTGGTCTGATGACCTGGTGAAGGTTGCGGGAAGCCGATGGATGCGAGACGCGCAGGAGCGTTCGTTGTGGCGACGCTTGGGGGAGGCCTATGTCCAGCAGTGGACGTGTATCGGCTAAAATGATGATGATGACCACAAAATAGATTGCGATTGAGATGACAATGCCATGTATATACTTCACTATTTATACCTCCGCTCGGAGAAAAAATCTTGACGAAAGTTTATCTACGATTCAAGATTTCCTAAATGATTGTATAATTATGTATTTTGGACACAAAAAAAAATTGACGCCATTAATTTTAGACATCTTAATATATGCTAGTTTAGTGGTAGTACATAAAGGAACTATAATTTATTACTAATTCTTACATCTAAAAATAACCTATACCCGCAATAAAGACGTTCTGATTCTGTAATAATAAATTGCTTTGTTTTGGTCCTTCACTCCAATAAAAGAATGCAAAGACCGGAAAAATCATGTTAATGGAAGAAAATTTGCTCACCACGGTACATGACTTCGCACCTATAATCACGAGTATCGGAAACTATGCGAGACAATGCTACTATAGCTAATATTCTCGTAACATACATACGCATCACGACTGTGCTTTTCAAAGGGTTAGGCAAAGGTGTGCTCAGTTAGTGACAGATGTAATAAATCATTGATAGGACTAAAAGGTTCTGGAGTGGCGAGCACGTATTGGAAAACGTAGCGTTAGAAGACCTACCACGAAGTAGACTGACAACCTGGTGAGGGTCACAGATCGAAAGACTGATGATGTAAAGTCTCGCAAACCTCCGTTAAAAAGCGACGATACTTCGACCAGACTGCTGTTATGTTTAGTCCTGGCAACTGCCCGATTGTATATTCCTTAATCACGTAGAGATCTCTAATGCCACCGTAATATCGTTGTGGCGACACTTGGGGGAGATTTATGTCCAGCAGTGGACGTATTTCAGTATACGAGTATTGTATATCGAAACGATAATATTGACTCATCTCTCGAAGGGCGCCATATTTTAAGGTGATTTCGACAAACATTAATTAGTTTGTTTTATAATTTATAATTTGACGTCTTAGGCAAAAAGTCAGATTTATGTTTTAATGGTGAAAAGATGTGTTGATGTCAATTTTGTTTAGTAATTTCAACCTTGACATGCAGAGATAACTGTTACAAAACGCGTGGATTGTGATAGATTTTCCAATCAGTCAATTCAGTATGTTCACACAATTTAATTATATAAATAGGCATGTTACAAAAAAATCTAATCTAGATGCAATATGTTATAATACAACCACTTGCGATTATGACATTGGTACACATCTTTATCTAGATGACTTGTGTGCACGAGCTTGCTTCCTCCACTTTATCACATAAACTTTTTAAAGGTTTAAACAAGTGTTACGTTTGTAATCAGTGTAAAAGTAAACTAAAAAAAATATACCTACATTGGAAACACGGCAAAAAAAATGTTGAGTTACCGTGATATACAAGGTGTAAGGGACAGCCCTCCGCACACTTCAAGGGCTTGCTCGGTAACGAAACTGAACAACCTTCCACAAGATTTTTTTTTCAGAAAACGAAAAAAATAACAGCCTCACCTTACAAAATTACAAACTTGATTGGGCAGTTTGTATGGAGACGCAAATTTTTTTTTTTCGTTTCCTGAAATAAATTTTGCGTCTACATACGTCCAACCACAGAACAGATACTGTAGAATTCTTGTGATCTGTGCGTCTAACGAATTAATTGACTTAGTTTTATCTGGTTTTATCTAATCAAGATTATGACCAGTCTAAGAACATAAATTACCTTGACTTCTTGACTTATTATGCCCCCAAGTCAAGAGTGAATAGATTACTTCTAGGCAAGTGTGTTTTATCATCGACCACATCATCACTATCCATCGGGTAAGATAGTCGATCGTATGAATAAGAAAAAAAGAAAGAAAAAACGTTTTTTCGTACCTCACACAATTGTACTAACTACACGATGAAAAAGAAAGAAAGTTATAAGATCAGTGCTAGGCCAAAAAGACACCTAACTCGACATAATATGCTGCGTTATTTAAAACGATAAATAACCCCTCGAACGCCGACTGTACATACGTTTTTGGAATTTTTTTGTCCGAAAATTTTGGTTTTTATATATTTGTTTTTCCTAGAAAAATCTAGAAAAATATTTTTTAAATTATTTTTTATTATTTTTTGGTGATTTACGTAAAAACCCGCAATTACGAAATAATAATACCCTCCCGTCGCGCGGGGGCATATAATAGTATATGTTTTTCTCTCAGAAGTAAAATTCTCTAGAGATAATTTTCTACTACATACACATTTTCTACTACATACACAACATTTTCTAAACAAGTAAAAAAAAACAAAACTATTTACAAAAACGTCCCCAAAACCGTCACCCAAAAGACGTCTGTTTGTGATTAATTTGTACGCCTACCGAAAAACCGCAGACTTGCAGACCGTCAACTTCCTGCACACAACTGCGTCATTAAGGAAACCGCGTGACTTGCGCAAGAGTCACTTATGTAACTAACTTCATCAGGCCACAAGTTAGTACCAGCTTTATTCACCCCCGGATAGCTAATGAGATTGAAGAAAATCTATTCTGTTCGAGAGCTTTCCATTGGTTTTACTACCATCTTTATATTGATAAAGTTTGATTAAGAATATCTAGCTTTTTCCGGATGAACAACGTAACCGATAATTTATGTTTATTTGAAGGAATAAGTTTTCTCTTCTACAAGAAGTAAAAAAAAAAGGTAAGATAAGGACAGGCAAAGATAGGTAAGGTGGTAGTTAGTTTGTACGGATCAGTATGCGAGTCCAGTTCAAACTTACTCGGTGTTTTTTAAATGTTTTGAAAGCACTAGTTTGCAAATGCTTATTTCGAGCACCTAAAATACCTTCCCACCAAACAAGATAGAAGATAGATACGTACTACCTCCAGTACACAATCACAAAACTTGTTACATATTGAAAAGCTTGTCTCAAATGTCTTACATATAAAACTAAAGCCCGGTACAGACTACTGTAACCAACAATTTTACAGCCATTAGACAACACCTTGTTGAAGTACGGAGAGCAGGCTACTGCGTTCTGGTAGGTTCTGGTTGGTACGGGGGAGCGGGGTACTTTTTTATTTGGTGGGGAAATCATCCAATGACATCCCCCGCTCGTCAGACTTTTACTGACTAAAAATCCACTCTTGTTCTTTTTTTGTCTTCGTCCCAGGCACCAATCAGAACGCAGTATCCAGCGAGATACTGCGTTCTGATTGGTCGAACGTCAGATCTAAAGTCATACATGTGTTGACAAGCATGCATCGCCTGTTGTTAGACGTCTAGTTGTAAGATCGTAAGATGTAGAAGCTGTAACGTAACATGCAAGATAACATGAAAGGAGCAGCGCGCGCACGAACCGAGGATATAGCAACACAAAGTTCAAATTCTCTGTTCGCGCGCGTAATGTGCATGGTTTGCGCGCGCAAGGCATCCATTTTATGTGAATTCTGTTACATTGCATGATACATTGTAACAATATGGACGGCAAATTCTTTTAATATGTGTTACATTGCATATTACGTTACAGCAGTCTGTATAAGCATAATCAGCCTTTTTAATGTTCCCACTGCTGGGACGTAGGCCTCTTCTCTAGAAGATGGAATGGGCTGTAATCCACCACACGGGCCCAGTACGGGTTAGTGAATGTCACGTTAATATTAGAATATTTAGTTCTAGGACGTGCCGGTTTCCTCACAGTTCCTTCACCATTTTAAGAGCAGTGGTGATGAAATAAATTACACAATGTAATGCGCCTGGCTGGGTTTGAATTCACAACCTATAACTCATAAGCCAGGGCCATTACTATTCGGCCACCTCGGCTCTCAAGTCTGTACTCGGTTTAAAGAACGCAACACCGTGTGAACGCCGGTAGTTGTCTTGAAGTTAAACTGTATCGGACTTGAATTACTGCCAGCGTGACACGATTCCGCGGTACATTCACCACAATGGACCTCGACTGTCCATTAATCCCTATAAGGAATGGTGAAATAGATTGTGCAACAACTGTATTTGTATTTTGAATAATAAATGGGCGCAAATCGCTCGCTATGTGACAGTGACGGAGATTTCCTAAAAAAAATATTGGGATGCAAACATTTACGTTCAATGTATCACCTACCTTATATACCACCTAAGTCAAGAGTGAATAGATTGCTTCTAGGCAAGCGTGTTCCATCGTCGGCCACATCATCGCTTACCAACAGGTCAGATAGTGGTCAAACGTGAGCCTATACTTTATAAAAAAAAAAAAACCTTGGTTGCGGCTCAGGTCGACTTGGTTGAGGGTTGAGGCTCGGTGGAAATAGTTACCGAAGATCTCACAAAGGATAATAGAAGGAACATGAGTTATGTAATATGTCAAGTTCTGATACTCCCATAGATAGAAAGAGAGGCCAAAGAAACTAAAAATGGATTACATGAGGAGTGATTAAGAAAAGGGAGTCAGTGACAGCATGATGGCTGACAGAACAGAATGGAAGAAAAAAACGTGTTGCGCCGACTCCGAATAAAACGGGACAAGGGCAGAAAGACGATGATGACTGATGCAACAATTGTGTTTTTTTCTAGTTTTTTTTTATTTGGCACTATATTGACTAGTCTACATTGGCCACTCGTAAGAGTGCAATATAAGTACAATATTGTAAAATCCAAATATTACAAAAAAATATATATAAACGATGAGTAACCTTGGAGTTTCTTATCGGTTCTTCACAAGAACCGTGCACTTCCGACGCCCTAAATCTATACAGAATATAATATTTTAGAGTGCATTAACAAAGCTAAACGGTACAATTAAGATTTCCCAAGCACTACAAACGATACCGACAAAGCCAATCATAAACCTACATACAGACACAAAAACGTAATGACATTTAAAACAAATGAAAGCAAGTAATAACGGATAGTACTGCAACTAAATGCCATCAAGATAATATTATACAACCGGTATACAATAAAATAAGCAATAATACGATACATTTCTTCACTCAATCTCCTTATTACTTCGTAAAGTAAGAAATATTGATCTCATATTTATGTTTAGGCTTACTCAACTGATTGGTGATGAAGCATGAGATATAAATAAGGCTACAGACTAAAGTTGTTAAATTGTTTTGTCGTCACTCACGATGACGGTAGCGCGTGTATTTGATCATTTAGTTAATTACGGAAATTATAAAATTTTAAAAGAGTCTCCATAATTTATTAGTAGATAAGTGCTACTACTCTACAAAAGATTTTTTATTAGACAAATCTCTGCTCAAATATCCCTCTCAGTCATGATGTGTTCAGTAGCCTACTATTATGTGCCTGCCTACCTTTATTCGTTGTTTGGTTGTATCCTTTAATTTGTAACAATTTACAAGTATATTCCTAAGTGACTATTGTATGCCCCAAGGGCGGGACGTAGCTGATCTGTTTAATTTATTTAAGACCTGTATTATGTACAAACCTATGATCCACAATAAAGAAATTGAATTGAATTGTTCCCTTCAAAATCATTGAGCTGAATCCAGTGATGATTTTGTTATGCCGTCAGTTAGGTAGAACAGTTGCCAGTGGTTTATTTTAATTTCTATAATTTAAATTGTTTTTTTTTTTTACTTTACTTCATTTACATTGCTCTCGAATAAAAAAGCAACAAGAAATATGACCGAGATATTTGTATCATTTTAAAAGAGTGCTTATACTATAGCTTTTTGCACATTCTTCTTCATAGAGATCTACGCTTTGGAATGTGCAATCCATGTCATTTTTTTACGGGCTTCTTCACTATTCAAAATTAAATGGTTTTGATTGACTGAACGAAATGTTTGTGTGTTAAGTTGATTATATTTTCGTAATTTAAACTTAATATTAAGTATAACATAATGAAAGCAAAATAATGTTAATGTAGACATTTTAACAAGGTGAATCGAAATATGTGATTAAACATTTTCTACACATCTCGTTGCAATTCCCATATATAAGAGTATAGAAGAAAGCTGAAAAATATATTCTCTGAAAAAAAATACCTATAATAAATTCTTTTTGACATCAGAACATCACGGCGGAGCCAGGTAAAATCTTAGACTTACCTTATATACGGGATGTTGGCAGGAATGTGGTACTTGGAGCCAGGATCGAAGTCCAGCTCTGATCGAAGTACTGGAGGCTTGATGCCCTGGTACTGCTCCCTATGGAAACAGAAACTGTTTAGAAAAGAATTGCAGAAAGAAAAAGAAATTAGTATTTTATAGTAGACAAAAAAAGACAAGGTTGTTATGTTAAAGATAATGATGTAGTTATCAACTGAATATTTATACAATATCTCAATTTATACAACTGTACAATAACGGTATAATTTTCATTATTGACTTAGCATAACATAAACTCAGCCTTGTAATATTCCAACCCCTGGGACTCGGGCCTTTTCTCTAGAATAAGAAATGGGCCGTAGTTCAACACGTGGCCCCAGTGCGAATTGATAGACGTCGCATGTCTACGAATTTTTGGTGTTAGAACATGCCAATGTTCTCACGATGTTTTCTTTCACCGTTTTAAGAACACAGGCGTTTAAATAAATTACACAAAGTAATGCGCCTGGGTTTAAATCTGAACCTAACTTATAAATCAAGGCAGTTACCACAAGACCATCACTGCTCTTTTAATAATGATTTACTTAAATTTTGTGCACAGCAGTGGTGTTAGGCACACCTTAATTAGAATTAAATTAATCATTTTATTACTCCTAAAGGAATTATATATTTTTTTAATGACTGCGATCACCAATGCTTGACTGCGATCCCACTTGATGGTAAGCAGTGATGCAATTGTTGACGGTAAATTGCTCTAGTTTATTAAGAGCCTATTCACTCTAGCCTTGAAGACACCTAAATTATAATTGGATGGGAAGACTGCAGTGAGCAAATTGTTCCAATCCCTCGATATATGTGGTATAAACGATCAGGCGAAACAACATAAGGGTGGAACACTTGCCGTACGTGTGCTTGTCAAAAAGTAATGGCAGAATCAAGTCATGTAATTCCTGCGCACACTCATAATTTCGTTCCATTGGTTTGATCGGCCCATTCAATCAGATTTTTTCCTAAGCTTTACATCGAAGGTACCTGCTTATTTGCAACTCACATAGATACATTAAAACTGTGTAATATCGACATAAGTGTGTTATTAAAAGAAATTAGGCCAATTGGTTATACACAAGATTTTGAACTTACATAATGTCAGAAATGCATTCTGTAACCTAGTACGGTTAAGGTAGAGGGTATAGTGATGGGAGATTGCGAATTTTAATTTTATATTTTAGCTTTTAAGCTGCCGTTTGAAAAAGTTTCATCTATAGCAGTAATTGCAGGAGGGGCCCATCTGGGTCGAAGCCTACCGGGGTCGGGGTTATCCGAAAGGAAACTAGACCCCCGGTATGAAGGCTGGAAGGAACGGCGCGGGGTTTTTAGTCAGTAAGACTCTGACACTGTCTCCCACTTCACCCAAGAGCGGGTTTCGTCAATGATGATATTCCCCGTCGACAGGAAAAAAAAATCTATAGCAGTAATTGTTATTTTTATGCTTAACTATGAACATAAATATTGACTGTTTTCTTAAAAAATAAGGTATGTGAAGTCTGTGTAAAGTTCTTATTACTATTTTCTTTTTCCTATCAAGAACTTCTCAAAGAGATTTTTAGAAAGAGAATAAAGGTAGAACTACATTGGGCACACGTGAGTCATATACTCCGATCTTTACGCGTCTGTCTCCATACATTTTATAAGGCAACTAGACTTATAGAGCTACATTAGATCCACGCCACACGACGCCACGCGACGTGGTTCTAAGTACAAATCAGGCGTAGCTCACGTGTGCATTGGTCTAATGTAGTTCCCGTTTTACAGTAATTAAAAAATTGACTTTTAATCAATCTCGCTACCGCTTATACTTTGTATCCCAACAACTCTTGCTTTCATCGGAGATATGAACCCGTTACCGAGTCAAGGCCGACAGATGACCGCAATCCCATCACGGCGCCGGTGTGGACCACTTCATTTGTGTTCTTGCAACCAGTAGCAATCTCGAGCTATGGTGCTTTTTTTTTGCTTTGCGAAATTTGATTGTTTTATTGAGCTATGTTGGCTAAAGCGTTGTTTAGATAGTTAAGCAATAAATAGAGACAAAAAAAAATTCTAGAACTGTACTTCTAAAAGTCCTATGTATGTAGTTGTATCCTTTTTTTCGTTGGTAATTCACATTAATATACAGGTGACAGTTTGTGAGTGAGTTATCTACTTTTTCACTCACGAACGGCTGAACAGATTTCTGGTATGTTAGTTTTTGTTAACTAGATATAATATAATTACTTTAAATACCTATATACAGGGTAAACAATGGTCGGTTAGCCGATAAAGCAATATACAATTATATTTTCACCCCTAAACCGATTATCCAATTTTGAATCGGTTTAGGGGTATTTATTTTATTTTTATTTAATAAAAATAAAAAACCTACGGTAATTACAACTAAATAAAATCAAACTAAAATATGGCATCAAAAACTCTTTTACGTCGCTGTCGACTGGTAATGTGCCGTGACTGGCGGCATTGCCACGCTGTATGGCAATGCTTATCCTCTGTCCAAGGTAAAATCCAGCCCTTGAATCAGTCGAAGTGTCAACTAGACGTTTCGACAGATCTTTATACAACTTGTGAGCACTCGGACCCCATGATCCGAGAGTTTCATTTTTATTTTGAAGAATTTTTGCGAAGTGACAGTTTGGTCTTCGGAGAAAATCATGCAACAATTTTTATACTAGGACTATGAACTTTTGATACAATTTCCGAGCAAAGTCGCTGTCAGAAACTAATGCATTATACTTTACTATTTTGACCTAGAATATTCCCGTATTCACATATTCTAACTGTTCATCGGACCGTTGATATTATGTCATGAAGTTGCGTGCGTTAACTGAATTATCTAATGGATAATGAGCAAGTTAGTTAGTGGCGGTTGAAAAACTGTAATGCATTATGGAGCATGTGTGAAGTGATTTAATCTTTTATTGTTTGTGAGTTGTTGCGTTTAAGAGTTCTGGGGCCTTACCATAACGTTTTAAAACATCAGACGTAAGAGCAAGAAAGAAGCATGGAGCTGTGCACTCCATATAGCTCCGTACCCCTAGCTAAGTTGATAATGTGCAATCGTTAACTCAAGTAGAAAACTTAAAATATACGGGAATGACGTCATCTCAACGCTCAGTCCGGTGGTCAGAACAAAAGCATTGGGGGCGTGGCAAACTCGAAGCGTTCAACGCAAGAGAAACGGTTGTCACTTGGCTAGGGAGGCTGTTATTTTGACAGTGCAGTTTAGGTCGTCAAATGGATTGCAATAAAAGTGTGATGGACTCTTTTAAGCACAGTTGTATATGTGTCTGTTGTTTGAGATAATGGGATGCTTGATCAAAGTTTGGGAGCTGAATGAAATGATTTTGCACTAATATAGCAATGAGTGATGATGTACCACCAATTTTTTTTAATCTTTGTTTTTTAGTATACCTAATCTACACTCGTTTTGGCTAACCAGGAATTCAGGAAACATAACTATGCCTGTTATTTTTGCCTGTCACTATGTCTTTGTTCTTGTTTATTAGTCTACATTTTAAGAAAACTGATACTAACAATAATTTTTAACTAGACACCATTATGACATACAAACACAACAACAAAACACACAACACAACAAAATGTACAAGCAAAATTTTTGATGTGGAAATGTTCCAGACTTTTTTCATAACTTTCTTTCATTCCACATTACAATCATAGTAGCTATAACCTATGGGGCATTTGATCTTTCGAATACCGTAATCAAAGACACAATAGGAAGACAATGAGAGAGCGAACGCCGGCGTTTTCTAGGAGTTTAATGAATTTAAGTTAAGACTTCAAGAGTGAACAAGCTTCTTCTAGACAAGTGTGCTCCATCGTCACACCATCGCTTACCATCAGGTTAGACCGAGATCAAACGCAAACTTAACAATTGCTTTATATAAAATACTAGCTTTTGCCCGCGGCTTCGCTCGCGTTAAATCTGGGGTAACACGGTTCTCCTGGGAAGTGAGAGGGTTAGAAAGAAACAAAAAATAGCTTATATCACTCTCCATCTCTTTAACTATATCCATTTAAAAAATCACGTCTATTCGTCAAACAGACACACACACTTTCCTATTGTGTAGATTACTAGCTTTTACCCGCGGCTTCGCCCGCGTTTATTAGCCTATGTCCGTCTCCAGGGTCCCTACTATCTCTGTATCAAAATTCGTCAAAATCGGTTTTGCCATTTAGGCGTGAAGACGTAACAAACAAACTCACTTTCGCTTTTATAATATTAGTAAGGATTTTCTATAGCTAAAGGAGACGGTATTTCATACTATTTCTATATTCTATTCCCCTTTGATTCTCACGCAACAATTCAACTGACTTCGGTTCTGCATTCTAGCTTCTCACAGTAACAAAATCTAGACCACTTAGATTCGGAATGTGAGTAACCTACTACATAATATTGTATGAAGATAGTCAAGATAACCAGTGTGCTCTGTGGTGTTGTAACAGCCAGCTGAGGGTGACCGTTACTCAACTTGGTGAACAGCGGTTACTTGCGTACGATCTCACACCTCATTATATGTTATGGAATGTAAAGATTATAATCTGATCGTATTGTGAAATAATATTGATTTATTTAGTTTTGAGGATTTTTAATTATAAACTTTAAAGGGTTCAAGTACGAGAATATAAAATTAACGTAAACTATAGCTGAGGAAAATGGTTTCCTTTAATTAATGAGTGCTAATTAAAAAGATTTCTATTTAATAACATAGTTCGCCTTTAAAAATCTACATTACCTGCAAAATTACTAAGTCACCCACAATTAACAAGCGTCTGAAAGGTTATTACCTTTCTGTGTGGTTATAAAAAAATAACCACAAAGGCTAAGGCAGGAGCAGCGCGGAGTTTACGCCTTATTTTTTTAACCTAACCTGTCCGTGTTGGTATGCCCTACAATTCTACAATTCCAAGCTACGCTCACTCTTGTACTAGGTATATTTTTTTGGTGTTGTAAAAAGACGAATAAGTTTATTCGAGACTCTCCCATTTTTCTGTTGCTTAGTTTTTATAAAATGAAAAGTTTGATAATGTGGCCAATAAAGAAATATGTGACTTGACTATTTATCTTTATCAATGCATCTCCAAATGTATTTTATTTCATTTAATTTAGGATATAACGTTCTATTTTTATTAAAACATTTTTTGAACGCTGACAGTTTGCGATGTAGTTTGTATTTTATTTATATTTTAGCAAATAGACGATTTGTTTTATCCATATGTTTAGTTATTTTCTCCACTTGACTCAATCACTTTCATAACTTGATATATTTAGATCAAATAGTCAATTAAAGTGGAGAAATTTCCTTCGAAAAGATTTAAAATATAGGACTTTACATTTCAAAAGTTACCAACCTGAGTCTCCACCAGTGACAGTTATACTGTTCTTTCCTGACGTCTCCAGTGAATACATCCCACCGCCACTTGTCCATCACCAGCGCGAATGGCAGGAAGGCCAGCTTATCCATAGCCTGGGTGAAGAGGTAGTTGATGTCGTGAGCTGTGTCATCCACGGAACGTTGAACCAGGCCCAGGGTTTGTAGGTGGCGAGGTGAGGAGACTGAGAGGGCGATTGTTTCACCTATGGCTTCGTGGAAACCTGTTGGAGAAAGGATTGTGATAAGTTTTCATGAAAAAAAAACACTAAATAAATATATGGCGTTATGACATTAAAATCGATACATGCATATTTTCATATAACTATTACCATATAGATTCTAGAAAATTTTGATTCATCTAGGTATGCCTGTAGCGAATACAGCTGCGTATACTGCCAAAAAAATATGTAGCGACATCTATGACGCCTTATAAGAACTACGACGAAAAATACAAAATCCTGCATCGCGCAATCAAAGTTCTCCGCGTGATTTGAACATATACGACAGCCCGACAACAACTATCGGGCAGTCGCCCACCAGACTATAACACCCTGTCTGGTCGGAGGATCCTCCCTTTTCAATTGAAGTTTGTGGGACTTTACTCACTCCGCTTACCTCCAAAAATATATTGTGACTTTAGTGCAAATGGTTTTTACGTTATGTTTACCGCGTCCGGCTTTCTGATTGGTAGAGAACTTGGAGCGGGCCAATCAAAGCATCGGACGTCATAAATGTAAAAAGGTAAAATCAACTCGCCCTTGGCTTTTTGATGCATTGTATTCAAAACCTTGCAGGCTTTAAAACTCGCTTTATAGTACAATCTGCGCATCACAACATCCAAACTACTTGTGTTTTCGTATGACAACCGGAGTTACAGCTAACTGACACACGGAGGAGACAGTACCATCATTGTATTACCTATCTAACAAGATTATAAAACTTCCACCATCACCGTCCGATCAAAAACCAAGAGCCCTTAGCAAAAAGAAATCTCCAATTACTTCTCCAACTGGTGCGTTACTTTCTTTCGCTCAACACCGTGAAGATATAATTCTTTGATTGTTCTAGACGTTCCTAATAAGTTTGGCAACAAAGGTCTTTAATGGAACAATTGTATCTCGCTGTTCTGCAACCCGGTTGTAAACAATATGTCTGATGAAACAATGATTGTATGGAAGCTTGTAACTTGAAATGTATGAACCAATTAACTAAAACTTATGATCTGTAATTAGAGAAAGGGACATTTAGATATTATTATTATGTTGAAATATCACAAATCTAGTCCTACAGAAGTACAAACGGCCTTCGGAATAGAATGGTCATTGATAGAAAGAGTTATGTTTATTGAGCACACTGCGTTAATTGATGATTCTGATTAGTTGCGTTATTTGACATAGGTTCACTCTAATTCTGTAATCTGATTCTTAAAGTCTGTTTTTCATAGATCTGAAAAACCGTAGACCGATTGGTGCACGGGATTTTTCTAAACAATTATTGAGGCCCTATGTTTTGTTTAGGTTAGAAATCTTTCAATGAACAGGGCCTCAAGTCTGCTATTACAATAGTGTCAGAATGGTCTATCATTGACTTCATAATTGTTGATTTTGACAAGTTTTGGTAATCTACTAATATAATGGCGTCATAATGACTTTCCAATGGTCAACCACTGTCACTTCATTGAAAGAAGTGGCTTAAAATGGTAATCTCGTACGTACATAATGAGACATGAATATCTGAAGTATGCGGTAATTTGCAATTTTTACAGTTGTTTTGATCAGTGACCTACCATTAGAACGTTATTGTGCAGTTTTTGGTTTTAATAAGCTCGATATTGTCATTCTACCACCACTCTATTACAAGACCATTGACCGATCAATGATCGACCATTATGATTTAGCAGATTACGAATTTTAAGCAAAATGACAATGGGATCGTGTTGGAATGACGAATTTATAAAAACCAGCAGACTCAGGCCCCTGGTCATTCCCGTATCAGAATTTTACTGACAAAAACCCACTTCTAGTTCCTTCGTTGCCTTTCATTACTGAGCCGGGCTTTCGTTTCAGAAGCGAATGGCCCCAGTAGGCTTCGACCTTGCTGGACCGTTACGATTTTCTGACATCTCCTTGAGGCGCGCGTGAAACACTGCTCGCCGTCGACGACATGTGCTCGATCTGGACGGTTACCGGGCGACTGAACGGCGTGTTACTTATTGCTCGCCTTCCGTAAGCACTGTCGCTATAAAACGCAAAAAATAACTAAAGGAAGGTCAGCTCTGTCTCGCTCCGCCCAGTGCCGAATAAGTTATTTCATGATTTCTCACTTCAAAAAGTAATAGATGTTCCAAATTAATATAACATCCATGTCGCGAAGCCTATAAAAGTACATTCAGTCAAAAAAGTATCGGGAATGGATGATTTGTTTATGGTTCCAAATTCAAAATTTTGTTTTTTTGTAGTTGTTAGATTGGCACAACTGTTTTCCATTTTGGCACGGAGTTTGAGTTGCATCTATTATTTATATTAAATACAGTGCTGGTTTTAGTAATATCATATATAGTGTGTTTTGCGAATTTCATAATGGACAAAAATATCGAACAAAGAGTTTGTCTTAAATTTTGCATCGCCAATGGAATTTCGTGTTCGGAGTCACTGAAAATGTTACAGAAGGCTTACGGTGAATCGACTTTATCAAAAACTCGTGCTTATGAGTGGTTCAAAGCGTTCAAAAGCGGTCGAGATGTGATGGAAGATTTGCCTCGCTCTGGTAGGCCGTCAACGTCTGCAACTGAAGTTAACATCGCAAAAGTGAAGGAAATAGTGACTGAAAATCCCCATTCAACTCTGAGAGAGATAGCCGCCGAACTTTCTGTATCTCTCGAGTCGATCCGTACCATTTTAACTAATCATTTGGGTATGAAACATGTTGCTGCTTGGCTAGTCCCAAAAGATCTGAATTTTCTCCAAAAACTCAATCGCATGAAAGTCGCTGAGGACATGCTAGAACGAGTCAGTTCGGACCCAACATTCATGAAACGCATTGTTACTGGTGACGAGACGTGGGTTTACGAGTTTGACATGCAAACTAGTCAACAAGCTTCGGAGTGGCGCCTTCCAACTGATCCGAAACCGAAAAAACCACGCCAAAGTCGATCAAAAGTCAAAGTCATGTTGACTGTTTTCTTTGACTATCGCGGTGTTGTGCACTCTGAATTCTTACCGGAAGGTCTAACGGCAAATAAAGAATATTATTTGAGCGTTATGCGGCGTTTTTCGACGAAAAAGGGCAGATTTGTGGAAAGAAAATTCTTGGATTTTGCACGACGACAATGCGCCTTCGCACAAGGCTATCATTGTGAACGAATTTTTGACCAAACACTCAACAAATACCATCCAGCAACCACCATATTCACCAGATATGGCTCCTGCTGACTTTTTTCTTTTTCCTAAACTCAAATTACCACTTCGTGGCACCCGTTTTCAATCGATAGAAGACATAAAGGAGAATTCGCGGCGAGAACTGAACTCAATTCAGGAAGCAGCGATTAAAAAATGTTTTGATGAATGGATTATTCGTTGGCGCAAGTGTATCGTTTCTAAAGGAGCATACTTTGAAGGTGATAAAATAAATTTGGATGAATAACAGACATTTTGTGTATTATTGATCTTTTCCCGGTACTTTCTTGACAGAGTAGTATATCTTAATATTTAAATATGTGTATATTTGATGGTGGATGTAAGATTTCATATAGGTTCTCTTTTTCTCTTGTTTTACACGTGGTTTACACTTCTTTTAATTTCTCATTTTGCAACTCTATTGGAATAAATTTCTTCAAAATAAGCAGTTCCTCTACACTAATATTGATATCGGAACCGGTACGATAAACGGGCACACTAAAATAATTGTTTAGCAAAATCAGCCTTTTAATGATCCCACTGCTGGGCCTCAGGCCTCTCAGCTGTAATCTACCACGCGTGCCCAGTGCGAGTTAATAAATGTCACATGTCTTCAATTGTTTCATTCGAATTAACTTGAGACTAGTATTTCCCTAGCATCAAAACAATGGAACACTACGACTTTATAATATTGATGATCTATAAATTTGTTTTTATCTACCATTATTTCTCTGAATACACAAAAATAATGTAATAAATTAAAATCAAATACAAGATCATGAACTTATATTTGCCAATACACACAGCTAACTATTGATTAATTGCTTCTTAATTAAGATTAATTTATTACTACACATTGATTACTAGGCTTTCGATGAAATTTTGCATATCCAAACCACTAAATTATTTCAATTTACATTTCAATTAAACTGAACCAGGTATTTGATATACCTACAGTATCAGATTCTAAACAGGAAATAACAGCTCCGAGGGAAAGTGATATTGTAACAAAAACGGACCGGAATAGTTCCTGCAAAATATCATAGATACCTTACCTAATATGTTCGTTTAATGTGTCAATATCGTTACGTCACTGTTACTTGGAACTGGTACTGGAATGCAGTAACTAGCCCTTGTTAACAAGCCGTTCCTATGGTCTAGAAGGATCGAAGTTCTCATCTTCGTATTCAGTCTTGTTTTTTACAGTTTGTGGTCAAAGTGTCGGAAAATAAAGCGCTGGAGAAAAATACTAGGGTCTCGTCTCTTGGATCGAGTTTCGAACAAACGCCTCCATTCTTGAGGAACTGGGCATCAGGGAGCGCTTGTCTACGCTGATAAAGTCAAAGTCAAAGTCAAGTCAAAAACGTTTATTTCAAATAGACCAAATTACTGGCACTTTCGAATTGTCAAAATGTCGGTCAGTCAAACAAACAAGTAAAGCTAAAATGCAGATATTTGCCGACGTGGAAGTTACTCTATCAAAAGCCTTGTTATACAAGGAAAGATGGACGGAACGAGGCCACGTGGGAGATCACCGATGGACTGACCAGATCAAAGCGGCTGTTGGCGGTCCATTGAACGAGTGGACTGCCAGCAAAAGTGGTGGAAAGTCCAGCGTCGTACCCTGACAGCTTGTAGTGGTACTCAAGGCCCAACAGCTCAACCATTACAACTCAAAAAACTACGAAACAGGGCTGACATTTTTATTGATTGAAACATATTGTTATTCTGTAAGAAAACATTTTTTCTTTTTTCGCAACGCTATCGCTGAAGCTGTGATAGCATGACGAGTGACAGGACAGAATGGAAGAAAAAAACGTGTTGCGCCGCAAATAAAACGGGACAAGGGCAGGAAGATGATGATATCACTGTGTTACCTTTTTAATTCATGAATCCCCAAGCGACCACCGGTGGCCGCGCATCTATTGTCTTACTATTGTGTCTCTAATTGACGGTATCTGAAGGGTTAAAAGAAAGTATTGTATCACTTACGCACACTAACCCAATGTGGTGAATATAATATTAACCCTTCAGATACCGTCAATTAGAGACACAATAGTAAGACAATAGATGCGCGGCCACCGGTGGTCGCTTGGGGATTCATGAATTAATGTTGAGATGCGCGCACAATATTGCAGTTTGTTAGATATTTTTTCTGTAACTACCCACTTATATGTTAACATATTTTCTACTAACGGACTACACCAATCGGCTTACTGTATTCTTAGCTAAAATAGTATAAATTTGTATTTTCTCAGCAGATACGTTATGCAAATGTTTTGAGAATAATAATTGTCTAACTAAAATGTACCTACCCCTTTTAAAATTATATTATTATTATAGCACGTAATAATAATATAATTTATTTGCTTCTTCACAAACAAATAGATAAACAATCGCTTTTAACGATAAGACTTCCCATTGTGACACCCTAGTAATTTTAATCCTATTTTATTTAAAATATTATTTCAGAGAAGAGGCCTGAAGCTGGGTTTCAGGCCTCTTCTATGAAATAATATTTTGAAGTGGGAACATTAATTCATGAATCCCCAAGCGACCACCGGTTTTTTTTTTTTTTTTTTTTCTCGACGGGGAAAATCATCTTTGACGAAACCCGCTCTTGGGTGGAGCGGGAGACAGTGTCAGACTCTTACTGACTAAAAACCCCGCGCCGTTCCTTCTAGCCTTCATACCGGGGCACGAGCTCCCTTTCGGACAACCCTGTCCCCAGTAGGCTTCGACCCAGCTGGGCAGGGGCCCAGCTGGGTCGAAGCCTACTGGGGACATATAGCAGGAGGGCCTGCTGCTGACAACTCCTTGAGGCGCGCGGGAACAGTGCGCGCCGTCGACGTCTTAGACTCGGTCCATTACCGGACCATCGGACAGCGAGCTACCCATAGCTCGCCGTCCGCGAGCCTGCGTCTACGGTGGCCGGAAATCGGGATCGGAATCCCGGCGACGGCGGCGAGGGCGCCGTTGCCTGATGCGGTCGGCCTCCTCCTTTGCAAGCATTACTGCTTCGCAGAAGGAGGCGACCGCCTGCCATTCCTCCTCGCTCCGGACCATGGCCTCAACCAGGGCCCGGCGTGAGAGGTCTCTGCCGCCGATCGCCCCCACGAGGGCACGGCGATGCTCCGCCCAGGCAGAGCACACCTCGACGGTGTGCTCCACCGTGTCCTCCGGTCGTTGCGCACAGTGGCGACACCCGGGCGTCTCTTCCGCCTGAATCCGATGCAGGAACCTCCCGAACTTGCCATGTCCGGTGAGGACCTGCGTCATGCGGAAGGTAAGGACGCCGTGAGGTCTTTCCAGCCACGCCTCAAAGAGGGGACTTACCGCCATAATCGTGGCGTGCCCAAAGCGACCACCGGTGGCCGCGCATCTATTGTCTTACTATTGTGTCTCTAATTGACGGTATCTGAAGGGTTAAGAGGCTGATCGTGCAATTATAATGCTATATGCTAAAGAATATATCTATCTATAAATAGTTAACTAAACATGTTTGGTACATAAACCGTCTCCACAATAAATGCTTACATACACTTACTTAATCCGACAAGATACAAAACGGTAAAAATCCCACGCATGCGTACAAACAATGTGCTCTAGTCTGTACCTGCGCGATCAGCATGCGCGCATCGTCCCAATATGGGTGACTTCCGACTGTCGGGTAATGGAGAGGCTATGTAACACAACTGCTTTGGTAACTGATACGACGGATTGAAGATGTCCTTGTTTACATCTACTTGAGCGAGATTTACCAAAGAAGGAAATGTTTTTGCGAATTAAGTAACGTAAACTCTATTACTGGAATAATTAAAAATAATTATAAGAGTAAAAATGAAAAAAAAAGATTTTAGGGATTTTTTTATTAAAAATGAATACAATTTCTATAAAAAAAAAATTAAAAGAAAAGATTTTAGGGGTTTTTTTTTAGTAAAATTCAAAACAAAAAATAAATAAAGGTAAAAAATCTCAACACCTAATAAAAAAATTCTACGTAACAGAAACTACCTATATATTATACCAAAATGATTAGTATCCTTTTTATATAAAAGAAGGAAAGTGCATCAAATCATCTCAATCAATGGCTGATTGGCAAAACCACTGATGATACAAATGTATTAAAAATATTCTGAAACTAACTAACTTCAATTTTATGTATTGATTTGTCCCCTCGATCAAACTACAAACTAATCAATAACTTGTTGAATAACAAAAGAGATGCAAGCGGCTCCGCGGGCGAAGCGGGAGAAAGCCGCGCACGCGGATGTTAACCTGCTCCCGATTGATAAACTCGAGCGCAACGAAATGGCGGAAATAAAATCCAGTATTGGTTGTATTGGTGACTAGGTTTTTCCTGTGACTACGCTTTTTGTCTGATGTTTTAACTAACCTACCTAACTAACGGATATGTAAAAATGAAACAAAATACCTACCTATATGTGTGTAATTAATACACCACGAACTATCTGCGTATCTTTTCTCCTTCTCTATCTAACCTACCCATAGGTTGTCTGTAAAAAATCGCTTTTAGCAATAAGACCGCACACATTCTATTATTTTTAAGCTCCCACTGTATTTTTTATGGTGTATAATAAACAGAATACTTATCTATCTGAAATTAAGGAACAACCTGATCAATTTATTCTTTATGTAAAAAGAACTTGTTCTTTTGTCACAAATCGTTATATATTTTTTTATTTAAAAAAAGATTGAACAAATGTAAAATCCAAATCATAAAACAAAAATAAAACAAAATATGACGATCCTTTCTAGTGAATGATGTACACACTAAAACAAAAACGGACAGAACCAAACCAATCATCATATATTAAAACTTATCAAATATTTACAATCTAGTTAAAATCAAAATATGTTTTACGTAATTTGAAACTGACGACTGTAATTAAAACATAATTCACCGGTTTATATCCCACGTGCCATCTTAGGTAATAAGAATCGATAACTGTATAATATTTTGGTACAAACACAGTCATTTAGTTTCTACTCTCGAACTTGGCTCTAAAAACATATAAACTATACGTAATTCTTATGTTTACTATGATAAAAATATGTAACACACTTTCTACTTTTTACTTTTAAACTTTTGGATTTTAAGATGTGGCTACTAAAGTTCAGAAAATTTCGCAGAGTGTACTGTCTCGGGTTATTCTTATGTTTAGATTCAACTTACTGATCAATATAATAAGTAAGTGGAATATTATTATAGGTCTCCCCCAAGTGTCTCCACAACGACCGGTCTTGTTTGTGTCGCATCCATCGGAATCCTGCGATGGCCACCAGGTCATCGGTACAACTTGTGGAAAACCTTCCAATACTACGTCTTTCAGTATGCAGTCGCCAGTCTACCCCATCGGCCATCTGTTCTGTGAGCAATGTGCCATGCCTATTGCCACTAAAGTTTAGCTTCTTTGTATAATCAAATATTAAAGAGAAGAGAAAGTTTCCGGAGTCCTAGACTTCAAAACTGTTTTTATATATATATATATATATATATATATATATATATAATATGTACATATATAAGATGTTCAAATAAATACTTTCGAGTAGAAGGTACCTATACAATATACTGTCATCGACAAACGCCAGCATAAATCAATGCAAAACCATAACCACATAAATCATTTTACTAACTCAAAAGGAAAAAATGACAAATCATCTTTGTATAAATATAAATCAGCGTTGATCTTTAGAAAATCGTTGTCATAATAAATACGGAACCGTGACTTTTCAAACGAATCTGGTGCGGCGTGAACTTGACCCCGATGAGCGCTCGCGCAGTTAGCCGGACAAAAAAGTAAAGTTTTTGATGATACATTGATACTGGTGGAACTAGAAGTGACTTCAGCACCAGACAATGATAATATTAATCTAAAACAACTTTTTTTTTTTTTAATCCAAAGAAGAATAATTCATAAGCCTATTCTGTAAATATACATGACTATAATCCAACCCCATGAAACATTTGAAAAATATTGGAAAAAGAGAGATATAATATCATATGAGAAAATATAATATCTGATATATATAATATCTATAATATTCAAGGTGTCACACTTCAAGCTTTTGAAAAATAGATCCAATTGTATTCAATTATAGCCTAAAACGAAGAATTTGTTTTTTGTTTTAGGCTATAATTGAATACAATCAATCAGTAGTTTTAATATTTTTTATGCTTCATCATTTATTAGTATCAGATACTTAGACTTATATCCGTCTATACGCTAATTTAATTGCAGTCACCGGTGCCAGTTCCCTTTTTTTTCATACTTTTCATTTCAGTTTGCTTTAATCTCAATAGTCACCTCTTTTCCGTCTTTCACACAATTCGTTCATATTCATTTCTTTAGCGTTTCCTTCCCTTGAAATATTCATTCATAATCCACATTCATATTCAAAGTTTCCTTAATCAACATTCCATTTTAAGGTCTCTTCCATTTACCAAACGTCTGTGGTAGAAAACGCACGCGGTGAGATGCGCGTGCGTTGCATAATGTAGCTCCGTAATCGTTAGAATTAATTTCCGTGAATTTCCTACAGTGTCTACGACTTTTTAATGTGCATTTTTTTGTTATGGTCAACTCATTACTTTTAATTTATTTGTTTTTATTTCTTTCTAAAGTTAGACAAGAAAACAACAGATGTTTTTTGCTGCGAAGTATTCATTTCATGTTGTTTAAAGTAAGCTTAGCTTTGTTACTGAGGCGTTCAAGTGATACAGGAAACATAACCAGAACTGGAAAGGAGAGCAAAGTTGATTAGTGAAAACCCTTTGTAATCGTGCCGATGCAATCACCATAGAAAATGGGCCTATCATTTTCCAATAGTTTTCCAATGTGATCAAGCAATTTATAAGAAGGAATATCAAGAGGAGAGCTGGAAGCATCTTCTGGCAAGCGTCGAGCCTTCATTAAAGCGATTTATTAACCAATGGAGATGACAAGAATGCTCCCAATAATCCCAATAAAGCTATCTAAATATTTAAAGAATTTATTTTCAGCTACAAACTGGTAGAAAATGAATTTATTCTCGTCACTACCTCACGAGATCCATCCGTACGGGGCGTGCGTGTAACAATTTTGCGTCTATTCATACAATTTCCTAACACGCGCTGTGCCACATTTCGTATCTTCGTAACTACAGTTTAGATTTAATTATTATGTAATGTGTAACGCAGTCGCGTTTGTTATTTAACTATTGAAACGTTTTCGTGTTGGATAAATGTAAGGATTAAATAATAGTATGAAGCATCTTTGTTGAAAACGTTAACGAAGCAGACATGAATACAAAGGCAGTATAAGCGTAATCAGCCTTATGATATTCCTACTACGGGGCCTTAGACCTCCTGTATAGAAAAGGGCACGGGCCATTTCTAGCACTGGGACCAGTGCGGGTTGGTAGATATCGAATGGCTCTAAGATATGCCGGTCTCCTTCCAATGTTTTCGTTTAACGTTTTGAGAGCAGTGATAATACAATAAATTACACTGCAAAGTGCCTGCCTGGGTTTACCATTAGGGGGGTTAGCCATTTCAGATATTACACTGGCTTCACAATTTAAAAAAAATGAAACCTGTGGAGGTTGAATAAGTTGATGCCGTTAAAATTGGGCCGCTATCGCTTTGCTAGTTTTATATTATGCAAAATATCATGACATGAATTAAATATAGCCCACACACGTACGTAAAATTGTCATTACTCCTAAACCCCCAAGATATGTCTCAATTCGGACAACCTTACTAAGTTGAAACCAGGAAGTTACTTGGTATTTGCTGCTTCGAAAATCTTTGTAAGAAGGTGCTTCTACTGCAACTTTACTCCTGTGGTATATCTACAATATAGGCACAGTTTATTTTTAGGACAAAAGCAGCCTATCATCCTCAATTATAACATAGCTTTATATCACATTCTAGAAAATATCTCCTACTTATTCCTATTTTTATTCTATGATACTTGGGGTCGACACAACCCATAGTAATTTCTTCTTCCACATTTTCTTGTTAACCACTACTTTTTACTATTTCCCTTTTGCATTATATAATTTTTCTTTGACCTTTTCTATCCTTTTCCATCCATCTGAATTTATTTTAAAAGCCACATCATCAGACAGCTTTGCACAGTATTAGTTAGGACAAATCTGATGCGTCTGTTCTTAAAAGGTTTGTGAAAAGTACAGAAGGCATTAAAGATCTTCTCTCTAATAAAGTTGATGAACATAATCCTTATTTAGCTGACAGGTATCAACAACTAGCACAGCAGTCTTCACTAATCTAATTATGTGTCGTCATAGAAATGTAATTCAGTTCCCGTTCACTGTTGTAAGAGCTCGGAGTTTTCAGGGCTCAGTTATGAAGGTTTTACCCAAATCTACTGTGGTGTCTTTAATATTTAGTTTGTCGTATTCTGTTCAATATGGTGAGTAGATTTATCTTTCTTTTGCAATATCTTCCATCGCATTGATAGCAGAATGATATTTATTCAATTGTAGAACGTGAAAGTTATACCATTTTGGAGTTGGTTTACTAAGTCTATTAAATTACATACTTTTCATTTATTTCAACTACTTTTTCATATTCGAATTTTACGAGCATTTTACGAGCATTTTACTCACTCTTGATGCATTTGTTTTTCCATCATGCTCTTTCAAATTCTTTTTTCTTTTTCTAACAGTGTTCTGCATCAGCAAAGACATGTAGATAAAGTGCTTTTGGCACAAATTAAATCATTGCTTCAATTAGTACCTACAGCATTAATTACTATTCAGCAGCCATTGGTACTCGCTGCTTAATTATCTTCATTTAGCATTCGAAATATAACAGTAACTATAGCTTCGAGGTATTATGTATCTCTCAGTAACATAAGATAGTAATCTGATTGGTCATTTTATCCCCTAATGACCCTAATGATATATTTTCAAAAATACACGCCAATCTCATAATCATCTAAATGTAACATTTTGATTTCTTATGATAAAGTCATGTCCCAAATCCATTGAGTAGCAGGTCACAACGGTCACCCGACACGCGAACCCGTACAATGTACAACGAAATTGGATTACTGACCGCAACTGGGTGAACTTGACTCAAATTCTGCTGAAAGTAGAATGTATTTTTCGCTCCATCTACAAAATGCGGCCCCTTAATCATTAAGAAATCTTCTAGTATGCGTATGGTTTAGTTACCCTTGGTATTATTAAAAATTAAAAGGAAAGAAAAAAAACTTTTTTAAATGCGCTAAAAATAATTGAAATTAAATTTACTTTTAAAACTTTTAATATCAACGTATAAGTTAACTATGCATAGTCATTCAAACTAAACGTGTATGCAATATTTCCGCTAAATTGTTTTTTTTTATTCAAAATTGAGTTGCAAGATTCAACCCGAAAAAACGTAGTTGTATTCATATACACATTGCTAGTTAAATAAAAAATGTAAAATTGACTTTATAGCTCAGAAAAAAAGTGGATCAAAAGCGCTTCATTTACACTTCTTAGCTTAGCTTACTTTGATTACTGTTACAACAGAAAAAAAAGTTATATCAACCGATATCGTTATCAAGATTTATAGTGCGTTAATTATAAGGTATTGATTGGAAGCCCATGTTCAGTATAGGAAGTTCTGTTTATCGACTAAGAGTTTCTACTAATTCGCTTGTTCTATCATTTCAGCTTCTTCCATCCTATGCTACGACTGCAATAGCGCCTATGACCCTCGTTGCGGAGTGGAGTTTGATTCCTTCAGCCTGGGTATCGTTAACTGTTCTTTGAGGGACCCACCTGAACATTTGGAGCCTATTGAGCCGACTTTCTGTCGGTCTATCAAGATGGAGAGTGAGTGTTTATTAATGAGTATTTATGTATATATATAAAAACCAATGCAACTTTTCATTGTTATTTTATAACTCAAGAACGGACTCACCTATCCAAACCAAATTTTTAGGCTTTGTTCAGACTATTTAGTAGATGGTTTATGTGAAGTTTGGTAGGGTAGAGTAGGGTAGGGTAGGGTAGAGTAGTGTAGAGTAGTGTAGAGTAGTGTAGGGTAGAGTAGGGTAGAGTAGGGTAGAGTAGGGTAGAGTAGGGTAGAGTAGGGTAGAGTAGGGTAGAGTAGGGTAGAGTAGGGTAGAGTACGGTAGAGTAGGGTAGAGTAATGTAGGGTAGAATTGGGTATAGTAGGGTGGAGTAGGGAAGAGCGGGAGCGAAGCCGCGCGGGCAAAAGCTAGTGCAATATATTTCATAGGACATGATGACGTGATGACGTGACGTTGCTTGTCCTTGTCACTTGTGACATAAGTCACAAGTGACAAGGACAAGGACCTGCAAGGGACGTTTCTCCGAGTTTTAAATATATCAATAGCGGAGACTATAGTTCTGCTTCTAAAATTAAGACAACTTCTCTCCTTTTGTGAGTAGAATTAATTAGTAGCTAGTTACCATTGCAAGGGGATAGAGGCCGCGGAATTATAAAAGCGCATTATTATTGGCCGCTGTTACAAAGTGGCCAATCATCTTAGTGTTAATTTTGGAAAATTGTACTACTATCAATATGTCAGCTGATATTTGATTGCTGGTTTAATTAGGTATTATTATAACACAGTTTTAACGAAGATGGAAACTATGTGAAAACAAATATGCATATTCGGCAAATTGAGACAGAGTTATTTTTATCCTTATTCTGTATTTCTTAGCTAAAATACTACTAAGCAGTAACCTCCTAGACAACAAAAACTTTCAAAAATTAAAAAAGGCATGCGTATGTTTAAGAGAGCAATTTGAAGTTTTTTTTTTTATTATGACTGTAGTAACGCAGTACCAGTCACACAGACTTTATACAAATCTCAAACCACCAAGTGTTTCATACTCCACCACAACCTCTCTTGAATTGGTGACCTCGACGTGATTTAATCTATTTTATCATTTTTAGTCTATGTTCTTTTCCACAGTCTACGGGAAGGTTCGTGTGGTCCGTCAGTGTGGTTACCTAACTGATACCGATATCAAAGGCAAGTCCTGCCGGCGGGTCTCCGGAAACGGTGATGTCTTCGTCACATACTGCACATGTGACACAGATCTGTGCAACTCCGGAGTTGCCAAAATTCACCCAGAGATGGCGTTTGTGAGTGTGATGTTGTTTTTAGTTGTATGGTATTAGTGAAGGTAAAAGAATTAAATGGTGGTAGATTGTTGTTGTTTAAATTTTTGTGTTTTTTTTTTATTTCATGTTCTGGTTTGTCTATAAAAAAAATTGTCTCCTACAATTTAATATAGAATTTAGCTTTGGAAGGAAAATAAAACTTACAGAAGATTTTTTTAAATCTTTAGTCAATCAAGTTTATAAGGAGAATTGGGTGTAATTTTAACTCTCCATAATCTTTTAAGGTTTTGGGTTAGCTTGTAGACAAGAAGTTGAAAATTTGAATAGTCCACTGACCTGGGTTGGCACCATCTCTGAAGACCTTGGGCAGATTCCTGTATGCCAAGAAGTACTCGATGTGTGCCATCTCATGATGCGCCGTCACCAAGTCTTTCATGTCCACGTGTGTGCACATTTTAATCCTGAAAAAGATGGAATGTTTCTTTTATCTTACTTTGAATAAAAAAAACTATACAAAAACAAAAGTATTAAATTCGAAAGAACTATTTAGGGAAGCCTATGGCCAACAGTGGTCGTTTTTCGCCTATCGGATGATGACATTGAAAGACTGGAACAATTTGCCTGCTGCGGTCTTTCCGTCTGATTATAATTTAGATGTCTTGAAGGCTAGAGTGAATAGGCTCTTAATGAACTAGTAAAATTCACCATCAACCATTGCATCACTGCTTACCATCAGGTGGGGCTGCTGCCAAGCACTATGTTATTTTATAAAAACAAAAATATACACTAATATTATGAAGAGGTAAGGATTGTTTTTTGTTTGTAGATAATCTGTGGAAGATCCGGTCCAATTGCTAATTTCTTTTTGACCGATAGAAAGCTGCTTTATGTCTAAATAGCATAGACTGTATTTTAAGTGCGCAGGCGAAACCGCGGGCAAAATCTAGTAAAAATTATTGGATTTGACTTCAGAAAAGAGGTTTCAGATATACATGGTCATACTTTTATAGTCTGCTATTCCGCGATCCGAGGCATTTAACCTAATATCTAATATTTGCTTCGGTAAACAGCAAAGTTTTAAGCTGCTAGACTTTATTTGCGCTGTAGCGGCATCTATGACACCACATAAGAACTATACTTCAAAATTCTACATCGTAGATCAGCATCAACTACCGGACCAGACTTTATATCCATCTGGTCGAAGGATTCTCCCTTTTCAACAGAGGTTTGTGGGAATATGCTGTTAGATTTCTATCGGCAATTTAATTTTTTTTTTACAATTGGACCAGTACTTTCAGAGATTACCTCCTAGAAACAAAAAACAAACTTTACCTCTTTATAATATTAGTATAGAAGTATAGACAACCACTTTTCTGTGTATAAAAGTTTGAGTATCTACCTGTAGTCATGTCTATTACAAAAGTCCCATGCGGAAGGTTGGCAGTGGATGTGCCTGTCCGTGGGCTGCTGCAGCGCGCTTAGTGCCCAGAAGTCGTGAGGCATCGCCGACATGTTCATGGATACGAAGAACTCTTCAGCCAGTTGGAAGATTGTTAGAGGAGTGAAACCCTGGAACATGAGATATAGATATTGCAGCTCTTGCATGACAAATTTGACCTAAAGCTAGAAAATAAGACCAATATCAAGAATATATTATGAGTATACATGTGGATGGATAGATGGAAAAAGAGAGGGAGGAAAAAAAAAGAAGGATAGATTGTGTGAAGAATGATATAAAAGAAAAGAGAGTTAGTAAGCACAGAGGTCGCTGTTTGCTGCTTCTGATTATGCTGAAGAGGTGGCCAAGTTTTCTGACAAAGGGATATAGCTGAACACCCAAGTCCATTGCATATAAAAATGCGGGTTTTTATGTTACCTGCTGCACCATCTCCGGCGTAACATCGACGAGGGTCTTGCCCGGATAGGGCAGCGTGAAAGGCACGATGCCTGCCCAGCTCTGCCCCCACATATCGCCGAGGATGTGGGCAGGGATGGGAGCCGAGCGAGATATACGTTCAGGACCGTGCGCTTCGCGGAGACGACGGCGGACGTAGGCATGGAGAAGCTCGTAGAGGGGTTTGATCTGGAAGAAAATGTTTACAAATATTACTAAATATACCTACGTATCATTACAATAACGTTTTTACATCAAAAGGTGCATTAGAACTGTAGCCACTGTAACCAACTAGTTCTAGGAGTGTATCTTCATTCATCGGCCTCTAACGGAATTCTGACATGATAAGAAAAATTATTGATTTTAAAAAACTAATTTGTCCTCTATTAGTACGATTTCTGAAAGGATAATCAACTTCAGTTTCTAAAGAATTGTAAAACTGATCTTGGTTATCGAGTTCATCTGATTGAAAAAATAAGGACAATAATTAAAAACGATGCGGATTACTACATTTGGTTTTTGCTCGCCAAAAGTACTAGTTGACTAGATTATTTTAGAAGTTACGGAAAAACAAATTTACCTGCTCCCAAACTTCATCAACTTCTTGCCTCATGTTGGTAGTCTCATAAGGGAACATCCAGTAAGCCGAGGCGTCTGTGAAATCTGGAAAACACAGAATTACCATGTTAGTATATTGGAATATAAATAAAAACTTAACCGATTGGTGTGATCTGAATTTATAAAATGGCATCAGTTTCATTCGTAACAAACAAAGTGGTTTGCCATATTGCATGAGATGATGATAAAATTAAAATTGAATATCTCAAAAACTTCCTACTTCCTATCACGAAACAAAATACAACGCGAGCAGAACACGCATGTCTCTCAAACACATATTGCGCCTTTTGTTTTTCGCAGAGCATGTCGTACACTTGCTAAAGTAAGCTTATGTTTCGTTGCTCAAACATTTGTAGGCGCAGACCCAAAACAATTGGCAAGGGGCTAGACGAATTGTTTTTTTTTTTTAAATAACGTAGACACAGGATACTACTATATTGTACCCACAATAGAATCTACTAGTAATATCTCTAAGTCATCATCATCTTTTAACCGAAAGATGTCCACTGCTGTACATAGGCCATTCCCAAGTGTTGCCTCAACGAACGGTCCTGTACTTGTCGTATTCATTGAATACCCGCAACCCTCACCAGGTCATAGGTCCATCTGGTGGAAGGCCTAAAACTGACTACCTAATTAAAAAACATGGCTACTTACTATTCAACCTCGCCGCCTGATTAGTCAAGTCCACCAGCTGCTCATACAGGTCCCTGATCCTCCTGCCAGTATTCCTTCTCCACTCGGTCCAGATGTGCTGCAGCTCGTCCCAGTCTCTGGAGTGCGACATGATGAACTGGAGCTCGGGCTGCAGGTGGAGGCCGCACTTGAAGGGCTCGTTGTACGCGCATATCTCCGCTGTGTTGTAGACGGCTAGCATGTCGTTGATTATGCGGTTGTACTGGAAATTGAGAAGCAATACTTGTTAATATAAATATAGAATATGGTTACGTCTATACAAGTATAAGAAGTTCAATACAAACCACCCCTATTTCAAAGATGAAGGTCTAGTATTTTTTTACTGACATTTATCGAGGAATTAACTTTTTCATCATTTTGTAATAACAGATTTTTTTTTGCAACAGAAATCACTGCAGTGAATTTTTAGTTGTAAGTACCTACAGAAAATTAAAATGAGGAGTAGGTACCCATCTTCTGTATTTATAAAAGGCCATGTCTAGGCTCCGTCATTGACTCATCAACCCTCAGCCCAAACCCGCCCAGCACAGAGGTTTATGACGTAAAAATAAGAAAGCATTTTCCAAAATTTACCCCTTACCCCTTCATCATGATCATTTCAGCCGATATACGTCCACTGTTGGACATCGCCCCCCCCCCCCAATGAACAATCCTGTGCGTCTCGCATCCCTTAGGGCAAATAAAACGTGGCTCCATTTGTATAGCAAAACCTACTCTTACGCAGGTGAAGCCGCTGGTAGTGGCTATTTAATACAAACGAAATAGTAGAAACATTAGTGGAAAACAGACTTTTTCGCATAATGCGTGAGGCCGCAGCTTTATGCTGAGCGTTCGGCCGTTTTGCGCGAATGTGACGCATATCTTCCCAATCGATTGATGTTATGTTATGTATGCTAGTTTTAAGATTTCGTCTTATTTCGGCAAATAAACTGTTTCTTTCTTCTTCTTTCATTCACTGACTAAATTTCATAAATTCAGTGCTTACCTAACATTACTCATAATGCCTAGTTTGCCACTTGTACAGTCTTACGAGTAACATAAAATGAACATATAAACGAAGGTAGCCAGTGATGTATACTTACTCTGTCAAGCTGATCAGGTGGCAAGGCAGCTGGTCCGATGATGGACAGTAACCTCAGCTGCCTGAACGTGGCGAAGTCCCGAAGACCTCCTCGAGGTATCTGCTGAGCGGCCTCCCACAGACCACGCTGGAAGAGGGTGTAGCGTTGCTGGGCATCCAACTGTAACAGGTTAGATAAGATGACGTCACTTCATGTGGTTTGAAGATTGAAATGAATAAAATTGATTATATTCGGTACTACAAGTTCACATCCAGCCAATCCACATTATAGACTGTAGCGACATCTGTGTCATATATATGAACTACACCGTGATATCAAAGTTCTCCACGCAATTAGAACAAACACTTGTCCATAATTAAATATCAGGCAATTATCTGGGCTAGATACACTCGTCTGGTAGACTGGAACTTTACAATTGGTTCCGTCTACCTCTAAAAGATTTATTTTTACAAATGACAAGACGAGGGTAGTTTCCAGGGTCAAAATAACTACATTTTATTTAGTCCGTATTTTAGATTATTAAAAAAATATTGGACATGTATTTTTTTCTTTTTTGAAATAAACAAAAAATAACAAAGATATAGCCCATTAAAGTTACGTGTGACGTCACTACGTGCGAAAAAATGTACCACAGCATGACGTTCCTCTTTTTATCTTTTAGTTATTGTTGATTTAATTTACAAATAAAAAAATACGTGTCCCTTATTTTCGAATAGGTATGTATCTAAAAGACGGACTGAGTGCATTTTTTACGGCAACTAGCCTATAGAAGCACTGGAATACATTAAAGGTAAGGATATTCTGTGCTCTGATACTGGTTGAAAGATTCAGCGTTGGCCTGGAATGCAAAGGACAACTGAAGGAATACGGGTGAATTTTTAAACAGTAAAACTGACACTCTCTCTCGATCCATCCATGATGATTTTCCACTTAAAAAAAAAAATAACCTAAAATAAGTATAATCTGAAAATAGCCATAAAAGTTGTGAATGAGGTGTTAATTCATGAATCCTCAAGCGACCACCGGTGGCCGCGCATCTATTGTCTTACTATTGTGTCTCTAATTGACGGTATCTGAAGGGTTCATTATTTCCTGACACTTACAACCTAAGGATCTTTTAGTCACGAGTGAATGGGTTACTTCTAGACAACCGAGTTTCATCGTCGACCACATCGTCGTTTTCCATGAGCTGAGATATCAAAGTAAAAAAAAATACAAGACAGTGAACATTTCCACCTGATACAGTTGAAGTTTCGGATGGAAAAAAAAAACCTTCAAAACTATATCGCTATAGCGAAATAGTTGTTTTAGTATTTGCAGGCCTTGTCATGTTTACTTTGTAACGTAAAAGAGAAATCTCCATAATGGCATACTATTTTAACAGCCTGTCAAAACATAGTGAAACTATTCACTTTTCAATCTAAAACAAATACCCCAGTGTATGGTGTCATGGAAGATTGATGGTGGAATTTTAAAGCAGCCGGAGCCTTGTGAACTGCTGCCATCCTTTTGAGGTGTGTCAAAATGAATTTAAAAACGTTACAAGAGCTTCACATCAAAGAACTATGCTTCATTTAATGTTATACAATGGTACAAATATTGTAAGCGAAAGTTTGCAAGTTGGTTACTCCATCACGCTTAAACAGCTGAACAGATATAGATGAAATTTTAAATTGGCACACGGGTAAAACATGGTCTGAAAACATTGCCAGGACAAATCCTGGAATACCAAATAAAATGGGTGTAACTTGTTATAGTTATTCCGGGAGAATATGTTTCTTTGAGATAATTTTCAATTTTCATGTGGGCAAAGCTGCTAACAGAAGCTTGTATTAGTACTACTATTATTCTACTTCTACTACTTCTATACTAATATTATAAAGAAAAATGATTTTAGTTTTTAAATAACTAGTTTCTAAGCTAATACATTTTTGTATTTTTGTTTGTTATTCATAAACTTAAAAACTACTGGACCAATTTTAGGAATTTTTTCACCAGCTGAATTCTACCTTCTATTACACGCCCTTTTATGTAGACATTTTATTAAAGTCTCACTAAGTATTACTTATACCGTTCTTGATCGTGGTAGTTTCAATGACTTCTCTCCGCTCAAGGGTAGATCGAGAGGGCGTGTGAGATTTTTACTAACTAAACTCCACCTATGTTCCTTCAATGGCCCTTTGTGATCTAGAACCACGGGTTTCCCTTTTAGTAGCCCCTACGGTTTGGTTTCATTGAGGCATGCGTGGAAGTGGAAAACTACACCACCGTCGATGACCGGGACTCGATCTTTACAGGACGGTCGGACGGAGAACTACCCATTCCTCATCCCCAACCATGGAAATCTCCTACGGTATATTATACGGTATATATAAACATCATCCTACAAACAATTATACACTTCATTCTTATAGCCTAAAATAATCTACCTGCTTCTTGATTACCTTCGTCAATATAATTAAAATTTAATTAAAAATGACGTCATTCTACAATGACGGACAACAGAAAACAATGCTAAAGTGTAGTCTATTTTTTATAGCTGCAATTACTCTGGTGACTCAGGGGACATAGCGTGATGATATTGTGTTGTGTTATGAATCATGGTAATGTTGCTATCATAATAATTGATGGTGATTGTCATAAGGTGACATAATCATCGTTTTACTACTTTGATTCCAAACTGATTTCCTGTGATGTATATTATAAGTTCAGATCGTTTATGGTTCGGGGTGAAGAGGAATGACAGATGGCCGCCTACATCTGCTAGCTAAGGAGGCGGCCACACGCGCGACGGAACGGCCTAGAGCCAAGATCTAGACTTCGATTTCCAGCCACCGTTGTGAACGGCGTCAATAGGTAGCTCGCCGTCCGGAAATCCGGTAACCGTCCAGACCGAGCCCAAGTCGTCGATGGCGCGTAGTATTTCACGCGGTTCTCAAAGAGATATGAACAAAACCGTGGGAGCCCAGCAGGGTCGAAGCCTGCTAGGGCCATAGGTTCGCTTCTAAAGGAAAAACCTGAAACCCCGGAACGCAATACAACGAAGGAACAAAAGAGTGAGCTACAGTCAGTAAAAAGCTGACACTCTCTCCCACTCCGCCCTAGAGCGGGAGAAGTGTTTTCCACGTGTACCTCAATGGCAAAAAAATTTACGACACTTACTAGAACCGATGCTTGCTAGGGTTGAAGGATTATTCAAAAGAGTTATCGTGGCCCTGAAACGCAAAACGAAATTGAAAGAATACAGATGGTGTCGGGTGTAAAAGTGTTTGATTTAATAAATATATAATAAATAATGTACTACCGCGATCATTTCTGCCTGGTCACTAAAAAAAAAATCGCTTGAATCCTGCGGCGCAGCGCCAAACCAAACCCTTTGAAGTTTTCGTTTCGAGTGCAAGCAAAAATTAACTTAGCGATGGTCAGGCGGAAGTGTTTTTGATGGTAGGTATCCAATAAGAGATAGTGCGTTTAGAGCCCCTTATCGGTTTTTGACTTCAAGCTTCTGTGTGTGTGGCATTTTTATTTATTTATTTAAACTTCATGTACAATAGTGGTACAGAAGCGAACTTAATGCAACAAACCATTCTCTACCAGTCAACCTTATATATTATAAATATTTTACAAATTATACTGACTATTTATAATGACTATTTACAATATTTTGACATCGTATTATTAATCTTTTTCTTATTTTTTTATTATTGATTATTAATTTTTATTTATTGAAAATTGATTATGTTATTGATTATGTTATTGATTATTGACTATTATTTATTGATTTTTATATTATTAATTAGTTAGTGTTTATTGCTCTGGATTTACTTTGTGTTTACTGCTCTGGATTTACTTGGTGTTTATTTAATGTTGTAAATTAATTAATGTAAAACAAAATTCAAACACAATGCAAATTGTTATATGAATAAATAAATGAAAATGAAATGAAATACTGTGGTAGGTTTGCACAATAAACAAATAACAAATACTTTAAAGGGAAAAAAAAAAGTAAAATAAAATACATATTTGTGCTAAAATAATAAACAATACTACACTACACTACTACTACTACTATATGACTACTATACTATATTTTTCTTGTAGCTTATTGAACAAAATTAATAATACTTCGTAAATAAATATACATAAGCAGGCTCAGTGAAGATTCTGCATTCCAAGTTTCTGAGCCTAAAAAGTTCGTCACGGTTCACAAAATTATGTTCTCAGGTCAGCATTAATATAATCATAAAAACCCGGATGAACAGCAGTTAAACAATAATTTTGAATAATATTCGTATAATTAAAAACTGTGGATGTATCTTTGTTCACACTTTTTTCATCTGAACGTACATTATAAGGTTCTATTTATATGGACAAGTATTTCTGAGTAGATAGCTTAAAATTAACACAAGAGTTTTACCTTAAACATGATGATATAAACTAGTAAATATGAGGAAGAAACTGTATATATTAAATGCACTTAAAAAAAATAATTGTAAATACTTTTTGGCCATTCCGGCAAATAAAATGTTTTTCTTTCTTTCTATATAACAAATAGCACGTTACCTTCTGACGCCTAAGTGAAATAAATAATTTTGGATTTGAACCAAGAATTTCGAAAGTGGCATGGTCAGCCCCCCTAGCCAAGCTACAACCGTTTCGCTCGCGTCGAACGCTTAGAGTTGACCTTGCCGCCAATTCTTTTGTTCTGACCACGTGACTGAGCGTTGAGACGACGTCGTTCCCGTACATTTGGAGCTTTCTACTAGCGTTATCTATTGCAGATGAGTAACTTGGCTTGGGGTACTGATCTCCGAAATGTTAGCAGCTATCTCTGCTATCCAATCAAAAAGCTAAAGTAATAAAAGCTTAATTGGGTAACACCAAAAGATTAAGAGATGAGAGTGATTATAAGAGTGAGAAGAACTCCCATTGGTGTACCAAGAAACCCTCCTTTAAACTTCAATAACGCCGTTGAAAATTTAAATGGGAGTTTAAAGGAGAGGGCTTTTACATCACAGATAATATGAATGTTAAGGGACTTGTAAATAAAAAAAAAGAAAGAAAAAAAGTATAGATGCAGACTGCATTCAAAAATGAAATAAAGTATGTTTCTTTCTATGTTCTACTGTAGCCAACAGATAACTAGCTGCTGCAGGTGGCTTTGCCCGCGAAAATGCAGAAAATCGTATCCAAAGGAACATAGTACATACACATACATACACATAGTATTACTTTCCATTCCAGGTTACCTAGAAAAGTTTGCGGAATGCGACACGGCCGCCCATTGTGTGTGTTTTATACATAAGTTTTTCTTTTCTATGTTTCGTGTTGTAAGTACAATAAAGTACATAGATATAAAATAATATTCCCGGGATAAAAAGCTTTATTGCCATTCCAAGATATTTAGTACAAGATATGTTCTATCCAAGTACCAAGTTTCATCGAAATCCGTTTAGCCGTTCGAGCATGAAGAAGCAACAAACACACACACTTACAAACTTTCCTTTTATAATATTAATATGATATCATGACCTAAGTCTTCCTGTAAAAACTAGGGCATCCATCTGACCCTCAAGTTCAAGACCTCACATCAAATTTCGCAAATTTACGTGCTAATAACTCTAGTTTATACCGCGACCTTGTCCGCAGTATAGCGATCTAGTGTCATAAGTCCCTTAACAAAACGATTCGTTGAGTTACCTTGAGTTACTTTAGAGATCTAATCTTCGTTCTAGACTCAAGTTCAAGTTGTGTTTAACTTGTAATAGCAATTATTCGGTTGTTTAATTTCTGTTTAAATTTAATGGATTAAGTTAATCCTTACTAATATTATAAAAGCGAAAGTGAGTTTATTTGTTTGTTTGTTACGTCTTCACGCCTAAATGGTAAAACTGATTTTGATGAAACTTGGTACACGGATAGATCATGTCCTGGAATAGGACATAGTTTACTTTTTATCCCGGAAGTATGTTCCCTTGGGATAATTTTCTGCTATCACGCGGGCGAAGCCGCTGGGAGCAGCTAGTTAATAGTATATTTTTGTTAAGACGTGAAAATTTCATTGTTGTTTAAATATTATGTATTTGACTGTCTAATATAAACTAGTCTAGTCTGTCAAGACCCTTTATCTCAGGAACGCGTAGAGATGTCGAGTTAAAATTAAAATCATATACTCAGATGTGCAGTCCCTTGAAATTGTAAAAAAAAACATCTGAGTTACCCAAAAAAAAACATACAGCCGTTTATGTCTAAAAAAACGTATATTTCGACACTCTCAAGAGAATCAAAATTCATAGGGTACTTCCCATTAACCCAGAATCTCAAAATTTGGCATAAAGCCCTAAATATATGCCAAATTCCTTTCTTATAGCATAAGTATAGTAGTGAATCTGGAAACTGTAAGGTTGTTACGTAATAAAAACAAGATATTTTTTTTGCGGTTTCATAAAATCTTCCAGGCTTCATTCGGGAATTGAACTATTTACATACTTATGTAAGTTTGTACGAAACCCTCAGTGCGCGAGTCCGACTCACAGTTACCCAGTTTTCTCCTTCTTACCTCAAAAGGAGAAAACCGGGCTAATGTGAGTCAAAACCTAATAATGGTGGGAAGTCATCAAACAATTTGTCATGCTCTAGGTGGTGCGAAGAGTATTAGGTTTCTGTCATTTTACTGCTTGAAATCCTCCTGAATTCCTTCAGTTGCTCTTTGCGTTCCAAGGCTACGATAACTCTTTCGAAAAATCCCCTATCAAGCACAGGCCCTAATGAGCCCCATCGAAGTAGACATGCTGTGTAGACCCCAAATATAATATGTTTTTTTTTTGTTGGGATATACTCCAATTTTGGATTTGCCCAAAATCTGGAAGGAGCGAGAAGGTGTGCCAGAATTTTACTGACTTAACTCACACATGTTATCTTTGGCGGCCCTTTGCGTTCTAAGACCACGAGTTTCCTTTTCAAAAATCCGCGCGGCCCTAGCGAGAATAGGTCCTGCTAGCTCCCTACGGTTTGTTAATATATTTTTGAGGAGCGCGTGCGAATATAAACAAAAATACTTTTAACTGAAAGTAATCATACCAAAAGATTTCAAAATAGTTTTAATAAAAATTTTGATGAAATATAAGAACTTCAGCAAAGATATGTTCATTTTTATTATAATAAATTGCAAATTTTAAGGTAGGTAGGTATTGAAAGGTATTCTCACGTTCTTCAGTGAATATAAAAGGCAGGTTATTGTCCTTTCACATACACAGAATAAAAAAATGATTTAATGCTTTGGAAGATAAAATTGTTATACCGAGTAATTGACGAACATTTTGTTCAAGTATCAAGACCGAGTTGTTCTAACGCGATCGGCTCTATGATTGGTTAAGAGCTTGGGAGTACCAATCGGAGCGCCGCACGTCATAAACGCATCGATAGTACATAAAAAAAAATTAAAAAATCGCACTAAACACTAAAGTTGCTGTTGTAGTGCGAGTTGGATTAACTTATTCGATTGCATTATGGTAAACTTCAAACGTCAATTTGTACTAGAATAGGCTATAGTTGCCGTAAAAAAAATAATTAGTCCGTCTTTTAGATTATTCAATATAAGGCATACGTATTTTTTTATTGTTGTCTAATATTATGACTTTTGTTTTGATCAATTTCTGACTTCTCTGTGATGTTTTCGAAAAGGCACCTTTTATAGATCTTCCAAAGGAGCTTTTTTGATGTGGGAATGAGAGGCCGTGTCAGATTTTTACTGACTAAAACTCTCCTATGTTCTTCAGTTGCCCTTTGCATTTGAGGGCCCATGGCCATTAATTAAAACGTTTCCACAGCCTACTGCAAGTTTTTAACCGACTTTTAAAAAGGAGGAAGTTCTGAAAGTTATTATTTATTATTATTTTTGAAGAAAAGGGGCTATGCATCTCCCATAGTGTAGGAGATGTAGTCACTGCGACCTAAAAGATCTATTGTGACTCGCCACCTTGTTAGAGTAACTCTTTTAGCCGGGAGGCTTCCAGGAAGTCTAGAATACTCCTAGCTTTGAGAGTTTTAATCTCCTCCGGGCGAATAATGTGTCGACCCAGATGGATACTCCGTTTGTGGATAAGGGGCCCACATTCACACAACAGGTGCTTAGGCGTCTCCCTCTCCTGATTACAGTACCTGCAAACATCAGTGTCACTCAGTTTCATGTGAAAAAGGTGCCTGTTTAATTTGCAGTGGCCGGTTAAGACGCGGGCTATCGCACAGATGTTCGTCCTGCTAAGCTCAAGAAGCTCGGCAGTTCGTTTTTGTGAGCAGCCTTCTATAAGAGATTTGGCGTGTAGCAGTCCTGGTTGTAACAACCAGTGCTTTTTTGAATCGCCAAATAGGTTGCCCTTAAGGGTCTGCATGGCCTGGTTCTTTGAGATACCACAGAAAGGTTCTGGTCCTATCTGATGACCCTGAGCCCCAGTCCTTGCAAGTTCGTCGGCTTTTTCATTGCCAGTAATTCCAGAATGACCCGGTACCCATCTCAGAATAACTTTATTCCTTTGCCCCAGGTCATTTAGTTTGTTAACGCAGTCTTTTACCAGTTTCGAATTTATTGTATTCGAGTTCAAGGCGTTAAGAGCTGCCTGGCTATCTGAGTAAATCAGAATTAATTGATTTATGTAGTTTCGTTGACGGTTGGCTTCCGCACATTCTATAATGGCGTATACCTCCGCTTGGAATATGGTGGCATATTTACCCAGATTCAAGCTTTTGCTGAATTTCGGGCTAATGCCAAATATTCCACATCCTACATTCTCACCCATTTTGGATCCGTCTGTAAACCAGATCAGGCTTCCAGCCTTGCAAGTAATGAGGTTGCTTGCCCAATCCTCTCTGCTCGGCAGTTCCACTGTGTAATTTCTTGTGAAGCTACACTGTGGAAGCATGACGTCTGTTGTCATAGCTAGCTGATCGTGTTCAAGCACTGATTCGTGTAGCGATCTCAGTGCTTGAGAGCGCCAGTTTACTTTGCCAGTGCTGTTTATTCTATACATGCCCGCTTTCGCCTCCTTCGCAATTAATAGATGAAGTGGCGGAAGGTTAAGCAGGGCATTTAGAGCAGCTCCTGGGGTTGTAGACATGGCCCCTGTTGATATAATGCATGCAAGTCTCTGCAAACCATTAAGTTTGTTAATGACTGTCACTTGGGATGTTTTCCTCCACCATACTACGCAGGCATACGTTATTATCGGCCTAACTATAGCGGTGTACAACCACAGGGCGATTTTAGGGTTTAGGCCCCATTTCGTCCCTGCTAAGCGACAGCATATTCCTAAAGCTATTTTAGCCTTTTGAATCACATTATTAATGTGAGTGTTCCAGGTCAGTCTCTGGTCGATAGTTACGCCCAGGTACTTGACCTCATTGGAGAATGGTATGCGAGTCCCCTTTACAGTGGGCGTTACAAGTTTGTCCAACTTTCGCTTCCTATTAAAGGGGACAATCTAAAATATGGTCTAAATAAAATGTAGTTATTTTGACTTTGGAAACTACCCTATTGTTTAAGCGCCTTCTGAAGACAATAATAGGATTTTTTTTATAGGTATATAATTTTACATAAACCAACGTACACATTATCTCGATAGAGTACATTAACGCGCTAGAAAGCCAAATTAAAAAAGTAGTCAACTTTCAGAACCTCCTCCTTTTTGAAAGTCGGTTAAAAACTTGCGGTAGGTTGTGGAAACGTTTTAATTAATGGCGGTAGGCCCTAAAATGTAAATGGCAACTGAAGAACATAGGAGAGTTTTAGTCAGTAAAAATCTAACAGGGCCTCTCATTCCCACATCAGAAAAGTTCCTTTTAAAGATCTATAAAAGGTACCTTTTCGAACTCGTTACAGAGGCATACAAAGTCAGAAAATGATCAAAACAAAAGTCATAATTTTTTAGACAACTCAAAGATGTTATCGTCTTAATAGACCAATCCCACAAGTTTTATTTATAAAACAACTAGCCTGCACTTTAATTTACTTACAAAACAACTCGCTCATGGCACTTCAACAAAAAACAAAAAAAGTTGAACTTGACTCCAATTTGTCGGGAAAACTCGACAATTCAAACAAATAACTTCTTATTACCCAGCTATAGTAATAACAAATTCAGTTTCCCACGCCAGGGAACTGGTTTTGAACTTGAGACTATGTTTATGTGTTAATTATTCACTCATTATTATCGCACATTTTGCCTTGTCACGATCTTAACTTAATCGTATTAAAGAACTCAGTTTGTAGGTACGATATACATAAGTCTGTGTCTATTAATATGCACGTGTAAGAAAACATATGTAGGGCTCTTTTATAGTGTGAAGTATCATGAAAAACTAGTAAGAGACATATAAACAATAAGTAGTTTGTAGTTAGTCCAGTCGAAATTCTTAAATATTTATAAGGTATGTTATTGAGGATTTTCCAAATAAACCACAAAATGTTTCTCTGAAAATCAAAGATTTGTTTATTTAATACGTCTTTACTATATTACAACGTTTAACTATGACCATTACACCTATAACTTACCTGAAAATCAAAGAAACGACATTTAAAGTTTACTAGTATCGCCTCCTCAATTATATCCCTTTATTTTATCTTTTTACAATAGAATTTTTAACAATAAAATATGCAAAATAATCTAAACATCATCTGTCATTCAATCACACGTCACCCCGTTCCACAGAATATAAATTCCATTGACAACTTCAACGCGCGTAATGAAATGTCATTTCATTACATATTTTTCAATAAATAGACCATAGACACATATCTGTACTTAGGGGTAAAGCATACACATAAGTTAAAGAGTTTTTAGAATCGATCCATTATTTTTAAAGATTACCCCTCTATGCATAATCTTACAAATACCTATTTTTAATATTAATATACCTATACAATATAACTATACAACAAAACATTTTCAGAACTCTTTCACTTAAATCTGTGGTAAGTACAGTGCCAGCAAATAGTCGGTGCCCAGTAGGGCAATGCCACTGCAGTTTTTGAAAGACATACCGTTATCCTGGAACTCAAAGGGAAACTGTGTGGACTCGTGTGGATTTTAATTAGTAAAAGTCTGACACTACCTTTCGCTTAGCCTAAAGCGAGAGGAGTTATCTGATGATTTCCCACCTTAAAAAAAATGGACACAGTAACAGTTTTATCGCGAGCAATACATTTTAATAATGCTGATACTTGCACTTACGATGTTATGCATCGCGCTCCATTTGTAAATTACTTTAATACCAATAAATCCGTGTTACAGTAAACATCGTTTTACTTAATCTAATTTCCTAACTTGGGTCGCGGTACGGTACTCATAACATTTTAACATTAACAAACAAGGTGTAAGGCAACCACCGTATATCGCTGATAACAATATCTACCACACAGTTAATCAGCTGCATCCAATTAGATTAGTTGCCAACCCCACCATTGTTGGGAAAAGGGTGGGCAGATTAATTGACACGAAGTAAGTTGTTAGACTCATGAAAATCTCATATTGCTTTTTTATCGATTGGCTCGCGCTTGACCACTACCTCCTACCTCACCTGTTGGTAAGCGATGATGTGGTGACAATGGAGCACGCTTGCCTAGAATTGTCTATTGACCCTTGACTTAGGGACCTCCAGATTTAAGCTATCAGGAAACAGAGTCCGTTAGGAAATTCCCTCTTTAACTTTACTCGAAACGAATCTATTGCCAAAACGTTCTAAAGTGCTTTCTATGAGTGTGAGATGTCCATCCGTACGGATGGCGCATCGCCTTGTATCTGGTAATCCAAAAAGGGGAGGAGCTTGGCGGAATCGTACATCAGGTGATCCTATGAAGAGATAGACTCAGCAGAATCAAATTATGCAGTTCTGACGCACACACCCCGAATAGCAAACGGTAGAAAACCGACAGGCATAACTCAGCGTTGATTCTCATGACTGAAGCTTCGACTCGACGAGTGTATTATAGACGAAACTACTACCAACGAAACTCCTTACGGTTTAAACTGATATAAACTAATCATTTTCTCGTATCCTTTTCCTCAATTTTCTTCAACCAAAACCACCAGAAATCATCGTCACGTTGATTGCGAAACGCCACAGTATGGGAATGTCCTCTATCATTGACAATGGACACACGTTAACTTGTGTGAGAATTAATAGGCGTCTCATTATGCTGTGTGCTGGCGGCATTGAAGTGGCTACCGTAAGGCCTTAACTTTATCTTTGTTGTTAAGCTTCATCGCGTCTTTGTTTTTGGATTATATAATGGGGTTAATTAATTCTTTGCGGACGTGTAAGTTGGTTTTGGGTTGAGATGCAATGTCATGGGTAGCAACTGACAGGATGTTAATCGCAAGAACTGGAAGGACACGGAAGACACAATGTCTGATTCTCCCTCTCACTGCAGGAGTCGTCGTCTGATAATTCGTCGTTTTATAAGTGCCCATGTAGGCCTGTGTGAATTTTTTATTTATTTTTTATTTTAGATTTCCTACCAAAAAAAAGCGTGAGTGAAGCCACGATTAAAAGCTAGTGCCTTCGTCATCATCAGCCTTTTTAATGTTCCCACTGCTGAGACTCAGGCCTCCTCTCTAGGAGAGGGAATGGGCCGTAATCCACCACGCGGGCCCAGTGCGTGTTGGTGGATGTCACATGTCTTCGAAGCTAGTGCCTGATAATGAAACATTTAATCTTGCAGTGAACCATTAAAAGATTTACTGCCATTATCTTGTTGTCCTGGGAAAGTGGTAGGGCTGCGGATTGCTCAAAAGAGTTAACGTAACCCTCGAACGACCAGGGCAACTAAAGCAACTCAGGTACCCACCTGTATTTCTCTAGTTGATCTTTACGTTCCTGGGGGTTCTTTGCGTTACTAAAAGTCTTCAATCAGTAAAAGTCTGACACTTCTTCTTTCTCCTAGAACGGGTGAAATTATTTAATGATTCCCAGCTCCCTCCATGGAGAAATCCCTTGCCTTTTTGTTTCGCACACAATTTTTTCCGCTGCAGTATAAGATTACGCTCATTATTATAAAAAGCTTGATTAAATTTATGCCTGTTCAAAAACTCTATGGCAAATCACCAAAACCATAATTCCCTAAAGAAGTCGTTACACTATCCAATCCATCATAATCAATGCAACTACTAAAGAAGCTAACAAAAGCTAAGAGACCAAACCAACAAAAACTCATTCATACCCAAACTAGTTCAAGTTTACAAACAGAAGTACTATCGCGCACAAAGCTGCTTCAATATTTGGCACACTATGCAATCCATTTGCACTTTAACACCATTTTAGATTTACCCTTCTACAATTGAATTTTGGACCTTAAGCCACTGTGATAAAGTTTTTAGAGTGATATTGTGTGGTTTAGTAATCTGGTTTTGAGGATTCTAAGGTCAGGATCGCCTTTTGTTATCAATTAGCGAACTACGTGTGTGGGTTGTGTGAAATGCATGTACTGTTAAGTGGGAAAGTCATTGGTATGCGATTTGTTCTGAACATTGTTTCATCATTTCAGCCGATACACGTCCACTGCTGGACATAGGCCTCCCCCAAGCGTCGCCACAACGAACGCTCCTGCGCGTCTCGCATCCATCGGCTTCCCGCAACCTTCACCAGGTCATCAGACCACCTTGTTGGAGGCCTTCCAACGTTGCGTCTTCCGGTACGCGAACGCCACTCCAGAACCTTTCGGCCCCAACGGCCATCTGTTCTGCGAGCAATGTGCCCTGCCCATTGCCACTTAAGTTTGGCAATTCTTTGCGCTATGTCGGCAACCTTAGTTCTCCTGCGGATGTCTTCATTTTTGATTCGATCACGCAAGGTAACCCCGAGCATAGCCCTTTCCATTGCCCTTTGGGTGACTTTAAGCCTTCTGATGAGGCCCATTGTGAGCGACCACGTTTCGGAGCCATATGTCATCACTGGCAACACGCACTGATCATAGACTTTCGTCTTGAGACACTGTAGTATATTGGACGAGAAGACACCGCGTAGCTTCCCGAACGCCGCCCAGCCGAGTTGGATTCGACGGTTGACCTCTTTCTCGAAGTTCGACCTACCTAGCTGGACTGTCTGTCCGAGGTAGACGTAATCTTCCACAACTTCGAGTGTAGAGTCTCCGATCTTGATAGGAGTAGGCGCTACATGGTTGTTAATCATGATTTTGGTTTTATCCATGTTCATTTTAAGACCCACTCTTTCGGAAGCTCTACTGAGGTCATTGAGCATTGTGCTGAGCTCCTCCATAGTCTCAGCCATGACTACTATGTCGTCAGCAAACCGAAGGTGAGTGATGTACTCGCCATTGACATTAATGCCTAGTCCACTCCAGTCCAGAACCTTGAAGACATCTTCCATTGCGGCGGTGAACAGTTTCGGAGAAATAACGTCTCCCTGCCTCACACCCCGCTGCAAAAGGATAGGTTTCGAGATCTGGTCCTGTAGTCGGACTGACATAGTGGCGTTTTCGTACAAACACTTCAGCACCTCGATGTACCGATAGTCAATTTGGCACCGTTGGAGAGACTGCAGCACCGCCCAAGTCTCAATCAAATCAAAGGCTTTCTCGTAGTCCACAAACGCTAGGCAAAGAGGCAGGTTATACTCCTCGGTCTTCTGTATAACCTGCCGCAGCGTATGAATGTGGTCTACGGTGCTGAAACCTTTTCGGAATCCGGCTTGTTCGGGAGGCTGGAAGTCGTCAAACCTGCGCGCGAGACGGTTCGTGATGACCCTTGAAAACAGCTTGTAGACATGGCTCAGAAGTGAGATGGGCCTGTAATTCTTAAGCAGGGTATTGTCACCCTTCTTGAAGAAAAGTACCACCACACCTCTGCTCCATGCCTGCGGCGTTTTTCCCTCGAGTATGACGGAATTGAATAACTTCTGAAGGGCCTTTAGGACCGGTTTTCCACCCGCCTTCAGGAGCTCAGCCGTAATTCCGTCCTCACCCGACGCCTTGTTGTTCTTCAACTGCTTCAGAGCCATCCTTATCTCGTACAGGCTGACGTCCGGGATATCTTCAGTGTAGTGTCGAGTCAATCTAGCTCTTGGGTCGTTTGCTAGATTTGTATCGGGTTTGGAGACTGACGTGTATAACTGTCCATAAAAAGCCTCGATCTCTCCCAGAAGCTCCGATTTGGCGGATATAACTCTGCCATCATCGGTCTTCAGTTTCGTGAGCTGGCTCTGCCCAATAGACAGATCCCGTGCAAATGAACATTGTTTGCACTTGATCAAATAGATACTCCTAACCATTTCCTTACGGGAAATCACCAAGTAAGTGCCTCCCGCTCTGGATGAAGCACAAAGGAGTGTCGACAAAAACCAACTTCTTTGCTTGCCCTATGCGTTTTCAAGGCTGCGTTTTCAAACGCTTTTCGTCAGTTTAATTTAACCGAAAAACTCCGCATTCACACGTTTTCTCCAAATACTGAAGTACCATACCCACAAACATAACTGTCACAAGTCATCTATTGACATTAATCGAATTTTCTTTTCGTAGTCATAGTGACTGTGTTGTTTTTAAGCTTTCCTCGAAGGACTTGGAATCGAACTCTTAAAGACCAGATATGGTGACAGTAGGCTAGGTTATGGAGGAGGAGGCTGGCAGAGATACCAACTGATAGAGATAGAGCTGTCCAAGTAGTTACACAATAATCGAATATTCAAATCACATGAAAAGATTTTTTATCGTGACTGTACTTAGTTCAATGGAGCATAACAACACAGTTGTGGTCACACAAAATTCTGATTATTCAAAAAAAAAGGAACATTGTGACGTATCTACCTCTGGACCTTGATAACTGCTGATTTTAAGCCAAGGTGAAGGTAGATAGTTATCAAATTCTTTCAGAAATATGTAATTTGGCATAATTTTAGGTCGAGACTGAGAAACGGAATGATCATAGATTTAAATAGAGCATAATTATAGACTTTTCTGTTTAACGTGGTTTAATGCTTGTGCAAGTAAACCCAAGTACCGACCTAATATTACTACTAATACTGAAAACTACCAATTCCACGGGGCTTCAGGCTCCAAAATCCACGTCGGTTTGATTATCGCCTAGTTTTTCCTAAACTACGCAAAGGGTTTTGTGTGTATAAATTGTGCGTTTTGATTGCATAATTTTTTACTGGCCTGTTGGTCTAATTGTTAGTGACTCTGACTGCTATGCCGGTAGTCATGGGTTCGATTCCCACCCAGGACAAATGTTTGTGTAATGGGCATAATCACTTGTTCTGTGTCTGGGTGTAATTTATCTATAATATTTATGTATTTAGAAATATATGTGTGTTTATCAGTTGTCTGGTACCCATAACACAAGTTCTGCTTAGATTGGGACTAGACGGCGTTGTGTTCTAGTTGTGGAATATTATATTATATTATAATTTGATACCTCCAAGCCCGTTACATTATAGCACCAAGAAGCACGATTATGCACCACCAGTACTTGGTGAACATCTCGCCCATGAATGTTTTCACAAATCGTTTTAGGAACACATTCATTGTGCATATGCACAGCTAAGGAGGCAATTTTTTTTTGCCGGAGTCTGTGTTTCCTGCTGTCTACATACAACCTAAGGGTCACTTACTATCAGGTGAGACAGTAGTTACTGTGTTTTTCTGTCATAGAATTTTCTAAATCAAATCCTTCCCACATCAATACTGCTAAAGATTACAACGTATTAAAAACTAAACTTCAAGGGATTTGACGGTGAATATAAGCACAACCAGAGGCCCTACTACGAGAGCTCTTAAAGCGATCCATTTTACGACCTAAACTAAACTGTTTAAAGGGTTGAACTATATACGGTGTATAGCTCCATCCCTTTTTCTCGCTTACACGATTGTAATTTTAACACGTCATGGTAAGACCTCAGATCTTTCGTATCTAGGTCCAACCGTTTCAAAGTATTATTCAAAGAGTTATTTTTGTTATGAATGAAAATTCTGCAATAGCAGTGCTAATGTGCTGAACAATTTACCATACTACTGTAAAATGTATGTGTCACTATAATTTGCGCTATACTAATCAAATCAGACCTTAAATTAGTAATGACATGGTTTTGGGTTTTCACCAGCTTTTTTTATACCTGTCAGAATTGTTTTATTTAGTTTTTACTACATAACTTTAAGTAGTGCAGTATGTTTAGTTTTTACTACTCATGGGCATGTAAGAAGAGGGATCAATCGCATGTTACCGAAAGAGTTATGAGTTTATATGTTGATGGATAGAGAGTTACAATACAGGGAGGCCTAAATTGAGAGATAGATTGAGTGAAGAATGATATGAAAAAATAAAAGAATTAGAAACGGTATGACGAGTGACTTCTGTCTTCCGTCTTTAACTTTGAATTCCAGGAACACGCCAAAGATAATAAAACTTCAAATGGATAGCCATCCTTAAGTTCACGTCCCGAATCTTTCGTCACGGCATTGATTAAAATTTCCGTCAGTTTATACGTGCTTCAGAACACCATATAAAATACAATATAAAATTTTTTTTTTCATCTTTTTCTATTGTGTATAAATTGTTTTTTTTTTCTGCTTGAAAAACTTTCAAGGCGTCACTGAAATTCTTATCGATAACCTTAATGCTATAATTTGAGTTTATTGAATTATTATAAAAAAGTGCTGAAGCAATTATTTTTTTTGCTATGTTTTTCAGAGCCTGGTCGTTGACTGACTGATTCGGGTTAGATTATGAAAAAACTAAGGCAAAATTAATCTAATAACATTATCATTACTAATGTTACAATTTTTGCTTGTGACCGATTACTAGTAATCAACTTCAGAGAAATCAATCAATCATTACTACTTCATCAACTTCATAAATTATTGGGGGAATGGGTTGTGCGAAAAATAACCCTGGGAGCCGGAATGAAGACAAAGAAGGAACATAGGAGAGGGTTTTAGTCAGTAAAAGTCACGCCCTCCCGCTCAGCCTCAGAGCGAGAGAATTCATTGGATGATTTCCCACCTAAAAAAAAACAACTTCGTATAAGACTAAATTTTTCACTGGAATTGCCTGCTTTTCATTGTTTCGTCACAACTGAAAATCGCGACCACACACGACGCATCTACCATCGTTATGCGGTCTCCATTAATATTGATTGACCGTTTGGTATAATTACTGCTTAGAGAACCTTCATAAGCACGTCTGGCCATCCATAAAATAAAGACCAACTTATAAATAAAGATACAGTCTTGACTATGCTAAGTTTGGGGAATATTGTTTGGATAAATGCTAATCCCTCTCCTAGAGAGGAAGCCTCAGTCCCAGCCCGGAGGACACGGTGGAGCACACCGTCGAGGTGTGCCCTGCCTGGGCGGAGCATCGCCGTGCCCTCGTGGGGGCGATCGGCGGCGGAGACCTCTCGCGCCGGGCCCTGGTCGAGGCCATGGTCCGGAGCGAGGAGGAATGGCAGGCAGTCGCCTCCTTCTGCGAAGCAGTAATGCTTGCAAAGGAGGAGGCCGACCGCATCAGGCAACGGCGCCCTCGCCGCCGTCGCCGGGATTCCGATCCCGATTTCCGGCCACCGTAGACGTGGGCTCGCGGGCGGCGAGCCATGGGTAGCTCGCTGTCCGATCGTCCGGTAATGGACCGAGTCCAGGACGTCGACGGCGCGCACTGTTCCCGCGCGCCTCAAGGAGTTGTCAGCAGCAGGAGGGGCCCAGCTGGGTCGAAGCGTACTGGGGACAGGGTTGTCCAAAAGGGAGGTCGTGCCCCGGTATGAAGGTTAGAAGGAACGGCGCGGGGTTTTTAGTCAGTAAGAGTCTGACACTGTCTCCCGCTCCACCCAAGAGAGGGTTTCGTCAAAGATGATTTTCCCCGTAGACAAAAAAAAAAGCCTCACTCCCAGCAGTGGGAATATTAAAAGGCTGATTATGCTTTGCCATGCTATTATGCTCAATGCTAATAAATTGTAACCAGTTACTGTAAGAAGTTAGTGTGATTTATACAAGTTAAGACATTTTTTAATTGTGGACTAATAAAGAAAAAAATCATGAACAACCATGTCTACTAACATAGTTGTCAAGTTGTTATGGTGTTGTGTAACATGTGTGTATTTGTTTTCTAATACAGTTTTAAAAATGGTTGCTAAGAGCGTCAGATATATTTGCCTGGAGTCCAATTTAGTGTAACATTGAGATGCATATCGCACTATAGGTTTTCTATTGTATATTTATTTGCTAAATACACACACTATAAGTGTCGTCTTTTTATATTTCATCTTATTATTTCAGTATATATGAGACAACCACTATATTAAAAATGTTTTTTTTTTGTTGGTTGTCTTTATTTTATTGCTGCTTCTGTGTGAATGCAATTTTTTTTTAAGTATTCAATGTGCTTTTGTATATTTTGTATTGCACCAATATTTTTTTTTTCTAACAATAAAATTTCATTCAGCATTAATAAAAATAATAATAAAAAAATATATCAATTTTATAAATAACCAAGACTGCTGAATACTGTCTAAAAATAAAATCTCTAAGAAAAACCCAAACTGACCTAAAGGAAAAACAAAGTTTAACGACTACTTGCAACTCATTCGAAACCAGCTCACAAGTGCCATCAAAAGCAATTAGTATGGTCACAAACCCATTACTTACGACCATAAGCTTTTCCTCTAACTATATTTAATAATTATAATAGCTGTGGGCACAATAAGAAACCTTGGAGTAATGAATTATCTCATTGTTCTGTTATCACGAGCCTTTTAGGTCAAGATATGTTTATAGGTTAAAGAATACACAAGATATTTTGTGATGTCAAATTTAAAGATGGAATATTTTGGGATTATACGCAGTGGTTCTTCAAAAACAAGACCGTCTTATAACCGGTCTTTCCAAAAACTGGGTTGTGGTGGTCCGATAGACAGATGCTGTATATGCCATATACTGGTATCGAGCTGCATAATATTAAACTGAAAGCCAACCCGAATATATTTGCGAAAAAGCCATGTAGATCATGTTCACATAGCCAGTCTTCGGCAGGATGATGAATTCCATATTCATGAACAGGTTGGTTTTCAAGAAGTCCGTTTTAACCTAATAATAGCTCTTTCTCAATCAATCCAGTTTTTCAGATACATTTTGGTTTTAATCTGTTCATTAAAAATCCGCAAATTGCTCAACAACTTCATTCTGAGAATCAGCTGTTTTAATTGCAAACAAATTGCAATTGCATAATTGTATTTCTCATGATTGTGACTTATGGATAGTCAGATTGCTAAGTTGATGATTAAGTAATATTAAATTGCTATTTTTAAAACCACCGTGAAAACTATATATATATATATATATTTTTTTTTTTGACGGGGATAATCATCTTTGACAAGACATTGGGTCTACAAATTGAGTATTTCTAAAGGAGATATGCACGCACAGGTCAGAAATCACTGTTACAAGTCTAATGTTTAGTTATATGCTTTTGATTAAGTACAACACTTCAAAGTGACATAATTCTAACCATTTCAAAATCCCATCCTGCGGATCTGCGGTGCATTTCCACAATTTATATGACAAATCAATAGATTACAGAACAAATAAAAATGACCATGATCGGTGACACCACAGTGAACCCGTAGCTTCATTGTTCAGACACAATATAACGGATATTACTGGCCTAAAATCACCTAAAATCAATGGGCGTCGATTGTGACAAATTGTTGATTATGGTGACAAATTTTGTAATTTTTGTTCAGATTGAAAAGCTATCGGTCGATATCGATGTTTTAAATAGAGTGAACTAGATATGTCAATTTGTTGATATGCAAATATAAGAAACCTGACTAGAAAATCATATCCTTACTTAATATTATAAAAGCGAAAGTGAGTTTGTTTGTTTGTTACGTCTTCAAGCCTAAATGGCAAAACCAATTTTGATAAAACTTGGTACATAAATAGACCATGTTCTGGAATAGAACATACGATACTTTTTATCCTGGAAGTACCTATGTTCCCTTGGGATAATATTCTGCTATCGCGCGGGCGAAGCCGCTGGGAGCAGCTAGTAGTACATATTCAGAATACTAGGAACTTAGCATTTATCATCCAGAATTTATTATTTAAAATTACTCAATCAGGGGCCAACAGAGATACAATCAAAAATACTCCTATCAGGACCTATCAATCAAACACTATCAAGGATATAAAAAAAAAAACAATAAAATTGCTAATCAAGCTTCTAACAAATACTTAGTCATCACTTCATTATCCTTATGTCGTCCATAATAAGGTCATTAATGCAAAAAACTTCAAAACAGAAGTATGTATCGAAACTAGTCACGACCCACATGTATAGCCCAGAGTTCCCACGAACAGGTGTCATAAGAAATACTATAATAATTAGATCTTGATCGTAGAACATTGTTATAGAAGTAGCTACGGAACTGAATAAGTTTGTAACTATTGGAAGTTTTATTATGGACAATAATGCTGCAGTGGGTAAAGATATCAAATCGGTTCACAAGGCTGTTATGTTAATAAAAATCAATACGATTCTTGTACGTCTTATCGGATCAAAAGTTTAGGAGAGTAATGTAATTGTACTGGAAGAGTTATTTTCATTGGGTTGTAGAATTGCTCAAAAAAGATACCGCAGCCCTGGAACGCAAAGGGCAATTGAAGGTACATGATTAGGTCTTAATCAGTACAACTCTGATAATCTTTCTCACTCCACTCATAGCAAAAGGAGTAATTTGATGATTTCCCACCTCAAAACCAAGGGTTAATAGTCAATAGTAGTAATAGTTTAGAGTGAATAATCTACTTAGCTTCAATCAGAGCACCTCAGAAATGTCTCAAATACAAATTGCGAAATTAAAATGTCATCTATGATTTCTATCAAAAGTCATCAACGTATGACAATACAAATGAGAAATCCACTGATTCCTATTCATATCTTGCTTTCTACTCTTGATTTATCGTTGCATTAAAGAAAAACATAATTTAAAGATTACAACAGTAATAAAAAAATTATACTATAATTGAACAAAGTTCTGTAACCAAGACACACACAAACAAACAATAAAACGACGAGCATTAAGATCTTAATGCAATTTCAACGTCTCCCATTCATTTCTCTACCACACAATCTTCGATAACACACAATATCATAATCAATCATAACACCGAGAAACCTGGCCATAACACGAACAAAACAGTTACCATGTAATAACATCTGACGGTAGAAACAATACGTCACTCTCTACAAAAACTGAAGACACACCATAGAAACGTGGCTGCAGATCTCACATACATTGTTGAGCTATGGGAACCGCTACCCGGAAACTTTCTACTATATAAACGCCTATGGGAATGTGTGAAATAAGAAATTCTACATCTTTAATTGGGATTTTTAGAAAATTGGATGTGTTTGCCGAGGTCACCGGGCCACAAAATTATTTACCGTTTTTTCCACCTTTGTCACAAAAGACAAAGTAGAGTAGCTATTTAATTAGTAACCATAGTTTCGTTTGTGGTATTTATGGTGTAATTCCAGGTCAAGTAAAGGCTATCCTTAGCAAATTAATTACTTCAAAATCATGAACATCAGCTATATCCTCATCATCATTTAAGCCGATAGACGTCCACTTGGACATAGGCCTTCCCAAAGTGTCACCACAATGAACAATACTGAGCGTCCCGCATCCAACTATATCCTAAATATCAGTAATTATAAATATTTAAATGTGAGTTTCTATCCTGATGTTAATGAAAATATCACGCATAAGGATCAGGAAACGGTTTTAAGTTATTAGTAATTATAAATAACATCACATCAAGGAACCATTCACCAAATCACTGTATCATAATTTTATTATCCAATCACGTTATATTCGTTGAACGACTCAAGGAGTGGTTCAGTTCTGAAGACAATAATTAAGAACGTAACAACATATTCCCAAGGTATTATAAAATGCTGCATGTCATTTTAACATGGCAGTAGGTACCACATTGTTTATTTGATAACAATCTCAAATAGTAGAGTCATTTGCTAGTAATCATTGTGGTCGGACGACCATTTTAATATATGTTTGTATGTTTTATGCACTTATACTAGATGTACGAATATGTTAAGAATTAAACTTCATTTAAGTAAATATTTCTTTGAGGAGGCCTCAAACTATTGATGTCTTTCCACTTAAAATATGATAAAGATTAAATTAAATATGTAATGTTCCAGATAGACTGATCTTTCTTATGTGGGGCAGAAAATATAATAGCAAAAATAAATTTAACATAAACTTCCATCGAAAATACCGTATGCAAGCTATCTACATCGGTAGAATAAATTGCAACATGTGCTTTGAATACAAATGGTGCCACCAACATACAAATAGTTGAACCAAAGCACGGCAGTGCTTATCAGCTAACTAAACTACAAATGGTAACAGTAAATAGAAACATATTTAAAAAAAAAACACAGATAGACAAGAGTAACCACTTAAAGCCTAAAAAGTGAAATCACTTAAGGAAAATAATCTAAACAGAGACATCGACAATTTTGGAAAGTTCAAAATTTTATACAAAAAAAAAACTTACCGCCGCATGCTGAGTACCATCGTTGACATCAGTCTCGAAGTTCCACTGAGCTGCAACATTGTTCGTGCACTCCTTCGAAGCCTGTTCATCAGCTTGAGCCAAAAACTCTCGAATCTGTTGTAGATTCACGTACTGCTGTCTGTCATCAAGACGGTTGCCATCAACACCCCTGTTGAAATCATAAGGATTCGCTCCAACATAGTTAGGATCATTACGAACAAAGTTGGGATCATTCTTCCTGAAATTCGGATCATTGTTTATATCAATTGCATCATCTCGATTCCTGTCATCGTAGGGTCTTAATGTAGAACTTGGGTTCCGATTATTCCCAAAATTACTGGGGTAACCGTTATTATTTATATCAGGGTTTATACTGTAAGGGGTTGAAGATACAGGAAATATTCCAGGAGCTTGGCTAGATGACACAGGTCTTGCAGAACTGTACTGAAAATTTCTGTTTACATCGAACTGGTTTCCAGGTGCATTTATAGATGCTTGAGTGCTGGAGAAGCCGTATCCCCCATAATTCCGTTGTGTACTCGAAATTGGCGGCAAATCCAACTGTGGTTCAGCGGAGGAGTACGAAAGAAGCACCAAAATAACTTGAAACCACATGATAGGGTTTTTGTTTGAAAGATAGTCCATGTTAAGGTGGTCTGTTTGACCTAGTTGCGCGAGGTTCTTAGCAGCCAATGGTGCGTGGTGCTGGTTTGGTATCGCGTTTACGACTGTCCGTCGGTGAGCTGGCTTCTGAACTCGGGCCGTGTGAATCGGCTTTGTCTGCCTATACTTCTGCGTAACTAATAGACTAGAGGTCACAATGCGTCACATCTTACGCTTTATTGTCGATTCACGGGGTTACAGGGGATTGTATGAATATAAAGGGGTGATCTTTATGTACTTCTGGCATGCCAATGTATGGAAAATAATTTTACAGTTAAAAGTGTAGTTTCATGTCAGAAGTCCTATGAAAGGAAATGATGTACCTACATGTTGTTTACAATTTTGTTTTTTTTTTTATTTGTTTATTTACTATAATTGGTTGTCTAACTTGTAATTAATTAAAATAAATTTAAAATGAACGATCCTGTGCGTCCCGCATCCGTCGAATTCCCGCAACCTTCACCAGGTCATCGGTAATAATAATAATAATAATAATAACCCCATCGTCGTATCTCTACGTTGACGTCGTGGTGGGGCTTGTGTGCTCCAACATGCCCTGGGTCTGTATCGGTAGAATTTTCTTTACCGTAACATACCTAGGGTGAGGGGCCAGACTAAGAGAGATACAATCCGCAGGGCAGTTTTGTGGCGAACTGTTGGGTATTAGCGACCCCACGGACCCGATCTCCCGGGAGAATTCCTGTTCTTCATCTCCGGCTTGCCTTTATTGGCCGGCCGTAGTGAACACTGACGAGGAACAGAGCTCCCACCTCTCTCTTGCCTTTATTGGCTGGCTTGAGTGGAGAGTCGCAAGAGCAAACATGCTCGGGAGATGGATGCATAATCCAGTAAGGTGCTGGTAGGGATCTTGACCGTACTTCCGGGATTGTCCTGATAGCCGTGGTATGCCTCTCCACTCCACAAGCGCCTCAGGATATGTTGCCCCCTTGTTGCTACGTCACTTTGTGCTAGCGGCCGTTTTAGGGGGCCCATTTATTGAGTGTGCAAGTCACCCCCTGCCTTTTATCGATGGATATTAATAACATTGTTCAGGCAGGGGCCATAGTCTTAACATAGCTCCATATTACCAGTCCATTTAAGACTCCAAAAATCATAGCCCTATTATTTTGTCTTTCATATTATGTCGCAATAGTTTTTCAAACCGGGGGCTGTCCTTGGGTGCACTAGTATAGCGCGTACAGGGATAATCGTCGGTTGGTATCACGTTCCATTATAGTAACCAAAAAGGCCTCTGCGAGTTGGCTTCGGCCCCTCGTACGCCTCTCAAAGGCCCAGGACCTCAGGGTCCTGAGATTAATAATCAGATAAAAATAATAATAATAATAACTCTTTATTTCAGGCATCGAAGGCCCATAGAAAAAATACATAAAATAATCTTATAAAATAATAAACTAATAAATATCATAACAACAAAACTTGAACTATTTAATAATTATACGCGTAACATCGGCGTCGTGTTCCGCTGCGTGGTGTCGCGTAGCCGTCCTCGGAAACGTCGATACATGACACCTTTCGGCCAAAAGTCCTCTCTCAAAAAGGTCTCCAGATGGTGGGTTGGAACTCGTATCACGAACGACTTGAAGTTGGTGTCGTGGCGCGAATCCAGCCTTTCGACCCTCAGAGTCCAGTTGCTTTTTATCTTCATATACTCTACGACTTCCTCAACCTTCGTAGAGCAATGTAGACGTGAAATATACAGCTGCGTCGTAGGCACAGCAGGACGCAGCAGCATATTTGGTCCAGTCGGTGCGGTACCGCACTGGTTACGGGAACAGGGCTTCTTTTTCTTCTTCTTTTCCACTCTAGTGAAACCCTCTTCATCAACTTGGCCCATTTTTGGCAAGGAGCCACGGACCGCTGTCAGGGTAGTTTGAGAACCCGTTAATGTGGCGACGCTTAGAGGAGGCCTGTATCCAGAAGTGGAAGTCTGTCGGCTGAAATGGTGATGATGATGATGACGAAATTTAAAATTGGATGAAAAAATTAAATTTTCAGTTATTTTAAAAGCGAATATTTCTGTAATAGAAAATATTCACAGCACTAATCCTAATGAAAAGGGGTCACGGTACGATACATTTTTTGTTTTGTTTTTTTTTTTTAATTAATCTACGTGTAAATATACAATTGATGAAATATTAAAGCAGCAAAGCATTTAATATTATTCTACAAACGCTACGTTCATCTTGAGAATTCACATGCTAATTATATTAAATGCCAGTTAGCTTGTGGTTTTCTTACTGTCCGTGGATTACTGGGTTTTCCTATTATCCCACGGAAACTATAGTTCTACTTTATAGTTATTTTAACTTAAGCTAATTGATTGGATCATTCAAAACTTGCGCTAACAGCGTTATTAGTTAGACTTTTTTATTGTTTTATGTAGAAAAGAAAATGTTCCTACAGACTGTAATATAAAAATATTTTTAGCTGAAATTATTATTATTAGAATTATAATTGCTTGTCGAGTCAGTCTTTGTAAATGGTCTGTTATCATAAACCTTAGATTTCAACTAACTGTTGGTAGTGACTTCGCCCGCGTGGAGTTAAAAATTATTCCAAGGGAACATACTCGCGGGATATAAGGTCTCTAATATCGTATGTACCATTCCAGGATATGGTCGATCCGTGTGCCAAATTTCATCCAAATCCGTTTGGCCGTTTGATTGTGTAAAAGAATTAAACATACACAGATATAAAAAGGGTCGTCTTTATAATATTATTAGCGGCCTTTCCCGACTTTGCACAGGTAATAATATAGCCTATATTACTTAGGGTGAATGTAGCTTTCCAATGATGAAAGAATTTTTGAAATCTGCACATTAGTTTTTGAGTTAATTCATTACAAACATACACACATAAATACAAATTTTTCCTCATTATAATATTAATTTACATGTAATATAATGCAATAATTATAGTGTGATGGCGTCCTAGTTGCATCGATCCCATATTCTAAATGTGTAACAGATGCGACACTGCAATAAATGAGGAGTTTTCACGTCATGCAATCTTTTTAAAAACTGTTCACCAAAGAAGACCTACGTACCTTCAAATATGAAATAACTATTATCTTATCTACGAATATACCCCGCTAAGTAACACCAGGTACCAGGAGATAATAACTACTCATTAGGTCACCACTTCCTTCGTTGCGTTATCTGTTACTTTCGCTGTCAACGACTTTCTTTGTCACACATCGCTCCTAGGTCACGGGGCCTTATTATGAATGTTAATTGCCTATGATCTAATTGTATAAGGATTGGATTTGTTTGTAAAGACGAATAAACTCGCAAATGGATTAAGTGAGGGGATTAAATGCAAGTAAACCGCGTAACTATGCCAAAATTTTTGTGTGGAGGATCGAGTGTTATGTATTCATCATTATCATTTAAGCTGAAAGACTTCCACTGCTGGACATATACCTCCACCCATTTTCATCACAAAGCCCGGTCCCGCGCGTTTCCTACGCTTCAGCTATGGATTAACTTTGGGGACGTTTATATCCATGAGAAGGTTGCTATGTTACGCTTTTTTGATTACCTGTCAAAGTCTCAATACATATTTATTTATTTAACTATTTATGTACACATAAAAATAAAAGAAAAGAAAAAGGAAACAGACAAATAGTACAAAGGTGATGCATACATAGCCCGTAAAAAAGGCTCATCATCATCAACCTTTTTAATTTTCCCACTGCTGGGACTCAGGCCTCCTCTCTAGGAGGAAGAGCAAATGAAAAACTAGGGAAAAGGGCTCTATTCATCATATTTGGTTTCTAGTTTCCTCTTTAAGCCCTTTTTGGCTGGGTCAAGTGAAGATCGGTAATTAGTGTGTTTATAATCCTTAACTGTTTAACCACCATTTCAAGTTAAACTCTACAATCACCTACCAAATGGAAGCGTGAACTGCAGCATTTTCTTAAACTTATCAATACAGCACCTATCTGAAGACTACCTCCTCTCCTTTCTATCTTCTCTTCTCTGTCGGAATCACTCTTGACAGAGTGGTCGTGGTCATCACTTCAATCAAGTGTTGGTGGCAAGCCTCAAAAAACGCCGTCACTCCTCTGATGGCCGCCTTCTTCGTGCATACGAGTAATGACTGCATACAAACTGTTAAATACACTCTTAGTATTTTCAGTATAAACAATGCAATCTATGTGATTCAAATTCCAAGAACGTCAAACTATTCAAATTTTCACGTCACTTCGTAATCCTTAATTGTTAAACGATGTTAGGTGCGATACACACTGCGAGCACCCGACCATTTACGCAACAAATAAGTGTAGCACCGTGTTATATAACTAAGAATTCATTACAACTGGGATTTTACGTCCTTTGGGTAATTTTGAACGCACCTTCATGTTTCGAAAATGGTGTCTAGAAAATGAGTGCTCGATATATTTTGGGTGTTGTGTAATCTGGCCTACTTAGTGACTACTATAATATGTTAAGCAGTGTTAGTATATAGCATAGCTCTATCAGTCATCCTACCATATGTCAAAGAAGAATCTTTGAATACTTTGGAAAACTTATTGCTAATATGAAAAAAAAAAAAATTAATCATATTTCAAAATTTAAATCAAAAAGTTTATATTTCGCATATTCCAAGGCCAACATGGGCACTCATAAAACGTCAGAAGTTAGTGCAGTAATCATCAGAAAGTAGATGGAAAAAGACCCAGAGGCAGGAGTCCGACACGTTGGTCAGACCAAATCCATGCTACACTGGAGACTATAGTTTACAACGCCATCCACATACTCGAAGATAGAACAACATGGTGAAATGTAGTCTTCAAAAGCTTATTCGTCGAGGTCTGGACAAGGAAGAGGATCAGTATCTAATACAACAAACTCTGAGAGTCTGAGTTTTTAGTCTCTATCTGTCTATCTTTAGTCATTACAATCATCGACATATCCCTCTTTAGTTCCATCATTAAAATATAGTTAACTAAGTTTACAATCATATTTATCCATGCGTTAAATTACATCATTAAAAAATATTAGTTTTCAGCCTAAAATCTCAAGGCGATTCTTATGGATAAATTAACCATGTCATCTTCACGCAATGCTCTACCACGAATTGATGTTACAGCATTGAAATTTTAATTATCTACCAATGATTTTCGGTTAACCTATATTAGTGTTGCTTATACATCGGATGCTCAAATACACTAATATTATAAAAGCAAAAGCTTGTGTGTGTGTTTGTTACTCCTTTACGCTCAACCAGCTGCACGTATTTGACTGAAATTTGGCACATGGGTAGACCACGTCCTGGAAAAGCAGATAGCTTATAATATTTTTTATCCTAAGAGTATGAAAGAAAGAAAGAAAATAATTCTATTTGCCGGAATGGCCAAAAAAGTATTTACAAAATTTTGAGTTCCTTTAATATATTTATTTTCTTTGACGTGGACAAAACTGAGCCTCTGCCAGTGCAAAAGCTGGAATTAAATGAAGATGAAGAAGTCTTTGACTACAGTTATAACTAGAGGCATATTTTCTTGATCAGCTTACCAACTACAGGCAAAATCAATTTGTAAAATTAGTATTACAGAAAAGTGTAACAATAAGTAGGCACTGACACAGCAAGAAATCGGCAGTTTGTAATCCGATAGGGACAGGTCTAGTCTATAGCGCATCTTAATCTACGCGCACCTCAAAGAGTTGTCAGCAAAATGGGCAGGGCCCACTATAGCTGTGGGATAATTGGAGAAAATTACCGTGACCTTGGAACGCAATTGGTAACTGAAAGAATACAGCTGGATTTTAGATACTAGAAATCTGATACTTCTTAAATATTTGTTAAAGAATGGAAAAAAATATTTGATCATATCCCTTCCAAAAAAAACTGAATCAATACGTAAAAGTAATGGTGATGAAAGTAACATGACAGTTGAGCAGAATTCTTTCATACTGGATTCAAGATAAAATATGAAAATCAAAACCCACTCTTTATTTAGTAGAAGAACCTTAGAGCTCAGTCAGTAAGTTTCAGTTACACAACAATACGACATTGCACGCACATGCGTAATATCTACAACAAGATGCCATCGTTTTCTACACAAATCAAAGGGGAATTCTAAACGTGTGTGGAAGAAAATTATGAGGAACAATATAGAGATGGTAATATCCCTATTCCAACCAAGTCTCTGTTGTGCAAACATGTGTTCAACAATATGAAATAGTAGTTCTTTGTCTTCTTTGTTTTCTTGCTTGTTCCTGCCTTAGTCTCATTTAATTTGAGGTCGGCGCAATACGTTCTTTTTCTTCCATTCTGTGCTGTCACCCTGTTTGACTGGCCTGTTGGTCTAGTAGTTAGTGGCACTGACTGCTATACAGGACAAATGGTGATGAGCAAAATCGTTTGTTCTGTGTCTGGGTGTAATCTATAATATAATAAAAATGAATCGCAAAATGTGTTGGTAAGCGCATAACTCAACAACGCCTAAAGCAATTTGGCCAATTCTTTTTTTGTTGTATTTATTATTGTGAGGAGAAGGTTGTTATGGAAAATTAGGGTAGTGTAGGGTAGAGCAGGGTAGAGTAGGGTAGAGTAAGGTAGAGTAGGGTAGAGTGGGGTGGAGTAGTGTAAAGCGGGAGCGAAGCCACGGGGGTATAGCTAGTTTATCTATATACTTATATGTATGTATTTAGAAATGTATAAGTATGTTTATCAGTTGTCTAGTACTCATAACACAAGCTCTACTTAGCTTGGGACTAGACGACGTTGTGTGATAGTTGCGGAATATATGATTTATAACCCGTCATCATAGCCATACTAAGACATATAATTCACTTTCAACTTTTCAGTCATTGGCGCCACTTTCAAATTTTCCCTAAAATGTTGGTCTGTACCTACTCTGATGGCATCCATCGTCAACCACATTATCACTTACAATCAAAAGCATATTTTCGTGAAGATTTCTTGTCAAAACATTCCAATATAAACGTGGTATTAACAGCTCTAGCTTCATACAACTGCAGCTCGACGCAATTTTCCTATTGTGCCAGTTTTACCGTGGGAATTATACTGTACCTGCGTATGTACATTAGACATATACTCTGTATGTTCACCCATACTAAGTGACACATTACTGCAAGTACCGGTGAATATGGTAAAGCAAGGATATATTTTTACCACAAAGTTGGTAAATATGCCCTTGACATAGGTAAAGTTACTGCAGTAAGAGACGTAGTATTACTGTTTATACGTGCTGGAAGACTATGGGGATCTAAATCATAAAAGTCATGCATAGCTTCATTTAGCATAGCAATTTGTAGGACTGGATCAATATGCTTGCAGCGGGAACACCTTCCGATTATAATTGAGGTGTCTTCAAGGCTAAAGTGATTAGGGCTCGGAATAAACTAACAACGTATCACTGGTTACTATTCGGTGGGATTGCAGTCAAGCACTTGCTTATATTAGCTCAAAAACACTGCTTGTATCGTCTTGTTTTTTTAATCTATTACTAGTATATCATGAGGCTCAGTATTATCTGCTAAGTATCTTCTGCCAGTGGCTTCACCTGTGTGAAAGTAAAACATTACATCAAAAAGTATCCTGTATGCTATCCCAGGACATCTTTGATAGCAGAATAAACGAAAACGGTTTTCTAAGTAGTGTGTCAAATACCATCCAATTATGAGGAATTTGAGCGTTAAGGAGTATCAAATATAAACGCAAATACAGAGATACTAGCTTTTACCTCTATACTATTAGCATGATGTTCGTGTCTTCCGGAGCATTTGATTCTAGGATTGACCTCAGGGAGTCCTTTATTATTTTGCATCCCCCCCTTTCCTTTTTTTACTCAGGTTTACACCTATCTAACCTAACCATATGCAATGTAAGCATAACCTATTCATTATCAAACTAAAGTGAACAAAAATCTTCACATGGCTATGATTTGTCCTGCGTTATAAAGACATGCTACTTCAACTTTTTACTTGTCTAAACTCAAATTGGCGTAAAATTACTCAAACAAACATTTATTTATAATAGTAAAATTGTTTTATATTCATTACGCGCACGACTGCGTCTTGCTTGACCGCGAATGGATTACAAGGTCAGCTATGAAATGATTATCTTAAGATGATCATTTTAAACCTTATTGTAATAACGATAAAGACTATACTGAACAAGGTTGAGGACAAAATGTGGTGAACTTTTTTTTTCCAAATATGTTAGCACAGCAACCTATATTTTGCGCTTTTTTTCAAAAATCTAATTCAGAGCTAGGTGTTGTGTTTATGATAGTTTTTGTTTGTGAAATTATCTGTCTGCCTCCTTACATTTGTTATTTTTTTTTTGCTTGGTTTTTTATGCGTAGTCTCTATTTTGTATAGTATTACTAAGTTCTCTACAGCATCTAAACGAAGTTTTCTTTCTAGCGTAACCCTTTACCACCTCCTAGTGTTCAATGTCAACTCATTAAGGGCTTGCATGGATCAAATCACCTCTGCTTTGAAAACGGTGAAGGAAAACATCGTCAGGAAACCGGCATGTCCAAGAACCGAAAATTTGAAGACATTCACCAACCCGCACTGGGCCCGCGTGGTGGATTACGGCCTATAACAGGACCCCCTCCCCAAAACAGGACGCCTGAGTCCCAGCAGTGGGAACATTAAAAAGACTGATGATGATAATGATGATTATGGATTGAAGGCTTTAAACCAACATTATTAATCCCTACTAATATTATAAATGCGAAAGTAACTCTGTCTGTCTGTCTGTCTGTCTGTCTGTTACGCTTTCACGCAAAAACTACTGAACGGATTTAGATCAAATTTGGTAGGTAGGTAGAAGAGACACTGGAATAACACATAGGCTACGTATAATTCCACTGCTGAGCACGGATCTCTGCCCGTGCGATATAAACTGTAGTCCACGCGGGCGAAGCCGCGGGCGGAAAGCTAGTAGGAATATAAATTATACCTGAATGTTAAAATAGCCCATTGTGGTTTCCATCAACCACCTAGCAAATTTTATCTGCACCACTGTCAAGATCATATGATTCATCTTCCATGAATCATTTACCATAACTAATGACCGATGGCGACGCCTCTGCATAATAATTTATGCCACAATAGTTCATAAACAAAAGGTATTTACATATAATAATATTACAAGTCCTTGTCACAAACAGACAAGTGGACCGGAAAAATATGTAGCAAAAAAAATTCTTTGACAAAAAATTTGATGTATTGTGGGAACCATTGATACATGGAGGACCACAAATCAAAAATGCGAGGGGTCACTTAAGAGATCACTGCTTTGGGGACCATTTATGTTTGTATTCTTAACTAGTTTCTGTTAGCGGCTGCGCCCGCGTGATAACAGAAAATATATATATGCCTAATTGTTTAGATCACTCAGTGATAAAAAAGCATTTAACTGATAATAAAATTTAAAATCTGTTGAGTAGTTTTTGAGTTACCCAGTTAATTCCACCATCATCATGATGTACATTATATTCTTTTGTGTTCTCTCCAGTAGTTTTTCTTCAATTTAATTATTTTCTACAATATTACACCTAAATGGTGTCCAATGCCATTTACCATCTATTTCAACATCCTTTTTTTCATCTGCTATTTTTTTTTTTTATGACTCTGTAGCAAAATCTATGGCGTCACATTAGAACTAAACTACAAAATCCTTCATCGCCCAATTAGAACTTATATATACAAAATCATCTATTGGAAAGTTGTCCGGATTAGACATAGCACTTGTCTGGTTGGAAGATCCTCCCTTTTTAATGGAGATTTACGGGGCTTTACTCCCTGTCCCTCTAAAACTCTTACAATTTGTGATCTATTTTATAAGCGTCATCAAGGTCTTTTTTATTTACACCGCGATTACTACCAATGGATCTTGTTGTTATAAATACAGCAAATAGTTTCTTAGAACAGTAGTATCAAATCTATTATCATAACGATGCCAACATTTTTTTGTAGTATTTCAATTAGATGGACTTAATTTAAATCTATTGTGGTCCACCTTAAAAGATTCGATCAATCTTTCAGCCAATTATAAGTGATTAGTTGTATATTTTTTTCTGTGAGAGGATAAACCTGTTTAAGCCGAACATGACATAGAGTAAAGTATGAAATATTCCTGAGATCGTCAGCTTAAGGCCCTTACTTCCATTTAGTGCGATAAAACAGTGACTTTGTGAAGTATACTTCTCGGTAACGGTTGGATTGTTAGATTCGCAAAAAATATATATACTGTTAACACAAGTTGAATCTTAATTAGAGTACCCGAGTTCAACAAAATTTTGGACTTCAAATATATGAAATTGTTTTCTCTCTGTGTATATGTTGTGGGTATTATTTGTAATAAAATTATTATTATTATATTACATTTTCATATTTTATTGTTTCGCTTGTTTTTCTTACTCCTTTCAAACTGCTTTGATTTTTAGAAATATATTTACACAAAAAAATAACTGGTTAAGTGCTTTTTAGAATGTACATAGCATATATAAATCAATATTTCTCAATAAAAAAAGGTTTTAAAAGGTCTCTATGCGGGTGCAGGCAGCAGTACGAGTATGTGTGCACTTAACTCCGGCCAGAGGTTCAAGGGACTTTACGCCTTAAAGTTACTAGGTCGTAATAAATCTGTATTTTGAACATGCTAGTAGTAAAGTTTCCGATGTAGTAGATAAATAATTTTGTTACCATTCCAGGAAGCATAAGTACGAAAATGACAAATACTGCTATTATGTTGGTGTACCGAAATCATTAGCTTTAAGCTGATATAATAATATAATTAATGATATGTGTGACATTGATAAGATTGTTGGGTTTTTGAAGGTTAAGAATTTTGCATAATTATTTATGTCTATGTGAAATAAAAAGTCGTGAGTTTCTCTAGTCTGCTAGTATTGGCTAATTGGTTATCGTATTATATCACCATCATCAACATCAGCCTTTTTAATGCTCCTCTCTAGGAGATGGAATGGGCCGTAATCCACCACACGGATTAGTGCGAGTTGGTACGTACCTACAAATACGGTTAAAAAATATATATTTAAAGCAGTAAAATTACTAGTATAAAATAATTATATCATCTTATTACAATATTGAAAGGACATGTATCTTAAAATTGATTAAATCCAACCATAAGTCACCGCAACTCAATTTCGGGGTTTAGTTCCAACTTTGTAACTAGATGGCGTTGATTATTCAGATAAATGGATCTAGTATGAATAGCGGTGTTCAGATTCTCCGTCATTGAACGACTCTCACGCTGTACTGTTGAGAGCTCATACTTACCTGGCGTAGGGGACACCGTGATCATGAAGGCGGTTCCGCCAGGGCTCCAGGGCGAGGCCTACCATTGCACTGACTGACTCTTGCGATTATCTCTAATGTGGATAACTCGGACGTGTTATTTTTGGTTATGAGGGACTTCGTACGCGCTATTCCTCTATAATTATTAAAATGTTGTGTTACTATGTGTCGCTACGTGTTTAAGTACTCCTTTTAGCCAATTTTACTGGTGACTTTCACATATTGTGATTATGGTAGTAGATCATTAAGATTGAGGATAGCAAAGCATAGCTCAACTCACGAGGTTTTGCTACTGGCTCGTAAGCTTTCAATATTACTAATCAACCAATCGTGACCAAGGTAGTCATCGAGTACGATGACACTGGTCTTTCATAATGTACAGTAACATGTTTACTTTCTTATAGGAGTTTTTGGCGGGTAGTAAGTTATGTTGTAATTATTCGCAAATAAATTTCTATTATATTTTGTGATGTCAAATTGTTGTAGTTTTGTTTCTCAACTATTTACATAGCTGGACAATATGTGCAAGACAATATGCAGCTATTGAAACAAGTACGATTTCAACAGCTACCTTAACGAAGCTAGCCGTGAAGGCTGACTGGATACATTTGCTGCCAAATACTTTAAAAGATTTATTAGAATTTGTTACATTCGCATTGTAATGGAAAACAAAGTAACGAAACTAGACACGGTTTGATTGGCTAATTAAAAACTTTTCCGGAGCCATAACATACTAAGGACTTTATAATTTGCAAATCAACTGATCACTACAGCCTTTATCATATAGGGCAGAAACAGCACTTCATTAATTTGCCCACAAGGGACTTTATCGGAGAGACAGGTTCACTCTAGTCTCTCGTAATCGCAAGAGCTATATTATTATAAGCCACATTACATCACTTCAAGTAGGGGTGGACTTAGTACAGTTCCACCTCAAACCACTGTCTCACTGAGTAGACACGGACTCCCAAAAAGAACCCGTAACAAAAACGAAAGTAAACCTTTTCCAAGCTTTAAATGGAATTTCTTGCCGGAGTCTGTGTTTCCTGATAGCTACAACCCGGAAATCTTTAAGTCGAGAGTGAAAAGGTTTCTTCTAGGTAAGCGCTTTCCATCTTCGACTGCATCGCTTTCCACCAGGTGAGATAGCGGTCAAGCGCAAACCTATCAACAATAAAAAAAAACTATCAGCGAATTCTTTGTAAGTATTAAAACATTAAGATCGAGGGTCACCAGAGGACCTACCTGATAATATTACTACTATAGTATCCACAAAAGGGATAGAGTAATGTTGCTTACCTTTTAAAGTAGCGCGAAAATCGTCAGTACGAGGTCAGGGCTGTATCGTTACGCCATTAGAGTATTGTGTGACATCCTGCCATTGAGCAGATTTAGTCCGTCTGCAACCATGACTTGTATTTATTGAATAGACTTTAAATATTACCTATATTGTGACAGACTAGAATATTTCGACACAAATTAGTAACTGCGTCGTTTTGCGGTATCCAAAATTTGTGTCGACTCGATAATGAAAATCAAAATGAGTCAGGTGAGTGGCTCACTAATAAATTTAAAAGTTTGAGGAAAGGAAAATGCGAAATGTAACTACAAAACGAATGGAAAATAATAAGGACTGTTTTTATATAAGTTTCAAAATAATTATTCAGAACTAGCCCGCAACTTCGTACGCGAGTCCTGTTGCTTTTGCGTCTGATGTCGAATTCTAAGAGCCCGGGGACGGGAAAACAACGTGATGTGCTCAGGTGTGCGTCATGTGTTTCAGATCTCTCCCTTTCACTTACGCGCGTGACAGTGTGCACATACCTCAGATATGGTGCCAATGCATGTCTTCGTGTTCGATGTAATTAATAAATGGGTTATAGGAAAACGCGCTCCTGTCTTTATTCCCAAAAAGTGTTCCCATAGCGCGATCTAACTGGACGCTAACGCCATCTAGTTAGAAAACGGAAACTACATACTATTTACCCAAGTATCTTAGCCGTGTGCAGCACCCCTTAGTGAACTACACTGCGGGTGACGTAACCTACGACAAACTTATTATAAGCGGTTGGTACAATTAAGTTTGTTTTTTTTGTATATACTTTTCCGGGATAAAAAGTACCCAGTATGGTGCCCGATATTAAAGAATAATTATACCAAGTTTCACCGTAATCGGACTGGTAGTTTTTGCGTGATGCCTGAACAAACAGTCAGACAGACAAAAAAATTTTTAGTCACATTTTTGGGCTCGGTGTCGGTCTAGTAACACCCCCTGCTATTTATTTTTTTTGATATTTTCAATGAACAGAATTTTCACTTCTACAGATTTATTATAAATATAGATTTCAAGCTGCTCGCTATTGAAAAGGAATAAAACAAGTCATGAGAGAATATGTATTAAGTATTAGTTTTTATTTAAATGACCTTTGTTGTCGTTTCTCACACATAATATTGTTGTTTTTTTTTTATTTCGATTTCTTTAAACTAGTTTCTTTATTGTGTACGAGTATATCATCATCTTGATGCCCTTGTCCCATTTTATTTGTGGTCCGCGCAACACGTTTTTTTCTACCATTCTGTCCTGTCACTCATCACGCTATCACTAGCTCCCTTTTCTTTCATATCAATTCTCACACAACCCATCCATCTTTTCTTTGGCCTCCTTCTCCCCCTCCATCCATCTATATGTAAACTCATAACTTTTTTAGCAACATGCGTTTCGTCCCTCCTTCTCACATAAACCATACTAAGACAAGCGATTTCCTTTCAACTTTCAAGTCACTGGCGCCACCTTCAAACTTCCCCTAATATACTCATTTCTCACTTAATTCATTCTCGTCACACCACACATCCATCTTAGTATTCTCATCTCTGCTCCATGCAATCTTTTTACATCCGTCTTTTTCACATTTCACTGTTGACGGCCGAAATCGCAGAACAAGTACTTCGTTTTGGTTCAGCTCAATTTCAGGCCAACAATCTCCAGCCTGTGCCACCACACCTCCAATCTGTTTTGACCTCTAGGCCACTCCCGGCAACCAGAATAATGTCACCGGCAAACAACATACACCAGGGAGCCTCTTCCTAAATGTCCGACGTCCATTATCATCAGGAAGAGGTAAGGGCTGAGAGCCGACATAGAGCATATTGAAACTGTCAGTAGTGCCAACTGTAGACCGGACCCGGGTATTACATCGAGTCATTGTGTCCATTGAATTATGACATTATAAATGTCATATGACATTGCTAAAATGTCCATCACGGGTTTTCACGGTGACATGGATTTGAGAAGTCTCATTTTTAATGACTCGGCCACATAAATCCTGCTGAAATTGAGCGATAATTTGACGAATGTTAGCTTTGAGAGTATTAGGTCGATGGTGACTTATTAGCATAAATCTTAGTGGCAAAGTGGCAATTATGATTGTTAGCATAGCCATTCATTAAAAAATGGTATTCGTCGCTAAAGATAAAAAACCCTTTACAATACATTCAGTTGATGATTCGTTCTTAACCTATAGGTTTATTGAGGAAGATATCAATCTGATTGAAACAAATTACTTTCACTTAACAATTATAAGACGTGTAATTCAATTAATAGTTTACTCTGAATACATTTACTCGTACATTGAAGCGTATTTCTTCAGTCTCGTGTTGAAGCCGGATGTCTCCATCGCTGAACGCTGTTCACCTGTACAGTACGCTGGAAAACGAATGATTTTCATTAAATAAACGGGTATACAAAGAGTTCTGTACCGTCCTTTACAAAAAACGGTAAAGAAAATCCGCCTTTGTACAACTTTGTGCATAAAGATTTAAATAGATAAATAAATAAAATCACGTTTGCTTTATGAGAGCCCCACTTAAATATTTATTTTATATTTTTAGCATATATTGTTATAGCAGCAACAGGAATACGTGAAAATTTTAACTGTCAATACGGTTTATATACAGCCTGGTGGCATACAGACGGCCAGCGAAGTCTTAGCAATAGGATCCCGTTTTTAACCTTTTTGCACGGAACCGTAAAAATAACAATTCAATTGATTTTAGTATTTGCAGTGTAAGAAGAATCTACAATTGACAAAGAGATTAACATAAAAATCAGATTGCATACAAATAACTCTTAACTGCGTAGACGATACCATAGGTACTTTAGGGGTATGCGGAACTGAGTGTCAAGTCCACATATATCCGTTAATATAAGAGATTATCCTCCTACAGATAGAAGTTGTGTCTGGTCCTGGTAACTACCCCATTGATTTTGGACTAATCGCGCGGAATAATTTCATACTGCGATGCAAAATTGTTTTAGTTTAGTTCCTATGTGGCGACACAGATGTCGCTACTATATTATACAATGCTTATCATACTTTGACTTCTGCTCTTTACCAAGCAAATCAATTTGACAAAAGGTTAATAAAACCTATATATATGATTACTCACGGACAGTACTAGGTTCCCAGCCAACAAACTCGCCAGTCCTCTCGTTTTCTGCCTTCAGCCAGTCGTGTAAAGGAGCGAAATATTCCAAGACTCCACTGGCATCCATACTGCGCTGTCCAGTTAGCACTTCCATCGCATCAGACCAGGGTTTTGAAGAACCCATCTGGAGCATTTTACTGGAAGAAAAGCAAAGTTATAAATGTTTTAGAACATACCTCACTTAGTTATTTAGCTCATTTATGTCCCGCTGCTGGGCGAAAGCTCTCTCTTTACTACACACGTCTGTCTTCAGCCATAGCAGGCCAGTCTCTTTAGTTATCCAGCTTATCTCTCCACCTTCTCCTTGGCCTGCCGCGATGTCGCCTTTCGTTTAATGGGACCTAATCAGTGGGTCTTTTAGCCTATAACTCATCTGACATGCGGCAAACATGTCCGGCCCAATCCCACTTTAGAGTCCTTACTTATTAACCAAATATACTGATATATATTTAGTAAACTATAATCTAAGAAATATAGATGTTGACACAATTTCTATATGGGTAGTTTTGTTAAACATTCTGCAAAAGTGACCCCCGTTTCTTTTTTCCACAATAAAAAAAAACAACAAACAAAAACCTAATTATCATTTGTCCTGTGTCCAAAAGTAACATGGAAGATAACGTTAAGAAACTGGGACTCTACCATGTCATGTTAAAATATTAGGTGGGTGAGCGAGAAAAAAGGATAGAGTATACCCTCTATAGAGTCCATCCTATTAACAGTTAAGTTTAGATCGTAAAATTTTACGCCTTACGACAAAAATATTTTTGTGTCGGTTGGAAGACAAGAATGCACATTTCATAGACGCCTTTCATAGGGTTTTTTTATTTAATTTTAATAGGCGCCGTCACCCAACCTCCTTGCTTTTTGTTGCTCGCTTGTAATTTCATTTTCAACTTACCCTAACGCCTCTCCAGCCGCTGCACTTTTATAGATGTCACAGTTTGAGAGTAGCTTAGTCTGGTCTCCGTCGTCATACTCGCCGGCGAGCTGGCACAGGGAGCGGTGGAATTGGAATTGGATGATGTACGAGATGTAGTATCTGAAAAAAGTTATAAAAATATTTTAGATTTTTTGCAGTAGGTATCACTCAATCTGTTTGTGGATGTGCTAGGATCAAATAAATCAATATAAATTGATGATACCGATAAAAGTCAATTAGCATTGCATTTAACAAATATAAACATGATTTGACTTGTCAGTAATTATCCGTTTGAAAAACCTTTCAAAGCAAAGGAAAGGAAAAACAAAAGATTCCAAGTCGATCCGTATGTGTAGCAATTTCTTTTTGGAATTATTACCATACAAGCTCTAGTAAATCTTGGGGTTAACCTTGCCAAAAGTACATTTAGCTACAATATTGTTCATGTACAATAGTGTATTCCTCACCTCATATACTCCACATCAGCAGAGATGTGATACTTGGCAGCCGGATCGAAGTCATCTTCAGTCCTGGGTGCTGGTGGCTCCACTCCCTGGAGTGCCTCTCTCAGTTGCCAGTAGTGGCAGTTGTAATCCTCAGTGCTGGTGGTGCCTCGAAAAACTCCGTAACGGAATAGGTCGAGAAGATAGGCGAAAGGTAGGAAAACTATCTTATCCAACCCCTGAAATAGAAAAAAAAGGCTGAAAATTCTAGATTTTGATTACAGATAGATACGAAGACCGGTCTCATAGAGACGAGGCCTGATTTCAACAGTGGGAATATTATAAGGCTGACAATGACTATAAAGAAAACAGGTGAAACTAAATAAAAGCATGTAAAAATGGAAGACATTACAATAATCCTCCTGTTCGAAATTCGATCATGGTGGCTAATCAGAAAAAACAGAGGTCAGCCAAGTAAATAGGAGATATTTTAGTAACACTCTCTGTTCCTTTAGTCTCATAGTCCGATGAGACGGTAATCTGGCATGACCGGGGAGAGATCAGGCGCAGGATCTACAGCTTTACGTGCTTTCCGAGGCACGGGGTGATACACTGCCAACTTGCATACTCCGGGCTGCTACAGAGTAATTTGCAACGGAAAAACCCAGTAGCAATTTTTACCCAACCCAGGAATTTAACCCAGATTCAGATCAAGAAGGCAGTTAAAACAGATTATATGAATGAATAGAATGATTAAAAAAATAAAAATCATGATATGCAAGCCGCTTCTGACAATGACATAACGAACGACTTTTAGTTTTGTACACCGTACTGCACGACTACCTAAATATTTTCCAGTGGAATTTGAATGTTCTACTTACGGTACCAATACTAGAGAATAGTAGATATGTAAATCAAATCAAGTTTCAAAATTTTAAAATTATGTTGATATTTTTGAACTAGCTCAAAAGTCAATATTTATTTTAATGAAACCATTTACTGGCATTTTTGAATTGCCAAGGTCGGTCAGTTAAAAAGATGAAGCTATTTGCACATTTTAAAGCATAGATCTTTATGGAAAAGAACAAGCGAATTCACGAAATAATTACAAACCTATCGCTAATGTACATAATGTTTGCACGATGCAGAAAAGCATGATTAATAAAAGCGTTTGTTACCATTTTATAAAGCTGATTGATGTTAGACTCGATATCATCAGGCCCGTCTTCCAAGAGACCCATAACCCTCAAATGTTTTGGTGTAGATACTGAAAGAGAAATGACGTCACCAACAGCCTCGTGGAAACCTGGAAAGTAAATCAACAATGGCATTATTGAAACTGTCCATCTGGTTTTATTTAGCAAATTGGTACAATATAAATTCGTAGTTTTTTTATTATTGATAGGATCGCGCTTGACCACCATCTCAGATAAGGGATGATTTGGTGACGAATATTGGCAGACTTCTTACTCATATGTTTATATTATTTTTATGTCATAATACATTTTACATCAATGGCTACCTATGCCAAAACTTTAGACCTTATAAGACACTAAAATCCGTACACGCTTAAAAAAGTACGTACCAGGATTAGCTCCAGCCCTGTAAATTACTGGCTGATCTTTGTATTGCAGGTAATATTGGATATGACCCATCTCGTGATGAGTGGTCTTGAAGAAAGCGTCCGTGATTGTGGTGCACTGCTTGATTCTGAAGATAGCAAAATTAGCATTGAATTGAAACTTCATCAATATCAAAGTGTATTGTTCTATCGATAGGTTATTGTTGCATTTTTATTATGATTACAATCTCATATTGTCCCAATACTGATCAAAGACCTCCTTCCATTCCTTCCAACGATCATGAATTTTGGTTTGTTTGGTCCAATTATTCTTAAGGAGTGTTCCTGTTTCCCTTCATGGTCTTCTGCGATCCCATATCACTGTGTCAGGGCACCAATCCAGTATTTAACGATTTGTATGTGTGGACCCACACAGCTTGTCAGGCATATGGTAAACATGTCCTGCTCAGCCTCATTTACGTTTGGCTGCCTTTTAATCCAAGTATTTTGCTGCTTTTATTCATTATTCCATTTACAAGTAATTTGTTTCAATATCATGTCCAATCTCTTATCATTGTTAAAACTCATCTGTATCATTGTTTTATTATTAACTAAGGATAGTTCTTTAAATTTTAAACTTACCTAAAATCTTCGCCATCAAAGAAGTCCCAAGCCGAGGCGTGGCAGACCATGTCGCGTCCGTCATTAGGCTTCTCGATGATGGACCTCTCCCAGAATAGTTCAGGCATTGGGCTCAGGTTCAAAGACGTAAAGAAATCTTCGGCTGTCTTGAAGAACTTCAGGGCTGTGTAGTTCTGAAAAAAGAACAAAAAATAGTGTTGGTAGTAAAAACCGGCCAAGTGCGAGTCGAACTTGCGCATGAAGGATACCGTACCGTCCGTAACAAAAAACGGAAAACAAATACATTTGTTGGATGGGAGCCTTGGAGTCTTGTTATAGAGGCAATTGAAATATATCATGTGTGAAAATTTCAACTGTTTATCACGGTTTATGAGACACAGCCTGGTGACAGACAGACAGACAGACAAACGGACGGACAGTGGAGTCTTAGTAATAGGATCCAGTTTTACCTTTCGGTACGGAATCCTAAAAATTAAAAACTATAGCGTATTAAGGAAATAGTGACTCATCGTTGTTATTAATTAATTTTGTAGCGAAGAAGTGAAAAGCTAAGCTAAAACTTCTTACCTGGGCTTGTAGAGCAGCAGTGACGTCAACATCTGGTTTATCAGGGTACGGCCTGGTAAACTTCTCCACGTTGTTCCAAGTTTGAGCCCAAATGTTACCTAAAATGGAAATTATGAAAACTAGAATTACATCTATGTCATTTAAACAACATTTTAATGAATTGAGCAAGACCGGTGCCTGAGTAACGATATTTATTTATTACGGCCTAGTGTTGCATTCTATGTAAGCTTAGTTATTACAAAATACTCTGTGGCTGTGAGCAAGCGTACACCACGCGTAGAAAGATGAATAAACGTCTATAAAGCTATGTTTCCATGGACGGTAAGCCTAAGATTTTAATAATTTAAAACTGTTAGGTGTGTAGCAACTACGGAGGGTTTTACGCTTTGTATAGGCTTACTGACATACAAAATATTAAATTTTATGAATGAAAATATACTTCTACATCTTCTAATATTGTTACTTTCATTCTTTCATTTCATTTTCACTTACCCAACAAATGCGCTGGTATAGGTCCTTTGGCTGGCACGACTTTCTCTCCATATTTCAGTCTCAAATGCCTTCTGACATACGCATGTATCTGTTGGTACAGAGGCTTGATCTGGGCCCACAAGGAAGCGAACTGCTCTTCACTGTCATCTGACTCGTACTCGCTCAGCCACCATTCGGCTACACTGTCATAACCTGGAAACATTTTAAGAATATTATTACTGGGCATTGAAAAACAAAAAAATTTACGATTTTGACTCCCTAATCCTCCCATCGTGAGGAAACCGGCATGGCTTAAACCAAAAATTCCAAGAATTGCGGTATTCACCAACCCGCACTGAGCCCGCATGGTGGATTAAAGCCCATCCCCTCTCCTAGAGTGGAGGGAACATTAAAAAGGCTGATGATGATGATGACTCCCTAATCATTAAAATGGAACCATTATTTTGGTCAAATAAAGCCGCATTTGCCCTTTAGGTAAATGACGGAACATAGATGGGTTTTAGTCTGACACACCTTCTCACTCCACCTCAGAGCGCGAGAAGATTTTTGATGATTTCCAACCTGAAAACAAGGTATTACAATACCTTTTATCTAAGCCTACTGAAATTATAGGAGTGGACGGAAACTATGAAATTCGCTGATGTATTCTGAAAAGCTTATCTATATCTAATGCCCGCCATACACGCCAGGGTATGCCTGACAGGTTTGCCTGCACAGTTGACCTGTACAGATAAACCGGAGCGTGTATGTTGCATAGCCTGCTGTGCATGTTTTCATACAAGCTCACCTGACAGGTATAACTATGCAGGCACACCGGTATACCCTAGCGAGTATAGCTAACATTTTGTACATAATAATAATAATAATAATAATAATAATAATAGCCTTCTGTCAGGTGGTAACAAGGTGCGTGCCTTCAACGGTTGGGTCATGCCGGTATTGATGTACGCTTTCGGTGTACTCAAATGGACTCAAACGGAACTTGATGCCCTGGATAGGAGGGTTCGTACACTGCTGACTGCATATCGAATGCATCACCCTCGGTCGTCGGTAATGAGACTGTATATCCCGCGGAAGTGTGGGGGTCGAGGCTTTTTAAACGCTAAGACCCTGCACAATCGCGAGGTATGCAGTCTTAGGGAATACTTCCTAGCCGCCGACGTGGGTATGCATCGTGATGTAGTGGCAGTGGACAAGGGACTCACCCCGCTCTCCTTGGCTAACGAGAACTGGCGCAAACCTGTAGTGCTTGACACTAACGTACGCAAGGAAGTATGGCAGAGTAAGGAACTTCACGGACGCTTTTTCCGGGCCCTTCATGGGCCCGATGTAGACCAACTAGCGTCCGTAGCCTGGCTGCGCGTCGGTGACCTCTTTGGGGAAACCGAAGGTTTTGTCTGTGCAATTATGGACGAAGTTATCATGACGAATAACTACCGGAGATTTATTGTGAAGGACGGCACGGTTGACATCTGTCGGGCATGTCACCGACCGGGTGAATCAATCCGCCACATTATCTCTGGTTGTTCTCGTCTAGCTAACGGGGAATACTTGCATAGACATAACCTTGTAGCCAGGATTATCCATCAGCAACTTGCTCTGAAGTATTCTCTTGTGGAATCGGAGGTGCCATACTACAGGTATGTGCCCGACCCAGTTCTCGATAATGGCGATATCACGTTGTACTGGGACCGGTCCATCATCACTGACAGGACTATTGTAGCCAATAAGCCTGATATAGTGGTGGTGGACCGAAGCGAGAGGCGTGCAATGATTGTTGACATATCCGTTCCACATGACGAGAACCTCGTGAAAGCCGAGAAAGATAAACAAATCAAGTATATTGACTTGGCTCGCGAGGTTGTCGACATGTGGGAAGTGGATTCAGCGATTATTGTACCGATAGTCGTTTCAGCCAATGGCTTAATAGCCAAGAGCCTCGACCAACACCTTAGGAGGCTCTCGTTAGGCGGCTGGATCAAGGGCTTGATTCAGAAAGCGGTACTCCTGGACACGGCTCGTATAGTCAGGAGGTTCCTTTCTCTGGAGCCCTGACCGCCGGTAGCTTGGACCCTGTTCCCGAAACCGGTGGGACACTATTTTTTATATTTTTAAATGTTTTTTTAGTTTTTATTTAAATATTTAAAAATATAATTTATATGTTTGTACAACGAATAAAGGAAATAATAATAATAATCTTTATTTCACTCTACACAAAGTATACACATAAGTTTATAATAAAATAGACATGCATATAAAACTTTGTGAGAGTCTGGAGTCCATACTAGGATACCCTGTGTGACGGATCACCAGGCTCTCACCCCAAAATGCCGATGATTAATTATAATAATAAAGCAACATACTTAATTCTAAACAAAACAAAAAAAAAAAAAAAAGATTTTTGAACATTACATAATTTAGTGAGAACACAGACAAAAATATAATAATACTATTTTTACCTTTATACACCGAAATTAACCTATTGAATGCTAATCACTTGTAATTAGTACAGTTATGTCGCACTGTGGAACTTAAAGCATTTAATATATTAGGTGTAGTGAAAAGTGGTTGTAGTGTGAGTGCGAGCGAGTGCGTGTATGGTGTGTGTAGTGTCTTACGAAGTTACGAGGGAACAATGAGTAACTGTTCAGTGGCGTCGTAATCTAGCTTTTGTAACCAGGCTGAGAGTTTGGTTTTGCAAAGTTTTTTTGGTAGGGCATATATTGTTAGGACCTCGTTAATTTTATTATACAAATAGTTTCCGAGAAAACCAAAATGTCGACGGGCAAAGGTTGTATGATACCGAATTGTGGAACATACTGCATGTTTACGTCGCTTTCCTTCCAGTAGGGTAGGATTGTAGGTAAGTAGAGAGTGCTTGCGTAGGATCGTGTTTAAAATGAAGAGTTGACGTACAGTTAACACTTCAGTACGCTCGTAAAGATCTTTGGTAGGAAATAAGAAGGGCAGAAAATGACTCACTTTTAATACAGCTCTTTGCGCTCGTTCGATTCGAAGCATAACGGTTTTAGTCGCGCCACCCCATATAGTGATACAGTAAGAGACTATCGACTGGCACAGTGCATAATATACCGTTTTCAATATTCCTGAATCCGCAACATAACGAAGGTTTTTAAAAATAAATATAAGTTTTCTAATTCTTGTGGCAAGAGTATCTATGTGCAGATGGAAACTTAATGTATTGTCTAGTATGACGCCCAGGTACTTTATAGATTCTGTGTGTTGTAGATAGGGACATGAGCAAGGAGAATCCTGAGTCTGCAAGCACAAGGATGAGTGGGCAGTTATTTTGAGGGTATCCAGGGAATAATTAGTTTTTTTGATACAAAAAGAAATATACTTTGTCTTATCAACATTGAGAGCAAGTTTATTGGTAGCCAGCCAAGAGAGAACCATGTTTAGTCCAGCCTGTGCACAACTATAAACCTCAGGCCAGGTGTCAGCCTCAAACAACAAAGCTGTATCATCAGCGAAAGTTATGATCCTACCACTGGGCATATTCAGCTCACAGAGGTCATTTATAAAAGTCAGGAATAAAGGCGGACCAAGAATACTGCCCTGTGGGACGCCGTGAACGACAGGAAGATCAGAACTAGTCCACATATCTATTTTAACCCTCTGGAATCGGTTACTGAGATAGTCCGAAAAAAGCTTTAGTTGCTCATTTCTTATACCAAAGCTCTCCAATTTGCTCACCAACAGTGGGACGGAGACTGTGTCAAAGGCTTTGGCGAGGTCCATGAATATAACTATTACTTTTTTGTTAACATCTAGTTTTTCAGAAACAAAATTGGTTAAATCATGAATGGCGTCGCTGGTTGAGATACCAGATCGGAAGCCGTACTGTGAAGCTGATAGCAGCGAGTTTCCTTCGAGGTACCCAACCAGGCGCTCCTTCATGATCCGCTCCAGTACCTTTGACAATGCTGGTAGGATGGAAATAGGTCTATAATTGTTGACACAGGCTCCGTCTCCACTTTTGAAGATTGGGCGAATCTCTGCTATCTTCCATGCATCCGGAAATTTCCCGGACTCAATGGCAAGGTTACAGATAAAAACGATTGGAGAACTAAGGACATGTATATATCTCTTCAAAAACTTGGAGGATATGTTGTCATAGCCGACAGCGCAATCAGATCTTAGACTTAAAATTATATTTTCAACCTCTTCCAGGTCAGTGGGTAGAAAAACCATCGAGTGCGGGGATTGTTTAAGCGAATCCGTTGTAGTAGTGCTACCAGAACTACAGCGATCAGCGATGTTCTTGCCGATGTTCACAAAAAAGTCATTAATGCAATTAATGGAAAAAATTGGATCTAGGTTGTCGATTAACTGGGAAGTCTCGTTTTTAATGCTTTTAGTGTGAGTGATGTCTTTTATTGTGTTCCACAATTTTTTGTTATTGGTTTTAGCTGCAATCTGAAGTTTCATTTTGTCATGTTCTCTTTTAATTTTCTTTAACAACTCTTAAACCTTACCGTTCAGTTTAGCAGCCTCATTGTCCATAGTGACGTACTCGGTGAAGTTGCCCTTAGAAGCGGTGCCGGCGACCCTGTGCCACTCCAGCCAGGTGTACTTCAACTCCTCAGGGTCGTTGCTTTTTGCGAAGATCTCTGTCACCTCTGGAATTGGCAGTATATTGTTAAATATTTATGGCGTTTGAGGTTAAGAATACACAAACAAAAACTTTTGTTCTATGACTTTATTTAATCAAATATTAATAATCTTAAAATTTTATTATTTATTCTATACATTTAAAATCTTAATTTTCATGTTTTGATCTCTTGATTTCTAAAACCGTTATATTTTATCGTACGCATAAACGTTAGGCTCCTATAAATGAATAAGCATACTTAAAAAATCCTTTTGCATAATTTTTATTGATATTAAACTACGACTTAATAAATTGCCATATAAAAAAGACACCCATTGAGTGAATTAATTTTAAAGTTCTGTTCCATATCAATTTTCCTCAACGAGATCTTACTTCCAGACAAACTACTCTAACATACCTGGTTCCACATGCAGGTCACATTTTGTTTTATCCTTGAAGTCACAGATAGTGGCTTTAGCATACGTCGACTGCATATTACTGATAGCACTTATCAATCTCTCGTTCAGGTCCTCAGGGAGGGCAGAGGTACCGAGCTTGGTATACTTCTCAAACATCCTCTTGAGGTCTCTGTCTTCGTACTCATGCCAGAGATAACTCATCGTCTCTTTCCAGTATTCCTTTTCATCTTCTGCTACCTCTAAAGCCACTGCGAGCTGGAATCATAATATTTTAAGTCAGTGACCCCAAAAATGGTGTCCGTGGGGTCAAAATAACGATATGTATAATCAAAAACCAGTTCAAAAAATTAACCAGTTTTGAATAAAATATGGCAACGTTTGCGATCATCGAAAAAAAGTTAACGAAAACACCAAAATACGAGAAATTACATCCACAACAAAGTCCAAGTAACATATTAAGTTACACACAATTTTAACCTTTCAAATACCTAGAGACACGATAGAAAGACAATGAGAGAGCGAACGCCGTGTTCGTTTGATACAGATTTATTATATCGGTATGTACCTATATAGATTACAGAAACAGAGAGCAAACTGACATTATTTTTATTTATTTAACAATTCATGTACACACTGAACTTATAAAAGAAAACAAGACAGAAACAGAAAAATAGGTACATAGGTTTATATTATTATTATATACTTAAATAATGTCTGTTTTATTATTATTAGCCTTTCAATCGTTATAATTATAGACACAATAGAAAGACAATAGGTGCGCGAACGCAGGTGAGGTTCGCTTGGGGTTCAATGAATATATATTCGTCACAAAACTTACCATTCGATCCTCATTATACTGGGTAATATTACTGGCATAGTCCCAATCCGCGATAGCCTTCTTGTTTCTAGCTTTAGACATCAGCTCATCCAAGTGCCGCATATAGTCGCGGCCGGCTGCTTCCTCGGCTGCTCGTTCCACCGCCCGCCCCCGAGCTGCTACGATGAAGACTGAGGCGATAGCGCCCACCAGGGCCAGCTCGCCGATGATCTTCATTACTAACTGAAATGAGATGGATAATGGTTTAGTTTAACACGTTCTAGCATAATTATGACCCTTTGGTAGACTCTACAAGGAAATAGTTACAAACTGAGAATTATTATCATCAGCCTTTTTAATGTTCCCACTGCTGGGACTCAGGCCTCCCCCTCAGGAGAGGGAATGGGCCGTAATTCAGCACGCGGGCCCAGTGCGGGTTGGTAAATATCACATGTCTTCGAATTTTTAGTTCTAGGACATGCCGGTTTCTTCACGACGTTTTCCTTCACCGCTTTGAGAGCAGTGGTGATGAAATACGACTAAGACTAACTAGACTAAGAGTGAGAATGCCACGATTCTATTAACCTGTAACCCTCCAACATATGAAAGTACCAGTTCTAGTACTCGGGGATAGATTGCTTATTCCAAATATCGAAATTGATCGGCTCAAAATCTGATAATATAGTAGATTGATAACGTTATCTGGTTACTATTGAATCGATCTGAGTTTGCAGGTCTATCTCTTTGGATAATTAACGTATGAAGTGGTCTTTTTATGAAACTGGACACTTTCAACTGTGATATTTACAGATTACCTTGGAGTTATAAGTTCAAATAAACTTTAACAAAACCAAACGAAAAGAAACCAATGAATAACTAATAACTTTAAGATAATGACAGAACTTAAATATAAAATAAAACGATAAAACAATTTTATTAAGTCAAAAATAAATAAAAAATCTTTTAACTTATAATTCCAAGTACCAGGGACTGCAGTTTTATAAAACGACAAAATCATTCAATACCTAATAATATTATTCAATATGAATAAGAAATATTTCTATTGTATTTTTGTTTACAATGAATAGAACATTACCGAATCGATTTAAAAATTATTTCACCACTAGAATTTTACTTTATCAATAAATGACGATTACGCGAGTAAAGCCACTGGTATATGATTTGAAATAAAATGTATTAACAAACTTTAAAAAAAACAACGTGAAATAGACACTAAATCAAATATTGTGGCCGGTAATATAAATCGAGTCCCCCCATTCAATTTAAAACAACATAGCAATAAACTATTAAAAACAAATTGTATACAGAAAATAAAAAATCAGACCAACCTACAAGATCACACGGTTTCACAAATGGCAATGACGAAATCAAACCCATATCAATGCATAAATACTGATGGCTCCGTCTAAAAACACCCGCAAAACAACGTGTCAAGGAGGTTGGAAAGGTGAATGATCCATCCAATATTGTTGGCGGCAACTTGAGCTGAACGGACGAGAAAAAATATTAAGTTATAGGTAACCTCGGAGCCTGCTCTTTAGCGCAAACACTAATGGTTTGATCACACGTACCGAGTAAACGGGCGAGCCAGTGCTCTAAGTCAAAAGTCAAAGTCAAAATATTTTATTTCACATAGGCCTACATGAGCACTTATAAAACGTCAGAAGCTAGTGCACGGTTCCAAATTGGTCGTTTCCTATGGAGAAGAACCGGCAAGAAACTCTATGGTTACTCTTTAAAAAAATGTGTATATTACAATATTCATTGATTTGTGTAAGAACAGTGTAGACCAGTCAACACTGTACACAAAAGTACAAAATTAATCTAGAAAAATATCTAAGTGTTTGTGGATTATACTGTGTTTTCACATTCACATTCCAAAAAGAGGCTATATAAAAAAGCAGGAAAAATTTAAATAATTACAACTGTTAACAAAATAAATTACTAACAAATTTAATGCAGTTGAAGTCTAAATAATAAAAATAAAAATCATTGCAAAAGCAATGCGTTAAAGGAAAAATAAATATATATTAATTAAAACAAAGGTGGAGCAGTTAATAGACACAATATTGATGATCTCACTCTCGGGCGAGTACTCGGTACGTGTAAACAAACGCCGAGTCCTCGGTCAAGCGCTTATCTCCACAACTCGCTAACATCCCTGTCTCGGCCGAGCAACATTTTACTGTCTAACCCTTTTACTCGGTACGATTGAGCCCCTCAAGAAAACTTGGTCTACTATTTCACACAAGCCTGAGGTTTTTACCTCAAATTGTGAATTAAATCTAAAAACTATAACCGAATTGAAAACGTCTTTAATTTTTTTTAAGAAAAACTAGAACTTCCTCTTTTTTGAAGTTGGTTTTGAAAATATTCAGCTTGTAGTTGAACTATTGTAATTATCATTTTTTAAATCAACAACCAACATTACAATTTTTAATAGAAAAACTCTTTATGCAATTTTTTTTTCCATTTTTTTAATTTTATCCACAGTAACTATAATCCGAGGACTTTATGATTTTTACACCCCAGAAGCTGGACATCGTAATTGGTGGTCTGGCCAAGTATGATTGAATTTGACGGGGTCGACTAAAGTCCATACCAGCCAAGGCACGCCTGCGGGATTCTTCTAAACAGTCACCATGGCACAAAGGTGAATTAAGGAATATGGATGGGCTTTCATTTGACGACCTTCCACCAAAAAAAAGGAACACTTAATTTCTTTTAATTCGTCGAACTATTCAATTCTGGAAGTGGGATAGTTCGGCCATAGAAATAATTTGGGAAGCCACAATCCTTCTATTTATCTCTATGTGATCGTTTTTCACACCAATTCTTGAGGGACGAATCAATAATGAATTCAACATGCATTTAATTTAGTTTTTCCTCCGCATTTACAATTGCATGTATTTTTTTTTTTTTTGAAATAAATAATGGTAAATCTAGCCATAGCCGATAATAGCCATTAAATTGATGCAGCAAAAAAACAAAAGTCTAATTTTAAAGATAATTGAAACGACTTTACTTTTTTATTTCATTTAGATCTACATAGGAATTGCGCATGTTTTGTCTGTCTATAATGTACTTCTTGAAATATTTCTTAAGTAAATTTTCCATTAAATGTAATCTTTAAAAAAAAAAAAAACATATATTTTAGTAACAAGTCTCCTTACGCAACACTTTTAAGTGGATCAGCATCATCATAATCTCTTATCAAATATATCTGTGTTTTATCTGTTGCTTCTCAACTACACTAAATCCTTTACAAAAAATATACAACAATATTTTTTTTATTATATGCACAACCTGAATATAGTTTGTTCAGAATCAGTAACTGAATCGATTCCAATAATTTTCCCACCATGTTATATTTTTTCTCAAAAATATTTCGAAAAGGTCACGAGTTGGATACCACCGATACTTAAAATAAAACAGGTCACGGCAGGTCATAGTGGGCATTAGGTGCCAGCGCACAGCTGGGTGCCGAAACTAAACAATCCCTTAGTCGCCCAGGTGGCCTGGTGACCATGTATTTATGTGGCCAACCAGGTACCATAACTAGCTTATAACTTTGTATTTACATAAATAGTTTTATGTACATAGATTCTTTACATAAAAATACTATACAGGTGTCCCAGGCTTCGCATAATCATACTAAAATTAATGGTGTATAATACTTTTCTTACTTACAAACAAAACCTTCCTAGCAGTCTGACTGCAATACCCACACGGCATCTTCCTATTATTTTTCTTGGTTCTATTTATTTTAACCATCAGAAAAGCTATAAATTCCACGATACTATGACTGTAACACACCACTTAAAACTCTAAACGTACTAAAACCAGTGGTTCATACTCAAAAACATTAATTATTATGTAAATTAATTACTAGCGTGTCATGCTTTTAGGATTTCAAGTGTTTTGTGTGACGAGAAAATTGTTGCCGAAACAAATGAGACGGATGGATGGTTTCAGGTCAAATGTAGCTATGAGGAAAAATAATGTGTTATTTTAGTAACACATTTTTTATCATCTTCATGGCCATCTGCCTAGCCTTCTAGCATTTATTATCATCATCATTATCATCAGCCTTTTTAATGTTCCCACTGCTGGGACTAAGGCCTCCTCGTGGGGGCGATCGGCGGCGGAGACCTCTCGCGCCAGGCCTTGGTTGAGACCATGGTCCGGAGCGAGGAGTGGTGGCAGGCGGTCGCTTCCTTCTGCGAAGCAGTAATGCTAGCAAAGGAGGAGGCCGACCGCATCAGGCAACGGTGCTCTCACCGCAGCAGCCGGAATCCGATCCCGATTTCCGGCCACCGTAGATGCGGGCTCGTGGAAGGCGAGCCATGGGTAGCTCGCTGTACGACCGTCCGGTAACTGTCCAGACCGAGCCAAAGACGTCGACGGCGCCCACTCTTCCCGCGCGCCTCAAGGAGTTGTCAGCAACAGGAAGGGCCCAGCTAGGTCGAAGCCTACTGGGGCCAGGGTTATCCATAAGGAACTTAAGCCCCGGTATGAAGAGGCTAGAAGGAACAGGGTGGGTTTTTAGTCACCCAAGAGCGGGGGTAGTCATTGGATGATTTTTCTACTACTACTTCACTTTACCTTTGATGTCACCTAAATTATAATTAAACCAGGAAATCGCAGCAGGCAAATGAGCATAGAGTTATGATATACCTAATATGTTATGTGAGACCAATAATATGATAAACCTAAAGGCACATTACCTGGTTGTCCTCAAGACAAGTGCGGTCAAGATACGCAAAGCAAAGCGACTAGTATATGAGCGATAAAAACTTCCTCAGCATTCGTTTGCAAACTTGTCCATTTACAAACTAGTTTTCCAACTACAACTAAAAGGTGTTACTTAATTTAAATTAAAAAAAAATCAAAATAATGTGACGTCTACGGAGTTAAAAACAAAAGTTTGAGAGGCTAAACAAGGCCCATCACTAAATATAAGTGGACTATATAGAACACCCACATTTCAACTGTTACATTTAGTTAAGTCCACTGCAACAGATATACTGCCAACTCCAGAATCATCATCATCTTCCTGCCTTGGTCCTGTGTTATTTGAGTTGGCGCAACACGTTTTTTTTCTTCCATTCTATCATGTCAGTCTTCACGCTATCACTGATACTCCTTTCTTTCATATATTCTTTAACAATCCATCTATCGTTTCTTTGGCCTCTTTCACCCTCTTCAAGACGTCATGTATAGTCAAAACTCTTTTAATAGCATGCGTTTCACCCCTCCTCTTCACATGATCATTGTGCCAAGTCAAACGATTCCCTTTCAACTTTCAGTCACTGACAACATTTTCAAACTTTCTCTAAGATATTTATTCATTTTTCACTTTTTTTTATTTTCGTCACTCCACACAGCCACCCCAATACTCTCATCTCCGCTACGTGCAATCTTGTTTTATTAAACTCCAGACTATTACCTATTTCATAAATTCTGATAAGAAAATCAATATCTCTTTGCCTGAGCCATGATTTCTTGTTAACCAGTACCGTCATCAATACAGTTAATCGAGGCGTAGCCACAAGACCAGCAAGGCTCTTCAATGAAGTAAGTTCTTATCAACTTAACCACAAACTGCCCTATGAAATCTCAAGAAAAACAATACAAAGTAAATAAACATTCTTTCCTCGATTTTATACAGATAATCACGTTGAAGTTGCAATTAGTTTAAGGCCATCTCATTATGTGGAATTCTTCTAGCACAATCTTTCCATTCTTTCCCATCAAAGCATCTTCAAAACAAAGCAGCCCGTAGTTAAGTTATTTAAATAATATTTGATAGCAATTTTTATGAATCTGCAAAGACAACTGACGATCACCTTAATTGCCGTCAGGTGAGATCAAGGTCAAGAGTCAGTGCATCGAAATATTAAATATTTTATCAACCTTGGTAGCTGCTGTGTGCCACTCCATGTTGTCTGCATGTCTGTCAAGTATACATGACGTTATGGCAGCCACACATGATCCAGTTATGTCCGACCCCGGAGCGAGCCCGTTTGGCCGCAGCCAACTATTACGGCGTAGTCCTCCACCGACGCCTACCCAACCATTACCCCCTAACGACCCAAGTCCACCAGCACCCACGGAAAATGAATTGCCGATCATCAGCACGCAGGAGATGCAGAAGTGGAAAGAATCCATAGATTCAATCCTGCATGAAGTTTGCAATATGGTTGCGGACGGGAAAATGAACTCGGACCAGAAGCTTCGTGTTTCCGGTCTTTGCCGTAAGGTGTCAAGTAACACGTCTCAGATGGCCATCTTTTACCAATCACTGAAGACAAAAACTATCTAGGCCTATACCACAATCCAGCACCTTCAGGCTCAGCAGAATGTTGTGGACTCTCTCCAGCAGTTCAGAGAGGTCGTCGAAACAAAATTGAAGCTACCAGAAGATACGTCTTATGCCAACATGGTTAAGAAAGGTACCGACATCGTCCGTCCTGCAAATTTGAGATCAGTCGCCATCTATCCCAGCAATAAAACCCAAACAAGTGACGACACCAAGTCTCTGGTCCAAAAGATCATCTCCCCAGAACAACTTAAGCTTCATGTTCGTGGCCTAAAAAAGGTGAAAAATGGGGAAGTTTTGATTAGCACTGAAAACAAAGACGATATTGATAAACTTAAAAAATCGGTAAATCTAGTATCATCTGGCCTTAAAATAGAAGAACCTTCCAAACGCCGACCTAGGATTGTTGTCATTGGTGTCCCCGTCGCTCTTACTGAAAAGGAGGTATTTGAATGTATTTACGAGCAGAACCTATCAGACAAGTTGCCGATTATAACGCGCGAGTCCTTCCTAGAGTGCATCAAATTAAGCCATAAATCGGGCAAGAGAGACCTTTAAACTTGTAACTACATCATAGAACTTCCTGCTAGCATAAGAAAGGTTCTCATTAACCAAAGCCGAGTTTTCATCAATTGGACTTCATGCCCGGTGAGAGATTTCACCATAGTCACCAGATGCTTCAATTGCCAGCAGTTCGGACACGCAGCCAAGTTCTGCCGGGAAACCAGTCCCACCTGCAACCACTGTGGAGAGAGCGGACACTCATTCAAGGAATGCAGCAGCAAATCTTCACCCCCTCTATGCGCAACCTGCAAACGCTTCAAAAGGAAATGTGACCATCCAACTGGTGATGTAAATTGCCCGGCCCGCAAACACGCAGAAATGAACTATATAAACTCAATTGACTATGAAGACGCCTGAGAGCGTCATCTAATAGTTAAGTTATTTAGCAGATAAAAAAGTAGCTTATTTATATTTTCTTTTACTTTTTAAATTGTCATGACAAAACAACTAATTTCTAAATATGCTCAAAATGGTTTTAATATTGTATCCAAATGGCTCCAGAATAATCTCTTAAACTCTTAACACTAAACGCAGATAAAACAAATCACATTTCATTTACTATGAGAAATGCTAACATACCGCTTAATAACCTAAACATTCACGCACATAGTAACTGCACGTATGCTGACACTGCATGCTCTTGCCCCACTTTAGCCAGAGCTGACGATTTAAAATATCTAGGTGTCACGATTGACCCAAATCTAAATTTCCGTAAACATATCGAACTCTTGTGTACGAAAGTGCGCAAATTAACCCTTCAGATACCGTCAATTAGAGACACAATAGTAAGACAATAGATGCGCGGCCACCGGTGGTCGCTTGGGGATTCATGAATTAATATATGTTTCAATTTTGGCATAATGTTCTCTAATATAATATATACCTTATACTCGTTAATGTTTATTTTTGTATACATTTATCGACATAGTTTTTAGGTATTATTGTACCATAAGCTTATTTTCGTAGATATAAATAGAATGTATTTTTTTTAATAGTATTACTCTAATTTTAAATTTTACTGTCGCATTGAAACTGAACTGTAAAGTGATGGCCTGAAACACAGGTTTAAATTAACCTAGTTCGGGTGGTCCACTAACAAACATTGCTTATCCGAACCACGATTATTTATTTTGCACCTTTAATAATAATTTAGTTTTAGTATATTTTTAGGCATTGAACTGTATGAAAAACCTTATTATTGTTGGCTTACGTTAATTTTTTGTAAACGTTATTTGAATAAATTATTATTATATTATTATTATATTATTATTATTATAGTTACCGACAAGTTTGCAGCCGACTAACGTCACGTATACTTTGCCGCTCATGCAGACAGTAGCCTTGTCGTGCATACTAATAGCCACACACGGTCAAGTTTACCGAACGCCGCTTCAAGCGCGCAGCAAACTTAATGATAGGATCGTGGGTGGCATCCAAGTTGGCTACAAACTAGACAGTAAACTAGGAGCGTGTGTGACATTCAAGTTAGCTGCAAACTTGACAGTAAACTGGATCGTGTGTGGGTGGCATTAGTGGCCAAACAGATTATTTATAAGCATAAAGGCTTCAAGTAGGTATGAGTCTTGTTTACTATGAGGTTGATGTCCGTTTTATCCATGTTTTAAATGGCGCAGCTCTTTATTTTGAGTTCATTATACCTCAAAATATAAAACTACTGATACCTTATTGCATAAATTGGACAACATTCGTCTCGTTAAATATTCCGGTTTTGTATTCGTAAACATTACAAAACATTGTTAGTCAAATATTTGTGACAATTTCATGCAAAATGTGTGTTTTTGTTCTCTTCTCTTAAAGAATTAGTATATACTAAAATGAAAAAGACTTAATAAATAACGGAGTAGGCTCGTGAATCGAGTTACTTCAGTTATTGTCCTAAATTGTTTGGCATTTTTTGTTGTTCTTCAAGGAGATTTATCATAAACAAACCCATATACCGCATATTGACTTAAAAATACTAGTCCTCAAAATTTTCTGAGTATCAATACTTATAAATAACTAAAAATGTTTTACTTACAAGAAAACGCTTCTGCTCTTTCGATAATATCATGCCCCACCAAAACAAAATGTCTTCCAAATTTTAAAGTTTTTAATTAAATTCATTTAAAACTCTCTCTTATCACACTAAACACAAAGCACATTGTCCCTTATCACGAGTACAAGTATTTAATAAATAAATTCATTTTCTAAACGCGATGTTGAATCACGATCAACTTTGATGACACTTCGTACAATAATAAGAATGTTAGCCACAATCCTTTTAATTTCCGTTAATTGCTAAATATTATGAGGAAAATGCGGTTTTCCTTTGTTACCACATTTGAAAATCTTTTGTTTTTATCTCACAACTTGTGGTCGTTTACACAATAAATCCTTATAAACCGGATATATCTGACAACGACTCTCGCTTCTATTCCGCCAGGGTCACATATTCACGACCACTGCATCTCGTCAGTTCTCCTGTCACGTATGGAGATTGAAGAGCTAAACGAGATGGAGTACCCAGTCACAAATTCATGACCCTGGCAAATGGGACACGAAAATACTCGTCCGACCAAACCGACCGTTAAAAGATACATGTTTTTTTTTTTTTATCCAGAATATCTGCGTATATTGGACGATTACAGGATTTTTTTGAAGTAAATGTCATTAAAATTATAACTTAGATTTGCAAAAATGGTCTAATACTTGACCCCGTAGGCAAACTTCATCCAAATTCGTTCAGCCCATAGATATAAGATATAAATCTATGGTTTAGCCATTAAGACGTGTAGACGGAACATACAAACAGACCTTCGCATGTATAATATTAGTAGGGATCGATAAAATTGCGCATTTATCGCATATTCACAGTCACGGAGATTGTATATTCAACAAAATACGTAGGTATTCAGGTTTCATTCGATCCGGTATTTCCAATTACCTAGATTGAGGACTTAAAAAATTAAAACCAAGGAGCTTCTTAGCACAGCTATTTTAGAATAAAAAAGTTTTAACCTTTTCATAAACCACTAAAATTGCAGTCTAATTTTGACTATAACTAAAAGAGGATATGTAACAATTAGTAGATGCATGATTGATCTATTCGTTTCATTATTTTATACAGGATATAAGGGATAGGTCTCCGCAAACTAAAGGCTTGCTCAGCAGACGGAACTGAACAATCCTCTCTATACAAACTATCCAATCAAGTTTATAATTGTGTGTGGAGAGACCGATTTTTTTTTAGTTTCTCGAAAAATAATCTTGTGGAAAGTTGTTCAGTTATCGTCCTTGCATCCTTGCATCATTTTGTCTGGCTTGTATTGCCGTCAAAACTAATAAATTATTTAGTTAAATCCTCCAGTTCCTTAGCTGTTCGGTTTTTCCTTCTCAAACTACAGTAATTGTCTCTATAGCCTTTACCGCCCTACATCGGTCTTTTTCCTTGTTCCGCTTACGTCTGGCATGTGTCTCGCATAAAAGATGAACTTCCGAATGGACTCGGCCAGATCCATTAATTCTAATAGATGATCAGGAAGTCTTCGAAAAAAAAATACCAAGGTGAGCAAAAAAGTGACACAGCATCCTTTTCTCAAAATAGTTCAGGCCATTTTCTATGCCCTATAACGTCGTTATGTATAAAACTAAAATTATTATTTACACCGGCTTAGATCGCACAGCTTTGGTAATTTTTCATTCATGGTTGCAGGTCACAAACTACGTACTGTAGTTACTTATCTAAAGAAGTCTTAATTTGCTCTTAGATTTGCCTTTATATTTATATCCTTACGTATTATAAAACAAAATCCAGATGATGAGGACAAAAAGGAAGAAAAAAACGTATTGCGCCGACCCCAAATAAAACGGGATAATGGCAGGAAGATAATGATTATAAAACAAAGTATTCTACAGCTGGGTACTCACTTAGCAGTGTAGCACGTAACGTATCAGATACGGTATCAACCTGCAAGTGGGTACGGCTCGACCACGGTTCTCCGCGTATCTAGCTACGAGCTGCCGGATACGCAGTGCTCGCAACGACGTCACGCCGACAACATGTCTCAAATGGTGGCTAGTGTAATAGTAATAGTTTCCCAAGCATCCACTTTTAGATGTTTTTTGTAATAATTCTTATTTTTAGGGTCCCACAGTACTGGAGTATTCTGGTAAACCTCAATTAGATTGAACACTTTTTCTTCAGTCCACTCCATAATGAATACGTAAGTTCGTTTGAAGCTCGCGCGTACGTACTCACTACACAAGCGGTCGTGACGCCGTCCACGAGCACACTGCGAGCCGCCTTTGTGTTCGCAGTGAAACCGCCACTCGGCGGGTCACTGCGAGCTTACAGCGCTCCACGCGCGAGCGGCTTGCAGCGGGCTCGTGCCTACGTATTCACTTGATACCGTATCTGATACGTTACGTGCTACACTGCTAAGTGAGTACCCAGCAGTTTTGCGCTGATGTGACGCATATCCTATCTAGCTAATAGTTTTAAGTGGGATATTGGTATTTTGTTATATTTATTTATTTTTGGGATATGCTGACGCATATCCCAAAAATAAATGTTGGGCGCAAATAAACACTTTTTCTTTCTTTCTTTCTTTCAGCTGTATGCGTCTGTCTGTAGGAACGCGATAAACTCAAAAACTACTGAACAGATTTTTACATAGTTTTCACCAGACTAGAGTATTTTGAGGAAGGTATATAACACATGCATTATACCTAGTCAAGTCATAAGTAAAAAAACTTTTTTTTAGAATGCTGGCTAAAAAAGGTTATTGAATTCGAATTTCGAATTGTTCGTGAAAATAATAATGAGTACTTTTTAGAGTTTTACATATTTTTAAATATGGAGTGGACGCTTAAAGAAGACCGTGTTGCAGTTATTGCGTTCCATCGTTGCGGTTACGCACCAATTCAAATTTTTGATATACTGAAAAATTTGAATGTAACCAAAAGATTCGTTTATCGTACCATCAAACGATACAATTAAGCAGTGGCGGCCGAGTGGTAGGGTCCTTACGAGCTGTAGATGGCGAATTCAAACGAATTGCTTTGTGTAATTCATTTCATCACCTTTGCTTCAAAAACGTGGAAAGAAAACATCGTGTGGAAACCAACATGTGGCCAAGCACTGGGCCCGCGTCGTAGGATACGGCCTACTTCCTCTCCTAGAAAGGAAGCCAGAGTCCCAGCAGTAGTAATAATAGGCTGTTAATCTACTATTGTTCCCACTGCTTATGCTTTGCATAAATACCATCATGCATGATATAGATTATGATATTACAGTATATGTATCTACTTTGTAACCAGTTAAAATAAAATAAAAAAAACACAAGACTTACCGTCTTTTTCCTCCGGCTAACAAATCCACACTACTGTTTAAGATGGGATGCGATGCGTATTTATCTAAGGCACTCCATGAATGATAATATCTTGAATTATTGATACCGAAACCGACACAAGGTGTATCCAGTTTTGTTTGTTTATCTCTAGACAGTTTACCTTTTATCTGGGCTTGCTAAACGAGTCCTTATTTTTACTATTGGTGCAAAATATTTAAGTATTTTAAATCTTAAACTATTTTATTCATTTAAATCTTACATATACATATACATCTTAATAAAATTTTTATTACATATGTACATAAAAAAAAACTTAAATACTAAATAAACGATTTAAACTAAAATCTAACTATGTACATAAATATAATACAAAAAGACAAAGCACGCTCAGGCGTCAAAGTACTTTGACGCCTGAGCCTGCTTTGTCTTTTTTCGCCTTTAAATCTTTATAAAATGGCCAACTAAAACCGGCTCGTTTGACCATATCACCGATGTAGGATTTCTATGATAATAAAAGGTCTGGAGAAAGTAAGCCAAACGAAGATTGAAATATCATCAAACTTTAACGTTTAAAATTGTCGAGTTTTCCTTTCAGAAACCAGCCTCTGGCCTCAGTTGGCTTCGACTCTGCTGGGTCCCTACGGTTTGCCAACATCTCCTTGAAACGCGCATGGAACGTAAACGTGGAGTGTCGACAACTTAGGCTCGGTCCGGACGGTTACATAACGGTCGAACGGTAAGGTTAAGTTAGCAGGCGTAAACTTGCGGACTGCGAGCAATGGCGCCTGCGGTGGCCAGAAACTTGGAATCGGGATCCCGGCGGCTGGAGCGTGAAGGCTACCTTCTTTGCTAGCATTACTGCTTCGCAGAAGGAGGCGACCGCATGCCACTCCTCCTCGCTTCAGACCATGGCCTGGATCAAGGCCCGAAACTCGGGATGCCTGCGACTTAGAAGTCAGTGTTCTACTACAGCTTCGTGAACAAAAGAAACCTATGTGTTACTAAAACAATAATGATCTGTATGAAAGATCTGTTTTAACTATGTGTATAATTGCGAGTATGTGTCTTTTATAGAATAACGATTATGTTAAAAATAAGGTCTTCTTTACGGGTATAATCCTGATTATACGGCCAGTGATTAAGACCAGGAGTTGTGAAATGAGCTGCCCTAGTTTGGTCTGTCAGTAGTTAATGTGTGTTCTGTGTTTTCATTAGTCATCATCATCTTCCTGCCCTTTTCCCGTTTATCATTTGGGGTCGGCGCAACACGTTTTTTTCTTCCATTCTGTCCTGTCACTCGTCATGCTATCACTAACTCCCTTTTCTTTCATATCACTTCTCACACAATCCATCCATCTTTTCTTTGGCCTCCCTCTCCCCTTCCATCCATCCACATGTAAACTCATAACTTTTTTAGCAACATGCGTTTCGTCCCTCCTTTTCACATGACCATACCAAGACAAACGATTTCCTTTCAGCTTTTCAGTCACTGGCGCCACTTTCAAACTTCCCCTAATATACTCATTTCTCACTTTATCCATTCTTGTCACACCACTCATCCATCTTAACATTCTCATCTCTGCTACATGCAATCTTTTTTCATCCTTCTTTTTCACAGCCCAACATTCTGATCCATACAGTACGACAGGCCTTATCACGGACTTGTAGATTTTACCCTTTAACTTGAGGGGCATCCGTGGGTCGCAAGTGGTCCCCGTGACCTGTCGCCATTTCATCCATCCTGCGTTGATCCGATGTGTTACGTCTCTGTCTACCTCACCATCCCCTTGGACGAGCGACCCTAGGTACATAAAGTCGGAACAGATCGGTATGGGCGTTCCTGCGAGAGCTAAAGGCACAGGATTGGAGAGACCGCCGAAATTGCAGAACAAGTACTCGATTTTGGTTCAGCTCAATTTCAGGCCAACACTCTCCAGTCTGTGCCACCACACCTCCAATCTGTTCTGGACCTCTAGGCCACTCTCGGCAACCAGAACAATGTCATCGGCATCTGTGTTTTCATTAGTGTGGAAAATAAATAACAACTAAGGAGTCTTTATCATCATCATCAGCCTTTTAAATGTTCCCATTGCTGGCACTCAAGCCTCCTCTCTAGGAGAGGGAATGGACCGTAATCCACCACGCGGGCCCAGTGCGGATTGGTGAATGTCACATGTCTTCGAATTTTGGTTCTAGGACATGCCTGTTTCCTCACAATGCTTTCCTTCACTGTTTTGTAAATAGGTTACTTTTAAGCAAGCATGCTCCATTGTAGACCACATCATCGCTTACTATCTGGGCCTCAAGTCTGCTATTACAATAGTGTCAGAATGGTCTGTCATTGACTTCATAATTGTTGATTTTGATAAGTTTTGGTAATCTACTAATATAATGGCGTCATAATGACTTTCCAATGGTCAACCACTGACATTTCATTGAAAGAAGTGGCTTAAAATGCTAATCTCGTACATAATGACAAATGAATATCTGACGTATGCGGTAATTTGCAAAACTTTTGACAGTTGTTTTGATCAGTGACCTACCATTAGAACGTTATTGTGCAGTTATTGGTTTTAATAAACTTGATATTGTCATTCTACCATCACTATCTTACGAGACCATTGACCGATCAATGATTGATCATTATGAGTTAGCAGATTACGAACTTTTAGCAAAATGACAATGGGATCGTGTTGGAATGACAAATTTATAAAAATAGCAGACTCGGGCCCCAGGTGAGATGGTGGTAAAACGCGAGCCTATCAATAACAATAAAAAAAAAATGAATGTTTACTTTTTACTTAGTTTTGATTTGGTTTTGGTACCTGTTTAAATTACCTTCTTTATATTTTTTTTTTTTTTAGTTTTGCTTGTTACGGGAATAAAAAACGACAGGGTCTTTTCGAAATTTGGATTCATTTTCCTTAAAATAAATGTTGTATAGTTAGCTGGATATTGGTCATCCGATATTTTTATCCTCTCAGGCATTTGTGTAAGACAGGATTGAGACCTTCCAGCGCTGCTAGATCGGCTGGAAAGAATTACTTCGGGGAAGAACACGAAAGTTGTCCTGGATAACTGAAGGAAGACAAGGGGCTTTTCGTCGGTAAAAATCTGACACTTTCTCTTTTTTGTTTTGGTGGGAAATCATCCATGACTTCTCCCACTTTAGGGTGGAGCAGGAGGACATATCAGTTTTTTACTGACTAAAACCCACTCCTATGTTCCTTCTTAGCCTTGCGTTCCTGGTTCTTGAGTTTCTCTTTCGGAAGTCAACCCATTGTCTTAGTTGGCTTCGGCCCTGCTGGGCCCTTTCGGTTTTGCTAACATCTCTTTGAGGCCCGCGTGCAATTACGTGCCGTCGACCACTCGGGCTTGGTCCAACAGTTACTGGACAGCTAGATGGCGAGCTACTTGATACTCGTCGTCCGCAAGCCCAACGCTCCCTCTTGTTCCACCTAATACACACCGAATACCTACACAACTAAAAAAAATTAGATTGTGTTTTTTTTACTATGGATAGGCTCACATTTGACCATTATCTCACCAAATGGGAAGCGATGATGTGGCCAACGATGGAGCATGCTTACCTAGAAGCAACCTATTCACTCTTGATTTAAAGACCCCTAACTTGTAGCTATCAGGAAACACAGACTCCGGCAGGGAATTCCAATTCTTAGCTATTCTCATAATGAATGTGTTCCCAAAACGCCGTACGTCTACTGATTCGATGATGGAACGGACTTGCTAGGGTATATAATATATTTGTTTATACACATTGATATGCTTTTTACAAAAGACAGTACTGCAGTATGAAACTAGTTTGATCTTCAGCTAGATTCTCGTGCATTTGTCATTGGCACACATCCAAACGTGTTTGCTTTGCATAAAAATATATTTTCTAGGATTTTTCCTCAAAACTCATCGAGTATGGAATCACAATATTGTTCAAACTTTGTTCACTAGTATTGCCTTGAACCTGACAATGCCTCGACACTTCAATATTATGATGTATTGTAGCTATAGATTTTAGTATCCTCTATCAATAGTACCTTTTCGTAATTTAGATCAACCTACGCTACATATGTAGATCGAAGGACTGGAACAATTTGCCTGCTACGGTCTTCTCATCCGATATAATTTGGGTGTCTTCAAGGCTAGAGTGCAAGATGGTGAAGCCACTAGTTGGTAAAGAGCCTATTGCTCTTAATGAACTAGTGAGCCTCACCATCAACGATTGCTTCACTGCTTACCATCAGGTGGGATCGCAGTCAAGTACTAGCTTATATCTGATAATAAAAATATATAGATAGACCATTCGTACAGTTACATTTTACTCATCATTGTTATAAAAAAGAGAATGCACATGAAATACGTATGAAACACAATATAAAATATTTAAGTCAAAGTGGTTGCAATAAAAAAGTCCAGCCTGATGCAGTCTGACGCTGGTTTCCTAATGAACCCTTCAAAAGTCGTCTCATCTGAATCGACGGCCAAATGCCGTCCACTGCTAGATAAAGACCTTCTCCAAGCGTCACTACTACGACCGGTCTTCTGCATCTCGCATCCATTGGATTACTGCGACTCTCACCAGATAATCGATCCACCTTGTGGGAGGCCTACCAACGCTGCTTCTTCCAGTCCTTTTGTCATATTCCTCGATGCTGAGAGTCATAACCTTCCGCTTCATCAATTTCATTATTCCTGTCTCTGACGGTGTGAAGGGCCTTGTATACCGTGGAGTCAAGAGCGGTGCGGATCTGGTCGGACCAACGTATTGGGATGCGCCCAAGAGGCCTTTTTCCACCTACTTTACCGGTTACGAGGTTTCGAAGCGTCTTCGAGTCGCAAATCCAGATACTTTTTTCTCATCAATCATATGTTCTACAAGCAACGTGCCCTGCTTGCTGAATTCTTCGCGATATTCTAACTTTAGTTCTCCAGCGGAGGTCAAAAGTACGTGACTAGGGCGTATAGCCAGTGATAGCAAATGGTTCTGAAACGTGGATGCTCACAATGGGCCTCATCAAAAGACTAAGTTATGCTCGGAGTGCCAATGCGTGATCGAATCAGGAATGAAGTGGGTAACATTGTAATAGATAATAATAGTACATTGTTACACTAGGGGTGAAAGTTACTTATTTCGTCCCGAGAAGGAGTTATTCGAGGGACGAAATAAGTAACCTTAACCCCGAGGTAAGTACTGTGCTTTTCATTACGAATACAAGAAGATAGACCTAATTTTTTTTTAAATAATTTGACAGCTGTTAGTTGAAAGTAAAACTCCTCAGGCAATTTCAGACCTACTTTTAGAGTATGAGTAATGAAAAATGAATAAAAAGAGTTGAATGTTGATTTCACTGCATTTCTAAGATAAGACGGCTGCCAATTTAAAAGATGCTAGTGCTATTTTAACATTGACAACATATTATTTTACGAAATTCTGAGATAATTGAATCTCTTGTCATCTCCGTTATCATGGACCAGGTACGGGCTTTGAACCCACTCAATTTTGTTATCATTCCTCGTATCACTTGCAATGATGATTTGATAAAAGACAATATTTTTATCTTCATCTTATTCTACTATCATAAGAATGATAATGCAGATATTGAAGAAGTCGTTACGTTACGTAAGACAAAGTTATTTAATCAAGAAGATAAAGTGTAATACCTAAATCGGTAAACTAGTTCTAAAAATCTTGGTATCCTACATTCTACAAGGAAGAATGTATCATCGTTTCTGCCAAGTGACAGCCAATGATTATCTCAAGCCTCCTTCAAGAATTGCTTAACTGCGGGTTCTCCACTAATTTTATGTTTTATAATTATTAACCAAGTAGCTGACCCGGCGAACTCCGTACCGCCTAACAGTCAATGAATGTAGTATCATTCATCGTAGTCAGTTTACTATCTTTCGATATAGTCAACCGACTGCGATGAAACAAAGTTTAAGTAATATATAAAGTTTAGTGTTTTGTTAATTTTGTTAAGAGGGAGAGGGAGGCCAAAGAAAAGATGGATGGATGGTGTGAGAAGTGATATGAATGAAAAGGGAGTTAGTGATAGCGTGACGAGTGACAGGACAGAATGGAAGAAAAAAACATGTTGCGCCGACCCCAAATAAAACGGGATAAGGGCAGGAAGATGAGTGTTTTGTTAATTTTAGTATATAAAAATTATGTAGGTACATCAATGTCGTGCATTTTACGTGATGCGCGCACAACCAAATACTTCTACAATTTTATTATTTGTATAGATTGATTTAGAACAATGCCCAGTAATAAGACCGCAACTATAATAGTCCAAAATCCCAGAACCTCAAGACATTACTGACTGTCTCAATAATAACATATGCAGAAGTGTAAGTATCTTGCATGGCAATATTGGCAATGTTGTCTTTTTTGCAGTGGCTTATTCTCAAATAACTTTTGCTGAAGGCTGAAGCGAGGACTATCAGACTTTTACTGACTAAGACCGAACCATTTAATCAATAGTCTTCTGCGTTCCAGAGCCACGTTTGTTTTAAACATGCCGTGGCAACTGTCTAGCATACTATTGTGGCATAACAAGATTTCATTGCTGAATGGCATGTAAGCTAATTGCATTCTTTTTGCAAGTTACAGACAGGTATGATACGGCGATAAACAATTTTTATTTCAAAGATTATACGCCTACCGTCATCATGCAATAACTTTATACAATTTAGCAAGTCGTCAAGCTATCGGGTTTCATGCAATTCTTACAAATCCAGGTGAACTTCATTGCAAATATTGTTATTGTCTGCGCATAATGTAGTGCATGCTGTGCTTTTCTGTAAATGATGAGGCGCTTAGTCGAAAGTTACTAAATGTACAAATTATAATGTAGTAGCGTACTTATTGTTGAAAAACCTAATATTAAATAAATAAAATTCCAAAATTTCCTTATAAAAAAACATTTATTATGAATACTGTGTTGCTTGTCTGCTATAAATTAGACTAAGTGTAGTAAGTACTCATCGCGTCACGACTCTGCCGGTTCTTGTGCCTCTGGTTTTGTAACTGCCTTTGCGCTTAAAGCGGCCCGCTGTTCCGCTGTGCAGTATTCTAGAAGAAAACAGAACATGATTTAGATGATTACCACACAGAATAAGACTGATTAAAATTCTGCACGGTACTAATTTCTTCTATATTGTATTTATGTTAAGAAAATAGTGACTCATCGTTATCAATCAGCTTAGCCACTCCTTTTGAACAATTAGATCAAAGCATATAAAAGAGGCAGCACAGACACATCTTATATCAATTAAAAATATAAACGTAAAAACGAAAGCGAAAATTACGACGATTATGATTAAATTTTATTTATTCATTTAAACTTCATGTACAGTAGTGGTACATAGGCGGACTTAAAGCAACAAGGCATTCTCTACCAGTCAGTAATTTTAAAATAATTATTTAATCTTAATATTTTCTCAGCCGTGAGACCCAATGCTCGTATAAGTAAAAAAAAAAAAAATTAACATACTGTTTGATAAAAATAAACTTGTCGGAAGTACTTCATTAGATAGTAGACTATGGTTTCGTCTTAAAAGAAGTTCTAAATTGAGCCAGTACCGATTAACAGCTAACAATCTTACGTCGCACCAGGAAATTTTTCATAAAAGAAACAAATTCAAATACTAACGTGTTTTACTAGGTTCCCATCCGATATATTCTCCAGTGCGTTGGTTCTCTGCCGTCAGCCATTCTTGTAGGGGCCTGAAGTACTCCAGGAGCCCATCAGCCTTCATCTGTCTCTGGCCAGTGAGGGCCTCCATCGCATCAGGCCAAGGCTTCGATGAACCCATCTTGAGCATATTACTGTGGAAAACGAGTTACAACACGATTAGGTTATTATGCACTAAATAGTTTGTTATACAATTGAAAAAAAATAGGTCTCTGGCCTAACAGTTTCATCATCATTATCATGATCATCAATTACAAAATGCTCAAATGTCGCCATCACGACCGGTCCTGTGCCTCTCGCAACCATCAGATTCTCAAGACTCTCACCAGGCCATTCAATCCACCTTGTGGGGAGCATCTTTCGGTACGTGGTCGCTACTCCAAAACTTTTCGTCCCCATCGACCGGTGCGCGATGCGATGTGCATGTGTTGGTTCAACGAGCAATGTGTTCTGGCCACTGCCACTTAAGTTTAATGGTTTTTTGGGCTATGTCAGTTCTGCGAATATCTTCATTTCTGATGTGATCATGCAAGGAAACTTCGAGCATAGCCCCCACTATGAAAGAGATGTTAGTATCTGTAATACTTACGACAGGGCGTTTCCAGCAGCGACGCTCTGATAAATATCGCAATCCACAAGCTTCTTATTGAGATCCTCAGGCACATACTCGCCAGCCAGCTGGCACAGTGCACGGTGGAACTGGAACTGCACTATGAACGAAACGTAGTATCTGGAATAAAGAAGAAAGAGATCATTAAATTGATAGAATGGTTCTTTAGCAGAGAGAATAGAATTGTTCTTTTTTTTTGTTATGCACGCTTCTTAGCCTGGCTGCTCTCGGGCTACACGCGATAGCCACAAATACTTCAACCTAAAGTTAAAAACGGCTACAAAGCTAGCTCACGCACGTGACAACCTCTGGCAGTCGGTGGTATATGCTTGCGTACGGTGTACACTTTTTTAACCCATGCTTGTCGGTGTAAAATGATGTAAATAATATATCTATCTATATCCATTATTTCAATCGACGATAAAAAAAGATCACGTGCTTTTGATTCGAAATGGTTAACGGAAGTGAAAGAAGAGAGAAAGTGGGTATAGCGCAAGCACAAGAAGCGAGCGGCAATGATTTATAGCATGTGGCAACCACAGGCGTCATCGTGAGCAAGTTCATACAAAACGTATGAAAACTAAAGGAAATAGATTGTTGGCGGTATTTTATGGTTGTGTCCGGTAGCCCGTGTGCGACTAGGGTTAGTGTTTCGAAAACAAACTGCTTCGTTCCAGTTGACCAAAATAAGATCGAGTAAATCACTTAAGAAAAAGCAGATATAAAGTCTAAAGCGGTCAAAAACTCAACATCTCTTTTATTTAAAATAAATAAAATACAGTATCTATTTAGATACTGTATTTTATTTATTTTTCTCTTTTATCAGCGTTGCGTATTTTAATGATGGTCATCATTAAAATTGCTGTACGAAAAGCCTGATTTAATTATTTGCAATATTAAATGGCTTGTCATCCTCACCTCGCATATTCCACATTAGCGGACACATGGTACTTAGCCGCCGCATCGAAGTCCTCCTCAGTCCTATTTATAGGTGGCTCCACACCCTGCAGCATTTCCCTGAGTCTCCAGTAGTGACAGTTGTAGTCTTCAGGAGGAGTAGACCCTCGGAACACACCGTAACGGAACATATCCAGGGTGTATGCGAATGGTAGGAATACGATCTTGTCTATACCCTGGAAAGAATTAAAATGAAGGTATGAAATCATGATACTTAAAAATCAAGTCATGAAAAAGAAATACTCAAGACTGACTGACTTGCAAATTATAGTTATTATTTTGACAATAAAGACTATTTGCGATAAAGGACGTAACATAAATAAAGAAATAAAGTCATAGCTAGTTAAAATAAGTAAGAAAGGTACATTTATTTAGGAAATCTTTATCCAGTTCTGTTCTTCAGGTAAAACACCGCAACAAGAGTCATTTTTAGGTTTAAAAATACAAATTAAAATCAATATAACATCTCACCATTTTGTAAAGCTGATTTATTTTTGTCTGTTCATCTTCTGCGTCACCAGTACTTAGACCAACGCGACGGAGATGTTTAGGAGAAGACACTGATAATGCAATCGTATCTCCTACAGCCTCATGGAAACCTAAAATAAGCCAAAGAATTTGAAATCGCTATGCAAAGATAACAGCAACGCTGAAGATTTAACAATACAGCGATAGATTTATAATTTTCGCATAATAATATATGGAAAAATGTTATGGAATATCTTTAGAGTGGTTCAAGCAAAACTCTAGAAAAAGTTGGTGCAATAGAAGCACACATTGTACAACCATTGAGAACACACGAAAACAAAGAGTAACAGGGTATTTAAATTTGTGTCTAGTAATTTCGCACAAAATTTAAACTAGAAAAATTTAAGAGGGGACAGGTCCAAATGATGATGAAGTTAATTCGTTCCCAAATTCCAAATACCTGGATTGGCACCTTCCCGAAACTGGAACGGTTGATGTCTATACTGCAAGTAATATTGGACATGACCCATTTCGTGGTGCACCGTTCTAAAATGTTGACTGTCGACCGATGTACACATTTTGATCCTGGCATAAAAAATAATAAATTAATTACCTGGGTTAGCTCCATCCCGGAAAACGAATGGTTGATGTCTATACTGAAGGAAGTATTGGATATGCCCCATTTCATGATGTGTGGTTTCAAAGTACTCGTTATCAACTGTTGTGCACTGTTTGATCCTTCGAAATTAAGCCAGACAATAATGTTAGTTGAAATTTTGAATTTTTGTAAGTTTGGATATTGAACCAATGATATGAAAACAATGCAGTAAAAAAATGGACAGATTGATTCCTAACTGTAGCTTTGAATTACTTTTCGATACAACTCTATCTCTCTTACTAAAGATGTGCTGACATCAAACAAGATTACTAAGTCATAACACAATCATACTGCAAAACACCATCGCGTAATTTTTTATTATTATTAATAGGCTTGCGATTGACCACCATCTCACCTGATGGTAAGCGACGATGTGGTCGACGATGGAACACGCTTGCCTAGAAGTAACCTATTCACTCTTGACTTAAAGACCCCTAAGTTGTAGCTATCAGGAAACACAGACTCCGGCAGTGAATTCTTCTTGGAATATAAAAAAAAGTATAACAAAAATTATATCAGATTGAACAACATTAAATTCGAAGACATTCACCAACTCGCACTGGGCCCGCGTGGTGGATTACGGCACATTCCCTCTCCTAAAGAGGAAGCCTGAGTCCCAGCAGTGGAAATGTTGAAAAAAGCCTTTTTTAATGTTCAGCGTATCATGATCAGCCGATTATGTTATGCTTATGCTATGGTCAGCATAGCATATTCATTATGATTCACACTATAATCCTAAATTTTTCAAAATATGAAATTCGATATTCATATTTCATTTTTTCCTATCGTTAATATTTTCTTTTACCTAAAGTCTTCTCCGTCATAAAAGTCCCAAGCGGAAGCATGACACACAATCTCCCTGTCAGTGGGCTTCTCAATTATGGAGTTCTTCCAGAACTTCTCAGGCATGGCTGTCAGGTTCAAAGACCTGAAGAACTCATCGGACATCTGGAACATCTTGAGTGCCGTGTAGTTCTGATCTTTCATTGTTTGAGTGATGTCAATTTCCTTCTTGTCTGGGTATGGGCGGGTGAAGGGTTCAATGTTGCTCCAGGTTTGAGCCCACATGTTACCTGAAATTTGAAATTACGGAGTGTTACTGATAGAAAAAAAAACTGTTTGGTAAATAAGAAAACGACGAACCGTCGAGTGACACACAGTACCGGTCATTGTGGCGACTCTTGGGGGAGGTCTATGTCCAACAGGGGACGTCTTTTAGCTGATATGATGATGATGATGAAATTTTACTGTGATTTTAGATTAACACTAAAATTTACCATTGATGGACTCAACTGGATGATAAGTGTTCATTGCATTTGTTATTTATTGATTTGTTGTTATAATAAAATCGCTAGATAATTCAAATGAATGAAAAAGAAAATAGAGGAATTCCTCTGCAGCGAGAATTCCTGTCATTTATATTTTAAACAAAGTATAAACTATTTAATACCCGGAGTTCTTATACAAGCATCATCTACGATCTCTAACACTCTTTTTCACCTCTCAGTCAACCAAAATACTAATGGTCTCACCCAACAAATGCGCTGGGATGGGTCCCTTGGCCGACACGACGTGGTCTCCATACTTGTCCCTGAGCCTCTTCCTGACGTAAGCATGCAGCTGCTGGTACAGAGGCTTCACGTCCTCCCAGAGCTTGGCTAGCTGTTGCTCGAAGTCATCCACCTCGTATTCTGATTGCCACCAGTCAGCTACGTCTTTGAAATCTGGAAGTGAGAAGATTGGTTTTTTTTATTTATGTGAAAAATAATAAATGTTCCTATTCAAATGAAAATAATTAAAGACAAATAGCGTTAGAGGCTAACCGGAGAAGATAATACAACAGAAAGAGTGAAAGGGTATTGGAGAAATAAATTACTTAACCCTTCAGATACCGTCAATTAGAGACACAATAATAAGACAATAGATGCGCGGCCACCGGTGGTCGCTTGGGGATTCATGAATTAAAAGATAAAGCTGTAGCGACATCTATGACGCCATATAAGAATTACGAAGAAAATACAAAATCCTGCATCGCGCAATCAAAAGTTTTTTTGAACCTATATCGGCCAGTAGCCGGGCACTCACCCACCAGACTATAACACCTGTCTAGTCGGAGGATCCTCCCTTTTCAACGGAGGTTTGTGGGACTTTACTTTCTGTCCCACCTACCTCCAAAAAGCAATTTTTTTATGTCAAAAACACTCGCTTTGTTGCGAAAACGTCGCTTTGTTGAACCAAAGAATTACTTACTGTCTTTTTTAATCTTTATTTTATAAAAATTCGTAAGCAAGTCTTGGTACTAAAAGTAAGTTTTCAAAAATTAAATAAATAAGGAAATAAGGACTTATAAAATAAAATCTGGCGACAAAATTCTACGAAATTTTGAACGGCTTGTTACGTCAGAGACATAACATACGACAGAATTTTTATACTGGGATTTCTAAGAAATCATATACTCGTATGTATATTTCTATTCATTTTCTAAATAAACATGAATATCCTCATGTGTTGTGTTTGAATTTCTCCTCTAATTCCAATGTTTATTACAAATTGGATTTGTTATTCTGTAACATATGTTAACTTTAACCACCAAATTTAACACTTGGGGGAAGCCTATATAATACTAGGCTAAGTTTGTCCAACAGTGGACATGAAAATAAAGAAAGAAAGAAAACCATTTTTTTTTTTTGGCATACACACTCGTAGATACACACAATGTAGAAACAACATGTAGACACTTATGATTATATTTAAAAAAAAAAGAACTAACAATGTGTGTCTCACGGCTGCGCCAAAAAATCCAGTTCAGCAAAAATGCCAAATAACTACGTGGTAGTTGGCTGACGCTGATTTTCAACTAAATCTTTTTAACAAAATAAATAAATAAAAAAAAACTGAAATAATCGAGTATACGGTTGAATTCATTCAAAAAGACATCTATCGGCTGTAATGATGATGAACGAATTTTAAACATCAATATGGAAAGAACAGTTCTTAAGACTTGATATAGTAGTTGCACGCTTGGCTGCAGCGTTGTAAGTCAAGGATGAACAAACATACAGATGGCCTCCAGAATTTTTTTTCAGATCTGGGTGTCTTGCACTGACCTCTTCTATTTACCTTATTGAATAGGATGTTTGTGTATCAAAACCAAGGTGTAGGAGAAGAAAAATCGTCAGTCGCTCATCTGCTAGTAGGCATTTTAATCAAAGTCTGAGCGATTGTTGATATTAACTAGATCAAATGTCCATCATCAGTACGAAAAGCCTCACCATTAAGTTTAGCAGCCTCATTGTACAAGTTGACGTATTCGGTGAAGTTGTGCCGTGCCTTCGAACCGGCTTCTTTGTGCCACTCGACCCAGAGGTGCTTCAGCTCTTCGGGGTCTTGACTCTTTGCGAACAGCTCCGTGATATCTGAAAACAGTAATTTTAAGAATATAATTGTTAGATATTATTGGAAATATTTTAGTTTGGTTTGTATCTATCTATTGTAGTCTAGTTTCTACATTTAGTATTTTGTGGACTATAGTGCGTGAGCTATGGCGGCCTACACACTTTGGTAAGGTTTATGTACGTTATTCGTCTTTTTGAAAACCCATTAAGCGTTTGGTCACCATTCTTGCCATGTTACTCAATTACTGGGTTGTAGAGTCGACTACAACATATTTGTGAAAAGCTAGGCTAAATTTAGTTTATTTAATTTATAGCGAGATTCATAGTGACATAGGAATTAAAAATTCTCCGTGCGATTGAAAATATACAACATATAAATCAGACATAATATCAATCTTGTTGGAGGATCCTTCCCTTTCAACGGAGGTTTGCGGGAATTTACACTCAGTTCCGCTTACCTCTAAACTAGTTTGGGGGAAATAAACTGTTTTATTATATTTTTTGGTAAGAGTCTCTACTAAGACACAAAGGTAAGGTAAGGTCTTAACTTGCCACCACTTAGAAAATTTATTCACATTACGTTATGGTGCCTCCAGATCTGGCAAATGCGCCGCCGCTTGCGAACGGCGCGCGTGCATTTCGCACACGGCTCGTTCATAGGTAACCCTGCGCCGCACGCGCTTTGCACGAACATGAGCGGCACATTTGCCAGATCTGGATACACCATTATAAAATATATTAAGTATGTAGACATTATGCCGTACCTGGTTCCAAAGCCAAATTACACTTGGTAGGATCCTTGAAGTCACAAATTTTGGCTGTAGCGTAGTTGGACTCCATCCCGGACACCGACCTCATCAGCAGCTTGTACTTGTCATCAGGTAACGCGGACACGCCCAGCTGGCTGTACTTCTTGAACATCCTCCGAAGCGTGAAGTCTTGGAACTCCTGCCATCTGTACATTCTTGTTTCTTCCCACGCTCGCTTCTCTTGTTGGGACAGCTCTAGGCGAATTTGGATCTGAAATTTATGAAATGAATATGAATGAATGAATATCTTTGAGAGATTGCATTTTGCTGAGCGCTGACGGTTTTGCGCTAATATGACGCATATCCTACTTACGAACTAGTTAAGTCGATATTGTTATTTGTTTTATTTTTTAAGGTATGCGCCATGTTTGACGCAAATAAATTCTTATGAAGTAGCACTATTGATAATAAATTACATAGTCAAAATAATAAAAATATCTGAACAAAGCCCATTCTCCTAGAGAGGAGGCCTCAGTCTCAGGAGTGAGAACATTATAGGGCTGATGATTATGTTATCTGAACAAAAAAGTTCCAGTGCCAGTTTCAGTGGCTGTTCCATATTCTTGACGTAAAAAACGGTGTTAGGAAGCATTCTCCAACAAAATATTTAAAATTAGCATCTTCCAGACTGTTTACTTTTGTATCCAGTTCTATTCTATAGGATCCAAAATCAACCCTGTAGACTGAATTATTTTAGGCTAAATTTGAATACTATTAGGATGTTTCATTTATTTTTCAATTTTAGATTTTTGATTTCGCTCGAATTCTTGATACCACTCATGCAGTGTTCTTATACCAAAAATCACCATAATCGGTAAATATTAAGAGGTTTTACAACCATCTGTTCTGTGACTACAAATGATTGAGCTCATCACACAAACATTTGTCTTGAGTGGGAATCGAACCACGACCTACGGTATAGCAGTCAGGGCCACTAACCACTAGATCAGCAAGCCAATCAAAATTCAACAAATTTTAACAAAATCACTATACGTATAACTCACTGTTATTACACAAAGTATTGAAACAGAAAATTGAAATTGATTTTCAGTAGCGGTTAATGTAGAATGGCAATTATAAGTTTATACAACTTTATGCAATCTTGATTGATTACTGTACTCTGTACTCGAAACACGTGGCTTCCAATCACGTTCCGTCCGAATTAGTTGACTTGATAGCCGCATTTACGTTTAATTACTGTCATTCTTCCGTTATCTTTTTTACTAACTAAGCATTCAAGTTATTTTGCAATGGTTTGCGAATTTTTTCAAAACCAATTAATAGTCCTGGGCAATAATTTTTCTTTCTATGTTGTTCTATCTCTTGAGAGCAGTGGTGGTCGAGTGGTAACGGACCGACTTCCAAGTCAACCCAGCCAGGCGCATAACTTTTTGTTATTTTTCATCACCACTGCTCTCAAAAACGGTGAAAGAAAACATCGTGAGGAAACTGACATGTCCTAGAACCAAAAATTCCAAGACGTGACATTCACCAGCCCGCACTGGACTTACGTAGTTGATTATGACCCATTACCTCTCCTAGAAAGAAGGCCTGAGTCCTAGCAGTGAGAACATTAAAAGGCTGATCAAGCATGCATACATGTTCTCTCAGAACTTATGGACCTGTACAATTTTCGGCAGGTTCAAGATATTTTGTAGACTTACCCATTTCTCTTCATTTTCTTTAGTGATATTAGACGTGTAGTCCCACTCTGATAAACTAGCCCTGTTCTTCCTCGCGCCCATGGCCTTGTCGAGCTGGAAGATGTACTCCCGACCCTCGTGTTCCAAGGCCTCCAGGTCGGGATCGCGGCCCTGTGTGGCGACCACGAACACCGCCACGATGGCCGCGATCAGCAAGGCTCCTCCCCCGATTTTTAGCATCGTCTGGAAAAAGAATGACAAAGGATTTTATTTTCTTTCTTTTTTATTTCTTAGCATGTTAATGACACATACAGGATTCCTTAATTAAATCAAAAGCTTGGTCGAGTCGAATACTTGGTCAGACCAATGCCTTTTATTGGATTTCGTTGAAGACATTTATGTGTATCAGCTGCAGGTTGATTTAAAGTTCCGTTCCTAGATTCTAGGACTTTTTAATGCACTCTTACTCAGTTTTTTACACTCTTTCTATTTTAGCCATTGATTTAAGCATTTAAAATTGCACTATTGTAAAAAGAATTCTTGGTTCGCAAAACTTGTTTTATTTTTTGACCTTTGCTAAAATGATGTAGAGTTATTTGTAAATTTCGGAAAATGTCGATATATAGTTTTGAAAGTCCACAGACAAGTGCCACAGGCGCATTCTTCTGTAGCTTCTTTGTGTAGATCATAATCATAATTATAATTATTTATTTTGCAAGCATAGGAGTTTTTTTTTTAAACAGAGTCCTTTATATTTTGCCATTACATCAAAATGAGATTATTTTTGTGTATCCAGAACAACTTCAATTACCTTGATAATTTTTTGGATCATTCGACCTAGCACAAAAGTGCATTTGTAATTTATTAATTACAAATGTCCCGTTTTATTTGGGGTCGGCGCAACACGTTTTTTTCTTTCATTCTGTCCTGTCACTCGTCACGCTATCACTAACTTCTTTTTCTTTCATATCAATTCTCACACAACCTATCCATCTTTTCTTTGCTCTCCCTCTCCATCCATTCACTTGTAAACTCATAACTCTTTTAGCAACATGCGTTTCATCCCTCCTATTTACATGTCTATACCAAGACAAACGAATTCCATTCAACTTTTCAGTCACTGGCGCCACTTTCATACCTCCCCTAATATTGATTCAAATGTACTTCTAGCAAATTATAGTCAGGTAATCTTTTGGGCATTGTTCCCATTTACAGCGAAAATCTGGACAGCCCTTCTTTCTTAAGCTCTCCCTCCTTTTTTTTCTTTCACTTTAACGATTGGCCACTGTGCTAGATGTAGCGGGTTTGGTTCCCATCATGGACTAAATATTTATATGGCCTATAAATCATTGATCTGGGTTTGGATATCTTGTTGAGTTCACATGTTTGTGAACGGATCCACGATACAAGACTATTTTCTAGTGTGAGGCAACGTTTACTTTTTAAGAATAAATATTATTCTATTATTCTATTTTATTTTATTTATTTGAGCTTAAATAGTTTTTTTGACCTTGAGATGTGTTCTGCTTGCATGTAACGTTAATATTACAAAATATGACGTATGGATGTAAATTTAATATGGCAATTTTTTGTAATATTTTCAGTCCTTGAGACATCGATACAATAATTTGAATCAATATAGAAACAACAGTTACTAAGCTACTATTTTCAAGCCTTTCCAATCTTTGTTTATGTTATCAGTAGAAATATATTTTTAGGTACTAGGTACTGTGCATTGAAATATTATTAGCCGTTTGAAATGTAACATACGGTAAAGTTTATCTCTGTAAAAAATTGGTTACATAGCAGTATCATAATAACTGCGGGATGCTTACCTAAGCTATGAAGTTAATAGATTTTTATTTTTCAAAAGACATGTATTGTCTGGAAAATATGGAAGAATAGTAAAAAAATTATTAGGTGTTTTAACACGTTCAGAGCTGCGCGTACCACCAGCGGTTATGTCCCACCAGACTTTAGAAAAGTATTAACACATGCTCGAATTTGGTTTGACGAACCAAATCCATTCTCGCAACAGGCGACCGGATCAGACAGTTGCTTTGCATACAATGTCAAGTGTACGCTAAAATAATAATAATTATGTTGGTGACTACACTATATAAGGACTGATTTCGGTTGGAAGCGAATCAAACTCGTGGTCAGATCGTACCAAATTCGAAGGTGTTTTAATACTATAATGATAAAATAACACAGTTAACCTTATCGTAATAGGATTATCAACTTGTTATAAAGAGAAAGAATACACAATTCGTGTTTATTCTTAGCCATGTCCACCGGTGGCGTACCCCACCTGGCAAGGCTTTTGATTGATGGCACGATAATAGACCACTAGCTCAGATCACCACCAGTAAACATATGCCCGTAGGACACCAAATACCCACTTATGTGGCACCAGTTTGAATGTGTCAAGTATAGGCCACAATCTTAAAATAAACCACTATCAAAGAAGAATATTACAGTAACATTACAAACAAAATGATCGCAAAAGTCTTGTCTCACTAATGTCAACGTCAAGTCACCTGTTTTGTGTCATGATTTTTGCGCGACTGATTTCTTTTTAATAACTCGCAAATACACATTAGAGATAGACATTGTTGAGATTGTTCATAAAGTTGTAAACCTCATTGCTAAGAAAATTGTTATCGCCGAAAGACATCTACTGCTGGACATAGGCCTCTCCCAATTGTCACCATCGCCACAATGGTCGGTCTTATGCGTCTCACAACCATTAGATTCCCGTGACCCTCACCAGGTCGTCGGTCCACTTTTTGGAAGGCCTTCAAACGCTGTCTTCCGATGCGTGGTCATAACTCCAGAACTTTTCAGCCCCAACGACGGTTCATCAGGCTATATTCATTACCTTGGTTCTGCTACGGATATCTTGATTTCTGATCCGATCATGCAAGTAAGACTCCGAGCATAAACCTCTATTGCTTTCGTAGTTTCACTACAACAATTTTCATTAACTCAAATTCGAGTCTTTTTTATACGCAAATGGTGGGAAACAGAATCTCACATGACATTGTTTATTCAACAACACCTATCTATGATCGTTTATTTGAGTAGCAAAGATTTCCTTTCACTGTTTATCCGTTACAAACCGACGATGCAGGAGAGAATTTCAGCAACAAACACAGGCATTTCATTTTACATGGTTTCATTCCACGAAATGGTCAGTGTGTTACTGACCGTTTTATAAGATCCTCTCTATCATAGGAGTTACAGACAGCCCACTTTGCAGAGCCGACGAGACAGCAGCTCATCTACTTCTAAGCTGCCTAGTGGTCACTGGATACAGGGCTGGCACTTCAGAATCCTCCATGAAATGGTCAGTAACATCAAGGCACTGCTGGCCTTCCTTGAGGAGATAGGATGGATTGAATGACACTTTTGTCTTACCCGTACGCAATATATCCTCTTTAGACGTGGACGCAGAGGAACCAAGGTTACTGACATAGCACGAGGAATTGCCAAACTTAAGTGGTAATGGGCAGGGCTTATTGCTCGCAGAACAGATGGCCGTTGGGGCCGAAAGGTTCTGGAATGGCGACCACGTGCTGAAAGACGTAGCGCTGGAAGGTCTTCTACAAGGTGGACCTGCTAAGGGTTGAGGGAATCCGATGGATGCGAGACGCATAGGACCATTCATTGTGGTAACACTTGGGGGAGGCTTATGTCCAACAGTGGACGTCTTTTAGCTGAAATGATGATGATGATGATAAGACGTGGAGATGCGGACATACAAACAAGTTAAATGGATCAGGCCAGCTTTGCCAAACGCAACATTGCTTCGTCTATTTAAAACCCTGAATATACTGAATTCCTCAACTTAGATGACATTAAAATGCATCAGTACACCATCCACTGAACAAAAGACTACTCAGTCTACAAAAACAGCAGGAAATTCCCATACATAACGACGTCGGATCACGTTCATACAATCCGTCAGCCGTTAGCCGTCATCCACCATGCATAGCCACCGGTGTGCGTCGGACCGCGACCGTCCTTGACTCAACCATCTTGACAACCAGCATTGTCTTCTGAACCAACCGTGGATAATTCTGTATTCATACATTTATTGTTTTCTTTGTCGCTCTTAATTCATGAATCCCCACGCGACCACCGGTGGTCGCGCATCTATTGTCTTACTATTGTGTCTGTAATTGACGGTATCTGAAGGGTTAAGAAGTTTATGAGAATATTATGGAAAAGCCTGATTAGGTTGATGTATGCTCAAACACTGCCCCGTAAGTCTATTTGATAAATGACATTTATATTGCAAATACAGTTTTTTTAAACATTTTTATACATACATTTTCCGTCAGTTCAAACTAGATAATGCCGGTGTTTTCTAGCTGACTAACCTAAGAAGAAACACCGACACAAACTCAGAAGTCAAAGCTCTGTTAAAGTCCATACAGCAAATATGAAATGCTCAAATCACGTGAGATCCATGCCGATTAGTGTCTGAGATGGTCTATTCAGGAAAGAACCATACAGATTTGAACGGACTCGTACAGTCAGTGCAAGCATTAATCAGTATTTGTAAAGCTAAACTCAAGACTACTAAAGAGCTACGACGATTTAAATTAGATCTTTTAAAATTTAAAGTCTGAACAATATTTTCCAACTCCATCTTAATTTAAACTCATATCTAGGATTCCGGTTTTTACAAGTTGCATTCAGAAATGCACTGCATAACTTGATATCGGAGCAAGTCTATTCGAGGCTTGGCAAGGCATGCCAAAACGAACTCAAAGAGAAAATAAGCTCAAACGAAAAGAAACCATCCAGTTTTTAAAACAAGACACCGAATTGTCTGCATGCTTCTGAATACATTAGACCCTCTGCTACGGGACTTCAAAACTGGTACCATCGAGCCACCGACCAGGGTCGCTGACACACCGCCTTATCTTGCATAATTTCTAAATAAAAAAAAAATAACGGAATGCGATCGAGATGAAGGCAATGTCCTTAGACCGGATCGAACAACTGCAACTTTTTGCATTTATTATACGGTTGATCGATTCAAGATTGGATACGATCAAAGAACAGTAGAATTAAAAATCGATGTTGCCGTTAAATTGAAATTGGTTAGATGTTACGTCGCTTTTGTTATAGATTAATATTTGCATAAGCTACCTACACGAAATCATACACCTGCAAAACAATCTTTAGATTCCGATATGAAAAAAGAAATTATCAGTAATGAAATGAGCTACACGACATTTGTAATTTGGAAGGTTTAAAAAATGTTTCTTGGTTCTATCTAATTAAATCAAATTAATTGTGAGTACAGTTAGGGAGTGAAATTCCCTGTCGGAGTCTGTTTCCTGATAGCTACAACCTAAGAGTGAACAGGTTACTTCTAGGCAAGCGTGTTCCATCGTTGACTGAAGAGATGGCTCTGCATTCTGTAAAGTCTTACCGCAGTCTTTCATGTTTTTATTATTTTGTTAAGACGTAGACATTGGTTGGGTTATCTAAAATTTTCTGTAGCATTTAACTGTGTTTTGGCCCCAATAAATAAAACACCAATATTACAAAGGCGAAAGTTTTACTATGTGTATATTTGTTACTTCTTATTGGTCTACCGGCTGTGGTACACGGGTAGACCATGTTCTTGAATAGCATATAACACACAGGATACTTTTTATCCCGGGAGTACAATACGGCCAACGTAACTTGGCGACCCCGAACATAGGGTTTGCGCATCTCTCTCTCTCATCGTTTGCCATGAACGACATGAGAAAGAGAGAGATGCGCAAAGACTATGTTCAGGCTCGCCAAAATCCGTCAGGCGTACTGAATGTTCCCTTGTCTATAAAAAGGTCCCACTATTTTCTACATTCACGCGAGTAAAGCCGCTAGCAACCGTTTGTATATCATTTAAACAAATAGTGGCCATATGCCTTGATAATTTATCTTTAATATGGGCATATTGAATTGCAAAAAAAAAGCTTGTGGACAAACAAGTGTCGCCATCTGGTTTTAATTTTAGATAGTTGAAAGTATGTAGGAACGTGGCACAAATTACTAGATAATATTTGATAAGGAAATGACAATCAACAAAATAAATGTTGTATGTAATTATAAAAAGCTGTTGGTACTAATCCTTACTTCCTTACTAATATTATAAAAGCGAAATTGAGTTTGTTTGTTTGTTTGTTACGTCTTCACGCCTAAATGGCAAAACCGATTTTGATGAAACTTGTTACACGGATAGACCCTGTCTGTGATAGGACATAAGATACTTTTTATCTCGGAAGTATGTTCCCTTGGGATAATTTTCTACTATCACGCGGGCGAAGCCGCTGGGAGCAGCTAGTAAATAATAATTAGACATGTTTTAACTGTCGCGGTAGTACCGCAAGAGCGACTGTTGAACGTGGGGTACCAGGGTACGCATCCCGGAGCGACAAAAAAAAAACGGCTACTGTCTTGTTTTATATATAACCGAGATATTTGTAATACATAACACGATTGAAGAGAGTGTTCATGGAGTTTTTTTTTGTTCATTCTTCTCCATAGAGATCTACGTAAAAATTATGCTAATTGCACATTCCAAAAATGAGCAATTAGCATAATTTGCCATTTCAATTTTGCCCAAAATTTGACGTTTGAAAATTGCCTGTTTATCCACATGTACACTTATTAATAAAGTTTAGATGTAAAGTTTGTTTTTTTTTATGTTTTTTGTTTGTTAAAGTTTTTTTTTTTTTTTGATAATTTCCGCTTCATGGCAATCTGTTTTTCCAACAATAAGTCACTTCTTTGTTTGATTTCTCCGTTTATGTTTTCTTCAAGAGCCATACTTAAATGATAAATGATATTTATTTATGTGAGTTTTTAGAAGCTAAATTCTCTGAAAGTATCTACTGGTGTCCGATTGCAAAACCGATTCTGCTATATTCCTGAGTAACATAGGCTATGTTTAATGTACGCGGGCCGCTGCAAAAGTTAGTTTGAAATAAAATGCTTTAAATCTTGAATCTTTCTAAATCGCTCTTCTGCAGCTTAAGTTTGAGTCTGAGTTTAGAAGTCTCGGAAAGTACATGAGCCCGTTGGACCTGCGCCCTCAAGTCTCGGAAAGTACGTGAGCCCGTTGGACCTGCGCCCTCAAGTCTCGGAAAGTACGTGAGCCCGTTGGACCTGCGCCTTATCTCTCTGTTCATCCTGTCGGATTGCCGACCCATCGGACTATAAGAGTACCTGTTTTTGCGCACACACTTATGCACTATAAAGCTAGAACTACACTGCTCACACGTATGCCACACACGCCGGCGCGTCGGTATCCATACATTTTATATGATGAAACTAGACAAAGCTACACTTGAAATACGCCACGCAACGTCGCGGTCGTTCTTCATACAAAGCAGCCCCCCTAGCCAAGTCACAACCGTTTCGCGTCGAACGCAAGCTTTCGTCGAATTCTTTTGTTCTAACCACGTAACTGAGCGTTGAAGTGACGTCATTCCTGTACATTTGAAGCTAATATCTACAATAGTTAACGCTAATAGAAATATTTGCGTTAACTATTGCAGATTAGCAACTTGGCTCGGGTTACAGGCTAATCTGTATTGCAATTGGCCACCGTGATTAAAATTCGGTAAACATGATTATTATATTGAGGGATTTACTGTGAGTTGTAACAGGTATCTGGAAATTCAAGTTCGATGATGTCTTTAAATGCTGGAATTAATCAGCGATGCCTATAAAATAGGCTGAGGGTTGCGAGATTCTTCGAAAGAGTAACTGCGACCCTAGATTGCAAAGGACAACTAAAGAACCACAGATGGGTTTTCATCAGTAAAAGTCTGACACTCCCCTCTTGTTGTGAGAGGACCCATTTGATGTATTATCACCAAATACAATAGAGTGCGGGAGTGAAGCCGCGATAAAAGCTATTGTTTGATTATTATTGAACTATGAATATCAACTAAAAGATATGAATTATTATTCAATTTTCAATATTACAATTAAATACATTTATTATTTTGAAAAGTTGAGTGCATCACATAATTCACATCGAGATTGAGAATTTTCCATCACACTGACTCTAGAAGATGTATCACCACAATATGTATATTTGTATGTATGTACTGCATAATTATGCGATGCATGAAAGAACGGCACGTGAAAGAATCATAACTTTGGGGTCATCAAATCTAAGGCCGATGCTTGCGAAGCTTTCTTATCTTTTTTTAAGGTGGCAACCAATATATAACTTCTCCCGCTCTAAGCTGAGCGAGAGGGACTATCAGACTTCTATTAACTAAAACACACCTTAATACTTCAGGTTGACTTTTGCGTTCAGGGCCCGGAAACCTTTCCGAACAAGCCCTGGCAGGAAGTTCTGCCTTTTTTGGGCTATCTGCCTGATGTTCCAAAGTTTACTACTACGGTGTGCTTTCCCGTTACTATCATTAACCCTTCAGATACCGTCAATTAGAAACACAATAGTAAGACAATAGATGCGCGGCCACCGGTGGTCGCTTGGGGATTCATGAATTAAGAAGTCCATAAACTGGTATTTATTGAATTAATTCATTAATTATAATTCTGTCCCTGATAGTTAAAAAGACGTTTCTAACAATAAGTAAAAACGGATAAAAAAATGTTTTAACCCTTCAGATACCGTCAATTAGAGACACAATAGTAAGACAATAGATGCGCGGCCACCGGTGGTCGCTTGGGGATTCATGAATTAATGAATGAAACGGGAAATCGGGCCTTTTTTCTGTGTGTTAAAACCGCACTGGAGAAAGTTAGCAAAACATTAAAAATACAGGCAGATGCGCTTCTTTTTCCAGATTCCGGTAATGTATATAACTCAAATCTGGAAAAAAGTTAGATGCGTCTTTTTTACTAACGGGGGCAGAATGAATGAATTGATTGATTTATGTTTATCAGTTGTCTAATACCCATAACACAAGCCCTGCTTAACTTGGGACTAGACGGCGTTGTGTGATATTTGTGGAATATTATTATTATTATTGTTGTCCATGCTTCTCAATTCCGCACTTCCCTTCAGTCTCATAGCTCTATCTAGAGGTTCATATAGATATAATAATTATTATAGACTTGTGCGCCTCACCATCAACGATTGCATCTTGGGATCGCAGTCAAGCACTAGACTACATCAATTAAAAAAAAAAATATTCACTGTGTAATTTTGTTAGATATCCGAAGATAAATGCAGCAAAAGTTTGTTTATTTCAAATAAATGAATAAAATTGTACAATCACGAAACAAAGTGATATTTGATTTTCTCTTTTGGATTTTATGTTGGCAAATAATTTCTGCGGTAATAATTTAATCATAATATTATTTTAGGTACTGTCCTAGCCTAGTAGTGTTTAAAATATTGTTTTTATATTTGGTAGGAACGCATTTTAATTTTAATTTTTAACAAAAATAGTTGTGTCAAAACTTGTTGTGTAAAAATGTGAAAAAATAATGGTGTCCCAATCATTAAAAAAAAAATCAAGATGTGATCATGGAATATGCTTCATGCGTTTTTTTTTTAATTAGTAAAATTAATAAAGAAAAAAATCAACAATAAGTCAACAATAAGTGAATACGAACAAAAACATACGATACATGTTTACTTATATTCTGTTATTGTTATGAAACCACTGTCTTAAAACCTTGACATAGGCTATTAACATAGTAAAAAAATATCTACAAAATTTTATTAAAAAAACTGTAATTACGATTTTTTTCACATAAATTAATTATGATTAAAACGCATATACTTTCTTAACGTAATTTTTACTGTTAACCAGTCAGTTCTTGTGGTGAATAACAATATACATAAAGGAACTTACAGAGTTTACAGAAACACCAATATATATTTTATTTGTAGGGTTAGTCACTGCATTCACTAAAGCAATAACTAACTGTTAAATTGAAATCATTCCATTGCTAATCATGTTCTAACATTCTAATATTGCACGGTACATATTAACTACAAGACCGCAATTTTTGTTAAACATCGGAATTAAAAATCACAAAACAATAGTCGAATATCAACAAAGCGTGATATTATTTTTAATAACAATCCATTCATAATTTACAAAAACAAGAATAAAAAATTAAAAAAAGTACATACCTTATTTTTATTTTGTGTTTTCAGTCAAAAATGTCCGTCATTAAAGATTTCGGGATGAAAACGAGCGAGTGTGATGTCGTTATTGATTGGTGGATTCGAATAAAGAACGGCCAGTCGCCGCGTCCGACCGGCCGATGACTGAGCGGTGCGCCGGCGCAGCCTCGCTATCCACCCACACACGCGCATAACGATAAAGGGTATCGGATTCGGCCATAGATTTTATTGAGTGTCATTGATTGGAGATGTGATTTTACTTACAGTTACGCATGTCGTTTGTTTGATTTTCTCGGTACAGTTACTATGTGAGGTGTGTATATTCATTTTGTTTCATTGCAACAGAGGAACAAATAATTGACCAGACCGGAACATCGCATGTGTCTGGAATTCTTCTATTTTGATATAAAAAGCAAATGTACCCTAATCTTTAAAATACCATTTACATTTTTATTACTTTGGTTTTGGTATTATCAATAACGTAAGATACCTTTATTTTGAAATTAGGAATCCATAAAACAAACAATGATTGCTGTTATATACTGAATTTTGAGGCTTTTTTTATAAATTCAACGCAAAAATCGTATAAAGCGCCCTAGATTATTTTTATTATTTACTAGCTACCCGCCTCGGCTTCACACGGGTTCTTTTATATAAATAAATAAAAAAACTTAACAAATTATATACTAAAACCTTTCTCAAGAATCACGCTATCGATTGGTTAAAACCGCTTGAAAATCGGTGCAGTAGTTTTTGAGTTTATCGCGAACAGACAGACAGACGCGGCGGGGGACTTTGTTTTATAATATGTATTGATGATTGATATATTTCTGTATCCACTTAATTTCTAAAGAAAGTTTTACCAAATACTTCTATGCACTTTAAGTGTAAAAACCTCATAAATGCGAAAGAGGTAATTTTATAGACAGAAGAATAAGTTACACCTTGTTAATATTTTTACAAGATTATTTATATACGTATTTTACGCCTATTTTAGTAGTGCCATTTGGATAAGATTTGAGATGCATTTAAATTATTATAGTAAAAATATCAAGTGTTACTTGTAAGCAATTCATACAAATGTTTAAGTCGTTTTTATGAACAGTCATTGATTGTGTTGCAGGAAGCAATTTTTTTTTTAAATGTAATAGAACAAAAATACTTCATTTAAAAATTAAAAATACTTCATTTATAAATTTTATTACATTTTACTTTATTACTACATTGTTTAAAAAGCCCAAAGCTTTTCATTCTAAATCGACGGTATATTTTTCTTACACATCTACGTCATAATCTTTGTCCCATATTTACTTGTGTGCTACGCAAGACAGCTTGCAAGCTTAACTGTCACTGGTGGTACTGTCTTCAACACAAGTGCTAACGAAGTTTTGGCAAAATAAACATCAATTCTTGTTATTTTATATTTTAACCTCTACACTCTAATAGTCTTTGTCTACGTATTATTTACACATGTGTCGTGAGGTCGTGACAAGACAGCTTGCGAGCTTGACTTCATTGCCGGTACAGTCAGTAGTAGTCAGAGTTTTATAAAAAAAAAAAAAATTGCAAACAAACAAGGGATACAGAATAAAATTTAAATGAAAATAATATTATACTAGTCTCTACTTAATGAAGTTATAACAGCTTCTGCAAAACTTTTTAAAAAATGAATAATAATGATACACATAAATTCGTAATTATTTGTGATTAACCTACTAGCCTAGAAAATAAAATATGTAAAAAACGATACAACAGTTTAATTCATGAATCCCCAAGCGACCACCGGTGGCCGTGCATCTATTGTCTTACTATTGTGTCTCTAATTGACGGTATCTGAAGGGTTAAAGCGTTGTTTAAAAAATATTAACCCTTCAGATACCGTCAATTAGAGACACAATGGTAAGACAATAGATGCGCGGCCACCGGTGGTCGCTTGGGAATTCATGAATTAAGATGGATATGTTTTGGCTACTTCAGTAGTCAAATTTTTCCAAGAATGAATATGGTTTTCCTGCACAATTAGAGCAGCAGCAGTCTATCTATACATATAAATAAAATTGAAGTGTCAGTTTTTCATATCGACATTATAGTATAATATGCCTATAATATAAACCCCATAACAAAGTCAATTTCTAAAATGTTTATGTTTCTGTTAGTCTGTCTATCGGCCGGTTTATTCCAGTAAATCTCCAAAACAGATTAACCAATTTTGACGAGATTTTTACTGCTACATAGGTGTTAAAAGAGTAAAAGTAGCCTAAGCTATTTTTTTTTTTGAAAAAAAATAGTGTTCTATGCAAAAAAAACTCCTTAAAGTTGTAATCAAATGGCATTGTATAGATACAGGCATCTTCAGCTCTGGCTTCAAGTTGCGCAGAAGTCAATTTTTCGGTCTCTTTAGTGGTACGAAGTGAGATGATGAGAGTGAGATTCTCTTAGGGAATTATTTAAAGATATAAACATCATGACGGTACCTTGTCAATACATTTATGAAAATATAATGTATGTCCGGAAAAATATTCATCTTTTTACTAAAATAAGTGATAGGCACAATTTTAATACTAAAAATAAGGACAAGTTAGATCAACCTCGATTCAGGTTAGCTAAAGTAGCTAGTTCTTTTATGGGGTACTGTGTAAAATTTTATAATAAAATTCCACTAGAAATTCTCCAATTAAACGAGTCAAAATTTAAAACTTGCATTAAACGCACACTATGTAGACAAGCATATTATAAATTGGAAGATTATCTCCTTGATAAAAATGCTTGGCTAAATGCCGGTCCTGCTCCACAGCCACATACTTTTGTAGCTACAAATTAGTCTTTATATATATATTCGAAGAGATGCTGCTGCCCTTTTCGTATTGTTGTTTTCAGTATTTTATTTTTATTTGATTAGTTTATTTCAATAGGACTTAGGATTCTTTACATGTTATATCTAAAAATAATAGCATTGTATAATGTAGAAGCACTTTTTTTCCAAATTTGTGAATGTGAAGTACCATGGAGCATTTTTGTTAGGTTACAACTTTTTATTATTTTATTTTTTTGACATTGCGAGCATGGCAGTTGAGAGTTTGACATGCTCACTCAAATGTCTCGCTGTTGGTGGCGCGTGTTATTGGGTCATTCGGTTCCCTTCAAAGTGGTTGAGCTGAGTGGGGCTGATGCACGCGTCATGCTCGTGAACGGGTGCCGTCAGATGAGACTGGTCATCTCTTAGCTGCCAGTGGCTTAATTCAGTTTTTATCTTTTAATATTTTTTTATTATTATCTACATTGTGCTCACATAATAGAAGCAACAAGAAATATGTAACCAAACACTAAATGTAACACATATGATTTAAAAGAGTGTCCATGGAGTTTCTTGCACGTTCTTCTCCATAGAGATCTACTCTTTGGAACGTGCAATTTAGCTTCACTTGTTTGTTTGACTGACCGACATTTTGACAATTCAAAAGTGCCTGTAATTGGTCTATTTGAAATAAACGTTTTTGATTTGATTTGATTTGATTGATTTGATGCGGGGGCGGGGTGCGTCAGTGATTAGCTCGCTGCGCCATCGTGTCATAGACGTCACTCGTGATTCGTTCCCTACGCTTGCTGCATGTATCTAACAACGACGCCGATTGGCTCGCCATTGTGGAATGTGCAAAGTGATCCCCACTCTGCCGCCGAGCGCTCAAGATCCGTGCCGATATCTATACTGTTTTACAAGTCTGACTATATCTAAGTATAATAAAAGTCTAAGCAGTAAATAGATCAACACGTGTCGTATTGCCTACACGCTATTGTGACTCATGAATGAATGCGTGAGTATGCTTACACCTATACAAACATAATGACTTATGTAAACATACATCTTCTTGGATTTCTGAATGAAGTAATGAAGCCAGAGTGTTAGCTGTTTTTGCACAATGACTTAGAAGCATAAGACTTTATTTATTTGTCATTTTTGTAAAAATATAAAATGTGTAAAAAAATCAAGTATCTTTTTTTGATTTTCTTCAAATTCTATGTGAACAAACTGTTGTATGTTATATATGTGTGGGTACATGCAGTTTACAGTATAGGTATACCCTATACTAATAATTATTATAAATATAATAAATTTGTATTTTTGGATTTTTATTTGTAATGAATAAACTCATAAACTGAATAAATATCGACCGATTTTAAAAATTCTTTCTCCAGATACTTTACCGCTGATTAGTATTGACATAATATGTTCAATTACATATTATATTTTGTATTTTATAGATATGATATTTAAGTCCATTCAGTCGTTTGAGCGAGAAGGATTAGCAAACATATATAGGAACATAGTAATATTATATAAATTTTCGCGTTTATAATATTAATGTGGTTTATATGTGTATGTATTTTTTTTTAAGATACGTGATACATATTGACTTTTAAAATCGACATAGTCGCTGAAGGTTTACAATAAATGAAGGAAGTGAAAAAAAATTGCTAAATTAACAAAAAAAAACAATTTGCCATCACTTTTCCTCGTAACTGTACATCAACTAAGCACGTTCGCGCGGTTTACCGTTGACTCATCACAGTTTATATACACCAAGCTAGCTGACAACGGTACATGCGAGCACATTCGAGCCAAGTTGAAATGCAAATATAGGAACGGTCACAAAATAACACTCCGATATTTCTTTAGTATTGCGGCATGGTTTGAAAAAATTAAGCTAGAACTACATTCGACTGATGTACATGTGTAACACGCCAGGGTAGTTTCCAGGGTCAAAATAACTACATTTTTTTCGTCGGTATTTTAAATTATTATAAAAAAATATTGGACATGTATTTTTTCCTTTTTTCGATTAATCAAAAAATAACAAAGATATAGCCCATTAAAGTTACGTGTGACGTCACCCTGTGCCAAAAAATGCCGCACGGCGTGACGTTACACGTAACTTTAATGGGCTATATCTTTGTCATTTTTGGTTTAATTTAAAAATAAAAAATACGTGTCCCTTATTTTTAAATAATCTAAAAGAGAAGAATTTTTCTAGCCTAGCCTTTTTAGCGTAGAACCCGGCGTGGATCAATGAATCTACTTTCGACGAACGCGTCCAGATCGGCCTGTGTGGCACACGTGTTAGCAGTGTAGTTCTACCTTTACCGCAGCCCTGGAACGCAAAGGGTAACTGTCTAAAGGGACACAGCAGAGTTTTAGTCAATTGAGCGATTGGCTGCTGAGTTATATGTTGCAGGTTCGATTACCGCACGGAACAAATATCTTCTAATATATAAAATTTCCATGTCACAATGTTAGTTACCGTACTCCTCCGAAACGGCTTTACCGAATTTACCAAATTTTATATGCGTATTCAGTAGGTCTGAGAATCGGCTACTATCTATTTTCCATAAGTGATAAGGGTTGTGCACCCTTACATTTTTTTTTGGACGAAATGTTTTGTTTTTATTTTTTTATAATGTGGCATTAAAAATACATACAACCCTAAATTTATACTTTTTTATCACCAACCCCTATTTTGTAATAGCAAAAAATAATTTATAAGGCAAAACAACGATTGCCGGGTCAGCTAGTAATATCTATATTTGAAGGTTATACATATTATGTATGAGCTACAGATAGGTGTTCCAAGTCTGGGTGTTTTGAGTATGGTGTGCTTATATGCTATTGCCCGTAGCTTCGTCCGCGTAAATAAAGTATAGTCTATATTACTCAGGAATAAAGCAGCTTTCTATTAATGATTTTTTTTACTTTTTTCAGAGATAAAAGAACAAAATTTACCTGCTTATAATATTATTGTATATTATATATATTTTACATTATTGTTTTTTTGTACTTTTTTGTATTCCTGTAGGAACAGGGGTCCGGAAAAACATTTATTACATTTACAAATGTATGCGTATTATAAATACTCAATTACTCGTATCTTATACATGTATTTTTATATATGCTCTTGGAATGTATCTGAATTTTATGTGTTGCTTCTCGTAAGTTCTAAGATTTGATTAGCATAATGAGAAAAATATACAAACTTGGTTGAAAAATATACAATCAGTGAACGACACTGTTATGATACCTAATAGCCCAAAAAAATTAACTATGTAAAAAAGGATACAGTAGTTCAAAGTGTTGTTTTTTATAGATTAGTTTTAGCTATATATGCAATTTTTCCAAGAATTAATTTGAATTTGAATTTGACACGTAATCAAAATAAAAACCTGAATTAAAAAATCGGTAGGACCGCTTTTATGTTTTGTAGAGCACTATGTTAGCAGGTTTATTTTGAATTAAATTTAAATAAACCTAAATGCTATCCTTACTTATATTATTAAAGCGAAAGTGAGTTTGATTGTTTGTTTGTTACGTCTTCATGCCTAAATGGCAAAACCGATTTTGATGCAACTTGGTACACGTATAGACCATGTCCTAGAATAGGACATAGGATACTTTTAAGTTGTTCCCTTGCGAAGCCGCTGGGAGCAGCTAATTATAATATAAATTAACTAGCGATAGTTACAAACATTTGAAATTCTGGACATTTCTCTACTCTGTCTATTAAAATCCGCATTAAATTCCCTTCTGTAGTTTTTGTGATTATTAAGAAAAGACAGACAAATGCGATAGGGAACTCTGTTTTATAATGTATAAGGATATAGGTACATAGGGACAGATTAATAAAATAAAAATAGTTTTAACATTTCTTTATCCAAAACAAAAAGAAAAATGTTTTCATAAAAATACAACCGACTTGACAACCAAAATATCACCAAAAAAAAACCTTTTTGCAAGAAACTGTAAAAAAACAGTGCGAAGTAACAAAAAACAATACCAGAAACACAGTTTACACTTTTTGATTATTGTATCCCTTAGCTTAACCTAAATAGTGCACAAGTTCTTTAATTAATGTTGGTACCTGTAAAACATAACCATTACAAGTGTGCCTTCAAAATATAAAGAGTTCCCATGATCAGATCCTTACCTGATGACCATGGAACCACCTGAGTCTTTTAAACAAAACTAAAAAACTTCGTCGCTTGCCAAACGATTTCAATTTTTATTTTTTTTTTTTGTTGAAAAGGGTTTCCAAATGGTCCCATAGTCACCAAGTTGGGATCTGATGATGGTATCTTGGCAAAATCTAGGAACTCGGTAGAAACCAGATGTGTAATTATCCTTACACTAATATTATAAAAGTGAAGGTGAGTTGGTTTGTTTGTTACGTCTTCACGCCTAAATGACAATACCGATTTTGATGAAACTTCGTACACGGATAGACCATATCCTGAAATAGGACATAGGATACTTTTTATCTCGGAAGTATGTTCCCTTGGGATAATTTTCTGCTATCAAGCGGGCGAAGCCGGTGGGAGCAGCTAGTAACATATATAATTGAATTAAATCTGTCGACATTACAACCTAGATAATAATAGTACAGAACGGCATTCTCTTTGATTCTTTAACACAACATATTTGCGTTTTAAAGTTGTTTATGTCAGCTTGTTTTATAAGCCACCAGCAGACAGAAGCAACGCGACATTGTGGCCGCGACAACGCGTTTCACAGAATTTAATCAGTTTTGTTTGAGGGTCAAAATTATCAAATAACTGATAAATATAAAAAAACTGGCCACGTGCGAGCTGGACTCGGGCACGAAGGGCTCCGTACCATCGTGACAAAAAAATTCTGTTTTTGGTATTTATACCGGCAATAAAAATACATTAACTCTGAAAATTTCAACTGTCTAGCTATCACGGTTTATGAGATTATAGCCTGGGGACAGACGAACGGACAACAAAGGATTAGTAATAGGGTTCCGGTTTTACCCTTTGGGTACGGAACCCTAATATGAGTTTTATTTTGCAAATAGGTTATAAATAACATTTTTATATGTCAAGTTTGATCCTGTTATTTTACTATATGTATATTATATTATTTTTACTAAAAAAAATACAATAATTAAAAACAACACTATTTTAACTATTTCATCGCACTGCCGCACCTGTCTGTGGGAGCCATTACCTATAAAACAAGCTGGTTTAGCAACTTTATGTCCAACATAATTATTTAAATTTTAACTTTGCATAGTGACTCATAAGAACTACGCTTGGGATTTCCCCGGTTGGTCGCGGCACGCGGCACCCCTTACATTGTCGCTAAAGTTTGCTAACCTTATGCAACGGTGTCCTTGTTTAGAAAAGTTAATGTAAATTAATGTTTGGAAACATTCCTAATCTGTGTTATAATAGCAGGATGAGCCTCCAACGAGATAATTACATATCTTTATATACAAGGTTATTGGTAAAACACTGGCAACTGCCCAGGACTATGGTAGTATCATCATAAACAACAACTTTTGTTCTATGACTTTTAAATATTTATCATATTTTATTTCATCAGATTTTCATACAAAAATAAAAATATTTAAATTGGATGTTCTAAATATTTCGTAGTCTATGCAAAACGAGCGATAGTATAATAGCAGAAGAAAGTGGGGATCAGGTAGTAGGGATGCTTGATGCGTTTGCGTCGCGTCAAACAGACGTGGGTAGGTATAGCAAAATACAGAGTTGAAATGTGTTAGATAGAATAACGAAAAATTTTAGGTTTGTTTTTGGTAGATGTATTATATAATATATAATTATAGTCTATTTAATGACATATTTTGTTTATTTATTTTTTTAATTTATACACATTGTGTCTACGTGTCTTATCCAACTGTCCTGTCACAGGTCTGCTGAAAGAAATTTCGTTAGAGATAAGCAGGTCCTTTGTACTCTTTTATTCTTATTTGTTCTTTTCTTTTTTTAAGTGTTTGTGTGTAAATACATAAATAAATAAATGTTTTGTAAAAACTAGTAGAACAAAATTTGTTGTTTATCATGTTAGTAACATAGCCCTAAGAGGTTACATATACAGGGTTATTTGCAAAACACTATTTTGCAAATAACCCTGTATATGTATATAATTTTCTACGTGTGTTTGGCAGTTAACTCCTCTTAAACGGGTTGACCGATTTGGATGTTTCGTATATTTTAAAAGGATATCTAGATGGCTATGAAATACAATTGAGCTTGGTAGGTGGTACTGCAATTGGACTCCTATTTTTTTTCTGTCGAAAAGTCAGTGTTTGGATAGAACAACGTCTGTCGAAATCGCTAGGATAAATATACCTACATATACAACGTGTAACGTAAAATGCACAAAACCTCAGACACCCCAAATGATTTTTAATTCGATTGACCTTATTATGTGAAAAAAAAACATTTAAAAAAAGTAAAGGTTTTATGTGCAGTTTTAGTTTGTTTAAAAATCATATCTGCATTGAAATGAGAACTTTTATTATCCCGTGTATGAGAAAATTTGATTGGATTACAACTATTAGTGTCTATTTCAGCCGGTTTGCGCACGTAATGGCTTGACCTATTCATAAATAGACAGGTCGAAGTTTTAATGAAGATTTTTTTGAAAAATGTAACCTATATTAAAAAGTGGTTTCATTGATTCTGCTCGTTATTCTGCTCAAATTGATTTCAGGTTTTGCGCATTTAACGTTACATCTTGTATATCTATATACATCCAATACTTAAATGTCAAGATGGATTCCGGTTATTTACTGTATATCAAAGTTCCTTAACTGGTGTATACAGAAACAGTTTTATGAAGAAAAGCACAGATTAACAAGACTAGAAGTATTTATTTCAGGCTTGTCAATTAAAATCCTAGTTTAACAAAACACTTTTCAGAAAACTAATCAATTACCGTTTCACAATCGGAAAACAACGACGCAAGTTTATGAAAACGAGGGTTTATCGTAGTATTTTAATTTTACGCGTGTTTTCTCTCTTATTGAAAATAACGTTGTTGGATACAACAAATAAAATATAATAAAACTTGTTCATAAGAAAAGAAATGGAATTGAGACGCATTTAGAAAGAAATATTAAACAAAGAATTTCATCGCCACAGTAGTCGATAACAAAAGATCTTACAAAAAAAAAAACAATGGCGATAAATATAAAATTCCCAAATAATGCACAGTTCCAGTGTGATAGGGGACAGAAGCGAAGTCGCGGGACAAAGCTGGCACGTAGGTTAGTTAGATAGTATTAATTTATTACATACTTAATTATGGTAGTCAATTAATTAAACAAAAATATCTTTCCCACCTACGGCACCCACGTACATACATAACGTTTTGGATACACGATTATTGCGCGTACCGCTAAGAAGTGGTGTTCCCTGACAGCTAAAACCTACGGGTCTTTGAGTCAAGAATGAATAGGTTACTTCTAGGCAAGCGTGCTCTATCGTCGACCACATCATCGCTTACCATCAGGTGAGATTGTGGTAAATCGCAAAGTTATCAATTATTTAAGAAAATAATGAGTCAAAAGTGAATAGATATTTTTTTTTTCTGTGGGAAAAATCATCTAATGACAACCCCCGCTTTTGGGTGGAGCGGGAGATAGTGTCAGACTCTTACTGACTAAAAATCCACCCGTTCCTTCTAGCCTCTTCATACCGGGGCTCGAGTTTCCTTTCGGATAACCCTGGCCCCAGTAGACGTGAATATGTTACTTTTAGGCAAACGTGTTCCATCTTCGACCTCATCGCTTACCATCAAGTGAGATTGTGATAAACCGCAAGCCTATCAATTATTAAAAAAAAAAGTGTCTTCTTGCAAGAATTTAGCAGCTTTAAATACGCTAAGCTAAGTTCAACGCCGACACCGCTCAATTAGTGTAAACAACAAATCAGCTGGTTTATAAAAAACGGACAGACCGACTTTCACTAAATCCTCTATAATAATAAATGTCTAATTTACAGGTTTACCCAATGTCTACCAAAACCAGTTTTGAATTTTTAGGACGTTCTAGCTAAAAATTTTAAAGTCCGTCATTTTCGTTTTAAGTTTAAGAGTAAACTAGCTTTTTCTAGCGGCTTCGTTCGCGTGATGGTAGAAAATATATATCACTAAGTTATAAAGTATAAAGTACAAATACTAATAATTTATACACATTTTTTGGACATCTTTTAAAATCAATATTTTTGATAAATTATAGTGATTTGGATTTTAACTTTTTTATCATTTGCTTTATTGAAGTTTTATCATCAAAATAATCTAATTATGATGTAACTACGATGCTTAGTTATTGTGAAAAAAAGAGCCAAATGTTGAGAATTTTGATGTAATTGTGACTTTTGAAATAAGAAAATGAAACATAATTAGAACTAGCCATGAATGCATTTCAAAGATGATAATGTTGCGCTTAGTTTCCATTCGTAAGATTTGTAAATTCGTTATATTATGCCATTAACGAAGCTCACAAACGTAAGTCGAAATGATGTTGGCACGAAAGAGCTATGTTTAACGCTTGATTTACCAAATATAATAAACCCAAATTGACTTAAAAAAAACTTATGGTTAAATATGTGCTGTAATAATATTTCAAGTTGTTTCATTATTTTGTTCAAAAAAAGCATACAAAGATGCGCTAATAATTTGCCGCGGGTGAATTTTTAAAAGACCGCAGCCTTAAGATCTTTTTAAATTAATAATAATTTCTATAATAAAATACATACAAGAGTTATTATTCAAGAGTTTTAAGTAGATACCTAATAATATATTGGATGGATGGAGAGGGAGAGGGAGGCCAAAGAAAAGATGGATGGATTGTGTGAGAAGTGATATGAATGAAAAAGGAGTTAGTGATAGCGTGACGAGTAACAGGACAGAATGGAAGAAAAAAACATGTTGCGCCGACCCCAAATAAAACGGGATAAGGGCAGGAAGATGATGATGATGATGATGACCTAATAATATTTTAACGGAATTTGTGTGTTGTAATCAATATAAACCTATAAGAGACGCATATTGTTTACAACCATACTGTTTTGTATTCAAAAAGCTTATAAGAAATCAGTGTCAGGGTTCGCTTTGCTTACTAGTCGCGTTCATTGGCAAACCTTCTTCAGTTGCATCACATCACATCACATCACAAAAAACGATTGCCCGCGTCAGTACACAGCAACGAGATTCATTCAGTAGGACACTCGCGGCCGAAATCCGATTAGCGATGATTACACTTGACTGTTGTTGTTTTTTTAACGTACCCGCCAGTACCGGCACGTCCAAACGTTTTAAATAAACATGACTAGGTATGCTTGTGTTTTTGGCAAAGTAAACAATCATTTGTTAGACCTTATAACCAAAAAGTATAGTATAAATAGTTTGGTCTAGTTTAGTCTTCGTTATAATTGTTATAAGTACTCTTAATTATAATGATTCAATGTTTATCATAATTATAGTTAGTAATTATAGCATATATTTTGTTGTTTTATTATAAGCTACTTAAATTAATGATACTTCATTCTATTTGTAACATCTATCATTTATTTATTTTGCACACCTACCACAGTGTTGTGTTTTAGAGCATGCCTTGTTGCATTAAGTCCGCCTATGTACCACTACTGGACCTACTATCAAAGAGAAAACTAGTATTTTTCTGGTTATCAATGCAGTACGTGACCTGACACAGATACAAGTTATGACACCAAAGTCTTTGCACAGCGAAATTCTTTCAAAACCAATGCAATGCTTGCAATATATCGATGCTTCTTCAAAGTGCATTCACAAACAAGCCAAGAGTCTGGATGAGCAACATCTTACAGATGTGGTATACACAATTTTAACCGGATCTTATTAGGCAGTTAAACAGACCATTCGCTTAAGCATTTCGACAACATAAACTCAAAAATTTTAGAATTTTACACCTATCGAAACAGTTAAGTCAGAACCAAAACATATCAAGTGAAATTTTCTCCTTAAGGATGTCCTTGAAGAGTTGTAAAAGGGGCACTTCACTTACTGCGTTATTCCGCGATCGCCTTCATAACAAACACTGTATACACCACGTCATGTTGTCACGCGACCAGTTTTATACTGCAAACGCACAGCACTAGATTAAAGACGCGATGGTCTGCGCGCTCCGCCAGCGGCACAGTGGGGGATGTTATACAATCCGAGTTGGTGGTGACATGCTGGTAGCTTGTGAATGTGTGATCGTTGTTGTGTATGGGATAGCTGATGTATCTGATGATAATACAGTATGTTATGAGAAACATTCAAGAGTAGTTGAATATGAGGTTTATGTAGAAATTGATACAGTGGGATAGTTCAGAGAAAACTGAAAGTAAATGAGACACCAGTAGAAAAGGTTCCATTATGTAAAACACAGTTGTATTTCTCTTCTGTATACATAAAAGGCAAAATTCTGACTCACTGACTGAGTCAACAATGTGCAGCCCAAATCCTTGGATCTATTACCCTGAAATTTTGCACAGAGGTGACCCATACATCCCTAAGTGTCTATATGTTATTTCTGCTTTGTGTGTATCTTTGTGTGCCAAATAAAATATTTTTCTTTCTTTATTTTCTATCTTTTATGATGTCAATGTATAAAGAAGAAGAAAGGATTATCCAAGAGTATCTGTCAAGTTTCACCGAAAGTTTAGTATCATGTATGATGTTTGTATACTAACAGCCCCAAATGTATCTCCTTTCATTCAGTCCATCCAAAAGTGATGTGTAAGAGATTGCCCTGTATGATAAGACTACCCTTTCTTTATTATTTTATTGATAGGCTCGCGATTGAACACTATCTCATCGTTTGATAAGCTATGATGTCGTTTACGATGGAGGACCCTTGCCTAGAAGTAACCTAGTGCCATTTCCTATAATAGGTAAATAAATAAAATCTACAAGTCCGTGATAAGGCCTGTCGTACTGTATGGATCAGAATGTTGGGCTGTGAAAAAGAAGGATGAAAAAAGATTGCATATAGCAGAGATGAGAATGTTAAGATGGATATGTGGTGTGACAAGAATGGATAAAGTGAGAAATGAGTATATTAGGGGAAGTTTGAAAGTGGCGCCAGTGACTGAAAAGCTGAAAGGAAATCGTTTGTCTTGGTATGGTCATGTGAAAAGGAGGGACGAAACGCATGTTGCTAAAAAAGTTATGAGTTTACATGTGGATGGATGGAGGGGGAGAGGGAGGCCAAAGAAAAGATGGATGGATTGTGTGAGAAGTGATATGAAAGAAAAGGGAGTTAGTGATAGCATGACGAGTGACAGGACAGAATAGAAGAAAAAATCGTGTTTCGCCGACCCCAAATAAAACGGGACAAGGACAGGAAGATGATGAGGTAAATAAATAAAATGTCTCCAAATATATACAGATCATAGATGTGGCTCAAAAGGCTGCCCAGGTTAAGTGGGACTGAGATAGACATATACATGTCAATCAAATATTGGGGCGGTGAAATACAAAGTTGCCAAAGTTACAAAATAAAAGCCTGAAAACGCACGATGGGGTGCGGCAGATCAAGAAGAAGATTAAGGGAGGACTTAGACGTCTTCCTGAGGAATTGGTATTGACAAGAAATGGCTCAAAGCTGGAAACAATAGAAGGAATGGAGGCCTTTGCCCATCAGTGGACTAATATAGGCTAGATATAATCTAAACTATTATTATAAAGAGGTAAAGTTGTTTTTTTTTTGTTTTTAGGAAGTAATCTCTGAAAGTACTGGTCTGATTGCGTAAACTATACTTGTGGCTATATTTTATATAAGCCTGCTAAGCTGCAGGCAAAAGCTAGTAATAAAATAAAATGAAAATGTATACCTCAGAATTCTAGAAACATATAAAGTAAACTCGTACAAGTCAACATCGCACGTCCCTACTGGCCAGCGTGTGATTCCCACGCACAGCTCATCATCACAATTTGCAAATGTCTACCTGACACATTAGCCTCTACACCACATTAACATGGCGAGCGGCCATTCAACTAGTCAGTATGTTTTTGTGTGAGGAATTTATCAGCTGGAATGTGCTATTTATAGTGCTTTAACAACCGCATTTTTAAATCAATGTTTTTTTATCGCGTGAGATATTTTATCAGTTTTTTAGGGTTCCGTACCTCAAAAGGAAAAAGTAACCCTTATAGGATCACTTTGTTGTCCATCTGTCTGTCAAGACCTTTTATCTCAGGAACACGTGGAGGTATCAAATTGAAATCAAAACTATATACTAAGGTCTGCGATCCCTTAAAGCTGTGACAAAACGAAAAAACGATATAGCTTTTTATTTCGCAAAAAACTTTTGTTTTGAGAGTTAAAATTCATAAATAATATACTTCACATTGACCTAAAATTCTGGAATTTGGCATGAAGCAAGATTTTATAGCACCAATATAGGAAAAATCTGAAAACTGACCAACTACGTCACAAAACAACTTTTTTACGATTTGGAAAAATCTTCGAACTCAATTTAGGAATCAAACTGTTTTCATAGACAAGTTAGTATGGAACCCTCAGTGCAGGAGTCCGACTCGCACTTGACCTGTTTTTTTTTAAATTAACCCTTCAGATACCGTCAATTAGAGACACAATAGTAAGACAATAGATGCGCGGCCACCGGTGGTCGCTTGGGGATTCATGAATTAATGAACTTAAAAAACGACTACATAGAAACGACCGGAGGAGGCTTTTACTGCTATTGCTAACGGTCCATGTACAAATCAAACTACATAAAAGTATATACAAACAACCTCGTAGGCAGTCATATTTACATTTTGACTGGCCTGTTGGTCTAGTGGTTAGTGGCCCTGACTGCTATGCCGGAGTTCCTGGGTTCGATTCCCACCCAGGACAAATGTTTATGTGATGAGTATGATCATTTATTCTGTGTCTGGGTGTAATTTATCTAAAATATGAATGTATTTAAAAATATATAAGTATGTTTATCAGTTGTCTGGTACCCATAACACAAGCTCTGCTTAACTTGAAGCTAGACGGCGTTGTGTGATAGTTGTGAAAAATTAATATTATATTTTCGAGCCATTTGGAGTTTTGGGCCGTGAAGTGCTCATAGGCTATTTAGCCACACAAATGTCCAATGCGTGAATGTCAAACTAAAGAAGAAGAATCTAAACGCCTAGTCGACACCGCGTGATCAGACAAAATATTAAGCTTTACCGTACCACGTTACAATGCCACCAGTCTTTTTGGCTCACTTCCAGTCTTCCATTCGACAGCGACGGTCAATAATATTTTACCAGTAAAAGTCCCATCACAACCGGTCTAGCCGTTTTGGAGAGTGAACTAAACAAACAAACAGGTAGACAAAAATGTTCAAAATTGCATTTTTGTTATAAGTGTATCGAATATATTTGTATTTTTGTTATATCATACTGCTATATCATACCGCTATAAAATAAAATAATTATTACACAGCCAACGTGATTTATTGGCCGTTTTTTGTTACAGACGGCACGGAACCCTTCGTGTGGCAGTCTAACTCGCACTTGGCCGGTTTTTTTAAAACCTTTGTTCTGCTGCGGATAAGTCAGGGTTTTTTGAAGCTTAATTAATTAATTTCGTTTTATGTAATGGATACTTAGGTATCATCTAGAGACGCCAGTTACTTACTAATTCAGGTTTTAATTGCTAGTTTTTTAGTGGCGAAGTAAACCTTAATTAGAGGTAGTTACTTCTCGAATTTATTGCTTTTTCTCTGTCAAGAACAATAGGTTACTTTACTAATCCAAAAGATGAACTATTGACATACTTCAAAAAGTAGAGATTATAGACGAGGTTATAATAATAAATAAATTAACCTCTGCTTTATTATCATTTCAGTCAAGAGACGTCTACAGTTAGACATAGACCTCTGCCAAGCGATGCCGCAATCACCGGTCCTCGCATCCATCAGATTACCGCGACCCTCACCAGATCTCTGCGTACTCAGCAGAATCAAGAGTAAAGACCATAAAATCCCCTCTCTCTTCATCTCATATAGATATTTTATGCACCGTGCGTTTGTTCAAACCAAACAGTAAATAGACATGTTTGTTTTCAGCTTTAATTATGCGTCTATTCAGCGTAAATAAAATGTTTTTCTTTCTTCTTCTTTCTTTCTTTGTTCTAAGGTTCAGAGTTCAAGCAACGGGACTGAACGAGGTTATGTTGCTATATGGCGCCAAATTCAATATTTTTAAGGGAGCATTATTAAATTAAGAAAATAGTATTTGCGAAAATCATACATTTCACTTTATTGAGCTCAATCAAATTATTGCCTCAAAATCCATCTAACTCATCATGTCATGACATGTCATGTCTCTGATTTTATAGTTAAGTATAGCACAACACTTAAACCAAGCTAACCAAGTTGTTCAAACGCCCCACACAGCTACATCCATCAAGCTTTTAAGTCATGAGTAAATAAGTTACTTATTTATTTAATCTTTATGCGACAAAAGTACAAAAACGGACTGCCTTAGGCATTCTCTACCAATGAACCTAGGGAAGTTAAGAGACCATTTTGTTTACGGGAGGTATGGTTACTTCTGGGAAAGCGTGCCCTATCGTTTACCAAACTATTGCTTACCATCAGATGAGATAGTAATTTAAGCACATATACGACGGCGCACATTATCATGTATTGTACTCATCCACATTATTTAACCGTTAAGATAATTGCAGTGTATAATTAATTCATGAATCCCCAAGCGACCACCGGTGGCCGCGCATCTATTGTCTTACTATTGTGTCTCTAATTGACGGTATCTGAAGGGTTAATATAATTATACATTGAATGATGAATGTGTGAACGTAATATTTATTTATCAGATAGACAAGCCGGTCTCACCTATTCATCTTTGAAATAGATAACCTTGCTTATCTACCTATCATATGAGAATATTCAGAATGTTTAGATGAATGTGTGGTGTGACACGAATGGATAGAGAAATGAGTATATTAAAGGAAGTTTGAAAGTGGCGCCAGAGACTGAAAAGTTAAAATTTCGAATATTTTAATTAGAGACGCAATAGAAAAACAATGAGGAAGCAAAAGCCGCGTTTGCTTGGGGTTTAATAAATTAAAAGGGAATCGTTTGTCTTGGTATAGTTATGTGAAGAGAAGGGATGAAACACATGTTACTACACAAAGAGTTATGAGTATACATGTGGATGGATGGAGAGGGAAAGGAAAAGCAAAGAAAATATGGATGGATTGTGTAAGGAGGGATGTGAAAGTAAAGGGAATTAGTGATAGCGTGACGAGTGACAGGACAGAAGGGAAGAAAAAAAGCTGTTACACCTCAAGTAATATGTGGCAAGGCATGAAGATGACGACGATGCTTATTTACTTATCATTAGTAGCCATATAATGATCCCTCTGCTGGATCCCAGGACAACACTCTACGAAAGGAAATGGACAGCAATCCATTACGCGGGTCCACAAGTCTTCGAATTTTTTGATCTAGGACATGCCGGTTTCCTCACGATGTTTACTTTCACCATTTTGAGAGCAGTAGTGATGAAATGAATTACAAAGTAATTTGCCTGGTTGGGTTTGAACCCACGACGACTAGTCACTAGTAGTAGTGGTGGTAGTAACTAATCTTCAACGTCTTACTCACTTAAGGGATAGCTAATTATGAACTTATCACTACAATTCTTGTAAGCCAGAATAAACCTAAAATGAGGAGACAGTGATGCTCAACCTCTCTCTGAAAATTACAATTATCTTGGGAGCCAGAAAGAAAAGCTTGGGGAGTAAAAAACTGACATGAACAACATTAACACTCTTTCTCTGTCCAACCAGAGCGGGAGAACCTATTTAATGATATGTAACTCTCATTTCTATGGTAACCACGTGGCCTTGGCCATACCGCGAACTCTTAACGCGATCCATTTGACGACCTAGACTGAACTGTTAAAGGGATGGAGTTAGTGAGGGTGTAAAGGTTGAAAACCAGCGTTAGGCACTAGTTGTCTGGCATTCATGCTGAACTGCACCTGTTTTGGCGCAGCCGTGAGTCGCACAATTTTATTGTACTTTTTTGATGTGTTTACACAAGTATTGTTTGTGTGCCTTGCGTGTGACAAAATAAATTCTTTTTCTTTCTTTTTCTTTTCTTTCTTTCTCGCTAGCACGCTTGACATTTTAACACGTCATGGTAATTCCCCTGTTTACCTACTTAATTCTTACATAACTAGTTGTATCAAAGCAACAATGTACCGATTTACTTTGTAAGAAGTAAGAATCGTACAGTTCCTATGTGAAGTATTACCATGGTCAACCACCTGTATACCAGAGGTGTATATTATATCGTACACAATGTAATTGTATTTCCGCGTCAATGTTAAGTTTCCTATTTGTTTATTTAATTACCAAAATTATCTGTTTTAGACTGAATTAGTCAATCTAAAACGGAGAAGGTACCTTCATATTATAAGATTTTAATTTGCAGGTGTCCCAGGATCATTACATAGTGAGTGCCTATAGCCATACATTAAAAATAAAATTAAATTCTTCGAAAAAGCCCCAAAAAAAAAACTGATTGTCAATTGTGATTGACAACATTTACGTTAATGACAATTAAAATGTGAAATTTCAGCTCAATCGGTAACCGGGAAATGGATCACATTTAATTTGCTAGATTTGATTACAGATAAACATCGGACCACGTAAAACTAAATTGTGAAAATTTAAGACAAATCAAGCATCGACAATGTGGCATTGGCGAGTTATAGAAACAAATATGTGCGAAAAGGTCGAATCATCCTCCTCGGTACTAATAAACAGTAGCCGAAGACCTTCCTCTCCATTTATGGTAGCCTGATAGAATAAATTACTTTTATTTGCAATGCATCGATAGCATCAACCTAAGTTTTTTTTTTTCTTTATATTTTGTTGCATTTAGGTTTTTTTATGCATTTCTTTAGCAACATTTTATTTTGATTGAGAGTTGAAATTTGTTACTCGGTAGCTAATACATTGTGCGTAACTGTTCACCCATAGCATAGGCATAGTATAGTCGGCCTTATAATGTTCCCACTGCTGGGACTCAAGCTTCCTCTCTAGGAGTGGAAATGGGCCGTAATCCACCACGCGGGCCCAGTGCGCTGTGGTGGATGTCACAAGTTTTCGAATTCTTGTTCTAGGACATGCCGGTTGATTGGTTGACCAAATCATCAAGCCACATTTATTTTAAAGTTTACAGATGTTGCCTTCAATTTAATTCATCGTCATCAAAAATCACTCGTACCTATATAGGTAAGTCAAGTTGTATCCATAAAACACACTTAGCGCTCAATTATCACTTAGGTAGTTATGATGCTGACCCAGCTGACTGTAATTAAAATAATTATATAAATATAAAAACGCTTCTTCATTAATAGTGTTTAATTATTTCATACCTATGTATTAATTAAGAGGACGACGGGGTCAGACTGTATTGTGACTATACAGTCATTAACTATGGCACCCCATCTACAACGTGTAACGTTAAATGCTCAAAACCTCAGACACCCCAAATAATTATAATTCGATTGACCTAATTATGTCCGAAAAAAATAAGGGATTTAGTTTGTATAAAATTCATATCTGCATTGAAATAAGAAGTTTTATTATGAGAAAATTTGATTGGATTACAACTATTTGTAGGTATTTGTTTACCTATTTCTGAGGGTTTGCGCACGTGATGACTTGACCTATTCATAGACAGGTCGAAGTTATGAAAGTTTTTTTTTTTTAATGTAACCTATAATAAAAAGTGGTTCAATTGATTCTGCTCGTTATTCTGACTAAACTTATTTCAGGTTTTACAACGTTACACCTTGTTTAAGCATAACCTTTTTTTATGGTGGGAAAATCACCTAATGACAACCCCCGCTTTGGGCGAAGCGTGAGATAGTTTCAGACTCTTACTGACTAAAAACCCACTCCGTTCCTTCAAGCCTTCATACCGGGGCTAGAGCTATCTTTCGAAACTAACCCTGGCGCCAGTAGGCTTCGATCTAGCTGGGCCCCTGCTGTTGCTGACAACTTCTTGAGGCGCGCGGGAACAGTGCACGCCGTCGACGACTTGGGATGAGCATAACCGTGGTGCTCCAGTGGTAAGGGACCTAACTTTTGAGTTGTAAGTCGCGGTTTTGAACCCAAGTAACGTTTCTCTTTGTATACTTTATTTCATCACCACTGCTCTCAAAATCCTTGGGGTCTTGAAACCCAAGGCCAAGATGAAACTTAGGAGTGGGTTTTAGTCAGTAAAAATCTGATGTAAACCAATGTAAATAAGGATCTGATTTACCTACTTATTATAAAAATCTTAGTTTTATGTTAACTATGCGAAAGCAAGATGTGCGAATTTGTATATCACTCAAGTTTGAACTGCTTTTGCAAAGGTTATTGACCCCCAAAGTTCAGCGGCTTATCTGAATCTGTCACATCTTTAGTTAATTAAAAGTTATTGTACCGTTGTAGTTGGTAGATGGTTTTTTTTTGTGAATGACGTAGATACCTCCCTGAATTTGTAATGTATTTAGGCTATAAGCGCCATTAAAATATCATTGGCAAAAGTTTAAAACGTCAATTTGTTATCAGCGTTTACCGCCATCTGTCGTCTATACCAAGTACTATAATTTAAAAGTTTTAAAATCAAATTTTATGAACGAGACATCATAAGGTGAGGAAAAAAAATATTTTTTAAGAATTTCAATACTTTAGAAAACAAACTTTGATTTCTGATTCGAAATAATTTAAACAAAGATGATAAATTACTCAGCTCTATAATTTAAATGCGCGCCATCTAGCGTTGAATAGCTACATTACAATTTAAGTTAAATTTTCAAGATACATAATAGATGTCGCTTTAATAAACAATACAGCTTAGTTGTAAACATCGATAATAATATAAATAATAATGTTTGTAAACAAAATGCATATCATTGCGATAATTGCTACAACATCATTTAGAAACAATTGTTAGGTTCTCCTAGTCGTAAAGGCTGTTAACTGGAATCAGGAAGTAACAGAGCTGTTAAAATAATACTCAAGTGGGCTCTTCAACAGAAAGACCATAAATAGGCTATGGCCCAGTAAACGTTGGAAGAATTATATGGAAGAATAGGAAAACTGAAAAGGAAACATCTTGGCAAAGGGACGACGATAGATAGGACGAAACAATGGAAGGGCCTAGAATAGGCAAAGACCGGGTCGACCGGAGACACCGAAGGGTTCTGGTGCCAAAGGAAGTAGGTAAGGTGGAGTCAAAATTAAAGCAGCGTTTTCTTTGAGAATAAGACATCCCAGGTATATCTACCTACGCACAAAACATTTAGGGAACATATTCATTGTGCATACAGCAAAGGAATGAAATAACCTGCCTGTCTATGTATAGGTATGTTTCCCGATAGCTAGTTAAGTACAACCTGGGGTCTTTAAGTCAAAAATGAACACATTTATTTACTTCTAGGAAAGCGTGCTCCATCGTATCACATCATCGCTTCCCATCCCAGGTGAGATAGTTATCAAGTGCGTGCGTTAATTACCTCAACTAGGTATATAGTACCCACGCATAAAATGTTGTGATATCGAAGGGTATCGCATGAGTTATTTTTTTATTTTTCTTGTTAGCTAGCGAACTGGCAAAATAAAATAAGGGTTTTGCATAACTAGAACAGGTTTGAAAATTGATAAAGAATTGTCGGTTATTTTTAGTAGTGAAAAACTGTTGATTGAAATGTGATTTATTTGGTGCTGAAAAAAAAAACTCATTTCAATCCAAGTTAAGTCACAGTCAATACTATTTACTACTGCGACCATGACCATGATAGATGACCCAAGGGTGAGATGGTAGTCAAAAGAGAGCCTATCAATAATAAAACATTTAAATCGCCAGGCCAACCCGCCTCCATTAATGGACAAACCATTATAATTCTCGTTGTTGTACAATAATAGCGCCGGCGCACTACTGTGGGTGACACAGTGATACTGCCACTGGCACGCTCATAATACAAATGCCAGAGAAAATGGCAACTAGTCAGTAAACGGCTACCTACGTCCTCAGCACGTGCTAATAAAAATCAATCGAGTTTTGCAATGTTTATGTTGGTAATAGATAACTCATTTTCATTTTCGATAGTTCACTTACTAACTGACCCCGCAAATCTTGCTCTATCGTACAAATTTCAAAGAAAACTTGGAAAAAAATTCATTAAAATCAGTGAAGAGTTTTTTTTTTCTGTCGACGGGGAAAATCATCATTGACGAAACCCGCTCTTGGGTGGAGCAGGAGACAGTGTCAGAGTCTTACTGACTAAAAACCCCGCGCCGTTCCTTCTAGCCTTCATACCGGGGCTCTAGTTTCCTTTCGGATAACCCCGACCCCGGTAGGCTTCGACCCAGATGGGCCCCTCCTGTTGCTGACAACTCCTTGAGGCGCGCGGGAACAGTGCGCGCCGTCGACGCCTTGGCTCGGTCCGGCCAGTTACCGGACGATCGGACAGCGAGCTACCCATGGCTCGCCGTCCGCGAGCCCGCGTCTACGGTGGCCGGAAATCGGGATCGGAATCCCGGCGGCGGCGGCGGGGGCGCCGTTGCCTGATGCGGTCTGCCTCCTCCTTTGCTAGCATTACTGCTTCGCAGAAGGAGGCGACCGCCTGCCACTCCTCCTCGCTCCGGACCATGGCCTGAACCAAGGCCCGGCGCGAGAGGTCTCCGCCGCCGATCAGTGAAGAGATCAGTAACAAAGACTGTAACATGAGATTTTTTGTATAACAAATTAGATAAAGTTAACTATTTTGGTACGTAAAAAAAAGAGAAATTCTTAAAGATATGAAGCAGATATTTTCAATAGCAGACTGCTGTGGTTTGGTATTTTCTGAAAATTTATCTACCTACGGGTTGTCCCCGAGGTTTCACCTGCGTCTTTAGTTACTACGCCTATTAGTTGCAGCGTGATGTTATATAGCTTATAGCCTTCCTCAATAAATGGGCTCTAAACGTGGCTATCAAACACTAAAATACTTTTTCAATTTGACCCAGTCGTTATGAGCTCGTTCAAACATAAGCTCCAGCTTTATAATATTAAGTTATATTCATAATCATCATTTCAGACGAAAGATGTTCACTATTAGATACAGCGTCTTCCAAGTGTCCCCATAACGACCGATCAGTCCTGTTCATCTTGCATCTATCGGATTCCCACTACACTCATTTAGATCGCCTTCCAATGTTGCGTCTTCTGGTACATGGACGCCACTATAGAACCTTTCGTCTCCATCGACCATCTGTTCTGCGAGCAATGTACTCTGCCTACTGCCACTTAAGTTTGACGATTTTTCGGGCTATGTCGGGAACCTTGGTAGGAGAACCATCTCCTGCTCCATCTTCATGGCCCCATCTTTTTTTCTGATGAGATCATGATCGCAGAACAGATGGTCGATGGAAATGAAAGGTTCTAGAATAGCGACCTTGTACCGGAAAACGCAACATTGAAAGGCCTCTGGGCTAAATGGGTGTCGCGGAAATCAAATAGATGCGATATCATAGGACCCGTCGTTATAGCGACACCTGAGGGATGCTTGCGTGATCGCATCAGAAATGAAGATGGGATCATTTCTAATGCGATCACGCAAGGAAACAAAGTAAGTATCAATAGATTACAAAGTTCTGATAACAAATTGACACGTTTAAACCTTCACAAATGAATATCCTGTTCATTACAAACACAAATCTAATGAAAAGATAAGGAAAAATAATTTCTATTCAAGAAAAAAATGAATAGTTCTATTGTTAGCCTGCTCTAGATATTATAACTTCATAATTTGGAGTCGACACGCATGCACGCTAAGACATCAAGATTTTAATTGATTTTCTTTAGTTAGTAATGAAGGAATCTTTTGATTTATTGCGTACAGCTGATATCGTGAAATACGTAGTTGATTTGTAGATGCGGATGTGCTGTATAAATTTCGTTAGGTAATTTCGGTGGTTCCTCACGCGGAAATTATGACGGGAAGCCGATATTCGGTTGAAATTCCACGCTTTCATAAATATGAAGCCATTTTTATTAGTAAAAATAATGTAGCTATGATAGTCGACGGCGCGTACTGCTCCACGCGCGCCTCAAGGAGTTATCAGTAATACTGTAGAGTCCCAGCAGGGGCGAAGCCTACTGGGGCAATAAGTTGTGCAAAAGAGAACCCCGGGGCCCTGGAACGAATGCAAAGAAAAAACAGGAGTGGGGTTTTTCGATGATAATACCAACCTATAAAAAGGTAAAAGTGCCAAACTAAAATTTCCTTTTTTTTGTATTTTGCAGTGTTAAGTTGTACGACTGTCAAGATTCTAAATGACGACAACTTTTTTTTTTTTCAAAACTTGTAAAGGTTTAACAAAAATACGTAGGTATTTTCTGAAAAAAGTTTTGTGAAATATTCAAATAAATCACGGAATTACCGAATGCTAACAGTTTTCAGGCGTTATCTCTCTTTTTTCGTGTTGGCTTTTCGTCAAACATCGCGTAGGATTGCGTTAGATGAAGTAGTAAGCTTTTAAGGTGGTGCATCATGACTCACATTTTCACTGTTTTTCATACAACCGCTCATAACTGATTATGACGTTATTACACATTTTCGTTATTATTCATTAGATATTTTGGAAACACAGTATCTTGTGGATATTATCTAGGTTTCTAAAGAAAGCAATTTCTAAATTTGTGAAAAACTAATCCAGTAAAAACCTCTGAAAATGTCCTATTTTGTATGAACTTTGACACTTCATAATTTGCCTAAAAATTAAAAAAGGCAAAAAGTAATCCTTTAGAGACCTTGCAAATTTTATTAAGATTCTAAATGACACTTTTTCCAAAAACGTTTAAGGGTTTAAAAAACAGCTATTTCCTGGAGCAAGTTTTGTGAAATTTTCGAGTAAATCTCGGAATTACCGAATAGGTACTAACAAAGTTTCCAGGCGTTATCTCTCTTTTTTTGCGTTGCTTTTTCGTCAAACATCGCGTAGGATTGCGTTAGATGAAGTAGTAAGCTTTTAAACCATGCTCGATGTTGACAATAGGCGAGGGGAAAAGAAGTATCTAGATGGCGCTGAATTGTAGTGTAACCTGGGATTTTTATTATGTCAAGGAAATCTTATTTGCTAAAATCGAACATTCTACTTAACTGAACTTACGTCAGAAAATATGACGAAATATAATATAATCGCCTAAAATGTTTGACTGTACTTTTGGCGCAATGGTTGAGCGATTGGCTGCTGCGCTGCTAGTCGCAGGTTTGTATATACAGATGGGTGTTCTGGGTCTGGGTGTCTAGTGTAAGTGAGTTTTCATGTTTGTGAACACACCCACAATACAGGAGTAATTCCTAGTGTAGGGCAATGTTTTTGAAGCAAAAAAAACTCCAAATCTGACTGTTCATGCTTGGGCCCGAATAGATAGGTATATTTTCCAAGTGACGACCTAAGTTTTATGTTCAGTAAAAATAAAAGCCTAACCGGCGCCATCGTTTATCACCAAGTGTCTATCGAGTGACAAATCGACGATACTTCCGTTTTCCGGCGCACCCTAAGTGGAACGTTACCCAGATTTGCTAAATCTGACTACTACGTAATACCTTTATGAGTCTAGTTTCTACCAGTGGCTTTTTTTTTAAATCTTTTTTAAGGAGCTTTGTCTCAGTTTAGACTATGTCGCTCCATCGTAGCCAAATTTTGTGTTACAGTTTATTTTAAGTGGTTGTGATAAAATTTTTACAAGACTCTTGCCTCGTCTGAAGTAGGCTTTGCTGATATGTTGTTGATAATACCTACATCTAACATATTTAGAGTGCTAATTATATTTCTCCTGAGGCGTTCGCCCCGCTCACACTCCACCAGAATATGTTGTACGTCCTCGATTATTCCGCATTTTACACAATTGGGTGAATCTGTGATACCCATGAGGAACGTAAACTTCCCCAATGGAATGTGACCACTGGCTTAACCCGCGTGAAAGTAGACTTTTACATATACAAGGTGTAACGTTAAATGCGCAAAACCTGAAATTAGTTTGATCAGAGTAACGAGCAGAATCAATTAAACCACTTTTTAATACAGGTTACATTTTTCAAAAAAGTCTTCATTATAAACTTCGACCTGTCTATTTATGAATAGGTCAAGCCATCACGTGCGCAAACCCGCTGAAATAGGTAAACGAACACAAATAGTTGCAATCCAATCAAATTTTCTCATACACGGGATAATAGAAGTTTTTATTTCAATGCAGATATTAATTTTAAACAAACCTGCTTATAAAACCTTTAATTTTTTTTAATGTTGTTTTTTCTCACATTAAAAATCATTTGGGGTTTCTGAGGTTTTGCACATTTAACGTTACACGTTGTATACTTTGGACCCCCATTTCACCTCCGTAGAGGGTGAATTTTCAGCTATCATCTCTTAAAGCTCATCTATGTTATAATCGTGGTTATAATACATCTACTAGATCTGCCAATAATAATATAGTAAATTCCGTGAATTGTAATTTGACCATCGTCCATATTGATCTTGTTAAATATTTTATACCACCTATGTCCACAATATGGAATGTAATAAAGTATTGAGTAACAATAATTATGCAATAATAGACAAAATACATAGTCACCGGGCCATCCAGGCGACTGAGGTGGTTTTGCACTTGAACCTAGCTGTTTGCAATTTTTTTTTTTTTTTTTTTTATTGTTAATGGGTTTGCGCTTGACCGCTATCTCACCTGATGGAAAGCGACGATGCGGTCGACGATGGAACGCGCTTACCTAGAAGAAACCTATTCACTCTCGACTTAAAGATTCCTGGGTTGTAGCTATCTGGAAACACAGACTCCGGCAAGAAATTCCACTCCTTAGCTGCACGCACAATGAATGTGTTTCCGAAACGTTTTGTGCGTGTAGGTGGAATCTCCACCATGTAACGCTAATTCCTTATGACCGCTATTCTATTCTTTTCTATATTATATTCTATATTCGATTCTATGAATTGCTGTAACCTATCACAGGTTACAGCAATTCATAGAACAGTACTTAGTGTCGGTGGTGTCCAACTTGTAATTTTTAAATACTTTAGTGAAAAAATATAACATGGTGTAAAAAGTATTGGAATCGATTCAGTTACTGATTCTGGACAAACTATATCCAGGTTTCGCATATAAGTACTGAAAATAGAAGTAGGTACTGAAGATACTACATTTGTATCTAATAGACGAAACTTATGGTGTGTCCGTGTATGTTTGAGACTAGATACGGATGAAATATGAAATATGTACTACTATATATATATTTAATGTATAATGTAGAACTTTATGCAAATCACTACATAGTATAAAACAAAGTCGCTTTTGCTGTCCCTATATCCCTATGTACGCTTAAATCTTTAAAACTGCGCGACGGATTTTGATGCAGTTTTTTTTAATAGATAGAGTGATTCAAGAGGAAGGTTTATATGTATAATATTGTACTCGAGCGAAGTCGGGGCGGGTCGCTAGTAAATTATAAAAAAAAAATGACACACAGGTAGACCAACGGGGTTACCATGACGTCCAAAGTAAGATTGTTTTAATCTTGTTTCAGTGTGAGTAAGAGATGGCGCTAGACAACCTGTATAGCTCTGTCTCTTACCCACACTGAAGCAAGATTAAAACAATCTTACTTTAAACATCATGGTCTAGGTCCAAGTCCTGAAATAGTACACAGGCTACTTTTTATCCTGGGAGTATATTCTCTTAGGACAATTTTCCATCTTCACACTAGTTTGCGCTACTAGCTACATAACCCAGCTACATAGCTACACTCTTTGCCAGGAACTCGGCACAGCTTTAGTAGTTTAAACTCGGCTTAATGCCATCTGTGCTCGCTTTAGCCGGGTACAAGTAAAGTCACTCAGTGGCGTAGGTACTTAGCTCAAACGTATACATTAGCACTGAACAAAACAAATGGAACAAATGGAAATGGAGCTAAGCTTTATTGTCAAACTAAGTGTGGCACACGGACCACAAAAAAAGCCGCTTCTAACATCTTTTTGTGGCGGCCTTTTTTGTGGTTTGTTGCGGCGGGCCGCCACAAAAAAAAGCTAGAAGCCTCTTCCTTTTTGTGGCGGCGTTTTTTATAATAATGATAATGGCATACCCTACGCCACCGCATTCCATTCACACATTTAATCATTCTTCGTCAGAGTCCATTATAATACTACACGCATGGGTTGAAAATTTTGCAGCCTTCAGCCACAAGCTGTCGCGGGCTTTAGTTTTATTTTTGTGGGCACTTCTAGCTTTTTATGGCATTTTTTTATTGTGGCGCGTTTATGGGGACACTTACTGCTGCCAGCGGCTTCGCCCGTGTGAGACATAGTAAGTATATATGTTTGTTACTTCTTCACACTCAAACAGTAGAACAGACGAATATATGTATCCTTGAGAAAATTTTCTAGTTTTACTCCTGCGAATCCACTGACAATAGGTAGGTTGTATTTTTTTTTTTAACTTTGCCTCACACTTATGCAAGTAATGACTCGTCTATACAATAAAAATACAAACTCCCATACTTACACAATCTCATGTATGTACTTTAGTTTTTATACCTACCCGAAATATCGTGTCCGTGAGCGGTGTCTATGTGTGCGTTGCTCGAGCGTGCTTTGTATGTAGATTGTCTTCTGTACCTATCTATTTTGTGACAAGACACCCAGACCCGGGACCATTGGCTATATATTATTTGTTCCGTGCGGAATTCGAACCCGGGACAAACAGCACAGCAGTCACACGCTCAACCGCTGCGCCAACGTTTCGACTTTCACAGGCATACATGTCATAGTCAGACACTCGTATGAGTGATGTGTGACAGAGGTGAACATTTTGTAAAAACGACGTGCCATGTCAACATACAATACCATGTGCAATTTTGATAGGCATTGTTACATTACATATTTCACTATGTACATATAATCGTATAATTGCCAGGTTGAGAATGCCTTTGAGCACGCCACCATTATGGCGGTAAGTCCCCTCTTTGAGGCGAGGCTGGAAAGACCTCACGGCGTCCTTACCCACCGCATGACGCAGGTTCTCACCGGACATGGCACGTTCGGGAGTTACCTGTTTCAGATAAAGTCGGAAGAGACGCCCGGGTGTCGCCACTATGTGCAACGCCCGGAGGACATGGTGGAGCAACCAGTCGAGGTGTGCCCTGCCTGGGCGGAGCATCGCCGTGCCCTCGTGGGGACGATCGGCGGCGGAGGCTTCTCGCGCCGGGCCCTGGTCGAGGCCATGGTCCGGAGCGAGGAGGAATGGCAGGCAGTAAAGGAGGAGGCCGACCGCATCAGGCTACGGGGATAGCTCGCTGTCCAATCGTCCGGTATTGGATCGAGTCCAAGACGTCGACGGCACGCACTGTTCCCGCGTGCCTCAAGGAGTTGTCAGCAGCAGGAGGGGCCCAGCTGGGTCGAAGCCTACTGGGGACAGGGTTGTCCGAAAGAAAGCTCGTGCCCCGGTATGAAGGCTAGAAGGAACGGGATGGGGTTTTTAGTCAGTAAGAGTCTGACACTATCTCCCGCTCCACCCAAGAGCGGGTTTTGTCATAAGATGATTTTCCACATAGCAAAAAAAAAAGAAAATGGTTGAGAATGCCTTATTGCATTAAGTCTGCCTATATACCACTCTAACACTACTGTACATGAAGCTTAAATAAATTAATTAAAAAAAATAACACATAAATAATATTTCTTCACTTTATAGGGAATGGAAGCCACGACAACTTCGTTCATAAGTTTCATATAGTTGGGGCCTACCAGAGTCGATGCCTGCTAAGGCAGCAAAATCAGACACCTTCTACCGCTCCGCCCAAAACAGGAGAACTTACTTAGTCATCATCATTTCAGCAAAAAGGTACGCACTATTGGACAAAGGTCTCCCAAAGAGTCGCTACAACGAACGGTCCTGTGCGTCTTGCATCCATCGCATTCCTCTGACTTTCACCAGGCCATCGGTACATCTTGTGGGAGTCCTTCCAACGCTGCGTCTTTCGGTGCGTGGTTACCACACCAGACACTTTCGGCCCGAATATTTGATTTACCACCCCCAAAACTAAGACGTCTTATTGTAGCATTTGCAGCCACTAGACAAATAACGAATGTTTATATAAAACATAGGTTTACAGCTCAACAATATCTGTTGGTTTTACCGACCAGTTACTTTACCATAAATATTGTCCAAAGTATCTACCAACAAACTATTACATATTTACCTAAGCTCGAACGTGTCTGCCCCACAACTTGATAATAAAAAAACAAACGAAGTGAAAACCGTTTATATTTGTGTCGAAAGATACCAAGACATGTCCATTGTCGGTTTTGCGACACGATATCTACGTGGAACCATTTTAATTTGTTTATTTGAACTGATTTCTTTATTAGTGAACTGAGTTCGCCTAGTTAGGTAAGACAAGACTAGCCTAGTTAGGAACTTGACCCTACCATGTGCTCTTAACGCGATTCATTTTATGACCTAAACTAAAATGTTTTAGAATCAGAAGAAACTGTCGCGTATGTGCTCGTCCTCGAGTACACAGCCGTCAGTGAGATAAGAACACGAACCTTGGGAGCTCCAAATTCACTGATGGACGCCCTGAGCAAACTGAAGAGATTCATTTGTTTCTGGAATGAAGTGGGCTGGTTGAAGTAAAGGCCGCCATGGCCCACGTGCAACGGTCCGATAAGTACTAAGTGCGGAAACCAGACCACAAAGATAAGATAAGAAACTGTTTAAGAGAGACAAGACTAACTCAACATCCACATGTCCCGTAAGGATCTTAGGCCCTATGTCTTAACGCTATCCATTTTATGACCTAAAGTAAATTGTTAAAGGGAGACAAGAAATAGCTCATCGTCCACACGCCCAGTTAGGATCTTAGGCACTTCCACTAGCTCTTAACTCTATCCATTTTATGACCTAAAGTAAATTGTTAAAGGGAGACAAGAAATAGCTCATCGTCCACACGCCCAGTTAGGATCTTAGGCACTTCCACTAGCTCTTAACTCTATCCATTTTATGACCTAAAGTAAATTGTTAAAGGGAGACAAGAAATAGCTCATCGTCCACACGCCCAGTTAGGATCTTAGGCACTTCCACTAGCTCTTAACTCTATCCATTTTATGACCTAAAGTAAATTGTTAAAGGGAGACAAGAAATAGCTCATCGTCCACACTCCCAGTTAGGATCTTAGGCACTTCCACTAGCTCTTAACTCTATCCATTTTATGACCCAAAGTAAATTGTTAAAGGGAGACAAGAAATAGCTCATCGTCCACACGCCCAGTTAGGATCTTAGGCACTTCCACTAGCTCTTAACGCTATCCATTTTATGACCTAAAGTAAATTGTTAAAGGGAGACAAGAAATAGCTCATCGTCCACACGCCCAGTTAGGATCTTAGGCACTTCCACTAGCTCTTAACTCTATCCATTTTATGACCTAAAGTAAATTGTTAAAGGGAGACAAGAAATAGCTCATCGTCCACACGCCCAGTTAGGATCTTAGGCACTTCCACTAGCTCTTAACTCTATCCATTTTATGACCTAAAGTAAATTGTTAAAGGGAGACAAGAAATAGCTCATCGTCCACACGCCCAGTTAGGATCTTAGGCACTTCCACTAGCTCTTAACTCTATCCATTTTATGACCTAAAGTAAATTGTTAAAGGGAGACAAGAAATAGCTCATCATCCACACGCCCAGTTAGGATCTTAGGCCTTAACACAATCCATTTTACGACCGAAACTAAACCGTTCAAGGGATGGAGCTATACAGGTTGTATAGCTATACAGACTGTATAGCTATACAGATTGTATACTCATAGCTCCAGCCCTCTTTCTCACTCGCAAGTTTGACATTTTAAGACGTCATGGAGACCCAAGACTCGAGTCGATAGCGCGTTGTGTTTCATGCACGCCTCAAAGAGAAATTCTTTGGGTGTTGCGAAAGTGAACTCCGGGGCCCTGGAACGAAGGTAAAGAAAGAACAGGAGTGAGTTTTAGTCAGTAAAAGTCTGACATGCCCTCGCGCTCCGCCTAAGGTCGGGAGATGTCATTGACTGATTTCCCACCTAAAAAAAGATCTCGTAGAGATGTCAGCAAAATTCATAGAGAGAAATTATAAAAGCATTCCAAACACTACTGAACACATAATATAACCCATAGCATAGCATAGTCAGCCTTATAATATTCCCACTGTTGGGACTCAGGCCTCCTTTCTAGGTAGAGGGAATGGGCCGTAATCCACCACGCGTCCCCAGTTCAGGTAGATGTAAGTCTCATGTTTTCGAATTTTTGGTTCTAGGTTCCCTCCCGGTTCCCTCCCGGTTCGCTCCCGGTTCCCTCCTGGTTCCCTCTTGATGTTTTCCTTCACCGTTATATAACCCAGTCACGTCTATAAACCCGTGTCACTTGATACACTGCCCTATAATAGCCTCTTAAACGACATTTCCGGGAAGATTGGCTGCTTCTGTAGTATCGATACAATGTATCAGATCACTTCAGACGTTTATTGTCGCTTGGGTATTAATTGCCTTTGCACGCGATATTATTATTGTTTTTGCTAGGTATTCAATGGATGTTCTGCTGAGCAAGTAGAATAAGTCCCACTTAGCGCTGATGCTAGCCTACTGATGATTTGTAAATAATCCAAGACTAGTTACTTTTTCGAAACGAAAAGAAAAGAGAACGAAGAGAGGACCGACTACAATTTTTCATGTTTCGGACTAGGACATAAATCTATATTTTGTCTTACAACCATTCAAGAACGTTTCCAGCCAAATACACTGCGCATGATAACTAATGCACCATGGTATATCCTTACATATCCTTACTAATATTATAAAAGCGAAAGTGAGTTTGTTTGTTTGTTACGTCTTCACGCCTAAATGGTAAAACTGATTTTGATGAAACTTGGTACACGGATAGACCATGTCCTGGAATAGGACATAGGATATATTTTATCCCGGAAGTATGTTCTCTCGAGATAATTTTCTGCTATCACGCGGGCGAAGCCGCTGGGAGCAGCTAGTTACCAATAATTAATCAACAACGCCGCGACCTGAAGATGCCAATGATAAAGTAGGAGATAACAGAAAAGGTCAAAGCTCATTCTCTTGAAAAACACCCAAACACACTTGCTTATAATCTGATGCATATGACCACCAACACTCATATCATTGAATAAAAAGAAAAGTACCTCATATGACTTTTTGGCATAAGGTAGCCTAGCCACTGGGCTAAGTTCATTCAAGACAAAGTACCTCTCTCCTCCCTTATCAATAAACTACTATGACTATGACTATATTTATACATATATTACATAACAAAGTCCCCCTTTTTTATGCTGTCTGACTGTATGAACGAGATAAACTCAAAAAATGCTGACCAGATTGTCACGCAGTTTTAACCAATAGATAGAATGATTCATGAGGAAGGTGTCGGTGTAGGTATAACCTGCCTATCAGACCTCCACAACCCAGTTACTGGAAAACACGCTAGTCCTTTTATATATAATAGACTGATGATTAGACTTTCAGGCGTCTGACAGCCTGTAAAGATCGTCAAAGATCAACGAATGACAATCGGGACAAACGGCTTTATGTATTTTCCAAAGCACGAGGTGGCAGAAATGTCTTGTCCATAAGAGGCGGGTGCCTTAACAACTAGGCCTCAACAACTGCAATCAGAAAATTGTTTTAGAAAAAATCAGAATAAATTGTAAAAGTCCCACATAGCTCAGTGGGAAAGTATGGGTCCTCTTTAGGCCGTTTGTCCACCACCGCCGTCACCGGGACGTCACCGAGAACGAGATGACGGCGCCGATTTAGCGATGTATTACATACATTTTTATGGCCATGTGTCCACCGCACGCCCGTCACCCGAGCGCATCTTAAACTTAAACTCGGCCCGAAATGATCTCGTTCTCGGTGACGTCCCGGTGACGGCGGCGGTGGACAGACAGCCTTAGGCGGTTATCACACTGCCACACATCACGCGGCATGTTGCATACCAACGTGCGTACTTTCGGGAGTGCAGATCTGCATCATCGTGCGGGTTTTTACACATTCACGCGCGTAGTTGCGTTTTGTAGATTCACGCAGGCTCTGACTCATTTCATACAAAATCACGCACGGCACTACGGGACTCACTGTGCCAAACCTTGCGTCTCGCCCCGCACCGGCCGCACCCACGTGTGTAGGCGCATGTTTCTCCACTTGTAGGCGCGTGATCTGCACTCACGCGCGTGGATGCATTTAGATTCACGCAGGCTTTGACTCACACAAAATCACGCACGGTACTACGAGACTCAGTGTGCATTACCTTGCGTCTCGCCTCGCATCCACGTGCGTGTGCGCATGTTTCTGCGCTTGTAGGCACGTGATCTGCATGAACGCGCGTGGGTGCATTTTCTGTGTGTTGGACTGTGCGTGTTTTCTATACAAACGGAGATACTTACAAGCAACGTACACAACGTGTATACAGCGTGGTGAGTGGCAGTGTGATAATCGCCTGTCCGCCTGATTTCGGACTTTTTTATATGTTCTAGTCACGCTGAGAACTCTATACCGTGAAGCAAGATTTAAATTTTTAGTTCCTAAGCGGTATCATAGATGTCGCTACAGTATTTTAAACCAATCTATTTGTAACTAACCCATTATCTAATATCGTAATTTAAGACAAACACATTAAGAACGTCGTTTGCACAATAAAGCGGTTGGATTGAGCAGTTTACGCGTCCCATTACATTTGTTTAAACATCGGTTTCTTCCCACGGAGTGACGTGCGAGAAAGCGCTAAAATGCTGCATTGTTTAATTAGTCACTTGTTTAGGTAATGATGTGTAACTAAGGATGTAAATAACATATTAATTGTGGTATTCAAGTCCTACCGACAGTTGGAACAAATTCAAATTAAAGCCACAAAATAGATAGGTACAGCTGAAGTCAATCTCATGTACGTACTTCACTTTTCATACCGCTGAGTTCGAGCGCGCCCGGGAGCGGCGACAAATACCTAATGTTAATTGCAAAAATATTACATAGCCAAAAAGTCTACTTAACAGTTAAAATAACTTTTGTTGTTGCTCCATTATTACACAAAAAAAATCACAAACGCTTCTCTCAAGCGAATGGAACTCGCGCTCGCGCTAGTCCTAACTCCTTACCACACCGAGATATCGTGTCTGTGAGCGGTGTCGCTGTGTGCTTTGTTCAAACGCGCTTTGCATGTAGATCGACTTCTGTACTTTTCTATTTCGTGTCAAAGCCATTATCATTAATATAGCCACAGCTTAGATTACCTACTTAGCATCATTCTCCTGCCACTGCTTGACTGAAAAATTATGTCCGGTAAAAATGGCACGAAAGCAAAAACAACAACAGTTTATTTTTTTATTCTGCCAAGCCCTTTCCATCATCAGACCACTAGACATACGCCGATGTTCCATCGGTACACGGTGAACATCCCATACCCACAAAACGTTTTACTGTCGGAGTTTGTGTTTCCTGATCGCTACAACTTATGCTTAGCGTCCACCGCGTTGGACGGGAGCTTACGCAGCATACGGGCCAAATACAGACTATTTACAAATTGCCTATAGAGTGCGTCTATTGCATCGGAAACTGTATTTTCAAAGCAATCGAGTTCGCCTGTGCACGTGTATTCATATTGATGTTTAATATTGTAATGTTTAATATACATTTAGTAAATATATATATATTGAAATTACAAATATTACGGTTGTATACATTTAATTCATCTCACTTTTCATTCCTCACACAATCCTTCCATTTTTTTTTTAACTACCATCAATATTCAGTATTCATAGACTTACTCAACCGTTTTGTATGTTTTATCTAAGCCTAGCCATTAATAAAATACCTGTGAATGTCTCGATTTTATCATCACATGTGTTTACCTATTTAGATATTCTGCTCTTCGAAACCAGTTATTTTATTTTTAGCATCTAACATTTATAATACGAGACGTGACAAATGATTAAGGCTGTCGACACACTGTAGACAAAGTGGAGTCGGGCTCTCTGCTTTCTGACACATTATTTCTTGCCACGCCTTTTAGATCTATTGTGTCGTTCGTTTTTTTTTTAAACTTTATATAAAAGAAAAACAATGGCGTTTTGTATTCGGAAGCTAATGGCGTACCTACTAAATGTTTAAAAAGACTTATATAAGGTAATGACTAATGAACCATTTTTTTTTTTCATATTTATATGTACAGATAAAGATATTTTAGATTATCTGTTCAATTACTTTGCTATGAATAAATCACTTTGACTTTTCATATTATTTCTCCTTACAAATTATCATTTTTGAAATATCTAGTTTGTTTGTATAGAGGAAGCATAGAAACTTCTATCTACGTAAGACCAAGACACTTGGTCTTCTGACAAATAAGTTAGAGGAAAGAAAAAGAAAGAAAGAAAATTAATTTAGGATTTTTTTAAAGGCAACTATTACTTTTTATATTACGGATTTGCTCGTGTTTGACCACTATCTCACCAGATGGCAAGCGATATTGTAGCCGACGATGGAGCATGCTTGCCTAGAAGTAACTGAATCTATTTACCATCAACATCACTGACTCACAAAGCGTCATTTTAGGCCACCGTAAACAGATTACCAAGAGCTCGCGTGCCAGTCTAATTGAACCTAATTTGATACAGCACCCAGCACACGGCCCTATAGAGTACGGCTTGCGACACCACCGATGATCTATATCCTCTACCGGTCCTATATTCTGTTTAAATTAGACTCTGGTTTGGGCTCATTTTTCTTTAAAGAGTAGTCGTGGAGTTTCTTGCCGGTTCTTTTCCATGGGCAACGACTAATCGCTAGCTTCTGAAGTTTTATAATATAATGCCCATGTAGACCATTATGAAATAAAATAATATTGAGCTTTAGAAAAGACAAAAACCAGAGACAAAGATTTCTTCAAAATATTCAAAAATATTTGAACACAAACTGCAAAACATGGGCATGTGAAATAAACTCACAAACACTGGCATGTAAAATAAATAAAAAAACACAATGGACACATTTCCCTTGAGGTCAGCACTTACGCATCGTGTCATAACAAAAAGGTAAATTCTTAACGTAAGTATTAGTTGTAACCAAATCAACAGTAGACAGTCAAAGAATAATTAGATCAGGAAGTCGAAACATTAGGTCAGGGAGATGAAACATCAGGTTAGGGAGATGAAACATCAGGCCAGGAAGATGAAACGTCAGGTGAGGAAGACGAAACGTCAGGTCAGGAAGACGAAACATCAGGTGAGGAAGAAGAAATGTAGGTACCCTAGAAGGTACAGATCAGTATTAAGTCCTACAGACTTACACATTTAATTGTCTGGATCGGTCAATGTAGCGTCGCTTGAGGGAGGCCTATAGCCTATAAGTACCTATAGTAGATGTCTTTCGCCTAAAATAAAATGACGATGATAAAGTCGCTACTGGTTCATTTTAGCTCAGCGTCTGTGCTAACTTAAGTCTCAGCACCATTATCACCCTTGTAATATTTTTTTTGACTTGTACTTAAAATTTTACTTATTAATATTATTATATAAATATGCCAAATAATAATATGAGGTGGGAGCCCTGACCGCCGGTAGCTTGGACCCTGTTCCCGATACCGGTGGGACACTATTTTTTATATTTTTAAATGTTTTTTATTTTTTATTTAAATATTTAAAAATATAATTTATGTTTATATAGTGAATAAAGAGAATAATAATAATAATATCCCCATCGATGTATCTCTACGTTGACGTCGTGGTGGGGCTTGCGTGCTCCAAAATACCCTAGGTCTGTATTGGTAGAATTTTCTTTGCCATGCCTAGGGTGAGGTGCCAGACTAAGAGAGATTCAATCCGCAGGGCAGTTTTGTGGCGAACTGTTGGGTATTAGCGACCGCACGGACCCGATCTCCCGGGAGAATTCTTCTTCATCTCCGGCTTGCCTTCATTGACCGGCCGTAGTGAACACTGACGAGGAACAGAGCTCCCACCTCTCTCTTGCCTTTATTGGCTGGCTTGAGTGGAGATTCGCAAGAGCTCGTGCTCGGGAGAAGGATGTATAATCCAGTAAGGTGCTGGTAGGGATCTTGACCGTACTTCCGGGATTGTCCTGATAGTCGTGGTATGCCTCTCCACTCCTCAAGCGCCTCAGGATATGTTGCCCTCTTGTTGCTACGTCACATCGTGCTAGCGGCCGTTTCAGGGGCCCACTTATTGAGTGTGCAAGTCACCCCCTGCCTTTTATCGATTGATATTAATGAGATTGTTTAGGCAGGGGCCATAGTCTTAACATAGTTCCATGTTACCAGTCCACTTATGACTCCAAAAACCATAGCCCTATTATTTTGTTTTCCATATTATGTCGCAATAGTTTTTCAAACCGGGGGTTGTCCTTGGATGCACTAGCATAGCGTGTACAGGGATTATCACCGGTTGATGATACCACGTTCCATTAAACGCACAAAAAAGGCCTCTTCGAGTTGGTTTCGGCCCCTCGTACGCCTCTCAAAGGTCCAGGACCTCAGGGTCCTGAGATAAATAAACGTATAAAAATAATAATATAACCTAACTTCGCTTTTCCTAGAGTATCATGCTCCATTACGATTGTTGAAATCAAAATAACAAAAGGGCAGAAGAAGTGACTCGGGAGTATACCACTCCTCTGAAGAGCCATTCATGAGCCGTCATTGGAAGATTTTCCACCTTAAAAAAAGCCACTATCTAGAGTCTAAGGAAGCTTTAACTCGACTCCATCCGTCTTCGTCACCCACGCTAATAAAACCGCTCTCTTTACGGGCCATCAAGCGAGTAATTACGATGATATCTTTCATTGAAGCGTAAAGATTAATGTGGCTCATAACGATTTGTTTGCTTAACCCTCAGCAGTCATGGTTGGTACTAATGGGGGTTATGGCAGACTGGTCGGCATTAGGACGCCATGGTTGAACAGCCATTTGTTTGTGAAGATATTAATACAGCAAAACCTTTTTCGAACATATTCATTGTGTACTTTTTTTTTCAGTGGGTAAAAATCATCTAATGACAACCCCCGCTCTTGGGTGAAGCGGGAGATAGTGTCAGATTCTTACTGACTAAAAACCCACCCCGTTCCTTCTAGCCTTCATACCGGGGCTCAAGTTCCTTTCGGATAACCCTCGCCCCAGTAAACTACGACCTAGCCCAAGGAGTTGTCAGCCCAGCTCCTGTTGCTGACAACTCCTTGAGGAGCGCGGGAACAGTGCGCGCCGTCAACGTATTGGGCTCGGTCTGGACAGTTACCGGAGGGTCGGACAGCGAGCTACTCATCGCTCGCCGTCCGTTAGCCCGCATCTACGGTGGCCGGAAATCAGGATCGGAATCCCGGCGGCGGCAGCGAGAGCGCCGTTGCCTGATGCGGTCGGCCTCCTCCTTTGCTAGAATTAGATAGAGGCGACCGCCTGCCACTCCTCCTCGCTCCGGACCATGGCCTGAAGCAAAGCCCGTCATTGTGTGTACTGCTAAAGACCAGAATTTCCTGCCGGACCCTGTGTTTCTTGATTGATTTTTAAATCAAGAGTGAATAGGCTACTTCTAGGCAAGCGTGTTCCATCGTCAAACACATCGTCGCTTACCATCAGGTGAGATAGTGGACAAGCGCAAGCTTTGGAGCAGTAAAAAAAAAATTATTGGTCAGTGTGGCGAATCTTTCGAGAAGACTGTACTTAGACATTTTTTGGCAGAAATGATGACGAAATCATCCAATTACTTCTCCCGTTCTGGGTAGGAGTGGGAGAGCTTATCAGACTTAAACAGACTAAAATCTACACCTGTGTCTTTCTCCTTCAGTTATCTTTTGTGTTCACGGACTTCCTTTTTAGACATTTCCCACGCCTGACCAGATGTTAGTTAGAGTCGATGCTAAATTTTTTTCAGCCATTATCTTCTGTCTGTCAATTGTTTTAGCTAATATAATCTGTGAGCAGCGAGAGGAAGTGACAGAAATATACTACAGTGCGTTTCACTTAAGAAGTTCCATTGGCATAAGGTTGGCTCCCCTGTCTGTCTACACAAAAAGAAGGGAAAAAAGGAAAAAGTTGCCTACTCTACCAAAATTGTTCCCCAAAATGCGAAACGAAATCGATTTTAACGGTAGTTGCAACAGTTTTTGAGAATTATGAGGGGAATGGGATTTTATTTAAAAAAAAAGCAGCTCTAAAAGGAAGTCGTTAATAGAGTGATACGATATTGTGGCGTAGCATTTTCGGTATTTGAAAGAATTGCAGGACAATCGGAATGGAGCCCAGCGTCCTAAACTTTATACAAAAATAGTTAAAAAAAAATAAACAAAAAAGGCAATTGTTAAAAGTAACGAAGTATCAGTTAATCTCCCTAATATTAAGTAATTTAATTGCTAAAAATATTGCAACACTGTTTTTCCGTATTGCCAACATTACGGCAAATGAACCTCTTAAGTGAAACGCACTGTAGTTAAAACCTTTCTGTCTTCCTAAAATTGCCCTTTGCGTTCCAGGGCTCTGGTAACTCCTTCAAACAATGCCACAGCACACCTTAATAAAACCTAACCGATTTGGCATCAATCATTTTTAAACGGAAAAGTTTCTAATGTAATTTAACTTGATCTTTCCCAAGTATGCGGGACTATAATAAATCTACCTTCATGATAGGTTATTTGTTGCTCGCGGCCAAAGTCTCAAGCCAAAGCTAACAACGAACCTTAATGCATCGGAAATGTGATATTTGGATCTAAATATTTGTATAGTTTAAGGTAACTAGAGTTAAATGCGTGAGAAATAGTTATTCGTTATACAAGAGTGCAAAGTTGATTTTTAACCGGGTGCGCGAAAGATTCTAAAATTGAACTCCTGAGCGTTAGTGAGAGAATCAAAACAGCATGAGTTGAAAAATCTTTCCACTCGAGTGCAACACTTATCTTTTCGTCCCACATCAGCGAGGAAATGACTAATATGCAAAAAAAAAAAGATCCGAGTCTGAGTTTTTAACAAATTAAAAAAAGTGGTACTTATGATAAAAAAAAATATTACGGAGAATTTCATTCCAAAAAAACTGAAAATATCGCGGTTTTTTTATCGGCCAATTCTATTTAGAGAAGAAGTCGCAATAAAATATAAAACTAGCAACTGGTATAATGTACATCTATCATCATCATCATTATCATATTAGACGAAAGACGTCCACTGTTGGACATAGACCTGCCCCAAGCGTTGCCACAATGATCCATCCTGTGCGTCACGCATCCATCGGATTCCAACGACCCTGACCAGGTCACACCTATATACACAACCAATTATAAAATCAAGTAACAATCACAATCCAAACACTGAATTTTTACTTAAATGCACTTAGGTAGAGTTTTTTAAGAACTTAGTTGTCACGACCTTGTGTCACACAAGCCAGATGCTAAAATTATCGCGTTCGGTTCACTCGCTATTGTATAAAATTGGAGTTTACTCGTTTATTCATTAGTCAGTAAACATATTTTTTCTTGCACATTGCCAGTTACTTAACGCGAGTCCTCGATTATCGTATCCACGGAGTAGTTTTTCTTTACTTAGTAATCGTATCATCTCATACAGTGCGTTTCACTTAATTCATGAATCCCCAAGCGACACCCGGTGGCCGCGCATCTATTGTCTTACTATTGTGTCTCTAATTGACGGTATCTGAAGGGTTAAGAAGTTCCTTCGGCGTAATGTTGGCTCCCTTATCTGTCTACACAAAAAAGAAGGCAAAAACGGAAAAAGTTGCCTTCTCTACCAAAATTGTTCCCCAAAATGCGAAACGAATTCGATTTTAACGGTAGTTGCAACATTGTTTGGAGAATTATGAGCATGTCTAAAATGAAGTTGTTAATAGAGAGGTACGATATTGTGGCGTGGCGTTTTCGGTATTTGAAAGAATTGCAGGACAGCCGGAATGAAGCCCAGCGTTCTATACTTAATTCAAAAATAATTAAAAAAAAAACAAAGGAGGCAATTGTTAAAAGTAACGAAGTATCAGTTAATCCTCCTAATGTTAAGTAATTGAATTGCTAAAAATATTACAACACTGTTTTTCCGTATTGCCAACATTACGGCAAAGGAACTTCTTCGGTGAAACCAAAGATTTTATATATCCTAGGTGAAACGCACTGTAGTATCCACTGCTCAAAATGCCAACTTCTCAGAATGTCAACTCCTTAAAAAGACAAATTCGCTTAATGACAACTCCACGTAGTTTCTGCTCCCGGAGGACACGATGGAGCATACAGTTGAGGTGTCCTGCATAAACTGTGCACCCACGGGACTTTTAAAAAGTGGGTGCCTTTGGTTTTAATGTCAGCAAAATGCCGAGTCATTTTAATATCATTCGTTTACATTCTAAGTATAATAGCCCGAGCTACCGTTTATAAATTTAATTTGACATGAATCTTACGACCTAGCCAGTCTGTTTGTTCGGTGTGGACGAACCTCTATAGATAATTTACTCACTGCTATCACGAGGTGACCTGAGTTTTTCAAACGAGCATTAGGGATGGGCCAGACCCACTTATTCCTAATTGGATCATTTTCTTTTAGCTTACAAACTAAAGTTATTATTTAATTTAGAGCTCTTTAGCAATCTTGGAAAAATTCAAAGTAACAATTTCATTTGACTACGATGAAATTAAGGGTGTTTTTAATATCGTGCGGATCTCAGCCCGCATGTGGGATTGCTCCGCACGCGTAGCCACCGCAAATGTCCATTTCATTCAAGTATTTATTGTAATGCGTGGAATACGCACGCGGCACGCGTTTTTTTGCATATTAAAATTTTCTGCACGCGGAGCAAATCCGCATGATATTAAAAACACCTCAAGTAGCATCATTTAAGGCGTGATTATTCATAACTCCGCGTCAACGAATCTAAATCAGCATTTAACGACTGTAATAAAAGTCTCAATTTAGTACAAATTATTCTCACAGCTATTCAACAGTTTATCAACATCAATTTTACAAAACATACAGAACTGTGGTTCCCACAAAGACTCAATGACCTTTATTTTTAGCTTTATCTAAAAGTGAATTTTAGTCTCCGACACTAAATTGTTTCACACCAAACTGTTCGCCAGCTATTCTTTAATGGTCAGAATTAAATAAATGTATAGTTCAATTACTGAATCGGTCGTAAAGTCGTAACGAGTCATCAATCGCAAACGTCTTATTCGCTAGTGATTGATTCAATTCTGGCTAACATTTTTAGTTAGTTGCGTGTTAGTAGGATAATGTAAGTGTCTTCCGTGTGACTTCTAATATTTCAGAACTTATAGAGATTGATTTGAAACTTATCAAATAGAAGAGGCACAGACAGGCTAAAGTAACTAACAGTGGTCGAACTTTTTCTTTGAGGTGAGAAATCCATCAAATAACTTCTCCCGCTCTAATCTAAAGCCAGAGGGCGTGTAATACTTTTACTGACTAAAACCCACCCATGTCCATTAGTTGCTGCTTACGGTTTCGAACACGGTAGATCTTTCAAACGAGTGGGCAGTGGGCACTGGCCCGTCTGGGTCCCTAGCCCTATAGTCTTGCTGACATCTCTATGAGACTTTTGAATATATAGTTAACTAGCGACTCGCCCCGGCTTCGCTCGGGTAACCGTATTTTTCCACTATTTAATGGATGTTATAATACATATAAACCTTCCTCGTGAATCACTCTATTAAAAAAAACAGCATCAAAATCCGTTGCGTAGTTTTAAAGATTTAAGCGTACATAGGGATATAACGACAGAAAAAGCGACTTTATTTTATACTATGTTTTGAAGAAAATGAGAAAAGCATATTGCAGCTTTCTATAGCTACTGAACTTGATTCAAGCGATTTACGGCCAAAGTTTCACGGTCATAAACAAACTCATATTGGAGTGTGAGTTTGGAGATGTAGGAACGATACAAAAATTGTGCGTCGTTCGTTGATTGTGACAATTAATATAGTTGATCTCGACTCAAGTGTTTTTTGTGGCGGCCATCAGGTCATGTATCCGTTTTTGTGGATAGCGAACCAGCCCAGTGTTTATTGTGTGGAATTTCGCTACGGTTTCTGTTGGATGGGTGTGTCTTGAATACGTAATAGTCTTCATTTGAAATTCATCATTTCAGCCGATACACGTCCACTGCTGGACATAGGCCTCCCCCAAGCGTCGCCACAACGAACGTCCTGCGCGTCTCGCATCCATCGGCTTCCCGCAACCTTCACCAGGTCATCATACCACCTTGTTGGAGGCCTTCCAACGTTGCATCTTCCGGTACGCGGTCGCCACTCCAGAACCTTTCGGCCCCAACGGCCATCTGTTCTGCGAGCAATGTGCCCTGCCCATTGCCACTTAAGTTTGGCAATTCTTTGCGCTATGTCGGCAACCTTAGTTCTCCTGCGGATGTCTTCATTTTTGATTCGATCACGCAAGGTAACCCCGAGCATAGCCCTTTCCATTGCCGTTTGGGTGACTTTAAGCATTTGAAATTGTTATTATGAAAATATTAACTTTGCATTTTCTTGTCACAGTATTTTTTTACATGCTTAAAGTGATAATAGCTAATCATAATGGTACTTCTTCGGTTTTGTTTTTTATTTATTTTGCTAGAGAAACGTGTTAAGTACCTACCTATTATAGGGTCCATGTCCTGAGATTTCAGGATTTTTGGATTCTTCTGAGAATTTTTGCTGGATTTTGCAAATCTCTTGAAATCTCAGAATTTTTAGAATTTTCAATAAGATAAAAATTAGATAATAAAAAAAAATCTTAATAAATAGTTAAAGAAATTAAAAACATATTCTTCCTATGGCAAAGGGGGGTTCTTTGAATGCAACGCATCAATTAGATCCGCAATGTGTAAAAAATCTCAAACTGTAGAAAATCTCAGAATTTTTCAAAGGAATTCGGGCTTTTTTCCCGGACTTGAAGTTTTATACCTATAAGATACCTTACGACGCCTGAAACATCAAGGAATTTTCCGATGCCTTCAATCTAAAGATCAAATGACTCATTTGCATATCCTTATAATTTTAAGACCCTTGGCGTCAGACACAGATTTAGGGTGAACTATGTACATCAATGTAATTGAAAGCGGTCAGCACATCTTAACTAAGAGCTGTCATTGACATCATTATTATGGAGTTTTATTTTTTAATGTGGGAATTTATCAATGACATCTCCCGCTCTATGTGGGTAGGTGGTGCTTTTACCGATTTATACCACACTTGTATCCTTTTGCATGCCTTTTGAATTGCATTCTAAGACCACAGGTTTCCTTTTTAAAAAATGCCAACGGCCCTGACGGGCATCGTCTCTATAGGATCTCTATGGTTTTAATGCTTTGAAGTGCGCTCGGTACACTAAGCACCGGTACTATGGCCGGAAGGCGAATTACTCATCAACGGTAGTCGTTCTGTGACTCCTGGTGGCCAGGGCGTGATGATGTCCGTTCCCTAACGCCTGCGGCCGTCTCCATCGCTAGCAATAATGTCCCGCAGAAGGACGACACTGCCTCCCATTCAATTCTTGGTCTAGACCATAGATGTCTGGACCAAGTCCTGAACTAGGGCCTGGTGTGAGAGGTCGACGCAAGACTAAACTAAGAAGGAGAGGACTATAAGTAGTAGTTACAAATTTTAAACTTATAGGCAAACTGATAGTCTTTCCTTCAAGGAAAGTTTAAAAATTTTCCAAAGAAGCCTACTAGGGCCATGGGGTCGCTTCCGAAAGTAAATCCCAGGATCCTAAAACACTAGGCACAGAAGGAACATAGCCGCTGCACCCTAAAGCAGTAGAAGTCTATGGATAATTTTCAACCTAAAAAAAAGTAGTTCAATCATAAGTTAAATGTATTTATCCCTGAAAGTAATGCTATTAGTTAAACTATCATTAACCAATTCTTATCGATAAAACAAAGTAAACGAACCCTGACTCCACCTTATTTTCACGGGAAAATCAACAAAAAAAAAACGAAAACAGCGCACGATAATAATAAACTAACGTTTAATTGTGTGTTTCTAACATCTAATGGCACATAATCGCCTTTCAGGGTTCGCGGTCGCGTCCGATCGTGCTCGGTAGACATATGAAGGGCTATAAACATTGTTACTTGGCAAACCTTTTTATTTTCTCTACGATTCTCCTGTTTGGTCTTTACAGAACTTTTATATTGAACCTATTATTGGCAGCTATATATAGCGGCTTTGGATTCAGTGGAAAGGCGTGGAAAGAGGATTACACCCTCTTCTAAATGATGACGTTGTTGAAACCTCTACGGTTCAGACTAAGCGTTTCGCCTCGTCATTTATACCGCGTACATCGAAGGGCTGGAATAATTTACCTGCTGCGGTCTTCCCGTCCGATTATAATTTGAATATTGTCTTCAAGGCTAGAGTGAATAGGCTCTTAATAAAATAGTGTGCTTCACCATCAACGATTGCATCACTGCTTACCATCAGGTTTGGCATTCTATAGGATGTTAAGTAGATCAAGTTAAAAAATCTATGGTACTAGCTTCTGCCAGTGATTTTGCCCGCAGTGGGTTTCTCCAGACAAACTTTATATTATTAATATATTTTTCCCTATATTATTCCCTCAGAGGGTGACCAAAGGTTTGGTCTCGGCGTTGATGAGTCAGTGGTCAAGTCAGCACTGCACAAATCTGATTACATATATAAATATAATCAGATTCAGATCTTCAGAGAAGAATCTGATTATACAGGGTTAATTGTAAAATACTGGCAACCTCTGAGGACTATGTTGTAGAACAAAAGTTGTTGTTTATGATGTTAGTAATACAGTCCAGCAAGGTTGCTAGTATTTTACAAATAACCCGGTATAAATATAATCAGATTTGCATAGCCTTTGAAATGTATATTTGTTTAATCAACCCACATGTTAATTAAGGCCACTACTTATGCGATCACCTTCGATATTGCATGGTATTGCAATTATGATAAAAGTAGAAAGCTATATGGCCAGAGAAGAAAAAAAATTAAGTATGGCTGTTCTAAATCATCATCATCATCTTCATATCAGCCGAAAAACGGCCGCTGTTGGACATTGGCCTCCCCCAAGCGTCGCCACAATGACCGGTCCTGTGCGTCACGCATCCATCGTTATCATTCTAAATCATCTGCTAGATCCAAAAAAAAAAACTAGTAAAGAGCTGATGGACCAATTTCGTCTATACACAGGATTCACCATTGCAGGCCAGGGTACGGGGGAAAATGCAGCGGTACTTAGTGATTAGTTGAAACAACAATGTCAGCAAACATAGTCATGCACTAATTATTGACATCTATACCCTGTTCGCGTTAAGATTAGAAATTTAAAGACTCTTTTTTACTGTCTGTTCAACCCATTTTAACTTCTATTTCGTAGGCATTAGGATGGCATTAAGAACAAAAAAGTGGTTACAATACCAACTATTTACTGCAACCATTATTTGTCATACTGCTAACGTAATAAAAGTCAAAATCGGTTGAACGGACAGAAATAAAAGGTTTTCTTCATATGAGATCTAAAGTGATCCATATTGCGTAAGAAAAAGGAAGTTTGTTGAACAAGGAAAGAAAAACTGCTTGCGATAGGGCCTTCCTCTATTGACGACATTCATAGAATATTATTATTCCGAGACATAAATAAGATACAGCCAGAACTTAATTAATTAGTCACCTCGTAAATCAGCTGTGAACTTGGGATGTCCACAAAAGAGCCAAGAAATGCATTGTTCACAAATGAGATTCTAATCAACTGTTTGTCATTCCGCACTTGTTTAGATTATTTCGAGGAAAACTGTTTGTCGCTGTCCTTAAATGATGGGCTACTGACAGAAGCGACCTACTTGTACAACATTGTCGCTTGCAAAGGCCATACTTTGATGACAAAGAAGACTGTTTAGCTTAACCGTGCACTTGATTTACAGATTCTATCGGGAAAAGATAAAAACAGACAGCAAAATATATTTCTTTGGCAAACACACACATATACTGTAGAAGCAAGTATACAGTTTTAATGAAAAAAGCAAAATAGCTCCAGTCCTACAAAATACCAGGCAGTAGTTGCCTGACGCTGGTTTTCAACTGAATCTTACTTTTAGTGTGCGATTATATGGTTCAGTTTAGTATAATAATAAGCATTTTTATTTATTTTAAGGTAGGTAAAACCAATGAAATGTTATAAAACATATAAAATAATGCATTGTTATATTTCTCACCCAACCATGTGTAAGTCTGCTGGAAGATAATTTCTTTTGGAAGAAATTGGCTCTTAAACCCCATTTTTTTGTACCAATTAAACATAGTAATGTATATCCATGAAGAACTTACTTATGTTTTTTTTCTACGTAATGCCGATTCTTTTACTTAGATCCTGTAGTTCAACAAAAAATATTATTATTGGCCTTCCAACCTTCAGCTAGTTGTAACCAACAATAGTTCCACATGAAGGTACCACACCGTCCCATCCCGCTGCATTGTCAGTTTGCATTGTACACAGAAATAAATAGAGACATCACACAGTGCTACAATATATTTATATGCAGATTAGATCTACACATACTATTGTGCTAGCGAAATACTTAACAATGCGTGTGGCGAAACATGGAACTAACTTGTAATGTTCCGGATTTTACAGGTTTTTGACGTTTACTCGTTACAAGCAGCGCCGCCATGACACGTAAAGATAAGTATGTTGATTTAGATTCTATGACTACAAATAAATACTGCTTGACAATGGAAAAGTAATGTTTCTAAATTGGTACAAAATATTACGGTTACTACATTTCTATTTCGAACTTATCAAACACAAAGTTATGTGTGGTATTTCATTGATTTAGTTTATTCTGAACTTCGAGAAAGAGCAGCATTCAGGAAGCTTGATGACTTATGGCTCCGAAACATGGTTTGCTTACAAGGGCCTCTTAAAAAGCAAGTCGCAAGACAAAATGAAGAAATGAAAAGACTATCATTATTAGTTTTTCAAAACTACCCTCAACATTCAGTATATGGAGTGTTTTTATGAAATCATTCTTGCAAACAAAATCGCTAGCAAAGTGATCGTAAATAAAATGTCGAATCCCATGTTGTGAATGATTGACCAAATCAACAAAAACCGATTAAAAACTTGGCACATGATAACGAATTGCATTACTGGCCACGGGAGTGCGTGTTAATTTGACAACTGTCATTCGCACTATTTAATCCAATTCGGTAGTTTACGATCGTAACTGAGATTGCCACCTGTACTGTACTACACAACAATATTTTTACGAGTAGTATATGCGAATCCTGAATATAGTTTGTTTAGAATCTGTAACTGATTTGAAAATACTTAAAATAGGTCACTAGTTAGACACCATCCACAATAAGTACAACATAAGTCACGGCAGATGATAGCGGGCATTAGAGGCCAGGGCACAGCTGGCTGCTGGGAGCAAAACAACCCCTCATTCGCCCGGATGGCCCCGTGACCATGTTTTAGTATGGACAACCAGGTTACATAACAACCTTATAACTTTGTGATTTCTCATGATACAGTTATGAATTTTTTTACATAGGTGGATTTATTACATAAAAATACAAGGATACTCGTTTTTCACATAAAAATGACGTATTTTTTACAACGCCATCTTCACCTTGGGTCGCCATTTTTACTGGTAACTATTCTTTTTAGTTATTAAGTCAAAAAATAAATGTTTTTCACTCTAGGTGGAGCGAGAGGGAATGTCTGACATTTACTGACTAAATCTCACCTGTGTTAATTTATGGAAGAAAATAGCCTTGCTGATATGTCTTCATCCACGTCTAAATTAGTCTACGCTATGCCTTTTAATGAAATATTAATTTAATAAAACTCAATCGGTTTTTCTCTTTAACACAATCATCATCATCATATCAGCCGAAATACGTCCACTGCTGGACATAGGCTTCCCCCAAGCGTCGCCACAACGACCGGTCCTGTGCGTCACGCATCTATCGGATTTCAGCGACCCTGACCAGTTTAACGCAATATGTATAGAAATAAAAAAAATCTTATCAAAATTAATACAATGCCTTAATATTGTAATAAAATAAAATCTATACGTATTGATGTATATTATACTTATTTCAGTATATAATTAGTTCAGTATTAAACTCGGTTCAATTAGGTAACTATTCGTACAAAAGTATTGACACGTGTAACTATTTAGTTATTGTTACAAATATTTGCTATCTTAAATTGTTTGCAAACTCAGATAACAATAGATGTGAAGCCTGTGAAGGTGAAGACAGGTGCTCCAAGTAAATTAAATGTTTTTTTATTCTTTATAGTATATAACGTGTACAGCTTAGCTGCGATTCCACCTGATGGTAAACAGTGATGCAATTGCTGCCGACGGGCACTGGTACATTAAGAGTCTACAGTTCACTCTAGCCTTGAAAGCACCTACATTATAATCAGACGGGAAGACCGCAGTAGGCAAATGCTCGGAGTTTCCTAAACCATGACGTTTAAAGTAAAATTGTTTTAATCTTGTTTCAGTGTGGGTAAAAGACAGAGCTATATAGGTTGTCTAGCGCTATCTCTTACCCACACTAAAACAAGATTAAAACAAGCTTACTTTGAACGTCATGGTAACACCGCTGCCGTGATCGTATCATAAATTAAGATATAACAGTCCGACAACCAAAATCGCCGTATAGCCGTAGAACGTAGAACGGATGGTCGGTGGGGCCGAAAAGTTCTAGAATGGCGATCGTGCACCGGAAGACGCAGTATTGGAAGGCCTCCCAAAAGGTGGACCGATGACCTGGTGAGGGTCGCGGGAATGCGGTGGATGCGATACGCACAGGACCGTTCGTGGCGACGCTTGGGGGCAGCCTATGTCCAGCAGTGGACGTCTTTCGGCTGATATGATGATGATGGTGACGACTAAATGAATATAAAAATTCCTATTTTTTTTTCTGAAAAGTTTTTATATAAAATGAAACAGCTCAGAGTCTCAAAGGAATCGCTTTTCTACATAAGTCTAATAAATTACCTCTAAGTGGTTTTGAACATGCGATCATTTGAAATATTTTTCTGGACACTTCTAAATTAATTTTAACTAGAATTGAATTGGTTGATTTCTGACAATCGATATTTTAAATGGCTTAAAGGCCTTAAACTGGTTTTTCGCAAGTAAAGCACTTGGAGGAAGAAACTAATCATGACCAAAAAATTTCAAATCGCATTTTTCAAACAGAAAATCGTAAAAACTGGCTAGAATCTTTTATTGTTTTGGTATGTACCTGTAGTATAAAGGAGGCGAGAAAGGGATCCTGTACATATGTACAGGATCACTTTCTCCCCTAACTATCTCAAACATAACTAGTGCGTTTCACCATCAACTATTGCATCACTGCTTACCATCAGGTAGGATCGCAGTCAAAGACTAGAAACAAAAACATGAAATAACTTCTCCCGTACTGGGTGGAGGGAAAGAGAGAACCTATCAAATTTTAATTGACTTAATCCTATCCTTGTTCGCCCTTTGTGTTGTGTTGCTTTGTCCCGTAACTCGCCCTTGCGTTCTAGGGCCACAGTGACATTTTCGATCAATCGTGGAGCCCAAAGATAGCCCCCGACTCGTCAGGGGCGCGTAGTGTTACATGCACGCCTCAAAAAGATGTCAGCTAACTGTAGTGGTTCAGCAGGTCGAAGCCTACCGGCGCCTTGGAATCACTTCTGAAAGAAAAACTCGGGGTCCTAGAGAACGCTAGGCAAAAAAATTACATAGGAGTATGTTTTAGTCAGTAAGGCCTATTACACTACGCGTTATTCAGCACGCGATATTCAGACTAGTCTTTTAATTCAGAGTAAGACAGTCTGACCCCTATAACACTACGTGATACGTCGAACTATAGACTAAAATGGTCTGAATAACGCGTAGTGTAATATGCCCTTATATCTGACTGAGATGATTTCCCTCCTAAAAAAACCCAAGGCTTCTATCCTTCAACTCCATTATAAAGACTGAGAAATATAAACAGAACTACGGACATAATAATATCTGCTCGTGCAACCTTGAATTGAAGCCTTACAAAAGTTATAACAATCTGAAAGCCAATGCTGGTTCCATGAAACTTCTTCGCTTTCAATAGAAACTTTCAGTTCAAACTTTGACGGCACAAGAGGGATTTCACGATCCTCTGCATTTTGAATAAAGTCTATTATGATGCTACAATTTGTTGACTAGCTTTTCCCGTAGGTTTGCCTGTATGTAGCGTTTAGTAATCTAAATAATAAAAGCAAATAACCACTCACTGATTAATCACGAAATCTTAGAAACCATAACACCTACAAACTAAAAATTTGGCAGGTAGGTTCCTTATATGTATGATTTTTCGAAATTCACCTCCTAAGGGAGATGACACGGGGGTCCAAAGTTTGTATGGAGTAATCGACTTGGGCGAAGCCGCTGGCAGAAGTTAGTTTTCGAAACAAAACGTGCATAGTCACGTAAGACAGACACAGGTGTCAAAAAACTCCTCCGCATCGCCGTCGCCTGGTAATGTACCCAAAAGGCTGGCAATATTGCCATACAGCTTGGCCACTTATGTACTGCCCAAAGTAAAAGACAGCCCTTGGGTTACGCGAAGATAAAACAAGGCGTTTGAACCTTTGACCACCATCTCACCTGATGGTAAGCGATGATTTGGTCGACGATGGAGCACGGTTGCCTAGAAGTAACCTATTCACTCTTGACTTAAAGACCCCCACATCTCGGCTCAATCGCCCGGTCGCCCTCCTACAGTTCGGTGCAACGCGCTGACCCTAGCCTGATCGCCTAGCGTAGGTATAAAAAGTGAAGTACATACATGAGATTGACTTCTGTGCATATCTATTTTGTGCCTATAGTGCCAACAATGTAATATTTAGGTAAAAATGAAGTATAATAAACACCATTATAAAAAGACACATCCGGTTTTTAGTGTACTTCTTGTTTAGTTAAAATATCAAAATACTTAGGGGAATTATAGATGCTCCTGACCTGCAATACCTTATCTGTAACTTGTATGTGCCAAACAACTACAACCGTGGCAGGAAACATCGGCTCCTGGCAGTTCCGACGTGTCGTACAGTTGCACACTCTAAATCGCCCATACCGCGGACACTTTCTACGCTTAATGCTCTCCTTGACAAGAACACAGATTTTGATATGTTTGCGGAAGAATGGAAGACGATACTGTCAGAATGTATGAAATTCTGTGAGATGAATGCATGACTGTTTCTACATTTTTATTAAATAAATCTATCTACACCTGAAGTCCTGCGCGACATGTAACTTGTCTGTGTTAATTTTAATGTTCTATTATTGTTTTATATTTTTTTGTTTTGTCTTTTGTATGTTCCATGTGTGTTTAAATAGTGTAATTGGCTTTGGCCGTTCTATTTAAATTAAATAAATAAATAGCAAAAATATAAGCACAAGCAAATACCCCATTACTGTGTAAATAAGTCCTTGGTTCAGGAGAAAAGGCCCTCTCTGATAATTTTGATTAAAATAAAACTAGGTTACACGGGTTCGACCTTGATGAACAAATATCTCTTGCCTCGGGCACGTATCTTTCTGAATTCAAAAGATATTCAGCATTCAATACATTACCTATTGTGGTTATGGAGCGTGTGGTCTTGGAATTGATTTCTAAATTGTGTAAGGAGAAATCAATAGCATAATAGATTGCTCTCGAAAATTTCATGTCCTAGAGGTAAATACAAACAGGCATGTACCATTTGCCAATCTATGTAATGGATTTCATTCTCATTTCTCAGGTGCATCACGTTTAATCGGTAGTTCGCCGTCAGGTTGTCTGGTAATCATCCAGACGAAGCCTAAGTTGTCGACGGCACGTTGTGCTGCACGCATACCTCAAAGAGACGTTGGTAAAACCATACCCAGCAGGGCCACGTAATTTCTGAAAAGAAAGTCGGTGGTCCTAAAACGTATAGAGCAACTGAAGGTGTAGGTGTGGTTTTAGTCAGTAAAAGTGGCAATATCGGTCATCGCAAAATAATGAACAATACAACTGATCCTCAGAACTATAGTTTCTGCTAGGGCTGCGAGAACGTTCAAAAGTATTACCGTGGCCCTGAAACTCAAAGAGCAACCGAAGAAACACAGGTGGGTTCTGACCAGTAAAAGTTTGGTACTCCCTCGCTCCATCACCTAGAGCAGGATACTTGAATCAAATAACCACTTATTTATTTACTGTTATATTAAAATTGATAATGAAAGTGAAATCTTTCATAGGTACTAGGTATAGGTCTATATTTAAAAAAGAACTTCCAATTGTTTCTTACAAGTAGAATGTACGGTAATTTCGGGAAGTTGACCCGGAAAATTTTCGTACATGTAAAGAAACATGTACGCCATTTTTCCTCAATTTTAACAAGTCTTTAGGCGAACAAATTACCACAAGTTATAACGCCACATTTTCTTTATAACCGAACTAAAATTGCTGAAATAACATTAAGTAAAACATTATTATTCACAGAAATACAATAGGTACACAGTATTTCCTACCTCCAATAATTGACAATACATTGACCATGCCACAAGAGAATAGCCAAAACAAACATATCTCTGCAATAGTTATATATAACTGCATATATAATTGTAATCACATAATCCACCATGAGTGTAAACCAGTTAGTAAACAAAACGACGCAAAACTATGGACGGATGCATCGCGGAATATTATTTTTTAAATGATCGAATTTTAATCTTTAACAATCTTATTCCTTATCATAAATTCATATCCATACTTTCATACTAATATTATAAATGGGAAAGTGTGTGTGTCTGTTTGTCCATCTTTCAAGGTAAAACGGAGTGACGAATTGACGTGATTTTTAAAGTGGAGATAGTTGAAGGGATGGAGAGTGACATAGGCTACTTTTTATCTCTTTCTAACCCCCTGCTTCCCTAAAATGGGGGAATTTAACGAATTTAATGCGAGCGAAGCCGCGGGCAAAAGCTAGTATCTTATATTTCTCATTGCAATTAGTCTAACGAGCCGGTATCTCTGATATATTTATAGTTTGCACCATCAATAGATACTCGTACATTTGTAGAGATTTTTTTTAATGGTTTTATTGTTGATATCTGAATTTGTTTCGGTGTTTCTTTCCAAAGCACCAAACACATTTATTTACAAAAATTGAGCAGAAAAAATTACGTGATATCTTGCTTTTTTAACATAATTGTAAGCTCGCGCTTAGTCACTATCTCCTCTGATGGTAATCGATGATGTGGTCGAGGATGGAGCATGGTTGCTGAGAAGTAACTTATTCAGTCTTGACTTAAATACCCAAGTTATAAGAATGACGGAATTTAACTATTATCTTTCTGGATTTTCTGCCACCCTTTGCAAAGCATAACCGTGTCGACGATGGAGTACAATTGCTTAGAAGTGAACAATTCAGTCTTGGCGTAAAGACAGTTGTAGCTATCAGAAAACATATGATAGGTATCTTATCCTGCCGTAGTATGTGTTTCCTGCTATGCAGATATAGGTATTTCTAATCAATTCTTCTTTATCCTTTACGTGTCGGTTTAATCCGACCAGTTTGTGGCCAGCTCGATCGAAGGTTATTGGAAGATCCATCGGAAGTCGGATGCGGGTAGTTATTATGGCAACGAACGCAGTAGCACTGTTTGGAGCAAACTTGTTCAATTTATGTAGGATATTTTATCGGTATAACGCGTTATACCGATAAATTGATCATGATACTGGAACATAAGAAAAGAAGGAGATAATTATGTTAATTATTATAGAGGAGAAAATAGCTTTTGAATAATATTTAAGTAATATTCTGATCACCAAAACTACACTAGACTACACTAATATTATAAAGATGTAAAGTTTGTATGTTTTTTTTGTTTGTAGTAGGTAATCTCTGAAAGTACTTGGTACTGGTCAGATTACGAAAACTTTTTCACCGACAGTTAATTGCTTTATTCCTGAGTGACATAGGCTATATTTTAGGTACGCAGGCGAAGCTGCGAGGAAAGCTAGTATTAGGTAAAAGAGCTAATTATATATTTTTGGAAAATTATACCTTATACAGCTTTCTTCCTCTTTCCATTTCATCATGATTATTAATTAAATGTCATTTTTCAAGTCACACATCTCGCGAATTGTAAAAAAAAAATGATAGTGACAAAAAAAATGGATGTACGCAAATTACTTAAGTATTTACTAAACAATCACTAATCAATCAATCATCAATTAGCTGGCTTGTTGGTCTAGTGGTTAGTGACCATGACTGCTATACCGGAGGTCGTGGGTTCGATTCCCACCCAGGACAAATGTTTGTGTGATGAGCATGATCATTTATTCTGTTTCTGGGTGTAATTTATCTTTAACATAGATATATGTATTCCCTCTCCTAGTGAGGAGGCCTGAGTCCAAGCAGTAGAAATATTAAAAAGGCTGGTGATGATGATGTATGTATTATTAATATATAAGCGTGTTTATCAGTTGTCTAGTACTCATAACACAACCTCTGCTTAGCTTGGGACTAGACGGCGTTGTGTGTAGTTGTAGAAAAAAAGTCGGTTCGAATACTTCAAAAATATAAAAAAGAAACGTTTTCCTTTCCTTTAGATGGCGGAACAGTGATCGCCAACTAGTAATGACCAATTTTATTATCACATGTGCTACCAAAAATAAACTTGGAATAGGTCATGCACTGTTTAAATATGCACAATGAGGAAAAACAAAGAAATTAATTTGTCACGGTTTTACTGTGGCAATCCCCACTCTAAGTTATCAATAGGTCATATATTGTTTATAATTTACTAGCGCCCCGCCCCGGCTTCGCTCGGGTGCAATATTATACATATAAACCTTCCTCTTGAATCACTATATCTATTAAAAAAAACGGCATCAAAATCCGTTGCGTAGTCTTAAAGATTTAAGCGCACATAGGGATATAGGGACAGAAAAAACGACTTTGTTTTATACTATGTAGTGATTAGCTAGTCCTAAGATATTTCTCGTAAATAAAATGTTTTACTTTCTTTCCGCTTTTCATTCTTTTTAGGGATCCGTATTTCAAAAGGAAAAAATCGGAAACCTTATAGGATCTCTTTGCTGTCGTCTATCTTTGATGTCTGTCAAGACCATTTATTTCGGAAACGCGTAAAGGACTTAAGGTATCGAGTTGGAATTATTTTCTCGGGTCTGCAGTTCTTTGAAGTTGGGAAAAGGTCACATTTCTAAGTTAACGAATAAAAAAGATACGACCGTTTATGTCGCAAAAAACGTATATTTCGATATTTTTTATTTTTGTTTTATTTTATTTGGTAAAAAATAAACGTACATTATAATATAAATTCTAAATACACAGTATGCTATTTAGAAAATGCACAATCCACTACGTTTCCACGTGTTACTAGTGAATATTGGTACAGTTTGGTAAAATATTCTCAAAGGAACCAAAATTCATAGGATACTTCCCGTTGATCCAGAATCCTGAAATTTAGCATAAAGCAAGGTCTTATGGCACAGATATATTGTATAATTTGTTGTTACCTGCGTCACAAAAGAAAAATACATTTTTGCAATTCGGAAAAAACTTCGAAACTCCATTCGCGAATTGAACTATTTTTGTACGAACCCTTAGTGTGCGAGTACGGCTCGCACTTGCCCAGTTTTTCATTCTATCTTTCTTTGTAGGTAGGAAAATTATTCATGTATTTTTGATCACCGATCACCCCTCAACTTCCGAACCAATCCGGATGAGTCTTGGCCCACGGATAAGCGATGTTCTGGATATTAATATCCCAGAAATGGATTTGAATTTCTAACTGGCCCAAGTGTTCATATACATAGACCTAATTATTTATGTCTGGCCCATCTATCCTACCTACCCTACCCTACGTTTAATGCTTTTCGTCATACTTTTAGTTTTGAGCCGATTCATCGCGAGCCCCACCTTGAGGTACAGGGTCGAGAAAAGAATACCTACCCAGCAGTGGGTTGGTAGGCAGCAGAAGGTATAGACTAAATAAAGAAAAAATAGAATTCTGACTTTCTCATGGGCGAAGCAGCTGGCAGAAGCTAGTCATCATCATATACGTAAAAAAAGGCCGAGTGGCCCGTGCCCAGTCTTCTATGGACTCGAACCCACCCCCGGACGTTGGGCAACCAATTAGAAATTTTATGATGCACGTCAAAATACTATGATATCGAAAGAGATCACATTTTTTTTGTTATTATAGTATTAAATTGAAAATTTACAAAATAATGATATTATTTGGGCCGTCTTAAGGAAAATAATAAATGATATTTATTTTGCAAATAGGTTTTTAAAAACACTTTTACTAGCCATTTTTTTCGTTAATTTAAACTAGATAAAGCCGGTGTTTCCTAGCTGATTACCCTGAGAAGAAACACCGAAACAAACTCAAGGGTCAAAGTCCATACAGCACACATGTAATGGTCAAATCATTTGGTTTAAGCATTATATGATTTATGCTTTATAAAATAGGTGTTCCAATTTGATAGGAAGAAAAAATATTGTTTTCTGTTATCAAAGAAATCTGGTCGGCTGTCAAGCCGCTAGGCGGAAATAAATAATTATTTTTATATAGTAGGTAATAAGTTAATAACATAAACTGCTTCTAAGAATATAACTGATACTTAACTACATAGAAGTATTTAATTAAAAAATCACATAACTTCACACTAAAATCAAGCACATGTCAAGAACCACGCACTCCTAAATAATAGCCCTAAATACATCAACACGGCACGATCATCACATAATGGCGTAAGTTTGTATGAATGTTATGTTTGTTACTCCTCCACGCTTAAACATCTGAACTGATTTGAATGAAATTAGGGACACAAGTAGAACATACTTCGAGTATGTTCCTTTAATTCATGAATCCCCAAGCGACCACCGGTGGCCGCGCATCTATTGTGTTACTATTGTGTCTCTAATTGACGGTATCTGAAGGGTTAAATAAAAGTATAAAAACCTGTAATGTTTTCACTCCTAGGACTCAAGCCTCCTCTCTAAGAGATGGAATGGGCCGTAATCCACCACACGTGTGGATGTCACATGTCTTCGAATTTTTGGTTCTAGGACATGTCAGTTTCCTCCTTTGGGATATCTTTCTACTAACACACGGGTAAAACCGGTGGTACAAACTAGTATTTGCCTTCAACCGTCCAACTTGTTCACTTATCGAGTCTCACATCACGTCAATAGTCCCTAAACGCTATTTATCTGGCACGTGAACCTCCACTCTTCAACTGTGCACGTCAGACGCCTAAACGGTGAATTAAAATGTGCTCTGTGTCATATCTGTACCTAAACGTTTTATTTTTTGCTGAAGTCGACTTGTTTTGTTTATGTTATGCAACATTGTAGGTATCTGCTTCGTTTTTATATTGTTTTTTCTTAATTTTTTTTTTCTTTATTCCTGCACTTTGACTGTGGGTATTTGGTTATTTAATTCATGAATCCCCAAGCGACCACCGGTGGCCGCGCATCTATTGTCTTACTATTGTGTCTCTAATTGACGGTATCTGAAGGGTTAAGCATTTTTTGTAAGTTTGAAGGTAAACTGCATAAAACACATTCTAGACAGGACTTATTTAAAATATTACTAAATAAATTGAAAAGAAAATCTCACCATTGTTTAGAAGGCCACGAAAATTACATTTGATTAGAAATAATCATCAATTGCGAGGCAAAATACTTTAGCTTTAACTCACATATTTTTCTGCTAGTTAACATGCTTACAAATAAAAAATACTCGACCCACTTTACCTGCCAGCTCCATACAATTTTAATTATTCACTTATGCAATGAAAACTTTAACGAGAAACCGCAAATATTATCTCTTAAACGTTACAGAAACAAACATTATGGAAATGTCATCACACCGTAAACTAGCGATAACATAAGAAACAGATCCTGCCCGTGAAATAAAACTCTGTCACACCGTAAACTAGCGATAACATAAGAAACAGATCCTGCCCGTGAAATAAAACTCTGTCACACATATCAAACCAGCTGTAACAATTTGATTAACTTTAAACTACGATTAAAAATGCATCGACGCGAGATAATATTCCAAGGTTGTTGTCATTAAAGTTTTTTGCGAGTTTCGCACGCTTACTATCAATATTACCTTGAGTTTTGACATGACGACTCGTTAGTTGTTACCAATTACATGTGTATCACAGCACTATATTCGCGCGCGGAGCGACCGCTCAACACGACAGACCGATTGTCACTGTTGTCTGATCGAGAACGAAAGTTCCAATAAGTGACATGCGATTAAAAAAATATACTATAATAGTGTAACGTTGAGACATAAACAAGAGATATTGGTATTTAGAAAATAAACATGGCGACATTACAGTCAATAGGCACCGTAATAGATATTTGATTATGGAATGAATTCGGCAGTTGAGACTTGAAAGGCAATGGAATTGTTACTGGCCGGTGTTGATAGCCATAAATTGGCACAGGCTGAATTTTTAAATATGGAACCGATGATATTCTTTTTATTTTCGGCCAGTAACACCAATTAACTGGTTCTATGACCAAAGAGTTTTCAATGCAATATCACACAAGTTTTCTCTTTGCGCATTTCCATTTCTAACCTTACAAAGATAAAACGGGTTCCTAGACGACAATATTACATAATGACGGTATAGTAGTTCATCGCCCACAAGCATTATATTACAATCCATTTCCCTCCATTGAATTTTATATGCGCGGGATGATAACGAGATGATGACGATACTAAAGTTGTTACTAGCATACTTCTATCGTTCTGAAATTTACTGGGAATTTTGTCTGTTTCTGTTCACTATTACTAGTTACTGACAGGCAAATGAAGCGTATTTTAAACTATTGAAGGTAACACTTTGAAATATAAGGGGTAGAGGTCCTCTAAGAAATAATTATTGGTAATAAAATGTATTTTCTGAATCGTTCTACTCTAACGAGAGTTTTCAGTTTAACTGGAAATTCTTAAAAATAAATGACTCAATATTTACTGGGTGTACAATTTCATTTGATTTATTAAGGTTTTTTCACAATGACAATAGAAAAGAATTTATTTGCCGCAGGCAACAGTAACAACACAAAATAATAAAAAAGAGTACCTAAATAAATATAATACAGTTGCGCTGAGCGTGCCCGAGGCCCAAACCAAAAGCGTCGCCAACAGTTTTTTTTTTTATGTTTACGTATATTTTCTGGCCGACTGTAATAAATCTGGGAATGCAGTTTGCATTGTGAACTTGAAACTTTTTGGACAAAAGCCCCTAAATAAAATCTTGATTAAAAAAAAACTTTTTATGTGTACCTACTGGTTAAGATAGGATCCTTTTATATCTGTAGATCCTACCCTCCACTATCGCCTTCATACAAAAAATCCTTGGTACCTGCCCTGTTCGACCCCATATAAAATATCCTTGTTTTTGTAAGTAATAATTTACATTCTAGAATCAACTTGAAATGTTGCACAGTGAGATTTTAGGGGGTATAAAGATGCAGTTATATATATATATATATATTTTATTCAAACCCACCCTTTCAAAAGCTTTAGTCACATAATAAAAAAAAAAACGAAGTAATGTTTATAAAAATATTTATTTATATCGTGCGAACTGTCAAACAGTTAAATAGTAGCTATTTTTCTGAAATTTTCGACTTTACTCAGAACAGTAATTAAATAAATTTTCGTTCCGTAAAAACCATTCTAGAAATAATTAGAAAAAAATAGGTGAATGAAATCGGGTAAAGATGTTCTCAAGCTATGGCGAACCAAAGGGAAATAGCATTAGTTATATTAACTCATATAGGTATAGCGGTCCCGATAGACGTCCTGTCCAAAATCTGACTGTTTGTCAAAAAAAAAAAATGAAAACCCGATTGCAGCCCCACCTACCAGGTCCAATTTTATTTCTTTTACACTTAAATATATACACAAAACAACCAGATAGGTCCAGCAGTTTAGGAGGAGTTAAGTGCCAAACACACGTACGCATAAATTATACAACAGTGGTTTTAGTATATGCAAATCCCGAAACACGTGTCTAGTATTTTTATGTAGAGAATCATGGTACAAAATTTCATAACTGTATGATGAAAAATCTTAAAGTTATAAGCTTGTTATGTCAGCAAAAATACATTTTCATCGGGCCATTCAGGCGACTGAAAGGTAATTTTGTACTTGCACCCAACTGTTTCATCATCATCATCTTCCTGCCCTTGTCCCGTTTTATTTGGGGTCGGCGCAACACGTTTTTTTCTTCCATTCTGTCCTGTCACTCGTCACGCTATCACTAACTCCCTTTTCTTTCATAACACTTCTCACACAATCCATGCATCTTTTCTTTGGCCTCCCTCTCCCCCTCCATCCATCCACATGTAAACTCATAACTTTACCCAACTGTTTACTGGCACCTAATACTCGCTATGACCAGCCGTGACCTGCGTTGTACTTAGTTTCGGTGGTGTCCAACTTAACTAACTAACCTTTAACTAATTAACCGTTAAACTAACCTTTCTAAATATTTTTGGGAAAAACATAACATGGTGTAAAAACTCTAATGGAATCCATTCAGTTACTGATTCTGAACCAACTATATTCAAGTTTCGCGTAAACTAAGGGCATGCGCTCACTTGAGATAAGACGTCTTAGACAAAACTATTTTGTCTATGACACTGAGCGCTGGGGTTGTTGATAAAATATCGATATATATCGATATTTATTTTTTATTTTTATTTTATCGGTTTTGTCTTAATTCATGAATCCCCAAGCGACCACCGGTGGCCGCGCATCTATTGTCTTACTATTGTGTCTCTAATTGACGGTATCTGAAGGGTTAAAACACAATCTTAAGTCGACTCAAAAATAATTTACTCAATTTTTAATTCATGATATTTATTAATCATATTATATTATAAATATACGATTTCAGTCTGCAAGAGAAGAATTGTATAGAGAGCTAGAATTTTTCATCATATTTTGTCTACACCTAACTCCGAGGCTGCTCATAGCTTAATTAAGTTTGTATTGTTACGTTTTACTGTATAAGATGAAATATGTAAGGTATTGATTGTATAAGGTCCGATGAGACTGTACATGTACATTTGTATAAAAGTCCCTAATTCTAAGTAAAGAGGGAAAAAATAATACGACACGGGGTGTCGTAGATTAAACAGTCTTGTCTAAAACGCCTTGTCTCAAGTGAGGGTTTTTAATCAGTAAGAGTCTGACACTATCTCCCGCTCCACCCAAGAACGGGGGTTGACATTGGATAATTTTCCCCACCATAAAAATAAGCGCAGGCCCTAAAAATAATGTTGTATAATAATAGAAATATAGAGTAAAAGGAATCATGTTATTTAAGTTAAAGCAAGATATATAGTAATGCTTGCAAATAAATATACAGGGTAATTTGTAAAACACTAGCAACCTTGCAGGACTGTATTACTAACATCATATACAACAACTTTTGTTCTATGACTTTTTACAAAATATAATACATTTACCAAAAACAATCCTTCCATATTTCCTTGTTCTATTCGGCGTGGTTGTTTGACGCGACGCTAGCGCATGAAACACCCCCGCCAACCAAATCCCCTTTCCACCGCTATTGTACTATCGCTTGCTTCGCATAGATTTTGTAATATTTAGAACATTAATTCAATTATTTTTATTTTTGTATGAAAATCTGATGAACTAAAATATGATACATTTTTAAAAGTCATAGGACAAAAGTTGTTGTTTATGATGTTCTTAACTAGGACCTAAGAGGTTGCTAGTGTTTTACAAATAACCCTGTATATAACTAAAACTGGATTCTTCCAAGGTCTTGGAGATCTAGGAGTAAAACCTGAAACGTCGGGAGGAACACGTTACATAACCCGGTCAAGGCTAGAACTTCAATATTTATGTTTTATTTTCCAGCAAGAGCTGTTTTCATAATACATGACTGAAGTGTGTTTAGGTAAGTCCGTTGGGATCCGTACCTTGAATAAAAATAAACAAATCATATTAAAACAATATTTTCTTGGAAGTCTGTTTTTTTTTCTGCCCTTGTCATTTGCATGTCAATATGGAGTATGATTTATTTTATATATTCTTTCCTTTCAACCTATTTATTCTATCTCATATTCACCGCTGTCTAAGGCTTTGTCTACACTATTATAATAAAGAGGTAATGTTTGTTTGTTTTTTTGGTTTTTTGTTTGTAGGACGTAATCTCTGGTGTGACGTACTAATTAAGGGCAAGTGACGTATACACGTGGACGGTACAGAAGGGGCATTACTTGCTCAACCGTCAGCGGGTGCGCACGTATCTACGGCAGCTTGGTGAATTCAGTGTGAGTGCCTTTTATTTATTAACCCAGCAGCAACCCTGGACACTACATCCGGAAGTGCTGGTCCGATTGCTGAAATTTTTTCACCGATAGAGAGCTGCTTTATTCCTGAGTGACATAGGCTATATATTATGTACGCGGGCGAAGCTGCGGGCAATAAAACGCGTTGGTTAAGGCTGAGATAACGCCTGAAAACTCTGTTAGTATTCGGTAATTTCGAGATTTATTCGAATATTACACAAAACTTGCTCCAGGAAATAGCTGTTTTTTTTTTAAACCCTTTAAAGTTTTTTAAAAAGTTGTCGTCATTAAGAATCTTAATAAAGTTTGCATGGCTTCTATAGTTTTACTTTTTTGACTTATCTTTTTTAAATTATGAAATGTTCATACAAAATAGGAGATTTTCAGAGGTCTTTACTGAATTAGTTTTACACAAATTTAGAAATTGATTTCAATAGAAGCCTAGATAAAATCCACAAGATACTGTGTTTCCAAAATATCTAATGAAAAATGTGTAATAATCGGTTATGAGCGGTTGTATGAAAAACAGTGAAAATGTAAGTCGAGATGCATCCCCTTAAGACAGGACATCGTCTGTCTGTTGAACTGATAAAAGTCACACGATCCTCTAATTGGCCAACAATGAGCAGTCGTAAATCGTAACCACCAATAAAGTTTTAGGGGTTACCTCCAAAGACTGATGATGATTGATTGAAGTTGTCTCTGTAAAAATTACTTTATTTTTAGAGATGCTGGGTCGCGCGTTTCTGGAACAGTATTCTATATCCTTAGGAAAACAGATGGGTAGGAAAAACGGAGTCCTGTGAGATGGTTTGGCAACTGGCGAAGAACTATATATTTTTTAATAATATAAACAATTGCTTAACTGCGATCTCACAACGCGTGACGCACAGGACCGGTCGTTGTGGCAACGCTTGGGGGAGGCCTATGTCCAACAGTGGACTTTTCGGCTGATATGATGATGATGATGATGATCCCACCTGATGGTAAGCAGTGATGCAATCGTTGATGGCGAGACGCACTGGTTAATGAGGATGGTTTCGTACCTAACTTTTTTGTACACAATTTATTTCATGGCTATAGAAATACATCACCAATGTAAATTTTAACAGTCTGGCAATCACGGTTCATGAGATATAGCCAGACAGACAGACAGTGCAATGGTAGATACCATTGTACTAGGGTCAGGCACATAGTAATAGGGTCCCGTTTTTACCTTTTGTCTACGGAACTCTAAAAAATAAAAACCATAAATTGAACTGGCCACAGAAATTACTCATCTTAAAGACCGGAAATAGAGCATGTAGATTGTACCGGCATTTACATTATTTGAGCCAATCTGAGATAACTGTGCGGTAACTTAATGCGGTTAAACCTTGAGACTTGAGACTACAATCAGTTTACAAATAAGAGGAAGGCGCTACTTAAACAGATGTATACTTATATATGTAGCTATAGTACTGAATGGCCGGAGAAATCGTCATGTTTGTGGCGTGATTGTAAATAATCAAACAATTAAATATTTACGAATTGTAATCAGTTGGTATTTTAAGCTAATTGCTTCCTTTTATGCAGTAGAATTAGAAGAAATAAGTAGTATCTTTCTTCCGGGCAAACATAGTGTAGTGGCGCAGAATGACGAACGATTAGTCGAGAGTTCGATCAACATTAAAAAATACACATTCATTATTATCATTATCAGCCATTTTAATGTTCCCACGACTGAGACTCAAGACTCCTCTCTAGGAGAGGAAATGGGCCGTAATCCACCACGCACGCCCAGTGCAGAATGTCCAACTGTCCGGTAACTGTCCGGACCGAGCCCAAGACGTCGACGGCGCGCACTGTACCTACGCGCCTCAAGTTGCCAGCAACAGGAGGGGCCCAGCTGGGTCGAAGCCTAAATATTCCAACTTGTAGAAGTTAAGTAAAAAAGTATTATCATCATTTCAGTCGAAAGACGGTCCACTGCTGGACATTGCCATCCAACATCAAAGTAATCTAACAAAGGTTGCGTTTCAGCGACTGAGGTAAGAAACCCTAAAAAGGCACAAGCGTGTATTTTAGAGCATTGGTGGCCGAGTGGTAATAGCCCCGACTTACGAGTTGTAGGTCGCGGGATCAAACCCAGCCAGGCGCATTACTTTGTGTAATTTATTTCATCACCACCGCTCTCAAAACGGTGAAGGAAAACATCGTGAGGAAATCGGCTTGCCCTAGAACCAAAAATTTGAAGACATGTGACCAACACGTACTGGGCCCGCGTGGTAATTTACGGCCCTAGAGAGGAGGCCTGAGTCCCAGCAGTGGGAACATTAAAAAGGCTGATGATGATGATGATGAGATTGGGAGGGCAACGCGGCGAGTTGGTGACATATAAAAAACTGCACAAATCTTTAGTCGGGTATTCTACTGACAGGTAGGTACCTATACCTACGTCACCCTACGTTATTGAGTTCGGGCGTAATTAGCATAACATAGCATCATTCACTTCTTGTGATCTTCAAAACCTTGGATAGACGGACATCTGAGCTTGTGACGCTCTAGCAAGTGAGTCATACTCCGAGTACAGTAGGTTTTCATAGTGGGTGTGGTAGTGATCGATCAAATCCCTCATAACCAAATTGTGTTTGCAGTGGCCTCCTTGGGTTAGCAATCGATTAAGTGCTATCAAAGTATCAATATCGGTGAGAGACTGTTTTGAGGACGTAGGAAAGTTACGAAGGCTTCAGGTTAGCGCATAGTTTGTTTTGCAGTTTGATGCGAGTTGACTGGATCGTCATTTATTAATTATTTTAAAAGATATCAAGCCGTAAACCATTTTCTTAACAAAAAGTTAAGTTAGTCATGGAACAGCAAGCGAGAGGGCCAGTTATCAAATGAGCCCCATTGGAAGGCTTAAAATCACCCAAATATCCGCAGGAGAACCAAGGTTGCCGACGTAACTCGAAGAATCTTCAAACTTAAATGCAGTGGGCAGGGCACATTGACTGCAGAACAGATGGTCGATGGAGCCGAAAGTGTCTGGAGAGACGACCGCTCACCGGAAGACGCAGTATTGGGAGATCTCCCACAAAGTGGACTGATAATTTGGTGATGGTCATGGGAATCTGATAGATTGGAATCAGACAGGACCGTTCGTTGTGGCGACACTAAGGGGCCTTTGTTCAGCAGTAGACTTATTTCGGATACAGCGATGAAGATGATGAAGTTATTCATTAAAAGAATAATAAATATTCACTAATCGGCATGACTCCCAACAATCACTGTTCGTGTGGGTGTAAGAATTTGAACAAAACATGCTGCGAATGAGGATGCGGAGTCATTGTTGACAAATGGAACAAATTAACGTTTTTAGAGCGTCAGCATGCCTGACCAATTTGTGAATAAAGTTGGTCCATGTATTGAATTACTTTCAGTTACTAAAGTTTCATTATGGTCCTACCACACGTACTAACTTTTCCACAGTTCTGCCTGCAGAGGCCAATTTGTACGTGGTACACCATGTAGAACTGTATGAGTTTTATCAACCACATGCACTGTGGTTCCGTGTACAAACCGACCTGCACAGGCATAACTGTAGTTTTTGTGCGTGTTGTAGGCCCATTGCAGACAGACGCAGACTTATGGAAACTAGTTGGTACATAGTTGATCTAGCCCTTGAACGCAACTCGGTTACCACTCACCGCTGTACTTCACCTAATATCGACACGCCTTGAGAGGTGTCATAAATATACCTAATGAAGCTGGCTGTAAACTTTCAAACTACTTCGAGTCTTAATGTTTAAAAGTCGATCTATACACCACCATGTCCTTGTGGAGGTAATTGATAGCAGCGACTTTTCGCGTTGGGCCCTGGTTCAGGCTATGGTCCGGAACGAGGAGGAATGGCAGGCGGTCGACTCCTTCTGTTAAGCAGCAATGCTAGCGAAGGAGGAGGCCGTACGCGTGAGGGAACTAAGGTCCTCGCGCCTTTGCATCAAAAAAGGCAGCGCAAATTCACAAAAAACTTCATGGGTAGGTATATCTTAAATATAGAAAAGCTTCAGCCATATTTTCAAGGCGCAACAAATAAGTTCGTGCCACATCGGGGCTGGTGTAGAATGGGTGGACGTTGATGACGTCATAATCCAGAATGACCAAGAAAAAGCAACACCTGATAATAGAGATGTTCCAGTGGCAGATCCACTTTCTGAATGAGTTTTGAGTCCCTGGACTGAAAGTGTTAGCAGTGTATATAAATAATTAAAATGATTCCATCCAACATGATTATAAACGTTGAGACTAGACGGCGTTGTGTGATAGTTGTGGAATATTATTATTATAATTATAGTACTTAATTAATTATCTAATAATAAATTTATTGTTCTAATAACAACAACTATTGTTCTTATGGCTTTTGAAAATTTATCATACGTTGGTTCATCAGATTTTCAAACAAAAATAAAAAAATAATAATTTAACGTTCTAAATATTACAAATTCTATGTGAAACAAGCGATAGTACAAAAGCGGAAGGGAGCGGGCGGGCATCGTGAGATGTAGATGCAGCAAAATACAGAGTTGAAATGTGTTAGACCGAACAAGGAAATCTTGGTGGTTTGTTTTTGATAAATGATTTGTAAAAAGTCGTAGAACAAAAGTTGTCGTTTATGATGTTAGTAATACAATCTTGCAAGGTTGTTAGTGTTTTACAAATAAACCTGTAGGTATAAGCATAATATTAAAATTCATCTTAAATATTTTATATCTAAGGCTATGAGAGTGCAGTAAACTTCAACTAATATTATATGCATAATGAAGTGTAAACCTGATATCTATTCTCAGACTAGAAACCACCTCGAAACGGTCCATATTTGGGAATTAGCATAAATTACAAAGCACGTGATAAAAAGACTAATGTTATATAAAAGGAGAAACTGACTGACTGACATATCAACGCATTAAAACTATCTCTCTTTTGCCGAGCCTTGTCCCTTTATTTGAGGTCGGCTCTCCTCGTACCGCGGCGCCAGGACGTTCGGTCCCGGGTTGTCTGTATGTCTAGTTGTGCCCGCTTGGTATCCCTATTCACGGTTGTCCACCACGTAGAAACTAGTCTCCCTTTGCCTCTCTTTTTATTAGGTATGGCTAAAGCCCTTTGAACGCAATAGTCCTTGTCTCGCCTCATCACATGCCCAAACCACCTCATACGACTCTCCGTCGTCTTTTCTGTTATGGGTGCTCAACGCACTAAAACTACTGGGACTAAAGAACGTGAAATTTTGCATAAGATTTCCTTTTATGACGTGAGGGAGCACTAAGAGAGAATTTTCCAAAAACTAAAGTTTGTATGGTGAAACCTTCTTTCAGGGGCCGGGTGCGTGTCTTTTATAAGAAGAAACTAGCTTTCATGAAAATCAGTTTTTCATAGCAAGCTTTTATAGCTCGGTATACCTATATAACTTGTCAAGACGAATCATACGAGCCCAAACTCGATGGGGTCGTGTCGTTTAATTACCAAGTTCCTATAGCCACCTTCCAGTTCCATCATCAGATCAGCTCCTTGTCATAATAATTTTGCATTGTCATCTGATTTACACATGTTTGCAAAATATCAGCTGAATCGGTAACCAGGAAATGGATCAAATTTAATTTGCAAGATTTGATGTAAGTACATAATATTGTTATATTATATCTAGCTCATTGTGCAGAGCCATTAGAAAATCATTTGAAAAAAAAGAATATTGTTCATCAGCCTTCCTTGACATACAGCAGGCTTTTGACCGGGTTTGGCATAAGGGGCTGTTATGTAAGGTGAAATCACTTCTGCCACATACATATTTTGGAATTCTAAAATCATATATGTCCAACAGGCTGTTTCAAGTCAAAGAAAACAACTGCACATCAGATTTTCATAATATCACACAGTGACAGAGTGCCACAAGGGTCTGTTCTGGGGCCTGTCTTGTACACCCTGTATACATCTGACCTACCTCAAAGCCCAGATATCACAGTTGCGACCTTTGCAGATGATACAGCCTTGCTAGCTTCAAGCTCATGTCCCATTCGGGCTTCAGAACTCCTGCAAATAGGATTACATAAAATGGAAAAATGGTTAAGTAAATGGAGAATCGCAGCCAATGTGTTAAAGTCAGTGCACATTACTTTTACACTTAAAGAGAACTGTGCTCCAGTTACTCTTAACGATACCCAACTTCCACATCAAAATACAGTTAAGTACTTGGGATTACACCTGGACCGCAGACTCACCTGGAAAAAACATATACAAACCAAAAGAGATGAGGTCAACTTAAAATATAGAGGTCTCTACTGATTGTTGGGTAGAAATTCAAAACTGGGAATCGATAACAAGATTCTCATTTACAAAACTATGCTGAAGCCAATCTGGACCTATGGCATTGAACTGTGGGGTTCGGCATGCGACTCCAATACTACGATCATACAAAGGGCTCAAAATTACATTCTCAAGCAGATATCGAATGCGCCCTGGTTCATCAACACAGAGGAGATCCATGAAATCCTGAATGTGCCAATGATTAAAGAAGTGATCAACTGCCATGGTGCCAATTACAAGTCACGTCTCCAAAAGCACCCAAACCAGCTAGCAGGACAGCTTACTATTCCTGAAAGTATTCGCCGTCTGAAGAAACGGCGAGATATCTTCGACTAGAAAAGTCACCTATATTGTGACAATACCTAAGGAAGGGCAGGCTCCGCAGGGGGCAGCACCCTACAAACTATCCAGACTACATCTCATCTGTTTATAGTCTACATGACTGATTACATGATAACTTTATAAATAAAATAAAAAAATATCTAGCTCATACTGTCCCAGTGCTAGACAAAAGCTTCCCTTCGTTCCTTCCAATGTGGAGACCAAGAAATATTTTTGTTTCAGTTGCTGATAGGTTCTCGCTTGCTATCGACGATGGAGCGACCCCGTCGTGCGATTTCAAGGCACCAACTTTGCGTTTTACTGGCCCATCGCACGATCGGCATGCAGGAGACATGTCCAGCACATACCCACTTAAGTTGGGCAGCCTTCTGAACCACGTCAATGAGTTGCGTTTACATTATAATGTAATCTATACTTATAATAAATCTGTAGAGAGGTCAATTCTGTACATGAAATATATTTCCAAAATAACTATCAGGGGGTGATTAGTGATCGATACTGATGCCAAAAATGCAAACAGTAAAATTTTTGTCTGTCTGTCTGTCTGTCTGTCTGTCTGTCTGTCTGTCTGTCTGTCTGTCTGTCTGTATGTTCTTTATAGAAACAAAAACTACTCGATGGATTTTAACGAAACTTGGTACAATCATTCTTCATACTCCTGGGCAGGTTATAGTATACTTTTCATCACGCTGCGATCAATAGGAGCAGAGCAGTGAAGGGAAATGTTGGGGAAACGGGAGAAATTACTCCATTTTTTAAGCTTCCGTCGCTTTTGCAGCCTTTATGGTTAAAGCTACACAGAAATCATGTATAACGGAAATGTTCTCCGATTACTATACCAACCGCAAATAATAAGTTGGTCGTAGGCTACATCACCCGCTGTGGAGTTCACTAAGGGGCGCTGCACATGGCTAAGATACTATAATATTTGGGTAAATAATATGTAGTTTCCGTTTTCTAAACATTTCGTAAATGGCGTTGGTGTCGAGTTATATCACGCTATGGGAACACTTTTAGGGAATAAAGAAAGGAGCGCGTTTTCCTATAGCCCATTTATTAATTACATCGAACAAGGAGACATTGGCACCATGTCTAAGGTGTTTGCACACTGTCACGCGCGTAAATGGAAGGGAGAGATCTGGAACGTCTCGAATCGTCTCGCGCATCACGTTGTTTTCCAGTCCCCGGGCTCTTAGAGTTCGACATCAGACGTTTCAGATCTTTGATTTTGACGACCCCGTTGTCGCTGGCATAAGCAACAGGATCCGCGTACGAAGTCGCTGGCAGAAGCTAGTAATGTAATAAATCAATGTATTTAAGTCGCGGGTGGCAAATTAAATTCCGAATAGAGCGAAAGTTGTTAGGCATTAATCCCGAACGCAGTAAGGGAACAATATAATTAACTCCCGAGCACAGCGATGGATATATACTCTAGCTGCTGCCAGCGGCTTCACTCGCGTGATAGTAGAAAATTATCCAAAAGGAACATACTCTCAGGATATAAAATAGCCTTGGTGCTATTCCGGGACATGGCCTACCGGTATGCTAAATTTCACCCAAATCCATTCAACCGATCGAGCGTGAAGAAGTAACAAAGATACACACACACAAACCTTCGCCTTTATGATTTGATATTTTATGTAACCAGCTATTTATAAAAATTTATGACGATGACAGAATTAAACTTAGCAAACATTTTTATTAAATGACTCGTCTACTTCTTATCACCATTTCTTTATGTTATTTGCAATTTAGAGTTTTTAATTGGGCTACTTTTAAAGATAGTATTATTTCAACATTTAATAATGTAATTTGCGATAAAAATGCAAGACTTTAAATAAATTAAACTTCATTAACCGACATCGTTTAATTTATTTTCATTAACAGCAGTTTTTGTACGAATTCGCAGTTAAATGAAAGTGAAGGTGGACTAGCCAAGTTACTGAATTGGTCAAGTAATGCTCGTGTGCGGATATTGCAACTGAACCTTTGCAACGTTTTTATTCAGGGTTCCGTACCTCAAAAGGGAAAAAACCGGAACTCTTATAGGATCACTTTGTTGTCTGTCTGTCTGTCAAGACCACTTCAGTATTCTTCTTCAGTATCTTTAAGCTGTAAAAAAAAATCAAACTTGTAAGTTAACGAGAAAAAAAGATACGACCGTTTGTATCGCAAAAAACGTTTTTTTGACACTCTCAAAGGAATCAGATTTCATAGCGTACTTCCCGTTGACCTAGAATCCTGAGATTTGGTATGAAGCAAGGTCCCAAAGAGTTACGTCACCAAAAAAATATTTTTTTGTGATTCGGTAAAATCTTCGTAAATTATTCGGAAATTGAACTGTTTTCATTGATAAGATAGTACGAAACCCTCGGGGCGCAAGTCCGACTCGCAGTTCCCCGGTTTTATTTTGCTATTATTATTTATATCCAATGGATGCGTGACGCACAGGACCGGTCGTTGTGGCGACACTTGAGGGAGGCCTATGTCCGACAGTGGACGTCTTTCGGCTGATATGATGATGATGATGATGCATAGGCTCGCGTTTGTAAGCGGTAATGTGGCCGACAATGGAGCACGAAGTAACTTATTCATTCTTAACTAAAAGACCCCTAGGTTATAGCTATCAGGAAACACATACCGGCAGGGAATTCCATTCCTTAGCTGCACGCATAATGAACATGCTTGTGAACGTAGGCTGTATAAAGGCCTGTAATAGCCTCATTATTATTTTTAGGCAATAATAGAAGTAATATCTGTCTCAGGTCGGCAAAATGGGAGGCGGTCACCTCCTTCTGCTGAACAGTAATGCGAGTGAAGGACATAGCCAAAACCGTGAAGTGGAGATATACCTCACGCCCTGGTCCTACCAGAGATGGATCCGAGCGCCGGGAGTTCCAGCTCCACGGTAGTAGGCGCGGGTAAGCAGATGGCAAGCAATGGGTACCTCGCCGTCCTCCTTCCCGGTAGAGTTCGGATGGCCAGTTAGCCATAGCACGCACTGGTGACTTTGTCACCGTGACTTTTGACAAAAAAGCCAACATGTAGTGCGCGCACTCGAAGACGTGACAGTTACAAAAAATGGATAGAAAAATGATGGTCACCGTAACAAAAATCACCAGTGCGCGCTATGTCTTATGGCTGATGCCTGCCGTGGCTGCGAATTGTTGAAAGGATTTACCGTGGTCCGTGCTCCACCCAAGCGAGACACACCTCCAAATTACCACAAAACCTGAAAAATGCAATGACTATTCAGTTACTGATAAAAAATACACCTTGAAAAATAGACGCCAGTTTTATATAACTGTTATACGACCGTACCTGGCTAGTGCACGTAACAGTTCAGTTAATTACGATATCTTTAATTAACCACAGATCTGACTCACTTTTAACTTAATAACGTTTAAGAAAACAATGCAATGGGTAAAATAGTTTTCTGTTATTTAAAAATCTCATTGCTCTTATCTTGTTAATAGGATAGGTAGGAGACTAACTTTTTTTTTTCTAGCCTATACTGTCCCACTGCTGGGTAAAGGCCTTCCTCCATTCCTTCCATTGTTCCCTGCTTTGAGCCACTTAGAAAGAAGACATCTTTAAAGTCGTCCCACTATTTTCTTCTTGGTCTGCCGCGACACCGCCTTGCGATTTCAGGGCACCAACTTTGTATTTTACTGTCCCACCCTCGATCGGCATGCGGCAAACATGTCCAGCTCAAGCTGGGCAGCCTTCTGAGCCACGTCAAATGAGACTGGACATCTCTTAGCTGCCAGTGGCTTAATCCAGTTTCTATATTTTTATTTTTTTATCTACATTGTGCTCACATAATAGAAACAAAAAGAAATATGCAACCAAGGATTATACAATATGTAACACATAATATGATTTAAAAGAGTGTCCATGGTGTTTCTTGCACGTTCTTATCCATAGAGATTTACGCTTTGGAACGTGCAATTTAGCTTCACTTTTCTTGGATTGACCGACATTTGAAGATTCAAAAGTGCCTGCAAATGATCTATTTGAAATAAATGCTTTGATTTGATTTGATCAATCTGCGTTTTGGAGCGCAGTATAGTGTTTCGAACGCGATCCGTTATTTTAACACCTAGTTTACTGCTAACTAGATTGTGTAAATATAATTATAAAATACCTGTGTAAATAAAATAATGTAAATAAATAAAATAAAAATATATAAATAATTATACAATACCTACTTGTGTCACAGTTTATATTAGGTATTGAACTCCTCCGAGACAGCTTTAACGAATTTTTATGTTTTTTTTTTGTGTATTATTCCATCATTAGCCTGCTGAGACTCAGGCCTCCTCTCTAGGAGAAGGAATGGGCCGTAATCCACCACGCGGGCCCAGTGCGGTGTATTATGTAATTATTGATAAAGTTACTTCAGTAAATTTAATTGTTTTGCCAATAAAGTTTTAAAAATTAGGTTTTGCCAGCGGCCTCACCCGTATGAATGTAGATAATTATCACAAAGAAACGTACTTCCGGGAAAAGTATCTTATGTGCTATTCTAGAACTTTCTCTATCTGTGTGCCTAATTTTATCCAAGTTCATTTAGCCGCTCAAGTGTGAAGGAGTAACCAATATGGTCACATACACTCGTAAACACATGCCATATAAACAAACTTTTGCTTTTATCGATTACGAATAAAGAATACTGCATCGATTACGAATAAAGAACAGAATAATTAGTTCTTTTTTTTAATTGGTATAAACTAGTGCTTGACTGCGATCCCACCTGATGGTAAGCAGTGATGCAATCTCTGATGGTGAGGCGTTGCGCAGTCTCTTTATTCGTGATCGCTGTATTAGTGCGATAATAATTAAGTATTATAATAAATGCGAAAAGAAGTTTTTTATTAGGTACCTTAACGTTGTAAGGAGTAAATAAAGAACAGAAGAAACTTTAGCAATGTGTGAAGAACTACCTATATAAAAATTTATAATTTTGTAACGTTATTTGCGAGTCTTCAAATCCTAAATAATAGTGAAAACTTTAACAATAACTATAAACCATATTGAATAATATAAAATAGTGACATCTATTGTGGTAAACAAGTATTACGTTCTACTCAGCCTTGTTCTAGAGCCAACGCTAGTCGTCAACAGATGGCGCTGTTTCCAAGTTCAATTATATTTTGACAATTCCCCTTCGGCCACACGCAGAACGCTACAGCAGTTCGGTAATGGCCGCCACCGGGGTGGTTGACTCGCGCCGCTGTCATTGCGACACGCGTTGATTGGTTGTTTACTTTATTTACATCACAATCATAACCAATACAATCACAGTGCAAAGTGTTTATTGTGTACTACGCTTGTTGAATGCACGTTTGTAAACGGAATAGTGATTTCTGATAAAGTTTTGAACGCGATGAGCGACGGGTCGCTCAGCAAGCGTTGGTAGAATGCATCGTCCAGTGTAGTGTTGTGATAGTCAAAGTTTACCGGCCCAATGTTGGGTTACAGAGGCGCGATGTGTAGCCGGCAGCATACCCAGGCTTGTCTCAACACTTCCCTGTCCATACGACAGGAGATACAGAGATTTGAAAGTGTGCATCCTTCTATCTACGCTCTTTATGACCTTGTGGAGCTGGTGCCTGATCCTTTGCTGACGCAGCAGATAAGGGACCACGTCGTGGCCATAGAAGGTTGGTACTGGTTGATTGTTTACATGTTAGCATGCGGTTTCTACGGGCGACTGAGTTGTTTATACTTAGATAAATCACGTTGGATAACCTAATAAAGCGCGTCTTGTATTTACGATTAGTAAATGAGTAACATAGGTACCTATAGCTGTTATCCGGTATTTATTCGCGTTTCTGTTAAATCACAGTTGCAACAATTCGATATCATTCCGTTGTTTGCGTGACGCCAAAACAAATTACAACCTAAAATCATCACAATAAAGAATTTGACATAAATACCTGTTTACCTGGCTTATGTTCCTACCTGCGTTACTTGACAGACCTTGAAGACGGGGAATAAGTACCGTTTTTTTTTTAGGTAGGTACCGGTAACATTGTGAGCTGACGTGAATAAAGATTCGGTAATCAAAACTGCGAATGGAACGCAATTTGATAACAGTTACACTTTCAATAAGCAATCAAAGATACTATGTGTCTGTATGTAGATAAAGTGCGTATATGTTACTATAAGAATGCTATACTTTCTCCGTTTTTTACGACATCGCCGCAAACCCGGTCCTGTTGATAGCAGCCAGTTTTTGCAAGGCGGATTTCCTCGTGTTGGTGAGAAACTCGACAGCTTGGTGTAGTGTCAATGTCAAGGTTTACAGATTAAGTTCTTTAAGTATTATATTTGTAGTGCAAACCGGTATCTGTTGTATCACAGAATTATCATTTTATTAGCAAAAGTAAAGAGTACCTAGTCCTCAGTCCTATTCATAAAAAATCGTAACCTGTATAGGTAGCATCTGGTTAGCCAAAATGCACTCTATAGACATTTTTAAATGAAGAATAAGTTTTTCACTTTGCAATTTTCGTTATTAGGTAACATGTGGGTAACACTGTACGTGTCTGTCATTAAAATTAAATGAGCAATTATTTATGTTACGTAAATGGAAATAAATGATACGATCGTTTGTATTTCTATTGTATTGTGATTCAAATTTGCCCCTCCCCCCAAAAACTCATAAATACCAACATACGAAGGTGTCACAAAAAGTACCTCAGTTACCTAACAGGTAAGTAAAAGGTGTTACTGTAAATTCGTCACAACCCTTAAAAAATAGCTATTTATTCACATTAGGTAGATACAAGTTGTTGTAAACTCGTCACACATTTTTGGCGTCCGTGTGTCTACTAATAACAACATTCTACAAAACATGTTGATAATCAATAAAGGCCCATAAGACTATTCTAATAAAATATTTTTCACACGTTATCTGTCTCTTTTATTTCTAATTCATATATTCGCAGATATTATGCTGGAATAGATTTCTATTGAAACAATTAAATCTTTTTCAGCATATCAACATGAAAAAGGGGATCATCCACCTATTTTTTGTTCCCTTCTTTTCTATTTTGAATAAACCTTTTAATGTGCATTAATTGTAAAATACCCCGCACTGGGCCGGCGGCGAGGTGGATTACGGGCCGGTCTATTCCCTCTCCTAGAGAGGAGGCCTGCGTTTCAACAGTGGGAACATGCTATATGCTATTGTTAAATAAATAAGCATTTAGAATATTTCAGAAGCCGTTTGCCAGAAGCTCAGCTGTGGCCTGATTAGCATGTTACAAGGCTTAAATTAATTTATTATGATTGCGCACTAACGTGTTTTTTTCAATTAGGACATGAACGAAACATAGATTTTTACGAGCTTACGCAAAAGCCTGCTAACGTGCTAATAAATGCATTCAATCGTATTCTATAAAAACTGATCGAATTTTATTAACATTTAAATAAACACGATAACGAATTGAGTATAAGTGAACGCACAAACGAACTAAAGGTTTACTTTAATGATATTGATAAAGAAAAATACATGGTGCAGAATATAAGAGAGAAAAACGACGAAAATGATGATTATGTCAACCGCAGTGTTGAAAGAGTCTGGTAAAGCACACGCCAAAACAAATAATAAACATTATTACATAAGCAAATATAGCCGAGATACTGAACGTTAGTCTTAAGAAGGAAGAAAATACCTTAGGCAAAAAAACTGCTACTAATTTCCTTGTTGTTAGCCAAACAGCCAATCAAACTACTCCAACAGAACAGGAAATTTATTCAATCAACATGAGAAATGTCTTTAATCTAGAATGTTCATTACTAATGCGAAGAGTGATGGCTGCCATTAAATATCATTAGTAACTTACAGTTAACCGTATAGGTGACCGAAAGACCTAGCTATCTCAACTAGACTGTTTATTTCTAGGTTAAAGATTTACGAGCAATCCGACCTGTCAGTAACGACCAGTTATTTTTAGCAACGGTGATTTGAAATCAATAAAGTGGCAATTAGAAGGATGTTTACGAGATTTATTCCCTTATTTGTATGTGGTAATGTGAGTTATGGTGAGTAAATAAGTTCATTAATTTGTAATGGTGATAGATGGAGTATTTTACAATGTTGAATCCAGCATTGGCAGAAATGCAGACTCTACAGGAAGTATTACGAATTGGTTTTTGGCGTTTTATGTCCTGCAAGCCACTACTTTTTCCTTTTGTCTGCTTATTTGATGTTTCTGTTATCTGTTTACCAAGTTTTGTCCTAATTATTTTAAAATTTCTTCAGGAAACGGCATTATGTTCTTTATTTTCTTGCATATGTTCACTGCAGTATATCTTTTCTATCTTTGTGCTGAGTAAGAATTTGTTCGTCTAAAGAACGCTATCTTAATTTATAGAGTACTCCTAAGTCCGTCCAAGTATTTATCATCGTCAGACACTGTCCATCACTTCTGCTCTACTTAAACCTCGTCTTCCTAACGCTGTCCTGGCCCTCTGCCAGTGTCCGTTTTCCTCCTAAGACTAAATCTTTATAACTTGTGTATCTTAGTCGTTGTCCTACATTTGCAAAATGCATAACATACAAGATATTCTAAAGCGAATTAAGGTCAAAACTGTGCACTGTAATCAAAGGAATTCTGTTATTATTCAAGCATAGTTTAATATCTCGCATAACGTGGAGTTATGCCAAGTATTACAAATATGATCTAAATAACGTTCTTGAAATATGTCGGGCGCTTGTCCAGAGTTACTTGGAATAGGAGAGTAATTAAAGGACCGCAAGTGCTTTTATTAAAACCCATTGTAAATTCTATGCTAATTCTGAAATTAAAGTAAAACAACTATTAGCTTGTCAACCTGAAACAGTTGATTTAAAAGACCTTAATGGACCAACTCCAAAAGTATTATGAATTATTCTAACGACTGAAATTAACTCGTCCGGCTTTTACACCACTTCAAGTCTTTTATTAGGAGATGTTACGTCATGAACAAGTTTCATTATTAAGGCCAGATCTATTTTTAAATCAGACTCTTAGTTTCATTTTGAGACAACCAAGAACGCACGCTTAATTATTTAGAGCTCCCGCAGCTTCAGGTTTTACAATAAATCCCTTTACGGCTAACTATTGCAATCCTAATATTCATCTAAAATTAACCACTTTTAAATTTCACCACAATATCCAGCTCTGCAAATTCTGGACCGCAACTGCACAAAAGCATTCTTGTAAAATTTTCTTCCCTGGTGTATATTCGGTCCTGAGATCCATTTCCTTCATCAAGTGCTACAATTGAATGCCTCAAGCAATGCAACCAGCGAAATGTAGGTCAGAAAATGCAATCAGTGCTCAACAATATAAAATAGATGAACCTATTTGCTCACCTGGGACTGGGAGAGAGATCTGAAATGAATCAGTTGCTTATTTCTGCGCTGTTATAACTAAGGGGCAACTCGAAAAATGGGTCACTGCAGTACTCTTAGAAGCGAAGTCTTATTATTTTGTATATTATGTAAATGCCGAAAACTTCCGTAGAAATTGGATATTTACTGCTACTGCAGTAGACTCTGCATGTACGTTTATTTTCAGGGGAAAAAACGCTCAAAAGTTTTCAATTTCAGGGATAATCTCCTGATTATTGCAATATGTGGACTTAAGACTCGACGTGTACGTTTAAACTTTAAGTCTTCGTTTCCAAGTTCACCGACTAAATCCCCGTTTATTAGATGGAAAATCGGGATGTCTATTGACAGCCTTTCAATATTGAGTATTTGTTTGAAAAAACAATCAGAAGCAACTTACTTAAGTATTGTCTTTCAAAGCGATTAGCATATGTACGAATAATAGTTTTAGCACGCGCTCTAACTAGGTACGACAGATGTGATCCGTCACACCAAGTTCGAGCATGTGTCAATACTAATTACGCTGAGTGACCTTGGTAGGCTCGGACTAAATCCGCTGTACCAAGTTGAAGTGTGTGTTAACACTATTATAAATGATACTTATTTTGCAGATAGGTTTATAATAAAAATACCTTACACGTCAATTTAAGCTAGATGAGGCCGGTGTTTCCTAGCTGATAACCCTGAGAAGAAACACCGAAACAAAATCAGGGGTCAAAGTCTCAATAAGTCCATACAGCAAACATGTATTGGTCAAATCATATGAGAACCATGCAGATTGAAGCCATGAAACGCTTACCGTAACATTTACAATTTTATCTGTAGACAGCTTGGCCTCGAAAAATCCTTGGCAATCACGATCTTGACATTTAACTTGGCAAGTGCGTTCGTTGCGGGGTGTTATGTCGGCGGTCTACTCGTTCCGAAGTGGGCATCGTCTGATAAGTGTCGGCAGCGTGCCAACGCACCCTTGAAAAATTTGAATAATGCACGCTACGTTGACGATGGGCCAATTATGCTTAGTGGTTTATGCTACCCAGTTTTTTTTTGTTTGTTGGACTAGTACTTAGTTTCAAGTTGAATTTTAACTTTATTTGCCCCGTATATTGGCGAAAGCTTTTAACTTTAAGCCAGCTTTACATGTTAGGGTGTAACTAACCGGTTTACCTGCACTGTTATACCTGTCAGATAAGCTTGTGTGGAAACCTGCACAGTTGTACAACATAGGCGCTCCAGTTTACCTGCATGCGGTTACCTTTCAGGTATACCCTAGCGTATATGCTACCTTGATAGACGAGGTTAAAGTTTCTGCATATGTTTTTTCATCATCATCATCATCATTTCAACCGAAAGACGTCCACTGTGGGACACAGGCGTCCCCCAAGTCGCCATAATGACCGGTCCTGTTCGTCTCGCGACCATCATCAGGTCATCGGTCCAACCTTGTGTGAAGACTTCCAACTCTACGTCTTTCGGTACGTGGTCTCCACTCCAGAAATTTTCGTCCCCAACGACCATCTATTCTGCGAGCAATTTGCCCTGCCCACTGCCGCTTATGTTTGGCGATTCGTATGTGTTTATCAGATAACAAAGATGCTTCTATTTTCACAAATAAAAGAACAATAATTGTAGAAGCTAGACCGGGTCACACAAGTGTAACAATTAGTCTGTCATAAAGGTATTTCTTGGCGCTCAAGACGTTGACTGATTGATTGATCCTAAGCAGTGGGTTCGATTAGGTCAGGTCCATCGTGAAAGTAATTAGTACTATTAACCTATTTTATTGAACAGGCTATTACCGCAAGCAGGTCATGAATTTTTCTTGAATGGCTGAATCAATGATATTTTTACTCAAGAATTATATTCTTGCTACGCAGAATTAATACCGGATGAAGTGGTTCCATGTGTAAACAATCAATGCTTATAACAATTGATAAGTACAAAAATCCAGTGGCATTCATTCATTTATTGAATAAATTGTAAAATAATTCACTTATCATTGAAACGCTTATCCGGCCATTTCCTTTCAATGTTATGATTCAAAAGGAAATAGGTCATTGTGATAGTTCTTTTATTGAATGGTAGCTACCTTTCATAGACGCGTATTCGTCATTATACACTTGGTGTACGCCTACCCACAGCTTACATAAAAAACTATGAAACACTGTCTACGAAGCGGACACGACACCAAGGCGTACACCAAGCCTATAATGACGTAAACGCGTCTAAAGCTACGCGTCCGTTTAAAAAGGATACTGGAACGCAAAGGGCAACTGATGGGTAGGTGGATTTTAGTAACGAAAAGTCTCACACGTCGTCACACCCTAGAGCAGGAGAGGAAAAGGCATTGCTAAACCCAACTGAAAAAATAAAATGTTTTCGATCCTATACACCTGGTTTTAATAATAATAATAATACAGCTGAGAAAAAGAACACTTTGGCTAAGACCCTAAGACCTGGAAACTTTAATTAATGAACTTAAAAAAATATACAAGGCAAAACCTAGTGGTGCTTGTCTTTGTACTTAACGAACAAAAACTTCACCATACCTATCTTGTACTTTAAACTTCAAAACAAAAATAAATAGAAAGTGCCTCGAACGAAACTCTACAATTTTCGTTTGACCACGATCTTGACATTTAGCTCCTGAGTGCATCATAGCTGCTGGGGCACTCACAAATAGACTGGGCTGGAAGGCGGAACAATAGCACCGTAAATGTCATTCTTAATAAGATATAATACTTATCTTTTGATTAAAGTGGGAGTGTCTTTGATGGGATTTCCTCGAGTGAAGTTCATGATCTTGGCGATACAGGTTGACCGCTGTACAAACAATTTGGGCATCTTCGACTCATGTCTAACACAGTGCCTGTGTGAAGCCGCTGCACAGGACATGCGCCACCTGTTATGCTGTCCATCCTGCATAACCACCTACAGTATTCAGGATCTATACGAGGCCAATAACAGCCGTAAGGTTGCAAAAACTGGTCAGAAAAACATTACTAAGAGTACATCGACACGAAAAGAAGGAGTGATGTAAATCTGCTGTAGTTTGGAATCTCAAGAGTCTGCGTAACTGGACAATATGTGGAATCATTGAAACAGACGCGATCTCGCTAAAAATGTAACTGAGAATTTTATTGTAGCGTTGACTATCTCAGCGAAGTTTGCCGGGAATTTTGACTTGACTACATTTGCTGCTATATACTGCAAAAAACGTAAGAATGGGTAGGTACATCCGTAGTATAATAGTTAAAAAAATAAGTATTCATACGAAGATATGACTTGAAGGATTTCGTTTCCAAGCGAAAAACATAAACAAAAACCATTCGTCAGCGCAGAGCGCTAAGGGCCTTAACTACCCTGTTCTCTTTTTTAGATAATCCTTCTTCCCCTTCTTATCTGATTTCAGAATTTCAATTTCTTTGCTCTGGGCACAATAAAAATCTTCGGTCTACCAATAATCGACTTCTACGATGTCCCTCACACCGTTCCGGGCTTATCCACTCCTCCTTTTTCGTTCAAGCGATAACCCTTTGGAATGCGCTGCCTCCGAATATCAGGATGGCGACTAGCCGATATTCTTTTAAAGTGAAGGCACGAGAGCATATTCGCAGGATGTTGGCAGATTCATCATCGCACTGATTTCTTTTTTTTGATTTCTTTTTTTCACTATAGCTCTGTTTATTTATATGTATGTATCTAAGTATGTATTTACATTTTTTTTTTCTCATTTGTTTTCTCATTTATTAAGTTGCACCTGCCATGTTATGTTTCTGCACCACCCTAAGGTCGACTGGCAGATAATGCCTAAGGCATTAAGTCCGCCTTTGTACAACTTTGTGCATAAAGATTTAAATAAATAAATAAATAAATAAAAACATAATTGATGAAAGTGTCTAGCCGTTACTTTGAAGTTTTCTAGTTTAGCAGTTGTTTTGGAGTTTGAAAGTTTTGAAGTTAATTTCAATTAAGTATGAAATACAGCAGGGATGTTATGGAGCTCCGTAACTGTAACCGAAACTATTGGATATCCGAATATAAAAATATTTCTAACCGAAACCTTTACCAATTACCTATACTCCCCGTATGCGCTAATAGGTCATTTCGCCATCACCTTTCTACCATCGAACAACCCGACGTACAGCGAGTATCCACACTTACATTGTTGACACCTCTATGTTCCGGACTGAGTGTTTCGCCTCCTCGTTTATACCACGTACATTGAAGGACTGGAACTATTAGCCTGCTGCAGTCTTCCCGTACGATTATAATTTAGGTGACTTCAAGAATAGAGTGAATAGGCTCTTAATTAACTAGTGCACCTCACCATCAACGATTGCATTACTGCTTATCTTCAAGTGGAATCGCAGTCAAGCACTAGAAAAATATCGAGATAAAAGTTTCAGATAAAGCGAAGTGTAAATGACAGATTACGATTGGTTTTTGTTTGATTTGTTCGACCAAACGAATGACAATCTAGACTAGGAATAAAAGTTAAATCTTGCCATTTGTATTTTACATTTTTAAAGTCTACAATCCGCAATCGAAATCGGTATTATAATATTATTTTCTACATATCTGTATCCGCATGCAGATCCAAAATTTCATATTACACAACATTCCTGAAATATGGTTGGCTACATCCTGGAATTTGTTTCAGGGTACCTATTCGTATTGATTTATTTGTAAAACTATCCTTAATTATTAGTTACTTAGCCTTCTGTGGTATTTTGTTGCACATTTACTAATCTATTATAGGAGTAAGTAAAGTATCTGTCTAATTTGTAAGCTCATTAATTAGTAAAGTTATCGTTATTTCGCAAAATCTTCCGAGCTTGTCAATTACTACATTCATAATGCCAATACTCTTCTCATCAAACCTTTATACTTAATAATTTATAAACAAATCCAGTTCTAAAACATCTCGATTGTTCGACGTTATCGAGAAGTTTTCAACAAGTACCCTTTGGAGTCAATAAGCTGACGTCGAGTTGATCTCGAAGAGTATCTGAGTGCATTGATGTTGCGAGGCAATCGACTGAGATGAGATTAAAAGGCCGCTTATACAATAACATACAAACCCGTTCTACCTAATACGTATATGACCATATTAGATACTATGTATGCAGGAAAGGTTGCATTAAACTTTTGATCACATGACAAAGTAAAATGTGTCCAGAATGCTACGGTTACGACTACATGATAGACTTGGGTAAATGCTAATAAATATTTTATGAAAGTATTGTGGTTTATTATTACAAGTTGCCCGTTTGTATCAAGAGCACGCTTTTGTGTTTTTTGACATGGCGCTAAAAAGATTAATAACTGCAGGTCAAATAAATTAAATAATTTATATGAATACCAATACCACTATAAATTCCCAATATGTCAGTCCGAGAATAAAATAAAATGAAATCACATTCACTCAAACATTCAAATGCAGAAAATGTTTTCTCTTCACACAAACCTGAAGATATTCGGGACAGCCGGTAAATGCCTCACATTTTTCGTCGAACACTTCCACACTACTCGATTCGCTGAATCCCGACATACCCGCATAGGATTTGAAAGCTGTAGATGTAGAAATTAGGGGTGTAACGGAGGTAGTTTTATCGAAGGCGGAAGCAGAGGTAGAAAAGATAGATAAAACTAATCAAATCTCGGATAAGTATAAATGAAGAGGGAATTCACAGTATTCCAAATACGAAACAAAACAAGTAAGAGAGTAATCGACAGAAAGCATGAGGGAAGGTTACTTACGGTAAAAACTTGTTTAGAGCTCCGATATTTAAAGTTCCAATTAAAATTTATTAGATCGGATAGCGGAATCGGAGGTGCAAAATCAATTGGAAGTTCCAAACTTTCGAAATCGGTTACAAACCTCCATGATATTTCTAAAAAAAATACTTCGAGAGATATCATTAAAAAATAAAGTTCCATTTATAAAGTACGTAGAAAGAAAAATAAAGGATTTTCCAAAATTCACCCCATAGCCTTAGATTAGAAATCAGTGTTCGAGTTCTTAAATTTTTGTTTTAAAAATCCTATGTGTGTCGAAATTACCTTACGGTTCGCCATTAGATGGCTACTTTATACCAACACTTCCATATGAAACAGATTTTTTAATTAAATAAACGCTTGGCTGAGAGCCAGTAGGGGAATTCACTTCGAAAACTTGGATACAAAAGTAGGTCATGTAAGTACTAGGTAATTTTTGCACGAGAGCGGTTTTTAAATTTGAACTAGATACCATTTTTTTCCAATATCAGTTGTGTCATGGTTTCAGTTTGGAATATATTATTTTGAACCTTAAAATATAGAATAGAATTGTTCTTTGAAAAGTGTAAAACGAGCGTTATAATTATGATAGAATAGAATGGAGTAGATAATAACTTAACCAAGGAACTTAATTAATTGAAAGACATTGTGACATGTAAACGTATTTTTTTTCAATTATTTTTTATCAGTTTATCCTCCTCCTCATTAGTCGTTCATTCTTGAAAGTATCGTGGTTGACAACATTGCATTTTCGTTGGCGAGTGAGGCTTCCGCTATGTCTCCACTTATCACGGTTTACGGCATCTCGAGAAATCTGGACTATGGAAGTTTTGTGTTGCAGCCCTGATGGGGTCTTTGTTAATACACTTATTGCTTTGTTTATGCTATGATAGGATAGTAGCTTCTGCCAGCGGCTTCGTCCGCGTGAAAGTAAGTTTCTCCATGCAAACTTTAAACCTTTCTTTTAAAAGGAAGCCTTGTGCAAAATATCACGCTCCTAGTCCCAGTAGTTTCGGCTGTGCATTTATATGTCAGTCAGTCCGTCTCTCCTTTTACATATACATCGACTAACACAATAAAAGAAGTAAAAAGGAAAATTATATGCAAACAAGGTAGGAAATATAAATCGAGGAAGTATTTTTTATAAATTTGTTCTCTTCTCTAAACCACATGAAACATTAATAACAACCAAGATACTCGTAAGTATATATCCAAATATTATATTTTGACTCTGAAAAAGAATTATTCTGCTTTGATTTGACACATATTATTGCTACAAAATTCAGAAGGACCGACTGGTTTTTATACGGTCTACCATAACTTTGTCTTCACTAAAATATCAATGCTCTTTGGTATTTCGATAGCTTCCCAATTTCTCTGTTATTATTAGATCCAGAACCAGTTGAATTCTCCCCATCCAATTTTGATTTAATATTGAACATTCCACTGCATCATTAATCTCTTGAGCGAAGGTGAATACGATTCAACCCCTCTCCGGTGGCTGACGTGCAAATAACTAATTAATGTCAAATGTCACAGCCAACAATAAAGTTGGAATCTAATTATGTTTTGGCTGTAGTAATTAATTTTAATTAAATACAAAGCTTTGTTTTTGAATGATGTATGTCGTCAGCTAAGAAAGGTTTTCTTTGATGGTCTAAGAGCTAGCGCGCAGTGGTGACTTCTGACAAAAAGCCCCCGTGTTTATAAACCAAACATGTAGTGCGGGCACTTGAACACGTGACAGTTGGATAAAAAATGATAGAAAAAAATATTGTCACCCTAACAAAAGTCACTAGTGCGCGCTAGGCGCTAGCTCTAAGTGTCACGGACCACAAAAAAAGCCGCTTCAAGCTTCTTTTTGAGGCGACCTTTTTTTGTGGCACGTGTGCGGCGGTGCCGCCACAAAAAAAAAGCATGAAGCCGCTTCTAGCTTTTTTGTGGCGGCCAAATTGCCATGTCATTAGCGCATATAATCCTTCTTCGTCAGAGTCCATTATGATGCTGCATGCATGGCCACAAGCTGTTGCACGCTTAATTTTTTTTTGTGGCCGTTTCTAGCTTTTTTGTGGTCCGTGTGCGGGGACACTATGGGCTTTATTTCACAGGACACCATGTCGAGGCGACAAGTCTCCGCTACCAACAAAATGTATAAATCTCTATAGAGAGTTACTCACCTGATATCCGTTTAGTTGCTTAACCAATTTGAAGGCGCGATCAGCTCGGACGCGCCGCCACGCTGGACACGCCACCACTAATTACTATAGAGCTGTATGGTGCTAGGGCTATATTTCCCTGGGATACCATAGCGGTGCAACTGGTCGGGCCGCCATGGTGTCCCGGTGAAATATAGCTATAAAAGGCGAGTAAGAAAATGTGAAACCGCAGAGTGATGAGTAAGTTTGCGGTAAAGATGCACTGGCATTTCTAAAACATCGACATGCTTGGAATATACCTCTATGCATCTCTCAAGTTGCTTTATGACACTTTGTCTATTGTAGGGGCGATTGACAAAGACACATTCACCATAGTAGAAGCAAAAACAAAACCTAGTTTGTTGTGACACGTTTCTTGTTTCTAGTTTTTAGTACGGATAGTGTTACCTTCTACTTTCTTTTATCTGTACTCTGTACGCAATATTAGAGAGAGAAAATGTTTGTTTGTAACGAATAAACTCCAAAAATAATGGACCAATTTTTATTTTTTAGCTGTAGAATGCTACTTTTTATCACCAAGTAACTTAAGCTGCATATTATGTTTTTTTACTGTCACGCGGGCGCTGGCAAAAGTTATATTTCATTATTGATAGGCTCGCGCTTGACCACTATCTCACCTTATGATAAGCGACGATGTAGTTAGTATGTAGCTGTAGCTGAGTTGTCTATGGTTCAAGTCAGTTATGCCCGGTTCACACATGATCTGATAAGACAACATTTTTTTTTTGTGAATTATTTTTGTGTCTATACGGGCAGAATAAACATGTTTTCTTTCTTTCTTTCTTTAGTTGACGATAGAGTACTCTTGCCTTCTCTCTTGACTTAAAGATCCTTGGGTTGTAGCTATCAGGATATATATAGACTAGCAGGTAATTCCAATCCTTACCAAAATTTAATTGCTTCAAAAGAAATTCCAGTAAGTAAATTAGGCAAGAATGGATCTGAAAGAAAATTAATTCTCTAAGATTTCAATAAACTCTCTTCAAGGTGCCTCTAAAGTTATTTAGATTCTTGTTTGACGTTTGCACGTCAGTTAAAGTTCTTTCATTCAAGTTGTAAATGCTTTGCTTTCTCGCCTAATTTAACTTTCTATACAAAATAATTTTCTGAGGGATCCAGTGATTATCTGGGATTTAATTTTCAAACTTTAAGGAACGGTTCTTCTAGCTTACTTTAAAAGCAGTAATTACTAAGGTAAACTTTGATTATTCAGTCAAATACCTACTTAATTTAACTATCGAGTAAAAACTGCAAAATTTAACTACAGTAGGATAATAAGAGCTCAGTTCCGCAGGAGTACCAAGGTTACCGATAAGACTGAAAATTCACCGAAACTTAAGTGGGTACTTTTACCGCAGAATAGAAGTCTATAGAACCGAAATGTTCTGAAGTGACTTAAGTATTTTAACGCCATTTATATCCACTATAATTTCACAAATTTTATATTATCAATAGATATTGACGAGAGCTGACGATTGAAACTTACACAAACGTCGTAGTAATCTCAAAACGCAGCAAAATTATCTCCAATCGCAGCGCTTCCCCTCCTCCGCAAGCGATGGGTCTTCACTTTGTATACCAAATTCTTTGATTCTTCAGCTATCCAATGGTATAAATAAATTTTGGATATAGATGATAGATCTGTAACTGCAACACCAAACTATATCTCCCGATTTTGTCATTAATGTTTTTTTTTTTAATAACTTCAATTTTTTTAGGCGGGAAATCATGTTATGACATCTCCCGTCTGCCGGCGGAGTGGGAGACTTTTACTGACTAAAATCCACTCATTTGTTCCTTCTTTGCCTTGCGTTCCAGAGGCCCGGGATTCATTTTCACTTAGCCAATGGCCCCTGTAGCTTCGACCCTGCTGGGTCCCTACAATATGCTGACATCTTGAGGCACGCGTGGAACACTACGTACCGTCAACGACTTGGGCTCGGTCCGGACCGGACGGTTACCAGACAACCAGACGTCGTGATACCCATTGCTCGCTGTCCAAATGCCTCCCACGATAAAAGCAATTTGTAAACGCAAGTTACGTCAAAACACATTTACGTCAGAAAATATAGTTGCCATACAAGTAAATATGACAGTCTAGGAAGTTTCATTTTGCACAGAGCATCAATGCATGAATGTTGAATTGAATGTATCGGCGTACGTGAATATCGCTGCCTTTGCGCAAATTCTCATAATCAAAGTCTTTGAGCATTGAAAGCTATAACATTCAGAGACATTCTATTGCGACTGTAATGTGTAATATTTCGCTCACATGCATAAATAAAACCAATCATGGATTGCGGAACTGTACCTACAGGCGACGGTCGACTAGGAATAGAAATCTCACTGCTAGTACTGCTAACATTTCCATGGTATTGAGATTAGTTTCGAAACAAATACTACTTACCAAGTCCACTGCTGTATAAACTAGTTGCCTATTGTTAAAAATATGAATGTTATTACCAGTATTAATAATAAATTTACCCCAATGCGCACTGGCTTCTTCGCTCTATTACAGGTTGCCTGTCTATCTTGTCTAGCCTATCCGGTTTTTTTAGTTACAAATCATCCTCTTTGGCCTGTATATTACAGATAGTCCAATTTTAGTCAGCTATGATATCTCTAACACCAAAAGCAACCATCTCAAAAAAGTAATCAATTTTCAACGTCAACCTAATACGCATTCTGTCATAAATTAATTAGATTGGAACACATACAATTACATGTTAGTTAATACACGTGCTGGTTACTATAACATCGACGACGCAAACCGGTTTGTAGCACAATGTTATGGACTGACCAATTCCAAGGCCACATCATGGTCAACATCATTCAACTTTACTGTCATTGTACTCCAGTTAAATGTTGTTTTAATATTGGACGTTAATTTTTAATAGTACCTATCTATGTGCATATACATAGATAGGTACTATTTAAAAACCAACGTCTAACTTAGAATCTGATCTAACTTAGTGTTGAGATTACGCTGAAATCTATCTTTTTTGCAAATGTTAGAGGCGTGAAGCCAAGTCAAATAGTCACCCTTGAGAATTCAGTTTTTGTTTGGTTACGAACAAAAAAATAACATAATCGTGATCGATCGAAGAATAAAAAGATGAAATATAACATTTTGTTGATCTAACCAACAAAGGAGCACGTTCGAACGTTTTCAGCACCTAACTACAGAATAACTACGTATTTTAATAAAAGCTTGTACACTGAACAATGGTTATTGAGCAGGCGCCAACGCCGGCCGCCTCGTTCAAACAAGAGGTTTACTAACATTTTCATTGAAAATATATTTACATAATCATAATAAATTTGCATACAAGACACAACAGCAAAAATCCTCTTTCTACTCACGTGAGATTGTTTTGTTTTTATTGAAAATAACAAAAAAGCAGGTCAGTAACGCTCACAATAGCATCGCATACATATTTGTACTGGACTGTATTGGACAAACACGAAGCAAATATCAATAACCAAAAGTTGACATCGAATGTAGTTCAAAAGCCTGGAATATTTTTGCCGAGGGATTTTGTAGATTGTGTGACTGATTAAAAAGTCCCCATTTCAACGAGTGATATGATACGAGTGTCGATGTGAAAAATAATAAAAATAGCAACGCTTTTTGGTAGGTGAAGGGTTCCGTGAAAGTGGGGATTGAAATTTTGGCTATCGTGTCTTTTGCAGTAGCCCGGTCGTTTTTTCATAAAATTAAAGCTTTAATTATTAAGCGCATATCATCGTTTATTTTTCGCCGATTCGTTGTTTTTAATCATATCCATTGAATCGATTTTATACGTTTTCATTGGCAATGTCTGAGGAATAATAAAAACGTTTAGATTTATTTTTATATGTCTGGTAGTAACAGCACAAATAGAAACAAAACGTCCACTGATAAAACTGATGCTACCCCAAACGTAATAAATCGATACAAAATAAAGATACACCTGAATGTTCGTGATTGGAACTGTGTCCGATAAATGACGATACATTCTCCCCCTATCACATGGGACCTACTAGAATAATGGCATACCGTAATACAAAAATCGAACTGAGTTACATTTACAAATATGTAGAGGAGAAGGTGGGAATGTGACCCTTACAGATATATTGGCCTCCTTCCTTCAATAATATCAATGATATAATTAATTTGGAAGGAATATAGCGAGGAGTACATACAGTGCCACAGTTGTAATTTGTGCGCTTAGACTGCGCGTGTAGGACCTGAAGATGAACATTATGAATCTGCGATTTTTGCCTTTAGGTTTTCATTAAGTCAGAACATTTTATACGGCGCCCAGGGTGCCATTTAACCCTTACACGATCTCATATTACCATATTTCTTTTTTTCAGAATACAGTATGTGTTTTATTATTCTGTAGCATTTTCATTTATTAAGGAATGATTATTTGCCTAATGAATAAGAAGACCTAAAACGTATTTAAGTACTAATAAAAATAAAGTAGAGGTCACATTCCCACCTTTTTCTCTACCTACTATTCACCTTAGCGCTTCAGGTCCTACAGAGTTCATTGGTACGAAGATTGTGGTAACAGATACTCTCAGTATTCATATAATATTTGTAAACAATGAACTCGTAAATACCGTCCATATCAAGGCTTTTCTTTACTTTTAGAGCAAGGAGAACTTATATTAGCTCTGCATTCCTTTACATTGTTTTAAAGTATCTGCATTGTTTACTAATATATAACCGAGTTGCTAATTTGTAGCAGCTAATCTAAATATATGTGCTACTGTAACACTAATATGTAGGTCAGACTTGGTATCTGTACTATCGTAATCTTCGACCTAACGTGCGCTTTGGGAGCTTTTATTTTAAAGTTCGGTTTACCATTGTGCATTGTAATTGGAATATTATGCTTTTCTTTCTTGTCCTTATTTAAAGTTATGTTAACGGTATCGATTGGCTATTCCGAAGCAATTTTCAAAATTAACATTTATAAATTATTTTCTTTTTACTCGTAGTGGGAGGCGAAGCAATAATAACGGATAAAACCGTTATTATTGCTTCGCCTTCCACTTTGTCTCTTAAACTATTTCCATTATTTTAATCAAACTTATTGTAAACAAAGTGCAAACGAGAGATCTTTCTTTAACACATCTAAAAGCAAACGTGCGTGATGAAAAACCAATTCAGCCTATGAAAAATTTAAAACAGGTTTTAAATTTTTTATTAGACCTTGCCCAAACATAAAAATCCCAATATAACGCAAAATCCTTCAAGCCTCACACCATTACGTATCAACTGAAGCTGGGACCTGCGCCATTCGGTGTAACGAACTCTCCGTGATGAATTATTAACCAATTTGTACTTTTTGCTTCCACTGATTGACTGTTATATACACAGTACACACGTATAGTTTTTTACTGGAACGAGATGAACTAAATTACAGTTTACACGTTCACGCATCGAATGACGTGTTAATTATGATGAGATGTTTAGAAAACTTGAGTTTTTTCATCGATTGTATGACTATGTTGGATTAAGACTCGCTGTCCAAAGAATTTACTATCATTTTCTTATGTTTGTGGTTTTGTATTAAATGTTGATAATTCATCAACATAGCATCTTTATTTTTACCTTTCGATCAAGCCAACAATTTTTACCGGTTGGGTACAGCTACTGAATATGGTTATCGAGCGTCAATAACATTTAATACTTGACCTTATGTTGATTTTTCTCAAACCTATATTTGACAGATCTGGAAACAGGTTGCGTTGAATTATAGTTCCTACTGTTATTAAACTTAGGTATATTCTCAATGCAGATTCCAGGTTCCGAATAGTCCGACCAATAAAATAAATTCTCAAGCTACGTCTGCAGAAAATTGTAAAGTATTCATTCATTGGATGTGATTAGTTCAGATCTCGGAACGTTTTCAAGAGACTATAAAAACGCAAAGAAACTGCTATTACTGGCACTTGTTTCTATCTGGACGCTAAGAGGAATCGGACGTCGTATCGGAAAGGCAATTAAAATCGGAAATGGGTTGTTAGGAGTTAGAAAAAGTTTCTTCCGATAAAGCGTACCTACTTAATTACCGAGTTAAATTATTTCTTTTCTTGATAATAACTTTGTTCAGTGCTATAGAAAGATATCAGAATGATATTTATATTACCTCCGTAAGTCAATGGCTGCACTACCATGAAATTAAAACCTTTAAACTTGACCAAAATGGAACGTCCAAAGACAAAGATCTTCCACTAATTGAAGACAGAGTCAACAAACTAAGTCAATAGTTGCAGCATCATAAAAACGATTATCCAAGCCAGTTCCAATTAAAAATTTTGTTACTCCCATAAAAATTGCAATTTCTTGCCCATGTCTGTTCTTCACACTAGTTTTCCAAACATGTTTGATCCGCCAATTATATATCGTGTCTACAGACAGATGTTACGTGTTTTTGTTAAACATCTATGTACCTACAATAGAAACACGTGTTTTATCGTTAGCCATGATAACTCCACATTTGGACGGGTGAGGCAACCCGCACAATCGCCTACTAATTATATCTTTATTGTAATTCATTAACAAGTTGTTCTATAAATGTAAACTTGGTTTCTCGGTTTGAATAGACGTTTGCTAGTAAACAACTGCTGTACGTTAGCATAAGAGGTAAAGTTTTTATTTGTTTGTATTTATAAGCGATGTTTATAAATGGAAATGTAATTGTTCTCTTATTCATGTTATTTTTGAACAATATTGCAAGAATAAATCAATAAACTTGACTCAGTCTGGATTATTTAAGCTTTTTACCTGTCCTATACCATGTGTGTCCATCTGTGTCTTTAATAATATCCTTTAACAAAAATGTAATTGTATCATGTTTTCCTTATTATACTTTGTTGCGGTATACAGTTAACGTGTACTTAAACCAAGTTACATAACTGGACTATTCGCAATAGGTGTAACGACCGACAGAGAACGTCGTCAGGGTAAACAAATATTTTATTGTTTGCATCTCACAAGACTTTACCTCGTAGGCGTGCCCTTGTACTCATCCATAATTCCAGAAAACATATACCTTGCTGTTAATAAACACTGATAAGTGGTGAGACACTATAAACCTTATTTATAAGGAGCTAAGGTACGTTTGCACTTGGCAGAATTCCGGAGGCGAATCTACACTGTATTACGCTGGAACTAAAGGACATGATTCCGGTCCTTCCCACATGTTTTCTCGTGTACGGTCGACCACACAAGTTCGAATCCAAAAATCCAAATATAGTTTGTTCTTTTATCGACACTGTCAATGACTGAGGATGAGAATTGTGAATCGTATTTAGCACCGTAGTGTAACGGTTTAGTTAACCATGTAAAAGTAATAATCATATTTTATGTTCGCTGCGATTAGATTAATAATAGATAGAGCTGGCCCATTTTTCATTGGCGATTTTATAGACTTCTAAATTCAAGCAATTAAGATATTGTAAAGTCGTGCCAATATTTTGATAGTTCAGCTTTATCTGTTCAGTTATTTGTACATTTAATAATGGTCCGTTTCAAATTTTTAGTGCCTACGAGAGAGACTTACTGCTGAGTCTAATTACTAGTGGGTTTGTATTCTAAGCTTTATAACTCGTAATATTTTCTTATTTTACTAATATTGTTATATTTTTAGATAAGTAAATTTAATATGATGAATATTTTAAATTGTTTGTTTCAGATAGTAATTTCTAGAAGCTACGCTATTACTGTTTGTAGTAATTAGAAGTTCTATCATTCATATTGTAAAAATACTACAGAAAGTCATATACCTACTTCAATCCTAATATACATATACTTCTGCTGCTTCGTTAGCGTTCACGTATATATCTGAGGCCTTAGTTTAGTTTCTCGGAGTTATTGTTACGTTAACGTGATCGAAACGTATATCGCGTTTGGCTTTCTGATTGGTTAAGAGCTTGAAGCGGGCCAATCGGAACGCCGAACGTCATAAATATGTGGATCGCGTTAAGGTTTCCCACCAGGTGGACCAATGATCTGCTGAGGGTTGCGAGAATCCGATGAATGCGAGACGCACAGGATCGTTCGGAACAGTGGACGTCTTTCGGTTAAAATGATGATGATGTCCATCTCGGGTGGGGTAAATCATAATTTGTTTAGTTTCTACAAAATACATGTACTAACAGTGTCTAGGTAACGCCCATAATTAGCAGTGGGTGTTTATGACCTTGTAATGTTAATGAGTGACTTAAATCCGCCACATTGTTCACGTGTTGATGATGTGCTGAACACCTACGAACACCTCATTGACCCATCTTAGTTGACTCTTGTGACTAGCGTGGGTAGAACAGGAAGACACGGGCATTTGGTCATTTTAAGATCTATTAAATTCGCTCAGCAAAATAATTCAAAATTACACTATCAATCTGTGTTTTATATTATAAAGGCTAAAGTTTGTTTATGTGCATGTTTGAAAATCTTCACGCTGGAACTGCTTAAGGGATTTAGAAGAAAGAACGCGGGTAGACAATATATAGATGGATTGATATGATGGATAGTTTTTATAATATACAATATAATAATTTATAATATTTTTCAACGATCACTCGGGCGAAGCCACTGGTAGAAGCTAGTTTAATACATTATGTAAAATACTCGGGCTACCGCTATAGACGCGCGTTATAATCAAATGGGACGACCGCAGCGGCAAATTGGAAAATTTACTAAACAATCATCACATAACTGTTACATTATTTTATTTTTTCCTAGCCGTTACTCTCTCACTGCTGGGCAAAGGCCTCTCCCAAGTCCTTCCAGACATTCTTCTCTCGCGCCGTTTCGAACCAGAACATTCTTATTATATACTAAAAAAATATATCAGTTTCAAAAGTCATTTGAAAATATTATATTACTGATGCTTAGCATAAACAGCAGCTTATATTAAATCTCCACAATCCTTATTACTCAACATGAAAATATTGTTCAGCATTAACAGAGAGGAGGCTAAAGTTATATGGTTTGGAAATAACAGCGGCCTGTAATTTTATTTCGCGTCATAATCACTACAAAAAACGTCATACTACTGCTTTTGTTTGAATAGCGAAAGATTTTGTAATTACCAACTTATACCAACTACGTAAACTTATGATAAAAATTCAATAGATTATTATTGTATGAGGGCAACAATAGAGCCGTACAGGTTGCCAAATATTGGGCAGAAAAAGTATAGTTTGAGAGCATCGACACGAAAAGAAGAAGAAGAAGAAGAATAGATTATTTTAATAATGATCGAGATCAATTGGCACTCTTTCAGTGGTTGGGTCGAAGCCTACTGGGGACAGGGTTGTCCGAAAGGGAGCTCGTGCCCCGGTATGAAGGCTAGAAGGAACGGCGCGGGGTTTTTAGTCAGTAAGAGTCTGACACTGTCTCCCGCTACACCCAATAGCGGGTTTCGTCAAAGATGATTTTCCCCGTCGACAAAAAAAAAAAAAAAAACTCTTTCAGTGGTAATCTTCTTCTTCCTGCCCTTGTCCCATATTACTTGGGGTCGGCGCAACAAGTATTTTTATTCCGTTTTGTCCTGTCTCCTATCACACTAACTACCTTGTTATTCATATCACTCCTCACACAATCTATTCATATTTTCTTCGGTCCCACTCCATTCATCTAGATAGATAGATAGATACATTCTTTATTGTACACCAAAAATAAAAAATTACACAGAAACTTAACATTATTAGGGTGTCACAATGGGCAGTCTTATCGCTAAAAGCGATTTTTTATAGACAACCTTTGGATGGATTTGACCGAGGAGGAGATGTATACTAAGAACTATTTTAGTAACATGCCTTTCATGCTTGCTCTTCACATGACCATACTAAGACAAACGATTTCTTTTAAATTTTTTAGTCACTCTTTTTCATCATATCTCAACCCACGATATCGCCTTCCATTTAATGGGTCTCAATAAGTGCTTTTTTAGCCTACAGCTCATCTAAAAAAGAATGCAGAATAAAAATCCATTTCACCAAGTGTGATATTCTGCTAGCCAAAAAGATTCTATAGCGACAGCACAGCAAACTTAGTTAAAAGTCTGTGTAGCAACGGAACGAGTTGGTTTCCAAGCGGCGCATTTTACTTATGCACCATTACCTTTGCAACACCCAATATGTTGCACACAGTTTCCAACTATATCCACGTACTTTATGCCAGTATTACTTGCGCTACAGAAAATGTTTCCAAAATATCATAGAATTTTATGATGGTATTAAACATCGCTGTTTTGTGAACTCCAGTGCAAAATCTAGAAAGAGTTTTGTTGATTTTCAAGTGTCATTATGTTGTTTGCGAATTGTATTGTGTGTGATTTAATGTGGGACATCTAGTTTTTTCTTTTCTTCTTTGTTATTGTCTTCCCTATTGTATTGTATGTCTTCAAAGTTTAATGTGTGTGTGGCGTCTCTTAGCAGACGATGTCCCAGTGTCCCAGCTTCCATCCTGCGTCACTGCGCTGTTGAAGTTAGGATCTAAGTAATTACAGCGTCAGCAAACGACATTGCCGTGGCCGAATACCGAGAATATTTATTTTGGAAAAATTTCTATCTACTTTTTTGCCATCGACACTAAGAAGACTAGTATTAATAACTGTGTACATAAAAATGTACAAAATGCTGTCGTTTTTTATTTTTGACGTGCCTAGTAAAACTATCAAAATCATCTGCCCTAAAAGTACGCTCTCCCTCACTATTAAAGCAAGTAATTTTATAAATTTGCTATACCGTAACACCGATGTGCGATAGTGTTATTTAGACTTCTTTTATTTAATCGTTTATCACCGTTACATCTGCTGCCGCAACGGTACACCGCCATTTCACACTTGGCAGACCACTGAGGTAAGATCATAACAGATGGTAAGGCACGGTGTTTTGTGTGTGTTTCATTTGAAGAATTGTGTTCCGGGATTTATGACACAGTACCAGAGGGTGGAAAACGGTTCTGTTAAATATTTGATGGCGGTAAAGCGGAAAATTGTGTGGTAATTTTTGACAATACTTTAAATTAAAGGAATTATTAAGTAGATGAAGAAAAGCTCATCAAACATCTTTGAAGATAACACAGTGATTTTGAAAGACTTTCAATGTAAACATTACGTAAACATTCCACAACCTGGATAGATTTACATTTGGGCTAGCGATCTGGGCTACACACGTGAAATTTACATATAAGCGTAGTACCTGTACTCTCACTTAAAGCTTGTTCTGAATTTCTATCCTTTGACACAAAAAGAAAATGGCCCTTTGAATTATCAAGTAAGTTACTTTGTATAACCAAATCTTTAAGATGTGAATCAGAATCTCTTAAAGCATATTTATTTACTTTTTAGAAAGGAACGAAAATTCTTTGTACTTCGTTTTCTCTTCAACATTATTTCATTCGATAGACGTCCTGGACAAACCCCCAAGTGTCACCGCAATTACCGGTCTTATGCATCTCGCATCCATCAGATTACTGCAACTTTCATCAGGTCGTCGGTCCACTTGAGGAAGACCTTTTAATGCCGTATCTTTCGGTACGTGGTTGCCTCTCCAGAACTTTTCCGCTTCATCGAACATCTGTCCTGCGAACAATGTGCCCTACCCACTACCACTTGAGTTGTTAGATTTGACACTTAAGTTTTTAGGTAAGTAAAGTTTTTATAAGTCTGAAATATACCTTATTTGATTAGGTGCTAAAAATATAAGCTACACTAATATTAAAAAGAGGTAACGTTTGTGTTTTTGTTTGTAGGAGGTAATCTCTGAAACTACTGGTCCGATTGAAAAAAATTTCTCACCTATAGAATGCGGCTTTATTCCTGAATGACATAGCCTATATTTTATGTATGTGGGTGAAGCCGTGGGCAAAAGCTAGTGTATAATAATCTGTAGCTTATTACTATGCGTGGATTAATACTAATATAACCAAAGTAATCAGTTTAAGTAACTTAATTGTTTTAGCAACACAGATTGCTACTACGGCTACATGTTTTAATCAGTTTAAAAGTTTTACCTGCAGTTTCACCGCCAGCGTTCTCAGGGTAGGAATACGAGAGTAGCTGGTTTCAGAAAGTGTAGAATGAGATATGCTCTGGCCAAACGACTGACAATCAAATAAAGGAAACTAAAGAACTCATGCGTAGAGTAGCTTATTTTGAGGTCTGAAATCATATCTCTGGGTGGAATGAGAGGGAAGTGTCACATTGTTACCGTCAAACAATCCTGCAGTCCATGTGTAAAATACGTGTACCACACTAATATTATAAAGAAGAAAGTCTGTAAGTGTGTGTATAAGTTTGTTACTTTTTACGCTCAAATGTCTGAGTGTATTTCGATGAAACAAAACCGCCCCTAAGACGATCTACTGACCAAACTTGGTTAAACCGTGTACCAAGTTTGGTATGTGCTTACATAAGATACTTTTTTATCCCGGGAGTATGTTCCCTTGGGATAATTTCCTACAACCACGCGAGCGAAGGCACTGGTAACAGTAATAATAATAATATAACCAGTAACTTGAATAGAGCAGCGAAGGTTCGTTGAATGAGTCGATTCATTGATAAGCTGTGTTTGCTGTATCCTGCGCCAGTCCACACTACCGTAACGTAACGGTATTTCATTGACAAAATGAACAATAGACGCAAGCGCAGCGTATTTGTAGTGTGCTTGCATAAAACGAGTTTACGGTACGCAGTTTTCCATAAATGCACTATACTAAATCGTGACTCCACTAAAACTGTCACGCAGCGCTATCTTAAATTGCCGGATAATGCAGCGTAGTTCTAAAGCTAGCAACACCGGTGCTTTTACATTCGCAGATCGTCGAGATGAAACCCTGTGAGAACCACGTTTGACCTCAAAATCTTCACCTACCCACTAATTATATTTACAACTTTCACTAAATAAGTGTATATTGTGTGTTTTTTCACAGGACTCTCATTTTCACGTCTTGTTTGACTGTCGCTTTCAATACTGACCGCATTCCCTATTGTTATTATTCTCAATGTTGTGACCTATTACGAATAATTAAAATGTTTAATATTGTGTGAAACTTCTCCACAGATTTCATTGTTCTACGCCCGAATATTTCTCTTTAGAACATAAAATGTGTGGAATACTGAATTTGTGTTTGTTGGTGCTTTTTTTATAACTAATTTCTGTCCGTGACTCCATTTGAATGTGAGCAAATCATATTTTATGTTACTTTTGTTCTCATTGTCGGAGGCGTATTGTTTTTTAGTGATATAGAAATTATCTCTGAATTTTGTGTTCATTGTAATAAAATAAAAAGTTTTTGCTTTAGTGGCAAGTTTTTTATCATTTTATTTATATTTCTGCCGTCACATATACTGAACACAACTTTGAAATTGTTATAAATTTGCCAAAAATTCGCCTCCCGAAATTGGGTACAGTTGCCCAAGCAGCAATTTTTGTAATTTACTGTATTACTGCTTCCTAATGTGCCAAGATTGCCAGGTTTGATGGGAGTTGCGTTGTTGAGCTCACTGCGAACATCTGTGCTACATGGTCCCATTATACGAAAGAAAAACAAAAGTTTAACATGGAGACTGCTAGTAGCTCCTGGCTGTTAAACATGGTGTTCTGTCAAACTCTTGGGAAGGCAATCTTTTTGGGTTATTTGGTTTAACAATTCCCTATAGGACGCTTGATGTAGGAATACTGCCTGAAAATTGACAACAAGGTTCTTTTATATGGGTGAAAACTGTATGAGTAGAAACCCGAGTGTCATTATTACTCATTCATTACATCTTTGCTTACTTCTTCAATACTTGCGGTAGATATTATCTTAAGCTAAAACTATATTATATAATTAAGGTCATTGACTGACAGCTATTCTTTTCTACGTTATCATCAAATGACTTTTTCCGCCCTGGGTGGAGCAAAAATGGGTATCAGATTGACTAAAAACGCTTGTGTATTCTTTCAGTTGCTCTTTACGTTCCAGAGTCGCTGTGACTCTTACAAACGGTCCTGCATTCCAACTAGTGCCATCAGTACTCTCAAAATTCAATGTTTAGTTGTGGTAGTTAGCACAATAAACTACCTCAACTACCCTCTACCTTAAAACAGTGTTAATTGGAGTAGTGGTGACAGTTAGGTTTGTTTGCTGAGAGTTATTCTCTCGACTGAATACTACATCCGTTGCGATGAAGCATACGTAATATTGCAATTTTATGTAAATTAATTTGTATCAAATGTTATCGTGTTTCGGGAGCAAAGCACATTACTCACTATCACTTGAATATTCTATATTGCTGCCGCTATCATCATATTTTAACCTATGTACAACTTAACACTGACCTGTTTTGAATTTTGCGGGCTGCCTTGGAGCATCTAGTTTAAAGTTTTTTGCTATCATTCACGTGAATTGATTGCTTTGAAAAGTTCAACCGCTATTATTCTATGTTAGGGAGTCGCAATTCCATAGACTGTTAAATAAACGTTAATTTATAGCATACTCGTAATAGCATAGCATGACCAGGCTTGTAATGTTTCCAGTGTTGGGACTCTGGCCTCTGGCCGGTCTAGAAGAGGGAATGTGCGGATAAGTTGTATTAATTTATTGGAACAATATACATGTTTACAAATGGTTAAGTGTTCATTGACAACTACATTTAGACTGGCCCGTAACCAAAACTGGAAGAAAGGCTGTATATATAAATAAATAAATATTATACCAGGACATACTTTATCTGTGTGCCGTCCAGCTGTTTGAGCATGAAGAAGTAACAAACATACACACACACATACCTGTCTACCTACACACATACAAACTTTCACCTTTATTATATATCTGATTAAAAGCTCACACAAAAGGTCGGTAACACATTAAAGACACGCCGTTCCATTAAATTGTGATGAAAAAAAATATCTCGTTAGCAAATGTGACAGTTTGATAGAAAAATTTTGTTGATATTTATAACGGAAAACTTGTGTCGTAAATGGCTTTCGTAATTTATTATGTTGACCAAGAATTTGGGTCGTCTTTTGGATGGAAGCTATTTAAAAGTCATTACGAATTTGTAAGATGAGAAATGAGTAAAGAAGACCTCAGGCAATAAAATAATTCGCGATCCAAAAGGATAAAAGTCCATTGATGAGGATAAAGAATGTTATTTTTTTATTAATAGGCTCGCGCTTGACTACAATCTCACCTGATGGAAGATGGAAGCAACGATGTAACGAAGCTCAAGTTTCTAAGTAGATAGATAATATGGTAAGCTAGGCGTACATGTCCCAGTTGGTAATTTATTTATTTATTGGAGGACTGACAGCTAAAAAAACAAAACAGATAAGAAACAGTACCTAAGCTAGACCGACAGCCAATAACAAGTCCTCACTTATAAAGTACGGTAATGTGCCCCACTTGCAAAAATAAGACACGTATTTAAAATTTAGTGCTTACTTGAGCTGATCTGATTAGTTTATGAGTATGACGGCGATGTAAACTATACAACGCAAGATTACACGTTACCGCCCCATTGCATGTAGGCTGGTTAACTGAAGTGATATCTGTTGAGCAGTGGTGGCCACGTGGTAACGGCCCTAACTTACGAGTTGAACGTCGTGGGTTCAAACCCAGTCAGGCGCATAACTTTGTGTAATTTATTTCATTACCACTGCTCTCAAAACTGTGAACGAAAACATTGTGAGGTGCCGGTTTCGGCATGTGCTAGAACCACAAATTCGAAGATATGTGACATCCATCAACCTGCACTGGGCCCACGTGATAGATTACGGCCCTTTCCCTCTCCTAGAGATGAGTCCTGAGTCCCAACAGTGGGAACATTATAAGACCGACTATGCTATGCTATGATCTCTGAAAAGCTCTTACCGAAACTCTTTGAGCAACTAAACTGTCTTTGTACTAACTCTGTTTTGGTACTAAGGGTGCATTTACACACACAGCTGTGGAGTAAAGCGGAAAAAGCCAGTGAAAAGTAGCAAGTGTTCCTATCAAAGTAGAGCGAAGGTGCTCTCCACTCGTCATCACAGCCTCGTTGACTGCGTTCTGTCCGGCACGCAGTTCGCGTGTTCAAATTTTTTTTAATTCCTCCACCTGGACACGAACTGCAGTGGCGAATCTGAAAATCTCTAAACCGATTGATTGCTGAGGTTGGCTGCTGCAGAAGCAATCTGGCCAAATGGGGTAGGTATCCTTGACCAATTGCAAACACAGCGCCAGTATGGGGACCTTTCATAGGATATGCGTAGCCTCCTTTCTTGTTCGGCATACACAGTCTCCTACACCTTCTATGACTTAAACGAGACCAACGATAGAGCTATCCAGGTGGCTGCAAATTTGGTCGGACAAGATTGGAGTCAAATTGACATGAAACAGGAAGGAGAATTGAAATTGGAAGCGTTTTGAAAACAATTTCATTATGCGTAGATCTAAGGAGTGAAATTTCCTGCCGGGGACTGTGTTTCCTGATAGCTAGAACCTAGGGTCAAGAGTGAATAGGTTACTTCTAGGCAAGCGTGCTCTATCGCTGGCCATCGCGTCGCATACCATCAGGTGAGATAGTGGTCAAACGCGAGCCTATCAATAATAAAGTCCGCTCCACTTAAACAGTATCCACTAATGCGGAACGGAGTCAGGATTCCGACCAGCTCCATGTAAACGTACCCTAAGACTAAGCTTCTGTGTGGTCCAGTAATTACCCAGTCTCGAGCACGCTTACCAACTGGGTTAGTTTAATATAATATACATCATCATTAGGTATTTAGATCGAGCCAGTATTCCCTGGAGGGGTTTAACAGGGGTGTGCGGTATGCCGTTTATGTTCGTTTGGCCATCTGTGCTCAAGACCCAGGTAGTAAATCTTATCAATTTAAATGTGCACACAGGTTTAATTTAGGTGTTGAAAATATAAGTAGGACGTTCTTTTTTATATAAATAATGTAAATAACGATATTAACATCTTGGATTTTGCACCACGACAATGCGCCTTCGCACAAGGCTATCATTGTGCAACCAGCAACCACCATATTCACCAGATATGGCTCCTGCTGACTTTTTTCTTTTTCCTAAACTCAAATTCACTTCGTGGCACCCGTTTTCAATCGATAGAAGACATAAAGGAGAATTCGCGGCGAGAACTGAACTCAATTCAGGAAGCAGCGTTTAAAAAATGTTTTGATGAATGGATTATTCGTTGGCGCAAGTGTATCGTTTCTAAAGGAGCATACTTTGAAGGTGATAAAATAAATTTGGATGAATAACAGACATTTTGTGTATTATTGATCTTTTCCCGGTATTTTTTTGACAGAGTAGTACTTATAAATACGAAGCTTGCTGAAATTTTTATATGCACATTTTTTAAAGTTTCTAAATAGAGCATGTGGCGGGCCGCGAGAGTGTTCGAAAGCGTTCTCTGGAACAGGGCAACTATAGGAACACCAGCAGGTTTTTTTTTTAGTTAGTTAGTAAAAGTCTGACACTTCCTGTCGCTCCAACCACAGAAAAGTTATTTGATGATTTCCCAACTAAAAAAAAAAAATTGTATACCATGTGGTGAGTCGACTGTATACTGCTACTAACCTTATATTAGTGCCCCACTTGAGGACATAACCTGGGAACCGCAATTGCTAACACTGGACCAACATTGATAAGCACATCTTTTTTATCTCACCTGATGGAAAGTGATGATATGGCCGACAATGGGGCACGCTTGTCTAGAAGTAACCTATTCACTCTTGACCTAATGAACCCCAGGTTTAAAGCTATCAGGAAATACAAACTCTGGCAGGGAACTCCAATTCACATAATATAAGTTACATAATATCCAGTTCACAAGCTTATTATGATTGTTTGGCTTTTCTTATCTCATGTTTACCTAAAAGAGGTGATTTACGAGCTTAGATTAGCTCGTTCAACTTATCTCCGGTCATTGACCTCATGTGGGCAGATCGATAAAATACTCAACAATAGAATGTTAATGTGTTAATAATGTTAGTTGCTGGTATGCCTTCTATAGGAATGTGAGTTCGAAAAGAAAAATATATTCTTCTATGCTTTGGTTATAGAAAGAAAAAAGAGGCAAAAGATAAGAAAATCAATTTTTTAATTGCTACTGATGATTGTGTAGAAAACAAATAGAAGGAATCTGCTTCAAACACCTCGCAGATGATAACTGTTAAACTCGAAAACCTCAAAATTTCAAAAAAAAAAACTTGATTAATGAAAGACAAGAAAAAAAGAAAAATAAGTAATTTGTGATTTACACAACGAGGTGTGATGCCAGAAGACGCCTATGTCGGCAAATGCTACAAAATTTAAAAACAATAAATATCGCAGCGCTGGTTCGATGCATGTTAAGACAGTAATCTCGCTTACTGTTACTCGTTAGTGATATAATGAATGTATTATAGAAATCCTTGAAACCAGGATAGAGCTTACTAGTCATAAATAAAGCTATTCTTGGCACACTAAATAATGAACTAACTACCTACCTCCAACAAGACTCCGAAGAAGCTGTGAAACTTGTAAAAGCCTGCAAGAGATGGATTATTCCAGAACTCGCAGTTGCTCTCATAATTCATGCAATGAGCTGAAAACTAGAGCATCTTCACTTGTTACACGGACTTATAGTAGAACAAAAAGATAAAACGATTCTAAAATTAGCATTCAAAAGCTTAGCACAAAAGATTGATCATAGCGCAAAAGATAAAAACATTAAACAAATTGCGAAAAATACTCAACTCTTTTATCTCATTATCTCCGGCTGCATATTTCAAAAGCCTTATCTTTTTGACTCACCCGTTTGATAGCCCGTGAGGAATATAAATTAAAAGTATTATGAAACAAAAAGTGTCACAGTTTAGGCATTTCCTGCAATTTATACTAGCTAGACTGGGAAAGTTAAATTTGGAGATGGTGGGTGAGAAAAATTTTTTTAGGAGTTAGCTAAATGAGTAAGATCTTCTTACTGCCGCAATGCTCTAGCATGGATATAAAAATACCATACCTAATTCAAGGATTTTTAACAACTCACTCTATGAAATGTGGAATATACATGTGTAGAGTGAAATAAAGATTATTATTATTATTATTATTATTATTTCCTTTATTCGTTGTACAAACATATAAATTATATTTTTAAATATTTAAATAAAAACTAAAAAAACATTTAAAAATATAAAAAATAGTGTCCCACCGGTTTCGGGAACAGGGTCCAAGCTACCGGCGGTCAGGGCTCCAGAGAAAGGAACCTCCTGACTATACGAGCCGTGTCCAGGAGTACCGCTTTCTGAATCAAGCCCTTGATCCAGCCGCCTAACGAGAGCCTCCTAAGGTGTTGGTCGAGGCTCTTGGCTATTAAGCCATTGGCTGAAACGACTATCGGTACAATAATCGCTGAATCCACTTCCCACATGTCGACAACCTCGCGAGCCAAGTCAATATACTTGATTTGTTTATCTTTCTCGGCTTTCACGAGGTTCTCGTCATGTGGAACGGATATGTCAACAATCATTGCACGCCTCTCGCATCGGTCCACCACCACTATATCAGGCTTATTGGCCACAATAGTCCTGTCAGTGATGATGGACCGGTCCCAGTACAACGTGATATCGCCATTATCGAGAACTGGTTTATTATTATTATTATTATTATTATTATTATACATTCATTCCTATCAAGAATAGGACCAGTATAAACAAAACACTTCCTTAATAGAGAAGTGTCCCTAAAAATAGACACACCACATGTAACTTCATTGGTGAGTGGTGACATCACTATTTGCCCGTTTAACCCTAAATTGGCGGGACTTCAATTAGAGGATAAACAATCACGTGAACAAGATACAGAATTCTTAGACGTTGACTCAGTTTTAGAAAAATGGGTCGCTTACCGATCTCTTCAGATCTTTGCTTCAGATTCACACACATGTCTCAAGACTTGTCCTTGAAATAGTACTTCAAAAGCTATGGAACTGGTTTCTTTTAATTCAAAAAACATTGACCTAATAATGTCAAGATGTGAATAATAAAATATACAAAAAATGGTCTAAGAGAATTCCTAAATTATTCAACGTTATTTTTAAGTACTAACAAAGGCCGCTTGGGTTTCATCGAAAAGCTTAAGCATAAGTATGCTACATTTTATCTTCTGAAATGGGAACTTTCACTTTGAACAGAATTCTGAGGTATTCTTCAGAATCTACAATGAAGAAGAATCTTTTGATGGCCTTACATTTTAGTACCTGCTCGACTTCAAACCGACATTCTCTAAGAAAGTTCTTATAATTTCTATTCCTTTCGTTCCTAGGCGAAGGCGAAAATAAAACCGATGAATATGATTGACGAGGATTCGCTGAATTCAAGAATATAATATGAAGAGCTTTTTTGGCTTGAATATGAGTAAATGTCGCTGTCAAAAAAGCCTTGTTCACGTGATCATATTAAAATTTTCTTAATAGAAATTAAAAATGATACAGAAATATTCGACAAGCTAACTTTTAAATATTTTTACCACTACCATTCGGATCGGATATAAGCGAATTAAAAAACACGATAAATTAAAACCCTTTGTATCGTTTTACTATGTAACGACAGTCAAAAATTCCTGACAATAACGTAGTAAACGCAAAATATTTGTCAGATTAATACGAACGAGAATTTAAATTATTTTTCGCAATGCATTCTTATGTGAGAGCCTTCATCAAAATATTCCGACGTTCAACAACATGGACATAATGAATATTCTCTGTAAATTCTACAACCATTCCCTTTGAAAAGAGTTATCACACTAAATTCTATATATGCTGTACCTGCACAATTTTCAGAGTTGTACGGCCAAAATACACATTTGCTTCACCTAAGCTAACAAGACTACAAAAGATAGATCCCATGCCCGGGGGCGCCATGTTAATGCTGGCCCAAATTTAGAGGAAGCTTAATTAAATACCTCTGTGCAAGTTGAGTCGCTTTCAAAGTGTATCAGCTCGCTTGAAAATGATGTGAACAGGGCTATAGCAGATGATGGTGATATTACATTCATGTAAGGTCTATATGATGAGTGTAAAGAATTTTCTAATGCAGAAGTTTCAAATGCTGTGTAGCACTTAGCTCAAAGTAGGTCATCCTCTGTCTTCCCCTGGGTGTCGTAAGGGGAGAGCTACAGCGTAATATAAAGTGGACATAAACGTAGAAAAATGTCGGTCGGTTTAAACTATAACTCACGAATAATATTGGTCGAAAGGTACAAATGTATACCCGGTTTATGCACATAAACTTTTGCCCAAACAACAATGTAGGTGGTCCAACTACGAAATGTTAGAAATTGAAACATGGCCAAAATGAAACCTTCGTCAGAACTAAAATACCGTTGTGTCTCGAAGTTGTCATACATAACAAATGTTGGCTCATATTTATTAATACTCTGTTCCACAACAACCTTCAACTGCCTAACTAATCTATCAAGCTTTGGAATTTTACAATAGTTGCTACTGTTTGGTTGGTCCGAACTTCCAAATACCTATCATATATGGATGAGTCGCTCGTGTAGAACAGGGTTTCTCAAAGTAAGATACACGAACCCTTAGGGGTTTTTCATTCAATGGTAGTGATTTATAACAAGGTTTTCACTGACTGGTTTTGTTTTGACTGATTTTTTCTGGTTTTGACTGGATACCTAAAAAGCGCATATAGAATGCTTGTGTAAAAGTTGGTTTTATACACCAGGTCATGACAAACCAAATACAGTAATCTACTTGATATTCATTTAAGTATTAACATATCTATTGACGTCACTACATCACAATTTATTCAAACAAATTCAGCTCATTCAAACATTCCATCATTTTATTTTTCGGAAGTGAGGGCAGTTAGAGATTCGCAGTGGTTATGAAACTTAGGAAACAGAGGTACGGGTACGAGGCGCCAAAAGTTTGAGAAACCCTGGTGTAGAGTGATGAGTGAGTAGAGTTGAGTTTGTACGTTAATGAACGTGAAATGGATGTTTTGTTATAATAATTTAACAACTATACAAATAACAAATACTCTCATGATCTGACACATAGACGGTCTATCACGTTTTCATAATTCGATCGTGACAGTAAAGACGTTCTTCGTTTTTATAAGCAGTTATAAAAACGATGTGTCCTCTAACATCAACATCTTTATACCGCCAGTTTAACTCACACAAGGAGGAACTCCACCACTTCACACTCCTTTCTGAAATCACTAAACTAATATTTGTCTTAGGAACTAACACGGAAACTTGGCGAAAGAACAGTTGCTTTTATCAAGTGTTGCCAAACTGTTGCAATTGAGATTGTGTTTATAGCCTAAGTTGGCTCGTAACTTCACGCTTTTTCATTGGGGTATAAGCTGGGTCCCAAATATTGCCAACTTTGTGAAATGTCAAGGTAGGCTAGTTATTATGTGTGTTCGAATGGGTATTGTTATTGGTCGATGGGGACGATAGGTGAATGCGTACCAAAAGATGCTGCTTTGGAAGGCCTTCCAAAACGTAGACCGTTGACCTGATTAGGGTCACGGGATTCCGGTAGATGCAAGACGCATAGGATCGCTTGTTGCGGCGAAGCATGAGGAGGCTAAGTCCAGTAGTGAACACCTTTCGGCTGAATTGATGAGTGGGTAGGGAGTGAAAAAAATGCGTTATTTTTATCAGATTATGTAATGTGAAAATCAGATGTGAAGAACACACAAAACTAATAAAAAAGCGTAAAAGCCTCAAAGATAAATCTATCACAACCAATAACACAAGTTTCCTTTTTCACTTACAGATCTAAAATAACCGGCTGCTATACGGAAGCGATCGGTTTAACAACTTTCTTGCACTAGGAGGGTTCCGTTCGACTAATTAAAAGATTTCAAGTTTTAAAATAGTTACGACTTCGAGTTAATTAATTCATGCCTTGAGCACTCAACTTTACGAGCTTAAAAATATTATCTTGACTAGCTGTGAATGTTTATTCTAGTTTTTAAACAAGTAATAAACAACTAGTGTTCGTCTTTTTTACTGTTTAGTAAAGTAGTTTAATCTTGTTAAGTCACTGCAACGGTGGCAGGAAATTTTCTACCTCTGGCTGGACTAAAAGCTGACCCCAACATAGAGGCTAAAGTGTACGACCGTGGTAAGACTCTAATTAGTGCAAGTCTAGTTAATCTGTGGTGGCATTGTGCCATGTTTTAGTTGAGCTAATAATAACCCACCTGATCTCTTTCGAGGATGTCGCAAGTTGCTGCTAATTAAAAGCTGGCTAAGACGACAGCAGTGCTTTAAGAATTTAGTAATCATAATACAACGTCTGTCTCTAAAGGAGAAGTTATTAGGAAGGACAAATTTAATAAGGAACTTCTTTCCTTCCTTAAAGGAAGTCGTAAAAAGTGATATAACGTCAAGATGGTGAAAAGAAGCTTCTTGTTGTCTAATAACAAAGAATGCTGGGACCATGCACTACTTTCTGACGTTTTATAAGTGCCCATGTACTTAGGCCTATGTGAAATAAAATAGTTTTGATTCGATTCGGCCAAGCATTCTGCATGGGTCGTGTTTAAAGGCAACTCCTAGAAGTGGTCACTGAGAAGATCTTTGCTCAATGTAAAAAACTGACACTTATTTAAATATCTTGGTGTAAGTCCTTGAGTTACAAGTTTGTCTCTAAAACAAAAGTTGTTTTTGTAGAAGAAAAATCTTAATCATGAAATGAAGTCATAAAAACTGACAACGTCAAGAGGATGAACAGAAACGTCCCGTCGTCAAATGACAAAGAATGATTTTGCTAAGCTTTCTGCATGTGCTGTGTTGTTTTACGGCAGTTCTTTCCAGCGGTCACTTCAAAAAACTGACGCTTCTAAATATCGTATGATCAATTCTTAGTAAAGCCAAGTAGGTACATGTCTGGAAGACGCAAAAAAAATAACAACATCGAGATACGTGCAAATGCTTTGTATGAGTAGAATTCTAAGCAGCGTCATTATGACAAGATCTACAATCGTATCATTAACTACAAAGCGCGATCACGCCTTTTTTAGATCTTTTCTCCGAAACGGACAAACAAACCACTTTGCATGGTAATTACGTTTGGTAAAGCCTTTGCACTGTTTAGCTAAATAAACGTTTCTGAGTTTTCACCAAAGGCACGAAACAAAAATTATTCTTTGCATTACTGAAAGTAAAAACCTTCCAATAACAGAATTATTACCATTGCCATTGATTCTACATTTCCTATAATTCTATCTTCCTCAGGGATTCCATCGAAGGAAGTCATAATTCATTCCATATCCCAGTGATATAAACATATAGTTCATCTTTCCGTTTGCGATCAAAAATAACTGACGATGTTCTCAGTAACATAAACTCGATGGAGTATGTCTTCAGTAAGACGTCGAAAACTTACTACTGTGTGATGAAAGTATGACTATTTGTGGATCTTATTACTATCATAAAATTTGATTCGTCGTGTTACTGCATGGCGTTTTATATCTCAATAACGAAGTCGGAAAAATGAGTCCTTGATCGTATACACTCGAACCAACTGTATCCTATCCGGTCGGCTTGATGAAGTCTAGAATGCTACTACATTCTCTCTCAAATTCAAGATTTTGTTTTTCAATAGACACGTTAAGAGCTTCATGGACCATTTCTATAGCATTCCTGCATTTTTTCCCCAGTTCTCTACTAGTTCTAAAATTATTTAAAAAAATACAACCTGGATGGTTGTAAAAACACACAGTAGTAAGTAGAACAAGAAAAAAACCAAGTCACGGGCGACACTTGAAAGTGTGACAGAAGTCAGCAAACAAAAACATATAATCCAGCCGCTTAAAGCTTCGTATCGTTTCACACTCGATTTGTCGCGTGAAATGTGTGAAGCGCTGCAGTGCTCGAAGGTGCTATTGGCACGACTCCAATGGACTCTTAGCGCCAATTCTGACGAGTGGAGATATTATTTTTAGTGCGAAGTTCAATAACATCGTATTAATTAATGGGATGAGTCTGTCGAGATCTTCCTGTGTGACGTGAACCGGAATGACGTACATCCGTATTAACTGATAGTTTTAGAAAAGGTCCTTGATTAGTCATGGATTTTATTATTAGGAAGGATGTGTCCTGTACCTTATGTAGTCGTGTAAACAGTAATATTACTGCTAAAATTTTCAAAATTATCTCATACTTTGTTTATTTCTTAAAATACAGTGTCCATGAATTTTTTGGCGCCAGCTATTTTGTCAATCGTCAACATATTCATTCGTAAGAGTCATTAAGAATTATGCAACAAGTGTTTTCGTTTTGAAAATATTTACAAAACTGCTGCCAGACAGAGAAATGTTTATGTTTAAAAACTATGGAAGTAGCCATATTTCATGAAAATACATACGTGCTGCTACACTCGTTGACTGGTTGAATCTGCCAAAGTAGTTTTCGAAGGCGTAATTTACATAACATCAAATGAGAAACTGCCTGAATGACATATCAACGCAGAGCCGAAACTACAGGAACTAGAAACGTGAAATTTTGCTCAAAGCTTCCTTTTATGAATGACGTAGATGAGCATTGAGAGAGGATTTTCCAAAATTCATCCCATAAGGGAATGAAACAGGGCTCCAAAGTTTATATGGAGAAATTTTCACGTGGGCAAAGTTACTGGCAGAAAACTAGTGTTTCAAACTGTAAACGGATCTCCCGAAGTGATATTAGTACGAGGAACGGTGTGTCGTCGTCGATTAAAGCGAAGCACATCAACACACTGGCCCTAATGATGACATTTCAGTACTAAGTACTGCAGTAATGGAGACACCATAATATCGGAATGTCCGACAGAGTGTCCGGGTGCAATTACCGCGTCGTGCGAGTATTTGCTTTGACCAAAGATATTCACAGTATTGTTCGCGTACGTGATTTGTGCGTATAATGCCAATATGCATGGAGATTTAAAGGAACTTTGTAGACGGAATTAGTGCCAATAGATCCTATGTTTTGATTGACACTTAAATTGATGCAACAGTACGTTGATACGTAACTAAACTGTAATTTTAAGCATGACATATTTATGTTCCCAATGCTGTAAGCTACGATAGCAGTGACCTTTGAGGTACTAGTAGTTTGTAGTAATTTTATTTATTTAATTGGATCTCCAACAAAGGATACAAAGTAACCACATTAAAAATCACAAATAGTACGAGGAGTTCGTTAGCGGGTGCTCGTTCAGTTACAGGAGACTACAGCATGCACATGTAACTAGGTGAAGAAAATATTACACCTTTAAAAAAATTTAGTTAAAATACAATTTCATTTAAAATGTTTATTATTAATTGTTTTTTATTAATTATACAATTAGAGTGACATAAAAGACAATAAATAAAATGATAACTTATACAATAACATTTAGAAATTAGAATTAAAATGATACATTATAATATTAGAATTTATATGTTTGAATTAATAATTAATTAATAATAAGGAGGAAGGTTAGTAGTAGGTAACAATGAAAAAACTGAAAAGAGGGCAAAATAACTTTAATTTATGTTGGAAGTTGGTGTTTCTGGTTTGGTTTCTTCGTTATTTAACACCAACTTCCGAAATTAAAATAATTTTGTACTTTTTAGTGTTTTTATGTGAAAACTAGTAGTTTCAGTTCCTCGCAGCTAAACCTGTATGTGTGCTCGTCAATATGACCATATAGAAATCACTTATGAGTACTTATAAGAGTGCATCTCATAATAATTCCTATAACCCGAACCACTGCTATACCTACTTAAGCTATAATTACATATCATTTTCATAATTTGAAATAACAAACTTTTTTTCATACATGAAGAACATGAAATTTCACTGCAACCCCTATTTTTTTGAATACCTTTCTAATAGAAATGGTCACTTCAAATCTTTAATAATTGAAGACTTCCCTCAATCCCTCATGGATCCAATCAGGTAATATGTAAATACAAATTTAAAAAAAAACACAGTAACATCAATGAAGAAATTTTGAGGTAACAAACATAAGATAACCGAATTGAGTTACTCATCCTCTTCGGTCGGTCTTCGGTTCAGTTCTTGTCGGTTAAAAATAGGTTACTTTAAAAACAGTATTCAAGTATATATTACGGATTCCTTGAGCCTGATAGTAAGATGGATGGCTCCCTCTCACATTTTCGCAGCATCCACTAAAGTAGTGGTCTCCCACGGGACTGTGTTCACCACAAGTAGGTCAAGGCATGCACGGGAAAATTACAGATATGTGGGTATGAGACCACTGGTTTTACCCTACCATGTGCTCGGAGAGACATATCAAGGTAAATTTTGAAAATTAAATTGTCCTTTTTGGGCATATAACTTTCTAAACTGTATCTTGGTGTGTTCCAGAATGATCCTGTTCATTTTATTTACTTTTTTAAATTCACATCTAACAGCAAACAACTTTTTGAATTGTTTTCAGGTCTGTATCAATTTTCACCTCTAACTGATTGTGTGACCAATGTATTGAAAATCTTAAATAAGGTTAAATGACCATGCACCACCATCAAACAACCCCAAAAAATAAATACTAAAGTTTGTTTAGGATCTACTAGACTTCGCCTATAAGGGATATATGAATGCAAATTTTTATTTGAAAAATTACTTACATTACTTTTAGCTTTACAAAAAAAAAAAAAAAATATCTTCATCGACAACGTAAAAATCACAATACTTCAAAGCTACTTTAAATAAGAAAGAATAGTCCGATATCATGAACTTTGACGTTAAAGTACATCACTCACTCTTGGCGATCCAGACAAATATATTTGTTATTATAATTTTTTATATCTCGTTTGCTTTTCTTCCAATTGTAATATGGTTGCACTGTTTGTGTTCTCTATTTTTGTATACTTAATAAACTGGTTTGGTTACACAAATTTTTTTTCATGCATATTCCTTATTAATAAAACTTCGAAAATTGAATATAAAACTAATTATATGTAATCGTTTAGCCACGAAACTCTGAAAGTTTTTGACATAAACATCGATTGTAACCGTCGAAATGGTAGAGATATTCCTTGAGACCTTCACGAACGAACGTTGAAACAAAATGTCAGCAGCTCACCTTTCATGTCTATTAACCCGATTCTGGCTAGTTCTCATCGCATTTAATTGTTGAGGAGTTTAGTTCTGTTCACCTTTAAGTGAATGTTAGGACTTTGAAGGTTGGGAAACCATTATATACGAAAGTGCAAAATGAAACAAGTTTCTTAGTCCATTTAAATGATGTAACGGTTATTATCAGAACCGAATTCGAAACCGGTGTTTTTAAATTTGGTTTGTCTGAATTGGTACCAAAATCGTAGATGGAGGAAGTAGATGTGTCAAATAAAACAGTACTAAAACTGATGAAAAACTCAGAAAAACTAATTCGTAACATTCCAAATACGAAACAAAACAACAAGTGACAGAGTAATCGACAGAAGGCAGGGGGAGGGAGGCTCCCCGCGCGACACGTATAAAATTTGTACCTCTGAATAAAATTTATCGGAATCCTAGGTGCAGAATCAATCGGAAGTTCCGAACTTCGGAATCGTACCTCCGTAATATTTCTGGTCGGTGGAAGATAGGATTGCAGCATGAGCAACATCGACGTATTATAGAACAATATATTTAAATCATTTGACGATAGGAAAGCCTACTTTGGTTGTTTACTTAGCTCTGCTTGTTAACTGTGCTTATTTGCAACTGATCTAGTTTTTCAAATATAAAATTTTCAATCAAATGACTTCTCGCGATCTTGATAGAGTGAGGGGGAGCGTATTTTTACTGACTAAAATCCATAGTTGCCCTACGAGAGCCACGGTCTTTCTCTCGACTACTTACTTCGAACAGTCCACTGCTCTAGCAGGGGTGATTGGACTATGAAAACGTAATCATTCTCTTGTCTACCCAAATTCAATTCACAAATTGCTCCGTCAAATATGCTAACACTAACATAATCCAATAGATCCCGCTTACGACATCAAGGAGTCCCTTTAGGAATGTTAGTTTAGGCCCAAAAGCCGATATCATCGTCTTGTTCAAGTTTGCTCGGATTAAAACATACTGTTTGAGCCTTCTATCGTTTGTTTTCGTTTAGAGATAGGAACGTGTTTCTAGTGACATCACGTAGTAATAGATTGGAGTAGTTCTTACTTATAATTGAGAAAAGTGTAAGTAATAAACGTAATTATAGAAGAAAAACTAGTCGCTCATGGTCTTTTATGCTGTGGAACAACAAGGAAAAATACCTTATATAAACTTTTTATGTTGTAGGTAAACTTTCTGTTTTGCAGTTATGGCGATACCATAACTGCAAAACAGAAAGTTTCGTCAGTACCGACCCTATCAATTTCTCACCCCATAATTTTACCTAAATAACTATGCCGTGACGCAAACAGCTGACAATTCCCCATAAGAACCCATCAGCTTTGATGTTATGGGACAGTAATAAACACTAAATGAGTTTTACGACTAAATGCCCCATAAACGACAAATACTGACGATTGGAAATGCTGTGAAACGCTAAACTCACTAAAGAATCATTTTGAAAGGGGTAAAAACTGCTGGTATAAACCCGATAGGGACGTTTCGACCATCGTAAAACGTTTGTCGTTTAAGTGCTAAGGAATTAGTGTTAAAATTTATCCCAAGGTTTAACTACCCGTTTTATTTTGATTGAAATTTTTGGGACGTTATAATAAATGTGTTTTGAATTAATTTAAATGCGGCTTGGAGGTACGTGACTTTTTAGGGTTAGTTGCTTTTAGGAATGCAAGTTCGCTTCTAAGAAACCAGTAATGGCCTTACCAGCAATATCGAGTTTCGATTCAAATACAAGTCATGAGAATGCTGTGATTTTTAAAGGTTGCACGTATACAAGCAGGAAGTTACCAAATGAGAAATGGATTCGCACGCACTGTTCCAATTTATACAACAGTAGCTTCAAATTTAAATTGTAATTAATTTTATAAATATCTTGATCACAGTGTAAAATCTAATCTCACTAAATATTGACATCAATCACCTTTGACAAGATCACCAACAGAACTTCCCTCGCTCTATGTTTACCAGATCGATCGTCTAAAATGTTTGTTTTGGGGGAAATGGCCAAAATTGATCGATGACTTTAGAAACTTTTGCAAGTCTTTAACGGAGTTTCAGAGATCCGTTAAATAATGAAATATGGATGTTTCGTTCAGTTCTTAATACAAGGATTTTGTACGTGAGTGGCTTAGATGGATGTTCATAAAAATGTGTTTTGTTCATAAATCATTTTGCTTTTATGGCCGTTCAAGAAACTCGTAATTGTTGTGCATGAGTTACTTGATTAATGGGACAAGTATTAAAGTTGTTATAATTATAGATAAGAGTGTTAGATAATAGAAATAGGTTGTTAAACTGTCACAAATTCAATATCTAAATTAATATGTTGTATAGTTATTGGTTTGATGTCATGTCTTAAATCAGCTTTAGTGGCAGCATGTGCGTCTAGTCGACAGCTGTTGGTAATATCTTTGATATTTTATTGGTGTGCTTACCTATTGCAATTAAACTTAAAGGTCTGTTCATGTCTTGAAGCGAGGTTTTGTAGGTAATATAATACGTTGTCTTAAACTCACGACATCGATATTTGTTAGCCGTCAGATCCTTTATTAGAGGTCCTCAATAAACAAATAAATAGTAAGTTCACAGATAGCCATTAGTTTATAGCAGATCCTAAAAGCAATTAAACAAAAAGCTTGCACATGAAAGCACTTGTGATCACATCCATATACACTATTATATTATAAAATCCGTAAATTACCATGTTCAGGTATAAGAATCAGTTGACACATACAATTAAGCCGCTGCATCGCCACAAAACAAACTCTTGAGCGCTGGATATTGTGCAACCGGCACGTGGTACTTGCTCGAGCGTGAGATGAGGGGGAGCTTCGCACGCAAATTGCTCCGGGAAAGCGCGCGTGCGCCGGTGACGTCATCGCACAATGCGTGAGCCGCTGAGATAATATCGGTTTGTTATAGAAATTGTTTGAAAGGCTTCAGTAATTATGGTGATAAAATACGCTATGTATTGTAAACGTAGTTTGTTAAGCCGCTACGTTGGAAAGTCGTTACTGAAACTAAACCCTATTCGCGTTAAGGTTAGACATATAAAGAAACCTTTTCTACTGTTTGTTTAACCGATTTTTTATTTGGTAATTCTATTTGGTAAGCATAAAGGTGACATTAAGAGCAAAAAAGTGGTAACAGTATCTACTATCTACTGCAGCCACCATTTTTCATACCATCAACATACTTATCAGCCTTTTTAATGTTCCTACTCCTGGGACTCAGGCCTCCTCTCCTCCTTCTGCGAAGCAGTAATGCTTGCAAAGGAGGAGGCCGACCGCATCAGGCAACGGCGCCCTCGCCGCCGTCGCCGGGATTCCGATCCCGATTTCCGGCCACCGTAGACGCAAGACGTCAACGGCGCGCACTGTTCCCGCGCGCCTCAAGGAGTTGTCAGCAGCAGGAGGGGCCCAGCTGGGTCGAAGCCTACTGGGGACAGGGTTGTCCGAAAGGGAGCTCGTGCCCCGGTATGAAGGCTAGAAGGAACGGCGCGGGGTTTTTAGTCAGTAAGAGTCTGACACTATCTCCCGCTGCACCCAAGAGCGGGTTTTGTCAAAGATGATTTTCCCCGTCGACAAAAAAAAAAGGCCTTCTCTCTAGGAGAGGGAATGGACCGTAATCCACCACGCGGGCCCAGTACGGGTTGCTGGATACAACAACAACATACTTATTATATTTTATAACTTAGTGATAAAGTAGCAGTTTTAAAATCGGTCCAGTAATCGTCGAGTTTATTATACATAAATACAAATCTTTGTTCTTTATTTTACTGTAGACATTATTGTCAACAACTATTCTCGAATATCTTATGTTTAAATCCAGTTCAGTTTTTTGGAAACCAAAAAAGATAAATCCATATTGAACAGATAAAAACAAATATTCAAGAAAACTGCAAATTGAAGTAAATTGACACCTCAAATGTGAGAGCAGAGACGGCGTGGCTGCCAGTCTTCATTTACAATCTAAAAGCGATCTGTTGTTAAGATATTACGCGCTTATTGACAGGGTCAATAAACGATAATAGCTTTAAAATATCAGCTATAAAATGAGGTGCGAATATCACGACCTGCCTCAATGTCATGCATTAGCATATAAAGTGTGGCTTGACTTGGACTGTAGAGGTCACTTTTGTTTGGACATAGGTATTTTTGAAGTTAAAGTAGACATCTAATTGCAATTACATAATATCTATAAATATTGTAACATCAACCATTTTTTTAAAAGAGTAACGACCAATTTGGAACCGTGCACTAGCTTCTGACGTTTTATAAGTGCCCATGTAAGCCTATGTGAAATAAAATATATTGACTTTAAAAATATGGCGCATAAAATATAACTTATGTCATTCAGGAATAAAGCAGTTGTCTATCGAAGGAAAAAAATTAGCGATCGAGCTAGTACTTTCAGAGGTTATCTGCTACAAACAAAAAAAAAACTATTATTAAATATTATAAGTGTAGATTTATTGATAAGTTTGTACGCGGGAAGGTAATATCAAATACTGCTATAGGTTATCTGCTACCCCTTGGAGCAATAAAAAATCAAACTTCTAAGTCAACACAATTACACAATATAAAGACCATCATTTATATTCCGTTTATGGCGCATATTTTGACGCTCGCAAAGAAATTAAAACTTTTAGGGTATTTCCATTTGACCTAGAATCCTGTAATTTGATATGAAGTAAAGAATCACAAAACAAATTAAGGAAAAGGTCTGAAAACTGTTAATTTGGTTACAACACGCCATAACAGGTCAGGAAAAGTATTTGAACTAAAAAGTGGCCTGACAAAATATAACTCGAAAATATGTACTGGAAAAGAAGACAATTGTTTTTTATATATTATATAAGCTAATGCTTAAATGCGATTCTGTTTGATGGTAAGCAGTGATGCAATCGTTGATTGCGAAGCGCACTAGTTTATTACTCCTATTCACTCTAAGAAGCATTAGGTGCCTTAAAGACACCTAAATTATAATCGAACGGGAAGATCGCAGCAGGCAATCCAGTCATTCGATGTTCGCGGTATAAACGACGAGGCGAAACTCCGCGAAACGCTTATTCCGGGCCGTAGTTTAGTAGTAGTGTTAAGAATCTAAGTGTCCACTTAACACTTACCGTACTTCGGGTTGTCCATTGGTAGAAAGGCGATGGCGGAATCAAGTCATGTAATTCCCGCGCACACTCTCCGAAATGCCCCCAGACATTCAAATTCTGAATTGCATCTGAAAAAAATACCTGGCATGTAGCTATGCAGATTGTATAAGTGCTTTAAGCTTGGGCACATTGGCTAATCCAACGGCCAACACAATTTAAGAATGTTTTGGCAACGTGCAAGTAAACAAGCTTATTTTTATGATGAGCTCATAAAAATTAAATGTAAGAATTTATCACAACTTTGACAATATTGTGGCCGAAGAATGGAGTAAAAAAATGATTGCCTCCTTGCTGTCTTCACGTTTTAAAGGTTCTTTCAGGTTTATTAATTATAACAGACGTTTTTTGTTCTTTTCTCTAGTTAGTTAGTTAGGCCTCCCTCTCCCTTTTCCTCACACGTCTGTTTTTGGCCATTGCAGGCCTGTCCCTCCGGTAGTCAGCTTAGGTATAGGCTTGTTCATCCAGCTCATCTCTCCACCTTCGCCTTGGTCTGCCGCGATGTCGCCTTGTGTCAGACATGCGGCAAATATGTCCGGTCCAATCCCACTTTAGAGTGGCAGCTTTTCTTTTCTAAAATTAAACATTTATTCATTCTTCTTTTCACTATATTACTACAATTAGTAATATAGAAATTTTTTCTTGTGTCACACAATCGTAGGTACAAGTTAAAAATAGGTCTGTAAGTATGGAAACAGAAAATTAAAATCTGTGCGAGACCAAAAAACGCCTAACTCAACATATGCTGCGATATTTAAAACGATAAATAACACACGCTGGTATTCTGTTAGGGTCCACAATATTATATCTCGCAATATCAATATATTACTAATGTATTCTACAATAACGACAAAACTAGCCTTCGGTATCCATCTATTCTCCCCAAACAAATAGTAGTCTAGATCCGAACCCATGTCAAAATACTTTATGCCTAGAACTTATAGGTATAATTCTAGGTAATCAAAAGAACCTTTACACCACCACGAGTTGTTATGGCAACATTCGAGGGAGGCCTATGTCCAATAGTAGACGTCTATTGGCTGAAATGATTGTAATGACGATATTATTTCCATAATTTTTCTAGATCACATCATCAACATCCTTTTTTTGTCAATATCTAGATATGTAAGTAACTAGACTTATAAGTAGGTTTAGCAAATAGAACTCCATCATACCCCTCAAACTTCTCAACACTTTCCGCGCCCCATCCGACCAGCCCCGAACACTTCCGAAGTCGCTTAGCATTCACTTCGCGTCCGGATAAAATATATGAACGTCGGATCAGATACGATTGGAAGCGAATAAAGAGGTTTTAATTTATGGACTGGTGCGTGGTACGAATGTTTTGTTTATGTTCGAGTGCTCTTGAGTGCGAAGAGACCGTTTTATTGAGTTTGCACTTGATGAACTGGTATTGGACTTGAATTTTATCAAGGAAGATTAAAATGATTGTGAGTTTACGATTGCGGGGCTATTATTATTTGTGAAGTAGTTTTGCTGGAGGTACTTCTATAGAATATTCCATCATCAGGATTGAGTTTCTTCTTAGTACCTGTTCCTGAAAGTCATTTCTGCTCTCAGTCTCCTTTGCATCATCATCATTGCCCTCATTTCAGCCGAAAGACTTCCTCTTTTGGACACAGGCCTCCCACAAATGTTGCCACAACAACCGGTGCTTTGCGTCTCGCTTCCATCGGTTTCCCGCGACCCTCAACAGGTCTTCTGTTAACCTTGTGAAAGGCCTTCTAATTCCGTCTTCAGGTATGCGGTCACCTCTGCAGAACCTTTCGCCCCATCAGCTATTCTACGATCAATGAGCCTTGCCTACAGCCACTTAAGTTGTATTTTTGATTAAGATTAACTATTACCCTTGAAGTCGACACAACACCATTTTCTTTTTCATTCTCTCCTGTAAATCATTACGCTATTATTTACTTGTAGGTGTAAAGCATTTACAAATATTAACCTTTATACGGAATATAAATACACACACACTCACACACAGAGAACATATGGTCGTGATGGTTATGATCATAAGAATAAATGTCGCTTCACACGTCTGTCTGTTGATCTGCTAACTCCTTTTCAAACATGCAACGGATTTTGATGCGGTTTTCACTAATAGATAGAACAATCAACGAAGACGGTATAGTTTGGACCCGTGCGTAAAGCCGGGGCGAGACAATAGTAATACATCCTGCTTCTTTTTTTTTAGATTCGATGGTAAACTCGTTAAACTGTTGGGGCCCTTTATGGTATAACAGGCATACTTACAATCCCCAGTTGGTAATGTGCCCCACTTGCAAAATTATGACATGTATCCAAAATTTGGTGCTTATTTGAGCCGATCTGATTAGTTTAGTATCACGGCGATGTAAACTATACAATGCAGATTTAACTTGCGTTGTATAGTTTATGTAATTTAAAATGCGTGTCTTAGTTTGGCAAGTGGGGCACGTGGGGCACGTTACCGACTGGGGCACATGTGGCTGGTTTACCCTAGGTGTTTCGGTAACTGCAGCACTCATTACATCTTCCTAAGTGCAGACTTAAGCAATTGGGGACTCCTAACTTTTTTTTTGAAATGGGAATTTGTCCAATGATTGCTCCCTGTCTGGGTGGAGCGTGAGAGCGTGTCAGACTTTAACTGACTAAAACCACACCTGTGTCATTCAATGTCCTTTGCGTTCTAGGACTGCAGGTTTACTTTTCAGAAATTACTCACACTGCTTACCAGCAGGTGCGATCGCAGTCAAGCACTAATTTATATCAATTAAAAAAAAACCTCCACGGGGAGTCTGTAACGTATGGCTCGTAACTATTAATAAATTATATCAATACGAAGAATAATAAGGAATTCTAGTTATTTAATAATAATTGGCATTAGCGCGGGTATATTCAGGAATTTTTATAATTTAGTTCTGTACTAGTAGTACTACTCGTACAAAATCAATTAATTAATCATGATTTAACTACTCATCATTATCATCAACTTTTTTACGAGTAATGTTCTCACTGCTGGGACTCAGGCCTCCTCTATGGGAGAGGGAATGGGCCGTAATCCACCACACGGGCCCAGTGCGCGTTGGTGAATGTCACATGTCAACGAATTTTTGGTTCTGGGAGATGCCGGTTTCCTCACGATGTTATCTTGATTAACTACTCATAGACTCTTTATTTATAATTTGTGTTCGTAAAACTTTACCAATAAACCAATATAAAATTGAGTAAATAATTTGGCAAATATTGGTTCAGTTAACTATAGGCATTTATTAATTATTTGAATTCCATTTGTTTCGCCATGTGAAATAGGTTTACACTGCGGTTAGTTATTGGTTTACACTGAAAATGATGATATTTGTGAAATGCAAACTAAAATACAATCATAGTGGTTATTAAAACCTTTTATGTAAATATATATTTAATCAGTAAATGCCTATAATTCCTCATCATCTTCCTGCCCTTGTCCCGTGTTATTTCTGGTCGATGTAACGTACGAACGCAAACGTTTTATTTTCTTCCATTCTGTCCTATCTTTTTTCTCCTATTTTTTTTAGGTGGGAAAATCATCTAATGACATCCGCCGCTCTTGGGCGGAGCGGGGCATAGTGTCAGACTTTTACTGACTAAAAACCTAATCCTGTTTCTGCTTTGCCGTTTTGCCAGGGCCCCGGGGATCTCTTTCACAACACCCATGGCCCCAGTAGGCTTCAACCTTACTGGACCTCTACGGTTGCTGAAAACTTCTTGAGGCACGCGTGGGAAACCATGCGCCGTCGACGACCTGAACTCCAAACCATCCTAACTATCTGAACCAAATTCAACCAGTTCTATTTTCTTTTATCCAGATTTCTTGCAAGTTCCTTGGCAGATGCAGTTATGGTCAATGGTAACTCGGCCAGGTGCATATATATCATCAACACTGCTCTCAAAACGGCGGAGAAAAACATCGTGAGGAAACCGGCATGTTTTAGAACCAAAATTTTGAAGACATGTGACATCCACCAACCCGCACTAGGCCCGCATAGTAGATTATTCTATTCCCTCTCCTAGAGAGGATGCTTATACTATTGGTAGATACGTTAATGTATCAGTGTAGTGTTGTGGAAAAATATTTCACACTTAAAAGTAGGAAAGTATAGTTGTAAAATCTGTATTCACGGTTCCAAAAATGTACACCGAAACTAAAAGCAATTTTGCACCTTTCATTGCTTTCTCTGTCTAATGGTAAGGTAAACGTCAATGCCAAGTCAACCACTCCCTACTTTTTCCACTCATTTTCACAACCTGACATTCGTATCAGTTCCATATTGCCTGTAACTTATATAAATAAATGAAGAGAATACGGATATACTCCGTAAGTGAGGGGACGGCCAAGTGTGAACTTTTTAATTCACGCCAGGACAAGTGTGGCGGTTTGACAGTTAAGCTTTTTATATTTTTTTCTTTTCAACGACAAAGCAAAAGTTTAGCGGACATGATAATGGTTTAACAATAAAGTGAGTGGCGCATAAAAAATATTTTTGACGCTTTTAAAAAGTATGAAGGTTACCATTTGTTTTGGCCTTTCGCTTCCGGGAAACCATTCGGGTGGGCGACGTAAAAGCTGATGGTTATTTTTCTTTTTAGTGTTCTGTAAAAACGGGATTCTTTTGCTGTCACTCCACTGTCTGTATGTGTGTCACCATGCTGTATCTCATGAACAGTGATAAGTAGTGACAGTTGAAATTTTCACAGATGATGTATTTCTGTTAGCACTATAGCAACAAATAAAACAGAATAAAATAAGTATTAGAGTGGGATTCCCATACAACAAACGTGATTTTTGCCTTTTGTGTACGAAACCCTTCGTGCGCGAATCCCATTTGCACTTGGCAGGTTTTTTTGTTAAACTTAACTAAAGCTTGAAAACCTCTTTTAAGGTGGCGCATCACGACTCACATTTTCACTGTTTTTCATACAACCGCTCATGACTGATTATAACGTTAATACACACTTTTCATTAGATATTTTGGAAACACAGTATCTTGTGGATATTATCTAGGTTTCTAAAGAAACCAATTTCTAAATTTGTGTAAAACTAATCCAGTAAAAACCTCTGAAAATGTCCTATTTTGTATGAACTTTGACACTTCATAATTTGCCTAAAAATTAAAAAAAGTAATCCTCTAGAGACCTTGCAAATTTTTATTAACATTCTAAATGATGACAACTTTTTCCAAAAAGTTTTAAGGGTTTAAAAAAAAACAGCTATTTCCTGGAGCAAATTTTGTGAAATTTTCGAGTAAATCTCGGAATTACCGAATACTAACAGAGTTTCCAGGCGTTATCTCTCTTTTTTTGCGTTGCCTTTTCGTCAAACATCGTGTTGGATTGCATTAAATGAAGTAACAAGCTTTTAAAACATTTTCGATGTTTACGATAAGCGAGTGGAGAAGGACCCTCTTAAGCTGAATATTCCAATTAATTTAATTTCTCATTTCAAATTATACTTTTCTAATAATAGTAGTTTTAACATTATCACCTACTTAATTATAAGCTCACATAAAAATAAATTTAATTAGCCATAAAAATTACAGACTGAAACTGGCAATCTCGTATAATTATAAAAGCTGGCGTTAAAATAATTTTATAGCCTTTATGTAAAGGTTAATAAATACCGGTTTACATGAGGTCTGTCCTGTGTTCCAGCAAGCGGTTAGTTGATAATTACCATAATGTAACACGTAATCTGGTAAACCTTAATTATGGTGATAGGTTAAATATTGTTCCGTTAAATTAACTGTTTAGTGTAACCTGTCCTGTGTGTTTAAGTTATCTGTGATGTAATTATACATAGTTGTTGGTAATTGTGTTGGATACTCCAAGTTAGGGATGTTATGTTATAATAATTAGATATTAATAGCTTGGCAACGTCTTAGGACTATGTTACTAACATCATAGACAACAACTTTTGTTCTATGACTTTTTACAAAACATTATTCATTTACCAAAAACAAACCTTCAAGATTTCTTTACTTTGTCTAACACATTTCAACTCTGTACTATTTTGCTATACCTACCTACGGCTGTATGATGTAACGTAAGCTTAACAAGCCTTTCGACACCCGATCCCCACTTCCTTCCGCTATTGTACTATCGCTTGCTTCGCATAGACTTTGTAATATTTAGAACGTTCAATTTAAATATTTTTATTTTTGTATGAAAATCTGAAGAACTAAAATGTGATAAATTTTTAAAACTCGTAGAACAAAAGTTGTTGTTTATGGTGGTAGTAACGTAATCCTGAGAGATTGCCAGTGTTTTACAAATAACCCTGAATAAAAGGGAACTATGAGGATACAGATGGCCGTTGGGGCCGAAAGGTTCTGGAGTGGCGACTGCGTACCGGAAGACGCAGCGTTGGAAGGTGGACTGGTGAAGTTGGCAGGAAATCGAAGGATGCGAGACGCACAGGAATGTTCGTTGTGGTGACGCTTGGGGGAGGCTATGTCCAACAGTGGACGTGTATAGGCTGAAATGATGAGTAAAACTATGAACAAAGAAGGAGTGGTTCACACTAAACTTTGCCAAACAACAAAGCTAATTAAAAATCGACATGATTACAATAACACATTCCACGACATGTAGCCCTTGAATGCAGCACGGATCGATGAAGGCACGCTGGCCGCATACATATGAAATGTAATCAGTTTTAGAATTTCTGATCGGATTCCGATAGCCCGAAATATCATTGAATTGTATGTCCTCTCTCTGTAATGCTTTTTGCTAAGGAACAATGTGGGTTTAAGTCAGTCAGAAGTCTGAGATTCCTTCTCACTTCATCGCACCGAAGTCATTTGATAATTTTCTACGTAAAGTAAAATTTTACTAAAGGTTTTTATGACGTGGAATCCAATGAGGATCCAATGAAATCGTGGGATCAAATGAAAGTAGCATATAATATTCACTGTAGGCACAGTGAATATGATATGCCATGTAGTAGGCCAATTAGAAGGCTATAATGAACCTACTCCGCGAAAAAGCCTCACCACAGTTTTGTCTGCAAAAGGCCAAACACAACTGAAACGTGGGTGACCCTACTGTAGGCCACTTTACACTTCTTCCAAACCATGAGGGAATACAGACAAGGTGTTAATAATGTTAAATCTCGCAAAAATAAAAGATACGACAGTGGGAAATCATGTGAAAACTCCTCCCGCAAATATCAATTTGTGGACAAATAACCCACCTGTGTTCCTTCAGTTACCCTTGTGGTCCAGGACCATGCCTGGCAATTAATCCTTTCGAGCCATCTCGCAAACTTTGGCAGACATCGACCCTAGTCGTCAATCTTGTTTACATTTCTTGGAGGCGCGTAGTCGACCCTGGTCTTATCCTCATCAGATATATCCAAAAAACCTAAATGTGACTTCGTCTCTTGCACCACTACTTACATTTCAATAGTACCTGCTCCTGTTCAATACTGTAATTACTGATAAAAGCTTCAATTATGGTCAGTATTTCCATTTCCTTTGATGGGCTTTCTGTAATTCGGATCACTCCAACCATTTCAATTTCATTCCAGTCCTTTACCAGCTTACGTTAAATTACCTTTCCTGACACAGGAAAATAGCACGTGTGTGTAATTTAATTCACCTGGCTTTTACGTGGATTTTAATTTTGCGTATAAAAGCTTTTTTCAGCAGAACTGAGTGATGTGAGTGATGGACGGCAGACTGACAGGGCCGTCTTAAAGCAATTTTCAAACTTGTATTGTTTATTTCTGTTCCTAAATCCAGCAGCAAATTAACAACATCAAAGGCTTACCTTTCAAACGCCAACGTTTTCGCGTGATCCGTATCAAGTTGAGCGCTGTTTGGAACACGTTTAAAAAGGTCTCTCGACATCAGTTTCACCTCTGCTGCCATCAAAACTGCCTAAATTCGTACCTTTCGTACCTTAATTAACAATGGCGGCCATTCACAGTAAACTTCACAAAGGTACGGAGACAAAAGCGTTTGACAATAATCCTATCAAAGGGCAAGGGAACAATACGCTGACCTATTCTGGACAGTCTTGGCAGTTCATCTGATGCTATTGTCCCGTTTTTGTGAGCAAATTATTTGAAATAACTTATTGTTTTGTTAGTGGTACAGAAAGCGGTGAAATTTGTTGTTGTATTTTGGAATGTTTGAGAGAAAAATAAGCGAGTTGGTTTCTGAAATTAAACTTAAATAGAAGTTCTATTTAGAAATTAATAGAAATACACAGAGATGAAAACTAAAATAAAGCATCACAAATAGTTTAAGTAACCATAAAGGGCCATTTTATTCTTTTTTTACATACTAATAGGTATCCGAAAAAAGGTACCGTTGCGCGCAATTTTTTCATGAAACGACAGCATCGCAAATTAATTTTAAAACCGTTTCGTTGTAGATTTGATTATGGCTGGAAACATATTACCATTCTTAAAAATAAAAATAAAGGCCACCGATCACTTTTCCCCGACGACAGCAAAAAAGGGGTCCTGAATTTCAACCGCGAACTTTCAAGCCTCTTTGTCAGCATATAAAGTTACCGCATATTTGTGACAAATTAAATTTTACGGAAAATACGACGTGAAACTGACGCAGACGGGGAAGGTAATAAAATATCTTAAAATGATACAAAATGGTAACGATGCGATGTTAAAGAGGAACCCGTGGCTCTGGCTACAATTTTACTCGCCCACGAGTTTTGTCTGAACCAGCTATTAGTTTATCGTGCTTATTCTTTTTGTGAATAAAATGAGGTTTTCTGTGCCGGCGACATTCTGAAAATTGTTGTTTCGCAGCTGCCTGTCATCGTATGCAAAATGTGTATTGTTGAAAAGCGGGTTTTAAATTATTTTGAAAAACAAAACTTAATATGCCTGAAGTGGGCACACACTTGGGCATATATAATATATTAAGCTTAGTAGTACTTCGAATGTTAGAGCAATTTTCTCATTCTGCCAAGTAACTAATGGAAATATAATATCAAACATTGCATTCAGTATTTCAACTTATGTGTCATTGCTTAATCGTACCACAGGACATGATAGATTAGTGCATTCCAAGGTAGTTTAAATGTACTCAGAGATGCATCAGTAACAGTCTCAGGGATTTATATGTATCTCTAACTGCCAGCCTCGGCAGAAGGGATCTATGGCTTCACTTTGTTTTATGTGCAACGTCCATCAGGGTTTTATGAGCAATACAACCATCCATGACAGTTTCATCGCTCTGAGAGGCACAGATTTTCCTGAATACTTCATACTTTATGAAGCTTATTTTCGGAATATGGTATTAAAAGCCAGCTCGCTTTTAGGTAAGAGCCAGACCTAGGTAGTCTAAAACGAAATCTAACCATCCTTACAAGACTTTACTTTGAGCTAAACAAATTCGGAGACACGTTGAATTTTCTACAGCATTCTGAAGGCATGTAAAAATCATGGAGGTACCCATCTAGAGAAGAAAATAAATAAAATAGACGTTACGATGCAAAAGTCGCGGTACGCCAGTGCGGTCCAATCCAATTTGCGGCGGATTCGACCAGATATCACCGGTTTGCACCGAAATGTATCGAAGCAGAAATGGCTCATACTATTCCCGATTTTTTTTCCAGCAAATGTCAAGCCTTTCCGTAGATTCAAGAAATAAAGTCAAGCATAAAATAATAAAAGATATCTCATTTCTCTGAAATAGAAGAGTAACTTGAGAAGAACCTCGTATCTTTTATTTTTGTTAAGTTATAAAGAATTCATTTCTTTCAAAAAGACTGGCTAGACTAAGAATAACTTAAACTTCAAATCAAATTCTAGCCTCATATTTTTGGAGCACTACCCTGAATCTACCAATCTAGAAAATGAGTGTCTATCCTGGCGTGTTTGTACAAAATTCAATAAAACTATCTCTGACCACGAAAAGTAGAAAGTAAAGGACAGTACACAATACGGCGCATGACGAAACAAAGTTTACGGCTGTCGTAGATAATTCAGGAACCCGGCTCATAAGGTTTAGTGTCACGGGACGGTTTATTGGCGTGCTGAAGCAATATGGGTTTCCATTACTGTAATAGATACTGTGGTATAAGTTATAACGTACCAGTATATTTTTATAAAGGTGATGAGGTTTTAGTATGGTTTGAGCACCTACACGTGTCGGTTTTCCCTACTTATAATTTAGTATTAGTGTAATGATAATCCTCCCGACCAAATTTCTATTACGGTGGCTAATCTTAACAGAGATCAGCCAATAGCCAGGAGTTATTAGTGCACAAGTGTGTGTAGTCTCTGTTCCTTTACTCTCACATTCCGACCGGAGAGAGATCAGGCGTAGGATGAACGCCTTGACGTGATTTCCGAAGCTCAGGGATGTCATACCACCAACTTTCAAAGTGGGAGCAGCTAAAGAGCAATTCTTAAAATCTAATAGCACTTTATGACTGACCCGAAATTGAAGACCCGGCCAAACGGACGCGACAAGGCAGCTGTATCATATTGTATGTGGAAATCTGCGAGCATTAGATGAATAATTTGTTGGCAATCCCCAGAACGCTCGAAATTCTCGTTAATAATCAAATACTTATTAAAAGTTGTCTGATTAAAAATGTTTTCTTAATCCTTTCATTGCCAAACCAAACAAACTGTTTTATAATGAGTTTTCTTTTTGATAAGTTTTTGTTGATGTTAGCTTTAAATGTATTTTGTATTTTCAAGTTTTTGAAGACCAATATTTTCTTTGTTTCAGGTAAAGCAGTTTCAATTAAAAAAATAAAGGATCAGATCAGCATAACGGTAAATAATGCGAAGATAAAAACAAACAATCAACTGAATAATAACTGAAGGCAAACCATTTATGAAACAAACTCGCCCCACTCAGAACTTTTACGAAAAGTTTTCTTCTTTTTTACCGAATACGACACGAACGCTATTTGATTTATTACAGGCATTCAATTACTTCTGATAGTTACTTACAAACTTAACTTAATGTAGAAACTGTTGATGTAAAACACTGCATTGATTACTTTGAATCAGGAAGGTCGCAAACTAATTAATGTTAAGAGGGTTAAGAAGAGTTCCATCGTAATGCGACAAGCCCGCAATGTGCCTTTAGCCTTACCTACAATGTGTCCATGAGTGAAATTGTGGTCTGCCATCAAACGGGTAACGCTTTGTCTGCGAACGTAGTTACTCGATTTAGGAGCTAATGATTGGGATTCGGCGGCTGTTGTATCGCATTTCTGTTTTGTGAACAAACAATTTTGGTAATTTGAATTTCGTTAATTGCCTAAACAACATGTGTCGTATTAATTTGGTTGAGTTTTGCTGAATTCAATTAGCTCTTAGTGCTAAGAGGAAATGAATATTCAAAGATCTGATTTTTCTGCTCACAGTCGACATCGAACAAATGAAGACATATTATAAACACTCACCACACATATTATTGATATACTGTGTCATATTAACATTCATGATAAAACACCACATTAAAACTTCCAACTTTTGAAATGATATAAACTGTCAAAGACCGAAACCAATACACAATACACTGAAACTTACTCGTTCAATTAATGAACTGAATGCTCCCTCTACTCTCAGACAGTTCTAATCGAAACGACTACATCTTCAGAGATATATAAAATAGGAAGTATAGGAACAATAATAACCCTCTTGCAGATCGTTTTAAAAACAAACATTCTAGCCAGCTAGGAGTTTTCGACAGGAACAAATGAAGTGCGAGTTCCAACTGAAGGCAGACATTGAAACATAAGTCGTGTACCAGACGAGAATAATTGTGTGCAAAACGAAGATTTATCACTGTTTAGTTTTGTTCTTAGTTAGTTCCTGTGTTTTATAAATGGTGCTGCATACTGCACTAGTGCTTAAAAGCTTAGTGGCCGGGCTGGTAGTTGGAATAGAATTCTGTTGGAAATGCAATGCGTAAACATGAAAGCGTATGTTTTCATTAATTACAATTAAATACTTAATTACAATTAAATACTTAATTACAACAGTGGTGGCCGAGTGGTAATTGGTTACTCCCCGACTTACGAGTTTTAGGTCGCAGTGAAGGAAAACATCGTGAGGAAACGTGTCCTAGAACCAAAAATTCGAAGACATGTAACATTCACCAACCCGCACTGGGCCCGCGTGGTGGATTACGCCCTATTCCCTCTCTTAGAGAGGAGGCCTGAGTCCCAGCAATGAGAACATAAAATATAAGGCTGATGATGATGATGACTTAATTACAAAACTTTTCTTTTCTGTGACTTGAATGAAAAATTTCATTATTTAGTTAGGAAGTTCAACTACAAAAAAATGTGGTACAAGTATAAACCCTTGAGGGACGACTAACATTATCGCGTAAAGGTAGTTTCGTTGACTGTCCCGACCGCGCCAGTCTATCATAGATTGAGCCCCTGTCAACTAATTTACATTTGCAAATGGAACTAAAAGCCGGCATTAGCATTGGTAAGTGGCTCAAGAGGAGACGGGCTTTCGAAAGCCATTTTCAATGCTATTTGATTCGATATTCAGGATTAATTATGTTATAGGTTTGAATTTCGATCTGCAAACATCAGTTTTGACTGTAGCTTGTATCTGAATTCGCAATCTTTCACAGTAATATTTGCGACTGCTTTTCTAATAGGTTATAGGTTATGTAAAGAAAAAGTTTTCACGTTACAATAAAACTTGTGTTCATCCTTCACGCCGAACGCATCAATAACGAACAACTCAATCAATCGCAAATATTGCCCTTTTTCTGCAAAAAAACTCTTTATTTTCCTTCCGCACACATTTTAATCAAATTCGCCATCAAAAATTCTCTTTGACGCGATATCGCCGGGTATTGGGCAAATGTAGGGAAAAACTTTTTTTTATTATCACACAAAGGTGCGTCGGGCCTAAATTAAACAAGTTGCGCGATCGACGGGGCTGTTGACAGTTGAAAGTAAACATTACAGTTTAGAGATTAAAATTCAAAATTGCAGAGTAAAGCGCGCGTTTTACATTTAACAAAGTCCCTCAATATCAATATTTTGTAAAGGGTTAAAACGGTAACGTTATTTGCATGGTTGAATTCAATTATGTACTCATACGGCTATGTTTTAACTTCATGTTTTTTGGGAACTTTTTAAATAAAAATCAAGGTAGGGAAAGTTTTACTTAGTTTTGTTTTATTTTTAGTATATTATATTGTTCAATTAACAAACATGTTATTTGCTCCAAATTCCACAGCAATACTCCAAAGGGAATTAATTTCATTCATAATACTACATTAGTGTACGGAAAGTTATTATTTATGTTACCATCTGAAGGCTCATGAATAAACAAAGTCCTTTGAAACAGTTTTCCTTATCAAATTCAAGGAACAACGCTTTTTCTCATTTTTGTTTGATCTCGGGCAATGACAAATTTATTGAAATAAAAAATTTCGGCGTTACCTCCGGTGCTGTTTTCCTACGATCTTGCCTTTATTGCGTAATAATTATTATTTCTAAGAATTCCGTCCTCCCTAGCCTTTGAATATTTTATAAAGGAAGGTCATTTTGTTGGAGATATGGCCTCTCAGTCCTTGAGATGTTGCCGTGTTCTAGAAGACGGTAAAAAGTCCCTTACTTATGTATGGTGTGTTGCCAAACTGTTGCTATCTTGAATTCGTAGCTTTATTAGCTCCTGGCTTAACTCACCTACTTTCGATTTTTCATGAGATCGTGTGTAAGATGCAAAGACCGCTATCACTTGTCTTTATTAGGAAAGGGAAATGTTAAGATAATAAAATCCTTGTTTACTGCAGTCGCAAAATGTCAATTGACCTTTTTGTGGTCTAAATTATTCAAACCAAAAACAAAAGAAAATGTTTGCTTCTTTATTTTATTTGTGCGCTACTTTATTATTAGTAAAAAAAAGAAGCTGTACTTGATGATATACGATGCTTCTACATCATGCTGTGTATCTCGAAACTTAATGACAAATACCTCCACTTTGTAACAATATTTTAAGCATGTTGTGATGTCATAATAAAACGCCATGTTACCTAAGCGCCTTTCATTTATATCCTAGGAAATATGCGGCAACATATTAAAACATTCTTCTAAATATGTCGCTACTTCGCTTGCTATTTCTAATTTAATATTCTCCACGTTTTCATTCATAAAGCCTCTCAGTAGAAATTGTTTTGTGAATTTATCTCAAAAAATTCTTAACATTACAATCTTAACAAAAATTCTCTAGAGCCACTCTTAGTATCTAATACTTTTACTCTTTTACCACGTTCATGGAAGCCGGCATGTTTTGCATTATTCTTATGTACAAAGCCTTTTAATGTCAATATGTGTTCCGGAAAATCTGAATTTTCCTTTCATACTCTTTTGAGGTCTATCCCGGCTGCATCGTCAGGATGTTTTGTCGGAATAGCTCCGTAATTCAATATTCCGATGTTTACTCCTCTTGCGGATGATGATAAACTGGTAACAATATTGTGTAAGGAATATTTTACAAGCTTTGCGGAATAACGATAAGGGCTTTAGTATAACAATAGAGGAGTTTTTCAGGTTTTTTTTTTCGTATCTATATATATAAAAATCAATGCCACTTTTCGTTGTTAATTTATAACTCAAGAACGGACTCACCTATCCAAACCAAATTTTTAGGCTTTGTTCGGACTATTTAGTAGATGGTTTATGTGAAGTTTGGTAGGGTAGGGTTGGGTATAGTAGGGTAGAGTAGGGTACAGTAGGGTAGAGTAGGGTAGAGTAGTGTAGGGTAGAGTAGTGTAGAGTAGAGTAGTGTAGAGTAGTCTAGGGTAGAGTAGGGAAGAGCGGGAGCGAAGCCGCGCGGGCAAAAGCTAGTATATATACATACTATATATATATAAGTTGAGGCAATTGAATACCTATACGAGTGTAAGTTAGCAAAAGTGATAATTTTTTCCTCAGGATAATTTGAATGAATGGGGCTTATAGCATTTTTATTGCTGAGTAAATCCAGAACTCCATAACAATCACGTTCCAAACCAACATTACAAAACTGTTGTTTTATTGAAGTTATAACGCCTATTCCAAGCAACAATACGAATCAAAATTACCGTTAAACACAGCCAAAATATCACAAATTTAAAAACTAGGAAGAAAATAAAAGAGTGATGATGGAATTACAGCGTGCGCAGCGTTTTAACATTCATAGCGGTTCCCTTCGGCCGGTTGATTACTGCTCTTGTTACCTCCCCTGTTAATTGTAGCACTAATTTATTGTGTTGTACCTATTGCATTGTGTGCTCACTGAAACTCAATAATGGGAGAAGAAATCTGAGGCGAGGGCGAAATGGACTGGAATTGTTTAAATTTTGCGTTATGTTTAATTGGAAAGGTTTTGAACTGCTTCATTTGTTCTCTCTCTGTTGTTATTATTATTATATACTTTATTCCTTTGTTTTGATTTGTTGCTGTATTTTTTTTTTGCTTTGATATTGTGGTCCTTTTAAGTTTAGAGAAACACCTACTATTGTGGCACCATAGTTATTTTTATGACACGATATAAGTTGACACGAGCTCGACGCGAGCGTAAGCACTTTGTTTTTAGCAACATTCGTGTGTGAAAGCTCCATTAGATCATCAAAAACAAAAAGTTCTAAAATAACAGACTGCAGAAATAACTTTCATTAAAAAATATTTCGAGCTGAATCGGGCCACTGAATGGCGGGATTAAAAATAATACGCCTTTCATATCTTCTCGTAATGCGGTGCTGAAATGCTCGTGCTTACCGCCATTTTCAGATTATGAAAAATGTTTTTCAGCTGAAAACTGGCTGTATCCTGTACCTCTCGTATCGCAGGATATAGTCCCTTTTTTAATATTCCGTTATAGAATTACCGTGTTTCCGGCTTTAGGAGTGCCGGGCATTTCTATGATGTGGCAGGGTTGAAGTGTGAGAGAGATTCATGGATTAGGTACCCACTGAGTCTCTCTCTGACACCGTTGATTATCCTCATGAAATTGTTAGACTTGATTTATTTAAACTTTATCTATCATCTATTCTCAGTCCTAGTATATGAGGTTTAATATTTAAGGTATGTACTACCTACTAACAATAATTGTTCCTATGCTGTCCCTAATAAAACCGTTTATTATTATTACAATGCAATTTTCTACCATTACCAATTGTATCATCATATTCGTTTTAGTTTGGGACCTATTTAATTACTATTGTTTTATCTCGAGTTGGTCACAATATATAATCAATATGTATGGTGTAAGTATGCAGATTCAGTCGGAGCACTGGCTTGTCATAGAAAATACGGTTTCTGTATCATTTAATCATAATTATCATTAACTAGCTTTTGCCCGCGCGGCTTCGCTCCCGCTCTTTCCTACTCCACCCTACTATACCCAACTCTACCCTACTCTACCCTACTCTACTCTACTCTACCCTACTCTACCCTACTGTACCCTACTCTACCCTACTCTACCCTACTCTACCCTACTCTACCCTACTCTACCCTACTACTCTATCATTAGATAGAGAGAGAGATCCGCTCTTTCCTACTCCACCCTACTATACCCAACTCTACCCTACTCTACCCTACTCTACTCTACTCTACCCTACTCTACCCTACTCTACCCTACTCTACCCTACTGTACCCTACTCTTTCCTACTCCACCCTACTATACCCAACTCTACCCTACTCTACCCTACTCTACCCTACCCTACCCTACCCTACCCTACCCTACCCTACTCTACCCTACTCTACCCTACTCTACCCTACTCTACCCTACTGTACCCTACTCTTTCCTACTCCACCCTACTATACCCAACTCTACCCTACTCTACCCTACTCTACCCTACCCTACCCTACCCTACCCTACTCTACCCTACTCTACCCTACTCTACCCTACACTACCCTAATTTTTTTTTCCATAAGAACCTTCTCCTCACAATAACATTCACAACAAAAAAAAAATTAGCCAAATCGGTCAAGCCGTTTTCATGCCAAGTCGTGACAACGGAAAACAGGGGTCATTTTTATATATATAGATTATTGCTCACAAATATGTAATCACTTGAAGAGAAACAAAGTTTTAATAATATAGTAATAGAAAGTCCAGAACTTACTTTGCAAAGTTATATAGATAGTTTTAGTCATTTCAATAAATATGTACCTAACTCAAATGCGCTATCCACATTGAACGCTTAACTAACCAGCCAACGTGGCTGGATGGAACATCAGTACCGTGTTGGGCGCCAATTAGGCACAACCTTGAGTTTTCATTAACGTTTCATAACTGTGCAGCCCAGGAAACAATTTTCCATTATTCCTTCACAAAACGAGGAATGGACCAGTAAATATTTCCCTTAAACTATGCAACAGTTCATTTTTCTCATCGGAATATCCCTGGCCACTTGAAACTCAATGTAAATTGTTTTGAAAGCTTACAGAGCCGGCTGTCTGGCCGTTCGTTGTAGCCACGCTAATGATTTAAGTTTTTCAAGCTTTAAAGGTTTTTTTTGGGCCCTCTATCGCTCTGAAACTTTGAAGGTCTGCCTCGGGTTTATGAACTTTATGATTAATTTAGGGGTTATTATAATATTTATGCAGTTAAGACAGATTAGGAATTCAGGGTTATAGGTAGGAACTAGTAATTTATGGAGTAATAGGTGCTTGTGCGAGACGCACAGGATCCCTCGTTGTGACACTTAAGAGAGGCCTATGTCCAGTAGTGGATGTCTATTGAATGAAATGATGATGAGGTACTTAGCACTTATGCAACCACTACAAACACATATTACTGTATTTGGCTGCTGTTTGAATCCCGTACGAACCAAATATATGCGTATGATCTACAGATAGTTGCTCCGGGTCTAGATGTCTTGTTTATGCGAATTTACATGTTTGTGAACCTACCATACAGAAGTAATTCTTAGTGTGGGAGAACATTTAAATAATACTAACTTGTCTGAATTGAATTGACTGGCCTGGTGGTCTAGTGGTTAGTGATCCTGACTGCTATGCCGGAGGTTGTGGGTTCGATTCTCACCCAGGACAAATGTTTGTGTGATGAGTATAATCATTTGTTCTGTGTCTGGGTGTAATTTATCTGTAAGTATGTTTATCAGATGTCTAGTACCCATAACACAAGCTCTGCTTAGCTTGGGACTGGACAGCGTTGTGGAATATATTATTATAATAATAAAAATATCTGTTTCATTCGTATAATTTTGTATAGTAACAATTACAAATCTCAGTAAGTAAACACAACAGAGAGATACGTCTGATCCTGATGACGGTAGAAATTAGAATACTTCGTACGCCATATTTGCTACATAATATGCAACACTACCGACTGAATTGTGATCCCTTGACAAGATTTGTTAAAAATCACCAATCATCAAAAGCTATCGTTCTAAGCATTCACTTTCACAAAATACAAGTTTTAGATGGAATCCTCTAATAGCCTAACGGAACGCAAAAAAACCACAAGACCGCTCCTCAAAAATTTGAGAGCTAACGGTTTCGAAAACGCAAAAAAACGTTGAGGGGACCCAAATCAGATATTCAGTATAGGGAACGTGATTTTCCTCAGAATATGTGCGTTTACCTAACAAAGCCAATGTGTACCCTTGTGCTCGTTCTAGTGGAAACACACGGTGTTTCGCATTGCTATTTTTAATGGTAAAGGGCCGTGATTCGGTTATCATGTTTTCTTTTTCATGTAGAGAGAAAAACAGTGTTGAATCAGCTGTTTAGACTCCCACAGGGTTTGTTATTTCGAAGCCTTTGTTTCGAAGAAGGTTCAATTTTTCATTACGGTTTCCTCGTCCTAAAAAATATGGAATTACGTAGTCCTATCACTGAGTGAACTCATATCGGGAAATATTTTTTTTTTATTTATTTGTGGGACAGTAAACAGCTACAATATACATATTGCAGTCTACTGCTTTATCCTCATATTGACGCATAAGATTGCCGGCAGTAACTGCCGCTTGATAAATAAATATATAGTATTTAACATATCCTTACAATAACAATTTGTTGAAGATTACATATAAATTATCAAAACAAGCAGAGACATGCATTGAATTAAATTAAATTTTGTATTTATAACTCTATAGAATTGGGAAACGACTGTCGTTAGATCGTTTATTTCTCAAGTCTGGTCTCAAGTCAGATCATCATCTTCCTACCCTTGTCCATTGTAATTTGAAGTCAACGTAACACGTTTTTTTTCTTCCATTCTGCCCTGTCACTCGTCATGCTATTACTAACTTTCTTTTCACTCATATCACTCTTCTTACAATCCATCCATCCTTTCTTTGGCCTCCCTCTTCCTCTCCATCCATCCACATGTATACTCAAAACTCTTTTAGTAACACGCATTTCATCCCTCGTCTTTACATGACCATACCAAAACAAACTGTTTCCTCAACTTTTCAATCACTAGCGCCACTTTCAAACTTGCTTTAATATATTCATTAATAACATACCTACTCATAACACTCAACTCAGATAAGCTTCAACAATTACGCCTAATAGTATAAAAATATGGAACTGCTCACAGTTTCTTATATTTTCAAGAATGTGCTAGTGTTCACCCAGATGCATCCTTTTTGCATCCAAACCGGCCAGTCGACAGCCCTACAAACACGCTGTTTACTTCAGTAAATAATAAAATCTCATTGGAACATCTATTTAACGTTCAAACGTGAATAGAGACGATTGAAAGATGACAGAAGGGTGTGGTGTTGACGACAAAATGGAGCCACGAGACGAGCGTATGCTTCACAACGTTTGTCTCAACCCAGCGCAAGTGTAGTGGTGTATCCACTACTTTTACGCTGGGTCGAGATGAAGTTACTCTCGCAGAGAAGACGTTTGCAGCATTAGTGGAAAATACCAAGGCGCTTGTATAATACCTAGTCTCGAATTGTGTATGAAGTTGTGGACTAATATTTTGATCGAGATTTTCTTTATCTTGAAGGAAATCTCTGCTGCTTAAAGCTTTGCTGTTAGAAAAATAACTGTTGAGTAACACTCGCCTCTGCACAGAAATTGTCAAATTACTGTTAAGCAACTCTACCCAATCGTCTTATTTCAAAATGTTTACCACGAGACGTTTTTTTACTGCTCGAATAAACTCGTTCATTCCATTGAGTCTAGTTTAAAATGTCGCTCATTTCCTGGCTCCAACATTATCTTTCCCGCGACGGTGAACGGCAATTGATTCGATGCGTTCCGATAATAAACATGTCCTTTCGTGTTCAATCGAACTGTGACTGTTAACGTACACAATTACATATTTCCATTTCTTTTTTGCCATTCTGCGTGCTGATTACGAAAATGGCGTGCAGCGTGAAAAACCGTATTTTTTGCATTCATTTAGTCTTCTTAGTTTTGAGGTATTCGTAGGTATTAATGAACATATCCACAGGAGAACCAGGGTAACCGACGTAGCCCAAAGAATCTCCAAGTGTTAAGTGGCAGTGGGCCCTACATTGCTCGCAGAACAGTTGGTCAACGGGAAACGCAGCATTGGAAGGCCTCCCACAAGGTGCACCAATAACCTGGTGAGGGTCGCGGGTATCCAATGATTGAATTGATGATGAATTACAGGACCAGTCATTATGGCAACACTTGGGATAGTCCTATGTTCAATAGTGTACGTCGTTTGGCTGAAATGATGATGATGATTTTTTAAGGTTGAGAACAAATCAAATTAATAACTCCTCCCACTCTGAGGTAGTGAGAAGTCAGACTTTTACTGACTAAAACTTACCTGTGTTTCTTCAGTTGCCCTTTGCGTTCCAGACCAACGATATTCCGTTCGAAACGCAGTCTTAAATTCATTTAGCGCCTACAAATCTTTCATCTGCTTTTATACTTCAACACCCTACGATAAACCCCTATACTGAACCATATCGAATGTTTTTGCTCGTGCGAGTTAGCTACATGAGAAATCGTTCGCCACTAATTGCATGAAAACTGATACAGCAGTTTTGTAGAAAATCATCGATGAATCATAGCACCCTCCGCGTTATGATTGAGTGAACACACAGACCTCACCATTCTAGCTAAGTCATCCACCATAAATTAGTTTATGGCCATTTTACGATATACGAACATTAAAACTAATTTTACGAGCGATTTCGGATTCTTAATAAAACACGAGGGAGGGTAATGAGTTTGCGGCTGAAATTATAGGGGTTTGTAATACGTACTTGTAATTTCAATGTTGAGCCTGAAATAATATTTGCAAAGCTAGCTAATTTTGTATGATGAGAAGTCGGTTCTTTATGATTATTTCTATCATGTTTACTATATCGTATAAAAGTAAATGAAGAAATGGGAGGCCTTCCTTCCCTCCAGATCCAAACAATTTAGAAACGAAATTATTTTTGTCTGCCGAAGAATTTTCAACTTAAGTGGCAGTAGGCAGGGCACATTGCTCGCAGAACTGGATGGTATGGGAAGGTTCTGAAGTGGCGATCTCGTACTGGAATACGCAGCGTTGGAAGGCCTCCCACAAGGTGGATCGATGACCAAGAGAGGTCGTGGGAATCCGATGGATGTAGGCACGTGACGCACAAGACCGGTCGTTATGATGACACTTTGGGAGAGCCTATGTTCAACATTGGACATCTTTCGGCTCAAATGGTGATAAAAGTAATACTAAATATGTTTATTATCTCGTTTATAAGCAAATAAATGTTGAGATTGAGATGTGTGGAGTGACGAGAGAGAATAGATAAAGTGAAAAATGAGCGGAACGGTGGAAGTTTGATTGTGGCACCAGTGACTGAAAAGTTGAAAGGGTCTATCTTGATATGGTGTGAAGAAGAGGTATGAAACGAGTTATGAATATATACAATTGGATGGCTAAAGTGGGAGTGGGAGGCTAAAGAAAAGATTGATGGATTGCGTGAGGAGTAATATAAAAGAAAGGGGTGTCACTGATAGCGTGACGGCTGACAGCCAACCCTAAAGTGATTTGAGACAAGGGCAGGAAGATGATGATAATGATAGTAAAAAACAGATTTTGGCACTCGTTTCTGCTTTTTATAGTCTAAAAACTAAAAAGGCCTCATAAAGGAGGTATTCATCATATTTTATTTTCAAGCTACTTATTTTAACAGGACACGACTCGCCTACAAATTATCTTAATAACGCAATTACCAAAATTATTGTTAATAAAACAAACAAACTTTACCTTTAATTAGTTCACGTAAACTGGTAACTCCCGAAGTTAAGGGACATAATTAAAGGGAACGATTTTCATACAAAAAAATGTTAAGGAATTTTTTGCACCGTTTCAAGAGGTGTGATGGAAGAAAAACTAACATTACACAACAACATTAGCATTAACCCTTCAGATACCGTCAATTAGAAACACAATAGTAAGACAATAGATGCGCGGCCACCGGTGGTCGCTTGGGGATTCATGAATTAACAATCACCATCAAGGTGATCTTACTTACAATAACAATTTGAGAAAAAACAATATTTAATTTATGAGCAGTGGTAGCCTAGTAGTAACGAGAGTTCAAACCCAGCCAGGCGCATTAGTTTATGTAATGTATTTCATTACTACTGCTCGAGCTCTCAAAACAGTGGAGGAAAACATCGTGAAGAAACCATGCCGGTTTCTTCACAATCCTAGAACCAAAATTTCGAAGACATGTGATATTCACCAACTCGCTTTGGGCCCGCGTGCTGGGTTACGGTTACGGCCCATTCCCTTTCCTAGAAAGGAGGCTTGAGTCCCAGGAGTGGGAACATTATAAGGCGAATTATGCTGTGCTATTTTTATGCTAATATTTCAATTTCTTTGTGTACGTGAAAGTTTAAAAACAATACTGACTTGAAGTTGATTTGATTTTGTCTTGTAGGGAGTATTTTTAGGAGTATTAGAACTTCAGTTATTCATCTACAAAATCTTTTACCAAACATGCTAATGACTCTAATATTATAAAGGCGAAAGTTCGTAAGTGTGTGAGAGAACTTGGCATACGGGTAGATCATGCAGATATTGTATTGGTAGGATTTTTAAAATAAATATTAACTAGTGCTTAACTGCGATCTCACCTGATTGTAAGCAGCCCTGCTCACGTAAGGCCTAATGACAGCATCAGCCGACGGCATAGCCGTGGTCGAATTTTGGGCCGGGCAAGGAATTTGACAAGTTTTGCCATCGATATGCTAAGAAGAAGAAGCAGTGATGCAATCGTTGATGGTGAGGCGCACTAGTTTATTACGAACCTATTCACTCTAGCCTTGAAGACACCTAAATTATAATCGGACGGGCAAATTGTTCCAGTCTTTTGATGTACCTAAGTAGTATAAACGAGTAGGGATTTTAACAACGTAATGTGGATACTCGCCGTACATCGAGTTGTCCGATTGTAGAAAGGAGATGGCAGAATCAAGTCATACAATTCCCGCGTACACTCTCTAAAATGCAATAGGATACAAAAATAGTATTATCTCTTATCCTAGAAGTATGTTTCGTTATCATAATTTTGTACTATCACCACTGGCAGCAGCTAGTTTGCTAATATTTTTGATGGTACTCAAGTTTTTTTAGCTCAATTGATTATAAGATCTAATTCCAGTCATGCAACCATTACGACTTGATATGATTCACTTATAAAGAACATAGCACGTGTACGAGGTCGAATAATTTGACCTACTATCGTGATTTCCTGCATCATCTTAGACCGCCATTTTGGATCGTCGTGAAAATTAATTAATACACAACGCATAATGACTACAAAACCTTACCTTCACCCCATATCGTCAACGGAAGTACCTTCCTTAATAACCCTGTTAAGAACTCCATATTTTCTTAGAGCCTCTAGGTGAGTAAACATTAGCAGCCACTTTAAGATCAGCATGCTTTCGGATAAGAAACCTTAATTCAATGACACATGGTTCAATTATTTTTGCATCGAAAATGGCTTTATGTCATTTTTGATCAGTGTCGGTGCTCCAGATTTAGACTTATAAAACATTACATTTTTTTATTTTTAAATTGATGGATTGCGTTCGAAACACTATATTGCACTCCAAAACTAGAATAACTGATGTGGCTCAAAAGTCAGCCTAGCTAAAAATGGGACAGAGATATGTCTGTCGCATGTCCAACAAACTATGGGCCAAATCAGCATAATAATATAGTAGGTGCCGTGAAACAGTGCGACGACTATGTGGCAGACCACAAAGGAGATATTGAGACGAACTAGATGGATTTCGCTATAAATGGCAAGAGGAAGCGCGGGCCCGAAAAAGATGGAAGAAGTGGAGGGAGGCCTTTACACTTGTACATTAATATGATATAGAGGTAAAATTTGTTTGTAGGAAGCAAGCTCCGAAAGTATGGTCCGATTGCAAATTTTTTTTACTGGTAGAAAGCTGCTTTATTCCTGAGTGACATAGGCTATATTTTATGTACGCGGGCAAATCTGCGGACAAACTCTAGTTCACAATAATTTTGTATGAACCCGCAACTTTGCCGTAACAAAAGTTAATATTATAATGAGGAACATAAAACAGAGATTCCCTTAAATAGCTGTTGGGCACATTAAGCAAATATTATAAAATATTTAGCGTGGCTCCAAGCTTTGTCCTGAGGTAAACAGCGAACAACCATTAGGGTCCCCGTGTTTCGGTGGTTGCAGACGGGTGATAAAACGGGCTGATTTTATTGTCTTACCCTTTAAGGTGTTTCAGGGTTGATTATTTAAAGGTGACACTTATGACGGGGTTTGATGGTTGCTCTCTTTTTAGCACTCAGACTTGGTGTAGCGCTGTCTCGTTTTGGCTGTTAGAACTGATGCGTTTGCAGAGAATGTGAATATTCTTTTTATTAATTAAGCAGGAAATGTTTTATTTACTCTGATGAACGATTCGTTTTTAGTCTGATCAATAAAATGATGTGTACAAGTATAACAATATAGCAGAAGTATAACAGTCTGTCTGCATTTCAATACCACAAATAGTTCAGATATACAGTGAAAAATCTACACGGAACAAGTATTTATGGTGTTCAGTTCCTGAACGAACGAGAATGGTCGTGTGGAAACTTCCGCCAGGTACAAATAAATCAACACAAGCGAATCCGAAACGGATGATAGCAGTGATTTGTATCCAAAACACAACAAAAAAAACTGACTTTGAAACATCCGAAATAGAGATTTGAATTTCTAGTTTCAGATTCTAAATCCCGGTTCAGACTCAGCGAGCAACTCGCCTAACAGGACGTTAGCAAGTCATTGTCAACAAACTCTGCCAGTTTACAATTACAGGTGTTTTTGTTTGCCAAATGTTTGGCAAAGTTGTTGTTTTGTTCCTCTTTGTTTCACTAGCGTTGAGAGCCTGGTGTTAGCGAGGTGACAAAGTTTGCCGCCTTCCAGCAACTTCATATTGTGTTGTTTAGTTTGACCAAATATTGGATGAGTTAGAATGCTTAGATACGAAAAGGTTGTATAGTTAAAAGGCTTGTATTATTGTAGCGTTATTCAATCAATAAGACTTCAGTAGTACTTCAGTAATCACAATCTAATATGCTCATAAATCAACTCGACCTATTACAGTGTATTGTTGGAGATGGGCTTCTCCCTCGCTGCTCCCAGTTGGACGATGAACAATGGACAAGCTGACCTGCCGACCGTCCGTCCGATAAAGATCGACTTTAAGTAGTCGGCGATGCGTACAACGAGTACCTAGGTGTTACACGCGCGCCTAAAAGAGATATGAGCTAAATCTTAGACCTTAGATATGAGCTAAATCTTAGACCCAGCAGGGTCAATCCCCGTTAGGTTCACGCGACATATCTGAAAAGGAAACATATGGTTCTAGAACGCAAAGAGCAACTGAAATGCTCCAAAAGGTAGCTCAGCCCCCGATACGAAAGGGTACGAAAGGCAACGAAGGAACTGGAGTGGGTTTTTAGTCAGTAAAAGTCTGACACTATCTACCGCTCCGCCCAAGAGCGGGGGAAGTCATTAGATAATTTTTCCACCGAAAAAAGAAAAACCCATCCATGGGCTGACCTCGGCAAGTGTTGCTTAACCTTCAAAGTCTGTCCGGATGTTATTACTTGCCCACCACGTGCTCTTCAATGATTAGGCTCCTAAACTCTTTATGTAAGTTTAAATTATTATCTTTATCCACAACAAATTAAACAACATGATGTCCACGTACAAAGTTCCAAAATTACGTTCAACTATAAACGGGAAATTCAGTATAAAACAGGATATTGCAGGCGATGGCCAATATTCTGCGGGACACTAAACTTATATTAAAGCTGTGTTTGCACGGGGACAGTCGTTAACTGGGTTATTAATGTGGGTTTTGCTGTGGTCGCCTATGGTCTGTTTAAATTGTTTGGGCGTTAAAATATTAAGGTTTGATATTGTAGTTTTTAGTGGGGATAGATGAGACCCTACTTTGGGATTTTATAAGGATGAAGGTGAAATTGGTTATGCATTATGCATCAGTGCTCTTTTTCGTATCTTTGTGAAACCTTCTTTAAAGAGTAAGTAGTGATTTTTTTTTGAGGTGGCAAAGCATCCAATATCTTCTGCCGCTTTAAGGTGAAGCAGAGGGCGTGTCAGACTTGAACTGACTAATACTACACCTGTCTTTCAGTTGCTCTTTGCGTTCTAGGAGTAGTCCTCAGAAAACCTAGTGGCCAGAAAGAAACCTGTTGAGGTTTTCTACTCTGAAATTTCTCGTGGCCTTAGCGGGCATTAGCCCTGTTAGGCTCTTACGGTTTTGCTGAAATCTCTTCAAAGCGCGCGTGGAACACAACGCTTCGACTACTTGGGCTCGGTATTCACTGGACGGGCGGATAGCTAGTTCCAGATCCTCATCATCATCATATCAGCCGAAAGACGTCCAATGCTGAAAATAGGCCTCCCCCAAGCGTCGCCACAATGACCGGTCCTGTGCGTCACGCATCCATCGGATTCCTGCGATCCTGATCAGTTCAGCGGTCCACCTTGTTGGAAGCCTTCCAACGCTGTGTGTTCCGGTACGTGGTTGCCACTTCAGAACCTTTCGTCCCCATCGACTATCAGTTCTGCGTGCAATGCGTGCCCTGCCCATTGCCACTTAAGTTTGGCGACTCTTCGAGCTATGTCGGTAACATTGGTTCTTCTGCGGATATCTTCATTTCTGATGTGACCACGACAATAGCCCTTTCCGTCGCCTTTTGGGTTACTTTGAGTCTTCTTATAAGGCCCATTGTAAGTGACCACGTTTCGGAGCGGAGTTCCAGATAGTTTACTGTAACTAAACAAGGTAATACAAATCCATACTAAATAAATAATCAGCTTCTCAATTAACTATTTCTCCATAACCCCCAACATTAGCATGTCCTCCCACAATATCGAGTCTAGTATGCAATTTCCTGTTTACAGCCCAATTTTGGCCCAGCAAGGTGCACGCGTAAAATACCAACATCATAGTTTAATAAATAAACTTATACTGTTATTATGTTGGCAGTACGCTCTCGACGTTAAACTTTCGTAATATTTAAATAGTTGGGAATAAAATGTGTATGAGTAACGTAGACTTTGTATGGGGTTATTTAAGTTTCATACAAACCTTGTTAGTTAGTTAGTTAGCCCATTTATGTCCCACAGCTGGGCGAAGGCCTCCTTCTCCCGACAAAACTTCTGTGAAACTTAAATGCTGTATGTTATTGGCCCCATCTAATTTCTGTTCTGCAGTTTATCTCATAGTATTTTTGGGCCGTAAAGCAGGCTTTTAATTTCTTCGTTTTTAAAATCACTTTATTTAACATCATATTTATTTGTCGTTTATTCCAAGGCATTAACTCATAGAAACATTATTGAATTAAACTAAATAATTTTTTTTACAGCATAGGTAATAGGTAAAACGGGCTGATTTCCGCAACTCCACGACTAAAGCGCGTATTTTGCGCGTATTTTTACAGCATAATTAACATTCTATTTAATTCACAATCTAAAAAGGTATAACATAATTTTATAATGTTGATGTATTCAAATTAAATAATATTAATGTATATATTACTAGCTTTCCGCCCGCGGCTTCGCCCGCGTGGACTACAGTTTATATCGCGCGGGCAGAGACCCGTGCTCAGCAATGGAATTATAGGTAGCCTATGTATTATTCCAGTGTCTCTTCTACCTACCTACCAAATTTGATCTAAATCCATTCAGTAGTTTTTGCGTGAAAGCGTACCAGACAGACAGACAGAGTTACTTTCGCATTTATAATATTAAGTAGGGATAATTGATTTTTATTTTGCTGTGCGGTCTAAATTCTGTTTGTTGTCTATATGGTATCTAAACGGTTTTCATGAGAAGACCCACATATTTTGGTAAATAAACTACACCAGTTCTATATAAAGAATCCAGGTTGACCTTATTAAGTAAATAAGCCAGAAGCCATGTCAGCTAATTAAAATCCTCCACAAAATTGGTTTATACAACGGTATGATTTTTCCTTTCTAATTAATATTAAGTAATATTTTTACTTGGCCGCCATTTTGTTGTCATTTCTTCCAATCCCGTGATAATTCTATATTATAACCTGCTCAATTATTAACACAATCGGTCCGGGATCAAATATTCATCAAAACATTTCATGGGGTCTTGTCATAGCTTAGCACAGCCTGCCTTGGATAAACCCCGGCATTTTGGGAAATAACTAAGGATTATAGCCGTTTCATCCATTACTAGGTTGTAGTAGTGATGTGACGGGTTCGCGGGATTGGGTTACGAGATGAAGACATGCTGCGCCGACCCTAAATAAATTAGCATAATCGTATGCCAATACCATCCCACGACATGTGTATCACTTTATGTTTTGTTTTCGACAACGCCTATTGATAATAATGATCATGTGTCACAAAAAACTGGTGCACCTCACCGTTAACGATTGCATTACTGCTTATTATCAGGTGGGATCGCATTCAAGCATTAGTTTATAACAATAAAAAAATAGGCCCCAAATAAATAAAATAAAAATTATTTTTGGTAGGGGAATTATTACTTATTTATTCTATTCTTGATAGAGCGAGAGATAGTGTCAGTTATTTTTTCTGGCTAAAACCCACCCTTTGTCTTCATATAGCCGTGTCAAGATAAAATAAAAATAGTTTGATGTTTATATTGTAAATATCAAACCATTTTAGCGAAAGTTTCCCGAGGACGTTTTCCTTTTTACAGTAAGGTAATAAAAAAAATCCAACAACCAGTCTATGTTGACTTTGATCAAGTTGAACGCATCCGTGTATGCCAGGCTTTAAACCGCGAAAAACCATTAAATGAAAACCTCTCCACAGCTACCCACTCAATTACAAAATAATCGTTGAATTCAAATAACAAAATAACCATCGTTTTCACAAACAATATTGTATTTCAGCCCCAACCGATTGAAAATCAACATCAGCATTTATGTAAACGCACATAATATTATTGTAGCAAAACTCAATAAACTCGTTGTCATGATCTCTATTATCCGTATCAAATGTCAGGATAATTTACCCGCATATTTCCCGGGGCTCAAATGCCGGGATGTCACGAATAGAAACATTTGCCATCCCTATGCCATGTTCGACGATTCCGTTTCAGAAAGGTAATAAGGGTCCGTTTTGACTCCGTTCTTTATCGGTAAGTCTATTATTGTTTTGTTGATGACCTCTCCCCTTTTGTTGTCAGTTACAGGTACAGGTAAAGGGACGAAAATGAAGGGAATATTTTTGTTTTGTTTTTCTTTAATGATTTGGCCGGATTATGGGGATTGTATCGGATGTTAGGGGGTATATAATTATATTTTGGCATATTTTTTGCTGGCTTTTCTTATAGTTGCGAGGAGAACAAGACCGTTCATTGTGGTGACTTTTTGGGGAGGCGTATTTCCATTTTTTTTCTTTTTTTAAGAACTTTTTCCTATTCTATTAATTAGATATCTCAATGCAACAGTCAATATCTCCACCATTTTACCAGACGTGATTTACTTGAAGTACAAATGAAAAACATACAGACAATACTATACTAGTACAACAATACACTGGCTAGACAGCAGACAGAAATATTGGACTAGCGATACAGATATGAAAAATTCATAACTCACGACAGGTCGGGGTCGCCAGTAATATCTTATAGTGCAATCTATAAAAGACACTGGAGGTAAAGCCGCATTGCAACCCACCCCAAGACATTTCAGTAGGTATAAATCTGAAGCTTTGAAAGCAACCTTTGATCTTTTCCTTTGATTTTCTTCAACAACGAATAGTACCAGCAAAAGCCATCAACCGCAGTAACTCATTAGTCAGGTAATAGAAATAACGTTAACCATATACACATTCTACACTATATAGCCTAACACAGACGGTCCACAGTGTAACTAATTTCCCAAGTTGGACATTGTTGCACTGGTCGATACGGAAACTAAACGCGTTAATTAATATCATAGATGGGTTATGTCGTAGACGGCAAAGTTGTCCAGTGTATTATAGCGTTGGTGATATGTTCCGAAGTGGACAGGTAACTACGTATTGCGGGCTATATTTGCTGTGTAGTTAGTTGGTTTATTTGATTAAGGAATGGATTTGTTTATACTGATAAATACTTAATTATATTATTATAGTTGACAGCAGGGGTGGCCGAATGATAATGGGCTCGACTTACGAGTTGTGGGTAGCGGGTTTAAACCCTGCTAGGCTCTGTGTATTTTATTTCATCACCACTGCTCTCAAAACGGTGAAGGAAAACATTGTGAGGAAACCGGCATGTCCTAGAACCAAAAAAATGCGAAGACATGTGACAATAACCAACCCGCACTGGGCCCGCGTGGTGGATTACGGCCAATTCCCTCTCCTAGAGAAGAGACCTGAGTCCCAGCAGTGGGAACATTAAAAAGGCTGATGATGGTGATGATTATTATAGTTGACTAGCTTCTGAAAGCGGCTTTGTTTGTGTGAAAGTAGAAAATTATTCCAAGGCAATATGTCTCTGAATAAAAGGTAATCTATGCTATTTTAGGACATAGTCTACTTGTGTCTTTAAGTCAACAGTGAAAATGTCAGTTCTAGGCAAGCGTGCTCTATCGTCGACTATATCGTCGCTTACCATCAGTTGATATTGGCCAAGTGCGAGCCCATCACTAATATAAAACACTAAACTTTTCTTCTCCTTGAACTAAAAAATCTTCTGAGGTTCAAGAACAAAAAAAAGATTTTATTAGGAGATTTAATAGATTATAATCTATCAAATCTCAAATTTCAGACAACCCAGTTTTCTGGAATAGCCGACCGGTTTTTTAAATCCGTAGGTACTTACACTCTCATCCGTCCTACATATACGGATTTTCTATTTCGAAACATGATGGAAAGCCGAGTTTCCAAACAAACAAATATTTTTTTAAACCATTCGTCAAATTCAGGTGTATATAGGATTTTTATTTTGACATGTATTCATTTTTATTTTATTTTTTAATGATTTGAATTAATGACACGGTAGAATGCTTTTTTTTATTTTTATTTGTAATTTTTTTTAAATGAATTGAAATATTTGCATGCCATTGTTCAAGGCAAACATGACGATGTATTTAAATTATACTTAAATTATACTTTTTACAATTTGGCTTTATTTAACTTCTTCAACAACAAATAAACTTAACTTAATTAAAACTAACTTAAAAAATAAAAATAAAGCCCTAAAGAACTAAAAAAAATGACAATTTAAACTAAGGCGTCGAAAAATTCCTCCGCATGACTGTCGACTGGTAATGTACCCAAAAGACTGGCGCCATTTTAAATTATAAAGAAAAGAAATGCTGATGATGATCTTATCTTATCTTATTTTTATTCCACTCCAGCTAGTCATACCGTCGTGTTTCGCAAACAAACAGTACCTACATTGAAACTTTCGCATTCCGGTAAAGAGTGACTAAACAAAACGTCTGCTACTTCTGTTTCAAGGATTACTAGACTATTAAGTGTGTTGTAATACCCAAGTCATTATAACTTAGTCTCAAGAACAGAGCATCAAACTGTGAAGCTGAGCTTTTGTTAACGTTAGACACATTGCTTCGAGCGAAGTTTCGGAAACCGGTGGGTGTACTACAAGTACAAGCAGTCAATAGGTTGGTGCAGAAGGTCTACAATGTTCTATCTGAAGGCAGGTAAGAAAGAAATGGTGCCAAAACCGTGATAGTATTTGGTGTGGTTGATGCTACCATAAATATTTAAGAAATACTCATAATCGTTGCATTTTATTGGTCAGGGAGATTTAATTTTAGGGTGGAGTCACACACCCCAGCCAGATACGGTAGGCGCGGGCTTGCAGGCGAGTAGCCATGGGTAACTAGCTCTCTAGTAACCGTCCAGACCTAACCCAAGTTGTCAACGCGCTTCTCAGAAATGTCTGCACAACCGTAGGACAAGCAGGGCTGATGCCAGGGCCAAAAGGATTTTATGAATATGAAACTCGCAGTCCTAGAACACAAAGGGAAAGGACATAGGTATGATTTTAGTCAGTAAAGTCTGAGAAGCCGTTCCGCTCTGTTCAAGAACAGTCATTGCATGAAATACCCAAATAAAAAAGACAACAGCAAAACAGGTGCATAAAATTCATTCTGCTTTAGTGTGCCTGCACACGGGCCACAAAAAAAGCTAGAAGCGGCCACAAAAAAAAAACTAGAAGCGGCCACAAAAAAAGCTAGGAACCCCTTCAAGCTTCTCCGGCCACAAGCTTTTTTTTGTGGCCGCTTCTAGCTTTTTTTGTGGCCGCTTCTAGCTTTTTTTTGTGGCCGCTTCTAGCTTTTTTTGTGGCCGCTTCTAGCTTTTTTTCATCTGGCATCGCCGCGCATGAGCCACAAAAAAAGCCCGCCACGAAAAGAAGCTTGAAGCGGCTTTTTTTGTGGCCCGTGTGCGGGGACACTAAGTTTTACCACCAATTATTATATTTTCTTACTTACCCCAAGCTTCTCGTTGTTCACAATGAACCTTTTGTTCCTAATTATCTGTGCAACGGAGCTCTCAGTTAGGCTACTTACGTGATTAATAATGTACAAGCTAGGCTACGTTTGTGTTGTCATTGGAAGTGATCGCAGTATCACGTTTTTGGTAGTAGCTGTTTAATTATGTAGATGTGCAAATGGGTTGTTTGTTTTTGCTTGGAATATCGGCCAGCTCCTCCCTCAGGTGTAAAAGGGATTTGGGGATTACGGGAAGTGCCGAGGGGAACGACCTTCTGTACTTAAAACCACATACGTGTTCATTGATCACGCATCTATTTTGACATTTTCTTCCTTTTAAGAGCATCCTTTTCGAGGTACATTTTCATACAACCGCTCTTACGTGAATATGATGTTATTACACATCTTTCTCTAGATAATTTGGATACACAGCTATCTTGTGGATAATATCTTCTCTAGAAATCAAAACATAAATTTGTGTAAGACTAATCTAGTATACTTTGGAAATCTGTTATTTTCTCATATACTTAATATTAAAAATATAAAAAGTACATCAATAGAAAGCCTTGCACCTTTAATCGAAATTCTAAATGACGAATTTAAAAAAAAAACTTTTAAGGATTTAAAAAAAAACACGTATTTCCTGGAACAAGTTTAGTGAAATATTCGAGTAAATCGTAGAATTACCGAATGCCAACAGAGTTTTCCGGCGTAGTCTCTCTTTTTTTGTATTGCGTTTTCATTAAACATCGCGTTGAATTATTTTAGATAAAGCAACAATGCTAGATGTTGACGATAGGCGAGTGGAAAAGGACCCTCTTAAGATCGTGTTTTGGTAGGGTTCCGAATATGTCGATACGAATAAATACACTACCTTTATAATAGTGTATGATATCACTCTTGTGCTGTGTGTCTGTCTGGATGTCTAGACGCGTAACGTAAATGAATTTATGTTTCAAAATCGGATCACTTTTAGGAGATAACCTAGAATAAGTTTTAAATAAAAGTTATTTAATTTCTAATGTGTTATTGTCTTCCACATTCAAATGATACGGCTATGATTGATGACAGGTTTCAAATTGTTATCAATGTTTTTTAAATTATTATTTTTTGTGGAAGTACAAAAACACCCTCTTAATTTCTTTCTAAATCATCAGTCTAATATTTTGAAAAATAATACAGATAGTAGTACTTTTCAATTTAAACCTCTAGTTCTTGAGATTAGCGTAATCAACCAACCAAACAAACCCTTCAGCTTTATACATTCACCAATCTGCACAAAATACCTCATTTGTTGTCCGATAAGTAGTTTAGGAGCTATGAGGGAACAGATAAACATACACACATATCTGTCAAAATCATAACCGTCTTTTGGCTCTGCCGTAGTCAGGTAAAAAATACCTCCAACTTTTACAACCTCCAAAAGACTGTCGTATTCTTGTCTAACCACACGAATCACTCTCAAACTTCCTTTATAAGCAAACTGTCGTACAACAGACACATGTAGAGTTCAAAGGGAAGCGCGGCGGGGCTTGTTATGAAGCTTATTACCGAACTTGACGTTACCTTGCAACTAATATGACGTCACGTCAACTTTTGCCTAAGTAAAGTTGTATAATATTATGTTTACGGTGAAGTTGTAAAATGGTGGATTGGTTTTGTGAAAAGTTGGGGTGTTTGAATGTGTAAAAACATTTGAAAATAAAACAAAACAGTATCCCACCTGTATCGGAAATAAGGTCCAAGCTAAGGTCAGGGCTCCATGGAAAGAAACATAACAATAAGAACCGTGTCCAGGAGTAACGCTTTCTGAATCAAGCCGATCGGATCAAGTCCGGTCGCCTAACGCGGGCTTCCTAAGGTTTTGCTTGAGGCAATGGCTGATACGACTGTAGATACAAAAATCCCTGAGGTCACAATCCACATGACGACAACCTCGCGAGCCAAGTCAATATGCTTATTTTTTTTCTATTATTGGTAAGGATAGACACGTCTGCCCACAATCTCACCTGATGGTTAGCGATGATGTGGTCGATAATGGAGCACGCTTATCCAGAAGTAACCAATCCTATTCGCTCTTGATTTATTCGCTCTAGGTTGTGGCTATCATGAAACATAAACTCCGAAAGGGAATCCCACTCCTTAGCTGTACGCACAATAAAGTGAGAACTACACTAGTCCGATACGTAGCAGTGCGTTACGTGGCGTCGAGTAGCATGGATCTTGTGTAGCTCTACAAGTCTAGTTTCCATATAAAATATATGAAGCATGTGTGCGCTGTGTAGTTCTAGCTTTCATCAAATCTTGAGCGCCCCATAGTTAAGGGATATGTCCTAAGGTAGCTCGCGAAGTTTCATGAATTTTGATATTTCATGAAAAACCACTTTTTTTTTAGTATATTCCACAACAGCTATCACACAACGCCGTCTAGTCCCAAGCTAAGCAGAGCTTGTGTTATGACAACTAATAAACATACTTACATATTTCTAAACACATACATATTACAGATAAATTACACCAAGACACAGAACAAATGATTATGTTCATCACACAAACACTTGTCCTGGGTGGGAATCGAACCCACGACCTCCGGCATAGTAATCACTAACCACTAGACTAACAGGCCAGTCTAAACTGTGTCACTACCACAGAACACAGGAATCCTACAGGTCACTACTATGTAACTTAATATACCTCCACTTATTGAGGTGGAAAATCACCAAATGACTTCACCTGCTCTTGAGTGGCGTTCCACCCTACGAGAATGCATGTCAGATTTTCTGACTAAAACCCGCCTGTGTCCTTCAGTAGCCTTTTGCATTCTAGGGCCACGGTAAACGAACATTCATGCAGTGCAAGTTGCATTCCCCTGACGCTTCGCTTTCCGTTCGCCGTGCACAGCAGCCATATTTATTTATGAGCATCGCCTTAACAAATTTAAGATCTTAAGCTTCAAAGGGGATGTTGTTTATTCTCATTTAATCCCCAAAGGATTTAAACATTAAAAACACTCATGAAATATTAAGGCGACGCCTATACTTTAGTAGGGATTTAGTAGGATTTGTCGGTAAAGGGATTCGTGCGTGCTCTAAACGATTTTTATTTACTTCCTTTGAACATTTTTGCGACTTTAATTGGATCTGGGATTCGGTAAAAAGTTTTTCTTTTAATATTTTTGTAACATTCTTTGGTAATGTGTTTTGCTTTGGGCAACAAATGTTAGGGCTGCACCTTAAGTAGATATTTAAGTAAAAAGGAAAGATTGTAATATATATATTTTTTATTATTTCCTTTTATAAGTATGTTTTATTTTATTCTATCTAATTCTTGTTTAATTTTGGCCACCATTTTGGGTTAATTGAATTGCTTTGAAGATAAATTGAAAAACTGGTTTATCATGTACAACTTTGATTAAAATATATTGTCCAGTAATATATACTTTACTGGACAATTTATTATATTTATATACCTACTGCAAGACTTCAAATTCCCAAATGCAATATCTTTACTAACTTATGGTAGCAGCCTGTGATGAAGTAACATTCTACCGGAGAAAGAATTTAAAAAATCTTTAATAGTTCTTGAGTTTATCCATTATAAACCAAAGTACAAATTATGTAAGTATGTTTCTCCATACAAACTGGGCCCTCGATACATCCCTTAGGGGGTGAATTTTATTTATATCTTCTCTTAGTGCTAGCCTTCACGCTTCTAGTCCTAGTAGTTTCTGCTGTGCGTTGAGACAATCAGTCAGTTTCTCCTTTTATAGAATACTAGGTTTTACCCGCTGCTTCGCCCGCATTTATTAATATACTTTAATTTAATAATAATATTTTTACTTGACTTCCCTCTTTCTTCACCTTTTCTGACTTTACAAAATAAATAATAAAAGCCCATGTCAGTCTCCAGGGTCCCAACTATCTCTGTACCAAAATTCATCAAAATCGGTTTTTCCATTTAGGCGTGAAGACGTAACAAATAAACAAACTCACTTTTGCTTTTATAATATTACTAAGGATGTTTAGTCTGCTCACCTACTACAAGTTTTTCTTTTAACTTTTAGCTGAAATAATGATGATGATAGAAATTGAAGCTTAAAATGCCTTATGAATTGTCATAAGGCATTTTAAGCCTATGACAATAGGATAGGATATAGGATTATTGAATCCTACTGAAAAAACCGAGGCACCCTAATTTCCAGGTCCCAATGACGTCACAGCACCACCCCAACTCGCCCCGATTATAAAAGTCCTCGATATACATAAGCAGCTCTATAAATAACACAGCCAACGTCAGTCCCGAGGCAAAGAGCGTGAGAATCGATGACAAGGTCCGCTGATCGAGACGATCGGGTTACGCGGTCAATGCTCGGAACAATATCGATATTTAATACTAGCTTGGTGCCCCCGCTTTGGTCAGCGTTAGATTTGTAAAACAGCGGGATGAATTCGTGAACCTAAACAATCTCAAGAATTTATTTTGAGCGGTTCCCTAAATCTTTAAAAAAAATTAAGTAATAATTATAACATCGGCTCTCTACCAATAAAAGTCTCGTCAAAATCGGTCCAGCAGTTTTAGAGATTAGTCGTAATAAACTGACAGGCAGATAAATTGCATTTTGTTATAAATATCGAAATACTTTTAATAATCAAGGGAGAAAAATGTTATTTTGAAATTACAAGACTTAAATTATAAAATTGCAACATTTATCTATTAGACACTTAAAATTTATGTCTATAGATATATCGTTAAAGTACATTTTGATACAAGTGTAGAAAGTTTCTCATTGTGACCGAGGCAATAGTCGCCTGAGCCGCAGGAGATGGTGATATTGAACCGAATGCTAGTTAACATTATGGTTTAACAGCTTTTGTTTTAGAAATTTAGTCCTGCAGCCGCCGTTCGTAATGGCGAATTTGCTGCCGTTTTTTAGAGCTATAAAGATAATTTTAGTAACTTTAAAAAGAACAACAGATCATGTTCGAAACACAACACTGCGCTCCAAAACGCAAATCGTTGATGTGGCTCAAAAGGCTGCCCAACTTAAATGGGACTGGGCAGGACATGTCTGCCGCATGTCCAACGAGCAGTGGGCGCGTAAAACGCTGGATTGGTGCCCGGACACAGCAACGCGGGGCCGAGGCAGACCACGAAGGAGATGGCGGGACGACCTGGATGGCTTCCTTGAGAATTGGAATGAGAAGGCGAGGAACCGTGATCGTTGGAAGGAGTGGAGGGAGGCCTTTGCCCAGCAGTGGGACAGTATGGGCTAATTATAATATAATAATAAATTAAAAAGAACTAAATTAAAAGCAAAAGCCCGTGTGTGTCCTGAAAACCTTTATCGCCTTACGCCTGTATAGAGAGCTGGTTCCTTCCGCCCCTAATATCCCAGATATAATGGAAGGACCTTTCTAGCTATTTTTAAACTGAGTTAACACCGTACATTCACTTTTATATGAGTAGATTAGATTTCATAAAGACTTACCCTGCATATTCTGGTCCGGAGCGCCTGGTGATGCAACAAGTTTGTTATATAAGCGAATCATGTCAGATGTGCGCGTAATTGTGTTAGATTAGGCCAGATTTTGATGCTTTTAGAGCGATGACACCCAAAGGAGATTCTATGTCGACCTCCACAGGTCGATGTCGACCTAGAAAGGTTACATGTGAGTGATAAAAACGTTTAGGTGTCTATGAAAAGTAAAAGAGGATCCAAAACAGTCGATTTTCGACGATTACGAAAAAAGGAACCTTCAATTCCTAAAGTAATCAGGATTACAATCCTGGCAGGCAACAAACAGGCAGTACACTAGTCTTAGTTTTTCCTCATGAATATTATAAGGCATAAGTATATTATGTAGAACTGTATGATAAAGTATTAAAAATCCTTTGCCAGTGAACGAAAGGGATGATTCTTATTCCTATCATTTATCTGGGGATTCATTCTTGATATGGGTCAAATTAAGATGAGGCTATTCTCTGTGAAGATAGAAGAATCGAGTATTATGGCAAGAGTTATGGAGAAATTCTTTTCTTTATTTTCTTGATCGTCTAAAAGGCGGTTTTTGAATTAAGTCACACATCTCAAACCTCATTTTGATACTAAAGAACAAGGGCTAGGAAATTTTTGATGAAAATATTAAGTATCTACATATATATGAAAATATAGTGTTACATTGATAATATTTTTTTTCGTGTGATATAAACTAGTGCTTGACTGCGATCCCACCTGGAAATACTGGTAAAATACTAGACTAAGTTTTATCAAATTTAGTTAATGGCCAATCTGAGGTGCGGGGGGTTTTTAGTCAGTAAGAGTCTGACACTATCTCCCGCTCTACCCAAGAGCGGGTTTTGTCATAAGATGGTTTTCCCCGTCGACAAAAAAAAAATCTAAGGATCGCAAAAAAACCATAATATTGGAATATGAATTGACTAGATTTTTTACAAAACCTCTACAAAAATATTAATTTAAGTAGAAAGCGCTTTAGGATAACCCGTGAAATTCAAATCTTCAGTTTTTTTTTGTCTTATTGTTAAACCTTTAAACATCCTCCTTAAAAGAAAAGAAAGAAAGAAAGAAAAATAATTTATTTGGCACAGCACAAGGCCCAAACACAAATACAAAAACCAATACCAAAAAAAATAATAATAAAGATAAAAAATAAAGTTGTGTGCCTCATGGCTGCACCAAAATAGGTCCAGTTCAGCATGATTGCCAGACAACTAGCCCTCTGCTCCTTAATAAAAGTAATCAATCGTTCACCTTCAGTCAATTAATGTTACCCCAATGCCATCGTGGCCCAACCTATGGCGAACCCATAAATTGTCCTTACACCCCATTACGATCATTCACCATGAGGTACGATGATAAGGTCGGATGACCGAGATAGGGTTACGGTCATCGCCCCATTCGATATAATCGATTCCATTCGATACCGATACCGGTATCGATACTCGATCGTAATTATGGTAATAGTAATTATGTTAATGACTCGTGTCGCTCCACCATGAATTTTCGATGGGTAATTAAGTTTTGTCCATGTTGTGTGAAATGAGGAGTTAACCGAAGTAGCTGTACTGTTGCGTAACCTCGGAACAGACCTCGTGGAAGACTCCGACCAATATTAAAGGTAAGAACTACACTGCGAACACAGTCATGTGCTACAAATGCCAATCTGGGTGCGTCTCCATACATTTAACGCTGCTTGACTACGTCAGACTTTTTGTAGGACAGATAATCGGGCCGACTTTGTATATTTTTTACATTGTTCTGTACTTCTAACCGACTTTTTGTTAGACGTGTGCGTTGCACTATTCCTATTAGTGTGTTCTATTTCTCCTATAAAAATCTGTCACCGATTATCGGACGTGGGCGAGCAGCGTTATATGAAAAGTAGACTTGTAGAGGTAAACTAGATCCACGCCACGCAACTTCGTTCTGCGTACAAACTAGGCGTGTGACACGTGTGCGTCGGTCTAATGTAGTTCTAGCTTAATCCTCCACTGTTTTATGCTGTTTCAGCATTATCATTCCAAGCAAAAGATTTAGACCGTTTGGATGTAAGCTTTTCTCAAGTGTCGCCACAACAACCAGTCTTGTGCATCTTGCATTCCCAAGGGATTCCTTCCACCAGCCAATGATGACATACGGCATTGAAACGTGATTACTCACAATTTGCTACTGAAAGCCGTTCAAAGGGTAACGAGCGAGTTAAGCTAAGAATATCCACACAATTGACTTGGAAATAAACAATTGAGCTGCCTTTGCTTATTTTTGTACAATATTTTATACTAAACAGCAAATAGCATAAACAAGAATCTCATTCCATCCATCCCATCATCATAATTTCAGCCACTGAAAGACGTCCACCTGTTAGACATAGGCCTTCCCCAAGTGTCGCCACAATATCAATATTATCCATCCACATGTATACTCATAACTCTTTTAGTAACATGCGGTTCATTCCTCATCTTCACATGACCATATACCAAAGCAAACGATTCCTTTTCAACTTTACTGTCACTGGCGCCACTTTCAAACTTCCTCTAAAACAGTTTTCCCACTGCCGTAAGAAGATAAAGCGACTAACTATTAACATTCTATGTAGACAAAAGAGATGCATATATTCATATTAATAATAATAATCGTTTATTTGTTAACACAGGTATTAAATAAAGATCTTATTTTTACTGAACAGAGCGCTATGTTATGCCTAGAGGCGTACAAATATGGCGTGCAATTGTCGCTGAGGATTACAGTACAGTTCTACAAAAAAAAACTATAAAAAAACATGCAATATTTGTGGCCGTTATTACATTCGAGATTTTTTTTATATATATTAGGTACTCCAATTGTTAATACAATTAATTTGCAAAGTTATTCATAGTTGATCGCTCACTGATTACACTGTTGGCTAGGACTTGCTCCACTAGGTCGATAATAGCTTGACGGTCTAAACAGAACACTGTGTGCGTAAAGCGTATAGATTTGCCCAGAACTAGCCACCTCGAGCGAATGGTGCGAGTAGCCACATCGACAAAATTATCAGAACTACACTCTCGCTTCTCGCCAAGTCGATTCTAGTTTTTAGCTCTGCTCGCATCTAGGTCTTCGTTAGCGGTGGGACAAGTGCCTAATATCCTCATTTGGGGAGATCGTAGTTAGTATGACTGATCTCACGAAATCAGTCCTACAATCCATTTTAAACATGAACCACGAAACTTATGACAAACAGCCTCGCAAATGTTCGTACATTAAGGCGTGTTCAAACGATACGACTGCACAATTACCCTGATCGCAGTAATCAGGCTGTAATGGGCGCGATCGTATTATCATCTGTTTGATTTGTTGATGGCACTGCTAATTGTACGGCTATTATGCCAATGGACCGGCTCGAGCATTAAAATGAATTCGGTGTCTGATTTGGATGTTGGCTGATAGTTTGGGCATTGTTTTTAAGGTGGCTATGCAAATGTTGTGCTGTTCGTAACAGTATATAAACAAACTGACAGTTGTGTATGTTTGGATTGTGCCACCAGATGAGCTGTCCTGTTTGTTTACTTTGTAACTGTCATAGATATTTAGAAATAAACAAAAACGAATGCCTTGATCATACGTACTGAGTAAAAGGGCGAGACAGTAAAATGTTGCTCGACCGAGACAGTGATGCAAGCGAATTGTAGAGATAAGCGCTCGGCCGAGCACTCGCAGCTTTGTTTACACCACGGAACAGAAAAAACAGGTTTACACGTACCGAGTATTCGGCCGACTGTCTCGCCCGCTTACTCGGTACGTGTGATCAAGCCATAAGAGCGAATTTCTGAATTGAGTTTTTGATTTCCCTACTTTAAAGTTAAATTTTGACAGGGATATTGCAGTAGTGTTGGAGGAATACTCAACTTCAAATGCTTTAATCAAAAATCGGGGGTAACAACACAGATCTGATGATCTTGTTCTCACGCCGATTTTTTGGGTTGAGACATTAAACTTGAAAGTAGCTATACAAATTAGGGTGTACCTGACAGGTTTGCCTGCACAGTTATACCTGTCAGGTAAGCTTGTATGGAAACCTGCGCAGATGTGCAAAATACACGCTCCGGTTTACTCATAAGACCGGACGCACACATTCGGTTTCCGGATTAGGTTTTCCGATCAGGAATTCAGATTCGGAAACCTAAATGCTCTTATTACACGTTCTTACTTTTTTCAAAAGGAAAAAATCCTGACATCCGTTTCGAAATTTTCTCCGTGCATCTCTCACGAATTCCTGATCGGAAAACCTAATCCGGAAACCGAATGTGCGCGTCCGGCCTAAAACTCAACTGTACAGACAAACCTGTCAGGTATACCCTAGCGTGTATGGCTACCTTAACACTTGTTTCCCATCATAACACCTAAAAGAAAACAAGGCTGAAGCTGTGTAACAAAAGGTAAGCACAAGCATATTGTCAAACAACATACACCTACATATATCTATGTGTGTGTGTACTGAACGAGATGCTTGTAGTGTATCTACACTACAAGCTTCACGTTCAGCACACACCACTTCCCTTACCAAGTGTGAACCGTTTATTCCAGAACAAAGTTCGCAAACTCTCCACTTACCTCGGTGCGTCAACAATGCAATCCCGGTACATCCGCACGTTTGCTCCGGGGTACAGAGTTCATCTAACTTGCTTAATGCCTGTGCTTGCTTCTATCGAGATATGGTTTTTTAAAGTTTCATTTTAGTGTTTTTTTAGAGAACAAGATAGATCAGTCTGTGATAACGATTGTCAAAAAATTTAATCATAAATGATCCATATATGAGATTGACATTTTGAAAGACTAACCAAGGTTCTAAATATAATGTAAAGAGCAAGTGAAGGAACACAAGTGTATTTTAGTCGGTAAAAGTCTGACGCTTTGCGTTTCCTGTCCGTCCTGTGCGTTACGCAGCTAACGGATTCCCGCAACCCTTACCAGGTCATCGGTCCACCTTGTTGGAAGCCTTCCGATGCTGGCGGTCTCGGTACACGGTCGCCACTCAAAAACCTTTCGGCCCGAACGGCCATCTGTACGGCGAGCAATATGCCTTGCCTATTGCCACTTAATTTTGGCGATTCTTCGTGCTATGTCAGCATCAGCAACCTTCGTTCTTCTAAAAGAACCCTCTTGTTAAAGAATGTGTATACAAAACTCATCACAGTCAGGGTTCGTGTCCAAGAGAAAGTTGAGGGCAGAAAAAGTGCGAATGACTGGACAAGAGACTGGACATGCGCAACAGTCTGTCTCCTGTTGCGGCTACATAATTAACTGGGGCACAAAGATAAGTCAGCTCAGCATACAGCTCAAGAGCATAATTTTTTCCGAACCCAAGTAAAGAGGGTGGTGAAAAATTTACCAACATAATCCCACTTAGATACAACAAAAACCGTTACTCCTAATTCTTCAAAGAACCAGCCCCAAGAAGCATGAATAATAACAGAGCATAAATCCTCAAAATACAATCTGACCTACAACTTGGCAGTAAAGCAATTCTCTAACAAACATTACTATTAATACGGGACAACGGACACTGCATGTAAATTACTTTTGAATAACTAATTTCGTCGGATTACACTGAGTCTGTGTTCAAGATTTAATAGGGTGTCTCGGGCTCTTGAAATTTGTACTAGAAAGGACTCTTGCTTTGGTTTAAGTGAGTTAGTAGGGCTTCTAGTCTGAACAAACTTCTTTGTAGCAGAAGCTTGTTGAAAGTAGCGATTAGTCAAAGCCTTTTCAGGTTTATTCAATTACATGCTTGCTGCTACTAGTGGCTTCGCCTGCGTAGTAGTTGAAAATTGTCCCAGGGGAACATACTCGCGTTATACGAAGTATCCTATGTGCTATCCCTGGGCAAGGTCTACCCGTGTGCCAAATTGTCCGAATTTCATATGAAATGTGAAGAAGTTACACCCAAACACTCACAAACTTTCACCTTTATCGAATACTCTCATGACATCTAATGTGTAATCTAAAGCGTTGTACTGCTCATTGTTTATATCGGTTGATATAAATGCGTTTTCTATAAGTCCTTCCGAGTGGTTAGAGAGACACAACAGAAATCTCACTCACGACGCTGGTGCTCACTGGACACGGTTACTGTTTCGGGTCCGGCCGGAATAAACGTCTTTATGTTACGAACGGGAAGCTCACCGTTCGATAAGAACCAGAGCCAGGTTGACGGCGCGCTATGTTTAACACGCGCTCCAAAGAGCTGTCATGAAAGACGGAGCAGAGCTACGAGATAGTTCACAAAAGTTACCGCGGCTGAAGAAACACAAATGGGTCACAAACGTTTGACACTCCCTTTCCGCCCAAAGCAAAGATTCATTTGATGAATTCCGGACGGGCGACTAAAGGAACATGGGTGTGATTCAGACAGTAAAAGCCCCTCCCGTTTCACTCGGAGCTAGCGAAGGTATTGATAATTTGACTTGAATAATTTGTCCTAGCAAACACTGTTATTCTTATAATGATTGGTCTATAATCATTATAAGAATATGTTTTAGTCTCCTCACATCTGTGACAAGTACCTCCCTACTTCTAAACGAACCGGCTGTAACCATAGTTATTAACCTGTCGGTAAATACGACCAAAACGCCCAAACGAAGCACTTAAAATGCTCATTCTGGAGACAGAAACGAGCAACAATAACTCGGTGTCCAAGCAGGTTAAAAAGTCGTATAATGGCCAGACAGCAATAAAATTCACAAGTACTAGAGACCTAAGTACAAGACATTAAACTGTGTCCACTTTTAGTGTTTAAAACAACCGACAAAGCCGTAAATGCCATCAGAGCTAAAGATACAAAAGCCAAATAAGGCAATCGACCACCCAAAAGGTAAAACTTGCTTCCAATCTTAACATTATGTAGACCCGACCCAATAATTTACTTAATGAAATTAATAAAGATCTCAGAAATACCTATGTAGCCCTTTTTTGAGTTAGGCAGTCATCAAATCACTTCTCCCACCGTAAGTGGAGCGAGTGGAAGTGTCAGACTATTACTGACTTTAACTTGTCTTCCTTTAATGGCCCTTTGTATTCCAGGGACACAATAATTCTTTCAAACAAGCTTACAGCTCCCGCAACAGCTTTCCCGAACCAAAATGCAAAATCTACATTATGATTAATATAATATGAAGTAAAGTTTGTTTCTTTGTTTGTAGGAGGTAATCTCTGGAAGTACTGGTCCGATTGCTTAACTTCTTTTACCAATAGAAAGCTGCTTTATTTCAGAGTGACATAGGCTAAATTTTATGTACACGGGCGAAGCTGCAGGCAAAAGCTATTAATTATAACTTTAATATTATTCTGCTCTTTCAAGCTTGTTAACCAAAGCACTGCAGAATGCATTTAGGCTTTTTTTTTAGTTTTTCTCTGTACGGTTTCCGCCGGCAGATTCTGTGGCTTCTACAGAATCAAAACCACATACTAGAACGGAAAATTGCATCATAATGAAATTAACGGCCAAAAGATTCTGAAGTCGCGATGTATACTGAAAAACGCAGCGTTGGTAGGTCTACTACATTTTTCTGTTCTGTGGTCCTGCCCAAGGTGAACCGATGACCAAGTGAGGGTCACGGGTACCCGATGGATGCTAAACGCACAGGTGTTGTATCCATAACGACCAATCTTAGCAAGTTCACTTGGGGGAAGCTTATGTTCAACAGTGGACGTCTTTCGGCTGAAATTATGATGATGAAATTAAAGGAAATGGTGTCAACGAATGAATAAATGACCTACCTGATATTAACCTACTAAATTAATATACAAAGAGAGCCAACTAATATAATATACATTAATATGAATGTGCAAGGTAATAAGTAGACGAACACTAAAGAAAGGAGTGATGGAAAACATAGTTGACTAAAAGAAGGATAGCAAAATAATTACACAATGGGACCCGAGAGAAGGGAAAAGGAAAAGAGGCAGACAACATAAAAGATGGGACGATGACATTAGACAGGTTGCAGGAACAACATGGAGTAGAGTAGCCAGAGAAAGATCGGAATGGAGTAGGTTGGAGGAGGCCTTTGCCAACTGGCAAACGGACTTACAGAAAATAAAGAAACACCAAATATATATTTGACATATCTTAGTTGATAATGCATGTGTAACAAACATTATGTCATAATGAACATTGTATATCATAATTCTGTTGTCCGAATAAAAGGCTTTATTATTATTATTCATTTATCTCAGGACCCTAAGGTCCTGGACCTTTGGAAGGCGTACGAGGAGCCGAAACCAACTCGCAGAGGCCCTTTTAGATACTTTTAATGATGGATTGTGGTAGCAACCGGCGATTATCCCTGTATGCGATATGCTAGTGCATCTAAGGACAACCCCCGGTTTGAAAAACTATTGCGATACAATATGGAAAACAAAATAATAGGGCTATGGTTTTTGGAGTCTTAAGTGGATTGGTAACATGGAACTATGTTAAGACTATGGCCCCTGCCTGAACAATGTCATTAATATATCCATCGATAAAAGGCAGGGGGTGACTCGCACACTCAATAAATGGGCCCCCAAAAACGACCGCTAGCACGAAGTGACGTAGCAACAAGAGGGCAACATATCCTGAGGCGCTTGAGGAGTGGAGAGGCATACCACGGCTATCAGGACAATCCCGGAAGTACGGGATTGTCCTGATAGCGACGAATTATTATTATTATTATAAAAGAAGGATATGTGAAAGAAGAGGAACTGCTGCACTTACTCTAAATAAATTGAAACAACGGCAGAAGAAGCAATGCTAATACACTTCTGGACACATCTATTGGCCCACCTTAGAGTTTAGGTTTCGATGGCCCCTACCGAAATATGATTGCTAGATTGAACAAAAACTGTTGATGCAGTTTTAAACCTGATACATTTTACCATCTTTTTCGATCGTATTGTTTTAAATTTGAATTCAGAATACCATACGACATGGAGCTACGCCTAACAAGTCGGATATGCGCCTTGTTAAAGGCAGTTGATTTTTAAATAAAAAACATGTTTTATCAAATAAAGGTTTAATTTAATAACGCGTGTTGCCTCCATGGGCATCTACCACAGCTCTCATACGATTAGTCATAGAGTTTATCAACCGCTCTATGAAATTTTGAGGGATCATCTCCCATTCCTCTTCTATGGCAGTTTTCAACTCCTGCATCGTCTGGGCAACTGGCTGACGAGCCCTAACACGTCTTTTTAACTCGTCCCACATGTGCTCAATGGGGTTCATGTCTGGGCTTCTGGCTGGCCAGTCCATAACTGTGATGTTCACATCCCGAAGATATTCCCTGACGATGCCAGCCGCATGGGCTCTTACATTATCATGCATAAAAAGGAAATTTGGGCCCACATAGTCCGCGTATGGTATCACGTGAGGTTCTACGCACTCACGAATGTACCTTTCAGCATTTAATGTTGGCACCCGTGGTCCTGTAACAACTTCAAGTTGAGTTTTGCCGCTCGCGGATATACCGCCCCAGACAGTCCATGAGCCACCGCCATAAGCAACCCTCTCTTTAAAGCAGCATTTTGCGAAACGCTCTCCCTTACGTCGGTAGACATTCTTCCTTCCATCATTGCCATGTAACACAATTTTAGACTCATCAGAAAAGAGTACACGGCTCCAACCTTGCTGTGTCCAATTTAAATGACTGCGTGCGAAATGAAGGCGCGCTGTTTGGTGGGCTCGCGTTAGTTTGGATTACCATACCTTGTGTGGTACCATATGGCGTTCTTTTAATCTTCTCCGAACAGTTCGAGCGCTCACAGATACTCCGTGGAAGTCGCGAAGCTGGTTTTGTATCTCAATGGAGGTAAGGTGACGATTTCTCAAGCTGGTCGTCACGATGAATCGATCCTGCCTTTCAGTTGTGACCCGAGATCGTGGCCTTCCTTGGCGACGAACAAAGCCGCCAGTCTCTAGGTACCTCCGATAAACATTTCGGACCGCAGATCGACTTAAATTAAGTTGAGCACTCACGTTTCTTTGGCTGTGTTCGGCCTGAATAAGTGCCACAGCTTGGGCGGCGACTTCAGGTGAAGTATCCATAGATTATTGATAGAACCTCACCTTAATGTTAAGATTAAGTAATGTTGGTTGCAAAACCAAAGATATCAATCACTTTTTCAAGAATTAAATCCAAGTAAACCAATAAAACCAAGTTTTCTTAGTATTCGATTGTTTGATATCAACAAACAGGCTCCATATTGTCTTTTGTTTCTTTAAATACTGTGTTCGAAATTCAAAAAAAGACTATTGAATGAAATTGTGAATGTGCCAGGTTCAAAACTGCATAAAAACTTTTTGCTCGACCTAATATAAAATTTTAGGTAGGACCAAACGAAACTGAAAATACAAGGTGGGCCAATAGATGTGTCCAGAAGTGTAATTTATACTCAACTAAATAATAAGAACAAAGACCACCGCCCATACGCAAGAACTCCAATGACAAAGATATTAATCACCACACCACTATATTTTTATGAAAATATACGAAGTTTCCTACTACGGTCATACCATCGCGAATTATTCCATTGTGTGCAGGAAGTTAGCCTTATAGGTAACAGCGATTGCCATTCTCGGGCCCACATCACAGAGTTCGATGACCCGTGCCTTTATGATTACGTGGGAGACCTAAGGAAACCTTTAGGTAGTGGTGTGGGCTAAGCCAGGAATAAATAATGAGTTATTATTGAAGCTTCCTAAAATTTGTTTAACTTTTTTTTTCAGATATATGTTTGGTTTACTCTGCATCATTTAAAACCAGTTGATATTATAGTGTTATAACAAAACTGAGTTCATGGAAAAAAAAATTCAGTGTATTCAAGTTCATACTAATAGGATCTCATGCATGTATCTGCATGCAGCAATACAAATTGCAACTCACAAACATCTCAATTATTTTGGGTGTAGTACCACAGTAACAGAAGATATATCTAAGCCATATTTGCTAGTACTTTGTGTAATTCCGCGTATACCGCTTACATCGAAAGACTGGAACAATTAGCCTGCTGCGGTCTTCCCGTCCGATTATAATTGGAGTGTCTTCAAGGCTAGAGTGACTAGGCTCTTAATAAACTATTACGCTTACCATCAACGATTGCATCACTGCTTTCCATCCATGGTGGGATCGAAGTCAAGCACTAGTTTCTTTACATCTGAAAGAATTGTAACTTTAAAAATATATTTAAGTATCTGAATCCACAAATGCTCTTCTAAAAAGGTAACAGTCACTAAAAAAACGTTAATAATCTTGTAATACGTAAAGCTGCACCCACCTGTAGACCGATAAAACTTACCAAAGTAAGCAACAAACCTTCCGACCAAGAAATATATAGACCAACCTCATCACCACAATACATTCCAAGACGTTTACCATATGTAGAAGATAATGATACATCTGTATAAGTCTTCGCCTCGGCTAAGCCGTTTAGTTTGGTTGACGAGCTAAGTTAAACGAGTAATGAGTCCGTTTAACAAACTTCATTGCCTCACAGTTTACTTGCGAGACCTTTGAACTTTGTGCATTCGTGTGTTTTCGCAATGACTATCGAGCATCCGATGCAAATTACTATTTGGACATCTAACGGGTTAAAAAAAAACGATTGTGAATTTAAAACTGATTAAATACAACTAACCTCAGCTTCAGTTGAAAACCAGCGTCAGGCACTAGTTGTTTGGCATTCAAGCTGAACTGAACCTATTTTAGTGCAACAGTTAAAAGATGAGAAATAAATCAAAATTGTTTATCGCTTGAGATTCTAATATAATTACTTGATATCACTTTGAAATCAATTGCAATATAATTATTTAAATCAGAATTTACCAACATGTTTTTAAACTCTAGATGATTCTCCATTGAAAACTTATAATATACTAAACTTTTAAAACTAAAATTAAACCATACCATACGACGACACTTATTTCAAGTACTGCAGTCACCTCGTTAGCTGTTTTCTTATCCTTTTTTCTCTTTCGCTAAAGAACCATAATTATATAGTATTGGCTTCGTGTAAATTCTTCCGTCAAAAGCAGCCGAGTAAAATTACACATCAAAGAAAATGGAGAAGAGTGCCATTTACGAGTCAAGGAATATACATAAAGTATACTAACATAAAGATAATAATATCGTTAAACCATACCCCTTAAGTAGAGTAGATTAGGTATAAGAAGTCTACAATTATAAAAATCGCTCCAGCTTTAGGATAGTGAGAGTCTCCAATCAAGTAATTGGCCTGTAAAACATGTTGAGATCAGAAAAGATTCTATCCGAAAAGCTTAGAGACACGAAATCGTCTATACAACATCCTAACAGTTATCCACATACGGGTAGACTGAGAGACAACTGTTAATTAACAGAGAAAACATCCAACTCAATTAACAAGACACACATACAAAGCGTCACTTCCGCAAAAACGTTCCACAAACGCTTTTATTACGTAGTTTCCTGTTTCCCATCGTGGCGCGAAATGGGCCACAACTTGAGGGGTCCGTTGTCCAACAAACACCACGTGGAGAGCATAATAAGCGATCTTCACTTGTTTATGGGTACGAGTATTGTCAGATTGGTACGCGGCGTGTTCAACTGGGACTTCGATAATAAGTCTGTATAGGAGCTTACACTATGTCGTGATGACGAAATAAATGACTGAATGCAGACATAAAGCAGCCCGAAGAACCATAATGATAATTAAGAAGCAGTACTATATAATCCCGAGAAAAACTTTCTTTAGATAGTTTCCAAAAAACTACACAAATGTCAAATCGTACAACGAATCCAATATTTAGTAATTTTATGCCGAAATCCCTCGTAAATATACCAATATAGAAGTGAGCACTTGAGCAGTCTTAACGCACGATAGGTACTATATTGTTGCATTTGACTTGGTAATCCATACCTTACAATCTCATGTAGTCTACATATGTAACGCTTCTAGGCCTTGAAACAGACATGCAAATATGTGACATGTGAACTGTAATTATTTGACGCCAGTGTCCTGGTAAATGACTTCCAATCTACATGATCCTTTCAGCCGTGACTAGTAGTGCTGTCCGGTTGTCCAGTAACCTTCCTGACCAAGTCCGGGTCGTGGACGGCACGTAGTCGATCCACGAGCGGCTGAAAGAGATGTCAGCAAATCTGTAGGAGCCCAGCAGGACCAAAGCCGCCATGGGTTAACTTTCGAAAGAGAAACCCTTGTTCCTGGAACGTAAAAGCACAGAAGAATCATAAGTGTAGTTTGATTTCCTACCTTTAAAAAAACCCGTGTATTATCTACACATGAAATGTTAATACTAGCTTTTCTTCCCCAGTTTAAAACCTGTTCAAAAACACTCAACAATCACATTTCCAGGAAGAAAAACTGTCGCTTCATTAGCCTGATTACTTTTCCCTTGTGTTCTTCCTAGAAAAAGATGTCTGAAGAAAAGTTTTATGTCCCTAATTTGTTTACTGTTATCATTAGTCTCGCAAAAGGCTTTACCTAGTTGATTAAGCAAAAGCTAAACGATGAAGAAATCCTTGTTTAAAATTCTTTTGAAAGACGTCTACTTGGTCCTTGGTCCTTTATATTTATTGCCACTGTGTTTGACACGCTTCTATTTGAACGTAGTACTACTAAGCTGAATGTCTACTATGATTTCAAATTCCAAATACAACCTTACTTTCGTGCGTCTTCTTTTCATAATTGAGCTGAGCATGAGTTTCTTGCTTTTCATCTTAACACTTAAAAACGATTACCAGTTTATATATCTCAATAAAAACTATTAAATAACTCTTTCTATATATAACTTCAGTTTAATCCCACTCCATACAAACTAAAAACATCTCAGCCATGATATATGTGCCGGCTAAAATATGTTGCTACTTACTGAAATTTATCTAAAAGCGGCTACTGGCCACAGCAAACCGTTATTTATGAGGTAAAGTTTCCACACATTGTAGCAACTATATGATTTATATTAGGCTTTTGTACAACCCTTAGCGGTGATTATATTCGTGGGACTCGTGTCTACTGTATTTGGGGACGGAGGACAAAATCATTTTGTGGTTTTCGCAAGCTATGTCATTGGTCTCGTACATGAAGACCGTAAAATAAGAAAAGATTGAGCAGGATAAAATAAAATGCATGCAACAGGAGCAATACAGAAGACCAAAATAAACTTTAAAGAAAACATAATAAAGCCTTTAAATTCTTTTGGGTAATCAAGTTTTTAATAAACTTTAAAAGAAAAAATATTAAAATAAAACGTTTCTTTTACTAATATTTCGTCTTTGCAAAAGTTTATATCTGTACCAAATGCGGCCAGACCAGACAGAAGAACCATTCTTCTAAATGATAGGTGCTCTTAAACCTAACGATGCACTGCATACAATAAACTTGAACTTACCGCACTGAAGTATTCAAAATTTAAAAGACCCAGCTGGTTTCTATAGAAGAAGAAAACAGTCTGGGGCAACTTAATGAAAATTTTAAAACCCAATCTTGGCTTTCTGAAGATTTTCAATATAATACGACCGTTCTTTTGATCCCACATGCGAGCATGAGGGGTCTCACGGATTCGGTTTACCCACCTCCCCCCATTATTAGTCTAGCCTGTATACTCTGAAATTCAATTCGAGGTGAAACTTCACGTTACTTTAGTAATATCACCGTGTACTTCGTTGCTTTTATTTTCTTCGGTATTCTCTGCCAAAGAAAAGGGTATCGAGGTGTCTTTACTGAAATTGAATTTTCTGATCAGGCGCTTAATGTGTTTGGGATTATGATCGAGCTTATGTTTATCTTCATTTTTATCAGATTTCGTTATAAGGCGGATGTGGTCCTACGTGTTTTCAAGTGACAAAAAAATATTCGATCCAGTTTCTCTTGATTCCCTTTCACTGTTCGTACCTGTTGCGTCGGTATTAAATGATATTTTGCGACAAGTAATTAAATATTATTGATACACAAAACATAATTATGTTTATGACATCACCATAATCATGTATTGTCGTCTCAATAGGGATTTGACTTATTTTGTACTGTTTATTTTTTGTAGTTTTCATGATTAGTGCATTAAACATATTTATATTATGTCATATTTACTAAAACTTACACAATATTTCCATCTGTAATATTATACAATGTATTTTTACATTTTTCACTATTACAAGTCATTCTCGTGCTATAATCATTTTGTTTCATTCAGTGTAATCCCCGTAAATGAATTCTCTTTCAGCTCCCATTTTAATATACTATTTTGCTTCGCAGACAAAAACTCGAATCTCAGACAAACCGCTACGCGAGAAAATGAAACCGAAATCGCAATTCACGTAGAAAATAACACGAAAGAGCAAGGGGTGGTCTTTTTATTTTTTTATTTCTAATTTGTACATTCAATTTTCCGGCGCACAACGGAGCTCACACGGCGTGACGTGCATTTTAATTATAAATGTAATTAAAAAGTCAACGGTCTCCGCGTCTGTCCGCGACGAACGTCGGCCACAGAATGCAAACGTTTAATTTAGCGTGCGGTCACTTGCAACCTCGTTTCAGCGACCATTTTGGTCAAGTCGCGAGGTCTTTATCGGCGGGAATTTTGAAATAGGAAGCAATTTTACTAATGTTGTTTTCTTTCTTTCACTTTAATTGCTTCTGTATTTCTCTGCTGGTTTGTAAAAGATTTTCTTTACGCTATGCTACATCAACATCAAAATCTAAATCTGTATTTAAACAGAAATTGTAGTGGGACTGCATCGTATTAAAGTTTATCCGTGTGTAAAGTAAATAAGAACTGGCGTACAAACAAGTACAAAAAGTGAGACAGTTGTTTATAAAGATGGAAATTTTATGCATAGTTGATAAGACGTAATAACAAGTTATGTACCGTAGATACAGTACAGAGGGAAAAAATGGTCAAGATCACTTTTCTGGGTATTGCTAAACGGGCATTAATTATGATAATTCCAAACAGCTATGCTAGATCATGTAGAGTTCCTTATTAACGGTCAACTAACGCCAACACCGATTGAAGCAAAATTGCACAAACCATTCAATTTATTGCAAATTACGTGTTCTTAAGGTCTTAAAAAAAGTTTCCAAGTTTACATGTTGCACATAACCATTTTGTATAAATAAAGCTACTAATAAATGTCAAAAGTTAAATGTCAAAGAAATTAGTATACCTACTAATCAAAAGGAATAAAAATACAAATATGAATGTAATGAAATGACATTTCATTAATTCAAATTTGCCGCGCTTCGCGCGTTGAAGTTGTCAATGGAATTTATGTTCTGTGGAACGGGGTGACGTGTGATTGAATGGCAGATGATGTTTAGATTATTTTGCATATTTTATTGTTAAAAATTCTATTGTAAAGAGATAAAATAAAGGGATATAATTGAGGAGGCGATATTAGTAAACTTTAAATGTCGTTTCTTTGATTTTCAGGTAAGTTATAGGTGTAATGGTCATAGTTAAACGTTGTAATATAGTAAAGACGTATTAAATAAACAAAACTTAAATTTTCAGAGAAACAATTTGTGGTTTATTTGGAAAATCCTCAATAACATATTTTATATGAATAATAAACTAAATAATTACAAGACAAAACAAAAAAAAAATTAAACGTCAAAATAAATTCTTTAAGCATGTCATTAAAAAATAAAACTCAATAAACATCAAAATAGAATTTAAAATTGAAAAGATGTAAATGTCTGTTTTATAGTCATCATTAGAAGAACAAACGAACAACAATATTTTTTTATTTATTATTATTGAACTATTAGTGAACAAGCTAAATAGATACTCGCTTATTATTTGTAAAACAGCAAAAGTAGGTATAGCGGAATTCCGTCTAATATTAAGATCTTGATGTACCATATTCTCAAAAATAAACTTTTCTATTCTATTCTGTTCTAACATCACATATAACCATGCAATCTGATGTTTAAGTAACTAAGATCTTACATACAAACAACCTACAATTAATCTTGCTCAGAACCCTTAATAATAACCATAATAATATCAAATAGAAATAAACCACCCAACAAAATAATTCAAACCTCGTTTACATAGACGATACCCTCATTTCGTCCGACACTCCAAACTATAGAGTTAGTGAACAGGAAACAATCGCTCCTAACTTGTGCCAAACGATAATAGATCTGTCTCCGGGGACGTACTAACTACAGTCCATTTCGTTTTGAATCACAGCTTACTTTACACACTTATGTATTGTTTACGGTAGTGTGAGCCATTTCTAGTTTTGTTCTGTTATCCAAGTCATATTTAACATAATGCTCTGTTTGTGTGTTATGATGTTTCATTTGGAAATCAATGTGAAGTTAGAACATAATTGGTGTTGACGGTTTGTTTGATATGGAATTGTTGAGATGAAGAGCTGAGAGAGCACAGGTACGATATGCTAAATGTGTAGCAGGATTTGAAGACAAGATAGTTTTGGTATGCTACAGGGTACTATGATATAACTATTTACAAAAAATGGTGTGGTGTGCTTCTGAAATCATCTTAAGGTGAATGCTCCAACCAGCCCGCGAAATTCAAATTTTCTTACGTTTTTTGCAATTTGCAGGCCAGTGACATGTTGTAACTTTACCAAAATATGATTCGCGGCAATAACGAAGGATTATTTTAAATATAAAAATGATCAAAACATTCGCTCCACATAGAAAAGGTTTAAATTGTTAAAATCTGCGAAATCTAACTTACATGCAACTTTTCTATGTGAAAGCTGATGGAGCGAATGTTTTGATCATTCCTTAATTCACCTTAAAATCAATAATGTAACTAAGATTTCAATTTTAAGCTATTTATACTTTATATTATTATTGAAAGGCCTGTCGTTTGACCACTATCTCACTTGATGTTAAGTGATGATGTTGACGACGGTAGACCGCGCTTGAATTGTAAATAGGTACAATTTTCCAAGAGCAACAATGCTGACAGATTACTTGACAATTTTCATTCAAATTGCAGCAACGAATTAAATGAACAAAAATTCCAAGATACACGTTAAAAACCATGACCGAATTTTCACAAACAATGAAATACAGAACATAAAGGAGAATTCTATCTAGAGTTACTGTCTTGAAATTCTATAAAATCCCATTGAACCGGATTTCATTTCGCTTTTATTGGTGCAGTCATTGAATCTCACGGTCCACGCTCGCTGCAAGATTGATTTAAGTTTCTTTGTATAAAAATTGGATAAACTTTGTTCAGTACCCCGTTTATTGTAGGTTCTGATTTATTGCCTAGTCTTTGGGAAACAGCTGTAATATTGATGATTAGGTACATCGTGAAGAACACGTTCGCCATTTTGCTTCTTTCAACATTAGGACTCATCTCTGTTTGCATTCTTTGCTATTACGCTATTCTCTTTTATATTTTTACTTAATGTGATACAGACAATACTTTCTCACTTCTAATGCATTTCAATTTGATAACAGTTTTACGATTCTCCGTTGGTTGCAAAGTCAAAGACAAAGTCAAAATATTTTATTTCATATAGGCCTACAAGGGCACTTATAAAACGTCAGAAGCTAGTGCACGGTTCCAAATTGGTCGTTTCCTATGGAGAAGAACCGGCAAGAAACTCCATGGTTACTCTTTTAAAAAATGTGTTTATTACAATATTGATTGATTTATGTAAGAACAGTGTAGACCAGTCAACACTGTACACAAAAGCACAAAATTAATCATAATAATAAAATAAAATAAAAAGTAAGTTGTAATAGAAAGTTATCTAAGTGTTTGTGGATTATACAGTGTTCTCACATTCACATTCCAAAAAGAGACTTTATAAAAAAGCAGGAAAAATTTTAATAATTACAACTGTTAACACAATAAATTACTAACAAATTGAATGCAGTTGAAGTCTAAATAATAAAAATAAAAAATATTGCAAAAGCAATTCGTTAAAGGAAAAATAAATATAATTATGTATATTAAAACAAAGGTGGAGCAGTTAATAGACATAATATTGATGACTTACCAGGGGGCCACATGTGCAGAGGTAGTCATTGCCAAACAAGCGTGTCTTCGACATAGTCTTTAACCTTGTAAAATGCTTTTTTGGTTAGGACACGCTCAATATGAGTTTTGAATTTTCCCTCACTAAGTTCAGTTACCGCCTTTGGCAGCTTGTTGTAAAAGCGTATGCTGTTTACTAGGAATGACTTGCTGGTCTTGGCTAATCTCCATTTGGGTAATACAAGTTTGTGTTAACTACGTTGGTTAGATTGTTCCGTTTTTCTTTTCTCTGCACGACTTTGTATGTATTAAAAAACATGTATTATAGACTAAGTAGGTTGTTACAGTTATTCTATCGCACCAAGGCATTCGTAAGATATAAAACATAATATATGTAGAATCTATTCTCATCTTATTCATATGAATTACATTATTTCCGACCCTTCCATATAAAATGATTTAATACAGAATATTACGTTAATAATGTTCTGTATTAATTCGTTTTAGATCTCGTTTAAGTAAAAGCGTAAGACAATATCTTTATAACGTTTTCTTTCTATACAGACTAATATTAACGAAATTGTTCTCTTTGTTTCAGGTAAAGAGGAAAATGCTTAAGTTGTCCCCATATTATCATATCGCTGACTTTGGGTAAGAAAATATATTATGATTACGAAAACACTCCTGCTTTTGTTGTTCCACGGGATATGGAAGCAATATGTTTGGGATTTAAGCGATTATAATTATCTTCATGAGCTGGAAGATTTTGGTTAGAGATTTAGAATATAATGACGGTTATCTAAGCACCGTTAACCAGCTACTTGTTTACTTTTGAAACTGTTTAAGTGAAGATCTCTCGAATGTCTTAGACTCGTCTCTCTATTATTCGGCTTCTACCATGTAGAAATATGATAACTAACTAATAAACTGCGAGTCTCATCTAGAATAGCCAATAACTACAAATGTAGGCCAAGCCCACATTCGCAACATTTCTGTTTCATAAAAGTATTGGCACATACATCGTAGTTTTCGGCACTCAGAGAAAATTATGGAGACAAACAGGCAAATGAAAATGAATTACTGTTGTTATTCCTGGCTCTGAATACGAATATAATAAAAATTGCTGAAGCCAGCTCTCTCCTCTAACTGAAATATAAAGTAAGTGCCTATATTTATACTTAATCTCTTTTTGAAGACAAGTGCTAAGATAAATGTTGTAAGAACAAGGGCAAAGTTCTTCTTAAAATATTAATCATAGGACCTAAAACACAGACAACCCTTATATAGACTAATGTACTCCCTTTTCTTTTCCAACAATAACTGTGCCTTAGTTTTTTTAATGTCCTCACCATTCATTCACAAAGAAGTCACTTAGAAATATTGAAAAGACAAACAACCTGAATAAAAATGTTGAGTGGTTCGTAATATTTCAAGTAAACTCGAGATTCCCATGGGAAATTAGAATAACTGCAGCGTAATTGACTTTGTCTCCAGCCATTATTTATACAGTGCTAATACTAGATTTATGAAATACTGTCGACGGGGAATTAGAATGTCTGCATTTATACACAGACTCTGTGCATGCCTTTACCTTTGGTCTGGCTTTTGTGCGGTCTACTCATAAGAGACCTGCACTATGAACTATTATTTCATCTTTATCAGCTGCAATGTTTTCTTCAATGACTTTGTTTTCTATTCCGTAACGATGTTAACTCTTCAAGTTATTTTCACTACAGTCGTGTAGAATCTTTGTAATAGCTTTGAATAGTAATATATCGAGTAAGAAAGACTAGGTGTAAGAACATTTTAAAGGTACTTGTGAATGCTATTCAAATTTGTTTTAACACACAGACATACGATTTGCTCTTATTTATTCGTCTAGACTCCGACTGCCTCCCGCCCGTTATTTTATTAGAAATAATTTTAAAGGATTGTTTAATTTTCAATCTAAACCCAGCACTGGGAGCTTTTCGTAATATTATATCTCCATTCTCAGACAAGATTATGAACACCCACACATTTTCAGCTTTATTTTATTTATCTATATTAACTTCTAAGAAAGCTTTCTCTCATATTTACGGTCTTGAGATTAACTGAGCTGCGAGATCTAGTTTGCAAGGTTCACATTTTCTAGTTTTATAAGCATTTTAGTTACGCAGAACCCGTGTCCTTATGCTTTATTCCTTTAATATTTGCAATAGTGTGTCTTAATCTGTTTAGTGGTTTATGAACGGATTGATTTTTGTAGCGTTTGACAGAGAGTTTGGTGCCAGGTACGTGGCGAAGGTCTTTTGGTAACTGGTCATGTCAGAAAACGAAAAACTATTGATCCAAAATAAGAAACTCGAAATTTTACGGTTAAGTATTTAAATTCAAAACCACGACCATTAAAATTTGCTTCCACAAACTTTATATAAGAATCTATTTACAGTACATATTAACTAAGATTTAATTAAGCCAGGGCTTAATATGTATTGATAGAGGATCCCACTCCCGATTCATTACGCTTTACGGTGTACCATGATAGGAATAAACAAAGTTAGGCTGTTACGTTTATGTGACGCCATCAAAAACGCCATCAATATGATGAGAGGTTTTATGGCGCCCAACGTGGGCCAACGTAATGAGCGACATTATTCCCTTATACTTGCACTTCGTTTATTAAAAGTTGCTAAAATGTATATTTTGAACGTGTTTTGTTATTTATTACTGGTAAAAGTAGAATTGAAAATGTTTTGATCATTGTTCTACATATTTTTTAGCAGACTCATTACACGTATTCTATGTCAATTGCGGTACTCTATTGTTAGTATAAAGAATCCTTTTTCTAAGTTTATCCAAAACTCTATCAATGAGTCGTTTTATGGCGCCCAACGTGGGCCAACATAATGAGCGCCATCTGTCCTCTTATACTGAGACTTCCTCCATTATAGGTTGATAAATATATATGCTGAAGGTGTATTTACAAAAATAACAACATTTTTGGTAAAAGGAGAATAGATGAGGTTTTGATCATTGTCCAACATGATTATTTTGGCAGACTCAATACGCGTATTTTAGGCTAATTGCCATACTGTAGTATAAAGAATCCTTTCTTAAAATTAATCCAAAAAACTCCATCAATATGATGAGTCGTTTAGTGGCGCCCACCGCGGGCCAACATAATGAACAACATTTATCCTGTTATACTTACACTTCGTTTATCAAAAGTGGCTGGAATGTATATTTCGAACTTGCTTTGCTGCTCATTCACATCACGTGATACTCTTGTCTCTTGTAAAGCACGTAAAGCCGTTGGTTCTGCGCCTGATCTTTTCCCGGTTGTGTAAAATGCTGCCCCATCGGCCTGTAAGAGTAAAGGAACAGAGAGAGTGCGTAGGTATTTGCGCACACACTTGTGTTCATATATAAATATCCTTCATACTGGCAAATTTGTTAACGCTTGCTATCTTTGTTCGATACTTGGTCATAAAGACTATAGTTTTGCGGTAGCAAATTCAATATTGAAACAAAAGCTGAATTGTATACCTTTTAGCATTAAGAATCCTCTCTTGAAGTTTCCTCTCTTAACTTCAGCATAAATTGAATTAACGTATCTACACCTGAAACATAAACAGCGAAGTTATATTTTAAGACTAACTAGCACAGTAACAAACATCTTATAATAATTAGCAAAATTTACAGCTTGCATTTCGAATTCATAAATAAACTTTACATCAAATATTCAAGCAAATCCTGCAGCACCTTCACTTTGTGTAACCACAGTCTGCATGTTTGTTTCCATCTCGAAATAAACCCTGTATTTACGCTTAAATTCACTGGCAAGGTAATCAAAATGTTAGTAGATGTGGTAATTAATATCTCAAGTTACTCCTGGCTTTACATAGTTTAATAAACCACTGTATATCTCTTCACGAGAACGTTATAAATTGTGCCTACTGAGAGAAGGTGGATTTATAAAGTGAATACGAAATGGTAGTGATTATTATTATAGCGGGTCGTAAATGTTCAGTGCAGGCCATTGGCGTTGTAAGTAGGTTCGGTAATCGAATTGGTGATCATAAAATATCGTTATGAAGGGTACAGTAACATTGCTTTTGCTCAGACCTAACCTTTATCGTAAAATCCTAGCAGTTTTGATGAATATGGAATGATGGCGTTTGTAATGGTCGTGATGTAGCATTTACTATAAATCTGTAGACGTTTTCAATTACACACTTTCATTCAAATACAAATATAGACCATCATTTAACTTTCACTAATAGGTTTGAATTCCAAAAAGCTTTTGAAACAACACTAAATTTGCTCCAAACAAAGACTAACAAAAAATAAAAGTGCAACTATCAAACAGTGGTTAGCAAGTTCATGCAAACATTTCTCAAGTTTCAGCCCGAGGGGTTCCAAATTGTTTCAAAGGAATTCCGATAGTCCGGAACCCATTAGTTTCGGCACTCCAATATAAAACGCCATAGCTCGATAAATAAACTGTTCTTTACTTTGACAGTCAATTTATAAAATGTCCAGCCGAGTCCTTGCGGTTTTTCGGTGAAATGTCTGAAACTTTCGCAATGCTGATGAAACGAGTAACCAGGGATTTAAGCCTCAAAGTTATTTTAAATAACGTTGTTGTTTCGGAAATTAAAAATGAAATAAAAATGACTGTTGAATATATTAAAATACATTAACGGAATTCAGTTACGCATCAAAATGTTACAAAGGATCCGAATAATATCTGCTATAAAAACAGACAGATAACATGAAAGGTCGAGATAACACGAATGGCCGTTTCCATAATATCATCCATTAAGCCAATGTTATTTCGAAAGTTAACAGAGCATAATTTCAGAATCATATTTACGTATTTCGACAATCCGGTATTAAATGTGGACTGTTCAAAATGTGGCGCAGATGTTAGATGTGCTCAGGTAACATATTCCAGGCACCGAAAATTCGAAATATATAGCGAAGCAATCACTTAGTTCGCCACAAGTTCAACGCAAACAACATTCGTACAAAAAGCTCCACGGTTCTACGAAATAGATCAAAACTACGCGGTTTTCTGTTTAAAAATTCACAACGCGTCGCATACAAAACGATCCCATCAGTTTATATCGCACTTTCTTTTTTCCTTACATGTTACAGTTTATTTTCCTTTTATTTTCTTTCAAATATTTATTGGCTTCTGAGTTTAGGGTGTAATTTTGTTACTTTAAATCCAGGAATACCTATTCGTTATGTTTTTTAGAAGATATCCGCAGGCGAACCAAGGTTGCCGACATAGCACGAAGAATCGCAAAACTAAAGTGGCAATGGGCAGGGCACATTGCTCGCAGAACAGATGGCCGTTGGGGCCGAAAGGTTTGGGAGTGGCGACCGCGTAACGGAAAACGCAGCGTTGGAAGGCCTCCTACAAAGTAGACCGATGACCTGGTGAAGGTTGCGGGAATCCGATGGATGCGGGACGCACAGGATCGATCATTGTGGCGAAGCTTGGAGGAGGCCTATGTCCAACAGTGGACGTCTGACGGCTGAAATGATGATGATGATGATGTTTTTTCTGTGTAACTATTTGAGAAAAATGTAAGCTTTTTCTACTTCCAAACCTGTGATCAAAAAGTAAAAAGAACAAAAAGTAAAAATTCGCTCTGAAACTAAGACGGACACTCAGTGGTTAGGTTGCCGGCTTTCATAGTATCCTGTAACTTCAAAGCGCACGTAGCGTGATAGGCAAAAAACACAGATTTTTCTCTTTAAAGGTATAATCCCTCTGCCATAACGCAGACAGGCATGCCAGGCCTCTTCATAGACCGATAGCCGCATAACTTCACAAATTCTCCAGGCAGCATCGTTCAAGAGAATTTCAATAAACTTTCATTGGAAAAAGAGCACATGAAAGTTTGCAACGCTTTTTGTAACAAGAACAGTTTTCTACCTTTTTTAGCGGTGTGTGTATCGATCGCGCATCCATTAAATGTTGTAAAATGACAGCGCACGCCCGCGTCATTAAAACTCAACGTGCACCGGTGCCTTTTAAACTGTGTGGACACCACTGTACAGAGAATGGAAACGGTAAATGGAATGAGTACACGTATGCATGGAAAAAGCAAAAAACGAACCAGAAAACAGAAAGAACTTTGCCAATGGAAATTGTAAATTGGTTTTAGTGCAGTGTTTGGTCGAGGAGCAAAAATAAAAATTCAGATACAAATTAGAAAATGAATTTGTCGTTCTTTGATTTTGGTTCGCTTTCCTCTATAATTTATTTTGGCAGCATTGAACTTGGTCTTATTTATAACAATGATATCAACATACATACGTTCCTATATAAGGCTGTTGATGTAACAAACACAACCATAAGTACGGACATACAATGTAAAAATATCTCGATCAATTTCTTGCACGTTTTACAGCAAATCCGCATTTTCAATTTGAGCACCGTTTTGATAACTACTTTCCCAATAAATCTTGAACTCTTTATGGCCGCGCTGGTTTCCAATCTTTCAATTAATCAGTTCTTAAGAGAACTCGTGAAACTTAATCCCGGATTTTCTCCTTCACGTCGTTTGGAGGATTTTTATCCGTGCTTATTAGAAATATGAAATAGACACCTGTTAAAATATGTAGCGTAAAAATAACTTAGTAGCAATCATTTGCAAAGTTTACATGTATCAATTTAATAAGTTGTTTGCATGTTGTAGATGACTTCTTGTTCTGACTTATTAAAAATTACTTATCTACGTATCGAAAATTCCATGTGATCAAAAAAGTTTTTAGAATATTGTACATGATAAGTTCTTTAATTATACCATTTCGGAATTTGTTAAAATTTTTCGTGTAAAGCAAATATTTTCTTTTTTTTTAAGATGGAAATGACATAAGATTTGCTACCTTATTTTGCTTTAGCCTCTGCATAAAGGTTCTCGTAAATCGAACTCGCCAACACAAGTTACATGCCGGTTTGAAGAATTGATGTAGAATGTAGGTAAGGAGTTTTAGATTGCTGGGGAATCGACTACGAACACAATAGAAACTCGTTTTCAACAATTGATTCTTAAATCTTTGCAGCATCTTGGGTCTGTTCTATTTTCGCTTCATTGCCAAATGCGAGAAAATATCAAATCAAAATGGAAAATCTGTCTTCTATTTTCTTCTTTAAAAATCTGTATTCTTTTTTTTTATTTTCTTTTCTTTCATACATTTTCTTCTTTTATATGGCGATTTATTTTATTTATACCTGTACATTTGTATCCTTGCTTTCTTATTAATATTTTTTTTTATTTTATACACCTGCAATGTTTTCTCTTCACTCTTGGTTGACTGGTAGAGAAAGCCTAAGGTATTAAGTCCGCTTTTGGAACTCTTGTGGTGCATGAAGTTTTAATAAATAAATAAATCTAAGCTCATCCAGACCGTTGATTCTGTCTCTACGTTTAGTCCACCAGTGAATGCTATAGACATGTAATATGCATAACAATGGCGGTGGCATCCGTGAAGCTGACATCATGTCATTATCATGATTACAGAGCTTTAAAGCGAAGGAATAAAGTTCAAAATAGATGAACTTTCCTGTCGATTAATTATACCGTTTTGTTGGTACGTGCACTAGCGTTACTACATGTAACAATAATTCACTCAATGTAGTAAATTCGTCTGTTTCATCGTTTTTTTTTGTCCACTTAGTTACCATTTTTGATGCTCTTTTATTTATTTTTGCGTGAATCACAACAATTTGTTTGCAATTTTATGTAGATTTAAAAATCAATTTGATTGTTTTATTCAGATGATTTGCTTTCTTTTTTTTTTGACAACTCTTCTCTGAATTTTTTTTGCTTTGAACAGATAGTTAAAAGCTGACATACGTAGGTAGGTATATAATATATTTTATCTTCTGAAAAAATCGAATTGTGGTACTTATAACAAGCGTGCACGCTTCTTCGTATCTTGTGAAAGACCCTTATGCCTTGATATAAACTTTTGATAGTGAATTCGTGAGTTTGTGTATTAACAAGCCAAAACCAAAGCTTTTAGGCTTCCGTACTTTAAAAGGAAAAAACGGAACCCTTATAGAATCGCGCTATCTGTCTGTTTGTCAAAACCCTTTATCTCGGGAACACTTGGAGGTATCTCTATATAAATTAAAACTGTGTAACTCAAGTCTGCGGTTCTTTAAAAGGTGTTATTTATAATTATCGTGTTTCTGTATTCCATATATATTCCATATAATTTTCAATATTTTGTTTCCATAAAACTTCACACATTCAATTCAAACTGTCTGTATATTTTTTCTCTAATTTCTTTCACAGGAATATTCAAACCGAATCCGCATCATAAATCTCCATTCAGCACGCGTTCACCTGCGAATTCGCGTATGCAATATGAGATCGGCCTTTCAGCTATTCTGCCATCAAAGCCCATTCAACTCGCGACTATTTCAAATATGACCCAAATACTGGACGGATACGTTGAATATGGGATAAACGAGCGAAGGATGCTGGCCCTGCGTCCCAGGGCGACAAGGTATTCTGACATGTTGCGTGGTTATGCTGTCAGTATTTGTCCTGGGACATAATGATGCTGTAGTGTTTGGCTTTTGTGTCTGTTCAAAGCTGTCATTGTAGTGTCATTCTTGACAACGTCATTTTCTCTTCTGATGCGTGATCACACTTATATATCACATCGAAATTCAGTTTTAGTTTCCTGCTGTTATTGTTATTTGTGAAAGATAAATAAAATATTATTATCTATACTAATATTATAAAGAGGTAAAATTTGTAAGTTTGTAAGTTTGTAAGTTTGTATGTAGGGAGTAATCTCTGGAACTAATAATCCAATTCTAAAATTTTTTTACTGGCAGAAAGCTACATTATTCCTGAGTGCTATAGGCTATAAATTGTTTCTATAGCATGTATATTAACCGAGCTATCACAACTTTTGTCTAGCAAGTCGGAAAAAAATACCTCATAAAATAGAATTATTTGCGTGCGCTGCCTAAACAGTTGCTTAAAATTAAAAACAATGTATGGCTACCTGGTTCGTCTTAATTATTTCTACAAAAAAGTCCGCGGTACCATATCTCTATCTTTTATATTTCATCTTTTATACTTCTTTTATTGCATTAAAAATATTTTTTTTCTGCATACTTACGTTTGGTTGATTATTTGAGCAACAAAATATTAATTCTTATGACAATAAATTATTTCAGTATCACAAGAACATTATACAGATAAGATTTGCCATTTACAGCATAGCAATTGGTCATACAGTTTCGAAGATAATATAAAATTACTAAAACGCAAAATGCCCCTAGCGTAACTTTCATTGTGCAGACGTTTTACCTATTTTTTTTTTATGGTGGGCAAAAATCATCTTATGACAACCCCCGCCCTTGGGTGGAGCGAGAGATAGTGTCAGACTCTTACTGACTAAAAACCCACCCCGTTCCTTCTAGCCTTCAAACCAGGGCACGAGTTCCCTTTCGGATAACCCTGGACCCGGTAGGCTTCGACCCAGCTGGGCCTCTGCTGTTGCTGACAACTTCTTGAGGCGCGCGGGAACAGTGCGCGCCGTTGACGTCTTGGGCTCGGTCCATTACCGGACGATCGGACAGCAAGCTACCCATGGCTCGCCGTCCGCGAGCCCGCGTCAACGGTGGCCGGAAATCGGGATCGGAATCCCGGCGGCGGCGGCGGGGGCGCCGTTGCCTGATGCGGTCTGCCGCCGCCTTTGCTAGCATTACTGCTTCGCAGAAGGAGGCGACCGCCTGCCATTCCTCCTCGCTAAGGACCATGGCCTCAACCAGAGCCCGCCGCGAGAGGTGTCCGCCGCCGATCGCCCCCACGAGGGCACGGCGATGCTCTGCCCAGGCAGGGCACACCTCGACTGTGTGCTCCACCGTGTCCTCCGGGCGTTCCGCACAGTGGCGACACTCGGGCGTCTCTTCCGCTTTAATTCGGTGCAGGAACCTCCCGAACTTGCCATGTTTTCTGAATCGCGGTGTTAAGACTTTCTGTGGATTGATGACCCTTTCGAATTATTATGCCCACGTTGTCGTTAGTTGGAGTTCTTCTGTCAGTTGCTTATTGGTTTCGGTTGTTTCGTTCGTATGGTTGTTGTTGTTGATAGATACCTCATAATCGAAAATATCGTAATTTCGTTGTACGTTTTTGTATGTTCGTAGTTTCGTACTTCGTTCTATCGTAATAATCGATACGAGTTATTCGATATTACGATTGTTTTGTTTTGTAAAGGCGGACGGTGTTCGAGTCGCTCTCCTTTTGTTCATAATTGTTTTCAAGTCTGTGCGTAGTTTGTTGAGAGCATGTCTAAAAGGAAATCTCAACTGTCCCGGCAGACATCACAGACAAGAGCCGCTCGAGTACGCCGTACGGAAGAATCTGCCCCTGAAAATGAGCAGCGCCTCTCGAGAAATAGAGAATATATTTCGCAAGCACGCGCTAGAGAATCTAGCTCCGAGCGCTCACAGCGCCTCGCTAGCCAAAATGTGAGGACATCGCGGGCCCGTGCTCGAGGAACTAGCGCTGAACGTGCGCATCGTCTAATCGAGTGTAATCTTATTTTAAAACAAGAAATTTTCCGCGGACGAAGTCGCGGGCAGAAGCTAGTTTATATTATAAAGGTGAAAGCTCTCCTAGAGAGGAGGCCTGAGTCCCAGCAGTGGAAACATTAAAGAGGCTGATGATGATGATGATGAAAGCTTCTATAATGTTGTTTATTACTCCTGCAAACGTCTAAATGCATTTGAATGAAATGCTTACGGTTAGGTCATGCTTCGGCCAATGGCAGAAACCAGTCTAAAGTAGTTAATTTATTCAAATATTGATAGCGACACAATCTTCGAAAGGACGTCACAATGAAAAAACAAATGACAATCTCGCAAATTAAAAAGTAACATGCTCGCAAAGAGTTCCATTTTCGGATTTTATTATTGTTTTTTCATTATTTTATTTTAAGTGGCCAGATCCAGAGACTTTTTTTTTATTGTTGATAGGTTTGCACTTGACCGCTATCTCACCAGCCCCTCTAGCCAAGTTACAACCGTTTCGCTTGCGTCAAACGCTTCGAATTGACCTTGGCGCCAATTCTTTTGTTTTGACCACGTGACTGAGCTTGACATGACATCATTCCCGTACATTTGATGCTTTCTACTAGCGTTAACAATTGCAGATTAGCAACTTGGCTAGCGGTACTGATTGAAAACGACGATGCGGTCGACGAAAGAGCGCGCTTACCTAGAAGTAACCTATTCATTCTTGAATTTACATTAAGACTTTCAGTATGCCCTACGTATAGGTATGTCAAGAGTGAGTATTCTGATAGATAAATAGTGTTATGAATAAGTCTTAACATATTTAGAACAATCTTATCATGAATATACGTTAAAATTAGGAAAGATAATACCTTTTGGTTACAAAGTTCTTCTTAAAAAGGCTCGATATTTCTTAAGGCAGCAGCATAATCTTGAATAGCAAATTATTTAATTCAACTAGAATAATACAACCCAACTTATCATACGTCAACAATACGTCAGCAATGATTAATTGGCGATGTTAATAGGCCAATAAAACTAAGAGTTTGACTTCAACTGACATTAATGAATGCCTCCTTCTTACCCAACACGACAACGTTGCGATATTATCGCTGTTTTCAAACATTCATTTTTCTTTCCTATGAGTAATGTTTTTTGTCTTAACCGTCTGTTGCTAAAGATGCCTCTTCTTAATATAGGTAATATTAATGATCACTGGTTTAAGTAAAATATAATTATACTCCATTCAAAATATGATTAGATATTTAAACAAGCCGTTTTTACATTGTGTTCACCAGATTTTGACTTTTATTGCGTTGCTGGCATGACAAATGGCAAGTGCAATAAATAATTGGTTATTGCGTTTAATTTCATCCTTATGCCTACAGAATAAAAGTCGAAATTGGTTGAACTGACAGTAAAAAGGTTTGTTTAAATGTCTAATCTTATTTCGAATGGAGTATAATTGTACTAAGAGTGTAGACAGACCTGACCCAAGAGTCCATAACATTTGCTAGAATAACAAATTAGCTGCTTCGCCTGCATTATGGCAGAAAATTATCCCAAGGGAATATACCCCCGGGATAAAAGAGAGATAAAAACCCTATGTGCTAGAGCTCAAAATCTGTTCAGCCATTCGAATATGAAGAAGTGACAAACATACTCACACACTCACATCCTTTCGACTTTATGTTTAATATTTGGGTAATTTATAACTACCCTGAAATTCACTTGATTTTCGTTGCATTTTGAGTGTAAAATGCCGAAAACAATTTCTTACTTTTAGACCATGAATTGCAACAAACATCCAAAATCAAATTGCCAACATCACGAAATCCCGTTTCACCTTGATACTCCACGTCCATTCAACCATAGAGAACTGCAGCAACCCTTACCCTGTAAACTGTCAAATGTCTCTGCTTTTCGACATTCATGACGCCCGCTGTACCATAAAGGGGGACCCACTGTACCGTGTAATATTATGATGTCATTGGCGATGTTCCTTTTTTAAATATCGCTTTAAGTGTTTGAATCTTGAATGGCTTGTTTGATAAGCGTTTTGTCTTTGACTTTCATGGTTTATTAGCTTAATGGGTAAGGGTGGGAGTTTGAAGGTCGTTGCAGTCGTTTAGAAGACTCCTTGGTCGTTTAAATTCGGTTTAAATCCTTTTTATTTGTCTTCTTTTTCTTTGGTTGTTTAAAGTGTCTTAAGCTTTTATTTTTTCTTTCTTCCGTGTTACGATAGGTTTGTTTTAAGGTCAAAAAAAGCTTTTTTTTATTCCTTGTCAAGCTTGCTGTCAATATTTTGCCTCAAGACTGCCATCTCTTGTTTTTTTTATTTTAAAGTATATGCTTTGTATCTGCAAATTGTCCGATTTTAGTAGATTTATTTTTATTAGTAATTTGGTTTATATCAAAGTAAAAATGCAAATTCAATTTTTTGATTCGATTCAAATTTCTTTTTTTTTTAAACGTTACCCTAAACTAAGAATCACTCCTATGTAAGGGTTGTGTTCGTATACAACACACAAGACATCTAGACTCGGAAAATCTATCTGTACTGCATACAAAATATTTGTTCGGTGCGAGAATCAAACCCGCAACACGCAGTGCAGCAGTCAATAGCTCAGTTACTGCTAACCGTGCCGTCAATAAACAGATATCTGATTGGAATGACGTCGGAGATTTCATTAATATCAATCAATCATGCACTGCGTCACTTGATTGATGCGCTGGTGGTCTCTAATCGGCTTTGTCTATCTACTGCTTCATTAATTAAATGCAACCCAGTTTGTGGGTTACCTTCTATTTATATTTTGACCTGATTTCCCTTCCCAATTTGTCTATTCGGTATGACAGCATTGTTTTTTTTGACATTCTTTTTATCGTCATCATTCAGATCATCGTCATCTTGATCTCTCATTCTGATTACGATCGACTGGCCTGTTGGTCTAGTGGTTAGTGGCCCTGACTGCTATGCCGGAGGTCGTGGGTTCCATTCGCACCCAGGACAAATGTTTATGTGATGAGTATGATCATTTGTTCTGCGTCTGCGTGTAATTTATCTATATTATATATGTATTTAGAAATATATAACTATATTCATCAGTTGTCCATACACAATTATTTATCATTTATTAGTTGTCAGCACCCATAGCACAAGCTCTGCTTAGCTTGGTACTAGACGGCGTTGTGTGATAGTTGTGGAATATTATTATTAATTTAGTTTCTTTCTCTACTAATTAGTAAGAATCACGGTCTAAGTGGAATTAATGCCTTAGGTATTTTCTGCCTCTCGACTTTTAGGTGAAGCAAAAACAGAAAATGGTAGGTAAATCTTAATGGAAAAATAATAAAATACAACAAATATCCTTTGAATATATAGCGCCTCTCAATCCCTTTCAAATAGTAAGTACAGAAAGATAATAACCAGAATTAATTAACACATTAACACATACGTAGTGCTTGAAGATACACAATTCTCTTGACATAATAAATATGCTAATAAAAATGGAACGAAAATATGCTGCTGTATACCTAAAAAGTCTCTTCATACATCTCTAGACTCAAAGTACTCCAGCCTTCATACAAAATTGATCTAGCGGTAACAAGCCCGGCTTTGAATCGTTAACTAGACGTAAAGACTATCTAGGTCGACCAAGAGTGAATTCTGGATAGAAAAAATACTCGCTTACATACCGAAATTGGATTCAGAAGTATGATGAGACACAAACTAGGGTAGGGACTCCAACATTCCACATGAAGACGAACAGTTATTGAATAAGTATCAGTTACTGTGACAAAATAACAGGCTTGTTGCCAAGGAATATATTACGTTGGTTGTAATTTGAATATGTAAAGGCACGACGACGCTTGCCGCGCGTAAGTCACTGGACAAGCACTTATTTAGCGGTTGTTAACACAATGCATTTACCTCCTGCACAGGTGCTTAGACTTGTGCAGTTTATTGCATCGTGAAACACACTGTCAAAGAAAATAAAATGCCATTTATAGATCAAACGACCGATCATCAGCTAATGTCTAATTTTGTCGGTCTTATACCATGCCATACAGTGATACAATCTCTAAAATGTAAGTCATTAATTACATCAGTAAAACGACTGTTCATAATGCCTTAAAAAGAGATCGAACAACTGTTGAAATTATTTTCTTTTTGTTTTTTTCTCATTATCTGGAGTCGGGTTTCCTCACAATTTTGACAATCTGTCCTGGGTTATCCATTTTGGCAATGTCAATTTAGGTCTCTCTCGATCGATAGACCAGGTAATTGGCTGGCGATCTCTACTTCTCTTTTGTTCGGGTCAATTTAGGGCTATTTTACCGCATGGTTTTTGTACGTGTCATTACATGGCCAGACCATGTGAGTAGCAACTCCGTCATTTTGTCTGTGATAGACGTGAAAAATAACCGAATAAAAATACATGAAAGGAAAACATAATAAATAATTAGATAGAAGGAAAACGTAATAAACGCCAATCACAGAAAAAGAAAAAAAGCAACAATCCTACTATCTAACATATTTATAAACCACAGTAACGTATCCAGTCCGACTTCACAATGCTATATGGCATTGTGAAGAACAAATTGAAAAATGTGATCGTCTACGAGGCAATCTGCATGCTCCTATGCGGATCGCCGGTATTGCCACTCCATTTTAATACCAGTGTTGCTATGAATGAAAATGGATGCAAAATAGTTCAAACACTATTGCTGTATGTAGAAGAGATGGCTGTATAAATGAAGCTTATTTGCTTATTATTCTGAATGAACTCTACTGGATAATGCAGTTTGTTCTCTGGGAGATAGCAAAATAAGCTCACAATAGTGCTTCGAATAATGTAAGCTATACTATTTTTACATTAAAGTGAAGGTAGTGGATAGGATAACTCCTCCTTTTGTATATTCGTTGAAAGCTTAATGAGAATGTATTTTAAATATAGCTTCTAGAAAACAAAAGGGCGTAGATGTGAAATTAAAGCAGTACCTGTGAAATTAAACGTTTACATAATCACAATATCGTCCGTATAATTTTAGTAGTAAAATCGAGATAATTATAGCTTAATAAAGTAGACTAAGATAATTAGCTAAGAACACACCAAAGTCAGACAAGAATCTTGGTAGTATCAAAACACGAGGTAGAACTTATATTATTCCAACAAACATGTCTCAACAAATCTGACACCGAATTCCACGGATAACTTAGTGTATTGTTGGAGGAACAAACTCTCAACACGAGAGCATACTCCTACATGTTCTGCCTCACAAACTATGTTCGAAGCAGATTTATAGCGTCATAGTATTGAAAATTGTATAAAACTTCAAAATTTGATACGACTTGCTCCAAAGTTTGTACGCTTAAAAGTTAGATGGTATATTTTTGGTGAGTTTAAGAATTGATTTTGTGCCTGTAAGACGAACTTTCTTTTTCTGGGTCAGGAATATTGTTACTATCTATATCCTAAATTATTTAAAATGCTTTGGAACTTTTAATTCATGAATCCCCAAGCGACCACCGGTGGCCGCGCATCTATTGTCTTACTATTGTGTCTCTAATTGACGGTATCTGAAGGGTTAAATCACATTTCATCATTTTGACAAGCACTTTTTTTGCTTCAACATCATAATCAACCTGATTTCTTTATAGATCCCTCACTTTCATCACAGATTAACTCCTTCCAAACCAGACGCCATGTCAGCCACATTATACGACCTTTACTTCAGCTACAAAATTAAAAATCAATTCCTATTACTCGCTTTAATCTCTGCTACAACTCAGAAAACTACTCTCCCATAAAATAAAGGTGTGAACATAAAACCTCGTTTTACCGAAACGAGCTGAAAACTAGAACGTTTGACCAACACAGAGACAAATGTAGTACATTAGCGGAGGAATAACGAGGGTAGTCACGAAATAGTTCCTATGTGGACAATGATAAAGAGGTCACTGAAAATTTCACGCTTCATGCACCAGGAAAGGACGAAAAGAACAGTGCATTATTTAAACGTGTTTCAGATGAGTTTTCTACACTTAAACGCTTGAGCAACGATGTTGAAAAATTTAGTCTATTAAATACTTTTCTTTAAAACATGGTCTGAGGGACAAGCTTCAACGATAATAATCAATTCAGAGCAGAACAAAGCTATGGTTTGGCGTAAGAAATAACTATGACTGCAGCACCCGAGACAGCTCTTTCACAGTGAACTCACTTAACTGATTTCTCAAAGACATAAACGCAAAGTACGGTCAATCAGTCTGAAATATCATTCGCTACGGTGAGAGCCCGGGCAAACAAAACAATAAAAGCGATCGAGAGGAGCCCGAGGACCATTTTTTTCCGTTTATAAGAAAAGTTTTTATCTTTTCCGGATAAACCATTAACGCTTACCAACTATTGTAAGGACCTCTACTTATTATTGTTATAGAAGAAATTGAGTGTAATATTTTGAAGGTTTGAGCAAACTTTAGGTGCCCAATTCTATTAGGTACATTGCAGGTCTTCAATACCTAGTAATAATAGTTTCTTTATTCCGATAAGTTACATCCATGTAATCACCATGTCACAAATATTCTAATTTACGTTATAAAATATTAACTTAAATTAAATCACCGTCTTTATTATATCCTACCAAGTATTTTGTTTGTTTTTGTGTTATAAGATTGTATAAAATATTCTTTGAAAGCTTTAATCAGGTTATGAAAATGATATTTCTGATAACTGCACAGTCCTAGAATGTCATTAGCTAACATTACTTTTTTTCTGGTCCCGGTGAGAATGGCCACTGAAGTCCAGCACCGGTAAAAACTAAAACGATCATAATTGTAGACAGTAGGCACATACCGGTCTTTTCCATAACTCCAAACGTAATGACAGTTCCACGACAGTCTCGACAGAGAAAATACCTTCCAAACAGCACAATAAAGTAATGTCGTCACAATACCTTTGAGTTGGTCCTATTGGGACTTGTCAGGGTATGTGGCATGTTCGGCAAACATTCAAATACGATCGTGTGTAGGTCTTCGGTATTGTTCGTGACTACGGCATCTTGGCTCAATTTCAATGTATTTGTTGAGTCGGGTAAGATTCTGTCTATTGTGGAAAAAGACGTAGATTCACAAACGTATATGTGTAAGATTTTCTTATTTTTCTGTGATATGGGTGTTTTAATAATAGGACCTCTATTGTTAGTTTTATATTGTGGTTGCCGTGATTTGGTCTTCCGAATTAATAAAATATGTTTGATGTATTTTTTTTGCATATCACTTTGTAACACGCGCACAAAAACAGTAAATCGTCTACTAAACCAAAATTTAACTCTCAACTGTCTATTACCTAGAAAATGCCTATCAAAATTAAATTGCACTATACCAAATGGAGATCTTTATAATCAGAAATGAAAGAAACTATACAAAATATAAAATGTAGCCACACACATATTTTCTGTTTTACCTTCAATAGCTTTTGAAATAGAAGGAGAAAGACCGTCATGTACATTTTCTTTCGAACCATCAATTTGAATCTGGACTCTTTTAGAAACATGAACATAGCTAGAAATATCAGATAGCTTATTTTCCAAAGCTTTTCCTGTTCATTCAAATATAAATTTGCCGTTTGCTGTCCTCGCTCCAGACATATGCAAATATCCTCAAATGTCACTGTTTGTAGTTTGTTCATAATTTAGGAGGTTTATCAAAAGTATGCAAACCTTTGCATTTGCAATTTGTTAGTTAACGGTGGATAAACAAACATTGTTTTTCTTCTTCGATCAGACAAAATCTGTAATAAGATATTTTCCTCATAATTAATTTAAAGGCAAAAAAAGTCCGCCATTCTTTTGCATTCTACCCTGATTTGTACCTTAAATAGCAAATTACGCAATTACCTTGGCAACCTCGTTCCTTCTTCTCTAAGGAAAATAATTTGCCCTTTGAAATATTTATTTAACAGTACCAGGAGGGATATTAAAGTAAATATGCGTTATATTATTTAATTAAATGGTTTTATGTTATTTGCCTTAGGGGTTCGGGAAAATGGCGCATTACTCAAGTCGATAGAGGTCCTTGGATACTCGAGCTTAAATTATTAATTATTAATGAAAATTTTCGTTTGGTCTTTTGGTTGTTACGGAACGTTTTTTGATGTTTCGAACGTCAAACAGCGATTAAAGTACGAGAACATAGTAATTCACTTGAGATATTGAAATGTATTTGTGCCTAAGTAGAGTGTGTTCAACAATAAAAAAATCTTCTCCCGTCTCAATTATATATTTGACAATTATTCGTACTTCATTTGGTTTTGTATTATTATATTCTGATGAGTGTATACTGACAGTCATAAATCTATTTCCTTTCGTTCTGTCCATTCAAAAGTTCTCTGTAAGAGATTTCCTTGTGCGATAAGACCGCTTGTAAACGCGGTTTTATAAATATTTGTCCTGTGTTTTAGGAGATGTACTTACGTACATAAATAAATTAATAATTTAATTAAAAGAATCCTTCGGTTTCGTATTGTTTTTACGCGTGTAGCTTTGAAGCTATGTCATTTCCTAATGACTCTATATGAGCCAAGTTTATTTTTAAGTTGTGTTACTTTCTTGGTATACAATAAAGTTTTATTCTATTCCATTGTTATTACGTTACTACACTAATGCGGAAAGTTCACATTGTATTTAATCGCGATAGTGGTCTTTCCCGGCCCTTCGTGCCTTTCACTTTCACATTCTTGATATATCTGTGTTCCATCGTCCCTTTACTTAGGAACGTGCTATGTTTCCGTATGTTAACTACAGCTTATTAGATAATTGCTATGTCAGACACTTTTGCTAATGGTTCATTGAACAGAAAATCGCCGACTTTGTAAGTGATGTCTCTATTCGGTTTCTTATCAATGTCATTTGGCTTGTGTTCATTTATATGTTTAGCATTTTGATTATTAAGCTTATTGTTAATTTTTCAAAACTACTTGAAGGCACGGTTGGTGAAGTGGTTAAGTGATTAGCTGCTCATGGGTTGTATGTATGGCTTACAGATAGAGGTTGCGGATCTGGGCGACTTGTGTATGTGAGTTTACTTGTTTGTGAACTCAGCCACGATACAGGAGTAATTCCTAGTGTAATGAAGCAAGAAGTACAAAATAGAAGGAACTGCAAGAATTGGTGCAAAGTTTCTTTTTACCGGTTAAAAACGTTAATCTATTTTATTTAAAACTAGCTGACCTGGCGAACTTCGTATCGCCTAACAGTCAATGAATGTAGCTTTCAATATAGTTAACCGATTGTGATGAAACAAAGCCTACATAATATATCAAGTTAGACACAACTTTAATATTTATTTTTATTGTTGATAGGTTCGCGCTTGACCGCCATCTCACCTGATGGAAAGCGACGAGGCGGTCGACGATAGAACGCGCTTACCTAAATAAAAGTTATCTACATCGATTTCGTACATTTTACGTGATGCGCGCATATCTACAGATTTATTATATGTGTAGAATACTAATTACTCAACAATGTTGATAGGAAAACTTAACAGCAGCTTATTGACATTTGTAAAACATTTACAAATGTCAATAAGAGCTATTATGTAATTTGTAATAAAGCCACAACACGAAGGTAAGTTCCTGGAGCAGTAAAGTGGAAAGCACACACGATTGTGCCTTTTTCAATTAAGTTAGCCTTTCTTCTAATACTGTTAGAAAGTAAGGAACGCGTCGGTCCGGTTCGTGGCATGCAAGACTTAGGTAGTGGCCTCTTTGTTTAGGAGACAGCGAGGAATTGGTCACTTCTTTGACGTAATGGGCCTCATCAGAAGATTTAAAGTCACTCAAAGGGCAATGGAAAGGGCTATGCTCGGAGTTTCCGTGCGTGATCACATCAGATATGAAGATTTCAGCAGTGAAGTTGGCCGGGCACAACAACAACAACAGATGGTCGATGTGGACGAAAGGTTCTGTCGTGGCAGCCGCATACCGGAAGACGCAGTGATGGAAGGCTTTCTTTTAACGTGGACCGATGACCTGGCGAGGGTCATGGGAATCCAAAGGATGGGAAACGCACAGGACCGTTCGTAGTGGCAACAGTGGACATCTTTCAACTGAAATGATGATGTAATGATGACTTGTTTTTCGTTCAAATTTACCATCATTAATGTCCTTCCCATAAATTACCCATGGCTTTAAAAAAAATCTGTATATCAGATATATTTTAGAATTTCGTTGTGTTATAGAAAGTATTTTTCGATGTCCCTGTACTGCGTTTCATTATTAGGACTTCTTCTTATCAAAGAAACATGTTTGGTCTCAAATCGCGACCGCTCATGCCAACCAAACCTTGCCACCTTCGCTTCAATTACGTCACTGAGGTAACGGGGGTCGTGTGAAAATTCAAGTGTTTTCCGTGAAAACTCGCAGCTAAGTGTGGCCCCTACTCGTGTTAATGTGTCCGCCACGCTGCCTTTGCGGTCTCAACGACCGAACGCCATCTGGATTTTTTTAGCGTCGCCTCTTTCGGCATTTTCGTGTTATGTGTCACGGGGGGTTCAACCCTCTCATGTGTGGATTTTTGATGAAGCATTGGCGTAGGTTTTTTCTTCACTTAGTGAGTTCCATCAGTCCTACAGACTTAGGCTAATGTACCCGTTTTTTCGTAGCAGTGATAAATCATTACAGTTATTCGGTATATCTCCCATGTTGAAATCTTCCTTCCAAACCCTAGAATCACGCGCCTCAAGGAGATGTCAGCAAACCGTATAGCCCAGTAGGGTCGAAGCTTTGGGGCCAAGGGTTTGTTTCTGAAAGGAAAACTCAGCCCTGGTATGAAAGGCAATGAAGGAACAAGAATGAGTTTTTAGTCAGTGAAATTCTGACACACCCTCCGTCCAAGAGCGGGAGATATCATTAGATGATTTTCCCACGCCACCACTAGAAGTAAAGTTGCATCTTCATTAAAAGAAGTAAAATTCCACACTTTCAAAATAGAATTCCTTCATTAGTTAGTATTCTCTCGCATTCGTTTGACCTCAATGACCTTTCAGACGTAGAAAAATCAAATAAACCCTCTCCGCGTGGAATGAAATTTGAAAATATTTTTCACTCCAGCCAGTGCTAAGTATTTGGTACATTTGTGTCATCACTATGCTCCGGGAGTTTTGCGGCCACCTCTAGTTTTACTTTCTGTCCGCAAGATGGCATCATTTGACATTACTGTGGGTTCCGTACTTGTAGTTTTAATTATAAAAGGTCTTTTTAGTTTCGTAAGCAACGGATGAAGTAGGAATGTGGGTAAGGGTTTGTCAATGATAGCTTTTATTCCCTTTTTTAACCTGCATAAGTACAGGGTAACTTTAATTCCCTATTTTAATTTTAGCCCATGCTTATAAAGCGAGGATTTTTTGAAACTGAACGTTATACTTACAGGAAAACGTTCTTAGAAGACCATCCACAACTTTTTTTTAAATATTCTGAACTAAGTTCACAGATTTTGGAAAAAAAATCATTTGAATTAGTTTGTATTGCATCTTTCTCCCCGATCCCTCCACTAAAGGAACAGATTATAAGATATCTTTATTACGAAGTGCACTGGCAGCGTTTAGCAATAAACATAAAGTTTGCAAGCGCACCACCTACGCAATGGCATAACTCGTTTGTCTATTTGTACTCTCACTTTCCTTGCATTTGCAAGTAAATCTCTTCATTTGTATTAATGGACAGTTTTATAAAGGGCATTTTGTTGCCTTTATGTAAAGTTTTTGAAGGCTTTTATCTCTTGGTGTTGTACCTAATACTGGCTAATAAAACGTGCGTATTTTTTTTAATTATTAAAAATATACTAGTTTTTGCTAGCGGATAATACATAGATAGTTCAAAATTAGAAAATCAATAATATAAAAATATGTATAAAAACATGACAATTTAACTGAATAACAAAGAGGTTTTAAAAAATACCCCATTAATATAGCAATATAAATATGAGTTGACCCCTGAGTTTGTTTCTATGTTTCTTCTCAGGGTAGTCAGCTAGGAAACACCGGCCTCATCTTGTTAAAACTGATTAGAATTTTTTTTTTTTTAAAGTGTTTTTTGAATTCCTATTTACAAAATAAAGATCATTTATCATTTAGTACATATATGAGGTACGTAATACTTACATTAATTAATAGAAAAAGTCCCTATTCATTAATGAAATTATTAGATCTGAATTTAGGAAGCCATATTAATGGTTCGTTGCGTTTATTTTAGAGATTTTTTTCTTTGGCATCTTTGTATAACAATAACTGTTTTAACTTTAATATTTGCTATACTAATTAATTTACTATGATGTTTTTTTGTTTAAAACCTATTGCGTAACTGAACCAAGTTTCATCCAAATCTCTTCAGCAGGTAAAACGTAAAAGATATCAAACAGCTAAACAGACAGATGGACAAAAAGACTAGAGTAACCTTCGCATTTATAAGCTAGTACGCATTTGAATTGGTCCTTCGTCGCGCATAAAGGACCAAACTGAAAATCAAAATTTTTGTCATGGAACCCTAACACTATCACTATGAAAAATATAAAATGTGAAGAATAAATAAAAAATGGTGCAAACGCCGGCCATATTGGAAGTAGATGTCGCCACTGGACCGAAGACCGGAGATGACTCTACAGGACCTCGGACGTGTAACTATTTTCATGTTGATCGATTTTAAATTACCCTTGCTGGTATTGTTTTTATATGGTCCTAGAGATTATTTTAGTTTCTATCACCTTTTTTAATAGTTGCTATAAAGGATATATTATAATACTAGCTGATCATCACATCCGATGGATGCAAGACGCACAGGTTCGTTCATTGTAGCGACACTTGGGGGAGGCATATGTCCAATAGTGGACTTCTTTCGCATGAAATGATGAATGATTATGATGACTAGCTGACCCGGAAAACTTTGTTCTGCCATAAAATTTATCAAAGAAAGAAATGAATAGCCTACGACCAATTATCAGACCTTCAAAATTGGTCGAGCCGTTTCGGAGATTCAGAGCATTTTATTTCAAATAAACAATTTACAGGCACTTTTGAAATGTCAAGAAGTCAGTCAGTCAGAAAAATGATGCTAAGTGCACATTCCAAAGCGTAGATCTTTATGGAGAAGAATATGTAAGAAACTCCATGGATACTCTTTTCAATCATGTTATCAAAAATCTCGATTACATAAGAGAACTTCGACAAAAACTATGACACGAGATTTTTATAATAATACTAGCCACGGCTTCGCCCGTGTTTATTAATATACTTTAATTTAATAATAATATTTGTACTTGACGTCACTCTTTCTCCCACTATTCTCAATAAAAAAAAAAAATAGACGGACATAGCCGTCTCCAGGGTCCCAACTACCTTTGTACCAAAATGCATCAAAATCCGTTTTACCATTTAGGCGTGAAGACGTAACAAACAACCGCCAGAAATGGAGAGACATCGCCCGACATGCCGCGGCCTTGGAGGCAAACGACGGCAGCACGCCGCAGGCCTGTTCATCAACAGCCATGACCACTCTGACAAGAGTGCCCGACTAAGAAGAAGAAGACGTAACAAACAAACAAATAAATAAATAAACTCACTTTCGCTTTTATAATATTGGTAAGGATAATCATTTTATTTCAGGTAAACAGTACCTTATATACTAACATACATAACTATATTAAAATATATATTAGATTTATTTTACTTTATTTATAATTAATCTACTTAATTTAATATTAATTGCATTTAAGTCAAGCCTTAGATTAATCAACATTAAATTTACTTTTACTGGAAACTGCTCTTTTACGAAAAACGCTTCCTAGAAAGTTTAATTAAGAAATTGACTTTCCTCATGATACATGTTCGCTTAGTAGCCTTTTAATTACGATTCTCTTTGAAAGTAATTGATAAATCTTTATTCGACGTATACATGTAACCTACTTAGTTTTAATTACGGTTCTCTTTAAAAGTAATTGATAAGTCTTTATCTTTTTCTATTTTTTTAAAGGAGAAACTGGCTGACTGACATATCAACGCACAGCTATTGGGACTAGGAATAAAAGATTTGGCACAAGGCTTTGTTTTATGAAGTAGGAGAGCACTAAGGAGGGGTTTTTGGAAATTCAACCTTTAAGAGAATGAAAATGAGGGATTTCATTTATGTGCAAAATCTTATTTCATGTGCCAATATACTAAGTTGGTACAAGTGGATGTACTATACCATATCAAAGCCAAATAATCGAACATCTAAATACTTACTCGAACGTTCATAATAACGAATGTTTAATAACCTTGTATTAAACATTCGATATTATGAACGTTCGAGTAAGATTTATTAGAGCTAAGATTTTTTTTTCAGGAAACGAAAAAAAAATCTAGCTCACCATACTAGATACATAATTATAAACTTGATTAGACAATTTGTATGGAAAGGCCGTTTTTTTTTCTGATATGCATTAAAACAAAAATAGTTTTTCAAAACTATCTTCAAAATACGATTTAAGATGTGTTAAAGTTTTTATGAAAACATTATTGCGGATGAAGCCTCGAGTAAGTGCTAGTTTGACATTTAGACATGAAGTACCTACACCCGTAGGTACTCACATCGTACACGCGTTAATTTTAATTAACAAACTTTACGTATCGTACATTTTCCTTATCTTTGAACTCGTGGATAAGAAATTAATGATAGGCATTTTTGTTTTTGTCAGCTACGTGTATATTGTAATTAATAGTCGAGATAAGAAAAATTTTACCCCCTAAAAATTTTCGGTAATCCCGGTAATATTGTTTTGTTAGACCTACATTCGGGCCTGGATGCCGTAGCTCCTTGCCTAAAGGTGTATTTTGCTTTGATGAAATTAATAGCAAGCTACTCGTATCATTTTGTGTATAATGTAATTTTTACGCAACTTCTAGACTACCAAAAAAATCTTCCTTTAAAGACTAATTTAAACCTTATAGGTTGCGTACGCCTCAACAACGGCGTTATTAAATTCTTGCGAAGTAGCTAGAAACGCGCCACAGGTCCTCACCGGACATGACCAGATCAGAAGGTTGTCACCGTTGTGCAGACCGCCTGAAGAACACTAAGCAGCATATGGTGGAAGTCTGCCCCGTTAGGGTGGAGCACCGCCTGGTCCTTGTGTAGGGGATAGGCTGCGGGAACATTTGAAAGAGTTACGGTGCTCCTAAATAGCAAGGATAAATGAAGGAACCCAGGAGTAAAAGTCTGACACGCTCTCTAGTTCCATTTTAGCGTAGAAGGTATTTGATGATTTCTCTTCACAAGAAAAAGAAACCTTATATAAATAGGTATAAGTAAAAATTAGTCCTGTTCTCTTACCACATAATACAGCTACATAATAATTTTCTCCGTGATACACTACGCTTGTAATATCAGCGTGTCTTGACAAAGCTCCTGTTCATTAATTATTTTAGAACGTTATTTTACACTGGATGCTACGATACACTACCCACTACTTGCGCCCTATTGATTTTGTTCCGCGCCGGTTGATAAAGGGTGTCCATTATGGGCTGTAAAGTTTGTCCGCAGTTTGTAACTTGGAGTGAATTCAGAATAATATAAACTGTAGTTTCTGGAAGTGATAAATCGATTACAAAAAAAAGTATTAATTTATTGTTGTTTTTTTTTTTTGTAGGTGGGGAAAAATCATCCAATGACACCTTCCGCTCTTGAGCTAAGGAGAATGTCAGACTTTTATTGACTAAAAAATCACTCCTGTTCCTTCGTTGTCTTTCGTACCAGGGCCGAGTTTTCCTTTCAGAAGCAGATTCTTGGCCCCGGTAGGCTTCGACCCAGCTGGGCCCCTCCGATTTGTTAACATCTTCTTGAGGCGCGCGTGAACGTCGACGACTTGGGTTCGGTCCAGACGGTCGTACGAATAATTTACTGGTAGAAATCTACTCTATGACTGAGTGCATGGTTCATGTGGGATAGACTTCGCCAGTGAAACAACAAGTTGCGTTTTTCATACTCCTTGAAAGCCGATCAATCTGTTTCACCTTATTCGAACCAAATTAGGGTCGGCTTCCAGTTAACCCGAATGAAGTTGAATACCAGTATTTTATTTGGAGTGACTGCTTATACCTCCACAACCCAGTAAAACTGTAAATTTTCTGGCATCTGAATGTCTGTATCATCGGCATACCTTGTAGGAAGCCTACCAACAGCGGTTTCCACTCTTCCAATATGCGGTCGCCACTCTAAAACCTTTTGGCTCCATCGACCATCTGTTCTGCGAGCAACGCCAAGCTACTCTGCCCACTACCACTTATGTTTGGCGAGTCTTCAGGCTATGTCGGCAGCATTTGTTCGCGCTGCGAATGTCTTCATTCCTAATTCGATCAGGCACAGAATATTCGAGCATAGCCCTTTCCAATGGCCTTTTAGTGGCTTTAAGCCTTCTGAAGAGCTCCATTGTAAACGTGATATCACTACAGAAGTTTTTAAGTCTTCAAAAAGCGGTGACCACCATTTTAACAAATTCTACCAACAGACTACAATTTTACAGTGCAAAACTCATTCTCAAAAACGAAATCTTTCCGACGAACTCGACAGGAATTATCTCCGCTTTGCACAGCAATAAACAGAAACGGTTTCGCATAGAACCCACCATCAAAGTCCCTCTTACATTATTAAAGTACGAAGTACAATCAGAATTCAAACCCGGGTGTCCAAACGGACGGACGGACGAAACTTAATATCCTGTTAGTGTTCGGGTTAGCATTAATCTTACCGTGACGTGTTGTGAACCGGGTAGGGTTATTGTGGATGAAATCTACTCGCTGAAGTGGGTAGTTGGGCTCGGGTATCGTCGGCCAAATCGTTTTGCTGAAAAGGTAAACAATGAAACCAACATTTTTCATAGGGATGGTGAAGAGAAATTGTATTGATTCAAATATCTTGTCCTGTATGTAAGTTGGGCCTGTTCTCCAAGGCATTGCTTGGGACTGGCCATTGATTTATGTAGCCCGCACTAATAGGTATGTGATCAGTTTGTGAGTGGTGTCTTTGGGAGCGGCTATTTCGTGACTACATTATTTTGTTACCACCTACCTGTTATAACCATTGTATGTGTTTTTAAATAAATACTTAAATCTTTTTTTCGGTTGGACATTATTAAATACTCATCACGCTTTGGGTGGAGCGAGAGGGAATATCAGATTTTTACTGACAAAAACCACAAGTGTCTTTCTGTTGGTCTATATCTGCCGGAGTTATGGTACCTTTTTCAAAAAATCTTGTGGCCCTAGCGGGCTTCGGGCTGGGCATCTACACACAGTCGACGAGCTACCCATTGTTTGTTGTCCGCAACCCCCCCCCCCCCTACGGTGACCAGGGAGCGTTCTGAGATTCCCAATGCTCGGGAACATCAAACAACATAACTATGTTTTTGTCAATAAGGTACTTATCGTGTAAATTTAAGCCACTGAAACAGCGGCCCGCCATAGTGTATCGCGCCGTAGTGTGTCTGGTCTTATCTCGTAAAATTCCGTAGAATTTTGCAAGATAAGACGAGACAAGCTCAACAGTGATGCAAGTGAGCTATTGATTGGGCCGACAGTCTACGATAGAATGTAGAAGGTTAAAAATTTTACTGGGCTTGATCTTGATCACGCCTATAATATTCACGACAACCGCTTCAAAATAGTTTGAAAGACAACTAAAACGAAATAGTACTAAAGGACCAGAGTTTACAGGAAATGGTTTTAAAGAAAATTCAAGTAAAAACCTTTTTATAAAAAAAATATAACCGGCTTCACTAAAAAATTGAATTAAATTTGAGGAGTTCCCTCGATTTCGCCAAGATTCCATCATCAGATCCTAACTTGGTGACTATGGGACCATTTGGGAAGTATATCCTTTCCAACAAAAAAATAATTTTTCAAATCGGTTGGCAAGCGACGAAGTTATGCGCGAACAAACATAAAAAAAATACAAACATCCGAATTGACAACCTCCTCCCTTTTCCAGAAGTCCGTTAAAAATGCACTTTTATTAATTTCTATAAAGTAAGCAACTTAAACCATTGTTGGTATTATGTTTAGCATTTTATTATATGGTCGGTAATAAATCATTTTCACTTCAGTAAAACTGCATTGTTTATGAATAGTAGTTGAGTAAAATTAATCATGTTGTGTCGCATATATTCAGGCGTTGCTTGCATTTTTAATAAGCTTCCTGTAATTTGCTTACTTGCTATAAGAACTAATCCCTACCTCGAGCTCTCGCCGCGATCCTGTGTAACTGTGTGTACGACCTAAATTGAACTGTTAATGAGATGGACTTATACAGAGTTTTTTTTTGTCGACGGGGAAAACCATCTTATGACAAAACCCGGTCTTGGGTGGAGCGGGAGATAGTGTCAGACTCTTACTGACTAAAAACCCCGCGCCGTTCCTTCTAGCCTTCATACCGGGGCACGAGCTCCCTTTCGGACAACCCTGTCCCCAGTAGGCTTCGACCCAGCTGGGCCCCTCCTGCTGCTGACAACTCCTTGAGGCGCGCGGGAACAGTGCGCGCCGTCGACGTCTTGGACTCGCTCCATTACTGGACGATCGGACAGCGAGCTACCCATGGCTCGCGGTCCTCGAGCCCGCATCTACGGTGTTATTTGTAAAACACTGGCAACCTCTCAGGACTATACTAACATCATAAACAACAACTTTTGTATACAGGATTATTTGTTTTTACTAATACTGGGCTCTGGACTCTGTTACTAATTTCATAAACAACAACTTTTTTTCTATGACTTTAAAAAAATATCATAATTATCATAGTTCATCAGATTTTCATATAAAAATAAAAATATTTAAATTGAACGTTCTAATTATTACGATACGACGTCCAAGAGCGGGAGAAGTCATTGGAATATATCCTGCCTAAAAAAACCCGGATCGGAGATCTGAGACGTAACAAAGCCGTAACAGTTCAGTTTAGGTCGTCAAATAGATTGCGTTAAGACCTCGTAGTAGTGCCTCTATTCTTTGTAAAGACAAGTTTCTGAGTGTCTCCAAGTTGAAGTAGATACTGGACAACTCTTAAGTGTCTCTTCACTCTAGTATCTAGAATCTAGACAGTGCTCGAATACTACACAATTTTATTTTATCCTCGATATCTTTTCTCTTCGATGTTGGCTTCTCTTCAGAAGTAGCCTCGCAACTTAACTGTAGTGGTAATTAACTTTTCTATCAAAATAAATCAAACTTTGGTCTGACCAAGTAGAATATTATTTCAGGCGCTGTGCAAATGTTTTTAGTTTTCAACTTTTAGTTTTCAGTTACCGACACCGAACACTTTTTAAGCGTCGTGAGTATGTGTAAAGTGGAAGAATCTGGACACAAAAAGTGTTTACATATGCTCAGGGAGTGGATGATTTCATACTGGTTCTATAGAAATCAAATATTCATCGGTAGCTAGTATCTGACACAAGACACGTTTGCGCCTTGCCTAAGTGATTACTTGAAAGTGCTACCAACTCATTTGACTATTTTAATAGTGAAGCTAGAAGACAAGAGTGAGAAGACAGACGGAAGCCAAGTCTCTTACTCCACAGACTGGCATTTTAAGTTATATATTAATTATAGACTAGCAACACCCCGCGGCTTCGCCCGCGTGATAGCAAAAAAATATCCCAAGGGAACACACTTCCGGGATAAAAAGTATCCTATGGCCTATTCCAGGGCATGGTCTATCCGTGTACCAAGTTTCATCAAAATCAGTTCTGCCATTTAGACCTAAAGACGTAACAAACAAACAAACAAACAAACTCACTATCGCTTTTATAATATTAGTAAGGATTCTATTCGACAACTATCACAGTCTAGTCCCAAGCTAAGCAAAGCTTGTGATATGAGTACTATACAACTGATTGATTTTGGACTGTTGTTAGTATTTTTCAATTGTGACGAGAATTTCAGTACCAAGACGCAAGTTTTAATTTCCAGATATTATACCTTTATGAAATATTTTTTTTAACAATATAAATTAGTGGTTGACTGCGGTGCGAACCTACCTGATGGTAAGCAGTGATGCAATCGTTGATGGTGAACATATTCATAAACAAACGACTATACCTAAAAAGTAACACAGTTTAATAAAACTAAATACAACTGGTGTAAAGTCAGTGTATTTGAACCTCTGCCTACCCTACATAAACTACATGTACAAGCAACCAACCCACACCTTCGTTACTATCCCAGCCGAGTGTGTAAGTCTTTGTTTCTCTTACCGATCAGCATGCAAATGAGATTGTTCTAGTGTTTGGCGTTACATTAATCTTGCGCGCATGACGTTCCGCTCAGAGTGTGTACAGTAGAACTAGCTATCTGGTATACAGGCATACTTTCCTGGAAATTTCAATCAATGGTTCCCAACATTTTTTAACGTGTTTAGTAGTACAATTTTTCATCTCTTAATACATGGTATACTTAATGTAAGCCTAAAGAGTACATACTGAATCTGGTCCTACTACATAATATAAGTATGTTTGTTAAATCAGTCTCTCCTCAACGGCTGCGTGGATTTGGATGGTCATAAACCATAGTTTGGATACAACCTTTGAGTATAATTTTTATCCTGATAGCACTTTCCCATGAGATAGCATAGCATAGCCTAATCAACCTTATAAATTTCCCACTGCTGGGGCTTAGACCTCCTCTCTAGGAGATAGAATGGGCAGTAATCCACCACGAGGTCACGTCTTCGATTTTTTTTCTAGGACATGCCCGTTTTCTAACGATGTTATCCTTCACTGTTTGATATTTTTTGAAGTTCAAACGAGCAAGGCTGCCGTGGGAAAAGCTAATTAAAGAATAAAACAAATATAGGCAGCGAGGAGAAAGACGAATAGTTTTGCCTGTACACCAAATCGCTTGTTTGTCCGTACAAAAGTCTATCATCCAAAGTGGTGAAGGATGAGCTGTTGTGGCAGCTTTAATAAATTTCAGCTGTTTTAGGCTAGGAGCGCACTACACTGCCGTGCACGAAATTTGGGCTGAGAAAATTTGGACGGAAATGTATGGTGACAGCTTGAGTTTCGACGCAGTACATGGCTAGACCTCTATTAATCGATTTATGCTAGACGAAGGTTGAAACCAGAATATTGAATACTTACTTTTGCCCCCGACTTCGCCTGCGTACATAAAATATAGCCTAGGAGTTGTCAGGAACCATAGGGGCCCGGCTGGGTCGAAGCCTACTGGGCCCCTATATATATAAAAGCAAGAAGGAACGGGGTGGGTTTTTAGTCAGTAAGAGTCTGACATGTTATTGGGATGATTTTTATCTTTATATACATAAAAACAAACTTTACCTTTTTATAGTATCTATTAGTGTAGATAGTATAGAATTCGAAGATACAATCTGGTGAGCGCAAATTGAAACTACAAACATAATAAAAAATTGTTTGAACACACATTTTCCTGTCCGATGAATTCAATAACGAGGCTCCGGATTATTATTGACGTTTAAAAGTCTAACGTCGAAATTACGATAAACAAACAATTGCCGAGGTGCCCCGGAAAATTCTAGCTCGCATTAGTGGGCTGTCACATAATCCAATTAGAACAAAGCATTAGGGGCACCGCGATAAAATTAGCGCCCGCCAGCTAATACTCACGTCAACTATGATTGAGGGGCAGTTGCACAATGCCAATGGTTACTATTGTAAACAACGTTTTGTTTTTACAATGTAAAGGTAAACTATATCTTTTAATTAAATGTGATCGTGTACACAAAATTTATTTGCACGAATAATTGATTATTATTCTCTTTATTTATTTTATATACATATAATACATTTTTAAATATTTTTTTAACAAATTCCTACAAAAAAAAAAACATTTAAAAATATAAAAAATAGTAGCCCACCGGCATCGGGAGCAAGGTCCAAGCTACCGGTGGTCAGGGCACCTGAGAAAGTAACCTCCGGACAATACGCCCCGTGTCCAGGAGTACTGCTTTCTGAATCAAGCCCATGATCCAACTACCTAACGAGAGCCTCATCAGATGTTGGTCGAGGCTCTATATACAGTAAATTAAAAAATAATAAAACCCGACGCTAATAGAAACTTTTGTTTTTACTAAATTAAATTTTCGCGTATCCTGGAGACTGGTTCGAGACGGCGCTGAAGAAGAATATCTGGAATGACTTGGGAGAGGCCTTTGCCCAGCAGTGGGACAGTATGGCTAGGATTTTTTTTTTTAATAAAGCTTGTGAAGCCCGGGAAAGATTGAAGGTATGGAGGGAGGCCTTTGCCCAGCTGTGGGACAGTAGTGGCTAGAAAAAAAATCTAAAAAAAATATTAAAATTTAATAAAGGTATTTTATCGTGAGTTTGTAACACAACCAGCAAAGCAGAATACTTCATTATTAAAATAGCTGCACTAACCGATCTCGTTGTTTCTTTTTTCTTTTGACTCTTAAACAGCTACTGTTAGATTCATTCGAAAGACATTTTTGTGTTCATTTCTTCAGGGTCATGTTTTTTTTATTCTTGATAGGTTCGCGCTTGACCGCTATCTCACCTGATGGAAAGCGGCAATGCGATCGACGATAGAACGCGATATTTATTTATTTAAAATGCTTTATGCACACAAAAGTATACGGGAGGCGGACTTAACCTAGAACGGGACCGTTCGTTGTGGCGACACTTGAGGGAGGCTTGTATCCAACAGTAGTCGTCTTTCGGCTGAAATGATAACATTGGGAATCATCACCATCACCTTGTTTTCTATACTTCTGAACTCAATAGTCACTTTCAAGGCATGTCATCTTTCACTCAGCAGATCTATCGCTATAAGTCTAGCCCACTCCACCATCAGATATCAACCTGTTGGAAATGGTATATTCCGAGGTGCTAGAAAACAACTGACTCCCTACTTTCCCAAGTCTAATGTTTCTTCTTCAAGCCCTTTTCGCTGCGGAGTATAACTATTACTGTAGTAAATAATACTGGGCTACTGGCCCCTTGCGCAAATGTAATTTAGTATCGTTTTATGTGACAGTTTTTGGTAAAAACAGGGGTTTCCTCTTAAGAAAATGGCGCTGTTTTGATGAATGGAGTGAATGTTTTCTATCATTGCTAAATATTATTATGTAAGTCTATATCGTATGAATATGAACGGAGTTCCTGGCAGCTTTGGACTCGGTGGAAAAGCGTGCGAAAAGGCTAATTGGTGATCCGGATTTGGTTACGTCCAGCCTTCAAAGCCTCGAGCACAGCCGTAGGATAGCCAGCCTTTCGGTGTTTTACAGGATGCATTTTGAAGAGTGTGCGCAGGAATTGCATGACTTAATTCCGCTCCTGATGTCATTTTTACCATCAGACAACGTTTTATAATCGTGTAGCAGTGTGATTTTCTAAAAAATTTCTTTAATCAATCAGTAATCTATCATATTATAAATGTGAAAGTAATTGTCTGTCTGTTACTCTTTCACGCCTAAACTACTGAACTAAATAGAATAACGAAGTAAGCTTGAAACCTGAGGAAGGACATGGGTTTTTTAACTGGTTTCAACTTCGTGTCCGTAATAACCGACATCCACCCTGTCAAATTCACGGGCAAAGGCTTGTAGATATAATATACACCGGCAAATTTCAGCTGAGCGAGTCCAATGACCTGTAGGTAGTAGTCAGCGTTGCGTACTAACTACCTACAGGTCATTGGACTCGCTCAGCTGACATTTTCTTAAAGAAATTAATTTCGTACCTGCGTAAATTAATACGAGTTTAAAAAGTATCCACTACCTGTGTTATACAAATAATAAATGATTATTGATTATTATTGATAAAAAAAGTTACTTTATTTTTTAATTTTATCGTTACAAATCGATAGTGTTCCATGTACCGGATCGACCCTCCACGGGATTAAAACGATCAAAAGTTTGGCGGTGCAAACAGGCAAACGTGATTGATATGTCTTACCTCTTCACATTTTCAATTCAACCCATCTCACCCTCCAAAAAAGCAAGTAAAAATAACAAACAAAAAAATCCTCATCACAATTCAGTTAACTCAGGTACAACCCAGTCATCAAAACGCCACCAAATCACCATGATTATGAAGAAAACCGTATATTTTCATGAAAATCTCGTCAAAATTGAAACGTGTTTCAGCGAACGCTTGAAATATGCGTGGTCACGTATCGGCACTCAGACGCCGTACCCGTATAATAATAGCGTTAATATACGAAGCTATTAAATAACATTATGTTTACCTAATGCTGGATTTGAATGGGAGCCTTATTTACCTACTGGTTGAGAATAATTCATGTGAGGAGTGAAAGGAGAGCGTGAGTGGCGTTTTGAGGGATTGGAAAGAAGGAAAGTGTCTGCAGATTTGCTGTCTGTGTTGTCTGTTGAAGTTGATCGTTTTGATATGTTTTTTATTTTGGTTTGCAATGTATCATGTGAATTGTGAAATCATAAACGGATCAATGCTCATAGCATAACCAGATTTATAATGTGTCCACTACTGGGTCTTAATAAACACATGTTTCAGGATTATTTGAAACACTTATCGTGGCTCTTTAGTAGTGTTACTTTAAAAATAGAGAGAATAGGCTCTTAATGAACTATTGTACTATATTTCATCATCATCATCATCATATCAGCCGAAAGACGTCCACTGCAAGCGTCGCCTCAAAGACCGGTCCTGTGCGTCACGCATCCATCGGATTCCCGCGACCCTGACCAGGTCCTCGGTCCACCTTGTTGGAGGCCTTCCAACGCTGCGTCTTCCGATACAAAATTTGCCACACAAAAAAAAAATGGCGTCCACATAAAGGGCTAATCGGGACGTGCCACCCAGAGCCCTGAAATCGGGACTTCCTTCGCAAATCGGAACACCTGGCAACACTTATTTTAACAGGTTTTTATTAGCGTCACCTGTATGTTTGCTTGTTTGCTTGTAACCACTGCCTTTGGGCTCGATTTTGAATTATAGTTTTTTTTTATATATTTATTAGTAGATTTAAACTATGATGATAGTAAGCGACGATATGGTTGAACGCTGGGTTGCGACAGTTGCTATCGCGTTTTCGAATTTATAAAAAAAAAGGCCTCGGTAGTGTGACTTCGCCCACGTCTAAATCAGTACAAGCTACGCCTCTGCCAATATCTACCTAATTATATTTCGCCAGCTATTTTTAAGTTGAATGAAGAAAAACCAAATTTAACCTGTTGCCATCTGAACTCAAATCTTAACTCCGAGCTGCTACTGAATAATGGAATAGTTACCATTTATTCAAAAAATTATAACTAATATTGAAAATGTGCAAGTCAATGTTTATGTCTGTGTATGTTTGTCAATCCTCACGATCAGATAAACGGATTTGGATGTTATCATGAAACTTCTGAATTCTGGAGATAAAAATACAATAACACCCGGGAATTGAACCCTAAATCTATTAAACGGTTCTATGATCTATCAATTCAGAGCCAATTTAATAATGAAATTGCGTAATTATTTGTCTTTGTCTTTCCGATCTCAAATTACTTTCATTCAAAATTTTAATTTACTTTGTTTACTACGATCTCTGTTTACTATTTGATAAAACTACTATTTCTATTAATAGAGGATGCCCGGTTAACCGAAGTTAAAGGTCAAAGCCACAATTCGACCGTTCATTGAATTGATCTATTCTGAAACTTCATTTCAGTCTAAGTAAACAAATACTCTTTATTAACTAAATTCGAAAAGGAGGAAGTTATATTTGCTAATCAATGTAGTTGTTTTATTTTTTACTAGCTTTCCGCCCGCGGCTTCGCCCGCGTGGACTACAGTTTATATCGCGCGGGCAGAGACCCGTGCTCAGCAGTGGAATTATAGGTAGCGGATGTGTTATTCCAGTGTCTCTTCTACCTACCTACCAAATTTGATCTAAATCCGTTCAGTAGTTTTTGCGTGAAAGCGTAACAGACAGACAGACAGAGTTACTTTCGCATTTATAATACGAGTATTAGTAGGGATTTATGTAGAGTTTCTATGTAGATCAGTATATCACTGTGTTTATAATATAAAAGATATAAACTAGTGCCTGACTGCGATCCCATCTGATAGTAAGCAGAGTTGCAATCTCTGATGGTGAGGCGCACTAGTTTATTAAGAGCCTATTCACACTAGCCTTGAAGATTAAAATATAATCGGACGGGAAGACCGCAGCAGGCAAATTGTTCCAGTCCTTCGACGTACGCGGTATAAACGACGAGGCGAAACGCTTAGTTCGGACCGTAGAGGTTTCTACAACTTAAGGATGGATATTCGCCATACTTCGGGTTTATAATTTCATGACGTGAAAATAAATTCACAGTATTCGGATTTATTCCTATAACTGTGTTATAAGACCTTGCTTTATGCCAAATTTCAGGATTTTGAGTCAGCGGGATGGGTACCTTATGAATGTTGTTTCTCTTAAGAGAGTCAAAATATAGATAAGTTTTTGCCACATAAACGGCCGTATTTTTTTTTAATTCTTAACTGAGAAGTTTGATTTTTTCCCAACTTCAAAGAGAGTATATGTTTTTAATTTCAACTCAATCCACTCCCAATACCGCCTCGCGTTTTTGGGATCAACTTCAAAGAGTTTATTTGGTTTTAATTTCAACTCAATCCCCCCTCCCCCTCGCGTTTTCTAGATAAATGGTCTTGACAGACAGACAGGTATACAGACGGATGGAAAACAAAGTGATCCTGTAAAGCTTCCGGTTTTTCCTTTTGAGGTACGGATCCCTCAAAACCTCAAACAGCAACAAACCAACGCCTCTATAGACTGTTGAGCAGAAGTGCTCATAGCTTACAAAACAAAGATCGCCGAGTTGAATGATTCCCCCATAATATCTGTTTGCTCACAATCTATTGGAGTAATTCCGATTGCTCCAGTTTTACTGCTGTTTTATCACTCTTCCTCGCTATTAGGAGAGTGGGGGGTTAATACAGCGTAGGGTTGCCTAGTTACAATAGGGAAAATGTAATACTGCTTCGAGCATTTGCCAAGTCAGTCACCAATCTGTTTCACCGTTTCATATTATGGAGGTGCTATAGGCACATGGAAAAGTGGTGGACTGACCCTTCTTGTCTCAATTACGACACATCTACCGAATCAAATATTTTTATTGACATACTAGCTGCTCCCAGCGGCTTCGCCCGCGTGATAGCAGAAAATACTTCCGGGATAAAAAGTATCCTATGTCCTATTCCAGGACATGGTCTATACGTGTACCAAGTTTCATCAACATCGGTTTTGCCATTTAGGCGTTTTTTTTTTTCTTTTTTTTTTTCGACGGGGAAATCTTTGACGAAACCCGCTCTTGGGTGGGGCGGGAGACAGTGTCAGACTCTTACTGACTAAAAACCCCGCGCCGTTCCTTCTAGCCTTCATACCGGGGCACGAGCTCCCTTTCGGACAACCCTGTCCCCAGTAGGCTTCGACCCAGCTGGGCCCCTCCTGCTGCTGACAACTCCTTGAGGCGCGCGGGAACAGTGCGCGCCGTCGACGTCTTGGACTCGGTCCATTACCGGACGATCGGACAGCGAGCTACCCATGGCTCGCCGTCCGCGAGCCCGCGTCTACGGTGGCCGGAAATCGGGATCGGAATCCCGGCGACGGCGGCGAGGGCGCCGTTGCCTGATGCGGTCGGCCTCCTCCTTTGCAAGCATTACTGCTTCGCAGAAGGAGGCGACCGCCTGCCATTCCTCCTCGCTCCGGACCATGGCCTCGACCAGGGCCCGGCGCGAGAGGTCTCCGCCGCCGATCGCCCTCGACGCCACCTCGACGGTGTGCTCCACCGTGTCCTCCGGGCGTTGCGCACAGTGGCGACACCCGGGCGTCTCTTCCGCCTGAATCCGATGCAGGAACCTCCCGAACTTGCCATGTCCGGTGAGGACCTGCGTCATGCGGAAGGTAAGGACGCCGTAAGGTCTTTCCAGCCACGCCTCAAAGAGGGGACTTACCGCCATAATCGTGGCGTGCCCAGCACTAGGTTGCGATAGCCGTTGACGCCATTTCACCATGAGATCCCGCCAGAGCTCTGTCCGCCATGCCTTGACATGTTGCGGCAGTGGACTTTCACCCCGGCGTTGCATCTCCACGCGCATGTCGTGCATGTGTGCAAGGACTGTTGCCTCCAGATCCCACGGTGGTAGGCCAGCCAGAAGGCTCGCCGCTTCGCGGGAGATCGTGCGGTAACCCCGCACCATCCGTATTGCCATGACCCTCTGGCAGGCGTTCAGTATGGACGCCGGTCGCTTTGCCAGCGACGGCGCCCACACCGGCGCCCCGTAGAGGGCCATGGACCGAACGATCCCCGCGTAGAGCCTCCGGCAGGAGGCGTCTGGACCCCCAAGGTTGGGCAGGAGCCGCTTGAGAGCAGCCCCAGCCCGGAGAAGCTTGGGAGCCAGACGTCGGAAATGTTCTACGAAATTCCACCGGCTGTCGAGGACGAGTCCCAGATACTTCATCGTCGACCCGACACCGATGCGAACTCCTCCTACCGTAAGCTGGGAGTCCGATGGTGGCGCGTTCCGAGGGCCGTGGAAGCACATTGCCTCGGATTTATGCAGCGCCACCTCGAGTCCCAACTCCTGGATCCTACCAACGGCTATCGCAACCCCGCGCGTCGCTAGAGCGACCGCCGCCTGGTGCGACTCTCCCTGCGCTAGGATCAGCGTGTCGTCTGCGTAGCAAACCACGCTGACCCCGTCAGGGAAGTCGCCGCGCAGCACGTAATCGTAGCCGATGTTCCACAAGGGTGGGCCTAGAACCGACCCCAGCGGAACACCGCACGACATCTCTCGACGATTCCAGTCTCCCTGGTGACCGGGGTAGACAATGTTGCCATTTAGGCGTGAAGACGTATTAAACAAACTCAGTTTCGCTTTTATAATATTAGTAAGGATTATTAATTACTTACAGTAATGTATGAAGCCCTGATTTCCGAGCTAGGTAAAAACAAGTTTTAACAGAAGACACTGTCTTTTCCTATGTGTATCGCTAAAATAATGCAAAATTTAACCATAAAAAGATTTTTTCAATTCGCTAAGCTATCCAACTAAGTTTCTGATATAATGTTGAATTATAGAAAACTTTTTTTTTCTAAATCAAGTTCACTATCCACCTTTAAAAAAAGTTCTAAATTTTTTTATAATTTTTATTAGCTACACATATCCAATTTTGTTTTAAAGTTTCATTAATGTTTCATCCACTGTACAAAAAAATCGTAGTTCCTGATGTATTTTAATGCCCCAGCCACTGGGACTACTATACACGCAAATATACAATGCACCATGTGCAAAAAGCCCGAATGTGTGGCACAAACCAAAGTGGCTCATCCATCTTAACCAACCCTAATCAAGGGTGAGGAAACAAATTGAACTCTTTATGCCACATTTAAATGGGTATTTATCCTTGTAATACATTCTGTTAATTTTGTGGAGTGATGCAATCTTGCAATGTAGAGAATCTTTGAGAGATTGGAAAGTAACGATAGAGTATAGGATTCAAGATACGATCCTATTCTACGAGAGTTAAATGGATTATTATTTACTAGCCACTGCCAGCGGCTTCGCTCGCGTGAATGTAAGTTTTTCGTACAAACTTTGAATCCCATATCATGCCCTTGCGTGGTGAATTTTAGAATATCCTCTCTTAGGGTTATGTTTCACTGGGATACCATGACCAGTTGCGCGCCATGGCGTCCCGTTAAAATATAGCCCAAAGCTACGAAACTACACACCAGAATCGCCACACGTCCGAGCAAATTGGTTGCGCAAGCAAAGGGACATCAGCACCCTTAGGCAAGTTGCTAATCTGCAATAGTTAACCCTTCAGATACCGTCAATTAGAGACACAATAGTAAGACAATAGATGCGCGGCCACCGGTGGTCGCTTGGGGATTCATGAATTAATGCTAGTAGAAAGCTTCAAATGTACGGGAATGACGTCATCTCAACGCCAAGTCACGTGGTCAGAACAAAAGATTTGGCGGCAAGGTCAACTCGAAGCGTTCGACGCAAGCGAAACGGTTGTAACTTGGCTAGGGCGGCAGATAAGTCTATAGAGCAGTATACATTTTGTTGGAAGCGGTTACCTGTCACGCCGCCGTGGTGTCTCGGTGACGCCTACGTTATAAAAGAACATCTTGTGCAAAATTTCAAACTCCTAGCCCCAGTAGTTACGGCTGTGCGTTGATATGTCAGTCAGCCAGTTTCAGATTTTATTAATTAGTTAATGTTTCCGTTTACGTTAAAAGCTTTCATGATTCAATTTTAGTATGTTTAATATTCAATTGAGGTTTTCCTTTATGATTGTTTTAACTGGAAATTATACTAATGGTGGAGTTGATTCATTTAATCGGATATTGGCTGTGGTCGTTCTTGCCAGTTAATTCATCCAATAAAAAATAGTCTGTCATAAAAATCAGCGTCAGGCAAAGGTACATTGTAGTGTCTGGTATTTAACTAAATACTAACTAACCTATTTAGCACAACCGTACCTATTGCACACAATGTTATTTTTTAAATATCAAATAACATTGTCATGTTTGTTATTGTGCTGTTATTATTTTAAATAACATTAACATTATTGAAACAGCACATTGCTCACAGAACAGATCGATGAGGACGAAAAGATATAGAGTGACGGCCACGTCCCTCCCAGGAGTTGGATCGATTACCTGACGAAGGGTCGGAAAAATCCGATGGACGCAAGATGCACAGGCAACATCTGGGGAGGCCTATGTCCAACAGTGGACGTCTTTAATAACATCAATGTTACAACCAATACGAGCGGACAGTAACCAAAGACGCAGACGAAATCTCGTGGGGCTGCTAGTACATCAATAAAATTCTTTCATTTTCAAATAAATCTCAGTACAGGCTTACAGCAGAGGAAACATCGTGTAATATCCTGTAGAGAACACAATAAGGCGGTGGACACAGCTGCCAAGAGGGTATTGCTTGACAAACAGTCCACTTGAACAGACAAATCGAGATATTTGATCTTTTCCAATCATTGCCTCTGACTTATCACTCGCTTAGTAAGGCCCGTTTGGATTGGCAAAGAAGAGAATGGTGAATTCGTAAATTTCAAAATTTAGATTTTGTTGGTTAGTCTTTTCTACCTACTGCTTCCTAAATGAAAGTTATGTGATGAAAATAGTTCATAGCACTGTAGATTTACCAATCAGGATAGGGCTAATAACCAACACTTGGTATAATCTGGACATGGCATTAATATCACATCACATATCATCATCACATTTTGTGATGAACATAATCATTTGTTCTGTGTCTGGGTGTAATTTATCTATAATATGTATGTATTTAGAAATATACGAGTATAACTATGTTTATCAGTTGTCTAGTACCCATAACACAAGCGCTACTTAGCTTGGGACTAGACGGCGTTGTGTGATAGTTGTGGAATATTATTGTTATAAGGGTGAAAAAGGATACGTAAGTGTGTGTGTGCTGAGTGGTTGGTGTGGGTCTGGGTGAAAAATGGGGCACGTTCAATCAAACCATGTCCTGAATTAGCCCATAGGTTACTTTTAGTCATATATTTACTTTCACTGGAAATAGTAGAAGCTAGGTAAACAGCATGTCACAGAATCAAGTAATTTATGCAAATCTATTTACCTAAGAGATGTCCACTTCTTATAGGATTTTCAGTCTTCCAATAAGTAAGTATTTTATTTTTTTAAAGTAATCGTCTTATTATTTGCCTCCTTTGAGCTTACCATTAGCGTAGAAATAATAAGGTACGGTTATTTTATTCGTTCTGGCCAGCCAATTCCTTCGCCGGTATTTATACCTGAAAGTCCTGAATTCTAAAATATTGTGCCCGCTGTTTGTGTACCCAAAAGGATTCGCGCACCTGTACCGTTTTACTTGCTAAAATTAATCATCTGTCAAATGCCTCCTTTATCCCCTTACAGTGATTAATTATTTTTGACAAATATCATCAACAACAGCAATAAACTTGAAGCCCTGTTAAGTCTATTGCTCGTTTGTCTTCATTTGTGATTATTAAACTGTGATGTTTTATGTTCGCCTGGTAGCTGCCGACGGATTGATGGGCTTGCATTCTTTATAATCTTCTTTAAGATGGAAACCATGTTTGTGTAATTAAACTGATTAACGTCTTTAGGGAGAGCAGTGAAGGCCGATAGGTAACGGCCCCGAGTTACGAGTTGTAGGTCGCGGGATCAAACCCAGCCAGGCGCATTACTTTGTGTAATTTATTTCATCACCACTGCTCTTAAAACGGTGATGGAAAAAATCGTGAAGAAACCGGCATTCCCTAGAACCAAAAATTTAATGACATGTGACATACACCAACCCGCATTTGGCCCGCGTGGTGGATAACGGCGCATTCCCTCTCCTAGAGAGGAGGCCTGAGTCCCAACAGTGGGAACATTATAAGGGCAACTATGCTTTGTTAACGTCTTTAGGACGATCTTTTTCTTTATTTATGTTTGAAAAATTCAATAACATTTATGTTTTCTTTGCATTACAGGTAAATAACGAGTCTTCTTCCTAGAACCAGCTACTCTACTTTTTTATAAGGTTTGCAAAGCAACGTTCTTGACTGTAAGTACACCTTTGTCGATAAAATGTACAGATTTGCCACTGTTTATATTGTTGAGACAATTCATATTTAGGTACATTTTGTTTTAATATTGTGATTTGCCACTCTTAAAAAATTCAGTTGATCGGACTGGAAGTACAGAAAAGTGATCCGATCGAGTTCCATTCTGATCAACCAGTTGATCGGTTCAGTTGATCGGACTGGAAGTGCAGAAGGTGATCCGATCGAGTTCCGTTCTGATCAACCAGTTGATCGGTTTAGTTGATCGGATTGGAAGTACTGTGAATAAAAACCAACGTTACTGAGACGAAGACAATTAGTGAAAATTCAGTTGAGAGTTTGAGACGACCTATGAAGCCTATGTGTTTGTATGTACTAAATGTAATATAACCTAACTAAATTGTTCCGAGTTTTGATGTCTTGTGTATTATGATATGCTTGTTTGAGAACCACATAGGAGTAACTCCTAGTGTGAGGTAATATTTTTGTGGACAAAAAAAATAAGAAAACAAGTAAAAATTAGACTAGGCTGTTTTTTTTTTATGTTTATTTTAAGTTGTGTGCCAAATGAACACTTTATCTTACACTTTTCTGAAATGAGTTTTTTTTTCTAACAAACTATTTTCACTGACGAACTACCTACAGCATCTAATTCCAATTATTTCTTAAACATCAAACAATATCATCAATAACTGTAAAACTTCACGTCACAAGCAAACCTAGTGGAGTCGTTTATCGAATTAGCATCAGCCAATAGTTGCAGGCCGTAGCTGTTCGGTTAAATCGGCTTAGGCCTGGATCACTTTCGGTCCACTAATCTTATTAGTGCTGGATTCTGAACGGACTGTTTGGTCATTCGTCTTCCAGGAATTAGACAGACGTCAGTGAATTTGCCGTGCTTTTGGGCTTTGATTTTTGTAGCCGATTCTGGTCTTTAGAACCGTGACGAATTTGACAATAGCCACAAAGACCAGTGTTACCTAATCATGGCTACACTTAGGCTTCAAACCAGGAACTGGGACTGGGACTTGAGACTTTAGGTTCCTAATTTTTTTTTTTTGAGTTCTGTAAACTATGGTTCTAGCAGGGATCAGAAAACTAGAAGGAAAAAGTTGTTTATTTAACCCTTCAGATACCGTCAATTAGAGACACAATAGTAAAACAATAGATGCGCGGCCACCGATGGTCGCTTGGGGATTCATGAATTAAAACTTGCCTTGAGTAAATTATTTGTCCGGCCTGTTGGTCTAGTCGTTAGTAGCCCTGGCTACTATGCCGGAGGTCGTGGGTTCGATTCCCACCCAGGACAAACGTTTGTGTGATGAGCATGATCATTTACTTTGTGTCTGGGTGTAATTTATCTATAACAATTATGTATTTATTTAGAAATATATAAGTATGTTTATCAGTTGTCTAGTACTATAAACACAAGCTCTGATTAGCTTGAGACTAGATGGCGTTGTGTTATAGGTGTGGGCTATTATTATTATAACTTTAAGCAAGGTTAAACTCAAAAGTATCAATTCTACTGTCGTATCAATCACGTTTCTGATGAAAACATAAAATCGTCACTGTAACTTTTCAGTAGGAAAATTTGAAATATCAAACCGTAGTCCATGTCCTAATAAGGGTTCGTCGTCGTCATCGGTCGCCGATCCAACTAGTGGGAGGCGTTCCAATGCTGCGTCTTTCGGTACATGGCTGCCACTCCAGATCATTTTGTTCTCATCGCTCATCAGTTCTACTGTTATATAAATTAATATATAATCATTATAAAGATAAAAGGATGTGACTGCAATTACCACAAAGAGAAATGCAAAACAATTTTCTTTACACTGGACATTCACTGAATCCCTTACAAAGGAACCATGAGAAAGAAAGATAAACGAACTCATATAACAAGAGCTCATAATAGATTCTTTAATAGCTACATTGATATAATATTCACCATCCATCTACATGGTAGGGGGGTGGGCACACAAAGAGGCTTATTAAATTGTCGATGTAAAATAAAAATATTGCCAGACGAGACTCATTACTTATTCCGTTTGAACGATTTGTTCGCGTTGTTATGCCCGTGCGATTCGCTACGAATTCGTACGAATGGTAATGTATGGTAATCGAATTTTAAAAATATATTTTATTTGCATATTGCTTGGTAGAGATTCTTTTGGGAGTAGCTGCTTGGGCTTGGTAGTCCAGAGAATGCAGAGATCCAAAATACATAACTTGCACGAATAACACACGTTCTTAGACAAGAACATGTAGACTCCGCAGATTCATAAACATTTAGATTTCTTTTTTTTACTTTTCTTATTTGGAACTTACTGACTTATCAACACTCCTCTCATACGTAAGGTAGATGTACGTATTCCCGTTAGTGTCCCAGTACCCGTTAACTAGTCAGTTTTTTATTTTTTGCGTCTTTCTCCCAAAATTAAATTAAAGTTTGCAAATGGCAATGTATTCTTGGTACTATTTTATACAATTTTAATGGCAACACTCATCAAAAAGTTTAATGGCGTCAAAACTGTGCAAACTTAAAAATACTTTACAATGAAATTATGTGTAAGTTCAAAGTTCTGTCAGTGAACTAGGACACCACCCCGTCGCAGAGATCATCTAGCCATACTTCGATGGATAAAATTAAAGTAAGAGTGTTAATCTTTATACAAAATTGTGTGTATTATTTAACGATTTAACCAATAAATTAAGGTAAATCGCATCGAAAAGTAAATGTTTTTGCATGTTACATCTATTGGTACTCACAAACCCCTACTTGACCTAGTACCCGGTAAATTCCTATGCTTTTTACCGAATACTGGTACACTATGAAAGACATGATCCCATCCATAAAAATTGAAGATAAAATAATAACATGTCCTCAAGCAATTTCAAATGCATTCAATGATTTTTTTATTGATAAAATAAAACCTATACCAGGCTCTGGTTATCAAGTCACAAGACAAATAAACAAAACTGATAAATCTATGTTTATGGCACCTAGCACTCCTCATGATATTTTAACAATTATAAAATCTTTAAAAAACACTAGTAGTGTTGGACATGACGGTGTGTCAACAAAAATTATTAAACATGTGGCACACATTATTTGCGAACATCTGAGCCATATAATAAACTTGTGTATCATTAGTGGAACATTCCCAGAACGCCTAAAAATTTCAATTATTAAGCCACTATTTAAAAAAAATGATAAACAGAAACTGGATTGTTATAGACCAATCGCTTTACTGTCAATATTCTCTAAAATATTCGAAAAATATTTTTATAATCAGATCTATGCATACTTAGAAAAATATAATATATTAGTAAAAGAACAAAAAGGTTTTCGGAAAAGTCGAACCATAAACATGGCTATTTATGATTTTTTAAATGATATTATGAGCCATGTAGATAAAAAAACACCTGTGTGTTCGATTTATTGCGACATGACTCAAGCTTTCGACTATGTAAAGAATGACATCCTATTAAAAAAATTAGAAGCATATGGTATTAGAGGAAATGTACTGCAACTAATAGAAACTTACTTAAAAGACAGAAAACAATATACAGAGATAACTAAAATTAATATTCGTAAAAAATGTGAGGAAGTTTATAGATCTGATATGCGTACAGTGATGTTCGGTGTGCCACAGGGCAGCGTATTGGGTCCTTTGCTTTTCATTCTATATGTTAATGATTTACCAAAAGTTACAAACTACCCAATGACGCTCTTTGCTGATGACAGTACTGTAATTATCCCCTCAAAAAATATTAATGCATATGAGAATGAAATAAGTAATACTATTAAATCAATAGCCCAGTGGATGAGTAATAATAATCTAAAAATAAACATAGAAAAAACAAAATTAATGTGGTTTAGCCAACGTATAGTTCCACCCAATTTCAACATAGCCTATCAAGGTATTATGCTCAGCACTGTTGATACAACGAAATTTTTAGGCATTACTATAGACAGGAACCTCAACTGGAAGGCACATACAGAGGCTTTGATAAAAAAAATTTGTTCATCTGCATACGCACTTCTTAAATTATCAGCCATAGTAAATTTAGATGCGCTTATTACAGCATATCATGGTATTGTAGAATCTATTCTGAGATTTGGTATTGTATTTTGGGGCAACTCAACTAATAAGGAAATGGTTTTCAAGTCACAAAAAAAGTGTATTAGGGCTATGTTTGGACTTGGCTTTATGGAAAGCTGTAAACATTTTTTTATTAAATATAAAATATTAACAGTCCCTTCTCTGTTCATATATGAGATAGCGACTTTCGTTAAAACTAACCCTAATTTGTTCACCCGTCGCTCTGACGTAGTTCTTCGTAATCGTCGAGATAACGATAAACTATGTTGTGTAAGGTCCAATACGGCGCTGATGCAAAAAAGTATTTTCTGCCTTGCTCCGGTGATATATAACAAAATACCTAAACCCATTAAAGAACTTAATGTATCAAAATTTAAATTGCAACTGAAGAAATATCTCATTGATAAATGTTTTTATAATTTAAATGATTTTTTGAATACTTAACCTAAAATTTTGACATTTTATTATCATAAATGATTTTTTAAATACTTAACCTAAAATTTTGACATTTCATTAGTAATTTTGACCTTTCTTATAATAAAATAAAATTATATAAAACACGACCACATTTTTAAAAATTTGTACACCTATTTAGGTAAAACATGACAGGACTTTATTTTTCTTTTTATGTAACACCATGCTTTGCAAACTATGTTTTTGTACTGCTTACTCATGTTTTGACAAATAAACTATCTTTATCTTTATCTTTATCTTTATGTTTACTATCAACCCGGTAACATACGTTGCACCGAAACCCGTTATTGTATCCTTATTGCTTTGAAATAGGTCTCATTTTCCTTTGAAACTGTAGTTTATAAATATTAAATATTTTCTGCCGGATACTGGTACATGCATTAACAGTTGCATTTAAATCCGTCACGGTTCTTATTGCTTTGAGTTAAGTACGATTTTCCGTTGACTCAATAGAATGTAGTTATTAGGCATCTTGTTTGTTTTGTTACCACGTGCATTTAGTTGCTTTTGCGTTTTTCTGTATGATTTCCCAATTTTTGTACAGTTTTCGTTACAGCTCTGCTGCTCTAAAGCTTATTAGCTTCATCTGTATGTTTGTAGATTTGCCTATTTGTTAGTTTCCTTGTAAGGCGGTGGGCCTTTGAGCTCAATTTTGCCCAGCTTTGGGCGATCCGATTTTCTTTGAACTTTGCACACCCATCAAAGACCGATGATGATGCAATAATCCAATTAAAATATCCGATTATCCTGATTATATTCGCCAGGATTTATCAATTTCAACAAAAAAAAAGTGGCCGCGTATTCGGTCAGGCAACGTTCACCATGGTTTACTGTTGTGGACGGCGAGAATATCCAATAGGAATCTTTATTGGGGATAGCGAAATCAACCAATAAGGATCTTGTAAATAAAACACCCAATGAGAACATGCACCAAGTGGCGCCGCTAACTAAGAACCAACGGTCGCGGGAGCAGGTCGCGACAGGTTCCGACAGGTTTGGAGCAAGAAATGGACTCGCCCAAACTGTCACGAAGGAGATTGGTCGAAAAAGGAAAAACCAAGGAAATGATAGTTCACTCGAACCACTACCTCCACCCAGGAGTTTGGAACATAAATAGGGGCCGAAAACTCAGTTCGACACAGTTCGTCGGATCAAGCCCTCAAGAATGAAGAAGTAAAGTGCAATCTCTCTAAATGTAAAAGTGCTATGTAAATACCAGTTGTTATATACTCTATTTTCTTATGTTCTACGTCTTATAAGTTTATGTCTCTAAAGTTTATGTGATTAAAAGTTCGTGATTATTGTAAAGACTTGTGATTATTGTGAAATCAAGACTAAATAAGTGTAAGGGAAAATAAAAGACCACCAGCGACCTATAATTGAAGTATTTGTTTCATTTGGAACTATATACAGTCCACACCCCACAGTCTTGGTCCAATCGAGCCGGATCGAGGATCTTGGGGTTTAAAATCAGTGTTTTAAAAGTTTTAGAATCAGTGCTTACGTACTAGACCCAGTACTTAGAGTCAGTGTTGAAAAGTATTAAACTCAGTGGTTAACGTAAAGTACTAGAACACCAGTACGTAGCGTCAGTGTTTAACCAGTAATAGACTCAGTATTTACGTCAGTGTTTAACCAGTATTAGACTCAGTATTTGCGTACTAAAACAAGTACTTAGCATCAGTGTTTTGACAAGTAAATAGAGTCAGTGAACCAGTGCTAAAAAGACATGGTCATAACTAGGTCTCAAAGTGACCTAGCTGAGCTAGAAGAACTAAGACGCCAAGAACGCAGAGACGAATTGACCACTATGCGTCGACGTGAGGCTGAACGCATACATTTAGAGAGGGTCCGACGACTGTCACTCGATCCGCCAGCATCACCACAGCTGGAGAGCGTGATCGGGCCTGCCACCACCACTGCAGACCTCACAACTGCAGACCTCACAACTGCAGGGCCATCGGAGCGGGATAGAGCCAGATCACCGCCCCAATCAGTGAGGTCAACGACGAGCGTCGCAACGAGACTACGGGTCGCCGAGCTGGAGGCTGCCGAGAAGCTGGCCGACATACGAAGGAAGGAGCTGGACCTGGAGGCAGACCTAATTAAGAAAAGGTTAGCGGTGGACGTCTCAGTAATACAAGACGAAGAGAGCATCCACGACGAGCCCCTCCAGACTGAACAGCAGCACCAGAAGGTCGACCAGTGGCTGCGCACCAACCCACCCATCACACGGGGGGAGGCTGGGGGACGCACGGATGGCACTTGAAACTCCGAGAGCAAGATCGCCGACGCCAACCAGGGGCAAGAATAGTATTGAACAATTGGCCGGCCTGAGGTAATCATTGATAAGGCATTGGAAGAACTTAGAAGAATGCCTAGACCAGGTACGTCAGCGAGTGACCTAAATAGTTTCGCGATCAAGATTCAAAACACGATCTGCGTATTGAAAACTATCGACCGTAGAGGTTACCTATATAATCCTCTACTAACAAGAGAGATAATGGACAAGTTGAGTCCACACATAAGATCAAGATGGTGCGACTTCGCTACGGACAACGAAGGGACAGCAGAGCCAGAGATAGTGCTTTTATCTCGTTTCCTTATGCGTGAAGCAGACAGGGCGTTACGCTACACTTACGCCCCGTCAACAAGCAGCGCACCCACCACAATGAAAAGGGAAACTAGGCCTGCTACCACAACGAAGAGGAAAGCCACCACAGTGTACAACATAGTTGATCAAACCAACGAAGTAGATGTCAACTGCCCGAGCTGTAAACAGAAGCACGACCTAACACAGTGCCCCAAATACAAGGCGCTGTCAGTAGATCAACGTTGGGAGTTCGTCAAAGAAAATAAAATATGCTTCAAGTGCGCCCGCAGGAAACATAGGCGCATCGAGTGCAGGGAGAAGCTGTGCGGGGTGACCAATGTCGTCGACCGCACCACGCCTCGCTGCACCAGGAGAGGAAGGCGTCCGAAGATAAGACTGCGACTCCAACAACGGCGACAACCGATCAACAGCTCAATGAAGGGACAGTCATGTCGGTGGCCACCCAACTAACCACCGGCCCTAAGACAGTCCTACTCAAGATGTGCCCAGTCATCATCGCCGGTCCACGGGGGGAGGTGAGAACACACGCGCTCTTCGATGAGGGAGCCACCATCACCCTCATAGACGAAGACCTGGCAGCAAGCATCGGGGCAGAGGGCACACCGCAACCACTACGCATCCATGGGGTCAACATGTCATCTCAAGAACGGGATAGTAGGGTGGTAAACATAAAAGTAAGGGGCGTCAGTAAGGACAGCGCGCCACGTAAACTTCGGGCCAGAACCATGAAGGACCTGAAGCTACACCAGCAGTCAATTCCAGACACACTGCTGGAGTATGAACATCTCCGTGACCTGCCGAAGGAAGAGGTATGTTACGGGGCAACACGTCCGGGACTTCTAGTGGGGACAGACCACTGGGAGTGCATCGTGTCAAGAGAGCTACGCGTCGGTGGCCCCAACCAACCCGCTGCATCCCTAACGCAGCTGGGCTGGGTGATACACGGGACCACACCAAGAAGAATCGTCGTGAACGAAGACAACGTGCTGCACATCTACGAGAACGAACGTCAGCAGCAAGATCGTCAGCAAGATCATCAGCTTCATGAACAAGTAGAAGCACACTTTAGACTCGAAGCAATAGGAGTCTCTCGAGAGCCGCGAGTGAACGACTCAGATCAGCGCGCCATGGACATAGTCACGAAAACAATAAGGAAAACGAACAGTGGCTATGAAGTCGGATTGCCATGGCGGGAAGATGACGTCACTATGCCGCCCAGCTACAATGCGGCCCTTCGACGACTACATAAAATAGAACAAAAGATGGACGCCTCACCAGAGTTCGCCCAGCAGTACAGCACCCAGATGGAGAACCTATTTGAAAAAGGGTATGCAGTGCCGTGCGACGGGACGGAGCAAACGAACTCCGTCTCATGGTTCCTGCCTCACTTTGCCGTGCAGAATCCAAATAAGCCCGGTAAACGACGGCTAGTGTTCGACGCGGCGGCAAGAAGTCACGGTTTGTGCCTGAACGACAAACTGCTGGAAGGACCAGACCTGTTGCTGTCGCTCCCGGGAATAATATTCCGTTTCCGGGAAAGGGCGATAGCAGTCACGGCCGACATCCAAGAAATGTTCATGCGAATAAAGATAAGAGAGGAAGATCAACCCGCGCAGCAATTCCTATGGCGAGGCTGCGACAGAACGAACCCACCGCGCCACTACAAAATGGCAAGTATGATATTCGGCGCGGCCAGTTCACCATTCATGGCTCACTACGTCCGGAACTACAATGCGGACCTACACGGGCAGCAGTACCCACGGGCACTAGAAGCAATAAAGGAGAGTCACTACATGGATGATCTAGTGACCAGCTACGACAGCGAGAATGAAGCTCATCAAGCAATCAGCGAGATTAACAAGGTGCACGCAGTAGCGGGATTTACGCTGCGGGGGTGGAGCGCCAACAGCAAGGCGGTGCTCAAAGACATACCCCAGGAACTGCACGCTACAGCTCCCACACAATTGGGGGGAGAGAAGCCCGAGAACAAGATACTCGGACTATATTGGAACGCAGAGAAAGACGAGCTGGGGTTCAACACGTCGATGAACCGAGTCCCAGCCGAAGTAAGGCAGCAGCTGCGAGCCCCAACCAAACGCGAGGCGCTCAGTGCTGTCATGTCAATATATGACCCTCTCGGACTGCTAAGCCACTTCACGATACGAGCGAAGATTATACTGCAAAGTTTGTGGCGCCTCACGATCACCTGGGACGAGAGGATTCCAGAAAAGGAGCACGAACTGTTCACAAATTGGCTCGCCCGACTCGAAGAGATCGCCCAACTCCGCTTGCCGAGGAATTACGCAATGAAGGGGTTCAAAGGAATCGAACTCCACGTGTTTTGCGATGCGAGCGAACAAGCATACGCGACCGTAGCCTACTGGAGGGTGGAGCATGAAGATGAAACAGTAACCATCACAATGGTGGCCGCCAAAGCAAAGGTGGCACCGCGTCGAGCTCAGACTATCCCTCGACTAGAACTCCAGGCAGCAGTCATAGGAGCGAGACTCGCCGATCACGTGAGAAGAGAGCATCGGATCAAGGTCAACCGGACCGTATATTGGACAGACTCATCCACCGTCGTCCACTGGATACAGAACGAGGGGCGACGTTACACTCCCTTTGTCGCGAACCGACTTGGAGAGATAGCAGAGCTGACGAAGAAAGAAGAATGGCGTTGGCTGCCGACAAAGGAAAACATAGCCGACGACGCCACCCGACTCACCAACGCGCCGATCAGCGCAACCGATCGGTGGTTCCAAGGGCCCAGCTTCCTGCATGATCCCGAGGAGCTGTGGCCCCACAAGATGGAGGACGAAGAACAAGAACCAGAAGAAGTCCTACACACAGACGAAGGCACGACAAGGGAGAACTGGCTACCCGACCCTGCCCGCTTCTCAAAGTTCGAGACGCTTGTCAGAGCCACAGCAAGAGTGCTCGCCTTCATCGACATGTGTCGACGCCAAGCAAGGGGTCTAGAACATCGACACGTGCAGCGCGCCGAGAAGGAGCTTTTGAAGCAGGCGCAGCAAGACAGCTTCGGTGACGAAATCAAAAGGATACAGGCAGCTCGCGCAATATCAAGAACAAGCAGGCTGTTTAGATTGGATCCAGTATATGAGGATGGACTCCTACGAGTGCGAGGCCGAATAGAAGCAGCAACGGCACCACCCGAGACGAAGAGGCCCATCATCCTGGACGGGCGTCACAGAACAACAAAGCTCATCGTAATGCGCGAACATTGCGCCGCTGGACACGCCAACCGTGAACGCGTGACGAACGACCTGCGACAGAAATATTGGATATTACACTTGCGACCCACCGTACGGGCAATAGAAAGAAGTTGCGCATTGTGTAATAAGAGAAAATCCATGCCGCAAACACCGGCTACTGGAGACCTGCCGCGTGCTCGCTTGGACCCGTTCCACCGCCCGTTCTCCAATTGCGGGGTGGACTACTTCGGACCGATGATGGTCAAGGTGGGACGGCGGAGAGAAAAGAGATGGGGCGCGCTATTCACATGCCTCACCTGCCGAGCAATTCACCTAGAACTCGTCGCGTCGCTGTCAACGGACTCGGCAATAATGGCGCTAAGGCGCATGGCGGCACGAAGAGGATGGCCGCGAACCATGTACTCGGACAACGGGACTAACTTCCGAGGAGCCGATCACGAGCTACAAGCAGCGTACCAAGAATGGCTGCCAGCCCTGAAGGACGTGGGGCTGCTGAACAGAATAGAATGGCGCTTCATACCGCCAGGCGCGCCAAACCAGGGAGGAGCATGGGAGCGAATGGTGAGGACGGTGAAGTCGGCGCTCAGTGTTGCGTTAAATGAAAAGGCACCGTCAGAAGAAATATTAAGAACACTGTTGACTGAAGCAGAATTCGCCGTCAACGCCCGCCCCTTGACACACGTGAGCGTGGACCCGGAAGATCCTGAGGCCCTCACCCCAAATCACTTCCTGTTGGGGTCATCGACCGGCCTACCGACCACAGGGCCATGCGACGAGGCAGATCGCCGAACGTGGCGAGCCAGTCAGGCGCTCGCCGACAAGTTCTGGCGGCGCTGGGTAAAGGAGTATTTGCCGCTGTTAGTACCCCGAGGTGAACCCACTAACAACGTGCGACCGCTGCAAGAAGGCGACGTGGTCCTCATAGTCGACGGGACCCTGCCCAGGAACGTCTGGCCAATGGGCGTCGTGGAGAAAACGCACCGCGGGCCAGACGGCGGCATCAGAGTCGCAGAAGTCCGGACGAAGACCGGCACGTTTCGGCGCCCCACGAGCAAACTCGTCGTCCTCATAAGAAAAGAAGAGGCTTCGCGAGCTACGCCGGGGGGAGAAGATGTTGTGGACGGCGAGAATATCCAATAGGAATCTTTATTGGGGATAGCGAAATCAACCAATAAGGATCTTGTAAATAAAACACCCAATGAGAACATGCACCAAGTGGCGCCGCTAACTAAGAACCAACGGTCGCGGGAGCAGGTCGCGACAGGTTCCGACAGGTTTGGAGCAAGAAATGGACTCGCCCAAACTGTCACGAAGGAGATTGGTCGAAAAAGGAAAAACCAAGGAAATGATAGTTCACTCGAACCACTACCTCCACCCAGGAGTTTGGAACATAAATAGGGGCCGAAAACTCAGTTCGACACAGTTCGTCGGATCAAGCCCTCAAGAATGAAGAAGTAAAGTGCAATCTCTCTAAATGTAAAAGTGCTATGTAAATACCAGTTGTTATATACTCTATTTTCTTATGTTCTACGTCTTATAAGTTTATGTCTCTAAAGTTTATGTGATTAAAAGTTCGTGATTATTGTAAAGACTTGTGATTATTGTGAAATCAAGACTGAATAAGTGTAAGGGAAAATAAAAGACCACCAGCGACCTATAATTGAAGTATTTGTTTTATTTGGAACTATATACAGTCCACACCCCACAGTTTACCGTACTGCTTGATAGTAGCTGAAATTGAGGCAAGGGCGAAAAAGCTCTTGGCGATTTCATTTATTAAAATAGTAGCTATAATTATGCTTTGGGGCTTCGAAGAGCATTTTGAACGCCTGGTCCCTCGCGTTGGAAGGGCAGTGGGTGCTCTGCCCGGATTGCTGCTCAATCTAGGAGGACCTCGGGAAGAAGTTCGTCGCCTCTACGCGGGTGTCGTGCGGTCGATGGTCCTTTATGGGGCACCTGTGTGGTCAAATAGACTATCAGGTGTCCGTCGCTGCAGGGCTAAAATCAATAGTCTGCAGCGGAGAATGGCCATAGTACGCGGATACCGAACGGTATCCTTCGAGGCGACAACTCCCTTGGCACGCTTTCCACCATTAGACATCCTGGCAGATATGGACGCGAGGGTCTATAACCGGATTCGCGACATACGCCAAAATGGTAATAGCGTGCCAGGAGTCGTACTAGTAAGGTTGAGGCGGCAGTAACGGCGACACGCGCTCGAGAAGTGGCGCGAGCGGCTACAGCAGCCGCAATTCTCGCGTAAGCGCGTTGTCGAAGCCGTTCTGCTGCACTTGGAAGCCTGGCTAAAAAGAGGAGAGCGCATCTCCTATAGGCTAACTCAGGTACTGACCGGGCACTGATTTGGTGAGTACCTGAATAGGATAGGGCGAGATGTCACAGCAAATTGCTACCATTGCGAAAGTGACCTAGATTCAGCTCAGCACACGCTTGAAGAATGCCCCACGTGGGCCTCTGAGCGACAGGTTTTGGTTGCTAAGATCGGACGGGATCTGTGTCTGCCAGCAGTAGTGAGGGCTATGCTGAAGGAGACAGAAAATTGGAGAGAAATAGCGTCTTTCTGTGAGACTTTGATAGCCCAGAAGGAGGCCGCTGAGCGGGATCGTGAGAGGGCCGATCCCACTCGTAGAAGGAGGCGTCAGAGGGGCAACCGCCGTGACGCCTAAAACGCTGAAACCCCGCTTACAACATTTCAGGTAGGTGGGACTCCGAGGTCACGGGCTTTCAGAGTGGGGACTCTGTCCGCCCACCAAATGACTTCAGGAAAGACGGTGGCACAGTGATCACGTGCTGTCGTGCGCAACGAGGCTCAGGGGAGACTCCTCGCAGACTCCATAAGGATGTGCCCTAACAGGCGTTGTACAGAGAGGGTTCCGGGGTGGTCTTTTAAGAGGTCACGGAGCTCTCTTCCATGTACTGATGGTGATCACCGGGGTGGTTTTAGTGAGGTAAGAATCCCACACACCCTGGTCTTTCCCCCCAAAAGACCAGAAGCTTTTTGAAGGTTTCCCACCGAAAACAAAAAAAAAAAGGTATAATTATGCTTTGCAGTTTGCGTCTTGACAAATGGTGACACTTGACCTTTTTTTTTCTGATGGGGAAAATCATCTTATGACAAAACCCGCTCTTTGGTGGAGCGGGAGATAGTGTCAGACTCTTACTAACTAAAAACCCCATCCCGTTCCTTCTAGCCTTCATTCCGGGGCACAAGCTCCCTTTCGGACAACCCTTTCCCCAGTAGCCTTCGACCCAGCTGGGCCCCTCCTGCTGCTGACAACTCCTTAAGGCACGCGGGAACAGTGCGCGCCGTTACGTCTTGGGCTCGGTCCATTACCGGAAGATCGGACAGAGACCCATGGCTCGCCGTCCGCGAGCCCGCGTCTACGGTGGCCGGAAATCGGGATCGGAATCCCGGCGGTCGGCCTCCTCCTTTACTAGCATTACTGCTTCGCAGAAGGAGGCGACCGCCTGCCATTCTTCCTCACTCCGGACTATGGCCTCGACCAGGGCCCGGCGCGAGAGGTCTCCGCCGCCGATCGCCCCCACGAGGGCACGGTGATGCTCCACCCAGGCAGGGCACTCCTCAGCTGTGTGCTCCACCGTGTCTTCCGGGTGTTGCGCACAGTGGCGACACCCGGGCGTCTCTTCCGACTTAATCTGAAACGGGTACCTCCCGAACGTGCTATGTCCGGTGAGGACCTGCGTGATGCGGTAGGTAAGGACGCCGTGAGGTCCTTCCAGCCACGCCTCAAAGAGGGGACTTACCGCCATAATCGTGGCGTGCCCAGCACTGGGTTGCGATAGTCGTTGACGCCATTTCACCATGAGATCCCGCCGGAGCTCTGTCCGCCATGCCTTGACATGTTGCGGCAGTGGACTTTCACCCCGCCGTTGCATTTCCACGTGCATGTCGTGCATGTGTGCAAGGACTGTTGCCTCCAGATCCCACGATGGTAGGCCAGCCAGAAGGCTCGCCGCTTCGCGGGAGATCGTGCGGTAACCCCGCACCATCCGTATTGCCATGACCCTCTGGCAGGCGTTCAGTATGGTCACCGGTCGCTTTGGCAGCGACGGTGACACTTAACCTGGTGTCTTTTGTCTTTTGTGTGTCATTTTCAGTACAAGTTTTGTCTTCTTTGACTAAATTAGTTAGATAAATATGCCTCATTAGTTGGAACTCCCGTTGACATTTTCATACGCGTGTACTTCCCATGTTTCTTGCACGGCTTTAATTTTTATTCATTAAGTCACTGAACTCACGTAAGTTCAGATTTGGGTGCAAGATGTCAGTCAGACCTGTAAAGTTATCCAGGTTATAAAAAAATCGTTGATAGGTATTAAAAATTCTCTCAAAGTCTTTTTAGTAATCATTATATGACTGATTGATTGAGTTTAATATTGAGGCTAAAATAAAAACTTATGGTTGTTTTTCTATTTTATTTAAAGATGTTTGAGGTAATGATATTTTTATTACGAAAGCTTTCTTAAAATAAATCTAAAATATTACTAGTGTTAGCCTATAATTTGTATAACATAGGTACATTAAAAAAAATTAAAACTAATGTTTTCATTTTTTAATTACATACCCTAATTATTGTCACTACTCCTAAAAAGGAGTAGTGAAAATAATCTATACTTATAATAAATCTGTAGAGAGGTCAATTCTGTACATTAAATATATTTCCAAAATAACTATCAGGGGGTGATTAGTGATCGATACTGATGCCAAAAATGCAAACAGTAAATTTTTTGTCTGTCTGTCTGTCTGTCTGTCTGTCTGTCTGTCTGTCTGTCTGTCTGTCTGTCTGTCTGTCTGTATGTTCTTTATAGAAACAAAAACTACTCGATGGATTTTAACGAAACTTGGTACAATCATTCTTCATACTCCTGGGCAGGTTATAGTATACTTTTCATTACGCTACGATCAATAGGAGCAGAGCAGTGAAGGAAAATGTTGGGGAAACGGGAGAAATTACTCCATTTTTTAAGCTTCCGTCGCGTTTGCAGCCTTAATGGTTAAAGCTACACAGAAATCATGTATAACGGAAATGTTCTCCTTAAAATTATATAAAAAATATCCCACAACAGCATATGTCTATCTTTTATGGTTGACTCACAATAACACGTGTAACTCCCGATAGCTTAGCAGTTCGGAGCTTTCTGTTTATCAGACGTTTCAGATCTTTGATTTTGACGACCCCGTTGTCGCTGGAATAAGCAACAAGATCCGCGTACGAAGTCGCTGGCAGAAGCTAGTTATATAATAAAATATATATTATAAACTAAAATATTTTCAAATAAAAATTTGAAAATATTTTATTTTTGTAAACTTTAACGTAAAGCAATAGAGTTCAAATTCGCTGTTCAAATTACCGGATTCCGGGACAATTTAACGGTAACTAGTACAACTTTACCGAGTACTGGTACAATTAGCCCTTTTTTGTATTTTTTTTGTTTTATTGTTAGTTAATATTTATACTAATTTAATAAAAGTACAATATACTTAAAGTATATTAAATTATCTAACTAGTCATCTAAAATTTATTTTTATAAGTCTACTAGTTTTAGCCTAGCGCGCATGCAAAGTCAGAGAAGTTCAGAACTTCACGGTTACTGGGCCGTTTACCTTACTTATTCATATAGTAATATGGAAATATTGTAAAACTATTTTTTTTAAAGAGTCATCGTGCAGTTTCTTGCCAATTCTACTCCATAGGAAACTACTACTACCTTTTGACGTTTTATAAATACCTATGAAGACCCATGTCCATGTTTGGCGCAAATAAACTCTTTTTCTTTCTTTCTTCTTTCTTTACCTAAGTGTAATAAAATATTTTGAGAAGTTTACCTGGACATTTTAATTTATGTTGAAATTAGTCTTATATCGAGTATGTTTTCATGGCGGAGATGTGCTCCTTTTGGACGGAGCACTTCCATATCTTCCAGGAGACGATCGCCGACGGTGACCTAACGCGCTTGGTCCTGGTTCAGGCCATGATCTGGAGGGACAGGTTATGGGAAGTGCTCAGCTCTTTCTGCGAAGCAGCTAGTGGCGGAGAACTGTAACCGTAAGGAAACAGACATCCTCACGCCGCAAGCATAGGTCTACGCAGGGCAATCCTCAGCCACTACGTTCCTCGCGCGGCCACAAAGTGAAGAAAAGAAGAGTAGTTCTACATCACAGAGTCAAACATTTCACAAATTCTACATAACAACAAGATTGTAGTGACAAAAATCTGGAACTACCTATATTATTCTAAAAAATGCCCTGAAAAGCAGAATACTTCGAGAACGTTTATTTTCTCACTGTATTGGAATTACTGTCGCAGAAAACGTACATAGTAGTGTTTACGTACGTAGTTTCCTTTTCCAAAGCGTGTAATGTCTCGATGTGGACTGTGATTGATTTGTTTTGGGATGTTCTAAAAGACACAGATCTTAGTGGTGATATTTCACAAAGATGCCTGGTGCGTACGTTTACATAGATTTATGAATCTGAACGAAGCAAAAGGAGTGGAATTCCGAGTTTCGTGTTGTTCTCTGGGGTTCTTTATGTCCAGAGTGAATAAGTTACTTCTATGTAAGCGTGCTCCATCGTCGACCACATCATTTCAGCCGAAAGACGTCCACTTTTGCACATATGCCTCCCCCAAGTGTCTCCATAAAGACCAGTCTGGTGCGTCTTCCATCTGTCGGATTCCCGCGACCCTCACCGGGTTCACCATGTGGCCTTCCAACGTGACCCTGGAATGCAAAGGGCAACTGAACGAAGTGGCACGTGGTTTTAATTCAGTAAAACTTTCTCGCTCTTCACAGAGTAGAAGGAGTGATTTGATGTTTCTCGCCTCAAAAGTAAAAAGCAGGTAGCGTTTTGTATATTAATTTATCATCAACCTTTTTAATGTTCCCATTGCTGGGTCTCAGGCCTCCTCTCTAGGAGAGGGAATGGGCCGTAAACCACCACGCGGCCCAGTGCGGGTTGGTGGATGTCACATGTCATCGAATTTTTGGTTCTAGGACATGACATGCCGGTTTCCTCACGATGTTTCTCTTCACCGTTTTGAGAGCAGTGGTGATGAAATAAATTACACAAAGTAATGCGACTGGCTGGGTTCGAACCTGCGACCTACAACTCGTAAGTCGGGGACTCGGGGCCATTACCACTCGGCTACCATTGCTCTCTCTGTTAATTAATTACATTTCCTATAGTTGGCCGTGAACCGGAAAGATATTATTTTTAACTTGTAAACTTTAACAACAAAATATATTGTGTAGATTGGCAATTTTTAAAGCACAAATCCATGTAAAAGGTTCGCTACATACTAACGCGTCCAATATTCTTCTATAATTGAATGATACGTGTCAGTGGAGCGCGCCTAGAATAGCTTAACCGGCAAATCGAACTGATTGTTTTTATTTCCATACGTTTCCATTTAGAAGTTGGATCAGTTGCTTGAGTTTTCTCTGAGACTTTTATTTAGAACCGACTGACTCAGATCAAAATCGAGAAACATGATATCTTATCCCCCATGTATAGTCTGTCTAAAAAGTCAAACGACATGGAAGTTGTATATATTTAATTATTTAAACAAGCTTTTAATGAAAATATTTTTTTCATAGCAAGCTTTTATAGCTCGGTATACCTATATAATTAATACACGTCAAGACGAATCATATGAGCCCAAACTCGTTGGGGTTGTGTCATTTAACTACCAAGTTCGTATAGCCACCTTCTGGTTCCATCATCAGATCAGCTCCTTGCCATAATAATTTTGCGTTGTCATCTGATTTACACATGCATTCAAATTTTCAGCTCAATCGGTAACCGGAAAGAGGGTCAAATATAATTCACAAGATTTGATGACAGACAAACATCGGGACAGGTGAAACTAAATAAAAGCTTGTAAAAATACTTACAAATATACGATACCTATAAGCTCTTCTATTATTAAACTATGATCAAGATCTCTTAACCAACCTATATTATTGAACCAGTGTTGACTACATCAAATTTCATTTTGCCTTAATAATTACCCAAGTCAGTTGACTTTTTAGACAGAATCTACCTTTTGTAATTTCTTAAATACTAATCTGCCTAATGCGGCATCATCTACTACTGGGTAAGAAAGGTTTGATTTAATTTAAGTAGTTTTAACATGGCTCTGAAGGCTGCCCAGCTAAAGTGGAACTGGGCTGGACGTTGGACATGTCAGCCACATGCCGAACGAGTGGTGGGCATGTAAACACAGGAGGGGCCCAGATGGGTCGAAGCCTACTGGGGCCAGGGTTATTCGAAAGGAACTCGAGCCCTGGTATGAAGGCTAGAAGAAACGGGGAGGGATTTTTAGTCAGTAAGAGTCTGACACTATCTGCCGCTCCACCTAAGAGCGGGGGTTATCATAAGATGATTTTTACCACCGAAAACAAAAGCTTTCAATCAAAATAATTCAAATTGAATAAATTTAGCAATCGGACCAGTTTATAATATTCCCTTCCCGACCACCTTTATAATATTAGTGTAGAGAAACCAAAACGAGAGAGAATCATTAATAAGAGTTTAAACTAAGTGTTCTAAACGTTGGGTTACAAACAATTTTGGTAAGTCCTAAATTAAATCAAAGTTAGTGAAAAGGCTAAGTTGCTTAGGAAGGATATCTAATTACTGATCCTCTTTCACTCAAATTAGTTATTAAGTTAGTGTAATTAGAACTAAGAGGGTGCGATAGAGTTGGCGTATCTATGTGGATAAAAATTCCGTATTCAATAAATAAAAAAATACAATATGGTAACTTACATAATGTAGTGCATAGCGGCTAATAAGCAATGTTTTCGAATTTTTTGCTCTAGGACATGCCGGTTTCCTGGCGATGTTTTCCTTCACCGTTTTAAAATTACAATAACTAAACCAAAAATAAAGTTATATACAAAAAATGCTAGAAGTGACCGCAAAAAACAGCTGAAGCTCGCGACACCTCTTGTGTACGGTGAAGCTTGAAGCCGCTTCAAGCGTTTTTTGTGGCGTCACCGCCGCACACGAGCCACAAAAAAGGCCGCCTCAAAATGAAGCTTGAAGCGGCGTTTTTTTTTAAGCCCGTGTGCGGGGACAGTAAAATTGAAAGGTAACTAAACTCACAACCCGTTATAAAACTCCAGAACATATACTTACTCCAAAATAACAGCACAACAACGTAAAAACACGTACTTACAAGGTACCGTACCCTTCAGTTATCTGTTCAACCCACTTGCAAATATATCACCGGGCCCGCCACTCCATAAATATTGAATTTTATATGGAAACTGTTTTACCTAACGCGCGTTCGAGTACCCGATGGATATAGTTTGTTTAAAGACTGTTCTGTACTATATATTGGGTAAACTCAAAGATATTTTGTCTCTCTAATGGTTTTTATGTGAAGGTCGTTAGACTATGGTTAGGTTTTGATACGTAATTAGATTTATTTACTGTTTTTTTTTTAAACATGTATGTATGTAAATATTTTTATTTATTTTGTGTTTGAAAATGGCGTCAGTGACTGAAAAATTGAAAGGAAATCGTTTATCTTGGTATGGTCATATGAAGAGGAGGGATGAAGGGCTTGTGGCCGCTTCTAGCTTCTCGTGGCGGCGTTTGTGGCTGTGGCATGAGACCCATGTGCGGCAACACTAAAGGTGCGCTTCACTAATAGAAGAGAGGTGGAGCGGAGCAGAGAAGAACAGTAAAACGTGGCATGCGTTTGCAATGAAACAGAGCAGAAAGGTATGGATTTGAGCTACCCTTAGCTTCGTGCTCTCCACTCTGCACTCGACTCGAAAGCATTACCACTTCGATCAGTTATATGTTTTTTTTTTAATTGATGTAAATTAGTGTTTGACTGTGATCCCACCTGATGGTAAGTAGTGATGTAATCGTTGATGGTGAGCCTATTCACTCTCGCCTTGAAAACACTTAAATTATCCGCAGCAGGCAAAGTGTTCCAGTCCCCCGATGTTTCTCGCATCCTGTAGAATTCTACGGTCATTTGTGTAACCTTGGTCTCATTCGAATTTTGGACACTCCTATATTTTCCGAAGATACGAAAATACCTAATAAAATTTATTTGTCTTTGTATTTAACTGAGATAATAAATCTTTTTGTACATGGAAATGTTCCTTAGAAATATCCCATGAAACACCTTTCTCTATTGATACAATAGATTAAAATATCGTAGATCCCAACACCCCATACATGCAGGTCCGATCGCCGCTGATTCACTTTCAGAGGGCGTCACACTCCGATGCCAGGGAGTGCCACAATAGGCTACCTCTTACCTCGCTCCTGATTTATGGCAGTCTTTATGGCACATTGTACGTTTTTAACTCCTCAAGATAAACGACTGTTAGTATAATTAGATTCGGCAATAAAGAGATTAGGGAACGTTTTTTGAGAGAAATTCATTTTAGGTTTTATCGGGGATTTGTGAAGAAAAATGTTGGGGATATAATTAGTATGGTATGGTATTTCTGGACTGGTCTGGGTTTTCCCGACATGAAAATTGTACTAATAATAATTATTTAAATGTCATTCTGTCTCTGTCGCTTAAAAGGATAGAAAGATATACGCCGTTTTAATTGTTTCATGAATATTGTTTATTTTAGGCTCGCTTTAAGGCTGAACTATTCATAGGCTCGAACTGATGGATAGGGCAATAAAACCCGCTGTCTCATCTGACATCGTGTTTTATCTCTATAGGTATTAATTTGACATTGTACGTATAGCTCTATATACAATGTCAAATTAATTCCCCCCGGTGTGGCAAAAATATAGACTAGTGTAACCTTAAGACCCACTAAATCTTTATTATTTTGACACTATACAATAAGAAAACAGTCATCACGCTCTTTATGAATCGCATGACTATTTCCTGTAAGTATTTTTTATATGTTGGGAAATCCCGGACTCTAGGAAACTAGAAAAACCCTACGATGACAAATGTGTGATAAGCTAAACAGATAGACTGTAGTATTTTATAGTGCGGGTTCGTAGCCATTTGTATACCGTATAGTTTGTTGCGGCAAGGATTGAAAGAGTTACCATGGTGAGTGGTCCTAGAACACAAAGGGCAAATGCATTTTATGATTTACCATCTCAAAAAAAGATCGTTAGGTTTTATTAATATTTCATATCGTTTTTATTTTCTTCTTCCAGTCGCTGTTATATCAAAGACTTTTTAATTAGTCTGTCGAAAGGTCCTTTGAATTTTTTTGTTTCATCGCATTTGGACGCAACAAAAATCGTTCAACGTCTTAGAGATAGTGCACACCAGCAACTTTAGTCTCCGCAACTATTTTGTTTCCGCAATTATTTAAGTTTACAAGATTGTATGAAAGTTAGCAACATGTATTTATGCGACAGCTGGGAAACTTGTGTCCGCAGGATCGGCGACGGGACTGTCGCCCCGTCTATTGGTTTTAATTTTAAGTTGTGTCGCTGAAAATCAGCGCTGTGGGCTCGTCGCATTTTGCGTGTGATCACGGCATTATGATGAGCATGTGGCCTTTTTACACGGCTGTGGCGCATATTTTTTCGTTATAAGTTAGTCCTAAGGCTGCGTCATTTCCTGCAAATAAAATGTTTTCTTTCTTTCTTTTCTGCCGTTCTTGCGTGTTTACAAAATCGCAGCGAGGAGATAGAAACAAAAAGTTGCTGGTCTACTAAGTCACTCCCTTAGCATACAACTTGCCGATTTTAACGAACCTCATCAGTCTTCCTAAATTCGAACAAGCATTGAAAACACTCCGACCCTAACATCTTAATTCAAATTGGATCATGAGACGAGAAATTACCTTAATTCGACGAAAATATACAATGTTCTACTTACAAAATGGTACCGTCAGGGGTTTGAAAAAACCCGGGAAATATGCAAGATTGGTAAACGAGGGGTGTATTATGAGGTCCAGAATTTATGGCCGTAGCGATTGCACCTGCCGCTATGGTGGTCCTTACTCGTATTTCTTTTAGATTTATTTGTTATATTTGCAAGGATAATTGAAATTCTAATTGGGTTCAGTAATGGAGTGAATGGTTTTTTGTTTTAAATGGTGAAGACCAATTCGTAGTGCGTTCAAAAACCAAACACTCAGACTTGAAAAAACTATCAGTAGACCAAACAAGTATACAACCTTAAATATTTATTTTATTCTGGTTTTAGTATTTGTTGTTATAGCAGCAACAGAAATACATCATCTGTAAAAACTTCAACTAACTATCACGGTTCATGAGATACAGCCTGGAGACAGACGGACAGACATACCCTTTGGGTACCCTAAAAATTAAGAAAAAATTTTTACGACTTTAATAAGCTGGCAACTTTAGAATTACATAAGTTAAAATAAGGTGACGTATGTTGTATTTTAGGCATTTATGAATATTTAATGCGATAACGACTTATATTAATTATAAATCGTTATCGCATTACGGCTAAAAGTAGTATAATTGATTAAAAGTAAGATTTTTTGTGACCTTTTTAAAACCATTTTTCGTAGCTAATCACTACGAAAAATGGTTTTGATAAATAAAACGTTTTGTATTTTTTTGATAATAAAACTAATGCGTGTAAACTTTATAAGAGTTTTCAATGAAGACAGTCATAAACAACATAGTACGTGCATAATAATTAATTAATTATCATAGTTGTATCCATATTTTTCTCTGACGTTTTTATAATTGCAAATTTTTCTGTAAACTAAACAGTGTTAGTTTTCACTTTTATTCGTTTAACCTTTTATTAAGTTAACACAATGTATTAATGGCTGTTTATTTATTTTAATTCTTTATGCACACAAAAGTACAGAGGCAGATTTATGGTCTGGTTATTTATAATCACATCACAATTTTAGATCTGACATTATACATTAATACTTGTAATTGGCTTGCAGTGACCCATAATTCTTCTTCTTCCTGTCCTTATTCTATATTACTGGAGGTCCGCCTATCGGCCTTCCATTCTATCCTGTCACCCGTCACACAATCACTAACTCCCTTTTCTTTCATATCAGACCTCACACAATCCATCCACCTTTTCTTTGGCCTCCCTCTCTCTCTCCATCCTTCTACATGTACTCAGAACTCTTTTAGTAATTGCTGTCAACCATGATTGTTTTCTTTTTTTTTTATTGTTTTCTGTAAGTCATCCAAGCCGATTTAACCCTTCAGATACCGTCAATTAGAGACACAATAGTAAGACAATAGATGCGCGGCCACCGGTGGTCCCTTGGGGATTCATGAATTAAATAAATAAATAATCGAATAAGATAGCTAACTTGGATGAAATCATTCGGGGAAGAATTAAAAGCCTAAGGAACATAATGAAGAAATCGATATCTTTAAGCATAAAGCCTGTCGAACAATTAAGTATCATCAACCTTTCTACACTCGATTACAAATTAATATTCTAACCAACATTAAAATCAAAACAATAACATTGTATAATACCTATTGTGGGCCCAAACGGGACATATGAAACAAGTCGTATTAGGTGAATCATACAAATTTATGGCCCATTCGGGTAGGTACGTGACGATAATGTGTCCCCAGGGTGAGGCTTTAATTAAATACGAATTTTCAAGGGTTGATATTTCATGCCGTAGGACTTTATTGAGTTTGAAAAAGTCCATTTTGGAAATTTAGCCTAATGGGTTATTTTAATGGTTGTTGCCGATGGGCTAGTAGAGGAAAATGTTGAGTCGTTTCTAACTTTTCGGTCTCTTTTCTTTGTTTTTACGATTCTACAGCTTTGGGCAGGTTTTTGTACCTTTTGCTCTGTTTTTATACATTTGCTATACAATATGTATCATTATAAACGCACATCCTGAAAGTAGCATGTTCAGAATCAGCAACTGAATCAATTTAAAAAAAAATCTAAAATACATCTGGTCGGCGTCGCTAGCGAGCGTGTGTAGGTTACCGATTCGCTGCTAATGTAGAGCATCGATGCCCATGTTAATTTTCCTACAATTAAGATAACTAATTTCTTAAAAAACACTACCTAAGTACAATTTCTGTGCTTAAATTATAACAGCAACTTAATTTTCTAATTAAAGTTTAATGGCATACATAATTCCAGTTACAAATCGTATACCTACTAAATTTGTGATAGTCTACATGTGTATTTATTTATGCACAAAAAATCACTGAAAAATGTACAAACGTATAAACTTACAGATAAATAAAGTACAAACATGACTACGGAACTACCCTCTGCTACGAGTCTACACCTGCTACAGTTCTACGACATTTGCTACGCTTCTACGGTTACGCGCTACGCGCCCAGCCCTCTTGCTACGGATCCACGCCTTTTAAATTGCCGTTTGGTCCGTGAAATCATTAATCACAATATATAATATAATCGATAGGGAGCTTCCTTTAAAGATATTCTTTATTATGTGTAACATTTAAGTTATAGAAAAGATACATAAACGCATGGCATTACAAACGGAGGTCTTATCGTTAAAAATGGTTTTTAAAGTAAATTTTTAAGCATTTTTTTTTTCGCTTTTAACAAGGTGACGCTTGACCACTATCTTACCTGATGGCAACCGACGATATGGTTGCAAATGGAGCATGCCTGCCAGATGACAGAAAAGATAGAAACTTAAATTCACAGGTCCCATTTAATAATTTATTGCTTTTGCATTACACTTTAATATAAAGGTGTAAGTTTGTACTTATGTTTGTGTTTGTTACTCTTTCAAGCTCTAACGACTGAACAGATTTGGATGAAATTTGGCTCACGGGTAGACCCTACCTTATACTTATAAGATATGTTATTGAGGATTTTCCAAATAAACCACAAATTGTTTCTCTGAAAATCAAAGATTTGTTTATTTAATACGTCTTTACTATATTACAACGTTTAACTATGACATTACACCTATAACTTACCTGAAAATCAAAGAAACGACATTAAAAGTTTACTAATATCGCCTCCTCAATTATATCCCTTTATTTTATCTCTTTACAATAGAATTTTTAACAATAAAATATGCAAAATAATCTAAACATCATCTGCCATTCAATCACACGTCACCCCGTTCCACAGAACATAAATTCCATTGACAACTTCAACGCGCGAAGCGCGGCAAATTTGAATTAATGAAATGTCATTTCATTACATACTCATAAAAATATACTTACGTGCAAGCGATGCCTGAAGCCTGTGTGGCTGAAGCTTATTTTAAATATAGCCATTACAAAAACGCATTTAATAACTTTAACCAAAATAAAGCCCACTCCAATAAAGATCGAACTCTCAATTACCATTTCAATAACAAACTGTATGTAACACCCAGACTGCGTGGTAAATTCAATTAACTTGTAAAGTTAAGCCGGCGGTGTAAACTAACGCACTCCGACGGACATGCAATTTACTTCGAAAGCTCTTATGACATGTCATGACAAGTCCGATTGCTTTTTGAATGTATTTTAATTATTCCTTCTTTTATTTTCGAGCTGTTTCTGTAATTTATGGATCTTAATCGAAATGCACACTTAGAAAAGAAGTGAATAAAGAATATTTTAAAGTGATTTACAAATCCTGACTAACGTGTGGTGTGACCGTTTTTCTATTGTCAGGAAAAGCATTCTTTAGATAGTATGAAAATTAATTGTTTTTGTATCAACGGTATGTCGATTTAATGTTTAAACCGATAAATAAAGTTTTTTTTTGTGAAAATTCATCAAATGACTTCTGTTTTATATGGAAAACTCACCTATGTTTCTTCAGTTACCCTTTGCGTTTGGTCACGGTAACCTCCTCTACCTTGGTGGGAATTGACCTTAGAAGGAAAAACATAAAAATGCTTTTAGAGGCTTAACCCTTCAGATACCGTCAATTAGAGACACAATAGTAAGACAATAGATGCGCGGCTACCGGTGGTCGCTTGGGGATTCATGAATTAATTGTTTGTAGGAGAAAGTCTAGAATCATCAGTGAACATTATTACAGTGATGGTAAGCTACACTAATAATAAATAATAACAATTATTATCTTATTTTTATATTTTTTAATGTTTTTTTATGTGTGTTTTTTTAAGAAATATTTAAAAATATAACAGATATGTATATAGAATAAATAAATGGAATAATAACAATAATATTCCACAATCTTTACACAACGCCATCTAGTCTCAAACTACTCGTAAACCGAGCTTGTGCTATAGTATTCAAGAACTGTTAAACATAAAATATGTAAGTATTTGCATATTACGCATTTAATAATAATATTCCACAACTATCACACAACGCCGTCTAGTCCTAAGCTAAGCCGAGCTTGTAGGTACTATGAGTATTTAACAACTGTTAAACATGCTTATATTTCTAAACACATAAATACGATCACAACATTCTCTTTATGTGAAGTGAAGTTTGATTTTGATTACTTACTTGTGATTACACTCGTATTTATAAATAAGTAATTACTTAAGCCATTCTTAAACCATTCTATAATGGTGTAACACACGTTATTTACTTGAGAAAATGCTCAAGTTACACTCGACGCAAGGAGGTGGTTGTTGTTGTTTGTTGGCAGTTCTAACTTCAAGCAATTTCTTAGCTATAGAATACAAATCGTTACTTAAGTAGTTACTTTTACTTGCTTATAAATACGGGTGTTAGAGATCAATCTAAACACCCTGTAGGTATATCTCAATACTGCAGGACCCATCCTTTTTTTTGAGGTGGTCTTATGACTTCTCCCGTTCTAAGGTGCAGCTAAAGGACGATTCGGACTTTTACTGACTAAAACTCATCTTTTAGTTGTCCTTTGCGTTTCAGGACCACAGTATCCCTTTCAGAATTCCCCGTGGCCATAGCGGGCATTAGGCCCACCTTGGTCGGGCTTGAACCAGGGCCAGACGCTAGAGGTCGTTGTCACCGATTACCTCGACACATAATTCCACCGTAAACTCCAAATCTAAACATGTACCTATATTAAATAATGTGACATAAATTTACAAATACCCTTCAGATATTATAATATAACATTTATATTATAACATTTCATTCAAATGTTACTTCTTCGCACACTTTTTTTATCATCATTATTATGCTTTTGTTTGACCGCTGTCTCATCTGATGGCGACAATCGACGATGACACTTACCTAGAAGTATCCTATTCACTCTTGACTTCAAGACCCCTACGTTATGATTATAAGGAAACACAGACTCCGTCAGGGAATTTCACCTCCCTTAGCTGTACTCACGCGTAACCAAACTATTACATGCTGAAGAAGATTCGCCATTACAATTCCATATTGCCTTAAAACTCTATCCGAGCCAGGCTAGCGTGCAAACTTCCCATAACCCAACTCTTAAGAACTTCCCAGTGCACAACAGACAAAATTAAAGACGAGATTTGCATCTGATTAAAAGTTTTAAATTGAATATTCTCTCTTTTAAGAGATTCAAATTAAAATGGGGTTGCGATACAGATTGTTGTTAGTAAAACATTTCATTTTGTATAAATGTTTCCGCTTTTGTTTGTGTCATGTTCATTTGTGAGTTGATTTGTTATAATAGTATTCAGTAGCTAGTTCTGCCCTGCAATCATGTGATGAAAATAAATGTTGATGGATGTATTTTTTGGGAAGTGGGAAATCATACAAAAACGTCTCTCGCTCTAGAACTCAGCGGTAGGTTGTGACAGACTTTTACCGATTAAAACCAACCTATGTTTTTTCAGTTGCCCTTTGTGGGTTTGCTTTTCAGAAATCCCCCGTGGCCCCAGCGGGCTTGATGAAAGGATTAAGTTAAAATTTTTGAAAGTGAGAAAGAGACCTTACGATCTAAATGTACTTCTTTTTTTTTGAGTGCAAATCCACATGGGAGTATGAGGTGGGCGGACCGGTCTGTCAGACTCGTACTGACTAAGACTACCTCGGTGTTCATTCGCAAACTTGTCATGTCATGCGGTGTGACTCTCATTACCCTGGACTAGTGCTAGCCTCTGTCCTCGGGCCCCGTATTTTAGAGAGGAGTGAGGTGTTAACTCCTCTATTTGTCTAAGATTCAAAGTGTGTTATGAACTCTGTCAGTCGACATTGACATTACCTACAGAGATATTTTATTTGTTTATTGAATTCTCATGCAACGTAAAATACAAAGATGGACTTAATACCTTTAGCATTCTCTACCAATCAAAATATGGTAGGTGGTGTGGTGGTAGTATATTACTGTACATAGCCCAACTATAAACATAGAGTCATTCAGTACATCACCATAGTATTCAGTATCACCGATCACATTTTCTAAATAAAAGTGGTCATTAACAATCCCACTACTGTCTTTCTCTTAAAAATCTCAAGAATCAGAATCATTTCATCTGTTCTCTTAATTTTTGCTTCCAAGAGTTGCGATCCATAACAAAACTGTAGACAGATACAGCGGACATCACGCCGTCTTATCTCGGGGACGGCGGCAGATCCCCAAATGCGGATCCCCCGCAAGCCTTGATGGAGTAGCCGTGGTGCAAGGTGAAAGAGAGCGGCGACGCATTATTGTTTCTTTATTTTCATTTGCTGTTCCTTCATAAGAAATTAGGTTTTTTTTTATTTTTTTATTTGGATTTAGCTGCCATACATTTTTAAATTATCATTTAAATTATTTGTGGTTCATATTAATTTATTGTTTTAAGTAATTATATTCCATTTATTACTACTTTTTCTGCCCTAGAGGCAAAACAAAGCACCCTCAATGTTGGAGAATTTTAGGGATTCTTCAAGGAAACTCAAAAATGCTGTTAGCTAATCTATACTAATATTATAAAGAGGTAAAATTTGTAGGTTTGTAAGTTTGTAAGTTTGTAAGTTTGTAAGTTTGTATGTAGGGGGTAATCTCTGGAACTAATAATCCAATTCTAAAATTTTTTTTACTAGCAGAAAGCTACATTATTCCTGAGTATAAATTGTTTCTATAGCATGTATATTAACCGAGCTATCACAACTTTTGTCTAGCAAGTCGGAAAAAAATACCTCATAAAATAGAATTATTTGCGTGCGCTGCCTAAACAGTTGCTTAAAATTAAAAACAATGTATGGCTACCTGGTTCGTCTTAATTATTTCTACAAAAAAGTCCGCGGTACCATATCTCTATCTTTTATATTTCATCTTTTATACTTCTTTTATTGCATTAAAAATATTTTTTTTCGGCATACTTACGTTTGGTTGATTATTTGAGCAACAAAATATTAATTCTTATGACAATAAATTATTTCAGTATCACAAGAACATTATACAGATAAGATTTGCCATTTACAGCATAGCAATTGGTCATACAGTTTCGAAGATAATATAAAATTACTAAAACGCAAAATAATAATAATATTCCACAACTATCACACAACGCCATCTAGTCCCATGCTAAGCAGAGCTTGTGTTACGGGTACTAGACAACTGATAAACATACTTATATATTTCTAAATACATACATTTTATAGATAAATTACACCCAGACACAGAACAAATGATCATGCTCATCACATAAACGTTTGTCCTGGGTGGGAATCGAACCCACGACCTCCGGCATAGCAGTCAGGGCCACTAACCACTAGACCAACAGGCCAGTCGAATAACAAAATGCCCCTAGCGTAACTTTCATTGTGCAGACGTTTTACCTATTTTTTTTTTATGGTGGGCAAAAATCATCTTATGACAACCCCCGCCCTTGGGTGGAGCGAGAGATAGTGTCAGACTCTTACTGACTAAAAACCCACCCCGTTCCTTCTAGCCTTCAAACCAGGGCACGAGTTCCCTTTCGGATAACCCTGGACCCGGTAGGCTTCGACCCAGCTGGGCCTCTGCTGTTGCTGACAACTTCTTGAGGCGCGCGGGAACAGTGCGCGCCGTTGACGTCTTGGGCTCGGTCCATTACCGGACGATCGGACAGCAAGCTACCCATGGCTCGCCGTCCGCGAGCCCGCGTCTACGGTGGCCGGAAATCGGGATCGGAATCCCGGCGGCGGCGGCAGGGGCGCCGTTGCCTGATGCGGTCTGCCTCCGCCTTTGCTAGCATTACTGCTTCGCAGAAGGAGGCGACCGCCTGCCATTCCTCCTCGCTAAGGACCATGGCCTCAACCAGAGCCCGCCGCGAGAGGTGTCCGCCGCCGATCGCCCCCACGAGGGCACGGCGATGCTCTGCCCAGGCAGGGCACACCTCGACTGTGTGCTCCACCGTGTCCTCCGGGCGTTCCGCACAGTGGCGACACTCGGGCGTCTCTTCCGCTTTAATTCGGTGCAGGAACCTCCCGAACTTGCCATGTTTTCTGAATCGCGGTGTTAAGACTTTCTGTGGATTGATGACCCTCTCGAATTATTATGCCCACGTTGTCGTTAGTTGGAGTTCTTCTGTCAGTTGCTTATTGGTTTCGGTTGTTTCGTTCGTATGGTTGTTGTTGTTGATAGATACCTCATAATCGAAAATATCGTAATTTCGTTGTACGTTTTTGTATGTTCGTAGTTTCGTACTTCGTTCTATCGTAATAATCGATACGAGTTAGTTAGTTATTCGATATTACGTTTGTTTTGTTTTGTAAAGGCGGACGGTGTTCGAGTCGCTCTCCTTTTGTTCATAATTGTTTTCAAGTCTGTGCGTAGTTTGTTGAGAGCATGTCTAAAAGGAAATCTCAACTGTCCCGGCAGACATCACAGACAAGAGCCGCTCGAGTACGCCGTACGGAAGAATCTGCCCCTGAAAATGAGCAGCGCCTCTCGAGAAATAGAGAATATATTTCGCAAGCACGCGCTAGAGAATCTAGCTCCGAGCGCTCACAGCGCCTCGCTAGCCAAAATGTGAGGACATCGCGGGCCCGTGCTCGAGGAATTAGCGCTGAACGTGCGCACCGTCTATCTGAGTTAAGGCAGCATGTCTCTGAGACAAGGGATAGGGAGACTAGCGCTAAACGCTCGCGACGGCTTGGCAGGCAAAATGTCATAACATCGCAGGCCCGTGCTCGGGAATCTAGCGCTGAACGTGCGCAGCGTCTATCTCATTTAAGGCAGCATGTCTCTGAGACAAGGGATAGGGACACTAGCGCTGAGCGCTCGCAGCGGCTCGCTAGGCAAAATGCCATAACATCACAGGCCCGTGCTCAGGAATCTAGCGCTGAACGTGCGCATCGTCTAATCGAGTGTAATCTTATTTTAAAACAAGAAATTTTCCGCGGACGAAGTCGCGGGCAGAAGCTAGTCTGATATATTGTTCTGATGTAAAATATAAGATGGAGTGTGAATGACGTCACACGTAAAAATCTTACAACCAATCAAACGTCATGAGACACTGCGCCGTTGATCTGCTCGGTAACTAAGAGCCAAGCTCGAACACTCAATGTATTAATTATTCAGATACCGTCAATTAGAGACAATAGGAAGACAATGACAGCGCGAACGTGTTCGCTTGGGGCTTAATGAATTAAATAAGATATTGTAATGTACTACCTATGTTTTACAATTAATCTGAATCTAATTCTTAAAACCGTAGCTTTAATTTTTTTTTTGCGGTATATATAAAGTCAAAAGCACGAAAGTTAGATACAGCAGTCTTACCATATTAATAATAATAATTTAATAATATTTATTTAGTACAGTGAAATAGTCATTAACACTAAATTACGTTAAACCTTTCACTCTGTCTTCTCACACAATCGCAAACTTTGTAATATTATCGTCTTCGATTCATCAGCAAACAAATCCAAGCTAAATACTAGCTTCTACCAGCAGTGGCTTCGCCTGTATAAATGTAGAAAATATATGCTCGTCACTCAGTGATAAAGTAGCATTCTACGGGTGAAATTCTTTTTCAAATCGGTTCAGTACTTTTTGAGTTTATTCATTACAAACAAAAAATCAGAAACAAAAATCTGATGGGAAAATCATCCAATGACATCCCCGCTCTTGGGCGGAGTGGGAGATAGTGTCAGGTTTTTACTGACTAAAAACCCACTGACCACTCCTGTTCCTTCGTTGCACTTCGTACCGGAACAGAATCTTCCTTTCAGAAACATATCCTAGGCCTCAGTAGGCTTCGATCCTGCTGACTCCTTACGGTATGCTGACAACTCCTTGAATACGCGCTGTCGACGTCTTAGGACTTCCCGGACGGCGAGCTAGACTTAAAGACCCCCTAGGGATATTTGATAGCTACAATGTAGGTCAAGAAATAACACAACAAACGTGTTATTCATCAAGTCAATATTTTTCCTGAGAAGAATGTTAGGATAACTTTCAAAAATTCAAAACGCTTCTGCTCATACGTTGCGCCACACCTCACGGCTCAACCGAGGTGTCCCGCTCAGAACCTGACGGACAATGGGGATAGAAATAGGGACGTGGCGGACGCCATTGTCGCCGTGTAAAACTAAACGTGCTGCCCTACGTCCAGGGAAATTGGACCGGATGGCACGGGAGGACGGATTGAACGGAACTGCTGCGGGCTTAGGGATGGGACTGTATCAGTAACATATAGGTAGCAAAGAAGAAAGAAAGAAAAATATTTATTTACGAGAAAACACGTAATTTTAAAACTAGCACACAAATTATTAAAAAAAATATGACAAACCAGGTATACGTGCCCCAGTCTGTAACGTGCCCCAGTCAGTAACGTGCCCCAGTCAGTAACGTGCCCCAGGCAGTAACGTGCCCCACTTGCTAAGCTAAGACACACATTTAAAATCTGGTGTAAAGCAAGTTCAACTTGCGTTGTAAAGTTTATGTCATTTTATATGTGTGTCGGCGGCATACGTGGCCCACTTGTGCTCAATGTAGTTCCTTTTTTTTGTCGGACAACGATTACTATCCACCCATACGTTGTTGAAACCTTTACGGTCCGGACTAAGGGTTTCGCCTCGTAGTTTATACCACGTACGTCGAAGGACTGAAACAATTTGCCTGCTGCGGTCTTCCCATCCGATTATAATTTTGGGTGTCTTCAAGGCTAAAGTGAATGGGCTCCTAATAAGCTAGTGCGCCTCACCATCAGAGATTGAATCACTGCTTACCATCAGGTGGTATCACAGTCAAGCACTAGCTAAATGTCAATTAAAAAAAATCTTTCACTTTATCAGAACAGAACATCAATTTTAAATGCAATAAACGTGCCCAAACTCGATTTTAAAGCTTTTATGAAATTGCCAAGTTAAGTTTTAAGTAAACGCAATAAAATTCAGTCAGTGAATACCAAGAGCTGTTCCAAGTACTTACAGCTAACTTACTGACCTATTTAACTGTTGAAACTTGTACGGATTCAACACCACTAGTCTCCTTTCTTTACCAATAAACTTCAGCACACTTAATCGAATTTCGCGGAACAACCGCACACAAAATGCGCCCGTATGTTTTCCCCTTTATGGGGCGGGCATGCTGTGAATTTTGATAGCGTGAACATAGTGTAAAATTGCATTTAGTTGTACGCCTTGGGGAAACGCGGGGCATTGTTTTGGTTAGCCCTATATTGCATGCTGAAGGGTAAGAACTAAGACTGCGATGTGGTTTGCTGAGGTAATTTTGGTATTAAAATTATTTTGACATACAGCGTTATTTGTTAAACACTGGGGCCAGGTTATCCGGAAAGGAGCTCGAGCCCCGGTATAAAGAGGAACGGGGTGGGTTTTTAGTCGTTTGTTCGTAAGAGTCTGATATTATCTCTCGCTCCGCCCAAGAGCGGGGGTTGTCATTGGATGATTCTCCCCACCATAAAAATAGGACTATGATAATAATATCATAAACAACAACTTTTGTTCTATAACTTATAAAAAAATATTTTAATTTAGTTTATCAGATTTTCATACAAAAATAAAAATATTTAAATTGAAGGTTCTAAATATTTCGAGGTCTATGCATAAAAGAAGAAGGGAATGGTAATCGGGCGGTGGGGGTGCTTGATGCATTGCGTTACGTCATACAGACGAAGGCAGGTATATCAAAATACAGAGTTGAAATGTGTTAGATAGAACAACGAAATCTTGAAGGTTTGTTTTTGGTAAATGAATTATGTTTTGTAAAAAGACAGAACAAAAGTTGTTGCTTATGATGTTAGTAATACAATCCTGCAAAGTTGTTAATGTTTTACAAATAATGTATAGCAGTACAGCTCCATCCCTCTTTCTCATCCCATAATTTGCATCAAACAGTCGGTCTCTTCGGCTTATCCATTTATACAGCTAGACGGCAACAATTGGCTAACTTTGACATTGCATAGACATGAAATTCATAAACCAGTGCAACCAAGGGGTACACAAATTCAAAAGTTTGTCTACAATCCTGTTCAGAATATGCTCGAAGATTCTTGAATAGATATTTATTAGAACTGTGATTGTCTGAACTAGAGTATATTAGAGGAAGTTTGAAAGTGACACCAGTGAATGAAAAGTTGAAAGGAAATCAGTTGCCTTGGTATGGTCATGAGAAGAGGAGGGATGAAGCGCATATTACCAAAAGAGTTCTGAGTATACATGGATGGATGGAGAGGGAAAGGAAGGCCGAAGAAAAGATGGATGGAGTGTGTGAGGAGAGATATGAAAGAAAAGGGAGTTAGTGATAGTTTGATGGGTGACAGGACCAGGGACTTAAAAATACCTTCTTAAAGGTTACAGAATTATAAGTGTTACATATTGAATTGGTAACAGAATCAAATGTGTAACACTTATAAATGTGTTAACCCAAAACACTTACAAAAGTGTAACCGTAACATATCTGTAACAGATATAAAAGTGTTAACAGTGTTAATAAGTGTAACAGGTAAACGCAGCGTTGCGAATTTTACAATATACTTATTTATGGTTATAATAAGCATTAAATAGCCGAAAACCAATCGCAGTCTGTTGTATTCGTGCAAAACACGTGAGCCGAAGTATTGAAAATATCCGTGACTTAAAACTTTAAACATATCCGTGAGTTCATCATCATCATCATTTCAGCCGATACACGTCCACTGCTGGACATAGGCCTCCCCCAAGCGTCGCCACAACGAACGCTCCTGCGCGTCTCGCATCCATCGGCTTCCCGCAACCTTCACCAGGTCATCAGACCACCTTGTTGGAGGCCTTCCAACGTTGCGTCTTCCGGTACGCGGTCGCCACTCCAGAACCTTTCGGCCCCAACGGCCATCTGTTCTGCGAGCAATGTGCCCTGCCCATTGCCACTTAAGTTTGGCAATTCTTTGCGCTATGTCGGCAACCTTAGTTCTCCTGCGGATGTCTTCATTTTTGATTCGATCACGCAAGTTCGTATCCGTGAGTTACTTATACCTAAAGCTATACTAAAACTTATTATTTCAGTTACACATATTAACACTTATTAACAGATATAAAAGGTTACAGCTTGATTCGGTAACATTTTTGTACCTGTTTCATTTAAAAGTGTTTTTCTATTAAAACTGTTTTAAAAAACAGTGTTAAAACACATTATTACCTACGGTTACAGTTTGAGTCCCTGGACAGGACAGAATGGAAGAAAAAAATGTGTTGCGCCGACCCCAAGTAATATGGGATAAGCACAGGAAGAAAAATAAAGGTAAAGAATATTTATATTAAACTAAAATTAAACATGTAGCAAGAAAAAAACGTGTTGTGGCGATCCAAAGCAATATAGGACAAGGCCAGGAAGATGATGGAAGCTAAAATTAACATAATTTATTTTATTTGGCTCTTCAACAATGAAAACATATTATATCTGTCTTCTAGAAGCTAGCCAAAGAACATTACCTCTCTACTATCTTGTAAAATTAATATTGTAGACTAGCTTCTGCAAGCGGTTTCGCCCGCCTGAAAGTTGATTTTTCCATACAAACTTCCAACCCCCGTTTTATCCCTTTAATCGGGATTTCGTAAAATCCGTTCTTAGCGGATGTCTACATCTCATAGGGAACCTACCTGCCATATTTTAAGTTTGTAAGTGTTATAGTTTCTGATATTTCATGATTAATCATTAAGGTGGTGCATCACGACTCACATTTCACTGTTTTTCATACAACCGCTCATAACTGATTATGACGTTATTACACACTTTTCATTAGATATTTTGGAAACGATACTGTGTTTCCAAAATATCTAATGAAAAGTGGATTGAAAAGAGTGGATGTGAAATTGTGGATATTATCTAGGTTTCTAAAGAAACCAATTTCTAAATTTGTGTAAAACTAATCCAGTAAAAACCTCTGAAAATGTCCTATTTTGTATGAACTTTGACACTTCATAATTTGCCTAAAAATTAAAAAAGTCTAAAAAGTAGTCCTCTAGAGACCTTGCAAATTGTATTAATTCATGAATCCCCAAGCGACCACCGGTGGCCGCGCATCTATTGTCTTACTATTGTGTCTCTAATTGACGGTATCTGAAGGGTTAAGATGATAAATGATGACAACTTTTTCCAAAAACTTTTAAGGGTTTAAAAATAAACAGCTATTTCCTGGAGCAAGTTTTGTGAAATTTTCGAGTAAATCTCGGAATTACCGAATACTAACAGAGTTTCCAGGCGTTATCTCTCTTTTTTTGCGTTGCCTTTTCGTCAAACATCGTGTTGGATTGCATTAAATGAAGTAACAAGCTTTTAAACCATTTTCGATGTTTACGATAAGCGAGTAAAGAAGGACCCTCTTAAGTGGTATTTCGCTTTTACTCGCATAGGTAATATAGGTACATACTTACCTAAGTATTATTATAATTTAATTTATGTATTGTATGGGGACATTTATTTACTGTTATTGATATATTTGTATGTATTATATAATTTTAATTTTGGTCTATTGTAACTTTTATGAATTATTTGCACACTTTGTGTCTACATTTCTAACCCAACTCCTGTCGCAGGTCTACTGGAAGAAATTTTGTTTGAAAGCAGCAACTTTGTACTCTTCTATATGTAGGTATTTTGTTATTTTCGGTTTTTTTAACCCTTCAGATACCGTCAATTAGAGACACAATAGTAAGACAATAGATGCGCGGCCACCGGTGGTCGCTTGGGGATTCATGAATTAAGTGTTTGTGTCTACATAAAAATATAGTCCTAATAGTTCTAAACAATTTCATTCACTAGATTCAATTTGTACTTAGCTTTCCTCAAGTTTATTTTGCCGTTGTCATGGCAACTAAGTCTAATAGAGTGGAGAAAATTACCATCCAACGTACTAAGAATATAAATTGCAATATCGCTACATCTCATCCAGCTGCCTGTCATCAGTTTGCCACCATCCATTACTTTGATATTAGGTACAGTAACAGTATTCAATAGAGTTCTAATTCCCTTCTAACCTGCATCTCACTCAACGCACCGCGGTATATCAGTGGAGTAGCAATCTTCCCCCGCACGTCGTAAAAATAAACTGCGAGCGAAGGGTTGCCATGGCAGCCACGAGGGACAAGTAAAAACATCGTTACTTAATTTTAACTGTATTGCAATTTTGTGCTCGATAGAATATGCTTTGAATTTTTTTATAGTTTAATCAAGCTAATATTCTCTTTACAATCTTAACTATAGCTTTCTATAAGATTACAATCATTTACCATAAAATTCGATTTAGAACGCGCAATATCTTACAATAACATTAGCGTAGCGTATGCAAAAATAAAATGCGTCACTCCCGCCCTCTATTAGCCAAGAAACGCAAACAACGCTTCATCTACTCGCTACTAGATGTCGCTACAAATCAAGGAGCTCGTCAAGGTAATGAGCGGGAGTCGAAATCCTATCAATCGGCAAATTGGCCGGAGCCCGGGCCCCAGTGTCTGATTGGACAGGTAATGAAGCTATCGCCGGCTTTGAATTAGTTACGTGGATATTTGGGCTAAGGATTACACTAGTTGTTATCTAGATGATCAAGATATTGTATGTGGAGATTCTACTATCCTTCCTGTAGTGTTATAATTATTTGAAAAGCTGAGTATGGAATATATTAAGCATGACTTTCTTTTGCGTTACCTACGGCAACCATTTATCTTGGGTAGCTTGCCGTCCGGACGTCCGGTAACCGTCCGGAACGAGCCTGAGTCGCAAAAGGCGCGTAGTGTTCCACACGCATCTTAAAGAGATGTCTGCAAACCTACGGTTTGAGCACAGCAAGTTCGAAGCCCACTGGGGCCATAGGTTGGCTTCCGAAACCCGGGGCCTTGGAACAAAAGGCAAAGAAATATCATACGTGTGGTTTTCGTCAGTAAAACTCCGACACGCTTTCTCGTTCCAACTTAGAAAAACCTGATGGTTTATCTTTCTTAGTTTGAGGCTTCATCTACGCAAACTACGATTCAATCTCCAGTATAGATACTTGTACTAAACAATGCGCGATGCGAAGCAAAACTTCTGTTGCGTACGGTATGGCAGGACCATTGCGATTTTACGAAAACATTGTCCTTATTGAAAATGTGAACGAAAGACTCGGCTCCACAACTTTCTCGTCCTTTTATGTAGAAGTTGAGAACGCATGAACCGCGTACATCGAAGGACTGGAACAATTTGCTTGCTGCGGTCTTCCCGTCCGATTACAATTTAGGTGTGTTCAAGGCTAGAGTGAATAGGCTCTTAATAAACTAGTGCGCCTCACCATCAACGATTGTATAACTACTTACCATCAGGTAGGATTCAAGCACTAGTTTAATCAGACTAATTTTTGCCCGCGGTTTCATCCGCGTACTTACATAAAATATAGCCTATGTCACTTAAACATACAGCAACGTTCTATTGGAGAAAAAAATTTAGCAATCGGACCAGTACTTTTAGAGATTACATCCTACAAACAAAAAAAAACAAACTTAACCTCTTTATTATATTCTTCTACTGAGTCGGTACACTCTTGCCAGAGTGGTCGTGGTCATCACTGTGAATCACGATGAGTGATCATCTTTGTAATGCGGCGCCATTCATCGCGGACTGCAGCTTTCTGGGTACATTCATAAACCGAGCACTTAGTTGCGGCCTTAATCTGGTCTGTCCATCTCATTGGTGATCTACCACGTGGCCTGGTGCCCTCAACTTTGCCCTGCACTACGAGACGGCACTACTTTATTATATTAGTGTAGATAAAAAAAAAAACATGCTATAGCCAAGCAGACGGCCAAAAAAATATCTCCGATGACACAACCCCCAAAAGGCGTAATTATAAAAACGACATCAAATAACTGAAACAAACATTTCCACCCCCATTTCACCCTCTAATCGGGACATCCTTCGCGGTTAGCAGCTATCTTTAATTAACATCGGTCCAAACAACATTTACGGTACACAAAGGGAACTCAATTTTTTTAGGTATTTACATTTAATTTCAGACACCCCGTAATTTTGGAGGCTCATCGAAGATACCTTATCGTTACGGGGTGATAGGGAGGGACGAAGTTATGTCGATAATTTTCTTGAGCTGAAAACATTTTTGAGAACCACTTTTTCATTTTCATTAATGAAATGGGTAATCAAATGGAAACTTGTTTGCTGATTTGATTGAACAGATACCACAACTTGTTTTATGAAAGTTGAGATTAGTTTTCAGGTACCGATGAACATCTAATTAGCCGATAATGTGTGTCTCTCTTCTTTTTCCACACAGGTCTTTTTTTACGGTGGGCAAAAATCATATTATGACAACCTCCGCTCTTGGGTGGAGCGGGAGATAGTGTCAGATTTTTACTGACTAAAAACTCACCCCGTTCCTTCTAGCCTCTTCATACCGGGGCTCGAGCTTCGGATAACCCTGGCCCCAGTAGGCTTGAGACCCAGCTGGGCCCTCCTGTTGCTGACTTCCACACAGGTCTATCCTCGGCCATTGGCAATAAAATGGCCACATATTTTCAGAAAACATACTTTCATTTGCTTTTAAGTTTGAAGGTACTTTATGCTAAATAAGAACTTGTTTATTCGTTGTGTAACTTCAAACATCAATCTTTTTATTACTAAGTGCTGAAGGGAGGCAACGTCACGGCATTTATTTATTATAATATTTGATGCACCCTATAGATTCTTCGTTGAGATGGAGTGTCGTGTGTCGTTTGAGAAAGGGTGAACTTTCTCTTTGAAGATTAAAATGAACCACAATTGACAGCCTAAATAGGGGAGTGAAATTTAATTAACTCCTGGAATATTGTCTGATAGTATACTGCCATTCTTAATCAGTTTCTAATTTTACAAAAGGGTTAGCTATTTTTATAATAAAAACTTTGATATTTTTAATCTGTGGCACACTTTCTGTCCATGTTCGAGGATTGGTTAATCGTAAAATCAAGAAATCTAAATTCGAGTAGCATTTAATCGATTCACAAAAATATTACATGGTACACGATGATTTGACAGTTCATGTACAATGGCGACTGGCAAGCATAACTCAACAATGAGCCTTCTTCCAGCAAACCTTTGAGTTATAGAGGCAGAACATATTTGATGGTAGGATCCAGTGCACAATATAAACCTACTTAACTAAGTCCACTATTGTATTATATTCAGCCTGTAAAGATGATGTGTGTATGTTTAATTCTTCCTGTCCTTATCCCATATTACTTGGTGTCGGCGCAACACGTTTTTTTCTTCTATTCTGTCATGTCACCCGTCAAACTATCACTAACTCCTTTTTCTTACGTATCACTCTTCATCCATTTACATGTATGCATAATTGTATACTCAGAACTCTTTTAGCAATATGTGTGTATATTTAGTTAATAAATAAAATAAAAATAAGCCTAAAGTTTTTTTTTTTTATTAATAAAAAAAAAACCTTATGCACTAGTAAAAAAGATTGTGCAAAAAACAGACATAAAACGTAAGACACACTCGATTGCCAACCTTTAACGTTTACCAAACGCCAAAAAAACAAAACCCTCTGTCAATCCAAAAACTAAAATATAACGTTTGAGTATCGTCTCTCAGCATAAGCCGCGCATCGAAGCCGACATTGACACGGGCGCCCTTCTCCCTTCTTCGACTCCAGTAAGTAATTGTTATTTGTTGGAGACCATCTCCTTTGTAAGATTTCCCTTCTTCAAGATAACGTACCTGAAAAATTTCGTTATTTTTCTTTCTCGACTTCGGTTTTGTAGGAATGTTTATTCTCTTATTTTTCTTCTTGTGATACTGTAATACAGGCTTTTGGAATTCGAAGTTGTGTTATGTCTTTTTGTGAGATAGGTTTTGTTGTTTATTGAAGGGCAACAAGGGCTTTTAGGTTTACTGAGAATTTGATAGAATAAGAGAATTTTTTCTACATATCGTGGAAAAAAAATTGTCTTGTGTTTAGTTTGTCTGTCTGGTTAACAATATTTTGTGATCTGTATTTATACGCCACTATTTTTTAATTAGTACAAATACTTAAATGGGCTTATTAGAACAGGTTTTGTTATCATTTAAGTAAAGTATCAATAAATCATATTCATAAACAGCAAAGTTATGAGAGTTTGTTTATATCCCAAAATGTTACTCAATTCTACTGCGCGTAGTATGTTCTAGTAGCAATTGTTAAGAGTGATTGATTCAATTATGAATTTACCAATTACGACATTTTTTTTTTTCTTTTGTCTACTCTAGGATCAGTAACAGGTATGGATAGAGACCCGTTTTTTTGTACTAATCAAACATAGTGGAGTGATATAAAAGGCGAAGTCCTGACTCACTGACTGACTCACCAACACCCAAACTATTGGTTCTAGAACGCTGACATTTTTCATAAAGGTTCCTTTTATAATGTGTACAAAGAAAAGTAATAAATTTTCTAAAATCCACCCCCTAAGGGGGATAAAACGGAGTCCAAAATTTGTGTGAAGAAACTTACTTTCACGCGGGCAAAGCCACTGGCAAAAGCTAGTAATTACCATATTTAGTCACTCCGAAGCAAAATAATTACCTTTAGGTACCAAATCCCGGTACTAATCATACATGCATACATATTCCCCTTACCCTGAACATTTCCTAAGTAAGTAGGTAACGCAATAGAGAGCTAACGAAGCCTGAATCTAAATACGTTTCACATAATTCCGCAGTATTGTGCGATCGGCGCCGGGGCGCAATCATATGGTAAATGGAACAAATGGGATCGTTCGAACCTGCAACCTTTTCAGGGGTTCGTATCTCTATAGAGTTGTTAGTACGCTAGTGTTTTGCTGTATTTTATTTTGGTAATATTTCTATGATTTACGAACCAGCAGATGTTTTGTGATTTAGGATTTTGGAAAAAATCAGGAACAGAAACCTAGGCTTCATCTGGATGATGTCAACATAGGTTTTTTAAGTGAGAAATCATTAAATAGCATCTCTCGCTCTGGGTGTCGTATCGGTATTTTACTAACTAAAATCACATAGTTAGCAAAAGTCTTACACACACTCTCGCTCCACTCTAGAGCGAGAGAAATCAAGATGATTTTCCACCTTAAAAAAATAATTAGCAAAAGTCTGACACGCCCTCTCGCTCCACTCTAGAGCGAGAGAAATCAAGATGATTTTCCACCTTAAAAAAACAGTTTTATATGCTAACACGTCCAATTAAGCAACGTTATTAGTTGTAAGTAAAGGAAACTGGTAATTATTCAACAGGATACCTACACTTGTGTTAATTGGGCGGGTCCGTTCGTCTGTTAAATTGTTTCTAAGTAATTCTAGCCTAGTCACGTCGACGTAGCTACATTGTTATTATAACAATGAGAAGATAATCGAAGATAAATACAAAACAATAATTTGCTTATTTGCTCACAGTGACTGTAGTGTTATTTTGTACTAATGAAAATATAACTATAGAAACCTCGCACATTTAATCAAGATTCTGAATGATGAAATTTTTTTCCAAAAACTTTTAAGGTTTTTAAAAAAAACATGTATTTCCTGGAACAAGTTTTCTGAAATATTCGAGTGAATGACGGACGATCCACTCGTTTCAAATTTGTGCTACAAATCTTCAAAATTCTCGGTTTTTTTCCAACTACACTATGCTACACCATAATACCATACCATATGCTATATACTTAAACCTTCTTTATGATTCAATCTGTCTATTGATAAAAGCGGCTTGAAAATCCGTTCAATAGTTTTGGAGTTTTTCGCGAATAAACAGACTAATAGACGCAGTAAGGGATTTCGTTTTATAATATGTAAAGATAAAGATACTAAACTAGAACTGGGTAGAATTTATAGAACAACTAGCCCTCGTGTAGGTAGCATTGTTCCAAGGAACATACTCCAGGGACAAAAAAGGGGCCTATTTATTTATTTATTAAAACATCATGTAACACAAAGGTACAAAGGCGGACTTAATGTCCTATGTGCTATTCCAGGACATGGTCAACCCATATACCAAGTTCAATCGAAATCCATTAAACCGTTCGAGAGTGAAGAAGTAACAAACATACTTACCAGATAAACTGACTTTATCATTTATAATATCATTGTGATTGGTCGTCAAAAATGTATGTGTAATTACCATCTCTGTATAGATCCCTCAAGTGTTTTGATGCGTGGGTAGTGATGTGAATATCCTGAAGAGGAATAAATAATGTCAATCAATCTGTAACACAATCATATTGGAAACAAGAAGTTGAACTGAGTAAGTGTCATGTAGGTATGTTCCTGTTTTACTCAATTTTGTTTACTGATGCGAAAGGGAACAGCCGCTTCTTTTTAAGGTATGGTATCTCAAAAGTATAAAACGGAACCCTTATAGCACCACTTATTTGTCTGTGTGTCTGTCTGTCAAGGCTCTTAATCTCGGGACCGCGTGGAAAAATATTGTTGAGATTCGGAAAAATCTTCGCGACTAATGATTTTCGCGACTCAATTCGGGAATTGAACTGTTTTTATAGGTAGGTTTACGTTTAGATTAGGAGGAGACATTTGGGTAATGCAGAACTTGCAGGTTATCTAGAAATCGATTTTTGGTAGATATAGCAATAGCTAGTTTAATGTAAACTGCATTATCAAAATCCTCTAAACACTTATATGCATCGGACGCTTTTTCATAGTACCTGTAAACTAGGATATATATATATGAATGTTCATATTCCACCATGATAATTACACAGATCACGATAGCATAGTACCTCCAGGTGCATCACTCCGTGAAGGTTACAGCAGTTACAAGTAACAATGCGATGCGAGGCTCGGCGCGTGTTGGGGTGACAGCCAATAATGGGCGTATCGCTGTCAAGGTTCCGTTCATGGTTTTATTCGACCACTTCACAACTGAAGAACACGTTAAGTATGTACTTTAGGAGAGAGAACAATAATACTTAGAGTAATGAACAGTTCCAATTCAGTTCCCTAATCTTAAGAGTTACCACAGGGATTTTCTGAAAAGGACATGTTTAATTTCGGAAGTCACAGAGCGATCCACTCCACAGTGTCCACCCTAGGCGCGGGCTTGCGGGCGACGAGCAGTAGGTATTACGCCGTAGTGTTCTTGGAGCGTCTCAAAGAGATATCAGCAAATCTTAGGGGCTCAGCAAGGCATCGGCCCGCCAGAACATCGTCGTACACCATATTTTATGCAAATAAAAATTGATTGATTGACAGGGTCATAGGGGAATTCCTGAAAAGGAAACCCGTGATCCTAGAACGCAAAGTGCCGCTGAAGGAGACAGATGTGACTTTTGTCAGCAAAAGTCTGAGTCCCGCTCCACCTACCGCGGAAAACTGTCATTGGACAAATTAACTCCTTCAAAAAAATTGGGCAAATTAATAAATAGACTCCGCAGTTATCATATTGACGAGATTAGGTATTTTAGAACAGCTGCACTGACTTATTGAATGTTTATAGAACCAGTTCTAGGTACCAAGTTGAAACAAAGATTCCAGACTTACAAAAAACAACTATTAAGAAAACCGATAGTCTTCTTCTAAGAAGAAGGGGTTCTTCTAAGAAGAAGACTATCATGTCGAAGGCAAAACTAGTTAAATTCTTTGCATGGCTACTGGGCCAAATGTTGATTCGGTCACGGCAATGCCATGCACTGGGGAAGGTTTTATCCAACACTGGACGTCTTTCGGCATGATGATGAATGTCATCCACTGATTCTGTTATAGGTCCCTAAGTGAACAGATAACAGAGCTCGTGATGCAAGATAGAAGGTGGAACCAACAATTAAAGTTTAAAACCCTGTACTCATTTAATTCTAATTACGTGCGAAAACCATAAAACAATTAAGAATGGACGGAAAATAAAGCATTTTTATTTCTACACAGAAATAGTTTATTCTCCACGGAAACAAATAAAAGTAATTGCTGAATAATAAAAATTGATTTTATCGCCAACAATTACAGTCCATTATTTTCAAAACATTAATGTCTAAAGTGTGTATAATTACAGAGATTTGTTAACGTTTTTACGGAACCCTTTTGTGTGGTAAATGGAATAGAAATTACGGTTGTCATAGAGGCCATGAAAGGCTATCAAACTATCATTACTAGAAATGTTTTGTTTACGAACTACACTAGCGTTATGTTCAAACCGATGCAGTGGCGTAGGTGAACAACGGCTTTGGGGCAAAAAACTGTGCCAATTTTTTTTTACGCGAGAAATCATCAGGTACTTAACTTCTTTTTACTCTGGGTGTAACGGGAGGGAATGTTTGAATTTTACTAATTAAAACAACAAAAAAAAAATGTCGCAACAAATTTACAGTTTTTCAGATTTATCCTTTCCTATACTTGTGCTACGAGAATAAGACCTTGCTTTGTGCCAAATTTCAGGATTCTGGATCAACGGGATGACCCTATGAATTTTGATTTCCTCGAGTTTGTCGGAATGTACGTTATTTGCACATAAACTGAAGCATCTTTTTTTTCTTTTACTTACAAGTTTGATTTTTTACAGCTTCAAGAGTCAGCAGATCAGAGTATATGGTTTTAATTTCAATTCGATACCACCACGCATTCCCGAGATAAAGGGTCTTGCTTGACAGACAAACGAACGGACCACAAAGTGATCTTTTAAGGGTTCCGTTTTTTTCCTTTTGAGGTATAGAACCCTAAAATTGTGACGGACGAAAAAACAGACCACCTCAATAGGCCTATAGACGAAGTGTTTGGCCATCTGGTTTGCTAATGAAGGCTTGCTTTGGTTTTGTATTGTTCAACGGGAGTGGAGCCTAGTTTGTATTCCTTTGACCAGATTGCTCTATTCACAGTTGCTCCTTAGTAAATTAGCCTCAGGTAAATAAAGGCTTAGAATTGGACCTACTACAATTTATTATCTCACTAGTCTCTAGCCTTTTTCCTACTCGCTTGGAGTCGATGGAATGGTCACATCTGATGGTAAGCTATGATGTGGCCGACGATGGAGCACGCTTGCCTAGAAGTAACCTGTCTACTGTCTAAATATACAGTATCATCATCTTTGCCTTTTCCCAAATAACAAACTCAGATTCTACGCCTAAACAGATTCAATGAAAATTAAATATAAATGAAGTATACCTAAAAATACTTCCATCCTACGAAACGACATCTCCAAACACAACTACAATATAAATACCTCCTTATTCCCAAAACAGGAAAAAAATCCTTCACCTTTCCATTCCCTTTCTGCCCCATACATAGTTAACCTTATGGACGGTACCCCTTAAACGGGCCGGCAAAGATCCCAGTACCCCCCCGTAGGGAAATCCCCCAGTAACGCACTCATACAATTTGCATGTAATGTTCAGGGGATGATATAATTGCCTGCATGTTCAGAATTCAATGCGAACGAGGAAACTTTCATGGGATTTTATGAAGGGGAGTGTGGAAGCGATTGTTTCTCAGAATTGGTGTATAAAATAATCATGTAGCGCCATTTTGGAATATTCGCGATTTGAGCAGGTACCTATGCTATAGTTCTATCGCCAGGTGTGCTGCCGCGCTAGCGTAATTAGCAGTAAGTGAAATTTTTGGAATAAAAGGAAAATACTTTTAATCCGTCATTTAAAACTATTCATATATATATACAATTTTATTGAGTGAAGAATACGTTTCAACTATCACAATATAACTTAAAAAAAAGAAGTCCGGAAAAACAAAAACTTTGTGCGACAGTTACTCAAAACACTTAAACAAACTTAGGTACTGCTCTGATCGCTAGCGCGGCAGTGTGGTATTCTTGATTATAATTTGTGTACATAAACCAAAGAATACCATGATTATATATGTATAATGATAAACCTATTAGTTTTTATAATGTCTGGAATGAATTTACCTGCTGCGGTCTTCCCCTCTGATTATAATTTAAGTATCTTCAAGACTAGAGTGAATAGGCTCTTAATAAACTAGTGCGCTTCACCATCATTGCATTACTGCTTAAGATAAGGTGGGATCGCAGTCAAGCACTAGCTATAATTAAGCTAAAAAATAATAAATTTACATAAAAGAATCACAGATACGAATAAAAAGAGTCAGTAAAAATCTTACAGCTTTTTTTATAACTTACACGACTTAGTAAAAATAGAAATTAAATAAATAAATAAAATTATTTTTATTCAGATAACTTCATTCATCTTCTTAGCGTATCGATGGCAAAATCAGTCAAATTCCTTGCCCAGCCCAGAAATCGGCCACTGCAATGCCGTCCGCTGATGCTTCATTCATAATAGTCAGATTTTAAAAAAAAATTACAATCAAACTAAATTTAAATCAAAAATAAACATCAAAATTAAAATCAGAATCAAATGAAAATACAATTGAATACAGCAAAATAAAAAGAGCCAGCCGTAACCTTTTCAGTTCTGTTACTAGAGTTAATTTAATTCCTTAACAATTGATTCAAGAAAATCTTGGGAGGTCTTTGTAAATTCGAGTTTTACTTTCGCAACAGAATTTAATCTTCCGAAAAATCTGATACAAAGAAAGATCCAACACATTTACCGAATAGCTTTACAAATAAATCTCATATTACTTTACGAACCCTAACAAATAGAATAAGATAGCTAACCTAAATAAACAGTCTTTTTTGGGGGGGATATCTTCAAATCTCCCACTCGGAGAGGACCGAGAAGAAATGTCTAATTTTTTCTAACTAAATTGACTAATTGAAAGGTTCACTGTTGACCACCATCATACCTGATGGTAAGCGATGGTGTGGTCTACGATAAAGCAGGCCTGTAGTGTTTTTTGCTGATAATCTATCAGCTATAATATTTTTCTATCCTTCTTAGCTATTTTTTTTTTCATTGTATATAGACTCCCGTTTGACCACTATCTCACCTGATGGTAAGCGACGATATGGTCAACTAGGGTGCTCCCTAGTCGACCTAGAAGTAACTTATTCACTCTTTTCTTAAAGATGAAGAAGAATGTGTTCCCAGAACGTTTTGTACGTATCCTCTCCAATTGCCTTTTTTTATTCCAGGTTGGTTGTATAATCAGCCTTGTAATGTTCCCACTACTGGGAATCAGGCCTCCACTCCAGGAGAGGAAATGGGCCGTAATCCACCACGCGGGCCCTGTATTAGTGGATATCACATGTCTTTGATTTTTCTGATTCTAGGACATGCATGATGATCCTTCACCGTTTTGAGAGCAGTGGTGTTGAAATAAATTACACAAAGTAATGCGCTAGGCGGGGTTCGAAACCACGACCGGCTCATAAGTCGGGACTGTTACCCCTGGGCCAGCACTGCTTGATTGGCGATGACATTTTCTAAAAATGTTGCCATCTGTGCTGGTAAATAATCTTCTTTTTCTTCTTCCTGCCCTTATCCCATATTACTTGGGGTCGGCGCAACACTTTTTTTTCTTCCATTCTGTCCTGTCACCCGTCAAATATCACTAACTCCCTTTTCTTTCATATCTCCCTTTTCTTCTGGTAAACAATCAACCTAGCTGAAAACTGAAATACCAATTTCATCAAGGTAGAAATGTATATATCGGCAAAAGTAAAACATTTAGTTATCAAAAGGTCATAAGGGGTGGGGAGTAAGGGCCGTTTCGAACGAAATTGAATAAATTTATCCTTTCTTGATATGAAATCGCAAAGCAGGTGTTTCTTTGATCCGGCAAAGATTGGATTGTTATGAGTTTCAGGCGATTTTATTTGTTTTCATACGGCCGACGGAAACTTGGGTAACTTGCTAGTTATGCCGTTTTGGTTTGCTTTTATTTGTTTTTTACTAACCTTAATGGCTTTATAAGCGATCTTTAAGTACTAAATTGTAATTATTGGATTGGTGTGTACATCTAATACCTATATAAAAACTGGGAAAGTGCGAACGAGACGTAAAACAAATTTACTGTTTCTAGATTTATTAGGAGGCACGACAGTGCCACGCCAAGGTGAAAAAAAAATGTCACGGCCGTACCATTCTTTTCTCGTAACAGTTTGAGCCATTCCATTTCCTATAATTATCTGTGCTATAAGACTATGCTTTATGCCAAATTTCAAGATTCTGGGTCAACGGGAAGAGTATGCGATACGTTTTTTGCGACATAAACGGCTCTATCTTGTTTTTGTTAACTTAGAAGTTTGAGTCTTTGCTTCAAAAGACCGTAGACTTGAGAATATCGTTGTAATTTCAACTCGCTACCTCCACGCGTCCCCGAAATAAAGGGTCTTGACAGACAGACAGACAGATGGACAACAAAGTGATCTTATAAGGGTCCCTTTTTTCCTTTTGAGGTACGGAACTCTAAAATTCTCGTATTGTTATCGAACTCCTCCGAATCAACTTGACCGATTTTTATGATTATTTTTGTGTATATTTGGTAGGTCTGAGAATAGGCCGTAGGCTATGTTACCCCCCTACCCCCACTCCCCTGTTTTTTTTGTTTGTTAACGTTTGCAGAGCTAGCTATTAAATTCACAAATTATTATTATAATTAAGTTATTGTGTTATATTTGTGTTTTATTAATTTTAATTGAATGTAATATTTTAGGCTGATTGTCTTATTTTATTTCTCATTTGTACACAATTTATATTGTTACAGAAATAAATTACTTAGGAACATAAAAAGTTATTATTCTGTAGGTACTAGTTTCTACCAGCGACTTCGTCACTACCCAGGTACGTCCGTACGTCCGTACGACCCAGGGACAGGAGTCCATTACGTTTGTCAGACCAAATCCGTGCTACACTGGAGACCACAGTTTGCGACGCCATCCACATTGCCGAAGATAGGACAACATGGTGAAATATAGTCCATAAGAAGATTATTCGTCGAGGTCACGACCCTCAGCATTGAGGATAAACGACGCAAGGAGGAGGTACTAGTTCCTACCAGCGATTTCGTCCGCACTAATGGCGATTGTTGCAGATGTGAAGTAAAAGTCAGCCAGATAAAAGACAGATTAGTTCCGTGAGGTTCAAGCTCATCCGTACCAAATTTTATTAAATTAGCCGATTTAGATAAACCTTAGTTCATTAGTTATAATGAATGGTCTAGAATCCTAGCTGCTTCTAATGTGTCCCAAATAGAAAAACCCAATAACTTTGTACTCTACCCAGGAATCGGAACCAAGGTCCTCATTCTCAACAGTATCGTTAGTATCGGGTAGAGGTAGAGCCCCATTATTTTGTACTAATTAAAAAATAGGGGTGTATAAACAGACGATTCCAAATAAGATAGATAAAACAGGAATCCTGTATCGCTAATTCCGACTTTACTATACTCATCAATTAATGGAATCCAGTTCTGTGTATTATGCAGGTATTGTGTACCTTCTTTGTGTACTGTATTGTGTTTATATAATATAGATGTTATCCTACGCGATAAGGGTGCTTTGTTGTCAATATCAATCTATTATTGGACATTGATTAGCAATGACATATGTATCAAACCACACTGATGCGATAGATAAACGTGTTTGGAGATATAGATATTGACACGATAAAAGGAAACGATTTTCTCATAGAACCTTTTTTTTAATTCATGAATCCCCAAGCGACCACCGGTGGCCGCGCATCTATTGTCTTACTATTGTGTTTCTAATTGACGGTATCTGAAGGGTTAAATGATACTCGTATAAACCAGTGTTTGACTGCAATCCCAATTGCGATGGTAAGCAGTGATCCAGTCGTTGATGATAAAATACACTATTACACTATTTTATGAGGACCTTCATTATTCAACCCAAATTATAATCCGATGAGGAGACCGCAACAGGCAAATTATTCCAATCCTTCGATGTACGCGGTATAAACAACAAGGCGAAACGCTTAATCCGGCCCGTAGAGGTTGCAACAACGTAAGGGATAGATACTCGTATGGTAGTTTGTCATTTATAAGGAGAAACTGACTGACTGACATATCAACGAACAGCCGAAACTATTGGAACAAGAAACATTAAAAGAGAGGATTTTCCTATTCAATCCCTAAATGAATGAAACGGGGGTCCAAAGTTTGTATGGAAAAACTTACTTACACGCGGGCGAAGCCACCAGCAGAAGCTAGTTTTCTATATGCTATCACAAGCTATACTTTCATATCCTCGCCACCTGCTCCCTATACATTCAACATGCGGTTACCCAAAATTCGAGCGTTCAAAATTAATATGCAAATAAGCCGGGTATTCACCGGGCGACAAATGTACGGCGGCATGCCGCGTCTGATGTTGTGTTGTAGACAACTGAATGTTGTCTGTTGGTGTGTATGTGTGTTGTTATGTATATTTTATGTGAGTGAGGTGTCTTTCTGAAGAAGGCCTTTGAAGGGACGGTATGGGGGCGTTGTGGAAAAATTATATCTCCCTATACTGGGCGTACCACGACTTTGTCACATAGAGGGTACCTTAAATATTGTAGATTGAAGAATTTACTGTTTGAAGACATCATTTTTGTTCTAATAATAATTCATACTGCATTCAAAGAATTTTAAATAATCTTCTGACTGAACCAGGTATCAAATCCAATAAATGTGAAAATAGAACTGGTATTCTCTCGTCTCGATCGAAAAGGTCAGTCGTGTACGTTTATATCTTCTAAATATTCATAGCTTCTAAAATTAAAGGGGTCCTCCTTTACTTTTAGTAGATATGTGTATGAAACCATCCAGGGACCCACTCAATTATACACACAAAATTTCATCCAAATCGGTCAAGCCGTTTAGAAGGAGTTAGGTAACACGTATAGAAAAATGGTATACATCAAGAGCCTCTTTATTACTCTATAATCTAACATTGGTTTCAAAATAAGTAATTAGATATATTAAATAGCTAGTGTTGCCCTTTGAAATTGTTTAAAATTTTTGTGGATTCCGAGAAATTTTCCTGAAGCCTTTTGAAAAGCGAGTTTCTTTTGGATCAAAAATATCCTTTTTCTGACCCTCTAATGTAGGTCAACGTTTTCCATGTGAAATGTGACCACCGGGCCTGTAAGCTACCATAACCCACGCACCGTATTATTTTTCGCCACAAATATAATTTTATTTCATGAAAAAATTACCCGAAACCGGCTTTCAATTAAATTTTAACTTTCGCCCAGTTATTAAAAAGCGTTTTATTATTTTATTTTTTTTAATTTAGACCGTTTTGTTCAATTAAAACAAAATAGGCTTATCGCTGCTCTTTTATGTGGAGTTTTATTTTTAACAAAACATTCCTTTATTGTTTCAGGTAATTTTTGATTGGGGAAAGCAAACATCGTTGTCAATACGTTACATGATGAATGAAACTGAATGGAACCATGGAGTAGCTGTGTAATATCGTAAGTCTTACCTAGAAGAAACCTATTCACTCTCGACTTAAAGATTCCCGGGTTGTAGCTATCAAGAAAGACTCTGGCAAGGAATCAGGCAACTCCTTAGCTGCACGCACAATGAATGTGTTTCCAAAACGTTTTGTGTGTGTAGGTGGGATGTCCACCATGTACCATTTTTTTTTTCGTTTTTTTTTATTTTTTTTTCCTTTATCTAATGACATCTCCCGCCCTAGTGTGCAGCGAGAGGGCGTGTCAGACTTTTACTGACTAAAACCCTCCTGTACCTTTAGTTGCCCTCGGGCTCAGTACTTATCGAACGGCCAAACGGCGAGCTACCTATAACTAAACCTCATCTTCAATACAGACTATCTACTTGTATAGAACAGTCGCTTTCTACTTTGTCTGTTTATCTGCTCAATCTTCCTGAACCACGCAATGGATTTCGATGCAGTTTTCACGAATAGAAAATGCAATAATGGAGAAAGGTTTTTCTATAATACTGTAACTTTTTTTTAATTAGGGTTTTTTTTTTTTTGTCGACGGGGAAAATCATCTTTGACGAAACCCGCTCTTACTGCCGCACTCAGAGACGTAATTTTACTTTAATGTCAATTAAAGCAAACCTAAGGTACTTAACATCATATAGATATAGACTATTATTCAATGACAAAATTAGTAAATCAGAGATTAGCGTTAATGGGCGTCTCTGAGTGCGGCAGTTAATTTATTTAGGGTAATTTACATTAAGTATTTATATTTATTGTTGGTTTTAATTTACCTAATTGTTTTAGTTTTTCTTTGTTGTATGTTATGTCTTGCAATGAATACATTTTTAATCTATCTATAAACCATTGTTTATAGTTTATGCGAAACCTGAATATAGTTTGTTCAGAATCAGTAACTGAATAGATTCCAATAGTTTATACTCCAAAAAGTCACAAGTTGGACACCACCGTAAGTACAACACAGGTCGCGGCAAGTCATAGTGGGCATTAAATATCAGCAAACAGATGGGTGCAAGTGCAAAACAACCCCACAATCGCCTGGATGGCCCGGTGACTATGTATTTATGCTAACATAACAAGCTTATAACTTTGTGATTTGTTATGATACAGTTATGAAATTTTGTACATAGATTCTTCACATAATAATATTCAATACGTTTTTCTAGTGTTTTCTAGTCCTTACTAATATTATAAAAGCGAAAATGAGTTTGTTTGTTTGTTACGTCTTCACGCCTAAATGACAAAACCGATTTTGATGAATTTTGGTACAGAGATAGTTGGGGAAGAGAAGCAGACGGACATAGGCAATTTTTTTTTAAGTGAGAAAAGGTTGAGAAAGATGGAAGAAAAGGGGACAGAAATTAAAGTATATTAACAAAACGCGGGCGAAGCTGCGGGTAAAAGGTAGTGTTGTATACTTTCTACTTGTACATAACCGGCACAAGTTCAATATACTTTTACCTCTGCTATATTCGGACCAGCACCAAACATTGTAGGTAATTTTCCACCATCACACTATAATGACAGTGTACTACAAACTCGCCGTTGGCAGGTTATAGCTGGACACAATTGCGACCAACATTGGAACCAGCCTCTGAAACACATTGTAATTACAGGTGCCAATGTTGGACACTGTTTGCTTAATTTGGCGTCGGTTTGGTATACCTTGTGTAGAATCTGTATAGAGTTATCATAACAGAACATAAACGTTTAATCAATTATGAACACAAACTCACTGTGGTACACATACAAAGAAGCAAAAAGACAACAGGCTAAAGAGAGTTCTACCTTGGTTTACGTAGTCCAAGGTCTTCTACTTTGGACTTCTCTCTTTAGACTGCTGGAATATTTGGAAGAGATACCGTGGTCTCGGGAAAGTTGGAAATGCCCTCTCGCTCCATCAAGAGCAGGAGAAGTTATTTGATGAGTTTCCGCGTCAAAAAAAGGATAAAACTCATTTTTACATCTCGCTGGCGTTTTTATAATATAGACGTATTCATTCTTACTAATTAATAGAACTTTCGTTTGAATTACTCTGGCATCTTTTACTGCCTTCTGGTTTCTAGATAATAGGTTAGTTAAAAAAAAAACTCGCTAGTTGGACTCGCACACAATAGACTCCGTACTACAATATTAAAATCGAGCAAAAACACGCCAACAAAATATTTTTTTGCATGGCAATCACTTCTATATTTTTTAACTTTATTTTCATTTGTTGTTGCAGCGACTATAAAAATACATATTCTGTGAAAATTTCAACTCTCAACCTCTACTATAGGTATACAGCCCGCAAACAGACGGACGGACAGACGGACAGTGAAGACAGTGAAGAGTTCTCGTTAGCACCCTTCGGCATCGGAACCCTGAAAAAAAATTTACATGTCATCTAATACTATACATATAGGAATTTAGCTTTTGCCAACAGCGTCGCCTGCGTGGATATAGAACATATAGCCTATATGGCAGTGATATTGCAGCTATATATAAGTGAAATATTGTTCTGAATCGGTTCATTAGTTTCAGAGATTACCCCTCATATGCAAACTTATAAGTTTTAACTCTAATACTAGCTTTTGCCCGCTTACATAAATATAGCCTATGTCACTCAGGAATAAAGCAGCTTTCTATCGGTGAAAAAATGTTAGCAATCGGACCAGTACTTCCAGAGATTATCTATTCCTCTAGATTGCTGGTAAGGCAATTACCTTTAGAAAAACGTACCAGAGAAGATATTATTACAAGCTTTTATTTAGTTTCAGCTGTCCCGATGTTTGTTATCAAATCTTGTAATGACCACGCCAATATGGACCACGGTACAGAGTTGCGTCAATTCCAAAGTTGTTTTAGATGGTTTATAAATTAACCAAATAACCATCTACGATTGCCATTTTGGAATCAAAACCCGCATTTCCAAGATTTTTTAGAAAACGTAACTTAACCTCAAAATAGAAATATCCGTCGTGTATAGAGGTAAGTTTATAGGTCGTAGTTTGGAGAGCAGATTAATTAGCATATCTGATGGGATAGAGACTTAAATAAATCAGTACCTTGCCTTTATATTTTCTGTTAAAACAGTTACAAATACAAAAAAAGGAGAGCTGTAAAAAAAAACAATAGAATTCAAAGAGATCTTTAATTTGTTCCAGTGACATTGGTAGCACTTTAAACATATAGGTAGGTATATAATCAATCATAGTATATCTAACCCTTACAGTAAGTAGGTAGGTACCTATACATATAGAAACAGCGAATGACGTCATTCATCATTTTCATTAAAAAAATCATCTAAATAAGATGCTGGAGCAGTGATATCATTGTATCGAGCCCAACTCAAAAACCACACCACTGTCATTATGTGAGCACAGCAGCCAACAGTTCGCTTACCAACAAGGCAGTTGCAACAATAACCTACTATGGCTTGTAATGTATTTGCTACAGCATCATCTCTGCTTATTAATAAATACGTGTAATATGTACGACTGTTCACATGCCTGGATTTAATCCTACCTCTTAACAAATAATTATTTAGGCCTAAAATCAGAGGAATATCCTCATCAATTTCAGTATTCACTTCCACTGAATATATTCCAGACTGACGAACATGTTCCCCAAAATAAGATCTGGCCTGTTTTAATTGATATGTACCTAGAGCAAACCGCTTAAGGTCAGTAATTGTGAGTTGTGGGAATCTATCCAAATGAGGATGATTGCCATCAATTGTTTGGAAACTAGCTCTCCTTCTGTTAAGATTTTCTTGCTCTACATATGTTGCCAGATGGTTTACTAGAAAAAGTCTACTTTTAGCTATTGTAACATATTCCAAAGCCTCCGGTGGGTCATCTATGGCAACATGAAACTTATTTAATAAGGCACAACAAATCCTAAAATCATCATTGAGGTGCATAGCAGCTCTATTATTGAATACATGACGGAATAGTCTATAGTCTCTTTTTATCCTACCATTGACTATTTCTACAACCCAGCGACACATGGTTACTAGACGAGACCGATTTGCCTGCTGGGTTGTTAATTGGTGTTCATTTTCTAAGAGAGACTCTGGCATGTGGGTGACAAAACCGTGTTCTTGGAGTTCATTTATAACATCTCGAAATCCTCTATCAAGAAGAAAAATATCACCTCTTCTAAAAAATGATCTTATACAAGATCCCTCATTATTTAAGTTTAAACTTGTGATTGTAGCATCATTAAGAGTGGCTTTGTATGGACCAAGACATTCCACAATGTGGCCATCGCAACACACAATCAAAAATGGTTTAACTAGGTTGTCTAGTTTTTGTAAACTGTAGGTTTGTTTCTGAAACAAATAATTTGAACTACTTTGCACAAAAACATAGGTAGCATCACATATAACTATTGCAGGTTTAACATCTGGTGGCAAATCAGGATTACTAAACAGTCCTTCTGGTATAATCTTATTTCGAGAAGCAACATCTTGTACAGTAAGATGATTAAATCCTAAGTGAAAGGGGACAAAATCACTCATTAAACAATTTCTTGCTTTTGACATCCACCGTTCTAAAGTGGTTCGAGGTTTATTAAAAAGAGTAGCCAACCTTTCATTGCTGTCACCAGTTCTTACCTTAACTAAATATATGCATAAGGCTATAGAAGCATTTGGTACCTGTTCTGCTAGATTTGGGATACTGTTAAGTAAATCATAAAACTGGTCAGCATTGAATCCAAGCCAATAATGACATAAATGTGGAGGCATCATCCTAATATTTGAAAAATCAAATCTGTTATTAGCTGCTCGCTGCATCATAGTCATAATATTATCAAATTGACTACCAGTAAAATCCCTCAACTGGGAGGTTAATTCATTCCAAGAACCGTGATCCAAGTGGTGACGACAAACACGTGCACCAGATGGTACATAGAATTTATAATGATACAATAATAAATCTTTTATAGCACATGGTACAAGTAGACGTTCATTTTCAAAACAATTAACGAATATGCAGTGGCCAGATGTGTTTGCAGCACGTCTATATAAAGATGATGTGATTTTTGGTGCCGCTAATTGAACTGTTACTGGCCTTGAAGATGGAAGAGGAGGTGGCTCAGGAATATTGAAATCATCACTTGACACAGCATGTGCTACAGTAGGACGATTTGAATCATGCTGCTGTTGCCTCTGTACTTCTCTTGTAGCTGATCTCCAACATGCAGCACATACACGTTCCATTCTGGAAACCTAAAAAAAATAAGGTGCTTAAATATTTTTTCTGTTACCCAAGTAGACAGATTCTGTATTAGACACTCCATATTCTCAATAAGATACTAATAAATATTTACCAAGTGCAGTGGAACCAGTCTCATTAAAATGTTTCTTTCTTGTCGATCATGTCGCACAGGGTATGTTCTTGGTGCTCGTAAAATAGAATTTCCACAAGGAAAGCAGATTCTTCTATGTCCAAGAGCAGGCAAAGGCATAGCACTTCCTTCGGACATTGTATTAACTCGATTTTGAAGCAGTCCAAAACACTCGGAACAAATTATACTTCCTGGAGACAGCTGCAATCAAAGAAATATAAATATAAAAAAGGTCATTAGAATATAGTATAATAGAATGAGCAAGGGAATGTCACAATCACCAACTTCAAGCCCAACTGAATGGGCCGCACAACATAATTATATATTGTGCTTACAGCACGGAGTGCTTCCAATTTCAGCATTGTGACATTGATTTTATGCTATAATTTGTCTAGATTTTAATATGTGATTTATAAAAAGCAAAAATTAAAATATAAAAACGAGAGAATGACTGGATAGGTTTAAACTGTCTGAGAAATCAAGAAATAGACTGATAGGCATGAAAACGTCAATAGAATGTGCTTACCTGAGTAGGAGTTATCCATGATTGTAACACATTGATCATCTGAGGAGTAGCTTGTTCCAAAGCAAACCTGCGTTGATTTCTTAGGATTGCAAAAAAACAATTGATACACCGGTTTCGCCGGTCGATTGTTCTTGTTGTCGGTACCTCACGCGAAGTGGTCGACATTTTTAGTAGTCACTAAGTAGTACAGTACAGTACAACAAAATACGAATCACACACAAACTTCAAACAAAGTGAAAACTTCCCGGCGTAAAAACGTCCTGGCGTAAGATTCACAATTTCACATTAAAGTTAGCGATAGTGATTGAAAACAAGACATAAACAAATAGTTACAATGAATATCACAATTACTGTGGAGAGTAGGACTCGATCAACACAAAAAAAACTGTAATATTTAAATGGCAATGAACAAACGTAGCATGCACCACGCGCAATTGACATTGCACTTTTTGACAAGACAATGACAATTCAATTTGAGACACCAACACCAATGTTGCCACTTTAGATTTTAAATAAAAATTGATTACTCGAATAAATACACTCGACACATAATTATTTCGACTGATTTAGTTCTATAATCATTAATTTATTAAAAAGGTTCGATTTATATCAGACAGAAGCAAGATAATTAAAAAAAATCTATGCAATCATTCATATGTATCGTTTGCCAACAAAGTGAAATTGCTTTAAAAAGTTTTGAAAGCAAAATAATACGGCTACTGTGTGTGAAATACTAATTATTTCACACTACAGTAGTATCATCTCGCTTTATTATTTATAAAAACCCCGCGATTTACCTTTCCAATGACTTTACATTTATATAAATTTTTAATCGTATACAAAAAAAAATCGATTAGGAGTTGTCAATATATTTACTTATTTTGATTATGGCAACACTTTAACGTAAGAATAGCCGGCAATAGGTAATTCATTTTATCGAAACAATTTCAAAACTTATTAAGTTTATAAAATAAACCCCTATACAAAATTGGCATTCTAATTGCAGAATCACTTAAAAAATAAAGAAAATAATTGTAATATAATTTTTATCTTGATGCATGAGAAAAAGCAGTACCGTTGATGGTCATGATTCTTTGACCCCCTTCCCGGTTACCGATTGAGCTGAAATTTTGCATGAATTGGTAAATCAGATGACAATGTAAAATTATTAAGACAAGGAGCTGATCTGATGATGGAAACGCAAGGTGGCTATAGGAACTTAAACGACACATCCCCATCGATTTTGGGCTCGTATGATTCGTCTTGACGAGTATTAATAATATAGGTATACCGAGCTATAAAAGCTTTCTATGAAAAAAATATTTTCATTAAAAGCTTGTTTACAGACTATACCTAACCATTCTAGAAGATTAGACAACCTGTCTGAAAGCTAGTATTTCTCTAGAGCTCCTAAAATTAAGAGCCGTATAGTTCATTGGCCATTGAAACAATATAGCAAGGTAGTCGATCTAATTCCGAACAACATCAAGTATGTAAGGCATACGGAGATTACGCATAATTTATGCAGTATTTACCTGCCCGGGCAGATTGTTTCTTTGTTACGTAAATCAAAGTAATGGCCACAGTAAAGTATAGGGATTTTTTATGAGATACTCCTAGATGTAACGTTCCTTCGAACCTTTTTTTTGCAATTGCTTGGGCAAGGGCTCAAGGGCTTTGTGAAGGAGGTTTCGATTTGTATAGTGTTGAAATCTCGATTGGCAGACAACCCATCTCCCAAACTAGTAGGTTTTAAAAAAGCTAGAAATTTTGGCCAAAAGATCCATATATGGCTATATTTCACCGGGACACCATGGCGGCACGATCAGACGCCGCTACCAACAAAATGTATACAGCTCTATAGATAGTTACTCACCTGTCCCCCTAGCCAAGTTACAACCGTTTCGCTTGCGTCGAACGCTTCGAGTTGACCTTGCCGCCAATTCTTTTGGTCTGACCACTTGCCTGTGCGCTGAGACTAGCGTTAACTATTGCAGATTAGCAACTTGGCTAGGAGTACTGGTGTCCGTCTGGTCGCGCAACCAATTTGGTGGCGCGACCGGCTCGGATGTGTGACGACTCTGGTGTCTGTATGGTGTCTAATTTGACAGCTTAAGGCTATATATCACCGGGACACCATGGCGGCGCGTCTTGTTGCGCCACCATGGTGTCCCGGTGAAATATAGCCCTTAGAAATCCTAAAGGGGTAGAAGGCTTGTTGTTAAATAATTTCGACTTACTTAAATTACTAGATACTTGAATTTAAATAATGTGTTCTATTGCTTGTGTTGGAGGAATATTAATTGAAACGACCATTTACGACTGCAGTTTATTTGCGACTAAATTATATTCTTAATTCATCACGGGCGCAGTCGCGTGTCGTAATAATATCACTTATTAAGCATTTATTTATATTGTGTCCCTATATTCAATTCAATTCATTATCTTTATTTCAAACATAGTCCATATACATTTCATAAAATAATTAAATTCAAATAAAACATAACAAATTGTTCATTGTTTTGATTAGAAATTATACAAAAAATGCATCAAATGAAACAAACAAAATTAAAATACAATTAATTCATGAATCCCCAAGCGACCACCGGTGGCCGCGCATCTATTGTCTTACTATTGTGTCTCTAATTGACGGTATCTGAAGGGTTAAATTAAAATATAAAATCAATTAAATTACAATACAAATTCAATTAATAATACAAATAAAATAACACACAATCACAAAATTATAATAATAGGGTTTAGTTGGGGCTTGTGAATCAGTCCGTCATTTCGCCAAGAAAAAATCTAACTAGACACATAGCTTTTACTTTAAATTAGTAATTAGTCAATATAGTCATCAGCTATCACTAAATTAACTAAGGTTCACGTATATGGTAAAATCCAATTGTTGGAAAAGGAAATTTCAATAATGTCTATCAAAGGCGAAGTGTGGAGAGTTTGACATCGAAATCACAGCACGGCCCTTTGTCAGGTGTGTTCTCTGTGGATACCGCTGATTGTTCTCTGAAAACCAATCAATCTTGCTCCAGGGTTAGTTGCGTGATTCTTCTCTCCTAAAATACTTATTAGAAGGGGTGACGGGTGACCGTTTTGGGTGACGGTGTCCATGTAAAGGTGGACGAATGAAAATTTCTTGCTCTTTGCCTAATTTGACTTGAGATTTTTAGTGTTACTTTTTTGGTGTACAATAAAGTTTATTGTGTTCAAAGATTTATTTTGTTTTTTTAATAATACAGAAGGTCTTGGTTAGTTTTTTGTCTCCGGGCTAAAAGAGTTACTCTAACAAGGTGCTGAGTCTCAATAGATCCTTTAGGTCGCAGTGACTACATCTCATACTCTACGGGAGATGCATAGCCCCTTATCTTCAAAATAATAATAATAGTTTTTTTGTATCGTCCTATAAAATTGTCTGTTCCTTTTAAACTGCTTCTTGTTTTAGAAGAGCAATTATTAAATAACTTCGCCTGCTCTGGGTGGAGTGAGAGCGAGTATACTTTTACTGACTAAAACCCACCTGTACTCATTCAGTTGCATTTGCGTTTCAGGGCCGCGGTGACTCTTTTGAATGATCGCACGGCCTTTTTAACCGACTTCTGAAAAAGGAGGAGGTTCTCAATTCGGATGTTTGTATTTTTTTTATGTTTGTTCGCGCATAACTTCGTCGCTTGCCAACCGATTTGAAAAAATATTTTTTTAGTTGGAAAGGGTACGGTGGGTATTTCCCAAACGGTCCCATAGTCACCAAGTTGGGATCTGATGATGGAATCGTAGCGAAATCGAGAGAACTCCTTAAATTCAATTCAATTTTGTATTGAAATGGGTTATTTTTTTTATAAAAAGATTTTTTAATCTGCCTAATTCTGTGGCTACATATCGCGCAAATATGCGAGTCGCGTTGTCGCGATAAAAACATCGTATTCGGTAATACGCGAATTATTGTCTACGTTAGCGGATAATGGCATTTCAACATTAATTTTTAAGTTATTTACTAAGTAACACTATTATATGGATATGGATCCATTGTAGTCTGAAATAAATGTTATAATTATTATTATTATGCGGCTGTGTAAGTGTCGACAACATCGATCACTGTTTCAGTGATCGATTACTCGACATGCATTCATGTTCGTCCGAATAATTAGCGATTCTACAAATTACTCGTCACATTAGTCGCGGTAACGCAAATATTCGTCAAATCCTGGTAATGTAACACAGCATAAGGTTTAATTTTTCAATGTTTTTTAATCAAACCTGTTAAACTGCCATTTTTATTCCTCAGACAAAAGATTTTTTTTTTATAATTCATAGGCTCACGTTTGACCACCATCTCACCTGATGGTAAGCGATGATGTGGCCGACGATGGAACACGCTTGCCTAGAAGTAACCTATCTGTCTACTGTCTAAATATAAGCAATCTATTCACTCTTGACTTAAAGACTACTAAAGCTATCAGGAAACACAGACTCTTCTGTTGGCCCTTCTTCTTTCTGCCCTCCTATATTACTTTGGGTCGGCGTAACACGTTTTTTCCTCCCATTCTGTCCTGTCATCCGTCACTCTATTACTAACTCCCTTTTCTTTCATATCACTCCTCAGACAATCCATCCAAAAGTTGGCCCTTAATTTATAAAATCGAAATTCGCTTCGATGTGAGTAATATTGATTGATATTGTACACCGTCACACCCTCTATTTCCGAGGGGTTAAGCAGGGCAGTGATTGGGGGCGAAACCGTTCGCAGTAGCAATCACGTCGTAAACTCAGATTTTTTTTAACGGAAGACCCCTATTACCCTTTTTGACCTGGCGTCGAACCTACGAAATCGACAGCTAAGATTCAACATCAATGATTTTAAAACACTATGACTAGTAATCTCGGCTTATTTTAATTTATATTTTTATTTACTTATTTATTTACATTGTGCTCTCATAATAGAAGCGATAAGAAATATATACCCAAGATGTTTGTAGCGCAGAATTAAAAGAGTGTCCATAAAATTTCTTGTTCCTTATAGATATACGCTTTGGAACACGCAAATTATGGCTGGTTTACTCAGTGCGAGCTAGCGTACGAGTTAGCCTTCCGTGTTTGGACGTAACTTGCGAGTAACTCGTACGTGCGAGTTGGTCGGTAGCTCGCGTCCGAGTAACTTCAACATTTTTTGTTTTCACTCGCATGCTCGCCCGGCAGCAACTCGCACATAACAGCGGCTCGTGCGTCGCTCGCATCGTTTGGACGCGTTCGGCAGTAGCTCGCCAGTGCCAGCCGGGCAGTTGTGAGTGGAACAAGTGTTTTTTGTGTGCTATGCCTGTGTACTAAATCGAGTTCGAAATGGCTGCGGATAGATGGTATTGATAAAATTGTTGTCATAGAGCGTATCACCGTTTATTTTATTAAAACAAGTTCACTCGACATCGTGACACGACTCGGACTGGGCAGTAGCTAGGTGTCGTGTAGACAGCAAAGGCGAGTCGAGCTAATGGCGTACGAGTAGACAAACCGAGTAGCTGTCTACAGGCCAGGCAGCAGCTCGCATTGTGTAAACCAGCCTTTAGGTTCACTTTTTCGACTGACCGAAATTTTTTCAATCCAGAAGTGCCTGTACGTACATAGTTATCTTTACATGCGTAGGTGTGTTAGTCATTTAACTTGTTCTAAACGGCTTGACTGATTTGAATAAAATTTTATGTGTATATTTGAGTCCCTAGATGATTTGAAAATACAGTTTGACCCGGTGTCGCTGCAATTGGATTTTAATAAATTATTTTTTTCCCAAGAAAAGACAGCTTTCGGGCAAAACGTCTGTCGGGACCGCTAGTTTGATATCTATGTTTTTAATTAATTTGACAAATAAATCACGCTAATGATTTTTGTTAGACAAATGGTCAATTAAATATGACACTATCTTTGTAGATAACCTTGTTGTATACAGGGAAACGAACGAGGTTAAAAAATAATCATGTGAAAAATTAAATACGTTTTATATATTAATTATGTATTTGTTACTTTAACTCTGGACCTTAAACCAAGAAATTATCAGACTTAATAATTATTCTAAAAAAAAATATATACCGGACATCCCCACCTATACGTACAAAACATTCTGGAAACACATTCATTGTGCGTACAGCTAAGGAGTGGAATTCCCTGTCAGAGTCTGTGTTTCCTGGATCCTGAGGATCTATCAGTCACCCGGTATGAAGGCACAAAGGAACGGTTTTTAGTCAGTAAGAGTCGGACACTATCTTCCGCCCCGCCCAAGAGCGGGGGTTGTCAGTAAATGATTTTCCCCACCACAAAAAAAAAGAGTGAATAGATCACTTCTAGGCAAGCTCATCGTCTACCACATCGTCGCTTTCCATCAGGTGAGATAGTGGTCAAGCACGAGCTTATCTATACTAATAAAAGCGAAAATTCGTGAGTATGTATGTATGTTTGTTACTTCTTTACGCTCGAACTAAATTTGGTATACGAGTAGACCATGTCCTGGAATTGCACATAGGATAGATACTTTTTATCCCAGGAGTATCGTCCCTTGGGATAATTTTCTATTATAAGACAGGCAAAACGCGGGCATAGCCGCCGGCAGCAGCTAGTCTTGTCAATAATGTTTTGGGGGTATGCGGAACAGAGAGTAAAGTGCCGCAAACCTCCGTTGAAAAGGGAGGATCCTCCTACCAGACAGGGTGTTATAGTCTGGTGGGCGACTGCCCGATAGTTGATGTTGGGCGGTCGTATATGTTCAAATCGCGCGGAGAACTTTGATTGCGCGATGCAGGATTTCGTATATTTTTCATAGTTCTTATGTGGCGTCATAGATGTCGCTACAATGTCACCGATCAAATGGCGCCTCATAACCATTCTTATGGAACACCACAAGTTAATATACACAATAGATAATAAACACGCTAATAATTACTAATTATGCTAAAAGGTGTCACTGTGTCATCAAATCTGCATAATGTAGATACGATGTGTGTTAGTAATCTATAAGGAGATATATTATCTAGTCTATAATCACACTAATATTATGAAGGTTATATTTGTATGAGTGTCCGTTTGTTTGTTACGTCTTCACTCTCTAACGACTGAACGGAATTGAATCATAGGTACATGTCCTGACACATAGCTAGGATACTTTTTATCCCCTAAGTGTATCCCATGTCCTCTTGGAATTTTTTTTATTATTTCACGCGGGCGAAGGTCATCATCATCATCAGCCTTTTAAATGTTCCCACTGCTGGGACTCAGGCCTCCTCTCTAGGAGATTGAATGGACCGTAATCCACCATGCGGGCCCAGTGCGAGTTGGTGGATGTCACATGTCTTCGAATTTTTGGTTCTAGGACATGCCGGTTTCCTCACGATGTTTTCCTTCACCGTTCAAAGTTACTAGCTACTTATTACATTGTATAATGATTTAAACCAGTAGGTACTTAGCTGCGATCCCATGATGGTAAGCAGTGATGCAGTGAGCTGTATTTGATGATGAAATGTAATAGTTTTGTATGAGGCTATTTACTCTAGCTTTCAAGTGAATGCTGACCTGTGCATCTCGCATCCATCAGATTCCCTTGACTCTCACCACGTCATCAGTCCACCTTGTGAGAGGTCTACCAACGCTGCGCATGTGATGAAATCTAATCTATTCATACTAGTTTCGACGTTAATTTTAAAACAGTAAGACGCATTGTACACACACATGACGTGATGCTGAACCCCTTGATAGAACACTTAGTCGTACCTACGGAATGACGAGTAGTCTATTATTAGACGACACGCCAAAAAACTATATTGGTGTAGTCTATGCTGCCTTGTCATCGTCACATAAAGAACAGTGGCTATATAATATTTTATTTATATATTTTCGTAAATTGGAACATTCTAAGTAGTGGCCTTTTTGTTTTTTTTATTTTTATTGTTGATAGGTTTGCGCTTGACCGCTATCTCACCTGATGGAAAGCGACGATGCGGTCGACGATGGAACGCGCTTACCTAGAAGAAACCTATTCACTCTCGACTTTAAGATTCCCGGGTTGTAACTATCAGAAAACACAGACTCCACACTTGTTTCTGTACCTGTATATTTTGTAGTTGTGGTAATTGTCCTGAGGTATAACTTTGACCTAAGCTCGTAACACAGTTAACACAGTTTCCACCTGTTCCTACAGGTTGATAAGCTTGGGCCAAACTAAGTAAGCCCTTAACGTAGTTGTGAAATATTTAACTAACCAAAATTATAATAATAATATAACGGTAACTAAAACCAAATCTAAAATTTGACTTCGAAAAACTCAATCAAGCTGGACCTAGGCCTTCCCCAAGCGTTGTCAAACCGACCGTCTTGCATCCATCGGATTCCCGTGCCTCTCACCACGTCATCGGTCCACTTTGTAGGATATCTTCCAACGCTTAGTACCCAGCCCACTCAACAAAGCTTGTGCGATGAGCACGATGATTTGTTATGTGTCTGGGTGTAAAATGTAATCTATGTGTTACCTTTAGAGAAAAGGTTGACTAAGAAAGTTATTTAGTGTACCTACGGGGATTGTTATCAGGTTATTTAAATAAAACGACCAAAACGGGTAACATACCCTTTGTAACGCACACACACAAATAACACAAATATCACAGATAACATCAATCAACAACAGTTGGAATCAATAACTTATATACTAGCACTTACTGTAAGATGTTGCTTACTCCGAAAACTGGACTTGAAAGAGACTCGAGGCAGCGCGGCGTGCCTTTTTATAATCTCTCAAGCTGTCAAAACAGTGCCGCGCTGTCAAGTCACAGTTCGGTCCAGTTGTCAGTGCAAAAGTACATTTAATGTTGCTAATACAGAAAATAATCAGTGTATGTAACATTATCATAAGAATCGCTAACAGTCGGCCATCCATATAACAAATACGACCTCGTATGTGAGAAACAAAATAAGTAAAAAGAAATTGGTTTTACACACAAAATAATGACCTAAGAAAAAACATTAGTAATACTTTAAATATTTATCTACGAGTAAACATAGATATCTAATACAGAAACGAATAAATATTTAAGTTATTCATACACCGGTCGCTGTATCTAAGAACGACACTGAAGTTATATTAATTGTACAAACAAAACCAATTGAACAATTACCAATTTATCAATTATTATCTATACACAACTTTTAAAATAAACATATATAGTAATGGCACCTGAAAGTGCAGATATATCAGTGTCAGCTCATTTATTATACAGTCATTCAAAAATAGGCCCCTAAAATGTCCTGCCTCTAATGAAAAGCATACAGGCCTCTAAAATGTCCTGTCTCTAATAAAAATATACAGGCCCCTAAAATGTCCTGTCTCTAATGAAAAACATACAGGCTTCTCAAATATCCTGCCTCTAATGTAAACAGACAGGTCCCTCAAATGTCCTGCCTGTAAATAAACAAATAAACATTTAGTAAAAACACACAGGCCCCTAAAACGTCCTGTCTCTAATAAATAACAGACAGGCTCCTCAAATGTCCTGCCTGTAAATAAAAAATAAACATTAGTAAAAACACACAGGTCCCTAAACGTCCTGTCTCTCATAAATAACAGGCTCCTCAAATGCAAACAGACAGGTCCCTCAAATGTCCTGTCTGTAAATAACCAAAACAAACATTAGTAAATAAACAATTGCCTGCTAAAGCCAATATGTTCCTGGTTTGTCCTGAACAGGCTCCTTAATTGTCCTGAACAGGCGCCTCAGTTATTTTGCACAATTTTCGGCCAATACTCCTTTTGATTTTGATTGACACTTAGGCCAGGTACATGATAAGTTTCAAGCGCATGTCTTCAATGATTACTTTTCACTCAATATTTATGACAATGAAATCCAGCCAATAACTGACCAACAATGACCGTTTGCATTTTTGATATCAGTTATAATCACTACCCCGACTAAAACGTAAGGGTTATATTATTTAATTTACCTTTTCGACTCTAATTAGTTCTTCCGATTCAATAGCTATTCAAAATGCATGATCACGAACTATGAAATAGTTTCGTCTCTATTTTATTTTATTCATTAAAAATTACCAACTAAGAACTACGCTGTAAATACCACCACTTTTAAGATATTCAATGCAAATATAGTTGAGACTGGTTTCTCTTCACGCAAAAATAGGTTTCACGTTAATCACTTATTTTATTACCATACTTTTAAATGTAGGAAGTTAAGTACACTTTGTAAAAATATCCTTTGGTAATCAAAATATTCATGGACATACTGTACGGTACTAAATAAACATTGTAATGACCTTATTAGTGATAGTCTAGTAGAAACAAATGCCAATAGTGAGACATCTGCGAAGATTTCTTCCATGTCCCTAGTGAACAAATTGGAAGTTCTTGTTTTATATTTATCTGCAATCACTTTTAACCACACCTGATAAGAAAACTAATAATAATGCCGTGAAAAGGCTTACTGACTGTAGCAACTACTGTATGCTGCACCTGTGTTTTTATTTCCTTGAAAATACATCCTATAATTCGATCAATGCTAATACGGTAGCTTCAAGATCCATTAAAATCGTGACGCCTCTGTTGGTACACTAAATTTAGTAATTCAATAATAGTAATAATATTCCACAACTTGTACGCAACGCCATCCAGTCCCAAATCAAGCAGAGTCCGTGGTACGGGTACTCGACAACTGATAAACATTTTGGTAGTGCTTCAAAGTCATTATATAGAATTTACATTATATTTATTGCAAATTCTGCAGGACCAAGGCTCAATGCAGGTCATTGAATTAAGACCTCTACAGGAATTGCAACCTCATACAAATATTTATTACGCGAAAGGTATTGAAAATTAATTTCGAAAGTCATAATTAAAGTCAGTATTATTTATTTGGTCTTATAAAGTTCAGAAGCTAAAACCGTTATGACGTTTCAAACTAAGCCCAAAAAAACAAGTATTCAAGTGGGTAACATTCATGAAACCTTTGTTTGACAGCAGTGCAGTGTCACTGACATGACACTCGTCACTGTTTGCAGGTCAACACCAACCTCAATCAACCCGCAGAATGACCTCGAGCATGAAAACAATGTTAACTTCTCCAATGTTTCGAAGGAAACGTGGTCCACTGAACAACTAGGGTTATGGTGCGTAGGAAAACTCCATGTGATTGATCAGCTTTACATAGCGTCATTTCGAAACGAGTTCACGCTACTATCACCGTGATTGTTCCCCACTTCGACCAATACCTATAATTCCCTAGTTCGCACAATCAAAGAAAGTATCTGAAAAGTACTGTATCAGACTGGAAACCCAACAAACCACCAAAGTCCGCATATTAATGCTCAGAGCACTCTCCTGCCAAATTGTAGGTAGGTATATAAAATTACAATTTTCAATATTATTTATGTTTCCATAGATAAAGTACACTGTATCTATTAATCAGTCTACCGTTATCGGACATCAACAATGGCTGCAGTACTGCAAGTTTATCACAATATCCGTTTGTTGCAATATGTAAGGCCAAGTTTAGACTCTAAACTTTTTCAGACTTGCAGTCACAACTTTTCACCAGTGTAGGTATATTTAAAAATAGAAAATAAATTGTGTGTAGCTGTTCCCTTGAAAGTACACAGTACATACTCAGGGTGTATTTTTAAACCAAGAACAAATACAAATTTTAAACTAGTTTTCCCAGTTGGACAAGAACTAAAATAATGGGATTCGGCTAATTCTTGGTACCCATATCACTTAAAAATAATACAAAACATTTAAACAACAGCAAAATTGTATTATGGTAATATTTACACTCAACAGTTCAAACAGTTGCCGACCATATTTTGTTGAATATAATGATTTTATTCTACCTTGATTATTCAACTATCAGTACTATTTATCATCTGTTTCAATTAGAGCCAACAAGCGATGATGCTTACATATTATACGCCTGACGCGTACAGTATTAAAATACTGAAACACTTTTTTTTTTCTTTTTTACATATTCTTTATTATACTCTAAGTATTAGTTTATTTGGTTAGTGATTACTTGCTTCATTTCCTCTTAGTTAAATTTGTTTTATAATTCATTGATTTTCCCTTGTTTTTTTTTTTTTTTTTTTAAAGCTATGTATTATGTTTCAATATATTAAACTATGTATTTGGCAACTACTTATGTTCAAACAAATAATATGCAATTTTATATTCAGTTACCCATGGTAAATCATATAGGTCATCATCTTAATGTTTTATTGTACCATTATAAGTCAATGCAGATAATTTCATATATTAAAATTCTGTACAACCTGATATTGATATATTACTTAGGCCCTGCCCCACCAGAACTAGTTGACCATATCGAAAGATATACCACACATTGATTGCCAGGCGGGACGAAGTTTGCCGGGTCAGCTAGCTCAAATAAATACTACTATGGTACTGAGTAAGTACCCACTCACCCGCCAAGCGCTTGCAGCTAACTTTACTACCTACTTCTTCCAATGCTCTTTATAATTACAATGCGTTTCGCAGAGAAATAAGATAAATATTTATCTATGAATTTTGCCAGCAAAGCTATTTGTACTTGTGAGATGACAAAATATTCGCCATTTAACCTGGTTTCAGTTAAATGGACAATGCTAGGAAGTATGTAAAATCTCTTCAAACAGCAAAGCCATATTACAACACCAGTTTCAGTATATGCGAAATGTAAAGAATCAATGTAGGTACCAAACCTCCATAGCTATCATGCAAAACCAGTCATAAGCTTGTTAGTTTCCTGGTTGTCCGCTAGAACTACATCGTCACCGGTAGTGATGGCTAATATAACGTATAGCGCCAAAATATAGCACGCTATTTGTTCATAGCGTATAGCGTTTGTTATATTGGCTCTGCCTTCGCGCTATAATATAACGTCTCGCTCAACAAAACGTTAACAACGGGGCCAAAACGGGATAGCAATATAGCGTTTATTGTATCCGTTTAGCGCGTTGCCGAATAAAATGATAACGCCTCCGCATTCATTTGATTGCCGTGTTTAATTATAACGTGTTATAGTGATAGCATATAAAATATGCGCTATAAAAATATATTCAATAGTCCATAGCGTTTATAGCGGAATTGAACATCACTAGTGACCGGGCCATCCGGGCGACTAAGGGGCCGCTTCGATTCCGTACCCAGCTGTGCCCTGGTAGGCGCAATGGCCGCTATGACTTGCCGCGACCCGTGCTGTACCCAGGGTCGGTGTACACCATTGTTTTATTTGAAAATACCAAGAAGTTGTGATTTTATAAGTATTCAAGGTTCGCATAAATCGCGGTAACAGTCACGTGACCGCGTGGCTCGTCATATTACCACGCTCCGCTCAGTCGCAATTTGCCAGCTCAAGTACCTAGCACTTATCGACTTTTTTTTTCTAGTGATAGACAACAAGCCCTTTACGGAACTTAAAACATGCAGCGCTATATAGCTTTTAGAGGGTACATTTTTTTTTTTTCGACTATTAATTTCGTGGCAGTTACACGTTCAACATAATGTTATGCTTAATGTGTACAGTCTAAATCACACCTGAGTCGTCTGAAGCGAGTGTTCGGCACGCATAATCTAGTGCGTGGTACAGACGAGTATATAACATATCGATGCTAACACTGATTTACTGGCGCAGTGTTTCGTTCTGTTTCACCGCTTCCAGTTGTATGAACTAAATTAATAATGTACAAAGGATTCGAAAAAGGGACAGTCAGATAATCCACCCAAAATACATGAAACTTACGGTTACTCATTATTTATTGTAAAATAATTATCTCTGCCGCCGTAAGTAGGTACTCTGTGGTTGAAATGTAAATCTGAACATTTTGGGACAACGCATGGTTTACTAGTAGTAATGGAATAATAATCCTTACTTATTACGCGTTTGTTACGGCTTCACGCCTAAATGGCAAAACCGATTTTGATGAAACTTGGTACACGGATAGACCATGTTCTGGAATAGAACATAGAATACCCTTTTATCCCGGAAGTATGTTCCCTTGGGATAATTTTCTGCTATTACGCGGGCGAAGCCGCAGGGAGCAGCTAGTATATTTATAAGTTATAGTGAAATATACACAGGATATCCAATAACGCAAGGCACGGTAGATCGAAAACAAGCCGAGTGAGCGCAGCACTATGAACTCACGGTTATTGAACGAGGGATGATCGTCGCACGCTCACTCTAAAATTATACCTAAGTATTTATTAAGCGAGTCACATCCATCGGGTTCCCGCAACCCTGACCAGGTCGTCGGTCCACCTTGTTGGAGGCCTAACGCAGCGTATTCCGATGCGTGGGCACAGGACCGGTCGCTGCGGCGACGTCTGGAGGAGGCCCACGTCCAGCAGTGGACGCCCCCCGGCTGATATGATGATGATGATGATGACGATGATATATAAGGTTTTAAGAAGTAATCTCTGAAAACACTGGTCCGATTGCCATTTTTTTTTTCACAGAAACCCGCTTCATTCTCGAGTGGCACTGGCCACATTTTATGTACGCGGGCGAAGCCGCGAGCAAAAGCTAGCAGGCAATATATGTCGGACTATCTGTCAAAACGCAATCCTAATAATATTAATTTACCTAATTTTAACTTCAGTAAGTGTCAATAACATAACTAGCTAACATAACAACCTTTTGTTGCATTTAGATTATTTCCAAATAAAAGTGGGTACTTATCACTGGTCCGCTCATTTAATTAAGAATCAAACTCTGGCTATGGTAACAACGACTCATAATTTGATAGATATGTTCGCTACGGTTATTTAACAACGATCCAAAATCTGTCCATAATCCACCTGAACACAGCCCGAGTTGTCCTCTAACAACTCTAGGGTGTAGCCTCGGCGAGGTACGTGTAATGTGATAATGCCTCCAGGGAGTAGCCCTGGCAAGGCACGTGTGGTGTGGCAATAGCATCCAGGGTGCCACCCTGGCGCGGCATGTGTATGTGTGGTGTGATAATACCTCCAGAGTGTAGCCCTGGCAAGGTACGTGTGGTGTGGTAGTACCTCCAGAGTGTAGCCCTGGCAAGGTACGTGTGGTGTGGTAGTGCCTCCAGAGTGTAGCCCTGGCAAGGTACGTGTGGTGTGGCAATACCTCCAGGGTGTAGCCCTGGCAAGGTACGTGTGGTGTGTAGTGCCTCCAGGGTGTAGCCCTGGCGAGGCACGTGTGGTGCGGTAGTACCCCAGAGTGTTAGAAGAAACTCGAGGACACCTTTCAAAACTACACATCACTATGCCCGCTTAGATAAAATAGTACCCATTTTATCAAAAAGAAATTTTAACGGTGCTTACATTAGGTTACGTAGGTACTTGGCAAAACGAAAGTAGAAGATGCAAAATTAGAGGGAAAAAAAATCACTTGTGGGCGGGATAAACGAATGCATTTAAAAATAAACGACCCGTTTATCCCACTTCTGAATTGTAATCTATGTGTTACCTTTAGAGAAAAGGTTGACTAAGAAAGTTATTTAGTGTACCTACGGGGATTGTTATCAGGTTATTTAAATAAAACGACCAAAACGGGTAACATACCCTTTGTAACGCACACACACAAATAACACAAATATCACAGATAACATCAATCAACAACAGTTGGAATCAATAACTTATATACTAGCACTTACTGTAAGATGTTGCTTACTCCGAAAACTGGACTTGAAAGAGACTCGAGGCAGCGCGGCGTGCCTTTTTATAATCTCTCAAGCTGTCAAAACAGTGCCGCGCTGTCAAGTCACAGTTCGGTCCAGTTGTCAGTGCAAAAGTACATTTAATGTTGCTAATACAGAAAATAATCAGTGTATGTAACATTATCATAAGAATCGCTAACAAAAATATCTATAATATGTATGTATTTAGAAATTTAAATGTGGTTTATCAGTTGTCTAGTACTCATAACACAAGCTCTGCTTAGGTTAGACGGCGTTGTGTGGTAGTTGTAGAATATAAAAAAAAAAACATTTATTAATTAAAAGCCACACTGCTCACACCACACTTCTACAAATTATACACACTTCTGATAAAATCTTTTATTCTTTATCAAAAATATCTCAACTGGCATTCCAGAACAGTCGCAGATTTTTTCATACAACCTTTAGGTTGCTCAGTGAGGACACTAGTCTTTAGACATCCCGCGCTCGAAATACTAGGTCAAAAGACAATTAGACTTTCACAACAGACTAGCTAACTAGCTTTTCAATTTGCGGCAGTACATACCGAACGAGCTTACCGCTTTTTGTTTTATTATGACCTTTTTTACTAACCGACTTCAAAAACTCGTATACCGTAATTAGAGACAGAATTAAGACAACGAGAGAGCGAACGCCGGCGTTTGCTTAGGATTTAATAAATTAATAAGTGAACGTGAACGCTAAAGAAAGAACGTTTTAAGGATTTAATCAATATTAACTGTTTTTTATCCTTTTCTTTATATTAGAAGGTGTGGTACAGTAATATTACGTGAGACATGTGCGCACCCGGGTGTCGCCACAGTGCGCAACGCCCGGAGGACACGGTGGAACACACAGTCGAAGTGTGCCCTGCTTGGGCGGAGCATCGCCGTGCCGTCGTGGGGGCGATCGGCGGCGAAGACCTCTCGCGATCTTCAGACGCGGGCTCGCGGACGGCGAGCCATGGATAGCTCGCTGTCCGACCGTCCGGTAACTGTCCGGACCGAGCCCAAGACGTCGACGGTGCGCACTGTTCCCGCGCGCCTCAAGGAGTTGTCAGCGACAGGAGGGGCCTAGATGGGTCGAAGCCTACTGCGGCCAGAGTTATCCGAAAGGAACTCGAGCCCCGGTATGAAGGCTATAAGGAACGGGGTGGGGTTTTTAGTCGGTAAGAGTCTGAAACTATCTCCCACTCCACCCAAGAGCGGGGGTTGCCGGATGATTTTGCCCACCGAAAAAAAAAGACGTGTGCGCAAGGCTAAAGGAATATAGTAACTGTAACCTGTAACCATACTAGGGATTTCAGTCAAATGCTGACAAGGGGCTTAAGACCAATTAAATACAATATTTATTGGTTAGGAAAGAAAGTGTGCATAATATTATTTTTGCCGCGGGCAAAAACTAGTTGTTTATAAAATAAAAAAACTTTTACTACTCCTTGTTGACGTAATAAGTAATTGCCGTATGTTTAAGTTCATTGATAAATAATAAAATTAATTATGTCTCGCATTTTTGCAATAAAAGTCGGTTAATGTTTTGATAAATGATAGCCAAGTGTCTTTACACTCGCTTCATCTTATCCATGGTTCCATGAAGTTTTTATGGAGGTGTCTCAAGTGAAATATCGTCGTAAGGATCGTATTCTGGACGTTGGTGTTACTTATATGTTGGGCTTGAGTACGATTTCTAAGATAAGTTATGTGTGATGTTATGATAAGATGTTCACAAAAATATATTATTAACTAGTACCTAGGTACAAGTTTTATAATATAATAGAATCCTCCTCATTGGCCAGAAGTGGCTAAGGACAGAAAAGAGTGGAATAATGGAAGGGAGGCCTTTGCCCTGCAGTGGGACACAACGGGCTCATAATAATAATAATAAAAATAATCCTCCTCATGGTCTATCTACCTAATCTAACCTCACCTAACAAATCTATGTCGTTTTGTTTAGTCTAGACAGACTTTTATTGAATATAAAATAAATTAGTAGATACCTACCAGACAAGTGCAACTTAATTCATGAATCCCCAAGCGACACCCGGTGGCCGCGCATCTATTGTCTTACTATTGTGTCTCTAATTGACGGTATCTGAAGGGTTAAGGTCTGAAACACAATGGAAAATCATTCAGCAGTATTTAGCTAACAAATCCCATTGTATCCTATCTCCAGTATTCGAAATCACCATGTCTGTACAAAAAACACAGGTCCGGCGAAAACTTTCGTAACTTCTCTCAATACGTTCCTAACTTCGTTTAGAAGGGACTGCTAGCGCCACCTAATTTCAACTTTTAGAACTGTTAGTTAGTTAGACATGACTGCCATCTAGTGTCGAGTAGCGAAAACCTTTTTACGCCATCTATCAGGGATTTTTAGAGTTATTGAATTAGCGCCATCTGTGTTGTCTGCTGCATACTACTTTGAAATTCATAATTTGTCACTAGGTCACTAGGTGTCAGTATTCAACAATATTAGTTATTGCAACTCAAATACTACGATGAACATTTATTTTAGCAATAATTTCAACTTTCTTATTTAAAAATATTAAAACACAAATAAAAAAATTGTCTGCAAAAATAAAAAACTATACTCCGCCATGACAGTGTTTGACACTGCCGTGACCAGGATTCGAACCTGGGTTACTACGGCCACAACGTAGGGTCCTAACCACTAGACGATCACGGCTATCGGAGCGATGTCTTCGAGCTCGAAATAGTCGACCACATTATACTGTTATGACGTAATCATTATATATTGTAAATTTTTTATTCATCTAACCCAATCGTGTGTAAAACAAGTTTGAACTTTTTGTTTTCTCGGGCCACATAATACGAGTACTTCTACTATTATCATGATGACCCGCAATATGTTTTTGTTGTATTTACTTACTTGTTTACTTTTTCCTTATTTACTTGTTAATTATTCTGTGGTTTTAGTGAAATAAAACTCTACATTTCATATTTTCTGTCAAATGGACTGTTTTCTAAAAAATTGGTATATGCCATGGGCATAGTTCTATTTTTTTCGTTTTGTTAGCAGGATTATCATTGATTCATACATTGCCAAGGAGTGAACAAGTAAGCAGACTTCTGTACCTACAATAAAAGACATGTGACACCCAACAATGGGCCCGCGTGGTGTATTACGGCCCATTCGCTGTCCCAGCGAAGAGGCCTGAGTCTCAGCAGCAGTGAGAACATAATTAGGCTGAAATATGCAATGGTATTTGAGAATGACGCAACCAAAAATTTAATCATGATTATATCTAATGATTAATTATATGACCGATTGTTAAAAGAGTCGACCGATTAGTGAGGTATCTAAAGTTCAATGTTGATTTACGCCGGAATCTGATTACCTATAATCAAATTACATTCAAACGTGAATCCAGCCCTAAAAAATGTTGCGGCCACCCGAAAATAGGCCCAGTGCGAATCGGAATATGAACTCGTTAATTATTATCGAAAAAACGCATTCTACAAAAGAGATGTTTACAAAATGTATGACGCCCAGACCAAAATTTCGAACATATACATTTATAGACCTGTAAAATATTAGTTTGTTCGCACACAAAAATTACTTATGAAAAATTATAAAAATTAATCATGAAAGCCTGCGTAAGTAGTAAATTTTAAGTCATAAAGGGTAGTGGACATAACAGGGCATCCACGCTTGGTGAGATAAAAAATAATGGAGTATTTAATGTACAAAGACAACAATGGAAGATGATAATTACTAACGTAACGCCATCAAAAATTTAGCTGTTCGAGTTCTTCACTAGAATTTGGCATCTTCTAGAGTCGTATTCCTTCCTCTTGTGTTCAGTAACATCTTTTATTTATATTCATTCTTTAACGCTCCATATCTACATCAAACCATGCAACCGAAATCCCATCGGCTATTCTCCATGTTCCAATTCATATACAAGAACTCCTCAATTCTTCTCGCCCTTTTTACATCAAGATAAATCAAAGTTTGACCGTTCCACGTCGGTGCAAGTTTGACATATTTTTTGCTTCATCTCCAATGAATGGGGACAATGGTCCGCGTACGCAGCGACCCTTGGCGGACGCAAATTGGGTGCGCTAACAAGCCGGATTATGAGATACAAGTTCTGTTGCTGCGGCTTAGGATACGGTATCGTGGTTTGAGTGGTGAGGCGTGATTGCACCTTCAATATTTTTTACATTATTCACGATTTTCGGAGTATTTAGAGCAGAGATTTTATTTAAAGCCTTCAAGGATATATCTAATGTAAAATTCTTGACTAACCTTCATTAGGAAAGCAAATAAACTTTGTTTGTTTTCTTTTCTCTCTTATGTTAATAGCCATCTACTTTCAAGGTTACAAATAATTGCTTATCATTAGCATTCAAACAAATCTGTAGCTTATCAGCGTTAAAACAGTTGATAACATTGATTCACGAAGCTTATTAGATTAACAAGATTACTTGCTCACTGCGACTCTTGTTGGATTATCGACAATCTTATAAGACAATGAGATTATATTCTTCATTGTCATTATTCTTTATATTCTTAAAACAATACAGCAAATAAATTTACCAAAGTAGTTTTAGCTCGTCTCTTTGAACATAATTCATTTTTAGAAGCTCCATTAAAATGTCTGTTACCATCTGCCAAATCTCCACAACCCTTCTCTCAAGGAGCTATTCACTCCGTCTTATTCGACTGACAATGCTCTAATAAAATATATCATTATAAATGCGGGATCATTATCATTATTCGTTATGCGAACAAGTTTGGCGGCTTGTTCAACATTCATACACTTCACGTCGCAATACTAATAAGAAGTATTACTTGAATCGAGATCAACTCTAAGGGAATTATTAATTTGTTCAACTGTATGCGCTGTGTCATGTTTAAATCTGTTACGGATATAATTCTCTTCATAAATTCTAACTATTACAAATTCGACATTTGGTTTCGAAGACATGTGACATCCACCAACACGCACTGGACCTGCGTGGTTGATTACGGCCCATTCCCTCTCCTAGAGAGGAGGCCTGAGTCCCAGCAGTGGTAACATTAAAAAAAGGATACAATAAGATGATACAATAAGAGTAGTTTATTCCAGTAACTTTGGCAATGGTTTTTACAGTGAAGGCATCTGATATTACATAGCGCTTGGGATTTGAATGAGGAAAATCGCTTTACGTTACGTTTCCAACGTCACACAATAACAAGATTAGTTTGTAGTACGAAATCCTTACAATTCCCTCCACCAGTATTACGCCATGCTTTAATTTTTACCATTCCTCTGGTTTCTGCATCTAAGTTTTTAAATTTTGAATCGAAACTTTTTTTTATTATGTATAAGCTCGCCTTTGACCACTAACTAGTCTAAGTAAACATGTAACTCAAGAATGTGTTTAAGCTGGTTCTAAATAATTATCAATAAACTTAAAAAAAAAAAAAAAAACTATCTCACATGGTAAGTGATAATGCAGCCAACGATGTTGCCTAGAAGTACCTATTCACTCTTAACTTAAAGACCCTTAGGACTAGCTATCAGGAAATAGAATCATCTGCAGAGAATTCCACTCCTTAGCTGTACGCACAATAAATGTGTTCCCAAAACGTTTTTTTTTTAGTTTCGCTCAACAAAAAATAGATAGCCTTTGTAGACACCATAGAGAATGACCATGACCTCTTGTGAGCACAAATCCTGTTTTTAACAAAACGTAGACAACAGATGAATAGACTGCTGTACTTGAAGATAGACAACATGTTCCAAATTTAAATAAATAGAGGCTTATGACATGTTGGCCCATGCTTTAGTTGCGTTACTTTCGTTTAGGGATGCACCCTTTAAGGTCGCAGCCATAGACATTCGGCGTTAAAATACTTTTTGCGTCAGTTAACATTTGTAATGCCCTAAAGCTATGTTAAACAATTGGTTTGATCCTTTTTGTTGCTCTAATCCTTTCTAATGCAGTTAATATAATAGAGATATTGTAATGCGGAACTGCATCTGTGCCTATTTGCTTTTCGCTTCAGGGGTAGCAAAAAGGAAGAACAAACACCGGAATTGATTTAATTACTTTTCAGATTACCCTATCCTTTATTTGAAAAAAAAATTCAAGAGGAGACATATTTTTGTATTCCTAAACAAACGATATACTTCTGAAGAATAGAAACAGTCTAGAATTTCAATTATATCTAATTCACCATTCTCAGTCTTTAAGTTTTGTTAGTATCAAAAGTAATTATGGATATTTAGTAGGTACTTAAAGAGTCCTTCAGCTAGCATTTTGCTTACTTGCTTTAGTGTTATCTCGTAAACGTAAAGTAAATTCACACGAGTTAACGTTAATGTTTCCAGTGTTCCATCTTAGTTTTAATTAATTTTATACTGACTTGGCTTAAATTGAAAACTTTATTCATGTGTATTTTAGACAAGAACAAAATGTACTGTATTCTTTATTTTTCTAGCGTTTAAAATTTTACGTTAACGAAACGTTTGCTTTTGAAATTATTAGATATATTTACGATATAACTTCTGACAAATGGAAATCTAAAGTTAATAAATTCGCACTGGTAGCTACAACGATATTGAAACATAATATTTCCGATTATTTATACGTCCCAACTTATAATGCAATGCAAACTAAAATACGATCTCCAACAAACTTCCCTGAGCGAGGGAAACGGTAAACTATAACGTTACAATATTTACGATTTGGGCTATTTTTCTTCACTTGATAGCTCCATTGAATACCGCAAACCCCCTACTTTATCTAGCGATTTATTAGATCAAATAACACCAACTGTTGATGCACTCCAAGAAACCGTGAACAAAGAAATTGATTCCTTAAAACAAGGTGGTAAAGAGCATGGTACACTTTTTGACGCTACCAATAAATTTGTCAATGCAAAAGTATATCACAGTCTTGAATATCGGGGCGTTTGTTCAAATAATATTTTCGGAAACAAGGGAAGACAAGTATTTGATGAGATGACAGATTTCTGAATAGATTTTGATATAAAAAGGAGATGGGGAACTACGTTTGGGTTTGTTTATTGCAAACTTTAAAAGTAGAATGGACTAGTTACATGTAGTTTTGAAAATAATGCATTTGACGGGAAGACTTTAATCATACTTTTTTTCTGAAGAATGAAACGTTTGTTTTCGTGGTCGTGTGAGAATTTATTTTTAGTATACAATATAAATACTTTTGTATTTGTTTATTGGTGCATCCGATTGAACCCTTGAGAAACTTTTTTTGTGAAAATATTAATATGCTTTTGAAAATAGTTTATTAAATATTATTCATATATAATAAATCTTTACAAATATTTATAATAATTATTATAAGGTTTTCGTCAGTTCATGAACTAAGCGTTGATCACAAAAATAACGCATGTTTACGTACCGCGCGGCTGTAGGCATTTATTTCAAAGATACGGCCGAGTTACAATACTGTATGATACTATTGCCGTGCCTTGATAGTCTTGCCCAGCTTCTTGTAATTCGATCTAAGTAATATAACAGTGGATAAATATTATGAATTCGGAATGCAATAACTAAACAAATCTTGATTTCTCTCTCAGCATCTTAGATTGTATCAGCATCGATAGTGTGAATGCTCTCACTTCTTTCAATATTGAATAAGCAAGAACAGTCTAATATCACACTTCGGTGCAAATTGTACGTTCAATATAAAATTGTTATTACATTGAACGGTAGACATTCCACCTGTGCCTTTGTTTGAAGCTACGAACCCCATTAGGGAAGTAACCGATACACGAGCGGATCGACAGCCGGGTCGTGTGAACCCGCCTCTCTCCGTTGCATTCATTCGAACCTCATCAAACTGCATTTCTACTCTGACATGACTTGTCACGTTGCAAATTCTGACATTGTCATGACAATCTATGACGAGAAAGGGTGAGTAACACAAGAAAGTGTGCAAGGGTGCAGCCCTTGGGTCAACAATGACATTTCATAACTTTTAAAACATTTTGTTACTTGAGAAAGTTTCTTTGTTGAACGATTTTATCTTGTTTAGATCAAACGGGTTGGATTGTAATCTTAATAGCATTATCGATAATCATATTGCTAAATATTAGATTACGGCATAGGGAGGGCATTTTAAGGTCACCGCTTAGAAATTGATTGTGATACCTGTCAAACGAATTGGAAGAACTCGCGATCTTTTGAACCCTTAAGTTGCGAAACTAGTGAATGTAGGTGGCTTGGATAAAAACAATCAAGAACATTATGTAACTCTTATATCATATCGTAGTGGTTATAGATAAACATTGTTATACAGTTAACAAAGATACAATACTAACAATCAAATTGATACAAACATGATTGACACAACAAGATTAGAAAATCTTAAGTAATTTGCACCCTTTGTTTTCGTAAATTAGTGAACACTTAGCCTTAGTTTTACGTTTATTTTGGCTGTATTACCTCATTGCGCATACATAAATACCAAAACCATCCTAATTATACAGGTCTAACCTTTACAAGACCTTTGATAAATCTACACAATTCAAATCTTCCGCTACAGAATAAAACAAATAAGTATCCATCTCCGACTGAATTTTTTCTCACAATCCAAATTTTCCCAAGTAGCCAATTGTTGAATGTTAACATAATTTTTAACACTAAGAACCGGTCTTGCAACACGGAAGTCGAGTCGCACGCCGATTATTCGTATTTTCAAGTAAATCTTGGCACCAACATCTGTCCGGTACGAGTATTTGTCGGCAGTCCTATTGTCAATTGTTTGCAGTCCGTTGCATCTTGCATTTTTGTGAAGACGTCACTTTTGACGTGTTATGATTGAAGCTCCAAAGCTTTTTGGGTCAATGATGAGACTTTTTTCTTGCTTTCTGAAGTGTTATTATTCGTTTTCATCTTTCCTGTTTGTAACGGATTCATTTTAGACCTCTGTGGCTTTTTATCTGCAATTGCCAGCTTATCATCTTTGCTCATAACTTCTGATTTAACAATCAAGAATACATGTGATTCTTTCTACTTGACATTTTATTACTATCCATGACTAAATCTTCTTTTCGATCTGAGATTACCCGTAATAGAAAAAATCGAGCGTACACACGTTTTTACGTCATTCGATTCTATCAATTTACCAAACGACCCATAACCGAATCTTAGTAGCGAGAAATTATACTGTTACCATAGACCGGCCATACGTTTGCTATGATTTATTGTGTACGAATAATTCTAATGGGTTTTACGGCTCATAAATTTGTACTGTGCCTTTGATAACACCGTCTAATGTCATTGATATTGAGAAATCCTATTGTAGATCGTCGTACGCGCATGCCGCGATGTCATTGTCATAGTAAAATATTTTGATTTATTACGTCTATTGTTTTCTTCGGAGAAAAGGATTAAAATTCAAATTAAGAAGATTTCTTTGCTTTTTATTCCATGGCGTCTTCTTGTTTCCTTTTATTGTGATAATTACGTGAAATTTTTATTGTGTTGGATCTGAAATAAGCAAATAAAATGTTAATGCGTTCGGAGCGTTATAATTGTTGTAAGTGGCAATTCAATATTGAATTACATCATTGTGATCTTGACTAGATTGTCTTCTCTTGAATTGATATTACTCTTGAAATCTCCGACAGTGTGTTTGTATATTTAATGGCGTAATAAAAATAATACATATATTAAAATTTCTGTTCAATAAATTCAACGTTTCATTATTTATTAAACACATTTAAACATGGCTTCCTATTAATAAATATGTATCATCACATAGTCTAGATCCAGTTTCACCCAAATAAATTCTTAGATTTTATTCCCCGGGTACATCTTCAAAAATTAATAATCTTTTCACAGACCCTACATTTGTCCTTACCCGAACCGCCCTTCACTCTTGGGTGGCACCCCTGGCGATTTCTGTCCAATGGCAACGTCTTAAAATTGCAACTTTATTTTGCACCCTTCTTCAATTGCATAAAAAATATATTAGGGTTGTACGTCTCGCAAGTTTAGGGTCTGTCCAATTTTTTTCCCAAACGTAATCGAAATTTTGTTTTTTTACTTTTTTGCGCGAATTTTGTGGGATCTTATTTTAGTTGAGGTTTCTTTTTTATTATTTAGATGTTTCAGTTTTTTTTTTCGTATTTTCTCCACACAATAGAGATGTCACTCTTCGGGTTTATAAATCCGATTGTTACGGTTTTTGGTGTGACTCTTTAATAAATAATGTTTTGCGTGGTTTCGTAATTCGATAACGTCGACACGTATATTTTTGGGATATTCTATAAGCTGAATCAAATTCATATGTTCCGCGATCTGCTACATACTTGAACTTAAAAAATAATTCAATATGTTTTCTACGTCATAACAATTTCTATTTCCCCTTTTCCCTTTATAATTTGCTTCTTAATTTGTTTCTTGGGTATTATTTGAATTACCATTAAGCACTCAGTTTTTTTTCTCTTTCACACAAGCAGAAATCGCTCTTCTAATATTAACCTTCAAGTAACATGACACAATAGGATCCGTCAGTTTCAATTAGTTAAACTTTGTTACTTGAATTTTATGTCTCATCTATTGCAAAAATTTTACAATCAAAATTGAACCTTGCCTTCTAAAATTCTAAGTTGATTTTTATTTTGGCGTCATCCCAGATCCTGTCTACTGTTACCATTGCAAATCTTATGCAAATATTCATGGACATTTGAAGGGTAACATGAGTCCATGTTTTCGCGTGTTTCTTAGCAGTAGACATCTTGTTTTTTATTCGGATTAGTTTTCTAAATACATTTTAATTGGGGCCTCATTGTTGGGGCCCCCAAGTGTCAAGTTCAAGTTTGACGTTACGTCATGTCGTTATGAGTGATGGGAAATATTGTCATTTGCGGTTAGCATTAGAGTTAATCTCCGTTTACGGTTATTGGTAAATTGTATTGTCGGGCCTTGAATTTTGTGACGCTCTGTTGGGTTTTTTTTCTGTATAAGTAAACATGGATTAACTATGTTTATTGTTATAGGTTTCTGTGTGTATTAGAGTAGTGGGTTGGAAAGAGTAATCTGCTCAATTAATCGATGTCAGACATGCGATGTCATTAATTGCTTTTACATGTCCTGTCTGCATTACGACATCTTAATGGTCTTTACTTAAAAAGTAAGGTCCTTATTCTAAAAAGAAATTTCAGTTATCAAACTCACAGATTTCACTGGTAGCCTTCTAGACTGTGTCTGTATCAGGGATGTTACGCAGCTTCGACTCCGGTTCCGTTAAGTCGGAACTTCCGATTATTATTACACCTTCGGTTCCGACTTCGGCTCCGACACTTTTAAATCGGAGGATTTAATCGGAGGTCGAAGCATAACATAGCGGCGACGGCGGCCTGTGTCGACTGTTATGAACAGGTTCATAGATTTAATATGCTAATTTTTTTTCATTGTATGTGTTTTATTTAAAAAAAAAAAAAAAAAAATTAAGAATGTTTTATTTGTCCGTAAATAAAAATTCTTTCTCATGCCACCACTTCTGACCCTGCCTCCGACTCCGATTCCGACTCCGATTCCGATTCCGATAAATCAAATTTAAAAACTCCGACTCCGACTTCGGTTCCGATAAAACTACCTCCGTTACATCCCTGGTCTGTATTACACATCACCTGGTTTAGCCGACTGCGCTACTCAAAGAAAGGTAATGTGTTTCGGCCTATGCCTATGACAAAGTATATAAGCTGCTAGTATATACTAGTAACTTATATACTTTCTCTAAGTGGGGTATTATTGGATAGATCTTTGAAAATATTTTTTGCTTTTTCAATATAATTCATTTTGAATGCTATACTTATTCTAAAGCTCCTATTCTCACTTTTTGTGAGAAGATCATGTGTATCAAAATAAAGTTCTCCAGAAGACAATTACTAAAATGAAGGAAATAAAAAAATTAATGTTCAATAACGTCGACTGCAAGAAAAATCTAAAAAAGTTCCTGACAAGTTCTGTCATATGGTCTGATTTTGAAATTTTGAAGTTAAACCCAAAAGTAAAAATAACAATAATATCATATAAATAATAAATCATCTTTCGACCTCCATTAAGTTTAACTTTCCAATATTTACGTATATGGTATCGTATCATTAATCTAAATCCGAGGACACAACAGCGGTGCTGACACAAATGGAGCGAAATTGTTCAATGATACGATTCGGCGTATCATTAATATTGTGGCGCTATTCGTTCTAAAACGGTAAAATGTGTATTCTACGAAGTTGCTTTTTTTTACAGAATAATGGACTTTTATACATACCTATTTGTGTAAAATCATCGCGATTTTTAACTAAAAGCAAAACCAGTATTTTTTTCATGTACACGATCTAATATCTATATTATTTTATTATTTCTGTAGGTTTTCGTAAGTAAATTGTGTTGTATGTTATGTGAATTCTATATTTATTTAGCTTTTTTTTAGTATGAATACAGTCCAAGTTAAGATATACCGCTGGCATTAAATGTGATGTCATGTTTTTCTTCTAAGACAGAAGTAGATATGTCAAATAAGTAACATTACATATCATGACAGTTTTATACGTCTTTTTACACTGTTCTTAAATGTATACGAATAATTTCAACAATATCGATGTAATCATAATTTTGTAACTACTTGTTGATTTTAAAGAGTAAAGTCAAAAAAAGGCCATTTGTTTGCATTAAATGCGGTACAAGAGATGGTAACTTAATATAATAGTGCAGACACCTTTTGCCAGGAGTTGGCATGCAAATATAATATTAAAATGTAATGCTCATAGTAAGCAAAACACAAACACAAAATTTCCTTTTAAGAAAATATTAAACCGAATGAACTCAGGACAAGAAAATATATATATATATTTTTTATATTGGTACAGTTTGCAGAAACAAAATAAAAACTTTACTTAAATTAACAATTAAAATTCTTTTGAACCAATATTATGTAGTATGAGCATTCGCGGCGTTTCTCTAAGCTTTGTAACGTGCAAAGAGCCTCATTTTTTATGGTTATATAGGTATGATTAGGTTAACCCTTCAGATACCGTCAATTAGAGACACAATAGTAAGACAATAGATGCGCGGCCACCGGTGGTCGCTTGGGGATTCATGAATTAATATTGATGTGTATTGTTTGATAGATTGATGTTGGGGACAAAAGTTTAAAAAATGTTACAATAAAACCATTTTATAAAAAAAAAATAACCGACCTCACTAAAAAATTTAATTGAATTTGAGGAGATCCCTCGATTTCACCAAGATTCCATCATCAGATCCCAACTTGGTGACTATGGGACCATTTGGGAAGCATACCCTTTCCAACAAAAATATAATTTCTCAAATCGGTTGGCAAGCGACGAAGTTATGCGCGAACAAACATAAAAATAAAACATACAAACATCTGAATTGAGAACCTCCTCCTTTTTTAGAAGTCGGTTAAAAACATGAATGTTCCAATAATAGCTAAATTAAACAAAGTGATCCTATAAGGGTTCCGTTTTTTACTTTTGAGTGATGGAACCCTAAAAATGATTACTGTCAGTCAGACAGAATAGAGATGGTTAAGTTCAAAGTATTTTGGGGTAATCGAATCAGAAAAGAAGAACCAAAGTTATCGACATCTTCAAATTTAAGCGGCAGTGGACCGGGCACATTTCTTGCAAAGCAGATGGTATATGGGGCCGAAAGAGTCGCGACTGCATACCAGAAGACGCAGCGCTGAGCACCTCGCGGGAGAGAAGGTCTCTCGCGAGGTGAATTGTTGCCTGTTGTTATGGTGACACTTGGAGAGATCTGTGTCCAGTAGTGAAAGTCAGGTTACACAGATTCATCATTGACTTGCCTTTTTCTCAATTCAATTGGGATCGACGCAATTTATCGTCATCCTCCATACTTGTCTTCCCTATTAATTGCTATCTCAGGTCTCCTTTTTAGCCAGTTTTCGTTTTTTAAATATATCCTTACCAATAGAGTATAAATAAAAAAAAGTATTTCTTCATACCATAAGCAAATCTAGAATATAGTAGCAGCTAGAGTATAAGAGTTTCAAAGTACAACATTTTGCATTGATTGCACTTGAACAATATTATCCAACAAATTACGTTTAAATAATCATCAAGTATAAATAAACAAGCCTCAACTATTTACACTTCTATAGATATTTCCATATAGTTCGTGTTTCCTCATTACATAGCACTTATACATAGCTACATGTGTTTTGCGTCGACTAAGCTAGCTCATAGCTATGTCAAGGACAGTCACATAAATGCACGTGCATTTTATTCTTCTACACCTATTAATAGTAGTATAGAACTCGCCTCTTTTTTACGGTTGAGTCCATTATTTCATTATGGGCAAATGGGTCGAATAGCTATGATTAAAATGGAGGGAGAAAGAGTCTTTTAGTAGAAATCAACGCTTTGAGGTTTGTTAATGGGCTTAATTAATTTCCAGGATTTTATACTCAGCAGTAGTGTATGCGATTCCGGGTATAGTTTACCTGCCCTGCGTTCAAAAGTAACCAGAGTCGAGTAGACATTGACAGTTGAACTCGTTCGCGTTCAAAATACTAGCACATTATCCTATGACGTCATTACAGTTAACTCTAAACTCAAGAACACAGGGCAGGAATGCAGTGTTACCTAGTAGGTAAAGCCATAATCTTGTGACACCTTACTCAAATATCCCTAAACCTATTTTTACAAACTTTTTTTTATATTTCATGTTTGTCTGTCATCAAATCTTGTAAATTAAATTTGACCCACTTTCCGGATACCGATTGAGCAGAAATTTTGCATGCAGATGACAATGCAAAATTATTATGACATGGAGCTGATCTGATGATGGAACCGGAAGGTGGCTATAGGAACTTGGTAGTTAAACGATACAACCCATCGAGTTTGGGCTCGTATGATTCGTGTTGACGAGTATTAATTATATAGGTATACCGAGCTATAAAAGCTTGCCATGAAAAAATGATTTTCATTAATAGCTTGTTGCTATAAAAGACTGATTACACAATCCGACATACTTCATTCTGGAACGATTTAAATGCTAATTCAATCGCTAATACTAGCTCAATCCCGTTGATCCTACAAATAAAGATGCGTGCACACAACCTCGTAATAGCCTTGCCCTGTGCAATGGCACGTATGTGGCCACGGACGCGTAAACCCTGTAACACACTTTATTCTATCACCGTTTGTTTCAGTGGCTGAGTGCGATTTGTGTTTACGTGGATGCGATCGAAACGTTTACCGCGTTCGGCTCTGATTGGTTAAGAGCCGGTTGTAGTCAAGTCACTAAGTATTTTGTATGAACTCCGCCCGGGTCTATGTCGATTTCGCGGCCACGTAACAGTGGTTTTATTTTTATAAAAAAATACAATATATCTTCAAGATTTTTGTTTTGCGAGGCCCTTTTAAAAAACAAGCTTTATTATTATATTATTTTTTGTAACTTTCAAATATTTCCACCATATATCCATACACGATTGAAATCGTAAGTTAGGGTCAAATTCGCGATTTTTTTCTTATAGAACCAACTTATATCATTGATTTTTGCCCGTCGGTTTTTCATGGTGATCTCTTTTATATTTGCGGATTGCCAGAGGTTTAAAGGTTCTAGAGTGGCGAGCTGTTGAAAGGCCTCCAACAAGGTGGACCGATGACCTGGTCAGGGTCGCGGGAATCCGATGGATGCGTGACGCACAGGACCGGTCGATTTGGCGACGTTTGGGAACCTATGTCCAACAGTGGACGTCTTTCGGCTGATGTGATGGTGATGAGAGGTTTAAAAAAGTTTAAAATGAGTAGAACCTGGCCTTAACATAATACAAGCTGGCACCAGACACTCAATATTAATATTTGGTTGGCGTGCTACTGCTGATGTTTGTTGCAGTTTTCATATTTAGTTAGCGTGTTGATGTTTGGCTAATTACTGATTCTATGGCGGGTTTGATTTGGTTGTTGTATGATGTTGGTTATTTGTGAAAGGTACGATTTTTATTCTACATTATTATTCACTGCCATTTAAAGAATATAATTATTTAAACTTTACGTACAGCAGTGCAACTAAGTATTCTCTAACAGTTGGTTTAATAAAAACTGTTAGGTAGAGAATATAATAATTATGTTTGTAATTCTCATTGCTCACCTAATATACTGGATTTAATACTCACTTCTGCTAAAATCTTAAATTCTCTTTCCAATTATATTATACAGACATTGATGACCGTTTTTAATCCAATTGTGCACATTCTTCTTTCTGTGAAAACTTTTTTCACAAGAAAAAAGAGATCGTAGACCTACATTTAATTCAACTCGATACCTCCACGCGTTCCCGAGAGATAAAGGGGTCTTAAAATAGACAGACAGACAGACGGACAACAAAGCGATCCTATAGGGGTTAATTTCTTTTTGAGCTACGGGACCCTAATAAAAAAAAAACTAAATATTGATTTTATCACCATCGGAATCCGACTATCCTTTAAAGTTATTTTTAGCAAAGAAACTACAAGCTAAACTTGCATAATCAAGAAAAAACTATATTTAACAAATTCAGTCTACGTTATTACGCCACACATATTAAATCACGTCCACTAAATAAACATAATATCCACCAATATTTTACACGACAATTTATATTCTACATTGAGCCCATTCATATTCGGAACAAGATTTTTAGCTTAATTTAATTTATTACGATACGCAATTGGCGATCGCTACGCCTTTGTGAACCTGGCTTTATAATACACTTAGTTCTGTAAATAAGGATTACATCAGTGAATTCCCTATAATCAATAATAAATGGTAGAATGATATGTTAATAGGAGTAATAATTAAAGTTCGAATTGACTACGGATAATTAATTTACTTAGTTCATTTTGATATTTATAGGCACAATGCTTAATAATTATTCTGTGAAATTTTCAAACATTATAAGATCAAAAAATTAGTCCGGTCCTCCATTTATGCAGTTAGTTAGGTTTTAACTCAAATAAAATAAAATAAAGTTAAACCTAGGCTTACCTAGGTCATCAATTACAGCCCGAAGAATCGCTTGGAGAAAGTTAAGAAGCTTAAGTGACAGCGGACAGGGCTACTTGCAGAACAGATGGTGGATTAAGCCAAAAGGTTCTGGGGTGTCGACTGCGTGTAGTGCAACACAGCGTTAAAATGCCTCCTATAAGGTGGACCGAAGATCTGGTGAGGGTCGTGGAAATCTGATGGATGCGAGACGCACAGGAGCGGTTGTTGCGGTGATTCTTGGGGAAGGTTATGTCCAGCAGTGGACGTCTTTCAGCTGAAATGATGATGATGATGAAGGAATTAATCAGTTGACTTAGACACTTCTACTTGTCAGCTATTCAATGAAAACACTTGTTTGGATCAAGGTTATCCGATGAAATATTACAAATATTATACAGGGTTATTTGTTAAGCACTAACAAGCTTGCTGGACTGTATTACTAACATCATAAATAACAACTTTTGTTCTATGACTATTTACAAAACATAATACATTTACTAAAAACAAAGCTCCAAGATTCGTTGTTCTACCTAACACATTTCAATTCTGTATATTACTATACCTACCGACGTTCAGATGACGCGACGCTAGCCGCCCGATTCCCTCTCTCTTCAGGTCGTGAGAGGTTGCCAGTGTTTTACACGTAACCCTGTATAACAAATTAATAAAATCTGCATGTTTTTTGCATTCGCTTTTCCACAGCATGAAAACTTTTAACCACACCATTGCACCCTAGCGTGAACATAATGAAAGCGTCGACATCACACGGGCCTCTGATTTAACATTTTGCTTGCATAATAGTTAGGGAGGGCGTAGCACGTGGCGGAGGGCCTCAGAGGGAACTAGTTAGGGTTCCTCAAGATTAGAAAAGTTGACGACTGAAACTGTATTCTGTATTTTAACAAGGAGCTGGTTAGGCTATCGTGTGCCTTAATCTTTCAAATAACGTAATTAGATACACAATAGAAATACAATGAGAGAGGAAACGCCGACGCTCGCTTGGGGTTTAATGAATTGAGTAACGTACAACCCAGAGAAACAAGATGTTTAGAGGATACAGTAAAAATACATTATGTATTTTTTGCAGATCTATACAGATGTTTGTTTACAAGACATGGTAAACAACACCATATATGAAGTACGGAACTAATCGGAATACTTGAAGCAAACCAAATAGGTGCAAAGTATGGAAGATGCAAAAGATTTACGCTTAACATCTTATTTGATATAAAAAAATCAGCTTGTTTGATTTCCTTCGTATGAATAAATTCTGGGTATTTTGGCTCGTACAATACAGTTGAAATATGGCACCTCTGCTTTTAAATAGTGTCACAACTCAAAAAATGTTTTTTTGCGTAATTGAAAGAGTCCATCAAGCCTTAAGCGCATATAGTGTCATATTTTTATTTCAATTATTTGCCCATTGGTGACCCAGTTTTTATTTATTTATATGTAGCGTCATATCCCAGAACTGTTAGAATTTTAAATACCTTTTTGTCAATAATTGGATATTTTAATTGTGGCACTATTTGAGCGGAGATGCGATATCTTGACCGCTCCGAACTTTGCACAATTGCTTGCGCAGTAATACTTTTAAGAATCATATGGCAAATGCGTATTTCATGTTTCATCAAGTATAATGAAACGCCAAATTCAGAGCGGCCAACATATTTTTTTGTTTTTGTTCTTTTCCATTAAATAAAAGAGACGGAACCCAAAGCCATTTCAATTATCTTTTCTACTAACCCACCCAGCTCAGCCACAGCCTACAATTCTGTCCCCAATATTATATAACATTAACTGCACTCTCGGTTTTTTGAAGCAAGAGGGTGGGCTCTTTGGGGTGCAATGTAATGTCTCCATCACTGAGCGCCTTGTCAAATACTGATATTGATTTGATGGATTACTTTGTACATTTTTCTACTCCAGAAATGTTTTTAAGCTTAAACTATAGCGTGAGATGGAAATAAATGTGTTTTGTAGACATTAATGTTCTTTCTTGTTACGTACGTATTTCATCATCACTAGACATATTACGATCAACATCTGTTGAAGAACTACCATCATCTCAAGAAACATGTTAATGAAAACTAAAATTCGCATTACCAACAACAGATTTTTTATTTCCTTTAAAAATTTCCAAGTCGTTTGACTTTTTAGACAGTCTATAGGTATCTAGTTTATTTTTAAGTATACTTCTTTCATACTACTTTTTCACCAATTATTAAGTTTGTTTTGTACCTCATGCTCTAGGGCGAACATTACACGGAACTTCATGCTAGCGTGAATCAATTTCATCAATCATGAATAATGGTGAATTATGGTATTTGTCAATCAGTACTAAAAACCGCCATGCAACGCATTAGACGGTAGGTTTTTCGTCAATCAAGGTTTTGACTGTGGCAAAACTGACAGCCAAAACTACCGTGTAATGTTCGCCTAAGTGCAACCCCATTTTATGTTCAGGCAATCTCTGTCCATTCCAGGTTGCCTGGAAGAGTAAAGTATGCACATATTGTTTTTTTTATATATAATATTCCACAATTATCACACATAGCCGTCTAGTCCCAAGCTAAGCAGAGCTTGTGTTATGGGTTCTAGACCACTGATAAACATGCTTATATATTTCTAAAAACATACATATCATAGATAAGTTTCACCCAGACATAGAGCCAATGATTAAGCTTATCACACAAACATTCGTCCTGGGTGGGAATCGAACCCACGACCTCTGGCATAACAGTTAGGGCCACTAATCACTAGACCAACTGGCCAGTCAAATAAATATACCTGTATGTATAGTAAAGACTAAAGTATATGTAAATAAATGTTACCTGAAAGTATTTTCGTAATTCTGATTGAAGGAATATATATCTTAAATCTTCCCAGACATATAAATCCGCCTGTTTCAACTGTCATACCGTTGTCACACAGGTCTGAAAGTCGGTCCACGGCACTGGCCCTTAATTTAAATGCCCAATGAGAGCCTGCTGAGGCGAGGCTCTTGGATACTAAGCCATTGGTCGTCACGACTATCTGGTCTAAATTGATGGAGTAATCAATACAGATTCCAGTATTTGGACTAAATATTATTATTAGATGGTTACCGGTATGACGGTGAAGACACCATTTGATTTACGATGATTACAGCATACAAAATCAATTATCACGCCAACAAATGGATATAGAATCTAGAACCGAATCGATACCCTTCGAAACTTGAGACATCAATTTTAGAACTTGGTCAGGTTTATAAGTAATTATCGATTGTTATTAAATTGGACAACATCATCGAATGACTTTTCCTTAGAGTGGCTCTAGGATAGAGCGAGAGAGCTGGGCCGAATTTTCTGTCTTAACCTCTAGTGTCCTTTAGTTGCCCTGTGCTTTTTAAGACCACGGTTTCGCTTCCAGAAATTCTCTGTGGTCTTAACGAGCATCGACCCTGCCGGGCCCCTACGGTTTTGCTGACATCTCTTCGAGGCGCGCGTGGAACACTACGCGCCGTTGATGACTCAGGCTTGGTCCTTACGGGACGAGCGGACGGGGAGCTACCCATTGCTCATCGTCCGAAAGCCCGGTTCCCACACGGTTTGCGGTCATCTCTTTAGCTACATTGAACTACCTGATAACAGACAGTTTAGTTTTACAAACTAGTGCAACAAACCCTCTTTTACAAACGGAAGGTACACTTTACGGATTTCAAAAAAAATACCAGAGTAAACACACAACTTGATATTAACCAACATTTCAACTCACACTAACCACAGTCCTCACAGCATACATAATACATGGCTCGCGCCCCGTCATTTCCCGCAATATCCGATGTCACGCTTCCACGACGTATAATTGTGCAAACAGACAACTTTCCATTATTTCTACTGATCATTGAGGAAGTGAAAATGTCTAGACTTTCCCTCAGAGGTCGAATTCTTACAGAATAATAAATGTTCAAATTGAATTAGCTAACATCAATGGCTTAATAATGTTGCCACTGCTAGAACTCAGGCCTCCTCTCTAGGAGAGGGAATTTGCGGCAATCCACCAAGCGGGCCCAGTGTGGTTTGGTGGATGTCACAACTCTTCAAATTTAAAAAAAAAATTGTTAGTTTGTCAAAAATATATTGCTATTAATGCAAAAATTATTCATCCCCGTGAATATAGAAAATGGTCCAAATAGTGAACCTACCCCAAGAATAAAAAGTATCCTATGTGCCAAGTACGCTCGAGCGTGAAGAAGTAACAAATATACACACACTTACAAACACTTTTATAAATACCCCACTTGTGCTCTGCAACTCCCCTCAATCTTGCCCTGAGTTACTTACTCATATAAACTAATATCTGAACTTCTAGCATGTGGACACTACGACTGCGCAGTTTGACAGTTGCTGTGGTGTATCCACACACTGTTTGAACAAACTTCCTTCCGTCATTTGCTTGACTTTATTAACTCAACTGTGGAGCCGTGCCTGCTCCGGGGCCGTCGACAATGTAAATCTAAGGGAGGTCTGTGAGAGGACCTTCTCTCTTTCACTCTCTCTTATGTTTTGACGTAATAACGTAGTGCCTTGATCACACGTACCGAGTAAACGGGGGAGACAGTGCTCTCAGCCGAATACTCGGTACGTATAAACCAAACGCCGAGTGCTCGGCTTAGCGCTCATCTCTACAACTCGCTTATATCATTGTCTCGGCCGAGCAACATTAAACTGTCTCGCCCCTTTACTCGGTACGTATGATCAAGGCATATGACTCAGGGGACCACAGCGGTCCTCTTATAGACGGTCATTTTTACAGGGAGCTGGAGCGAGGCTGCGCTACAGATAGATAGATAGTAATTTCATCGCTCCAATAATGAAATAAATAAAGGTTTTCCCCAAGCGGACATATCTTAATAATAACAGATTATTTATTGGCCTAATCATAGACTAATGTCATCCATATAATTTCTATTTTACCAGTAAGTAACAAATTACCCTTCTAAAGGCTATATTTTGGTGTGTTCGTCGGCTATCAATCAACCACGGTACTATGGTAGGCAATTTAAAATAATATTTGAATCAATTATATACAATTTGGGGGTCGGGTGAGGGTGTTTTGTCCATAACTGTTTTGTCACATCTGGTGTTATTTTGGGTGCTGGCCAAGTTATGAGCGACGCTGACAGAAAATCGTGAAGCCGTAATTTCAACGCGGCACCCAAAAGTAACTGAAATGGAAAAGTTAAATGAACACCTGATTACTGATTTTAAAAAAAATTAAGCATTTTACAAGCTCTAGCCTAAAAACCTGTCATGAAAATACTAAATTCAGAATCCCGCTCTTATAATCTTTATATCCTTAATTCATCAATCCCCAAGCGACCACCGGTGGCCGCGCATCTATTGTCTTACTATTGTGTCTCTAATTGACGGTATCTGAAGGGTTAAGGTGGGATTGTTCGAAAGACTCAGTCAGTAAAAGTCTGACAAGCAATAAACTTTTGTAGCCATGACTACAAAAGTTACAAAAAATAATGAAGCATTCCGAGTTGTCTATAGTCTTTAAAACGAAGTCATATTTCAGCTCATTACTTGGTTTTCAGAGTCGCTTTCGCTTATCTCTTTGCCCATTCCCAAATATCTTCCGCCATAATCCACCCTGGTTCCTTGAGCATCAGACCGAGAAAACTGTCACGGTTAAGTGGAGAACTGTTGGTGTGGCGACCACCTACCTACAGTATAGTACAACTCAGTAGCGTATGGCTACAGGGTGGCGAGAAACCACGCGCCCCTGGCCTGGTGGAGCCTCCGATAGGACAGCCTGCGAGCTTAAAAAATTATAAATTTTACATATTTAAGTACACAAATAAAATTATACAAATATTTATTTTTATTAAGATTCATTAATGCATTAATTAGAAAAAGATCGATTTTCCGCAGCATTTTTCCAGCCCTGCATTCACTTTCAAGAACGAAACAGAAAATTCTTCGTTTATTAGACAACTTGCTGATTTATTTATTATTTAAAATATAGCCTACGTCACTCAGGATATAAAACAGCTTTTTATCGGTGAAAAAATTTTAGCAGTCGGACCAGTACTTTCAGAGAGTACCTCCTAAAAACATAAAACAAAGTTTACCTTTTTATGAATCAATTTGTTGTACTTCACTGACTCATCCAAATTAAATTACAACGTAACGATTATTCTTTTATCTGATATAAACTAGTGCTGACTGCGATCCCATCTGATGGTAAGCAGTGATGCAATCGTTGACATTCTGGGGCCCCATCCAATAATTTTGCCACAGACCTCAGGCGATACATTTACGCCACTGGTACAAGTCATGTAAATTAGGGTTTAAACCAAAAGCCATAAATATCCTATTCTCAGTAAGAACATGCTGTTCTTAGTAATTGGGTGTCTTGTAGCGGTAATAGATTCTTATGATTATAGTTTATGTGGCATTTTAAAGGGCACGTGGGCGTATGTAATTTCTGTGTCGTCTTCGGCGATTTTTACCAGGGAATACCTACTTAGTGTTCGCTGGTTTAGGGCTGGTTTGGGTTTGAAATATTTTTAGAGAGTTTTCTTTTTTTTTTGTATGTATGCGTCCTAGTTTACCTACCGTCCTTATCTTTTTTTGAGGTGGGAAATTATTACATTTTATGATTTTTCTTGCCCTAGGGAGAGAGAGTGCAAGAGCCTAGGGAGAGGGCAAGAGAGTGTGTCATACTTTAATGACTAAAACTCAACCGTGTTCTTCGTTGCCCTTCATGCCCCAGTCGCTGCTGGGATCCTGATCCAGATTGCCGGGCATCCGTAGGCGCAGGCTTGCGAACGGCGAGCTACCCAATGCTTGACGTCCAACCGTCTACTAACCGTCCGGACCGAGCTCAAGACGTCGACGGCTCTGTTCAACGCGCGCCTCAAAGATTTGTCAGCGAACCGTAGGGGCCCAGGGTCGAAGCCAGCAGTGGCCAAGGGTCTGCTTCTGAAAGGAAGATTCGGCTCCGGTACGAAAGGCAACGAAGGAACAGAAGTGAGTTTTTAGTCAGTAAAAGTCTGACACTATCTCCCGCTCCGCCCAAGAGTGGAGAATGTCATTGGACTATTTTCCCACCTAAAAAGACCTGTAACTACCAGTAGAATCAAACCTGCAACATGCAACGTGCAGCCAATCGCTCAACCACTACATCATAAATTACACCCTCACACAAACTACTCCGAACTCACAGCCTCCAGCTAAGTTACAACTAAACCAAGACCCACCATCCCCTCCATAATTTTATTACGAACTTTCCATGCAAATTTTAGCGCTAATTTTCCCACTTATTCGCTAACTAAATATTACAAACGTGCAAGTTTGAGTGGCGCGGGAACTCCAGCTAACTTGAGTTCGCTAACTATAACGACTTCGCATGTACTTGGGTACTTTCGAAGCTAATAACTTGGCAACTTAACTGACACTTGAAGTTGTAACTTTGAGTGCGTTCTTTTGAATTGAATTATTAAATCGATTAGTACTTTTCTAACCAAACCTGGTCGCATTTGTCATTTGTAGATCTTTAACCGCGTTTTTTTTTTCGTCTCTAATTCTAATGCCTTGATCACACGTAACGAGTAAAAGGGTGAGACTGTAAAATGTTGCTCGGCCGAGACAGTGATGTTAGCGAGTTGTAGAGATAAGTGCTCGGACGAGCACTCGCCGCTTTGTTTGTACGTACCTAGTACTCGGCTGGGAGTACTGTCTCGCCCGTTTACTCGGTATGTGTAATCAAGGCATAACACAGGGCCAGTGTGGAGCCTCTGCGCTGGACTTGCGTTACCTACTATGCTGCCCATCCTGCATAACCACCTGCAGTTTTCAGGATCTATACAAGGCCAACAATAGAGCTGTACAGATTGCCAAACTTTTATTTCACTTTTTTTTAGGAGTAACGTGTTATCTAATAACTGGGTTGTGAAGGTTTGATAGATAGTCGCTCCAAGTTAAAGACATGTCCGCAAAGTCGCATCCGGCTAAACTGGAAGCCGACACCAAGCTAGTTGGGAAAAGGCAAGGGGATTGTTTGGGTACGCTATTGGCCTGGTCACGAGTTCGATCTTAGCAGCGAGCGGTGCGGCGAGCGGGGCAGCATCTGTAAGCGGGCGAGCGAGCGAGTGGCGTCTCATGGAGTGTTTAATTTTTTTTTTATTTTTGGTTTTACCGCTCACCGCCCCGCGCTTAGCTACCGCTCACATTGGCAGGGTCGTGAACGGGCCATATTTGTTAACGCTTGCCTACTCTTGATAGCATTTTTTATAAAACCACTTTTCTTCAATCATTTCGCACTATGGTAAGATAAACAGTTGTTACATTGAATGTTGTTTTCTCAATGTATCTCAACCTGTTCGCACAAATATGTTAAGGTTAACTCATTCTAAATATTTTTATGTTTTCGTTTAAATCAAAATATTTTTCAATGAAATTGATTGAGTGGTTTAATTCAGAGGTGCTCAACATTTTCTTTCATACCTTTTTAAACTTATTTTACTTTACTTTACTTCTGTGATTTTTTATTTATTTAATTAAAATCGTACATGAAAAGAATTTTTAAAATCCGTTCTATATTAAGTAAGTTAGAAATCTGGTAGAAGTGGAAACTGTCAAATAACAGAATAAGGATATACAATTACACGTACTGAAATGTGACGTCACTGCCATTAAGTTACGTGTGTAGAAAAGAAATAAGTAGCGTAATGTTCGCTCATCCCGCCCCCATTCTTTCTTATACTACCATTCTCCATAACCAATTTTTGTCTTGAAAAGATTTCTTTTTATTGTTATTAATTTGTTGTTTAGTATACAATATTGTACGAAAACACTGGAAGAACCTAATTGGTTATACAATGCTTTTAGCCCTGCCCTGGCTACCCTGTATTTTAGTAGTTATTTAACGTTTACGTAAGAACCTGAATAAATGACTCACCTTGCTCAAATAGTTTTTGTTATCGATTTTGATGTCAAAAGATGCGTATTTAAGGCGCGCCTTAACTGACAGCTCAGTTTGGTAGACATAGTTCCTGCTAGGGCTATAGATCTGTTCGATAGAGAAACACTTTTTTTTATTATTGTTTTATCTGCAATCAGCTTTCGCTATAGTATAAACAAGTGTGTTGTAAGATATTGTCGCTTCGAGTGTCTTTCAGTAAAGGCATCTACTTCTTTAGCCTTTTTTTGAGTTGTCAGCCTTACTGCTAATGCATTGGGATGTCTTTCAAGCCTCCCGAAATATGTTTATGTGGTTCTGTGAATTTCTTCTTTCACAGTGCTCTTTTCGAGAAAGTGGTGAATTTCCGTATTGGTGATGAAACATGAGACTTCAGAAAGGTTTCTAACTATTATGTTTTGCAGACGTTGTATTATTAAAATGTTGGAGTCACTAGCACTGCCCCATAGCTGGAAGCCATACATCCAGACAAACATGTGAGTCAATAAATGTCAATTAAATTCTGATATTTTCACTAGGTCTACCTAGGAGCAGGAAGAGTTAATTTAAGGTATCCCACCTCAAAAATTTCTTGCGCTAACTTAATAAACTTTTACGAGTATGTATAGGAGTGGGCAAGTAAGGCAATTGCCTCCTTCTGCGAAGCAGTCATGCTAGTAAAGGAGAAGCTCGCACTTGCACGAGCGAGGGAGCGGCCTTCACGCCCAAGCCGTCGGTTTTAGTCAGTAAAAGTCTGGCACTTCCTCCCGCTCGCTCCAAGAGCGGGGAATATGATTAGAGGATATTTCCATGTACAAAAAAATAAATTATATAAATACGAGTAGGTATGTATAGATAATTTCAAGCAAGATCAGTCCGGTAGTTGAGCACCTCTGGTCTAGTCTTTACTCTGCCTACATGCATCACCTTGGGATGTCGGTGACCCATTTACATTTTTGCGATTTACGTAATAAATAAATTTTCGGGTCAAATGACGTCAGTGAATGGTTAGTGTCATGTTTCGTTTGCTCAATGTGTTTTTACAAAACAAACAAGTTTTTTCAAGTTGTAAAAAATGCGATGGAGTCCGATGGACCAATGAGACCATCGTTATTTTTTTTAAATAATTGCTAACTTTTTTTGCTAAGCGTGTTTATGTAGTACGTTATTACTCGACGGTCATAAAAGAAGGATATTTATTTATTTATATGATACTTTATTATACACTGAGATAGTAAATTTGGACAATTGGTGGCTTCTCTTACAGGCAAACTGGAATGGACAGAGATTGCCTGGGAATAAAATGGGAATGCGCTTGAAGTATTATAAAACAATATTTTTTTATACTATTGCTAAAAAGAGATACTTTATCTACTTAAAACTAAAAAAGATACATAAATATATAGGCATGAAACTAAATGGCCCGACTACTACGACTACTGTATTTAACAATTGCCAACTCCATCCAGGAAATGTTGCTTTAAATTAGTTTTTTGTTTTTTTTTTTTAACTATTTTTTGACCTTGATTTAAAGTCGTTTTTGAATATTCACTTTTCAAACAATGCCCTGAGGAAAATATCCCCAATAATCTACATACGATGTACCGAACCGGATAAACATCAATTGACGTCACCAAGGATAACCCTTTCCTAACCCAATTCTAAATAGCAACACAACCCAGAAAGCTGTACAACTTTGCCCAACCCTGTTTCACATCCAGTATCTGGTATTAAATTGCCAGCAAAATGTTAACAAGGACTTTGTAAAGTTTACTATATAAGTTAATAGGTAACTTTATCCGTGGGTGTCCTAATTGTGATTATAAAACCATTATAAGCTGGCTTCAGGAGACGCCCCGGGCATGGAGAGTCGTAAGCATAGACTTGTGGGCGGTGAGCAATGGATACCTCGCCGGCCGTTAAAGACCGAGCCCGGGTCAACAATGCGTTGTGTTCTCTTCTTCTTTGTTGGTATCACTCTTGACAGAGTGGTCGTGGTTATCACTTCAGGGGTTTGTAGCAAGCTTCACAAGCACCACTCCTCTTTGATGGCCACCTTCCTCGTGCATTCGTATATGGATGATGATTTGTTGTGTTCACGCGCGCGAAAAGATATCAGCGAATTGACGGGGCCAGTTAGGACTAATGCTAGGGGCTGCGAATTGTTCGATAGAGTTACCGTGATCCTCGCAAAGGGCTTCTGAAAGAACACTATAGGTTTCAGTCAGTAAAAATCTGACCTTCCCTCTCACTCCACTCTGAGTGGGAGAAGTCATTTGGTAATTTTCCACATACAAAATAGTATAAGTTGGCCTCGCATTCTATAGAAACTTCGTATTATGCGAGGTCAGCTACGTCAAAGTGACGTGCGGCCTATTATACTGTAATTCAGTTCTATATAACTCATACCTCACAGTATTTAGATTAGGCTCATATCGTGTACACCTTGCCTAATTTATGAGGTTATTCACCTTTGGATTGCGTCAAAAGTTACCTAGATTGCTAACCACATATAATCTGTTGTTACTGTGGTTCTGGTCGGAAAAGCTGATTTTTCTATAGATTTAAAAGTCTGGCAAGCCTTGCCAGTTTTCCTGTCATAAATTTTGTTGGAACGATACCGTTTCGTTTGGGAATTAAAGAGTTATATAAGGTACGTACTGAAACCTTGATTTATTTTGCCTTCATTTCACTATCAGTAAAATTTCTTAAAAAATATTACTGGCGAATACGAGTCAAATCGAATTTTTATTATTATTATTATTGATAGGCTCGGGTTTGACCATCATATCACCTGATGGTAAGCGATGATGTGGCCGACAATAGACTCCTTAGTTATATGCACAATTAATATGTTCTCAAAAGGTTTTGTGCGCATAGGTGAGATGTCCTCCATGTGTCGGTGGTGCATCGCCGTAGGTTCGTGTGGTGGTCCAATGATGTAACGGCCGTAGCAGAATAAAATTTTACAATTGACACAAGCGTATCAAGCTGGTATTTGGCAAAATCCATTTAAAAAATGAGAGCAGCACCTACACGAATTTCTTTAATAAATTGACTATTGAATCACATTCCCGATCATTAAACCAAGGTGCAGATTACTCTTGCCCCGTCCCTTTAAAAAATATTTGATTTTTAGACTGCAAAAATAAACCTACCAAATAAGTGCGTAACAAAAATGTGGATCGGAATAATTAAAACATATTGTAGATACATATTGTAGGTTATCACCCATATTAATGCCATTCGATCGTTGGACGGAGTCTTTCCCAAGAAGCTCTACTATCCCACTTCTGCCATCAGTAATAAAGCTCCTTGACAAACAAATTCTAAATTATATCGATGTTAACTTTATGAAACTGTCGCCACGAAACTGCACAAATAAACGACCTAAATATTTCCGGATAAATGTTTGAATTGACCACAAGTTTTATGAGTTCGTTGCCTCTTGCATTTACGTCATTGGCCTCCTAAAATTGTTGTTCACGCTTTTTAACCCTTATGGGTTGGGCAGATGTCCAAGTGCTGTCAATGGATCCACCGGTACTGGCCAGTTCTATCAGGAATCGGGGATGCGTGAGGTAATTTCGTGTCGGTACAGTAGATGCAGTTGTTGTGCAATTGGCTGCTTGCTGCTCTGCGTGTCGCCGGTTCGGATGGCTTACAAATTAATGGATGTTTCGGGTATTGGTGTCTTCTGCATGTGAGTTTAATCTTTTTGAATGTACCCTCGATCCAAGAGTATTTATTTACAGTTGTGGGAAAACATAGAGCCAAATATATATGTACTTTATTGTATTTAACCCTTCAGATACCGTCAATTAGAGACACAATAGTAAGACAATAGATGCGCGGCCACCGGTGGTCGCTTGGGGATTCATGAATTAATCTGCGGACTACTATCTATTAGCTGAAGAGGAACTCGTAAGATTTCTGTGAATCTGTTGAGTTTTTTTGCTAACTTTGACTCTTAACCAAAATACTGTCTAAAGTAGGCAATTGTCTTTACATATCAGACTAAGAAAAATCTTCACTGCACTTGATTGACTTTTGCAATTTAAAATTGTAAGTTCTTCGTGATTTTCTGATACTGTCGAATCTAAAAATCGACCCATCATAAACCTCAAAGAAAGTCGAAAGGAATACAAAACAATTTAACCGTAAAAGATTGATATCGGTAACGGTATTCATTGCGCCTTTTGAACCAAAAGTCGACCAAAAAAATGTTCCCCTTTCCTATAAATATCAAGACGCCACATAAGCCGAGGCCCGAGTGCTTTACGATCCAAAACTAGATACAATTTACGATCGAATATCCCCCATATTAGTCACAAGTGGATGACTTTCGATCGATTCGATTATTCGATTATTTATTATGCGATTATCGTTCGCGCGTAATGTGGGATACTGATTCGATTTACAAATCATCGAGCAAATGATATCTTTGAGGAAGTTAGTGAAATGATATTTCCGAACATTCATGTTATCCGGCTACAAATATAATAATAATATTCCACAACTATCACATAACGCCGTCAAGTCCCGAGCTAAGCAGACCTTGTGTTATGAGTCCTAGACAACTAATAAACATACTGATATATGAGTAGGGTTTGAGACGTTTTTGACTCAAAATTCTCAATTAAAAAACCCACCCTATATCTAGTTCCCAAGTCAGCTCAACGTTATCTAGCTGGATTACATCCGTAATCTAATATTCATCTACATGCTCCACCTTATATCGTTGTTCCCAGACGATTTCATTTTTCACACGGCATTCTTCATCACCATCCGATAGTTCTATAACAAGACTTGAATGTTCTAAGCATTAAATAGTTATGGGCGTCCAATTTGGCACGATACTAAATCGATTATCGATATCTCTGCCAGTTTATTAGCCGAAGATCATTCAGTATGAAGATATATGAATTGTTTTTAGTTTAAATGAATTAAGAACTCCTTGCTGTAATGTATTTTCTGAGATAGGTCACGTTTAATCTACCACTTAGGTAATACATTCTTTTGATCCGTCTTACGGCAAGATAAAGGATGCACAATTTCACATTCAGATAGATTTTTTTTCTTTACTAGTCAAAATATTTTATTTCTCATAAGTCTACACGGGCACATACACGTCACTGCTCCAATTGGCCGTTATATGGCGAGGAAATGGCAACGACTTTTTACTCAATTTCCTTATTACAATATTAATAGGTATAGCAGGACATCATAGACCATTCAGCATAGTAACAAATAAGTGCAGTAAACTTCTGCCAGGGGCTTCGCCTGCGTGAAGCTTTCGACCCCCTTTTCATCTCCTTAGGGGGTACATTTTGACCTCGAGTTGCATCCTCTTTTAGTGGTTGCTTACATTATAAAAGGAAACTTTGTGCTAAATTTCACGCTCGACCCTGTCGTTTTGTCTGTGTGTTGATGTCCGTCAGTCTGTTTTTCCTTTTATGTAAATAGATCATTTCAACTTTATTTTACCTCTTTTTTACTACTCGTACTGTCACTTCCCACTGTCACTTCTTACTGTCACTTCCTACTGTCCCTTTATACTGTCACTTCATTCTGTCACTGGTACTTCATGTAACCTGAACCCGCTGTTTAAAAACAGTTACCTTTCCTTATTTCCAACAAGTTGTCAGTAAACCGACCTTCATCTCCAAGTCAAAGAAACAAAACTTGCTTAAACTCAGTTTAATAATAAATGTAGGCGTCATTAGGCGGAGTAAAAACCTGTGTCGCCCCGACTACCCTCGTCACGTTGAAATGAATAATTTTGTTCTCAAATCTGCGATGTAGGTCGCTTGGCTGGAATCGGCTAACGTGTTTTTGGCTCGGGACTCTCTATTTTTGCCGTAGTCTTTTGTTTTCGCTTCATCGTTTGAAAAATATGCTTGTTTACCAACTTGTTATGCAGTTTTGTGATAGGTTTCATAGCCCATAATCTAATACCTGTTCATTCTTTAGTAGGCTTTCATTTTAATTTCTGGCACGAGTGTAAGAAATCTTTCATCAAATCTCTGCTACAATATCCATCTACACTAATATATTAAAGATGTAAAGTTTGTTTTTTGTTTGTGGGAGGTAATCTCTGGAAGTACTGGTCGGATTGCTAATTTTTTTTTCACCGATAGAAAACTGCTTTATTCTTGAGTGATATAGGCTATATTTTAAGTATGCGGGCGAAGCTGCCGGCAAAAGCTTTCTCATGAGTCACTCTGTCTATTGGTTAAGTCCACACGAAATTCCGCTCAGTAGTTTAGGAGTTTAACCCGAACAGATAGATAGACGGATGCTGTACGGGACTTTGTTTTGTAACAGTAAGGATAAGGATATATCCCATAACCCATACTCTTAAGAAGTAACATAATTTCAATATTTAAATAATGATGATGACAAATATGAAGCAAATGTAGAGCACGATAAATTTTAAATTTGGGTATGGGCGTAAAATGTTTTTTTTTTTTCGTTGGGCAAAAATCATCTTATGACAACCCCCGCTCTTGGGTGGAGTGGGAGATAGTGTCAGACTATTACTGACTAAAAACCCACCCCATTCCTTCTACCCTCTTCATACCGGGGCTCGAGCTTCTTTTCAGATAATCCTGGCCCCAGTAGGCTTCGACCCAGCTGGGCCCCTCCTGTTGCTGACAACTCCTTAAGGCGCGCGGGAACAGTGCGCGCCGTCGACGTCTTGGGCTCGGTCCGGACAGTTACCGGATGATCGGACAGCAAGCTACCCATGGCTCGGGGTCCGCGAGCCCGCGTTCCCTCTGACCCTCAATTATGGTCTTGTCAAAGTTATGTACCGATCAGTGATGCGACACACTTCATGATAAAAGCCTGGCTTTTAGGATTCTGATACCAAAGACTCGGTTTCCCCATAAAACAGGAAACAACATTAAATTAAGTACATCAATTTGTAAACGACGTCTTATGGTGTCACATCACATCGTTACACTTCCCTAAAGCCGGCTGTGTCCACATTGCACGCTTAATGACCACCATTATGATGATGATGGTAATCTGTTGGCCGTGAGCCGTGGGAATGGACGACAGAAACTGCGAACTCCGCGGACAATACCTAGTTAATGTATTCTCGGTTCATGTTTGATGGCGGAGTCTTAGGTTACAGGCAACGAATATAAAAGCATAAAATAATCTGCCTTGTCGTGTATCCTAGTGGTAAGAAAGAAAGAAAGAAAAATAATTTATTTGGCACAGCACAAGGCCCAAACACAAATACAAAAACCAATACCAAAAAAAAAAAAAGATAAAAAATAAAGTTGTGTGCGTCATGGCTGCACCAAAATAGGTCCAGTTCAGCATGATTGCCAGACAACTAGTGCCTGACGCTGGTTTACACTACAAGTTTGGTACATACACTACAAGGCTTAAGTTTCCTTTTGAGGATTTTTGTGAGGTGGTCAGTCTTAAAATTATTTCTCCCGCTCTAGGGTTTAGTGAGCAGTGACCATGGAGCATAATAACATCCAGGTTGTTGTGCTCCATAATTCCAAATGGTCGTTTTCTATGCAAAAAAACTGATAAAAAAAACTCAATGGTTACTGTTTTAAACTAAACTTTTACTGCCAAAAACCCACCCGGTCACAGTAGGCTTAGGTGGGCTTCCAGGCAATGAGCCATGGATAGCTCGCCTTAGGGCCGTCCGATAAAATAACAGCTACCGCGGCCCTGGAAAACAAAGGGCAATATTAAGGAACATAATAAAAATCTGAATTCAAACTCGTTTCACCCAGAGCGATATATAATGATAATCATTATATATGTTATATAATGATTTTTTACCCCAAAAAAGAGGGTCTTTAAAATAAGTCAATCAGAAGAAAGAATAAGATATCCGCAGGAGAACCAAGGTTACTGATATGACCGAAAAATCGCCAAACTTAAGTAATAGTGGCCAGGGCAGATTACTCGCAGAACAGAAGGTCGATGGAGATGCAAAGGTTCTGAAATGGCGATCATATGCCGGACGCAGCGTTGGAAGGCCTTCCACAAGGTGGGATGATTACCTGGTGAGGGTCGCGGGAAACCGATGCATGCTAGAAGCATGAAACCGGTCGTTATGTCGAAATTTGAGGGAAGCCTATGTCCCACAGTGGACATCTTTCGGCTGAAATGATGATGATGAAGTCATTCAGATAAATCAATGAAACACGTGCAGTAAAGCCGACAGAAGTCATTTAGTCATGTTTTCTGGAGTATCTCGCACTAGGAATTTCTACTGTTTCGTGGGTGCATTTGCAAACACAGATTCTACATGTAACACAAACAGCGAAAACTATTTAGATCTGGAATTTCTATTCTCATTGACCTGAATAAAATATGACCGTAGCCTATTTGAGCATTTACTTGTTGTACTTAAACTCCTTAGTAATTTATTAGAAATGGTATTATCTTTCTTTTCCAAATGTCGCTATAGTTTCCCACCAACCGGGGGTTGTCCTTGCATGCACTACCATAGCGCGTACAAGGATAATTCGGTTCTCAAAAAAGGGTTTAACCCTTCAGATACCGTCAATTAGAGACACAATAGTAAGACAATAGATGCGCGGCCACCGGTGGTCGCTTGGGGATTCATGAATTAAGGCCTCTGCGGGTTGGCTTCGGCCCTTCGTACACCTTCCAAAATTCTGCAATACTTCGGTCACATTGCAAGGAAAGACGATGGAAACCTCGAAAGGCTAATCGTGACTGGTAAAGTAGATGGAAAAAGGCCACGCGGGCGCAGCCCAACACGTTGGTCCGACCAGATCCGCACCGCTCTTGACTCCACGATATACTAGGCACCGCCAGAAACAGGAATAAATGGAAAAACACCATAAAAATTAAAGTGATGAAGCAGGGAGGTCACGACCCTCAGTATTGAGGAATACGACGCAAGGAGGAGGACACCTTCCAAAGATCCAGGACCCCAGGGTCTTGAGACAAAAAATTTTAGAAACTCATAATATGAAAGAACATCTTTTTTGGATTTTCATCGTAGTAAATATGGTGATATTGTAGAAAACCCAAACCCAAAAAAATGCATAATTAATTTTGAAATGCAAATAAATCTAAGTCCATCTAAAGTTAACGCAACTCAAAATCTACAGTTTCTTAGACCAACAACTTGACCAATATTCAAACTGATAGCATTCATAGTTTAATTCCTTCCACACATCTTATTCAACATAATCTGTCTCAAGGTCCGTCTCTTCACCTCAAACTTTAAACCTATTAAATACAAGGAAGCCTTATTCAGGGTAATGCATATAAACGACTCGACTTTTACTGCGACTACACTGTGATTTTCTTCTGCGTTCATCAACTGCTCAGCCATTATCAACCAGTTTTACTTGTCTTCACCAATGTTTATAGGGCTATTTGCACTACCTTGGAACGGCCATGACCAAGAGTGTTCGTGGGCGGGAGGTAAGGACTAAAGGTGCAGTTGGCACTGCAGGTGTGTACTGAGAAATTGTTTTATTGCCTCTAATATCCGATGTAGTTGACCTTTGATAGGAGTGGTTGATAAAAAAGCGTCAGGTTTTTTCTACCATTTTAGGGTCTCGTACTGAAAGGGCAAAACGGGACCCTGTTTCTAAGACTCCGCTGTTTGTCCGTCTGTCACCAGGCGGTATTTCATGAACCGTGATAGTTAAATAGTTGAAATTTTCACAGATGGTCTATTTCTGTTGCCACTATAACAACAAATACTAAAAAACAACAAAATAAATATTTGATGGGCCTCCCATACAAAAAACGTGTTTTTTTTTAATTGTAATTCTACTAAAAGAATAACAAGTATATGCTTTAACCCTTCAGATACCGTCAATTAGAGACACAATAGTAAGACAATAGATGCGCGGCCACCGGTGGTCGCTTGGGGATTCATGAATTAATTAAATACAAGTATCTTTAAAATTCAGAAGCAGCAATAAAATCGTATTAGCTCTATCTACAATCGCGTTCAATACATGAATAACCGCAAGTTGAATTTAATTTTAAGTTCACCAATTGCATTTGAAGTTGCTAATTTAAATAGCTACTCCATAATACACTTTCTGTCTTCTTCTTAAAGTGTATTTTGCTTTAATTGTAACGGCACTCAGAATTGCCGACGGCCTTCCTAATTTCTATCGAAAGGGACTTTTTATATGTCTTTAAAATTTATCTCTACGTCCCTTTGCATCGTAAAATCTTTCATTGCCTTCTGTGGCCACAGTCGTAAAATCCTTTGTAAAAAATACATGACCAAGTTTATAAAATTCTTATGTCTATTCGAGATTCGTAGATGTTTCTATTATTCGGTTTACGATGTCGTTATACCCTGTATGGTGGTTTGATGGTGTACTAATGGGATTTAAATGGTACTAACATTTTCTATTATTGTTTCAGGTACTTTCGTAATGTCATTATGAGGAACTGGTGAAATCTTTCTACCAACTACATCAGAAACCATCATCTTCTAGTAGTTTGGAAAGTTTTATAGGAAAGTACAGGTTTGTTATAAAACAAAAGTTGGCTTAGAAATCCTAGAAAACGAATGACACACATTTGTTCTTTATTGATTGATAGAAATTACAGAATCCCGCAGTGTCTCTTGTTGAAACATTTGTAACAATCAAAACCATCAAAAACTATTATATAACGATTAAAGAGTAAGTAGATCATATTAAAACTTCTTTTATAATACAATATACTTAAAAAAATACTAAAGTTGAAAAAGAAGAGTTTTCCACAAAAAGAAATGACTTTAATTTTGGAAGTCGGTGTTAATAACGAAAAAACAAAGCCAGAACAGTCAACGCTTGAAGATACGAGTATTTGTAGTGTTAATTAAAGTTTTTTTATTGTTCACTTTTTACTTGTGGAACCTACATAATGTGTGCAAGCTCGACAGTAAGACCATTTATGATCAGAATGCATTTCGTTCATCATAATTTCAATTAATCGAAACGTGGTTAGGCCAGGATACATTGTTTCTTTACGGAGTTCCTGTGCCTATCTTCCGGCTTCATTGTTATCAGATAAATTTAGTAGTACATTTTTGATTGACACTATTTCTTCAAATTGGTGCCGGCATAGCCTTTAATCAAGCCATCTTAATCAAGATATAATATGTACGAGTATATATGGTTATGTCTCGTTGGTCATCTGTGGTCTTCTTCATCAATTCCATTTCATTGTGTTTCTTTCAAATCACTTTCTGAATGAATGTTAGGCTGGTTTGTGGTTTTCACCACAAACTTTATCAATGTTAATATCAACAATAGAACTAAATTTTGATAAACACGAAGACAACCAGAATTATACACCTACAAATAATTTTTTTTTTTTTTTACCAAATTACGCAGGATATAAATATAATAAAAGAACTATGGACAATGGAACAGAGAGAAAACCTTTTTCTTGTTATGAAATCGGTTAAAAACTAACATACTTCGGCTAACCTGACCTTTCGAAAGATAGAACAAAACTAAATACAAAAATGTTTCAACATTCAGTTCTTCTTACATTGTGGTGTGTAGGCGTATCATTACCAACGCCTGGGGCTTATCCATTTGCTATTCCTTTTATACCGATATTTTACCTTCATAATCTATGATATTTGTACTCCCACGCAAATGGAGAACATATCTGCTAAAACTATTTGCATATAAATTTGCTCAAGGCAAGGCAAGTCGGTTAGGCCAGCATTTTAGGATGTTTTCTGATTACAAGGTTTGGACGATTGTGTCCAGTGACAAAACTCATAATTTCTGTCTATTAATGTCTAAAATGACTAGGCGCTTGGTTGAGAACTCTTACGCTCATATTATTGTTGCTGTTAGATTTACGTTTTTATGTTTCATGAAATAAGGTTCAAAGTGATGATGTATATCTGGCTTCATAATATTATTTTCATCAAATAATATGTACCCAAAAAGTGTCGTAGCAAAACCGCAGGCCCCGTTATCCTGTGCGGTTCACGAAAGATATTATTCGCAACAAGCTCAAGTGTCCCATTGTCTGGAAACGTAGCAAATGTGATTTAGCTCAGAAATCTTTTTGAGACATCAGAACTGATCTTAAAACACGAGGTACCACTGTTTACACTAGCACTAGTGCACTAGATTCTGAAGTTTTATAAGTGCCCAGGTAGGCCTAAGTGAAAAAAAAAAATTGTATTAAACATCATACACAGACGCAATCTAAAACAAGTTTTCGCGTCAGTATTGGCAAAATATTTTAAGTCTGCGATCTAAGGGTTCTGATAAAAAAGATAAGTTTGAAGATTTTCAAGCAACTATAGCCTTTGCCGATGTTTTCGTTAGTGTTTATCTTCCTGATCCTGATATACTTCCACTGCATGCTCAAAAACTTAATTTAGCCACAATACCTAATATAAATAATACTAATAGTAATTATGTAGGCAGGAATAGACTCATTGAAACTAGGCATTTCCGAATCACCGTGGCCTTGGAACGCAATGGGTAACAGAAGGAATACGGGTGAATGTTAGTCAGTAAAAACCAGACACTTCCTCAGTGACAGTTATTTGATGATATCACACAAAAAAAGTATATTTCTAAGCATACCTATGGATACTAGGTAACTTTTTATAATGCACTGACTTTATTTCAGGTTGTCTAGGGTAGAATTCAGTTCAGGTCAAAAGAAAAGTTACCAGTTGATAACGGTCTGTAAAATACTAAATGAAAAAACGAAATCGATGAAAGGATGTCAAAAGTTTGTTAATTATGTGCAATGAATATATTAATTTTGTGTACCTTTTTCAAGTAATGTAATTGGTGAATGACCATTTTGTTAAAGTAAAACAAATAAATAAATTGTAAAGTATTAACTTGTACATTGCAGAGGTTAAAAACACTACGTCGCTTTGTGTATCATATTTAACTATTAAGTAACTATTCTTTGGTGCACATGTTTTGGATTGCTTCTTAATAACCGTTTATTGCAGTGTGTATTAAATACTATCCTTTCTTTGCCTTTTAAGGTAGCCTAAAGCCAAGATCATACCACCTCCACTCTTTGTCCTAGTTCTAAATGCGGCTATATCGTTAGACTTGCCCTGCCTACACGGAATACCACAAGGTTCTATTCTGGTTCCTGCGCTGTTTAAATTAGACATTAATATAACATCCTACTCGGAATGAGACGTAGTGAATGCTGTATTATTTGACTTATTTAGTGCTGTGGGTGGACGGGCGTGAGGTCTTAAGTTTTAATGTTCAATGTAGTGGACATTGGTATGAAAAGGGAGGTCAGATTTAATGTAAAAGTGACTCTTATTGCACACGGTTCAAATAGTGTCAGTTGGTGTAAGAGTAACGAATTACTTAAATAAAATAACTAATCAAAAATAATAGATTTTAACAAGCAATTATTTTAACATACTGATAGGAACATTACTTATACTGAGCATATTACTAGTAGACATAGTCTGATAACAAGTATTTCTACCAACCCCAAGTAAACATCGAAAATGCCAGCTAGGATAAAACAATACACCTTGTTTTTCTTCCATCTCCAAAGCAATTTCCATCTGAAATCGTGATACCAATTAACAAGTTTCTCTAGCCCGTCAATTTTATTGGCAAGGCGGGATCTAGGTACCCTGAGAAATAACATTTTGTTCTGTCAATGAAACTACCAGAGTTTTTGTTAAATTGATATTTTAGAACTGTCTAGTTGAAAATACTTAAAATTACGAAGTCCGTGTTACGAAACAATAACTTACAGCTGCATAAACAACAATTGATGAATATATTCATTTCTACAAAACATGAATACGGAAGAAATTATAGTCTATATGAATACACGGCAGCATATCGACTAAAGTATCATCTCAAACGCGAAAAGTAATAGTGTAAAATCGATCGTCTGCTCAAGCCCTTTAAACATTAGAACCTCTATTTTCACCCAAATTAATTGTTTCCCAGCCTTTGTTTGCTTTCAAAGCAGTTAACCTTTAATTTCGAACTCAGTTTTAGTTCACCAGTTTGTCTAATGAGTGTTGGCTTTTAGTTGTTTTCGTTTGAAATGTTAACTACATAGTTGTTTTGTGACTATTTTGGTGTACAATAAAGTTTATTCTATTCTATTCTAGATCTTAAAATTGAGCTAGGATCTAGTTTTATATTTTGTTCGTAGTCAATTTTAAAGTTTTTTGTTGATTCACGAAGTCTGAATGATCATAGTTTTACTGTTATTAACCCTTTCACTTCACACTTAATAATAAATTGACGTCGTTTGTTAGTTTTATTCTACGGACCTGAACTAATTCTATAGACAACGAACAACATTTTTATTTCTTATCTTCTCAAACAACAAGTCCACAGCAGAAAACTGAGTAATCTTCAAGAACCTTAATCAAATCTTTATTCCTCCGTCGCCTGCCAAGTCTTATCAGCCAGACAAATTATTAAAGGAAGCTCCTATCTTGGAGGATTCAACCGGTTCTATCCCGGGTCCTACTATGTCGTGGGCGAGAGCAGCATTCCCAAAACGACCTGAATTAATTGAGCCTACAATTAAACAGACAGGTTTGACGTATATCCAGTGGCTCCTTTAGGCATTGAGATATAGCTCATACAACTTATTTTTAGCATTGAGTAAAACGCTGCCTTTGATGAAGCACTTGAAAAGAATATATTGCGTGATCGAGAGCCAGATAAACCGCAACTTCATTGCTCAGTACAAAAATATGTCAAAAAAATGAGTTTTTGCTTATGACCGCACTAAAGGAACAACTTACACAATGTTAACATTGCATTAATGTAAAAAAACGTACGCGTATTTCACTAAAGCACTCTATAAATTATTAAATACTAGGATACCGAAACACACACGTTAAAAGTCTACGAATGAAATATTATAATTGATTTGATACAAAATATACACGAATCACAATACATAATTTTGTACAAGGTCCTTAAAACACACATCTTAACCTTTTGAACGCCAATCACTTGTATAAAAGTTCGAGATTTTCGTGCCCTTAGCGCCACTACTTGATTAGAAGTAATAATAGTATAAAATAAATTTGCGAATTTTACAAGACCTTTTATTTTGTTTTTATGGAAAATTGCCCTGTATAGTATAAGTTATAGTTTGTTTTATATTCAATAGAAACAAAAACGCCAGAAAATATTTTTTTACATTTGTTGCGTGGCGCTGGAGGACAAATCGCGTATTATATAGATGGGCGTCGAAAAGGTTAAGCACCGGCCACACAGAACAGACGCAAGGCACGGACCCGTCGCAGTCGCGAAAAGTCTGTATGTTTTACGTCGCGACGGCATTTTATATGCAAGTAGATTAAACGGGCACCGCGACTGCGACGGGTCCGTGCCTTGCGTCTGTTCTGTGTGGCCGGTGCTTTAGACAGTAATGACGTCTGGAGCCCACTGTACACTATTTAGGGACACTATGGGCACGGTGGTCCGAACCCAGAAAGGGCGTCTAAGCACACTTTAAAAACCAACCAAAGAAAACATATTATATTTGTCTCGTTCCAGTCATATATCCTTGTCTCGTATCTAAATAATGTTACTCATTGGTTTATAACCATTTCACTATACTTGGGAACACCACTGATCTGTAACACAAGTTTTTTCAAACATTACCACCATTTACATTTATATTACTTTTTTTTTTTTTTTTGTCGACGGGGAAAATCATCTTTGACGAAACCCGCTCTTGGGTGGAGCGGGAGACAGTGTCAGACTCTTACTGACTAAAAACCCCGCGCCGTTCCTTCTAGCCTTCATACCGGGGCACGAGCTCCCTTTCGGACAACCCTGTCCCCAGTAGGCTTCGACCCAGCTGGGCCCCTCCTGGTGCTGACAACTCCTTGAGGCGCGCGGGAACAGTGCGCGCCGTCGACGTCTTGGACTCGGTCCATTACCGGACGATCGGACAGCGAGCTACCCATAGCTCGCCGTCCGCGAGCCCGCGTCTACGGTGGCCGGAAATCGGGATCGGAATCCCGGCGACGGCGGCGAGGGCGCCTTTGCCTGATGCGGTCGGCCTCCTCCTTTGCAAGCATTACTGCTTCGCAGAAGGAAGCGACCGCCTGCCATTCCTCCTCGCTCCGGACCATGGCCTCGACCAGGGCCCGGCGCGAGAGGTCCCCGCCGCCGATCGCCCCCACGAGGGCACGGCGATGCTCCGCCCAGGCAGGGCACACCTCGACGGTGTGCTCTACCGTGTCCTCCGGGCGTTGCGCACAGTGGCGACACCCGGGCGTCTCTTCCGCTTGAATCCGATGCAGGAACCTCCCGAACTTGCCATGTCCGGTGAGGACCTGCGTCATGCGGAAGGTAAGGACGCCGTGAGGTCTTTCCAGCCACGCCTCAAAGAGGGGACTTACCGCCATAATCGTGGCGTGCCCAGCACTGGGTTGCGATAGCCGTTGACGCCATTTCACCATGAGATCCCGCCGGAGCTCTGTCCGCCATGCCTTGACATGTTGCGGCAGTGGACTTTCACCCCGGCGTTGCATCTCCACGCGCATGTCGTGCATGTGTGCAAGGACTGTTGCCTCCAGATCCCACGGTGACATTTATATTACTTCAGGCATCAATCTCTTAAAATGGTAGAATATAGTTTTAGCAATAGTCACAGTGTAAATTTTTAAGAAAACCAATACTGTGTAGAGAATAAATGATTTAAAATTGAATCGAATTGTTGCAAGCTACAGTATTAATGACGTTGGCAACTCAAGCCATGACGATAGGTCAAAGATCACTGAGCTGCACTGAGTCTAACAATCTCTTGCACTGATCTTTGCCCTTCTAAGCAGTACGGTAAAGCATTTTCGTTAGTTGATTACTATTTGTACTAGTCAAACAGTTCATTTACTTCGTTTTGCAAATAGTTACTCGTATCTACTGAGTTGTGGCTTTTCGCATGCAGTTACATGAATACTTAAATGGAGAACCGAAGATGATACTTTGATGATGACGTTGTTCTTAGATTGAAGTGGCTCCCTATTCGACAAAGTCGGGATTGCCACACCCTTTCTTTTCTATTCTGTGTTCTTTATAATCCCAACTCCCCCTTGTATCTTCGGGAACGCTTTGAGTATCTTGTTTTAAGAGGAGAACCTTGTCGCTCATCATCCTCTCTCCTCCTTCGTTCGTGTTCATTCGTTCTGTTTAGTATATTTTTAAGTTTATGTTTTGTTGTACATTTAAAGTTCAATGCAAAATTTCATTCACATTTATATGTTCTTGTGGGTTAAGCTCGCCTATGTCCAATTGGTTAAGGTTGCCGACATAGCGCAAAGAATTGCCAAACTTAAGTGGCAATGGGCAGGGCACATTGCTCGCAGAACAGATGGCCGTTGGGGCCGAAAGGTTCTGGAGTGGCGACCGCGTACCGGAAGACGCAACGTTGGAAGGCCTCCAACAAGGTGGTCTGATGACCTGGTGAAGGTTGCGGGAAGCCGATGGATGCGAGACGCGCAGGAACGTTCGTTGTGGCGACGCTTGGGGGAGGCCTATGTCCAGCAGTGGACGTGTATCGGCTGAAATGATGATGATGATGATGATGTCCAATTGTCCTATTTTGTGTATCAATTGTCCTATCTTTATTGTATGTTTAAAATTGTGTATACAATAAAAGATATTGCTATAAGTATTGGTACGAATTTTTTGCCAGTAGTCAAAGCAAAACTTTGAATTTTTATCCACCCTTCTCTATACAAAATGGGACATAAACAGTGCTGTATCAATATTAAGAAGAAGTTACTATTCAACACATAGACCTCTTTCATAAACATTGCAGAAAGTTGCTCGAATGTTGCTTCAAGTTATAGACAAGACGGGTTCGCCATTGCTAAAAATAACCACACCTATAATACCACTGAGATCAAATCTAACCACAGATTAGCTATCGAAGTTAATTACGAAGTAGATAGTGGATTCATATGTGTTACAATAGTAGCATATGTATTCGGGATAACTAAAATACACATTTCACTGAGGTTGGATGAGAGATTATGAGCAGTTCACGCTGACATATAGAAGACGTTGCCATAATGCAATACAAAGCACATGAGCTCTTAGCATTGTAGCCTGTATCGAAATAACAATATTGCTCCTATTTTGGTCTCTTAAGCAGGTTAATGATAATTGTCTTGTAATGTCAGTTTTTGCTGCATTGGCAAACAGGTAACTACTGTTTCAAGTTTATTTAAATACCTTTTACTAGTATAGGTAAGTAGTAATTGTGGTATAGTTTTGTGGAGACTTACTGGTGTACTGTGGCTTACGTTGTTTACTTCATCAGTCATTGGTATAGATATTTCCCCAACGCTCACACATATTTGATTCTAGGAAATAAAAATTCCCTACTTTTTATATCTCGAATATATTCTTACAAAATCTCCACAGTATATTTGCCTCTAAACATCACACTAAAAATAAATCTCGGTTAGAATACAAAGCTGAAGCACGACGCTATCCAATTTAGCAAGACATTTCAAAAGACATAGTTCTTTCGTTCTTGGATCCATTTTAAGAAAACAAAAGAGAGATCGGAAGGTCAAGCTGTAATGGTCGTTGATGCAAAACGTGAACTGCACCGTGCAACTACGATACTGCGATAAGAATTTGCACGATTCTCTGTTGGATTTTGTAAATAAAGCGATGCAGCGCTTAGTTTAATTTTAGTATTAAACGTTTATTTCGAATGCTAATTGCTTAATTATTCGCTTTAGGAAGAGAACTATCCGTAGTAATACTTGTAATTTTTTTATCAAAATCTTAAGAGCCGGTTGTAGTCACTGAGTATTTTGTATGAACTCCACCCCGGGTCTAAGTCAATGTCGCGGCCCCGTAACAGCGGTTTTATTAAAAAAAAAAAAACAATAACTATTCAAAATTTTTGTTTTTGCGAGGTTTTTAAAACACAAGCTTTATAATTTTTTGGAACTTTCAAATATTTCCGTGACGTAATCTTGTAGACGTACACGTTTGAAATCGTAAGTTAGGCTCAGATTCGCGAGTTTTTAGAGTTCCGTACCTCAAAAGGAAAAAATGGAACCCTTATAGGATCATTTTGTGTTGTGCGTCTGTCTGTCTGTCTGTCGAGACCCTTAATCTCGGGGACGCGTGGAGGTATCAAGTTGAAATTGAAACTATATACTCAAATCTGCGGTCCTTTAAAGCTGTGACAAAATTATACTTCTGAGTAAACGGAAAAAAAAAAGGTATGGCTGTTTATCTTGCAAAAAACATATTATATCCTCACTTTCAAAGGAATCATAATTCATAGGGTTAAGGGTACTTGAAGTACCCTTGTACTTCCCGTTGACTTAGAATCCTGAAATTTGGCCTGAAGCAAGGTCTCATAGCACAAGTATAGGAAAAAAAATCTGAAAACCGTTAAGTAGTTACGTCACAAAAAAAATATTTGCGATTCTGAAAAATTTTAGTAACTCAATTCGGCAATAGAACTAAGTTTGTACTGAACCCTTTGTGCGCGAGTCCGACTCGCACTTACCCGGTTTCTTTTTATCAAAATCTTAAATAGCAAAGTTAATTTGCTTAATGTTACCTTTTGTGTATTCTTTCTCATTTGTTTGATGTGACAGTGTAAGATTAAAGGTCTCTGCACACAGCGGGCGCGGCGCGGCGGGACGGGACGGGACGGCGACGCGACACTGAGCAGTTGTAATGTACTAGATATTACGGACGACGCTACACAGAGCCGTCCCGCTCGACGCGACGGTAACCGTCGCGCCACGCCGCCGCCGCGCCGAGCGGGAATACAAGTCAGAAGCGGCGGGGACGGTATAAAGTCTTATTTGTACTGACGACGGGACGTGATCGCGCCTGCAGTGTGACCGATGTACATTACAACTGCTCAGTGTCGCGTCGCCGTCCCGTCCCGCCGCGCCGCGCCCGCTGTGTGCAGCGACCTTTACTGTTTGTTCAGTACTATCTCGGGTAAAACTGGTAAAAACGAGTTGATTATCAGCCTGTGCTCAAGCAATGCAGATGTTTTGCTCTTCGCAACACGTTTCAACAATATAATATATATCTTTATCTTAACTAGCCATGTTGTGTACATTGTCGACTTGAAATAGCTGCTTGAATTCCTTTTTTTTTGCATGGTAAATCATCAAGTGACTACTCCCGCTCTGGGTGGAGCTAGAGGGAGAGTCAGATTTTTACTAGTGTTCCTTCACGTGCTCTTTGAGAGCTTGAGATCTTGAGAAGAGGATTGGATGACTTTATTTATCTTAAAAAAGTTTATTTTGCACCACAAAAACAATATTTCTAATATGCAAATATTTAATACTAAAACAAACTAATTAGTTTCGTTTAAAGTACATACATTAACCAGATTAGAAACAGATTATGATTCCATTGGAATTTCCATGAATAAAATCATTTTGAGAAATCCATTAACAATTCTACAAAACCCCGAATGGGCGCTAATTGTATCTTATTAATTCATGAATCCCCAAGCGACCACCGGTGGCCGCGCATCTATTGTCTTACTATTGTGTCTCTAATTGACGGTATCTGAAGGGTTAATCCGTTAGGGTTCATAAATGTGATTTTATATACTTACTAGCTGACTCGGCAAATGTTGTTCTAACATATAAAACAAGATAAATATGGGGGTAGGAGAATAAAATATAACCCCACGACCTATTCTCAGACCTACCAAATATACATTAAAAAATTTATACAAATTGGTCAAGCCATTTGGGAGCAGAACAAACACTGTGATACGAGATTTTTATATATTAAGTGAAACACACACACACACACTCACACACACACACACACACACACTCACACACACTCACACACTTTCGCTTTTAAACTTACATAGCTAAAACAATGTTGTATAAAGTCCATAGATATTTTAAAGGTAGAAAATTATTTTAGTGCCAGTACAGAAGAGATTCCGATAATTTGAAGAAATGCCCTGGAGGATTCAGGAATATAAAAGCAATTTTCCTAAGAGGAGATCATATTAAATTCAATACGTACGGTGCCTTAAATACGTTAGGGATTTTATCCTCTTCATCGTTGTCATTTTTTCCAGTTCTTGGCTCTTCTCACTTACTTTTTTATTGTTTTGGTAAATATATATATATATATTTGCAAAAAAAAAGTTATATTTAAGAAATTGTTATTATTCCAGTCAAAAGACATCCATTGCTGGACATAGGCTTCCTATAAATGTCGCCATATCAAGCAGTCTAATACTCCGTAGATACCTAGCCGTCATCTAGTACAAAATAATTTTTTTTTATGAAAAAAGAAGAGATGTGTTAAACACATAAAAGGTAGAACTCATCGATCACTAATAAAGTTAGAACTACACTGCGCACACGTGTACCACGTACGCCTAGGCGCGTCGGTCTCCATACATTTTATATGGCAACTAAACTGGTAGAGCTACATTAGATACACGCCACGCGACGTCGTACAAACTGTGTTCAATGTGTGCGTCAGTCTAATGCACAGCTCAAGAGGTCCTTGAGCAGCCCTGATTGGTCCTAGGGAACAACTTATCGGCACACTTGGGTTGTGGCTGCTTACAGACAATTTGGTTGATTAATTATGAACCCGAATCCCTAATTAGTAATTCTAACTATGTATAATTTACTAACGACCCGACCCGAGATTGGCACGAAAGCTAGAATCTTTGAAATTCTCTCTACTAGTTTCTGCTCTTTTATCTACTACTTACATTCGCCAGTGATTTCGCCCGTGTGAAAATAGGCTCCTCCATACAATCTTTGGACCCCCGTTTCATCCCCTTAGAAGATGAAATTTAGAAATTCTTTTCTTAATGCTCGCCTGCATTATAAAAGGAAACCTTGTGCAAAATTTCACGCTCCTAGGCCCTGTAGTTTCAGTTGTGCGTTGATATGTCATTCAATCAGTTTTTCCTGTTATATACATAGACTATATGCATATAGTATACACCTAAGTCTTCCTTATTAATCACTCTGCCTATTGGTAAAAAAAGCTTCAAAAACGATTCTGTATATTTTGAGTTCATCGCGAACAAACTGACAGACGCAGAATATTTAAGGATATTTTAGCAAACAGATCTTATCTTGCTACAATATTAAAGTTTTCCGAGTAAATATTTTCATCACAAAAGCGTTCTTGCTGCTAGCAAACAATTTAAGGAATCCACTGAAGCAATTCACGGAATATGATCTTAAGCAAGATCCCAGGTTAAAACAGGGTACCGTATATATCTTGGAAACGCTAAGTTGCCATAATGTTAATGTTGCCATTACCATTTAAATTTTAACGTATTCATCTTGAAAGCCGACACTTTCGTTGTTTGGATATTTACGAATTTTAGACCACATTTTAGGACGAAAATTTTCGTATTTAAGTTGAATGAATATTATTTGGCCTAGTAGTTAATGAGTATACAGGTGGATGGGTGGAGAGGAAGAGGGAGGCCAAAGAAAAGATGGATGGATTGTGTGAAGAGTGATATGAAAGGAAAGGAAGTTAGTGATATCATGACGTGATATAGTGACAAGGCCGAATGGAAGAAAAAAACGTGTTGCGCCGACCCCAAATAAGATGGGACAAGGGCAGAAAGATGATGTGTTAATTTAGTAGATACCTGAATAAACTTAGGACTAGAATGTTCGTATGCTGAATCTGAATGTTGCTATCTGAATAAACTTAGGACTAGAATGTTCCTATGTCCAATACTTAATATTTAACAAAATATCTTGCCCTTGTAATAGAAAATAAAACCCACAAAGTACAGAATAAATCTCTTCAGGCCTAAATCAACAAAAAGGCTACTAAATTAATTAGCACTAAACTACAATAGAGGGAGTGGGTTCGATCTAGGCGCGACACAAATGTTAAATGAACGGAATGCCCGCTTTAACCTAATGATGATGTATGTAGGCCAATTTGTACCACTTGTGTGCATATTTTAATTTAGCAGAACAACGAAAATTTTGGTTTCATTTTTTATGGCCATCATGGCGAAGTGGCAGCTCATAAAACTAAAGTTGTTTCTAAATACACGCTAGCAAAGCTATCAATGACTAAGTTCAGTTCTATGCAACCTTATTAATAGTGTGATATAAATAACATCTCAGATGCTTAGAAACAATATACTTAGTAATTTTCTCACAAACCGTGGTGTGTAATAATTTTCTAATTTATCAAAAGACTCAAACTCAAAACAATATAATTTATGAACCTTGAAAAAACCTGTAACTTCTATTGTCTTCCAATTCATACAAATCGGAGCAGCTGCAAACACATTTTTCATCCCAGGTCAAAATATTTTCGGGTATGACTCAAACTGTAAACTCAATACTTAGCAGCTAAATAAGGCGGTTGCACAGCGGTTGGCGTGGGTGTTTAAAAACTGCCAAATTGGCGTGAATGAGAGGAATTATGAGTGCACATTCCTATTCCGATGGATGCGAGACGCACAGGATCGTTCGTTGTGGCGACGCTTGGGGAGGCCTGTGTCCAGCAGTGGACGTGTATCGGCTGAAATCATAATGATGATTCCTATTTAAAGGCTTACGCTAAAGTTACCAGCATCAGTCGGCTCATGTTCATTGCAGAAATTGAGATACTCAAACAGTACGTTTATTTCTACATTTTTTTGTAGTAAGGCAATTGAAGGAATTGCATGCACTAGTTTACATTATGCAATTTTGCCATCCATATGTACATTCGTCGTCTTTCGTGTATCTATCTTCATTAATATCACTTGCAAGACAAAGTTTCGCTGTTTCGCCCTCAAATAAACTTTCACAAGGTTTATTTCTGACCGAAAGGCCGAAACTACATTTATCATTCAATTAACCCGGCTGAGCCTTTCTTGCGGCATCGCAGACAAATGGTTAAGCTACCAAAGACCTTTGCAAAATCAGCAATTATTTCTTACCGTACATATTTCTTCAATCTTTATCTTGTTTGTTTTAACGATAACAAACTCATACCAGATTTTTACGAAAGTGTGAAATTTCTTCAGTGATATTTATGTTTTTCAATCTTATCAATATTAAATTCGTAAAACCGGCTTTTGATATAAATATTCCAATAAGAAAACTTATTAAAATTTTGCGTTAAAATAATTTGTACAGAGGTCAAAGGCCCAATCACGAGCCCTAAACGCGACCTATTTTACCAGGGATGGTTTTATATAGACATGGTGTTATAGCTCCATCCCTCTTTTCGCTTGCACGCTTGACATCTTAAAAAGTCACGGCAAGGTCCCTAGTTCTTTAACATCAAATTTAGAAATCGAGAGATAAAAGAATCAGGACAAACCAGCAAAAAAAAATACTACAGCTTTTGATTGATTTGTAGATCATTCTCCAGGTATGGTCACAAAACGTTCTGCTTAAGCTAAGAATAAAATCGTGAGTAATTCTTGCACTCCTCATATGGAACTGCAAGTGACACAGGAAGTGTATGTATATGGATAAGACTCGGCACTCTCTGACCACCCCGAAAGGAAACTAGAATGAGGATAATGCATGCAGGTGTATGATTCATATCAATATTTAAAGTATAGGATAGGCACGGTTTGTTTACTAGTAGCGATGATCGGAAGTAAACATTTATAAGGATAATACGATTTCCGTTTTTCATTTAACCTTCCGTATTGTCATTTAGTTACGGCTTACCATTACTTTTAGCTAATATAATTTTATACCGCATTTATATCTTCTACTTCTGTTGCATGTACCTATATATGCTCTGAGAAATTGTCAGGGCACTAATTTTCACGTGGATAGCGTAAAATGTGCATTATTATGCCAAGCCATTATAAAATGAATTCTGCAGTTAGTGGATTGTCCATTTTCAGTAGTCGATGTTTCACTTTACGAGTGCCAAAATGTAGAAACTATTTTACATAATACACTAATGCTCCAATGTATTATATCGACATCAAAATTTCGTCATTTATGCTGAGTCAGTAGCAAACTTCATTCATCCAGTACACGACCTTGTTGGCGGTTATCAACTTACGGTAAATTTTACGACCTTATTGTATGAAGACTAGGTAAATTCTGATAAGACAGATAACATTCGCAAACCCGCAAGGCAAGCCCCCTCCAACGACATCTAGTCACTCCAAGCCAGTACGCCGCGCGCTTTGTCCACGGACGGACGTACCGCGCCTCCCCTAAAATTAATACGACCACCGAATAGGCAAACAGGATACTCCGCATTCGGAATAGTGATGAGAGCAAACAATAGTGACGTTCATACCAAAAAAGAACCTTTCAAATAGTGCTGCCCATAACTTACTAATTGATGTGAATTCGCTGACCTTGTAAAACGACTAGAAAATGGATTAGTTACAGTTTTTTTTTGTTTATTAATCGAACGACATTGATCGAGATAAGTGAGTTAATTATTGAAGAGATGGGATTCGTGTAATCGATTAAATTATTTAGTAATTAGTGCGGGAAGTGTAAATATTTAAAAATGACAATGCTGGCGGTGAAGAATTTTTTCATGCCGGAAAAAAGAGTGGACTCTCCGAGGTTTTCGAGGATGCCCGAAGCATTAATGAGGTCCATACGACGACGCTCTTTACGAGTGAAGAGGACCAAGTCGTTGGTACTAGTGAACGAAAAGAGGAAATCCGGTGAGTGGTAGCGTATGATACTTTTTGATTTCTTTTATTTTTATTCTTGATATTGATACAGATGTTCAATATGAACATGTGTTGCCTTGATATATGAGTACTTCTTTACATTTTATCTCTTATTAGTTTTATGTTAATGCTTGTATAATTGTTTTTAAATTCAGTGTCAGAATTTACTAGTTGACGTAATAAGGCATGCGTCTATCACACATACATAGTGTATGATCAATTTTAAACTCAACATTTTTAAAACAAAAATGTCACAACTCACTGTGAACACTACTCGCTATGATAATAACAGCTCTAAGTTTACTCAAACGAGTTTCTTTTGCTCTAGTAATGACACCTTTTGTCCTATAATTAATAAAATCAAAGGCATTAGATAATCATTATTATTAATGGCTTTGATAACTTAAACCCGGCCATTGATTTTTTACGATAATATCAGGTTCAGTATTTACAAATCGATTTTAGATAGAAAAGCCATTTACCTTACGCAGAACAGTAGCCGATTGGAAAACAATTCAGATTGAATTATTCATTGCACGAACATATTCTGCAATACTACGTAATTTTTAATTATTTGTTTGATGTTTAGATTATTCTTCCGTAAAATTACAGCTATTGCTGCTTATAACGTAATCAGTTCATGTTTAATGTTTGAACGACAATATTTGCTTCTTGAAACGTCGAAAATATTTGCTGTATGTTTAACTATATCATTTATTGCCTCTATCTGCTTAGCTAACAAGAACATTACCTAAAGCAATTACAAAACAATTACGATGTTTATGAAAATTCCAGTCAGCCAAGACAAAAAATTTATACGATAATTCCAATTAGGTATATTCAATTGTCTTACGCTCTTATTAGCAATTCCATTTTCCTCCAGAGCTTTCATATTACGTGTGGTCATTTGAAGACTTTATCGTCATATCTCAACGTCATTGTACGTGACATCATTAAGCATTGTTTCATGTGTTTCTATGTCATATTTTAAATGGTCACTGCCCATAAAAATGATCATAGGTACCCAACTGTTGTAGTAGATGAGACTATTGTTTTCGGCCGTGCCCTATTTTGTTGGGCTAAATATTAATTGGCCGATTTGTAGGACTGCTACTAATCGGTTTGAACATATTAGATCCGGTCTACACTTAAAGCAAAAAGTTTTCAAAGTGAATTGCTATTTCACGCTCGTTACATTACAAACGAATTCTTGGATACTGTTACAGTAATTTGCATTGTAGCCAATAAAATAGAAGGTTGCTCTGCATACCAATTAGGTGGCTACTCTCATTTCTTTTGTTTTTTTTCTCCGTCTCTATCCGAGTTCACCTTAACATTTTAATTGAACTGCCTGATACAGATCAACAGATTCTTATTTCAACTGTTTCGTTGTACAATCGTTATGTTACCAAGTCTCAAGGTTTTCGCAATGTCTGCTATTTACATTGTTCGTTTGATATTTAGTACGCAGTTGACAATATTGTTTTTTATATTTAACGCTAGTAAAAAAAACACATGTTGTGCATTTATAGATCTTTTTGTAGGTCACATGTGGTCTTTGGTCTTGTTTGTGCTCCCATGCTTTATTGTTTATCGATACTGTTGTGTTATATTATTCTTGGCATGATTCTCAGATTTGTCAGTTTTTCAGACTAAAAAAAAACTTTTATTTTAATTATTTAGTACAGATTTATTTTCTTTAAATTTATTTGAAAAGCAATTAAACTTGATGGCAGAAAAGACGGTAAATTTTACGTCGAAAAACTAGTATAATTATTAAGATAGCTAAGTTTGTCATTAAATATATGAATAGTAACGTGTACATAATTTAAAGGTCGTAATTGAAGCAAGATAAGAAATCGCCACTTGTCCGTTTAAAAGCCGCAATAGTGAGATGACTGATTGCTCCAAGATTGATGACATCCGCACGCTATAAAAAATAAGAATCGATTAATAAACGATGTTCATGAAAATCGACTAAATCTATCCAACGAGTGCAAGGGCTCGTCCACAGATAACGTAGGTATTTCTAATCTGTTGCACATTTATTAGTTGCATTGCGTTCAGGCTTGATTAACTTTTAGATCGATGAGTTCAGCGATAAAATCTTTTTATGTAAAGTTAATTGGAGGGCAGACATGCAATGACCGCTTGTACTCGTATGCAAGCCCGTGTGAGCTGTTAAAATTTAATTTTGTTAATTGAATTACTTGCATTAATTAATATATTATGTTTGGAGTTATTTTACTGTGTTTGAAGATGGGTTTGATAGCGAATGTTAATAGCTGCTAAGCGGTCTTGGAATTGTTTAATAAAACTATGCTTAGTAACTTTACATTAATTTCCATTCTTATCATTATTACCTAAATATGTATTCAAATCGACCTACCATAAACGCTAAGGCGTTTACATTATTTACTCAAGTATTTAACTGACATTTACGATCTGTGGTTAAATGCGTAATATGCAAATACCTAGGTACATATTTTAGCAGCAAATTCCATCTTTGACTATGAATTCACAACAATTTATTTAAAAAAAAAAAAAACAGTAAATCTAAAAGAGCAAATTTATTTCTTTTTGGAAACAAAGTATTTCTTCCTATTCTTTCTATTAAAAGAAAAGATTGAATTCTATTAAAATTTAAATAGATTTTATCTTAGTTCTAAAGATAAAGTCGGACGCGTTCTCAAATAAATTGGCTAGGTAATAAAAATAGTTTACGGTTAAAAATCGACTAAAATTTTTATTTCCGCCAACGGACAACTCTAATTGAGTAAAATGCACCTGGCTAGCGCGTGCCAACCTAAATGTCACACTTGACGTTACAAAACCAATTAAACTACACCCTTTTTAATTCATGAATCCCCAAGCGACACCCGGTGGCCGCGCATCTATTGTCTTACTATTGTGTCTCTAATTGACGGTATCTGAAGGGTTAAACAACAACTTACCATTTATAATGTGCTTTTATAATTGATTGAAAACTAGTTTTTTTTTCTGAATGGAATTTACCGAACAAATATTTTAGGGAAATGTGTACAATAATTTTATTCAAATGATATAGAAGTTTAAAAAAAGAACAATTTTTTTCTTTTTTTTTGTAATTTTTGTCATCCGTTCTGCAGTTTGGAATGTCAAACTAACAAGGAGTATTTTATAAATTCCTGATACTACTCAGTGTACTATCTGTAATTATATTATGAATAGATTTTAATGGGAGAATTTGTGGAATTTTGGCAACGTTTGACAATGTGTAGTAAATAAATTCGTTCAAAGAACTTTTCCCACAAATATATACTTTGCACATGCGCCAAGTGAGTCACGTGTGTGGACATGTGAACTTAAAGATACTTACTACAGATTTATACACACAAGTGCCCATAATTTATATAGTTTTAAACAAGAAAATACAGCAAGTTAACATTTGATGTCTAAAATTTCTTGAACATTTGAATTCATTTCGCGAGACAATATTGTTTCATGTTTTATTTAATAAAACATTCCTTTCATTGCGAAGCTGGTGCTAAAAACTATTTTCAGCAAACTATTTGTATTTGACCTCACAGCACTCGACCTTGGTCATGAAATTTAAAAAAAATATATTAAAACCCGCGACGACTCGACCTCGTGTGAAACACGCCAGTCAAAACGTCTTTTTGTTATTTTTAAAATAACAAATTATTTTGACGCGAGTCTGATGCGTGGGAATAAATAATATTATTGCGTAGTTTATCATTGTCTTAGCGAGTATAATTTTGTTACTATTAGATTAAACAGAATTTAGAAACGTTTATTTCAAATAGACTTGGTATCATCAGCTGAGATAACTTACCATCAGGTGAGATGGTGTTCAAACGCGTGCCTATCAATTATAATTTAAAAATATATATAAAAGCGGGCACACACAGGCACGTTTGAAATGTCAAATGTCATTCAGTCCAAAGATTTTATATATGAATCTTTGATTCAGTTAAAAATAAAATTAAGCTAAATTGCCCGTCCAAAGCGTAGATCTTGTCTATGGAGAAGAACGTGCAAAAAACTCCGTGGACACTCTTTTAATTCATATTATGAGTTACATAAATCTTGGTTACATATTTCTTGTCGCTTCTATTATGTGAGCACAATGTAGATAAAACATCGTTCTTTAATGCATGCGTTAATGTGTTTAAAGAAGGTATGTCATAACCCCATCACTTCATCTCAATTGGACACGCTAAAGATAGCCTGCCAACTTTTATATCTGTGCAAATCTGGCAAGGTGTCTTGTCATTCTAATCGTGCGGATTTCACATGTGTAAATGGCGACCGCAACTAATAGAAATAATTATAGAAAGAAGAATAATTAACATAGCTGGTACAGGTTTGGCAATTACTTACATATGATACATACTAGTGAGCCTCACCATCAACGATTGCATGACCAAGCCCGAATCGTCAACGGTGGTTAGTGTGCCACCCGTGCCTCAAGGATATGCCAGCATAATCGTAGGGGCCCAGCAGGGCTGAAGCCTACTGGGGCCATGAGCTAGTTTCTGAAAGGAAAACCGTTTTGGCGATATAATAATAATAATTTTGTAGAAAAGCTACAGCTTTTGAGTCGGTCTAGAACGAGTTAATCCTAAACTTTCATGGTTATAATTCTATTCGCATACAGCCCATTGAAATCCCCACCTTTTTGAGTATGATAAATAGTTTTTTTGTTTGTGAACCAGTTACTTAATATCCTCACTCAGATTCAGTTAGACTAGTAATTCTAAGAGTGTTTGGCTACACCCGCATCTCTATTGGAATCCATCCAAATACAAGCAACATTGATAAAAAACCTATAATGCACTAGCAGATACCCGGGTATCTGTTCGTGTATTACAGCTAGATACCCGGGTAATCTAGCAGCAATAAACTAAGAGATACCCGGGTATTTTCTAGTGTAGTAGTAGCTGACTCTGGAGTTTTTTTTAGCCATTACTGTTCCACCGCTGGGCAAAAGCCTCTCCAAAGTTCTTTCAGACATTCTTCTTCTATGCCACCTCGAAGCAGTTCTCGTGGTACGCGTCTAGATCATCTCGCCACGTGATTCTGGGTGTTTTTTTATTGCATGTTTCTAATGCCACGGTTTGGGGCAGATTGCTGGTTTCAAAGTCCATAACGGCCAGAAATAAGAACATTTTTATGTTTTATATAGATATTTAGATTTGAATTACATTTCAATGCAATTAATCAGAAGATTGGCAACCTCTTTAGTCATTCAGCAGTCATGTCAATCACACTGCCAAGTGTGGCGACATTTGTTTACTATTATTAAAAGGGACACGTCCATTATACCATATTCACTGTGTCAGAAAAGAAAAGCGGAGAAGTGAGAATATATATAATTTTTAATCTAATCATTCCGGTTCTGGGTATCTTGTGTATATGAGTAATTCCTAATTCCTAAAATGGGGCAACGTTTTGTTTCACAAAAATGTTTGTATTTTTTCCTTTTCCTTTCTCAAATATTTAATATTTATTATTGCATATTAGTATTATTTCTGATGTTTTTACACTGACAGCCCCAAACCTATCTTATTTTGCTCATTTCATCCAAACCTTGTCTGTAAAAGATTGCCCGGTAACTACGAAAAACCGGCCATTGTAAAAATATTTATCTTGTACTTTATATGAGGTATACCACAATGAACAAAATAAATGAACTTCACTCCCCTATATATTTCTTTACTACGGCGATAAGATCATTCATAGCTGTATAGCAATTAGACGAGATCGTAGATATAGTAGAGCCAATACCATTAACCACAAAACAAAAGAATAAAACCGCAATAACAATATCCGTTAATCCCCTAAATCCATAAACTAATAAACATGAACAACAGGGCAGGTAAAAGCTATCCAATATAAATTCAAATTACCCATTGGAACCAGTGACCTAATATGGGGAACTGGGTCAGAAGTGTCGGTACAGGCCATTGGATCCAGTCCAATTCCTGGCTCACTGGCACACCCTTTTAGCGCCAACCTTGAATTTAAATTGACCTCTTCCACCTCTAGGAATTGTCTCCCAATTTCAGTGAATGGTTATGGAGGCTGTTCAAGTTGGGGGTTATTTAGTGGATCATTGTTATATGTTTTTGGCTGGTTAATGGACCGATGTGTGTCTCTCAAGCGGTTATGTAAAGTACCTTATTAGGTACTGTTTTCCAATCCATTGACTTCTCTCGCTTTAGAGAGTAGCCAGAGAGCGTGTCAGACTTTTCCTAACTTAAACTACTCCTGTGACGTACAGTTGCCCTTTGCTAGGACCAGGGTTTCCTGTCTAGAAATTCCCCGTAGCCTTAACAGGCATAGGCACTGCTGGGTCTCCTAAGGTTTTGCAGACATCTTTTTGAGACACGCGTAGATCACCACGCGCTGTCGACGACTGGGGCTCAGTACTTGAACGACTGAACGGCGTGCTGCTCATTGCTCGTCATCCGCAAGTCTGTGCCTATGATAGGGGATCGCACTGCGACCCCCGACGCCAGGGTTGTCTCATGTAGACCTTATGAGGTTCTTATTTTTTTTATTACTGACAGGAACTATAGAAGCCACCATAATCCTGTGTGTCTCCCTAGACTAGGAGTTTGCCCATTGAATATATATAGATACAAATAACATATAAGTACCAAGGCGGTCTTAAATAGACAATGAATATTAGAGCTATTATAGCGCAAAACAGATTGCAAATGTCAAAAATTCTGGCAACTGCTCAAATCAATTAGTTGATATACGATATGTTTGTATTAGAAATCTGATCTATTAGGTATTAGTTATAGCAGTAGTATATACCTACTTTTTATTAGATAACGTATGATCTATTGTACTTGTAGTAAATAATAAGCTGCTTTTGTAATGAGTGAGGCAAATCCCAGCTAAAGTTTTTTTTTGGGATGAGTAATCAACTAATAACTAATCACGTTCTGGGTGGCACGAGAGGGAGTATCAGATCTTTGCCTTCCAAAACCTCTCCGTGTTTTTTTTTACTATTTGATAGGTTCACGTTTGACCACTATCTCACGCTAACTCTTAAGCACGCGTACTTAGAAGTAACCTATTCACTTTAATACGGGGAAACATTAAAAAAATCCAAGCCAAGTCATCCATCTTATCTTCCAAACTTCCACAAAATAAATCAACCATAAAATCTATCAGATACTATTAATGCCATTGATCTTCAACCTAATATCTGTCCAAACTTCACTCTTCCCACAAAGACAAACAGAGAATGAAACCTGCCTATTAGGGCGCATACAGACACTATCGAAATTGCAAAAGTTTCGCGCGCCGAGCTCATAATAAATTCATTTAATGTCCGCTTACACGGGAAGCTGTTGCATCGACACAAGTTATGAGAGGAGGCGAATGAATACGGTTCACAATTTTATATTTAGAAGGCATGAGATGTCGCGTTTTTGTCACTTATTACATGACATATATTTATTATATTGTAAAAGGAGTGAAATTTCTTACCGGAGTTTGTGTTTCCTGATAGACCATGGTTGACCGCACCATTGCTTTTCATCATGTGAGACAGTTGCCAAACGCGAACCTGTCAATAATAATAATCATCATTGTACCAATAGTCGTATCAGCCAATGGCATATCCACAAGCCTCGACCAACATTTGAGGCAGCTCTCATTGGCACATGAAAGCAGTTTTCCTGGACATGGCGCGCATTGTTAGGAGATTCTTCTTTCAGGAGTCCTAACCATCCGGGTTTCGATAGTGATGGGCTACTATTTTTTATATTTAAATGTTGTTTTTTTTTTCTATTGATATATTTACAGATATAATTTATGTGCAAAGTTTAATGAATAAACAAAATAATAACAACAAAACAA